>CM062575.1:23385525-25885525 GCA_031468815.1 Morus bassanus | reverse complement strand
CACATGCAGTTTCTGGCTCTCCCTTCCCCACCATGGGGCTCAGTGCCTTTGCAATGCACCCAGACATGCAGGAGAGGCCAGGCCTGGGTTTCAGCCCCGCCTGCCACCTCATAGCCAGGTTTAGCCACTGCTGGTGGCCAGAACTGGACCTGACTTGCCCTCCTCCTGGAGGACTGGCATTCAGCCAGGTGGTGCCACCCCTTGTCTGTCGGGAGTGAGTTTACAACTGTAGACAGAGCCTGGGAGGTCCATGGCATTGCCCGTCTGTGCGGACTGAGCCACCTTGTCTCCTTCCATTGGGTGAACCAAAGGAGCACCCTGTCCTCGGTGCCAGCCCCCTCAGGGAGATGCCACCAGTAGCTGTGTAGGTGTACCCCCACAGAGAGACCAAGACATGTTCAGCTTCCTAGGCTCATGGCTTTCTTTCCTCTTTCCCTCCCTCACTGCTGAAGTAAATCAGAAGCTAACTCCCTGCGCCAGCTGATTAATGACTCACAGTCCTTCTCATCTGATCTCCACATGCCTCACTTCTCCATGAAAAGTGGACCCGCTGCTAGCCAGGTCCTTGTCATGGGTCCCGATGACTTCATTGTTGCAGTTGTAAGGTAAAGGATTTACTTCTTCCCTCCATAATGTACTGAGAGGGTGGAAGCAGGGAGAAGAAAGCAGGTTCAACGGGACAGGATGGGACCAGATCTGGAGCAGCTGGGCTGCTCTGTCCCAGTTAGTCCTGCAACAGGAGAAATGGGGAAGACGGGATGGAGATGTGTGAGCTGGTGCTGCTCTGCCCTGTGCAATGCTACAGCCCTCTCACAGTGAAACATGTCTGGCCTGAATCTGCTCCCTGGAGAAGAGGTGATGGCCAAATTTGAGGACTCATGGGGGCATGGAGACAGATCCATCACCTAGAGGGGAATCCTTAAATACAAGGAGGGACAGAGCTGCTATCACCCACATGGTTCCTGCTCCTAAGTACATGGAGACTTTCACTCCTCACATCTAACCAGCCCTAAAGAACTACCCAAGAATCTCTGTCAAGCCAGGATGGGAGAGAAAATTGGAGCCCAGAAGGCCTCGAGGTGTACAGAAATCTCTGGGAGGATTTTTATGAGATTTCTTCGTGTTTCTTTTCAGTTCTTTGAATCGTCCCTTTGGCAGTGGAATAATAACACCCTCCGGAGTCCTCCTGAACAGCCAGATGTTGGACTTCTCCTGGCAAAATAAAAAAATGAACCACTCCATTCCCAGGCAGGTAATGAACAACATGACAAATTCCTTATTTGAGCTGTCTGTACCATTTTTTTCAATTTTATTCTCATCTTCACAACAGGGAGGCTATTTAATGCCTTATTAATAACTGAGAGACAACAGTCTGTAGAAAGCTCCTATTTTTTCATTATATGAGCCACTGAAACAGAGTAAACGGAAGGCTTCATGTGTATCAGTTATCATTATAATGCAGTTTTATCAACAACGCTGCACGTCTCAGCTTCCTATTTTCCCTGCAGTCCAGATGCGCTTTAAAGTACCCATCCTTTTCTGTGGACTTGAATTAAGGACTCTATGAATTGCTGCTCTGCAAGTTTAAAAGTAACAGATAGCAGAAAAAAAATATTCAGGTCTTGGAAAGAAACAATTACAGACCAGTACTGGTGGCTTCCAGTGCTGCCTTGTTGTTTCTCCTTGCCATGTATTGTAAAACCATCCCACTTTGCTGGGTTGGTACTTTAGAAGTGGGTGAATGGCTCCATATACCTTCTGTAAAAGAGAGCCACAATGTGAAACGGGACAGATCTTGTTAACATCAGAGAGCATTATCATAGCAGTGAGGATGTCAGCCTTGTAAAACTACGCAAGTACAATTGCTGGCTGAAGCATAAAGAGTAAGAAGTTAGCTTGTGCAACTTGAGTACCAGCAAAGCTTTAGTCAGCTTTTTGAAATTTTTTGGTGTGTCTTTTCTTCAACTGCAGCAAAATCTCATTCAGCCTCAGAAACGGCCTCTGTCTTTCCTGTTGCCCACCATTGTGAGACCATCTGAGGGGATGTGCGGGACATACCTATGTCTGGGAGCTAACAATGGGGACAAAGCCTTGAGCAGCATCGTTCAGGTCAGTGCTGTGGCCGGGCATCCACCCTCTCAGAGCAGCTGTTGAGCTCAACACCGAGTAGGGTCCCCTCCTGCAGTACAGGCTCTCCCACTGTAATGTCCCAAGCTGTGTTGAAACTAGTGGCCACAGGATTACCAGCTCAGTCTTTGATGTCACCAGTTCCACACATTTGGTTTTTCAAATCTCTTAAGAGCTACCAGTTTACTTCTCTTGCACCTTTCCTGGTGGCACTGCTCGTAATTGTAGAGGAAAAGCTTCTTGGCAAAATCTGTAATGGTTTTGTGTCATTCTAATACCTGTTCAAAGCTTGTATTAAGGGTCGTTAGGAAAAAAAAGGAGCATGTTGTATTCAGAGAATTGCAAGAGACTGGCAGTCCTTTAGCCCTTTTCCCTATGAAAAGCTCCTTTTAGTGCATTCTGGACTGAATTCCTCCCTGCTCAGCACTTGCTATAAATTGGGCCACTCCTCCTAATTTATGATTTGTCCTGAGGTGAAATACTTGCCAATAGCTTGATTGCATGCACAACAGCAATGCATTGCTAAAAAGAAAGGCACAACAAGAATGGCTCCCATTTTCTTTACCTTTTGGAGGGCATTATTCAGAACAAAACTAAAGCCAACCATTGCTTCGTAATGCTTTGTTTGGAGAAGTCATGTGCTGAGCTTTTGGCTGTTACAAACATGTATTTATTACATGTTTGTAACATGTTCATCATGTTACATCATGTTCCAGACACACAACTTTCCTAATTTAGCAGGAACTATGTGACAAAAAGCCCATGCCATCCTGAAAAAGTACAACTTTTCCACCAACAATATACAAGCCATATTTCAAGGGCCTCTTTATATGTGCAAAACCCTGCATTAGTTCATGCAGTTTGGTAAATGGTTCAAAATCTTCTTTGCCTGCTGCATTGGTAGATGTTGGAGCCATCAACGAGGGGGATGCTCGGGAAGTTGGCTTCTCCTATTCTCATTACTTTTTTTTATTATTGAGGATCTTTTATTCTTTTGCAGGTTTTGGTCAATGTTTTAACATTTAACAAGAATCTGAGTGAAAGTTTGTCACTTGGTCGACTTCACCCACAGCTTCAGTCCAACACCTTGCAGGTTGACAGTGAGTATGGACACTGGGTGTGGTGCAGCCTACAAACCTAGCACGTTTAGAAAAGGGGCAGGATTTTCTTAGCACACTGCTGTGGAAGTGCGACAGCCCAGCATGCAGCTCACTGTGTTCTAGGGTCCCCAGTGGGTCCGGAGGGTTTTGGGGAAGACAAAAAGCAGCAACCTAACTTCTTTGAAGCTTGGACCCCTTGCTGAGCCATGCCCTCTCCTTCTTGTCTTGGGAATGCTCCCTCCAACATCACCTGTCCAAATGCTTTCAGGTGCTTCTCCCAACCCTCCCTCTGTCCTAGCTCACCTCCTGGTAGCAGCCTTGTCCTGTCCTTAAAACCTTTTGGCAATCTGATGCCATTGAGGGTATCCAAATAAACAAGGTTGCAACCACAGCTTCACCCAGACAGGTCCTGAAAGCCAGCAGATCTTCCTACACTTTATTACCATTGCCATAAATTATATTCTTTCACTTTCCCTTAACTCCACCAGCTGGGGAGAAGACAAGGCTTATGGCAAGGCTTGTAGCTTGACAGTGCTGGAAATGCAGCGTCCATGCTGACACCCTGGAGACTGCCAGCTCTTGTCCTTGTTATTACAAGTCTTGGTCTATTTGGTGTTTTTCACAAAGCCCCATACCTTACCAGAGTGAACCCTAAGTGAAATTTGGTTCCCATTTCACACAAAATAGCCAAAGTTTCTAGGCCTTCCCATTTCAGAGGAAAATCTAAAAATGTTTGTCGAGTGTGACCTGCAGACTTGGAAACTGGAATGTAATTAAAACAAATCCAGAACTTCAAAAGGTCCTCATTTGTGGGTTTGGGCATTTGGCAACAACAAGATATACATCGAGACACATCTGCAATGTATATAGCTTAAATAACTGTGGGGTCTCTGTGTGCCCACTCGGTTTGTCCAGCTGCATCCCCAGCTTCGTATCCTTGGGCACTTCTATTCATACAGAAATTACAAAACATCAAGTAAAACAAAAACAGAAGAGCAAGGAACCTCAGGTAAGGTAGATGGCTGGAAGATTAAGAAATACGTGAAGGGGAAGTTGGAAGGCTTATCACAAAGTTTGTCATTTGGCAACTTGTTTTACTACCATTTGTTCTGAGCTGGCTTGCATCTTATTTTGACTGATGACTGTTAATAATTGTTATTTGTAGCTAAGCTCTAAGAGCGGGGACTGCCTCAGGTTCCTTAAGAAGAATAACTACAATAGGTGCCAACAACCTGTTTTCCCCTTTTTCCAAAGAGGAGGATCTTCCACATCTTTAAATGGTCTTCCGGATCCTCTCATTTCCCCCACTGCACAGAACACTGCCCAGCTCTGAACAGACTTTGCTGCTGAGAGCTGAAAGACCGCTCCTCAGAGCAGTGAGTGTTGGTCCTCCTTGGCCACTTGGCTCGCCCTAGCTGGGACACCTTCTGAAGAGAGCTGCAGGCAGTTTCCTTCACACTTGCACATCCCTACAGGGTTAGAACAGGGCTTCGCATCAAAGGCAACAGTGGTTTCAGTTACAGACTCCTCTTTTAAAATCCCTACAGGTGAGTTTCCTGAAGAAGATATTGAATTCCTTGTAGCCAGGGGCCATCAAGTGGATAAAGTCAAAGTGGTCTCCCTAGTTCATGGGGCCAGGAGAACCAACAGTTTCATCATCGGCCTGAAGGACCCCAGGAGCATGGATGCTGCTGGAGCCACAATACTGTAGCACCTCCCGGATGACGTGTTCACTGAACAAGGCTTAGACAAATCAACCCAAGTGATGTGCATGTTCTGAAATGGCCCCTTCCCTATCCCCAGGGCAGGAGCCCCGCATACACACTGCTGAGTAGACTTTCTGCATTCTCCACCCAGGATGACACCAGAGGGGTTAGCAGCACCAACATACAGCTCTCTGATTTTTTTTTTCTTTTCTTTTTAAATAATTTGAATTGCAAGCAGCCCAGTCCTTGTTACAGGAGTGCAGGGAGCACATTTTTCTTTTGGCAGAGTCTTGCTAATAATTTCAGTCTTTTCAAAAGCCCAATTCTAGCCCGCATCTTAATTTTAGTGAGCAGGAACATTAGCAAAGGAAAAAAAACAGCTGCTGATGATACTGTCATCTTCATCTCCCTGTCTTTCCCAAGTTCATTCTTTGCCTCTTCTGTAAGCCAACAATTAATACAGTCTAATGTGGTGTTTGTAGGTGCCTGTAGCTAGAATATCAGGGAGTCCTTTAATACTCCATATGGGCCAGCTGATTTTTACCAGCATGCAGCCTCCTGCATAGTTCCTTTTCTCACATCACTACACACCTTGAACTCTGGAAGTAAATATTCTGAATCAAGTCGCTGTGCAGACTCACTGGCAGTCTGATTTTGTAACCAGAGCAATGGTTTTCAACTTCTAACAACTTGTGGACCCCCCCAGTGGTTTTCTTAGTGGTAATGGGCTCAATTTTCTTAGATACTTTTCAGAGATTTCTTAGCAGTACTCCACAGACTTGTAAAAATCCACAGACCACAGACTGAAAACCACATGGAGAGCGTTTAGGTAGGTTCATGGTTTTCCTTACACTGCCTTATCTCAGTCTGCTCTGAAAGCCTGAATTGTGTAATCCCTACAGAGAGGCTTGGGATTTTCTGCTTACTAAATTCATGCCTGTACTTCAGCTCCCTATTTTGTTACTGGTGGCTCTATTGGAAAAGCTGAAGAGAGTGAGAGAAAAGGTACAAACCAAACACTACTGAGATAATTTTCTGTCTGCAGCATGTAGTGCAAAATACAAGAATACTTCTGCATTTCTTGTCTGAAATAGAGCAAAGAAATAATACCACATCTCACAGCTGCACCACTTCATTCAACCCACATTTGGACATTTCCTTCTCTTTTTACTAGCAAGTTAGACAGGGACACCTGGCACTAAAAAATTTTGGAATTTGATGATTTTCTGCGGTCTAAAATTTGATTATTTCCTTCATGGTGCAAATGCATCTATGGCCACTGTACATATTATATATGTATGTCTGCTTATGGTTGTCTCGGTCTTTCATTTGATGATTACACCAGTCACCCCCAACCCTCCTCCTGAGGGACCCCGTAACACCCATCTGTTTGTAACGCACCTTCTAACGCTCATTGCCATTTGACACAGGGAGCGTGTGGGTCGTTTTGGGGCCGTCAGGGCACTACGGCAGATAATCGGACTAATCGTTCCTGCCACCTGCCAGCTCAAAGCATCTTATGTGAAGCCTTGCACATTACGGCGAGAAAGGACAGAGATGCTTTTATGCTCCGCTGAAGCGCAGCCACCCATGAGAAGAGCATGGCAGCTACCTAGCAGACAGGAACATCAATGGTAATTTCTGTTACAAATGTGGCAGTGGCCTCAGCTGAGAGACAGGGAAAGTACAACGTTGTCTTTGGGAAGTTGTCTTCTGTGCCACCACACTGCCCATAGGGCAAGAAGAGACTTTCTTCACCATAGGGACATCAGATCTATTTATTTATTCTTTTGTCATCAGCTCCAGAGTTGGTCACTGACAGAAGTCGGAGCGTTCATAAAATTTTCCATATCTCAGAGCAGACTATTCTGGTTTCACGGGAAGGGAAGGATGCAGTTTTGTGTGTTGAATCTCACTGGTGGAAATTTGGGGTTTTCTGGTACGGTACAGCAGTGATCTATCCCTCAGGCATGGAGGTTTACTGTGCACAGCTATAAAGTAAGTGGTCAAGTCATCATCGCTTTCAGTACTTTGCATGGAATATCACAGAACACTTTGAAAGATAAAATTCCTCCTTATTAACTGAATTCACCTACTCACTTCTGATTCTGGAAACTGTATTCATTTGGGAGTTAAAGACACTAGTCTTGATTCAAAAGGGCACTCATGCCCCAAGGTACAATTTCAGAGCAGTTATTCAGAATCTTAAAATAAAGCATGTTCCTAAGTGCTCTGCTGGATAATGGCCTATGTTGCAAAAAAGAGAAAATTTAAAACAATTGGAAGGTGGGACTTAGGCCCCTAGGTCATGGCTAAAAGAAATGAAGATATTTTGAGTTATTTCCCATTTTCTCTGTTTAAAAACAGCATCAGTATGGCACAGATGTATTTGATATGGAAACCTTTAATCTGCTAATTGGCCCAGTGTCTCTTATACTTTGAGTCCATCTGTTGTGATGAGATCTGATGAATTTAATGTGAGGTACCAAGAAATACCCCATGGTTCCTTCTGTACAGGTGAGATAGACATGGTGAAATAAATGGCCGTATTCTGGAGATGTGTGTGTGCAGAGTAACTGCATTGATTTCAATCTGGCTATTGCAGACATATTAACGGCTCTGAAGCAGAATTTGTCCTGAAAGTTTTACATGAAAGTGTCAGTGAGGAGCTCAGAACACAAATCACAAACTATAAAGTGACTGAGAAAAACAGTGAAGAAAATTTTTAAAGGAACAAAATAAACCCAAACAAAATTAAAAAAAAAAAAAAAAAGATGCCTTTGCCAAAAGTGACTATTATGATCTGGAACGCGATCAGCTTGTCTCTGCCCACGTTTGCATTGCTCCCCATTGACGTATACTGGTTTTTACATTGGGAAAAGCTGGAGACAGACTCTGTCACCAAGCGTTAGCTCAATTTATCAGTATTTCTCGCAAAGGCTCGATGCCATTCATGAGCACAGATAACAAGCAGTGCTTCATTAGCTGACTGCTAGCTTAACAAGCTGATAGCTGCATATAAAAGCCTAAATGGGGAAACGAGGCTGAAGTCAGTGCCGCCACCCTGCAGCTGGGGGGACAAAGATGCTCCGGCCCCTCGGCTGTGCCCTTTTGTTCCTATCACTGTCCCGTTCAGTGCCCAGACACCGAGAGGGGCTGGAGCCTGCCTTGCTCCCATTGGTCTGGATGGGGGCAGATGCTGCTGGGCTTGTCGGGGTGGTTAGAGCCACGCTGCCAGTGCAGCTTGGCGCAGCACCTGGCACAGGTGCAGAAAGCGCCAGGGGTCCCCTGCTGCCCCTGGGCATGGGTGTGAGACCAGCCGAAGACCAGCCCTGGGCACACCGAGTGTTCCTGCACTCCAGCGAGCAGCTCCAGCAACGTGCCTCCCTCTGTGCCTCGGGGAACCAGGGGCTGCCAGGGGCAGGTGAGGGCAGAGAGCAGCTGCTGCCACCATAGCTGGGGCGGCGGGTTCAGGTCTCCAGTCTCCAGGGATGATGACCAGTGTCCTACAGCTCTGCTGCAGCTCTGCCAGCATCTCTCTGAGGGGTCCCTAAGCTGGGGTGGCAAGTCCGAACGTTCAGCGTCAGCCGGTCGGCTGGCTGCCAGGGAGGAGCTGGACCCTCCAGGTGGCTGCTGGGTCCCTCTGGCTGGACCATTTCAGAGCCTCCTTCCACCCGCTGCACAGTTCGACAGGCTTCCACTGACTGATCCCAGACACTTGTTGGAGAGAAAGGGGAGTCTCAGTAAACACCATGATATGAAACCTGCATCTCTTTCACGAACACTTCAAAAACACTGAAGATTTTGTAAGGTTTTGCAAAGAATCAGGTGGAACAGGAAGAGCTCCTGTAGCACCCAGGTATTTTCATCACAGCAGAAAGATCTTCCATGCTTCAGTGATGGACAGCTGCATGCTAGCCAGGGAAAGGAGAGCTCTGGCAGGCAGAGCTGATTTTCGGAGAGGCAGGGCACTATCTAAAAATGAAACACATCTGCGTGGAGGGCAGAAGAGCCTATGGAGTAGGAGTGCTCCAGCACTGAAACATGCTGCCCAAGAAGGGCCCTCCAGTGGCCACAGCATGTTTAGACGGAGATTGCCCTCGCAAAGCTGACCTGCTGCCTGGGGGGAACGTCCCGTTTGAGAACAGCCACTTACCCTTCATCTACCAGGACTGGCCCCCACACAGCCGGGGCTCCCCGCCCGGCGGCTCTCACCTTTCCATCTCGTTGGAGCCGAGGAGGGGTGGATGACTCCTGTGTACCCCCACCCTATCTATCACGTCTGTAGCCAACTGTCTACCTCTCTCTTTCTCACCACACTCACAGATTAACAAAATCCCAGACCAAAAGGGATTCTGACTGCAATGCAACAGGTCTCCCTTCCTTCTCTCTAAGTGAGCATTGTACCAGTATTGGAGGAGAAATTATTTTGTTCAAGTCATTGTATAATATTTAAGATTGGAAAAATCTAAAGCTGGTCATGAGTCTACCTACTTTTTCTGCAGAATACCTTTCCTTTGGAAATACTGTCATATGAAAATGCATGTAAATACAACCACAGTTTTGATTGTTGTGATCTCAAATGCATTTCTCTGTTCTGTTTGCGGGCAATGAAGCAGCTCAAACAGCTGTCTCTGTGTGCTGTATGTAGCCCTCCTCTGCAGGTGACATATTAGTATGTATCATTTGTTTTGCAGCAAAGCTTCAGAATCCAAACCAAAATGAGGATCTGCTCATGGAGGGGCTCCACTAACACAAAATGACGGGATGGATCTAGCCCAAAAAAAATCTCCTGTCTTGGTTATGGTGTACAGAGGCCAGGCGAGATCTAGAAGCGTTTAAGTGACACAGCATGGATCCAGGCTGTGCAATAACCTCAGCTGTGGAGATCTGCCTACAGCGCATCTCACTGCAGAGACGCGCCTGGAGGCAGCAGGACACCAGGGTTGTAGCACTTGAGCTGTCCCATATTTCTTCCCCCTTGCAGTCCTCCACATCACATTATTGCCTTCTCACCACTTCCAGGTGCCCGTTGGTCTCCTGCCGAACACATTGGCAGCTGGTGAGCTGCATGCCTTTTGCTAGCTGCAATATGCAGGATGGCAAACCCGCTTGGGGTTCCTCCAGCTGCTGGTCTTAAGCAGAGATACCTCAGAAGGGTCCTCGGTTGTGTCCTGCCACCCTGGTGTCCCTTCAGCTCTAACTTCCCTTTACTTCCTTACACTTGTGGCAAAGCTATTTTGAGAGAATGGGGATTAATTTTGATCACGTGGAGTTTGTGCCAGTTCTGGTCTTTCTCAGGACTGAGCAGAAGCATAAGGAAAGGCCATCAGATGCAGTGTGCTACAAAGCGTTAAGTGGATGCACAAGGCACCAAGCTGCTAACGAAGGAAGGGCTTGTTTGCAAACTCCATGTGTGATTAGGCACAGGAAAGTTATCTGTGTGGGAGGTGTTCAAAAAAAATGTGTAGACATGACACTTCAGGACATGGTTTAGGAGGCATGGTGGTGTTGGGTTGACGGTTGGACGTGATGATCTTAGAGGTCTTTTCCAGCCTTAATGATTCTAAGATTCTATTAGATGGCTCGAGCAGATCTTAGTGAGATACCTCAATATTGTGCTTCCAGAAATCTCGGGTTTTGAAAAAGTGTTCTACTTGTTCTTGCTCGCTATGGTATACAAGATGTGCCCAGTATTAATGTAGATAACACATACAAAACCAAGCAAACAAAAAATACCTGAAGGACAATCTTGCAAGAGAAGGGCAGCAGCATCGGTGGGAAACATGGGGATTTTCTGGAAGCAGCACTCTGCTCTAACTGCGCCAGAGCAGGAAATGCATGAGCCTTTCGGGGAAGCTCAGGCTGGAGGAGGAAGATGTTAGATGCAGCTGGGTTAAGAAGCGTCTCCTGAACTAGAGGAAAGCATGAAGACAAGTGGGGAAGAAAGGCAATTCTCGGGTTCTGAAGAAGTCTTCTCTCAGCTTCCTTGTGGACCAGCCTGTCTCAAGGACAGGAGCAGAGTAAGGCAAAGCACGGGAAACGTCTGCGCTAACGCAAACAGAAACTCCCTGACAGACAATCAGGTGTAATGAACAGTCCTTGTTACCACGCCTGCGACTGACGCCCCGTCTCCTCTTCTGACACCTCTGAGGGTCTCCCGGGGCTTGGGGAAGGGCTCTCCACTTGACCGTAGCACATGGGAGAGGTGCTGGAGGGGGGGTTCCCTCCCAGAAACTGGAGAAGACATAAATAGCAAAAGGCATGAAGAGAACAATCTAAAGAATTACTCAATGCTTGTCTGCTGGCAGGGAGCTTCAGAGCCACACATGCAAAGGAAACAAGCAGTCGGCTTGCAGCTTTCCACACACCAACAACATTTAAATGTTAAGTCATATACTAACCAGGATGTTCATTATTTTGTTCTGGGTTTTTTTATGGAATGCATTTATATGTCAATTTAAAAAAAGAGATTTTTTTTTTTCCTGTGTTGCGGGCTATAGTGACAAATGAGATGTGGGATTATTGTATTTAAAAGGTTTTGCAAAATAAAAAACCATTTTGCTCTCTTCATGTCATTTATCCTGCAGTGATCTGCATAAAGCCAATGTCGCGGGCCTGCGAGGGCCGGCTCCCCAGGGGCCTGCACCCCCCCCGCCGAAGCCAGCAGAAACTGCTCAAGGTACTAACATTCATCACATGTAGTTTTGCAGGACCAAAGTCTTTCTTTTTCCTGCAAAGGTCTTTTGATTATTTTACTAGCCTGAAATAGTAATTGCCACGTTTTTCTTTTCTTCACCACTGCCAAGCAATAGGTTCCTGCTTAAAGCAATGACTGGCAGGAAGAAACCCCGACATTTCTGCAGTGCCGCTGTCTTTTTATATTAATTTGTCATTTCTCATATTAATAAAGGTTTGTAGGAAGAGACAGACTGGAGGGCTCTGCGTCCTGCAAGCCGTTCCATGGGGATCATCGCTGCTGTAAAGCCCCACTCTGTGCCGAGGGGTCTTTTCAGGGAGCGAGCATCGCGTGGTGGGGACCGCGGGCCCGTTCATTAACCAGATAAACAGACTTTTAATGAGAAGTCAGCGCTGCGGCCTTTGCTGAGTCTGTACCGGGTCACTCTCTGGCTTCATGGACTAGGTGACCTCTAAAGGTCCCCTTCGACCCAAAGTGTTCTGTGATTCCGTGACTCCCATCCCCCAGCGGTGAGACTAAACGCATTGTAATTCATTTATGAAGTCCGAAAACGTCAGATAAAAAGTTCCTCTGAATTAAACCCCTTTCCCAGTCATTTCCTATAAAGGCCTTAATTATTATCTTTTCTTAAACTTCCCCCAAGAAATACTTTTCACGCGTTTACGGCGGCGGACGCCGACCCCACAGGCAGCCGGCACCCACTCGAGGAGATGCAGGGACCGCCGACGCCCTGCTCCCACGGGGGACGGAGGCTCCCACGCGGCCGGGAGTCACCCGCCGACCGCCCCCGCCAAGGGGCTCCCCGCTCTCGGCGGGCCGGGCGGAGGAGCCAAGCTGTCCCCGCGGGAGGGACTCCGATGGGGGCACGGCCCTTCCCGCCCCGCGCGAGGAAGGATCCCCGACCTCCCCACGGGGACCGGGCCCACCCACCCACGGCGGCTGCGGGCTCGGAGCGCGCGGGTACGCGGGGCGGGGGGGTGTTCCCGGCGCCTCGGCGGGGGACACGCCCCGCCCCGCCCGCCCACGCACCGGCACCACGCGTGGGGGCGCACCTCCCCCCCCCCCTTTACCCCCCTCCCGGCTGCGCGCGCTCGGACGCAGGCGCGCGCGGGGCGGGCCGGGTCACGTGCCGCGGCGGCGGAGGGCGGCGGAGGCGGAGCGGCGGCGGCGGCGGCCTGCGCTGGCTGTCCCGGGCCGTGTCCCCGGGCTGTCCCGGGCCGCGTCCCCGGGCCGAGCGCGCCCCCGCGCCTGTCCGCCCCCCCCCGCCCCCGCGGGCCCCGCGCGCGCCCGCGCCCGCCCAGGCGGCCCCCGCCCTCCTGCGCGCGGGCGCGGCGGCGGTGGCGGAGGCGGCAGCGGCGCCAGGTGAGGGCGGGGCGGGCCGGGCCCTCGGCCGGGGCCTCTCCGCCGCCCGCGGGGGCGCGGGGGCCGGGCGGCGGGCGTGACAGAGGCGGCGGGGCGGAAGCGGCGGCCCGGCGGCGTCGGGGCCGGCGGCGGCTCGGGCAGGGAGGTAGGCCGGGCCGGCGGCGCGGGGCGGGCCGCAGGCGGGCGGGAAGGGGCAGCGGGGCCTGGCGGGGGCGCGGAGCGGTGCGTGGGCCCGGCGGAGCCGCCCGGCGGGGCCGCGCCGGGGCGCCCAGGCCGGGGGGTGCCGGGGGCCGCGGGGCTCCGCGGCGGGAGCCTGTCAGCGGCCTGGGGCCCCGGCGCCGGGGGAGCTCGCCGGGCCGCGGCCTGCAGCCCGCCCTGCCCCGCCGGGCCGCGCTGCCCCCGGCCGGGCTGCCCGCGGGACCGGCCCCGCTTCCCCCGGCGCTCCCAGCTCCGCCTTTAGCCCCGACGTGTTAACCCGCGCAGGCAGCCCAGCGCCCCCGGCCCGGGAGCGAGCGGCCGTGGCTCGGCTCCGCGACGCCGTGCCGCGGGCAGCCTTTTATGTCCCGGGGGGAAAACGTTTCTGGCCTAGGCGTGGAAAGCAGTGAGGGGACTGTCAGCTTCTTCTCGACCTGGGACGTTGTTTCTGGTTTTAGTTCCTCAGTGCTGATCTCGCGCGGGCGCTGACGTCTCTGTAAGATGTCAGCGAGGATGCGTTGACATTTCGTAACCCAAGCTTTTGTTTGATTTCCTCTGTAACTCTTTAAAGTAGTCAGAGAAAGGCTTCTTAACGTATTCCCTCAGTTTGATTTCTGCGCGTCCCTAGGTTTTGCCTACTTTTAGAACGTCTCAGAAAACTCGGGGTTCAGACTTCCTTGGGGAATGGGAAGCGGAGAGCTTTTCTGTCGCTCACCTCGGCATGGTTCTGAAAGCTGCCCCCAAATTGTAGCTTTGCGAGCTTTGTCTGTTCAGCTTCTGGACACATGCGTTTGTGGTCGTTCCCCTAACTGAAAACTATAGTAAAACCTTTCTCATTTGAATTTTATTAGAGGAAAGACGGTGCCTCATGTTGGTATTTATCTTTACCATTGTTGTGCATTGCAGTCTTCCTTGGCTGGTTCTTTAGCTAAAGCATCTTTCAGTATTTCCCATATGAGAAGACAACTGCAGAGAACAAATTTGGCATTTTCAAAAAAGGTCGCCAAGTGTAATAACCACAGCTTTTGGATTTAGCATCTCTTTGCTGGTTACAGCAAACATTCCCAGCTTTTCTGTGCTTCTTGTGGAGAGACAAACAAAGGTCTTGAGGCACGTATCCAGAATGGCCAGGTCTGCGAGCCTCTGGACTAAGCAAGACATCACAGTGTTTGCTAGAAATTCGTACGCTCCTCAAATAGTCACTGAGCCACGTGGCTTCCTTTGAAAGTTAACTGGCTTTACCAGGAAATTTGTCAGAGTAATACTGTATCCTG
The DNA here is from genome assembly GCA_031468815.1 of Morus bassanus. Classification (NCBI taxonomy): domain Eukaryota; kingdom Metazoa; phylum Chordata; class Aves; order Suliformes; family Sulidae; genus Morus; species Morus bassanus. The sequence goes on along the minus strand of CM062575.1, from coordinate 25,871,061 downwards.
ACTCTCCTGTGAGAAAAAATAAAATCAAAATGGGGGAGGCTGCACACAGACCTGATCTCCTGTTGAGAAAGGACGTTTCTTAATATTTTAAACCTCCAGAAGGGTATTCTGTGAGGCTTTGGATTTTGGGTGGAAGAACTCCCAGCAGTGCTCTCCAGCCATTCTCTCCGGAAAGCCTGGTCTTCTGTAGGACTTGGAGGGAGGAGTTCTTTAAAACAGGCTTCCAACTGATGCAGTAATTTTACGCTATTCTAGTTAGAAAAAAAATAGGTGCTTCTTAAAATAAAATACAACTGTGTGTGGGGAAACCTGAGAAATCCAGCCACCCCGCCGTGCATCTCTAAGCTAAGAGTTAGTGTGTTCATTTTTTTCATTTTTCAGTGGCTTAAATACTTGCGAATATGGGAGTGTAGAGGTAAATTCTGCTGAACAATTGTAATGCTACTCTTTGTTCTGTTTAAGTGTGATACTGTCAAAGATTGCGTGCCTCTGTAGTAGACGTTAAATGTTTCAAACTGATAACTAAACTGTTAAACAGATTTACAGTATATTTTTATTTTCTGGTACCCTATTGATTGCTTTTGGATGGAAGCTGGAGTTACAACTGAGTTACACAGATGTGCTAAATTTAATAGTTTGGCAGTGGCAAAGGGTTTGTTGCTGAAGATGTCAGAGACTTAACGTGGCTGTAACAATTTGATTGCATTGGGAATAGTGAAATTTTATAGGTCAGTAGTGTACCTCTGAAGGGCACGCGGTGCAATGGTGGAGTCTGTTTCAAAATCATGTGGTCTCTATTGAGAAATACAAACGCTGTGGTGCAGAGAGAATACGAAGGAGCAGAACGCCTGTTCGTGTGTGGACCATCGAACAGCAAGACTTAGCCCTGTGTATTGCAAAAACTGTGTTCAAGCATAAGCTTGTTCCTTAATGCTGGGCTAGAGCAGAAGTGATGGGAGAGAATGCATAGGGTTGGGGAAGGTTATGGGGAAGAAGTGGAAACCGTAGATTATTTCCCTGAGGCAGGGAAGATGCATCATCAAACTCCAGGTGAGATATTTTCCATCTCTTCACCAGATGACAAGCTCACCTTTGCTTTGCTGAAGCTGTGGATGTTTTGTGTTTTCTCTTGACACTGTTATGAACTCTGCTGTCCTCTCCAGAGCAGATCACGGATGTTCTGCAGCAGGAACGACCCGTTGCAGATAACCGAGCATTTCAGCCACGTAGTCAGTGTGTTCCTTAGGTTGTACGTGTTGATAGCTGAAGGTTTGGCTCGAGGTGGTCTATGAAACTCAGGTTGTCTGGTGTCCTAGCTAATTAGAAGGAAGGAGAAAAGTCTTTTCGGTGATGCTGCTGGAGTTCATCTAAGTTTTGGATTATGAAGAAGGATAGTAATGGAAGTTTTTCAGAGGTCCAGGAGCCTGACATTTTTCTCAGTCCGCTGGGCACTGGAGGTCATTTTCTGTCCAGTGTGCCCTCTGTCATTAGTTGGTGCTATTAACAGCCTCGCAACTGCACTCTGAATAGCACAAAAATTGCTATTGTCATAATGAAAAATAGAAACAAGAAGTTAATTCTGTGATGTATATATTGTGACCTTGAGGTTGTGTCACAGTAAATAACCCTTCTTTATGTATTTGGGAAAAAAGAAAGACGACCAGTGCGTGTCACAGTGTAGCTGGTTTGGGAGCTGGGGAGGAGGGGGGAGGTGCGCAGGGGGCTCCACAGCTTGTGACAGCCATCATCTTTTTGGAACTGGGAGGACAGTTGCCTGTTTCTCTGGCTTGAATGAGTAGTCTTGAAGCATAGCCCTACAGGGGGGTTTGAATCAGATTTGTGTGAAGATTGAAAAGTACCGGAGACGAATGATGCCTTGTCTAAATTCATTTGTCTTCACATAAGCTGGTAATTTGGGGCAGGAAGTTGCTTATGCTGGTTGCATATGTGGCAGCCTGAGCATTAGGTTTGATGTATGAAAGGGAATGATCTAGTTATTCCCACCAAAAGATGCATGCTATTAAATTCTCCAAGTCCTGTGCATGTCATTTTAGTTTTATAAATTTTATTCTTTTAAAAATCAAACAACCTACCAAGACTGCGCAGCTGCTTTGAGATCGCGCGTCTTGTCGTGGTTTCTGGATGGTACTTAAGGAGAGTGAATTAGAAGTAAGCCTCTGTGTTCTGCATACATGTGTGCAGGCACGCCCTCACAAGCCTCCCTCCCTCCTTGCTGGATGATACAAGGAAAACATGAGGAGTTATTTCTACTTTGGTTCCTGATAAATTGGAAGTTTTGGTGTCTGTAATAACATCGTTTTTCCTGGCATTAAGTGGAGAGCATCTGAGAGATGAGATAAAGGCTCAGACTGGCAATTCTAATGGCTCTCTTTCCCAGAGAAGTCAAGGAGTTAGCAGTTGCCATCTTGGGACGTGTGGCTGTAGCAGCTGAACCTCCCAAGACAAAAACATTTCCAGGTTTTGTTTTTTTTTTTTTTTAGTGAGGCTCAATTAGCAATAACAATGGGCAAGAAATAGTGCCTCATCTTTTGGTTGCAGCATGGGAAGGTGTTCCTTCTAAGGGTTTTTTTGAGCGCTCTTCTGTCCCTGCAGGAATACATTGCTGTCTAGTTCTTTTGCATCCTAGTTTTACCAGAAGGTGCAAAGCTGACCAGTGATAATGTGGTTCTTAATAGCAGTAGTGACAATAAATAACACTTCTGAAATTTGATTCTTCCAAAAGCCCAGAGCAGCACAAAGTAAGCTGCAAGTTTTTATACAATCAGGAAACTCTATGAACGGTCTTGATTTTAACAAAAGCTATGCCTACTTCTGTTATATGAAGATTTTTTTTTTTTTGGTCAGGGAGAACAATCTCGTTATTGAGTGCCTCATATCAAAGGAATTACTTTTAAGCTGTTTGTTTTAGCTTAAACCTTTTCTTCATACTTTGTAACATATCAGAATTTTAAAACCTGTAGTGAAATTTCCTAGACTTTTATTACATGTAGGAAGGAAGAATATTGCAATAAACAAGAGGTGCAGTTTTCAGTCAAACCTTAGTTCAGGACTGGTGTTCACAAGAATACCTGGACTGGCTATATTGGCATTTATGAAGCTCAGTGAGAATTTGGTGAGAAAGGAGCACCTGTGAGGCATGTCAGCCCAGAAGGTTTGGTAGCAGTTAAATTCAACTTTAAATAAAAAGCTTGTTGCAACACAAGCAATGAATGGATTGCTACTTGAAAAGGAGTTTTCTCATAGCCTTTGGAAGGCAAGATGAAATGTAGTTTCTTGTCAAGATGCATCTGATTTTAAATAGCATCTCATTTTACTTATTTGTTGATCACATTGGTGGATCTTTGTGAAAAGTTGCAGGCTGCAAAGCTCTCTCATAGTGTTCATCCGTTACAAGCTGTGGTGTATTTTTTCCAAATGGAAATATCCTTAACTTGAAATTAATAATTCAGCTAATGGGAATTGCTTGATTAAATATTAGACTGTGTAGACTACAGCTTCTGTGTAGACTACAGAAAATTGCTGATTCTGAGTTAACTTGTGACGTGGGAGGAAGATGGGCAGCCTTCTTGTGTTGGAACATCAGCTGCTGAAAGTGGGAATTTCTACGTGGCTAACTTTGCGGCACTTAACTTGTTCTGGAGTTATCATCTTGCTTTTTTAAAGCAACCCTGATGATCTTGTCAGTCAAATTCTGTCGAAATACAAATTATTGGCTCAGTTGAGAATGTGTCCATTGCAGCTTGGCATGAGTTGTGGGGTTTCAACAAACTTTATGAAACTTCAACAAACCAATGTTCCACTAAACCTGCTGGCAAAATACATCAAGATATCCCTGTGAAAGGTCATAAGCTGTAATTTTCTCCTTGTCAGAAACATTTGGTTTTAGGTGTTGTATGCTTGAGGGCTATGGGAGTGCAGCAGAGAACAGCAGCGGGTAGTTCTGTATCAGAACAAGTGAATAAAGCCTGCCTTCCTGTAAACTTACTTGTTTTGTTTTCTTGATGTTTGGGAAAGCATAAGCTCTAAACAAAACTCTTTCTGTAGGTGGAACGCTTCACAGGGCTGTTTTTAGGGATTCCTTGGTGTGTGCTAAGGTATGCGTTCAGTCTCTAGGCATTTCCAAGGTCTCTATCAGATAATTTATTATAATGAAAGTTGGAGTTAATGAACCGATGTTGATTAGTTATTTCTCTTAACCAAATTTGGCATCGTCTCTCGTGTACAACAGGAATGGAGGCAGTAGAGGTTAATTGTTGTTCTTCTTCCCATAGCCCGGGCTGACCATCCTCAGTTTCTTACTGGAGCTTGCTAGGGCAGCCTGTCTTTCCCAGCCCTCTCTTCTCTGGAGCAGTTGGGTGTCTGCAGACCATCACATACCCTTTTACCTGTGGTGAGGGAGGGTCGCCCTTCCCCTCAGAAGGGGAAACTGGAGGAACAAAAAGTCCCTCAGTTCCTTGCACTGAAGAGTTTGGATGATTTTCCCTCTAGTTGACCACCCTTCAGCCAAATGTCGACTCTTAGCCCTGCCTTGCTTAAGGCACGGAAGGTTTGAATGGGGGCTGCCTTCTGTCAGCTTTGAGGCCATCTTAAAAACAGCTTTTACTGGGCAAGTAAGAACTGTCCTTTCGCAGCCTTTAGCATGGCTTTGGAGATAACCAGCCAGTTGGTTACATGACTCAATTTTAGGCCATCTAAAATAGTCCATGGTACATCCTTTTATAAAAAGGGTGGAAAAAATAGAATCAATGCAGTATCTGCTACTGAACATGGAAAGCTTGTTTTAGTTTTGGCTTACATCTAAATGATACTAAAATTTCATATTTCAGGTTTTGGTTTCGCTGTCAGTTTGATGTCCAGTCATGATATTTAGGCAGGTTCGCGTATAGCTGGAAACAGCAAAGTTACTGCTTATGATTTAGTCATGCGGGTCTTCTACTTGGTGCTACACTGTCTCTTGAATTACAGTGCTAATTTAGAAATACAAGAAGATACCAGAGGTTGAAAAGTGTTAGATGACTATTAAAAGTACCACAAAGCATATATGATCTGATTTAATGTGAATACTCTTTCATTTCCTTCAAATTGGTGGGCTGGCAGAAGTGCAAAGGCTATGGCACAATACTAAGGCTGCCAAAGTGATTTTACTTTGTTGTCTAGATAGAAGATAGCAAATCTCTGCTTTGTCTTTCTGAGTCGTCTTCCCTCTTCTGCTTCCCCAGTTTATTTTTGGGTAGTCCCCTTCCCCACTGATGAGCAGGCTGGCATGTAAGCAGAAAAATTGCTTGAAAAACAGCACCAGGATGTTAATATAAATCATCTTGGTTTGATGAGGGGTGGTGTGTTGTTTTCGCTGAATCCATTAGCTTTACTGCTGCGTTTTCATTACCCTGAGAGGTTTGAGTGCAACTTGATGAGACCGTGAGCAGGAGCAGGTTCTAGGGATGGATTCACCTTGCTTTGTTGGCCACCTGCAATAAAAATATCCATCTGAGGTGGTCATGCAGGCTCATAACGTGTTTCTGGAATGAGCTTAACCCGAGCTGGTTTAGGCACCTGCTTAGGATGAGCTGAATTGCATCCTAGTTGTGCCAGTTTCTCTTTTCTGAAGATTAATTTAATCTAGAAGAGTTTATCTTAAGACTTAAACACATTATTCTAGATAAAACTTGCCCTGTTCAGAAGAATAAAATGTTATTTCCAGCCAAACGGAGTATTCAGTTTTTTGCCTATAATGAAAGGTGGATTTGTCCAGATCCTCAGTTTTGGCTGTTAATATTTGAATATAGCAACACATGCTTTTTACATGACTAAGGAGAGAGTTGGATTTGGTGCAAGACCGTGTATTAAAATCAAAGTATTCACTGTTATTCCATATTTTTGTTACTTTGCATCACTGTCTGATGAAACATGATGGTTTTCTTTCAGGATTACATTTTTGGGAGTTGCTGTTTAACCATGTTTGCCAGTCTGGAATTACCTGAAGACCTGTTGCATGCCACAAAATAGTGAAGTTGTGGAATTTGTTTTGGTAGGTAAAATAAGCATGTGATGATGCATTTGACCATCTCTTGTTCTTATATGTTCTCCTCCTAAATGTCCAACTAACAGGTCCTTGCCTCTAATGTTGGTGTGCGTTTGAAGGGCTGGGCCGTCTCCAGAGCTGACTTTTCAGTCTGCCATAGAGGGTTACCAGCATTTGCCATCAGTAGCTGTTCTCAGAGCTTCCTCCCAAAGAGTGCAGTTGAGACGCTTTCGTGATGTTATCCCTCTTTAATGCCAAAGCTTGACGTTCCAAATTACTGGAACCACCCCTAGCTAAGTTGTTTCAGACGGAATTTTACTGCATGTTTATTTTTAGGTGTGTGTTTGTAGTATAACAGTGATTCTTAGCTTTACCTAATCTCCTTGTGTAACAATATGACACTTGTCTAGGATTTGTTTAAAAGTCTTTTTTGTGTGTTTTTGCCAAAAACAATTATGTCATTTTAACCTTTGTATCATAGAATGGTCGTGTGTATAGGGTTTATTTATTGGTCAGATTTAACAACCTCCAAGACCACTATGCTAGGCAACAAAATGGTTGAAACAGTTGTAGGAGGATAATCCACTTTTAACAAATTTGCAATAAAAACAGCGTTACAATCAGAGTGTGTCTGGGTTTTATAGGTGGCATGCTTTAAAAGTATGGCTCTGTGGGTGCATGTGTGTATACGCCATCTTCTCAACAGTATTCTGGCAATGCTGAACCTCCTCCGTCCCCATCCTGAAAAAAATACCTTTACGTATTTTGTCACTGGCACCTACAACAAAGGAAACAAGAAAACTTTAAAGTATATTATTCAACACATGCTTTTTTCCTGATTTCCTTTATTTTTCCCTTCCCTATTAAGTTGCTTGAAAACCATTTTTCAATGAAGGCAGAAGCAAGGAGGGTTCTGTATCCTTTGGAAGTTATGTTGCTGCTGCTATCAAAGACTTTTTTTCCTCACTCCCAGCTCTGGATTCCCCAAGGGACTTGATTATGGTCTTGTTTCTGGACTGATTTTTTTTCTTCCTCTTCCCTGTTGCAGCTTTAAATAATGGTCAGTGTGAGGATGAGGACCCTGCTCAGTGCTAACTTCTGCTATCTGCTATTGAAGGACATCAGTCCATCCTTGCTTCTGCTCTCACCCTTTCCAGTCTTTTGTGTAATTTGGAAGAGTACTTTTTCAGGCGTAGAGCATGATTTTAGTACTTTTTATTTAATTGGGCTCTCTGCATATTTGTTTTGAGAGGGTTCATGTTCTGGTGTGACATCAGTTGTGAAAGTGTTTATTCTGAGTTGCCTGAAATGTGTAAGCAGCTTGTAAATCAATAGACAGTGTGGCAGAAAACTTCGGATAAGTTATGAGACAAAGCCTTGTTTTGGTTTACTTGCTTTGTGTAGTGCAATGGTTAGAGGAAAGCAACAGAAGAGGCTTCAAGTTCTCTTTAAGAAACAGATTGACATAACCTTCAGTTTGGATCAGTTGAGCGGATCTTGGGATGAGGATGAGGATACCAAGATACAAGGGTTGATTTTTTTTTTTCCTTTCATTGTTGTGTTGTTTTGTTTTTTTGGTTTTTTGTTTTTTTTTTTTAACCCCAGAGACCAGCACTTCCATCTGGCGATGCTGGTACTCCAGAGCCTGCTGGCTTTCCAGTGTTCAGCTGCTCCCCAGTTAGTGACAACTGGCTGTTGCAGATTTTGCTCTAATCCCATCTCTCTCAGGGACTGGACAGGATTTTTTAAGTATTGCCCAGTCATGTGGTGCTGGGTTTGTCATGCAGGCTTCCTTTTACTATCAGGGCTGTTGGTGGGGGACAACATGTGGCATGACAAACTGTTTTCTGGGTTCCCCGTGGCGTGTGGTGCATCCCAGCTGTCTATCAGCCCAGATCTAGGCTATGGCATCACTGTATCCTACATGAATTCTTCTTCTGGAGAGTCTCTGTCTTGCACATTTTAGTCGGTCAATTGTTTTATCCTTATGCTAAGTGTGTACCTGGGAGCTCCAGCCTCCAGCAGCCTGGGGTGTGCCCTGTATCCTTCAGTTTGGACGCTCTGGACTTCATGGGCTGTCCTCTGCCATCCCCTACCCCCATGCAATACTGCAGGTACAGTTTGGTTATTAGTCTATTATCTGGCTATTTATCCCGGCCTTTCTTACTTCGGTTACGTATTTTTAATAATTAGACTATACTGAATAAGACCAACTTTTATTATAAACAGGCATAATGCTTCTTATGCAGCTGTAGCCTGTCCCAGGCCAGGTTCATGGGTAGGTGCTTGCCACGTGGTAGCACTGGACTTGCTCTGAATTTCCAGAAACAATTGTGTAATGGGAAATATTAAATTGGAAAATCTAAAACAACAGGGTGCAGAGGCAGGAAGGAGGCCATGTATGTTCTTTGAACGGAGGATGATACTCAGAGACCTTTTTGTGCTGCCATGTATTCACTCAAGTTCATGAAATGTGCTGTGGTTATGCAGATTGATTCAGTTATTGTTCTCGCTCATCAGAGATCCTCTATAGCTTGCTGGGAGTTGATGTAGTTTACAGGAATTGTCGAAGGACCAGAATTGTACCTGTGTGTGCTTATGCTAAAGGCTTTTTGTGTTTATGTGGGAGAGTTTTGAGCAAAGGTACACACTAATTATGGTCATGTGCTGGCTCATGATTTATGGCAGTCAACCTTATAACCAGGAGATTACAGAATTTGTTAGGACGAGGGATGCAGCTGGGATTCATTTGGTTTGAGATGGATGGTGTGCTGTGCTCTGCCTGAAGAGGAAGATTTTGCAAATCATTACTTCCTCCTGTCATACTTGAGATAAGTTATACCTGAATATAGGAACAGACTAAACTGCGTGCAGTTGAGAGGGAGAGAGGGAAGATGGATGTAGCAGAGATCTTTGAGGAACATAATGTGAAGGGGGAAAAAAAAAAAAGCAAAGGGAGCTGTAGCTACATGTTCTTATCCAGAAAGTAAAATTTAAAGCTCAATCTTGATTTGTTTGGGTTTGGTTTTTTGTGGATTTTTTTTTTTTTAACTCAAGCTTTCCCTGCTGTCCTATGATTTTCTGAGTCAGATGAAACAAGGCCTGTGGCCCTTTGGGATTTAGCAAACTGTATTTTAATAGTGTTCATGAAGGGCCGTGATTTCAACAAGTCCTGTCAGATTTTGGCACATTGGGGTGAGGTTGGTGGAATCTGGTATAAGCTGCAGCATTTTCATGAAGTCTTTAAAACCATGGTTTAAGCAGTCTGGGAGTCTTCTGCTCTTTCACAGAGAAGATGGATGCTTCAGACACTTCTATTCAAAAAAGATTTTAAATGCTTGTGTTCTTATAGAGAAATTTTTATTTCTTTTGGTGTCAGGGATTGTCAGAAGTACCCATGATTCTTGCTGCAGGTGGAACACCCCATCCCCTCCAAGTAATTGTGCTTTTTCAACACGTAAGAGCCTGTATATTGAGCTGAGTTTTCTCTCCCTGAAAATCTTACTCAAGATTTTAAGATAAATAATTTTCTGTGTAATTTTCTTCAAAATGTAGTGCTTATATTTCATAGGATGCTTGCCTCATTCAGTTCACAGAATGGGAGTGCTTGGTTGTTAAAAAGATTTGTGTAGGACTCCCAGCTCCTTTCTCCCTGAAGCCAGTGTATGTGTAATAAATGATGTAGGAATGCAGAAGGAGAAGGAATTCTCTCCTGGTTGGTGTGAAGCCAGCGCTGGTAAGGAAGTTCCCTGTCCAAGAAATTATGTGTGAAAATCAGTTAAAACAGCTTTTCACAGATGCTTGTTAATTGTCATTCTCATTTTCTGGGCACCTGACATGAAACAGAGTAGTTTAACTTCATGGAGGTGCCAAACACTCAGACCTGTAATGTAGATACAGAGCTCAGCAGCAAGGAGTCTGGGCAAAAAGAAGATTTAATTGTCTCTGTGTTCACCTGGTAATGGATTTTTTTTTTTTTAATTTTTGTCTCTATTCCCCATCTTCAAAATTTCCATGGTGATAATAAGTAACTTATGAAAGTGCTATGGAAATAGATCCATGACTATGGAACACTTTTACTTGCTTTCTGTTGCAGGACTGCAAAAGAGCTTGTGAGACAAAATTAGCTTTGTTTTTAATCCGAGATTTGAGTCGTGTTTGAGGATGAAGGCCTGGTGCTGCATTATGAAGAGAGTAACTATATGTAAAGTAGGCGATTATTCATTATTGCCATTTAGCCTGCCTAGTGTGGTGTAGGGTTGCAAGGAAGAAAAAAAAACAAAACGTATTTTCTAAAATCATGGTAAGTGTGTGTGTAGAGACCTGATCGAAAGCTGAGGGTATTTTGTGACTTCCGAGTCCTTGTTTTTTCTTTTGTAATGATGTCCCTTCAGCAACATTATGTGGGTGTGCAAACAGTCTAAGCTTGTCTAACATAGTTATAATTTTTTATTAAAAAAGGCTGTTTTCTGGCCAGTATCTGCAGCTCACCTTTAATCTCAGAGCTGTGGTTTTAATTTGTGCTGGGAACTTGAACCTCTGCCAGAAACCCAGTCTGTATCCTATTCAAGGGTCTGTCATCCTAGACTAAATGTTTTGGGTAGGTTGTGCTGAATACTGACAGCTTTGGAGTTATGAGGTCTTGACACTCCTGGCTGTTGAATTGATTTGTTTTTGACAGTGGCAGTCAGGAGCAGGTCCCTTTTTTGGTTTTGACATCAGCTTTGGCTGTCGGTGTAGATGGTTTTAATCTTTTAGCAATACTTGCAACGCATTGAGTGTGAGGAGAGAGGTCTCACCTGGGGGAGTTAGTGTCATAGCCCTTGTAATGGCTTGTGCTGGAGTGGAAGAATGTGCATAACTAAACATCGGTATTGTTCACCACAGATGTAGGGATAACTTTTATTGTAGGCTGTATTTCTGTACACATAATGGCCTAGATTACTATCATAATGTCAAGTAAAATTTATTGCAAAGTCTAGACATTTTATAAAGTAAAAAACATCAGGTGTGTGACTTGATTTACTGAATTCATTCTTATCCAAGCTCAATAGGAGTATGCGGGGAGTTGTGAGCTAGCACAGGGGGAGCACATTTCAGGTTGTAATCTGCATAAGCAGCTGAAAACACCTAAATCTTTACAAACGTTTAGAAAGAAGGCGTAACATGCCTGAGATTTCCCTGGATGCGAGTAAATATTTGTCAAATGCTAAATTTCTCCTGGTTTAAAATGTGCTATGGCTTCTCTTCTGCTTTGCTGGACAAAGGAGTGCCTATTGCATCTGCAGGTCCTAAAACTAAATTTGGTGGGTTTTCCTATCTTTCTGTAATTCAAGTGTTGCTGTGAGTCTTATAATTTCCTGGCAGTCAGGCACTGCAGAATTGGTACTGGGTCCTTGCGTATCCTCTGTGCGATATGGAGATGAATTTAATTGATTTCATGTTTGGTTTTTCCCTCCCCCTCCCCACCTTCCTTTCTACCTGACTATTGTTTAGGTCAACTGGAATACTTCTCAAGTCACACACAGCAGGATTCTGTCAGGAAACCACTTCTGTTTGTTGTAGTGAAGAAACAGCTTGGATACTGCAATGGCCACCATTTTCAAAATCGCGCAGTTTGTCTTGGAGACCCTAGCATTGAGCCACGTGGTAGGTTTTTCTGTCAATGATCTTATGTGCCATTGAAAGCAGTTGTTAATGTCTTTACACGGTTATTATACTTATTATAATTCTTTTTTTTCCTTTCAAGCATCATCTTAATGTCTGACAGGCTCCCATTGTTGGAAACAATGGTTTTGGATGATCTACCTAACTTAAAAGATACATATGCCTCCTTGTACTCCTCAGCTATGGAAGACTTAGAGGTGGATTTTGATTCAGGACTGGAGGAAGATGAACTGAAACAGGAGGCTGCTCCTGAGGATTCCACAATCTTTGTAGCTTTTAAAGGAAATATAGGTGACAGAGACTTTGAGCAGAAACTAGATATTATATTGGAGAATGTGCCTGGCCTTTTACACATGGGTAACGTACCTTCTTGTCATTTTTTTCAACTGTCCTTAAAGTATTTATTTATGTAGTCAGGGTGCTTGTACAAAGAAATAGATTGTATTGTTTTCAGGTTACTTAGTTTGTAATAAGATTTGTTGGGGTTATTCTTAGTGAATTTGGGAGCTCTTCTCAGAGACACAGAGTACAAATTTCTGCAGTTGCTTTATTGTTTAAAACTGGTTTTGTTAGTGAGTTCATTTATTCCTATTCAGTTCCCATGTTTTACTTAGGTTTTTTCTCATATATTTCCCTCCATTACACATTGCTCTGTTATATGAAAGTGAAACCAGGGAAACCAGGCTTGTCTACACAGGAGATGTTTTCTACTACCAAAACCATCCAATTTAAACCGCTGCAGTTCACCTGAGAATAGGTTCACTCTTAAGTAACTGTGTCGGTTCAAGATGTTACTGCCCCTTTGCTGCTACATTGACCTGTGCTACCTGATTTTTTTTTTCCTAATGAGGGACACAGAGTGCTCTCACATACCCCACTGTGCCCACCAAGGACACATGGGGACAGCTGTGTAGCTAGTCATAACAGGCTTTTGGGACAATAACACCTTTTTACCAGCATGTCTAGTTCTTGTAAAAGACATCTGTGCACTGTCTGAGCATCTTTGCAAAGGGTCTTATGATGATTGCTTATAGCTGCTCAGTTATGTAGTCTTGCTTGTATAAGTACAACCTTTCTTAGTAGACAGCTCTCCCTTGGTAAGACTGCAGTGCTGTGATGGTTTGGGTCAGTGTGCTGGGATCAGTGATACTCTCTCTCTCCCCACTGCCAGTTTCCCCAGCAATGCCCCTCATCTGATAATACTTGAAATGTCAGCTTAACAGCTTAATTTCTTGCCATTAGTATAGTTCGCTATAGAAACAGATAAACCCAGGTGGATTGCCTTAAGTGCAGTGGCAGGAACACAGAACCAGAAGAGCCTTGGAGACTGGGGCCACAGCAGCGCTGATCCGACTCGCCATGATGTCATATAACTGCAGTCTAAAAGCTATGTAATTGCCCATACTCTCTCTATCCCTCCTTCTGCTGTTTGTGAACCAAGCTTTTCCTGCTAACTGTAGGTCACCATCCCAGCATGTTGCTCTTCTGTTGCGTGGTCTTTTGAAATCACACTATATCGTGAAGAATCCACCTTTCTTCTTCAGGCAGGCAGTCTTTGTGTTTAAACAAAATTCATTTTCTAGATTAGGTTTTAAAATGTTCGTTGCGTTGCTTGGTTTTTCAATAATGTAAAATACCTTTTCAGAAAAATAACCTATAATTTCTGAATAACCAAACTGAATTTGTTACTTTGACTACAACTGGGCAAAATGGAAAAGAAAAGAACAGTTGGGTCTGGCACCAGTTGTTGGGGTCCTTGCAGTCATGTCTGAGGGAGATGATAAAGCTGAGAAGATAAAAATAGTATCAAGAAATGCCACTGGTTTGAACTGTATCTTATAAATAGGTGGAAGTAGACATAAAACTAACAGATAGTTACTGGTGTAAAAGGATGTGTGTTAACACCGTAGGTGAATTGCATAGTTTTTGAATGGAAACAAATTCAATCTGTAGCTATACGGAGTTGCCTTTGTTATACAGAGGCATCTGCATGCTGGGTTTGTTATAAATATTAATGGCAGGATTAATAAACATGGTTCAGACCTCAGCTGAGAAAGCAGAAAGCAAATTTTTAAAATCGATGTCAAATTAATTTGAAAATTATCCATGTTACAAGTTATTTAAACTGATTCAGAGCAAAAGAGGATATTCAGAATGTTGAGTTAATAAATAACATTGGTTTAGGCTTAGCAGATGCGATGTTTGAAAAATACGAAACTCTGGTACTAATATCTAGAAATACTGAAACTGATAATGCAGGTTTTATATGTAAAATATTGGAACATTAATAAGAGTAAATATAGGACTGTTCAAACCTCCACAAAAGGAGGTTTTAAAACTACTGCTGTCATGTTTCCAGCCAAAAACATGTTTACAGGTAGAGAGAAGATGAATTTAATAACACCATTACTGTAGCAGCAGAAGGGACTTGGTGAATTAGTTAAGGACAAGAGATTCCTAAGTAAGAATGAGTTACTGGCATTCTTAAATGACATGTTCTTCAGAACCAAAAAGTTAGCAAACTTTTAGTAAATCTGATGTTACAGTGGAAGGAACTGGCTGATTAAAATCTGGGCCAATGCTTACTGTTTTCAAAGGGACTTCCTTTTCAGAAAGCTAGAAACTGGAAGCTTATAAACCTGTATTAGGAATATATTTTTAATTATACTTAAATGCATTTTGTAGCAATAATTTAGTGAGGTACCAGTTCAGATAAATATATTGAACGTCACTGCTCTACTTTTTTGCTAATTCCCACCTGTTCCTTTTAAAATAACTGATCTACGCAGAAACACTCATGTAGAACAGGTTTTCAGAAAACCTGCAAGTAAATATCTTACACAACTTTTAATATGCTTTTTTTTGCAGTGGATAGTTTTTTCTGAATAGGTATGTTCTAATTAATATGGTAGAAATTAATTATATACTGCTAGGACTCTATTGGCACTGGACTTCTAAAAAAAATTTGCACAATCACAAGCATTTGGAGAGCAATGAGGATGCTCTTCTGTAGAGAATGAGGATTTAATTCTTGTAGTCAGTTTTTTCACACATTCATCTGCTTCACTAACAGATTTACTGAATCTGTTTTATTACATATTTTGTATCTTTCCAAAGCAGTTTATCCACAGAATATTTCAATTTCTGAGTAATATTATCAAGTGATTACGTTGGCTATTGCATTGGTTATGAATTGGGTAGTTTTTATATTGATAGTTCTTGGAAAATACCTGAAGTGGTTTGGCAGTATCAGTCACTGTACACCTGTGCTGGAGAAATCTCCTGTACCTGATATTAACCACTGATAATTTTCAAAGCCAGATAATTGTTTCAGTTTTTTCAGCTGCGATTTTTTTACCAAGTTATTTCATCATACGTGTTTGAAAACTGAGTGTTTTTCTTTCAAGAATCCAACAAGTTAAAACTGCAGAAGATAGAGCCTTGGAACAGTGTCCGCGTTACCTTCAATATACCCCGTGAAGCTGCTGAGCGGCTGCGAATTCTGGCTCAGAATAATAACCAACAGCTTCGTGACCTGGGAATTCTCTCAGTTCAAATTGAAGGTATTTTACATCCAATTTGCTCTCAAATTTAGCATTCAGCTAAAATTTAAGTATACTCAACAAGCTATTTTGTGTGCTTGATTAATGTTGCAAAACTTCTAATTTGGTAATTTGAAGAATGACTTCAGTGAAAACGTAGCTCAAGACTTTTACTCTTTCAGGAATAGGTTTAATAATAAAAATGATAGCTGAAAATCCTCTGAGCGTCAGGAAACCTCCTGAAAAATGTTTTTTGAGGGTTAGCTAGCAAAATGCGCCCTAATTTTTTTTCCCTAGTCATTTCATATGAGGCTTTCTTAAACAAGTTTTCAGTGGATTTCACAATCAAAATATCCATTCTGGACAATTGTCCAAGAGCACACTCGGGATGAAACTGAGGGCATTTAATGCTTGTCATGGTGTTTGTTTTTCTTAAAATTGAAATCCAGAAGATAAGGGTAGTAAGATGCACAACCATCCTTCTGAAGTGCACATTATAGGTAAAATTTATTCTTCCTTCCTTGACATCTTTTAAATGTCCTTTTGAAAATGTCTGTATTCTGCTTTTCTGTATATCATTCAGTTCACCCAAAATGTGCGTTACTTTTAGGGGAAGGTGCTATCAATTTAGCTTTAGCTCAAAACAGAAGCCAAGATGTCCGAATCAATGGACCCCTGGGAGCAAGCAATTCAGTGCGAATGGAAACAGGGTTTCCCATGCAAGGGGGACAAGGTAAATTCCTTTGGTTTTTATTCGTTTAGTTTTATACACTTTGAAATTTGTTGCTAAGCTAATTGTTTGCAGATCTATAAGTGCCATTTTAATCAATGTGTGTTCTTGTTTCTGCACTGTCAAACCTTGTCCCACATTATGTAAACTAAATAGTTGGCTGCATGTTGTCCCCCAAACATTGGAGTGATTTGGGTGGGGCAGACTGGTTTGTTTGGGGTTTTTTTGAGGGTTTGGTGGTTTCAGTTTTTGTTTTGGTTTTAGTGTTTTGATGTTGGGTTTTTTTTTTTACATAAAGACTGTTAAAGCAGCTGAGTCTCATAGTGAGTTCACTTTGAAGTGTGCACAAATTAGCACAGTTTTCTGTTTGGCTACCTTTATGAAAATGAGCATAAGCCTTTCTTCAGTGTACAATATTAAACTATCTTAGATTAAATCCATTATAATTGTGGGAAGGACAGGACACTGTCATTGTCAGTCTCTATTTTCTGAAACTTTTGAGATCTGATCATAAAGAATTAATTTTTGTGGAGAGGTGTAGTTTTATTAAACTCTACATTTTCGAGCTTTCTATATGCATGACAAGTAATTTTTAACTACAAAAGTCATTTTTATGAAGAGTTAAAAGAAAGCTACATAATTTAATAGCTGAATCATAAGGCAAAATAAACTAATTAGTATCTTAGTAAATAGGGTTTAAAGCAGTTAAAAAAACTGGGGGTGTTTTTTGTTAGAGTTAATGTAAGATGCATGTGTGGCTGTTGATGAGAAGGAATGGAAAGAACATTTCCCCTCTGTAGAAACCTGATTAAACAGTAGTTAAATCATTGTGCTTAACAAGGAATGCAAAACATTTAAAGAAAGGTTTACTTTGAAAGTGGCTGCTCTAACCTTCACTGTGATGATTGTGAGCTTCATTTCGTGCTTGTAGGTCAACAATATAAATGTAAACAGTATAAATATAACAACAATATAACCAACAGGTCAACAATACAAACCATTTTATAAAATAGCAGTGTGTGAAGCGAAACAGTGAAATTTTTCTCTCTTACAACACCTCAGTTACTTTCTAGTATCAGATTTTGCAAATCTGATATCTGTACATGTATAGCTTTGATACAGTCTTGTGACTTGGTGACTTTAGTGGCAAGTCGGGCTCAAATAATTCATGAGTTAGTAGTGTTTCCTTCTGTAGCCTTTTTAAAGATTTGGTGCTAAAGGAAAAGCTTCAGCATGACCTTGTTTGTTTTATACCAGGGAGTCCTAAGCTTTCAGACAGAGATGAGTATCCTCAGGTTATTTTGGACAAACAACTCTTAAAGTCTAAGGAAATGTTTTATTAACAAATATAATTTTTTCTTGTAAAAAAAAAAATCTAAAATTCTTCTCTATATAAGACCTACAAGACTTGATAATTTCTATTTTTATTTTTTAAGGTTTAATAAGAATGAGCAATGCTGCAGCTGTCATGATGTCCCAGAGTGGAAATGTGCCCTCCTCTATGGTGGCAAGTGGTGCTAGTGCTGAGCTGCAGCCAAGAACACCTCGGCCTTCCTCACAGCCAGGTGGTAAAATTTAGTCACTATTGACCTGAAAATGTTCCTGTATTTTTATTCTTCAGCACACAAGCTTGAGCGTGCACTCATAAGAGTACTGCAGAATTGCCCTGGAGTATTTCCCCTGCCCTTCCTGGGAGTTACTCTTTCTGTGGAACGCTCCCTGCCCCCATTAATCTGGTAACACTTTTCAGATAATTTGGGTGCCTAATAAGTCACCAGCTTGCTTGGTATTTTGTTCAAATGCGTTGAGAAGTGGCAGTGGTATTTTTGCAGTAGAACTGTTGTGACTGAGCTTTATGTTTAGATAAAGGTAAGAGAAGGATTGGTTGAATGAGGCAGATGTCTCTGGTAGGAAGCAAATGTACCAGACTGAGCACAAGTGCTCTTCAGGAGGGGTAGGTAGACTGGAAGTTTAAGGATTGGGGATCTTGGGGGTGTGAATGTTTAGGGTTCATTCTTCACAATTCTGCCAGTACAAGTTACTGGCATTTTGGAACTATAGAAGAAGAGGGGGTTATTGCTTGTTCCTCCATAAAACGGTTGGCAGTACTTGCCAACCTCTGTAGATCTCTGTAGTATTTATTCTTACAGACAGCATTTTTCATAAATGTTTTAAATATTCTGTGTATATTAGTTTATGATACTACCTTAATTCCTTGTTATGCCACTTTTTTTAACTGGTAGGGATCATAGCCCCAACAAGTGGGTTATACATACAAACTGCAGGACGAGAGGCTGGAGAACAGCCCCACAGAAAGAGATCTGGGGGTTTGGGTTGATGGCAAGTTAAACATGAGTCAACAGTGTGCGCTGGCAGCCCAAAGGGCCAGCTGTGTCCTGGGGCGCATCAAGCACAGCACAGTGAGCCGGCTGAGGGAGGGGATTGTCCCACTCCACATCGCACTGGTGCAGCCCCACCTTGAGCACTGTGTGCACTTTTGGGCGCCTCAATATATGAAGGACGTCAAACTAGTTGTCTCCAGAGGAGGGTGACCAAGAAGGTGAAAGGTCTGGAGGGCAAGACTTACGAGGAGTGGCTGAGGTCACTTGGCTTGTTCAGCTTGGAGAAGAGAAGGCTGAGGGGTGCCCTCATCGCAGTCTACACCTTCCTTGAGGGGGGCAGCAGAGAGGGAGGTGCTGATCTCCTCTCTCTGGTGACCAGCAATAAGACACAAGGAAACAGGATGAAGCTGCGTCAGGGGAAGTTCAGGTTGGACATGAGGAAAAGGTTCTTCACTAGAGGGTGGTCAGTCCCTGGAACAGGCTCCCCTGGGAAGTGGTCATGGCACCAAGCCTGTCAGAGTTCAAGGAGTGTCTGGACAACACTCTTCGTCATATGGTCTAGTTTTAGGTAGTCCTGCGAGGAGCGGGGAGTTGGACTCGATGATCCTTATGGGTCCCTTCCAACTTGAGATATTCTGTGATTCTACAATTCTAAGTGTAAGGGGCTTACGTTAGTCCGTAGCAACAAACGCTGTGGAGCTATTGGGCTTTATTGTAGGTGTTATGAGACCTGGCTTCTCTGGATTCCCAAACATTTTGAAAACTTTTAGGGCATTGCCTGTTCTGTCTGTTGGAGAAATTGGAACACTGGAGTATGAATTTATTACGCAGAGTAAACAAATGCAAGGAAGCAATTTACCCTTTCTTGTTTTGGGGTGGGTTTTGCCTACAGTAGGTTATTTTTTTTTTTTTACTTTTCTTTGCTATTTTAATAGATGCAATGGACCCACTCTTATCTGGGCTAAATATCCAGCAGCAAAATCATCCATCTGGATCTTTAGCTCCCCAGCTCCATTCAATGCAGTCAGTTCCTGTAAACAGGCAGATGAACTCAGCCAACTTTCAGCAGCTACAGCAGCAGACGCAGTTGCAGACACGTCCTCCCCAGCCACATCAGCAGCCACAGCAGGGTATTCGACCTTCATTTACTTCACCAGCACAGGTTCCAGTTCCCCCTGGCTGGAACCAGCTTCCTTCTGGAGCACTTCAGCCTCCTCCAACCCAGGGAGCATTGGGTACATTGGCAGTAAACCAGGGTTGGAAAAAGGCCCCGTTGCCTGGACAAATGCAGCAGCAACTTCAAGCAAGACCATCTCTAGCAACAGTACAAACTCCTACTCATCCTCCACCTCCATATCCATTTGGAAGCCAGCAAGCTTCCCAGGCTCACTCAAACTTTCCCCAAATGAGCAATCCTGGCCAGTTTACTGCTCCTCAAATGAAAAGTCTTCAGGGAGGGCCCTCACGGGTTCCTACGCCACTACAACAACCCCACCTGACCAACAAGTCTCCTGCTTCCTCTCCCTCCTCCTTCCAGCAGGGATCTCCTGCCTCATCTCCAACAGTTAACCAGACGCAGCAGCAGATGGGACCAAGGCCTCCCCAGAGTAGCACGCTTCCCCAGGGATTTCAGCAGCCTGTCAGTTCTCCTAGTCGTAATCCTATGGTGCAACAGGGGAACGTACCCCCCAACTTCATGGTGATGCAGCAGCAAAACCAAGGTCCACAAGGTTTACACCCTGGTTTAGGAGGTAAGAAGCACTGAGACCTTCTTTTATTTTAAAAAGAAATGTAACGTGGCTAGAACTGATGTTGCTGTTAGTTTTGAAAAGATCCTTTAAAAGACAGAATAAAGGCATAGATTGAGTCTAAAGTGGGTATGGGTGAATCAGCATCACCATCACTTCATTTCTACTACCTGTCTCTGTCCTGCAGTGTCAAGTGGTAGCCTAAGGGTAGGCTCTGGGCCACTGCAGAAAGAAATTGCTGTATGCAGTTGCTGGTTATGACTGCCAGTCGTCTTGACAATTCTTCTGTTGCCTTTAAGCAAGTTCAGGATATTCAGAGATGGTGGGGGGTTTTCCTTTTTGGGGGGAGGGGATCTTCTTCGAGGAAGAGTGTAATAAGAACAAATGAACGTTTTTCTCTCTTTAGCTTCCTCTCTTACCATTTACATTTTCTACTGACGTGAGGCATTATTTTGCATCTTCCTTTCTAAGTTTTGGATGTGTCTTCTTGACCCTATCTTTATTTGTCATGAGTTTCTTCCGATATAAAAGAGGGAGAGAGGAAAGAGCGAGCTATTATTGCCATGCTGTTGTATTCCCTATTCTAAAATTAAGAGGTCAAGGGACGTTTTAACTTCCCCTTTGGCTGTGTTGTCTTTAGTTTTCTCCTCAGACCTCCGCACTCACATCTTTTACTTACTACCCCTAGAATCCTTCCCTAACAGTGAAGGAATTTCATTTGTCAATCCCAAGATCTCTTTTGTGTCCTTGGTGTTTTTTTCCCCTTGAGCCTTTTGTAGTTCTGTGCCAGGCTTGTAGCATTTCTCTCTGCTCAGTCATTTGTTCATCTTTCTCTTGAATGGCTGCTCTCAGATACCCGTACACAAGCTTTTGCTTAAGCCTTTGAAATACTTTCTTTCTGTACTTATAAAATATGAGCCATATACTTTGTCCACCTGCACACACGTACATTCTAGTTTCTTGCAGTCTCACATTGTACATCTGAAATCTGTCCAAAAAGCTGTAAGGAATACCTGTTTCTTGGTCTGCTGATCTGGACAAGCTTCTTGTTTTCGCTGGTTGTACCATGGGTCTCATTTGAATTCAGATGAATTTGATCCAGATGAATTTTCTCAGTTCAAGCTTCTCCTCTTCCAGGCTGTTCTTAGGATCTTCCAGTGCCCTATACTTGGTATATCTTATCTTGTCTCCATCTGGAAGCAGTTATTTATTATAGTCACATTTCCCTACAGTTTTGCCTCACCAGCCACATGTTCCCATCAGGAATAATTTCCTCTAGGTAGCATAGCCATGACCTCTAGATAGTATAACCTCTGTATTCTCCTTCCTTTCTAAGTAAACCTACTACAAACAAAACCCTGCTTTTTTTGAGTTAAAAATGACACCCCAAATAAACTATCAGAATATGTTATTTGTTCACACTGTAGACATTTCTGCTAAAATCAGTAATCCTGTTGTGAGTTATATCTTTAGCTGATTTAAAAAGACAGGATTCCGTTGGTTTTGGCAAAGCTGTGTTGCTTCTACTTGCTGAGATTTTTGCCTGGCTTCTGTGCATGCCCATTCCTTGCTGCAATTTATATGTTAATTAAGTTGTAATTACAGATTTCTTGATTTTTAAGCCATCCTGCATTTAAAGGTTTGGTGTTAATGAAATACATCCAAATTCTTTCCATTCACCTGGTTAATTTAGCAAATCAGAATTTATATTAGATTTGAAATAGGCCAAGTTAACACTTCGTTTTTTTTCTCAGTTGAAGCATTCTGATGTGCAAAACTTACCTAAAAGTTTAGCAGAACTAAAACTAGAGTCCGGTGATGTGATGTTTCAGGAAGTACATGTTCCATATTTGCAGATGTGTCTTATTGTTTGGCCTGTGAATTTTATTATCTTGAAATACTAATTACAAACCTAAGAACAGCACAATTAACACAAGCAATACATTTAAGCGTGCAAGAAAGCTGTAACAGTAGAAGGAACCAAAGTCAAATTCTGGCTGTGTATTGTGGGTCAGAAAAATAAGAGAGGACAGGGTTGCTTCTAGGTCTGTGGCATTGTCTATCTGACAGTGAGTTAAAAAGAAGTGGGTTCTGTTAAATCTGTCTATGCTCTGTTAAATCTGACTTTGCTGCTGTTCACGTTGGTAGGTAGAGGGAAGGTTTTGCTCCCTGTCCCAGGGCAGCGGTGATGTTTTCATATGTCAAAGTGTGAGTGTTGTGCCAGATAGAGGCTTGATAAAATTACTTTCTCTTGCAGCAGGAATAGTAGGTTAACTTGAATGAGCAGCCGTTCTGGACATGCTGTCTCATGAGGTTGCTCAGCCCACTCTGGGTGGAGAAGTTACTCTGAGTGTGCGTACACACAGCAGCAGTGCAAAGGAATGCTAAGGAGTGTGTACCTGGTGTGTTAGGGGGAGAGTTGTTGAGAGGAGCACATCAGTGTAACAAAAATGCAAGTTATTTGTGTTTGCATACATGGAGTAAGTTAAGGGCCTGATTAGGGCTGAGATGCAATAGGGAAGAAAACAGGAAACTCTGTTACTTTAATTTCTAGTTTCTAAAAAGTCAAACATGGACTTTTCGCCTTCTCTGTGGGGTAACTTTTGTACTTAAATTGCAGGTTGAACTGAGTCATAGTAGCTTGTTAGGCAAAATTATTGCACAGATAAGAACTATAAATGTCTTAGTGGGTTTTGTGTTTTGGCAAAAAACTCTGCCTAAACCTGTAATGGGACAGTACAGACGCAAAGGTATTCTTCCTATCGTACTCCAATTACAGATTTTATTCTTTTTTTTTTCTTCCAGTTTTCCATACTTACTAATAAGAAAATTCTTGTGTTCAGGAATGCCCAAGCGCCTCCCGCCGGGGTTCCCTGCAGGCCAGGCTAACCAGAACTTCATGCAAGGTCAGGTGCCTTCCACAGCTCCAGGAACACCAGTGAACAGCGGAGCACCACAACTGCAAACTAGCCAAAACGTGCCGCACACAGGTCTGTTTGGAATGTGGTGTTCCTCAGTTTTTTCTTTTCTGTAGAAAATTACACCGTTACTTGTGTCACACAGATACCAAAACACTAAACTCTTGTTATTAATAGGGAGTTAGCTAGCTGGGGCTGCAGGGACATTCTGTGTGTAATGCTAAATGAGGCAGAGAAAAGCAGGAGGCTGCCCGTGTTTTTCCAAACAGCCCAACTATTATTGATTAGGACTGTGATACTAGGATCCAAAAGTATCTGTTAAGAAATTGAATGGAAATAGCACTGCAGTTTGGAGGCTAGGGGTAATAAAGGTACAACACCAAAGGAACTTCTTGTCCAGAAAAAAGTGTTGTTATCTTAGAAGCAGAACAACAAAATAATCTTGTTTGCTTTGAAAAGATTATTAGTTCCTCTGAAACCTTTGGAAGTCTACTTACAGTCAGTCCTGTAAAACTTAAATCTTTAGTTCACAAATGTCTCCATTTAACAATTCGATTATTAGTCTTTTGTCTGGATTATGGATACCCTGATAATGTCTTCATCAGTACTCCATGTGTATTTATTTTTTAAACCATTATAAAATAAACTCAAGGTTTGAAGCTTATTTTGGTTAGGAATTACTCTGAGTTACGTGATATTATGGAAGATTTTTCAAACTTACGTACAGATTACAACAGAAATTAAATTTTTGTTATGTCTTCTGCAGTGTGGTACAGGGGAAGTACCAGTCTAAGTGTTTATTTTGAGAGGTATAATGTTCTGTTTTGATGGCTAACATGAATCTGTAGCATCAAACGTTGCATCCCAGAACTGCAAATATGTCAGATATTCCAGTTCATTGGAGAAGGGAGGAAAACAATTTTGGAGTGCTTACTCAACATCAAAAGTTGTGAAAACTCTTATACCACTCCAATCAGTTTCTTACTGGCAATTTATTTTTTTTTTAAGGTGGCCAAGGATCTGGACCTCCTCAAAATCAGATGCAAGCACCACACGGCCCACCAAATATGATGCAGACCAATCTAATGGGACTTCATGGAAATATGAACAACCAGCAGTCTGGTGCTAGTGGGGTGCCACAAGTTAACATGGGCAACATACAGGGACAGCCTCAGCAAGGACCACAGTCTCAGCTCATGGGTATGCATCAACAAATTGTATCCTCTCAAGGACAGATGGTAAACATTCAGGCTCAGGGATCGCTGAACCCCCAAAACCAGATGATACTTTCTCGAACTCAGCTCATGCCACAAGGCCAAATGATGGTGACACCACAAAACCAAAATCTTGGTCCCTCTCCCCAGAGGATGACCCCACCCAAACAGATGATTCCCCAGCAGGGACAACAGATGATGTCTACACACAATCAGATGATGGGACCTCAGGGCCAGGTCTTGTTACAGCAAAACTCCATGATGGAACAGATGATGACCACTCAGATGCAAGGAAATAAACAGCCTTTTAGTACTCAAAACCAGTCCAATGTTATGACGGGGCCAGCTCAACTGATGAGAGGACCAACCCCAAACATGCAAGGAAACATGGTGCAGTTCACTGGGCAGATGATGGCCCAGCAAGGCCCTGTGAATGGTAATCCTTCTCAGGTTATGGGAATTCAAGGGCAAGTTTTAAGACCCACTGGACCTGGTCCTCACATATCTCAGCAACTTGGGGATACTACTACAACAAATAACGATGTGAACTTGACACAGATGTTACCTGATGTTCCTGTGCAGCAGCCAAACATGGTGCCTTCTCATATGCAAGCAATGCAAGGAAACAACAACGCTTCAGGGAGTCATTTCTCTGGCCATGGGCTGCCTTTCAATACGGGGTTTAGTGGAACACCAAATGGGAATCAGATTTCCTGTGGGCAGAATCCTGTTTTTCCTGTTAATAAAGATGTTACACTCACAAGTCCGCTCTTGGTTAACCTTCTACAAAGCGATATATCAGCAGGACACTTTGGTGTGAACAACAAACAAAATAATCAGAATGCCAACAAGCCGAAGAAGAAGAAACCTCCAAGGAAGAAGAAAAATAATCAACAACTAGAACAAACAACGTAGGTTTAATATTACATTGTTTTTATAAGGGGCATGGGGAGAAGAAAAATAATCAACAACTAGAACAAACAACGTAGGTTTAATATTACATTGTTTTTATAAGGGGCATGGGGAATCTCCACAAGCAACTTGTCAATATTTTTTCAGCAAGTATGGGGTGAGAAAGGACCTGCATTACTTCATATTTAGCAATTTCTCTCAAGAGTTAAATGATAACCCACTGGCAACTCTGTCACTGGAAAGTTTGTTCAAGATTAAAAAAAAACATACAAACATCCCAGCTTGGTTATAAACCCAGTTACAACACCACCATTCCTTACTTTTACTGGGTAAAGAAAGTGTAGAATGTGGCACATGATGCCACAGCCCTTGAAAGAGGAGGCTGCCTTTTTTAAGCTGTCTGACAGTCACAATCAAAGGTTGGGAAGTACTTTCACAGGAATTACAAGCTTCTGTATAATATGTGTAGTAGAGATTTTTGGGGGATTGTTTCCTGAATTATATGTATATCCTGACATGTTTCTGTCTGGAATTGAGCTGGGCTTTTCTCTTAGTGAAGCTGCAGCTAGAATTTAGAGGGAGGAATCTGGTACCTTCTGGGTATGAGGATAACAAGCCCAAGCAGTGCTGGTCTTCCTGGCCTAGAAGAGATTAGGAAGGAAAAAAACCCACAGCTCTTGGGAGGGAAGAGGCAAATGGGTAATATTGAGAGATAATGAAGGAATGTACCTGTTTAATGGAAATACGAGATTCATTCCTCTTCGGCCAGCTGTCTTGTAACCTTTTGCTTTGACAGTCTACTAATACCAGCACAGGGTGGTAGGCTGCAGCTGCTGTACCATTATTCAGCTAAAATGGTAAAGGCAGATGTGCTATATCTAATTATTCTAATGCTGCAGGTGAGCCACAGGGGCATTGACAGGAATCCACCTGATGGAACTTCTGGGGACTGTTTCCAGTTTGCTTTAGAAAAAATAGAAAAACTTTGCACAGGAAACTATAACACAGGAATATCCAATTTTCAAAGTTAAATTCTTAAAAACAAACAAAAGGTAGCTGTGGCACATTAAGCTACTGGTGTGGCTCTGGTTCCACCAGTCCCAATCCTTTGAATAAACATTAAGTCTTTAACCTGACATTATGCTACCGTCTTCAGAGACAGACGTCTGGTTTGGTGCAAAGAGTGGATGGCATTCAAGTACTAAGCAACTGCTCAATATTTTATTTTTTCCCTTGGTTATTCAGTGCGTAGCCCCAGCCTGCCTTTTCTGCACAATGTCAAGATTACTTCATGAAGATGGAATTAATTTTCTCATGGACATTTTAGTTCTCGAATGAAATGGCTCGCATCATCTATAGCAAGTGATCTTTTGTGACAATCATTAATTGGCTTAACTAGTACTAAAATAAAATGCAGGAGCTGTTACGTGCATTTTACAGGTGCAGAAATGCTGCATAGCAAAGGTAAAGCAAAGCATGCTAATTGAAAGGCCTTGAAAAAAGTCTTTCAAATACCTGCTATATAATTATATATGGTCATGGTATGGCCCATCAGCTCAACACTGCTGCAAAACAGGAGATGTGATTTCAGATTAAATCTGAAGTAGTACACAGTCTTTGGCCAGCTATGAAAACCTGGTTAAAGTAACTCAGCTAGAACCAAGTGGCCAACGTGTGGGTAGACTGCAACTTCGGGGTGACTTGGAAACCGTAACTGAGATACCAGCTCGTCTCTTGCAGTGCCTAACTTGTTATGCCTCATCAGCTTCTGAAATGTGTAGAACAGGGCTCCTTCATGCCTAGGGGGGTGGTCGCAGGCAGCCGCGAGTCATTCTGCCGCAGCGCTGCCGCAAGGAGCAGGGCAGGCCTGTAGTGAAGGCCGTAGGTGACAGCGTGCCAAGCTTTCTAGCTTTGATAGTCTTTGGCTACATGGAAGGGAGGTACATGAGGGCATGTAGGTGTCTTCATTTTGCTGTTCACCAGGAATTTTAAGTGCAAGTAATTGGGCAAGAGTGAGTTGTAACAGTATGTTGCATAAGGTAGTGTCTGTGGTCCAGCTGTAAAGAACAGTAGTAGCATAATGGTAAAATGTACATCTTCCTGCTTTTGATACATTAGATCCTGCAGAGAGTCTCAAATAATAGCAAGCAGATACTTTCCTGTTTGTTGTTCACCTGACATTCAAATCTATCCAGATGTCTTTCAAACAGTAACAATGTCTTATTTTTCTTTGTATCAAGAACATTCATGTTGCAT
Organism: Morus bassanus; assembly: GCA_031468815.1. NCBI lineage: Eukaryota > Metazoa > Chordata > Aves > Suliformes > Sulidae > Morus > Morus bassanus. Next base: position 25,843,689 of record CM062575.1, on the reverse strand, counting down.
AGACACTACCCAACAGCAATTTGTATAGTACCGGTAGGCACTGCTGATAATTTGCAGCAAAGTAAAATATGCAAACCTTGTGTCACTATTAGTCATCTGCATCTATCATGGAAAGTTTTTTGGTTTGTGTTGTTTTGTTTTGTTTTTTAATTCCCCCACATATCAAAGACAAGAACAACGGCCTTGTGTTTCTAGGTAGGAAAGAAAGATCTGGTGCTATGTGTAAAAAAAACAAAAAACAAAAACAAAAAAAAAAAAACCCAGAACAAAACCAACAAACAAAAACAAACAAACAAAACACAAAAAAACCCCCACCAACCAAAAATCCCAATAAAACAAACGCACAACATAACAAAAAACTTAAATTCTAAATAGATTCCAATAAAGAAATAGTAACCACTACTGTAGCGAGCTGTCTTGCCATGGAAATGACAGAGGATTCTGAGGGAGCAGGCGAGTTGGCACTCTTTTCTGAAAAGAAAATCCGTTAATCATTAAAGAAAAGCCTTGTTAGGATTTTGCTTTCATTGGTCTTATTGATGATCACCCAGCCTTAGTGTGGCCTCAGAATATCAATAGACATATATGTAAAGCTCTCCTCTGAGCTTATAAAGCCCCACGAGACTATTTGCTTGTTAAAAAGTTTTCACAATAAAAGAACCTAAATTACAGCTTTTCTGTTGAGCTATGACAACTCAAAAGAATTCCTAGCTCTTAAATAAGGCTTTTAATCAGATTTTGGTGTACTTAACCAAGGAAATACCACTTTGTACTTATTCTGTCACTTAAATTGCTACCTGCAGAATGCTGTTTTGGCACCTGATATGGATTAGCATTTTGTTTCTTATTGGGCTATATATTAATCACTTTATCCTTGCAAGAGCATTAAGAAGGGAGCTATCCTTATAAATGTTTTTGAGATTATTCTCCAGCAAAAGGAGGGCAACTGCAATGAAAGCTGGCTGTAATACCATCTTGCCTCATTTGCTCTCGGCTTCCCTGCCATCATTAGGCAAGCTCAGCATTTTTCTGTCTTGGAATTGCTGATTCTTTTAAATCTGATTTGGATCACTTTCTTTTGCATCAGAAGCAAATAGGATGCTTTTCATCTTGGCTTCTTCTCTGTCGTTCTTCCTCAGAAATTTCAGAATTCAGAGCAGCAAACCTTATGTGGTAATGCAGCTAATTTGATAAACACGCTAAAAATGTTTCTGTTTATTTTCTTAGAAATAATTTCTGAGATGAAATACTATAGTAACAGAAGTACCATTAGTAATATGCTTTGTAGAATGAGCCATATTGGAATGTAAATAGGATAAGTGAGCTATTGGAAGAGTTTAATCAGCTGAGTCTGAAATAGTTTTAAGGGTCTGCTTAATTGAGCAACTCAGCATTGGAATGAAAACCAAGACATTTTGGAAAAGTAAGTTGTTTAAAAGTGATTGTGTCTGTTTTCTGATCCTGAAGATTGTAGGTAGTGGGATGTAAACTGAGGAAAAAGATGCTAGATGAAATGTGATTGTAGATAAAACATGTTAGTCTATTAAATACATCCACAAACAGTTGTTTAATGTTCCCCTGTGCACAGACCATAAACGTCGTGTACTGGTAGAACAGACATAATACACTCGGTAAAACCACTGCTGGCATTCAGATTTGCAGTATCCAGTGTGAAGTGTGTGATGTGCAGAGGTGTGCAGATGGTGAACAGCACTGCAGGGCGAAGAAGTGTTTCTCAACCAGATTCAGAGAGATTTTAACCGTAGGTCTGGAGGTGACAGTCCTCCTGTACACTTGGGAAATGAAACTCATTTAGCAGCAGAGGACAAGTCCAAAGGGGTCCAGGAAGGCTGGGCGTTCTTCAAGAAGGAAGTCTTAAAGGCGCAGGAGCAGGCTGTCCTTATGTGCTGTAAGATGAGCTGGTGGGGAAGACGACCAGCCTGGCTGAGCAGGGAGCTTTTGCTGGGATTCAGGAAAAAAAGGAGAGTTTACCACTTTTGGAAGAAGGGGCAGGCAACTTAAGAAGGGTACAGGGACCTCGTTAGGTCCTGCGGAGAGAAAATTAGACAGGTAAAAGCCCAGCTAGAACTCAATCTGGCCACTGTTGTAAAAGATAACAAAAAATGTTTTTGTAAAAACATTAACAACAAAAAGAGAGCCAAGGAGAATCTCCATCCTTTAGTGGATGCGGGGGGGAATATTGCCACCAAGGATGAGGAAAAGGCTGAGGTACTTAATGCCTTCTTTGCCTCAGCCTTTAATAGTCAAACCAGTTATCCCCAGGGTATTGAGCCCCCTGAGCTGGAAGGGAGGGACAGGGAGCAGAATAAACCCCCCATAATCCAGGAGGAAGAAGTTTATGACCTGCTATGCCACCTGGACGCTCACAAGTCTATGGGGCTGGATGGGATCCACCCGAGAGTACTGAGGGAGCTGGCGGAGGAGCTTGCCAATCCACTCTCCATCATTTAGCAGCAGTCCTGGTTAACAGGGGAGGTCCCAGACCACTGGAGGTTGCCAATGTGACGCCCATCTACAAGAAGGGCTGGAAGGAGGATCTGGGGAACTACAGGCCTGTCAGCCTGACCGCGGTACCGGGGAAGATTATGGAGTGGTTCATCCTGAGTGCACTCACCAGGCAAGTGCAGGACAACCAGGGGATCAGGCCCAGCCAGCGTGGCTTCATGAAAGGCAGGTCCTGCCTGACCAACCTGATCTCATTGTATGACCAGGTGACCCACCTTGTGGATGAGGGAAAGGCTGTGGATGTTGTCTGCCTGAACTTTAGCAAAGCCTTTGACACTGTGTCCCACAGCATCCTCCTAGAGAAGCTGGCGGCTCATGGCTTAGACTGGTATACTCTTCACTGGGTAAAAACTGGCTGGATGACTGAGCCCAGAGAGTTGTGGTGAATGGAGTTAAATCCAGTTGGCGTCTGGTCACAAGTGGTGTTCCCCAGGGCTCATTCTTGGGGCCAGTCTTGTTTAGTATCTTTATCAATGATCTGGATGAGGGGACTGAGTGCATCCTCAGTAAGTTTGCAGATGACACCAAGTTGGGCGGGAGTGTCGATCAGCTCAAGGGTAGGAAGGCTCTGCAGAGGGATCTGGACAGGCTGGATCGATGGGCCGAGGCCAGCTTTATGGGGTTCAACAAGGCCAAGTGCTGGGTCCTGCACTTGGGTCACACCAACCCCATGCAACGCTACAGGCTTGGGGAAGAGTGGCTGGAAAGCTGCCTGGCGGAGAAGGACCTGGGGGTGCTGGTGGACAGCCGGCTGAACATGAGCCAGCAGCGTGCCCAGGTGGCCAAGAAGGCCAACAGCATCCTGTCTTCTATCAGGAATAGTGTGGCCAGCAGGAGTAGGACAGTGATCATGCCCCTGTGCTCGGCACTGGTGAGGCCACACCTTGAATACTGTGTTCAGTTTTGGGCCCCTCAGGACAAGAAGGACATTGAGGTGCTGGAGCGTGTCCAGAGAAGGGCAACGAAGCTGGTGAAGGGTCTGGAGAACAAGTCTTATGAGGAGTGGCTGAGGGGAGCTGGGGGTGTTTAGTCTGGAGAAGAGGAGGCTGAGGGGAGACCTTATCGCTTTCTACAGCTGCCTGAAAGGAGGTTGTAGTGAGGTGGGTGTTGGTCTCTTCTCCCAAGTAACAAGTGATAGGATGAGAGGAAATGGCCTCAAATTGTGTCAAGGGAGGTTTAGTTTGGATATTAGGAACAATGTCTTTACTGAAAGAGTGGTCAGGCATTGGAACAGGCTGCCCGGAGAGGTGGTGGAGTCACCATCCCTGGAGGTGTTCAGAAAACATGTAGATGTTTGGACATGGTTTAGGAGGTGTGGGGGTGTTGGGTTGGCGGTTGGACTTGATGATCCTAGAGGTCTTTTCCAACCTTAACGATTCTGTGATGCTATGATCCTAAGTGCCTTTCTATAAAAGCAAAAGCTGTTGCAGAGCACTGCACTGTGTCGGCAGGGCTGGTTCTGCTTGCATCTGTCCTGTAATTTTATTTTTGCACACCTTATTTCAGCATCTGCAGCCCTGTTTTGTTTTTTGTGCTGTTTTTTTTGTTTGATTTTTTTTGTTGTTGGGTTTTTTGGTTTTGGGTTTTGGGGGTTTTTTTGGGTTTTTTTTTGTTTGTTTGTTTGTGTTGGAGTTCTCTCTCCACTCTGATGAGGGATTTTGTATCTGAAGGTTGTGCTTGAGAATGCAGCTGGTGGAGCAAAGGGTTCACTTATGACAATCCATACTGTACCTAATGTGCAGCTGTTTGGTTTTGGGTTTTTTTTTTTTTTACATCCAGAGCAATAGGAAAGAACAACAAATATGGAATATTTGTCCCCCTCACACAAACTTGTTATCTTGCTTGCTATTAGTATTCAGAATTTGGGGGTTTTTGATGGGTGGTGGTTGCTAAATATGCCCAGTGAATTTCAGCTACATTCAAAATTCAAGTTAGGTTTAAATTTTCCAGCAACTACAGTCGCAGTCTGTACAATAACTGCTCTTCTTTGCCAGCAAACAAAACTCATGTCTGTTTTGCAAGGTTTGTACAGTTTGCCTGATTAGACCCAGGAGATGTTTTCTAAGAATTGATTTTGCACCATGGTTGTTTTCTAGGTTAAGCCTCTTTGTGCTGTGATGCTCTGCATCAGCTTTTTATCTAATCTTTAACTGTAGCATTTTTAATCTCCCACCATTATAAAGAAAACAAATGGTAATGTGTTCATAATTTTAGGCAGTTATTGCAGTTCACGTTGCTGGCACCTACGTCAAAGGCTGCAGCTCCTTTGGGTCATTTGCTGCCAGAATTTTTGTTCATTTGTTGCTGCTAGTATAATGCTTCTGGGGCACATGTATGCATTTTGCAATTTTCATCAAATTTATTGGTGGAGGCATGTAAGCCTACAACAACTGCATCACAAAAATTGGTGGATTAGATAAAAGGTTCCATTCCAAATACTTTCCTTGGCAATACTTGCCCACTCAGCAGCAGTGCTTGGAACAGTTCTGTGTTTGCCCCATTTCTTACCTTTCTTCTCCCTTGGTTTATGTTCTCCCCAGTTTTGTCCCACAATAGTTCAGGGACTTCGAAGTCACACACTGCTATTTGAACATTGGTTAGGTAGTTAATAGGACTTTAGGACAGGCCTGGGTCTCTCCACGTCAGCTGTACAGATGCCAGAAACTGTTACTCACAAGTAAAACTAAATAAGATCCCTCTGCCTTTATATACTTAGAATTCTTATTTTGCTGAAAATTTCTTTTGTTCTTGGCATTTCTGCATGATTCTGCCTCTCTTTGGCAGTGGGCTTATTTTGATGTCTTTAACTCAGATCTTTTATTATGTAGATCTCCCTACAGCCTTCATATATTCATGAAGCTGATAAGCAGTTAAAGTCTCTTACTCTTCATCTCTCTTTATCTTACATCCTCTGACCTTATATATTGATAGCTATAGAAACTTGTTTTTTTCTAAGTCTGCAAAAACTGTCTTGATTCAGTGGAAGTATTGGGCACTGAATCAGAACAATTTTAAATTGTCCTAGAGAGTCTCCTGGAACATCAAGTACCCCTGGAAGAAGGACTTGGGGTACTGGTGGATGAAAAACTGAATAGGAGCTGGCAATGTGCGCTCGCAGCCCAGAAGGCCAACCATATCCTGGGCGGCATCACAGGCAGCGTGGCCAGCGGGTCAAGGGAGGTAATTCTGCCCCTCTGCTCTGCTCTGGTGAGACCCCACTGGGAGCACTGCGTCCAGCTCTGGGGCCCCCAACATAAGACAGACATTGACCTGCTCAGGCAGGTCCAGAAGAGGGCCATGAAGATGATCAGGGGGCTGGAGCACCTCACCTATGAGGACAGGCTGAGAGAGTTGGGGTTGTTCAGCCTGGAGAAGAGGAAGGTCCAGGGAGACCTTATAGCAGCCTTCTATTACTTAAAGGGGGCCTACAGGAAAGATGGGGAGGGTCTCTTTATCAGGGAGTGTAGTGATAGGATGAGGGGTAACAGTTTTAAACTGAATGAGGGTAGATTTAGAATTAGACATTCGGAAGAAATTCTTTACCCTGAGGGTGGTGAGGCACTGGAACAGGTTGCCCAGAGAAGTTGTGGATGCCCCATCCCTGGAAGTGTTCAAGGCCAGGTTGGATGGGGCTTTGAGCAACCTGGTCTAGTGGAAGGTGCCCCTGCCCATGGCAGGGGGTTGGAACTAGATGATGATTAAGGTCCCTTCCAACTCAAGCCTTTCTATGGTCACTTGCAGAGCCTCAGTATCCCACAAAGGTCTGTGCTCTGGGAGGTGACTTATAATGTCTGATACGTCATTGCATTTTTGCTGTGATGTTAACAGAGGTCTCCAATACCCTGAGCTAGTAATTTCTGGGTACGATACTGGAAGAAATGGCGCTACCATTAAAATAAATTTCTATGCATCTACCCATGATACTTACTTATCTATACAGATGTCACCATAGTATTAGAGGTAAGCCTGTTTAGTTTAAATATATATATAATTTGGAATATCCATTGGCATTCTCTTAGTTATAAAACTCAGATTCAAGGTAGAAACAAAGGAAAGAAATATTTAAGATCAATAGAGCACCAGGAAACTTGTTTCCTTTTTAGTAGTATTTAAGACACAGGAGTGGCTGTCAGCAGATCTGGCTGACAGTTTGTCACGACCAAGTTTGTCATGTTAGGCCAGAGGTAGTGGTGCGTTTTGGTGAGTTACTTGCAGGTCTGTGAAAAGTGCTAGAAATTAATTACTTGAGTACTTAGTTATGGAAGCAGAAGTCAAACACTGATGCGAGGGCTGGATCTTAATTGCAATTATTTTTCTTTCAGTTCCTCAGAACCACGTCCAGCTGGCCTGGAGGAGAGTGATCAGTCTTCAACATCTGGAGAACAAGGAATGAACTTAGATAATTCAGGCCCTAAACTTTCAGAGTTTGCAAGTAGGCCACCAGGTAGTAGGATTTTTTGGTGGATTATCTGAATGTAATAGCTATAGGAGAGCTTTTAACTGATCTTTGTGACAGTTCTATTTTATTTGTGTTATCACACATTCAAGTCCAAAGCTTTTTTTTCCTTCTAGTAACTAATTGGTACCATTGTTTAAGTGTTTTCTTTGAATTAGCTCAAAATGAAGAGGTGGCCACATTCTCATGTATCATCCTGTAGGTATCGTATTGAATACTGTAGAGTTATTCAGCAATAACATAATTCATAAAAAATTCTGTACTTCTAGCTGTAGCACAGACTGATGCCTTAAAAATTTAGTATTAACCAATAGCTCATTTTTCAGAATTAAGAAATAGAGGTTGCAGGTGGAATTATCCTTTCCACATAGGGAGGATTAAATCCAAAGTCTGCAAAGGAATTACATCATAAGCCATGCGGGTGGTTCTTAGCACCGTTTTTGGCCAAATAAAACATGGCAGATTCTACTTTGTACACTAGAATATGTCAAATCTGTAGCAGGTATGCTAGTCCGTGTTCCACGGGGCCTGTCAAGCTCTGAAGTTTGTTTTAAGGAGTATTAATTAGTAAAAGTCCAACTCTGCATTTGTAAGTGAAAACAAGCCCATGGACAGTTGCAGAGACATTTCAGGTGGCATGAATCTGGAGTAGCAGCTAGTAGCTTATACGATACACTAAGAGATCTCAAATTAAATGCCATGCAAATCATTCATACATTAAGTAAAAATATTTTTAAGAATTAAGTAAAATCTTTGTTCTTATTTGTAAAGCATTAACGTGGCTGTTGCATAAGATAAACAGGCTCCTGGCTGTGCTTTCTATCTGATCCTGTTCATTACAGAAATTCTGCTTTCTCTGATCTTTGTTTGGTTTTAATTAATATATCATCTTGTCATCTTAGGTTATCCATCTCAGCCAGTGGAACAAAGGCCACTTCAGCAGATGCCACCTCAACTCATGCCACATACGCAGCAGCCACAGCAGCAGCAGCCACAGCCACCGCCACAGCAAGCCCAGGCACCACCACAAACACCGCAGCAGCAGCAGCAGATGATGATGATGCTTATGATGCAGCAGGATCCCAAATCAGTCAGGCTTCCTGTACCACAAGGAGTTCACCCACCTAGAGGGCCTCTGAATCCAGATGCTCAACGAATGCCAATGCAGCAGAGTGGTAACATGCCAGTAATGGTTAACCTCCAAGGTCCTGGATCAGTGCCCCAGTCTCCTGATAAACAAAGAATTTCCTTGTCAGGCAATCCTCCTCTGGGAAATAATGCAAGAAAAATGGTTTATCAAGATAATGTACAGAATCCTTCCAGCTCACCCCTTGGAGAGGTTTCATCAGTATCCTCCCTTCCAGAAGGAGGTGGAGCTGAAGGCCCCCCAGCATCAGGAGCTCAGAATAATTTAACATCTCATTTAGTAGTTTCACAGAACCAGTTAATGATGACGGGACCCAAACCTGGCCCATCCCCACTTTCAACTGCCCAAGGTGCAAGTCCCCAGCAGCAGTCTAATTCTCTGTCTAGTGCTCTTACACACCATTTTCCAAATGTTGCCACCCCATCACAAACTTCAAGGCCTAAAACCCCAAACAGAGCAAGCCCAAGACCGTACTATCCTCAGACTCCTAATAACCGTCCACCTAGCACAGAGCCGTCAGAAATTAGCTTGTCTCCAGAGAGACTCAATGCTTCTATAGCTGGTCTATTCCCTCCCCAAATTAATATTCCTTTACCTCCCAGGCCTAATCTCAATAGAGGATTTGATCAGCAGGGTCTTAATCCCACTACTTTGAAGGCCATTGGACAAGCCCCATCAAATCTCACAATTAACAATCAGTCTAGTTTTGCTGCTCCGCAGTCACACAAATTAGAAGGCGTGGTCATTAATTCAGGAAAACAAACCAACACTGGAGGAACAAAGAGAGCAAGTCCAAGCAATAGTCGAAGGTCCAGTCCTGGATCCAGTAGAAAAACTACACCAAGCCCTGGCAGACAGAATTCAAAAGCAGCTAAATTATCATTGACAACTCAGCAGAACCCATCTCTCTTGCAGAACATGGAATTACAAAGAAATATGATGGCTGGTCCCTCTTCTTTGCTAACACCTGTGACCACAAGTTTTCAAAATAATAACATGCTGAGTAATCAGAATCCTGCAATTTCTGTACCTGCTATGACGGGCATTCCTGAAGACAATAAAGAGAGCCTTAGTGTGTCTCAAGATAACGAGTGTCAAAGTGCACAGGGTGTCCAAGGTAACAAAGACCAGCCCAGTATTGAACTAAAAGGTATCCCTACTCCAGAAATGAAAATGTTGGTTCCAGAAGAACAGCCAAAAAAAGATGGGCAAGCCTTAGACACCAGTAAGCTTCCAGTCTTGGAGGAAAGTAAAACCATGGTATCTCCAGCTATGAGGGAGGCACCAACTTCTTTAAGTCAACTTCTTGATAATTCTGGAGCTCCTAACGTAACCATTAAGCCCCCTGGGCTGACTGGTCTTGAAATGGCACCGATAGTCACCACTGGTGAGGAGCTAAAGAAGATAGCTGTCATTCCTCCACTGCAAGATTCATCCTCAGGCAAAGAACCATCTAATTCCCTTAGCTTACCTCAAAATAATGAGCCCTGTTCAAATTCAGGGCACCAGGAACTGGGAGAAATAAACTCAAATGTTGCACAGAGTGTTCCTCCAGTAATGCAAAGGCCTGTCAGCTCTTCTTCTATTTCAGGTCCTTTACCCCCCAACCAGATAACAGTTTTTGTAACTTCAAACCCTATTACATCTTCTGCTAATACATCAACACCGTTGCCATCTCACTTGCAACCTGCATTAGTGTCGACTGTTGTCACAATGCCCAACGTAGGGAACAAAGTTATGGTTTCTGAGGGACAGTCAGCAGTTCAGTCTAACGCCCGGCCACAGTTCATTACACCTGTTTTTATAAACTCATCATCAATAATTCAGGTTATGAAAGGCTCTCAATCAAGTACAATTCCAGCAGCCCCAATGAATTCTAACTCTAGTCTAATGCCTCAGTCAGTCGCAGTTGTTGGTCCTTTGCATATACCGCAGAATATAAAGTTCTCCGGGCCTGCTCCTCCCAGCACATCATCCAGCAGTCCTGTTTCTAGTATTCCCACCAGTAGGTCACTGGTCCTTAATCCCTTGGCACCTCCTGTTCAGCTGCCTTCTCCTGCTACAACTTCTTCCAGTGTTCCTTCACATCTTCCTGCTCAGCAAGTCAAAGACTTCAACCCAGAGGAGACGGCTTCTCAAAGTGGTGGGTCGAGCGACCAGTGCTCTGTTACAGCAACGCAGTCTGGACCTGTTGTTTCACCTCTTCTTACAAGTAGTCCAGGATCTGGGAACAGACGCAGTCCTGTTTCATCGAGTAAGGGAAAGGGAAAAGTAGACAAGATTGGCCAACTCTTGCTGACTAAAGCATGCAAGAAGGTCACTAGCTCCCTTGAGAAAGGAGAAGAGCAATATGCTTTGGATGGAGAAGCAGAAGGTCAGGGACTGGAAACGTCGGTCCCAAATAGTTTGGGAACAGAGCAATCACCAGCAGAACTAGATAATAAAACTGTGACACCTCCAGCATCCAGTCTTATAAAACAGAGCACTTCTGGGCCTGGCAATTTGAGTGTCAGCACCGCGGCTGCTGCTCCTGTCTCCACGTCTCCAAGCGTATCAACAAGCACTCCTCCTATGAGCGTACTGTCGGTTGTAACCACTCCCGCAGTCCCAGACCTCGCACCTGCAGCACCAAGCACTAATGGTAGTAACCATGGCGGTTTACCAGCTGAGCAAACTGGGGTTGGTGTGGTGGAGGAAAAGGCAGGAGCACATCAGGAACTGCTACAAAGCGGAGGTAAGTCCAGCACTACCCTGAGTAAATGGAAGAAATGAGATTGCTTGTGTAAACTTCTCAGTGCTTTTTTCCATGAGCATAATAAAATTAAGATACTGTAGCCAAGGCTGACAACCGCTTTTTTGTTTCTGAGTGATACACAGGCTTGCACTGCACTAAGATTCACATTTCAGATGTTTTATTTCATTTTCCATTTGCTGCTTAAATGGGGTATTTGTCATGAACATATGCAATAACAGAGGAGTGACTTCACATAACTGTTAGAAGTGGGGAGAAAAAGTGGATGTATCAGTGATGACAAAAGAAATACTTAAGGTGCCTTTCATACTGGTAGATATACTGGTACTCTGCTTCAGTCTTGCCAGAGACTTTTTATTTTTGTAACTTATTTCAATTTATTGACTTAATTAGGATATTTTAAGTTAATCCTAATAATACTAGCTCCCTCTTTGAATAACCATAACCCTCTAGGGAAATAGCTGAATAACCTCCAGAGGACACCAAAAAAAAAAAACAAACCCCCACAAAAAAAAAAAACAAAAAACCAAAAAAACCACAAAAACAAACAAACAAACAAAACAAAACAAGAAAAAACCAAACCCCACAACCCACCAAAACCCCTTATGTCTAGGGAAAAATTAAAATGCTCATTTCAGAGAAATACCTGAAAAAGGGATTATAAGTGAATTGCACCCAATTAAAAAACATAAAATACCTTCATATCTGAACTATTTTCTCCTTTACTATTTTAATTTGAGCATCTGAGAGACTTTATTTATGACATTGCTGCTATTTTTTGATGCCATTTTTAATCTATTGAAAATGGTGTGGAAATAAACTGTCACTCTTGAAGTAAGCTGTCTGAATATCTGTTGTGCTTTACATCATGAATTGAGACACAGAAGATAAAATGGAAGATAAAATCCACAGAAGTCAGTGGAACTGAGAACTTCAGCTTGAATATGACTTTCCCTGTGGCTATTAGATGCATGTTGTAGCTGTGTGCCACTAGAAAATGGAAATGTTTACTTTGAGCTTCACAGAAGGAGTTCTGGTTTGTTAGGAGAAAAATGGAAGTGGATAGTCATTATTTAAATGGGAATGTTTAACTTTTTGTCTTCATGTTGTTGTTAAGTTCATTATCACATATAAGAGAAGACTAGAAAGCATTAGCCCAACAGGAATTGTTTTTCCATCTTTTTTTTTTTTCAACTTGGCAACCTAAGAAATGTTAAGTCGCATCATCTTATCGCCAGAGGACTTCAAGGGAGCCTCTGGAGCACATTTTGCACTCTTGCAATTTAATTGAAAGAGTGAGGGCATTGATTCATTAACAAAGATGCTGTTTTTCCCCAGCACTTCTTTTGAAATGAGCATTAAACTGAGAGAGACTACACTCTTTAATTTCTAGGACTTAATTTAATTTCTTAGTCTGGTGAAAAACTGTTACCTTTAAAAATGTATTTTATGATACTTAATTTCATCACTTACTCTAGCTTGAGAAAACTTGCTTGGGATAGTTTTGCCAAAGGTGGTTTGTGGGTTTTGTTGGTTTTGTTCTTTTTTTGTTTTTTAAACTGGGGAGGTGTGTGTGGTGGGGGGAAAAGTGGAGGGTAGGTTAAAAAAATTGCATCTGTAAATGAAAAAACACAGTAAGCTGGAAGATACAGCATTTTGTAAAAGCAGCCCAATCACACAGCAGAAAATTCTTGTGACTCCCTTTGAAAATAATGCCTTTTCCCTCCACTTTTATTCTAGCATCCTCTCAACATTTAACACAGAAAAAAAGTTCAGTTGCAACAGCAGAAAGTACTGTTCAAAGAGCAGGTAAATCTTACTTTGGAAAAGCAGAATATAGGTGAACTTAACTCTTCATGTTTTTAACTGAAAATTCACTTATCTTAATGCATATTTAATGGTCACTAATATGCTTGGTAGTTTGGGGGTTGTGGGTTTTTTATTATTTGTGCTTTTGGGATTGCTTTTCTTTGTTAGATACATTGTGCTTGAGAAGTCTCCAGAGCCTTGTTGGAGATTCAGTATGGGATCAAGTAAAACAAATGAAAAAATCGCCAAGGCAGTTTTTAGATACTCAATCATAAGCTGGAGGGACTGGATTTGTAATGGTACGTTGTGTTTGAGTTTTGAAGTTTTGTTAAGAGCAAATAGGAGTTCTTCTTTTATATGGGATACTTCTGAAAATATTTTCAAAAGCCTTGCTGGGTACATAGGTTTTAGAGTTGTAATCCCTTTTTTTCTGTTCAGCTTTTAATGAATCCTTGGCAGTGTTTCAAGGATGGAGCCCTGGCAGATGACTTTTTGTTGTCTGCATCTATTATCATGGTGTTTCACCATCAATTCTGTGGTGTTTTAAAAAAGTAATTTCCAAGATGAGTAGGGAAAATGGGTAGACGTGGACTTGTGCATGGGAAGCGCCACTCTCCATAAATTTGCCATCTCTAATATGATTAGAAGTATAGCTTTCAGAAAGTAAAAATTTGTACTAAATTGCTTTCTGTGAACTTCCACTTAAAGACATTCGTGCACCCTGTCGATTTACATTCAACTTATTGCCCCAGTGCTGAAGTGGCTGTGTTAAGGAGTTCCTGCTGGGGGGGGAAGCACTGACATTATCAGTTTTTACTATTGGATATTCTCCCTGTTCAAATTTTGGGTAGGAAGAAAAGTAACTCTTTCCTTATGTTGCTTAGTCTGTCTGTCTTTTGTTACCAAGAGTTCTGTTTTTCCCAGACAGTGCTATATACACTTATGCTGAAGAGTCTGATGTTCTAACAATACAAATTGTAAGCAGTATTTACCATAAGGGGACAGATATTAAGCCTTTTCTTACTTTTTTTACACCTTTATTCCATGTACACACTCTAGCAAACGTGGGGTAGTAAATTGATCTTAAAGGCAAAGCCACAGTTTTTTGCATCACTGTCCCAAAGATTGGAGGGTGTTTAAGGGTGAGATGGAGTACACTGTAGGCCATGTGACAAACGAACAGTGAGTTAATACATTACAGTGTAATGGTAATCCCTAAACTAGTGGCAGTTTCTCATGAGAGGTGCTGTGTTTAGGTATAAATACCCCCTCTCAACAAAGGATCTGGTGGATATGGGGAGAATTAAAAGATGGACAGTAAAAAGATTAGAAATCTTACATAATGAAAAGAAGAGCTGTTCATTACGGTGAAGACTCAAAAGGAGACCTGATCTGTATGTATAAAATCACTGTGAGAGAGAGACAGAAAGAAGGCAGGTCAGACTTCTCTTTACCTCATCTCCCAAGAGATTTTTTTCCAATTCAGTAGAAGTATAATTGGGCTTCAGAAAACGGTCTTCCTTTGCATTAGAAGATATTGCCATAAGAGGTTCTTGGGTTAAGGCAAAATTTTACATGCATAATAGATCCAGATTAGTATTTTTAAGGTTTAAAACTAATAAAACCTAGAAGTTTTAGAAGTAGTAAATGTCTAAAATGGAAGTTAAAAAGGGAGAGGACTGTAGCCCTTGTCAGGGAGTTTCTTCACAGTTTTCTTCTGCAGGGTTCCTTTTAACTTTTCTCTGTCTTAGCTGATGCAGGCCATAATCAGAAAGAGCACTTGGCTGGTGTGGTACTTAGATGTTAGCTTGCTTTGCTTTGAGAGAAACGACGGATGAGAGAACTTTATTCTTCAGACCTAATACATAATGAGAAAAATATGAGATAGTCATGTCTTGTCAGCGGGTATGTACTTCTACAGCAGACTTTAAAATTATCTTTTTCTCTTGTAGAACTTGAAACAAATGCTCCAGTAGTTGCTGGTCAAAGGTAAGGAGATAGTTTATGTAGATTCAGAATAGATATAGTTTTCATGGGAGGAAGTCCCTTTCTCTTTGATTCAGTTGTACAAATTCTGCTACTGCTTTCATTTTCTTGTCCCTACCCTTTCTGTCCTACTAAGAAATTGGGCTAGTTGAATGTTTCAAAACGTTACTGAACTGCAAAATGTAAGGTAACTTTCCCAAGTCTGTCTTCATGCTTTGGGCAGTGTTTCCTCTTATCCCTTCAGGCCTGAGTGTTTCTTGTCCTGGAAGGGTCTTGATGGTTCCACTGTTCGATATTTTCTGAAAACAAATCAAAACTAAAACCCCCAAAGCCTGCAGCTTAGCTGTCGTGAATTTTTGTTTTCTGGAAGTAAGCCTTTCTAAAGTTTGTTCTTCTTCTGCCTTCATGACTGTTTTCTCCAGATTTTCTCTGTGTTTGCTTGTTGACACTTTGCCAAAACCTGATAGGAAAGCCAGGTAGAAACTTCATCATGTCCTGGTTAAGACATTCAGTAATTAAAAGATCAAATTTCAAATGGTTGTATTCTGTCAGAAGAAAATACGGTTTCCAAGATCTGTTTGTATTAGATCCTAAACCCACCAGGCTCTTAAGCTCAGTCTAGGCAGCTGTAATGACAGACTTTTGTAAGGTTTTTGGATAACTGTGCTGGCACAACTGGCCAGGTTTTTGACGCTGCCCTCATCAGTGGAGTGATCCCCTAAGCCAGGGCAAGAGGTGCACTTCACTCATTTGGCTCATCAGGAAATAAGGCAGTGCCTTCTTTTGTGAGGGTGGTAACACAATACACTTTCTCAGATCAGGGGTGACTCTGAATTGAATATTCAACTCTATTTACCTTCATGTGGATTGGGATCTTTATAGTTGTATCAAAGATGAACTGAAATTTCACTACAAGTTTTTTTTTAGGCTAGAATTTTTCTAAAAATCTGAAGGTGTGACACTTGGCGGAGGAGCAGATTCTCCAAATGAAGTGTCCTTGCGTGACTGTTCTCCCAATTAATTCACCACATCAAATTACCGCAAGTGCATTTCTGTTTGGATTTTTCTGGACTGATGCTTTTCCGAGCAATACTGGAAAAGAAAGAAAGTTTTCAGACAAACAGTGAATCTAGTGATGGCTGATACTCACAGCAGTCAGCTTTGAGCAACTGGAGTTAAATGCCATATAGTACAAACCTTACAGGAACCTTGCAACCTACAAAGCACTAGAAATACTTTTTACTTGGGCCAACTTGATGTCCTCTTATAAAAGGAGAGAAGTGATGTGTTGGTTCCTATGAGACAATCCAAGCTATGGATTAGTCACTAGAATCTGTAAAAAATACCTATAATAACTGAACTTCAGCTGCTGATGCCTGTTTGCTTACCTCCAGGTATCCTCTGAAGTACATGACTGTTGTTTCAGCTGCCCAGGTTACTTGGCACAAGACCAGTTTGTGACCTGTTTGGGGGATTCGGTTTATAGATTGCCCATAATACTGACTTACAGGGAAATAGATTTCAATATTTATTTTGTATCTGAGGCAATCCATGTGCTTCCATATTCTCCTCTACTGTGTGTTTCCTTGCTTGAGAATGTTTGTCTCTCCTTTCATTGACAAACTGTGTTTTATTTCAGATATCTGTTACTTAAAATTACAAGTATTTGTAGTAGTTTTTCCTCTCAAAGCAGGACTTCCTCTGAAACAGTGTCACTGTAGTGGAACCTCTGTAACGCACAGGTCTGCTCTGTGTGTTTTCAGTCAGTTCTCTGATTAAGGCAGCCTTTCGTGAAATCTTGCAAGTACTACCCAAAGGGCATGAAATGAGTTTTCTTTCTCCTTTTCCATTATCAGCAGAGTAATTTATTTGATTAATTACTTTCCTTTGAATTCACAAGAGATAAGTTTAGCTTAATCTTCAGAAACCACTTAGTCATCGGAAATTATCTAGCATTAGTGCATTAAGGAGAAAACACCCAAACCTTAGGATGAGTTTACAGGGTTAAGAGTGATAAAATAAAAGAGGAGTTTAATTACAAAATATAGCACTCCATTTATTGTCTCAGTGACAAGAAACATGGATTTCCACACTACATAAAATTATTTTTTTATAGCAGAAAAAGCTTTCTGTTATAAAAAAAAAATATTTTAATGTCAAGCTTTAAAGCTTGAAGAAAGTTTTAAATTTAAGCTTTTTAATATGTGAAGAAATCGCTTGGATCAATGGAGTGAGTCGTTTTAGTTAAAAAAAAAAAAAGCGGACATACTCACTGAAGAGTTCATAATTCCTCCTTATGTTCATCTGCAATTTCAACTCTGTATTCCCATATCGTAGCAGTCTCTAATGTAACTTGTTTGCTTTTCCTAGACTTCAGTAATGGTGGCACCTGTGGAAAACAGAGCAGACAATTTATAATGCATCTAATTTCTTGGTCTTCTAATGTTGAAAATATTCTCTTTGAGGACTTCTCAATTCTGTATCCTCTGGTAATTTTTAATAGAAACGGACTATACTCTGGCTTACTCAGGTCATTCTTCATCTGATAAAACTTCTGGTATCTCTAGCATTTCATATCTTCAGTGCTAATAGTCCGGAACTGGTACCTGTGTCGGTCCATCCTCCAGCTTGTCTGAGTTGCATAGAAAAACATAATTCTTCTTACACTTCATCAGAAATATTTTGTCCCACTTTATTAGTAATGAGACAAAAGAGAATTGTGAAAAGTCTAAAACTCCAAATAGAAGAAATTCAAGAACAGAGGATTCTGCCGCTTCACAGGAAACTGTAGAGAATGGA
This sequence comes from Morus bassanus, assembly GCA_031468815.1. Classification (NCBI taxonomy): domain Eukaryota; kingdom Metazoa; phylum Chordata; class Aves; order Suliformes; family Sulidae; genus Morus; species Morus bassanus. The sequence goes on along the minus strand of CM062575.1, from coordinate 25,826,214 downwards.
CAGCGCAAGAGATCCTCCAGACCAGCATCTGCATCCAGCACTGCAAAAGGTAAAATGTACAGCGATCATTTCTCTGGAGAGGGCAGGAAGTAACATACTTCCACAAATAATAACCCTTTCAATAACTGGCTCATAACAATGGTTTACAGCTTGTAAATGTTGTGTGCTTTTAACTCTAGTTTCAATGATTTAGACACAGGTTGGTGTTGAAGTATTTGCCGACATCTGTACTGGCAGTAAATCTTGTATGAATTTCCCGTTGTTAAATTTGTGGAACTTGTTTTCTGCAGTACTCATCAACATAGTGTTCAGCAAGCTTGCCTAGCTGAAGTTGAATTCTCTTGGCAGAAATGTGTTGCCGTTAAAAGGACTGTACTCAAGTGAAAAAGTGACTTTTTTTTTTTTTCTGAAGCCTGAAAGACACAAGACAAACGCTTAAGTCTTCCCAAGTGCATGGTCAGCTCTTGCAAAGCCAAATGCTGTGGTTCAGGCATGCGCAGAACGCTGCCTGGATGGCAGCCTGGAGCATCCAGGACTGCTGTGTGCTAGCACACAGAGCCTCAGCTGGTCTTTCCAAGAACATGTGAAAACATGTTACAGATATTAACCCATGGCGTTAGCAGTTGCTGACGTGCCTTATTTCTACACAGGTTACAATCTTTAACAAAGTATGCGGCATTTGTGTGATACGCGTGGTTATTACCGGAATGCACAGTCCGCAGTGCCATTCTGCATTTCTGAAGCTGTGTCAGCTCCTTAAGTTTAAGGGTCAGAAAAATTCTGATGGAAGAAAGTTGTGCGAGAGGGTAGAGAGAGACCGTCAAGAGGCAACATTCAACCAATATTTTAAAGATAATGTACAGAACAAAGAGCTATTAATATAAAATTATTATAAAAGGAAGTCAAGTTGAATTCAGCAACCATTTTCCATACTGAAGATATCAAAGTTTGATGGTAAGAATATTTGCATTTTAAGTTTCAGAGAAGACTGCCAGCTATACATAATTGTGTAACGACTCTCAAAGATGACACAGAGGGACCTGTATGTTCTGCACTTTTGTGGCTGCTGAATTTAATTAAATTTACTTCTTGTGGCAGGATTGTGCAGAAGAGTCTAAGTCTGTATTGTAAAAATAAATTATCTTTCATGATTGTGAAGAAGAGTTTGAAAAATGTGAAGCCAATGTAAAATCAATTTGGTGATACCTTCCTGAGTTTGAGGGGATCTGAAACGTATGACCTGCCCCACATACTGTAATGAATAAACCTAAAGATGACAACCAGTGGCACGTCAAATTCTGAACATTTGGGAACGTGAAAGTGCATCCAATTTAAACAATACCAGAACTCACTTAGGGGTTTTGTACTGACTGTATTATTCATTTACTTCTGTAAGCAAAATCAGTGTTCTTAAAACATGCATCTGAAACCGCTGCAGCATCTAAGGGTTTTGCTTGAAAACGCAGGTCCAGCTTACTGTGTAGGTACTGTAGGCTTTGATTACCTTGTCTGCGTGCAAGCAACTGCCTACTTCCAAGTTGTAGAGAAAATGGGCGAAACAAGGCTCTCTGTGGAAGAGGACAGGCTAGAGGATTAGTGAGGTAGCAGAAGAACAGTAATGACGTTTGCCACTTGTGCCTGCTCTGTTCTACATTTTTATTAGTGAATCATAGCTTAAGAAAGCACATTTGTTTTGTATGCTTCTGGCCTCCTCTTAGACATCTGCGGTTACCTTATCTGTGTCCTGAGAAACTCGCTAATCCATGTTAAAGAGAATGTGGGGCTGGGAGAAGTTACCTTTTGAGATAGAGGTAGATTAAGGTAATTATAAAAATGGCAATTAGGAAAAACTGAAATATAGCAGGGAGAGAGAAGTAGACTTTGACCAGTTCGTGTAGGAATTCCCTTGCTAAGCATCAGGAAGGAGGAGGCAGAAGGATAACTGTAAGAGAAGACGGCACACTGAAAGTCAGGCCATATGTACATGGCACTCTTCCTTGTGCAGGTTTTGGGTAGAAGCGGGCAGGGGAGACGCTGGGACGCTCCCAAGGGCCTGGGGACTGGGACAGGTACTGAATGCTGCTGAGTGCTGACCCATTCGTTCCCCCAAACACGGAGACTTCAGCAGCAGCAGGGAAGGCTACAGCTAACGCTGCTGCTGACCAAGCTACTTAAAATCAGCATTGCTGCTTGGAGGGAGCTCTGGTGACTGGAAGTCATGCCTGTTAAGATGTTTCACTTCTGAAAACTGGTACTGTATTGGTATTTTCACTTTTTGGAGTACCTTTCTCGCAAGGGCTGTTTAAGCATTTACTGTAGCTTCGAGTTTGTTAAATTTTGAAAATTTTTTTTTTTTTTTTAATACAACATCTAACAGCCATGGAGTTGTACCGTTGCTTTTCTAGTTTTGGATGTCTTGGAAATTTTTTCCCTTTTGACTCTTAAAATACACACAGCTCTAATAGCTTTTGGAAAATATTCTAAAGAGCCAAAGATCCATTGCCAGCATTTAAAATCACATTTTTAAAAAAATCTCAAGATGCAGATACCCTTGGTCCTTACTCTTTTCTTTTTTTGTTTTGAAATGGAAACTTAGTGCCTTGGTAAGTGCACTGAAAATGTCATCTACTTTCACTGTAGCTTCTGCAAGTGCTTCTGGTTGTTGGCTGCAGTGCTGTGTAACGTTTTGTATCTTTCTGCATAAGCTGTTTCTCTGTGAATGACAATGTACACTGAAGAGACTTGTTTCCTAATGACTTGACCTTCCAAGGACTCAAACAGCTAGATTCTTAACTTGCATGGCAGGCTCCAAAATATCTTCCTAAGTCTTTTTTTATAACACCATCTCCATGATGCTCAGGTCTGATTGACGCAGTTTGTGCCCAACGCTGTACTGCTGTTTCATGGAGACTGAGCAAGTTGTGGCATGTGGGGAACTAAAGCTAAAGATCAGTTAAAAATATACAACTCTTATTTTTAAGGCCACTGTATTAGGACTTCATAAACGCTAAACTTGCAACACTCAGAAATAGTGCCCTAAGAGAAGCTAGGGGGAACTTTGTGTTGTATGGCTGCTGACAGCTGTCATCAGGGTAAAGGGTCCATGTGTGTTACGTCTTGTGAAGAGTCAGTCCCGGTTCTTTGGAAATCCTGGTCTCCAAAGGTTTCCACTCTGGTATGATTTTGGAAAAATAAAAGGGCAATCTGTGCACCTCTGGTGAATGGCTTACCGACTTCGTATCCATGCTTTTTTTCTTCTCTTAATTTCAGAAACGAGTGCCAGTGCAATGCAGTCAAAAAGAAGAAAATCCAAGTAAATTACTGCATGGAAACATGAAACTTGTAAATGAGTGTGAATTTACCAATAGCAATTTTGAGCTGTGATTTTTCTTTTTTTAAATAAAATTCTGTACAGTAAGTCATTTTAATATTATACTGTTCCCAATAAATGATTTTTTTCTAAAAAACAGATAAATAGATCTAAAAACTGGGTTCTTCTAAAAACCCCTGGATTTACAAAGTGAAGTCCAGGGTTAGCACATTAGGTTAATGTGTTTGTATGAAATGGAAGGGGAGGGGAAGACAATTGTAAATTTATTTGTTTCCACTTTTCATAAACAAATTAGAATACAGGGTTGTCATTTTTAGGTATTAAAATAATGTATTGTGCTGTTGTTTAAGTACTGTATGTGAATAGCAGTCAGAGGGTTTATAAACAAACCCGATCTTATTTGGAAATGTAAATAATTTTATTATATAGTAGATCTGATTGTATTTGTTGTAGAAATGGACCAGTGAAACAAAAAAATAAATTTAAGGGTTTGTATAATGTGGAATCCCTCATGCTCTAAATAAATGTTATTGTCCTATAATTTCGGTTGTATTATTATTAGCAGCAACAACGGCATCATTCCAAACAGGAAGATTGAAGGGATTATTTAGAGCTCTTGGCCTGCAAGCTCCTTATATGGAGCTTTAGAAAGGAATTTGTTTAACCACAAACGAATTAACTGATGCAGCTGTTCTTGCAAAGCAAGAAAAAAATGCAAAGGCTGCTCTCCCACCCTGGGGAGTTGTGCAATGACTACGTAGTGAGGAGACCCAGAAGACAGCAGTCCCCACAAATAAAGCTGCTCAGCAGGAAAACACGGCAGAGAAAAATGCCATATTAAATGGTTTGAAGACTTTCTAAAATGCAGTAGCCTGAAATACATTATCTGGATAACTCTACTGCCATCAGTGGTGACTGGTTTGTACATAACTGCTGCGGAAAGTAGGTCAGCCTCTTTGTTCTGGGAAGCTTTCACGGTGAGAAACGGAGAAGCCACTGTTTTCCGATTGCTTGTTGCTTTGTGCACAAATAGATACTTTTACCTTTTTTCTTTTCTTACGGAATTTTAAAAATCTGTATATCCAAAGGCTGATTAAATATAAATTGTCATTAAATACAAATTGTCACCTTTTATAATGACAGAAATTACCTATTTGTGCACAAGGTAATAGACACTGAGCAAGGCTAATGTCTCCGGACCTCACTGTCACAGTTTGGATGCTCTGTGTCTTTTGCTTGGAAAAAGTCAGATGTTGGTATAGGAATACTGCCTCCTCCCATGCCCCAAGAGCCCCTGGTCTCTGAAACCCCCACTCTCTCCTGGGTCTTCACATTTCTCACACTTTATGAGGGGTGGAGTGAGGTGTACTATGAAGGTGGTTTCCACAAAAGGTATCTATGCCTTTGGGATTATAGATCCCTGCATACACATTTATATATGCATGTATATATTTCTGTATGCACTCACACACACACACACGAGTACAGTCAGTGGGGAAGCAGTTTCTGAAATGGCCCATTTTTACAACTTCCATCTTCCACGTTGGGTTTCTTAACCCTCATCTTTAGTTGGCTAGTTCACAAAATGGGGTTTATTCCACATGTCAATTTGTGCTAAGGACAAGGCAGGATTGCCCCACACCTGTCGGAAGTCTTTGGTGGGGTGGGAGAGACCCTGTTGTGGCAGTGGTGGTTGATGTCCTACCCACCGAGTCCGCCGAAACGCGAGGGCGAGTGTGCAGGTAACCTGGCGTTTGCCCTGCTCTGTGCTTGGCCTCGCTGTTGCTGGTCAGGGCAGTTGGGAAATTTTGGAGAATGAGGAGCTGGACAAAGTCCACAGAACTGGAAGGTCGTCTTCACAGTCAAGGCCCAATAAACTAGGGGAAGAGAGGGGATGCACTTGGGTTTGCGGAAAACACCACATGGGGAGAAGCAGACAAGCTTGAGGACAGTGTCACCATTTACAGGGACATGGACCTTGGGAAAGGACAAAGGCAAGATCCTACACCTGGGAAGGAGCCTTAGAAGGAGCCAAGGACCCTTGTACTGGTGCCCACTGATGTGCCTGGCAGCAACTGGCTGGGGAGCAGCTCTGCAGTCAGAGCCCTCGAGGAGAGTAAACTAAGCCTGGCTTAATGCAGCGAGGAGGGCTGCTGTACCAGGCTGTGCTATCAGAAGTGTAGCCAGTGGGTAAGGGAGGTGATCATTCCCCTTTTCTTGGCACTTGTTAGACCACACCTGGAATATTATCACCTGGTTTCCATGACACACCCTCCCCAACACACACACAAGAAAGTTGTTGATAATGTAGAGGGGACACAGTAGAGGGCTACCAAGATGGCCAGGGGCTGGGAAAGAAAGACTTGGCCAAAGAGAGATTGAGGGAGATGAGCTTCATCACTCTTTCAGGTACTGGAGACAATGGAGCCAGGCTCTTATGGAGGTGAGTGCTGGGAGGAGGGGACACCACTAGAATAAATGGAAAGAGAGGAACTTCTGGCTGGATAGAACAAACAATTCTCCCTGGGGACACCTGGGCGCTGGATCAGGGCTCAGAGAGGTGGCAGGATCTCTCTCTTCGGAGGTTTTCAAGAATCAGCTGGACTGTACAATGTGGTCTGAATTCGGTATTTACCCTGCTGTGAGCAGGAGGTTGGACCAAAGATTTCCTGAGGTCCATCCCAGCCCGAATGACCCTGTGCTTTGTTTCCTGCTGCCAAATTTGGTTTTCCCATGAGAAGGTTTATCAAAGCTTGCTCTTACGTGTTTTTTCATTCCCGATATCTAACCTAACAATTCCTTGAAGTGCTTCTCCCAGCAGCTGGGGGATTGCAGGTGTAACACACAGAGCACCCCTTGGCATTGCTCTGCTGGAGATGCTGGCACAGCCACTGGGCTGCTGGGCTCCGAAAGCCCTGCCCCAGCCCTGCCCAAAGCAGGTTGCTCATGGCTGTGTCTGCTCTCAATTTGGGTATGTCCAAGGATGGAGACTCCTCAACATCACTGGGCAACCTGCTCCTGTGGTCAACCACCCTTGCAGTAAAAAAAACATTCTCTCATGTTTAAGAGGAATTTCTCATTTTTTACTTCAGTTTGTGCCTCTCATCCTGCCCCTGAGCTGAGAAGAGTCCGGGTCTGTCTTCCGTACTCCCTCCATTGGGTACCTGCATACATGGATAGGATTCCCCTGAGCCTTCTCCTCCAGACTGAGCAGTCCCAGCTCTCAGCCTCTCCTCATCAGTCAGATGCTCTAGGCCCTTAGTCATCTTAGTGGCCTCTCTCTGCCTCTCAGTTACAAGGTAGGTGGTAAGAACGTATCAGGCTGTTGTGTATGTGCTTGGAGAAACAGCTGATGCTATAGAAATCAGCTGATGTGGGACTCATTGTTCTCAGGGCAATCAGCATCTGCTTTAGCCCTTGCAATCATCTACTGAGGTTTAGGGTTTGGTAATAGGGAGGAAAAAAAAATCCCTTCAAATGATTCAGCCTGTACCATCCCCTCCCCTGTGCATCCCTGTCTTCAAAGGGGACTTTTTTCTATTGAGTTTTCTCTGATAGTTAAGGCATTGACTTTTAAAAGCTTATTTTAAAAACCAAACAGGTTTACTTGCAGGCTTTAAAGGAATATACATAAGATAGAGTTTAAATATATGTTTTTTATTTCTTGTGTTTTTTCTTTATATTAGATTTTTTTTTTCAGTCAAAAGACAGCATTACAACCTAACAACCAAAACCAGGTTACATACACACAGGCACACTACGTAACATATTCCAGGCAGTCGTGTCCTTCAGTCTGTTGACACATGGCAAATGTTTAAACAATGTCCTACGAGAAGTAGACACCCTTTCTCTACTAACCTTGCTTACACCAATTTAACACATAACACACAAAAAGTACATCTTTTGCTAGCTTCGAGTTTCGGACAAGGTTTCAGTTCTACAGCATAGGTGATGTAAAAAACGCGGGGCTTTTTTTTTCTTCTTCTCAAAATCCTGGTGTGGAAGTTGTCCCACTGTTGTAAGGCATTCAGCAGAGCACGGCTGATAGAGAACTGCTGCGTGGGCATCTGCTTGATGGCGTGGGTCCTCTGCAACACCCCAACCAGGTCAACCGCATGGCTGCTCTGCCCCGGGGCAGTGGTGGGCGCAGGGCTGGCGGCCGGGGACAATAACGTTCTCCAACGCGTTTTAGGGAAGGCTTAAGGCAACCTTTTCCGACCGAATAGCACTTTCTTCTCCTTTCTTTTGAAAGGAAACACCAGTTATTGAACACGCTGTCTGTCCTGGCGAAGCACTGGTGCTCGTTCTGCCGCTACTGCTCACTCTCCATGCACGAACCAGTGAGGAACTGGGGTTTAGGCTGAGCTTTTCAAAGCTGCCTGAGAGATTTAGCATCTGAAATGCTAACTGCTTTTTAGCTAACAAAAAAGCGAAGTGCTTTTTAGGGCATTAATTCTGTTAGGCTTCTCTGAAAATCCCAGCTTCTACTTTTAAAACAACATAGAAACACAGAAATATCGAAAACTGATTCCCCAGTCATCTCTTGCATAGGACTTTTAACTATAGTTCACTGATTTATTCAAGTTCTGCAGTAGTGTTAAAAAAAGATGACAAACCATGAAAAAGGGTGAAAGGCACATGTACAGTCAGTCCAGCATGGAGAGGGATAATGCGCATGGATGAGTTTTACAAGCAGAATACCTAGGGTTGATAAATGCAAATAAAATATTGCAGTGCTCAGTGCCTCTGTACGGTTATATTTATGATACAAGAGAAAATATTACTATTTTACTGTTATGCCTTGTGCTGTCCCCTCATCCCTAGATTTCCCGAAGCATAATTGTGTCGATACAAAGCTGAGGATAAGATTTCAGAGAGAGTTGGGCATAGCGGCTCCCAGCTTCCCTGACGTGGATACGTGAGGTGAATGTGAAAGAGCAGAGAAACTTTGGGCTTCCCTGTGCAACTCATTTTTAAGCTACACCTATAATTTACCATGCTGGTTTCCCCCTCCACTTGCAAGGAATAAAATCTTCCCCCAACACAGGTGATAAAATATGATCAGAGTGGAAGGTAGAGGGATTTTCGTGGTCAGCTGTAACAGAGTCAAACCTTCGTGACAGTGTTTTCATGCTCCAGGGCATGTGGTAGCATCCCTCTAACAGAGCTTTGCACTTGCTCTGGGTATGGGGTTGGAAAAGCAACGCCCCCAACCAGCCCAGGAGGTATTAGCTTAGAGTGAGTGTAAGAGGGGGACACTTGCATGTCACCTCTCTGTGAAGAAGAATTTTAAAAAGGACTACACATAAGAGCCACCCTTGTTATTAAATGGAGCTGCTCATCTTTGTCATCCTCATCCTTTTAGGGAAAGAGTTGTGGGTTTAGTCAATGACACAGATCTCTTTTAAGAAGCAAAAAGAAAGGCTGTTTGATGATGCATTGATGAATAGCATGAAACAGGAGGCAGTGGGGAGACCTCCTGCCCAAGCCATGTCCAGAGTCCGCGGCTGATGAGTGCTCCCACCACTGGCATCCTGGGGTCGAGCAGAGGAGAAGGCAGCATCTCCAACAGGTTTGTGGACACCCCTCACCGAAAGAGGGACTTGCCAACCATGCAGAACCTCTACCACCACTTCATCCAGCTTCTGCAGCCACGTTCATGCGACCTGTGACAGCTGCTCTGGTCATGTTAATGGGAGGAGGACTGAGCCCTTGAGGATGCCAGAAAATTATTCATTACTTTGGCATTGTATTGAGCAGATCTGAGAGAAATGGGCAGAGATGGAAAGCTCCACCTTGAAGAAGACAAGCCCTGAGGCAATCAACCCCATTTAAGACCCTTTAATGTGCCCCTTCTTATGGTGCGGAGTCCCCAGGGGTAGAGAGGCTGCAAGTGTAGTGGGTGTCTGTCCTCGGACTCTGGTCCCTGTGAGCAGCTGTGCTGAGGACCTCACCAGACACAGTCCTGTGGTGGAGAAGGACTTGGGGAGAAGCTCTGAGGACTGGGGGCAGGATGCTGGGGTGCCAGTGTGTTCCTCCCACCACCAGCAGCTATTTTTGAGTGCAGACAGCAAAGGAGGTGCAGCAAACTGGAGGCACATCTGTGTCACCTGTGGAAACGGTGGCTATTGACAAACCCCCATGGCTAGAGAGTCACCATGGCACCAGCTAGACACGGGTGGCCTCTTGTTTTAAACCCGGACATTCACGGAAGACTTGGGGACTGCCATCATCCCAGCCCCAGCACAGGGGAGCGGGACTTGGCGCTGCTTTCTGGCAGGCAGCAACAGGCAGATGCTGAGAACCATTTTTCTTGACTTGAAATGTCCTATTGGTTTGGATTGGCTGTTTTCTAATTATTATATGGTTTAGTCTTTGGGGACTCACTTGTTTTTCAATAAATTCACCTGAAATTTAATTTCCACTTTATGCAGGGCACTGGAACTGATATTTATCCTCCACAGGAGAGATTGCAAAGCTGTGTGATTCAAGTCTAGAACTGGAGTATTTTTTCATCTTTTTTTTGTTCTGAGTGGTATGACAAGACATCTAGTGGGGTTTTTTTCTCCCCAGTGGGGCTGGATGGAAGAGGAAAAGGTATCAGTAAGATGTAAATAGAAAATTATCTATTGATTAGAAACATGCCTAAAGAAAGAGTGAAGATTCCCACAGCGGTGATCTTTGGGATGCGCCATGCATTTATGATATCCATGATGAAAAAGAAACGCTGACTCCCATGGAAAGCATTGTTTCCCTTCCAGATCAAGCTTTTACAGCAGGGTTTTTTGGAAAGCACGTTTGTGAGTGCAAGTTTCAGAGCATCGGGTGACAAGGACTTTTGCCCCACCTCCCCTGGCAGCTCCCCCCAGCCTTGCAATGCAGGCAAGAGCCAAAATTTGGTGAAAGGACTTCGTTGTGGCTGACGTGGCTGCTGGCAAGGCGTCCCGCGTGTGCCGTGGCTGCTAGCCTGCCTTTGCATGGTGCAGCAAGCAGAGCCACACGGGGAGCTGCGCTGGGAGGTGAGTTGCACGGGGGTACGTGGGTTTAGACACGTCCTGGCGTGATCTGGTTTTCATCTCGACAGGCGACACTTCTCCGGGAGGGCTGCCTCTCCCAGTCTTGTCCTGTTGGCTGGGGGAGCCTCGCCACTTGCTTCACGGGGTTAATCCATTGCACTGGTATGGAGAGAGGCTGCCCTGCCCCAAACTGAAAGAAGGCAACTGAGATGCAAATCTCTCATGCTTTGCTCGGAGAAGAGCCCCTACACCACGGGGACTTTGAGCGGTGAAATGGATCTTTCCACCATTGGGGTCTGCTGCCTCCACAAGCTTCAGGCAGTGCTGCCAGCACTGCCCCAGCCTGCCCGCAGTGTCCCGATGCCCCCAAGCCTGCCCGTCCATGCCCGCTCCTTGCTACGATACCAGCATGGGGTTGGAAAGCTGCTGCTGGGGCCGGAGCCAGCTCGCCCACCTGAGCCCCAGCAGCCATGCCTGCAGCACTGCCACACTGCCCCAGCAAAGCTGGCATTTACTGAACAGAGATTTGCCCAGGTCTCTCCACTGGGGAATTTTTCTTTTTTTTTTTTATGCTTTCATTGCAAGAAATACAAAAATTTCCTCTCACAAATCTGCCTGTCACCTGCATCAGCATTTCTCCACATGATTGTTCCAATGGCTTCCCCCATCCCGGCTGCCTTTTGATCCCAGGGACGCAATGGGAGCCAGGCAGCTGTGGCTGATGCAGAACGACAGCTCTGCTTCACTTCCCAAATCCTCGGGGGCTCATTGCTTAAAATCCGTACCTCGTTGTTCACGAACAAGCCCAAGGAGGGACCAGCCACATCCAGCGGCTGTAAGGTGAATTTTCGGGACACGGCCAAATGAAGAGGGGCTGTTGCTCAGGGATGTTTTCACCACAAGTGGCCACAGCTCCTTTTCCACTCAGGTGCTATGTCAGAGCATCAGACCCTGCAGCTCTTCCAACACACAGCAGCCTGGGCAGCCTCTCACCGACACATGCTGCCAAAGGCTTCGGCCACATCCCTGCAGCATCCTTCAGGATCGCGCAACCAAAGGCCTCACAGACAGAAACAAACCCCACATCTGAACGGAGAAGCCCAGAGAAAACACATTTTTAAAGACCCCAGCATATTTGTTTGTCCCTGAGTCCATGCTGTAGTTTCCCCCTACACAAGTAAAGAAAAGAAAGCAAGACTCATCCTAGCCGTTCAAGCAGGACACCAGCCCACGGGCATCCTTGCCAGCCAATGCCATGTTTGCTTTACCTTCCCATCAGGAGCATCGCACAACTAGTCACAAATTGAAAATACTGGATGCAAAAAAAAAACCAACAAACCCCTAAAAAACTAAAACCCGCATCCCGAAACAACCTACCAAACACCCACGCCATGTTGTGAAATATCTACACATGCACACATGTGCACACACAGGAAAAGTTCTCAGTTTTTAAGCACCTTTCATTTGTTTTAAGATTAGATGAGACTTGTAACCTCAGTGTAAAGGGGTCTTCTTGCTATGGCAACACTGGGCAGGAGATTTGGTATCAGGCCAGGTCTTGTGCTCACCGTTGGGCAGGAGAGGAGCATTGCAGGGCTTCTGCAAAGCGCAGTTTGAACACACCTTTGCCGCAGCATAAGAAGGGTTGGTTGCACTGGTGGATCGACAGTCACTTTGCAGGGGGTTAATAGGTGATTATTAGATGTTAATATATGAGCAAGTGTGCAAACAACAGAGGGAGGGGATCACAGGAGCCCATATACGCTGTGGTAAGCACGCTCTGTTGACCTGCAGATGCTAGGACTCTGGATTAACCTCTTCATGAAAACATTATTAATAATTTATTAATCCTTTATAAACATACTCTTGATATAAAGTGTGATAATAGTTCTGCTTCATGTCCTGTGCTGGCTGGGCACAGTGTGATGAAAGATGTCTCAGACTGGCACAGAAAGAAGAAAGGAAGAGAAAACAGTTTGCATTTGCTTCTGAAAACCAGGACGGAATAACAGCATCAGCAATTTGAAATGGGTGCTGGGAGATGGTGGTCGGCAGCCACGACTGCGCTGAGCACCCCGGGAGCATGGCCAGGGCTTCTGGCTCACAATGGATGAGCAGGATGCAGAGGAGGATTTTGATGAGGGTTTTTTCCTACTGGAGTACCATTTGCAATCAGACTGGTGGGCACAGGAAGGCCTGGTAGGTGAGACATGGCAGGATCCACCCTGGGGACGCCGTTCCCAGCCAGCCTTGCTGCCCTCCAGCCTGTCCTCCCCTGGGAGCTGCAGAGGGGGTGACAGTGTCGCAGCCAGCCTCTGATTTTGGGTGCACTCCAGAGGGACTGGTGGCATCTCGGACGCGCTGGAGGAGAATTTGCAATGGAGAACAGGCTGGGAGGCAGGACATTGCTTGGCTTGTCCACTTCTTGATGTGTATTTGGGCTAGAAAGAAAATGCTTCCTCTAATGCTGTTGCCTGCTGGCCACAGAGCACATCATCCAGCGACATGGGAAAGAGCAGCACAGGGAAGGCAGCACCTCATCAGACATCCATCGGACACCCAAGAGCTTGGGCTCAGACTCTGCTTGTCAACATCCCTACAAATGCCATGCTCCCGGTTAATACCAGGCATCACTTCGGGGTGGGGAAAAAAGGCATTTAATGTGAAGCCCAGGAAGCCAAAGGATGTAAACATTCCCCTCGAGTCAGAGAATTGTCAGTCTCTTCACCGAGAAGACACCAGAGATGAAATAGGGCTATCTCCAGCGTGGTCTTGGGTTCTGTGGTGAGGAACGGTGACTGCGGTGAGGCCCAAGGAGCAGTGGGCGATGCCAAGGGCTGGGGGGTAATGCCAGGTTCCCCAGCCTGCTCTTTCTCTGCTGATAAACCACCAGCTGTGAAAAATGAGCTCCAGTGCCGCCACGCTTACCAGCAGGGCTGAAAAAGCAGTGGACCAAAACAGTGTGGTGGGTGCAGAATATGGCCTGGTGTCTCTGTCGGCACAGCAGCTAGCACCGCATTCGCCCTGGGGGGCACCGGCTGCTGAAGCTGGGGCGGAGGGGCAGGAGGCATCCCATCACTCATGTGATGAGGGTGCCAGGCCTCGGGAGGACTTGAAACAAGAAACTGTCCTGGAAGAACTGAAAGGGAAAGGCTGAAAAGAGATATTTGAAATTTTTTTTTTTGTTGTTCTTTCTGTGCTTTTGGGAATGCCATGTCATCAGAGCAAAAGATAAATGCTGCAGGTGAGCATCAGCAGCCAGTTTCCCCACAGCCCAGGCTCCCAGGCATACAGCTGGGGGCTTGTGCTCGTAAGAGGATTCATTTTGGTTTTAATCTAATTTAAAAAATTAATAAATATCAGTTGTTTGAGGTTGGGCTTACCATGACTCCTTCAACAGAGGTCCCCTGATATTAAGGGATGTAACATGGTGAATGGAAGAAACTTTTGTGAAATCGGCATTTTTTTAGTGGGGGTGGGGGCATTTCTCTCAGAGGGTGGGAATCCAGGCTCTGAGCTGGCCACGAGCAGGACACAATGGCCAGACCTTCCCCAGAGCACAGGGTGCAAAACCAGTCCCTAAAGGGAGGGAGGCAGGGTGGGGCATCAGCAATTTTCTGCTGGGTTTGGAGCCATCTCAATTGGTGAAAAGTCTGGACCATGTCCTTCGAAAGGCAGAATGAGTCCATCATGGTGAGGGAGGGATTTGCATTACAAATCAGCGTTGCCCATGATGGAATTTGGCCCTTCACAGGAAAGGATGCAATTTTTAGTGCAGGAAGAAGGCGTTCCCGTTATGGCTCCACTGCAGCGACCCTCTCGCGCGGCCCCACTGCCCAGGCCTGTCCCTTTGCAGCCACGCCCAGGTCCATCTTTGCCCTTACTTCAGCCTCTTCCCTCCGACCTCCTCTTCAGCATCCCTTCACCACCAGCTTCGACGTGCTTTTGCCACCTCAGGGAAGCTGTGCAGGTCCCTGCCTCTGCTCCCCTCCCAAGGGTTAATGCCAGGCAGCCGATGGTCCTTGGCTTACATAGTGCCTCTTCCAAGTATATAAGTATATAAAGACACATATACACACACATATATATGTATACATGTGTCTATATAGGTGTGGCTTGGGCAGATGAGTGGCTCCAGGAGGAGGGGGCTCACTCAGAGGAGGCAGCCAGCAGCTCAGTGTAACCAGCAGCTATGGTGATGCTACCGCTGGCCCCGGGCTGGACACCCCCTCCCAGCGGGGCAGCCAAGAGCTCTGGTGAGGCGCCAGGACAGTGCTTTGTTTCCTGAGATTGCTTTTAAGGTTGTCTTTAAAAAAATGCCACGAGGCACCACGAGCCACCCCGCTGACCCTGCCACGAAGGTTTCCACTAGCTCTTCCCCATTACAAGCCCTTTCAGGACCAACAGTGGGGTTTTTGTCTTATCACGGTAAAAATGCAATTAAGAAATCAAGGAAGGGGGAGGGTATTTGCTGGTTTTGGGGGGAGGAAGCATTATTTAGTGTCATTGATGAGATATTCCTAGAAATCCCAAATTTTGCTGCTTCGTTGCTCTTTTCACTGCTGCTTAGTGTTGCCGCTTGTGACATCCCAGTCTGGCTATACGTGGAGTCATGACGTCGTGAAGAAAGGCACTGATGTCACAGCCTCGTCAGGACAAACAGGCTTCGCTGTGGATTTCAGAAACGGGTGATTTCACCGGGAATACCTATTTCCCATGTGAAGGCTGGCATGGCTGGAGGGTGGAGGGGGGCAGTGAGACCTTCCATGCCAGCGGCTCTGAGGGCTGCTGGCCTGGCCAGCGTCGGGGCGAAGGGCAAGGGGAGCAGCGGAGGGTCGGGGAAGGAAGACGAGGAGTGGGGGGCCAGGTGTGCAGGTGTGGGGGGGAGTGTGGAGTGAAACTGCAGCCCGGCGTCACCGGTGTTCATCAGGGCCGGCGCTCCCTGGGGCGGCTGGTGTTGGGGCGAGGGGTGAAGTCTCCCTCCGCCGGGGGAGGCGGCGGGGGGGAATCGCCGGCACGGGCGTCCCAGCGAGGTCAGTAGTTGCAGTGGCGCTGGCAGGGCTGGTGGACGAAGGTCCCGGCGTGCTGCTTGGCCCGGCACAGCGGGCGCTGGCGGACCCGGTTCTGCCGCTGCAGCGCCTTCTGGCTGAGCCGGTGCTTCTCCGCCAGCTGCTTGGCCCGCTGCACCCGCCGCGCCTGCCCCACCTTCTCCAAGATGGCAGCCTTCACTGAGAGGGACCTGCTGTGGTGCGGCACGTGCCGCTCCAGCCGGGGCTCCGGCACCTCCCTGCAGAGAAAGGAGCCGTCAGCAGCCTCTGGCACCCAGCCCTTGCCCACCCTGGCAAGAAGGGCACCTGGGTCTCCAACCACTTCCCCATCGTGCTGTGCCCCCACGATGGACCCAGCCCCCTCCTGCCCCAACAGCCTGCACAGGTGGGCTCTAGGACACCCAGGATAAATTCAGACACCACCAGGAATGGGGCTGTCCCCACAGTCCCCCACAGGGGTTAAGTCCCTTGAGCCCCATGGAGGGAAGCCAAGCCCTGTCCCATTTCCATCCTGCTTGTGACCCATTTTGTCTCCTGGCCTGTTTCTAGCTCCCTTTGGCCCCCTTTCTGCACCCTCCAGCGTTGAGGTTCCTCTGAAGCTCTGGAGATCAAGCTGTGGCCCTCGGGGAGACTTTACAAAAAAAGAAGCCCTGGAGGAATGGTGTCCCCTAGCCCAGGTGGAGGTTCACCCCAAATTCTTGTGCCACAGGTAAATAACCACGCTGTGGCATGGGGGAGGTGTTTTCTTCTCCCTTGTCCCAGTGAGGGGATCCTGGGGGAGATGCTGGAGGGCTGGGACTGGGGGCGCAGTGGGGACCCCGTGTCACAGCAGGACCTGGGGCTCAGCTGGAAGCAGCAGGGCTGAGCGTGCACATGGTCAGGGCTTTTGGGGTGCTGCAGGGCAGTGGAGGGCAGCAACAGGGAGAGGGCAGAGCTTCCCCAGGGGCTGCAGCAAGGCTGTGGCCCCAGGGAAGGAGGTGGGGGGGCTCCAGCCCACAGATTCTGGGGGAGGAGAGGGCAGTGGAGCTATTTAGGGTATTCCTATTTAACCTCCTCCCCCTACCGCCCGCTAAGCTGGACTTTGAGGCAGGAACAAATGTCTGCATCCATGGCTGGTTGCATCCTGCTCCCCCGCAGCTGTGGGACACCCTTGTGCTGGGCCAGTAGAGAGCCAGGAGGGGGATCGGGGGAGGGGAGTGCAGCACCCTCCTGCATGGGGGAGCTGGGGGTCTTGGAGGGGACCACTGTGCCCAAAGGCCACCCTGTCCCATTGGGTTTGCTTTGCTTGTGCCGTATCTGTGCAAAACCCTGTGTTTAAGCCCAGCCTGGCTGGACGGGCAGTGGTGTGACAGGTGGCATCGGCATAGGCGCCGTGCCAGGAGACTCTGCTAGGGACAGGGGAGGGGGACGAAGCCCTCTCCTGCCGCAGACCAGCGGCAAGCTCATGGTGCTGCACCCATGGCTGTCTCAACATGGCATTGAGATGACCTTAGCAGAATATTTTGAGCCATGGAGGCTGCCATCCTTGCACAGTGCTGGCCAGGATACCCTGCCAGGTGTGCAGGGTGCTCCCTGAGGTGGGATGTGGGGACACTGAGGTCCCCCACAGCCCCCCTCTGTCTGTGGGCAGCGTGGGAAAAACGCTCCCGGGTGTACGTGGTGATCTGGGATGCTGGGACCGACCGTCCACCCCAGTCTCCCAGCAGGTGCTGAGGCTGGCAGCCCCCAGTGAGCACCCCCAAGCCACACTCACCCATCAGCATCGTCCTCGGGTCCCTCCCCATCCACCTCGAGGGTGCTGGTGACATAGACAGACATGCTGGGGTGCTCGATGAGCAGGTCCTCCATGGGGCTGCTCCCCACGCCGCTGGGGCTGGGCCCCTCTGCAGTAAAACAGGGGGGAGGGGTGACAAACCAACTCTCGTCCATCAAGCAGGGACCGGCCGGAGCCGGGGAAGCGGCCGGCAGCGGCGGTGGACCAGGGGGTGCCGGGCGGGATCGTGCCAAGCGCCCGGTACCACCAGTACCCACTCGCCGGGCTGCGCCGGGGCGGGCACGGCTGCCTGGAGGTGGCAGGGGTGCAGAGCCATGCGGGGTGCAGCGGGGACACACACACATACCATGTACAGTGGGGAGGGGAGGGGGGAGAGAAAGGGTCATCGTTAGTGCAAGAGACACCCCACCACCATCACCACCGCTAGAGACAGGCATGGCGTCGACGAGACCGTGTGGGGAGGGAGACGCCAGCAGTGCCCTGCACCACACCCCAACCAGCGCCCTCTGCACCAGGGCGGCTGCCGTGCTGCAGGGTCCGGCTTTGCTAAGCCAGCAAGCAATGGAAATGGCTCTGGTTAGGCAGTTTAACCAAAAAGTGGGGGAAACCAGCAGGGTTTACCACAGCAATTTTTTTTTTTCCTTCTCAAAACGAAGGAAGAAATTCAGCTGGCAAGAAATGCTGCTTTTGCCTGTTCTTATGGCACCTGAGCAGTGCTGTGCCGCTCCAGAGGAATGCTGGCCCGCCTGCGCTTGCAAACACTGCGCAGCACTTTGCAAACATTGAAACCAAGCACACACAGAGGAAAAAAAAACAGTTCACACCTTTTTTCTGGAAGAAACCAAGGGAATAAATTCTTCAACAAAGGTTTTCGCTGCGCCTTCAGCTTCAGTCCATTAGCAGCCAAATTTTGGGTGGTTGAGGCAGGAGCTGCCCCCCCCCACCTCTCCAAGACCCCAGTCTTCCTCACCTCTGCCTGGCAAAAGCACGTGGCCTGGTGCTTTTCCTGCCTGTGCTCAGAATTGCTGGTTATGTTATGGAAAGGGAGCCTGTGCTTAATGTTGGGCTCATCGGGATACCCAGACCCATTCCTGGCCTCATCAGGAGGATTCAAGGGAAGTGGTCTTGGGGGGGCATGTGGTGCAGTATCTATATGGACATGTGTGATGCTACAGCTGGGTGAGGGTGCACGAGAACTCAGAAGTGAGTGTGTTCTTGTGGTGGAGAAATACAGCGCACGAAGCATGGGGCCGGCATTTGCCACCCGGCATATCCCCAGCTCCTCCTGCAGACAATGCCCCAGCCTGGGGCTTAGGGCAGGCCACAATTAGCCTTGTGAACACGACAGCATCTTTCCTCAGGTCTGTGGATATCAAGCTATTAATAGTTGTTGACATGCCAGGCTGGAGATTATTTGTCAGTCTGGAGACAGCCATTGAGCCTGGCTGGAGCATTCCCAGTCCAGCAGCATTCTATCCACAAGGGGCCTGTGGGAGTGGGGAATAGGGGACCCAGCGTGGCTGAACCCTGCCCCAGCTGTCCATGGCTACCTGTTCCCATCCTTTGCCAAGGTGGGTTTTAATGTCACAAGGAATATTTTGGGGTCCCCAAATCCCTGGGTGACTTGCAGCTGTATCACTAAGCACCAGGAAATGCTCTTTGCTCCCTCCCTGGGTGCTGAGCAGAGCCAGGCTGGGTGATGGGGTGAGAGGGGCATCTGAAACGCTCCTGGGAGATCTGGTTAATTCAGATGCATTTTGCAACATGTGGGTCAAAGACCTGGCTGAGAGGGAAGGAATTCAGAGGCTTGTTAGGCTGTCCTGCTGCTGGGACGGAGCCAGGCTGTGATATGCTTGCCGGCCGCTGTGGCTCGAAGGTGAAGGATGGGGGCTGGAGCCAGCAGGTTTAGTCTTTAAAGTGCTTTGCATAACTTCAGCCTCAGAAATAGGGCTGAAATAAATCTGTCACTCACTGACCAGGGAATGCTATGGGAAAAGGGAGCAGCAGTGCCAGTGGGGATTAGCAGTGGGGTGGCAGGTCCCAGGCAGACACACTGCTGAAACCGCCTCTGTATGGAGAGCCTCGCTGCTTGATTGGAAAAAAAATTGGAGCCTTTTGTACCAAAGTCACCCCTGGGTCCCTGCTGAGCTGGCTGCAGTCTTGGACCCAGGGGATCAGGGCACAGCCCAGCATTTCTTTGTCTGGGGAAACTCCTGGCTCCTTCTGGCATGCTTTGGGCATGCTGCAGCCATTGCCAGCTGGCCCCAACACGTGGCAGCTCCAGGCCTGTTGTTCCAGGGACCTCCTTGCAACCAGGCCCCTCCTGTCTCACTGCTGTGACCCCCCCCCCCCCAGGACAGTCACCAGAGAGCCCAGAGGACAGGGAATCCTCCATGGCTGCCTGTGCCCACACCACCCATCCACCTCCACCAGCTCTCCATAGTGCTTCCACCAGGCACGTGGCTGTCCCTGTCCCCTGTCCCAGGCTTGTCCATGCTCTGGTCTCCTCTCCAGCTCCCCACATGGGGGAAAAACCCTAACGAATGACTTGCATCATGAAAATGAGCTCTGCTCAGTGCACAGGGGACAGGCAGGGAACAACTACTTGGAGAACAGATGCCCGCAAGAGGGAGGATGAAACCTTCCTCCCAAACCGGCAGCAAACATTTGTGATCCCCTGGCCTGGGTCACCACAACTAACCAGAGGCTGCAAAAGCAGACCATAGCCACTGAGGAGCTCCTGCACAGGCAGGCTTGTTTGTCTAAGTTCACTGCTCGATTTGCAAGGAAAAGGTCATAAAATTATCATTGCAATTGGTTGAGTCATCGACCCTACAATAGCAATGCCAAGGTCTTAATGGAGCTGGAGAAGCTCCCAGCACACAAGGAATTTGGCCTGCCTGGTTGGTGTCAAACAGGGCTTGTCACCATCTCTGGGAACAGGGAACCCTCGAGGGATCTCTAGGTATGGGGACCTTGCACCAAACATGCCTTGTCTGAGTGCTGTTGGCATGGGCACTGGAAATGACTGAAAGGACGATAAGCCCTTTGGAGTTGAGATTTGCTTCCCTGAAGGACTCAAGGGACCCAAACATGGCCAGATCGCCGGCAGCACGTCCCCAGCTGGGACAGGCAGGCACAGCCACTGCCTGCCATCGCATGTGGAAAACCTCAGCCCCCCACCAGTGCCCAGGGACTGGGGTTTCCCCCAGGTAAACAGGCTCCTGCTTTGCTTTTGGCAGGGGTGTCACAGGGAGCAGCCAAGCCCAGCTCCTCCAGGCAAAATGCTGCCCACAGCACAGCTTAGCCAAGGCCATGGCAACTGCCACAGCTTGCAGGCAGACAGCCCACGTGGGTTGGTGTCCCCCACCAAGCCCACAGCAGATAGGATCGCCCCAAAGCCCTGGGTGACCTCCCTGGCTGGTGCTGTGCCAGGGTTCCATCCTGGTGCGGAGGCACCTGGAGGCACCAGGGCAGCAGCAGCCCCAGCTGGGGATGCTGATGCTGCTGCTCCCATGTTGGCAGAAAGTTGGGAACCACCACTGGGAGAGGAAAGGGAAAAAGGAGGAGCAGGTTGGGGCTGCTACGGTGACCACAGAGCTGGGTGCCACAGGCAGGGTGGGGGGACCAGGGGAGAAGGGGTGAAGGGCAGAGCTTATCACACATGGTGGAAGCTCATCTGCTGTCATTTCAAGGGGTTTGCCCAGCTCTGGAAAGACAAGGTGCAGCAGAGGCTGTGGGAAACCAGTCCTCCCTGCTTTACTCACCTGCAAGATCAATTATGAGCCAGCCATCCTCCTCCTCCTCCTCCTCAACAAAGGGTTTGGGCTCCTCCAGGCCTTCCGGTGTGTTGCTGTCGCTGAAGAAGAGGCTGGTGAGACGTTGAAACATGGTGGGGACTGGTCTAGCGGGATGGACGGTGAGTTAGAGCTACTGCTGAGCACCGGCTTCCAGGTGCGGAGATGGGAGCGATGGGCAGGGATGGGAAGAAACAGCACTCGAGGTCTTGGTGGTGGCGGAGATGCTTTTATGCTAGCAAAATTGTAGCTCAGTTAAATGGCATGTAGTGCAATTCTGAGGTTCTTCACTTGGCTTCAGTGCAAAAGCCTGTAAAAGGGAAAGAAAAAGGAATAATGCATTTGGACTGGTTGGTAGCACGGCCCTCCTGCATCATGGGGGCTCAGACAAGCCAGAGGGGACAGTGAAAAGGTGGCTTTGGCACTGATCTGTGCTGTGGGCTGTCCCAGCTGCTGGCATCTCCAGGGGCATCACATGCTGTGTCTGAAAGCAGCAGTGAAGGAGTGGGTGCCTGCACCCTGCAGCCCCCCGCCTGCGCCGAGTCCCGTATTGTGTACCCTTCCTCACGGGCAGCGTGTCCCGGGGCACCCATCCACCAAAGCTGGCATGGGCAGAGCCAAACACAATCCCAAAGTCAGCTGGGACCTTCCTTGCCTGGCACTGAACAGCATTGAGCGTGGCTGGTGGCACTAAGCTTGGCTGAAAGGGCAGGGCAAAGGGTGCGAAGCTGCTGTCCTATCTGAGGACTGATGGCACGAGCCATCCCTAAAATCCAGCACCAGCCCACTGACAGCCATGCCAGCTTGGCGGCCCTCCCCTCCTCGAGCTGGGTCCCAAGAAACCCTTGCTAGTGTTTTGCTCAAGCCCTGCCTGTGCAAATACCTGCTTGAGGTTGGTTTAATTTTGAAAGTCGTTACTGTTTTTGTCACTCTGTGTGTGTGTGTGTATCTGGAGGGATGCTCTCCTGGTGCAGCTGCACTCCATTGCCACCCTCCAGCCCCAAAAGATGACACTGTCACATGTGTCATCACTGCTCCTTTACAAGGACCCATGGGACAAAGCGCTTGGCTATGGGTTATATCTCGGCGCCGAGCACACCGGCATCAGCATGCAGGACTGAGCGGCAGCGAGCGTGCTGCGCCCCCTCACAGCAGGGCAGGGCGAGGATGGCGTTGTACCAGCCCTGGACAAGTCTCCGCTCCATCTACGGTCATCACTGGTTTACACCTGAGGAAACAAATTCCCCGCAGCTCACGGAGGAGGTTAGGACTCACTAATTTTATTAATGACTGCATAGGTCTCAGAGACATGCAGAGAGATGGCAGCCACAAGGTGCAGAGAAAATGCTTTTTGGTCCAGAGACATTAAAGGGCATTAAAACGTCATCAAGAGCTAGATGTGGGGAGAGGGGCCAGCTGTGTGCTGCCTCACTTGGCACATTGCTGTGGGTGCATTTAGAGGGCAAACCCGCAGTTTATGGCTCTGTCAACCAAGGTGACATAGAGCCTGCAAGTGGTCCTGGACCCTGGCAAAGCCCCATCTGCTCTGGGCAACGTGGAATGGGAAGGGTGCAGGGAGGCACGATGAGTCCAAGCCTTGGTCCATACATGTGCCAGTTCTCCAGCACCTCAAGTTCTAGCTCAGACTGCCCGCACCCTCCAGCAAAGTGGCCTCTCCACCCTCAGTGTTGCTGGGAAGGGTGGCTGGCCTGGGCGCTTGCTGCAGTTCTGGGGCACAGGCACACTTGTATTTATTATCCATTGTGGGATCACTGTGCCTTTTTCCTTCTCTTAAGTGCCTCAGGAGGTAAAACAGCACTCCACAAGGCAGAAAATGAAAAATCAAGGGGAGCCTTTCCCCATGGGTGGGATCCCCGGGCTTTGGGTGCTCATCCTGCATCTCTGCCGCCCCAGGATGCAGAAGGGATTGCTAGAGCATGAAGCAGCCCCAGAACACCCAGCTCTCCCTCCCTGGCCCGGCTGGGGCAGCAGCGTGACACTACCTGTCCCCTTGAGCAGGTCTCAAGCCCCAGGTGACTTTAGTTGCCCCAGAGGTGCAGGGCAGACCACACGGCTACAAGCATGCCCAGCTCCAGACCCTGGTGCTCCGAGGTCTGCCCCCTGCCCAGCGCTGCACATTTCCTACTCCCTCTGGGATGGTGGCCCCCCACCGCCATGCTTCATTCCTTCCGCTCGCATCCTGTGCCCGGATCCATCCGTGGGGAGTGGCTGCAGCTAAATGAGCTGTGTCCCAGCCGAGACTCAAGGAGCCTCTCGCCACAGTGAATCAGAGGTCAGCGAGGATTCTCTGCTCTCTGTCCTAAACGGGTTCCTGGTTTCCCCTGGAAGCACCAAGCAGAGGGTTTCGGGGCACCGAGACATGACAGAGTCGTTTCCCCTGACTGCAGTGAGAGCTACAGGCTCAGCTAAGGCAGCTCTCACCTCCCAGCCCCCATCACTGCCATGACCGTAGCAAAGTCATGGCCCTTCTGTTACCCTCCAGTGTGCTCACATTTGAATTATCCAGACACCCCCCTTTCCTGGCGCATTAAAGCGTAATAATATAAGTTAAGAAAACAACATGAAGAGGGGCTGATATTCAGCTGGGCAATGAATGGAAACTGGCCCATTGGGCTCTCTGGTGTGCTCCATGCTGAGCACAGTGGGGATTTCCCTCCCATGGGACCCAGGTGCGCATCCATCCCCCCCCGGGCCAGGCTGGCAAAGAGCACCCAGGACAGCCCTGAAGGCTGTGGTACGCAGCCATGGCTTCATTACTCGTCAGTTCTCCTGCCTGCAGTCTGAAATCTGGCAGCTGCCTGGAGCACTTACCTATCTTTTATATCTTTATATCTTTAAATAGCTTTTAATATTATATTTATATTAATATTATTTATTTGATCAATTTATTAAATATCTAATTGCGTCAGAAACCCCATTGCTCCCAGGTACCTGCTGGTGATGTCTCAGGGCTTCCCACTGTTTGCTCTTCCCCAGGTCCCCAGGCAGAAGGGAGAGGGGCAGGAAGCACCCAGCTGCCCATGGCAGGCATGGGGGTCTCTGATCCCCCAAGGCCACCATGGCTCTGGCCCGGTGCAAGGCCAGGAGTGGGTTCATGCACTTTTTGAGCTGGGGCAGCTCTGCCTGCAGCACCCCCAGGCCAGCAGAAGTGCTGAGCCAAGGCCAACCCCAGGGTCACCGTGCAGCTTCTCAGGGTGACACACCAGGGCTGAAGGGGGCTGGGGACAGCAAGGTCCCCTGTGCTGCACCCTGAGCCTGCCTCACTGGGGAGGACACAGGAGATGCTCTTGGCCTGCCCTGGCCAGTGGCCTACATGCAAATTTCAGTCTTTTTTTTCCCCCCCTAGACATACATGCCGCACAACAGCAGAGAGCTGGGAACAAGAGCTGGCACATGGGGGGCAGAAGGAGGCCGGTGACCCCAGCCCGACTGCAAGGGCAAGGTCACCCAGAAAAGCACCCAAGCAGCTACCACAGGCCAAGGTCTGAGCAGGCAGAGATTTTCCCCGCTGCCTCAGCAAAGCCAGCCTAGAATGAGATTGCTGCTGGACTGTGGGCTGGCTCAGCATGCAGAGCCCTGCCAAAGCTCCTTGCCCGGATGGCACCGGAATGCTCCTGTCCGCTCTGCAGGCTTGACTTGGAGAGCCCCCAGCAAGGAGTTCATCCTCAAGCGATCTCAAAGCCAAATGACAAATTACACAATCAAAACAGAGAGCAGAAAACCTCTTATTTTTATTTTGTTAGAACTTGACAGCAGCTTTCACTGAACAGGAGCAAAGCCAGTCTCCCCCTCTGTGCCCCCCGCAAGCAGCACTCATTCCCCCAGCACCTGCCTGCTTAGAGACTAGTCCCCAAAAAATCACAGGGTGCATCAACAGGAAAGTCAGGAGCTGAAGTGTCTGGACTTCACAGGTGCCCACCCTAACCCAAAGATAACTTTCCTTTCCTGAAGACACAAGACACAGCAGATACTCTTCGTTTCAATTGCTCCCTCTCCCAAATCTAACTTCATTTTCCTTATGTCTATAATTAAAGGCCCTGGGATAACCACACTCCCATCACGCACAGCCAACCCCATGATAACGGGCTGTCAGGGGCCATTCTGCTCCAGAGCAAACCCATGGCGCACCAGGAAGGCTGGGGCAAGGGGCAAAGGGCAAGGGGGCTCGCAGGCAGCTGCGATAACTCCGGGGGCAGCAGGAAAGAGTTGAAAGCTCCCTCAAGAGCAAAAGTTGAGATGGATCATTTTAATGGATCATTCCCCAAAGATTTTAAATAAGTCACCAGCTATCCCCCTCTCCGTGCCAGGGAGCGTGGGGTGGCCGCTGGTGTTCCATGCTGCACCGTGGTGCACAGGTGGGCTACACAGGCAGGGCAGAGCCCCTTGGATAAAGCAAGCCTGCCTCGCCCCACAAGCTCCCACTGCCTGGGGACACCACAATCCTAAACAGGACCTTGGGGAGGTCAGTTCGCTGGTAAAACCTGCAAGAGCAGCCATAGGTTAGTGGCAGTGCGGATGGAGCCAGTAAAGCCAGGGTGCTGCGCTGTGCCATGATCCTCACAGAAGGGCTGCCCAGGGTGGCTTGGCCAGACTCTGCCTTGGCTGCCTGTCCTGGCTGGAGCAGGAACTGGGCAGAGGGACAGACAGCATGATCAGACAGGCCTTGTGGGAAGAGAGCAAAGGCTTCCCGAGAATCAGAGCAGCCCTGCCAGGGCTGGCCCCAGCGGTGCTTGGGGAGCTGCAGGGGAGCTCCTGCCAGCACAGCAGGCAGAGCCTTCAGGATCAAACCTGCTGGGTGGAGGCAGGAGCTAAATTCTGGCAAGCAAGGACCAAAATGAGCTTCAATCCTCACCCTCGCTTTATCCTGTCTGGTCTGAAATCCTCAGCAACACTGTGTTAAAGAGGCACGATCAGGCTCTTTATCTCCGAGATGCACCCTCAGCAGGTTTGCGGATAACACCAGGCTGAGTGGTGCCATTGATTTGCCGGAGGGAAGGGATGCCATCCAGAGGGACCTTGGCAGGCTGGAGAAGGGGGCCATATGAACCTCATGAAGCTCAACCAGGGTAAGTGCAAGGTCCTGTACCTCGGCTGGGGCAATCCCAGTACCAGCACAGACTGGGGGATGGATGGGTTGAGAGCAGCCCTGGGAAGAAGGGCTTGGGGATACTGGTTGGTGACAAATTGGATGTGAGCCAGCAATGTGTGCTCACAGCCCAGAAAGCCAGGCGTATCCTGGGCTGCATCACAGGCAGCATGGCCAGCAGGTCGAGGGAGGTGATTCTGCCCCTCTGCTCTGCTCTGGTGAGACCCCACCTGCAGCACTGCGTCCAGCTCTGGGGTCCTCAGCACAGACATGGGCCTGTTGGAGAGAGTCCAGAGGCAGCCACAGAAATGGTGAGAGGGCTGGAGCACCTCTGCTATGGAGAGAGGCTGCGAGGGCTGGGGTTGTTCAGCCTGGAGAAGACTCTGGGGAGACCTTATTGTGGCCTTTCGGCAAGGAGGCTTAGAAGACAGAGAGAGACTTTTTACCAAGGCCTGTAGTGACAAGACAAGGGGCAATGGTTTTAAACTGAAAGAGGGTAGGATTAGATTGGACATAAGGAAGAAACATTTTCCAATGAGGGTGATGAGACACTGGACCAGGTTACCCAGAGAAGCTGTGGATGCCCCATCATTGGAAGTGTTCGAGGTCAGGCTGGATGAGGCTTTGAGCAACCTGCTGTAGTGAAAGATGTCCCCGCCCACGGCAGAGGGGTTGGACTAGACGGTCTTTGAAGGTCACGTCAAACCGAAACCATTCTGTGGGTCTGTGAGTCTGTGATCTTCCATCCACCCTAGAAGGGAGCAGCTCCTGGCCAATGTGATCAGTGCATCATCCTTGAGTCACTCCAGGCCTTCCCCACAAGCCACCGAAAACATCAGCTCCTCAGTGTCACTGTCATGGAGGGTTGGGGGTGACTCTCTTGGCTCTTCACATGACAAAAGGCTCCTTGGCCAGCTGCTACCAACAGCACCCAGATGGCGAGATGGCCACACACCACCTCAGCCCCTGCAGTTTCCACCAAGTCCTTCCCTGGCTGGGACAGCCCACAGCCATTGGCAGATCAAGCTCCAAAGTTGCTCCAGGTTTTTGGAAAGCCTCTGCTTTCCCTGTGGCAAATGTTTGCCCCATTTACACCAGGGGAACTGGGGCTGGCAACCTCACAGGAACTGCAGTGCAGGAGGGACCCGAATGTGTCCCTGCCAGGGCATTTAAGTGACTGCTGCCCAAGCAGTGCCTTGTCACCAGGCAGGGACGGTGCCCACAGAAGCAGTCTGGACCAGTAGGTGGCTCCTCTGCCTCTCCAGTGGCCAGGGCTGGTCAGAGCTCTTGTGCCTTCTTTCAGCCCACCGGTATCTGCCACACTTCCTACATCCATGGAGGTCTGGCCAGTACTGGGGCACAAAAGGACCGCTGCCACCCTTCCCAGGCTTCCACAAGCCCCCTTACTTGGCATGTCAACCCCATCCCAGGCCACTGCCAGCATAAGGGGACAGCCCACAGGTGATACTCTCCTGGGGGCAGATGAGTTTCTTAAAGACTTAAGTTTATCAGAATCCTTCCCAAAAATCCTTTTAAAAATAGCCAGAGGGTATTAAATATTAAAAGTTAAAGTAGGAGTAAGGAAACCATAAAGCATTGAGGGTTTTTTTTTTCCCCCTTCAGAAACCTCGACACAATAATTAGTTTTCTGAGTCACCGTCACTGAATAACCCCAGGAGCTAAGAATAGGCAAAAGGATCGGCAGCAAAGCCCTGGGATGTGCCAGGAGCTTGCCGGGGCAGGAGCCGCAGCTTCACAGGGCTGGCAGCTCCCAAAAGTCACAGCCTGCAAGAACAGCAGCAACTCTGCTTGGAAATGGCAACAGGCTCCCTCAAACTTTCCATAAATACTCGGCAGCAGGAGGGATGCTGCTGACAAGCGGCAAAAGCGGTCCTTCCTCAGCAGAGCTAAGAATACCCCGTGCAGTCATCATGGGAGGCGTTGGAGGTATAAATCAGGTGCCTTCCTCCAACCCACTTGGGAAATGTTATTTTTCAACTCATTTTACCTAAATTAGACAAGAGTTTCACAGGCTGCTCTCACTATGCTGTATGTACCAAAATCCTAAACCTAGCACAGAAACAAAAAGCAAAGGAGAAGGGGGTCCAGCAGCTGGGCAGCTCGGGGGGGCCCTGCTCATCACCCCAAAAGAGACCAGGGAAGCATCCCTGCACTGTTCTCTACCCCTCCCCCCCCATCAAGGAAAGGACTAGAGTTGGCAGGGGCTTGCCCGGGACAGTTTGGCAGGGCCGGATTAATGCATCTGGTCACTCAACAACTGCACTAGCGCTCCTGCTGACCCCTTTGCTTCACCAGCAGCCCTGTTTATGGGGTTCCCCCGGGGAGCGCTGGCTGCATGGGCAGAGCTGGACCCTGAGCATGCTGCTGGCATGGACAGACTGACTCCAGCAAACCAGACGCTGATTCACAGCCAAAGCCTCTTCCGCTGCAGAGCGGGAGAGCAGAGCGGGAAGAAGGCAGAGAGCAGCTAGAAAAATTCCCAAAAAACCTCTTTGTCATGAGACTCTTATTATTAATGGCAGACCAAGCCAGGTCCTGGAAGCACTTTCCTTGGCCAGCCCAGGAGCTCAGCAAGGACAGGAGTCCCCACGTGTTCCTCCAGATCCCACCTGAAGGAGGGGGACTTGGGGTCGCAGAAAGAGGGGCTGTTTTTCCTGCATCTGGTGTCCCCATCTGCACCGGCTTCCTTGTGCCGGAAAGCAACTGCTGCAGGAAAGGTCCTTGCCCCAAGGACAAACCCAACCTTCTGCTATTTGATGTCATCACACAGAGCCCTGGAAAATCTGTCAGTGGCCAGCAGGACCTGAACAAGCAGGAAACTTTTAGATTTGCCATGAGCTGTCCTGTGAAATTTTAGCAGTTTCCTCCCTGGGATGCGCTAGGTGAAACATCCCTAGGAGCGTGTGCACCAAAAGCAGAGGAGCCCCAATGTTACACCCTCTGTAAATGGCAAGAGGCTGAATGCTAACTGGCAAGTTGGACTTTGATACCGCAGGAGCCCCGTGCTCCCCACCAGCTCGGTCCTGAGCCTGCCCAGGGCCCACGTGTGTGCTGGGGCGAGGCTTGCCTGTGCAGGGCTCGCTGTGCAATTAGCGCTAAAAAGCTCTTAGATAAGAGTTGACGTCTCAGGTTTTTCCAGTCTTGCTACGAGCAGGTGATATCAGTTTATTCTCTAGGGGAAAAACTTCCATTATGTTTTTCCTTTTGTGTTCAGCCAGATAAGCACCAATTTGATGCAACGGGTTTCTAATGGTGACAGTGGCTACAGCAGAAGGCTTTTGTCTTTTTTTTTCTTTTTTTTTTTTGGGGGGGGGGGGAATATAAAAGGAGAGGAAAGATTTATTTTAGAGCAAAAAAAAATATTGTTCTTGGCACTTAATAGACTAAGCCCGGTGGGAAAGAAGGTACAGCACAGTCCTGTACCGCAGCCCAACACCTGTTTCTGGCCCAGCAAAGGCTCAGCCAAATTAGTGACAGCGCTTGGCACCTGCCCAGCTCAGCCCTCACTGCTGCTGCTGTCAGAGGTGGGTGTTGCTGGTCCCAAGAGCGGCACGGCAAGCCAGCAGCTTGGGACCCCAGGGTGCCGGTGCCTTCGCTCAGGCTTGCTAAGCAGGGCTGTAGCTCCCCTGCACACAAGAGACAGAAACGTATAGATGTATATATAAACAAATTACAAAAGCAAGAATGCTCTTTTTAACATGTTTCTGCAGTTACACTCCACGGAGCCCAAGTTTTTCAGCTGACGAGCCCCTCAGACAGGAGCAGGTTCAGTGCCCAGGGTCTTCCAGGCTCAGCCAAGCTGTCAAGGTCCCCAGGCGAGAGGCATGAAATCCGTATGAAAGTTGACCCTTGAGGATTAGGGACGTTTCTGAGCTGTCCCAAAGCAGGTGCACTTAGACCAGCAATAACAAAAGTAGCCGCTACGTGTGGTACCCGATGTACTTGTGGGCACACGGTGGTGCCGCACAGGTGGCTTGGTGGGATGCCATGACACGTGCCTCAGCCCGGCGCTGCCGGCATCCTTCACGTGTGGCCCCAAGGCTGCTCCCCGGGCATCACAGTTAAACTCAATAAAAATATCTAAGCACAAGCCCAAATCTCATTAAAACCGCTGGGACTTACAAAGTAAATGGAGATGTAAAGACAGAGGTATTCAAAAGCATCAAGTATTCGCTGGAAAGCAGTTAGTTAAACAGAAGGCGTAGCTGGAGCTACCTCTATATGACGTTTCTATGTTGCATATTTACATTCCCTTTGCAAAAAGCCACGTTTTTCACCCAAACAGCCTCTAATAAATACCGGGGGACGCATCCACGTTTGCAGCTTGCCCGGGGAAAGCCACAACCGGGACTCGCGGGGCGACACCGGCCGCAGAGCGGCGGGGACACGGGAGGGACGCCCACGCGGCTCTGCCCACGCGTTACCTCCCCCCCGCCCCGTGGCCCCACAGCACCCCCCGGGCATCCCGGGGCGGGGCGGCCGCGGGGGGCTGCGCTCCGCCGGGTCACGGCAGGACAGCGCGCCCGGAACGCGCCGGGGGGGGGGGGGACAGCCTTATGACGTCTCAATGTCATATGCAAACGAGGCATACGTCACTACAGCGGAGCCAATGGGAGCGGAGACCAACCTCGAATCTTAATCCGGCGATGAAGAAACAAACAACAGGCGCGGGGGAGGGGGGGGGCCCGGCCCAAAGGGGCCCCCCCGCCGCCCAGCCTCCCCCCCCCCCCCCGCGGGAGGACACCGAGGCGTGGGGCCCACCCAAGCCCTGCCCGCCCCCCCGCCCCCTCCCCCCCCGCAGCGCACGAACACGGGTGGGCGGGAGACTCACCTGGCCCGTAACGCCGGCGTGAAGGGGAGCGGCGGGAGGCGCTGAGGTAGTGCCGGTGCCGATCGCGCGGTTCTGCCGAGCGCCCGCCGCTCCCCCGCACAAATCGGGACCTTCCGACAGCTGATCGTGACGTCACAAAGCGGCCCGCCCGCCGACGGGGAAGAGGCCAATAGGAGGCGGCGCTGAGAGGGCGGGGTCGGTGGGACGGGAGGGCACCGCCCACGTGAGCGCAGGGTCCCGCGTCGGGGGGGTCCGGGATGGGAACGGCGGTGCCCGGGGGGGAATCGCAGCCCTGCAGCCGGCGGCACCGGGCACCGGCGGGGCGGCTCCGCGTGAGGGCGTCCCGCTCGGTGTGAGCCGTGGGGCCGGTCCCGCGGGGACACGAGTGCCCCAGGCTGGGCCAGCCCGGGCCCCCCCTGCCCTGAGGCCCGCGGGACGCAGCAGAAACTCCGCGGAAAGGGCCGGGCTGCAGCACCGGGAGGGCGACGGGAGGCTGGGGAACCCCGGGGGAAAGGCGAGCTCCGGAGCCGGGATGCAACGGGAGCGGCGGGAGGGAAGAAATGCACGAAAAAAGAAGAGCTGAAGCAATAAAGCCCATCCCAGGCCCGGCCACCCTGGGGCACCCTGGGGCGCCCCGAGGGAGCGGGGCGAGGCAGGAAGGGTACGGGCGGGGGGATGCGCTGGCCGGCCTGCCCAAGGAGAGGGACGGGCGGCGGGTGGGGGGGCACGGAGGTTCCCGCGGAGCCCCCGGCCTCAGCCTGACACCCGTTTCCTCTCCCTGTTGCGCTGACGAGGAGGCCTCGTTCAAAGAGAAACTTTGATGGGCCACAAATGGGGGGGTTGGAGGTAAGTGCGCAGCTGAAAGCCCCCAGCCAGGGCACCCAGCCTTTATCCCACCTTCAAACCGAGTCGGGGCTCGGAGGGACGGCTGGTACCTGCGGGGGGGCCGTAACCGGGAACATCCCACGAGTGTGGCAGCCCCCAAGGTGCTCGGCAGCACCGGCTTCGCCTTCATCCTCAGCACGGGCTGACCATGGAACCAAGGTTTGGTTTGACATCGTGCCAAGCTTGTCACATGGCAGGAAACTGTCCGCATAAAGATGGAACATTTATTGAAACAGTCGTTAATGGAGCCGTTTAAGTGTCTGAGTCACGCATGGTACAGTTAGGACTCATCTGGCATCACAGGTGAGAATTCCCCATTGTAAATTCACAAGAGGCAGAATTTAATTGAGTCTTATTCAACTCACAATCACAAATTAAATAACATTTAGTCTTCTGTAATTGAAGGATTTTGCAGAAGGGTGTAAACCATCTCAGGAGGAGAGCTGCCACCTGGCAGAGCTTTTACCCCGCTTTGCCAGGAGGGGAGCAGAAGCCCGTGAAGCTTGAAACATTTCTAAGCAGAAAATCCACTTGTTTGGGATGTCCCGTGGAGGGCATTTCCAGTTGGCAACGGCCATTTCAATTAATGCCACAAAGAGCTGGAGGTGCTCAGCACCGCTGGGCGCAGTGGTGGAGGCATCTGTGGGAGACACCCAGAAATTACGGCATAACTCACGCTTGACCCCCAATCTGGTCCCTGCTTAAAGACAGCAGCTCATGCTGCTGGTGGGGTTTCATTTTGCTGCTTCCATTAGTACTTGTTTTGCGTGGAGTGATTACAATGTGGCTCTTACTGGCTGCAGCAGGAGTGCAGAAATTAGCCTTTAATCCCACTGCCATACAGAGTGGATATAAATAAATGTATCAGAACAAATCTTGCTAGGGTTAAACTTATCCCAGGCTAAATTGTCCCATTCACACTGGCATGTCCCGGGAAGGGTTGTTTTAATGGGATGACCCTTTCTCCCCCCAGGATGGGAAATGCTTTGGTCTCTGTGGCACCCTGCCCTGGTCTTTTACTGCAAAAAGGTGAGGCAGCCCCCCTCGCAGGGCAGTTATTAGCCACAGTGGTTTATTGCTGGGGAGAAGCTGCTGCAAACATGATAAAGCAGAGGAGCGAGCTTTGCACCAGCCTGGAGCAGTCAGCAGAGCTTGCTGGGCCTGGCCCGGGGTGCTGTGGTCGGTGGGCTCAAGCGATGGTTGACAGCCATGGCTATGCAGCAGCAGGAAATGGTGACTTTAATCTCGCTAGCGCAGGGAAGAGCGGTCAGGAAGCTGTGGGTGCCCAGCCCTCGTGTGCCTACGAGCCTGCAGTGACCAAGCTGCCACCCTGAGCTGGGGTCCATGTCATTCTGCCTTCTGGCAGCGCTACAGGGCTAGCAAGGGGAGCCTGCAGCTGCTGGAGAGGCTCTATCTTCAGCCCCCGGGGACAGCAGTGTCTGTTGACACTAAATAAGGGAAAGAAAACTGGAGTGACTTCTTTGTGGCATTCTGGGATGGGATGCAGGGACACTCACCCTAGCAAAGGGGATGACCTGGCTTTGGCTCCCAGATGGCCCTGGCCATCAGGTTGCTGAAGAAAGTCACGCTGCAGTGAGTTGACCTGCAAGGCCCGACACGGCTGTGCCCAGAGAGGGTGAGCAGGCAGCTGACTGCACATCACCTGCCTGCAGGTAATGGGGAGTTAGCTGTAGCCTTGGTATGTCACAGCATGAGTTTGCACCAGCAGGTGCCTTGGGCTCTGCTGCTCAGATGCGTAACCAGCGGCACTCTGTGTATTTGGGTGACTGTTGAAAAATAGGATGGTGATCACGTTGGCTTCTGCTTCACCTGAGAGGTTTTGGGAAGCAGCGCTGATAGCTCCTGGCAACATGCAGGGCCAGCAAGTAAGGCATGTGCTTCGTTTCACCCAACAAATAGCATGCAAATCAGTCAGGGCACTCATTATTTACCTGTCTTTTATTAAGAAAAAAAAAGGATGCTGGGTCCAGCTACCCAAAACTTCTAAAAAATAAGAGATCTGGAAATAATAGTATGACTGGATCTTTGCAAAGCCCTCCAAAAACTTGTCTCTAGCATTCAGGATGGACTGAGCAAGGGTGTCCCATGGCATCCCTCCAGCCCCAGCTGTCTGCTCTGGTTTCCCTGCAAGTCCCTGGGGTTACCTTGCTACATCCTGATCAGATGCTGGTCCTGGCATACCTGGCATGAGTTTTTCCCAAGCCCAGGAAGCACTGCCCCAGTCATTTCTCCTGGTGATGCTAGGGTCACACAGGTAACTGCTGAGTACCATGAAGAAGCATTTCACAACCGTGGCTCTGTATGTCCTGGGGGTATGGGTCAACAGCAGGCTGAAGTCCCTGCCTGCCGCTCCCAGGTGCCTGCAGGCCACAATCCATTTGAGCCATGTGGCTTGCTGCCATTTTGTGAGTTGTGCACTCATCAGTTGGGCCTGGGAAGAGCAGTTAATGAAGAGGTACGTGTGCGATGTATAGAGACAGTCCTTAAACACAGGCCCTGCACAAAACAATAGAGCACAGGAATATGAAATCAGCAGAAGCTGCTCTTTCTCCTTCCTCAGAAGGACACCCTGTCCCGGCCACTCCCATTCCACTGCAAGCCCTTGGGGTGCTGACTCCAAGGTCTGAGACGTGCCCAGAAACCCTGACATCCATCCAGCCCCAGTGAAGCAGAGAAGAACTGTGAGGCTCCTCAGGCTCTGCAAGGAGCTGGACACTCAGGGAACCTGTGATTATTTCAAGGCTGGGGACAGATCCTCCCTTGGGGACATATCATATGCCTGTGGGACGGAGACGGCAATGTGCTCTGCAGTGGGCAGGAGCTGCTCTGTGCTGCTGGGTCTGGACAAGAGATGCCAGCCTGAGCGAGGTGCGGAGGGGATGGATGCTGATCACGCCTATGGGGCAACCACAGCCCTCCTGCTCCAAGAACTCCAAGGTGACACATCCTTGTGCCACCAACAGATGCCCACAGGCTGCATGGCACCCGAGGGTGCAGGGGAGAGACAGGAGCCGGCAGCAGGCAGGCTTCACACCACTCTTTTGTCCTGGAGGAACTGCCCATCACATGAGATGGGGATGGTCCATCACATGAAGAGCTGCAGCCCCAGGCCTGGGATTTGCCGGAGGCTCTGAGTGTGTCTTTCCAGCAGTGAATGAGCATGGAGGAGTTTACCTAGAGCAAATAACCATGAGAGCACTCTGAGAATGACCACAGCCAGGAGGTGACCTCACTTGAAAAAAATCTGGGTGTTATATTTACACTTCTCTGACAAAAAGACCTATTTCCCAAAGATGAACGTGGTATGGATGTTTTGCATTCGTTACAAAACAATGGACTTGCTTCTATATTTAGATTTTGGGTCACCAGCAGCTTTCTGCCAGCAGACACCAAAACATCTTTTGAAACCAGGGTTGCAAACTGACTTTCAGCCAGGCAGCGGTGTCCTTTTGGGAAGGCTGGCAGGGAGGCAGATACTTTGGGGGAGTCATCAGGGGAGAAGTTGGCTGCCTTCCACAGCAGCACCCAGCCAGGGTGGGGTGTCCCTCCCAGCTGGGGACGCTGCAGAGAACCCATTGCCATGAGCAGCCCCACGTGACATGAGCCCAGGAGCTCTCTGACTCAGTGTGCCCTTTGACTGACACATTCTTGTTTTCTACAAGCTTCTCACTTGGCTTTAGGACAGAAGGAAATAGCAGCTGGTGAGATGAGCCCAGTAATTTGACCCTGGGTGATTTTGGGGTGTGTAGCTCAGTGTGGAGTAACCTTGCTGACCTGGGTGCAGGCAGCTGGGGACACTGGCCGTGCAGCGAGGGGCACTACAGAGTCCCCCCAGACCTCTGACACCCCTGAGTGGCTTCAGCGATGACACAGGCTTGCAGGTTTTATAAATCAGAGCAGTTTGATTTTGCAAGGGTTGCATCATGCATGTCTCTGGCTCTTCTGCCTGCTCCCAGGTTGGAAGTGACCCCCTCCAGATAGGTGTCATGAGGTGGCCAGTGCTCTGCCCAGCGATGCTTTACTCAACAGTGCTCCTGGGTTGCCCTCAAGCTCAGCCATGTGTCCCAAAAGGAGGATGAGCATTTGAATCAGCATCCAGGGCCTCTTTAAGTCAGGGTTAAATCCTGCCTAAGCTGAACTCGTGCCAGTGGAAGTTCAAGCCTGGCCATGCCTCAGTCACCGGAGGTGCTGCAGCCCACTGGGTCAGGGCAGGTCATGCCAGAATGCCACTGGGGCCCTGTGTGTGTCCAGGCTGGGTGAATCTAGTAACCTGCAAGCTTTCAGCTCTTGCACAAGAGGGTTTCTGGCTCGTTTGACTCCTGCCATATATTTGTCTTGTGCAAGATGAGGTCTTGGCTCTCAGTCACACTGGAGAACGGCACTGAGCCCTGAGGATCCTTCCAGGCAGGGGAGGCTCAGCCCTCCCAAGGCAAGGGTGAAGAATGATGCTGGGCTGCAGCTGAATAAAAGAGCAACCCCTCAATCTCCCAGGCAGGATGCCCCATGGTTCAGTATGGATTTGTTTATTACTTGCCTGTGTAAGCTCGAGCCCTGGGAGTACACAAACTTAAATGTGGACCCCAGCTGGGCTGAGGCACACAGCAGCAGCGATCATGGAGGATGTAGCATGGCATGCTGGCCCTTACCCTGGATCAGCTTCATCTGCTCATGGTCCCCTTTATTTGTATCAATTTACTTTAAATCACTTCCTAGGACAAGAGGCAGGAACTTCCTACAACCAAATTCAAGCCAGGGCAATTATGAGCAAATAAAATGAAGTCTGAGTCTTCCATTTCAGGGGATGGGAAAATTATAGGGGACAAAATCACTTTTCTGTGGGTGTCCAGCCTTGCTTGCTCAGCTAAGGTTTTTCAGAGAGTGGTCAGAGCAGTATCTCCCAGGTGGATTGGGGCTCCTGCACATGCCCCTTCCCTTTGGTGCCTGTACCTCATGACACAGGGTCACACCACACCTTCCCCAGCAGCTGGTGTCCACAGGGGACACTGCTGCTGGCCACCACCATGGTGACATGGTGACATGGTGACATGGTCCAGTTCTGGCATGGAGACAAAGTTGCTCCCTTGGGCTTTCCTCCGGACACCCATGCTCCCATCATGCATGGTCAAAGCCTCATCACAGGCATCCTCATCCCAGAAGGTCCAAGTAAAGTGAAAAAGTGAAAATGGAAAAGTGAACCCATCACCCCCTCTGGAGGAGTTTTCTGTCCTGCAGTTTGTTTTTGTCCTGATGTGGAGAGAAAGGGCTCCCCAGAGCATCCCAAGGAGGGGCTGGGGGCCTCATGCCGGCAGCAGCTGGCAGGAGCAGCTTCGGGATGGCCACGCTACATGCAGCTGCTCTGGCCAGGTCACTAGCACCAACTCTGCTCTACTGTCTCTTTCCTCATTAGTGCCTTTTCTGCAATCTAAGGAGTTCATGCTGGAGCAGGATCCCTGGGACAAGGACAGGTTTGTCCAGCACTCAGCGTGACCCTCAGTCTTAAATAACAGTCTTGGAGGATCTGTTCCAGGCAGGTCTCAGCTGTGTTGATGGCTGTCCTCGCGGTGAGTCACCTCAACCCTTTTTATGGTGTCTTCAGACTACGATGTGCCAGTCAGGAGAGAGGGCAGCTCCCATCAGAGTGTCTCAGTCCCATCGTGTCCTGTCCCCATCCCCATCCCTGTCCCATCCCATGTCCCCCTGAGCTCCTTGTCCCCTGAGGGTTAGAGGGCAGCCAGGTGGGGACCTGCTCTCTGCAGCTGCCCCAGGGCTAGAAGGGACCTCTCTGCTGCTGCAGCCCCGAGCCCTGGCCTGGCTCTCCCTGGGGAACAGGGACTGGCTCCCTGCAGTGTTTTGCAAGTGCTGCCCATGAGCTGGTCCATGATGCTGGGAGGATTCCTGCCCTCTCCCTTGGGATGCTCCCGCCCATTTGGCACTTTGGCTCAGAGTCTCTTCCTGGAGAGTCCCTTGTTCTCGGGACCCTGTTGAGCAGCTCTTTACCTCTTTCTTAAAGCAAGATTGTAAAGCCAGGTGTGAAAAATTGAGAGGAGGGACCTGGGGAGCTGATGAAGAGCCTGGAGCAAGTTCACCAATTTGCATGTGGCATCTCTCCAAAGGAGGGCTTTTCCTCCTTATCGAGCTCCTGTGGTAAAGGCCATGGTAGCACTGAACAAAGTCTTTGGAGGCTTATGGCACAGATACCAACAGAAGCAGTGTGATACCAGGCCAAGAGATCTCCCCTGCCTGCTGCTCACAGAGAAATGGGGTGGCTCTGAGGAGCATGAGACGGCTGCTGCAGGTGCCCAGCACCATGGCTATGCCCCCGACTTTGCACAACACAGGCTCCAGACCCCAGGGACCTGAGGGGCTCTGCAGCATGTGCAGGGCAGGAAGACTCTGCGACCCACTCTCAGCTGCCTACAGCAGCACCAGAGCACGCTCGCAGGTGTCACCCAGGAGCAAAACCCAAGAGAGCTCCTGATAAGGGAGGGCAGCTATAAATGTCCTGCCCTGTGCAGGTTTCGCTATATTGAGGGGAGGAAGGGAACACTAAAGTCTTCTCTTAATCCGCAGTCTGGTTTTATGCTGAGACGATAGGAACAGATCTCCTGTTATCATACCCAGGGTGCCTCCCCTGAATTTTAATGTCTGTGTAGATGCTTGTGTGTGCACAACCCTGCACACACCATGCCCCTAGCATGCCCCTGCCCTCTCCCCCCAACCCCCACTCCAGTGACCTGAAAAATATAACACTGCCGAGGTTAAAATTAGCTTTGGGCTATTTTCAGCCAGGCCAGCAGCACTGCTCAGCAGCAACACCAGTGGTACGGCTGACTGAGCCATGGCCAAGGCCCCAGCCTGGAAAAGGAGCACAGCTCCCAAATGGGAGCGGTGTGAAATTTGGGACTACGGCTCCAGGCAGCCAGGCATGGGATGGGCATCTGGAGAGAGGGGCTGTGAACCCGGCTGCAAATGTCCAGGCTCCATTTTCTGTGCTCCTGGGGATGTTCAGAGTTTCTGGTTAGTCACTTGGACTGAGCTATGGCCACATGTATGGGAACATGGGCTATGGCCACATGCACGGGAACATGAGCTATGGCCACGTGCACAGGACCGGGGCAGGCAGCTCCACAGTGCACAGCCACATTAGGGCCATCATGGAGAAACTTCTCACCCCACTGCTGTGCATCTGGTGCCTGACGCAAGATGAGTTGATAGGCATTGGGCTGTGGTGCCTATAGTCCCAGACAAATTGGGACCAGTGAAGGAAGTTCAGGGCCAGCAGAAGGGCTGAATCCTGGTCTCATCCTGGCTCTGGTCGTGGCTCTGTTTCTCCTCCTGCTGCACCTGTCCCGTGGTCAGGCTGTGCCCAGGCACCAAACCACAACTGCCTCACAGCCACGCTGCCTTCTGCACAGCCAGGAGCAAGCCCCTCCGCATGGGGCTGTGCTTTGTGAGCAGCAGACTCCTAAAAGCCTGAGGACAAGCCACCTCCACTTGCCTGTGGTCATGGATGGGCAGCGTTAATGGCCATGTTTGCTCCAGGTGCTGCCAAGCATCTGGTCATGCTGGCAGGGCACCCTCCAGCATGGGGGCCAGGAGGAGGGTCCTGCTATGGCTGGGTGCTGGGTGAGCTGGGCTCTGCCAGTGCTGGTTGGGTGCTGCAGGCTGGGACCGAGGTTGTTCCCAAGCCAGGCAAGAGACAGTGGCTCTGCCCTTCCATGAGCCCTGGGCTGACCTCAGCTGTGTGCAGGCTGGGGTGGTGATAAGCACTGCAGAGCTCGGCGACAGAGGACTGAAAGCTTTCAAGGACTCTGTGGCATTTCAAAAATCCTCCCCCAGACAACTGATGTAAGGCAGAGTCTTGCCATGTGTACCTTGGCACTTCGCTGAAGGTCTGTGTCACCCTCCCAGGAGCTGGGAGAGAAGGTAGGATCGCGGTGACCTTGGAGATGGGACTCCAAATTTGAGGAGAGGAGAGGACAAGGGGAAAGTTTTTCCTTTGCTCTTTGGGCACCATCCCAAGGCCTTTGACACATACAGAAGTTTTAAAATACATTCAATCCCTGGTCACCCCATCCCTCTGGGTCACACCATCTGGGTCATGGTTGCAGATCAAGCACAGAGTGTGGTAGGAGACACAGCAATACATGGCTCTGCAGCGTTCGCCCTTCCTGGATCAGGCATACTGGTGGGACTGGTCTGGTTTGACTTGCAGGAGTGCTGCACTGGCTGTGCCCGATCCCACATCAAAGCATGGTGGCTCTGCTCTCCATAACCTCAGGAGGCGTAGCTGCTTTTTGAAATCTTAGAGAGCTCTGACATAACGGGGAGAGCATGGCAGCTATCGAGAGGGTGAAACTCCCCCAGCACTCGGGTCAACACACTGCTCTGCTCCATCATGGGAGCAGGCAAGGGGGCCTGTCGCACCGGCACGGGCTGCTGGGGACACGTGTGCCTGTCAGTTTGCTCCTCGGACGGTGGCCTGCCCAAGCACAGCACTTTCCAAGGAGCTGACCTTAAAAAGAGCAAAACACAGGCTGCTTTGAAGGTTTCTGCTCTCAGGCATTTCCACTGGGTCTTGGCAGGCGCCCTGGTCCTACCAGCCAAGCTCTCCCACCGGGAGGGTGGCTCTCACCAAGCCCAGCCACAACAGCCTTATAAGGACCCATCACTGAAACTGCTCTCAGACCCCTCTGCTTTCACCATGATGCACATGGAGATGAAACCTTCCAAACCCACCCAAGGCAGAAGATGCCCCCAGCACCTTCTCCCCTTCTCTTACATGTGAAGCCCAGGTTTCTGTTCCTCTGAAGGTCTTGTTGGAAGGAGGGAGAGGTGGCAAAGACCTTCCATGGTTTCCAGGATTAGCTGCTCCATCAAAAAATAAAAAAATAATTTTCTTACCTTTTTTTGAATATTAATAAAGAAGCCAAAAAGTCCATTTGCCTGCCTTCTCCTCAAACCCCTTCCAAACATTTGAGTGTCTGAGGATCCCAAAAACGGAAAGGCTTTGAACCTGTAATACAGCTAAGCACAAGAGCAAAAAGGCGCCCTAAGTCAGCACATGGCCCAAAAATAGAATGAGAGGGTTATCTGAAAAATGCACTAAATATAGACAAAAAAGTTTTGGCCCCCACTGCAGCGCTGGCCAGCCCAGCGCACAGCTAAGTGTCACTTGCAGACAGACAGGCTTTTTAAAGGTCCATGTCTGTCCCAGCTGATGTGCTCAGAGGGGGTTCATGTCCTACCTCGGTTGGATACAACTCCACGTCGCTCTGCCATGGCTCTCACAGCACTCAGAAAGTGGGTGACCAAGATTATCATCCCTGCAGATGCTCCCAGGGTGAGCATCCCGCCTGCAAGGAGAGGCAGTGAGCCTGGGGTCTGTACCACCCTGGTCACAGGGGAACACGTCCCCTGGGTGAGAGATTTCCATAGCGGATCTGCACTGGCTTTTTGAAGGTATAGGTGTTAGGTGATGCTGCTGGGAGTGATATCAGCTGGGCTCTGCTGCTGCCACCACAGTGTGACAGCAGTTTGCACAAGAATCATCTCCCCTGGCCACCAGATTGCCCAAATCAACCTGAACTTCAGAAATGGCTTTGCTGTTAGTTTAACCCAGAGGGGAAGGTGCAGGCAGGGGCTCCTTTCATCTGAGGCAGGTCATTCAGCTCCAT
This sequence comes from Morus bassanus, assembly GCA_031468815.1. Lineage (NCBI taxonomy): Eukaryota > Metazoa > Chordata > Aves > Suliformes > Sulidae > Morus > Morus bassanus. Next base: position 25,784,706 of record CM062575.1, on the reverse strand, counting down.
TTACACCACAGAGTGGGAAACCTTCCAGTTTTCCAGCACCTTACAGTGCTGTAAAGGCCTAACCCTGCCCTCTGCCCTGCACAGCGTGAAACAGCAACCTGCTGCAAAAGCTTTCAGGGCAGGGGGGTGTCCAGGCAGCCCTGAGCCCAGCAGCGTCCGTCAGTCTGAGCAGGCACTGCTGCCTTCAGCACTTTGCAGTTGAATTGTCCCCAGTGGGTCTCTGCTTGCCCAGGCTGGGGCTTTAAAGCCAGGTCCGGGGGACGTTTTTCCCTCCTGCAGCCTGCCAGACCCCTGCTGACATCTTGGCCTGCAAATAGGCCTCTTCCCAATCTCCTGGCCCACTGAGGTGCAGGGGTGACCGAGCCATTTGGGCACATAAGTTGTCAGGGAGGACAAGCACAGTCGGGGGAGCAGAGGTGAACACCGGTGGGCAGAAGGAGGGGAGGAAGGGAATTTTGCCCATGCAGACACTCCCCAGACACCAGAGGACTGCTCTCCTAGGAGAGTATCTCCAGAGCTCTGGACAGGCACCAAAGCGGATTCAGCAGCTCTGTGTTTTTCTGAGATTCAGTGATTTTTGGTGACCAGCTCCTGAGATTAAAAAAAACCCTCCCCTGAGCATGAGGACTGAGACAAAGGCAGAAAGAAGCTTATAAAATGTGTCTGATAGGGCCAAGCCTTGTGATCTTTTTGAAATGAGATAGGAAAGTCTCCTTGAAAAAGGGCCAAGATCCTTTGAAGTCCTTATGGCTCATTAACTGCAGCCTGAGCGAGCCCTGGCAGCCCAGCACCTTCTTCTGCCAGCGGCAAATCCAAGCTGCCAACAAACAGCCTCATCTGCGGCAGCAGGGGTCTCTTTTGGGAACAAAGTCACCCCTAGAACGCAAAGCTGGCTTCATCACCTGATGCTTGCAGATGCACTTTATTAATGGATTTTTAGGTAAATACACACTTTGCCAGGCACGTCTGACACAGCCAGCTCAGCACATGGGGCACGGGAAGAGGCGCCGCTCCCCACAGCATTGCCCTCAGGAGCTAAGGTGCTTCCCCGGCATTTCTGCTTCCAAATCACATCAGCCCTTCCTGACCTCCAGCCACAGCAGCCTGGTTTCGGCCACCGAGAAAGCTAGTTTTGCAACGTCAGAAACACAAACACACCTCCAAGATCTGTGACCAGACCTTCCCTGATGCCCCAGACCTTCTTAATAACTTCTTTCATAAGAACTATGTCATGGTATGGTACAGATAAGCTCTCACAAACAGTGTCAGGCGTTCCCATCCTCACCTGTCCTTCATGGGACCATGACAACCCATCATTATAATTGAGACCAGGAAGGGGCTGGAGAGGCGAGGTCAGTGCAGGGAATTGCCCTGCAGGTGTGCGGGCGGGTTGCTGGCTGGTGGCTAAGGACAACCCACAACATGGAGGAGGAACAGGACGGGGAACTGCTGTAGTCATGCGAGTCAGTAACCCTGGGGGCTCATGGCCCCTGTGAGGCTTCTCCCTTCCTCCCCCCGGGAGCGGGGTCACCCACTGCTGGAAGTGCAGTTGGAGGCAGACCAAGGAGAAGTGGCACTTTGTGGGATTCAGGGGCAGAGCTGGCAGTGCTTCAGCGGGCATGGACAGCTCTGCCCACCCTGCCTGCTAGCTGTGACCTGGGCAGGCAGAGGGACCAGGGACCAGAGTTCTGCCTCCTCCTCCTTGAGCCATCCACTTCTCAAAGTTATGGGGCTCGATTCTGCCTTACTGAGAGCACCATGACCCTCATCCAGCAAAGCACATGCACGGCTGGTGTTCAGAGCCAGCTGGGTTGAAGCCAGGCAGCACTGGGAACAACTCCCCCCGACACCGCTTCTGTCCTGCACTGCCACCTGGGCAGCAGCACTAGTGTGGGATCGTGCCCGTGTGTGCAGGGGAGGTTAACCTTTAGGCAAATGCTCTCCTGAGCAAGGACAGACACCAGTGAGGTTGTTAGCAGTTGATCCACAACAAGGGGGACCAAAACATGGGTCCAGTGGGAAAAATCACACCCATATCCTTCACCCAGCTCCTGTCCCTGCATCAACAACCCCAAGTCCCTGCAACAGCCCCCTAGGCAGCTCCGCAGCATCCCTTCCCAGGCAAGCTATAGACAGGAATTTTATTTCAATAAGCTCTTTCACTGGTCTCATCTGAATGAAAGCAATGACACCAGAGTAGCAGCAGAAAGAGCATGTTTAGGAGTGCGACTGCTTTTCTGGCTACAAACCCCTTCACTTCTGAACCATCACACACACAGATGAAAGGCTCCTGCAGAACTGCTTCTCCTGCAAACCCCATTTTGCCCCGCTTGGATAATTTGTGTGTGTGTATAACTCGGGTCATTAAAAAAACCCCTTTTTACTTCCTGCTCTTCTGCAACTGAAGGCCACCGGTGAGGTGATGCAAAAGCCAGCTGCAATTGGAGCCAAGGTAGGTACAGGCACAGGTGCCAGCTCCGCTCTCCTGCCCCAGGTACACAGGGTGCTGTACAAGGGGAGATTTACTGAACCAGTGTGAAGGTAAAGCTGGAGACAGAGCCAACAGCCAGGCCTGACTTCCCCTGTGGTGGGGAGATGACGTAGAAAAGCAACAGAGAGGACAGAAATCATGGTTTTGGTTGCAATGAAGTATTCTAGATGTGTGTGGTTCAGCATCCCAAATGCTGCAATTGGAATGGAGCCAGAATATTGTAATTCCACCACTGGGGCAGCCATCAGTGGGGCCAGTTCAAGAGGTTGCCATTATAGAGGAGCACTCACAGATGTGCTCCTCTTTGGGAAGATACCTCCAAAGCCAGTGGGACTCCACCGCTCCTCTGCCACCCTATAATCAAGAAGCTAAAGGTGGTGTTTTCATCGCTGCCTCTTTCCGTTAGTGATCTGAAGAAGTAAAGCTGGAGCGGAATGAAGACGAATTAATTTGACTGACACCCCAAGGAGGGCAATGTGTCCCCTATCCTGCTTCCCTGAGATCTAGCAGTGGCAGAGGTGAGAGAGCAGGTCAGCACCTGAGTCAGGATCCCCTCAGCGCCCACCCACTGCAGACATGGCAGAGTGGCACCAGCACCGCACGGCTGGGGCTGTGCCGGGGGCCACATGGCAGCGAGGACCGTGCCCAGCAGACCTTGCCGCTGCCTCCTGCCGCCATGAGTGCAGGCAGCCGAGCCAGGGCGGGCACTGGCCAAAACACCAGCGATCACCCTGGGGACAAAAACTTGGGAGAGCTGGCCTGAGCAATCCGGCCGGGTGAGTAGAGCTGGGAGTGGTGAGCAGCCGGAGAGACAGGTTTGGGAGAGGGACAGCACCTCCTCAGAGCTTCCTCCAAACACCCAGCACAGCCTGGGCCATTTTGTCTGTCGCCCATTGTGATGACATGGAGACACTGTGGTCTGTGCCACATTACCCAGACGTGTGTCCCTGCCATGGCCATCGAACCCACCGGTGACATGTGGCTGCGTGGGGGGAGCAGCAAAGCAAGAGGCGCAGTGGGGGGGAGCAGAGTGGGGGACCCCCAGGGTCTGTCTGTCTGTCCTCCCGGCCACATTGCCCAGCACAGCCCTGCAGCAGGTGGGAAGGGTCAGTTGATGTGCAGGTGGGAGGACACACGGGTGGGACAGTGCCCAGCCCTACCTTGGCCCCCACAAACCACTGTGGCTATTGTGGCAGACATGCTGGTGATCTCTGGAGCACAGCACAGCGTGCCCAGCACACAGGTAGCAGAGGTGCCAGGGTGACATCGACACAGTCTGGAAACGACCCCCCCACCCGGGGAGGTCTGCAAGCCCCAGCCCCATGGGGGCTGATGCTCCGCTAACCCCTGCACCCTGGGGTCCTTCTCCATGAGGACAGGAATAGCCATCACAGGTAGAGGCGGGCAGTGAGTGCACCCCAATGGGACAGAGTCCATACCAGAGGGACCTGGTGCACCCCAGCAGTACAGGACGCATCCCAATATGACATGGTGCACCCTGGCACTCTCATCCTTCACCCGGCAGGACACAGGGTAGGGGTTTTGGCCGGGGCAGGGTGGGGGTGCAGGGCAGGGCTGGGGCACAGTAGCTCTGGGTGCAGGGATGCTCTGGTGTGGTGGTGATCAGGAGGACATGGTTTTCCAAATGTTGGCCAAAAATGCCCCACTGCTTCCCCAGAGCCCACAGCTCAGGGGCGGGGACCCTCCGATACGGTCGGAGACCCCCAACACTCCCTTTACCCAGTGTGCAATCGCAGGGGCTTGCCCTCAGGGTCATCAACCTCCTCTTGAGAGGCAGCAGCAAAACATTCTGCCTTGCTGAGCACCCCAGGCCCTGCACGCACTGCCCGGCCACGGGTTGGAAGAGCATGGGGCTGTGGTTGGCAGCTCAGGCGACACGTGACGAGCACGAGGGAAGGGTTCCTGGGGTGTCTGGCAGCCGAGTCATGCACTACAGGACAGGCTGGGTGTGGACTTCAAAGAGCCAGGTCTCACAGGACAAAACAGCTGGGGGGTGACTCCTCTTGGAGAGCTGGTCACAAGGCTGAGCACCCAGCAGCCATGCTGAGCATCCGGAGCAGTGACAGTCACAGCCAGGCAAGTTATGCATCACGAAGGCTTCATGCATGACTGCGAATGGCCCCAGGTTCAGGCCTGGGGAGGCAGGATGGCCAGAAGTCACCAGCTGAGTCACCGGCAGGTCTGAGCACCACGGTCCTCAGCACCAGCCACCAGCTCCCCTCCAGCCGTGTTCCCCAAAGCATTGCCCAGTGCCTCCTGCTGGCACCATCCCACCTTGGCCAAACTTCTGCTCTCTCCCTCCTTTTCATCCTGACATCCCTCATCTGTGACAGGAGTCTCCATCCCCACCACACTGGTGCCATGGGGAGACCTCTGGGAGTGCTCAGGGTTGGGGTGACCTGTGCCCAGGCAGGATCACCCTCAGCCCTGCAAGGAGCAAGCCCTCAGTGCTCGCCTGGCACAGGGACAGGGAGCTGGGAGTCCTCTGCTCAGAGGGCCCACCTCACCCATGCTACTGCCTCCCTGTCCCAGCCCACCTGGGACCCAGCAGGCACACGCAGCTGTGGCAGTGCTGGCACGAGACACAGTGGTGCCAGCACCTCCCGCCCCGGCTCAGCCAGTGGTACGGGCTATGCTGGGCAAAACAATCCCAGGTGGCTCCCTGAGCTGGTTTGCTCATGCCCACCACCTCGTACCAGGGCTGGAGGAGGGCAGAGATCTTTTTTTTAGCCCTAAAAGTCTGGGAGCATCTGGACAAGGCCTTGGGGTGAGGCAGGAAGGTCCTGAGCTGCATCTGCTGCTGGGGAAGAAAGCATGAGCACGTGTCTCTGGCCCAGCCCATGAGGTCCAGCAGGGTTTGTCACACGAGATGGATGTTTGCCACCTGGAGGTTGTGTGGTCACCTGGGGAAGCCCTTCTGATGGAAGCCACGCCAGCGGGAAGGGAACTCCTCGCAGCCCAGGAGCACTGCACAGATCATGGTCCCACTGCGCCTCAGATCACCCATCGCCTGGAGAAGTTGGGGCCACCGGGGGCTCTGATATGTCAGGGTGGTGTGGGCAGAGGGAGGGACCATCCCAGGCACACCCTGACCTGCAAACTTTTCTAATTAAAAAATTCAGCATATTTTCAAGCCGGGGGCTGCCCCTTTTCCAGGAGGGAGGAGGCAGTGTGGGCTAGGGAAAAGTCTCTAATGAAGGACAATTTATGTGGGAACGTGGTTTTGGGGAGACTCCTTTGCTCCTCATCCCCAGAGAGGACAGAAAGGGGGTTGAGGGTGGGGGTAGCTGCAGCTGTGGGCAGCAGCGTTTTCGTGCAGGTTTGCGGTGGGATGGCCATGCCCGGTGGAGTCTCAAAGAGCCAGAGCAGCTCAGGGGTCTGGATGCCCATGTGGTGCCCCAGCTGACGGTCCCAGTAAGATGTTGGACATCCTGCACCCATGTGGGGTCACAGCAGAGTGCCCATGCTGCGGGTCAGGCTGCTGCACCCCCACTGCAGAGGCAGCTCTCAGCCTCCGCTCAGCTCCCTGCAAACTCCAGCTTTAGCATCAAGAGGAACCAATTAATTCAAATGTAAAGCAAACGTTCAGTTTGCAGCCTGGCAGAGGCAAAGCAGCACCCGCAAGAAGGCGTCACCATGGGGGAGCGAGCTCCAGCCCCAGCTGGGGGGGGACGAGCCTGTCCCCATCCCCTCCTCAGCATCCTCGGCAGCATGGCGCATCCTGCATGGAAAGCAGTTGTACTTCAGGTCACAAGAGACCAAGAAGAAACGCCTATTTTAGCCTGGCTTTTGTCCCCCAAAGCCCAGCGGTCACAGACAGCATCGAGTTGAGAGCCGACCAGACTTGGGCTCCCAAATCCCTCACACCAGGGAGTGTTTTTTATAGTAAGGATTTTTGCAGTAATAGGTATGCAAATGAAAAACCAATTACTGGTTCAAAATGTTTGCTAGTAGGACACAGGTGTACTTGGGCTTCAGAATGTGTATACAGAATATATAGAATGAAAGTATAGAACATATAGAATTAATAGCTTTATTATATGGTAGAGATGTAAAGTCCATCTTAGCTCACAAAATAAGATGTATTAAGCGTTGTGACAGGCACGTAACCAGTGGGAATTTTAGCAAATCCATATGAAAGCAGGAGCAGTTGGGTTTGTAGAGAGAGGTAATGCCTTTGTTGTAGCAGAAAAAAACAGGCTTTGGGGACTCTCAGTCTTCCGGAAGTCTGAAAAGAAGAGGCACACATCTTTAAAGCTAAATAAATCCATAAATCAAAATGTTTAATGTTGAAAACAAGCTCTTTGATGGTTAGGCAGAGATGTAACTCTTTGTGAGAGATCTCCGACATCTCTCTTTGATCTGGTTTCTCTCACGGCAGAGTGACATCTGCCAGGACGGAGAACCACCAGGGATTTGGGTTTGCTATAAACCTCACCTGACGTGAGGAAGCAGGTGGAAACAGCATGGTTTTTCTGGGCAAATGCAGGGGTTTCCCCAGAGTAACATCAGCAGCTTTCCTGTGGCTGTTCAGAAGAAGGGACATGGCCAAAAAGAAGGTGCTGGAGCAGGTGGTTGCTACCCGGCAGTGTCTGTCCACGCCACCCACCAGCTCAAAAGTGAGCTTCTTCATTATAGTTTTGGGAACTGTCCCTTGAGGGCAGCCTGCCTGCTGTGGCCGCTGTTGCAGACAGACCTCCACAGTGTCCTGTCTGAGTCAGTGGAGCTTAGCAGCTGGTGGGATCAGCACCCTGCCTGCTGCCTGTCCTTGGGCATTGATAAAAAGTTCTTTATCTCGTGTAACGGTGGATACACTCATAGTCCATACAAGCGTGATGTCTTTTTCGTGCAGGGCTCAAGACACCCATCACTCTGGGCATGTCCTCCCCCTTCACACCAGGAGGGAAAGGTGTGCTGCGAGGAGCCGCCATGGCCGAAACCCTGAGGATAAGGAGGGGATGGCACCATGCGGGGAGGATATTTGCTGTCCCTGCAGTCTGCACATTTTTCTTTCTTTCTCCAGCTCAGGCTCCCCTGCAAGGCACAGGTTGCTCTGTGCTGGGTGCACCAAGAGCTGCTGGCAGGGCTCAGGGCTCTCATTTTCCAGTAACGGGCATGACTCAGTCACCCTGTTTTGGCTTGGTGGCCTTTCCTTTTCTATGACAATCTTCCACTCGTCTCTCCAGCATCCCAGAAAATGACCCTTGTTTTTAATTACTGGGTCCCAAGCAGAGGGAACCAGGGGATTAGGACTGTGGAGCTGGGCTCAGGGTCTGAAGATTCACTCCCAGATGATTTGGGGCAAGTGGCTTCGCCTCTCTCTACTTTGGTTTGCCATTTGGATAAGAAAAACAGACACTTCCTCTTGCCTGTTTCAACAGGGGGTGTATTAGTGCAACCCCTAAGAGTGCTAAAAATGACTATATTCATAATGTAACAAAAACTGTACAAAATGCTGGCTCAGACCCCATAGTACCCACTGAGGGGGAATGACATTAGTAGGACATTTGAATTAACTTCAGTTGTAAGATTTGGCTAGGAAGGGCATGTCATTCCCCAGTGGCTCCTTCCAGAGAGAACCACAGACTCACAGTATGGTTTGGGTCAGAAGGCACTTTGAAGATCATCTAGTCCAACCCCTCTGCCACAGCCAGGGACATCTTTCACTAGGTCAGGTTGCTCAAAGCCCCATCCAACTTGGCCTTGAACAATTCCAAGGATGGGGCATCCACAGCTTCTCTGTTCCAGTGCCTCACCACACTCGAGATAATGAAGTCCTTTCAGCAACAAGAGAAGTCCCTTCCCTGCAGGCTTTTCTTTGCATGTGTTAAGTGTCCTCTCCACTGCAGAGCTGGCAGAGGAGCAGAGGGCAGGTGGACGTTACAGTCCCTGTTCTCCTGTGCGGTGCAGGCGAGACCGGCACAACGGCAGGTGGGCCCTTCCCATCCCACCCGTGCCTGTCCCGCCTCCAGCTTGCAGATGACCTGCCACACCCACCCACCTGCCCCCTCTGCGACAGCCTTGTAGACCCTCCAAGAGTTCAACCCAGTGTGCACATGGAAATACAACTGCAGAGTAAGCCATGATTTAATTTTCCTTTAATCTGGTTTTACACATTGCCCTTTTTCTTCCTCATCCTGGACTTAATCCCTGCAATTGCAGCTGAAACCCCAGGTGACAACGTGAGACTTTCCAGCGATCAGCCCTTAAATTGACTTTCTCTGGGGAACTCCCAGGAACTAACAGTGTTTCTTCAATGGATATGCACAGAATTAATGGAGAGGGAAGAGGAGTTCTCCTAGATGTCATCCAGGGTTACCAAATGATGGAAGTGACAAGACTGCACTTCCCGGGGCTGGTGTTGGTTTTGCTGCATTGGTTTGCACAAGGATCAAGCTGTACACGTTTGGTTGTTGTTTTGTGGAGGAGGTTGCAGCTCACCTGACTTTAAATCTTTTATGTTGTCATTTAGCCTGTTCCCCCCCATCTCTTCTGAGGATTAGCTGGAAAACTATTGATCCAGACTCTTACCTGGTTTCAGCTTAGCATTGGCTTTCCAAGTGGGGGCTGCTCCCTGCTCTAAGGACGGCACTGCTGTCTTCTGTTACGCAGCAGGGACAGACAGAAAACTTGTCACAGGATGAATTTGCAATTCCATGACTTCAAACCAAGAAATATGATCACCGTAACTAAAACTGCACACAATGAGGTGGATTCTGTATTCCTGTTGCCTTTATTTCCAAGGAATACAGAATCTAAATTCATACTTCAGTTGTTTAAAACAACTTTGAGCTTCTACAACGCAAAAAGATTGCAAGATTTAACACATGAGTGCCCGCAGGCTCTGCCACTTTACTTCCCATGGCCCACAGCCACCTCTGCCATCTGCAATAGCCCACATAATGGGAAACCTCTGTAGCATCTATAGTGTGCAGCACTACACAACATCACGTGCCTTTTTTCCACATTCTTGGTGAAAGGTAAGGGGAAACACAGGACAAACCCTCAGACACCTCCACTGCAGTGCCCCTGGGCTGGATTGGGTGTGAGAGGCTGATGCCAGGAGAGGACAGGTCTGCAGGTGGATCTGATGCTCCAGGAAAGCTCAGCAGCTGGGAAGGGCTGCTTGCGCACTCTATGGGACCAATACACATCCCTCTGCACAAAACCCTCCTGAGGCAGAGGTCCCAGGTGGCTGGGGTGGGGTCACAGGTTGTTTTTTCACCCCTCCAGTGGAAACCGCGGTGTGCAAGGTAGTCCCTGAGCCTGGAGGAAGTTTCGTCTAGCAACAGTGCACGAGTGGTGAAGGGAGTGCAGGGTGGGGATTCATTGTTCAGGGAGGGAGTGGAAATGGGTTCACAGTGACTGGATCAGAGCAGGGCTGCTCATAGGGCTTCTCTGCATCTGGTTTTTGCCTGAAAACACACACTTGCCTTGGAAACAAATAAATCTATTGAAATGGCTGAGAAAAAACCACACTCTGCTCCAGCAGCCCCCACAGCACACAAAGGCATGGTACGGTTCAGCAGCTGCCAGCCAAAAATCAGCTTTGTTTTCTTAAAACACACTAATGCTCCTGTGTAACCACACAAGGAGTGGGACCATCCATCATACAAACTGACTGCTTTATCACACTGGCAGCAAAGGCTGAAGCAAAAGAAACAAGCCACGTGTGTCAAAACAAGCACGGTAGCTGCCTGTGGGCAAGAATTGTGCAAGGGCAGGAGAGGGGCGTGGGAGATGCCCGGGGAAGGCACAGTGCCGAGCAGCAGCATCTCCTGCACCCACAGTCCTGCTCCCAAAGGGAGTGGATGACCGGCAGTTCCTGGGTGGCTGGAAGGAGCCCACCCGAGAAGCGTGTGCTTTCTTTTTCTCTGCTTTCCTTGTCCTGCCCTCGCCAGCGGCTCCTCGTCGGCTGGGACAGTGCTGAGCTGGGTAGTGTACCCCCTTGCTGCTCTTTGCAAAGGCGGGTAAGGCAGACCCAAGCTGAACTCACAGATCTGTTTTCCTTCAAGACCGTGTTGTCCCACTGGCCTCCCATAGAGGAAAACATGGACAATAAAAGACACTATGATATACAGAGCTGCTTTTCATAACCCACTTTGCCTTTCCAGACTCTCCTTGCTCCAGCTGTTACAGACCTGCCTGGTTTTCATTTGCTTGAAAAGGAGGAAGGAAACTGGGCTGCCGGCTGTGAATGCTCAGCCTGTGTCCTCAGGATTCTGGATCTGACCCAACCTTTTGGTATAAAGGACTTGAAAGCCAATATTCTACTTGATCAGAACAAACCCCATGTGTTTGCTATAAATGAGTGAATCTAGAAGATCCACAAGTATATTCAGCTGCAAATATTGTCTAGAATACCGCAGATCTGGCTGTAAATTTGCTGCCACATTAAAATTACTATTAGGCTCTTTGATGTATTAAAATCACAGAGATATGCAGAAGTCAAAGTGCTGAATGCACTTAGCAGAGCAAAGACCAAGTGATTGCCCTCAGCAAGGAGAGGGGAGGGAATCAATAGCAACATGTTTCATTACTGTTTTGTTAGCCAGGTTAATCTGCCACCAGGATGAAACTGATGTCATGTCCAAATGTGTGATCCCAATGTCCGGGAAAGCATTAACAGCTTCAGGGCTTATCAAAATACAACAGTTAGAGCAGCAAGCTAAAAAACTGTTAAAGTGACAGTTAATCAAGAAATCTGTGAACCCCAGAGAGCTCTTGAAAGGTCACTTCCTAATCAAGCTTGCCTCAGTCACTGCAGCGCTGCTGGCTATGAGAGTGAGGACCTCTGGTGATGGAAAAGAGGCTGGGATTGCACTGACCCCCTGCTTTGCTGAAAAGCTTTTCCAAAAGCCTCATTGCTGGCTCCCACAGTCACCTACGTCCGCAGGAGTCACTCCTTTTATTCCTTTTTAAATCGTTGGTTTTCCTTTTTTTTTTTTTTTTAACTATAACAAAATGTTGTGTATCTTCAGGCAGCTCAGCTCCTCGCTCCTCTCTGAATGGTCAGTTCTGGCCAGAAGTTGTCTTAAATCTTGAAAGAAAGGGTTTGAGCTGTCCTTGGCTAGATTCTCTTTGCATTTGGGGCTCCTGACGACATGTGGCGATTTTGTTTGGACTAATCCTTCCTTACTGAGTGCTTCAGTTGGTCTCAGCTCCAGGTTATTATTATGGCAATGACATATTAACCAAGCCTTGTTTCAAATACAGCTTTGTCAAGACTGGGTCACTAAATCTAAATTGCTTTTATTTTTGGCTGCAGTCTAAGAATCTGGGAGCCTGAGCCTCTTCAGTTTGGTTTCTGTCAACAGTGAGTCTTTGAAGGAGTTATCAGTGAAGGTGGTTGTGTGGTTCTGAACTGCTGACTGGTGAGTAGATGACCTGGACCTACAGCAGTAACTGGTGGGCAGCTGGAGGTGGAAAAGCTTCGTACCATCTTTATTGACTTCTTAGTCAGTGCCTCCATGCAAAGGAAGTAAGACAGAAGTAATTCCATTTCACAGATGGATTTCTCACTGCTAACCATACTCCCCCAGCCTGGACAGTGTGAATGTCTTGGTACTGTGATATTTTGGCCCACTGAAATTCCCCACTAGAGAAGTATCCATGTTTTTCCCTGAACTGCAAGGTTCATTGGGGAATGCTCAGTATCCTCACTGCTGTTTTAGGAGCCCCGGTCTGCCCCTGTTACCTTCACCTAGACTTCAAGATTGAGGCAGAGGTTAAATGAAGAATCTGAGAGATGCTATGTAAAATGTGCCCCTGCATAGCAAGATCTTTGCTAGCTAGGGAGACAAAAAAGGTGAGGTTTGTGGGTTCAGCACTTTTACATTTTTAGAAGTTTAAAAGAAAATCTTTAATTCCTGGGATTTCTGTGCAAATATAATTGTTGGAATGCCTCTGCTTCACAGTCACACAGCCTCTGGAACAGCAGTCATATAGACTGTATCTAGACCAGTGCAGTGCAGTGTATTACCTATTGCTCAAGGCCTTGGATGGCTCTGCGCAAAACAGAGGATGTGACACTGCTCCAGACACGCAGCCTGGGAGCAGAGAGCCAGCTGCTCTGGGCTCACTCCAATGAATTGCTTTCTGTAACAGCTCACGTGTTGTCCCCTGCCTCTGTGACAGGCCACTGCTGAAGTACATGGTTCTCGGGCGCCTTTCCATGAAAACACCTCTCTAGGAAGGCAGAGTTCCAGTGTGCCTGGCAAGAGCTGCCAGCCTCACCAGTTAATGTTGCAGACAACCCATTGAAGCCAACTGCCAAATTTTAAACACTTGCATTCTCTTTCCCAACACTTAACGATTTCCTTCTGGCTAGACTTGTTCCCAAAGCTGAAAAAGAGACAGAACAACTACAAATAATTCATCCAAACCTTGCTGACAGCAGCAAACAGCCTACCTGTGATTCCCCGTTGCAGTGGGGATGTTTGTGCTCCAGCATATTCCTGCAGTTGGAAAAGGTGAACTAGGTACCATGGCACAGGTCTGGTAGGGGAAAAGACACTGCTCCTGCAAGTAGCAATGCACCCTGGAAATGATCAAGTGAGAACAGAAGAGCAATCCAGAGGAGGGTGGAGGGCAGCGACCTGGGCAAGGGCTGGTTTGCAGAGTCTTGGTAATGCACAGATAGATCCCTTTTCACTTCTTTCCCATCTGATTGTATGGCACATCCCAGACGGAGGTAAACAAGTTGTGTTAGAGCTAACTGGGAAAAGTTGACAAGCTTCCAGGTGCACAGCACATTCTCTGAGTTCCCTCATCTGCCTGTTCCCATTCCTCAAGTCGAGTGAACAACGCAAAGGAAAAAGAACATCTAGTTTTAACAATTGCTTTTCCATCCATCACACCCTGTTGGCTTCAATTCTTTCACTGAGCTCCTCACAAATGAAGAAAATCATGCCGATTTGGAAATCTGTACTGTCAACTTGGCAGTGCACACTTCCCCTGTGTTCCCTCCTCTCCTCCTTGCTGCGGCTCCTTTTCTTTAGCCCAGCTGGTGGATGCACTTCCCTGACAGCGGGGGTCCCCACACATGGGTCTGTGGCCTTGGTAAGCACAGTACGTGTAACAGATCATAACACAGATTGTTACAAACTGTACATAGCCCTTAGCTGCTCTGCCAGTGGGTGTTGCAGACCATTCTCAAAGCCTCTGAATGAGCAATACTGTGGAAAAGTAAAGCACTGCTGAAATGCTGGTACAGAAGTACTCTGAACAGTTAAACCAGTGACCTATGAACTCATCACACCTGAGGTGCTTCTCATTGTATTAAAAAAGACCTAAAACACCCACTGGTCTGCAAGACCATATTAACCTCTGGTCTTTCCTCAGACTTGCCAAGAAAGGTGCAAAGCAGATGACTCTGTCAGGCAGCTACTAGGATGAGAAGTGAAACCAACAACCTTCCCAAGTCTGCTATGAGCAATCATCACTGCAACCCAGCAAGGGATTTGCACCAGGCACCTTCCCAGAAGCAGGGTGACAGGTCCATCACAATGTTATTACTGGGAGCTGATCACACGCCCAGATGGTGCAGCCCTGTGTAGGCCGAGTGGAATGACGGAAAAGTCAACGGCAGCTGATGAGACAGCCCATTTTTTAAGATGCTGCTGTCAAGGTGAGTAGTTTGTAATGCTGTTTAGACAAAGCCCAAAAGCTGAACAGTGCTGTTTGTCAGACCCTTTAGATTTATCTTGTCTCACTTCAGCTGTCCAGAGTTTTGACATTCAGCTCACGTAATCAGCTTGGCCCTTCCCCACCTAGGAGAGATGTCTGAAGTAAGTTTTTAGCTCTCTGGACAAGCCCATCATTCCCTCATGTAGATGACGGGTGCTAGATGATTAGTTGGCTTAAGTTAGCTGGCAGGGATTATAGCTTTCCTCTTTGGGTATTTTTATTTTTTTAACGTTGCCATCTAAAACTCACTCTGGAAAATGTTTGATGTGGCACCAGAAATATAATCTTTCTGGGGGCTGAGAAAAGCCGATTTCCTTTTTTACAGAAAGATCTGTCTTTCGTGCAGAGGAAGTTCCTGGCATATGAAGCCACTCAGAGAAATGTGAAGTGCAATTTATTCAATCCTCTCTCTCAAGTCAAAGAAGAGCTGATCACTCAGACTCCATTTTTGATACAGACTGCTGCTAACCTCCATAAAAGACCATAAAGCTCATGCTGTCTTCTGCTCATCAGCAGCAGAGAGACTGGAAGATACCTACAGCACTGCTATTCCAGCCTGCTAGGAAAATCTGTTTTCCAAGCTAGTAAATGAAAGGCAAGCACCTTTCTCCCAGTGATTTATAACAGCGATACCCTTCAATGTGACATCAGCTTTTACCCAAGAATCACGAAGAAAAGTAATGAGAACTCATGTAGCCCACACAAATTAAATGCATAAGAATTGCAGGTGTGTATTTTTTCATTGGCAAAACCAAAAGCTGGCAGGTGTTCTAGCCAATAAAGTCCAACAGGAGACAACTTGAAAAAGAAGAGGCAAAAGCAACAGAAGTGTTTTATCAATAAAGGGTCCTGGTACATAAGACAGAGTATGTAAAAGTGGACTTCACAAGAAAACCAAAACCACTGAGGAGCGGTAATGACTACATTGCAACTATTGCTGTGTAAGGTTTGTGGTAGGAAAGGCAGAAGAAGAGAATATAGTGTAGCACTGAAGTGGTTGACTGTAAGGAAATAAAACATGACAGCTTGGTGAAAATAAATGGTGGGTGGAAACTGTCCCTCTGGGACATGGGGATGGGTGGAATAGATCCCACAGAAAGAGGAAGCATCTCTGAACCATGAACACCATTGCACAGGGCCCTGATGAGATCTCAGTTAGAAAAATACATATAGTTGTGGTCTCCCAAGTGCAAAAAGATTGAATTAGATTGGAAGAGCTGCCAGAAAGGGCTGTAGAGTGCCTAAGGAATCAGAACACCTATTTTATACAGCGAAGCTAGAAAAGGAGTGGCTTGTTTACCAAGAAAAATGTCACCATTGCGTAATTCCAACAGGGCACACAAAAAGTGCCCAAACCAGCATCTGTTTGCAGGAACAAAGATGAATCATCCCTGAATTGGCTCAGTCTTAAACAGAGTGTTTTATGAAAGTTCTGTGATGCAACATCACCAGGTTGTATTCATCCCCTAAATTATCAGTGTGGGTGCCCCACATAGGCAATGTAATTTGTGAAGCGAAGAAGCTTCCAACAGCAGCTCTCATTTGCCTTTTTGGCTCCGTCTAGATCTGCACTTTTTTGCCAGGCAACAAAAGCTGGAGGCCTCAGGGTAGGCAGTGAGAGTAAGTCGCCTTCAGAGCTGCATTTGCTGATACCTGTGTGGACCAACAATCACTTCACTGTCCCACCGCAGTACTACTGGTGGTACTGGACTAGGAGATACTCAAACTTCAGATGGTTAAACTGCTCCCCTGCTTCAGTACACCAGGTCCTCTGTGCATGTTAGTACCAGCTCACCTACATAGCAAGGAATTTCAGAAAGGATAGCACATAAAACCCCCGATGCTGCAAAAACTACCATCAGTTTGGGGTAAACACCAGGACACAGGAGATTGGGTTTATGCCCCTGCTGAAACAAAAACAAATTGTTGCATGAACCAAGCAAGCCCTTAGTTCTCAGAGTTTTCTGTTTTGTATCCTTACCACTCTTTGCTGCAAGTCTCAGTTCAACTCTCTGTATCAATCTCTGATAGCCCCTGAGGCCTCTTCTCTATTGCTTCCGCTATCGTCCCTCCATGCCTCTTCACTGCTGCCTGGGAAAGGGGCCCTCTATGCTGTGCTGGTTTTGAGCTACACAGCACTGCTCAGCTGCCCAGAACACGCTGCTGGGTGATCTCAACTATTGCCTTGCCCAAACTCACACCGGTTTGGGTCTCTTTAACCTTTTCCTGACTTTCACAAAGCTTGTAGGAACCCTGAGGTTTTTGGAGGTCTGCTCCTCTGTCTCATTTGGCTGAAAGTGGGTTCAAAAGTTACTGCCAGACAAAATGCAGCACCACAAAGTGTGTGTGTGCTTATCACAACTCCTTAAAGACCCAGGTCTAAGCCCCCAGATTAGTGTTAGCCTGTAGAGAGATACCAAGACTCTAGCACTTAACCCATTCATATTTGCCTTATATATTTGATACTTTGAGGGGGCCGAACACGTGAACTTAGCTTATGAACTTGACTCCGTTGCCAGCCCCAGGATCTCCTACTGGAGAAACATTAGAGCAAACCTATGGTCCAGAAATAATTGCTGCATTGGCATGAATTATTCTTTTGACCTTTCTTTTTAGTTGGCTTCTTCACTCCAATTAAACACAGAACAACTGTAGTGGCATGATTTCACATCTGATTCCTGGTGCCCTCAGAGGTTATCTGAATTTCCCCAGGGCTTCCATTTCCCTGTGCTGCTTCAGATGGTGCTGGAAAGCATATGGCACAGATCAGACTAGCAAAATCAGCATCTCAGAGCAGTGCAGCTTTAACCACATGACTGTATCTCAATTAGGCAGCAAAGTAGCACTCTCAGGCAACTGCTGTCAATTACATTGGATCAGAACTGTCACTTGGAGAGCAATCAGTGCTGGGAAAAAAACATTTCTGACCAGAAAACTCAAGACAGCATTGTTAACAGCTGCAAAAAAGAAGAATCAGCATTTCTGGCCTCTTATTTACAGACGTCTGCACAAATAAATTAACTTGAACCAACACACTCTGATTAATCAGAGGATGTGCCAAGCCCAGTCAGTCCCAGAGCCATCAAGTCCCACGGCCAGCTAGTGCCCATGCTAATTAGGAAAGCAGTCTTACCACCGCAGCCAGTGCCTTCATGCCAGCAGCCTGAGAGCAGAAGAGTTGCCACATGGAGACTGAACACTGGCACTCCCCTTACTGCTTCAAGACCAGATTAGTTGTCCTGTGGCAGTGGATAGGACCACATTTGAGAAAACCTCTGCAAAGGCAGCAGCTGAACAGATGTGCTGCCTTCCCCTGGCAAAGGAGTGAGCACAGTAGGAAACACTCCTTGGACCATCTGAAGCTTGTTTTGTAGCATGTAGGGATTAATGCTGTTCTAAGAAGCTATGGTCTTGGTCCAGAAAGTGCATATGATTTACCAGCTAAATCCACCAGTCTCTTCAGACCTGGGGAGAGTATATGCTGTGCCATCTGGACCTTTAGGGACCATGTCCCAGAGGCATTAAGCCTTTCTCCATTCCTGCAGGTGGGTGCAAGTCTACACTATGGCTCTGAAGCTGCATAAATCCAATGTAAATGTCGTGACTTGGACATTATCTAGCTCTTTTAAATGGCAGTCCCAGTACTGTCAGCAAATCCTATCAGCTTCTTACATGAAAATAAATGTTGTCTTCACATACCATGTTATGAAGTGGGTGTTTTCATTCTGTCTGATTTTTTAAGAGACTACTGGGTCTTCCCTCCATTTGTCTCCACTCCAGAGGAAGTGTTGTAAAGGCCACTTTTGTGAGAGACTGTGTGAATGGGCTGTATAGGTACCTACGGGTGTGGATGAAGAAGCAATTATCAGAAAACAACAGGAAAGCATCTGCTGGGAAGGTAGTGTGTGAAAGTCTTCCAAGAACTTGTAAGCTCTGGAGACTGATGGTCCTGTTGAAACCACATGGACTGACAATCTCAGTTCACCAAGAGACTGCTGAAACCATACAAGGCTACCAGCACTCACTGCCATCAACAACAGCTTTGTAACTCTGGCCATAGCCAAAAGGGTGGTGGCAGATACATGCAGGCAAAGACTACAGGGGTATATATACCTGATGAAATAAAGAACAGCCTGAGGGACTTTCCAAACACCTGCCCAGAAGCCACTGATCCTCCACTTCTGAGTGTGCAGCTGGACTCGGCCTGCAGCCTCTGCTCCAGCTGGGCAACCCAGTGAGTGACAAAGGGAATGCGATGTGTGAGTAGCTCAGGCTGGGGATTAGAGCCACGACCCAGAGGCACCGCCACAGGCTGAAGAAGTGGGCCAAGAGGAGCCTGATGAGACTCAAGAAGGACATGGGCAGTGTCCTGCAGCTGAGGAGGAAGAACCCCTCGTAGCAGTCCTGCACAAGCTCAGCACCGGCCGCCACGACGCTCAGGTGGGCTCCAAGGAGAGGCCGAGGCACTGGGGCCGGCTCCGTGGAGGGCACAGATGGCTTCGTGGGGCAGCTCAGCGGCCTGCTTTGACCATGAGCCAGCACTGTGCCCTTGTGGCCAAGAAGGCCAACGGTATCCTGGGGTGCATGAAAAGGAATGTGGCCAGCAGGTCGAGGGAGGTTATCCTCCCCTTCTGCTCCACCCTAGTGAGGCCACACCTGGAGTGCTGCGTCCAGTTCTGGCTCCCCAGTTCAAGAAGGACAGGGAACTGCTTGAGCAAGTCCAGCAGAGAGCTACCAAGATGATCAGAGGACTGGACCATCTCCCTTATGAGGAAAGGCTGAGAGACCTGGGTGTGTTCAGCCTGGAGGAGACAAGACTGAGGGGGGATCTTATCAATGCTTATACATATCTGAAGGGCGGGTGTCAAAAGGGTGAGGCCAGACTCTTCCCAGTGGTGCCCAACGACAGGACAAGGGGCAATGGACACAAACTGGAACACAGGAAGTTCCACCTGAATATGAAGAAAAACTTCTTTACTGTGAGGGTGACAGAGCGCTGGAACAGGCTGCCCAGAGAGGCTGTGGAGTCTCCTTCCCTGGAGACATTCAAAACCCGCCTGGACGTGGTCCTGTGCCCCCTGCTCTGGGTGTACCTGCTCAAGCAGGGGGGTTGGACGAGATGATCTCCAGAGGTCCCTTCCAACCCCGCCATTCTGTGATCCTGTGAAAGGGGCACCTCGGCGGGTGGAAGGCGGGACACGCGGACACCCGCCCGCCCCGCAGCGCCGGCGGCCCCAGCCCCGCTCCGGGCGGCCCCGGCCCGGCCGCTCCCGCCGGCGCCAGGCGGGCCGGGGAACGCTGCCTTCGCGCTCCGGCTAAGTTCGCCCCACCGCGCCCGCCGTAGCTCCCAGGCGGTGTCGGGAGGCCGCGGCGCGGGGGCTCCTGGGAGATGTAGTCTTCCCGGGCGGGCCGGTGTATTGGCGCCGCGTTCTCCGGCGCCGCCCGGGAACTACAGGCGGCGGCGGCCGGTGTCTGCCGCGAGGATGGCGGCTCCCTTGGTGCTGGTGGTCCTGGTGGCCGTGACGGTCCGGGCTGTGCTCTACCGCTCCACCCTCGCCGCTTTCATCTCCGAGCGGGTGGAGGTGGCGTCCCCGTTAAACGCCTGGAAGCGAGGTGAGGCCCGGCCGGCCCGGGCCGGGGCACCGCTCCCGGCGGCGCGGCGGAACGGGCCGAGGCCCGCGGGGGTGGCGGTGAGGGGCCGGGGGAGGCGGCGGCCCGCCCGGGGCTGGGTGGGGACCCCGGGGCCGGGAGCGCCGCGGCGGGCGGGCGGCATGTCCCCGGCCCGGCGACGGGCTGGGCAGGGTCCCGCGGGGAGCGGGCCGGGCTGCGGCCCCCGGGCTGGGGTCGGGCCCCTCCGCTCCCGGCCCCGACCGAGAGACGCGGTCCGTGGCGGCTGTCCCCGAGGGAGGAGCGAGTGTTCGGCGGCTGCGAGGGGACGGGAGGGCCGCGGCGCCGACGGCGGGAGGACAGGGGTTTAGTAGCTGCCTCGGCGGCGCTTGTACAAACCGACCGTGTCACAGCTGCGTATAAAATGGAAGAATGGCAAAATCTGGCGCTGAAGATGTAATTTCAGCGGTCTTGACTGGGTGGCTTGCATTGCACTTTAACTGCACGAGCACCGTCCCGTGGTGCGAACACGACTGAATGGTTCCCAGTTCGTGCAGAGCTATTCACCGTTTCGTTTTCCTTGTTCAGTTTGTGCCCCCACACATTGTTACCAGCGTGATTCAAATTCTCTTCTGAAGACGGAGGTACAGTTTAATCGAGTCTTTTTGGTGGCATTCATCTCTATAGCATCTGAGCCTCTTAGGAACCTTAATTTATTTTAAAGACAGCCCTTTGAGAAAATAATGTCCAGTTGTTATGCAGGTAAAATTATTTGCAGTTTTGGGGTGGAAAACAGTGGCACAGAGTAATAAAGATCAAAAGCATGAACGCATTTGATGAGCTAAGGTCTCTGCTCCATAGTGTGTAGCACTTCACACTTCATAGTTTCAAAGTACAGCTCCCAAAAATTCCCTTGCAGCAATGGATACTTTCTAAATCTCACCTTACAGCATCAAGAGAGTAAGGAGCACAATTAGGATCACCTTGAAAAGTCTGGGCTGTCATCATACAGGAGCTTTGTGGCAGAGACAGAATCTACTTGTCCAGCATATTGCTGAACTGAGAACCTCTTGTTGCTTCCTGCAGTCTCCTGCCTCATTTCCCACTGAACAAATGGACCTATTTCCCATAGCTTTTTTCACTGCATACGCCGCTAAATCCCCAGGGAACCTTTGTGCTCAGTGAGGTGGAGATCCTATGCAAAAACACATGCATGCATTGCAGTGCAAGCTGTAATTCCGTGATTGCAAAGTTTCTGAATTAAGGCTGCAAAATATCAGGAAGTTTCAACAATGGACAAAGCGTTTAACTTTGCCTGGTAATACGTATTCATTTCTGCTCTTTTATTGTGGTTTTGTACGTTTCAGGTCTCTCTACATCTAATTAAGCAAAATAGTTCAAGCATATTATGTCGTGATTTGTCCTCTTAGAATTAAGTACTTCTCCAGCATAGATACCATGTATCGCATAACAGGTGACTTAAAATCAGTGAATATCATACATGTGATTTATATATAAAGTGTAAAACATTTCAGCTCTGACATTTTTAGCCGAAACAAATAAATAGATTACAACTGACCATTCAGTTACTGAAGCAATTTGCATTGTAGAAGTAAGAAGACAATCAATTCTAGCTGGTTGTTGGCTTTGTGAGATTTTGTGTCACCCATTCAGATGGCAATTCAATGTGAGATTCTTATGATCATGGGTGTTTTCAAAACTATAGTTTTACTATAATGAGATTTTTCTCTTCCCACGTTACAGGATTCTAATGCAGCCATTTTGTATGTTTCAGTGGTCGAAGGATTAGCTCTGCTGGATTTAGGGGTCTCACCGTATTCCGGAGCTATTTTTCATGAGGTCGGTATGCATGCTTCATTTTAAACGTGATATTTGAGTGGCACATTTCTTCGTCTTACTGCTCATGGACTGGCAAAGGCTGGGACCTGTCTTGTCACAAAGACTTCAGAGATCTTGGAGTCCCGTAGTTGTCTGTGCAGTATTTGTATATGTAGCGACTAGCACAATGAGGAAATGCAGTTCGTCACGAAATAACTTGTTGCTGTGCAGATGATAGACATCATAATACTCATTACTGCACAAGGAGAGTCTGAAATAGGGGAAATCTGTAATAAGTAAAATACTCTGTTCGCATCCAGATGTTTCTGTCAGCAGAGGTCAGAGCGGGGAGAGACTGTCGTTGTGAGTCTGAAGACAATTTTACTGGATAGCAGCACCTCGAGTTTCTGCATTTGCAGAAATATTAACATTAGCACAAGAACGTACTACACTTATTCCTCATCTTGAAAACACCTTGTTCCTCCAAACACTTAAGCACCTGTGGAGTTTTTGTGCCCTTGAGTGGTGTTACTGATAGAAGGTAGTCTCATACATAGCGTCACCCAGGGGTGAGGCAGATACTTTGTATACCTCTGAAAACTTGTTTCTCTTCAGTAAATTCTCCTTTACATGCAGTTTTCTCCCAGACTGTGAAATATTTTCCCATGCTTATTTATACCGCCACATTATATTAGAAGTATTTAAAAAGAAATATATTTTCTCACAATGATGACTGAATTTACACCATGTGAATATAGTACTTCCAGATTAAGCTTTTCTGTCAAAGGAATAATTCAGAAACATGCTCTTCCTCTTACCCTAGAAAGGAAAAGCTTTGGGAGTAAGAGGATGATAGGACTCTAGTCCTACTGCTTTATGTTTTTAGCATGCTTTCTTCTTTTTGCTTTATAAAAGACTCATCTAAACAACAGGCTAAACAATGAAACCAGCTAGGTAGGAAATACTTTCAAAAGTACCTGCAAACAACCTGAAAAAATAGATTCTCTAGAAAAAAATATTTTCTAAAGCTGTTCTTTATATGCTTTCTATTGTAACTCTACCACTATACTAGTAGAATTAAAAAGTTGGAATAGAATATAATTTTCAAAGTTGATGGTGTCTTTTATAAAGTGTACTGAGATCTTTGCAAGGAAAAAGACTGGTAAGTGTGCTTTGTTTGATCACTTTACTCTGAAGTAACAGCATTGTAGAAGGGGCTAAGGAAAATTGCCTTTCGCAGTCTCTCATAGTACTACTCCATTTTTCTCATCAAATCGCCAGTTGTTTTATCTGGACAGTATTTGACATGGGTTTCCCTTCTGCTCCCTTTTAGACCCCGCTGATAATATATCTCTTCCACTTCCTGATTGAATATGCTGAATTGGTGTTTATGGTAAGCGTTCCCATGCTTGAAAGGTCCCATTCTGTGAAATGCTGAGTGTGACTTTCCTTTTACTCTGCAAGTATCAGGGACCTTCAGCCTCCCTGTAGTTCAGATTCCTGCTGAGCTCAGTTTAATTACAAAGGCAGATTTGCCTGTACAAACCCACATTCAGGCTTTTCCCTTGTTTGACATATTCATTCTTTTTTGTGAGTTCTTGGTTAGGTAAGTATCCCTGCAGAGGGACAGGAAGTTGGCATTTGATTTCAAATTTCAAAGGTTACCTCTTAAAGGTCAGAATATTTTGTCCCCCCAGCCTAATCCCTACACCGCAGCATTTCTCACTAAAACCCACTGCCAAACCCCAGGCCTGCAAAGAGAGCACAAATGGGTTAGTCCTCCTAATGTCTCTTGTAAACTGTTCTATGAGTTCTGCATAATTCAGAAGGACAGAAATCATATAGCTGGCTGCACATGTCACCTGGTGGAGCCTCTCTCCCCAGATCCCTGCTGGGCAGGTCTCATGCGGAGCTAACAGCCATGTGCATTGTGCTTGTGCTGATTGTTCAGATGACCGCACTGCTGCCTGGTAAGTTTGGGGCAGCTCAAAGCACTCTCATGCTGGATTAATGGACAGGTGGGTTTAGCCAGCTGGGTACTGCCCCAGTGTTGCCTGTGCTCTAATTAGACCAGTGAGTCTATTACCCTCGCATGCTTCTTTCCCCTTAATTCCCCATTCTTTTGTTTTGTAAATGTTAATATCTTTGATACAGCTCATGGCTTCCAGGTTAAGGGGTGGTGTGTGAGCGCAGTGTACAAATCAGCAATCTGGTGGTTTTAAAGCTTGTTTTTTCTTCTCGTGAGCTGAGTCAGATCAGAGTCCTTATTCAGCATTGCAGTACTGTCCAATATCTTTTTCTCCATTTGTTTATTTTGCTTACAGTCAGTCTGTCTATGTCTTGCTTTTTTAGATAACTGATGTGCTAACTGCTGTTGCCCTTTACTTGGCCATTCAGGACTTCAACAAAGTTGTGGTAAGCTGACTTGCCAGTGTTGCTGATCCTCTTCTCCCAGCAAATATAAATATCTTGTACCAAGGAAAACACATGCCAGAGGATGCAGTATCAACCAGTCCTTGTTGCAGTAAATCTGATCATATCTGGGTGATCAGTAGGCATGGGGACTGAATGTGGTAAACAGTGGAGGTATTTAAAGTATTGTTGTGGCAGTATTACGGTATGAAACAAATTAGTGTCTGTAGCTACCATGCTGCAGTTGAACGATGGTCACAGCAGCGTAGATTCTTTAATCCAAAAGGAGTATAAACAATTTGAGAAATTTGTGAGAATGCAGTAGCTAATGAAATGCAGACAAGTCTAGGGTCATGCTACACAAGACGGGATGTGAGATTTTAAAACATGTACTGAAAACCCACCTTCAGTTGTGGCAGTTTGCAGTAGGCAGACTTTAATTACTGGTCTATGGATTTGGCAAGACTTTTGGCAAGACTTGAGCACTCCCTTTTCTCACCTCTGCTCCTGCTACAATCTTCTGTCATTTTGTAGCTAGAGCCTGGAGTGTTTTACCCTGAACATGGTTTGTGTTTGCACACAGTATGAGTTAATACACAGGCTGGAAATGTGTAAAGGAAGGAATAAACCTTCCAAGGATGCTGAGGTGACATAAATCATTCTACTGAGCAAGGTGAAAGTCTGACACCAAATATTACTTGTGCCCTTCAAATTATAAGTACATGTATTTCGAGGTGAGTGATTCCTCCCAGCTCTCTCTCATAAATAGCTCAAAGAACATTTTGTGTAAGTAATGCTGTGTTCTCTGCGATCCTAGAGGGGCAGTGAATCAGTATCAACATGAACAGGGAGGCTGTGTTTTCTACAGCATCTGTGTGGTCTTCCATCCAGCTACATACTTGCTCCTTGTCCTCTGACTTTGAGGTTGAAGAAATAACTCGTGATAGAACTGCAGACGTGTAAAAATCCTGCGTGTGAGTTACTTTGCTCATTGAGGATTTATTGCCAGCATCTCTCTCCTTCTGTCTCACCATGACATAGTTCAGCAGGTTCATAACTCAGATTTCTCTTTTGTCTCCGTAGAGAGCATCATAGAACAGGATAAATTAAAGAGAGAGATCTTGAGTCCCTAAAGGAGATTTGGCATAGAGGTATCCATCTTCAAAGTAACAAAGACTGCATACTTCTGTGGCTTGGTGTCTTAGGGGCTTGTATGTTGAACAGTGAATTTATAAAGTCAACTTTTCATTGGAGATCCAGACAAGCTTTAGGAAAATTGAAAGTATTAAACTCTATTGTGGTGAATTCACCGTCAGCTATGTCAAGAGTTAGACACTTTCTCATGACTTCCGCTTTAGTTAAGTATTTGGGAAAAGAGGAGAGTTTTTTGCTCCGTTTGTACAACTCATCACATAACATGAGTTTTGGCTCACACCTGGGGCTCATATATACTGTTCCACAGTCATGGAAATCCTGAGTAATAAGAAATAATGACTTTCCTCATCTGACAGTCTTTGGTCATTCTCCCTTATTCAGTTCAAAAAGCAAAAGCTCCTAATAGAACTGGATAAATATGCACCAGATGTGGCTGAACTCATCCGGACGCCCATGGAAATGCACTACATCCCCCTCAAGGTAGCACTGTTGTAAGTATTGCTTCTTGTAGGCTGCCCTCAGCTCCCTTTGGGTTTTATTTGTCTGATTTGGGGCTTCAACATTTGTTGAAGATTTCCCCCCTCCCCAAAATTCTGAATTTTCAATTATACATAAAAATTCCTCCAGCTCTGAATACTTGGTTTAAAAGTGAAAAGCAGATGCTTTTCCAAATGTTTGTTGCCAACAAGTAAATTCAGTCAGGCCATCTAAGACAGGCTCAACAGCATAAGGTCATTAATTTGGTAACAAGAATGTTCTGTCTGCACAGATCACATTCCCATTTATTTTGCCTGTATGCTCATGTCATCAAAAGTAATGCCTCCCAAATGTCTTGGGTGTCTTTTCTGAAAAGTTAGGAGAATTTTTAAGCAGTCAAACAAAATGTTTGCTGAATATCACAACTTGAATATCCCAGAATTGCTTATAAGAATTCAAAGATATTTTCAGGTTGTCATCTTAATAATGTCATGTCTTGGTCTTCCTCTGTATACTAAACATTTTTTTAATTTCAGAAAGCTTCAACTAAAATAAATAATATGCAAGCAAGGTACTTAATGTCAAAGAATTATTTTTTTCTTGGGGTTTTGACATGTGTAAATTATCATTTGGATTATTCCGTGTCAGAGTTTTCCATTAGATAAGTTGTTATTTTTTCTTATTTTCATATGAATTTTGTAAAATGATAAATTCCCCAGTGTGAAAAAGGTAGAGTGTGTAAATTGCAGACTTGTATTTAACACTGTTGCAAATTACCACAGCAAAGTTCGCATTAAGTTGTACCTATGCCACTGTAGGCTGTCTCTCTGGAAACACAGAAAAAAGCCAGACTTGGACTGGGAGAAGTAGGAGAAGTGTGTATGTAAAGAGATAATTAGGAAATCATCAGCCCTGTCTATTCACTCTGATGATTGATTTAATTATTAGCAAGGCTGATCAATACATTATCTTGCTTATGGTATTGGTAATCCTTCCAAACATTTTTCTATGCTTTTGAGGTTATTGCAATTCTTATTTCCAAAAGGAGCTGGCATCCTTACTAGCTAAAGTGTGGCTGCATTCTGGAAAGTAAAGGTGTTCAGAGTTTGCTGTCTTTCCATAATTCCAATTAAAATATGCCAGATTTTCATAGCTGGTGGGTTTTGTGCTCAGATCACATTGTGGCGAACATAAATGATTGCTCTGACATAGCAGGAGTGTGCAGGTGCAATTGGGTTGGGGGAAGCTCTACTAATGTCTCAGGATTTGTTTCCATCTTGCTATCTTCTTATTTTTATTATTTTCCCAGAGTCAGTAAATGTGAGTAGCAGAAAGAGTTTACTTTGGACGCAATATTCCTAGGTCTGACTGAATAAATGTTTCTGCAAAGCAAGGAACATTTTTGGTAGTCATTTTCTAGGATAGAACTTGCACTTTAGACATCTTCCCAACGTCCTCCTTTTCTCCAGTGTGTGCTCCCTGTGGCCAGTGTGTCCAAGGCTACAATCCACGGATCTGTTTTTTGCTCCGTGCTAAAGAACCTGTTCAGCTGAATTAATTTGCTGATGAGAAGATCCCATCAAATGTAAATAAACAAAAAGAAATGGCAAATTGCATCTGTTTTTCCTTTGAAAGTCTCTCTAATTAGATGGTATCTCCTTTGAATGGCATGAATGTAACTCGAGCTTTGCTCTTTTTCAGCTATCTGTTAAACCCCTACACTGTGATGTCTTGTGTGGCAAAGTCCACCTGTGCCATCAACAATACTGTCATCGCATTCTTCATTTTAGCTACGATAAAAGGTAATGCAATGAAGAAAACATGTTTCATTATGTCTTTCTATAAAGATTAGAAAATTAACAGAAATTAAATAAAGGTGGAACTTTATAAATATGATTGCTACAAAGATTTCAGTGAAGCACATCAGAAACAGGGACTGGAGCAAGGTGAAAGTTCTACCTGAAATCACGAGACATCAAGAGACTTTTTAGTCAAGTCAAAACTTGCTTTCATCTCAGTGTACCTAGGAGTTTAATCTCTGAAAACGGACCCCTTTTCCTGGATGACTTTGAGTAGTTTTCTCTTTATGAAGAAGTGCGTGCCTGTGTGCAGGAGGACATAATGCTCTGCTGCGCTTTCTTTTGTACATGAATGTGCACTTAAAGTGTTGTGTACAATTTATTTTCAGAATGTATCTTTGAACTTTTATTCAAAAGCAAGCAGTTGCCTGCAGCAATTATTTGGCTTTCACTCACAGTTGTAACCTTGGTTTGAAATTAGCTAATTGAGCTTTGGGGAAGCAGAAACAGGAACCAAGGACCCATACCGGCACAGTTGAATAGATTATGACAGAACAGCTGTTTAATTAATTTTGTGCATAATGCCAGGTTTCTGTTTCTTTTATGACTCCTCAGTGCTAAAGTCTTTTAGCATATGTGATTTGTACTAGTCACATAAGTTTTAGGAGTTCTATGCTGGATCAGAGAAAAAGTCAGTCTGATCTTGTCTCCAGCAGTGCCCAGACCCAGACATTGTGAAGAAAACTGATATAGATCATTTTTATTAGTGTTTCCAGAAGAAAGTTTTCCTCCAATTACTGTCTAATTGAGGCAGGAGGGGTTTTGATTTAAAAGGATTTGCAAAAGCAAACAAGTGGGGTCCATTTGGTTAAACTGATTTTTGACTGTTCACTGACGAATAGTTCAGCCACAGACAAAACTGTAGTGGCTGTCCCCTGTGTTTTCTTCCTCACTGGGATTGTGGCAGCCTCTAGGTTTTAAAGTGGGTGAAGAGAGGATATCACGTTATGACTATGATTTTTGGGTACCAGTTCTTTAGATTTGTGCAGAGGGATAGGGAGATTTCTGTCTAGGAGAGTGTAGTTGAAGAATGGAGAAGGCTCATCACCAGGTAACCCTATGTTTACTCTTTCAAAAGGTGGAAGCAGAGGGAAGTTTACCTAGTGTTTGATATCAGTAGGCTGACAATTAGTCCAATGCGCTGAGTCAGGATTCTTGCTGTCTAAGCTGTATTTTTACAGATGACTTCCATCAAGTGACATAAGACTGAAAGCTATAACCAGGCTACTGCACTGGGTGCTTGTATTTTTATTGTTTAACCTGGGACCTTTTGGACTTGATTTCTGGTGTTGGTAGTTGGGCAAGGTGAGTACTCAGCACTTAGCTCAACCTGAGACACCTCAAATAAAGCTTCCTCAATAAAGGCGTTTGTATTTTTAAGACCACTTGGAAAAGCTGTGCTAATCCTTTCTGTGCCTCAGTTTTGGTATCTGTAAAGTAGGGCTAATGCCACTTCATTCCTTCAGCTGCAGACTTTGGCTTGCTTTCTTTCACAGAGCTTTGCTAAGGGCCCTGACACACGCTGGTGAGGAGGTTATCCAGCATGCCCAGTATGAGTATAACAGCTGTTTCGTGCGGATATGACTTATGTGAACACATTCCCACGCATAAATAGCAGCCAGCATGCTCTATATATAGACTGAATTACATGAATCTCTTTCTGTATGTGAATGATAGGAGATATAAACCAGTCAGCAGTTCTTTATGGTGGGAGAATCATCTTGGTATGAGTCATTCTCCATTCAAAATGTAGTTAAGAAAACGATGCTCTCCAGACACATTCTGCTAAAAGCACCTTTAAGAGGTGTTCTCATATTTCTAAAGCCCCTGCAGAGGGCTGTGCATTTCTTCCCATTTGGACTTCCTGTCTGTAAGGCAGTTTATATTAAATGTTCCATACAAATAAACATTTTTTTTTTTCTTTGCAGGTAGTGCCTTCCTCAGTGCTGTGTTCCTGGCCTTAGCAACATACCAGTCACTCTACCCTCTCACATTGTTTGCTCCAGCACTCCTTTACCTTCTACAGGTAGATGATTTCTGACTGTTGGTACCTGTTATCTTCTTGTAGCTGTGCAGGGACAGCCCTTAGCTATTGAGAGGGGAGTTGGGCATGTCCTGAGTTTCAGAAAAAGTGACTCTCCTCAAGCCGTGGGAAGTTTGAAACCTTAATGTGGATGCCTGTGCTTGGAGAGAAGGGGGCAAAAAGTCATCTGCAGAACTAGCTGGTGTTTAGCTTGCCCGAAATAAGTGCTGTTCTTTGTGTCGTGTGGATAAGCAATGAGGATTTTAGACCTGGAGAGCAGGAATGAGGAGTTGTATGTTTGAATCACTCAAACTCAAAAACACTGATTGGAATTTATTGGCAAAAGGCATGTGCTTCTGAAAGTAGCTGGTTGCCCTTGTCCTTTCTCCCTCCCCGTTAACAGGACCCCAGAATTCCAGCAGGGCTGACCTTGATCATTTAGGGGTACAAAGTGCCTCAATGGACAGACACTGCTCCAGGCAAAACTAGCCCAGCAGGAGGCTGCTGGGCACATCTGCAAGCAGGGGTAGGGTTTAAAGCTGAGGTAGCTCTTTGCTAGTGAGTGGATTCATCTCTGGTTTGCCTGCATGCTTCCCGCTGGTCTCTACCTTAGCTCTTATGCTGATACTGTAAGCAGTGACTTAATCGAGAGTCCAAATTACAGTGCACTTAATGAAAACTGATCATTTGCTAGTCTTATTCTAATATGGGAGCAAGGTGAGGCTGTGACCACTAGCAGAGGACTCTTATTCCAGTTCACAGATCACTTAGTGATAATTTTTATTTTTGCCATTCTGAAAGTCCTGCTATTGAGTGTTTTGCCAGCCTTCATTGGTTGCTTCTGTCTTGTCTCCCTCATGATTTTATAGCTAATCTTAACTACAGGCTCATTAAAGCCTATTCTCAAATATCTGAGCTTCAGAAGAGAACAGAGAGTCAGTTCTAGTCCATTTTCTTGCCCTGACTGTCTGACATGAATATCTCTTACGTTTTTTTAGAAATTTTATTATTATTACTCTTTGCAAGACAAGAACTTCTGCAGAGTCAGTGTTCCTTTTTCAATTTGATAATTTTTAGGAGCATTTACTTCATATATTTTATATTTTGGCGTCATTGCTTCTCTTTCAACTTTAGTCAAATTAAAGTGGCAGTGAAGTACAAGCATTGTGTTCACAAGCAACAACAAGTGCTTTGATACGCGAATGCCTAATTTGCAACTTTTAAACGGATCATGCTAGTGTGTGTTTTTTTATCCAGATTTGTAAACAAACTTTCTTGCATTCTCTGTACAGAATTAAATACCTTTTCTCCATCACTTTCCAATCTGTCCTGCCAAAAATCCTTGGTAAACTTGCTTACATTGTTCCAGCAAGTGGTGTTAAACACCCTACGACTGAGAAAACAGAGCATGCTTTACACAGAGCCCACATCAGTTAGAGGTGGCTCTCTGTACATCTGCCAGTACCAAATGGAAGAGCTACATCGTCGACTTGGAGCTGCAGAACTCTGAGCAATTCCCAAAGGTGTTTGCCCCTGTGTGTATATTTGTCTACAAATGCAGAGAGGGGACCTCTTGGAGTGAGATACCCGTATGTCATGTTATGCGGCAAGGGCTTGTGGTTGACCTGTCAGGGCATGTGGCAGTGGCAGGACTGTAGCAGTTGTCTTTGAGGAGGCAACCTTTTAGAGGGGCTCCTTTGTGCTTAGGAACCCACTGGATGTCATCTTTCCCTGATGTCAGCAGAGCATGAGTGCCAGTCCATGTGGTGGAGACCCGGCATCACGGGGTGGTAGGTCATGGAGCAGGGCTCTTGGTCACACAGTTGATGTGGGTTCATGCAGTAGACGACAGCAGTACAGTATGGCGAACATCTAAGATACAAGTGTAGCTGTGAGGAGGTGTATGTAAATCTTATAAAGAGTGCATGAGACTTGCACAAGCAGTAATGACCAGCTTAGCTGCTGTAATTTCAAGCACAGTTCTGGAAATATGTGCAATGTGTATGACTTAATTGGCCAGAGTGAAGAGCATCAAGCAAATTGTGCTTGAGAGCTGCTCCTTCCAGTGCCATAGTGCCAGTGTTTGATGCTTTCTTTCATTGATTTAAAATGTTATACTGGACACTCAGGCTTTCTTGTGGCTTTCAACCTGATGAAGGATATCTGCCTGCTTATATTTCATTTTCAGCGTCAGTTCATACCAATAAAACTGAAAAGTAAAAGCTTCTGGCTCTACACCATGCAGTATGCAGCCCTGTACCTGTGCAGTCTGGTGGTGATCATCTGCCTCTCCTTCTTCCTCCTCAATTCCTGGGATTTTATCCCATCTGTTTATGGGTTTATGTAAGTATAAGGATTCTCACTGTTTTTTCTGTCTAGCCCCCCATGCTGTTTCTCATGCCTCACACACAGGTACCCCACTCGCTGTCCTAAGGAGTGTGTGATCTGTGGTTTTGCTGGCAATGCAAGAAAAGAAAGAGTGTGTGGAGGAGAGCAGGCATTAGCCAACTTCTGTTAATTAAATAACAGCAAGAATTAGAGAAGACAGGAGATGTTTTCCACTGAGTTGGCTGGAAATAGGTTTGATCATTGAGCTGCCATAGCTGTGAAATTTTAGTCTCTGGAGAAGTGTCTGCTTGGGAACAGTTTAAATCCTTCTGGGGAATAGGGAACAATTAGTCCCTTTTCTCTCCAGGTTTTTGCCCCTCTGGTTTCTTTTCCATGGATTTAAAACATAGGTCCTCCATCCAGTATCACACAATGATTAATTAATGTAACAGAAGCAGGGCAGTGAAAAACAACCATTTAAAAATGTTACCTTGACTTTTCTTTTCAAATTTCAGCCTTTCTGTTCCAGATCTGACACCCAATATTGGCCTTTTCTGGTACTTCTTTGCAGAGATGTTTGAACACTTTAGTCTTTTCTTCGTATGCGTGTTTCAAATCAATGTGTTCTTCTACACCATTCCCTTGGCAATAAAGCTAAAGTAAGTATGTTTCTTTGCTAGTTTTTTTAGTCTCAGTTGTCCAGTGGAGGCTTATAAGACTGGCATCAGATATCTGGATCTACAAGCCTGAAAAAGATAGGGTTTTTTAACAGGGCCTGCCCTCCTAATTTCCCAAAGTTTCAATCTTTATTCCTCTTAAACAGAATGAGTTGGGCTCTGCTGTGCAACAAACATGTTACAGGCATCAAAAGAGGGAGCAGAAATTTAGGCTGTAGAGGTGCCTGCTCTCTGCCAGCATAAGCCAGTGTAGTCAGAAAGCAAGATTCTTGGCTGGAACTTCCAGGGTCTTTATTGTCAGAAAAAAAGTGAAAACCTGGGGACATTCCTAGCAGACTGCACTGACAATGGTACCCTTCTTTCCGATAAAAACACCCGTTAACACACCTGGATTCTCAGTGAGTTTACCCTGTTGTCTTGGAATGGATACAGACATCATGACGTACCAGAGGGATAACTGGGCTTCTCCAAATAACCTTCAGAGAGGACGTGCTGATTGCTTTTTGGTGAATAAGACAGAGCTGGGAAAGAGCAGCCCAGATGACCACCTGTATAAACCTATGTTGAGTTGAGGCACAAAGTTCCTGTGTGAGGGCAGTGAGCAGATCTGCATCCCCTTACACTGGTTCTCTGCAGAGCAGCTCAGTATACACCACCCAGCACTCAGAGGCTTGTTTAGAAAGAACAGGGGTACAAGAGCCTCTTTGAGCCTATCTCACAGTACATTTGTGCCCTTGCTGATATTTATTTCCAGTTTCCAGAAACCCTACTGTATCCTCTTATCCTTTGTGTCTTATCCCTTCCAGGGAACACCCTATGTTCTTCATGTTTGTCCAGATCGCAATCATTTCTATCTTCAAGTCCTATCCCACTGTGGGAGACATTGCACTGTACATGGCCTTCCTTCCAGTCTGGAGCCACCTTTACAGATGTAAGTTCTTTTTGTATGATTGTTCCTTATCTGGAATGGGAAAGGGCCTGTCCAACAATTGTCACCACTAAACCGAACCAGGCCCATGTCCACAGGCTCTTTTGGCCTCCCTGGGGTGTCTGGAAGGAGGCTTGATTTTTCTGGTGATACAGTGTCTAACGTGTCTTTACGAGTAGGGCTGAAATTGGTCAAGGAGGGAATTTTCACTTGTACCTTATCTTCCTCCTCTCTCCAAGTTGTTCTGAAGATTAACTTTTTTGTAAGAACCGTTTACAGTCCTGCATAAGGGATGTGGCTTATTTAAAGTACATCCATCCTTCAGATGTTTCACTCCCATTTAAGGTTGTGTAATTTGAACACTGCTCCTGCAATTGGCGAGTCCCCCAACATTAAAATCCTGCACCTTGCAGTGGTTGTTTGTTTTGCATGTACTTGTTTTCTTAGAGTGAAAGTAACTGAATTACTCCAAGCAATTGTCCAGTTTTTCATCAATGCTTCATAAAGATCCTCTTTAACTCTTTAAATCACCAGAGAGCTTCCTGATGATATACAAACTCAGTCTCTAGAACCTGCTGCCCTGGGGAGATTTGGAAGCACTGTGTTTTTCCTGGTGTTTCTTGCTTAAACCAACTGCTTTGACCAACCCTGCCAGGTTGTCCAGGCCTTGTACTGCAGTCTTCTCTAACCCAGGCCAAGTCTGTTTATGGACAGCTAGCCTGCCTGATATCAGGAGGCGTAATCAGGAGTCAAGAGGCTTGGAGAGCAACTGCTCTATTTGGTTTAGACTAAGGAAAGCTAAGGCCAAAGCAGCTGTGATAAAACAGGGCAGGAAGCCCCAGGCTAGCCCTGAGCATGTTGCAGCCATTGCAGGTAATGTACTTCTGAGAAATCCTGATACAGTGTA
Source organism: Morus bassanus (assembly GCA_031468815.1). Taxonomy (NCBI): domain Eukaryota; kingdom Metazoa; phylum Chordata; class Aves; order Suliformes; family Sulidae; genus Morus; species Morus bassanus. Next base: position 25,750,294 of record CM062575.1, on the reverse strand, counting down.
GTTCAGTTGCACATTCCAAGCATGCAGATAAGGCGACTATGACCAGTGAGAGGGGCAGCCATCTGTCACATGCTCCCACCCCGCAGTGAGTGAATAGACCTACTGAACAAGAAGTTTGAAAAGGTAGGTTTGAACAGGTTTGGATGTGACAATGCTCTTAAAATGTCAAATAGCTCCCTTCAGCTGCAGAATGATCGGGAGTCTTTCAGTTGCCTGCAGGGGCATTGGCTGAGCTATAGCCAAGCACAGCAACACAAGTGCCAGGATGAATTATAATTCTGCTGCCAAAGGACAGGCATAAATAGTTCACAGGTAACAAAATCTCTTCTGGCCTAGTAGTTCCTAGCTCTTTTAGAAAAAGTGCTTGGTTTTTGTCCATCTGACACATACTCACACAGAATAATGGATTCTGGCCACACTTGCACCTCCCAAGGTCATGTGTTTGTCAATACATTTGGCCTACATGAGTTTCCTCCTTTTATAGCGTTTTCATTTCCTTACTACCTCCCGAGAAAGTATCTTTTCCTACAGCCCACAGGATCATTTTTTTCCTTTGTTGTCAGCTTGACAAGGCTAGGGAATGGCATGCTCTACTCTCTGAATCATGGTGCTGGTGGAAAGGCCCTTCTCAAAACTGCTAGTTTCTGTCATATAGACACCAAAAATCCAAAGTCCTCCGAGGAATAGTGTTTGGAAGCAGGACCTGGAAGGAAAGAGCTACAAATGAGCATTTCACACACAAGCCAAGGCAGAAGTATTTATTTTAAAGGGAAATATAGCAGATTTCTATAAAAGCTAGCCAGGAAATTACTAAAGCAAACTGTGGAAGATGATTGGAAAGAAGCATGTGTTGGCAAGTGCCTCTCCCCCACTGCACATACCCTAAATACCATTGCTGGTTATGTGAGCATGGCTGCTCAATAATGCATCATTTTAACAGCTTGGTTTTCTTTTGCAGTCCTCCGGAACGTCTTCATCCTGTCATGTGTGCTCATTGTCTGCTCCCTCCTGTTCCCCGTTCTGTGGCATCTATGGATTTATGCAGGAAGTGCCAACTCCAATTTTTATTATGCCATCACGTTGACTTTCAACATAGGGCAGGTTAGTAGAGCGAGGCAAACAAGGCTGCACTTCGGGTAGGTCACTGGATCGGGTGTCCTGTCAGCAACAGTGAATTCTGCAGGATGTGCCTGGCTCTTTGCATCCTGTGCAGTCCTGCACAGCAGCTTCCTGCCTCTCCTTGCTCCAGCTGAAACCTGCCTAGTCCTCACCCTCTGGCACACTAATGGGAAGGAGTTCTTGTAGTATTTGAGCTATAGCTTAACAAATCAGCTGGACTGTACTGCAAGTTACATGGTGTGTTGCTTGATAGCAGGGGAAGAGCATTTTGGTGTGGCGGGACTAAGAGCACACACGAATGGAGAAGGTGAGCTAAGAGGGGAAACATTAGAAACCACAGAGTGGCAGCGGTGGGGCCAGGCAGCAGGCAAATGAGGACTGCCCATACATGGGGACATGGCACCAATTTTTCTTAGTGTTATACCTCACTGAAACATAGGGTTGTGGGCACATGCAGGGTCCCAGTCGTGCCAGGGCTTGCTCTCCCTGCTTCTCTCAAGGCCACTCTAGACACGACTTAGGGAAAACAGAGCTTAGCACCCCTGGAGGATGGGATTCAATGTACACAGCTCCTATAACCTTTTCTAAGTCCTTCCTCTTCTCTGTGCTATTTCTTATGTCCCTAAGCCCTGGGACAGTTTCACATGTGGGTGAGCAGAATGTTCATTTCATGTTAGAGTTGCTTTTATTTTGAATGTGCCTCAGCCATTTACGTTTGTCTGCTTCTCCTAAAACTAGAGGAGCAGTTTTGCTGGGGGCTGAAAATCACCTGCTTGTACATCCCCCACCCCCTTGATAAATGGGGACAAACACCCATTCTGTAAAAGCAAAAAGAGGCTCCATGCAGCGAGTGGGGTGAGAGGGAGTACACAGATACTACTAAGGAGCGCTTATAGGAAATTGGGAGTGGTTCATTAGCTCTCTAACTAAATATCTTGTTCTGGAATGAAAGGAATAGTGAAACTTTAATTACAGATGGCAGGTGTTGATATTTTAAGAGGGTTTTATTTCCTACCTGAGAAAGTCATAGCAGAACCTGCAAGGTCTTTTGCTCTGTGTAAATGCAGACAGAGCAAAAATCTGATTTCTGATTTCCTTGTGAGAAAGAACTAGCCCTCATCCCCACTAACCTCAGCTCTTTCTTTTCCCATTAAGACATCGGCAGAGAAGTTTAGTTAAAAGTAAAATCAGCCATATTGATATAGCACGTCAGTAGTCAGCCACGGTGTCCAGCAAAACAAGCGGACAGAATAAGCATGGCTGTTTTCACTCTTGCTGGACACCTCTACCCTTCTCTGTCTGTTCTCCTTCGCACTTTCTCCTCTGACCTCAGCAGTCTGCAGCCCTGTTTCTCTTACCCTCAGTCTCCCCCTGGTCCTCCATATCCTCCTGTCCTGCAGCTGAGCCTTCTCTGCAGCAGCTGTATTTAACGGTAACCCAAGCAGGCTTTGGCTCTCCCTCCCTCTGTCCCCTTAGCACTGCAGCATACTTCAGGTGAGGTTCTCCCTGGAGTGAATTCCCCAGGGAAATGGATGAACGCTTTGTGCCAAAGCAATGCATTAAGTGCCATCGGGACATTAGGACAATAACTGCTAGCTTGGTCTGGCGCTAAAAAGGTTTTCCGCTCTAGTTATGTGATGCTGTTTCCAGAGGGAGGAGGTCAGCATTCCGGGGAAGGGCAGCTCTACAAGAGCCTAAATGACAAAAGGCACGACTGAGCCAGCAGGTCACTGCCTGCGCTTACAGCAGCCCAGCCTGCCCCTGCAGAGGCAGCTTGCCCAAGGTGGCTGCTTTAGAAAAACCAGAGACCCACTCAGGTGTTCTCAGTGCTTTTAGGCAAGGGAGCAGTCACACTGTGGTGCCTCAGTACAACCGAAGTAGGGCTGAGGAGGGGAGGGACCTTGTGATTTCCACGTCAGGTTTCCATGTTCGCTGCGGTTCTCTGCAAAGCACTTCAGTTGTGATTTCACACTACAACGCAGCCAGTGGCAATACCAGCCTAAGGTACACCCATCTTCCAAGCAACATGGGATGGTGCCAACATCCATGTGTGTGGCAGCATGCCCTGACCTGGATCAGGGGAAAATCCAGGGGACAGCCAGCTCTGTTCACCACTTAAAGGGAGACAGTATGCAAACGTATACACAGGGTTGGCTACCGCACAGAGAGGGCATGGCAGCACAGGGGCGGGAAGAAGATGCGGAAGTGAGGGGGGTGGAAGAAGTGCTTTTATCTGGTGTTGCTCCCGGACGTTGTACTGTGAAGCCACAGCCTTCACATTTCAGCTCTTCTCTTCACCCCTTAGCCTGGTAAGTATTATTTTGCTAAACTGCTAAAGCTCCTGTTTGCTAAGGCTGCCCTGGGGAGCTGTGGTATTTCTGCTGCTGCCTGGAAGCTTCTTACCCTTTCTGAGTAGAAAAGGCAGTTGAAAATCACAGTTGAAAAGTGCGTAATAGCAATCAGCAGCAGGAGACTTTCAGCACTTGGGTTGAACTGCATGACAGGGTTTGCATGGAAGGAGTCCTGTAGGTGAGGCTGAGATGGTCTGTAAAGCTGTGGCACAGATGGACCTGCCATTGTCATATATTTTAGCCAGTTTATGGAGCTACTGTCTCCTTAGCGGAGATGTCTGTGAGAACACACTGGTTGTACAACAAATAGATTAGTTTAAGTCTCCCTTGGCTTAATGCTGCAAGGCAATGGACAAGGAGTGTTCACAGGATCACAGTGTCTCCTCTTGCAAAGTGTAATGAACAGCCTAAGAACTTCTTAAACCCCTTCAGGGTCCGTCACAAACACAGGTGCCTTTTTATTCCTTGTCCTGAAGCATCACTGATGTGTCTGAACACCTTACTTCTGCAGATCCTGCTCATCTCAGATTATTTCTATGCCTTCCTCCGGCGGGAGTACTACCTCACTCACGGACTCCATTTGACAAGGCAAGATGGGACAGAGGCCATGCTTGTTTTGAAATAAGGATTGTGCCCACCATTCCCTGGGACATGGACCACTCTAAGGAACATGCAAAGCTTGCGGTATGTGGGGTGGGTGGGTAAGGTTCCCTGAATGAGGTGTGACTTTGGGAATGATACCTGCTGAAAGAAAGGACTGAGGTTCTTCTGGGAATATCCTCCTGAGCTGTGAGCTCAGTGCAGAGACTGTAAGAGCTACAAGTAGGAGCTGCAGTGCCTCTGTTGGAGCATCTCTCTTCTTCCCTCAGCTGTGCTTTTCACTGCAGCCTCAGCCATCAGCTCTGGGCAGTCCAGCAGGAACTGGAGAAAGTGTCTGAGCTAAAACCAGGGCTGATTCTCTGGCCCCTAAAGAGCTCAGACCATAAACTGTTTACTTTACTATCGCTGCTTCTTGGAGATGTTTGCATCTCCTGGAAATTTCCCCTTCACTGATTTGACCAGTAATGCTCCTGCTTGGCACAAGGTGATCTCTGGGTACCTGGTGCCTAAGCCCTGGCTGCAGATGCCAGTTCTTGGTTCTCCTACTGTTGTGGGATCTGGAAGAGTCACATGTGCTCAGGCACAGTGGGTGTTTGTGAAACAAATGGGTGACCAAGGATGAATGCCCTGTTGGAAGGGGAACTGAAGCTGTTGCCACAGGTAATAATCTTGGCACTCAAACACTAGTAAGAACTGGAACTGGGGTGAAAGCAGGAGCAGAGTGGGTCCTGGGTAACTGCTGTTGAAGCAACACAGACGCTTTCATGTCAGGAGCTGCACAGAGGCATTACAGGGTCTCGGAAGAAGGAATGCTACGGTGGAGATAGACTCCCGCTGCTCCTTGTTTCTGTAGGGTACCAAAGCTTGGCAGTGCAGGGCTCACACTATACCGTTGTGATCACCTGGGGCAGCAGCCTGGACATGGAACAAGCAAGCTGCCTGCCTGAGCTGGGGACCAAGAGGTGTCAAAATCTCCCTTTCAAGGCCCCAGACCAAATCCAGAAGGAGCCTCAGCCACCACCATTGTGGAGTTGTTGGGCTGCAGGTGTTCCACAGCCATTTAATGCTACAGGATATGCACTTCCCTGTGCTATCCTCTTGCAAGGACGGTGATGGTATCTTGTGGCTGTGTGCAGAGGTCTCCCTTAAAGCACTATGCCTTGGTTGCCCCCATGGCTCTCCTCAGTCCTCAGACCTGCTCACTTCGGAGCTGCTGCCGCTGCTGACCCCATGAATGTGACCCACTGGGGCGAATCCACCACGCTGGCTCTTTTCTCAGTGCCACCACGCAACCAGGAGAGCAGTGGTAACCACAGTGTGAAAGCCTTCTCGCTGGTGTCAGGGCAGCCAGCTTCCCCACTGATCCCAAGAAAAATCCAAAGGGCTGGGAACGTGACATCAAAACCAAACTGCGCCTGGTACAGAGCAACTGAGAGACCAAGGTGCCCAGGCAGTTGTGTAAACAGCTCTTCTTTCTGGACAATTAAAACATTTGCCTTACTGCACTGCTATTAGCGCTTTGGTGGGGGGTTCTTAATGCAAGCACAGCTCAGCCCTCTGCGCTCCAGCCTGGCCAGGGCAGGCCATGCAGTAGCCCTGCGCCTCCGGCCGTGGTGGGGGCATGTGGAGCAGGGCTGCTCTGGGCTGCTGGCCATGGGGCATGTCAAGGAGCATAATAAACTGCAAGTTTGAAACACCTCTTGTGTGCTCAGTGGTTGCAGGGGTGGGGGAACACTGGTGGGGGGAGAGCTCTGGAACGCACTGAGAGGCACGTGGAGAGGACTTGAAAGCAAACACAGGGGTAATGAGGGAAAACAAGTAGCCCTGGGGCATGTGGTAACCCACTGTGCTTTTAGGAAGTGCCAGCTATGCACAGTTCAACCCAACAAAGTGTAAAACAAAATAAGAGGGTCAATAGCTGGGGCTGTCTGGGGACTATCCATTTTACAGCCTCCCTCTTCCCACAAAACAGAAAATAATTCACCCATCAGGAGGGAGATGATGCTGATGGGAGGTGGCAGGACTGAACCAAGGGGCTGCAGGCAGCAGCTCCGTCCTCTGTCTCCAGCAGCTGAATTTGTTCCTGTGACTGTGCCCAGGCCCTAACTCCCAGTCACCCACCGTTCCCCACCCAAGGCTGGCTCCATCTGGGTCTCCCAGATCTGAAGGTTGGACTCAAAAGTGGTCCTGAGAAGCGGTAATGGTGTGAGCACTGGGGGCAGAGGAAGAGCAAGGGGCAGGGGCACTGGCGTGAACGGGCCACGGACAGGGCAGGGGCAAGGGCAGGAGCAGGGGCAGGGGATGAGGCAGGGACAAGGGCAGTGCAGGGAAGGGGCAATGGGGAGAAACAAGGGCAGGGCAAGGGCAAGGGCTGGGTAAAGGACAGGGACAGAAGGACTGGCATGGGTAGGGGTATGGAAAGGGTAGAGACAGATGTTGAGAGCAGGGATGGGGCAGAAGCAAGTGCAGGGCCAGCGGCAAGGGCAGGGATATCAAGAGGGATGGGGCAGGGATGGCCACCCTATGGCAGCTCAGGCAGGGACTGGGTGGCCTGTCCTGGCTCCTGAGCAGGCGGTGGGTCCCAGGGGAGGCTTTTGGGGTCACCAGGGCCTCCTGGCCCACCCATGGCCCTGCCGGTGGCCGAGTGCCAGCCGTGCTGGGCACCAGGAACCCCCAACCTCCCGCTGCCATCAAAGCCTGGGGGCAGGGACAGCGGCGCTGGGACCCACCCACCAGGGCAGCCAGGACCACCGGGGCTGCGATGGGCCCTGCCATGGAGGTGAGGAGCAACTCCAAAAATGCCTGCAATGGGGGCAGCGCCTGGGACAGGCCATTGTGGTTGTCATGCCACTGTGCAGGGTGCACAGAAACTCCTGTAGTAGCATAACTGGGCCAGTTATAGTTGGGCCCACAGGCTCATGGCCATGCTGGCTGGTGGGGGCGGGAATCAGTGAGAAGGAGACATGCTGGGGCACTGGTTTGCAGGTCCTTCAGCAGCACCTGAGGCAGCGGATGCCTCAGCCAGGGGTTCACACCTCCTGCAGCCGCCAAGCTCTCCCAGGGGCCCCGGCTCACCCAACTGCAGGATGTCAGCCAGGCTGTCTCTCCCAGAGTGAGGAGCATGTGCCAACATGGCTGCAGGGCAGGCATTGGCAGCTGATACAACCATTGCAAGTCATGTTGCAAAAAGCAATGCAGCCATGACCTGTCCGTTAATCCCAAAACAAAGCCTCCCCCGCCCTCGCCCCACCCGGCCTCGGTGCTCCCTTCTTGGCAATCCAGAGCCTGGCCCAGGCGGTGGCCACGGTGCGAAGGAGGTGATGGCCTTTGGCCACCCAGCACCTGGCTGGAGGGCAACGCTTTCCTACCCATCCCAGCACCACGCAGGACCTGGTTCTGCAGCAGGGCACAACCTGGACCCCCATGAGCCAGGGCAGGCTGCCCGCATCCCCGCCCGCCTGTGTCACGCGCCGTGTGGCTGGGGAGGGGCCAGCGCGGGTGAACATTAACCTGGGGTGGTGTCAAGGGCTCCCCAGCAGTGCGGCTCCCAGCACCCCAGCAGCACCTGCACACCTGCGATGAGGGGGCTCCGTGCCCGCTACCACCTCCTGGTAGGTCCAGTGTGGCGGGGTCCCATGTGGCAGCGTGGGCACTGGGAACGAGCTCCGGGGCAGGGACAGGAGGCACCAGCTGTGCTGAACACATAGCCAGGGGCTGGGGAGGTGTAGAGGGTGATGGGCACACTCGGGACCTGCCTCTTCAGCCCCACTGCCCACAAAGGGTCCAAGCACCCTGGGGGCAGGAGATCTCCTGCCACCTGGGGCTGCCCTCACTCATCCCTTTTGTGCCCTCGGGATGTTTTCTGTCCGTCCCCCACCCCACCAGCAGCAAGGAACAGCTGCCCACCTGCCGTTGGGCAGGGGCTGCACCCGCAGCGACCTTGAGCGTGTGGCCAGCTGAGGCACTTGTTACCAACTGCCACCAAGCCCAAGGCATGTCCCTGACCCCATGCACACTACAGGGCCAGCCTGGCTGTGGGCACGGAGGGCCGAGGCCAGGCTTCACCTCTTCTGCTGGGGCTGAGGTTGGAAGCCTCCCCTGACTTGTCTTCCTCTTCCGCCTTGGGTGGCTCCACAGCCTTGAACTCCTGTGTGCAGTGGTGGCATGACCTGGCAGGGTGCCCGGGCATGGCACAGCATGGCATGGCACAGCACAGCACAGCAGGGCTGTCAGGAGCAGCGGGCAGCCAGGAGCTGGGCTGGAGGCTCAGCTGAGTGCCCATCCCTGCGGCCTTTGGGCCCCATTGCCCAGCCCCTGGACACAGGATGGGAGACAGCCCATGCAGGGCGAGTTTGGGGATGCTGCTCCCTCAGGGCCCACAGGAATGCTCACCTCCACCTGCCCCCAGCCTGACCAGGATGAGGAGCAGCCCGTGGGATGCAGGGAGCCAGCCGGAGAGTGGCAGCCAGGCTGGGAGGGAACCCCAGCAGCATCCCCAGCCCTGGAGGAGCCGTGCAGGCTCGTGCTGAGCACACCGAGCAGCATCCTGCAGGACAGGGAGATCCAGGAGGTGAGGGACGCTCCCGCCGGCATGGGGACTCCACCCTCACACTCACCTCTCCCGCACTGCGTGGCCATGGCCACTGTCCTGCCAAGGACTGGTCCAGAGTGAGGCCGGATGGGTGACATCCCCTGTCCCCAGGAACAGCCACCTCAGCAGCACCTCTTGGGGGGGTGCCAAGGGGAGGATGCTTGGGGAGACATCTCAGAGGGGTTCTCAGGGAGAGGATGCTTGGGATAAGAATCCTGGGAGGCTGCTGGATGGGCCAAGAGCTTGAGACGATGCCATGGGAGCACAATTAGGGGGCTAATGCTTGAGGACATCTTTCAGGAGGTTGCTCAGGTGGGAGCAGGTCTCTTGAGCAGATGCTTGAAGAGGGAGGGTGCTTGGGGAGACCTCTTGGGCGGATGCTTGGAGGGACGATGTTTGGCGAGATGTCTTGGGAGGGTGCTCGGGGCAGGGGGAGGCTGTTCAGCAGCAGTGTGCCAGCCCTGGCTGAGCCTGCTCTGCCCTAGCTGGGCTCCCACCTGCCCCCCCGGCTGACACAGCAGCCCTGGCACCTGCTGTACTGCACCAGGCGGGATGGCTTCAGCTTGCGGACCCTGTACCGGCGTGGGGGCCAGGCGGGCTGCCCTGCCCTGCTGCTCATCAGGGACACGGAGGCACAGGTATGGCAGGGCCCTACACAGCCCAGCTGCCCCGTGGTGCTGCGGACATGAACCTGGCATCACCCAGGGCCTGGCCACATCCTCACTGCTGCCAGCAGCACGGGGGATGCATTCTGGCACTGGGGAGCCCCACCGAGTCCTGCGGCATGGGACTCCCCAGCGCTGTTCCGTCCAGGCCTTCGGTGCCTTCTCTGCCACCCCCATTCATTGCAGCAATGGCTTCTACGGAACAGGGGAGACCTTCCTCTTCTCCTTCTCCCCAGAGCTGAAGGTGGGGGCTGCAGGCTGCCAGCCATGGGGCACCCTGGGCTGGGGGGGGCTGGCGATGCCACTGGGATCTGGCCATGCCAGGGTGTCCCCAAGGTGCTGCGGAGGGGCCCGGGGTGACATGACTGCTCTTGGCTGGACATGGGTGAAGCAGCCAGAGGACCCTGACAGCGGTAGTCCCCCTGGGTTTGTCCAGGGCTGGAGGAAGGCAAATAGCAGCCAGCCATGCAGGGACCGGGGCTCAGGGAAGGGGACCCTGCCCATCTGGGCGTCACCGGGGACCCTCTGCATGCCAGAGTGGTCAAGGCCCAGCATTGGCAGGATGTGGAGGCAGCTCAGACTCTGCGGGGAGGTCCATGTGTGTGACGGGGCTGGTGGCATCAGTGGGTGGCACCCATCCCCTGGGGGGCCTGCTGGGCTGCTGGTAGGGATGGGCCAGCACCAGGAGGGTGCCCACAGGCTCAGCCAGGTCTTCCTCTGGAGAAGCAGGTCATGGCAGGCACGGGCAGAGCCAGCTTTCCTCAGCAGCCCCCAGCTGTCCCTCGCAGGACTTGGGCAGGGATGGGGATGCTGTGCCCCAGCCCACAGTCCTGGCTGACTGCTGTCCTCACGCAGGTGTTCAGGTGGACGGGCAGGAACAACTTCTTCATGAAAGGGGATGTGGACCTGCTGATGGTCGGTGGGGGCAGGTAGGAGCAGCACCAGCAGCCCACAGGGACCCCAGCCCTGATGGCTGTTGGGGCCACAGTCTGAGCCCAAGCTGCCCTGCGGAGCCAAGTCCAGGCACATGCCAGTGGTTTGCACCAAAAAACACCAGTGGAGGTTGTCCAGCAGCACTGGCCATTTCACTCCCCTGACCCTGCCACCAGCAGGCCTGCCTGGTCCCTGCCTGAAGGCTGGGCAGCAGCCCCAGGTGTGGCTACTTGTCCTGTCTCATCCCCATTTTGCCCCTCCCATATTCCTGGCATTCTCAGCAGGAGGGCACCTGGGATTGGGGCTAGGGAGGTGGCTGGACCCCCAGGAGGTGGCTGGGGAGGTCTCCAGGCATGGAGGAGGCAGGAGAGGAGAACCTCAGCTGACCATGCCGCTGGCACCTTCCCAGCGGTAGATTTGGGCTGTGGCTGCACGGAGACCTGCACCACGGAGGCAGCCGCCCCTGTGAGACCTTCGACAATGAGACCCTCTCGCCCCGGGAGGAGTTCTGCATCCAGGACCTGGAAGTGTGGGGCCTGGCCTGACCCCACCACCCACACCTGGGGACAAAGGTGGCATCAAGGGCATGCTTTGGCACCAATGTCTAGTGCTCAGCTGTTCCCTGCCAGCACCCGCCGAGCCTGCTGGGACAGTGCACAGCCTTGCCCCTGCCTCCCTCCATCCTGTCCCCACCAACATCCCCATTTCATGTGCCAACAGCTGGTGGGGGCAGTGTGGTGGGGACAGGCTGCAGTGGGATCTCCGCCCCCCGGAGTGCTGCTGCCACCATGCTGGGGTCCCTGGGGTGGCTGCAAGGACTGGCCCCCATCATGGCACCAACCACCCTGCCTGGCTAGGACAATGCAGAGGCGCCCTGGGAGGAGGGCGTGTGGCAGGGCCAAGCACCGCCAGGTCCCAGGTATAGGAGCAAGCTTGGAGAGCAGCACGATGCCAGCAGGACCGAGCGAGCCCAGGCAGCCTCTGTCCCACCAGCCACAGCCCCCAGGGATAGCGCTGCCAGGGCTGGCAGGCAATATGGTGACCTCTCATTAATAAACAGGCTGAGCTGCACTTCCAGCCTTGTCCTTGCCGTGGAAACAATAAATGGCGCCATGAAGTTGTGCAAACCAAGCAGTGCCGAGCAGGCCGGGAGCCGTCAGAACAGTGGCTGTGCCCTGTCCCAGCAGGGGGCTGTGTGCCCGCAGCAAGCTCAGGGCACTGCTCTGGGGGGCTGCGGGGACCCACCCCACCTCTGGCAGAGTCCACACTCTGTCCACCCCATCATCTGAGGATCACGGCTTCCTCCTTGGGGGTGTCCAGGCTATGCTGGGCATCCTGCCCTGACCTGCTCCTAACAGTGAGGGGACAACAACAGCGCTCCCCAGGCCCCTTCCCACCCATGGCTCCACAACCTGCTGCCTTGTGCCTGGCTGACATGGCCTGACCTCTCATTCCTGGATGCCAGGCAGCTCTCCTCCTCCTCCACCATCCCGCCATCCCTGTCCAAGCAGCAGGACCAGGCCCACAGGTGGGATTAAAGGCAGGGGTGGCCCAGGGGTTTCCACGGGAGGACAAGGGCCTGCCTGGTGTGGCTACATTTGATTTATTGATTCTGGGAACATGGCTAGGCACTGAGCTGAATCATCATCCCGTGACCTCACCCACTGTCAGCTCCTACCCTAAACCGGCAATTTTGTGAAGTCTGGATCCCACCAAGCCCCATGCTGCATTACTTTACACAAACCCACACCACCCTACGCATACCTGTGTTGAACCTCACCTCATGGCCCTTCAGAGATGCTCCATGCCTGGCTTCTCTCTCCTTATGACATTTGACTACTCATCCCCTTCCCAAAGTAATGTACTGACGTGGTGAGCAGCCCCAGCCATGACCCTCTATTGCAAGAGCTGACCCTGTCCTCCTGCTTCCCACTTGCCCACTTGCCTCCCCCCTAGAAGATGCCCCCTCCTGCCCAAGTCTCCCTGCCTGTTCCCCTCTCCAAGGCAGCAGTTGCCCTGGACATGGCACTCAGTACGGCACTGCTGGGCAGCTGGGCCAGGGGAGCCTCCTCCAGCTGCTCCAGCCCAGGACCCTCCCACCCAGCCACTGGAGCCCAGCATCTACCCAAGGGACATGGCTGCCTCAAGCCACCCAGCCCCCTGCCCACATCCTGGCCCTCCTACCCCCACCACAACCCCGTATGTGCCAGATGGTCCAGCTTAAGGTTTGCCTGCAAATGACGCACACTTCCCTCACAGACACGTGGTTTGGGGACAATACAGCCACTGGCTGCCCCAGCAGCTGGCACTGGGACTCGCACCCACTCCAGTAGCTGACACCACAGGCCAGGCATGCCCACAGCCCTGGTCTGACTCCAGTTGCTGGCCCCAAACCCGCCCACATCGGTCCCACCAGCAGCTAGCACCTAGTTCTTGCAGCACACATCCACACAGCTATGTGAGATTAACACAGAAATAGTTAAGAAGGGATTTAAGAACACAACAGGACAGACAGAATATAAGACAGATCAGGTGCAGGGCTCAGGCAGACAACACACTGACCGGCTCCGTTTCACACGCATCCCTTTTACACCCCTTTTCTGCCTACCCCCTCTTCGTTCCTCCCTCCTCCTCTACTTGCAGAGTCCCACCAACCCCCTCCAACATCCCGGACCCACAGGGATACACGCCAACCAGCTGCAAAGCCCCAGTTGCCTGTAGCTTTCTGAGAGTCCAGCAGTTAGTGGGACCGTGGAAGTTTGTCTCCCTCCCTTTCCGTATCCTCCCAACTAAAAAAATTAACGTTCTCCTGCTCTCCATATGCTTCCCAAGGAGTGCCGCCAACTGGGTCTGCCCTCATCACCTCCCTTATCCCATGACCATGAGGGTTGGCTTGCTGTGGTGTTGTTTATAGCTCCTCTGACCAGGTGCCTTAGGAGAGCAGCCCTGCTCGCCGCACCCTCCTGCGGGGCTCCTGGGCACTTCCAGCAGACTTGCCAGGAGCCCACTGCGGCTGTTCGGGGTGCCCAACCTCCTGTGCACTGGTGCCACCCAACACTCCCTGCTGAAACCAGCTGCGCAGCACCATCCCCCTGGGGACCACGAGACACCATGTGGTGCCCACATGTCCTCCTCACCAAGGCCACCAGTTGAGGTGCCATACATGCTGCTGTCAACACAGCCTGCAGGCATAGCTGGGGGCACACAGCAGAGCCACCGAATTAGCAAGAGCCCCCCCCGCCCTGGGGCTGGCAGCCTGCGGCCCCCACCTTCAGCTCAGGGAGAAGGGGAGGAACATCCTCCCCACCCAGTAGAAGCTGTTGCTGTGGCAAATGGTGGCGGCGGCAGAGAAGGCACTGAAGGCACAAGCCATCATTAAACAGACTGGGAAAGGCTCCAATAAAGCTTGCCCACTCAGGGATGCACCAGGAACCATTCCTCTTCACAGGCCTCTCAGCACTGCCTCTCCTCTCGCTAACATACATCCCGTGACTTCAGGCCCATTTCACATTTCTGCCAGTAGTGCTGGGATAGGATCACAGGCTGGTTGGGGTTGGAGGCACTGCTGGTGGTCACCATGTCCAGCCCCCTGCCCCATCAGGGCCACTCAGAACCAACTGCCCAGGACCGCGTCCAGGCAGCTTTTGAGTATCTCCACGGATGGAGACCCCACCACCTCCCTGGGCAACCTGTGCCAGTCCTTGGTCACCCTGAGAGCAGAGAAGTGTTTCCTGATGTTCGCAGGGACCCTCCTGTGTGTCAGTTTGTGCCCACAGCCTCTGGTCCTGTCCCTGGGCACCACTGAGAAGAGCCTGGCTCCATCCTCTCTGCACCCTCCCTCCAGGTACTTATATGCACTGATGAGATCCCCTGAGCCTGCTCTGCTCCGGGCTGAACAGTCCCAGCTCTCTCAGCCTCTCCTCATAGCAGAGACGCTTCAGTCCCTTCATCGCCTTCATGGCCCTTCGCTGGACTCTCACCAGTATGTCCCTGTCTCTCTTGTACTGGGGAGCCCAGCACTGGACCCAGCACTCCAGGGGTGGCCTCATCAGTGCTGAGCAGAGGGGAAGGATCCTCTACCTGCTGGCAATACTCTGCCTAAAGCAGCCCAGGGCACCATTAACATACATTGCTGCAAGAGCACATTGTTGGCTCATGATCAACTCGTGCGCCCACCAGGACCCCTAGACCCTTTTCTGCCAAGCCGCTTCCCGGGTGGGTGGTCCCCAGCACACACAGGTGAATGAGGCTGACCCTCCCCAGGGCAGGACTTTGCACTTCCCCTTGTTGAACTTCATGAGGTTCCTGCCAGCCTGTCTCTCCAGTCTCGCAATGTCCCTCTGGATGGCAGCATGATCCTCTGGTATATCAGCCACTCCTCCCTGTTTGGTGTCATCTGCAAACTTGCTGAGGGTGGACCCTGTCCCACCATCCAGAGCGGTAATGAAGACTACTGGGACTGGACCCAGTATTGACTCCTGGCATACACCACTAGCCACTGGCCTCCAATGAGTTTTTGTGCCACCAATCAACCACTCTCTGGGCCTAGCTCTTCAGCCAGCTTTCAGTCCACCCCACTGTCTGCGCAGCCAGACCATACTTCAACAGCTTGTTGACCTACACAATATCCACTGCTCTCCCTTCAGCTACCAGGCCAGTCATGTTGTTGTAGAAGGTAATCAGGATGGTCAAGCATGACTTCACTTTTACTTTTTCCCCTCCACAATAGTTGGAGCAGTGCCTAAAGCCAACCTGGCCCCTGTACAGATGCTGAAGTCAGAGGCCTGCCTGCTCTGCCCAGGCATGGCAACGGCCACGTGGCTGCAGTTTCATCTCAAGGCAGGAGGAGAGGTTGGATCCTCTGTCTCAGCACAATCTCTATGAGCTTCCCTCCCCACCCCGGCCCCATGGTCCTTTACTGCTGACCTGGCTCCACTGCATTTACCATTCACACTGCACTTGATTTCTTAATTTATGTTTACTCATCTCCTCAAGCTGGAAGATCTGCACTTCCACAGAGCAGCATTTGTCCCTTAGAAATACATTTGCTGTTTATAACTGAGCAGTAAGACTGTTTTTAATAGAGTTCACACACTGCAATTCCTTACAAGAATAGTAAAATCATTGTTTATAAATTTATTCTTAGTCCAGAGGCTCAGATTAATATGTCCGAGAAAAAGAAATGCTGTCTCAGAACTTAACATTAAGTACGAATTTTTGCTTAAGCATAAGCAAAATATATTTCCCAAGTATAAAGTGCACCTTTTATAACAGATTCAAAACAGACCCAAGCAACAATAACAAAATTACATTATTCTGAACAATACTTGATTTTATACAGATGAAGGAGACAAATGCCTTCACTCTATGATGTTGCTTCTTGAAGCATAATAAGAAGTTCTTTAAAAGCTTTTAAAGAGGTCACAACCCCTTCTAATAGTTATCTGGTACACCTGCAGATCTGAAATACCGTTAAAGGTATCAACAGCAGAGGTTGTGCCACATCACCTTTAGACACACGAGCACAGGTACTTAAGAAAGCAGCAGAGCGCAAAATGACTTCTGGTTATTTCAACAAACGAAATCTAAGTACATGAGTACTCATTCTCCTTCCCTCTGCCTAACAGCTATCAGTTCCCGTGATAAAAAGGGCAGAGGATACGAAAAGAGTTCTGCAGTTCTCTAACAGTGACTTCCCATTGCATCAATTTTCAGAAGTTATCTAGTTACCCACGCTTGGCTATCAAAACTGATTGCTGAACTTTTCTTTCCCCATTTCAGATATAAAAATCCAAAGCTTGTTCCAATTTCCAAGCATTACTGATCTTTTTGCTTTGCATTTTTAGTTCTGAGTGTGGGATTTTTCAAGTTTTTAGGTTTTATTTAATGAAAGCAGCCTTCCTCTTAGACCTGAGTAAAAGATGAGAGGAAGAAGGTCTTCCTCATTGACTTTTTCAACTGGACAGACATTTAGCAACACTCACATTAGTACTGCCAGTAAGGGGAAAATGTAAGAACCCTTAGAGTTCCACAAGGCAGAGAAAAATTACACAGAACAGCAACTGGAGATCAAGGAAAAACAGGGAAGGGACACAAGAATGGAAGAATTCCTTAAGAGCCTGTCTACCTGGTACAGTGCAATGCAGATACAAGGTGCACTTGGTGCAAGGAAGAGCAGAGCCAGTGCAGCATCCTGCTGGGACTCACCAACCGTGCCAAGACCTGGGTGCACACCCACCCGTCTCGACAAGCGTTCGGGTAACTCTGTTTCCCTGCAAGCACTCAAACAATAGACGTTTTGAGCAGTTTTTGCAGTTCAGTGTAACAGTAAAAATATAACATTCAATGTATCAAAAATATGCTATAAAACAATAAAAGGTTGCATGTCACTGCAATGCATTGTTACCTCAATAAAAATTGTGGTCACACAACTAGCAAGAGGCCTGCATCTTCATCAGCTTTTTGAATACCAGAAAAGTAATCTTTGGTTATTAAAAAGATTCCCCTTTCCCCTCCTTTTATTTTTTTAAATGAAATTTGTTTTGCTATTCTTGAAGATGCCATCTGTGGTTATTTCGAAGTTCTATTACCTCACTGTATTTTCAGAAGCATACTTACTCCTCTCTCTTCCTCAGGTACTGGGGGAAAACAAAACAAAACAAAAACAACCCCAAAAAAACAGCAAAACAAAACCAAACCACCCCACCAAAAACCTGAGCTGGAAGTCTTCCTGCTAGCTCATGCAATATCACAATCATCTTAACAAGGGATCAGGACCAGAAAGAACAGTAACGTGTCTTCAGCACTTCTTGTAATAACGATGCATTGCTATTTTTAAAGTTACTCTTGCTACACAGTGCCAATACATTCAAAAATAAATGG
Organism: Morus bassanus; assembly: GCA_031468815.1. Taxonomy (NCBI): domain Eukaryota; kingdom Metazoa; phylum Chordata; class Aves; order Suliformes; family Sulidae; genus Morus; species Morus bassanus. Next base: position 25,733,153 of record CM062575.1, on the reverse strand, counting down.
GAATTGTGTTTGCTCTGTTGTAATAGGCTGTTAATTTTTTAAAAGTTCATTTGGAATATGCACTTTGTTTACGTACCTACATTAAAACATACTGCATTGTAAAATGCATTTCTGCATTGTTCCACAAATTCTTACAGTCCATCCAACTGGCTTTTAAAAGAGGAGCTGCTGCTCAGGTTTACTCATCTTTTGAAGAAGTGGACTAAATCGTGCCAAAAGGAAAAGTGTTACTTATCAAAAGGAAGCCTGTGTTTGCAACTGGGTTCTGAAGCTGTCCTGTGTTCACCATCTTCCATGTTATTCCACTTCATTGGAGTTAGATGAGGGGCAACCACATCACTATCCTGTTATTAAAAGTCAGAAAACATTCACTTTTACTTTCTATCCTAAAGCAGGGGAAAAGAAGCTCAGCATCAGACTTCAAAGAAAAAAAATAAATCCAAGCTCCCAGAAGCACTGTAAATCAACAGACATTGAAGACTGCGCATTCCAGAGATGGCAACTGCTGTAGTCAGTGGTAGCATCTGGTGGGGAGACAAAAGAATCCCCTGCATATCTGGAAAGCCTTCACCATTGGCAGTTCACCTCTTTCTAAATCATTACTAGCAAATCCAGGAAGATCACCAGGCTTGTATTTTGGGCATCAGTATACAAACCGGAAACGTTATTCTAAGTGTTTTCTCTGAATTCACCACAGCATCTCATTTAAAACTGTTGCAATCTACCAGCTGTAGGTGCTTGAATGTGCCTTTCACTGTCTTAAAGTATATAATGTTAGTACAGTAACTGTACAGTCTTTAAAGCAGCGGCGCTCATCCTTGTCAGATATGTACGTTAATCTAGTGCTTGGGCACCACAAACACAGACAAGAGAGCAATACACTCTCTAAGCTTAGAAATAAGCTGGTGAGACGCATGTTGCCACATTCTGCAACATGCCAGGGCCTGCAGGATGGATATGCCTGAACTAGAAGAATATGCGTATAGAATACAACCATACTCTACAAGCTACAAGCAGAGAAAGCTTGTTGCTTGATCCATTTGTAAAAAGCCCGTCTGAAATTAACTGCTCTCAAAAGACGAATGCCAGAAGTACGACATAAGAACGAGCCTTAAAACAAGTTGTTTGTGGCTACAGCTGTAAGCTCCAGCACATATGAACAGTCATCTACTGGGTGGTCTTTCATTTCAGAGGATGTAGCTCTTTCCCCAAATGAGACTTGCAAGTGTCTCTAGCAAATAAGTTGCAAAGTCAGGGATATTAACATACTTGATGAAAAGGAAAAAAATACACGGTTCACAGAACAAACTGTTCACAGTGCATTTCTTAAGCAACTTGGAGATTTTAATATAAGCATTTATTTTACTTAGAGGCTTTTCCACTATCAGGAAAATATCTGAAAAAGTGCATGGAACTAAGAAAGCTATTCCTTTCCCTGGTATGACTGTCAGACAAACAAAAATGAAAGCCAGCTGTTAAGGGAGAAACATAGCAGCAGATTTGCCAGCACATCTATCAAACCTACTGACATTTCCAGCCTAGAAACTTCACTGCTCATGCACATAGCGGAGTGGCTCCATTAGCATTTTCTACTGAGAAAAACTTACTTGATACAAGTATAACTGCTTCCCTACAACAATGGATATACTGGAAGTATCAGCACATAGTAATTTTTTTAGATGAAGGCGCCCACCTTCCTGCAAGGGGGATGTGATGGGGATGCTGTATCACACATCACCGATTTACAGCCATGATTGTTACAGGCTTCTTCACCACCTTTGGCAGGAGGAATGCAAAGCAAGACGTTTGGACTCAGGGTCTGCTTTAGAGTCTCCATTTTACTTGCCAGGGCAGCTCTGACACAGTTCCCAACACAAAACAAAATGTCAGATGAGCTGTCTTATTACTCTCTTCCTTCCTCACAGCTGGAATTGTGTATGTTCTAAGAGTTGACAGAAAAGGGAAACACAGAGAACAGATAAGGCCTTGCAGGCAAATCAGCCTACAGGCTAGCTGCTCAGAGAGTAGAGGTTTGCAATCTTGTTTCTGCAGATATTTTCCACTCTAACTCAGAGCAAACGGACTGACTGTCAATATCCTGGGGGAGGAGTGAGTTTAACAGCTGGTGAACAAGGAAGAAAAAGAGGGAAAGCAATAGAAGAACTGATCTGACCTCTTCCCTAGATCTCTTAATCTCTCAGTGCTGTTTTAAGCCTTTGTATGGGGAAACTTGCAGCTATGAACTAGTGAGTGTCTGTGTGGATACTAACTTTGTTATAAAAACACGACTTTTCAAATCATTAAGTTAAATCAATGCAAATCCTTCACTATTTCAGTGAAACCAAAGCAGACCCAGATGCGAGCCGCAACAAAACCAGAAGCTAGGTTAGTGAGGAGTGGCTCTGCCACAAAGACAAGGCCTGGATGCCAAGATTGTTAATGAAAGAGCAAGCTTATGGACACAGGTGAAGAGCTCTAAGAAAAAATACAAGTGAATTTGTTACCTGTGGTTTGGTGAAATTCTTCTTTATACACCACTGAATAAAATACTGTTTTGCAGCTGAAACAGTATCTGGATCCTGACTTTTGCAATAAACCCGGATAATCTGCTCTGCAAACGTCATGGGTAAAAACTTTGAAACCTTTGGAATAAAAAAGAAATAAGCTTTAGTATTTCTTGGAATTTAGAGTCCACTGAACTTCAATTTTTTTCATCCAAATACAAATAGAAAGCAGTAAAAAACATTACACTACAATCCATGAGCTTTATCCAAATCAATTGTATTTTTCTAAAACTCCCAGTGTATTCAAGTTAAACACTGTTCATATGCAAAGGCTGTCGGGATTCCAAATTGTCATAGTACAACACACACTGAAGACCTGCAAGGATACAGATTCCACAACCTCTTCACAACTCCTGCAAGAATCACCATGAAGGAGTGTAATCACTTCCATCACAAGCTGTGAAGAAGATGCCCTTCAGAAGCCAGTTGAGGAAAATAAAGACTACCTGTTCTTTACTGATCTTGACTGCCTTGGAAGGATCAGCCTTGCAATAGAAGAGAACATTATCAATGGGATTCTGTTCTTTCATTCCATAATCCATATTGATAACCTTGCATGTAAAATGAAGAAAATGGCATTTGTTAATGCTTGTCTTTAGTTTTCTCACAATAAATACAAAAGCATACACACTATACTTCTGTAAATAACACTAATCAAATAGAACAGTAATTTACAAATGATTACTTAATTAAAAAAATCTGGTAGTTGCATTTTATATCTTTTCTTCCTCCATCTTTCACTCTGAGGCTGCCAGGTGGATATTCACATTTACACCAACCAGCTCCCAGCTGCGCTCTGAAATGCACCAGTTTCAAACAGTCCCTTGCCAGCCTGTGCCTTCCTGAAACACACAACCTACGGAGGCAGCAGGAGAGCTTACAATTTTAAACATGAGGTTTAGTCAACATTCCTTACATATACTTGGTACATCAACATTTTGTGGTCAGCAGGGAAGAGCCCACCTCCCCATGACTTCAATTTGTGGGACAAGGAAAGCACAGTCAACTACTTTAAGGCTAAGTAAACTGCTACAATTTTACCCAGCCTGAAGTGAATCTTCAGTGCAAGGGAGCTTTAGAAGTGATTTGTGATGCACTCTGTGGAAAGCCATTTGTTAGCTCTTCCCAGAATTAACCAAGAACAGGGATTTGATACTTGCAGACTGCTCAAGCTCTCTCCTCCATCTCAGGCTCTCTCCTTCCCACCAGGGAAGGTGTTTACGCAGAAGTCAAAACCCAGGAGTGGCTGCCATGCGTCAGGAGTGCAATACTAGAAGCCACTATGCCTGGAAGTCACTGTGCCTGTTACCCTCCCACTGGGGCCCACAGTTTACTTGCCTTCATAACCCGCAGCAGCGGTTCCTAGACTGCTGACTTTAACACCCATATGCTAAAACCCAAAGGTTTCCCTAATGCTCCTTTTCAGAGTGAGGACAGTCACAGAACACATTTGTTACCAGGAGCAGAAATGTCCCAAAGGACAGCCCAGTGAAGCTGCCTAAAGCCTCTGCCCCCAGGCCCTCCCAACCACAGCAAACCTCCCAAGGGGAAGCTCATTGCTCTCAGAGCCTTCAGCTGAACAGCTAGGACAGCACTTACGAGGCAACCCTGTGGCTTTGTTTTTTCACTTTGCAAATGTATTGAAACATATCTCAAATTTTCACTATGGTATACAAGGCCCTCTGTGATTGAGAAGTTTTTACTCTGAACCCACTCTGAGAGATATTTACATCAACTATGAAGTCTTCAGCCTTTAGTTCCACATCTGGAGGATCCTTTTCTGGCTTGGCATCAGCAATGCTTTCTGCCAGGCTATTATTCTGAAAAAAGACAGTAACTCAGTTTACATTTATGCACTATCAGGTTTAGACCACAGCAACAAAACGCATAACAGAATGCATCACTAAACTAAAGCTTTCATTGCTTCATAGCTTGACAGACTCTTCTTGCAGCAATCTGGTGGTTTGAATCCTTGTATACCTTAGCCCTAAGTTTTCTACCGATTTTTAGAAACAAAACAAGCTTATATAATTGATAAGACCCAAATACTGCCATCCTGTGGAAGAAGAGTTTTACACCTGATGACAGGAAGAAGGGCGGGGGGGGGGGAAGAGGGGGAGGGGGAGCACATCCAGTCCATCCAGGATGTTGACGTCTCCACAAAAGCAAAATAAGTACCTTCAAGAAATTGTTTTACTAATACAAATGTTTTGCAATTAAGTTCCCCAAAGCTAAATACTAAATGTTTTTACCAAACTTTTTTTTTTAATGAAGGGCTGCAGGATCTCAGCCTCTAATAAAGCTTTTATACCTATACACTGAAACACATAAAAAAACCCCGAGACAGACAAGATCAGTAATGTCATCAATCACTATAAAAAAAAAAAAAGGCAGCAAGCTCCTAGGCAAACTTTGGAGGGGATAGTGACCTACTTCAAAAGCTGAAAGCCCCAAAGGGGTTTTGTCTAGTTTTGGACCTGGGAGAACATTTCCTGCTGATAGCTAGGCTAAAGCCAAGCAGAGGAGCACGGTGTGATGGAGAGTAGCTATTCATAGAAATGGGCAAGTTCTCATTAAAAGGCTGTGGCTGGGCAGGAGAGAGAAGGTTGCCTGCTACCTCCACCCAGGGCTGCTGTGTTCTGGGAAAGATGCAAGATTTGATAAAGCAAGATCTCCTGAGAGCAACTGAGACTCGTGGGAGAAAAGCTTTGAGTGCAGCACAGAGCATCCAGGAGACAGGTCCAGAAGGGAAGGAATTCAACTATCAGCATTTTTTTTTGCTGCTGATTTGTCCATTGCAAAGATGGGGAGATCCCTGCTATGAAGAGCAGGGGATCACACACATTGCCAAGCTGAGGCATATGTGTAGTTTGTTGTGACTCAAGAAGCCAAGGAAAGGTTTAGACTGAGAGCAAACCTAGAGGAAAGAACTGCCAGGAGGCAGCCTGTTTATAAGCTCTTCTATGTCTATTCTGTATCAGAATGTACGTATGCTCACTTTCTCCTTTTCCTTGTTATTGTTTCCTTGCCTTTTTTTTTTTTTTTTTTTTAAAGTTACCTCTTCCAGTTAGCATTAACTGGAAACTTAGCTTTAATTTGAAGAACTCTATTTGGGATGTTCCCCTGGCTCTGGCCAGCTTAACTATCACAAAACTAGACGGGGCTCTGAGCAACCTGATCTAGTTGAAGATGTCCCTGCTCACTGCAGGGGGGTTGGACTAGATGACCTTTAAAGGTCCCTTCCAACCCAAACCATTCTATGATTCTAAACATAATGGCACTGCGGTCTCTTAAGGAGCAGAACAGACACAGCTACGTCCTGTCTAGCCACTGCTCACCTCCAGCACTTCAAAGGACGTTGAACCTCCAACACTCCTGCACCACAGAAAGAAAAATTCTCCCCCAATCCCTCAGCTGAGCATCAGAAGCTGCAAACCATTGGCTGGATATAATTATGGCACCAACAGTGATCCAGTCTCCCTTCAAAACAACACACTGGATACCCCAAGACTCCATGCCTCTGGCTGGATTTTCAAAATGAGAGTTTTTCTTTTCATTAACCAAGCTTCTAAAAGAAACTGTTTAAAGAAGGAACTCATGCAATTCACTCTCCTGCCCACCGCCTAATTTGTTAGGCTATCTATCCTAAACTCCTCCTCAGAAGGGCAGAAACTTGACAATCAATGTACAACCATTTCATGTTTTCCTTCCTCCTATGTCCTCCTACTTTTTTAATACAGAATCTCTTAACGCTACTTTTTCTTAGACAAAGAACACAAGGAAGCCTTCTCTTCAAACAAAAAGATGAACAGAGCAGTAAGACATCTAGTAGTCCTTTTCTAACCTTATTCTTTAGAAGAGCTGAATTATTTTTATTAAGGCTTTCTAGATACGGTCAACCAGTTCTGGAAATCTGGCATGAAAAATTTTAAGCATCATGGCCGAAGGTTAGGGATAAGTAACTGATGTTTTGATAACACGGTATAGCACATTACAAGAAAAGCTAAGCCATCTAAAGTAACATCAGCTCTAATATAACCTTATTTTGAAATAAAACAACAGTGGTTAAACTGACGTCTGATGAGTGCTTTGAAAAGCAAACACTGGAAAATCAATACACGCATGTTTATGCTAAGTACAGAATTTAACACCAAGAAATTCAGAAGTTATTTTTCAGTTTGACCTTTGTTCTCAAAGTAAAGCACATAAATTACAATTCAAAACAAATGCGTTCCTTATTATTTTGAAATTTTAATGAACACAAGATGATAGTAATAACCTCCTCCATCAATGGACTGTTACAACTTTTTATGCAATTTTGTATTTTTCAGAAACTTTTTTCCTGAAAATATTTCTGCAGTAATCAACTACTGAATTTCACCTCTTGCCATTCTTCTGGCTGTTTGTAGATGAAAATCTTCCCAGTTTCCTACGATATGTTTCATGGCTCAGCTACATAAAGACAGGAGGAGAACTTTTGACTCTATTTTTGAAACAGCAGTTAAGCAAAAAAGAAAAAACCCAAAACAAACAAAAATCACACAGAGATAGAGAAAAAAAGATGGTCAGCAACTTAGAGAACATTTTTACAGGGACAGAATTCAGAATCTTCCACCAATGGACATTACCTTTACAATTTCCCTCATTGTTTCAGGTTTAGTCTCTCCTAAAAACTTGTATAATTCACGTCGTTCTATTTTACGCAAAACTTCTCGTGCCTCCTTCAGTTCTGGACAGCTTGAGTGCAGAATTTCCAGGTAGATATTATCTGCCAAAATTGCATTGATATTTGGTAAGTATGTCACAATCCAGTGTCACAGCAAAATGCATGTACAGGGACAAAGGTTAAAGCAACAAGAAAACCTGCTGGTTCAGGAAAGAGAAGGAAAGAGAATGGCTGAACATACTACGTCTGACAACTGAGAAGTGACTTACAATATCATCTTGATTATCATCAGATTCATAACCGTTGCTGACAGAAAAACTAGCCCAGTTCTCACCCCTGCAACAAGTTTTATTATTTCACTGGAAGTTGCTTCCTCTTCTTATTTAGCCAATCTTGTTCAGCAGAATATCCTAAACCCCAGCACTAACTGGCTCAGGGACAAGGGTGCTCTATCTTGTAAAATGATAAAAGTAGTTTCGTTAAACCTTCAGAATTTCTCAGGCTTTGGATGGTAGCATCAAAGTTCCCACTCCCGTCTCCACATGACAGTGAAGTACACAGTGTGTCTCCCACCATCAATAGAAGCAGCAAGACACAGGTTTCTTTTGATGTGGCTTCGGAGCAGAAAGGTTATTTTTGGCGGTCCTAAAGAGACTTCTGCTGTCAGGATGCTGCTTGCCTGTCACAACCAACACAGCTGCACTCCATGTCTATTCGCATTCCCCAGGCAGAAATACCGCAGCAGCTTTGACATGTGCTTCAAAGCATAGCTCTGCAATGCCCCACCTAGGACCGCAACTGGCTTAAGAAGCTCCCAACACACTCCAGAAGCAAGCCCTGAGCCTTGTACCAAAACACCTTTAACTGAGGGTTGTTTTTATGGACAAGGTTGATCAAAGTCAGGAACCTCTCCACGAGGAACAACAGACTAGGACTCTTCAGACTGAGAGAAAAGAGATAATGCAGGGGAAGTAAGAAGCCCATGAACACATCCATTGTGCAAAAGCAGTAGTGTCAAGGAATGGTTTGCTGTCTCATCCTTTACTAAAACTAGGATTTGCTGTCAAATCAGAAGGCAACAAATTAAAAACTAACGGTAGTTCTTCAGCCATCATGGAAGAAAGCTAGGGAACTTTCTGCTGCAGAACCTCACAGAGGTTTATCATTTGCGAAGATCCAAGAGGCAACTGGACAGTTTCACAGAAGCATCACTCATCATGGACTACTGAAAACAAGCCTATTGTCCTCTCAGAAGCCCTCAGATTGCAACCACTGGAGGCAGGGAAGGAAGTGCTTTGGTTTAAGAGGAGGGGAACATACTCATCCTTCATGGTCCACTGTTACCCCTGATGTTGGCATATTCCTCACATCGCTCTCCTTGCTGTTCAACTCTCCTTGCTGCAGCAGACTGTAAGAGGCAGGGGACAGTTCTGGTCCCCTTGTCCTGAGCTGTTCTCCTCACCAGGTACCGTAGGTCAGCGGGCATTTACAACAGGTCCCTGGTGCGTTTAACTTGCTAGCACAGCTGATCTTACAAACCAGGCAGCCCCCAGGGAACAGATCCTAGTCCATTAAGAACTTAATCTCGGTTCTTGCCTTTCTGCCCAGCCTTCCACAGCCCAACACTGCAATTCATGCTCTCCAATAGCTACTGCCCCTCAAAGCCAGCCCCTTCTTCTCCCTTGGGGCAGAGGCATGCAGTGTCAGAGAGGCCAGGCAGCTCCTCCTCTCAGCACTCCGTGCAGCCCCTTCACCCACTCAATGCAGGTCTATGGTCAGGCTGAATGTGGCTGCGGCAGATGAAGGGTCGCCAGAAGAAGGCCTTTAGCACGACACAGGTTAAGGCACACGGGATCCTCTGCAACAGTGCTCTCAACCTCTGTCACCTTGTCCATGGACCAAAGACAGAAGTTCTTGAGTCGCTCTGTTGGCCAGCCAAGACTTGGTGATGAAAACTCAGGAAAATTGCCTTGCCACTCAGGAAAGATGCCTTGCGAGTCCTCATGAGCTGTAGCTCACAGGTGCTGCAAGAGCTGCCAGTATTTGGGAGCACTCTTCAGCAGGGTCTGCAGCATCCTCTGCCCTGCAGTTACCCGACCACAAACCCCTCAGTGCAGCAGGGTCTGCCTTGCCCACACTAGCCTCCAGCCCCCATGCTGCACAAAGCTGGTAAGGGCATGCTTGCAGCACTGACCACCAGCCAGAGGAATGTTGGTGTGCCTCATAGTGAGGACCAGGAGGGACAGACAAAACCAAGATGCCACGGTGGTGGGAAGCCGTGGAACTACATAACAGAGGACACAACACAACTCAAGCCAGTTTCCATGAATTCAGTAATTTCTGTGTTTACTCTTCACAGCACTGAGCCAGAGAAGTGGGAAAACATCACACATCTCAGCCATTTGCTTCACTCTGTAATCACACTGGAGTTCCCCCACATGTCTTCAAGCAGGTTGCTGCTCCATGTACTTACCCTATGAGAACCATTCTCACAAGCTCTTATCTGAGCGACCAGAAACTTCCAGCAATAAACTAAGTTGCTCATATATTCTGTTTTCTTCTGTTATATTTGCAAGCAGGGTAGCAAAGTCTCAAGCAAATCAAATCAGACCCCATCAGAGCCCTTTGAAACCTGCTTTGGGGTTACTTTCACACTACAACACACATACAGTACTTCTCTACCTGGTATAGCTAGATGTAGCATCACTCAGAGCTGACTTACGTCCCACTTGTGACAACTGCAACAAAATCAGGGCACAGGCAGGACCTCCTGACAGCACTACTTGCAATAATCTGAATTTGAATGAGTGAGGAACATAAGAAGTTGGTGCTTCTCTCTCTCTCTCTCAACATAAAAGTAATTTAAACTAGAAGGTCTTGCTCTCCCAGCAAGATATGAGAGCACAGAGTTTGGACAGGCCAGGTCTGCTCCACCATCTGTGCACAAAAGCAACACTAAAGTCCTAGTCACGAGCAAGGGCCCACTGTGCCAATAGCTGTAAAAACAGCATTTTAACAGAGAATCATGTTCTTTTACTTTAAAAAAAAAATTCTGAGAGCTCATACCAGTTAGCTTAGTGTAGGCTTCCATGTCCTCCATTGCTGTAGAAATCTGGTACAGTTTTCCTCCAGAGCCTTCTATTTTAAAAAATTTGTCTGCTTTCTGAAAGGCTTCCGTAATCCTAGTTTGCGACAAAATTAAGACTTAAGGATAGTATCATTTTGAAACACCTTATCGCTCAAGAGTCAAAAAAGAAATGCATTAGTATGTTATAAATAGAAGACAATAGATGAAACTGCATCCCAGGCACAGAGCAGACCCTGATCGCACTGCAATATGTCCTATCTCCACGCTGTCAATGCACATTTCGGTCTTTCCATTTAGTGAAAACAGGTTCAGATCAGACCTTAACCTTCTTTCAATGAATGAGCACGTCCACTTTGTCCTGCTTCAGACTATGAGGTTAACATGGCTTAGACAATTGCAGAACCCTGCAAGACAGTGGCATGGTCACTCAGCCGCAATGAGGCTGCCTCACAGATGACCATATCCTTTTACAGAGTCATTACTCCAGGAGTTAACTGAGAGAACACAAAGTGTTGCAAAGGTAAAGCATCATGAACATATGGTATTTTCAGGTGGGAAAAACTGATGTTCTGAAGACCAAGTTCTTCCAGAGTTCCCTGTACCTTGTTGTCATTTCCAGCTCATATGCTCATTTGGATAGGCTGCTGTAATTACAGTAAGCCAAGAACTAAATTTCTCGGCTGTTTTACTCCTCACACGTAGGCACTGTCAAACCTCAGCATTTTTAGTCTGAGTTTTAGAGGATCACTAAACCAGGAGCTGAAGTTTATGAAATGAAAGCAGTCATGAATCACTCTTGTACTGTGTAATCCTCTGTGTTCCTTTTTTCCAAACTCAGCAGATGGTTACTCGGCAGCCAAGATCCTAATGAAAAAATATTTGGGGATACTAGTATTTCTGCTTTTCAAGGAAAGTAAAAAAAATAATGCTACAGGAAAAATTCTGTAGACATCAAGAGAGGTACAACTGCAGGTAGCCAGCTGAGCTGGTCCTGAACAATTCCTGCTGTGGCATTACATAAACACAAAGTAAGGCCTCAGCTGAGCTACAGTAAGCTTGCTTATTACTCTGCTCTGTTAGTAACCTTGCTCTATGAACCAGCCAGTCTGAGCTAAGTGGTCTCTAACTTGTAGATAAAGACAGCTTCAGCTGCCAGCAGTTAAAACAGCATAAGCAAACCCTGGTTCTCTGCTTCTTCAGAGCTGTAGTAATCTTCCGCTAATTGAATTTCATGTGGAAGGATGTTGTTGTCCTCTTTTTGTTAATCACAGCCTCTCTGATACTCTAAGCACTGAGCCTTGCCACAAGAATTGGGTTATACAGCTGAGTGGCTTTTATCCTATGTCACACCTCACTGATTATCTGAATATTCCAAATGGATATACAGTTTCCAGAATTTAAAAATAAATGGAATGCAAGAAAAGGAAAGTATAATACTTGCATTATTTCAATGATGTTGCCAATCTTATGCTGGTATGCTCGCCGGTGCAGGCAATTCCGTGTGTGGAACATATCATACAAATTTCCAACTTCCTGAATCAAAAAAACCCAATCATCTTTTACTTTTGACATTGTCTTAATTGGAAAACTAAAACAATCAAGGAATCAAATGAGTTGTCTTCTTCCACTTGCAGCATAGAGCAGAATGGTTATTTTTCACAGTTCACAAATTTTGAAAGAGACTCAGGCCACCATGGGAGAACAGAGACCTGACAGTGACCCCAGGCAGCCTGGGCAGAGAAGAGGACCTCTTGCTCCTTCAGCAGCCCCTCGCCAAAGCTACGTTCATCCCTTGCTCAGAAGACTTGGAGCAGGATCACACACAGCTGGTGGTTTTGTAGAGTCTCCCCTGGAAGGACCTGCCACAAGCCCTTCCTAAGAGAGGCTTGCTCTGTCCCTCCCTTCTTTAAACCAGTTGCTTCTGGGAACAGCTTTCAGAGCAGCAACTCCTTCTTCCTCTCTTGGGCTATAAAAGTGTCCGGCAGGCAACGCCAGAATCTCCCTGCAATCCAGAGTGCAGCTGCACCATGCTGCCCGAGGCAGGCTTTGCTATGCCCCATATGTCCTCAGTGTGCTGCTACACCTCACACGCATTTTGCTGCTGAGTGTTCCCTCAGTTCACACATGCTGCTTACCTTGTCGCGGGTACAGATATGCTTCTGGTTTTTTACTTCACAGACCCGAGTGAATTTAAGTAATCGCTTATAATCAAAATTATTCTGGATTCCTAGGTGATGGCAATCCCTAAAAATATTCCACAGAGAGTGTTTAACAATGAGATCACACTTATACACACAGTAGCATTGTTTCAGTAGGAATTCATAATAAAAACAAAAACCGTAAGATTTGTACCTTGCAAAATAATCCCATTTGTCAACGTCAATGCCATTTTTTTTGTTAGCTACTATCTCATATAGGAAACTTTTCTCCTTTTGTCGACCACGGTAGGGCCACTAACAACAGGGGAGCCGAGAAGAAAAAATCAGAAACATTAAGAAATTAAAGTGGGCAAACAATGTTAGAACAATATTTTAAAGACAGTGGGAATACACTTTCATTTTGGCTGTGATAAACATTCAACACTGAGGTAGCAAAGAACACGAAGACAATAAAAGAGCTTTCAGAAGCTGTCAGACACTAGAAATCCAGAACTAGGGCTTAAGCAGCTGACTTCCCAGAATATCAGGAAGAATAAAAACCATGTACAGAAGTATTTCATTTCCCATTATACTAAAGCAAAGTCTGCAGCTTTGAAATGCCAAAAAAAAAAAAAAAAAAAGCATAGCAGAGAGGGGAAAAGGTTGGAATCATTTAATCCTCAGGGAATTAGTTAAACCCAAACATGTCACTGTCTTGCAGTCTTCTGCAATGAACTATACAACTTCATAGAACAGAGTTTTAAAACAATTATTTAGATGTTTTAAACAAAAATTGTTTAAACAGCCAGCTACTTAAACTCTTAACCCACAAGGATAATTCAGCCGTGAGGCAAACAGGAAATCAAAACCAAAACAATAAGATACAAGTTGCACATAAACATTATTTTCTTGGAAATTTAATGATTCTTCAGCTAAACAAAAAATACCATAAAGTGGCCTTGAAGTTCTGAAGGCAGAAAACATTGTATACAAACAGATAAATGGCTTTCATGATATCTGCATTACAGAGATGTTAAAATTTATATGAATAAGAACAGGAACGTGTGTAAGCAGCGGGAAGAGAGCACATCATAGATAAAAATATCCTATGCTGATCACAAAGAGCTCTGCTACTGGGACAATGTTCAGGGCACTGCTTATGTTCAATGCATAAACAATCGGTAGTTCATGTCAGGACCAGAAGGCCTGCAACATGACAGCATCACAGGACAGACGCCTCATCAGCAGAAGAGCCTGTTATCTGGTAAGACCACCACAGTACAGACGACTGCCAGTGGCAGATCCTGGAGCCTAACACCAGGAGGGTGGCAAGAAGGTTGCCACGTATCACATATGACACTCCTTTTCCTGTTATCCTGCTGGAAAACAGGCGTAGAATCCAAAGAAGGAAAAACAGACATGGGGTAAGAACCGAGCACAAGATCAATGGCAGTGGAACGCAGCAAGATTTGTGTGCAAATGAGTGCAAGTAGGTAAAAATCAACTTGCAGACTTTGTAAATTAATATCCCTTTCCTGTAAGATCTCAGACTGCATTTTATTATGCTAAGTTCCCTATGTTTGTCATCAGACTGCTAGAATACACATGGTAGAACTACACACTACTACAGCAGAAAATAATGGGTAAGTGCTAACATTTGTGGGTGATTTATTTGGGCCAACAGACAAATTCTGATTAGGACCAGATTGTCATGACAGATCTCCCACTGACAGGTTCTTAATTCTGGTAGCAACTGAATGGGTGTCCTTGAAGAGATGACAAGAGCTGTGAGGAAAGAGGACTTAATTCTTTCATACAGTTGCAAGGATTAATAATCGTCGTCTTTGCCTCCTGAGGCAACACATTTCTTCAAGTCTTATCCATGCCTTTATGTTTGTTACTGCAATAAATCCAATCATTTTGCTACTGTCATCAAAGCTGATGCGGCTCTGGCACTTGGGCCACGCTTGCCTTCCTCATTGCCTCATCTCTGCCAGTTCTCAGTTTTGTTATCCATTATTAGCTTGTTACCCTAAACTATCTCCATGTTTTCTTCATACGGTCACCTGAAAACACAACCTCCAATCACCACTGCCTTCAGGCATCCAGTAAACAGGCTGTCATCTGAACCTGGTCATTTAAGGTTTCCATTAAAAATTCAGTTCTACCAATCTAGTTACAGTGAATTAAGTTCGCTAAATACAAATAACATTCTTAAGCTTTCCTCTAATCTGAAGACTCTGAGGTAAGAGGTTCTCAGGAAGATGTAAGCACATTAACGTAGCGAAACTACCACCTCCTGCCAGCACTGTGAGAAATAAACACTACACTCCTCTAGCATCTCTTGTGCCAGGATTCTCAGAATTTCACGGGGCTAAAAATAAATAATAAAACATAGCAGAAGCAAAAATTATCTACTCGTTCAGTAAAATTAAAAGACATTCATTAGGATAACCCCAGAAGCAGTACACTGACTCACCGATTTCTCACAAGTGGTTTCATCTATAGGCCCTCCTATTTGTTCCTTGATGAAGGTCATATCTTCTTCCAGGACAAGACCATACGACTTCATGACTTCTTCTAGTTTATTGGAAGTGATCAGGTGCTCAAACATTGCAACAGAAGCAGTTTCATGCTGTGAAAAAACACACCTAAATGTTGCATTACAAAGTTTAAGCATCTTTCCTGCAGTGTGACAGCTTTCTCCTAACCCAGCAGCACTGGAAGGGCATGGGGCATGGTTTGTATTTAACTGAACAGGAAATCATCCAGTCTACAGAGTCCAGAAGCACACTCTTCAACAGAGAGCTGTTAATTTTGTATTTTAACTAACAGCAGTAAGACAGTTACAAGGTTAAAAGACAAAATAACCAATTCTACTGTGCAGAAGACCAACAAGTTTACTCAGCTGATTTTGCTTAGTAATTGCAAACAGAGAGGCCTGAAACAACTGCCTTGCATTTCATTCACAGCAAACAACCCTTGAAACTTTGAACAAAGTTTGAATTCTAAACTCTATATTAAGTATCCTGGCCTTGAACTAAAATCTTAAACTAGAAAGGAAGCTCCCACTTGGTATTTTGCTTCTGTACAATATATTCTGAAGAAAGCTTGCAATATGCATTTTAAGGCGCAACGCTGGCTTAAAACGATCAGTGCAATCCTAATGAATTCTGCCTCTTCCGAGTCACACTACAGGCATTGACAAGACCAAGACATTTCATTTCTCCTCTGTGTCACCCAGCGTGACATCTGCAGGAAGAGGACATGCGTACACAAACAGATCTCATGAAAGTACACAGGAATTCAAGAGCATTTGCACTTTCAGGTAAGAGATGGTGGTGACAAACATCTGCCTCTTTCTGCTTTGCTAGTAAGGCTGCATCTGCTCACAGCCACACTGAGGGCACTGACAAGATAAGACGACAACATTCTGGTTTTTAATTATGCCATCAAAACGATGCAATAAGAAAAGGCTAGATAATCACTACATTCTCACAAGCACCAGCAGTCATTAAAGATGAATTATTCTCCCTTTAGAAATTTCAGTTTTCTATTTTTAGGTTAATAATGAAAAAGCCTACCTTCCACTTCAAATCTGGACGAGTGAGTGGAATAAATCTTCCATCAAACATGTGTGAGAATGGCCCATGACCTTAAAAATAAAGATAACGCAGGTTTAATCTGAGACATGGTTGTCAGTAAAAATATTCTGAGCAAGCTAAGGATCTGGATTCTCTTGTATTTGACTTGAACTTGACATCATCTATGAGGAAGATTCAGCTACAGTGAGCACACTTTCCTAGGACACCTTAAGTACTACTGCACTTAACATGGCCAGTTCCGTTGCCCAAACCACAAGCAAGTACTGCAGTAACACTGAGAACATTAATTACTCTGTGCCAGTTCTGAAGAAAATAAGTAGTTATAAAATAATCATAACAATTTTTGAAAGGGCCACTAATTTTCACTCTGAAATGTTTTAAGAGGCCTGAGGACATCACAGAAGGAAATGGACATGTCAGCCACCAAGGGCAGAACTCTAAACACCATATGGAAACAAGACAAAAAACTAGCTAAAACTGGCTACAGATTCACTAAGTGGGGTTGCCTCCGCAGATGTACTCCAGACCAAACAGGAACAGATAAATCCTGTCTTGGAATATGGCCACGCACTGAGCCGCCCAAAACTCTCACGTTCTGATCTCACAGCCAGCTTTTCATCCAGGTTAGCTTTCAAAGAGCAACAAGCCATCTCAAGTATTGCTTACCCAAATCATGACAAAGCCCAGCAATTTCTACACAGAGGATATCTCGCTGGGTTATATCCAGTTCTGGTTGTCTCTCCTTCAGTGCACGAACCAGACATCCTGCTAGGTAGCCCACCCTGTTGCAGAAAAGAAAAAAGAAAGTGAATATAGTCATGGTTTAGGCCAAACAGAAAAAGAGCAGTTCAGCTATTCTATTTTGCTCCATTAAGTCACCGCCCTTGTCTGAGAGGCAGCACACAACAAATACTCAAACCCTGACCTGCAAGAGAATCACAGACAAACTATTTCCTGTAGTAGAGTTTTAGTCATCAGTAACGCATTTGAAAGCAAAAAAGCATGAGATACCATGTGCAAAACATGGAGACAACAGCACCCTGCAGTTTTCCTAATGCACAATCACGGAGTAACTGTGTAAGCCAACAGCAGTGCATTATTGACAAATGTGCCTTTGGAAGCACCACAGCTTACACATCATCCTTTGACTTCCAGTCAGTGCAACTGCAAAGGTCCACAACAGTCACCAGAACATTGTCTTCTTCTTTCAAATTGCTATTTTAACAATAGCTCATGAAAATTATTTCTCTTCCTTTCATTGATTTTAGATTTGACATTTAATTTCACTGAACGGGACCCTCTGTTCTCATGCTATGAAAACAACAGGAACAAACATAGGGCACATACTCCTATAAACTGTTTACAAGCTCTACATCAACTTCCTTTTCTACTTGCCTCGGTAAATCCCCTTTGCAAAACATCTTAAAGCAAGACAAGTTTTTTTCTATGTCTGGCCTGTTTGGTGTTTTTTTACTAGATCAATAAGCACACAAAGCTCACTTCTACTTCAACACCGTAGAAATCTTTGAAATTATATACAAGTCGAGAACAACTGTCCTAAGTTTAACTATATAGATTAATTGAACTGTTTAAAAGAACAGGTTGTTGATACCACTGGAGTTTTCAGACTCCTGTTGTGAAAGCTTTTTTTTATATCCCTCACATTTTTTGTCCTTTCAGGTTAACCAGATGCAAAAGGGTCAAATCAGTGAGGCAAGCTGGAACTGACTGCAATAGCCATTGCAATCTTGTTAGTGTCTTGTTAGTGTCACAGAGCAGGGGCAGAAGCCAGACTTACTGCACAATATTTCAGCACTAACTAAAGCAACTTTAGACCTGTCAGAACACCTGAATAAAAACCATTGACTCGTTTAATTACTCTGCACCTTGGGATATACCTTTAAAACAAGCTTAAATCAGCTTCTCTGTAGAGTCTGAATGACCGAGCAATACTCTGGGAATCCTGGTTTCTGTTTAACATATTACAGCTAACAGCCTGACAATCTGCAATTGTTTGCATAAAGCACACATAACTACAAATGCAACCATTACGGATTAAATGGGTTTTAGCTGTGCTGGGCAATACAAGGGGATTAAAACCGTCTGGCAAGTCATTTATAGCAGCTCCAGTATCCTTCTCAGGTTTATGCTTTAAAAAAATCAAATTTTGACCAGGGAGAACATAAAGCACTCACAGTTTTTAATTAGCATTTTTCTTAGAAGAAGAAGAAGGGGCGGGGGAGGAAATCTAACATTGATCCATCTTGTAGGTTTCATTATCTGTCTTTATTAAATGAAGTTCAAGAGAACAGCCCAAAATCACACAGGATATCCAGGAACTTTTGTGACACCAAAAATGCCACCACAGCAGTTTTCACCAATGCTCAAAGACAGCAATGCCCCTTGGCTGGCACTCCACGCTTGTGGAACCAAGCTTGGGGAAATCCAAACACAAGAGAGGTGCATGAAAGACAACATTACCTTACCCTATAGAGTGTTCAAAGCGGTTGTGAGAGGCTCCCGGAAAAACTAAGTAAGTGCCACCCAGCTGCTTAATGTATCGAAGGCGCTGAAACTGAGGTGTGTCGATGATACGAACAAGAAGGGGATGTATTTCGATGTGCCCATGAATTGGATCATTAAAAACCTATAAAAGCCAAACAATAGTGTAATTAGCATTTAAAATTTGACTTTGAAAAGATACAGGCACCAAGGTAAAGGATATCTAGAATGGTGAGGTATTTGGTGGGAGAAGGCAATTGTTTTTTCTCCTGTAAAACAGCTATATCCTGCCTACCCTATATCAAGATTTATCTCGGAGAACTACTTAAGCATGACATCAAAAAAGACAAAGCTGCACATTTCAGAGGGTAAGGGAATTAAAGTCAAAATCTCTAAAAATGTTATCTTCACCTGTGTAATTCCAAAACTTAACACTTGAGAAAACCTCTGTCTGTATTAATCTACTATTCCAGTTAAAGCAGAATACTGCAATACATGTCTGCAATATCCAGTAAGAACTGTTTGGTTTGACATAATTGTTCATGTTTTTTAAAATCTAGTGAAATTTTGCAGAGTGGAAATTAGGATTCTTACCTTTTTCATATTACAAAAGGCAAAACCCAAGATATCTGAACTATGAAAGAAGTACTCCCTGATCATCCCTAAACACACATTTTAAGAGACATCTGAGTAACCACAGTGACTTATTAGAAAAGATAAACACACACATTTAATCTTTGCCTCAAAACAGCAGGTAAAACCATTTCATCACACACATCTTGGTAAAATACTGAGGCAAATAAGGTTTTCCTGTGTTCTCTCTACCCTCAGTCACTGAGCTGACAGGGTTCTAGCAGATGTGCACACTACTAAGGAACGCATGCAGTCCTGGCCCAAGTTAAACCAATGTACACCACTGTGAGAAACTGTTGGACATGGCAAACAGTGGAAGTGAGAAGGAGTCTGTTAATCCAGGCCTGGGGCTAAACTAATAAAAAAAAAAAAAACCACAAACAAACCCAAACCCAAGGGGAGGCTCTACACATAGAGATGTGAAAGGGGATCTTCTCAGCACATTTCAAACAGCTCATCTGCTCATTCAATCTCTCACAACCACCAGGTGCCCACATAAAGCTCTTTGATGATTTTAACAATTCTTCTGGTTTATGTGGTTTTTCAAAGATCATCCCCCATCAAGAAGGGCTCAGAGTTTGCTACTCTCCCAAGGAAAGGCACCACTGCAGCACCAGCTGACACCACCAAGCCAAAAGGAGGGGAGACAGGGAGACAGGAAGAGAGACAGCGCTGCAAAGCACCAGCGAGGCTCTGGAAGTGGCATCGTCCCTGCTCAGCACTGGGGCTACCTTCATTATGTCCACGTGCTGCTGTTGCAGTTTGTGCAGGCAGGCCAGCACCTTCAGTCGCTCGGCTGCATGGCTAGAAAGGAAAAAAAAAAGACATTGAGAGCAAAGTTTACAATGCATTTCCCTTTACAATTTGCAGTACATATGGAATTACTTGTGCAAGTTCATATTACTCTGATATTCATTGACTCTTTTACGGAAATACATATTTCTGCAGCTTTTTCAGAAAAATATTGAAAGCATTTATCTTTCTAAAGTCAAATATAGAAGGAAGATAATAAATAGCTGCAGAAGTTGTCTGTAAAGCAGTGTAAGTGCTTCTCCCACTTATACAGAACCGAGAAATAGAAACACCAGGAAACACAAAATTTTTTCATCAATTTCTTTTAGGGAAGGTCACATTTGGGGATAAGGTTGAAAAATCCCTTAAACTAAAATGTCAAGCCCCAATAAACGATTTTTATAAAAATTTGTTAGTCAACTCTGTATTAAAAGACATTTAATTTTGCCAAATTAACTTGAATTTTACATAAATTTCAACTCCAACAGCAGAACCACTGGAGTTTAAAAGATGCTCCAATTTTGTTGAGAACTGATTCTTCTATTTTGTAAAGATATTTTGCTGTCATTTTTAGTCAATTATTAAAGGTCCCCTTCACAACACACACAAACTTTCAATGCAGATACACCGTTGTAGCCACGGTAGTCTAAGAGCACAGGCAGGACATGTCTGGAGGGAGAGATAATACACTATTATACCCACTTTTACTAACCCTGCAAGCTTTGTCCTTGAGCAAAATGATTTCAGCCTCAGAATGACAGCAAACACGTTATCACAAGAAAGTGTCATTCGCTACCCCTTGCACTGTTCAGCAGCTAACCACCCTGATACCAGTTTTATATCAGTCTTTCAATTTAAACATTAACAGAAAGCAACACTATAAAATGTCAACTATTAGCAAAAAATACTGCTTGATGCACTACATATTTTCATCCAAATCATTTAATAATTCACAATCCATAAAATATTAATGGCATATGATGTCTGAGCTGCTGGTGAGCACTTTTTGCTTTACCACTTAGTATTCCTGTCCCTAACAGGGAGCTCTCAGGCTGCACCCTCTGCTGCTCACAGACTGTCACAAGTCTTTAGCTGCCCCCACTTGCAAGCAAAATGAAAAGCACCAGTAGCGATGCTCAGACCAGCAGGTTACTTCACATCCCAAGCAGCTCAGTCTGTAGGAACAGTCACAAACCCCAGATACTTACCAGGGAGTTCCTATAAGAGCTCACTATTTACAGGGCAACAGAAAGCAGCTAACACTGAGGACAAGAGGAGGACCACCTGCACCTGCCCATCCTTCTTCCTCTCTGCGAAGAGAAGATGAACTTTGGCATGGTGGAAGAGCCGAGGAACCCTTCTGCAGCCGGCAAACCAGAAGCTTATATACACCTATCCTGAGTCTCCCAGGAAAAGAAACTGCAACTGCTCTTTGAGGTCTGTCCTGAAAATGGGACCAAGAATATTGAACTACTGCTTATAAGAAACATGTAACCTTTCCAGCCGCAAGTATGGCTAACTCAGGCAGGACTAGCGCTTGGGCTGATAACCAAGCACCTCCATCACCACCCTCAAAAACAGTTCAGGGACAGCAACGTCAGAAGCGATCTGTTTCTAACCATCCACATACATTTTTACTGTGGAGAAGTTGTCTCTCAAGACGCTTACCTAACATGCAGAACCACACCCAGACTAGAGCACCTTTGCTCCAGCAGATTTGAAAAATTAACACCCAAACTTGATGTACAGAGAGGACCCCCACATTCATAATTAACAACTGAGGTCTTCAGTGGATATCACTTCAAAGCATGCTAATAACAGAGGTCAAACATCACAAGTGTGTTTTTGAACAAGCTGTAATACTGCAAGAGGTACAGTAGCACCACCATATACTCAGGCAATAGACCTCAGGTAACAATTGCCCCAAAAGATACTCTGGGTCACGGAAAGTACACGAAGTAGGACTTCATGACATTTTTGAGAAGGTGAAGCAGCGCAAAGCAGCACCCAGCATTAAGCAAGAGACAGCACTGCTGAGTACAGGGCACAGCCTGTTGGTTTGAAGCACTTGATAATAATTTTAAATGCCACAACAATTCAGGAGTGAGGAGAAAATTAACTGGAAAATAGCTGGGTACATAAGGAGGAAGGTGTGTGGGCACCTACCATCTTGAGAAATTACCAATGACTGCAACTACAGGAACAGCAGAGAAAGGACAGCTCTGTACTTCTGACAGTACAGTTTATTATACAACTACCTGTGCAAACATTGTCCACAAAGAGCACAGTCTAATGTGCTGCTTTGCTCCAGAAACTCACCTCCAGCAGGGCTGAACTAAACAGTGCTAACACAGCTCTCTGCACTGTATGATACATCTGGTGGAGTTGCCCCAGGATGGATCGGTGCTGCACACAGCTGACAGCAGCAAAAGGAATAAGCCCAACCAGGGAAGCTGGGAGGTCCCTGCCTGGGAGGTACCACGTCAGTGGCCTGCGTGTCTTATCATTTTGCCCTGCCTCCACGAATACTAACCCTCCTTTTGGGTTTGGCCTCCAGATGACAAAGCATGCTGTCAGTACAGTCCTGGCGTGAGTGCTCACCTGAATGCTGAACCACAGAGAGCTCTCCATCCTTCTTCAGATATAAAACAGCAGGGATTTTTCACCTGGTGTCTACATGGTAAGAGCACCTCAACCAAGAGATTACACACAAATCATGTGTTAGTACTGTGGTATTCCAGGGCTCTGCAGGCATAGTTCCTCCAACAGCCAAAGCAGCAAAGTCTGTCTTTGAAAGGGTGAGAACTGATGCTTCCCCATCTACTCCCCTCCATCCCTCCGTGATGCTACAGGTGACAAGGATGAGAAAACCTCTTTCCCGCACCCATTAGGAACTTAACTACCCCAGAGAGGTCAGCCAGACAGCCCTGCTCATCATCCCCGTTTAACATGCAGCATGCCGCATGCCACACAGAACACCCACTTGAAGAAACATGAGAATGCATGGGAAACCCATAGCACTGCCTCCAGGCCCCTGTCGTCTCCCCACTGAATGTCCAGGAATGGCAGGGAACTAAATATGTGCATTCATTAGCAGTCTGTTGCAGAGAAATGATAAAAGTTACTGTAGGACACAGTGTGCAGTGAAAAGACGCATGCAAAGGGATCATTCTTTAGTGCAAAGCTGAGATGCTTTAAAAAAGCAGAAGGCTCTAGCAATTTCTCATCCAGCTCACAACATTTTCAGCTTAACAGAAACAAGATGTCAGATCTCACCAAAGGAAACAACTTACAAAAGAAAACCCACAAGCATGTCATTCCATAGCCCCAGCACCATCCACTCTCCATACCGAGAGCTCTTCACAGCCGTTTGACTCCACCGCCTGTACCACATGCTCAGAGGCACTTCCTCGCTACACAGTCCTGCCTGCCTGCATTCAGCACTAACAGAGCCTGGCGACCTGCTGAGCAGCCTGCAGGTGTCCGGTGTGTCCAAGCGTCCGAATGGGCACTTGATGCTCCGACAGCCAGCGAGGTACTAAAAGCAACCAGCCTCCTGGCAGTCTCTAAACAGAAACTATACATCCACTTGTTATTTCAATTAGACAATTAGCTTATACTTCAGAAACAAATAAAGCCTTTAGCTGCCTTCCTCATGATACCACATTTCTATCTGCGCACTTCAAACTACTACAGTTAAAACCCTTCTTCCAGAAAAAGCAAAAATACCTTAACGACTCCTGCCAACGTCTTACCTCCTCCAAAGCGCAACCGTTCTGCCCTGTCACCTTGAGTCACACCAGCTCTTTCTCTACGGACGGCCACACCCAGATGCCGGCTCTTCCCGCTCACTCTTCACAAGTTGCGAGCACAGCCAGGATATTTGGCTATAATAGAGGTGGGACCCTTCATCCTCAGCATGGTGTTGGCTCTGACAAGTTTTCAGCCAAGGAGCCAACCTGTACACCAAAGTATTCAAAACTCCCCACAGACAAGCACAGCTCTGCACTTGTGTACACCTGCCAAATAACCACAATCCAAACTGCCTGAGGTCCACTAACCACAACATTAGCAAATAGCTTGAGTGGAACAGTTGGGTTTCGAGAGAAATTTGGAGGAAACAGCACAGACAAGGTTAGCAAAGGAGAGATTGGTTAGCAAAAGAGAGACATTCAAAGATTAAAAAGCACCAGGAAGCATGTGGCAACCAAGCAGGCTCACATCGCAAGAGAGGTGAGCAAAACTGACCCCAGCAGGGCAGAGAAGGGGCAGCAGGGCCCCTTCAGACACACAGGGCGACAGGATACATTTACGCTCTCCTCTGCTTCCAAACAGCAAGAGAGTATATTCACCACCAGAAAAATTACAAGGTTTTTGGGACTAGTCACTTCCCTCATTGTTGGGAACAAACCTTTGCGTGCTTTAAGACAGCATTCAGTTCTCCTGTACTCGTGGCAGGGGAATGCTACCGAGCTAGGAGCAGGACTTTGCCAGACTGCCCACTCCCCACAGCCAAGTGCTCTGACAGCTCATGGTGGCCGCCGAACTCCACCACTCGTCCACAGGCCCGTATTCTGTCAGGACGCACAACAAAATCTCTTTTTCCGTGACAGTCCACCCTGTTGTAGCAGGTGCAACAAAGAGCAAAGTCCCAGCAACTGTTGCAAGATTAAAATTTCAATGCCCAGGGTTTGTCTCAGGGACGTGGGTGAAACCCAGCCTCCACAAAGCAGCACCTACTCACTATTTTAAAAACTGTTCCTATTGTTACTAGAATCGGAGCAGCGTTAACTTTAGGCTAAGAAGAAAGTTCTCATCAAAATCCCTGGAGTTTACACTGGTGTTCCTATTGACACGTAAAAGGTTACTGTGCTACCGGTGGTATTTTCATTAAAGCTTTTTAAATGGATTCGTTTGCTTGTCGTGGTTACTGGGCAACTAGCTTCTGTGCTCTGGCTGGCGCTGGCTGTGCTGGGATCAGCAGGGGAACTGGGAAACTGTTCTGGAGGATCCAAGATCAGCCACGGCAAGCCCATCCCATCGTGTGCGCCCACTCGGACCGTCACAACATCCAAGCTCTTGGGCATTTGGGGGGAAAACGGGACAAAGCCATCCTGTTAGGTCAGGAAACGCCCTTCTCCCGGAGCCGGCTGTGGCGGAGGGGGCCTTGCGAGGCAGGGACCCGCCTGCAGCCCCTCGCTGCCGGGACCCCACCGCGCCGCAGCCCCTCGCCATGCGCCCTCCTCCTGCTTTAACGGAGGGACGGCTCCCGAGGGCGGCGGGGACGCCCCCGAGGGCCGGTCACACCAGCCAGGCCCCGGTCGGCACCGGAGGACCCGGGGGCCGCCCTCCACCGCCCCTCCACCCCGAGGCCTCCCGCGGCCCGGGCCTGCGGGGGCGGCTCTCACCAGACACCGGCGACCTCGAAGGCGCAGGCCGGCAGGTCCATCAGCATGCTCCCGGTGACTCCGCTCTCTGCGGGGGCAAGCACAGCCTTCAGCGGCGGGGCCCGGCCGCCCCGCGGGGCTGCCCGGCCCCGACCCCGCGGCCCGCCGTTACCTCGGAAGCGGTGCAGCAGGCTGGGCTCGCCCACGCCGCAGAGCGAGAGGTGCTGGCAGAGCCGCTCCGTGTCCCACAGCCGCGGGTCGCAGCAGTCGCTCTCCGCCGCGGGGCCGCGAGGTCCCTCAGGGGAGCCATCGCGCCGCGCCCGCTTGGCGGGAGCCGCGCCCCAGCCCACCGCCGGGCTCCCCATCCCGCCGCCGCCGCCGCGCAGGCGCAGCGCCCGCTCCGCTCGGCGGGGGGACAGGCGCCGCCGTGACGTCACGGCAGGCTGTCCCCCGCACTGCGGCGGGCGCGAGCTCGGTGCCGTCCCTCGCCGCCCCCGGTGCCCCGCACCGCCCGGGGAGGGGGGCCCAGCGCGGAGCCCTTTGCCGTCGACGCCGGGTTGTGACCCGGCACAGGCAGAGCTGCTGGAGCGAGATGAACGACGCTCCCCGCAGCGGCAGGTTACTGTGAGGGATTCAGACGTAAATAGCTGGAAACCAGCACCAGCAGGGCCCGTTCATCATCCCAAATCCCAGCTCGGTCACAAACATCGGCCTCCATGAGGGTACTCCCAAAATACATGATGCCACAGTGCTATTGCCCTCAAACAATGCTGCTGAAGACACCCAAACCCAAGACCTCGTTCCCAAGACATCACAGGCAATGAAACAGGTGCACCCCAGCTGCCAGACTCTCAGTTGCTCACAGCCACGACGACCGGACACCACGAGCATCACAGATAGAGGCATGCGTGCTGGCTTCCAGATATCATGTCCACAAGTAACATCCCAACATCCATGAAACCAGCTCTGCTGCGAAAGGCCTCTGCATGCCAGAAAGGCCCCAGAAGGGGCCTGAGACTTTGGCTCCCAAATACGGACCCTACAGAGCACAGCTGGCAAAATCTCCGCTGCCTGGATCCATCCCTGACAGTCTTCTCAGAGATGCACCCACCACACGTGAAGCTCACACCCTGGCGCCCCTGATAGACTGGATATTTGCACCAGCACAGCTCTTGGGGGGAGCCCGCTCACCCACTCACTGCTCCCTGCACCCCCATGGACTGCAGTTGTGCCAGGCAGCTCCTCCTTGAGGACAGCCTGCCGTGCCACTGCCGTCACCAGCACGTCCCAGGAGATCCAAACCCCAGTACATCTCTGAGCTCCCTCCATGCTTCAGCAGTTCTGCGATGCCCAGCACAAGCTGCGCTTACTGCGATGCTGCACAGGCTCCCCCTGGGGAAGGTCACACGTCATCCCTCAGCAGTATGCACACACATGTTGGGTTTAGCTGGCAAGGTTTAGGTAGCAGGAGGGCTGCAGGGGTAGCCTCTCTGAGAAGACACCAGAAGCTGCCCCCATGTCAGGCAGAGCCAGCTCCAGCTGGCTCCAAGACAAACCCACTGCAGGACAGCTGCAGCTGGGAGAGAGAGGAGCGAGAAAATGTGTAAAACAGCCCTGCAGGCACCAAGGTCAGAGAAGAAGGAGGGGGAGGAGGTGCTCCAGGCACCAGAGCAGAGATTCCCCTGCAGCCCATACAGAAGACTGTGGTGAAGCCCATGGATGATCCCACACCAGAGCACGTAGAGATGCCCTTAAGGAAGCTGTGGCCCATGGAGAGCCCACACAGGAGCAGGCCCTTGGCAGGAATTTCAGCCCATGGTGGGGACCCCATGCGGGAGAGGGCAGAGCGTGAGGGAGGAGCAGCAGGGATGAAGCGTTACAAACTGACCCCAACCCCCATTCTCCAGCACCACTTGCAGAGAGAGGAGGTAGAAAAGTCAAGTGTGAAGCTGAGCCTAGGGGGAAGGTGGTTTTAGTTTTGTTTTTGTGTCTCATTATCCTACTCTATTTTTAATTGGCAGTAAATTAAATTAATCTTCCCCAATTCCAGTTTTTTGGCCATGATGGAATTGGTGAGCAATCTCCCTGTCCTTATCTCAACCCATGAGCTTTTTCATATTTTTGTCCCCCTCCATCCTGCTGAGGAGGGGGAGTGAGAGCACGGCTGGACGGGCATCTGGTAACCAGCCAAGGTCAACCCACCACAACACATTTCTGGGAACTGCTGTGTTTTTGTCACAACTTCTCCACCACAGTTCAGACATGTAGAAAAGAAAAAAAAATCATCACCTTAATAACAAAAACCCTTTTCTAGGTTTTTCTTGAGGTCTCCATATGGAGCAGAGCTTACATGTTTCAGTCATGCTACAGGAATTTGCTTTTATAAGCAAATATTCTGCTTTCTCACTTCTCAGCTCTTGTTAGGGAAGTGCACTTAATGCTTGCTGCCAGTTTTTCATTTGGCTGAGAGTCCCTCTCCATCCCCTCTGGGTCTTTCTGAGATTTCCATTAGCACTGTGCCTTTACCACATGAAATGAAACTGTCTGGCAGCTAGTCCCACCCATTTAGAGGAAACACTCCTCTTCCTGGAAGGAACCTTAGGAGACTAGAACAGGCCAGATCCATTAAGGAACATGACCATATAAAGTAGCCTCGCACCCTTTCCATTTCCCCTCTCCCACACATATGACACCCAAATGTACACTGGTGCTTGTCCTTTTAAGGAATAATTCATCACCTGTCCATTCCATGCCTCTACCACTGTCAAAAACTGCCCTGCATAGCTCAATACCCAGATCATACCTACAGAGCTTTTTGGGGAGGGGATGGAGTTGAATGCATCCTACCCACAGGCCCAATACATCTGCAGTGCTTCCCAAAAAAAGAAAAAAGAATATTGAAAAAAAATCGAGAGGGGTCTCATTGCATTCGTGCCCTAAAAACAGCAAGGGAGGAATACCCTGAAACGGCAGGATATCCTTCTTGGATCAATACAGAAACTGTTTATTACAACACCAGATGAACACGTGGAGCAGCAACAGGATCAAGGGGTACCAGTTTCACTGGTAGGAAGAAAACATAACTATGCTAGGCAGGGCGTTGTTCTGAGCAGCACAAAGTTGCTAGTAATGAAACAAAGCACGTGAAGAAGGGGAAGGGAGGAAAAAGTGTCTACGTTTGCACTTTTTTGCATGCAACACAGGAAGCCTGAATGCCCTCCCAGCCCCCCACCATTGCTGCATGCACAGGAAATCCTAGTGCAGCTCTAGGCATGCAGCTTGGCGCAGAAACCCAGAATGAATCCAACAGGACCCCTGTTGATGACAAACAAAAAGCAAGGCACATGTTAAAAGTCAGGATGAGGAGGGATTAGTCCTGTGTAGGGTCTCTCCCCCCCCCCCCCCTTACATGTTTCTAGCAGCACTTTCCTGGTTTAGCTGGACTCTGTGAAGCAGCAAATTCACTGCTGGAAGGTAGCACTGCTGCAGAACTGAAGAGTTCGCAGCAAAGCCATCCGTGACTTGGTGCCAGTTCCTTCCACAACCTCATCTGCTTGAGCACTGTATTTACATGTTAACTAGATGAAATTCTTGTGACTAAATTCTTGCAAAACTGTTTTTCTGTTACTGGGAGCTACAACAGATGACATATAAGAAAGAGAAGGCAAAGAGGATGCTTGCATTAAAGCTGCTATAGCTTAAGTTCGCTGTGCCCGAGCTGAAAGGCAGCACCTGATTTGGGGAGCACTGCCGTGGAGCGAACTGGGCTCCCTTAAACCAAAGGTTCCCTGTTACTCAGGTTTATTAACCTTCAAGACGAGGCACCACATGAGCCCCATGCCCACCAGCTCTGCCCAGCTTTCTAGCTCAGATAGAGCAGGGCAGCCCTGAGCCCTGGCTGCAGGCAGGTTGGGAACCACAAGCGTATCCACCTCTGACTCACCTGCTGTCTAGCACACTTCTGGTCACTTGAGGAAGTTGATAAGTTTTTTGTGTTTGGCATCACATTCAGCTGACACTTGTTTTTCAAGAACTGCTACTTGGGTGATGAGTTATGTACTTATTGTAAACTCTGGAGATTACAGTAAACTCAGTTTCTTTGGTGTTAAAAGAGACTTAGACACATTCAGCTTCTTTCATCCGAGAGCCCAGCCTTTCTCATGTGCTTGCAGTCCCTTCATAGCACCTCCTTTTGTGTCCCATTTCAGCTCTTGCTGCTCCTCGTGTATCAAACAAAAAACCGCTCCCTGAGTCACAAGAGGGGAGTGTAAGAAGAGTATTTCCTAACAGGAAACTAAATAGAGAATCAGTTTCAATTCCCTACACTGCTTAATTGCACTCTAACAACAAACTTTCTTGAGGCCCCATCTTAGTACAACACTCCGGATGTGGCAACCTCATATTAACACACTGCTTGTATGTAAAGCGCAAGCAGATTTTTTGGTATTCTCCCCAGTGGTGTTAATAATCTTTTGACTCTCTGGAAAGCCAATCTGTTGTAAACATAGAAGCTCTGAATCCACTTCAAGCAGTGTTAAGGATATGTTTCAGGTACAGAACTAGTGAAAAATCGGTCTGGCTGGGGAAAACCACTATCCTAGTGGAGCAGATGCAGTTTGCAAGACTTGGATACAATAGCCTCATTGCTCACTTCACACTGCCCGCGATGTTTTTCCCTCACCGGCAGTCTGATCCACAAAAGGAGGTTTACAAAGAGAAAAGCCAGCCACATTTTCACAGCTACGTCCCTCAACAGCCCTTTGGGTTGGTAACTACAGTTTACAGCTCTGGTATCAAAAGTCATTGCAACTGAATCTGCACAAATTGGCCTACTTTCCCCACCCCAAGCAGATGCACAAGAAGAGGTATTTAAAAAGCTACGAGTTCATGGCAGCTTTATGCCTATCTGTAGTGACAAAACAAGGTGGTACAAATCTGAACCTGTCCAAAGCTGGTTTTGAATACATTTGCGCATCTGGGAGGAAGGCAGCCAGGACCAGCACACTGCAGCGTATGGCTGCAGTGCTGGGAGGTCAAGAACCAGGAGCCCAGAGCAAGTCTTACAGCTCACCTATGCTGGAGTCACACCTCCCTCTGCAGGCACCTCACCTACCACTGCAGGATTTCCTTCTTTTCAGTGTTCTTCAGTTACTTCATGTAATGTATTACTCACCTTCTCCTCCCAGAAACCATATCCGACTGAAGCGCAAACAGTACAGAAACCTTGGGAGGAAACTTCAGACAGATCACATGAAAGATGATGAATTTAAACTGAAAAAATTCTGAAGAAAGTTAAGGGAGCGTAAAAATGATTAAGGTTTTTGACATTTCAGAAAATGCAAACAGAAGGCATCATTTAATGCATTACCACAGAAAGACCACAGGAGATACAGCAACACAGGTTAAAATACTTTTTAATTGTTTATTACAAAATACATATTTACATGTGAAGGCACTTTGAAACCGTTACAAAATTTTCATAAGCTATTGGTTTAGCTGTTCAACAAGTCCAAAAATATTTTTCTATCATCACCTAAAAAGGTGAAAAAATCTGAACTGCATCCAGTTGTAGTACATTCATTTTTCTAATGAAAAAACACTACACCTGATGACAACTTGTAAGGATTTTAGCACCATCAGTTTTCTACAGTTTCAGAGAATACAGTAAAAGTGTGGTGAACAGATATGCAAGGAGAGATCTGCACATGATGTTGAATTAAAACCAAATCAACTAAACTCTTGTCATACAACATTGCTGAAAGACTTACGCTGTTAAGCGTGATCGTACGTTTCCCACCCAGAAAGGCTGCAGTCCTCCATGCAAATAGAGCAGGCTCTGCCAAAACCTAAGTCAAGATTCCCCATTTCCCCCCCAACACAGGAGGCTTTATGGTCTGGACTTTATTGAACCATTGAATGGTCACAGTTGTAACAGCACTGATGAGCAGGTCAAGACAGAAAGGTTGTTTCTCTTGTAGTTTTTAATCTCAAGATCTGAAGAAAAGTATTAAAAATTGAATAATATTAAAGGAACTGAACAGAAGAATCTACATGAAACTTAGTCCACTGCGTGGCTATTTCCTCATACTGCAGCTCTGTATGGTCAAACCTTTCAAAAATAAGCTTTTTTTGGAAAGTAAAAAATATCAAATATTTTAGTAGTTAATAATTCAAAATCAAGTTATGGAGTTTGTAAACTTTCTACTCACTGCTGAGTAGGGTCCCTGCACACATACACTTTTAAATACATTTTTCCTCCATCATTGCTGGCCAGATTCATTAGCTGAGAATGCTGGAAATCATCACAGCGCTTTTTCCTGCAACTGTGGTACAGCAGCTCTTGCAGCATGTACTAAACAAACCAAACAATGAAATGAACAGAGCTCTTTAAGCAAGTCCTATGCAATTGTTAGTTTTTTTTTTTTTCAGTTCAATATACACATAAACTGAAAAATACAGTGCTGAGAAGTTTCTCTATGGCTCTAATCTTAAATGTAATTATGAAATAAGATCAAGCTACTGATTTACAGTAATGAATAAACCTTGACTTTTCTCCATTTGGTAAAATAAACCCTACTAAATCCCTCAGCGTTAAAAACTTAGTCACAAGAATTGGATGCTGGAATTTACATATTTCCAATGCATCCAAGCCTTTCATAGCTACAAAAACCCCATATATACAAACATGCCTTATCTGACGGGCTTACATTCAGTGTAGATACTACACAAGAGGCTAAGATCTTCAGGAAAAAATAAAATGAAGAGGTACAATTTGTTAAATGAATTCGTGCATTTGACCAGCTGTAAGATGGCCAAAGGCCCCACTGTTTTTCAACTGTAACCAGCTCTTACTTCTTCATGGGTAAGCTGCAATATGTATGAACAGCTTCTACAGCAGGGTTGCTAGCAGGCTTCCAAGAGGAAAGGAGCAGCTCCCATGGCAGCATTCACTGGCTTGAGAGAAAGGTAATTCAGACTCCCTGAACCATATCTTGGTGCTTTACCAGATGTCATTGTCCAATTTAAGTCACTG
The DNA here is from genome assembly GCA_031468815.1 of Morus bassanus. Lineage (NCBI taxonomy): Eukaryota > Metazoa > Chordata > Aves > Suliformes > Sulidae > Morus > Morus bassanus. Next base: position 25,700,745 of record CM062575.1, on the reverse strand, counting down.
CTAGTTGTACTTTTTGATTATTGCCTTTGTTATTGCAAAAGCTGTCCGATCCATGTCATAACGTAAACTTTTACTCAAGTTCTGACAGGAGATGAAGCACAGCACAAATCATACAGTTCAAAACTGCTCAGCTCTTCCTGAGGCTAAACAATCAATTTTTTCTCTGCTCCAGTTACTCCACAGTAAAATAATGCATAAAATTCCACATTCTTTTAAAATAAGGCACTTTTAAAGTTTCTTCCCCAATTACCAAAAGCTTGAGGAAACTTAACTGACTTCACTCATTTCCTTATTATTATTCAAAAAATAAAACCAATATTACTAGCAGCTGAGTTACACTCAGAACTCATGATGCTCTAAATTAGGCTGGAGAACATCCAATATGGCTTCCTATGGATCACTCTTTTCCTAAAACAGCTCAAACAGAGTAACTTATAGCACAGCATAGCCTTTGGGAATGAAGATCATCACCACCTCTCATTCTCTGGCATTTACTACTTAATCCTTACTTTTTGCATCCTGTGGAAGTCAGGTAAAAGTTCAATGTTGAAGAAACCTGGCAGTTGTCTGTATACAAAAGCAAGAAATAAATAGCACAACAGCTGTATCCAACTCCATAGCTTTTAGATCCCACAGAAAACTGGCAGTTTTAATGATTTGCTCTTTCACTGACAACATCCTGGAGACGTTTGAGTAGAATGTCATCATTTTCCTGGCAGAGTCGCTTCATAGGGGATTCAGTGTCACTATCAATAGTTATTGCTCGTTTCTTACTCCGGTGTTCACCTTGTTTTATCATATTGTTGATGTCCTTCAAACTCTGCAATCAAGATAAAAAATCATGAGTTACTAGGACTCCATTTCAAACTTCCTCTGGTTTTCAACTATCTGAGAACAAAGAGTTATTCTGACCCTCTTTGCTGAGTGATGGATTCTACATCAAGAATTCCACCCTTCACCGCAAACTGAGAGAACAGTTAAATGAAACCTCACTGCATTAGAACACATCCTAATTAGGAGATTAATTAACCCTCTCTCAAATTGACTACTTTCAACCTTTTCACTTTCTACCTTGGAAGGGCTCCCACTAAATTTATACAGTAGTGCAGTTCGAGGTGTCAAGCAGGCACCGTTCTTGTGAGGCGAAACATAAACAGAATGCTGTTGAGAGATCCGTCGAGGAGACACTGGCTGTTGCCTAATGTTTGGGAACGGAGACAAGGGAGGGGCTTCCATCTGCAAGAGAGGACAAATTTAGAGAGGAGCTGAATCAGAAGCTGTTTAAGAGCAGTAACTTCACAGAAGGAAAGATCAATACACTTCCAAGTCTTCTTTAGAAGATTTTATCTCGTAACAGTTAAACAACAGATCAAGTATCCACCAAACAACAAAACAAATTTATTTTCCAGATGCGTTACACAGATGCTCCACAGGCATTTGAGCAAATGGGTGTAGCATCGATATAAAGAAGCTGAAATCAGGGTTGTAAACTAAACTGCATCTGTATTTGTTCTCATGAAAGGCTGTTAAAGCAAGTCCTCATACCATCACCTACAACTACTGGATTTCTGTAACCACACCAGGTGAGTAACAGAACAAAGTTATTGACATATGTCAAATTGACATATGTCAAAAAAACGACGGTGTCTGATTACTACATACAGCAAAATTCCAAAATACTTTACTTACTACATGATCCTGGTTTGTGATATCGTACTTCAGTGCAAATGATTTTACTCTTCCTACATAGACTGCATTGTAAAATTTAATAAGATCTCCTCTCTCCTCTGTTCCTGACTCACTGGAGTTCTCTGCTGCAGATTGTCCTGAGGAACTGCCAGTTTTCCCAGACGAGTCTAACAATAAGAGAGAGCTTCAGATTTCAGAGACATAGTATCAGCAAACTGGGCGCTTCAGATTCAAACTTACAATATCCAGCTGACAAGAACTCATCAAAACTGACTAGTTAATGAGATGAAGTAAAGAAGTGTGCTTCAGACAGGAGCAGGGTGTGCTGTAGGTGGTTATGAACATTAGGAGGAGCTACAAATCGCTGCTAGCAGGCCAGTGGATTATGGCTAAAAAGACCAACATAAATCTTTATTCCAAACTTGGAAATACCTGTAGCAAAAAATTGTAGTACAATTGACCCCTTCTCCCATGCTTATTCTGGGGAGTGGTACAAAGCCATTTGTTGCTCTTAAAATTAAGTTTTAAGCAGGCTGACAATGCCCAGCTTTCAGCTTCTGTTGAAGTTTCTAGTGACCAGGTGGCAAAGAATAGCTCTGTACTCAACTCATGTCTGCTGCAAGGAAGCCATGACACCGTTTGTTCAGGCATATTACAAAACAGCTGTTCAGTGGAAAAAGCTGCAGCCGCACAGCAAGTATACTTCTGTTCATGTTTTCTCCCCCCTAATTAAGCCAGACCACTACTGAATACAAACTTCTATGTTTCATCCTCTGTGCCAAGCAACCCAGGGCAACAGAGAATAAAACCTCTTGCAATCAGCGCACTAGGAGACAAACAACAAAAGCTTCAGCAGATACCCATAAGTGTAACTCCTCAGCGTGTCTGCCTTGTGCCACAACACAAGCATAAGTGCCTGTCAGCTGGTGCCAAAAGAGCAGGAGTTAATACTAGTTAAAGGAGACATGAGTCTATTAACTGAAGAAAAAGTCTAGCAGGAAAAGCAACTGAAGAACTTTGTAACCAAGTACATTTGTTTAACCAAACACTGGAGCCCAGTGCCACTTCAGATGCTCTACGACATCCAGGAATTATGGAGCTGCTAGATAGGATGCTGAACCTACAGGAGATCAGCATGTTCTTGGACCCTGGTGGAATCCTCAAAAGGCATTTAAAAATGGCTCTAATCCTCATTCAAGCAGCTGAATCCCCACCCACAGTGGGAATTTACCATACAGAACAGTCTTCCAAATTTCTGTGTGCATTCTGGCTGCAGATATGCTCTGCTCATGGGTTCATACATTGGTTTGTGACCTCAGTTTCCTGACATGCCACTAAAAATGGGCATGGCACAATTTTCATGCTTTTCTCAAATACTACTCATCCCTTTTCTCCTCTAACCCAGAGCAAAGAAAATATCAACTATTTAAAAGAAACCTGAATAAAAGAAAATGGTGGTCTTAGAGAGTCACCATTTTTATTTTCTGAAACAAGTTCTCCCTATTTAAGTCTTCAGGATAGGTGATATTAAGAAAAAAACCTGTCATAATATTCCAGGTACTGTTCATCTTTCTTTGTTAACCAGTGTTGCTGTGCAAGAAGAACTACAGTATCACTGACACACTAATGAAACACTTCAACCTTGAGCAACCAATTTAAGGAAACAAAATTTAACATTTTTTCCAACTAGGAAGGGTATTTTCCATATCCACCACACAGGAGGACTACTGACAAGATGGTTTCTTTTTCAACAATACATTTATTTTTCTTTAATACATTTAAAACTGTAAAAACTTCCTTCACTTCTCCTTATTACTTGACAGTTCAATTGTTTAAAAGCCCACAAGTACATTTTTAAAAACAGCAGACTACTTTGCTGTACTTACCTTCTGTCATCTCCACATCTTGGTTTGCATTTTTGTCCAACAGGACATCGGCAGAAATATTTCTCAACAAGACACTCCTATAAACCTACAGGACACCGGGGAAAAACACTCTTGTCAAGGAAAACAAGGAAGTCAGAAGACTAAATGAAATCCAGCTGAATAAGAATGAATATAACACCGAAGAGGATTTGACTTTTCCCTTATCAGAATAAGCATTTGAAAAGCCACCTCCATCTGAGATTTATAAAAAGGAAAGTTAATACTATTTACTCACGTGGCTGTTTGCTTGTGGCTGATTTCTGTAACTTTTCATTATGTCCTGAAAAGTTCTTTCCTCTTTGGTTACCTGGAAGAGAAAAGGCTATTGAAGGCCAAGTGCAAACAGCAAGGTCAGGCTGCTCAGGTCCAGTCTATTCAATTAGCTTCCCTCTATACAGCTTCTTCATGAGTATTACTATGAATACACGATTTTAGAACTTAGTTCTGGTGATGAGAATATGAAAAAACAAGCATTTTTCTTGTTCAGGCATTCCTTGTTTCTTAGCTACTAAAGTCTTTTGTTGCTTATGATGCTTAGGAATTATTCCTTTTCCGACTTTTCTTCTAGTGACACTAAAAATTAATGAAGGGAAACATTATTAAATCAAAAATGTATTTGTAAATTTGAAAACTGGACCCCTTAACTTTCCTAAACAGAAAGTGAGGAAATCCTGAACAAAACACTAGGCAGATACATACACACATGCAATTTCAGCTTTCTTTTGTACCGGAAAATAACTCATTTGTTAAAGGACTTTGTTTTTCAGCCATGCACCTGTAGTTTTAATAGCAGATGAGCATTAATATTTGTAGTAGGAGCCAGAAGAGAACGTATCAAGGTCTCTGGCTAAATTGTCAGGTCTCACACTGCACCGGAGACAGCACTCAGAAGAATGTATTTTAAAAACAAAACAAAAACAACTGACAAACTACATGATAAAATACAGAGCACTGGCTATTCAATGGTATTGCTTTTCTACAGCTATCAGTATTGATGCCAAATGAGCCTAAAACTATGCTACAGTTATTAAGAGCACAGGTTGTCACAATTTGAACATCAGTTTCCTTCCACAGATAAGTGCTCCTATTTGTCGTCTTCAAGAAGAAAAGATAATCCATCCCCAACATTTTAGAGGAGCCTGGGCTTACTTTCACTTTCCTGAATTTGTGTCTGAATCAGACTTGATGGCCATTGTAACCGTCAGCTCTGAAATTCGAGTCAAAACAATATTCCAGTTTCATAATCCAACTTAATAACAACTTAAATCAATGCTGTCAAATTGAATAAGAAATGAAGAAATACGAGTAGCAGGCAACCAGCTCAATTCCTCAACCTGAATCTTCAAAAGCCAAGAGGATTTCTGTGGAATAGAAACTTTCCATCCATAAGTTTGTGAGCTCCTGCAGATTTTTGCATCTGCCTAATTCTGTAACTGTAATGGCATTTTTAGTTCAGATTACACAGATCAAAGATGACGAACAGAACAGAAAACACAAATATGGGGCAATGAGACCACACAGTGCTTTGCTGATGCTGACCAGTGCTCATTATGAACGCACTCAGGAAGAGAAGAAAAATCCTCTCTTAACCAACTGGCTGGTTGACAGCAACTTTCAAGATTACAGAAAACAAGGAAAAAAATATACTGGGACTTCTTGGAAGGACTCTTCCCTTCCCTCCAGTAATGTGACATGAATAAAGCAATCAAATTATAAACTATGAGCACAATTTACATTTTCAATTGACATAAAATTCTCTGAATTTCTTAAAAGTACACGTTACCTTTGCCATGATATAAAAGGCACAGAGGAGGAGCTGGTCTAAATGTCTGTCCTTCATTAGATCAGCACAATGAACCAATGTGAATTCAAAGCACGTCCATATCTTCCTGCGCAAGTCATTGGAAACATCCAATTTTAAGCACAGATCACGCAAGCGCACGCTTGCCAGATGATAAACCTGGAAGAGAAAGACACACAGTAAATAGTCAAGCCAAATGAGCTTAACCTAGTCTGCAAAAATGAAAGTCCTCAGAGTAGAGCTGTTCTATGTTTGAAGTTTGTTTCCACAAAACTTCCCCCTCAGCCCAAGACAATGTCTTCAAACGCTGACCTGTCAACTCTGTTCAGATGTTGGATCTCCAATCCTTATAGGAAATCTGCTTAAAAACATTATGATTATAGCTTCTATACCATCTCACTCACTCACTAGAATGGAACACTTCCAACAAGCACAATTAAGTATAATCTTAGATTAGCAAGCTAATAGATTTTTCTTTCTGATTACCAAAAATCTGTCTCAAAACCTGAAATAACTATCAAGTGTAACATTAGCCTTCTTCCATTTATTTCAGAAGTTCTCTCTTCATGGATAGTAATTAGGCACATTCTTTATGTTGGAAAGCAGGAGGAATTAATTTCATTTTCACTTGTTCTACTGAACAGGAACAAGAATGGAAAGTAGTGAAAAACTATCATTTTGAATATGATGATCACTGTAAATAGAAGGTCAAAATTTAAAGACAAATTTAAGTGAAGATTTTAGTTCTCCTTCATAACTGAGTATGTTGTCTACCAAATAGTTTGTCAAATACATGGCTACAGCTGAAATATTCCCCAACTGAGAGTAAAGGTTCCAAAATGCAGTCTGAGTTCACGCCTGGCAGCTGGCTCATCAATTCTTCATCCATTCTCAGAGGGAGGGAGGGAGACTGTCACTATCAAAATTAAAGAACCAATAGTTCAGACACAGGATGTGGCTTACAAGTGTTTCCAGGAATTAGCTTCTGTATTAAGATTTACCTTAAAGATCATTGAATGTAGAATTCTCTAGGTTTACAATACAGATACCCTAAAAGGGAAAACCTCTGAAAATAACTTCTCTAGTAAGAAAATAGCAAAATATCTTCTAATATTTTTGAGAGACTAATATAGGCATATATTCTTTGCAGGCATTTAGGCAAATTACCCCTGCCTCCTCCAAAGACCCCTCACTCACTCCAAGTTGGAAATGAAAGCAGCTAGAAACAAGTAATCTGAAGTTTCTCTGAAGCACACCTGGTTCTTAACTTACCCCTGAAATACTTCATTATTTTAAGAAGTGCCTTCTTTCTAGAAACTTTTTGATAGCATGTTATTCATCATGGCTTTCTTAGGCCCCATACCAGCAAGATCAGCACTACTGGGTAGACCTCAGAACATTGCAAGTGAGAATCTCCAGATGCAGGATCCAAAACAGTGCAGTTTTGAAAGAGCAAGACAAAGGAGAATAATCTCATTTCTGGTATGTCTAACCCTTGCAAGTGTGGGAGGCAGTAAAAATAGACAAAAGAAGTAAGAACTATGGATATTTCCTAGGGATTTATTTATAGAAGCTGCTAATTAAAAGAAAAAAAACCATGAAGCATCTTATGGGGAGGGAAAGGGAGAAAATTTGATTCTCTGCAACATCTGACAACATCTTTTCCCTTCTCCCAGGAATATAAGAACTGCTCGTGCCAAAGGAAAGGTAGAGAAGGTGAAGACTGAAAGGTAATGAAAACTGCACAAGAAGGGAAGTTTCAGCATGGCCACAGACAGCAGTAAAGCATGACTTCCTAATAAAGACACTTACCTTTCTGTAAAACAGTGCCAAGGATCCCGTTTTCTTTGGTTTGCTTGCTGATGACAGATGCACCTCTTGTGCTTGATTCACCGGAGGGTGGCAGGGAGCCTGAGCCTCCATTTTACATGGCTGACCTAAGTTCATCGAAATGGGTATCAGTGTGATCCCACCCATTTCATTTGTAATACCTGGAGATGATACACACATCCAGAAATAAACCATTTGCTCCTCTCATGCTGCAGAGTTAAATTTCAAATCATAAATTCATTCACAAACATTTCATACTAAAGACATCTCATCCTTCTGTACTGGATGCTAAAAAGACTCTTCATCCCTCAGTCTTCAGAAATGAGTAAAAATTACATTTCTGGTAATGCTTAAAGGAAGAACATGACTGTGAACAATCATTTCTAAAACTATTTGAAAGTACAAAGTTTACAAGAAATCACAATTTCTGTAGCCAGAAATGCCAAAAAAGGCATTCCCTTTTTTTTTTGTATTATTCTGCAAACCTGACAGCACATTGTATACAGTCCTTATTAGTTTCCTCAGTAGTCAAATTCTCTTCCTGAAAATCTCCTTAAACATGACAAGGGGAGAATTTTCTTTTCATCTTTACCTATAGACCCAGTTTTTAAATTAAAAAAAGGCTAAAAAACTCGTTTCTCATGCAACATTTTCAGAAATATTCAAGCATCACCCAACTTCAACAAAACAAAAATCCCCCACTATTTTGCTAACGTTAACATGTAGCCCTTATCCAGAAATTCCAGAGCCTTTTAAGATTATAGTAGACCAAAGTTAAGACAAACAGTAGTAAAACATTATTGGAGCCAAGAACGAAAGCATCGCTTAATCTGTGGTGAGGTCTAACTGGAAGGAGCAAGAACTCCACAAATTTATTCGCAAGGAGGAATCCTCAGGATGCTTCTCAGATCTCAGATGTCTCCATAGAAGGAGATGTCAATATAAACGTCAACCTTTTTTTTTTTTGGGATAAAGTGATACAAGTTCTTTTAAAAAAGAAAAAGCAATACATGTTCAAGATGCATGGTCGTTCTAAGCAGATCTTAAGAGCAAGCAAAGCATCTAGCAGAGAAGAAAAATGGGAAGAATTCGTACCGTGCAGCGGGATAGTAATCTTCTGTCCCGCTTTTCCCGGTACTGTAGCTGTTGTCATGGTCAGCACTGTTTGGCCAGGAGAAACTGACACATTTTCAGCAGCAATGCTTGATGCTGGAGCAATTGTCAACTTAGTTCCTTCAGTTAAAATTTTTTCCGTCTGCATTTCTTTGGGGCTGTCATCTCCAAAGAGCCTTCTCTTCGCACTTCCAGCTGTAGGAGAACTGTAGCGCTCATGAACAGAGATTGGTGACAACGGCTGCATGTCTAGTATGCAAAGGAGAAAGAAAAAAAAAGCCTTAAGAGGAGCTGCTTAATAGGAATACTTCTCCACAGGAGGAGAAAAGGCTGACCTTCAAACTACAAAACCAGAGTACAAGAAATTGCCTCTAGTTAAGAACTAATCTCACAGTTCACTGTTCCTAGGTGACGGGAACAAGGCCTATAATCTAACTGTCTCCTTTTATTTTGTAGTCAGCCCAGACAGCTCAGTTTCACAATCAGGTACCACATGGAAGACAAGAGTAACCAAGCTAATTTGCAGAGACCAAGGAACACGCAGGATTACAGATACTTACTGCAGTCTGCTTAGCAGATTAGTAATACTTGCAAGTGCTATTCCTCTTAACACATTCCTCTACAGGAACACTGACCACACTCCCTGGATACGCTATCTTCTGTGTGTTCTGACTTTTAAACTCTCTGAACTAACCCCAGTCAGAAGCCTCCACCCTCATCCACCGCTGGCTCCTCTCAGGCTTTTCAAACATTTGCTCCAGTAGTAAGACTGAAGTACACAATACTAATATACAGACTTCTGTTCCTCTGGCTTTTTGCATTTCTGAAGTCTGCTAGCCACTTGCGAGGATACGACTGACAGCAGTTTCCTATTTCCACGAAGCAGAAACCTTCTGGATAACTGGCCATATATGACTGATTGGAGACCTTACTTCTAACTCTGCCAGGATGGTTTTCTTGGTACCAGGGACAAATAAACATTTCCAATCCCCACCATTTTTCATCTGAAGTTAGGAGGAGTGTTATGGTACCAGATTCTCATATACAAGATAAAGTCTCACACAGCCCTACCCATATATAAGACACCATCTCCAGGTTGCTTTCCCTTCCATCAAACAACTAACCACAACATCTACAGCAACTGTTTAGACATCTCTTTCCTAATGAGTATTTAAAAAACAAAAAACAAACAGTCTTGTAATGCAATTTGCTAGACAAACACAAAAGTAGGCAACATCACAACCAATCAGTCCATAGTGCACCAGCAAGAACCTACAGACTGTTGTTTGGGATACAACAAAAGCAGCCATTCCTAACTAGGGAAGTACAAAAAAGCAACAGCAGTGCTGCCGCTGCCTCTTCACCCTCACTGTCAAGACAGTTCTGCGTGATACCTAGGAATCTGCAAAGAGCAAGGTAGTTCTTCAGAGGAAAGAATACTGCAGATAAAGTATTGTCCTCCCCTCCTGCAAAAAAAAGTACTGTAGAAAGAAGGAATAAATGCAGCTCTGCCATTCCATTTAAAAAAGTCACCTAAAATCCAGTCAAACTCACTGAGAGCAAAACCACTCCCAAACCACCCCGGAAAAATCTGAACAGCAAAGGACAATAAGCCATCAGATCACAATGCACCCGAGAGTAAGGTAACCTTTGCATCAAGAACAGCAGCAAAACCTGCTCCAGTTCAGGGGTGAAGCATTATCACCAATGTCTGCTGCCAGTAAGACAATGGTTTGACCGGATGCATCTAGACTTTTCCTTGATCAAATAAGAGGCTTCACAATTCTGAATGCTTAATTCAGATTCGAGATTGCTTTCTGCAATTATAAAGAAGTCTAAACCCCCTCTGCCCAAATTCACACATTCAAATCATATCAGAAACCTTGAACATACCCCGTCTTAAACTCCCACCAAGATCTGTCCGAACCTCTTTTACTCGAGGATGAATTATAGGAGATATTGGCATGATAGGCAAATGCCCAAGCCCACTTCCTCCATTGCTTGCTTCGAAATTACTGGGAAATATTACCTGAGAAATAAGAAATGTCAGCATAAGATAACATAGATTTCCCTTCTTTGTGCCAATCTATTAATATAAGTTTTTCTGCAGCAATTGTCTCATTTGAACGGTTTTCTGTATAAAACAGAAAAAGAACGTGAATTTCCTAGTAAAAGGAAAACAGATAACATACTTCTTCACAGGTTGGGACCTTGTTTTCTGAGGCCTGGAGGGCACTCCAGAGTGCGGAGTCCCGAGTCCAGGCGAGACTCTCGAGAATTTGTTCCTCAATGCTGTTGAGGTGCTTCACCATGTCTCTGGAAAGTCCTTCCTCAGACCGAATCAGTACTTCAATTACCTAATGGTAACAAGACACACGCACAAAAGCAAAGTCGTATCGCTCATGCTTAACACTAACAAGTCATTATTTGTTTCAGGATCCTGTTTGAAACTTCTGTTCAAGGTAGAATGCTCCAGCCTCCTCCTCGCATCTTAATCTTCCCAACCCTCTTCTGATCCCTTTTTTTAACCCCCTTTCCCAAAGGCAATCCAGAAGTTGGAAATGGACAGCGGATGTCCCATCAATGCAGAACAACCCAGACCCAGTCTCACCATCACTAAGCATGTACAGAATGAAAGCACTGAGCAGATGCAGCGCCCATGCAGCGCGTGCAGCATACCTAAGATGATATAAGCAGGTATATCCGCTTAGGCTGGCTACACGAGAAGGTAGAAAGAAAAGGTTAGAACCCTTAACGTGGACAAATTGGGGCTGAAAAGAGTTGAAAGGGCCCTTGAAATATCATACTTCACCCCTATGCTCCAACACAAGATCCACTTTATTTACATTATTTCTGACAGAGGAACATTCAGCCTGTTTTTTCTAAAGCTCCGGAGATGGAAACACCATAAAACTTCCCTGGACGACTTACTGATGTGTTTACTTATTTATACTACAGAAACTAAGCACCCAAAGAACTAGGTTACAAATGGCACAGGTGGAATAATAAATATTGGCGCTTTCGTGTGAAGTCTTTGTGATGGCATTTCTTTTCAAGTAAGAGTGCTGCAAGAACGTACACTGAATAGCAAAGAAAATTCAAATCAACGTAAATCTGTTCCACAAAGTTGGATCTGCACCAATGCATCTGGTATTGATGTAGGCTACCAACAACCACAGCAATATTGACAGATTTGTTTCAGTTTCGCTACTGCCCTGCATCTGAGGATTGAAGAAGGGAGAACAGAATATAAAACAGCTTTCCCAAAGGGTTCGGGTTTTTTTTGTTATCATCTAAACAAAACTACTTCTGATTTACTCAGGACTAACTGCAGTAAGCTGTTAGGTATCTAGCAAAAAGAGGAGGCGTATGGATAGATGATAAAAGGATCAAACAATTCGATGAACAGAATTGACATTGGAGGCAGGGGGGAATGAGGTTAAAAAAAGAGTAAAAATAGAGAACACTCAGGAAAAGAGATTTTATGTTCTGTTCTATAAAACAAAACAGAGAAAAATATAAAATTTAACAAAGCAAGCCTGCGATAAGTAGCAGTAGCCAAAGGCAAAAAATATTATTGCTATTTTACCACTAATAAGCAGAACTATAGCTTGCAGTCAATAAATATGAATATCATCAAAACATATGCTTGAATGCTTTAGTCCACTAAAAATGTCTATGTATCAAGAACTAAAAGTTGATCGACAGCATGTTACAGTTAAGCACCATTTACAAAATGGTTTTCTTGCTTTAAATTTCAGCTTCCACTCTGGCATTACACATTCCAGGTAATATATTTAATGACAGTCAGAATTTAGACTAGGCATATTACATATTAACATCAGTCCTTCTCCTACTTCATTACCTAGGAAGGAAGAGCATCATCTTCAGACTGTCAATCCAGTAAGGTGCCATTTTTAATAGAGATCCAGCCCTAAGACAGTATTTATTTACCTTATAGAAATAGAATGGCCTGAGGTCAAGAACTTCGATGATCCAGGGAAAGGTACGAGGCGAGCTATACGCAAAAAGCACGATCTCCAAGCAGCATGCCATGAGAGAGCGGTGAAAGACGTCTTGTTCCAAGAGAGCCTGAAGAGATTACAGAAAATACCAGTGCTCTGAGGTTTAGGAAATGGAAGTCTGAATTTTGTGGCACTAATACCACATAGCTTATTGTTGGAGAGAAGATTTCTTCTACCTTCCACAATCTCCTCTTTTTACAGGGAAGTTTAGAATGGTAAAGACTAGAAGTAGACTAACAGCGCTAAAACCACCACAGTTTTCTTACTATGGCCAAATGAACAGGCCTTCTTATTGTGAATCACAAAGCAGAACAAATGTGTTGCTGTCTAACATGAAGTATTGATATTGCTAGTTGGATAAGGAAGAGAATAAAAGTTATCTGTTCATAAAGTTGTGATTCTAGAACACAACACAAATTAAGATGGTTAGTTATGCCAGAATTATACCATTCTTAATAGCAGTAAAAACTACATTTAGGCACCTCCCATAAAATTTCCCGTTTTATAATACTAACAACATACACAGACTGCTTTACTGCAGACCGCTCTGTTCTGGAACTGTCGGAAGATAACCCCCTAGAGAGGGTTACAAAATGTGTTCTCTCTTGCCAGTTCTTTACTTACAGTCAGATCCTTCCCATGTAGTCTTCGTGTTTCTTGCACCATTATAGTCTCCAAGATTTTATAGTACAAGATCTCTGCCAGTTTTAATCTGTTTACAGCAAAATCTGAAATTCAAAACCAACAGAAATGAAGCCCAATGCCGTTTGCACAAATGGCCTTAAGACTAAATTGACCAATATTTATCCTTCTCTAAGAAAATAGTGCATGTGTGTGTGCATACATATAGACTTTGCAAATCAAAAAGTACATTCAGAAATCCACTAGTCAAGAACAGCACGAAATTCTAGCAATGTTTTAAAGGATTATGTATTTTAATATTTCTAGTGATGTAATTTTGCAGACAGTTGCAATAATTTTCCTATTTGTATTGTGTTTCCTTTAAATTCTAAATCTAAGAAGAAAGCAAGTTCACAATTTTGGTAAGAGCTGCTATAGTTTCAATGCTCTCTTGGTTATCCTATTTTGAATTGCAACCTTGGTTTTACTCTGTAATAAATTTTTATTCTTTACAGTGTTCTGTTTGACAGCAACAGTTTTCTGTTTGAGTATGCTCTGGGTTGAAAACAGCTCAACTGTATTAAATATTTAGACGATAGTATATGAATGCATTTCATTTGCCCTGGTTTAATATTTTGAAACATCCCATGCATTTCACATCCATACCTATATGAGATCCTGGCTGTTCATCTGTTGACTGAGTATAGCTGCGACAGAACGTCTCACCTATTTCTTTCACTCTGGTCATAATGCCTTCCATAGGGCTGCGTGCACAAGACCTGAAGCAGGACACAAAGAGACAGCCCTGTTTGTATAAATAAATATTCAGTTTCAAAAAATCCTTAAAAACACACACACACACCCCCCCAAATAAAAAGAAGAGAAGCTAGTTATACTGCGCTTTCCTCATCAGGCAATAATCTGTATTACCACAGAGAACAGAGGAAAACATAAAACATACAGAAATATTGTTTCCTTTTTTCCTTTCCTAACAGAGTTGAGAGGCTGTGTAGATTTTGGAACAAGCGCAGGAGAAAGCAAGAGCTACAGTAGCACATTTAGGAGAAAAATATATCTGCTAGGGGCAAGATAGTAGGAAGGATACTACAACAAGCAACTAAACAACCAAACGCATCCATGAGACCACACAAACCAGGCACAGTTTGAGGGAGTACAGGAGAGCTTTCAAAGTGGGGAGTCAGCATCTTTCCAAAAACACCTTTTTTACTAGCAAGGCAGAGAGAAACTGATGAACTCCACACAGTCACTATCATAATCACAGTGGTGCCCAACGACAGGACAAGGGGCAATGGGCACAAGCTGGAACACAGGGAGTTCCACTTAAACATGAGAAAAAACTTCTTTACTGTGAGGGTGACACAGCACTGGAACAGGCTGCCCAGAGAGGCTGTGGAGTCTCCTCTGGAGACATTCAAAACCCGCCTGGACGTGGTCCTGTGCCCCCTGCTCTGGGTGTACCTGCTCAAGCAGGGGGGTTGGATGAGATGATCTCCAGAGGTCCCTTCCAGCCCCCGCCGTTCTGTGGTTCTGCGATAAAAAGGGGCCAGAGAATCTCTGTCTGGAGATGCTCTTTCTGAATGCTTCCAGATTCTCCAGCAATTCTGTATTAGAGGACAGTGGCTTGTGACTAGTGTCACATTAAGACACTATTTTGCAAAGCTAGCATTGAGATAAGCTAAGGTTTCATTGAACAAAGCCTTCTAATTAACTTCAAAGTTATGTTTCCAAGGAATTTAAATTTGAAAAATATTCAAAAGCGCAGAATATTACACAAGAGTCCAAAATGCAGTTCCTTCCATTTCTCCTAATCAGACAGTACATATCCTAGTGCTTGTTGAACTCATATCCAAGATGAGTGAAGTACTCAACACATTTCTTGTCAGAGGTTTACTCAATTCTTTTCCCTGTTTTAATATTTACATCTCTCTTGACAGACTGGTTTATTAATTGAACAAACAGATTTTTCATTAGAGACTGCAGACACATTAATGTTTTAACTGTGTAATACAAATAATATCAAACAGTCCTTAAAAAAAAAAATCAAAGAAACATTCAAAATAGAAATGCATCTTGCTGAGCATTTGTAAACTTCGAAGAACAAGTGCTAGGAAAACTTTCAAAACATACGTAACTCCAAAAATGAGAACTAAAAGTAACATTTTTTCACCCATCTATGAAGGTTGCTTTAAAAAAAAATTACTTTTGCACTTCAAATATTAAGTGTCTTAGTTAATGGACTAAATATCCTTTCTGATTCATGCAAAAATATCTGGAGATCCTACACCGTAACACAGCAAGGCCTTAATTTGCATGGATGTTAGGCAAACGCCCAACAGCTTTACAGGTATTTACTATTAAGTTATTGCTTTTTATGTGCAATGAAGCACCACTCATCTACCTTTTACTGACAAACTGTTTTGTTTTTACTCATCTGCTTATGCACCAACATTTTCCTGTGCATTTCACTACAGCCAGCATGCAGTCATGAGTCCAGGAGGCAAAAATATGGGTTGATTTATGGGACTCTGTCCTAGAAATGGTGATCATGAAAGACTGCTGTTGTCACTTATCAAGATTTCCCAGTATCATACAGCAGCTATGAGGGCTAAGCGAGAGGTTCTTGCCTAGGAATGCTCCAACTCCTGCTGGGATGCCTGCCCTAGGACAGACACCATGGCTCAGGGAGGAAACCAATAAGCTGAAGCACGCTCAAGGAACGGCCACCAGTGCAACTAGAAAAGTGCAAAACATGGCTGCTGCTACACAAGAGATCAGCATTGACAATAATTAGGGTCACTGCTAGGATTACGTATACGCTATAAAGTTAGATTAAGATATCCTGAAGTAGTATGAAGGAAAAATAGGGAGGCTTTAGGCTGCTTTTAGTCTTATCTTCCCAACTCTTTAAGGCAAAGATTATAGCTTGCTGACTCTGGCAACATAGTTACCATATCTTTTAATTGAGCCATACTTGTTTAAAATTTGAAAACCAAACAAACAGAAGTATTTGGCATTCAAGCAAACAGCTAAATTAACACTAGCAAAAACTGAAGCTACATTAATACAATGGTGGTGACAAGTCAGAGGGGGTGTGTGTGTTTTCAGCTATCCTTCTCCAGAAGAGATCATCTAGAAAACAGAAGATGTTTCAGCTAGAAATAATACAGAAACACAGACAAAAATATTCTGCACCAAACAAAAAGAAGTCAAATTTAAGCAAGAAAGCAGTCACGAGCATGAAAAGATGAGTTTCCGTTTGTATGAGAGCAGCTGCAGCGGATGTACTCACTCAAAAATAGCTATAAGTTGTTCACTCGGTGCATTTTTCAATCCAGCCACAATGTTCTGCAACCGGCTCACGCTTTGTGTTGCTGAAGCAACAGGAGTGATGACAGCTTCCTTTTCTCGTAGGTATCTTCTTCCAGTCAGTGGAGTTGAAGGTGCAAATGACCTTTTCTGTCAGGCAGAGAAAAGTAACAAATAAAATCAGTCAACAGAACTGTTTCAAAAACCTTTCGGGTAAGCACCTCCTGCAAAATCACTCCAAAGATTAAAATGACACCACTAGTCTGCTACCTGAAGGCTGCCATCAAACCTGTGATCTCATGACTGACTAAAAATTAGTTTTCCCAGGACTCCATAAATACAAAATATAACGAACCTTCAGGCAGACTAAAATTAATTCAAAGTTGGGTTTTTTTAAATAAAATCCAGGAAAACAAGACTTTAAATCTTAAAGCCTGTAAATTTTTAACCTCACTTGAACCTTGAAAAATACAGGGCAAAAAAGAGAAAGCAATGCTTCCATTCAGAGTCCCTGACTGCGTCAGCTGGGTGACACAAAGAGCACATGGCAGAGCTGCCTAGGAGAGGGTCACAGGAAAGCGTTCTTTGGGAAATGCTGTCCTGGTGGACCTAGAGCCTCCCTTTAGTCAGGGAACGATGTAGCACTAAGCAGATAGAGCTGTGTCAGCTGCACTTACCTATTTATATCCTGCTTTCTGGAAGTGATGCAATAAAGTATTTGGTTTTGAATTATTAGAACAGACTGCATTTTGAAGATACAAGGCAAATAGTGAGGAAGGGTCAAGCCTGCAGTCAGCATGCGTAAGTAGCAATGAGGCCATTATTATACTACAGAAACACTACATTATTATACTACAGAAGTTCAAAATTGATGAACTCATTCAAAACTCCTGCCTTTAATTTGCCTGAATATGAAACACACTTATATTTGGGAGAAAAAGCTAAGCTATATGATTCATTTACACCAGCACTAGCATCTCGTAATAGTATTCTTATTTTTTAATTGCCATGTAAATCAAACAGCATGTGGTTCTTTCACACAGCCAGCACCGTTTTTTCCCCTTGTCCAAGTTTAAAATGTAATCAATCAAGTGTTTTCCCTCACGCCAACTTCATTAAATACATTTTACATATTTAAACATAGTGAAACATTAACTCTGTTTATTGGCTACTTGGTAATAAAGAGTTAGACTTTGGTGGATTTTACATCTCGAATGATATTTTCCACAGAATAGTACACAAGCTGACTTTTCATGTCCTAAAAAAAAGGAAACTTGAGGAAAACAAATTAATCCAGCGTAAAGGCTTCACGGTATTCTTATGGGTATAAATGAAGTTTGAACAAAACTACTTATTAACTACTTATTGTTTTTTCTTGGACAAAAACAGACTACACACGTGAAGTGCTCTCATGCTGTTTAAGGAATAGTTATTTTACTAATTTCCACAGGGAAAAAAAAAATATCACCATTTCTCCTTCGCAAGACAGCATCCATGGAAGCCTGCAAATGACATCATCTTCCTTTCAGGAAGAAGTTCAAGAAATTCAAAGTCATCCCTGTGATTCAAACAGCGTACAAGGATAGAAAAACTTGAAGCAGTACTTCAAGTGAGATCAACAGGTTAAAGGAATCACCTTTTCAAAATGCTGCTGAAGATGACACTCCACATGAGCTCTTGCTGCTGTCTTCCCTACTGGCATGTCTGCAGGGAATTTTCGAGGAGTGCCAATTTCTTCTTCAGCATCAGCTCCTAGGAAAACTCTCTCGTCAAAGTCACCCACTGTCAGAACATACTCTTCATACTCTCTGTTCAGTGCTTTGCTGAAAGAGAAGCCCAGTTTTATATGGAAGGTTAAATTGCTGAAGAAACAAAAAAACACACCAGTGGAGCTAAGGTACAAAACCGAAACCAACATGCATTCAAAGCGTTTAATACTTTCAGCAGCAGTGCTGCTTGTGAACAAAACGTCACTATGCTGAGCCATCTGCCTGCGGTCATCCCTGCCTGCCTTCATACTTAAAACCTCCCCTGTTCCCTCAATGATCCACTGCAGGGACCGCTCTTCCCCCTAAGTTACCACCAACATCTGGCTCGCAGTAAGAACAGGCAAAACACAACTTTGCTTCCAACCCAGTTGTGAATAAAACAGTTTGGAAGTACTCAACTGATCAGAGGTTAGATTTTTGTGTACACAGAGCACGTTAATGGTAGCTGCATTAAACTGGCTACATTTGATTTCTACTTTTGCCACTTTGTAGCCCATAATTTTCACAATGGTACAGAGGAAGGGAAATTTAAGAGCTAGCTACCTGGATTCAATTTCTAAAATCACCACTGACATATGATATCAAACAAATCTTTCATTTTCTTTATTCTAGCTAACCCAACTGTAAAATAGAAACATCTAATCCTACGCAGGTTGCAAAGCTTTAAACTTATAGTTGGGAAGCAGAATGAAACTTTTGGATAAAAATCAGAAACAGCTCACATCAGTAACTCCTGCCTGCCCGTTCTTCACAATACATGAATGCTATATGAAATATCTTTTGCTTGCAAAGTGTCTCAGCAATTCAAGCTACCACTTAAGCATGTATATTAATGGAACATAACAATGTATTCACGATGCAAGTGATTCTGTGACCCCACAGGAAACTTCACTGTATCACAAGTTCACCTTCCCCTTGCCTTTTAGAAAAAGTAAAGGTCTATAAAAGGTTTGGACAAAGAAACAGAGAGGATTCCAAGTTTCCTTGAGATGTCAAGCTACTTACAAAAGAACAGGGACAACTGTATCATTCCACATGACAGTATTATTAAAGTAATACTACTAATTTTTAAGTAGGAATACTAAGAGAAGTTCACTACTTAAAATGGATCACAGCAACACCGTTTCATATCTAAATTTGAGCATTATCTACCTTGTTACAACAAATGAGCCTTGGCTCAAAATTCTCAAAGCAAACCAACAAGTTAGAAACTCACCTTGCAAAAACAAGTTATTAGGTATTTTTGGAAAAGGAAAAAACCACACCTTTAAGGGATTCAGAACAAAAGCAGCTGCTCCTCATATTCTGCATTTAAATTAGCTTTCAGAAGTGAACTTTAAAAAGTTTCTGAAACAACTATACTTGCCTCCCACAGAAACACTCTACCTCTTGTTTGTGGTTTTGCAATTGTTGTTTCTTTTTCTTTTGAGTATTTCCATTGCATTCACAGATTTATAAGCTCAACTGGAGACTGATAAATGAATCTAAAGACTTCCCTACTTGGCTATAGTATTTGAGTTGTGTACAGAAACACACTCGTGAACTTCAGAGGCAAGGTTTTGGTTTGCATTAGATTACTCAAAGGTTATAGTTGCCAGAAAATAAGGACAAACACCATAAAACCTGACATTAAGGAAGAAACTCTGCAGCTGACCCCCTGACATTTGACACATCTCAGGTCCAGAAAGCATTTCAGCCAGATAGCGGCTTTGATTGTTAAATAATTAAAACCCATTAGTTATGGTAACATAAAGGAACAGAAAAAGCTGAGATTTAGCATTCAAAGGCCTGTATTTTAGAAATGAAACCAAACCCCATGATTAAGAACATAAGCTGTAACTTACTTATTTTCTGTAAAATTGCAAAGATCCAACAGACATTCTCCTTTTAAGATCTAAGAATAAAAAGCAGAAATATCTTACATAATAAAACCAAAACTGTTCCAACACTAACAGTGTGAGGGCATGATGGTTTAGCCAAAAAGGGAAATGAGATTTAGGAGCATAACTGGATTTTTTTTTTTTTTTTGCCTAGACCAAAGGACTACAATGCCATTAGCAAGACACACAGAGGAGGACAAAGCCCAGTTCTACCCAACCTCTAGATAAACTCACTCTTCAGAAACAGCACTGCCATTTAACATCTGTTCCATTAGCAGGTGAGGGACTGACCTGATAAACAACTACACAGAAACTTCCACAGAGCTTGGAAAAAATTTCCAGCATCAAAACCAGACAGAACAATTTGCACACCTGCAACATCAACCTCTTCCTTCCAAAGCGTTTTGCCCAACTCCAAGACCAGGAGTGGACCCATGCTATCGTGACAGTTATCCCATAAAATTATTTCAAAATGAGATTACTGTTTTGCCTGAAGAAAACATTATCATCCACTATTCAGTTTCACACTGCCAAGAAACGAAAGGAAAGATTCTCCGCTGACATAAAACACAGGGGACCTTACATCGCACATCGTTAGAAGTGAGAGTAAATTCTGCTCCTGCTAAAACACATACAAAGAAAGCCTGACCCAGCCTAAGTTCATTTGCCTCTGAGTACACTTTCCTGCAGAACCTGCAGGATTTAAATGGTCTTGAGATCATTCATCTGAGTACTACCGTGAATTCTTAAAACTAGTAAGATGTACCTTCCTATCAAATAGTTTTGAAATGTATGGTTTAAAGTAGTGTTCCTTTATTCCTTTTGCTTCTACTAAAAGCCCGTCATGCAGCTCACATAGTGTGGCAATGATGCAAGGAGGATCTTCGGAGGCTTTGATCTCTGTCGCGTGGAATTCCGCTGGTATGCCTGAGAACAAAGAGGGGAGACAACCAACCTTCAATTTAATTTAAAAAGAAACAAGAGAACAAAGCATACTTGATTTTAAATAATCTGTCCCCACCATACCTTTAAATGACGGATTTAGCAAATCTCTTCTATTTGGACACAAAAGAGCATTTGCAAAAATCAGGTCCAAGCAGCACAGAAGCAAATGATAGGAATTTACTAAATCATCTCCAATCATACGGAAATTACCTTTAAGAGACAGCACATCACGTCAAGCAACACAAAAGAAGTTCATAACTCAGAACATACACATGCAGCTAAAAAAAGCAAGCCTACCTTTAGTGTACACAAAGAGAGTCCAGCAGAAGTTGAAGAGATCTTTAACACCACATGGCACCCGCCTATCAACGAGGAAAAGGGAGGAGAAGTCAGTCTTCAGTTCCAGGAAGCTGAAGCTTGTTTTACAGTAAGAATTTAATTCCGTTTCCTCGCTCACAGTAACAGTTGGAGCTGTTGTCTATCTTAATTTCACACGAAGGCACAATCTAAGCTATGCGTCCTTATTTCAGCTTTCACCAGCCGACAGCCTCTGACCTTGCTCCACGGAGCATTTTGCACAGCATCCCCAACCCTCTGACCTTTTTTTGAGGCCTTTGGCCTGTGACCCTGGACACGCTGTGCACTGGTGGCACAACTCTAACAGAATCCTCCTGCAGCTGCGGGCTGTGAGATGCCAAGGGCTGTATAAAGTCCAGTGACAGTTTTTCCTAAATATTTTACTAAAGCATCAGTCATCCCTTCAAAATATGCAACTACAGCTTGTATTACAGCTCATCTGCCGAATCATGTTTGGAGTAGAGATTACCTAAAACCATGGAGCTGGAAGACCAGGGAAGACATTATTCAAGTCAGCTGACAGAGAAGCTAAAGCTGCAGTTACGACTAATGAATGCTGCTCCTCCAATGAAGGAGCATTAACAAAGCACACTGCCAACACTTCTCCCAGTCCGCAGCGATGCCCACAAAGCTACCTGCCATACGCGAAGAGCTGTAGCAGCAGAAGCACCGTTTCTATCTGCAGACGTGGAGCTACGCGGGAGCATTTTACCAGGACAATTATCCCCCCTCACATCCAGAGGACGCGCGTGAGCTGGCAAAAATACCTCTTACAGCCCCAGCTCAGCTCCCTCACCGTTCAGGTTACACTCTCACTATAACGCTATCACAGAGACAGGGCCGCACGGTTGGCAGGGAATAGGGACAAGCTCCTTTAATTAAGGCAGAAGTTCTGTGCGCGTCTGGAAGAAGACAGCACCAGTTACCAAGTTTGTCATAAAAATTAGTACCTCAGCCGTAACTTTCTTCCATATGTGTGTTACCACTCATCCAGTAATGCGGAGGTCACTGTGGAAGCAATGCCGCTTTGTACGGAGGAATGACGTCACCATACCAACGGCCTCAGACAGTACTTTGCCAAGACAAAATATCCCTGCGCTACTCAAGTTATTTCTGCTAAACGTTTTAGGTGTCAGTCTCGCTGTATCTCAAGTTAACCCATCTCACCATCCCTCTCCCCACCATACAGACATTCTCACTACAGGCCAGTTTCTACATGTTACAGTGAACTGCGCCAACAGCCACGGGACACAAAGCTCTCCTGACACAAGCTGTACCCCATCAAGACGAGGGATGCTGCTGTACTCACTGCATTTCAGAATCAAGGCCACAAAGAGGCCCTATCGCTTCAGAACTTTACATAACTTTTTAAAGCACAGATAATGATCTTAATTTTCATAAATCTGTGTTAGGTATAGCCCTTTCCAGGGAAAAGTCACATTAAACCTCGAAAATACCTCTGTTTCCTGCTTCGCTGTGGTTTAGAACCTTCTTCATAGGGGTTTTGAAATATATCCAAAAATATTGGTTCAAACTTTTTAAAAATCACAGTTGACACTTCAAAATTTCTCTCCAGCCTCTCCACCCGCTCTCGGAATTCCTGTGGTAGATTTGACATGTCCATCCACTTCTTCATTTTGCTAAAGAACTGAATTAAACTTAAAGGAAAAAAGAAAAGTCAGCTTTATTTTGAGCTTTAATTAACTTCCTTTATTCTGAATTTTTTAAAAAGTCAAGATGCAACGTGTTTACTCCTTAAAGGCTAATTTGATTAATATATAAGGTTTACCATTCATTTCGACAGACTCCCAAACTGTATATATCGTAAGCTTTTTGCCTTTTATCACTTTGGTTCTTCTCCTTGACTCTCTCCGAGGCACGGGCATGGAAACACTAGTGTTATTTAAGGGCAGCCAGCAGAGCTGTGTCAGCCAGGGGAGGGGCAGAAAGGGAAGAGTGCGCACGGCTCCGCGGCTCTGAGGGGGCGGCAGGAGAGGCGACAAGACCACAAACAGGAGTCTACGCCCACCAAAGTCGCCTGCACAAAACCCCACCAACCGCAGGTGCAATTACACCGGCAGCTCAGCCAAGAGCAGGCCTGCAAGCGGAGCGGGAAACGTTCCGAGTTCCGTCCCCTCGGGTCGGAGCAGGAGCAGCGAGCGGAGGTGCCAGCCAGCAGCGCCCGCGGTGCGCGGGTACCGCCGCGGTCGCACAGGTCTGCGCTCCCAGGCCGCCCTACGACGCAGCCGTCGGCACTACCCCGCCAGCGACTCGGCCCGAAGCCCGAGCCGGCCCCGGGTCGCGGCTGGGCGGCTAACGGGGCGTTCGCGAGTCTTGTTTGCGTCTCAGTTAACTACAAAGAGAAAAAGAAGTAACTGGCGTGGGTGGAACGACCGCCGGTCTGACGTGGGTGGGTCCTCGCAGGCTCGAGGCTGGGAATGGCGCACCCGCATCCCACCGCCGTTTTTATGACAAGAGGATTCACCGCTTCCGCGCCGTCGCCCCGGGACACGCGCTTTGCGGCGCTCGGAGCCGCCCGGACGGAGCGGCCCCCTGCCCCGGCAGCTCCGGCGGCGCCCGCGGGCCCCGTGCCGCCGCGGCCATGGGCCGCCGCGGCCGCTACCGAGCGGGGCGGGGGGGCTCACCTCAGCCTGGCGGAGCGCAGGATCCGGGTCAGCGACACGCCGTTCCCCTCCACCATCCGGCCGCTCCCCACGGTGGGCACCAGGCTCTTGCGGCAGGCGACGTAGAGGGCGCAGGCCAGCCAGTGCAGCGCCTCGCCCTGCGGGCGGGAGGCGGCGGGGGCGCTGCGGGGCGGGGCGGGGCGGGGGGCGCCGGGCCGCCCCGCCCCGCCCCTCCCCGCGCCCCGCCCGCGCGCCCCCCCGCGCCCCCGCCCGGCCCCGCCCCGCTCACCTCCAGGCTGTAGGTGCCCCGCAGCGCCGTGAAGGCACGCAGCGCCTCAGCGGCGCTGGCCGCGTCCAGGTTGAGCTCCTGGCAGAGCCGCTCGATGGCGGCGCCGGCCTCGGCGGGCGGCGGCTCCGGGCGGGACATGGCGGGTCGGGTCGGGTCGGGTCCGGCCCGGCCCGGCCCGCCTGGGCTCGACCCGGCTGGGCTCAGCCCTGCCGCTCCGCGCGCCAAAACGCCGCCGCCGGAAGGGCGCGGCGCCTTCCGCCGCGGGGGCGTGGCCTCGGGGAGCGGGGCGTGGCCTCGGGGAGCGGGGCGTGGCCTCGGGGAGCGGGGCGTGGCCTCGGGGAGCGGGGCGTGGCCTCGGGGAGCGGGGCGGGCCGTGACAGACGGCGCCCGGAGTCGTAGGGCCGTAGAACGTCCTGAGCTGGAAGGGAGCCGCGAGGGTCATCGAGTCCGACTCCTGTCCCTGCACAGGACAACCCCAAATTCACACCGTGGCCCTGAGGGCGTTGTCCAAGCGCTTCGTGAATATCACCAGGCTTGGCGCTGTGACTGCCTCCCTGGGGAGCCTGTCCCAGTGCTCCACCACCCTCTGGGTGAAGAACCTTCTCCTAATATCCAGCCTAAACCTCCCCTGGCACATCTTCCTGCCATTCCCTCCGGTCCTACTGCCACCCCCTCAGGGCCATTCCCTCGGCCTCCGCGCGCAGAGGCAGGCGTGTGGCACCACGGGGTCCCAGGCATGAGGCGTGCGCTCGGCGCTGCGCACGCCGGGTTCGCGCCTGTGAATGCATGGGGTGTGCCAGGCTGCACGCGCCCCCAGGGGTTTGCACGCACACACACACACATGTGCCCACACCCGCACGCGTGGGGTTGCCACGCATCAGCACACACCGACACGCACGTCTGCAGGTGGGGCACGGTGCTTGCGGGTGCGAGCAGCCGCCTCCCCATGCACGCACACCGGTGAGCGTGGCGCACGGCCACGGCGGGAGCGGCTTTTCCTCCCGCACCACCCTGCAGCCCGGTGTAACATGCGTGGGGAACACCTCCTCTAGCCATGGGTCGGTTACGCATGGGCCCCCCCCTTCGCCCCCACCCCCACAGGGAGTCCTTGCCTTGGTGGGACGATGCTGCGTCTGAAGTGAAGCGTCCGTCTGACTGCTCGGCTGCCCCCGTAGGGTGCTGACAATCAGCGTCGCACTCACCCGCCACATGTGGCACAGGCCCACTTAGATTTAGTTCATGGGGGATGATCAGAGGCATTACGAGGTGGCCGATCTCGTTGGCGTGGTCATGGGCAGCCTACTGGCATTATGGCAGCGCCAATGGCTGGGGCCCTTCTGAGAGCGCCCAGTGTCTGCTGGGAGCACCCTGCGGGTGCCAGCTGTCCCCGTTGGCAGGGGCAGCTCCTGTACCCCCTGGAAGGGGCTCCTGTGACCTGGAGCCTGCAGCGCTGTGACGGAGACAGCAGAGATGGTTTCAAACCCACGTAATACTGGACGATACTTTAACCACCATCCTATGGTTCCTTTCGAGTCAGCTACTGCTGCTGCAGATGTTCTGCCTTGTCTGAGCTGCTGGAAGGTTGCGGGACAGGAAAAATGCAGAGCAAGCCCAGAGCAGGCCCAGCTTTCCAGCTGGGGGAAGAAACCCCCACCCCACTCATTGGTACCTTGAACAATGCGATGCTTAGAGGCAAGTTCACGAGCAGCTGTAGGAACACAGCCCCGGTGTACCCTGCTCACACAGCAGCTTCTGACATGCCCCGAGTTATGGTCCCACACATGCTGGGTTTAATTTCTTTTAAAACGTTCTTTTGCAAACCCAGGGATCATTTAGTGGGAAACCATGGGCTGGTGGAGCCAGTCCCTCACTGCAAATCAGCTCAGCTCAGTGCTTTCCCCTAAAAGCCAGCTTTAATCCAACACCTAAATGTGTTTGTAAAAAGATTTGCTGTAAGAGGAAGGAAAACTGACTGCCGTGAAAAGCCAGGAAATGCATTTAATTGCTGATAATTAGGCTATGCAGTCAGAGTTCTACAGTCGTATTTATTCCTTCAGGAAGAAAGATATGCCTTCCTTGGAGGGACCCGAGCTTTGCTTTTTGTGCATCTGTTCCTCTGTTAGAAATCTCTGCTCTTTTTTTTTTTTGGGGGGGGAAGTCAGTCACTGTGGGGTTTTCCTTTAAAAATTTGTCTTTCTACATGGTACAGGCTATTCCTGTAAAACAACTCCTTTTGCTACAGGATATCCAGCAGAAAAAACACAACAGCCAAATTCTTGGCAGGAGCCAAGAGAGACGAGCAGACGCACTGCAGAGTATCTGCTACGACTCCTGCTCCCCTTGGTTGCTCATCCGTCGCTGCTGTTCCTTGAAACCCAACCCCCGAGGGCTGGTGCCAGTCTCACACAAACTGATGCCTTCAGCGAGACTGAGATTGAATTCCAAGCTAAACCAGTAACGTCACATCCCCATCCGGACTGGCAAACAGGAGTCAGGGCCAGGTAACAGCGCTGAACGGAACTTTTCCTCGAGTTAAAATCACTCTGGAGGGCTGAGATAAGGCGAGGCAGGGGAGTGGGACTGATTTTCTACTGGGCTGGAGATCTTGCATCGTTTTATGCCTTTTGAGGTGAAATCTGGATTCTCCAGGAATTAGTGCTGCCTCGGCACCGCACCGATGGCCTCAAGCCACCCCGGGTGCACCGTGAAACTGCAAACGCCCCAAAAGCCACAGCAGGAGGCCGAGGATGATGCTCTCAGGGCAGCTACACAAGCTGTAAAGGGCACGTTATGCAGATAGCTGGGAAGGGAAAGGAGAGATAAGCTGGATTTCTCTTACCACCAATTTTCCAGAGCTGCTGCTCTGCTGGCCGCTGCGCCAGCTCCCTGCCTGGCAGCACTGCCTGTCTGCCCAGCGCCCGCAGCCGAGCACCCTGCCATCCGGCCGGCTGGCGACCGTTGGCTGTGAGCGCTGGCACACCTGGTGCGAAGCACACAGGGCCCGCGAACAGTGCTTCTACCTGTTCGGTAAAGCGCTCGATATTGCTTTAAAATTGTAAAAAGTGATGAGAAGTAGTGGCCTCCTGTGCCTCAGCCTGTGCTCCAAGCCCTGGAGCTGAAGCAGCTCCTGAAGAGGTAGAAAATACAAATGCACTGAAGAGCTGAAGTTTTATTTGATACAAACCAAATGTCATTAGAGGAATTGTCCTCTGCTCAGTGCCAGGTGAGGACCCAAAATCCTTGCTTGTAACTTTGTGAAGACACCAGAGCTGCGATGTCTGCCCTTAGGGCGGGTAATGTTCACCCAGTGCCAGTTCAGTGCTGAGGGAAATTGTTAACAACCTTTTTGTGACCATACAGAGAATGAAAGATCCCATCTAAATGTGCAACGATACTTTTCTATCTGTATCCTATCAGATAAAAATCAGGCAGGGACAGGAGTGCAGAGATGAGCAGCTGCAGGGTGTTTTACTCCCTCAGGCTCCAGGAAAGGGCACCTGTGTCCTGCAAAACAAATCCCAAAGAGAGAGCTGCGCCTGCCCATGCCCCGTCGTCCCCAAGCGCATCCACTGACTCCTTACCAGGTGAATACCACACCTCATCTCACGAGACGGAGCACACCGCGGCCGCCACCGGCTTTACAGTGTAAATGCCAGCACGAACGCTTATCCATGTACCAAGGGGCTGCCTGGTTTTTGCAGATCCTTCAAGCAAATACTCTGCATTAACAATGCTGGGGTGAAAGGCTGCAGCGTGTGGAGCCAGAATTTAAAGGGAGACTCGAGAACTGGAAATTCAGAGTTCACACTGTTGCTTTGCCTCCTCTGCCCCTGTCCAAGCGATATCTGATGCCCCTTCTGCCCTGTGCTTTCCTGTTTCTCCCCCCAGATAAACACAGCAACAAAATGCCAGGGCAAGGTGTTTATGCAAGGACAGACGGAGCAAGCAAAAACTCTTGGTTTGCTCTGTGCCTTTTTTCCTGGACCTTAGAGAAATTATTTAGCATTTCTTGTGCATCTGTTTATTCACCTGAAAAACTGAATTAATACCTACTTTTCTAAGGCATGAGATCCTTACATTGAGATTTATGACAAGCATTTATTTGGCACCTATTAGCATCTAACAAGGCTTAGATCGAGGCGCTTGATATCTCTGCAAGAGGAACCCAACACCTCTTCTGCCAGGAGGTGCCGTGTAAGTGCAAGGGACTGTAACTGGTATGGGGGGAATCTCAGGACCGGTCTCCGGGCTTCCACCCATCCTCCGGATGAAGCAGGCCAGCAGAGAGCCCCTGCGCACTGTTGTGTGCTTAAACTGCCCGTGGAGCTCGGGCTGCCCCAGTGATCTTGCAACCCATGTGGGAAGGCAAGTTATCCTACACAGCACAGCGAGTTCACCCACACGGCGCTGGGTGAAGGAGCTGCTGGCAGCAGCGGGGGGAGTGGTTTATCCTGGTAACCTCCTTCCATGGCAGGAAAAGCTGATGAGCCAGCTGCAAGCAGCCCTTCCCCAGGGTAACACGCATCTCACGGTGCACGAGGAGCAACCCCTAAAGAAGGGAGAAGCCCGCTGGGTTCGATAGCTTCTCAACGGATTCGTGCCGAGAAAAAGGCAAGTAACGTTTCTCACTGAGTCAGGTGAATTAAACATTCACATATATTTGCTGAAAAAAATTATATACATCTGTAGCAAGGCTCTGCCAAGTTTGAAAGATAAGCATCATCTAGTCACTAAATTAAAAAAATAAAAATCTGACTTTTAAATCTTTTCTTTTTATCCATGTTCAAGAGCACAGACAGTTTATTTTGATAGCACATTCAGTGAAGAATGTATGTTTGTGTGAGTAGCCATGAAAACCAGTGAAAGTTTGGCATTTGTTTTGGATATGATGGAAAATAAGAAGAAGCCACTTATGCCTTACAGTCTAAATAATCCACAGAGTATATCGGGTTGCAAAAGGGTCACAAAGTAGCAGTCAAAGAGAAGCCTAAACACCCAGAGACGTAGCATACATGTCTGATAGGGAAGAACAAGGTATAGAGCATGCTGGCTAATTAAATAAATTTCACTTTAAACCCTGTTCCTTACATGTGTAACCCTGGAAAAACCATCCCGTAACAAGAAATGGACTCTGAAGAGATTTCTGTATCCATTCACAGTAAGGCTTTGAAGATATATGAAGTTTTATAGCATTTGTATTTTAAGGATTTAGGGCAAGTACATGTTCTTCTACTGAATAAAAAGAAAGTTAGTACTTAAAAGGTTCAAAAATATATCAATTGTGATTTTTTTTTACATAAATAAATTATATTGATTTTGGATTTAACAGCTGAAAAAACCCTTTCTGCTTCCACTGGAGGCAAAACTGAACAAAATGTTAGTTAAATAGAGATAGCAGCATTTCTAAGAAATCTGTCGATAGTGATACAGTATCTATGCTACAAGGATGTTATTAAATAGAACACATTTAATTATCAGGGGGAGGTTGCATTATGATTGGTTACATACTTAAAAAAAAAAATCATCCAATCCAGTAAACTGGGAATAAATTCAGTGAAAATATAAACCAAATGCTTTTTAGACCATGGGTAACAGACTTCTTTGAGATGCTAATTTTAAAATGTACATAATTTATAATCCCAAATGTATAAAAGACAATGACAAAAAGCATCATAAATAAATAATGCAAACTGAAATAGTTATGTCAAAACATTTGGACCATCTGATAAATTAGCAAAACTGTAACAGAAAATACGTAAAAAATACAGTAAATTGTGACAACCAAATGTGAAACCGATTACTAGCACGCTCCCAACTCCCTCACCAGCCTGCCTTTTATCTCACTGCTGCACCACCGTGGGTTTATTTCAAGTCTCAGACCATGAGCTGCAAATGAGAACAAGCCCAAGTGAAAGAAAAATTAAACAAGGAGTGAAGGGAAGGAGAAATAAGAAGAGTTGCCTGTGGAGGTGTCTCAGTACCCAGAGCTGCGGGGGGCTGATGGCATTAAAACCCGTCCGTTTAAAATGCAGACGTCGAAATTGTTTGCCAATGGGGGTGGGACTCGGAAACACTGTTCAACAGCAAACGGAATGGAAAGAAGAAGCCAAGGTCATCTCTTCACAGTCTAACGCTAGAAAAGAAGAAACTCAAGCTTTGAAAGTCTCAGCGGTCCTTCTTAGAGGACTCCCCAAACAGGAAAGCTGGCCTACAGCCTTTTCCTTGTTTGCTGAAAGGACGTTGCTTCTGGGGCAAGGAGTGGAAAATATAAAAACTCAAAAAGCCTCAGTGTTCATATAAGAGCATTAAAATCAGTGTGGCCTGTTCACGGCTGGAAAAAAAATACCTTTACAGCACTTCTAATGCCATAGATGAGAACTAACGCCATAGAGGAGAACTGAAGACTAGCAGAATGATGAAGAAACTGGTAGCTACAGGTACAGTAATCCAAAAAAGTCATGCAAGATGTGCAAAACCTTTCCAGCTCAAGCTGAAAAGTTCTTGTAACTATTGAGGAAAGGCAACTAAACTCCACTTAACGTAAAACCAAACTTTGGTTTTAAAAAATACAGAAGAATGTCTACGTTGTATTTTCACTCGCTGCAGTTTGTCTCCAAACCTTTGAGGTGGGGCTGATAAAGAAATTATATCACTACCAGTAATGCTTTTTCCTTTCAAAGAAATGAATATATGCATTTTCAATCATTAGTTATATACTTCCGTCTATACTACTATTCTAGTAACCATGATAAAATAGGGAAATACTTTAAATCAAAAATACACATTAGCACTTACTATAGCTGTGCTTTTTACCCCCAAATACAGGCTTTTTCGTTCAGTGTCGCTGTAGACAGAAATACCCTTGTCTGCGTGTAGACCAAGAGGTAAAGACTTTTCTTTTGCTCTTGTTTTTTTGCTGCTTTTTCTTCTCACAGGAGTGAGCAATTTGGGGGGGTGACCGAGTACTGGATTTGCTATCGTCGGCTGGGATGAACGACTGGAAAAACAGAACGAGAATTCGGTGCCTCCCATACTAGCTAGACAACACTGTTTATCTAATAAAGTGGCAAGACCCTGCAACTATTAACATGTCACCAGAGTTTTTTTCTGACAGGGAATTAGGTAGATAATATTACTCATGGAAACACAGGTTTATGAAGGCGGAGCGGGGCGGGAGGGTAAGTAACAAAGAGTTTATGGGATAAGAAACTCACAAGCCACAATCTTTTTGTTTTTTTTTTTTTTTTTTTCAATGAAACAAAAGTTCTAATTGGTATCGCGAGCCGCTTCGCGCTCCTCCTCTGCTGGTCCGTCCTGCTCTTTCTCTGCTGACAAAGGCCGTGTTTGCTCTGTACAGTTTTGACTGTTTGCAGCTTCTTTTTCTGGCAGCGAGACAGTTTCTGGCTCTGGGTTTGCCAATTCCCCTTTCACTTTCTTTCTCTTCCGCTTCTGGCTTTCCAGGTTCGCTGCCTCCGAGTGCCTGGTTTGCTGTATGCTGGGCAGCGCCATGCTGATGCCAGGGGAAAGAAACATTGAGGGATAGATCAGTCCAGGAGACATCCCTGGGATAAGAAACGGGTTAAAAGCTACAGCACTACTGGTAGTTATTGCGGATTCTGTCTGATTAGAAAACGAACTAGGACCAGGCTTATCTTCCGAGAGAGTTTCTTTTTTCACCTCCTGGCTACTCTGTTTATCCTCAGTAGCTTTCTCTGCGTTGGCTGTACCACTTTTCGTTGTGCTTGTTAACGAAGTCGGAGCAGTCGCAGTACAAGTAGTTGTCATGGGGGGGTTGAGAAGTCCTCCAACACCAAACATCTGTGGTACGGTAGCCATGCCTGGCAGCATCATGGGCAACATACTCAGGGTGCTTTTCACATCCTCGCCGGCGGGCACTGCTGCAAATCCAGCAGGAAACCCAACCAGCCCGGTCAGAGGGATCCCTTGCATGTTTCTCATATTCTGAAGTCCTACTAGATCCATCCCAGCAATCAGTCCGTTCATGAACAATGGTCCCATTCCAGAAGAAGAGTCTGCTATGACGCCGGGGCCTTTAATGAGTTCGCTTCGGGGCCTTCTCCCCCTCCGGCGGGGCCCTGTATCTCGGAGCACAGGCTCGGTTAGGATGCGATTGAATTTGCTTTCGGGTAAGTAGCCCTGAAAACGAAACACACACAACAGAAAACACCCGATAGTTATTATTGCATCAAAGGAAATCTGGCTTTTCTGTGCTCGCATCTGCATCCCAGATGGTGTCAGCACAGAAATATTTGCCTACATGATATGGAATTTGAGAGGTTCGCACAACTTTTCCCCAAGGGATGCTGCCAAATGCAAAACACCCTCGCTCTGCCCTGGCATGATACTGCAGCGTCAAAGTGCACAGGGAGGAAAGGAGGAAGCACATTTTTACCCCGCATTTTCACCCGAGCCCTCAGCATCAGCTGTTCACAACACAAGAAGCACCAGGGCAGCTCTGTGTCAGACACCAACTCAGCTCCCTTCCCAGCTGTAATCGTGGCTTCAGCAACAGGTGAAAAATCATGTCTTTTAGGTGTGAAGGGCCAAATTTTCAGTGCTCTGCAGGACAGCAAAGCTGCATGGGATGACACACAGAGAGTGGACATGCTGTCTGAGGAGCTCCCGGTTAGAGCTTCACTGAGACGCCAGGAAGGTTCTTCTGAGCATTCAGATATGGGACCAAAATCCAGTGGCCACAACTGGGTGAGACTGTCCGGTTACACGGGGCAGTGCCGGGGGATCCATAGCACAGTTTAAAACTCCAGCATCTTCACCACAGACATATAAACATTTCCCTTTGTGTCTCCCTTGAGTTTCAATATTGCCACTCTTTGAACCGTTTCCAATAATTGATTTAGGTAGGAAAAGTATTTCACATTGACACCTGCAGTGCAGAAACTTGAATCAAATAACCCTGGCAGTCGGCACAGCACAGCTACTGCCCAAAGAGAGTTCTGCTCTGCTCCCACTGGCATGTGGGAAAACCTGCATGGGACCGTGGCCGCGCCTGGGCTCTGCAGGGCAGCTGACCCCACGCTCCCCCCTGCCCAAGCACCCGGAGCAGCCAGAGGTCCCTCCGCATGCACGTGCCAGGACAGACGCACGCTCGCCAAAAGCAAAGTGCTGATGGGACTCAGGGGTGCGAATGCTAACAGGCATGCAGCTGCTGGACCAGGGCGTGTGAGCGGGTGCCCGGGGCGGTGGCCAGGCACACAGCTATTCCTGCTGGCAAAGAGACGGTCCCCTGCAAACAAAGGTAGGGAAGAGCTGCCAGCTCACACAGGTGCTGGCCGCCCAGACGGGGCGCTGACGCCAGCCTGAATGTGGAGCTGTTTCCTGGTGAGTGGGACAGACCATGCCAAATCTCCAGCGCTAATTGAAAGCAAATTTGAGAGCAGTACAAACCTCTAAGCCAATTGATTCCCCCTCCAGCTCCCTGCAAGGGCATCACACAAACCACTGCAGCCACAAAAACAGGGAGCAGGCGAGAGGGACTGTAGGGAGAAGTCTGGATAAGGCCAGCCCGCAGGGCGGGGAAGGGCGATCTGGCAGTGCCTGTGTGCTGGAGGGGAGAGCGCTCCTCCTCCACAGGCTCTGCCACCCACCGGGGCAGGGACTGGCGAGACAAACAGGGTGAATGAACGTGGCAAGGTGAGGCTCTGTCCTGCCCCTCTCCTTGCCAGTGCCTGAGCCTTCAGGCCTGGTGACCTGCGGGCCTTTAGCGGGCCCAGGGCTGCACAGGCAGAGTTTGCAGGAGCTGATGAAAAGCCTTGGCTGAGGGCATTTTTGAAAATTTGACCTGCGAGAATGTGTTTTGTCCACTCCCTGCCGCCCGGCACCTGGGGTGGGTTACTGTTCCTAGGACGTTTGTCTTGCCCCTGCTATTTCTAAGCATGCCAGGGCTTTCTGGACAGTCACCCTGAGCTGCTGAGCCCTGCTCCCCGCTTCTCTCCTTCCCCTGGCTGCGCTGCTGAGCTGTGGCAGGCGCC
The DNA here is from genome assembly GCA_031468815.1 of Morus bassanus. Classification (NCBI taxonomy): domain Eukaryota; kingdom Metazoa; phylum Chordata; class Aves; order Suliformes; family Sulidae; genus Morus; species Morus bassanus. The sequence goes on along the minus strand of CM062575.1, from coordinate 25,666,540 downwards.
CAACCTCCATCTCTGCCACGTGAGTGCCCCCGGTGCTGCCGGCCCTGCAGCTATCCCCTCCCGCGTGCGCAGCTGAGGTCCTGCCTCGCAGCTCCCAGATCCTCACTGGAGAAAGGTTGTGGGGATGGGGAGGGGAAAGAAAAGATGACATGATACAGATTTCTCCAAAAGCTCTAACTTACTGAAAGCTTAACAATGTCAGCCCAGTCAGCTGCAACAGCATACTCCAAGTTTGCATCAAGCCACCTTGGCAATTCCTTCAATGCTGGTGCCGTGGCTCCCCCTAACTATAAAACACAGCAGAAGGATGACCTCTATTGCAGAAAGAGTTATGTAAAATAATACAAGAAATACGATTACACTTCCCCTAGCTCCTTGCTTTGGGCTGCAATTTGGCTGGGGCAGAGACTCTTCCCTTGCTACACATCTTTGCAGGACTCGGTATGCACCTGCTGCCTCCAGACACACAGTTCAGGGAGAAAAGGCAAGTTCAGCCTTTGTGGCCCGTCCCATCGCCCTCCCCATGAACAAGCGATGGGGACAGAGCTTCTATAAAAGCCATGCTCAGAAATGGACAAACCCACCAATTCACCCAGGTCTCCAACGGCCATCATGGGTGTAACAGAGGGAAACACAGATGTGGCTGAAACAGCCTCTTTCTGCCTCACTCTTTAGTTTTGGTTTTAGATGTGATTAATGTCACATCACCTTCTGACCTAGTGCAGTCTCAGGTGTGTTTAAGAACTGAATTTGGGTGGAAAGTATCCCTGAACGTCCCTTCTCATTCACAGAGGTGAACATCAGTGCACTGGAGATACAATTGTAGACAAGTAAATCCATGCTCCTTGCTCAGTAAGCAAGAAAAAGCCCTTCAAACCCTCCAATTCCTGCATGCCCAGCACTTGGCTGCTTATTGGTATGCTCTGCCTACACCTCATAAGGAGGAACAAAACAAAGATATTTGCATGGCAGTATTAAAATTTGTGACGTATTGCAGTGAATTCAAGGGGAACAGTCAAATCTGGAATGGGAAGCACCAGCCAGGGCTGTGCTGATGGTGGCTTTAAAGCCAAAGGCTGAATCCCTTTGCCATTGCGGGGTCTTGTGTACCCTGGCAAGGGTGAACACTCAGACTTTCCTTACTTCACACAGAAAGTCACTTATTTCACAGGTCTGTGTTCCCTTGGGCACACACGTGTCACAGGATAGTGTAGATGAATGACATCTTCCAGACTTTTGTCCCATCCATAGGCTTCTCTGGATTAAATCTCCCTCCAGGTGAGCCTGGGGTCTGCTAAGCATTTCAAGACACCAAGGGCAGAGCACAGAACAGGCCTTTGCTTACCCGCCGTCCGGTACCCTTATGTACCACAGGCACCCGCTCCTCTCCCGTGAGTGAGTTAATGTCCAATTTGCTGGGGTCCTTGCAGCGTTGCCTCCTCTGCTTGGGCTTGTCTGAAAAATTCTGGAGTGCAAACAAGACAATGATAATGAGACTAGACGGCTTAATGAGCCTGGACGGTTACAAGCCCTGCAGGAGAGCGGCACAGATGAACTCCCAAGGGACAGAGGGTCCCTGCAGACTTGGGTGGGAGCAGTGCAAGCGGCACAAGCTGGTCTCTGCCGCAAGGCCAGATCTCAAATGAGCACGACTGATTTTTGCAGGTAGAAAAGGATGTTCAGTGTACCCCACTTAGACTGCTCCAGCCCTTTCTAATTGCCCTCCAATCCTACAACTGTAACCTGCTGCCAATTCATATACTGCATCTGTAAATGGGGCGCTAACTACAACTAGGAAAGAAAGAGAGAACAGGTCTGTGTGTGCCATCTCATGTCAGTCTGATACAGCTACCCACTTCTCACCAGCTCATCTGTGCTTTGTTTCGCTCCTATTTCAGCTGTTCCCACTGCAGAGCTGCTGCACCATGTTTCTTTGGGATCAAAGCCCATCCTGATCCACAACCTACAGAGTTACAGCTGTGTTGTTGCACACCCGAGTGCGGTGCCGTGCACGGAGTCCTGGTGTCAGTGTGCCTGCAGGGATGTAGCATTATAATGAACTGCTGCAGGCTCTGATTTCTGAGAGTCCAAGAAAAGACCCTGAGCTTCGCCTGTCCTTCAAGAAGCTGAGCTGCTGCAGTACCCCAAAGCAGCTTTCAATCTATCCTACCTGGAGAGACGACACCTGCCCTCACAGGGGAGATCCTGCAGGGTTGGCCCAGGGCACTGGGTGCTTGCTGGGAGCAAGAGGTTCACCAGCGGCATGGCCAGACTGGGTGAGCTCCAGTAAGCCCCCACGGAAGGCAAGGGTGATGGAAAGGAGTGGGAAGGCACCTCCATGCTTGCTCCATCATCTGACTGCTTCTTGCAGTGCTCCTGGGAGTCTGGCCTTGGACACAGCACTGCATTTATCTCCAGACTTTGAAAAGCAAGGGCTGTCCTGCCCGAGCAAATGCTAGGCTCCTCATCTCTCATCTCTAACAAGCTCCAAAACACTAATGGCTTGCCTGTACTCCAAGCTCCAGGGAATCCCCGCCTCAGGCACACAATCCTCCAGGATCAAGATGCACAGACTTTTACGTATGACCACCACATTTCTTCCTACTTTGTTTTACAGCCTGTGCTCTGCCTGCCACATGCTCTAATAGGCTAAATAAGCTGAAATCTGGAGCACACCAATCTGTGAAACCAAGAGGTGGATGCTTATCAGACAACAAGAAGAATCAGACAGACTTTGCACCCCACTCTGTGCCACTCTGCTTTCTGACAGCGCCCGTGGCCAGGCAACCGCAGTCTTTGAAGCCTGCAACACAGCCACTTCAGTCCAGTTTTTAAAGCGAGGAGGTTTCCTCTTGTCTGGGAACTTTATTTAGTACAACAGCACTGCCTAAAATGACCCCAGGTGAAAGGGAGCAACACAGGCAGACCTTGAGCATCCCAAATCCCTTTTCCTATCTCTCCCCATGCCTGGCACTTCTGGAAGCCATTGGGCTGATTGTGCATTGGGCAGACAGATGCATTGGAGCTGGAGAATGGAACTTGGGGCAGGAGGACACAGCTCAGCAACTGTACCCACCTCCCAGACATGTGATGAACCTCCCAAACAGCCCTTATGAACACCACAAGCCCCAGTACAGGGGAAAAGGCTCCATTTTGAGACACTTCGTATAAGCCCTGAACTCAAGAGCAACTGCAGAAAGCCTAACACAAAGGGTAACACACAAGGCAGACACACACACACATGCCACCAAAGACCACCCTTACTGTGCCAAAGCCGGGAACGTCGAGTGTGTAGTCGGACTGCTGACGGAGCCAGTCGAGGAGACTCTTATTTGGGACAGCCTTCTCTGCTTGGCTGCCTGCAGCTGGGACTGGCTGTGGAGTTGAGGTAGCAGCAACCGGCCCATCGGGGAGGGGACTGTTCTGGGGGGGCTGCAGCTGGTCTTCCTGAACGTCCTGACATGGAGGGAGGAGCAGGGAGAGCCCATCAGCAGCACATAGTGATGTGTGCGCACCCAGATAAGCAGAGCTCCCAAAGCAGGTCATCTGCTCCCATCACGCAGAGTAATCCACATATTCCCAGTGCCTGTTCCTTAAATCACCACCCACCACTGCATTACACTTCCACTCAGTCCCCAGCACTGGTGGCATGGACGGCAGAGAGAGCTGGGAGAGGCTTCTGAACTCACCTGGAAACACCCTAATCATCAGGAGGACCAACTTCCCCCCACATCACTCCTAAAAGTGGTCTAGAGGGACTGGTCTTGCTCCTAGAGCCCCAGTCTTCTTTGAGTGATCCCAGGGAAGAAAGAGAGAGGGTACAGCAGGCTCTTGGCCACAGCTCCAATGCAGGGGCCTTTCCTCATGTTCTCTAACCCTAGACACACCCTGACGTGGGACAGCTGCTTTTCATAACGCTTAGTGGGACTCAAACACTCCAGGCGGAGTGCTGCAAGCCAGGGGGAAAGCTTCTCTTCCCCCCTGGAGTAGTATCCACTCCTGCCTGCTACAGCACAAGCCAAGCTGTCCTGGAGGAGGTCCCACATTGTCATGGGCAGCAGAGCTTGTAGGGGAGAGGTGGACCATGAGACAAATCATGCTGACTCTATCAGGGCCATGTGAAAGCAGGGAGCATCAACCCACCTGCAGCCTGGTTGGAAGAGGCCTCTCCTTCAAGAAGATGAGGTCCATCCCTTCTACATTTTTTCTCCTGCCCCGTCTCCTCCTCATGGCTGCATCGTCTCTTCGGAGGCTGCCGTTTACAATTTGTCCCGTGACAGGATGGATTAACCCTGCCTGGAGGATGCCAGACAAGTCCATGCCCAGGGAGCCCTGGAGGGTGTTCACAGTCCCCAGTTTGGGCATGTTTGTGTTCAGGGGGAAAGGAGAGGAGTTCCCTGGGGACCCATCAGAGGTTCTGGACAAGTCCACCGCTGCATCACGCCAGCCGTTCAGCACAATGGGTGGATGAGCATGGGTTGCTGCTAGCTGCTCCAAGCTCCTCTGTTTAGCATCTCTCTCCATCTCAAATTCATAGGGCCTCCTGTGCTTCCGCTCATCCTTTGCAAAGGCAGGGGTCAGGAAACCTTCCTGTGTGTATCAAAGCCATGGAGAGGGTTACGGCTGCTCACCCACTGCCCAGGGACCACAGCTCTTCAAACTAACACTGAGCTAACGGTCAGGCTCTTCTGCCTCTCCACAGAAGCCCTGCAGGATGCCCTTTCCCTGGGCACATCACACCTCTCTTTCCCTGTCTGGGGATGCTGCAGGAGCACCCTCACACACACTTTGATCTCCCAAGGTGCTATAACCCTGGGTGCTCCACCAGCTGCTGGGCAGCCAGGCTGGGGTCCCAGGCCAGCAGCTTCTGTCTCTGCACTGTGTCCAACAGAGAGGGCAGAGGAGAGAGAGCTGGTGACTGATGGGGCAGTGCCCTCTCCTGCACCCTTACCTTTGGGACACCAGGGCAGCATCCCCTTTTCCCCCTGACCATGCTGGGTGCTCCAGCACTGACTCTGGAAGCACCTCTACAGCCGCAGGAGCTGCGGAGCTGCTGCAGAACAGCCACCTTCCTAGGAGGGGAGCAGGGCTGGCAGGGAACTGAGAGCACAGGGAGCTCACCAGGAGACCCCAGTGGAGGGGACCAAGTGGCTTATCCATGTGTTATACACCACAAGTGGCACCAAGAGGCAGTAAAAACCCAGGCCCCGCTTGGGAAACTCCTGAGCACTTCTGGGCAACGTTTCACCCCAGAGTCCCAAGTCTGTCCCTGACCAAGGGCCCCCCCTCACCTTTTGTACCTGTGAGATTAACACCCCATTATTGAAGCTGGGATCAGGGGCTTCTGACTCAGCAAAGCTGTTCCTGATGCCGGCATTGCTGGCTACTGCTGGAGCCGTCAGCAGGCTTTGCGTCTCAAACTGCTGGCTGGAAGAAGGCCACTTGCCCTTCAGGATGGCATGGCAGATATTGTCAATGCGGTTGATGATCACACGGTCCTGCGAACAGAATTGGACAGTGGCAGGCTGGGACTCAAATGACTGACTCGTGTATGTCATCTCAGGATTAAAGACAAACCCAGCCCTGGTGACCTCAGCTCGGCAGGGAACTGCTTGGGGGCAGGCGTGTCCATGGCACGGGTGCTTGGGAAGAGCACCTCAGTTAGAACATGTGGGGAGCCATGTGCGGAGGATCAGGAGGCAGAGCTGGAGCTGTGTGAGCCACTGCTGGTCAGGACTATGCAGTAACACTTGCAATACAAACAGTGCTAATTTTAACTCACCTTAGGCCACTCAGAGAAGGAGTAAAGTGTCTTCTCCTGCAGCAGCTGGGCTATGGTTGGTGCCCGGGCATCCTGAAGGTCATCGATCTCCCCAGGCATGACAGAAGCAGAACTCTTGCTCTCTTCCTCCAAGTACTTCTCTGGACCATCTGAGAAAGCGACAGAGAACAGAGCCCATCACTGCCCTGCCTCTCTTGCCCTCTCGAGGGCGGAACAACTCCCACACCTTCCCACCCCAGCACCCAGCTGGCTCCACAAGGGTCCCATTCCCCAACCAGCCACTGAGAAATGCAGCAGCCCTGGGTCATGGCAGGCAGCCCACGCTGCTCAGGAAGGGCCAGCACTCCCCTGGGCTGAGTCCCCCATCCTGACCATCCCCATACCCTGGGCGGGCAAGGAGAAAGGCACATGCCTTTCTAGAAGGAGCTGCTCGCCAGGCAGTGCCCTGTGCCAGGAAGGGAACAGTGTCCTGCATTCCATGGGATGCTCATGGCAGAAGGGCCGCTGGGGCTCTGGGTGGGGTGTTCTGGCCAGCCCTGCTGGCAAACACAGCCACCAAGCCTTTGTTCCCCAATCACATCAGCTAGAGTGACCCCAACTCCTGCAGAGGGGAGGCCACTCCGGGGGCTCAGCAGCCCCAAGGCTTTGGCTGTGTAGGGAGGACAGCAGATCCCTCCTAGCCCAGCTGGAGGTGACTATCAACCAGAGGGAGCTCTCAGGACCGTACCTTGACTCTGGCTGCTGCTGGCTTTCTCCCCCTCATCTCTGTTCTCACACTCTTCTTGCTTCACCCCCTGGGTCTCAGGGTGCAGGGCCTCTCTGCAGCATGCCTGCCCCTCCGCCCCTTGGTCCCAGGACTCCTCACCAGCACATGGCGGTTCTGCCCTTGGGGCCCCCAGCAGAGGTGCAGGCAGGCTGAAAGCCTGGCTCTGAGCCTGGCCCAGTGAGTGCTGCAGGGTGCTCTCCTCATCCAGGCTACGGTCCTCCCTGCCCTCTGGCCCAGGCTCCCCCAGCCCTTCGGGTGTCCCCAGCCCCAGGGACTCCCTCTCGCCATTCACGTCTTCTGGGCAAGTATCCTCGGGTGTGGGGAGGCCAGAGCTCTGCTCCTCGCCCCCCAGTTCATTAGCATCGGGGTCACAACTGGCCCTGGTCCTGGGACCAGTCAAGTCTTCTACAACATCTGCTGCTGCCTCAAAGTTATCATCCTCCTCTTCTTCCTCATCGTCTTCTTCACTGTGGCTCTGACTTGGCGCTGACTTTGCCTCCATTCCTTTCTCCTGCAGCAGACTGATGAACCTCTTCTCAGGAGGAACCTTTATTTCATAGTTATGAAGACTGGGACTGTAGAGCCCCATGTTTATGACCCCTTCCATGGCACCGTGCTCAGGCAGCACTGGCGCAGGGCTGGTGAGGTCTCCCTTCTGCTGCAAGGCTTCGCAGAGCTCTGCTGGGACGCTCTGTGAAGGGTCACTTTCAGGGGTAGAAGGTGAAGGCTCAGCTTCCTCGTTCTGACTGTCCATTTGGTCACAGCCCACCTGCAAACCCTCTAGGAACGAAGTCTCTCTCATGGCATCTGCATCGCAGCTGGATGGATCCTCGTCCCCCTCTAGCTTGCCCTCAGAGAGTTTTGCAACGCTGCTTCCAACATCTGTGCAACTTGGGCTGTCTCGGGCAAGGGAGCTTTGCTCGCTGTTACAGGCCTTCTCATCATACATCATGCACACCAGCGAGTCCGGCAGAGAGCTCTCATCATAGTTACTGGAAATGATGTCCCGGACGTTAGACATGAATGTTTCACAGTTTGCATCTGGCGGACTGCCCCCAGCCTGGGACATAGTGTTGTCTACGGGGTCTAGCTTGATGTGACTCTCAGATTCATTCTCCAAGGATTCGCAAGTCCTGTCCACCTGGCTGTACAGAGGGGAACTGTAGAGTTTGGAGTTAGTCTGGTAAAGGCAGCACAGGGTTTCTGGGCCTGGGAGCCCCGTTCTTTTATGCTGGGCATAGTTCCTGTATGCATCTAAAAAAGACAGCTGGGGGTCATTCATGATGTAGTAGTCAGTGCGATTCAGGCCATGCTTGGCGGTGCCGATCAGCAGGTCCCGATCATGTTTGCCACACTCCCACCACACTGGCAGGTAGAGGCTCGGCCGGCACAGTTTAAGCCGCTCGTGGAGCTGTGGACACTTGAGCACCTGCTCGCGCACCTTTCGCAGAAGCTCAATACGGTAGAGTGTTCTGGCAGCACGTTCCTCCGTGATAGGCTCCACATAGATGTCAGGGTCTGGGGGACCTACAGCAAGGATAGAAAAGCCAAGGCCCTGTTATACAGATTGATGAGAGTTACTCAGAGGCAGCAATGAGCAAGGTGAGTTTTAACCGTCGCACAGACTGCAGGTGAGGTGAGGGGAGTGCTTGTAGCCACCATTGAGGCCTTTTTCCAGTCTCACCACCTTCCATTCATTTGCCTCCAAATGGACAGACAGGAGTACACTCCCTCAACTTTAGCAGCTGGACCAGGAGCGGCACTCAGCTGCAGAGGATTTCAGAGTCTTGTCTGAGCTCTGCTCCACCAGCACCAGCGGTGCTAGAGCTGCCTGGACCCGCCAGTGGAGCGGCTCCCTGGGGTCTGAGCCTCTGGTAGCCTTTCACCAGCTTCTCAGGGAAGGGAGTCCCTCAACTTGTGCAGCTCTTTTGATGAGGAACACCTTCCTAAGGCATTAACACACATATCCAAGGAACTGCACCTGAGACCAGACCTCCTGACAGGTCTGAGACAAAATCCTTTCTGCTGCTGTTAGAATGAAATCACTTTGTGCTTAAATAGCCCCCAAGCAGCTTTTCATCTGCCATGTCCTGCATGGTGCCAATGCACCGGGGCTCTGCAGGGCACTCTGAGAAAACGGATGCCCTGTGTGTTGGTCAGGCTTCCCAAGCCTCCTGCGGTGGGTTCAGACTCCCTTTACCCTGTAGCAAAGCTCTCTACTCAGCTATGCCACAGCACAGGCACTGTGTGGACTCTGTCCAGTGCCAGCAGGGAGGTGCTCGGTAAGAAAGCAGCAATACAGATCACCCAAACGGCCCTCAGCTCCAGTGTGGAGATGTGATCTGTTGCTTCTCTACTTTTCCTCCCTCACATCTAGAGGTTGCTGTCTTGGATAAAATTTTTTCTGATTTCATCGGACAGCTCCATGAGACCTGTGAGAGCAGGGGCTGGAGCCCACAGGGCTGCCCTACCTTCCCATCGCGCTGAGGGGGTGGTACACAGTGGTGACAAGGCAGCCAGAAATGCATGTGGCTTCTGCAAGCCCACAGCCTGCCTGGAGCCTCGCTACCTCCAACTGTCCCTGAAAATCCTCCCTTGCTCTCCTGCTCCACGAGAGCAGTGGGACCATTTCTGACCTATGGCTACATGGACCTACTGTTAACTCTGCACAGGCCATGCAATTTCCACTCACCATCCTCTTTCCACAGTGGGAGACCACAGACATTCTTGCACATGGCCACGAAGCTGTAGAAGTACTTCTCCAGGCTCTCATCTGTCTTCTTCTCCAGTCGAGAGATGGCTCGGAACTGGGCCCAGTCAAAGATCTTTTTCTCCTGGTCATAGATAACCCCAAAGGAGGAGACAGTGCGGTAGAAATCTGCCTGCTCCCTCCTGGTCCACCTGTGGGGCAGGAAGGAGACATGAACACCGCTGAGACATGTTCTGGTCCCAGCATGGGCAAGGCACCAGGCAGAGAAGCTCAGAGAGGAGTATCTAGTTACTGCCCACCAGTTTTGGGGGAGCTGCCAGAAGGAGCACACTGGGGAGATCACCACAACCTGAGATCCTCTGCCTTGTGGTGCATAGTGAGAAGGAGCGAAGACCATGGGCCCTCACTGTTGAAAAAACTCTTGGCTATTTGAAAGAACAGTAAGCATGGCTCTGGGCTGTGCTACTGATGGGGTGCAGGCTCCAGCAGCTTCTGTGGAAGCACAAACCTATCTCACCTACCCGCTTCCTGCCACATCGAGTTGTCTCATCACTTCCATGGAAAGGCCAACTCTGTACCAGGAATTAGAAAGGAAGGTCTTGCAGACACAGTTCTCATCCAGCCTATTCCAGAGGGAAACTGGGACTGGGGTTCATCACCGTAAGGGTCTCAGTAACAAATACCATCCATCCTGCTGACTCCTGTGGACTCCTGGGTGCCAGGGGTGGGTGTCACCCCCTCCCCACTGAAGGAAAGCAGCCGTGGTGATAGGGGGTTTCAGTTACAGCACTGTTAAGAGCACAACTTCTGCTCTGGCTTGGACCCTTTGAGCTTTCACCTCGTGGGGATCACTCAAAGGAACGATCCAGGACAGAGATGGTGAAGAGCGTCCTGGGCAAATACAGCCCTGGGCAAACAGAGCGCAGAGAACCAGGCCACAGAGAACAGACCAGGGTGGAAACTGCAGGGCAAGCACAGGAGCAGGTCACAGCAGAGAAAGGTGAATGCTGTGGGCTGAAGAAAGCTTAAAGTCAAATCTCAGCTCCTCTGAATTGCAGCTCTGAGCCAGCACCAGCAAGCAGCTAGGACACATCAAGGGAGAGTAGACAGGGTGACAGCACCCACAGCACTCCCCAACTGACCAAAATATACCTAGACCAGCATTTCCACCCCTGCTCCCAGGGGCCGTGAGCCCTCTGCAGAGATATTTCATTCCAAAAAGAATAACAAAAAGAAAGTTAATAAAAAAAATCAATGATCCAAATCAAGAAGCCCAATGGGGAGTTTGCTGAAAGGCCTCAAATTAAAGGCTGGTGGGAAATGGCGTAGGACACTCCTGTAAAGAGAACCCCCCCTCCAAAAAAAAAGCCCACAGAATTACAGCAGGAAATACCAGGCTGCTGTGGTGTCCACAGCACAACCACTGATGCCCCCACCTTGAAGAGGGGATGGTACAACTGGAAGAGGTCCAGAGGAAGGGGAGAGGGAAGATCAGCGGGCTGGAGCAGCTTCCATACAAGGAGGCCGTGAACAGAGAGTACAGGGCAGCACAGATATCAAGCAGTTACATGGGTTGCTGCAACAGGGACAGGTTCAAAAGAGACAAAGCCATCAAGCACTGTTGACCACAGAGAGCCCCTGCAGTTCAGGAAGTCCCAGGGCTGCGCACTAGGGACTGGCAGTGATGGAGGCAGCATCACCCTGCCACACACACACCCTCCCCGGATTCTGCAGAGAGCCACTCGGGGTGCCAGGATGGTCCCACCATCCTTCCACTTACAGGGATGCCAACAAAATAGGGGCACAGCACAACCAGGATATGCCACCACTGGGCTCCCGAGGCCATGAGCAGGAGGCTAGTGCAGCGGCATGGGAGCCATGAGGGTCAGAAAGGCTACACACGTGGGCTGTGACAGCGCTCATCCGTCACCCCTCATTCACAGTGTGTCCCAAGTGCACAACACTGCTCAGCAGCACCCCTGCCCTGCTGGGGCTGGGGGGCGATCCCTGGCCCAGCAGATGCTGGATTTGACCCTGAAGAGCTGTCCCCTCGCTTCCTTTCACCGTGTCACCAGCTGCTATCTGCAAACTACAGTAGAGGCTGCTCCCCAGCCAGGCTGGCTGCCAGAGCCACAAGGCTCCCTTGTGGCTGGGAGCAGCATTCCCTGCCCAGCAAGGACCCATGTGCCTCTGCCACACGGGCAGCTGGCTGCATGGACAGCCATGGTGACATTTCCTTGGGTAAACGCAGGGGGACAAGGATTTCAACTGGTCTAAATCAGCTTTGGAAAGAATCCTCTCCTGCGTTACCTTTTCTGCATTTCTTTGTTCACCGAGTCCATCTCGGAGGCTCTCCTGAACATCTCGTCCTGCAGCCAGTATCCATGGTTACCGGGCACCAGCATCTCAGCACGGGGAGGCAGCTCTTTGCGGTTGCAGCGCTGGTAGACGGTGACGAGCCTCCGCAGTCTGGCTGTGAGGGCAGATGAGACAGGCCAGCAGGATCTGTCTGAGTCGGAGCCATCCTGGGCTTCAAACATCAGCAAGGACATTAGTATTTAATGCACACTCAAAGCCACAGGTTCCCACGTCCCTCCAGCCAGCTCCGAGAGCTCCCTCCCACCTTCCCACTCCCACGGGAGACACCAGGGATCACAGTCATGAGTGGGGGGCTGTGAGATGGGGGACCATCCCTGGGCCTCCACATCCCAAAAGCCACTGGCTCACAGCCTCACCATGTCTGAGCTTCCTTCAGAGAGAGCCCAGAGGCAGAGATCAGGGTAGGAATGATGGCTTTGGGCGAGGCCATGCATGGGAGAGGACTGCAGCTCTCTGCTCAGCAGCGGGGCCAGCCAGCCCATGGCATCTGCCAGCACTGCCCCCTGCAGAGACCCTGCACACTCATCTCATGCAGGCATTCTAGTCACCCCTGGCTGGCTTTGGCTGGAAACACTCTTTTTCGGGACTCTGGCTGCCCTGCCACAGGGCCCATCCCTGGGTCACATGTGACCCTGCACAGGAGGGCCCTTGACAGGAGCCTGTCCAGGTTAAGCTACCTCACTCACGTCCCCCCAACCCAGCAGCACCTGCCTCAGTGCTCCGGCTCCGGCTGTGCCGTGCCAGCCCCTGGGAAGCCATGCGCTGTGCTGCGGGAGATACGGCCTCACCTGCCGCTGGCTCGTCCTGCTTCTCACTGGCTTCACCCACCCCAGCAGCCACGATGTCCTGCAGAAGAAAACGATCAGAGAGGGCTCTCCAGCACCACACTGAACCCCCCATATCCACACCCCACTTGGCCCTGGCAGGGTACGAGGTGCAGGACAATGGGCAGAGCCGTGTTCCCTGTCCCCTCGGGCTGCAGTTGCTGGCTGCGGTCAGCACGTGGGATCAGAGCAGCATGGACAAGGGAGGTGGCAGCTCAGAGGGGCAGTGCTACCCATTTTGGGCCTGGAGGGGAGGTCCACCACAGTGACACAGACTGTAGTGCCACTGCCCAGGACAGTAGCAGTGCAACAGATTCTGTTGCTCAAATGAACCCTGCACCCTCCCATGCTGCCTCATTCACTGCTTCTCCTCTCCCCCAGGGCCATTCTTTTGGGATGCCCCTGACTCCTTTGCCAGGGCCTCACGTGGCTCCTGAAGCTGAGTGCGAGAGCCAGCACCCCTGGCCATTCCCAGCCCTCAATCCCCCTCAGCTCCCCACGAGGTGGATGCTGCCTAGGTCTGCAGGAAACACACAGAGGCTGTGCTCCAGCGAGCAGAGATGATGCAGATAGAGTGGGGCAGAGCCCATGCACAGCATGGCAAAGCCAGCACAGAGCAGGGTCACCGGCAGCACTGGTTCCCCCACGCCCCGCAGCAGAGCTGACGGAGCCAAGCCTGCAGCGCAGGGCGGGAGGGCAGGCTTGGCAGCAGCAGACGTGCATTGATCACTGTGAATCCCACTCACCTCCTGCTTTGGCAGCCCCTCCAGCTTTTCTCCACCACTCTCTTCCTTGTCCATGCTGCCCCTGGGTAAAAGAGTGAATTAGTCCCTGGAAGTGGCAGCACAGCCCCCTTGGCTGTGCCAGTTGTTGGCAAGAGGGAGCAGAGGAGTGTTGCTCATGCCATCCCTCCGCCTTGTACTGGGTAGCCAGCTCCCCGCTGCCTTTCCCCCTGCCCACTGTGCTCAGACACATGGTCTGCTTTCTTCTTCCTCCCTGCGCACAGCTCACCCCACAGTACTGCCCCACTACTAACATGGCCCCCAGGAGTGAGCCAGACAGCCCCCAAGAGCTTGGCTTCATCCCCTGCCCACCTTTCAGCGGCGTCCTGGGCCCCGTCGCTGATGCCTTGCTCTGCAGAGAGCAGCTTCTCATCCGGCATGCCCACCTTCTCCAGAAAGCACAGCGCTGGGTCTGCCCGCATGGCGTTGTACCTCTCGTAACCTGCCAACAGCCACAGGCCATCAAAAAGGAGAAAGATGGCACAAAGCCAGGCCTGAGTCTGGTTCAGGTGAACCTCCAGCTCTGTGGCACACAGCTTCCCACCCAGCTCTCGCTGTGCAGCTGTGAGAGCACTTCTTACCCCCAGAAATTCAGAACACTTTCCCAAAAGCTGCTAATTGCTTTGCAGCCCCTGGGCAGCAGGCAAAGAGAAAGGTCACCCTTTCCATCCCACCAGACAGCCCTGCCTGGTAGGTAGCACAGCTCCCGGAGAGCTGTGCCCAGCACCCACAGCAGGTTGCAGCTTGGAGCAAAAAGCCCCATGGCTCCTGGAAGCTGCAGGGTGACTTCATGACAAGGCTGGGGATGCCAGGAGAGGCTCTGTGCCTTCTTCCTCACCCTCATGTGGCAACTGCATGCTGCTCCTGGCAAACCAGAGGAGTCTGCCATGAGACCAGGCACGGCTACCCTGGGCACTGCAGTGTGCCTGCCCCACCACCCAAAACGAGCTGGCAGAGGCGCAGCCGCCGGGGCCTGGAGAGAGCTGCCTTGGCCCTGTGTGGCTACGGAGCATGGCTGCGGCTCTGCCCCTGAGCACTGATGTGACATCCCCTCCAGGTATTGGAGCTCTGGCTGGGTGCTCCACTTGGGTCCCTCTCATGCACTGGCACTCACCAGACAAGCTGGGTACACACCGTGCTTGAAGACACCGATGAGCAGGGATTTATCGGCTTCGGCGTTCCACCAGTCCACTGGGATCTCCACGTAGTCAATGTCCGGCAGTAGCACATCCAGCTCCCTGTGGCAGACAAGGTATGAACCCAGCCTCACCAGACACTGGAGTGCACTGGGCACTGCCGGGCAGGGGCAGGGGGAGACAGCAGCCATCACTTGCTGGCTTGGGGACAGTTAACGAATGCAAGGCTGGCTTGGGGCCTCGCCATGGCCTGGCATGCACACCTCCCTGGGGTCAGAGAGCTGGAGCCTTGGCTCCACCGGAACCCGCTGCCTTCCCCATCCTCCTTCTCCAGAGATGGGGAGGCTGCACAGCCACTCTCCCCTCCCACCCAAGCAACACCAGAGGACTGGAGATCCCATCTGATCTGAACAGCATCTCTTGGGGGAAACCACTTCAAACCTACAAGCCCCAAAAGAACAGCACATCTGGTGGAGTGGGCTGCAACATCCCCTCCACACAGACCCGTGCCGATGGAGCTGTGCAGGGGAAGGCAGCAACCCCTGCTCTAGGAAATGAAGCTCAGCATATCACACTTCCCTCTGAAGCACCAAGAGCTGAGTTTTTGCAGGAAGGTCAGGAGCTGGCAGGCTGCAGGCTCAGTGGCATTAACAGAGCCTGTCGGCCCCCTTGTCCTCAGCTCTGGGAAGGGACTGCAGGCCACAGCGATGGGGCACGCTCTGCTCTGAGACCTGGCCCTGGGAACTGGACACAGTCTCTGTGGGCTCCCGCTTTGGATTAAAGGCCAATTTGTCAAGCAGCATGTGGAAACATTTTCCTGCAGGCTGCAGGGTGTCCCTGAGTGTCCTCACCACCCCGCAGGCTGGCAGCCTTAAAGCTGCCTCAACAGGGCTGCCACGGCTGTGGTCCCTGCTCAGGCAGAGCTGCCACCTAAGGATAAAGTTTTGCCTAAGCAAGATCTGGGGATTTGACCACAGGGTCTGACTTGCCTGGAGCCATGGTGAACCCAGATGTGGCTGGGCTGGATGGCTGTGACAGTGCTCGAGCACTCCCGCCACCTCCCCAAGAAGCATCGCAGGGGTTCACCGTACGGTCCCTACCTCGCGGGCGTCCCCTCAAAGGCTTTGTCCGCGGCCTCCCCCAGCACTTCAGCCTTCAGGTAGTAGAGCATTCGCACCCGCAGCAGAACCCTGTCCCAGGGCAGCAGAGAGGAACACATGCTAGCACACAGGTGCTCAGAAGCCAGCCTAGGGACTGGCCCAACAGCCCTCACCTTTGCAGGGGGATGATGCTCTGAGGGTCAGCAAGGCCAGGGAAACCTGCTCAACACTGTGTTTCCCCACACAGGAGAACCCACTTTCTCAAAGTAGGATGGGCACCGGCCACGTGGTGTCATGCCACAGTGCCCAGCCCTGCGAATTGCTGGGGCCTTGCGGCCAGAGGTTTGCTGTTCAGGACACAGCTCCTGTTAGGTGGAGGAGCATCCAAGAGCGGTCCAGCAGCCAGAGCATGGTGATCCTGCGTGGGCTGTGAGCCCTTTGCAGCTCCCTCCCACCCTCCCCACTCTAAAGGCCCTCAGCCCACGGTCTCCACGAGCTGGTGTGGACTCCCGCGCTCACTTGTTGCAGTGCTGTTTGAGGTGCTTCTTGTAGCTGTCGTCATGCAGGACAACCTCGGGGTTGCAGGTGGCAAGCCAGTCCGCGTTCTTTATCTCGGGAAGCAGCATCTGGTTCTTCGTCTTCTTCCCCTTCCTGCCTCTGGGCACCGGTGCTGACAAGCCTGTAACAGTAAGTGGCAGCCAGTGAACACCATGGGCACCGTGGCCAGGCCAGGCACTGCCTCGAGCATCTCTGGTGCTGCAGTGCCCAGGCAGGGCAGCAGAGCTGGGGAGCTGGAGGAGGTTGTGCAAAGCTGGATGCAGGTTGGCAAGTCAGGGTTGGGGAAGTGCACAGGGTAAATGCAGAGCAGGGGAGGCTCCAGCTCCAAGAAAAACTTGGGGATCACCACAGGAACTGAACTGCTGTGAGTTCTCAGTGCAATGCTGAGCCCAAAGGAAAAAATGGACCCTTGATGTATGAAAATATCACATAGACGCATGGAAGAGATCTTGGTCCTGGGCATGGCTCTTAAAGCCTTACTTGGACACTACAGCCAGCTCTGAAGTTCACCCTATGGGGATAACACAGTGATTTGGGACAAGAGTTCAAACAAGAGGCTCCCAAATGATCAAAGACCAGAAGACAATCCTGATGATCTGATCTCTAAGGGTTGTTTCCTATTCCAAGCATCAGGAGGAGGGCTGCATGGGAACCAGACCACTGCAGGGGGCATTTACACTTGGCAAAAATAACGAAGGGTAAAGGAATGCAGTCCCATCTGGCTGACAAAGATAAAATGAGATCCAGTGGCTGGAGCTGAAAATTAAATACATTTTCAACCTTGAAATAAGATGCAAGTTCACAGCAGAACATGGAAACAACTCCTGGTGGGGTCACTATTGTTTGGAGTCTTCTGAGAGGGATGAGCTGCCTCCCTGGGCAGCCGCTTCTGAGGCAGGGTCCTGCAGATGTCCTCTCCTGACTGTGTGTGTGAAGGGGAAAGAAGTGCCTCAGCAGTCCCGTCCCATCCGTCTGGTCTTGTGACACCAGGGAAGAAGAGAGAGCGCTGCTGTGTCCTCAACACCTGCATAAAGTTTGCAGCTCCACAACAGGACAAGGTTCTCCAGCCCAGGTGGCTGCTGGAGGCCTGCAGTGGACACCAGGGCTCCTGTCCCCAGCACCAAATTAGCCTGGCGAACTCTGGGCAAACGCTGCTTCCGCAGCATCCTGGCCTCTTCCAGGACAGAAGACAGGAAGGGGCTGGAACAAAGCAGAGCTCTGAGCTGGGCTGCCTGCATGCTGTGCTTGCCTCTCGCAGTCACACAGATACGGGATTGAGAAGGAACAGCCCCAGGATGCACTAGCAAGGGCTTGAAGTTGCTGTTGCTTTCTGCACATCAGGGAGGCCCTGAGCATGTCTCACCTGGTCAGCTCTCTGCAAACATGAGTGGTACCTCAGGCTCCTTGGCGAGCCACAGCAGCACCTGCCACGTGGCTGCTCCAAACTGGAGGGTTCTGCTCTCCTTCAGCTCCTGAGGTTAGGCTAGATGGTTTTGTTGTTCCTCTGGCCACGACCACATGGAGGTTTCACAGGTGGGAAAAGCCATTCTGAGTAGCTGATAGAGAAGCCCCTAGTTGCTTCCTTCTGCTAAATATTCAATTTTAGTGCTGCTCTTGCACTAAAGCATTCCTGACCCTCCACTGAAACCACAGCTTATTTGTTACTTGGTATTACCTAAATCAAGCCCATTCATAGAAGCCAATTCATTTCTTACTCTTGCTCTGCTCCTCTCAGGGCTCTTGAGTCCAGTCCCAGTGCTGCTCTGGGCAGGGCTATGTGGCAAGGGCAGGAGGCAGCACTGCCAGAGTGACTCACGTGGCAGGAGGTGATTGGACTAACTTAAGGAAGCCACTAAAGGCCATGTGCTCGGACCTCACACTGTAAAGCCAGTTGGACATTTCCAGAGAGAAGGAAATGGTGATGTCAGGTTTTAAGCACCAAGTAACATGCAGCACGATCTTGGGGCTCAGCAACAGCACCACTCCAGAACAGCTTTCCCTGTGCTCCGCGACCTCAAAACAGGAGCCCCAGGTTTCAGCCTGGCCCCCTGATGCCTAGAGTAGGCTGGAGAGTCCCAGCCTCCTTGCTACTCACCTTGCGCCACAGGTCACAAGTGCACAAGCAGCACACAGCTGTGGGGGTCTGACCACCCCGAGGGAGCACTGTGGCCTCCCCCAGCCGACCCTCCCAGCCGAACTCACCTGTCCTGAAAGCTGCAGGATGCAGGCGCGGTGCTGCTAGGTCAGTGCAGAGTCCTCTGACACAAAATGGGCAGTGACCATGTGTCTCAGGCCACAACCCTCCAGCTGATCCAAGGAGCCAGCACTGGCTCTGTCTTCATATCATTAAAGACAAAAGCCACTGCGGCTGCACGATGCTGTTTGCATGGTAGGTTTTATTTGCTGGGCTGTTCCAGCCCCAAGGGACACCTACAGAGAGCAGACACTGCACTGCAGGCAGGGGGGCCAATCTGCAGTGCCCCACTGCCCAGGCAGAGTTAGAGACAGCGGGAGAGCAGGGCTGGGGAAGGCTCTGGGTGGCCCCTGTCTCAAGCTGAGGATACACTGGAAACTTGCACTCAACAGAATGCAGATGCAATTACAAATTGGACATGTGGTGTGATATGTGGACCTCACACACACTGCAAAATAAGCGTAAAAGTCCCTGAACAGGGAGGTCACAGCCAAACCTGAGATAAAGGGTCCTGCTAGATGGAGTGAGAGAAGGCAGCATCACCTGGGTAAGATTCTGCATTGCAGAGGTCTTAGGACAAACCAATGCTGCACCTCCACCCATCTGGGCAGGCACTGCAGACCAGCGTGTCTGGGACAAGAACCATGATGAGAGGAGACACAAGCTGGAGACCTGGGGTGAGATGGCTGCACATACTGCACCACCAACTTCCCTGGCGCAGCTGCAAGTGCCACGCCTGGCGCTCTCAGCTGTTGGCATTAGGGCTGGGGCTGCCAACAGGCACAGGTAGGGTCCCTGCACAATGATCCACGCTGCGTCCTGCGATGCCCTGAGGAACAGCAGGGCATGTCTACACTCTGAGTGGAACAAGCACCCTCACACCTATCACACCCAATCTGTTCATATGCTCACCAGCGCCCCGTGACCTCACTGCCTGGTGTCTCCCCACACAGGGGAACCCTGAAAGTATTCACAGACCAGAGAAAACTTAGCAGCACCCACTTGAGAGTAGGATGGCATCTCTGCTCCCAGCACAAGGCTCTCTCTGCACCAGCCATGGCACTGGGAGCCAGGAAACAGCCTCCCTCACCCAGCCAGCCCCTGCCACTGGCTCTGAAGGTCAGTGTGAAGGTCAGTCCAATGGCAGCCACCTCCTCTGTGCAGAGAGAGTCATGGTGCTCAAGCACAACTGCCTGCTGGCTGGTTCAATCAGCTCTGCTTTGACTTCTGCAGCCTCGGTCCCATAGGCTGGCAGAGCGGCAACGGGTACAGGTGCAATGGCAGAGAGAACACGCAATACCTGAGTGATTCTGCAGAGCCTGGTTCTGGCCGTCCTTCGTCGGTGTGATGAGATCCCAGATAAAACTCTTAATCTTCTCATCCCCCTTGTAGTGTTTGACGCAATAGACCAGTAAGGCCCGACAAATCATCTCCATGTCCTTCTCATTCAGGTGCCACTTGAACCGCCCGTGGGTCAGGATATCTTTCCAGCGTCCCCAGCTGGAACAAGAGGAACACAGAAAAGAGTAACAGTGCAAATAGAGACCTTGCTGGCACCTCTCTCCAGGAGCTCGCTCAGTGCACAGCCCTGCCAGCTCCCCTGCATAGGGGTGTTCTGCCCCACATTACAGAAGCAGAGACAGGGAGAGGTTTGCCCAGGACTGAACAGGGCAGAGGCAGGAGCAGACTCTGGAAGCTCTGACTGCCAGCTAACGCTTTGCTGCCCTAACCCTCCTTCCATCCCAAATGTTCGCTTAGAGCCCAGGTCGCACCAGGGAGGTCACTGCTGGAAGGAGGGGACACTGCAAGCAGGACTGACTGAAAGTCCCTGGGGCAGCCAGTGGCCCATGTGCACACTGGGGCAGCTGGAGACTGTGGCTGTGCTCTCTGGGAGGGGGTGAGACTCACCCGAATATGAGCAGGTTCTTCTCCACGCGGAAGCACTCAGCCCGCAGGTACCGCCGCGTCTTCTCATTGAAGCGCCGTGAGCGCGTGGGTCGCTCGTCCGAGTCACTGTCCAGCTCAGAGAACTCCATCAGCTCATCCTCTTCGAAAGAGTTGTAGTGTTTGGTTTGCTTCCGCACTCGGGGCCTGTCAATAACCAGGCTCTCCTACGAGGGACAGAGAGGAGAGCGTGCTCAAGTATGGGCAGAAATACTTACCTTCCAGCAGGGCACAGTACATCCTCTTCTCCACTCTGCCACCCTGCTCTGTTCATGCCTCTGGTTCCCAGCTTGCCAGCCCCACAGCTAGCCATCACCTTCCCACTGGAATACCTGCTCCATATTACCTGCGTGTGGCTCTGCCCACACACACGAGACAATTCATGGCCAGCACAAAATTCATCCTGAACAATGGCAGGCTGAAAATCAGGCCCTCTGGGTTCAAACTGCTGACAGCCAGTAGCTGATTCAGCTCTGAATCACACTCCTGGCCCTCCCAGCACTGCCTGCACAGAGCGCTGTGCTGGAGGCAATGTAATTTCTGTGTCAGGGAGGGATAGGTGGGCTGGACGAGGAAAGGCAGCTTCCAAAAAGGTGCAGGAGGGAGCAATATGAAATTAAATAGCATGTACCTGTCTCCTCTTCTTCCCCCCACCCTGTCAAATGAAACCATGTCATCTAAATCTGCCTAGATTTCAAGCACATGGGACACACACACACACACACAAACACACCCCCTCTCCCATTCTCCCTGCTAGAGCAGTGAGCTCTGCAGAGCTGTGGGGCCTCCCTCTTGTTGCTGTCTAACACCATCTCTATGGTGTTACTGCCTTAGCTGAAATTTCAGCAGGCCCAGGGCTGCACTGAAGCTGGCTGCAGCGCCCTGCGCTTGATGGAGGAGCCAGGACAAGAGGCCCAGGTTGCAGCCGAGCTCACAAGCTCAGCAGGGCCAGCAGAGAGATGGGACCTCATCTGTCCACTCCTGCCTCCCAACAGGCAGAGTAACCAATCCTCCCAGCTCCATCTCAGTGCTCACCTAGAGAGCTCGTTTCGTGGGCAGAGCAGGCAGGGGCTGAGAACAAGGATGCTGCGCATGGGAGATGCTCCCCAGAGGCATGTGGGGAACCTCTGGCAGCTTTGCTACCAGGCCAGGAGAAGCCAAGCACTGGCTCGTCAGAACTCCAGCTGCTGTGTTTGCCCATGGCCACTGCTGGGAAGGAACCAATCTGCCAGTGAGGGCAAGAGGTGAAACTCCGGAAGCATCCATTTACAGTCTGCAACCCCCTCACCTGGACATGGTGATGGGCCTGCCAGACCCACTTGGCTTTACTCCTTGTTCCCATCCCTGAAGGCAGGACAGCAGGACTGCAAATGCTGACGGAGAAAGGAGTGGCACAGTCTAAACCTGTCCCCACTTGCTCCATCAAGACAGGAGAGGCCCTGGGCAGCTCCCTTCACCCCTATTCACGTTCAGCTTTTAGAGAGATTTGTTTCTAAAGCAACGCCTGGATATTGAGCCTGACCCACATGGTCTTCGAACAACCCCCCAGGCTGGGGTGAACATGGCTAGCATTCAGTTGGATATGGAAAACATCCAACAGGCAGCACGAGGGAGCATTTGACACTGTAAGAGCAGGGGGAAGCACCAGAGGAGTTGCCAAGCTGGAGCTCCTCTTCTGACATCCCTTGTGCTGTCAGGGCCAAACCCAGCTGGCCCAGATGACCACACTTGCACCCTTCTGCTCAGAGAAGATGAGAAGCTGGGCAAGAGGGAGCATTTGCTGACACCATGCAGGGCTGTCTCCATCCCCTGAGGCACTGAGCCCCTGGCAGCCCCCTCCCCAGCCTGCTCTAACCTAGGACAGATCTCTGAGACCCAAACCAGACCAAGCATCCACACACAGCCATGCTCTGACAAACCCAGTGCTACAGCCATGATATTCAACCTCCCTGCAACCTGCCTTCATTTGTGAGTGCAAACAAGGTGGGGAAGCATCACAGCACCTCACAGCCCTCACAGTATTGGTGTGTCCACCAGAAAGAGGCATTTCTTCTGCAAAGAGATGCTGCCTTGCAGCCAGCACCCACCACCTGCTCCAGCCCAGCCAGTACACTGCTCCCACTACTGCACCACAGCCCAGTGCTTGCTCGGCGAGGGCCCCCAGTTCCAGGGGTGCCCTCATATCCACGAAGCCAGTGAGAGGCTGGGACCTGACGGTGCCAATGTGCCTGACACGAGCCTCTTGATCAGCAGTGTCTCAGCACCGCCATGCCACTGCAGCTCCTCAAAATCCTCCTGTACTGTTGCTGGAACCCACACATTAAATGTTATGAATACATCACAACAGAGAAGTGTAGTTATTACAGTTATTATCTTGGCATTAAACAGGACCATGTGACACACAACAGATTCCAGGGACCTGCTTGCTCTGATGTTACCTTGCCAGCCTCAACTAATTGCAAGTCCACTTTGCTTCTAGGTCACTAAATGTCTGGACTTGCTGCTGGGTTGAAGGCTCCCTGGACAGGCCCATGTGTGCTGCAGTCCTGCAAAGGGCCTGGAGGGCCACCCGGGGAGAGGAGACGGAGCCCGGGCCAGCAGGCGCAGTCGCACACAGCACAGCTTCCTCTCTGCCCACTGCTGGGAGAGCCAGGGTGCCCTGCCAGGCTTCACCACAACAAACACCACCTCCTTAGCCACGAGACCTAGGGTAGTGGGAGCCGGGGGGCTGCGGTGAAACGAATGTGCCCAGCACTGCAAGCTCCAGAGCTCAAAGGGCTGGAGTATACAAACTCATGTCAGCTCACCAGGCCTCCTCCAGAGCTGCCAGGCCAAATGCTCCCCTCTGCCCAGGGTGCCAGGGCTCTCCTGGACTTGGGTTTGGGCTGGGTAATAGTTACACAGCGTCCCCCAAGCATGGGAGGAGCCTTGCTCACCCCACCAATCCCCAGCCACAGCAAGAGCTGGCACTTGGGCCCCTTTGTGCCCTGCTAGGGCTCACAGCAGCTTGGCTCTCGAGCTAACGAAGGTCTCTGGCCTTGGTGAAAAAGCCAGGGAGCTGGGAGATCAGAGCTGGTACCTGGAGAGTAGCACGGGACCGTCCTGGTACTGCTCCACACCAGAGCCCCAGCCCCAGCTGTCCAGGCTGCCAACACCCAACCTGGCTGGCCGCAGGAGGCACTCACGCCTGCTTGTGCTGTGGGGAACTCCAGCACAGCTCCAGCTCACGCACAGACAGTCACACCAGTCTGCTGGGTTCACAGGCATGCCGTTGTGCTGGCTGTTTCATCCTCTCTTCCCCTCATGTGCTGCCAGCCCCAGCTGTCACCCCTTAACCAGGCTTGGGAGTAGCTGGGAGCACAGACTGTGCACCATGAAACACGAGGTAGACACAGCCCAACATGTGGCTAAAGTAACTGGGGCTTTAGCCAGCACTCATGGGTCAGTCTTCCTCTGCAGTAATTCCTGACACCTAACACATATCCCTTCACGAGCCCAGCGGAAGCGCACAGCTCCTGCCTGGAGACCACACCACACAGTGTCAGATCAGTTATGGGGCACACGTGCCGCAAGCTAGATCCTACCTTTTCATTCTTGGCGTCTGTATCGAGCTCTGCTATCTTGGCCCACTTTTGCCAGAAGTTGGGGTCATCTAAGGAAATGTCTGTTCTGTTTCCTGATGCTACGAAGCTGGCCTGGGAGTGAAAGAAGAGGAGTGAACAGGGTGCAACCCACCATCCAGATGTGCCTTCCCCCATATAGAGATTCCCAACACATCTGTCTGCAGCACACAAGTCTCACTGCCATGGGGTGTTACACCCCATGTGGACATATGCCAGAGGGCTCTTTGTTTGCTTAATGGAGCTAAAACCCTCTCTTCTGCAGTCCTGACTGGCCCATTGGAAACAGAGCCTGGGCTGTGCCAACTGCAAGAGGAGAAAGGACAGATGGCCCTTGGTGCCCGCAGCGGACACCAGCCACGAGCATGGCATAGAGCTGGCTCCTTGGGCTCTCTCCTGTGGGGATGTCAGGGCCCCATGGCACCCAGCTTCAGGCATCATACAGGCCAGCAGCCGGTTCCCGCCACCACCCTGAAGGTCTCCCTGCAGACCCAGGTCCCTCAGCAGCAGCAGATTGAGGCTGGAGGCAGAGATGGGCTGCGCCGCAGGAGGGCTGCGCTGAAGGTACCACAACTCCTTCCCACACCACCGGCAGCCCAGGTCTCCACCTGCATTTCTGCTCAGCAAAGTACCACATTGAGGCAGCACCAGTGTCTGGAAGAGCAGGGGAGGTGACAGATTCCGGATCAAATAAGCTCAGCCCATGAAGAGAAGATCAGCCCAGCTCAGGACTGGATCTCACCCAGGCTTTGAACTCATCCATCCTCCCGAAGGAGAGGCCTGACCCTGCCCACAACAGCTCTGGGCAGAGGGTCTAGCTCTGGGCATGGCCTGCTGCCATGGCAAGGATTCCTCAGCCCACCAAAAGAGCAAGCCCTCCACCCTGCAGTGTCCCGACTGGGACGCAAGAGCAGCTCTGCATCTGTCCACACTGCCAGCCCGGAGACAGAGCACATCTTGGCACTGCCCGGCACCTGGAGGACAGCCCCTGCTCTGCCTTCTCACCAGCCTGAGCTGGCTTCAAAGGGAAAATGGAAGCTGGCAAGCCGAACCCTCCCGGGCAGCCTCACATCACCCACCCAGGCTGGTGGCCCCCTCCTCAACGCTCTGCTGGTCACCTGTGAGATAGGAGACCATGCTGCTGCCACACACCAGCAAGCACTCCTGGGTGCAGCGGGACTGGCAGGAGAGCGTGGCCTCCATGCAGACATGTCTGCACATGCAGGTAAGAGGTCAGCCCATCAGTACTGCCCTGTGTCCTCCCAGCATGTCCCCCATCACCCCGGGGGGAGTCCCCCTTCCCTCCCGATAGAGCACAGCACACCTTGGCAAAGGTGGAGCCCTTCCCCTCAGACTGAATCGTGATGGTCTGTGTCCTGCGCTGGAGGATCTGATCAATGTCTTCCTCGCAGAACTTCGATCCTTCGTCCTCCTCGTCCATGAGAGCGCCATAGGCACCCTTCCGCAGCAGGTCCTCCACCTCCATCTTTGAGAGCTGCTGAACCTGCCCAAAACATGGGGGCATCACCAACCTGACCAGCCGCCCTGGGCACTGCACAGCAGGAGGCGGCTCTTCCCTCTGTCCCAGAAGGGAGGGCAGAGATGCCCCAAACCAACCCAGATGTCCTGCTGCTACAGCAAAGAGGTCACTTCAAAATGCTGCCTGAGGCACTGTCAGGAATTTCAGCCCATGTCACCCAGACACAGCACCACATGTCCCCGTGGCAGTGCAGGGACAGCCTGCCAGGCCAAACAGCAGCAATGCAAGTGTGTGGGACCGGGCTCTCCCTCCCCAGAAGCCTGCACAGGTCTCTGCTCCAACATGGCAGTGACTTGCAGGGGAAGGAGGAGAATTATCCCGCAACGCCTCTCGCCTAGCCCCACTCTGACAGCCAACCTACCCCGTTGGTGCTGCCCTTGCGGTTGATGTCCTGCAGCACAGCCTTATCCAGGCCCAGCTTCAGGCTGGCCTTGTCGAACATCTCCCGCTCATAGGAGTTCCTGGTGATGAGGCGATAGACTTTCACTGCCTTGCTTTGCCCGATCCGGTGGCAGCGAGCTTGAGCCTGGGAGTGCAGAGGGCACAGCATCAAGCATAGTGAGCTCAGCAGTATGGGGACCATGTGGCTTGTGGCAACCCGCACCAGAACCCACCACTCACCCACCTGAGCCACAGTCAGCTCCCACCCACCAGAGCACCCTCGTCTAGTGCCTGCGGCTGACCTGGCAGGGCTCTGACAGCAGGTGCTGGTTAGCACCAAGCCTGTGCAGCTGTGGAGCAGGGATCAGAGACCCCTCCACCTCTGGGCAAGGACATGGGGCTCACGCTGGAGCCTCAGCTCTCTGCAGATGGGGGGCACCCAACCCTTCACCCCTCCAGCACCAGGTATGGACAAAGTGTTGCCTGGTCTGTGCCCCACCCGTGCTTTTAGAGCCACATCATGATCTCCCCCATGACATGTCTCCTCTGCCTGCACTCCTGCCAGCTCTCCCAGCACAGCACCCCATGCCCAGTACAGCCGGGTGCTGCTGCCCTTCCCTCCCTGGCTGGCACAAGTGACGGGAGCCATGCTGCAGGACGTCTCAGCAGCCTGACTCAGCCCAGCCCATTACCTGGAGGTCGTTCTGTGGGTTCCAGTCTGAATCAAAGATGATGCAGGTGTCGGCAGCGGTCAGGTTGATGCCCAGCCCGCCTGCCCGTGTGCACAGCAGAAAGACAAAGCGATCCGAGTCAGGTTTGCAGAAGCGGTCGATGGCAGCTTGGCGCAGGTTCCCACGTACCCGCCCGTCAATGCGCTCATAGGTGTACCTGCTCCGAGAGGGGAAGAGGCGACAGCAGGGTCACAGCAGGGCCTGAACAGGCTGCGGCTTACAAACCCCTTCTTGCTCCTTCCCCAGGCTGTGTGTGGGCACGCAGGCAGACGGGACTTACTGGCAGGACCTATGCATGGGTGGAGGCTCAGGCCCCATCAGCCTGTGTGCGCTGTGGCTGTTCCCAAAAGTCATTCCTCTTATGATGGCAAAATCATCATGACCCCAGGCACAGTTCATGGACATGGGGTTCATGGGAACCAGGACCAAGGGAAGGGCCTACTTCCATTTGGTCACTCCTAGGACTAGCCCTGGGCAATGCAGAATGGACAGGTCAGAGCTGCCCAGCTCTGGGGTCTCTGCATCCACCAGCAATAGCCTGTAACTCGGATCCTTTGGTATGTGGGCACAGAATGGCCAAATCCCCACCCTGGGCTGTTTCCACTCTGTATCTACAGTGCAGGATGGAGGTGATGTGAGGAGCTGTGGAGAATGCTGAAGCCTGTACTAACCGCCTCTGAATGAGATAGTCTTCCAGGATGTCAAGGCAGCGCACCATCTGGGAGAAGATGAGCACCTTATGCCCACCAGCGATCAGCTTGGGAAGCAGTTTATCAATGAGCACCAGCTTCCCGGCTGCCTGGATCATCGCCTGCAGCTGGAAGTCTGGCGCCTCCGGGCTGTGTGTTTTACGGAAGTCTTCCAGGATCTTTTCCTCTGCCCCTGCCAGGTGAGAAGGGATGTGAGCTCTTGGGGAGGCTGGCAGTGCAGCTGCCCCCAGCCTCCCACCCAGGGCAACAGCAAGCCACCACGCGAGGAACAGAGCCCATGCAGTTGATCAGATCTAGGGAGGTTGGCTAGAGACCTCCAGAAGCCTCTCCACACCTGTGACTCTACTCCTTCTTCAGGGCTTGCACCAGCTCTTGGCAGAACAAGCCAGGCTGGGATGTTGGAGAGGGTCCTGCACCAGAACAAACCAAACATAGCGAGCCTCGCAAGACCCTGAGACATCCACCAGCAAGCAGCACTTGTGGGGAGCTGGGCTGCCTGTGAGGGCAACAAGGCAGATCACTGCATCCTGTGCTGGGCCTGGATGCACAACCACACCAGCAGCAGATGGCATGAGGGCCTGAGCTGGCTCCCAAGCTGGGTGAGCTCTGCAGGTAGTGACCAGTAAATGTCGCAGTGATATCCGCCCCCCCCACACCTCCTGTGCACAGCCCTCACCATTGATGAGATACGGGTGATTGCAGCACTTCCGTAGCTCCATCATAGTGTTGATGAGATTGGGCATATTGTGCTGGTTGGCACCCTTGGACAGGAACGAGAAGTTCTTCTCCAAGATGGCCCGATAGTACTTCTTCTGGATATTGGTCAGCTCCACCTCAATGATGGTCTCCTGCTTGGGTGCCAGATTTTTCTCTACATCATCCTTCAGCCGTCGCAGCATCATGGGCTTCAGGATGGACTGCAGCTTCTTCACCTGCCAGAGCAAGCACAGAGATTGACTGCCCTTCCTGCATGGCTTGTACATGGTGACAACAGCAGAGGGGCTGTTGCAATGCTAGAGCCTCCCCAGGCTGGAAACCCACTACAAATGACCCTGAAGCAGTTCCTCTGCTCCCTGCCAGGACAACTTCAGGGTCTGGCTTTCTTGGAGCAGGCATGTGAGTGACCAGCCCTGGGCCATGAACTCCACACGCTTCTGCTGCCGGCAGCCTTGGGTAAACGTGTCTGCTGCAGGATGAGAGCTGAGAGCTTTGTTAGCAGCTCAGATGATGATTGCTCCACGTGCCCATGCCTGCTCCCTCAGAATGATGATCTTTGTACAATCTCCACTTAAGCCAGACATTCAAATGGCAGAGAGACAGCCCAGGGGACTGAGCTGCTTTCCATGACCCATGCTCAAGGAGAATTTTGGAGGATGGCTCCCCAGGGGAACCTGACAAGGGCAACTGACACATGGACTTACTGATCTCCTCACTCCCACTACTCTCCTGTTGGTCTCATGGACAGACCAGATGGGAAAGTTGGGTGAGCTGTGCTGCCCAGACACGCAACGGGCAGTAGGGAGCTAGGCGGGGAGCAGACCGCTGCCTTGGCACAGGCTGGTCTCCTCTCTCCAAAGCAGTGTTGGGGGCTCTTTCACAACTTTGCTTCTCCCAGTATGAGGAGTCCTATTCAATTCCATGAAGCACATGTCTGAGTGCCTGGCTCGGTGACCACGTGTCCCAGTGGCCTGTGTTAACAGTCACCAGCGTCACTCTTCTAGGTACCTGCTCCTCTGTCTTCAGGTCTCCAAACTCCTCCAGGAAGGCTGTCTCTGAGGGGAACTGCTGTGGTTCCAGGAAATTCAGGAGGCTGAAGAGCTCCTCCACTGAGTTCTGCAGGGGGGTCCCTGTCAGCAGCACCTTGTGCTCCTGGGTATACACAGAAAAGAGGTTGAGGGCTCAGACCCACTGGCTGGGTCCAAGAGGTCCCAAGAGCGCAACGCTCCTTGTCTTCCAGCCTCAGGAGCACTCTGGGTGGCTTGGGGGCGCACACACACTCCCTGAAAGGCTCCCCTTGGCCATGGTGCCGGCCCCGACCCAGCCACTGCCACGCAACACTCTCTTGTGGCTCCCAGGATGCTGCCCTGGATGTGTCCCAGTCCAGCTCTGTGCAGCAACCACAGCCAAAACCAAGAATCCCACGCTGCCTGCAGGCTTCAGCCCTGCCCTGGCACAAGACCCTCAGGCAGGGCTGTGCTGGCACCAGATGGGGATGCTGACAGAGCCCAAGCCTCTGTGCACCTGGGGGCAGGATGTCCCTCTTCAGGGCTCAGGTAGAAAAAGAGGGAACATATGATACCGAGGGGCATCAGGGACCTGCTGCTAGGACCAGTGTGAGCAGGGTGCTCCAAAGTCAGCAGAGGCACGTACGGCTGTGTCAAGTGTGCACTGGGAACAAGGAGGAGCTTTTATTAGAAGTTCACCACGTAGGTACATGTGCAATAAAAGGAGACAGGGGTCCAGACAACCCCCAAGGCCTAGGGGTGTGAGGAGCAGATGACCCCTCAAGAAGAACGCACTCCCTTCCATGCACTGATGCCATTGGCTCTGGCTACAGGCACCACTGGGTGCTGCCTCCTGGGGCGCACCAGCCACTCTGTCCCAGCAGTGCCAGAGACGGGCGCTCGCTCACTGCTCAGGCTAATCCTCCTGCCCAACCTAATGCAGGGAATGTCCCCAAGAGTCACCAGCTGTGAAAGAAGAGCAATTGTAAGGTGGGAGGCTCCCACAGGACTTGTACAAAGGAAGGTTATGGTTCTGAAGGGAGGCCAGCAGCAATCCTGCTTTGCCCCAGGCTGCTCACAACCCAGCAGGGACCTGCACAAGACACAAGGTCACGGGGAAACAGCAGGATCTTTAGGAACTAGAGACATAAGACTAATAATTTTCAGAGGCCTGGCCCAGCTACAGGTGAGTGTGATGGAAGTTGGGTAGGGCTGGGAGATCCAATAGGCCTGATGGCCCTTAGTCCAGCAAACAGCAGCACTACCTTTCCCAGGGCTGGAAAGGAGCTGGACATCCAAATTCATTTCTCAGAGCAGCTCACTGATCCCTTTTTCACCACACACAGTCCTGCGTCCCCATCCCTAGCATGGACTGGTCCCAGGTTACTGCAGAGCAGTAAAAAACCAGCTTGAATACTGCAGCCCTGCTCACCACAGGGTACAAGGCATGCCACAGCCAGAGGATACTGTGCACAGCTGGTCAGCAACTGCCTCCATGTGCTGCAGCAGCCTAAGCTGCGCTGCAAGGCCAGGCAGTGCTCTGCCAGGGAGTACACACAGATGAGAAGGCATGGGGGAACTTGGCCTCCTGTGGGTTAATGTTCCACTTCAGCAAAAAGGAGTTTGTGATGGCTGCACCAGTGCCCCCTCCATCAAAGGGCCCCCCATCACTGGCACTGCGTCAGTGACCTGATGGGTCCTGGATGGTTTTCCCTCTGACAGGGAGCTATCAGCTCTAGCACTGGGCCTGAGCAGCTGACAGTGGCATCTGACTGCTAGTCATGGCCATCTCTGACCCACCCTGCTGCTCTCCTGTGAATCTGGGCAGGACATGCTCACCAGGGCCATGAGCTTCAGCCCCTCCAGGAGTTTGCAGTTCCTGTTCTTCAGGCGATGTGCCTCGTCAATGACTACGCAGCGCCACTGGATCTTCTTCAGCTCTGGGCAGTCAGCAAGGATCATCTCAAAGGTGGTGATGACCACCTGGAACTTGAAGATCCCAGGGAGAGGGTTACCCTAGGGAGACATAAACCATATGAAGTGCTTGACTCCTGCAGGGCAGCAGGACAGTGTCAGACATCCTGTCAACATATCAGTGTTAGCGTCTGGGTCCTAGCTGGGATTTCCCCAGATTCATCTCTTTCAAGCAGCAGGCAGGTTCCTGCAAGCCTCCTTGCTGGCCGCAGGCTGCATCTCTCCAAACCAGACACTGCTTCAGGGCAGACAAACAGGACTGGACAAGAACTGCGGCTGGGGCTCTGCTGCATTTTCCCCTTTCTGCATGAGTTGGGCCTGTTCTTCACTCATACAGAGTGTGCCCTGAGCCCATACCAGCAAAGCGGTCTTAAAAGATCACCTTTCCCTCTCCAGATGAACCACAAGCTCCACATGCAGCTCAGTGCTTCCCAAGTAAAGGAAGCCAGGGCTGGGGGACGCATCCTGGGAGTGTTGTGTGCATCAATCACCTGTGCGTCCCTGTACACCATCTCGTACTGCTGGATCATCTGCCGGCTGATCTGGCTGCCATGGTACACGATGGCATTCATCTCCGTCCAGGTGCGGAACTCCCTCTCCCAGTTGGTGATGGTGGAGAGAGGTGCGATGATGAGGAAGGGGCCATGGATGCCCATCAGGAATATTTCTGAGAGGAAGGTGATTGACTGGATTGTCTTCCCCAGCCCCATCTCATCAGCCAGGATGCAGTTCTTCCTGCAGAGATGGACAGGGGCAGGTGAATGTGGTTCTCAGGGACAGGAACCACCCTGTTGCCAACTCCTCGATGGGATGTCAGGCACATCACCTCCACCCACATCTCTCTGACCCTGCAGCATGGAGGGTGGGGGGACATAGGTACAGTGGCCCAAAGTGGTCTGGGTAAGCCAGACCATCGAATTTCTCACAAGATGATGGACTCAAAATTAGTGTGAAAGATGCTGTCCCTTGGGTGCACACTACCAGTGAAAGATGCATCTGATGGCCTGCTGCATCTGAGAACATGCATATTTCTGCACTCATGCCACAGGAACGGGTCACCAGTAGCCCGGCCAATACCAAATATCAGGTGTATCTCAGACCCATAGCTAAGCCCTACTATCTCCAAGACTCGTCAGCATTTACTAAGGAGAAACACTCCTAAAGACTCAGTTGCAAAGCTAAAACAAACACAACTTTTCTGGCAGCTGCCCACCAGCTCCAGCACTGGAGAGTCTCAGCGGCTGCTCTGTCAAGCCCCTGTTTGTCAGCTCTGCTCCCCCAGCTCTGCTGCTCCCATGACTGCACACACCGCGGCCTCACTGCCAGCAGGGCTCCTTGTAGGAGCAGAGAGCTCCAGCCTCTCCTCACCTGTTATACCAGTTAAAGAGCAGCCAGTTCATTCCCTCCAGCTGATACTCCCGCAGCTGGTTGCTGTTCTTATACTCCCGGGACTTCTCCAGTTTCTGCCAGGACTCAGATGCCGGGCGCTCCTAGGAGGAAAGAGCAGGAGCAAGGTCCACAGAGAGGAAGAGGCTAAAGTTCAGTAAGGCCAGACCCCGCTTCTGGGGCTGCGCATCAGGACAACACTTCAGAACAGTCATTGACAGCTGATTCACAGCAAGGTCTTGGCCTCCAGATCCCACCCTCGGATCCTGCTAACTAACCCATCTGAAGGGGAGGATATGGGGCTTGCACTGCAGCAGCAGGGACAAGAAGGTCAGCACTGCTGGACCTTGGCAAGACACAGACAGTCCCTGCCTGCCCAGGGCAGTGAGCTGCCAGCCGGGTACGTTACCTCTGGGTACGTTACCATGTGCTTGATTTCTGGAGGGATTTGGAGGGCTTCAAACTCTTTAATCTTTCCTGGGTCGACATCCTCCTCCAGCTCCCAAGTGCTCTCCTCATAGGGCAGTGAGCACCACTTCACCAGGTAGTGAGTCACCTCCTGCAGTGCAGAGAAACAGGCTCAGAGACAGCGCAGGGCTTGCAGCCACTCAGCCCCAGCGTGCAGGCGCAGACTGCAACTGAGAGCGAGTCACAGGGACGGTCAGCAGCCCTCCATCTACCCCTGGGCCAAGGGGTCCCCAGGGACAGGCCTCAGGCTGCGCAAGGCCGGGAAGGCCTCAGGGTGCTCAGAGATGACATGCGATGCATGTCGTGGGTCTGGGCCTCCTGCCAAACCTCCCTCCCTCCATGGGGCAAGCAACTGATGCAGCCACTCACCTCCCCGGTGTCAGGGTCCTTTGTGTGAGCCACCTCCAGAATTCGATCTACCTCCACGTAGTCCGGGTTGAACAAATCCTCATCAGGCTGTGACAGCAAAGAGTAAAAAGAGAGGTAAGTTCAAGGTGATTCCAGGGTTAAACAGATGGCAGGCACGAGTAAAAAGCTGCGGGACATCTGTCCCCAGAATACTGCTAGCTGAGCGCAGCACACCAAGTGCCCTGGATGCAGGTATGTGACATCTGTCTCTGGGCAGGGAGGACGCAGGAGCCCTGCAGAAAGCAAAGCTCTTGCTTTAGAGCAGCCGCGGGCTCCATGTTGCCCTTGCTGGGAGGCAGGAATGTCCTCTCCAGCTATCTGGCCCCAGGGTACAAAGCCCTGAGCTGTACACTCCAGCTTACATGCAGCATCCAGAGCTGTGATGCCACAGCACAGAACCACACATAGGACCCGATGAACTCCACTCCTCTGCAAGGGATGACACCTTGTACTCTGTCTCTGCCTCTCTCTCTCCCTGCCTTCAGCTCAGCAGTCACCAGCACCAACCGCTCATGAGGCAAAGGCTCATCCTCCTGCCAGGAACACCTGAGGAGGAGTGGGCTTTAGACCAGCAGTGGTCCTTAGAGACATACATTGTCTAGGGCTTGGGAAGGAATAAAAACAGGCTTCTATGTTCACAGCTCACCAAGCCCCAGTTAGTCACAGGAAAGAGCATTTGCTCCTTGCTAAATTGTTTGTGGTACAGTGCGTTCCAACACATGCTTTTTCTTTGCATCTTGGGAAAGACCCCAAACAGACTTGGGAGTGAGAAATTTGACACACACCCCCAGCTTTCCAACTACATCCATGGAGAAAATTTCATAGCCTACTGGCCTGATTTACACTTGTAAGGGGCAGTTTGAGGAGATCCAACAACTGCCTCCAGAGCAGCAAGATAAATTATAGAACACCTTTTGTATTAAACAAGATTAATCTGCTTATAGAGCAGAGCAGGCAGGAGCTGCCCTAAGCCCAAGTATTTATAGCTCCCCTCTCCAGAGCATCTCTGCTCCACCATGAAAGCACCTCCAGCACTGCACACTGCCCTCCCTCCCACTGAGCAGCGCTTCCAGGGTTGGCAGTGCCTGGCAAGTGACATTTGTTACCCTGCCCATACCTCTGCCAGTGACACCATGGATGTTCAGGGCACTGTCATGGCCTCTTGGCTCCAGCATCCCCACCCACTCACCCTCTTGTGCTGCACCCTGGAAGCTCGAGGTGCCATGCTGCTGTCTGGGCATTGCCATGGTGTCAGTGAGGGGGCACAGGCAGGGCTCTGGGCAGCACCCCAGGATCACTGAGCTATGGCAGAGCTCAGGCAGGGCAGGCACAGCTGCACAGTCAGCCCTGCCTGCTCACTCTCAGCCCTGAATTTTGGTCCTGGAGCTCGTCTCGCCTGGGCAGGGAGGTGCCAGAGGCAGCACTCAGTTCTTGGCCTGCTCAGCCACCGCACCAGGCCCAGGTGTGTCGGGGTCAGGCCCAGCTGTTTGCTGCACTCAGCTCTCACCTCTGTAAAAATATGCTTCATCTGAGCCTGCTTGTTCCGGAAGCGCTTTATCTTCTGGGAGATCCTGGGGTCCTTCTCTAGCTCCTCCAGAGTGGCCCACTTACAGTGGAGGTAGGAGCTGCAGAGGAAAAAGAAATCAACAAAACGTGACCAAAGAGGCCTTTGGGCCCAATCCCATCTGCCACGCAGACCAGCAGGGACCTCCCAGCAACCCAGAGACACCCAGCCTGTGCCTCGCCATGTGAAACCCCAAACTGGAGGAAGCCATGGCCTAGGTCCAGGCCAATACTGATCACTGCAGCTGCAGCAGCTTTCCTGCCTCCCACCGCTGGGGCTGGCTCAGGAGGACAGGGGCAGTGAGACAGAGGTGCTGGGGCTGCAGCTGGGGATGGGACAGAGGTGGGACTGCACAGCCCTCGCTCCTGCATGCACAGGGGCCACTGCTGCAGCACAGAGCACCACAATGCCACACGTACAAGTTCCTGTACTTGACGTAGAACTCCTCCATCTCAAACGCCAGGCCTCCAGGATGAGCCTGAAACCAAGGAAAGGGGAGTTAGTGACAGTCAAAGCCTGTGGAGAAACTGGGGGGCATCCTCTATGGCCTGGGCACAGACAGGCAACCCCTGCCTGGCCACAGGCTCCAGGCAGGCTGAGCCCCACGGATAGCAAGGATGGCCAGGCACTCGGCGTGCTGCCTGCCCTGGAGGCTCAGGGGCCCTGGGGAATGTGGTGTGAGACCATCCTTGAGCATGGGGTACTCATACACCTCCTGGATATCAGCCTAGGCCTGACCCCTCTCCAGAGGCTTTCTGGTGCTCAGGGCAGGAGAGGCACCACATTGATCCCCAACCCAAAAAGGTGCTCGTCCAGCCATACCCCAGCAGCACCCTGGGAAGAGCGAGTGCAAGGAATGGCACACAGCACCAACTGCTGCAACGTCTAACGTCCCTTGCTGCACAAGGCAGCCAGGTCCTGTCTCTCCTCTGCGCGGGGACCCCCAGGTCCACTGATGTCTTTGCCACTCACCTCCTTCTGCACCATCCTGGAGGCAAGGATCTTCTCAATGATATTGGCATCATCCTCGGGAGGCTCCTGGGGACAGGAGAGCAGAGTGCTGTTTTCCCAGCTCATTGTGTGGCTTGGCCTCTGGCACCCTCCCAGCACAGAATGGCTGTTTGCTCCTCTCCCAGCCCACCAGCTGGGCAGGCAGAGCTGGCTGGTACAAGCTGGGAGAGCTGCGCCTGGGGAAACCTTGCTCAGTGCGACGGTGTGGGTGCTGTCAGCCCAGCTAGACTCACCCTCTGCCTGTGGTCCCCAGGCCAGCAAGGACACAGCACTGTCGTGTTTAGCTGTGCAGGTCCTTCCAGCTAGACCAGGGCAGCCAGGGAGAGTGGCAAGTCTCCCAGAAAAGAGGAGGGACCTTGGGCGCTTCTGTCCTGAGACTCAAGGAAGGAAATATGCCAAAACGTGCACACCTCCTGCTCCCAGCCACTCTCCATGGCAGATCTCTGACTTGCCTTGGCATTTCTACAATCCCACAGTGCTGGATGGCCCCAGGGGCCCCAGCAGAACAGGGAGCAGGGCTGTTGGGCCCTGACACAGGCATCCTCCATTGCTGCTGCCTGTCCATGGCCACAAGACATGGCAACAGCACCTCAGCCCCACCGCTGTCCATGCAGCTCTTCCCGGCAGGCTCAAAGTGCTGCCCCCTTTCCTCCGCAGGCTTTGACTCTGCCAGGAGGAAATCACCCATAAGGCTGCACAGACCTTCTGCTGGCCACCCATGGGCTCCCACCCCACATCCTCGCACTGAGCACATGAGCTTTGCTGTAGGTGGCCCTAACATTGTCCTGCTTCCAGCTCCAAGACGGCAGGTACAGGGCAAGTGGGGAGGTTGAGGCTCTCCCGGCCTTGTGCTGTGGCAGGAACGCCAAGGGAGAAGAGAGCCGGGCTTGTGCCTGTCTGCGCTGTAGCAGGAGAGGCATGGAAAGATTAAGGGGAGAGGACAGACAGCAAGAATGTGGAGCTTGCTTGAGCATTAGAAATATCAGTTCTGCCCTGGCTGGGATGAAGAGCAAAGTGCGGAGCAGAAAGGAGGAGGACTCTGTTCATCTACTTCAGATGGAGGCAGAGTCTGGTCCAAGGCAAAGCAGCCCTGAGGTGTCCCTATGCAGACTAGAAAGACCCCGCCAAGAAAGGCACAGGGCAGGCTGGGGAGGGACAGACAGCTGGGGCATCCCATACCATTCACCCAAAAGGGTCTGGGAAAGCCAAGGGGGTGCCCAGGGCTGCAGCAAGCCCTCCATGCAGCAGCCTTCAGATGACCTGCTGCCTCGGCACCCCTGCTGTGGTGTGGGACAGGATGCTGGACCCAGCACTGCAACACAGCAAGCAGGTTAACAGCAGCTCTGTCTGGGACCCTCAGCTGCAGTCCTGTGGCCCAGAGGGGGATTTCTGCCCTGTTTGGGGAGCTCTGCCCCACACCAGGGTAACATGGCTGGGGGGAGCCTGCAGAGCTGCTCCCACTGAGTCACCGTGCAGTATCCATTTCCCCATGCCCAGGCATCCACCCTGACATTGCTGGGCTCCAGCTTGACCCTGGCCACAAAGAGTTTGTGTGAACACAGCCAGGGGCACAGTGCTGCCATTGCAGCCACCTCCAGTGCCCCATGGCTGGGAGCTCCCACACTGACCCACAGCCCAGATGGCTTACACAGGTCCGTGGCTCATCGCTGGCAGCCTGCGGGCTGCTGGAGGGGTCCTGCACTGCCCCATAGAGCTGCTGAGGAATGTGGCCAGGATCCAGGGGGGAAAGCTGCAAGTCCAGGCCACGGGGAGAGCAGCCTTGAGGCCTCAGCACTCCCATCTTGCCCTGCCGGGTCAGTCTTGACCCTGGGAGCAGCCACAGCCAGGCCCGGCCAAGCCTGCTGGCAAGAGCCCAGAGCAGCCACTCAGCAGAGAGCCTTGCTGCCATCAGACACCAGCCTTAATAATTCATGTGAAGCAGGACAAATTGAGGTGGAAGTCCAGGACTAAGAGGAGAGCAGGGTGGCAGCATGGACACATGCCAAAGGCAACCAACCCATTCCCACCTGCTGTTTTGAAAACCTCAGTTGGAGAGATCACTGCCAGCAGCTCAGCTGGGACATGGCCCCGGGCAGCAGCTGAAGCAGCACCGGCAGCACCTCCCATGGGTGTGCAGCAGCCTTTTGGGGCAAGGAGCATCAGGCCAGGTCTTATGTACTGGCTTAACAACAGAGTTGACTAATATCCATACCAAAGCCTTGTGAAGAGGGGACTAGAGAGGGACGTGGGTACACTATGAAAACAATTAGTGACCATTATTAATAGCTGGCAGCTTTGTTAGACACCAGAGAGAGGGGATGAGCTGCAGGATCCAATGCACACACACCAGCAGAAAGGAGCTGCCAGCACCCACCAGGAGCCAGCGCTGAACCAGCGGGCAGAGGAGGCAGGGCAGTGAGGGCCAAACTGCAGCAATACTGGCGGATCCCTGCCACGGTGCCCAGATCCCTACCACACTGCCTGGCAGATCAGCTTGGCTCTCAGGTGTCAGGCTGGGCTTCTCTACACTCCAAGGCACTGATGGAGAGCAGCAATGTGGGCAGAAAACGATGACCTGGCACCTACAAAGCCCTTGGCTGGCAAAGCCAAAATAATAGACTAACTTCATGGACAGAAGCAACAGAGACAGGAGCCAAAGGTGGACATGGGCAATGGGTGGGTCATGCCTTCAGGGACACGCCCAGCTACATGACATGTTCCAGAGGCCTTAGTCTCCAAGTAGGAGGGGCCAGCTGGACCTGCACACCTCTTGCCCATCCCTTTGTGCACTCACAGTCCCTGCAAAGCGAGCCTGCACCCTCCCAGACAGGCACACTCTCACCCCGTCCTTGTGCTGGGATCCCCCACGTCCTCGGATCTCGGCCCCGACACCCTTGGGAAATCCTGCAGGAGGCAGGAGGCCCCGTCACCCCAGTCCCACATCCAGCCCTACCTCTGCCTGCCACGCCAGAGTAGAGGCAGAGAGCGCAGATGTTCGCCCAGCTCCTAGCACAGCTATTGTCTCGCCATCATCATCCACCACCTTGAAATCCAGGTCCTCATTGTACTTTCTTCTCTTCACTTGCCGTCCTGAGCGGCGTTTCTGTGTATGGGATGAAAAAGGCAGTCATGGGGGAGATGGGCAGACCAAATACCTCCTCCTTGCTTGAGTGGAGGAGAGAAAGCCCCAGGGCTGCCTGATCTCCAGCCCAACCCGTGCTCCAGTGGGATGGAGGTGGTGGGAAGAATAGGCAGCCCTTGGAAGTAAACCCATCACCACGGTGCTGAGGTCTCCATCAATGCCTGACCCACACAGCCCCATCAGCCCCTGAGACCTGAAGCAGAGGAGCCCTGCAGACACACTTGCAGCTCCCCAGCCCTGCAGGACTGACCTGCCTCCCCATGCTGTGCTGGGAAAGGGGAGCTGCCAGGAGCCATGGAGGAGAGGGAAACTCAAGGCTGAGGGACGTGCAGCGCCCAGGGCAGCAGTGTGCACTCAACCCAGGATCACCAGCTGACTTTAAGCAGTGTGGCTGGTAGGCCACCACATGGTGGTGTGACCCCAGAGCCAGGGTCTACCAACCACACTGCTGAAAGTGCTGATCGCTGCGCCCCAGGGCCCAGCTGTTCTTCCACTCAAAGGCAGTCAGGATTTCCCCCACCAGCAGCCAGCTGAGGACTTCGGACATACCTGGCTGTCGGCCGACTCCGCAGACTCCTCTGGGCTCTGCACAGATGGGCTCAAGAGATCCTGATCCAAATCCAAACTGTCCACTGGTATCTCATTTTTCCTCTTCCCTTTCTTCTTCTTCTCCACAGGGGTGTCCTTGCTGCCAAGACAGACTGACAGTTAGATCTTGTCCTAGGGATCCCGGGGGAGAGCCAGCAGGCACCCACACAGGGCTCTGCTCCCACTGGGTCACCCAGAGGCAGCTCAAGGGTCCTGGAGCCTCCCCTAGCATTGGGGATTCCCAGTCAGTGATGCTCATTAATCACCAGCAAGTGTTTCTCCATCCAGTTCCAATACACTGGGATGAAAGGGTCCCACCTGCCTCGGCCTGGTGTGGGGCAGAAAGGGGCTGGGGGCTCCCACCAGCCAGGGAAACAGCATCACAGTGGCTGTAGGAGATGAGATTCAGCTCATGGCCAGCCCTCACTGCTCCTTTGACATAGGGATCTCAGAAGCATGAGGTCAGGATACTCTGGATAGTGGCAATGAGCCAGGAGGAACCAGGCCAGCCTCTCCCCTCCAGGCAGGGTGACCCCTTCCTCCCCTTCCTCAGACCACGAAGTCTCCACAGTGAAGGCAGATCCTGCACCAAAGCGCGGCAGCCTCTGCACCAGCTGGGAGACTGAGACAGACACCTATGTCCAGTGCAGGTGCAGGGAGGATCTCCCCACCGCCAACCCCAGCAGGCCAGGGCAACAGGTGCCTGCTCCAAGCAGAGCACTCACAAACATGTCCTGCACCGACGAAAGTAAGGAATACCGTTCAGCAGCTCCAGAGGCAACCTGTGTCCCGGCACCCCAGAGACAAATCTTCTAGCCCAGTCTGAGAAGCACTGGCCATCCTGCCTGCCACCTCCTGTGTGTGCTGCAGAGCCCTGCCAGACCCCAGTAAACCTTTACATCAGCGTTGAGGCAGAAGCTGCTCCAGCTCGTGGTTTGTCTTCCCTGAGCCACAGCACTGAGTCCCCTCCTAAGATAGCAGCTGAGCAGACACTGGCCTGTGCCTTCAGCCAGAGGGAGTTAAGCCCCGTGATCACCACAAACACAGGGAGGATGCAGGTCCCAGACTCCCACCAGTGTAATGGCCCACAATGGCAGTCGCCACCTCCTCCAAGGGCCTGCCGGGAGGCTCTGTCCCACCAGGCAACTGTCCTCCATGCTCAAGTGGCGGAGAGGATTTCAGCCCTGCTCCCAGTGAATCCCACCACTTTCCTGCACACATAAAACATGTGAAGACGCAGCCCAGCCCCGTGGCACACTTTCAGGGTCAGGGCCACCCAACCCCCTGTGGCACCCAGCACCCACCACAACCTGCCTGTGCAAGGGAACGTGCCCAGGAAGCATCAGGGTAAGAAACAACTGCTCCCAACATGCCTGTCCATCCTTACCCTCCGCAAGGAACACTGCTAAGGGAAAGATTTCAAAGAGCTGGTGCCTGTCCCTGGGCTGAGCAATATCCCCTTCCTCACTCACAGCCCTGCCATCCGTCCCCTCCACATCCCAGATCTGCACAGTTGCAGAGAAACAGTTAGTTTCAAAGCCACGTTGAGGTTATATCCCCATTTCATGAGAAAAATCACTGCTTACCTGGGACCAGTAAAAACCAAACAGTTAAAAATCTGCTCTTCAGGCCAAAAATGCCCTGGCTGGGCACCCGCACTTCAATTAGAGGCCCTGAAAATGCACTGCGAGCACTGCTTCCACCCGAGCAATAACTCCCAAAATATTGATTTGTAAGTCACAATTAACAACTGCTTCATTCATGAACCAGTAGTTGG
This sequence comes from Morus bassanus, assembly GCA_031468815.1. Classification (NCBI taxonomy): domain Eukaryota; kingdom Metazoa; phylum Chordata; class Aves; order Suliformes; family Sulidae; genus Morus; species Morus bassanus. Next base: position 25,625,341 of record CM062575.1, on the reverse strand, counting down.
CTATGATTAGAAATAATTTAGAAGAAATTATGCCACCATTATCTGCCACTTAGAGGACTCCCAGCAATCATTTAATCTGCACAGAGTGCTTACCCTGCCTGCTGCTCACCTCTCCCTCCCCACGCTGCCAGGGGCACCCAGCCCACCTCCCCATCTCTGTCCTGGGCAGTGGGCACAGGGGGACACACAGCCCCGTTCCCTGCAGAGCTTCAACCTTGACACCCATGGGTGCCTCCACCCAGCAGCTGTTCCTCCCACGGATGGGTTTGCTGGTGGCTGACCCAGAGGCCGAGGTAACAGTCCAAGAAGAGGTTCAAAGAGGTGCTGTGGAGGGGTGGAAGCTGCAAGGAGGACCCATGGGCTGGACTTTCCAAGCAGCAGGGGTGGACCTATGTTGTCCTGGAAGGTGCAGGTGAGCAGGAAGAAGCACCACAGGCTCAGGCTCCATTGGGACAGGGCATCAGGAAACCACAGAGCTTTATGGCACTCCCAGACTCCCACACACTGTTGCTTCTGGCTGCATGATGTGTTATGGAGTTATATTAATTGGTCTTTTTTGCATGAAGTGACCTCTCCACCAGGGCTCCACACATTGGCCCCCAGCTCAGCAAGCAGATCCCCCTTCAGTCCCCCTCCTGGTATCCCCAGACCCTGCCGTGCCTTTGCAGGAGGGACCAGGGTCTCCAGCTCTGCCGCTGGGGTTACCCTGCCACAATCCCCATGTCTAGCAGGGTGACCAGCCCACCAGCTACCCATGGTAGGTCACACTGTCATGGGCTGCTTTTAGCGCCCTGTGAAGGCACTGCTGGCAGCCAAGGGACCTGCCAGGGTGGCAACAAGCTCCTGGACAAGAGCCATGAGTGCCTCCAGGAGCCCAAGCCTCCACGGTCTGCTCTTCCCCAGGTTTCCCCTGCTTTGGTCTGGTCCCAAAGGTCTGACCACAGGGATGGACCTTTCTGAACTGCCCATATGGCAGTTTCTTACTGGTGGAACAGAGGTGTCATTAGGAAAAGCTGCTAGCTGTATCCCTCATCCCAGGATCTTCCTCGGTGCCCAGTGCTGCCTTTACATGGGCTTCATCCCTCCCTTCCTTGCCTGCAGCCCCTCTCCTTCCCTCTCCACCTCCATCCCCTCCACTGCAGCCCTCCTCAGGGCCTTGAGAAGCCCTGCCCTCACCCGTCACCCTCCTGGCACTGTTTGCTTGATCTGTCCATCCCCATCTGCTCTGGCTCACTGGCCCACAACGATGATGCAGGGGCTTGGCTTCCTCAGGGGCTTGGCTTCCTGAAGTGCAGAGCCCCACGCTTGAGGAAGACCAGAAGTGACAGCACTGCACAGCTCAGGGACCCGCTGGGGACACAATGCCCAGCTCTCACCCTGCTGAGCTCCCCACGAGCCTGGCATGGGAGCTTTGCTGCCCCACACCTTCTTCTGTTCATCATCAGCCCATGCTAATGGCACTAACGGCCGCCCTGGCACCAGCTCTGCAGGCCTGGCATCTCCAGGATCCGGCTGTCAGCGAGCTCCAAAGGAGCAGGGCTGTGGAAGACCCGGGGCTCAGTCCTCACCCTGCACACGTGTCCTGTGGGCAGCCATGGTGGGAGGAAGGTGAGCAGATCCCACAGACCCTGGGACACCCATTCCGGTGACCATTTCCAGCAAAGTGCCCTCGAGAAGCCTTACCAAACTGCCGTTTTCTAACAAAGAAAGGTTTTGCTGAAAAATTCCCAGCTGGCTCCTGTACTAATCCCATTTACAGTAGAAATATATTAATTCTATGGATTATTTACAGTACACGAGGAGGGCCCAGCTCCAATTGATAGATCTGCTTTGTACAGATCTCCAAAAACACTTATTCTCGCCAGTCCACAACAGTAAAGCAAATGACGCTGGTGCTGTTGAGACCTGCTCTGCTATCTGCACACATTCCCAATTAAAAAGAAATCAGAGTTAAGAAATCAGAGCTTCTGGCCAATCAGCCTGTTAATTATAAGGATGAGGAATTACCAGAGCTGGTGGCATTGGGCTATGCAGTACAAGGGAGTCCTCAGGCCTCCCCCCGCTGCCAGCCTTGGCTGCCAGCACAGCTCTGCAGCTGCAAGGGAGAGACAGGTCCTGCCACCAGGAAGAGGGAGAGGAGACGATATGTGCCCCACCATCCTCCCAAAGCTGAGCCGAGGGAGGGCAGGCTGCCAGCCCCCAGGTGTGTGGAGACCCTCACTTGCACAGACAGCCCAGGGTCAGGTTTGTCTCACTCACATACCCTCTGCCCGGGCCCCAAAACAGGTATGACAGGCCCTCTGCCACACAGCACCTCACTGTCCTGTTGAGACACCTCCCTACGGTCCCTCTGCCCTGCAGGACACTCGGCACAAAGGCCAGGCCAAGGAGAGGCCAAGACTCTTTGGTCCTCTTCTGGATCTGGGGTCTCACAGGGCCTCATCCCTAAAAGAGATGAGGACCTGCCTATCCTGTCTCTGCATGGCCGGAGAGCCCATCCTGGCCTCCCAACTGGCATGTCCAGCCTTCAGCACGAGGAACATGCACACCCTACAACGTGGTGGCCCAGCACAGCTCTCTTGGCCGAAGTTCCTGCGAGCCCACAGCCCCGTCCACAACCAGGCAGAAAGACAAGGTCACACTGCCACCCACCTGCTCTTCTTGGGTCTTGCTCTGGGGGCAGGCTCAGAGCCGCTCTTCTTGTCTTTAGGCTCCTTAGGGGCTTTGGGTTCCCGAGGTTTCCGGGGCTTCTTGGCCACCTCCCTCTGCTTGGGCTCCTTCGGCTTCTTGGGCTCTTTAGCCTTTTTAGGCTCTTTTGGTTCTTTAGGCTCTCTCCTCCTCTTTGGTTTCACCTCCACAGCTGCTTTTTCTCCCCCTTCCTGCTCTCCCAGATCCTTTTTCTTCCGTTTCTTCTTCACCCCCGTGCCCCCACCCCCACTGTCCTGCATCCCGTTCTGGGTGCTCATCCGCTTCTGGGGAGCCCCGTCGGGCTCCTCCTCCGGGCACTGGCACTGCCCGCCTGTGTCCGTGTCCGTCACCGTCACCTGGTGGGGCACCTCGTCCTGCTCCTCACTGCCGGCAAAGGGGTCCTGCGCCTTGCACTCCCACGCATCCGACATTGGGGAGCGGCTCAGCACTTTTAAGCTTGGCGGCTGCAGAGAGAACAGAAAGGCGGCATGTGAAGCAAACGCCACATATAGAAATAGCAGGTGCTTTAGGGGGAACTGCAGCCCCAGTGAGGCTCTTAATCACCCAGGTGCAGTGTAAGCAACGTCTGTTGATATACAGGGGACTACGGCTGATGGCCACCACATGCAGACACAGCTCAAAGGGGAGGACCCCCTTTCCCTGCCTGAGGGATGCTGACAGGTTAGAGAGGCCTTTCCGTTCCCCACTAGCTCACGTAGGTCCAGAGCAGAGGCAGCTGGCCCCTCTGCTGTGCCCCAAGCCCAGCCCTGCCTTTGATCGCACACTCCACACCCCACTCTGCTGAGACTCAGAGTGACCCACGTGCCCAAGCCACCTCCTGCCTGTTGCCCAGAGCCAGGGATTGTCACAGCAGAGCAGGGAGAGGAAATTAAGGATGCCTTGCAGCCTCTGGCAACAAGAAGCAGGCCCCCAGGTCCGTTTGGGGCAGAGCTCGGGTCAGAAGAGGGGGGTTAGACCAGCACCTTTCCCAGGGGCTGCTGGGCGCCAGGGCTCCCTCCAGCTTGGGAGAGCAGAGCTGCTCTTCCTGCTCCAGCTCTTCCTTTACTTCCTGTGAGCTTTCCAGCACTGAACACTGAAATGAATTCAGCTGCCTCCCTGGTGCACTCCACCACGGCAGGCCCAACCAGAAATCAGCATGAAAAGGCCCAGCTCTGCTCAAGCAGCAGCAGGAGTGTCTGCGATAAGGAGCCCAGGCTCATGAGTGGTGACCCCGGCCCCTCGAGAGCAGCCCAGGCCGGCAGGGCTGGAAGGGGACAGACAACCCGAGGAAGGGAGCTGCAGGTGATGATTCGTAATGGGGACCAGAAACATCCCGTGCAGCAGCTGCCAGAGGGGGAGAGAGTAAGGGTTGCACAAAGGGCCAGGCAGAAGTGTAGCTGTGTGCAGCAAGGACCAGGAAAGTAACATGTCAGGCTCCGCTTCAGCTGCTCTGCCACTTACTTCCCATCCCAGCACAGGTCGCGCCTGGCCCTGCCTGCACACTCAGCCAGGCCACTGCACCCTCTTTTCTCTGCCTGTGATCAGGAGGCCACTGGAGAGCAGCTGATGCCATGGCCAGCACCGATCCCTCGTGGTACTGCTGAGAGAGCAGCTGCCCAGTACCCAGGCAGGTCTCTGCCCACTGCCCCAGCAGCATGGGGAGTCTGAGCTCCTCCTCCAGCCCCATAGCAGGAGAGCAAACCCCACAGCCTTCGCAGATGGCAAACTTTTCACCCACAATCACCTGATTAACTCCTCCTTTTAATTCATGGCTTGGCCATGACCAGAGGGAACCTGCGGCCATCCCCGGCCTGGCTCACCACCACGGGGCTGTGCAGATCAGCACCAGACCAAGCCCAGCAGCGTGATCGGGGCTGGAAAGCTGGTCCTGCAGACAGGTGTTTGGTGGCTGTCCCATGAGACAAGGCACAGGACTGAGCCCCTGCCAGGCCTGTCCTGCCAGCCTGGAGGTGGCACCTCCTCAGAGGGAAGCTGTGGGGCAGCTGGTGAGTGGCCCGGGAGGTGCCGGGCAGTGGCGTGCCTGCAGGGGGGATGGCAGCAGTGCTCACCCTGGTACCCTGTGCCCACAGCTACCCCAGGCCACGGGTACTGGTTCCTTCACAAGCTGTGAAGCCAATTCCCTGGTGCTGAGGTGCCAGTGCCTCCAGAAGCAATGCCCTGGCCCCACGGAACCCCAGCACCATCCAGCTCTTCAGGTACCCCAGAGCTGCGGGAGAGAATGTAAATATTTAAATCCTGCGGGCTGAGGACTGGAGCCCTTTCGGGGTGGTCTAGACACGGGGCACTATGTACACTTGGATTTCTGATTTGGATTAGATGGAAGCATGAAATGCAACAGGCTGCAAAGGGGAAAATACCCCCGATGCCCCTGCAGTCACCCAGGATTGGGGCAGCCGGCATGTCTGGCATCAGCTGGGCAGGCTGCACCAGCATCTCTGCCCGCACGTGGCCACCTCCAGTGTTCTGCCCTGGCCCCTGCTGCCGGTCTGCTCCAGGAACTGCGATGGGGGAGAGCAGCTGTCCCTCACATGGACAAGCCATCAAAGTGCACCCAAGCAATTAAGGGGAACCTATTCTGGGCCGGGAGAAAATCAGCACTATAGACTCTGCCTCTGAGCCCACAGGCTGAACAACAGGATCAGTCCAAGCCTTTGCATTCCTCAGATCTTGCAAGCTGGGGATCAGCTGGAACAATTTACTGGATTAGCTACAAAGCTCACAGACCCCCAAGAGCCTGGATCGCCTTTTGCTTCTGTGGTGAACAGCAGCCAAGTGCAGACACCACACGGCAAGCAAATTTCCAGCATCCTTGCACAGCAGCATGGTGAACTACTCCTTCCCAGCCACAGCTTGTAGCCTGAGCCTTGCAAGAGGCTGCCCTCTTCCAGGCAGACCACCCAACAAGCAATGCGTCTGGATACCGCAGTTCTGGTGCCGTCCAAGAGCAGGCAATGTCACCTGCCCTGCTGGAGAGGAGTTCCCCGGCTCACCCACAGGACTGGACCAGGACTGGGCTGGGAAGGGTGCTGAGCACCTGGAGCAGCTCTGTCCCCGACAGCCTGTGCCTGGGTGGGCTGAGCCACAATGGCCAGGCACGGGAACGTGGGTCCCTCTCGTGGCGTGCATCAGCGATTCCCAGCAAACCAACACAGAGTAGGGAGTGCCAAAATTGGCTCGTGATTTCCACCTCCGCAAACCAGCCAGGTGGTCCAAAGCTCCCCCCTACCCCAGGTGCTGTCTGTACCTACAGCTCCAACCCAGGCTATGGAGCCCAGGCGGGTCCCGCTCACCATTGGTATGTCCATTGCCCAGCAGGAGCCCCAGGCCCCTCCACATGAGACAGGCTGATAAAGCTGTCAGGAGAGCGGGCCTCAAACTGTGACCTTTGTGGGGTCTGCCTCGTGCTCGCATTATGCTGCTTAGGCAAATCGGAAACGGCGTTTCAGTGATTGCTGATGAAGACATCCCAGCCTGCCACAAGCCCTGCTGCAATAGAAAGTTGAATGCTATAAAAGAATATAAAAGAAACAACCAGGAGCTGTCAGAAGGTTTGTGAAAATGCAGGCAATCCTTCTGGTCCTTGCATCACCTCTTGGCTGCCAGCAGCCCCTCCAGCCTCTAGGCATGCCCATCATGGTGGGAGCACAGACATGTCCACCCCAGCACGCCTCCCGGGCAGCACTGCAGGCCCCCTGATCCAGCAGCGCCAGCACTCTGCTATGGGATGCCCTGTGGGCATCAGATGTCACAGCCTGCTGTGTCTGGGAAGCAGTGTTCATACCAGTTAGCAGCGCTTGCCTCCAGCTGGAGCAGCCAGAAGCTTCTGGCGCAGACCCTGACATGAAAGGGCCATCAAACACCAGCCTGTGGGACTGAGCAGCTCACAGCCAGGGCTTGCACAGGCAGCAGAAGCATGGATGGACAGGGAAACTAGGCTTTGCCACACGGACTGCAGGCAAGGTACTGCCAGCCCCAGAAACCCTTCTGCACCCAAGGCTGCTTGATTTGTCTTCAGGGGAAAAGGCTCCATGTCATGCTCCTACAAGTCCATGGCAAACTCCTGCCATCCACATAGGACTGTGCTGCTGAGTACAAATCTGTAGTCAGAGCTCGGCGCACTGCTGCGAGCCAGGGAATGGGCTTTTCCTATTTCCCCTTGACGAGGTTCAGTTTATCTTGGCTTCTTGTCAACAGGAAAAGCCTGAGAAAGCAGTGCCAGCACTATCTGTGCTCCTGCATGGCTTCAAAGCACACTCGCATTTTGCCTGCGGCAGCCTGGCCAGTCCTTTGCAGCAGGCAGGAGCACACTGTCCCCCTGCAGCTGGTGCTGGAGCATCAGCTGCTGCCCCTATGCCGCAGGGAACCACCACCGAACGGAGCTGAAGGGCATGTGTCACACTGATGGGGACACAGCACCGCAGGGACCTCTGCTGCAGCAGCAACCCCCAGGCTGAGTGGCCTGAGACACATGTCTCCACAAGCCATCAGGCTGGCCATGGCTTTGCCCAGGCTACTGGCCTCCGTGTCTGCATCAACAGCCCGAAGTGACACGCTACCATGTCTAGACTCCCTTCACAGGGGAGAAGCACATATGGCTTCAGGAACCTAAACTTGGCAGATTGTAGCCCCAGGATGCTTGCTGCAGCAGGCAGGCAAGGCAGGCTCCCCTTGGCTGCTCTGGACCAGCCAAGGGCTGCTCTAGGCCAGTGCTCTGACCCCGAGCTGGCCAGGAGTGGGGCAGGGCAGGCAGCCCAGGCTGACCATGGCTCGGGAGCTCCAGTGGCAGGACTGCATCCAGACCATGGTAGCTAACAGCTGCATGAATCGACCTGGAACCATGGGCACCAAAGCACCTGGTGGCATTCAGTACTACAAACTGATAAGGTATGGGAAAACCCCACTAATTTTGTTTCAGTTGTGCTGCCCTCCTAAGTGGCTTCTAGTTCTCAAGGTGCGAGAGTACAAAGGATTTCTTTGACACCTGCTCTGTCCCATTCACTGTTTTGCTGTTCTCCACCATGTCCTTCCCCTGCAGAGCTCTCTTGGCCCAGCTAAGGTATAGGTGACAAGTCACCCCCTCCTTGCAGGCGGGCTGGGCCAGCTCTCAGACCGTCTGCTTTATCGTCTGCACCTCTTCTAACCCCATCAGCTCTGGGGTGGCAGTAGGAAAGCACGCAGTATCAGAGAGGTACCACACAGCAGCAGGAGGGTTTCTGCTCTGTTCCTTCTCCCTTTCCAAACCGCTGAACACGCCTCTGGGACAACCTGCAGGTAGATGCCAAACTTTCTGCCAGCATTTTACAGTCTCTTCCAGAAGCGGGGACAGCCCCAAGTGAAGATACACACATGGCTGGTTCCCCCATATGCATTATTTGGCACATCTTATGACTTTTTTCAACTCTTCAGACTCTCTTTCCATTTCAGCATCTCAGATGATCGCAGCGATCAGCTGGTACCTTCTCCCCTGCTCTGCACCATGAAAGCAGAGACATTTTTCCTGTACTTTGCTTCCTATTCTTTAACCGGCCACTAATTCACAGAAGGACCTCTTATCAGAACAATGCTTAGCTTCTTTAAAAGCATTCAGTGAGAAGCTTTCTCAACCATTGTTTGGAAGCCCATGAGCACTGTAGCAGCCCAGACCAATCTCACACCTGTGATCTGGCCATCTTTAAAATCCCCGGCAGATTGCAAGGACTAACTTTGCTTTACAAAAGCAATGCTGACTATTCATCAGTGTAGTATTTTCATAGATAAAGTGTTTATTATAGTTCCTAACTATTTACCCAATACCCAAGTAAACCTATTGGCCTTTAATTCCGCATTTGCTACACCTCCCCTTCCATGGACGTGGCCCTGGTGGATGAAGGCTCCTAACATTATTTATTAGCAATTCCAACATCTCATCAGGCTCCGTTACAATTCTAGAGTAAATACCACCAAAGGCTGGTGGCTTCTATTACTTTGATCAAAAATGTCTTTATCAAATCCTTTAATTTAAGGGCAACTCTTGGATGCGTCTGGCATTGGGGATGGCTCTGGGTTGGAAGCCTTCCTGACAGAGCTGTTCTGCCAACGCCCTGTTTCCATGAGCACTCACTTAACACCTCAATCGTTTATTTACCCTGTGACTCCTCTTAAAGGCTTTTTAGTCCTCAGATATTTGGAAAAATTTTATTATTAGACTCCGTGCCTTTAGCAAGTGGTTCCTAAAAATCCTTTTAGTCCTGCCTTGTTACACGTTTACTTTTAAATTTCGGAATATGTGTCCTTTTTCTTACCAAAACTTTTTTTAACTAAAGAAAAACACCGTTTTAAACTGAACAGTCTCTTCTACATGTCTCCTTACATGCCTGTCTAACCACGCAGGTTTGTTGTTTCTGGGGTATTTTGGAGGGGGGGAAGTAAAGACGACTTCCAGGTTTTGGTAGGTGATGCCCATCTCTGAACCCCTGGTACCATACCAAAGCAGCTTCCATATGCCCAGGACACTTTTTATCCTTAGAGCTGTGCCTTTGCACTATCTCTCAACTGGCATTGTTTTGGTGATGATTGTAACGATTTTACATTTTCAGAATGCACTTTTATGTAACATTTGTGCTTTTTTTCACTCCCAGAGGAATCTTCTATAAATTACATTTCATACAGGAAAGCAAGTCCCTCAGCAGCAGCTGGAGCACAAAGTCTTGTCCCGTGCGTCTAACTACTGTCGAAGAGAAGGTCAGGGGAAAATAAAAATGTTTAAAACCTCCCCAGAGAGCTGTGAAGGCTAACAGAAAGCACTTGTAATTGCATGACCCCACAGGAGGGCAACGCCAAGGTTAGGGTGGGCCTTAATGGTGTGTTTCCTTAAGCTAAAATTGTTTCATTTCATTTATAGTCCCAATTTGACTCAACTTCACAGTTTTTATTCAGGACTTATAGGAGAACACCACCAGGACAGGCAAAGCAGCTCCTGTCCCTGGTCCCTGAAGGGCTCCCTCCCTTCTCCCAGACTGCTGAGCCTGCAAGATGCACCCAGCTGCCCCAGCCCATGAGGGTCACGCAGCACCCCTGACCCCCTCCAAGCCCTCCAGCAAAGAGCAGAGCTGGGTTCACAGGGACCTGAAGGAACAGTTTAAAAAATCCCCTTGGCATGTGTGCAGGGAGCTTAGGAGCAGTGAAGTTTAGCAGCATTTTCCCCATGACTGCCCATGGCATGCACCAGCCTAGGGCCAGTGGGACTGCCTGCGGTATGAGGTGGGTCTGAAACCCTTGCCCTCACCCCGCCTGCGCCAGGTACCTGCAAAGAGAACAGCAGAGAAGAGGAACGAGGGGGAACAACAACTGCAAACAGAAGGTGAGAAGGGAAGAGGGAGGGAACTAGCGATGGGGAAAGGGCAGGTAGGACAGGGGGCCAGGATGACGCTAAGATGTTATGGGATGAGAGTCCAAAGGAGCAAGTGAGAATGGGGAACAGCGGGAAGCTTTGGGTGAAGACAAGAAAAAACTGGGCCCAAGCACCTGGGAGAGGTACAGCAGAAGGAGTCAGGCTTGGCTGGATGGGGCAGAAGATCCCGCACCTTGTTCCCAGCCAGGAGGAAACCATTATGCACCCAGAGCCTGGCTCCCTCCATGGCCTGTGAGACAACATCACCCTCCCTGCCTCCAGCTCCTGGGCTCCCACCCCATGGTTGGGCAGCCCAGCATCATCTTCTGCCCCATAAAGACGGCACCCATTACACAGCTTATGCGCTTGACATGCAATACCCGGAAAGGCAGGAGCAGAGAGAGGCTCCCCTGGACCTAAGTAGCAGAATTCACAGGCCAGCACTGCTGGAACATGTGTGGGGATGAAGTGGATGTTGCATTGGCGCTGCTGGGTGTCGGAGCCTCCTCGCCAGCCAGCATCACTCCTGATCTGTACCCAAACACTGCAGTACCACATGAGTTTGGGGGTGGGAAGGGGAAAGGACCAACAGCCTGATGTCCACCCACTGCCCATCCTGCACCTCAGCACCCTGTCCTGAGCCCTGCAGGCTTTCCCCCGCAAGAGCACAGTGTTCCCAGCACAGCAAAGCTCTGCCACAGCCTCAGGGCCTGAATAGCAGCTCCATCCTGTGAGGAGGCCACGGCTGAGTCCTTCTCATGGTCACCGCCAAGAGCAAAGCCAGTTCTCCTGGCTACCAGGCTCAGATGACATTCACACAACACACTCTTGCCAGGCAGCATGACCAGAGCTAGCAGCAGTGGCCATGCCACATGCTACCTTGCATGCAAGTGCCAGCATCATTCAACCTCCCTTTGCTGCAGGCTGGGCCAAGCCTTCCTGCAGCCCCCCAGGAGAAGCAGGACACCTCCGCAGAAGCCTTGCATTTTGGTCTAGGGCACAGCTCAAACCCCACAGAGATCTGTCCTATGTGGAATGTCCACAGGGACCCTGACTGCAGGGGTCATCAAAGGTTTCTATGCTCTTTAGACAGAGGCCAATGTCCGGGGGCTGCCCAGCACCCCAGCTGCTTGGCTTCCCCCCACGGCACTGACCGAAGCCACCAGCCAGGCTGCCACCGTGCCAGCAGCCCGAGATGGGCATCATCACACAGCTCTGCCTCCCTGGGACGGTCACGCTGGCAGCCACCAGCCCAGTCTATCTGCACAGCTGGTTGCAGAGCCCCATGACAGGAGCGGAAAAGGCAGCTTCTTCCATACACAGCATTTTAGCAGACTGTTGAGCCACCCTCTCTGGCAGCTGCAATCCCCACCGGTGGCGTGCACAGCATGGGCTGTTGTATTCTAGTTGCTGGGTGTCCACACCCCTTGTTTCCAGCTCTTAATGCAATGCAGCAGAAGCTAAAAATACACAAGTGCCACCCTCCATTATGTCTCCGAGCAGGCTCTGCAGTCGCCATGGGATGTGTGTGACGGAGGTGGGGCCTGGCTCCATTCCCGAGACACTCCACCAGGATGCAGCCCTCAACAACTACAGCCGGGAAGCTCTGTCCCGTGACCAAGCCAGCCCTGGCAGCTGGCACCGCCCTGACACAGGGCATGGCAGGGGCAGAGGGCAATGCTGCTGCCCTAGGCTGGCCAGGCTGTCCTCCCCACTTAGTCCTCTCCGGCAGAGTGGGAAGAAAGGCAGGGAAAGAGCATGGAAAGAGGAGGGCCTGTGCAGCAGCGTGCTGCCACGAGTGGCAGCAGGGCGAGGAGCCCTCAGGACCATGGGGGAGGACCAGAACTGGCACTCCGGACTGGGGGTGGAGGAGCAGGGCACCCTAGCAGCTCACTGCTCCCCCTGCCCTTCATCCTTACCAGAACGAGTACTCACACGCTGCTCGGCAGAGTAAAACTCCTCCATGCACCCAGCACTGAGGGTCATTGCACCTGACAGTCTCATCACAACAAAAAAAGCCCAAGGTAGGCCAGGAGCCCACGGGCACAGCCTGGGAGAGAATCACAAGTGCCATCAGGCTGGGAAGCCCCCCTTCCCCTGCACTGGCGCCCACTGCTGCCAGGACTCTGCTCCAGCCCCGGGGAGCTCTAGTAACAGCCCTTGGCAGCATTTGCAGTAGATGAGACATCAAAGCTCATGTTTCACTTAAACAGACCTATAAAATTCAGCAAAAACCTTCATTACATGCAGTGAGTGCTTGCAGCAAAGGCAAGCAGAGCTCCCACAAATACTCCTGGGGGCCTGCACGCCCTGACATGTCCCCGCTGCGAGGGCTGCACAGCAGCCATACGGTGCCTGCAGCCCCGGCCTGTTCCCCACTGCCTCCCCAACGCTGCCGGCCACGCGCCGCTGGGGATCAGGCCATTCCCACCGCCTCGAAGCCCAGGCTGAAAAGTCAGAAGAGCCCTCCAGGAGAAGGCAGGAGCTAAGGAGTCCCAGGGCTTCTCATCCCCTCCTCTCCAAGAGGCAAGCAATGTCTGTGCGGGATGGGAGCATTTACATGGCAGTAGAATAAGGAGATTCACAGGTACTGTGGGATAACTGCATTTATTTTCAATAAATGCAGTTATATGTTCAATATTTCTCAGGTTATTCAACAAGTCAGAGCCTGGCAGAAATAAGCAGGAGTAGAAGACCCTTCAGTGCCCAGGGAGGAACAGGACACAGTCGAGAGAGGCAGACGAGGGAACAGTGGTGCTGCTGAAGCCCTCAAAGAAAATTCATCGCTTGTCATTGCTCCCTGGGGTAGCTAGGCACCCCTGTCCCACCTCCACCAGCAGACAAGACGCCCTGGCATGAAGCCTCGTAAGTCACGAGGGAAATGACAGGTTTCACGAGTTAGTCACAGCTTGGTGACAAATCCACCAGATTTTCATGCATTTCTAAGGAAGAAGAGTCGTGCAAACACAGACTCTGCCTGTGCTAACAACAGCCCCTCGTCTGGTGCACCAGTTGGCAGTGCCCTGCACGCCAAGCCATCCCAATCCATGCAGGGAGGGTGGCACTGCCACAGGGGGCACCAAGGGAGCACAGAGAGGAGCTCCTCCCAGGACAGCCTGCTGCAAGACCCCAGCTCTCCAGCCCAGGCTTTGTAATCCACTGGTGGTGGATGTGGGCAGGACAAGGCACTTGCTCAGGGCAGCCACGGACTTGGGAGAGAGGACAAAGGAAGTGGACAGCTCTCCTGCCATCCCTCACCAATATGAAGGGTGCCAGCCTTTGTACCCATGGGCCTGAACCTACACCTAGAAGACGACCAAGATTGCAATTGAGAGGCTGGCAGGGAGACACGTACAGAAATGTGTGGCCCTTGAGAGCCCTGGGAACCACACAAGCATCTCATCTTCTCCAGAGAGACTGCTCAATGGACTTTTGAAGGCAACAGCCCTCCTTGGTGCCACGAGGAGTCTCTTTACAAGGTGTGGGAGCTCCTGGGCTCAGGTGTCCAGGGGGACATGGAATGGCACCTCTTGCTAGTTTTGCCTCCAACACTGCTCAGCAGGATCATGGCAGGGAGGCACCCACCTCAGGGAGCGGCCACCCCTTGCATCACATCAATCAGAAACCCAGAGTACCCCCAGGAGCCCTGCTTGGCCAGGCTTTCTTCCAAACACTGAACTCACAGCAGCATTTCTGAGTGCTGCTCAGACCCTCTGGGAACACCCCAGCACAGCTCTTGCAGAGCTGGTGACCCCAGGAACGCTGCAGCCCACTCCATGACATGCTGCGAGGATCGTCCTACACTGCTGCCGGTTCAGAGAGCTCAAGAGATGAGCAGCTCGACCCCTACCCCTCCTTGTTCACACTGGCATGCCTTCATCTCCCTCCCAGAATTTATCTACAGGGGCACTTACACAAAACACTTTGGCAGCTGAGCCCGATAAAATCTCCAAATGCTGGGGGAGGACGGTTTTGCTGTGCTTAAAACCCACATCATTTCAGCAATCCCATTTCCAGAGCAGCCAAACCTGCTATATTAGTCTCATGGAGTGGTGGGAATTTCTTACCCGGGCTTTGCTACCAGAGGAGAGAGATCACTCACCCATGCCCCAAAGCGCCCTGCTCTTCTCCAGGCCTTGCCCCTGCCCCTGCCCCAGCAGGAGTGATGCAGCAGTGCTGGTATGGAAGACCTGCCATGCTCCCCTCCTCCGCACATTGAGACTGGCTCTGCTTCTTCACAGCATCTTTAGGACACACTGATAAACTCACTACTTCCTACAGCATTGGTGCTCTATACACATACTTTCCTATATCCGCAGTGTTCGGCTTGCTGCAAGCTCATAGCAGCACACTTGCCTTTTCCAAACGCTTCTCTCCTTTCCTCTTCCCCATTAACCTGCCATGACGGCACGATCTGCAGCTGCCCTGAGCAGCACGAAGACACTGCTTCAGAGCTGGCTAGAAATGGCACCAGCTCATGCTCTCCAACAGATTTATCCCTTAGCTCAGTGTTCAGTTTAATGGTTTCCCATTAAAAGCAGCACAGACACAAATCAGCTCAAGGCGGACTGGTGCATTTTATACCTCCAGCCATATTTCACCCCAGCAGGCAGAGCGAGTCTCCACACATGTAACAGGTCCTTTCCCCTTATCAGAGTGCCAATGGTCAGGTTCTTCCTCTGCATATGGTTTATACAAACACCACTGGCTCATAAATCTCCTCTGGGATCAGCAGGTAGTTATGATCCGATGTGGCAATTCAGAAATGGCAGCTTGGTGGGATGGGATTATTTCTGAGCACGGGAAGATTCCCTGGCCAAACTCTCACAGCCCTGCAGACATGATCTTCCCCAACCTCCCCGCTGGTGTTAGTCCTGGAACATCATGTTATTAGCAGTAATCACAGAAAACATGCAGTTCTGTAATATATGCATGATGAGATTCAAACAAGAACCAATACTAGGGACTCTGAGGAAAAAGAACGGTTGCTCCTCCACAGGGAACAGAACCAAATCAAGAGCATTTCCATTACTGAAGATAAACCTCACCTTGTTCAATTGCCCGCATCAGAATCATTTGCTCTAGGCTGCAGTTCAGGTCAAATTTCGATGTGCTGAGCTGCAGCCCTGCCTGGAAATGCAAGGCATGCCCCCAGCCCCCTTCCCACCACACATCAACTGCAACAATTCACACACAGGACATGGTTCCTGGGCCTTGCGAGCCGAGTTGGGAGGAGAGAGGGTCACAAACCTGCTTTTCTTTTTTCTGTATTTTCATTATCATCAAATCTGGGATGAATGTTATTTCTGCAAGACACAACACAAAAAAAAATTCACAATAAAGAGACTGGTGAACCTGAGGTACTCCATCATTCCACATCACCCCTCCAAGAGGCCAAGCCAACCCCAGTGCCGCTCAGAGCAACAAAGCTGCTGGAGTGAAACGCTCTCAGGGACAGGCCTGGGGACATCTGCTCTACTGAGCCACAGCAAGGAGCCCAACCACACATCTCCCTGCAGCTCGGTGCTACCTGAACCCTGCCAGGCAAGACCAACCTCGCAGTTGTAGTCCCAGCATGAAGTGGCACACCTGGGGCTAGCAGAGACGCACTCCACCTCCCCTGAGCTCTGGACCCACCACAGGCACCCCTGAGAGACGTGTTGGATGCTGCCAACCCTGCAGCAGCAGAAGGAGCAGTAAACAAACCAGCCTCTGCCAAACAGCGATGACAGCAGTAAGACACGTGGAGAGGATGCAGGAGCTTGAAGTGGGCTGCAAGCCCTGCTACCAAGGAAGAGCGGCTAGGGGGGCAAGGACGGGGCAAGCAAGGAGCAGGAAGAGCCGTGCTGGCAGACACCATCTCCCTAGCGAGCTGCAGAAGACCTCGGAGCAGCACGAGGGCAGGGCCAGTGGGCCAGTTCCCTCCTCAAGCCTGTGCCCCCACAGGGCTGGAGGATGCCACATGAGTGGCACCCACCTCGTAGCCCACAGGAGGAGAGGGAGCTGCAGGCAGACGTGATTCCCAAGCAAACCCCCCACACCAGGCCTGGCCGCAGGGGCTGTGCTTGCAAGTCCAGCTCTTCGCAGCACCTTAGTGCCAGAGGCAGAACTGCCTGTGCGACCAGGTCCCCACACTGTCCCCCACCGGAGGAGGGGACTGACGAGGGGTCTGTGGTGATGCAGTACCCCAACAGCTCTCTGGGGCGAAGGCTGTTCCCCCAGGCTCCCTGCACCACAGCTCACCACCCTGCACCCAGTGGCTGTGGTCCAGCTTGGCCAGTGGCACTTTTTAGCTGGTTTCTCCGTGATGGCCACAGCTCATTGCAGGCACTGCCTCAGCAGCTGCGCCCGAACGCAGAGACAGAACACCCACCACACCGTCCACAGGCTGCCACGCACCCTCAGGACGGGGCTGGCTGGCGAGCAGACATGCACCTGCCCAGGCCTGATTCCTCTGGGGACTGGGCACAGGTTGGACACTGCCAGACACAGGAGAAAGCCAGGCTCACTGCCTTCCTCCTGCTGGTGCGGTGTCAGTAGAAAGGCCAGGAGCCGCACCACCACACACGGGGTCGGCATTGGAAACAGCACCAGTCTCGGGTGGATGGGGCATTGCTGCAGCTCCCCAGGATGAACACGCTCTCCAGCTGTGACAGTCAAGGGGACACAGTGAAGTTACAGCCCTGTCCCCTCCCCATAGCAGCCCCAGCCACAGTACACTTAGCAGAGCTGTCGGGGTTTGCCCAGAGCCCTCTGCTCCAGGCAGTAGATGCTTTTTGGGGAGTGACCCTCAGCAGCTGTCTGCTCCCACAGTGCCAGCAATGGGCACCAAAGAGCCCAGAAGTATTTGACAAGTGTTTTAGACACAAATCCCACAAACACCTGCCTCTCATTTCCCTCCCGCACCACGCAAACCACACTCCACGAGCCACAGCGACCCCAGAGCCTCCCTTGCCGCTGTGGCTGTCAGACTCGCTTGGCACAAGGGTGCAGCTCGCACCTCCGCCAATATGCAGGCAAGGCCCAGCGACCCCCCAGCACCCGCCCAACATGTCTCTCCTCTCCAGCAGGAGCACCCTGCTAGGCCCAGACCTTACCGAAACCCAGAGCCATTTCTCCCCTGACCCAGCACCTCACTTTCCAATGGGGAGAGCCCAATGGGTCCTATAGGTGGGCAGCATTCAGGCCAGCACAAGAGGGGACCAATTCTGCATGGCGATGCTGGTCCATGGCTCATGCCCACCACACCAAGAAAAAGAGGCAAAGGCTTCTAACTCTGATCCCAGCTACATGGCATGGGGCAGGCCAGCACATCCCACATATAACTCAAGCTTGGTGGCACTAAAGCAAGTCATCCAGTACCACCACCTGAGTGGGGAGGAGTTCGATGGTATCTGTGGACCGGATGACACAGAACTTCTTTCTCATGGCTAAGCCTGCCAGCCCCTCCTGTACTCCTTCAAACATGCCCCAGAAGGGCCTGGAGGACAAGGGGCTAAGCCAGGCTGGAGGATGCATGCAGCTGCAGCAGTGGTGCTCTCCAGGAAGGACCAGGCGGCCGCTGCAGCTCAGAACAATCCTGCTGGGGTCCAGTAGAGAGCAACCCCATCCCAAGGGTTTGCTTGGAGCCAGAAGTGTTGGAGAGCTGGGTTGGGTTCAGCTTTCACAGAGGCCTCTGGGCTGCAGGAGACTCCAAGATGCTCAGCTTACCCCTCCTCACCAGCAGCCCGCAAGCATGTTGGCCTTTACCCAGCAGCCCCAGCCAGGGCCCATCCAGTCCCTCTCGGCTCCCAGAGCAGGAGATGCTCTAGCCCTGGCTCTGCTTCCCAGCCTTTCACCCACAGCTCTTCTTCTGGAGTAACCCAGAAGATGGATCCCAGGCCCTCCAGCCCTTGCGGGCACTAGCACTCTCTTCCTGTTCTCTCTTTTCTTTCCATCATCAAAAAGCTGTGAGCTCCTTCAAGCTGCCCCTTCCCCAGAGCCCTGGCAAGCCATGGGGTCCCCTCTGCTCAGGGAGCTCTCCCCGTCACCTCCTCACCCTGAGGACTCGCTCCCTGACACTTAACTAAGTGCTCTGCTTGTCACTTGGCAGATACTGAGAGTGCGTTTTTGCAGGCTAGCCCCAGAACAGAGCTCACACAATGCAAACAACTTCCAGGCCTGCAGGCTGAGCCCTGGCACCCGGCGTTACAGCACTAAGGTGCCTGTGCATGTCTGCAGCAGCCTCTTGCCGACGCAGCCACAGGGATAGCACCAGGATGGGATCCAGCAGCACCGTCTTCTCCCAGAGCAGGAGAGCAGGACATTGGCAGCTTCTAGCCGCACCCCTCCAGGAGCCACTGCACCACACCAGCACGGCTCTGGCCACCTCCAGAGCCCAGGACAGGGCCAAAGCCAGTCCAGAGAGAGACTATGAGGGTGTCTGTAGCCCTCTGCCCCCACCCCAGCAGAGCCAGGGCCCCACAGTGGAGCACACAGGCAGTTTCACTGAGACCCAAGAGATGTCAGGGAAGGAGAAAGGCTTGGACGTTGTCTGCTAGGCAGCAGTTCAGCACCACTTCTGGCAAGCGAAAGCCAAGAAATACCTTGCTACAAGTTCCTCAGCACTGGGCTAGCTCAGGCTGGAAGTCTCTTACCGTGTGGCCTACAAGAGCATGCTCCTATCACTCAGCTCTGGGTTTTCAGGGCTTTTTTTTTGTTAAAATAAAACAAACATCATACGTTGTGGATCACACACATTTAGCGGCCTAGGTCCCAGCATGCTCACCACCTTCTGTACAGTGGTAACACAGGCAGTTGCCAGCAGCTGAGCAAGAGGGCCGAAGGATGCCTGGAAGCTTGGTGCTGCAGCAAGCAAGAGGCCCAACCCTGCTGCCTCTCCAGAGCCCAGGCAAGGGCTGCTGGATGCCGTGGCCATCAGCCTTGGTGACTCAGTCCCACAGCCCTGGCCTCTGCTCCCATCAGCTGCTGTTTTGGCACCACCCCGCCTGTTGCTTCACAGGCACCGAATACTCGGGCTAGGGTAGGATTCAGAGCACGTGACATTGGGCCAGCAGGACGATGCCTGCAGGCAGGGACGGGCAGCCAGTGCTACGAGCAAGCCACACAAGGGAATGAGCTTTACACCAGCCATGCCCTGCTTCACCAGCCTCATCTCTAGCTGCAGGAAGCCAGACACAGGCTCTTCACTGGGACACCAAGCAGGCAGCTGGTGTATGCCGCAGGTCCAGTGCTCCCGGGAGTGGCTGCACAAAGCAGGGATGTTCCTGGGCTCTCCAGCAGAAAGGAGAGCTGGGATCCTGCTGCCAAAGGAGCCCTCTGACTGCAGCCTGCCATTCTCCTTCCCAGGGCACCTTTGGACCAGGCTGGGGCAGGGTAGGCTGCCCATTCCTAATATTGGTTTTTCCCAGGGAGCACACAAGGACTCACCTGCACACACATGGCTCACGAACAACTTTTAACAGGTTAAAGTTAGTATCAGGGAAGGACTTTTGCAGTTCCCTGAGTGTGGCAGGCTGCAGACCTCCCCTGGCTTTAGGAGTTTGTAGGAGGCACGGCGGAAGCCCAGCCACTGGGCTAGCCAAGCCGTGGCCGGCAGCACTGGCACACAGCAATGAAGAAGGAGCTCTTGGCCAGCCCACTGGCACGCTCTGAATGAGCACCGGGATGAGAGGGGACAAGGGCACAGGTTCAAGAAAGGACATGGGAGAGCAGAGCACAGGAGGAAGTTTCTCCGTGACCGAAGCAGAGAGGTCACTTCTCGGCACACGCTTTGTTTCTACTCAGATTCACACCCACGGGTGAACTGTGGGAGACCACAGCTGAACCTGGGGAGGTGTCTTGCACAGCACCCACTCGGTTACCAGCAAGAGGCAGCTAATAGGCCATGTGCCCCCTCCTCTAGGCAGCAAGGGCCACCCACAGCCGCAAACAAAGCTGCTCTGGCCCTTGGCAGGGAAAGTGCCCAGGAGTCCTCACCGCAGGCCACGGCCCAGGACAGACTGTGCCCTGAAAGCACTCAACACAAGCCAGAGCCAGTAAGGGACAGGCAGGAACAGAGCAGGCAGAGACCCTCCTCTCACCCAGTTCTCTCCCAAAGAGCCAGGAGGAAACATCTACAGGTCTTCCTTCTTCTGTCTGTCCCCACCTACAGCAGCTTAAACATGCCAAACTCTACATGGGCATCACCCGCTCTGTTCACATCCCATTGCTGGCATAGCCCAGCTGCTTGGCAGTGCCAGGGCCAGGCCAGCTCCAAGGCAGGGCAGTCCCGTGCTCAGCAGCAGTCCCAAACCACCAGCAGACAGGTCTTCTCTACACTCTGTCCTCTTATTCCAGCTGGTGACAGGCACAAGAGCAGTATCACTCCCACCATACACCCATGTGTTTCCATAGCACTGAAGCCCGTGTGTGCCTCTGTCTTGATAAAACAAGGCTGGGATACCAGTTAGACCCAGAGGAGACAGTTTAATAGAGATACCTACTCTGACCATGTGCGAAGTCATTTGAGTGCAGGGAGAGGCCCAGCAAAGTCACTGAAGTGCCAGGAGAGAGCTCTCGGTCTCCTGTCCGCACACGGAGCTAGCCGCAGTGAGAGGCTGCCCCATGAGGATGGCAGCACCCCAGGTCCTCGCAGGGCCCTGCTGCAGCTCCCAGGATGACGTGCCATCCTGGTTTGTGGAAGGCTGTGTTAAATTCTGTGCTGGCCAGAGACCAGAGTCACTGCAGCCAGTTGTGAATCCAGACACCAGGGAACCTGGGGCATTTAACACATCGTATTGTTCATAATCCTGTGGAGCAAGCATGTCCTGCCATCATCTCTTAAGGGACAAGCTGGAGAGGAGGAAAGGGACATGTTCATGTCTGCATGGTGCTGTGGTCTGCTTTTGCCTGCTGCATCCAGAGCACCTCACCTGGCCTCAGAGCCAGGAACTTGTCCAGCATCCTGAAGGGAAACATGCCACCTACTAGGGAGCACCACCACACTGGCATGCGGATATATACGTTGAGAACCCCGGTTAACTAGCCATTTCTATGCTAATTAAGTATTTGCAGATTAAAGAGAAACTCTAATCTCAAATGAGACAGCCCAATTTTCTAAAAGAGCTTATGGTTTTCATATGGAGATCAACATGTTCTCACTAGCACATCATGCAAGCACTCCAGGCTGCTAGATTCAGCTTTATTGCCACTGTCACAAGTGGGGAGTTTTTACTCTCCATGCTCAAGTTTTTATGCCTTTTTAACCCAAGATAATTGATGCACGTCCCACACCAGTGCTGCCAGCCTGCAACACCCCCAGCACCAGGTGGCCACCGGCGCTTTCAACTGCCACAGCCAAAGG
This sequence comes from Morus bassanus, assembly GCA_031468815.1. Lineage (NCBI taxonomy): Eukaryota > Metazoa > Chordata > Aves > Suliformes > Sulidae > Morus > Morus bassanus. Next base: position 25,603,919 of record CM062575.1, on the reverse strand, counting down.
CAACTCCTCCTTCATGAGGTCGTGGTACTACCTCCTCTGAAAACCCCAGCACTGGGCACTGCACACAAGCAGCGAGCACACCAACATGGCTCACTGCGCAGGCAGGCTGACCATGCACTCGGGAGCTGTCTTGTTGCATTTCGAGAGACAAGCAAAGCAGTGCTGAAAGCTGTGTTTTGTCCCTCTACATGAGCAGACCAAATCACTGTGGCACGGCCTCTACAAAGCATCTGCTGCTAGCAATGACATTTTCAGTTACACAATTTGGGGCACATCAGGTTACTATGCTCCCCCCCTTGGATTTATTTTTACTGTTCTGAAAGTGCAAGACATCCCTGCACCAGACCGAGTCCACATCATGCCAGTATTTCCTGTCACTCCTGCCTGGGCTCCTCCAGGAGTTGCAGCATCTGTGCACAAGCTTAAAACATTATCAGAAATTCCACACCTGAGCCAACACCAACTCAAGACCAAGCAGTGACCATGTGCTCTTCCTCTTCTACCAGCCTTCCCACAAGAGTGGCCAAGCTCTTCTCTGCAGCTGGAGAACTGATTTTCCCAGTTCAGAGGCTGAGGCTCACTAACATGAGGCTCATGTGCTCCCAGAGACCTGCAGACACACACAGCGCTCCCGCCACGCAGACCCGAACACCATTCCTGCATGCTCTGTGAAAGCAACCACAGCTCACCGCGGGGAGCGATCATCTGTCTCATTTGTACACACAGCTCCATCAGCACATGTCCCCACAGAGTGGTTCACCTCTGTTTTCCCTCAGAAATTGGAGAAGATCTTCTCAAGATGCTCTTCAGGTGGAGGAGAAAAAGGGGCATTGAAAACGAGCTGAGAGCAGGGGCAAGAAGAAGCCACAGTGGCCCTGACTAGTCAACCGGTAAAGAGACAGATCTTCTCCAGCACTAGAGAAGACCTTTTAACATCTGGTTCAGAAACACATTAGCCAAGTTTGGGGGAGGAGGTCAACGTGTGAAGGAAAAGGAATAAAGCTCTACAGCGGTAACAGGGATGTACCCAAAGGCACGTATGAGCTAGTCTGTCTTGGCCTGGATTAGCCACAGCGCTTGCAGGGCATCCGAGCTGGAGCCTATGAAGTGCAGAGCCTTGGCCGTGATGTGCCGCCCCGTACCAACGTAGCACATCAACTCATTCATGTTAGCAGAGACAAAGGAAAACAACATTTTGAGACCACAGGATTTGGGAGAGGCTGTGTTCTAGGACTGCATTTCAGCACTGTCATGGACAGCCCCGAGCAGCCCCAGAGACTGCCTAAGACAAAGCCATGATGGATTGGCTGCCGCTGAGGATGCTTTTCAAGATCTTACCTGACAGAAAGACAGACTGCCATTGTCTACGTCCTGTTGCACATCAGAAGGAGAGGAGGGTCCTGGCACAAAAGCCAAAGCACCTTTCCAAACTTTCCACCATACATCTCCAAACCAGAGCATCCAGTTTCTTGCTCGCTCAATACCATCTGCTGAAAATCTAGCTCCAAGGAAACAAAATGCACACTTGTCCCCTCACCGTCAAGTGCAATCCGTGACTGATGCACGAGCTGGGCAACACAAGCAGAGCACCGAGGACTCCATTTGTACATACAGCTGCTACACCACCACTAGACTAGGGAACACGCACTCCTGCATCCAGCCTGCAAAGAGCCACTGAGGAGAATGAGAAGCACCTGGACTAAGCAGAGCCAGATGTTCTGGAGCAGTGGGTACACTCTTCTGTACATGGTGGGAGCAGGTACCGAGTGTACAGCACCCACGGAGTAGCTAGATTCATCCCTGAGCACAGCAGAAAAGATACTAATCCAAACCCCAAGCACAGGATCCTGGCAAGCAGGACTCACGGCTGGTAGGGCTAGCTTGCTCAAGAGAGCCAGCCACACCGGGTCCTTAGGGTCCCACTCTGCCCAGCTGCCTCCAGTACCTTCCTATTACTGTTCTGGCCGCCCCACAGGTCCCTCCCAGCACCCTATGGTAGAGTGCACTTCTGCAAACACAGTGGTGAGCTGAGGGTGTTCAGGGCACCCTCTGCAGAGTCTCCCACATGCCAGCCAAGGATTTTACAGCTATGCAGGCAACACATCCTTCCTGGCTTGTAAAAAGCTCTGAAGCATGGAAATGAAGTGGTAGGTGCTCAGAATATACCCTGACAGGATCAAAACACCTCGGAGAGGCAATTTCACATGGGCTGTGGTTCTCCCCCGCCACTTCCTTCATTGTTTTACACCATCATGTTCTCTTGAAATTCGCTGCCCAGCTGACGCTCCAGCCTGGGTGCGCATTCCCTCTCCCCAGACATCTCCCAACAGCCAAGCTACGGCACCATTCAACATCAAAGCTCCTGTTGGGGCCATGCATATGTCACACAGCATGTCCCTGCTCCTCTGTGCTTTGGAGAGCCTCCTCTCACAGCTCTCCCCCAAGCTCCCTTGAGGGCTGGCACTGGAACAGGAAGCTTGACTTTCTGCATCTATCTTGCTTCTCTCTTCCTATTATTTTATATTATATTTATATCCTGTATAGGGGGCTAAAAAGAGCAGGCAGGCAGCCCCACACTGCAAAACCAGGAGGAATACCGCATGCGGCTGGACCCTGGCTCTCTGCCGCGGCTCCGCATGCCTAGGGCTGTGCTTTGAGGAAGGCTGGCCTGAAGTCAGAGAGGACTGAAGCTGAAAATAATACGGAACTCGCCCTTTCTGCACTCAATGCCCAGGAAAATCCAAGACAAAACTCTGCTTGGGGTGATCAGCAATTTCATGGCACATCTGATGCTTGCAAGAGCTGGCATGACTGAGAGCAAATGGGACAAATTCAGGAGGCTGGGGAAGGCTCGGAGAAGTCTGTGCCAGACAGTCGGCAACAAAGAGCTCCTCTCCAGATCTGTCTGTCCAGCACAGGGGACACTGGGACCCTGCCTAGTACGCCACTGCATCTCGCTTCAGAACACATTGCACAGAGGAGGTCCCCAGCCAGTCCCCAGCAGCCAGCCCCACCAAGAACAGCTTCCATCCTTTATTCTCTAACCATGCTGAGCCATTTCCCAGCAAGAAAGTACACCCCCAGCTCTTTCACTAAGCCTCCAGAAGTGCATCCCCAGCCACTCTGCCTGTCCAGCGCACAGGCCAGCCCAGGAGAACATCTCACAGCCCCTCTGCGAGTCTGACTTACCTGGAGGAGTTACTGCAAGGTCAGGCTGACCCGGCAGACTTTGTTCTCAGGCCCACATCTGCCCAAAGAGCTGAATGTGTCCTGAATATCACTGTTACCATCCAATCTGAGAAGTCCTCAGGCCAACAGCAGGGCTGGGTGACAGGCATCTGTGGCAGAATGCTCTGAGTGTGCCCCAGTGCCCCCACAGGCACTCACCTGCAGCATCTCCCGCACAGCCATTGTGATGGCACATAGAGAAACCCTGCAACGCCACGGTGACTGCAAGGCAGTATGAAATGTTGCAAGTCACAGTGCTGGAAGCAGGAAATCTAGAAGACAAACTGCCACAGGACATCAAAGAATTCCTAGTATGTGGTTTGCAAAAATAGTTACAATGCTAGCTTGCCTGCAACTGGTAAACAGCGGTAAAACAAGCAGCTCTTCAGGATCCCCCTTTAGAATCACAGAATCATAGAACCATAGAACGTCCTGAGTTGGAAGGGACCCACAAGGATCATCGAGTCTGACTCCTGTACCTGCACAGGACAACCCCAAATTCACACCATGTCTCTGAGGGCGTTGTCCAAGTGCTTCTTGATCCAAGTGCTTCTTTACCCACCAAACAGATCTCAGATAACCTCAGACATATCCCATAGCAGTCTCAAAGTCATGACCCAAACAGTCCTCCAATTTAATGGGATAAGGATATTTTTGGCCAGGTTTTGAAACTTTAAAGACAACAAAGTCTCAAACAATGTTCTCTAATATTAATTTAATTTACATACTGCATAGCTAGTGGTCTGTAACCACAGCAAGCAGCACTGTTCTGCTGCTTCAGTCCGGCTGGGAAGACACTTGCTGCAACACACACCTCCTACCCTTCAGGCTAAGAGCAACCAGGAGGGAAATCCTGATGCAGCGGCTAGGGGAGCACAAAGCTCCCAGACAGATACGAACTATGTGTCAGCCCCAATAACCTTGCTTCCAAAATTGACACTGCTTAATATTACCGCAGAAGAATAAATAATTTCTAATACTCATCTCATCACCTTGTGTGAAGGCGACAGCGAGCTCTGCATGAAGTTCGCTCGTATATCCAGCTCATTTTGGGAGCTGCAGGTCTTCAGGCAGCACAGACAAGCCTGCGCACCTGGGAACATGCACCACAGGAGCAGACCCCACCACGGGAAGCCCAGCACCAAGGGCTGCTAACGGGGCACCACTGGAGTGTGCGGCTCACGGGGCGACAGCTCACACGCCAGGCTACTGTGAGCTCCTTCCAGAAACCAGCCCAGGTTCCGGGGGTGTGTAGCCCCCAACCCGGGACCCTGCCCAGGCCAGCTGTTAGCTCCGAGAATAGCTCAGATCAGCTGCAGAGGATCAAATAATTGCCCCAGGGATGGGAAGCACCAACTATTTTCAGCTTTCTGGGAGCACTGCTGGGCTAGGGGAGAGCAATCGCCCCAGCCCAGCAGGAGGAAGAGCTTGCAGCTTGTAATGCTCTTTCAAGGTCTTGTTTTCCCAAGAAAAAAGAGAGGGTTTCAATGAGGGTTTAAACCTCAGACTTGCCTTTTGAAACAATTTTCCAGACTCAGAGGCTGCCTTTTCACACCAGGAAAATACAAAATATGCAGATTTTTCACCAGAGGCACAATCCTGACATCTCCCACCCGCCCCCGCAAAGCAGCAGAGTGTGGCTCCTCCCTGGGCTGCTGCACACCAGCCCCAGCGCAAGGGGCTCTCAGCACTGCTGACCACACTCCGAGGGGACAGTCTGGGTCAGAGCTGGCCTCACTGCTCGTACCCCCCATCACAGGCACTCAGCAACCTGCTGTTAGTTCCTTTTCTGTGAAATCTTTGCAGGTCACCTTTAAAAGCCACATGAGAGCCCTAAAACTACTTTACAGGCTGCAAAATTAGTTGTGCCCATAAAGACTTTCTTTACGGCAGTATGTGATGCCAGCTCCAGAGCACTACTGCTTCCACACCTGGGTGGCAGCTGGAGCATCTACTCCCCACCCCACAGACCAGCGCCTCTCCCCCTCTCCAGGAGCCTGGGGTGCTCATGGGCCTTGGCTGCATTTCAACCACACCACCTCGCAACTCAAGAGGATATTTAAAGGACACCAGTGGAAGTACTCAAAAGCCTGAAAATGCTACAATGAAGGTTGCACAAGCACTATTAATTGAACTTTGTAGGCAGCTGTTCCACAGGAAAAGCCTTGCCCACCAATGCTGCATGCTAGCAGCAATGCCAGAATCCAAATCCAAAGCTTGGATTCAAAACTGGGAAGTGGCAGCCTGTCTGTGCTTCTGCATCCTTCACGAGCCCTGCAGACAGGAGAAGGCACGGCTGCTGTGCCATCCCGAGGGCAAGTGAGAAGGAAGGGGAAAATGGGAAGCGAGTTAATGTTGCACAATCCCTGCCCAACTGCTCGACTTTGAAACAGCAGTTTTCCAACTAAAAAAAAAAAAAAAAAAAAATCCAGAAATTTGCACATGAAATTTTAAGGTACCAGGAAAAGAACCCCAGCTAACCTCAACTCTGCTCTGTGTTACCAGCAAGCCTGGGGAACAGGACCTCCGGGTACACAGGCCAGCCAGGGGGAGTGGGGCTGTAAAAGCACTGCCAAAGCAAACTGGGAGCTGCCAGAACACCTGCTCTGGGACAAAACTCATCTGGCAGCCCTTGTCTGGGGTTCAGATGTAAAATTAAGGTTAGGGCTGAGAGAAAGACAAAAGCTGTGGTTTGAGAGGGGCTGGAAAGGGCTCACTAGAAGAAAGTGGGGCCTACTAAAAGACCTGGGCTTGCAGAAACCTTCCACAAGAATGACCTTGTCCAACGTTCAGCCATAAGATTAGGGTTGGGATAATGCTGAGACAAATAAAGTCCTGAGCTGCAGCTGGAGTGGGGCTGGAAAGGGGCTGCAAAAGTACCTGGCAGCTGCCAAGAGACCCAGGCTGGGTGAAATCACTGGTCCAGGTAACCAGTAGGAGACTTCTTTACAGCTTCCCAGGAAAATCAGGGTTATGGCTAAGAAAACCCAGAGGTGTGGCAGCAGTGGGGCAAGGACGAGCAAAGACATCCTCACCCGAGCAAAGACGGGGCTGCAAGAGGCCTCACCTGGGAGAAAGCCTTCATCAGGGAAATGGCTGGGGGCCTTGACTAAGGCTCAGCTGGAAAACAAGGGTTAGGATTCAGAGAAAGTCTGGAGCTCATGTGGGGCTGGAAAGGGACTGACAAAAGGAAGAGGGGCTGCCAAGAGGTCTGGGCTGGGAAATGGCTCAGAGGCCTTTCCTACAGCTCAGCTGGAAAATAGCTCCTAGGGTCGGGGTCTGGACTGAAAGGAGAGGTTACACTCGCTGTTGGGGTGGGGCTGGAAAGGGGCTGCCAAGAGACCTGGGGTGGGAGACACCTTTCGCTGGGAAAAGGTTGGGGGGCCCTTCCTTACAGCCCAGCAGGCAAACGAGGGTTCGGGTTGAGAAGCAGAAAGCCTGGTGTTATTGCTGGAGCAAACCTGGAAAGGTGCTGTCAAAGGTAAGCGAGGACTGAGCTGAGAGAAAGCTTTGGTGTGAGCAGTGGGTTAGGGGTTTTCCCTACAGTTCTTCACAAAAAATAAAGAGTTACAGTTGAGTGAAACAGAGAGCTTACAGCTGAGCCTGGGCTGGGGTTTCAACAGCTAAGCAGGGGCTACCAAGAAAGCTGGGCTGGGTCAAAGTTTTCATCTGGGCAATGGCTCTGGGGCCTTTTCTATTGCTCTGTGGGAAAATGAGAGTTAGAGCCAGGGTTAGGGTTAGGGCCAAGAGAGAGAGAGAAAGCCTAGAGCTGCAGCTGGACTGTGGCTGGAGAGGGGCTGCCAGGAGACCTGGGCTGGGAGAACTCTTCCATCTGGGTTTCCACGTATAAGGCTCAGATAGAAAGTGAGAACTAGGGTTAAGGCTGACAAAAAGCAAAAGCCTAGGGTTTCAAGTTGGAACAGGGTTAGAAACAGGCTGCCAAAGATTATTTTAGGTTGCCAAGAGACCTTGGCTGGGAATCATCTTTTGTATAGCAGGTCTTGTCAAAAGGTTCAGCTATAAAATTAGGGTTAGGGTAACACTGATGGAAAAGAAAGCCTAAAGATGCAATTGGAGCAGGGATGGAAATGGGCTGCCAAAGCAAAGTGGGGGCCTGCAAAGAGACTGGGGCTTAGAGAAACCTCTGGTCTGGAAAATAGCTCAGCAGCCTTCGGTACAGCTTCCCCCAAAAGGGAGAGTTAGGGGTAAGAGAAAGCCTGGAGCTGCAGACAGAGCAGGGCTGGAATGGGGCTGCCAAAAGGAAATGGTCAGGAGACCTGTGCTAGGAGAAGTCTCTGGTCTGCAACAGGGCTTCAGAGCTATGCCTACCCATTCCCAAGACAATGAAGGCTAGGGACAGGACTGAAGGCTGAGAGCTGCCGTTGGAGTGGAGCTGGAAGGTGGCTACCAATACACTTGGGATGGGAGAAATTTTTACCCATGCAATGCCTGGGGGTCCTTGTCTAAGGCTCAGCAGGAGAATGAGGACTAGGTTTGAGAGAAAGACGACTTCTCCATTTAAAGTGACACAGTCACAGTAACAGGCTTCTGCCCTCCTTCATTCAGGTGCAAAGGGATAGAGCACAGCGACAAACAGCATTTTTTAAAATCAAATGTTTGTTTTCAGAGGCTGGTGCTTTGCTGAGGCTGGCTGAGTTTTTACAAGGACAGGAAAAAGATCAAATTTTGCCTTTTTCTGTAACCTCTTCCTCAAAAACAACATCCATTCTTGTTGAAACCTTACAAAAAAGCCAGCCTGAGGCACTGCAAAGATTTGCACTGCAAAACAGTGAGAGCTAGACAAGGATTATTCCGACTGTGCAGAGGAGCTTCATCACAGAGAGCACCAACACCACCTAAGATTGAATTACATTAAAACATATCTTGTGGGAACGAGCTGTAATTAGACTGGCCCACAAGTCTGACGGTCTCCACAGCCAATGAGCTGAAAATGTAGCATGTGTTAACAAGCAGAAGAGGACCATGCCCACAGGTTACGTATTCCAAGAGCAGGCAATGGGATGAGTCTGCACCATCCAAGTTGCTCTCGGTTGACGTCCTACTTGCCTTTTACGAGACTGCTGGTGAGCTCTCACATCCGAAACTCCAGTTGATTTTGCAGTGCATCCCCCCAAAAAAGCTGGGCTAATATCAGTTCATTGATCACCAAGATAACCAGCAAAAAGGTGTCCTCCATGTTATATAACACTCACAGGGGTGAGGATCAGCCAAACAGGACCAGTTCTCAGGATCCCAACAGGACAAGCACTTTGGTGGAACAGTGCAGGGGGATGAAGCTTTGGTTCAGTTTTGGGCCCCTCGCTACAAGACAGACATTGAGGTGCTGGAGCGTGTCCAAAGAAGAGCAAGGAAGCTGGTGAAGGGTCTGGAGAACAAGTCCTATGAGGAGCGGCTGAGGGAACTTGGGTTGCTTAGCCTGGAGAAAAGGACCTTACTGCTCTCTACAACTACCTGAAAGGAGGCTGTAGTGAGGTAGGTGTTGGTCTCTTCCCCCAAGTTACTAGTGATAGGACGAGAAGAAATGGCCTCAAGTTGCATCAGGGGAGGTTTAGATTGGATATTAGGAAAAATTTCTTCACCGAAAGGGTTATCAAGCACTGGAACAGGCTGCCCAGGGAAGTGGTTGAGTCACCATTCCTTGAGGTATTTAAAAGATGTATAGATGTGGTGCTTAGGGACATGGCTTAGTGGTGGACTTGGAATTGCTAGGTTAACAGTTGGACATGATGATCTTAAGGGCCTTTTCCAACCTAATATGATTCCATGGTTCACAAAAACTGGAAACAATCCCCAAAACCATAAGGCACACAGCATGGTCAGGGGCTGCCCCTGTGTTTCCCTCGGGGACATGTCCAGCCTTGCCTCAGCCTTTCCCTCTCCCCAATTCCTGCACGTGCTCCCAAGATACCCACATGACCACCAACAAGGATAGGCCCCACAGATGACTTTAGACACACAAAGTACAATCTCTGAGTGCAGGCTGGCATTCCCCCATTGCAGCCTTTCACCAATATCCCTTCAAGTGTTCTGTATCCCAACAGGAACAGATGCTCCAACAGCCCCTCAGTCACAGACACACCAAGGCACTTCAGAAAGAAAGTTTTATTCATAGCCTTTATCCAAAGAGCAACTTTCATTTCCTGCAGGGAAATCACATCTGCGGCATGGTGAGGAAGGTGGGAGTCAGCAGCTCTGAACGCAGTCCTGCTTTTGCTTTGCCTTCACTTCCCAGCTCCGTTCCCCTGGCTACTATCTTCAAGCCCTGCCCTCCCCTCTCTTCCCGGACAGCCCCAGTGCCACAGCTGCAGCTCAGAAGCTCCCCTGAGACCAGCTCAGCCCCAGCCTGCAAGCAGCAGTAAGGCACGGGAGCTGCCTTGGGGCAGGCATGAGCACAGCCCTGCCTGTTCCCCCCAGGTCGTGTCCAAGGGCTTGTCACCAACAGTCAAAAGGGCTACAAACTCAGACAAAGCAGAGGCCTCAGCATCTGCAGAAACTGATGGCATTTGCCCAAGAAAGCTCCTTATTCAGCACAGACGAGGATTTTTTTACTTTATTAGAGCACATCCCTGCAATACAGTGCCATGTTCAGCTGCCTGCGAGAGGCAGGTGGCTTCCTTCTTCAAAGGGGAAAAAGAACAGATTTTATCTGTAGAAATAAACTGTAGCCAGGAAATGTGTGCAGTTAAAACAAAAATCAACACCCAACCGTTGGGTCCTTAGAGACTGTTGATCCTCTTCAGAAGGATGAACAAAAGGGGCATGTGGCTTTCTCCAAGGGAAGAATGAAGCACAACAGGAGCTGGCATTCAAAGAGCAAGCAGTGTTCACAAGCGACCTCTTAAAGGATTCAGGGCACCCACTGGTGCATATGGGCACGTCCACCTATGTGCCAGAAACACTGGTGATAATGCACACAGAAAACCTGCACTTTTTCTTTTCACTTTTTAAGTAGGAATTCTGCACCAAAGCCCCTCCAAAGCTGCCGCAGCAAAGAGCAGAAACAGGCAGCAGCCTTGGGTTGCAGCCACACGCACCATGAACAGTCACTTGTAAGTTGACGTGTGCTACTACAACCTATATTCCAATTCTGATTTTCAGACCACAGCCGTGGCAAACATTCACTGATACCACCAAGCCACTCAGCACCCTGCGCATGCGCGCCACATCTCAATGAAGGGGTAAAAATCCAGCAATGAGATTGCATTTGCTTCTTAGCATGTCTCTGGGATACTCTGGTCCCAGGCCAGAAGTGAGAGCCCCTGACATCTGCTCTTGAAGCAAAGCAAGCTTGGTCCAGTGGGAGCACAGTCTGCCTTGCACCATGGCTGAGGTGAGGAGCCCCACCGGCAATGACTTTTGGTCCAAGGTAACAGTACACTGCCAACCAGGAGCACACAGTGACAATGAAGGCTCACAATACTATCTTAAATCACTCTGAAAACACGAGTTGGGGTCCATGCCTCAGCTGCCCACCCTCACCAGGAGCTAAAAGCCAGCATTTAGAGATTAGCAGTTTTCCCAGATGCTTTTCCTACATGGCAGACTGGAAGATGTACACATTCTGTGGTTCATCAAAGACGTTCAAGGGGAATAGGAGCCCCACATTTCAGGCTGGAAGCCCCTCTGCTTATTACAAACCAAAGAAATACTCTAGAACAGTATAGCCGTCTCCACACATTGTCACTCATCCCCCAGACAACTGGCACCAGCCCCACTGGAGACGCAACCCCTCCAGGCTGACCCTGTCTGCTAGCCGTGCTCCTCACAGTCCGAGGGCCGCCTTCCCAGGTGCAGGAACAGCACCAGGCACAGCACAGCAGGCTTAGGCTCTGGCGAGGTGCCAAGGACAAGGTCTCATTGCAAGCAGCTCCTCTGAGACAGAGGCATCAAGAAGCGTCCAACCTCCATCTGTCAGCAGACTTCTGGTGACACTTCCTTCCAGATGAAGGGTGCAAGCCTCACTCATCTCCTCAACATCATGTGGACTTTCTCTCTCCTCCCTCCTATAGTTTTGATTACAGAAAGGATCCCTTGAAAATACAGATCCCAAACAGGCACAGCACTTTGCATGCAGCCCCAAAGTACAAGCAGGAAGGCAGGGAGATAAAAAAAGAGAGGAGAATTGCACAGCCATGCCATGAAATTACTGATTTTTCAGACAAGCAGGTCTGCTCTGCTGAACTGCCTCAAGAAGTGCTGCATCTCCCTAGTGTTTGGGCACAGCTTGAAGGAAAAGAGATTAGTTAGGGGTGATGGGTCCAAACCTGCTGCCCAGGGGTGCTGGCCTGCAGCAAGCCAGGCTCATGGACTGCAGCTAGCCCAGGTGGAGCCAGGGAGGCTCAGCACACCCTTGCTGTTCTGGTACCAGAAGATGTGCTAACCTGCCCTGAGAAAGGGTGACAGAGGTCAAAGTACAGACCGATGAGAAGAGCTCTCTAGAGCAGGAGCCAGCACTCCCAGCAGCACAGAGCTGCAGGCAGCTCCCACAGCCATGGCACAAGGGCCCTGCTCAGCCCTTCCAAACACAAGGAAGCAACAAAGGGCATCAGGCAATGGGGCAGCCAAGAGCTTTCAGAAGACCATCTCTTTTGCCCCACACCACCAACCCCTATGCCAGTGTCAGCAGCTGTTCTTGTGTGTACACACCATTTTGGGGTGGCGGGGATATCTCCACTGCCTCACACAAGCTGCAGAAGCAGCTCTTTGCGGGGGAAGAGGTGTTGCTCCAGCCCTGGCAGCCTGACAGCTGTTCTGCCCCCACTGCCTGCTGTCATCATGGCAGCAGCCCTTGGCTCAAACATAGAGGAGCAATGTCTCATGCTTGACAACAAACCTTACAGCCCTGAGGAAAGGGGATAGCAGTCAGTAGCCATTCCCTACCACGCAGAGATGACACTGAGACATGTCATTTTGGTATCAGGGTCAGACATCACGTGAAACCTTTCAGGCCTTTGCAGAGCTGAGGCATTAATACTGCTGCTCCAGCAGGAGTTCCCAGAGTCCTGGTACTTGGCACTGGTCAGAGGCACAGGAACAGCATCAGCATCTCATGGCGTGCCCCATCCCACAGCCTGGAGAGCCTCTTGCATCAGCACACTGACCAGAAGCATGTTGGGCCAAGCTGGATCAGTGTGCTGGGGGTAAGGGACCAGCCTTGGCAAGCAAACATGCATCATTCCCAAAGGAGCAAAGGTGCCTGTGTCTGCCTGAAGACAGCTGGGGGAAATAAGTACTGGCCTCTGCTTGCCAAGAGGTTTGCTGCACTGCCCTGCTACTCCTGCCCTAATCACTAGGAGCACTACGGAGTAGCAGATGAGAGGCCAGGACTGATGGGCTCTGGCAGGCTCTCCCAGGCAAGCTGGAGTAGAGGTCCCCAGGGCTTGGCACCACCATCAGAGGGGCCTCCAGAGCACTCTCCACCCAGCAGCTTTGCTGTTGGCAAGGCAGACAGCAAGCCTGAGGGCAACCAAGCGCGGCCCAGGCATCAGCCACCCTCCCTACCTGATACATTCACACCACAGGTGAGCAGCAGGAGAAGACCCATGGGTCTGGCTGGGACAGACCAAGTGCAGAACTCAGAGCCTGGACTGTCCTTCATCCACTTCGCTCGACCAACACCCTTCTCCAAGGCACCAAACAGCAGAGAGACATCTGCAGTCCCCTGGTGCTGTTTGGTTCTTGCTACCTTATCAATTCCTGTTTCCAAGCAGGGCTGCACAGACACGCCTCAACCGGCAGAGCTACCCGAGCTTAAAGCCTGAGTATCTGTGGTGCAATCCAGAGGGACTCAGGCAACTACATTCCTGTGGGCTGCGTGGAGAAGGGGCTCTGCAGAGACATCACCCTGCCACCAGATTTGGAGAGGTGCTCCTGCTCACTCGGGGAGATCCAGGCAGGTGAGACAAGCACTGACAACTGCCTGCAAAACACTGAAGGGGCAGAGCTATGGGAGGGGGAAAGAGAAATACGGTGCAAGAGTGACACTTCTCTCCCTGGCTCCTCCCAACTAGCTCTCAGCAAGCTGAGAGGGAGGGCTGCATGGCCCAGCAAAGCCTCCTCCACTGGGCAAAACAGCAACCCAGCCGGCTGCTCCTCCACAACACGCTCAATCACAGAGCTTCTCTGTGGGATACTCTTTGAAGGAGGTATCCAGCCCCTGTCAGAAGCCACCCATCTGCAGGCTGTCACGCAAGCAGCCTGGCAGCTCAGAGCCCAGCTCTCTCCCCACAGCCTGCTGCAGCAGGATTTGTTTATGTGTCTGCAGCTGCTCCGTGCGTTCGCCATGGGAATCCAGGCTGAAACTCCAGCCGCGTCGAACGGAGAAGTGGCCTCCCCGCCTCCCCTCTGCGCAGCCTCGAAGCTCGGCGAGCATGCGGAGCCCAGCAGGCAGAGTGCTGCAGGGGGCACGAGCCCCTGGAAACAGGCCTGCCGGAGTGGTGAGCCGCATTCCCAGCCCTCCGCAGTGCCTCCCCCACATCCTGCCTCCAGCCCTCCGCTGGGGGTAGAGAATGCAAATCTTGGGTTGTAATTTTTCCAAGTTAAAAATAACCTGGTAGTTTAGTAAGAGAGCAGTAGCAAGGCAGGGGGCTGGGGAGCTTGTGAGCTTGCTGCAAGGCCGCTACGGCACACATTTTTTCCTTCCCAAGCAGAGGCTATGAAGAGGCAGCCTCCCAGCTCTACACACACAGCTACGGAAAGCAAGACCCCTTCAGCATCCCAACTGCAGAGGCTTCGCTGAGCAGCCAAATGCTCTTCATTTCAGAGCTGCCCTAACACTCCCTCACTGCTCCCTGGCCCCAATGGGAAGGGGGCACAGGCCCCATTCCCCTGAGCAGGGCGCACGGCAGGACAAAGGAAGCAAGGGGAGAAAGGAGCATACAAAGAGGTCCGAATAATCCAAAGTCAGGGAGCAAACACCCCTCAGGCAGGTACACACGTCCAGGGCAGGCTGGGCAGAACATTGCACCAATAGCCAGCCCCAAGGGAGACACAGCTGTGCTCCAAGCAATTTTCTCTTCTTGAAATATTTTAATCTTTAAAAATAGGGCGGGGGGGAGGGATTAACTGTGTTCTCTGTAGGGCCAGGGGAACAGAGAGATCTGCTGATAAGGACACCCAGTGCATGTTGGCAATCCTGCCAGGCAAGCCATGCAGCGCCTTCCCAGGACACCCAACTCCACCACCCCACAGGGGAACGAGCAACAAGACTTTGACGGGCAGGCAAGAAATAACCACAACCTTGTTGCCACTTACTCCATGGGACAAGGAATATGGCGATGCTGCACAGTGTTCCCTCTCCAAAAAGCCTGCTCAGCACCAACACTTCTGCTCTCAAGCCCTCCCAGGCAAGCTCTCAGCCCTAAAGCAATAGCCACATCTGAGACCCCAGGGAAACACTTGGGACAGTGCCACTGCCTGTGCACAGAGGATGCTCTGTTGGCACCCAACAAGCAAGAGAGCACACACAGGCTGGATGCTGCCCCCGGTAATGCAGCTTCAGTCAGCTGCGCTTCATGACTCTCATGACAAGCTCACGTGGCAAAAACAGCAATAGCTCCTTTTTGGAGTTTTCAAATGCAGCTCCTAACCCAAGACCGCAATGACAATGACCTTCAGCAGTTATTTCAAAGCTGCACAGTGCCACAGGGCTGAGAACCGAGGGCTTGCTTAGACTCCAGTGAGCACAGCAGCAGGCAGGGACCAACAACACAAGGGGAGAGAAAGCTGCAGAATGGCTGGAAACACCTTCAGTTTTGTTCAGTGAAGGCACATCACAAAATGCAAAGCCATGCCTGGCCAGCCAGGGTGCACACGAAGACACAGCACTCCAGCTTGTTGCTAAATAGAGGGAGATCAGGTCTGAGCTCACCCTAAAATGTATTTCTCTCATCGCTTTCATGGGTAGTTCAAAATGAGGGGACACACCGCTCCCAAGAGCCACTGGGGGCTGAGAGGTGTCCATCTGCAGAGTGGGGATGCACCCAGCGTTAGCTGCACCCCCTTCTCCACACCATCACCCTGCTGCCCTGGTGGGCAGGAGCTGCCAGGAGCGAGATAGGTTTCTCAAGCCTATGTCTGTTGTCTTCTGATTAGCAGGCCAAGACTCTCACTCCAAACAGTTGCTCATAAGGCCCAGGCAGCGGATTTTAATCCTCAATATCAGCAAGGCAAAAACCAGAGGAAAAATAAAACTCTACAGCTCAGTACCTATGCAGACAAGGAAGATAGAAGGAAGGTAGGCCAAGCCTGCCCAGCCTCATAGCTGGCACCCAGCAGGCTGGGCTCCCATAGGCAGCAGGCCCGTGACCACCCTCAGCAGTGCCAAGGGCCAGGATTTCACAGGTGAGGGTGTGCTGGTGTGTGCGTGATCACGTGAAGCACTCCTGTGCACACAGGGGGCCCGCAGCAGCTCCCTGCAGAGCGGCACCCCACCAGCATGATGCTCTTGACAGGGCACGCGATTCACCAGCTCAAGCTCCTGCCACATCAGCAAAGCCCAAATGCCATGTGGCATTTTCCAGACCTCTGCTCCCCATTAAACACAAACACACTCCAGTGTGGCATTCAACCCAGGCCACCACAAAGACCAAATTAACTGCCCTGTCTGCCAAGTCTTAACAAGCCATTTCTTCATCACCAGTGCCAAGTTTTCCTTCCACTTATTCACCAGCCCCAGCACGTTGACCAGCAAAACAAGAAGGAAAGACATGAATGGGGTGTCCAAGGAACAGACTGTGCCAGTGGCTGTAAAGCCTTCCCACTTCTCCCATCATACTCCCAGCACTTAATTTCCTACTTTAGAATAAGGGAAAATGCAGTACCTGTATCCATGTGCTGCAGGAGAGTCCCAAGCTGCGCAGGCCAATAACACCCATGGCAGACTGCCACTTCAACAGCTTCCCGCACACCCCTCCTACCCCTCTGGTGCCCCGGTGCAGGCAGGAGGCAGGCAGCTCGCAGAGTCTGTCCTTGCCTGCCGGGAGCCAGAAGCACACTCCTCATAATGGCAGTTCAACACAGCTGCAGAACCAGCTTGCTGGCAACCAAAAAGATGCCTGGTGGGCAACTCCTCTTCCTTAGCCTGGGACTGTACACCTGAACTGCTCCTCCACAAGGCAGGGAGCCTCGTGTACCAAGGGGAGTAATGTGCTAAGGCTGCCAAGGAGACTGTGCAAAGCCTGGGGTCTGAGTGACAACACAACCCTACCTCAACACAGGAAGGACATGGAACTGTTGGAGCGGGTCCAGAGGAAGGCCACAAAAGTGATCCAAGGGCTGGAGCACCTCTCCTACGAGGACAGGCTGAGCGAGTTGGGGTTGTTCAGCGTGGAGAAGAGAAGGCTGCAGGGAGACCTTATTGCGGCCTTTCAATACTTAAAGGGGGACTATAGGAAGGATGGGGACAATCTCTTTAGCAAGGCCTGTCGTGACAGGACAAGGGGTAATGGTTTTAAACTAAAGGAGGGTAGATTTAGACTGGATATATGGAAGAAATTTTTTACAATGAGGGTGGTGAAACCCTGGCACAGGTTGCCTGGAGAGGTTGTGGAGGCCTCATCCCTAGAAACATTCAAGGTCAGGTTGGACGGGGCTCTGAGCAACCTGATCTAGTTGAAAATGTCCCTGCTCACTGCAGGTGGGTTGGACTAGATGACCTCTAAAGGTCCCTTCCAACCCAAACCATTCTATGATTCTACATTTTAGATGGAAACGAGCAAAGTAGCTCTGAGGACACACTCTTGGTGCTAGAAGCAGGCTCTCTTCTCTGAAGCGCCTGGCTGTTACCCCTGGGCAGAGATGGGAACATGGGCTCAGCTCCTCCCAGCTTCCTGGACCAGTGGTCATGACGAGCCAGACTTCCCAGTAGCATAAGAAAAGCCTCTTCCGAATTACTGGGCCCATGGGAGCACAGGGTTTATTGCCAGCTGCTTCAGAAGCTTCTTGCAACAGGGCAAACCACCCAGCTGCTCTCCAGCTATCAGGAGGGATAGAGGTTTCAGCATAAACCAGCACCCTGCGCACTCTGCACATTTTCCTGCTGCCTTTTACTTCTCACGCAGGCACTTGGAACTTCACTTAGCTGGCCAAGTCCATCCTCAAGGTCACCAGCCCTGTAAGATGCCACCAGACACATAATTTCGCCCACAGCACCTTTATTAGTACAAAAGGTTTACAAAAGCCAGCGCAACTGGTAGACCTTGACAGTTGGCCAATTCAAAGAACTTTTTTATGAGGTTACTGCTTGAGAGCTACACACCAAAGAGCACGAAACTCAAGCTATCCCAAGGCAGACAGCCAAAAAATGAGATGGCATTCCTGAAAGCACAGATCTTCCCCTCTTGCTGTTGCTAATATCCTGCACAGCAAACTCAAGCTGTTCAGAAAACAGTTTTGCCACACTGCAGACAGCTCCTCAAAGGCAATCAGAGCCCTTTGTGCCTCTGTTTTCCAACTGTAGAATGGGGATAAAAATCAGCCTTCACAGCAGGGCCACTGGGAGCATGAACAAGCACTTCCAACACACCTCAAGGCTTGGCTGTAGACACATATGAAGCTCTGACACCCAGAGCAGATTTCCTGCTGGGATGGCACAGCAACACCAGCCACGGCTCCCAGTGGTGACGGAGGCCCCACTGCAGAGTCCGATCCTGCTGAAAATCATTCCTTTGGGCATTTCTGTCAGTCTTCTCCAGTTGAAACTCCCTGCCGTAGACCTCCATGGTGGATCACCTTTACCCCTGCCAGCCATCCAGCTGGTGTTCCCACATACCTATTTGTTGCTGTTAGCTGCCAGCTTTAAGTTATTCCCTATTGCCCTCTTGCTATAACCACAGTAAAGTAAGAGGATAAACCAGGCTTTACACCCTCCTGCCAACCTGCCCCTGCTTCATCTAGTGAATGGGAACATGGGAACATGCCCTAAGAAACACATCCAAGCCAGGAGCTGAATGAAACGTGGCCAAGCCACCAGCAGCTGGCCCAGAAGAGCACAGTCAGTGTTTTAAGCATTTCCAGGGCCTCACAAGCAGGATGGACACCACTGCTTTGCCAAATGCCTTGCCTGTGTATGGGCAGTGGGGCAGGGAGGGGTGTACGGTGCATGAAGTGAGCACAGGGCCAGCCTTGCTTTGCCCACCATGGCCACATCTCACGCCACAGTTCTTGACTGCAAGCACTAAAGGCTGATCCCAAGCTACATCTTGGTGTGTGACGAGTGATCAGCTCTTCTTTGGGCTAGGCAGCACTGTCATCCTGGTCCCAGGGGCCTCAAAACCCAGGTGACAAAGGAAGCTCGGCTCAGTCTGTGCTCTCACCCACAGTGGAGGTTGGAGGGACCTCCAGGAGCAAAAGGACATTTCACTACACTGCTCACCCCCCAAGTACAGGACATCTCCACCACCAGCTTACAGAGATGGTCACTTGCTTGATGCTGCCCTGTTGGAGAGAAGCTCCTCCACATGCAAAGGCTGCACCTGCCCGGTCAGCGCTGCAAACCCAGGCCACCCCACCCCAGGATGGCGCAGAAAGGTCTGCTGGCAAGACCCCTGCCTGTGACAGTGCCAGGCACTGGGGGAGCCAAGCTGTTCCTCAGCCCCCAGGAAGGTAACATCCCAAACCACCACAGCCTGAGAGTTTACTGTATGCTGTGGTGAGGTCCCACGGCTCATGGCATCTGTTCTGCCTGTACATCCTAAGAGAAACTAGCAAGCCTCAGCCCAAAATAGCAAGACAGAAATCTGCTGTTCTCCAGGCCTGAGAACTTGCATACTGAAGCATCAGACCTGTTTCCCAAGTGTCTAAAGAACAGGGAGAGAAAGCAAAACATAGCAAACTCTCCTGATGCAACACAGAGCAAGAGCACCCCTCACAAGCGGCACTGCTACCCCACAGCCCTCAGGTCCACATCCTTACATGAACCTCCACTTCAACTGTTCTGCCCTGCAAGAACTGTAACTCCCTGACATTTACCTCCAAGGGCTTCCAGTTTATTTTGAATTTAATTCTCTAGGATACAAGTTCTCCACGATCTCAGCTGAAGCTACTTTGAAGAACAGTCTCCAGAGTTCAGAAGCCGTCTGTAAGGAGACATTCCTCTCAGTCATCTCAGTGCTTCCTTGCATTTGTGTCTTTTACACCATCCCAAGAAACACTCCAGCATGGGAAGGAGAGAGAAGTGCCAAAAAGAAATTCATTGATTCCTCATGTGCAAATGCTTGGATTTCAGCCACAGCAGGTTTGGTTCCCTCCTCAGCTACAGGCAATTCGTTAATACACTCGGGTAGCCTTTTTAAACAGCGAGCACCCAAAGTCCTGCCCAGACATGCTGCAAGTAAAACGCTACCGAAAGCACATATGGAGAGGTAGCCCCTTCTTGTCCCAGCTCATAAAGCCCTTCAGTCAGAGGCCAGCTCAGGGAGCTGTGGAAAGCACATCAGCCTCACCAGGCTGGAGGTCCACACTTGCACAGGGAGGGAGCACACCCCTCCTGTCAGAGCATGCCCAAGCTGCAATCACTAATGCTGACTGCAGAGCGCCATCTTTGCAGAGTCCCTTTTTCTAAGCAGAGCTGGGACATCAGAGCACACCAAGCCCCTTCAAACAGCGCACAGGCAGAGCTGCTATGGGTCTGTCCTGGAGTCAAGCTGTGTTCATTCAGGGCATAGACACAGAAGACACCCACCATGTCTGGGACCTGTCTCACTAACCAGCACCATCTTCATGGGGTCAGCTAGCCAGTGGGCAAGCACATGGCATCAGCTGCACCAGACTACCACAAGACTCTTGTCCCTGCTTGCCTGGTGGGCCTACAGACATCAGTCTCTGACACGTAGCAACACGAGGGCCAGGCACGCAAACTGTAGACATAATAGCAGAGCATGGGTCCCACAGACCCATGTCCTAGCCCACTCTTACTGCACGTACCTGTCAGAAATCCATGCCAACATGGTTTCCACATCTCCTCTCCCTCAGAACCTGGATGAGCCACTCATTTTCTGACCCTATCCTTCAGCATACATCTCTGGATGAATTAGCACGCAGCAAGGTCCCGAAATCCACTCCTGCTCTGTGTCAGACATCTCCATCTCCCAGCTCAGGGTGGCAGAAAGAGCAGGAGGTAGAGCTGGATCCAGGAAGGGGTTTAGGAGCACTGTCCAGAACTCCTCAGCCCTAATGCCACTCTCCGCTCAGCAGAGCGGCCAGCTGAGAGCCTGTCTTGAAACCAGAGAGCAGCACCTGCAGATAACCACATCTCCACACAGAGTGCACTATGCCCTGTCAGATGTGGGCGCCGCTGTACCTATTCAAACACACATGGCCTGCAAGCCTGCAGAGTCTCACCTCGCTACAGGGCTCCTGGAGAGGCCACACTCCTTGAAATTACAATTACTAAAGCTTCAAAGAGCCTGTGCCCATAGTGACCCACTCTTTCCTTTGCCTTCCGGACTCAGGACCCTGGTCCTCACTCTCAAAGCACAATGTGGGACTGGCCCAACTCCAAAACAGCGATGTTATTCTCAGACAGAAATTCTCGTCCTCCGGAGCAAGGAGGTGGAGCAGTCACTGTGACTGGCCCACAAATCTGTACCCACTTCTCTGAAGAAATCAGGGTAACCACAAACCTCAGCACCTTCACAGTAAGAGCAAGCCTAGCTTCAGTCAGCCTCCCCACAACATCACCACACAGTGAACAAACAGAGCACAGTCTCTGCTGTCTGCGGTGGAGGAGAGAAACCTGCCTTTATGTATGCACAAAAGTGCATGCTGGGAAAAGCTCAGATACCCTGGTGAGGGGCACCCTACGGGGACTGAGAAGGATCACTGAGAAACAGGGCTTTGCTTGCCCTAAAGCAACAAGCAGAGAAGCATACAAATAAGAGCAATACGCTGTGCATTCCCACACCCCACTGCTCTACTTCCCAGGCTAAGTGAGCACAGGGTACAAGGATGCACCATGCACATATATAGAAATCATCAAGGGAGAATGGCGCTCTCTTCTCTGATTCTCAGTTAACAGACACCGAACACTTAAGCTTCATTTTATCTTAAGTCTGTTTTAAGTTCAACCAAAGCAGATGAAACATTTAGGGTTAAAGGCACTCTGTGCACAAGACCTAGAGAACTCAAGGCAGCGGCTCACACAAAAATAGCAGCTTTCACAGCATGTCTACAGCAAAGCACTAATGTTTATTCTTGTATCTGGGACTAACTTTAATTCTGCCTCAATGCACATATATAACAAGGCATTAATGTTTCTTAAAGAACCAATACTTCACCTACCTGTACATCAAAAAAGTGAAAGTCCCCCACAACTCTGCATCACCCTTGTTCCTGCGTGTACCACACTAGCACATTGCTAATGCTGGAATTCACCTTCAAAGGCAGCCATTGAGCATAAGTTAAAGCACAAAATGAAACCCAGAAAGCACATAAAACAACTTAGTTATCTAATTACCTTCATGACTTCTGAAGAGAGGTTTAACAACTGAAAGTTTTTTGAAGGAAACTCAACTATAACAACAGTTATAACGTATAACAAATGTCTATTTCTAGTGCAATACAGAGGGACCAAAATTCTCAGCAGTGGCTGCTAACCTGGAGGGCCTGGTAGCTGAAGTCCTTCAATTAGCTAAAGTCCTGCTTCTGCCTTCAAAGAAATGCAAATGAGACACCTCCTGGGGGAAGGGGTGGGGGTCTTACAATCCTGGGGAGTTTTACCAACCCTCAGGGCAGTAGGTGCTGCAGTCCCTATCCCCCCAGGCACGCCGGCAGCAGGTCAGCCACAGGGACACCGGGCTGCGCTTCTCCCACCAGACCTTTGCACAGGCTTTTGGCCTGGGGTCCCTCACAGCATGCTCATGCCCCTTCCACCTATGTTCCTGTGGAAGAGCTCCCAGGCTGCAATTTAAACACACGCTTTAGGACCACATAAGATACTGCACGAAACAACCTTGCACCTCCACTGCCTATCTGTTCCTCCCTTGCAATAACATGCATGTTAGCAGGAACATGCAGCCAGTTCATGGGGCTGGGTTAACACCAGCCTGACCCCAGATATTGCCTCCTTCTACGCTAATGCAAAGCAGGGCTCCATAGGTCTTACACTTTTATGGAAACATTTAGGAAACACAAATACTCTGTAAATTGACACCAACGAGCATAACTTTCCCCTGCTTTCGGCACAGTCACCCCAAAAGGAAGCAATGAGTTACCTGCATTTCAACCCAGACTTCCCATAACAACTGAGCCAAATAGCAGAAAGAGCCAGGTGAGCATCAGAAAGCTTCACCAGAAGAGATCTAAACTTAATCTCAGCAATTAAAACGCAATTAAAAAAACCAAAACCACCCCAAAACAACCACCCAGATAACACTACCTCTACTAGTGCAACAGTAGGGCTGCACGAAGTTAGAGCAAAGGCAGGACTGCAGATGACATGCTGTACCTCCCAGGATAGATGTTAGCAATACCACCGTCAGACTGCTGCTGAGCAGCATCCCTCACAGAGAAATCAGGGCTGGAAAATGTGACGTGCACCCCACAGCCAGGCCAAGATCTCAATGTCATGATAACACCCGCACTCCTCGATCCATCCCAACACACCTCTGCAAGCACATCTCCAGCGCCCACATGAAAAACAAAGATGGACTGGGACTCGGTTCCCACACTTCTCACTTTCTTTTCTGGAC
The DNA here is from genome assembly GCA_031468815.1 of Morus bassanus. Taxonomy (NCBI): domain Eukaryota; kingdom Metazoa; phylum Chordata; class Aves; order Suliformes; family Sulidae; genus Morus; species Morus bassanus. Next base: position 25,580,982 of record CM062575.1, on the reverse strand, counting down.
TGAAAAGAGTGTTTTGCTCCTGTTAGAGCAGGATTTATACTCACTAGAGGCTGGGAATCCCCTAGAGGCAACAGGCTGCAGTACAGAAGCAGCATGTACCCCTTAACCTCAAGGCAGCATTTCCTCCACAGGGGCAAGGTCCTTGCACAAAGGATGGGTCAAGTGCCCCACTGACCTCCTCAGTGCCAACACAACCGAGACCCCCAGCTCCTCTCTGAGCACTGGGCCCAAGGGCAGTGTAGGGCAGGAGCCCTACATCCAGGCACCAAACTCTCCCAGCTGTTAGCTGGCTTCCCAAGGAGCCGAGTGTGCTCAGGCATTCCCCAGAGCACAGACACAACCTTTCCCCACATATCTGTCAGGGACCTGACTCAAACACTAAAGCCCAGCCACAGCATTCCAGGTATTTCCTACTTCTTAGGCTGACTGGACACATCCAACATAACAATGCTAAAAATTAATAGCCACATATCGGCAGATTGCTAGGCTGCATACCAGATTTTCCCATATAAGGGAAAGTTGAAGGCATTGTCCTATCACACGGAAAACATATTGCACCAGCCTGAGATATTAGAAAGCAAAATCAGAGTCTCCTCATGTCACAAGCTGACACCCACAGCACCACGTTTTTCCCCTATTGCTGATGGTTTGGTCAACTTTCCCCAGCTCTGTTATTTCCACCAGGGGCTCGTGCCTGAGGATCACCAGAGGATGGCTGGGACAGGCACTGCCCAGCACAACGTTTACAGCACGCTGCTACCCAGGGGCCCTGTGCTTTCTTAGAGGATTTTGGTCCCACCATGCTGGCAATGCAGGCACTGACATTGCCACTGTTCCCAGGGTGAAGTGTAACTCTCTTTTCATGGTTTTTCAGGGTGCTGAGAACCTACCATACAAACCCTGCACACTGTCACCAACACTCTGCTCGCAGCAAACACTGCTACTCAACTACGTATAGACCACTCATCCTGACTAACTTCTCTCCCCTTTACATAGCTTGCTGGCCTCCAACAACAGATCTGCCTCTGCTTTCACAGACCAGGGCGAAGTTACCACCACCAGAGGTTGACTCCACTGTCCCAAGCAGGAAGCTGGGGATGAAAGGGGAGAAATGCTTTCACTGCTACTTACAGGAACAATGAAGACAAGCCCTTGCGGCTCCCCTGAAGCCCAGTAAGACATCCAACCACTGTACTTGCCAGTGTCTCTTTAAGACAATGTTAGAGAAGCCTCCCTACGCATGCCTGCTTTCCAGACCCAATGCACCGAGTCCACATTCCTGCACCAAGGGCTCACTCGCCGTGCAAGGCTGATCAACCCTCTCCCCTCCTTCGCAACGGCAAGCTTCTCCTGCACGCTGATGTGCAGGATACTAGCTCTTATCTCTGCAAACCTGAGACAGGCCAGGACACCACAGCTTCACACAAAAAACAAAGGCCTGCTCTGGCGGCAGAGCTCTCAGCCTTGCCATCTCACACAAACAAGTTCACTTGCTTGTGCAAACCCCTCTTGAAATAACACAAACCATTAAAGTGAAACACTTTATATTATCCACCTGTAAAATTTATGTCTTTGGAGAAGCTCTTGAGAAAATATTAAAAGATCTCTCAAGGAAGACTAAATCTTAAAAACTGAGATTACACTTGGGGGGGGGGGGCAGAGATTTGCTTCCTGTTAAAGAAATATGGTAACAAGCAGTCAGGAAAACGAGACATTACTCTGAGAGCCTCCTCTACCAAGCCACTAGAAATCAACCCTGAAAATACCCACAGCACTCACCACTGGGGCTAACACTGGTGTATCTAGGGCCAGATGCTCATAGACCAGCAGCTTAGACAGAGCCACTCTCCCCTAACACCAACACGCAGGACAACGGAGGGAGAGGTAAACTCCAGCCATTAGAAAGGCCTACGCTACCAAACCAGGCAGCAGTGCTCAGACCAAGGTAATGAGGGATCCTGACAGCACCTTCTGCAGGAGATGCGCATTATTCACACGCTGCAAGCATTGAGAAACAGCAGAAGAGCTGCCTTAGTTTCACAGATTCACACAGGGTAGTTTTTAACTCATCCGTACTAGCCCGCAGCAAGGGGCTGCAACTGCCTTCTCAGCAACAGGGCAACTGACGTCTCTGCTCGGAGGAATGAGACAATAGGCAGAAATAAACAGCCTCTGCTGCGGGATGGGCTTCAAACTTCACGAAAGTGAAAACGAACCAAGATCAGTCTTTCTCTAAGTCCTCTCATTGACTTTGGCTTCTATTTGAAGACTAATAATACATACTTCCAGTTCTGCCGCGCAAGGTACATGCAGACATTTTGATAGGATACTTTTTGATGTTTTTTTTTGATACCGTGCTCTACAGCTCGAAGAACTCAACGGGCAACATTCAATCAGCTTCACCCCACCACTGCTGTGCGCTTCCCATCTTTGCAGTGAAGTAAACTTAGCAGTATGTCCAATGCTTCTGAAGGACCTGCAAGTTTAGGCAGCTGTACCCATTCGGAGACGACGGGCAGAATTAGCTTTCCAAAAGCAACCAGACAACAACATTAAGCTTCGTAGTGGAAGAAGAATCAATTTTCCAGTAAACAAGTGGGAAAGGAACCCAGCGGCAGCCCTGAACAAAACCAACCCAGTTGGAGGCCAGAAGCCTCAAGAGAAACAACCCATTTACTCCAGGAAGGATTTACTCCCAGAGCAAAAATATGCTGTTATTTTTTCATACTTCAAAAGCTGGACCAAAACAATTTCTCTGCAAAGCAGCACAGCAGAGCTCCTGCATGAAGGAGGTAAACAAAGGGCGAGGAGAGGCAAAGCAGCACCTATTCCTGTGCCATCACCTGAATGGGGCCCAAAAGCAATAGCAACACTTTACAGAGAGGAAAATACTTGCAGAGCTCAGTGTTCTCTCTCCTATGGCAACACCCTAATCCAACTGACCCCACACCAGTTAAAAAGATATAGACAGCACTAGCTGCCAAATATCTGTAGCCCTGCAAGCAAAGGGGTGAGGAATAAACATCTAACAACTACAACCGCATCTGTCTGCCCATGAGGAGCCCTCTGCCAGGGAGGCCAGTGAGTGCAGAAGGGTGCTGGAGGCTTTTGCACAGACCTACAGGACACCTTGCACAACCACAGCGAACCATCTCCACCCCTCTCCCTTCGTTCTCCGGCCCCAAAAGCATTTGCTGCATTTCCCAAGCAGGAGGTAAACAATGAAAAAGCCTGAGCTTTTGGCTAAAAGCATCCCAACTCACTAAAGAAACAAACCAAGCACTTTTCATAGCAAAATTCCTGAAAAGCTCTACCACATCAAAGGCCGGCAGCAGAGCAAGCAGGACCAGCTCTCCATGTGCCGAGGCGGTCTGCCTGGCCGCCGCGGTCCCCGACTTTACTGCAAGTTTAGCGTAGTTGTCAGGAAGGCAAATCGATAAACAGAGAAAACGTTAGCTGCTCCAAGACGGGTGTGCACGCTAGGCAGCAATACAGGCAGACGACTTCTCTTCATCTTTCCGCATTCTGTTTGCGTGTGATTCTCTCCCGGCGTTTACCCCACAAACCTCACTGATCGAGACTAAAATCCACCTCAATCGCCAGCAAGTCACTGGTGAGAAGAGGGAGAATCCCACAACGCAGCCACCAAAACACAAGGGACGCGAGGCTGCGCGGGGCGACTACGGCGAGATGACTGCAGCGCGAGGGAGACGCGACTCCGACGTGACTGCGATGCCTCTCTGTTGTGACATGGCTGCAATGTCACAACAGATCCACGTCCGCTCCGCGCTCGGCGGGCGAAGCGGGACGGATCCGCCGCCGGCAGGGATGGCCGATCCGGCCCTTTAACCGCATCCCCCCGCCCGCTCCCGCCGCCCCGGGTGCCCTTGCTCGGCAGGGCCGGGCAGCGGGAAGCCCGTGCCCCGGGGCCTCCAGCCCGCACGGGGACCCGCTTCCCCCCCGCCCGCGAAGTTTAAAGCCCGAATTATCGATTTTCTTGAGCACTGCGGCCGGAATGACGGCGGGAAGCTGCGCCGCGCGGGCAGGCTGCCGGCACCCCGCACCCCGCCGCCGCGGCCGCGCAGCCGAGTGCGGGGGACCGGGGGCGTCGCTCCCCCCTCCCCGGCCGGGAGGAGCCTCCGGCAGCGCCGGGGGAGCCCGCCCCGCCTCCGCCCCCGGCCCCCCGCACGCCCCAGGGCCGCCGCGGCGGCGGGGGGCGCCGGGCCCCGAGCTGCCGGCGCGGAGCGGGAGAGGCCCGGCCTTCCCCGCGCCCGGCGGGCCGGGGTGGGGGGGGGTGGGCAGGACCGGCGAGAGGGACCGCGGCCCGCCGCGCCGCCGCCGGCCCCGGGGGCGGGGGAGGGCGGCCGGGAGGGACCGGCGGGGGCGCCGCCGCCCCTCGCCCGCGGCCGGCCCGTCCCCGCGGCCGGAGCCATGACAGGCCCGGCGGCCGCCCCGGCCCCGCCGCCCGCCCCGCGGCCCGCGCCGCCGCCGCCGCCGAGTTCATTCATAGCGCCGCCCCGGCGCGGCCCCGCCGCCGCCGCCCCCCACCCCGCCGCCGCCCCCGACCGCGCCGGGCGGGCGAACCCAAAAGTTCGGGGCAGAACTTACCTAAAATGGCTCCTCGGCCGCCCAAATACAAACAGCTATTATTTGGTGAAGTTTAGCCCAGCACCCTGCAAGGACACCCTAACCTCGCCCGGGCACGCCCCCGCCCCGCGCTCATTGGCCGTCCGTCGCCGCGCGCCGGCGCCCATTGGCCAGCCGGCCCGTCAGCCGCACGGCGCCCGCGCCAAGCTTGGCTGCAGCGCGCCCGCCGCTCGCTCCATTGTGCTCCTGTTTGCACCGATGAGAGCGCGGCGGCGATTGGCCGCCCCGCCGCCCCCGCGCCCCGCCCCCCGCCGCCGCCCCGCCCGCGCCCTCCACGTCCGCGCCCGCCGCCCGTTCCCCGGATGTAAACCGGGCCCCGGCGCCGCCGCCGCCCGCCCCGGCCCGCCCCGCCGGAGGGGCTGCGCGCGGCTGCGGCCCGGCGCTTCGCGTCGCCCGAGGCCTCCAGAGGCGCGAAGGCGCCTGGCGGCGGCCCCGCTGAGGAAGGGCCGGGGAGGCGCGGGGGCGGCTCCGCGGCCGCCGGCCTGAGGGGAGGGAGTGCCGCTCCCCGGGGGGTGCCCCGGGAGACCTGGCGGGGCGGCCGCGGCAGGGAGCGGCCCGGCGGGGGCCGGCCCAGCACCGGCTGGCGGCGAGAGCCGCCTGCCGAGGTGGGGTTCCCGCGGGAATTCCGGCCTCCTCGGGGTGCCCGTTCCTGGTCACGCCGCGCTCGGGGGCTTTGTGCAGCAGCCGCAGTCCCTCCCCGGCGCAGCACCCCTGCCTCGGTGGCCGGCAGCCCTGCTCCCTGCCTCTTCTGCCTGAGAACGCGTGAGCTGCCTGCGGGCCTGGGAAGAGGGCCAGGGCCGGCAGTGCGGAGTCGCTCCATCCTCCCAGCTGCCGCAGAGATGCTCTGAGCAAGTTAGCTCCAGCACCAAAAGGAAACTCTGCCGGAGCTGATTATCTCTGCTGAGACTCAGGGCTGATTAACCAAGTGCAGTGCAGTCCTCGTGCGGCCGTCCCACTTGCCGGGCCCCACGGGGGTGCTGGCCAGCCCTGCACTGCACCCTCTGAAGTCCTGGCTCGTTCAGCACCAGCTGGCACGTTTACGCCTCCCGGCTTTCCCCCAGATGCTGTCCTCTTGGCTATATAGCTCTTCACTGGTCATGGAGGGCTCCTGGACAGAGAGCAGACTGGGCAGTGCTGGTGTGCTCTGGAGGTACTTGTCACTGCACATGTGTAGGTCAAACCCAGAGGACACATCCAAGTGACACAGATCTATTGCGGAGCTACACACACCCCCCATTCCATGCCTCACCAGGTCTCCTGCACAGACCAGTATACCACTGTGCTCTTCCAAGTAAGAGAGGACTTCCTTCTCTGCAACATTCCCCTTATCCTTTTCTCACTTGCTCCAACCCACATCTTCACCCTTCACGCTTTTTCCTCTCTCAGGTTGGCTCCTTGCCCATGGATGGCACTGGTGGACACTGCTGAAATCTCGCATGTATGCTTTGTCTCCCCTGTCCCCCAGGTTCAGATTCTTTTTCTGCATATAGAAGGTCAATACATGTGAAGTATTCCTCTCCAGTGCCTTCCCCTTTCCCTAGTTCTGCCTACTCCTTCAGTAGGCATGCCACCAGGCATGCCTGTACCTGAGCTTTTCATTTTCATCCTGCACTGGTCAACCTTTGGCCAACCAACACCATCCTTTGCTACATCCTCCCTCTGTCTCCAGAGCAGCACGTTGGCCTCTGTATAAAGAATGCCTGAGAAGGTGGAATTAACTGGTACTTTATGACCAGAAAACCAAAGCAGCTTATTTTCAGATTAACCACTTTTGGTCAATTGGTCTCAAAAGAATGCCTAAGGCTGGTTAAGCAACTCATCGCTGTACATACAAAATAGGTGGGCCAGTTGTTAGGGGACGATAAAGCAAGATACAAACAAATCCCCTCCTGGATGAGAATCTGCCTGGCAGATATCTTTTGGGAAGACATCTTAACACCTTTGTTACAGAATTGCATAAGTGTTGGGGGGGGGACCACAGGCAGTTGTGCTAGAGATTTTTCTAGAGGTCCCTTCCCAGCACCACACTGGTGACCAACACAAGATGACATCAGCCATGGCTCTGCCTACGTGGGCCTCAACACCCTCCACAGCCAGAGATTCCCCCACCTTTCTATTAACCTCTGCCAAGGCTGCACCATCCTCCCAAGGAAAGAGTTTTCCTAATGTCCCACCTGGACCTTTCAGGACTCACTTTGTGGTTATTGCTCCTTAATGTGTCACCAGGCACTGCCAAGAAGTACTTGACTCTATCATCCTTGTAACTGCCCTTCCAGTACTTGTAGACTGCTCTTAGCTCAGCTCCTAGGTACCTCTTCACTAGAGGAAACCAGCCCAGCTCCTCCATCTGTATTCAGGGGCCCTGTGCCCATCTTGGTCATCTGTCACTGATGCCTCTCTGGCTTCTCAATTTTGTGGGCCCCAAAATTGGACACAGTAAAGGCAGAATGTATGATTTTATAATGGAAACTCATCTACTAATCCAGCCTTAATCCAGACCACATCTGTTTTATTATTTGCAGAGTGGGATTGCTGCAATTTGGACAAGGTGATTTAGAGAACTGTCCCAGTGTCAGTATTTCACTGTGCTAGTAATACCGAACAGGACTGAGTGGTGCACCCAAACTGGGACCATCCCCACCTAGTCCCCTCACAAGACCAGGTGAGCTCTGTTGTTGGGTGGCCCAATATTTGACACCAATACTGGAACCCCCCTCAGCCTCTCTGGAAAGCAGGATTAAGTGCCAAGCTTGGCTATTGCCAAATCCTCCTGGGTGCAGGGTGCAACCCCTGTGAGTGCAGGATGCTCAGCTGAACAGAGCTGGGAACAGGCATCACCTGGAGCACAACCTTGCTGCCAGCAAACAGCATTGTGCACAATCTTTGGGATCGCCACCTTCTGATCTGATTTCAAAATAATAACAATAATAATAAAGTTTGGGCCTCTGTAAAGAGGGATTGTGACAGTCTCCCTCAGCAAACTCCTCTGGACTCAGGACACCCCCATACCTCACTGTCCACAGGGGACCTGCCTCCTCCCAGGGAGCATGGCCAGCTCTGCACCGGGATGCATGGAGGGGCTGTCGTTAACTGCGATGTGCTGGGTGGAGGCTACTGTGCTGTCCACCACAGGCATGAACATCCACTGTGGCCCTGATTTACAGATGTGCCCCACCCCAAAGGAGAAACGTGTTACTTTTTCGTACTTACCTTGAAACCAATGTTAACTGGAATCTGGAAAAGCAAAATGCAAATGAAGGTGGTTACTCACAGCATCTCAGCTAGGCAACAGCGAGAAATGCAAAAGAAAGCAATGAGAAAATTAGAGAAATAATACGCTTTGTTGGCTTCCACAGAATGTCAGTGGGAAAGGCAGAGGCTGATCTGCAGCCAAATCTTCTGCCAGGACATCGGCTCTTTGGGTGCCTGTGCCTTTCTCCTGGCCAGTGTCCCTGAAGTGGGAGAAGCAGCATCATTTGGGGCCTGGTGGTGCCCAGGATGCGCTGCTGCTTACAGAGGAGTCCTTAGGGCTCACGAGGTCTGCAGGGAGTTGGGCACAGGCTCCTGGGCTGTGTCCCAAGGTTGGTGCTTGCGACCTGAATCATGTTGCCTGTGGGACTGGGGCAGTGACCAGTGCACACCAGCACCCACCACCGCACAACCGCCTGCAGGCCACTGCGTGCAGCTCTGTGCCTGGGTGTGTGGAAAACAGCGAGGTCTGATCTTGCCACCAGGGATGGAGACCTCTGATGTCACATGCCACTTGCAAATGTCACTGATTTATCCAAGACAGATTTTGCAGCAGAAGGTACAGCCTCCCCACCCAGGAGCGCCCAGGCTGAGCGGCAGCACAGTGCCATGCCATGCCTGCAGGCTAGTACCGACCGTGCTGCTTCTCCTGGACAGGAGCCCCAGAGATTTCCAATACCTGCTTAATATTCAGTGTCAGTACAGATTACCCAGGCACACCTCAGTGCTGCAGCATGTTTGGCTGGGCAGGTGTGTGTGCCCAGGCTGGCACACCGCAGGTTTGTGCAGCCCTCAGGCAGCCACGCGCACCGCGCTGGGCATGCTGCCGCCCCAGGGACGGGCACAGGTTGCTGTGGGGACAGCTTCTGCAGCGGGAAGGAAGGAGTCCCTTGAGGCTGAAGAAATGCCAAGTGTTTCCAGGCTAAACTTGTCCTTTTACAGAGAGGGATGCTCCAGTGCTGCCTGCAAGAAATGTGCCTGCCTGGGCGCTGCTGAGCCTGGAGTGCTGGGGTTTCTGCCTGTCTCACAGACAGGGGCAGGCAGAGTGAGTGTGGTTTTCCTCTAGCTGATGTGCCACCCCGCGACACAAGCCCAGGGAGATAAAGAATTTTCTCTGTGGTGGCAGCCCTCACCGAGGAACAGGGCAGCCACTCCATAGGTTTTGGAAGCAGTCTAAAGAGATCATTAAAGAAGCAATTAACTGCTGTTAGCCATGGGGTTTTTTGGGGTACAGGGATGCAGGGCTTTGTCCACCTCAGTAAATTAGTCTCAACTGCTGATGTAGCAGCCCTTTGCTTGTTGTGGCCATCTGTACATTTGCACATCTCAGAGAGGTCCTTCACTTGCCTGGTTCTGGAGAGGTTGATGTGTCTCTGATGGTTATCTGTGGCCTCCACACAAGCTAGTGGCTTTGCTGGGGCTCTAGAGCTTTTACGCACAGAACAGTCTTCCCAGGCTGTCGTGAACGTTTGTCCCAGCGCAAGGTGAGTGAAGGACCCCTCAGCTCCCTTCTACCATGCATCCTCCCATGCCAAGGCTTGGCCACACAGCACCGGGTCCAGACTGGAGGGGAAGCTCAGCTCTCATCACCACCAAGTTGCTCTGACCGACCTCCATCCAGGCTCTCCAGATGGAGGACTGCAGGAACTGAGGACCAGGAGCCTCAGTTCTCCCATCGCTCTTTGATGATCCATTTGTAAAGCAAGGCAGAGGGGTACATTTGTCTAGAAGCTGTCCAGAAGCTGTCCTGCAGATTTTATAGTGGACGCACAAGATTGTTTCCAAGTCTGGACCTTAGACTCTGAGATACGTAAACCCCTGTCAGATGCACATCAGCAGACAGTTCTAGTTTTACTGCATCCTTTTTCTCTAGAAGCAAATTTCAAGACAGATTGCTCATGCTGATACAAACCTGGGCAAAACCACCGGAGTTATCGCACTGGAGTCATTAGTGTGAATGGACCATGTTCTGGCCATAGCGAGGGGTTGTGGCCAGCCCGGGCATGCTGTACCTGACAGTCAGGACAGCTTGAGCAGCCTCAAGCATCCTCTCCCCATACACACCACAAGCATGACCAGAGACTGCCAATCTGTCACTTCAGACCAGAGTTTGAGTGTGGCAGAGCTGTTGGGCTGCTCAGCCTCTGCTCTTCTTCTACTTCCAATGGTTCAGATGTTGACAGAAGGCTTAATGCGAGCCATGGGGTTTGTACATGTACTCCAGTACATGAGCCTTGCGTCTGTGAACCAGATACCATACAGAACCATCTTGGGGGGCCTGGACACCCACTTGGCCTCTGGCCTGGGGTTCAGAGGCGGGCGTTGAGGAGGAATTGCCAGAGGTCATATAAAATCACATCTTTTAGAGTAAAACTTAATGTGTCTGTCCCCTAGAACAAACCCCCTTAAGTTGATTCAGGAATGTCACAAAAGTAATTTTGATTTTGCACAAATTTGCGCTTCCTGAAGCAAAGATCAATTGCTTTGGGAAATATTTTGGCTAAACCTGTCTGCCTGCCTCAACCATCTCGTGCCCTAGAAAGGGATATTCTTTAATGCTGAGCATCTGAAGGCTGAAGCTGTGAGAAGGGTGCTCCAAAGTTGTGCCCTGGCACCAGAGTCAGGGGGTGACATCCATGGGACCACAGCCCAGTGCAAGGTGCAGGGAGAACTGCCTGGGACCCACCAGCTAGCGGGGCTTGACCAGGGCTCTGCAGGCAGGCCACAGGAAGATTTACCAGCCCTCGTTGCTGATGTTGATACATCCCCAGAGCAGATGCATACTTGCTGCTTCTGCTGGTGGCCCTCCCTGTGCACAAGTCCATCGGCCGCAGCCACGGGTCCTCTTCAGCAGCTGGGGAGTGGGGGCCATGTCAGAGACAGGAGCCGGAAAGTGGAGATGGAGGCTAATGGAGGTCTTTCAGGAGGATTTTGCTTGGGAGCATTTGATGGTGGGCAGTGATACCCAAGCAACCTGGGCAAGGGGGACATGCAGGTCCAACTACCAGGTCCCGCTGGGGACAGGGGTGTCAGCTCAGCCCCTGCCATGCTGCAAAGTGGATGAGAAGCAGAGCTCAACAGCCGAGTGCCTCTGGTGAGGCAGCAAACGAGAAAGGGGCTGGAGCTGCCCCGGCAAGCTGCCAGCTGCATACAGGACAAGTGGGCAGGGAACCCCCTTTCCGCAGGCTGCGGCCGTGGTCAGATCCCAGTCAGATCCGGCACAGCAGGAAGGAGAGGGAGTTACTCTGATGCAGCAGCACACATCCTTCCCTTCCCAGCTGTTGAAGCACACCTATGCCCCTGTGAAATAGAGCCTGCAGGCAGCTGGAGGGGGAAGGAACAGACTTTTAAAGACCCTGTGCTGCCTGTAAGCATGCATGCGTAATTAACCAGCGTTAGCATCAAGGCAGAATTCAGGGTCTTAAAGACCGGTGTGGCAGGTCAGGTTAAAGCAGGCTGACTTTCCCGTGCAAGGTCTGAAGAGCAGCTCTGAACCCAGGTCAAATACTTGGACGCCTCTGCTTAGGCCCGTGGGCACTGCAGGATCCCCTGACTCCAGGAGTCACCCTAGGCTGACTCTTGTTGAAACTCTCTTACATCAGGCGCCCTTTGCTGGAGCCGACAGCAAGGAGGTGGCAGGTGCCTCTGTGGGCAGCTGAAGCGGTGGCCAAATCATGTGTGGGATCAGAGATGCCCCAGCCCAGATCCCTCTTGGCCCTGGCTTTGCTTGTTGCCTGCAGTATTATCTTGCCCATGGTTCCCACTGCTGGGCTGCAGCAGGAGCAGGCGACCTCCAGCCTACACATGGGACCCCACAGACTGGTGTTTCCTCAGCCTTGGTCTAGGGAGTCTGTAAGGCAGGCTTCAGCTGGAAACGCCCCATTCAAGGATGGAGGTTTCCTTGGATGTGGTTATTTGAGGAAATTCCCCTGCCCTGAGGAGCTTCTATCAGATAAATTATGATTGCTGTTGTAAATTTTCCTGTGGGATTATTTGGGATTAGTAAGTGGTTTTCTGGGCTTTGCTGCTGCATGTGATTGATGGCAGAGGAGATGAGCTGCTCCCAGGAATTGGGAATTTCCTGGCCAGTCCCCTGCACCATCGCAGTTCCCTGGCACTGAGCTGCTGTGCATGGGGCCATCGCTTGCCCTGGTGCTGCGGTGAGCCCTCTGCTTTGTCGTTGCTGTAAACCTGGGGCCTGTCCAACACTACACCCTGCTCATGGTGCGGATGTAAGTTTGTGATGGATCACACAGTGAGGACCTGGGAGCCTCCTTCCCCACAGGGCCTCCACATGCCCTGAGGGAGGCCGTCCCACAAGGCATGAGGCTGGCCCCAGGATGCAGTATCACAGCCCACCTTATCCCGCAGACATGTACAGGGCACAAATTACACACAAAACTTCATGCCTATGGAGAACTTAGCCTTAGTATGCTTTTACTGCTACTCTTCTGTGTCTGCAGTCCCAGGCTGGGAAGAAAAGGACTGAGCAGGCAGCTGTGATGTGCTGCATCCTTCTGCTCCATGCCTGCATCGGCACCCATGACCCTTGTAATGCTGTCCCCATGCAGCACTGCCACAGCAAGTGATGGTGGCAGGACCTGTCATCTTCACCTGGTCAAACCTAATCCCAGGGCCAACCTGTGGGCAGCAGCTTTAGCTGGGAGGAGAAGGATTTGCCAACAGCAGTTTCCCAGTGCTCCCAGTGAAATCGCCAGGTCTTACTTTCTGCTCAAGTTTTGTGGCTCCTGTTGCTTCAGAGCTGCCATCTCACAGGTGCTTCTAATCATTCCTCCTATTAACGAGAGTGAAAGATGCTTAACATGCTGCTCATCATTAGCCAGGTCCCTGAACATCCATCACCCGCCTCCCGCGTGAGATCTGCTCATCCTGTGCGTGCAACTAAAGCAGAGCCACCAGCCATGACCGCCCCTGGATGGAGACAACAGAAATAATTTCACAAATTCAAATTATACATCCTTCAGCTCTTTAAACACTGTTTCTTTCCCAACACATTTTCCTCTTGCTGACTCCAATTGATTTTGCTTCCAGGCAGGTTTCCTCGCTAGGCTGGTCTTTCCTCAGGCTCCTGCTGAGCACCCAGCATGACGTGGGATCTGCTGCCCACATGAGCTTCACCTGCTTTGCTTTACCCCAAAAGTTCATTCCTTTGACTTCTCCAGCCCTGGCTTTGCTGTCAGTTCCCGGGGGAAGCTGGTTTGAGATCTGACCCCCAGCACCTCCCTGTGCAGCTCTGTGGGATGATGCTGGTGTTGCCCCTGTGGTCCCTACAGACCCTTTCATCCCTTTGAGTCTCTAGGGGTTATTCTCAGGGCTTGCCCAGTTGCGCTACCCTTCCTTCTTTGCAGGCCGTGAAGCCAGGCAGGCCCATGCTTTAAGAGTTTTCCATATGCTTGTACCCAGAAATGGTAAAATCCCAGAAATGAGTGAAACTTTGGGACCAGCTAATGCTGATGCCAGCTAATGCCATGCTGCCTGGGACCTCTCTCTCCCAGAAACCTCAGCAGTAGAGACTCCAGCCCCTCCCCGGTCGTGACTGGGAAGATTTTTCCCGGTGCCTACCTTGAATTTCCCTGTGATAATTTAAGCCTGCTTCTCCTTGCGTTACCCAGCATGGGCAGATTAATCCTTTCTTCGTTGCAGGTATCATTTACATTCCTGCAGACTGCTGCTGCAGCCCCCTCCACTCCCTCCTACCAATTAAGCAGTCCCATGTCTTGCCGGTTTTTCTTGGTTGTCATGTTTTCTAGGTCTCTGACATCCTTCCCTGGATCCTCTCCAACCAGCGCAAAGGTCAGTGTCCAGACATAGCTGCCTTCTTCAGCCACCACTTCCTGGTGCCATGGAGAAAGGCAGAGCCATTGCCAGCATCCCTGAAGACCTTTGTTGTGTTTGCTCCTTCTTTGCTGTTAGCCCCCTGCTCTGCTGTGATTTAGTAGAATCTCAGGTCCCTCCCCACAAAAATTACTCACTTCTTACTCCCCATTTCTTGTTTATATGATGCCCTGGTTGTGCTGGGATGCTGCCAGCATTGGACTGTGCTGCGTGGTGTCCTGCTCCCCAAGCCTGTTTATCTAATTTGTCAGTGAGGGTGGTGTGGAGGGAGGGTTTGGGGTTAGGAATCTGCCTTCAAACATAATTCCCGCTCTTCCTATCTTCCTATTTTGTCTGTAAGTCCTGTATCCCATTGTCTCACCTGCTGGCAGCTGCAGCCTGGGGGCAGTTGTCAGAGCTGGGACCAGCACTTATTTTATAGCAGGGTTAGATTGAGTATGATCTGCAACTTGCTTCTGAGCTTCTTTTGTGAACCTGTGTCAAAAGCCTTACAAACGTCAAGATATACACAGTGAGTTTCCTGTTCTTCTGTCAAAGGAGAAAATCAGATTGGGTTTGCCACTGTTTGCCCATGAGAAGTCAGCACTGGTGGCTGCTCCCCCATGTGCTGTCCTGCAGGGTCCTGGGGTTGCTTCGCTGCTTGTCCTGGTATTTCCCAGGGGACTGAAGCTGCACTGAGCACTCTGTGGTTTTCTCTTCTTTTTAAAGATTGCACAGCATTGCCCTTCTGCTGCCCCAGCCTCCCTGATTTTGGCTACACCCCTCCTGCTTCGGGCTCTCCTGCTGCCAGCTCTGCCTGCATCTGCAGAGAGGGCTGCCAGGCCTGGCCTGCCTGCACCGCTCAGTCTCTGCAAGCTCCCCAGCCCCATTCCTGGCAGAGCCATTGCCCTTTTGCCAGTGCTAATTGCACACCCTGGCTGATCCAGGCTGATGCACTGAGGCAGTGAATGCACCTGGCACCACAGTATCCCCACCAAGGTCTTCCCCTTCCCTCCCCACAGCATCAGCCCTGGCTTTCCCTGTCCCCTTCCTCCCCACACACTCTCATTGCCTTGCTCGCTGAATCCTTTTTCTTTTCCCTTTGGCCTTCCTGATTTTGCATTCCAAGCTGATGCATTTATGTTCAAACCTGCCCACCTGCTTCCCAGCTGCTCCCCAGCCACCTGGTCCAAGGCTTGCAGTTTGGAGAGAGCACAGGATGCCCTCCATCTTACCATGGCCTTTGGCATGGCAGGACAAGACCCAGCAGGCTCAGGCAACTTAATATAAGGACAAGACTTTCCCCATGAGGGTGGTCAGCCCCTCGCCCAGGGCTCACAGAGGTTTGTGCTTTCCGTTTGTGAAGGTATTTGAACTGTACCTGAACAAAGCCCCAAGCACCCTGGTCTCCCTTATTTCCCCCCACCCTCTGCATCCACGCCCTGGAGGTTAGAAGCAAAGCCAGAACCTTTCTCTTCTACTCGCTTCTTCCCCAAAAAAAACACTTTTAATGCCTCGGGAGTGTTTGCTGGTCAGTCTGTCCCTGCTGTCCTGATTCCACACCGGCTGCTCGGGTAGGGACATTCTCCATCACCACGATGTCCTGAGCTTTGGGTGAGCCTGACAATTGCTCACAGAAAGCCCCTTGGCGGGCAGTGCAGCCGCCGCAGCAGGATGGCGGTCAGGTTCTCCCTGGATTGCAAACCAAATGTATCCAGCCTTAATATACAAAGCAACACATTCCTCCTTAATCCCCTGCCTGTATTTCCAGAACAAGCTGCATCCTTCCATATTAATATTCCAGTCATGTGGCTGAGCCCACCAAGCCTTTGTTATGCCAATTAAATCATAATCTTGATCACGCATTAAGACTTCCAGCTCCTTTTGTTTATCCCTCCCGAGCACCCTGACAGGGCTGGCGTGTTGTGGGCTGACCCCCGTCCTCCTCTGTGCCCAAGGGCTGCACTGGAAATGCCACTTCCCAGGTCACCTGCGGCTCCTTCGAGCTGCAGATGTGGGGCTGCAAACCCATCCGTGCACGAGAGCCGGTGCCGGGCCAGTCCCGGGGGAGACGGGCAGCGCTGGGGCTGGGGAAGCCAGCACCCCTTCTCTTCCATCACTGGTGCCAGGAGGTGGAGTGAGGGTGGCCAGGGAGGAAAGCAGAAGAAGGGTGAGCAGTGAGCACCCAAGCTGGGCTCTGAACATCATCTGGCTCCCTGAAGCAGTCCCCAGCACTGCTGGAGGCAGCTCTTGGGCAGGGGGACGCTGCCTTGGGACTGCCTGTCCCCACACAGGTGACATGGCAAGGAGCCAGCAGGAGGGACGGAAATCCCTGCAGCCCCAAGCAGTGGAATGCTCCCTGCCCGTGCCGTGCCAGCGCGTCCTGTGGATTTAAGGCAGGGCCCCGCTCAAAGCGGCCCGAGTCTTCATTACCCAGAGGCAAGACATCTCGCAGCAGAGCCCAGGGAAATCAATAGTGTGAAGGAAAATTAGCTCATTAAACAGCCATAAATGCAAATGCAAGGAGCACTCACACCCTCCCACTGCATCCGTATGATTGTTTGCTGGATCCAGCCAGAAGCAAACCCAGCTGCTGGGCAGGGAGCAGCAGGGGACGCATTTGCTGGGCTCCCTGGTATGCCTGGCACCCATGCTTGTGCAGGACATCCCCAGGCTGGAAATGGTTGAGCAGAGCAGCTTTTGGAAGCTGCTCGGCTGGAGCAGCCCAGGGCAAGGGATGGGGCTTAGCTGTGTGCGCAGCGGGGCTGGGCAGCAGGAGCAGGATGTGCCAAGTGGCCCTGCCAGCCTCCTGGCACAGGCAGCGCCTTTCCACCGTGGGGAGCCCCCCCCCCCCCCCCCCCCCCCACTGCCAACACCTTCCTTTTGTCACAGCACCTGGCAGAGAAACAGAAAGCCATTGGGACACGCTGGCCCGCTGGGAGAGGAGCCCGATGCCCTGGGCACCACCCCAGGCCAGGCGGTTTCCACAGCTTTCCTGGGAGTTTTTTTTCCCCCTGATCCCAGGGGACACGGGCGGGGTGTGAGCCAGTGGGGTGCCCTGGCAGCCCAGGACCAACAGCATCCAGGGCTGCAGGAGCAGAGGCAGAGCTGGGCTCTTTGCTGTGTGGTGGGGGGACAACGGGCAGACACTGGGACAAGAGAGGCTCAGGCTGGGGCTGGAGACCTCCAGAGGTCCCCTGAGTCACCCCACGATCCTCTGAGCTAGGGTCTCTGCTGAAGATGAGCAGAGAAGAAAATAATAAGGGAATTTTTTAAGGTCTCATATTTTAGGGCAGCAATGCTGTACTGGAGCCAACTGCCATGTGATGGGGAAGTTTCTTCTCTGAAAGCAAAACTCATTTTCATTTTCCTCGATGCAATGAAATAATTTACTCCTTTTGGAGACATCATAGCAATTCTTAGGGAATTAAAGCAATATGATTCCTTATCATTTTGTTACAAACCCTGGCGAACCAGCACAATTATTTAGCAGAAATTAATGGCACTGAATATTTCCTGTTCTCCATATGGGCAGACGGTTGATCTGTAAATCCCCCGCAGCATGCCCCTCGTCTGCCTAAATGCTGCCTTTCAAGCAGCTCCCTGTCCCCACTGCCGGGTGAGGGGCTGGTTTGGTGCCTGCGGTCACCGATGCCCTGCCCGGTGCAGGACCTCGCGGGTGCCGCTGCAGGCAGCATCCTGGAACAGCACCCCAAGACCCCTTGGGCACTCCTCGGCTCCCTGACACCGTGCAGCCCCAGCAGGTGCATGGCATGACCCTGGGACATCATCTGTGTGTTACTGATTGGGAAACTGAGTCAAGGAGCAGCCGGGCTGTCACCTCCTGCCCAATGTGCCTGTCGAGGGGCTGAGGCTGCCGGCAGCTTCTCCCTCCCACTGCCAGACAGCAGTCTGCAGTGGGAGGCTTGGAGGAATGAGTATCCCCCAGCCCCATCCCAATGCTCCATACTGGGAGCACATGGGCATGGCCACGCTGAGGGCACGGCCATGTCAAGGGCTTATTAAGCATCAGCCGCTGAAGAGAACAAAGCCCAGAGCCACGAGGGTGTCAGCACTGGTTCATTACTGGCCCGGTGCTGGCACGAAGGAAGGGCCTCACTTGCCCTTTTTTGTCCCTGTCGGGGGGACTTCTCACGGGAGGGGGGCAGTGATGTGGTGCTGTCACTGGCAGCGCCATCCCAGAGGAGGGAGGGTGGGAGGATAGGATTTATCTGGGCCCAAAGCAGATGAGTTGCAGGGAGGAGGAAAACAGGGAAAGGGCAAAGCAAAAACAAACAGGAAAAACTTCAGACACATATTTTTGTGGCAAAAGTGCGGGTTACTGGCAAGACCAGTCAGGCAGGTGGGAAGGAATAGGGGCATGAAGAGCCAGCAAGTTTACGGCAAGGGCAAACTCCAGGGGAGCAGAACGGGGGGTCTGGGGGTACAAGTGTGCTTTGGGGAGCCCCCTGTGCCCTTTCAGGCCAAGGGACCCTGAAAGAGGACCCAAACCTCAGCCCAAGGTTGCAGCACATGCAGGAGAACAGTGTGACACCATGCAGGGAGGTGGCTGCGCTCCCCTGCGTCTCTGCACTGTCCCCAGCCATCACCCTGCCCCACTGCTTGCTAAAGGTGACCCTGTGTTCCCTGTTCACCCGATCCTGGGTGACCCTGGCTCCTGTGGCTGTGCAGGAGGGGGCTGGTGTGTGGCACGCAGTGAGCCAAAATTAGCTGATCAGATGCTGCCCCCCCTCCAAACACTGATGGCTTTTATAGCCAGTGTCTGGCTGTGGGCTGGGGCTCGTGCTGCCATGACAGCAGCTGTGCTGGTGCATCTCAGCAGCTTGAAGCCACTACTCCCCCTGTACCATCCCTGTCAGCACCGTCCCCCAGGTGCACCATCCTTGTGTGGCCATGGTCGATGGCACCTCAGAGGTGGCCACGTGCCGTGGCAGTTTTATTGCCATCTGGGCTGCCGCTAGGAGCCCTGTGCAGGAGGAGGCATGTGGCTGGCCTGGCAGCACCTCTGGTCTCCTGCTCCGGGGCTCCAGGAAGCCCTTGGTTTGTAGCACAAAGGGCCAGGCTGGGCCATTGGCCCAATGGTCTCCTCACCACCTGTGATCTCTGGCTGTCTCCCTGGAGGGGAGATATTCATAGAGAAACACCCGAGTCAGCAGCAGCGGTGTCTGCATCAGGCAGCAATGATTCCAGCCTGGACCAACCCCCCTGAAATGTCCTCTGCTCTCACACCGATGTGGTGCCCTCATTCCTACTGCCATGAAACACTGCTCGGGTCAATACTGCCTCCCCACATTCATAAAACCGCAGTTTGGGGTTCATAGCTGGAAATCTTGAAGCTGAACATCCTAAAAATGCTTCAGTGAAAGTGAATCTGTGCCCTGGGGTGCCTGACAGCAGCAGCATGTCCCCCAGCACGGGGCCCCATCCTGCAGCAGGGCCGTGCCGGGGCACCCCTACTCCCATGGCCTCACTGGCCCAGCAGGGGAGCGGCGCAGTGTGGAGGTGGCTGCACAGCCCTCGCAGAGTCGCTCACTCTTGTAATTAGAGGCAGGAATTAGGGTGCTCCTCCGCCCCATGCTGTGGGAGACTTGCGCTGGGGCTGCTGCTCTCAGGCAGTGCAGGCAGAGCAGGCAACTCATGGCCTCTCGTGTTGCCTCCCCTTTTCACTCCTCCATCCCCAGGCATTCTGTTGGCATGGGAGGAGGACAGGACCATGGTGCTGCCGGCAGTGCCCAGCGTGACACAGCTCCTGGTGCTGAGCTGCCTGTGCTGCCCACCTGTGCCTGAGCCCCAGCGTTTCCAGGGGAGGTTTTGCTCCAGCTGGGTCAAATAAAAACCTGTCGAGTTCTTCCCCTGCCTGCCTGCCAGCAGGGCTAGGGCTCTCCTTCCTACCTGCCATGGGCAGGCTGATGCTGCCCATGGCCTTGGTCTTGGCACTGGCTGCCTGTTGCAGAACTGGGCTGGGGATGTGCAGCTTCAGCAAACCCTGTCTGCAGAGGCAGTCGGGGCATCCCTGCCTGCCATGCAGCGAGGCAGGTGTCAGCATGGGGCAGCTCCCCGGGAGACCCTGCGCCCACCAGTTGTCATCCCCAATGGCAGCCTGGTGCATCTCCTCTGGTCCCCTGCCGCTGTCCCCACCACGGGAGAGCCCCAAGCGCCGTAGCATGGCAGCGCTCCACTCTAGCCTCCCCTCTCACAGCAATCAATGGCCATAAATATTGCTTAGCATCTGAAAGGCTAAGCAACTGCTTAGGAAGTGAATTACTACTTAATTACACAAAATTACGAAGAAATCTATTTTCAGAGTGATAGCGGGTCTGGTCTGACGTGAATTCCTAACAATATGACATTATTGTCCGTGGGAAAGGGAGCTGCTGCCATGCTGGGGTTTGTGCTGACACTGGGACACAGTTCAGCACAGTTTTACTGCAACAAATTTCTGCAGAATAAAGACAGGGCTGTGGGGTGCAAACAGCCACACCGGGGTGTCCCTGGTGTCCCCAGCCTCACCAGGAACATGCAGAGGATGGATGTGCATGATGGCTCTGGACCAAATAACTAATCCCATTTCCAGGCCAAACCAGCCTGTAATTATTGTCGTTGTTTCAGAAACAGCAGCACCAGGTATTGCTGCGGTGGATGTGAACTTCAAGGCAGAAAAGCTCTAGTATTCCCAAGGGGAAAAGGCTGCTGGTGGGCAATGTGTGCTCACAGCCCAGAAAGCCAACCGTACCCTGAGCTGCATCAAAAGCAGCGTGACCAGCAGGTTGAGGGAGGTGATTCTGCCCCTCTACCTCCGCTCTGGTGAGACCCCACCTGCAGTGCTGCGTCCAGCTCTGGGGTCCTCAGTGCAAGACAGACATGGGCCTGTTCAAGCGGGTCCAGAGGAGGGACACAAAGATGACCAGAGGGGTGGAGCACCTCTCCTACGAGGACAGGCTGAGAGAGTTGGGGTTGTTTAGTCTAGAGAAGAGAAGGCTGCGGGGAGACCTTATTGCAGACTTTCAATACGTAAAGGGGGCTTGTAAGAAAGATGAGGACAAAGTTTGTAGTAGGGCCTGTGGCGATAGGACGGGGAGTAATGGTTTTAAACTAAAAGAGGGTAGATTCAGACTAGATATAAGAAAGAAATTTTTTACGATGCCAGTGATGAAACACAGGCCCAGGTTGCCCCGAGAGGTGGTAGATGCCCCATCCTTGGAAACATTCAAGGTCAGGTTGGACGGGGCTCTGAACAACCGGATCTGGTTGAAGATGTCCCTGCTCACTGCAGGGGGGTTGGACTGCATGACCTCTAAAGGTCCCTTCCAGCCCAAACCATTCTGTCATTCTTTGACTCTATAAGCACTGTCAGTAGGTAGGGATGGAGCAGGGGCTGTGCAGGGAGGACTGCATCCTCCCCGTCCCTCGTGGAGAGCGAAGCCAAGGGATGAAAACTAGCCCATCCTGCCCAAGACTCTGCTTTCCTGATGGCCACTTTCAAGTCATCATGAGAAAATTCTGCCCCGTGTCTCTGATTTCTCCCTCCCAGCAAGGTGCTCAGCTTTCCCCTGTGGTTTTTTTGGTTAAATCTCCCTTGTCACTATTCCAGCTCATTCCTTTTGCTCTCTGTCCCAGGGAGGTGTCCCATGGCAGCGGGACCAGGCAGGGTCCATCTCCACGTGGGCAACCCAGCAGTTGGGGGGACCCTGCGAAAGCTGGAGGGATGTGTGCGGGGCTGCACAGAAACCCTGGGTCTGGGACGAACCAGGAGCTGGAGGAGTACCTGGCACCTGTCCCAGCCACCATCCGTCTCCCTGCCCAGCTGCTACCACCAGAAAATAAGGAGCTTTTCTTTGTGTGGAATTATCTGGGGTTCATTAACCACAACCACGGTGAACAGGGACCTAGACACATCGTTTGGCTGTCCCAGGCAATGCCACCGGTCACAGGCAGCATAAGCAGGGCTCTGCCCGCTGTGATAGAGTTCACATGGGGCTCTGCCCAAAAAGATGCTCCTGAAGCACATGGGAGCTCAGTTCCTCACTGGTATAAATTATAGCTGTTACGAGCAAAAGGCTGGAGGGAGCAAAAATGCATCCCCTGCCCCATCCGGCCCATTCCAGGGAAGGGACCTGGGTGCCAAAGCTGAGGCCAGGAGCATCAACCCCCCCAAACAGCTGCTGCCTGCAAGCCAGCGGTGAGCTGGAAATGAGCTCCAGGAGCCGTCAGCAGGCATGCAAGTGCATACTGGGCTCCCCAAACGCAGCGGCTCCTGCCCGCTGCCATCTCCCGGCTTGACACATCCTGCAGCACCACGGCCCAACCTGCTCCAGGGCAAGGCTGGCAGCCAGCAGCAGGCAGCACGGCGGGTGGGACCCTGCCAGCCCCAAGGTGAGTGGTGGCTCTGCTGAAAGCCCCTTCTCAAAGGCAGACAGCATTTTCCCAGCTGTTGGCCAGAGGACCCAGCCCCAAGCCAGTGGGAAGGTGACCCCAGCTGGACACCAGTGACAGAGGAGATGGGTCAAAATAAAACTGGGGGCAGAAAACCCAGCAATACTGCACAGGAGTGCTGGGGAGCAACAGGGAGGTCTCAGCATCCTGTGCTGGCTCCTGCTGACCAGCTGGCTCCTGGAAGAGACAACCTCCGATGGAAGCAGGGGGTTGCTGCTGCCCCGAGGTGCCTGTGGCCGCGTGGCCGGTGTCCGATAGGAAGAGTTTCTGCACAGCATCACGCACGGTGCCTGCCCTGCACCCACCCAACCACTCCCAGGCTCCCACAAAGTGCCAGGAGCTGCTCCGGGCACTCCGGGATGGCCAGACCGGAGCTCAGGATCGCGGGGCACATCCTGGGGAAGAGGAGCCTGGTGGGGCAGCACCCCTGCCCTTCCCTCTCCCCGCACCTGGGAGGCCCCGACCTTCAGCAGGAGCCCTGGGTGCTCCTGGCTCTCCTGCCTTCTCCAACACCCTCCCACATCTGGCCGTTGCTGCCATTAAAACAAATTGACAAAATAAAACTAATTTGGACCGTAACTACATTTTCTTAATCTGAAAGGAAGAGTCCTGCAGTCAATAAGCAGCAGAGTCCCCAAGGGCTCTTGCTGCTGAGGAAGAATCGAGCCATCGCTATGCTAACAAGTATATTAGCTAATGAAAACAGTATTTAAAATAATCACAATATTTCTTTATTTGCATGTAAAGATGACATAATAAAAGATAATTAGCAGCATGTGAAGCAGTTCTACTACTCAATTTTCTCAGTTTAGCTAATTAATTATCTTAGTAAAATGCATCATTATGGCTAATTTTAGAAAATCTAGCAGCTGCAAGGTCATAGTGGGAACAATTTCAATTTGTAATTGGAAGAAACATGAAAGTGAGTCAGATAATCTTTTATTAGATAATAATAATAATGAATCACATGGGCACATATATTAAGTACTTTAAGAGGCAGAAAATGCACTCAATCATTTAATAATGTCATCAAATGTGCTTCCATCACGGGCTGTTGGGGGAGCGTGGGGGCACTCAGCCCTTGTCCCTGCCTGAAAGGACCTGTGTCCCAGAGTGACGTGGGGAAGCCTCTGTTGGAAGTGGGGGCTGGAATGCTGCGGAGGGGCTGCTCTGGGCCCCCCGGCCCCCCAGCCCCTGCCTGCAGCACCCCAGGGCCTGGGCAGGATGATGGGCAGACAGGGGTGTTGCAGCGGAGCACCCTTCCGCCGGGTTGGCCGTGGGGGCTGCCCTGGGCAGCCCCAGGGCTTGCCGCAGCCCTCATGTAGGGGGCCGGGGTGGTGGGGCTGTGGGATGCCCCAGTGTGAGGAGGGGGGAAGAGCGTGTGCTGATGGATGATGGCTCCTGGCGGGCATGCCACTGCGGATGCTAGAGGTGGGCACGGTGGCACAGGTAGCCTGTGCTGGTGAAGTCAAAGCCCAGTATGGGGCTGGCGCCACAACAAGATGGGGAGGGAGCACAGGACCACTGTGCCTGTGCCTGTGCCTATCAGGCCCATGTGCTGGTCCCATACCCCCAGCCCCTCTGGGACACCCCTGCTGCTGCTGGGGCTCTGCCCAGCAGCAGGGGAGCAGTTTTACTGCCCAAAAGCAGCCTGTTCGCCCTGGAGCAGGTGAAGGTGATGGTGCCGATATACCGTGGCTCCTCCTGTCCCACCGGCACTGGCTCTGGGGGCAGCCCATTGAGTCTTTCTCTCCACCGCTGGGATGAATTGGCCCATCTCTGCCTTTCCCAGTAAAATTTTTGTAAGAACACCTGGCATGAGCCCCAGAGCTGTGGTGCATCACCTCTTCCCACAGAGCTGGGCCCCTGTGTACAGGGCAGGTGTTTTTGACGCAATGCATATAATGAAGCAGAAAACATCACTGCTGTCACAGGAAGCAGAAAGCAGGTTTAAACCTCACATGCACCCAGGTGAGCCTCCAGACAGCTCCCCTCGGCCACTGCCATGCCCTGGGTGCTGCCCACCACTTCTGGAGCAGCACTGGGAATGAGGAGTTTCCCCCTAAGCAGCATGCAAGGCCACGCCATCGCCCCAGCTGAAAGCCAGGGCTGAGACCCCTGGGATGCTCTTGGTTGCCGCAGCAACACGCTGCCCTCCTCCATGACACTGGTGATGGGGCCTGTTGTGATGGCGATGACCCAACCCACAGCCCTGGGATGCCCTGCCAATGCAGCCCATGGACACCCCAGTGTCACTGGCACAGCCCAGGGACATCCCAGCAGCACTTATGGGGCCCAGGGACACTCTGGTAGCACTGACATGGTCCAGGGATGCTCTGGCAGCACCAGCACAGCCCAGGGTCACCCACGGCACCTGCACTGCCTAGGGGACATCCTGTCGGCACTCACCACCAAAGCAGGTGAGTGCTGGAGGACGCCCGCAGCGATGGCTCAGCCCAGCTCCACCTTCAGCCTCTTACCCGCCGTCCTGACAGACGTGTGTTCACTGCCAGCAGCCAAATAATATTTTCTTGGCTTAAAGCAGTAACTAAATTACATTTCAACCTGGAAAATTATTTGTAATGCAATTTGGCTCCACTTGTGGTCAGAACTAGCCGTGCTGCGGCGAGAAAAATGGGTGTATTGGGCATCAGAGTGCAGTGTTTCTCCTGCTTCTGCTCAGCAAGTTTATAGGAATTGAGCTGATGAAGAGGATGGTGGAGGGCGCTGGGGACAAGATATCTCTTGTGCATCCCCATGGCAAAGCTCCTGGGCCCCTCTGCTCACCTGGGCTGGGCAGGACACAGGGTGCGGGACAGTTGCGGGGTGCTGCCGGCTCCTGCACGCCCCACAGAGCAGGTCCCCTCAATTAACAGTGAATTAGAAATTAATTCTAATTTCTGTCTGTGGTGGAGGGCAAGACTGACTGTCCCTACGCTGCTCCGCACTGCAGCCACTTCTGCCTCCATCCCTGGATTTGTTACTCCTGTTTTATACAGCAATTGCCTGTGTGATGCCTCCAAAATGATGCCCTGGCACACTACAGCAGTTTCACGACTCCGTTTACTGCCTTGGCATCAAATACCTTCAGTGCATGGGAGGAGCTTTAATGAAAAAATGGCCACCCAAAGAGCTGCTTTGTGCTGCTCCCAGCCGGGCTTGTGGCTTGTGGAAGCTGGGCAGTGGAGGAGCCACCTGAGCTGCCTTTGAGCTCCTGGGCTTGCTTGAAGCTGAAGTCTGGTCACCACCGCACACCCACATGGCCCCCCTGCCCCTGCACACAAAACACCTCCCTTTTCCACAGGCTCTGTGGATGAAAAAGCACTTTCAACACGAGGCCCTTAAGTGAGCTTTCCAGCCTCCCAAAACAGCTCAGCAGTGGCTGATCCCTCCCCAACGCCTCTCCTCCAAAGGGCCCTGGGCTGGCAGGGTGCCCTCAGCCCCCTGACCTGCCCCTGTTCCTGCCAGGAACTCCCCAGGGCAGCCCTCGCCACCCCTCGCGGCTGCTGTGCAGGATGGGGCTAAGGAACAGAGGTGCCATCCCACTCCCGGGGCCGCATGTTGGCAGACCTGCAGGCAGCTCCCAGCAGGAGGATTCAGAGGCTGCTGTAACTCAGGGTCAGTCTCCGAAGCCATGGGTATCCCCACGGTCACTGGCACAGCTCAGGGTGGGGAGATGAATCTAATGCCCAGCCTAAGGCTATCAGCAGATTTATCAATAAAACTGGGGAAAAAAGAGGGGGGCTGCCAGTAGCTTGGGGTGACAAGCGCTGGTGCAGGATGAGTCTGTGGCACCCCAGGTGGAGCATGTGGCAGGAGGGATTTGGGCTGTTGCCACCAGACTACCTGCACTTCAGCACAGCCAAGCACAAGTTCATTTATTCAGGGACTTGAATAAAGAGCTTGTCCACTTTGGGCTATAAGAACCGCAGCAAAGGAAGGGATTTTTGAGGAGGAGCAGGTGTCAGCTGAAAAGCAGTTCCCTGCATGGCTGAAGCATGGCCAGAAACGGTGCTCTGCAAAATGACAATTGGGGAAAAGCCACCAGAAAAGCAATGGGAAGAAACCTGTAGTGAGTGAGAAGCCTGCAGCAGCAGGTAGGACACATGCCAAGAACAGCCAAGGTGTCCCAGCCCCCTGGGAGAGAGATGGATCACTCTGCCTCGTGCCTTTTCCTTCCGTTGTAGGGAAGGAGAAAGCATCAGGCCTCCAAAACCAACCCCAGAAAGCCCTCTCTGCTACTGGCCCTACACTTTGGGACTGCAGAGAGAGGTATTTAATTATTTATCACTCCTTTCTGGGATTCTTCAGAGATCAGTGTGGGACCTGCCCTAACCTTCCCTGGAAGCAACGTGACGAGGAGCTTGGGCAGGTGGCCCAGGGCAGGGGGCACCTGCTGAAGTTATCAGAGAGGGAGCAGGCAGGAAAACCATCCTACTGTTGTGGTTTAGCCCCGATCAGCAACTAAGCACCACCCAGCCGCTTGCTCACTCCCCCACCCCTGTGGGATGGGGGAGAGAATCGGAAGGGCCAAAGTAAGAAAACTCATCGGTTGAGATAAGAACAGTTTAATAATTAGAATAAAACAGCAATAATACTAATATAATGAAAAGGAAAATAATGAGTGAGAGAGAGATGAAACACTGGAAGAAGAGGGAAAAAAAAACAAAACCAAAACTAAACAACAAGTGCTGCAACCGCTCACCACCCGCGGACCGACGCTGCCGGTCCCCGAGCCGCGATCGCTGCCTCCCCCGGCCAATTTCCCCCAGTTAATATACTGGGCATGACGTCACATGATATGGAATACCCTTTGGCCAATTTGAATCAGCTCTCCTGGTTGTATCCCCTCCCCTCCCGGCTTCTTGTGCACCTGGCAGAGCATGGGAAGCTGGAAAAGTCCTTGACTAGTGTAAACACTACCCAGCAACAACTAAAACACCAGGGTGTTATCAACATTATTTACATACCAAGTCTAAAACACAGCACTATGCTAGCTACAGTGAAGAAAATCAACTATCCCAGCTAAAACCATGACACCTACACATTGCCCTTTTTGAGGCTTCTGGGATGGCCGGCCCAGTGGTTTTGTTCCAGCCCTCAGTAAGTCGCCATGCGGACAGCTCACCAAAGGCTAAGGTCCTGAAGGCAGCATCTCCTGAAAGCTGCTGTGAAGTGCCATGGACGACGCAGGGTAACTACCAGGTAACCACCACCTGCTGCCTCAGCAGTAAAGCACTGAGACACACAGACAGGGTCCTGCCAGGCCAAACACCAGCCCTGACCCAGGGAACCCACTGCAAAAGTCAGCGAAAACTTGTCACCACCCTGGGGAGCTTGGAAGTGGTCGGTGGGTGGTTTGGCTCGCTGGTCTGATGCTGGAGGGGCACCAACAAACCCTACCCTCTGCCAGGGGTTTCCTGAAACTTTCCTAACTCTCCAGAGCTCTCTGGGTGCATTGCTTTCACAGGACATGGGACTCCCCTGCACTCCTGCCCAGCTCTTCTCCTAACCCTAACAACTGAGAAGTCAAATTATTTATATTCTCAATCTGCACAGAAATAAGAGCCATCCCTAACACTCACAGGACTCTGCGCTGTGTTTTAACCGCCCGGCTTTGTCACAGCAGCCTCCCCAGTCCCACTCGCAGGACATCAGCAGAGCCAGCCACACAAGGCCGGGGACACACACCGATGCCTGAGAGGGGAAGCAGTGCACTGAGCAAGTGGAGAACATTTGCATTGCAGGAGCATCAGATCTCCCTTTAGAAGCTGTGTCTCCATGTCTTCATTCCCCAAACCAAAGAGATGCAACATAATTTCCTTAAATATAAGCTGGTGCATTGTTACCAAAGCTGCTGCATAGCAGAGGGTGCGCAATTGTACTACATCTGTCTGCTATTTCCCTGGGAAACATCGCTATTGGCTGATAATTTCAACCAAAGGCATTGGAAAATATTAAAAATTGACAACTGCAAAGTTACTAGATAAGAATCTTTAAAATTTATTGGACTAATTGTGTTACATTCAATATTTGATGTGTTTCTCCTGGACAAAGAATTGGCATAAATACAAACAAGCCTTTGTGTGCCTTCCCTAAACAAATAAGAGATAAAGTACTAGAGACAAGAGAACATAGTTCACATCTTCATATTTACATTTTGCCTTTACTTTACAACTTAGCGCCAGGAATATTTACAGAAAAATACAATAAGAACAAAAAGATCTTGTCTTGGCAACATACAGAAATTCATACAAATTGTATATGATTTGAAGCACATGATATCTGGCATTCTCATTTCTAATTGCTCCTGCTAAAATCCATGTGGAAAAGGTCTGTGTTTGCCTTCAAAGACATCACTCAATTACGCAATCATTAAATCACATCAAATTTGTCTGTTAGATTGAAATTTAGTTCTCTCGCCTTTCTGGGCATGCAGAACCTCACAGGAAAGAAATGCAGTCACCTATGGAGAACCCAGCACATAGAGCCAGCTGAGCAGCGAGGACTGCTCTTCCCTATGGCCTCGTGCACATGTTGCTATCCATGTAGACACCACAGGCACCGTCCTTCCCATCTCCTGTTTGCTGTAAGGTTGCGATGCCTTTTTTAAGAGTACCTTCGCAAAATGCTTTTCTTTAAAAGAGAGCCTTTATTAAGGTACTAAAATTTCTGTAATTTCAATGCTGTGTTTAACGAGGTGACAATAGTCCCCCCCTTTCTGCACTGTTAAAAGGATGCCATCATTTGAAGCAGAATTATGAACCCAAACAGAAAGGTCTTATGAAAAGAGAAAGTCTCAGTTCAGTTATTATGCAATGTTTGCAACTCGGCGTTTGCAGCACTACGTAACCTGCGGAGTCTAGACTAACACCACGCGACGCACAAAGCAAGTGGTCAATACTTGTCACCTCTGACAAATAGGAATGCAAACCCAAGCCACGCAAGTTGTCAAGTTGAAAACTCAATATGGTAGTTTGCTGCTGAAAAGAAGTCTGGTTTCTTGACTAACGGGTTCTTGCAATTGCAACTGAAATAAATCTCCTTTGTTCTAACCCTTTTGGGGAAAAAAAGCTCAAGGCTGTACCCTGGACTAGCTGAAGCCATCGGAGCTTGGCCACTGACTTTGGCAGGACAAGGACTTCACTCCCAAATTGGTGTTTTACATTCTGTTATGAAGCCGGAGACCTCTCCACGCACAGGGAAGGAGGGACACTCCTTGCAGACCCCTTCCACCAGCACAGGTCTGCCAGGTGCACTCGCTGCTGCAACCGGCATCCAAACCAAGCGGGATGGCAACATATTTCTGTAATCGCAACATTTTTATACTAAACTGCAACTTTCTTGAAGGTTCACCTTTCCAGATAGCAAAACCCAACACTTATGGCCAGGTCATACGCTAGTACGTAACATGTTAACCAGCTGGTTTTACAAATCAAACTAAGGACGTTATAAACGCCTGCTCCCGCGGGGGTTCAGCAGCAACAATGCGCACAAAAGTTATCTTCTTTCAAGACTTCTGAAAAGCTGCATTGCTTTCAGGGTCCTTACTGCTCAAGTGGGTGCCATACCCATGTTTTAGGTGAACATGGAAATAGACCCAAGACCTTCATTCTTCAGCCAAGCACAAGCCTTTTTAAAAAGCAAATTTTCAGGCAGTCCATGTGACTATCTTGGACTTTGTGGAAAATATCCAGGGTTTCCCCAAACACAACATCTTTACGTTACTGACTGTACCCGAATGCCTGAAAGAAGTATCTTTTGCAGCTCATTACTATATAAACCAATGACTTTGCATATTAACATACACTTAGCTATGGTATGTGGGTTTTGTTGTTACGTTACTGAAGATGAAGACATTTGATTGCTCAGTATGTTTATTTGTTACACATGCATTGGTCATGCCTTTTAAATCAGTGGACTAAAGTGTGTTTGGCCATTAATTAGATCCAATAAGTACATACAAAGTGTGGGTGAATTTAGTGTCCGTGCATTAAATTGGTACTGGCAAGAGTTTGGCAGAGGAATGAAGCTGAGTTTCCCTTCACAGCTTTGCCAATACACCCAAATGCTGCCTTGCAGCTCCTCCTGCCATTTGCAACCCGGGCATCATGCTCACTTCTACAGCCATTTTCTCTATGTGGTTTCATTTTTCCACTTGTGATTCATCTGGATGAAAATCCAGAGCTCCTGAGTTGAGAAGCTAGTGTGCTTGTCCCCTGCAACAAGCACTTGTCACCTAAAACCCCTTTGGTTGACATCCTGAAAGTCCTTTCACACATATTTTTTAGAGGCCTGTGTTTCCATCAGCTCTTTGTGAAAAAACACATGAAAAGACAGGAGTAGGGTATGTCCTTGGCGGGTAAATTCTAATGAAACAATTAAGACTGTTTCAGGTCAGAACTGTTGCGAAAAGTTACTCTGAAATATCAAAACTAAATGACTGACAGGTATTACTGCAATGCATATTAAAAAGCTAATAAAAACACTTTTGGAACAAGGTGAGGAGCTCCCCAAACTCCTGCTCACACTCATACTTGTACATTACCTGCTTACTGGAAGGAAAAGGACACGTGCTGCTGCCAGTGACCACAAACTGCATCTACCTGGGAGCGCCAGTGATGATTCATTACTGCAACACAAGTTCAGGTTGTGCTCGGAGCCTGAAAGTGCTCCCAAGGCTGCCAGCGCCCACTGCAGCCTTTCTATTCCCCATATTAAATTTGTAGTTGTAAATATCTTTTCCCAGCACATCCTTCAAGTCCTGAACACGTGAAATCCACAGTCTGAAAATCAAAACTTCTGACCTAGGTGAAAGGGAACCACCACTGCTGAGCATGAGAAAGCACAGCAGATTCAAACCAATTTTAAGTTATAACTCTAAAGGGGCTTTCATGGGATGGCAAGTTAATGGGGAAAAAGAAGAATTCTTGAATTTTCTTTTCGAGTTGTTTTAGTCTGTTTAACAGGAGCTTCTTAAAAGTGCTGTTGAAGCTGCAAAAACTGCTTATGCGATGAATATCAGGCAGGAGGCAGCCCCAGAATCTGATTTCGATCCAATGGAAGGAAATCAAGTGATGTTTACACTTTTTATGGAAACAGTGAGTAGGTGATACAGACACTTCAAAATAAATTAGGTAGTTGCATAAAAAAATAAAAAAATATCAAGCTACTAAAGTTAAATGTGACATTTTGCAACAGACCTGAAAGTCATAATCTTGTTTTGATATAACCAAAAGCTCTTATCTAGTAACAACTTATGTTGGCAAGTCAGGTAATTTCAGGTGGTGTTTGTTGTCAGCATGACAGAAATCTCATATGTAGATGCCTCACTCCCAGCCATGGAGGGAGCTGTAAAATACAGCATCTTGGCTACGGATTTCATGACCTGATGTTTCCAAGCAATTTTTCCTCCTCTTGCTTTTGGTACACAAATTGGTTTCAAGCAGTGAAGGATCTTCTGTTGAGCTCAGAAGGGGGGCTGAAAATGTCTTAAGTTCTGGCAGGGATAGTTAATGCTCTGAAACAGCCTCTCTCCTCAAAGGAGAGATCCTGCGCCCTTCTCCTGTAACACGTGGGTGTAGCGAGATGTCTGAAGGCAGATTTGTATTTTGTTTTCCATCCTTATATGCAGAGATGGCTTTGTTTTGATTGTTTTCCTCTCTCAGAATGAGAAATTTACAGTTCCTAATTAGTCTGGAATAGATGATTGGGTGAAGAGATTATGTTGCTAGCATCCAGGAAGACTGGAATTAAGTAATCTTTTGAGGATAGGTGAATTAAGTCAATATCCCAACTGCAATGTTTTGGATTCATTTCTCATTCCTCCCACATGGTATCTGCTGACTTGTGCTAGAATACGATTTCCTGAATTCCAGAGGGCTGAGGAAATTTGTTGTTGTTATTTAACTGTTTTCATTACTGTAGCCACCAAGCTCTGATCTAATTGTCCTGGAAGGATAATGACCTAGGGGTTGCAGTTCTTGAGCCCAACCTCCTGGAAAAGCGAGGTATAAAATTCTGGCTCCAGCTGCCTGTTCCGGTATTTATTGACAATGTCTGCTATTTTCTGTTTTCGGCGGACATGTGGGGGGTTGTATGAATCACTTTCCAGCCTCTTTCTTCGACAAATATTTATTACCGTCTGCCTCACTAAAAAACCTGAAAAAGAAACAACATTTGAATCAAGTTTAAACAAATTCAAGTCTGTGTCCCTTTGCTGGCTTCACAGCTAAAGACAATTTTGGGTTCTGTCCCATGTGGAAACCCAGGGGAGGTGCTCAGCACCCAAGTCAAGAACTTTTCTCAATGAGTAGTTGATAACAGATAACCATGGTCCCCAGGCCGCTAAGGACATTTTACTGTGAAAAATGAATAAGAAAGGGACTAAGTCAGGGGTACTTGGAACTAGCTGGAGGAGGAGAAGGAGGAAGAAGATTTCTCTGCTTTGCCAGAGCCAAGTAACTGCCCGCAACAGCACCCTCGGAACCAAGAGGGGAAAGAATCCAGGGCAGCTAATACAAGAATCACAGTGCTACAGCCCCTGGCCGTGCTGCATGAGGACATGCGGAGTTTGGGTGGGCCCTGAGGTCACACCAGGGAATACCAGGGGAGCCTTCAGGATGAAAAAAAAGTATCCATCAGTACTTTTTTCCAGTTAGAATTGCAAAGCCTTCCCCTTGGAACAGAGGATGAGGAAAGACTTGATGGGTTGTGGCTGAAAACAGGTTTCCCTTCCCCTCACTGCTTTGCCACTGTTGTTACCTCTCTGTAACTCATACTGCTCTATACAGCAGGGAGGAGAAGGCTGGGAACCAAAGCAGTAACATTTGGTCAAAGCTGACAGTGGATTTTATCCTATTTTATTCTGAAATGAAATTCATGTGCTTCTAAGGAAGTAAGTGTCTGTTAACCCCTTTGCTGTTTCACAAGCACTTTCTTACAGGCAGAAACAGTGTCTTCCTTATTTAGAGGGCTTGATTCCTGACTGCACACAAACCACATCTGCTGAACTTAGAGACAAGACAAATTTCATTATATTAATAGTCCTTATGCCGCTGAAAAACCAGCCCAGCTCTAGGAAAACACACCTGATTCTTTTATGGCATAAGCCATTGTCATCAGCTGAATTCACAAATGTTATTTTCAAGGCCCAGTCTGGCTTCAATTTCCCCATCACTGAATTACGCATGCAAAAACCAGAACCTGACGGTCACCCCCAACAGACCCCTACAACGTTAGTTTTATGGTTATGTACAAGTATCCTAATGTTCATTTATTCATTTTGCTCTGTCTTGTGAATTGCTCTCACTGAAGTGAGATTTCCAGTTACTGAAGCTATAGTAGCACAGATACCAAGACAGATCCATTAATCCCCCCAGGAACAGAAGAAAAGGCAGATAGCACACACGGACCCCTGTTAACACATGCCTGCATAGTATGTTAAGTATTTTTACTGAACACATTAGAAAATCCTCAATTGCCACAGCTTTTAATCGCTATCTGGCTTCTAAAACAGAAGTAACAACCACAGCATGCCAGCACAGTACAAAATTTCAGCAGTACCCTCTGGCAATCAACTAGCACCAGCACCTTGGCTCTCAATGCTAAACACTAGGGTCACATTTCTGATCTCTCTTATCTAAATAACAGGCACTTACCTTTTCCTTCCACCATTACTAGTTCCAACCCTTCTCTCCTACCACAACTGCAGTGAAGCCCTGCTACGCTGTCAGCTGAGTGCTGATCACCTGCTCCCTCTGCTGTTCCTGCTGCCACTGTTGCTGCAGAAGGCATGCTTTTGTTTTGTTCTGCCATGCCCAATAATTTTTCCAACGAAAGATTCCACACCATGTATTTTGCAGATATATTATTATAATTAAAAAAAACAATCCAAAACCAAACCAAA
The DNA here is from genome assembly GCA_031468815.1 of Morus bassanus. Lineage (NCBI taxonomy): Eukaryota > Metazoa > Chordata > Aves > Suliformes > Sulidae > Morus > Morus bassanus. Next base: position 25,546,889 of record CM062575.1, on the reverse strand, counting down.
ACATGAGTGTTCCTAAAAATCTTTAGCTTACCAAGAGCTCTCCTACTGACTATCATTCCATCCACCAATGGGATAACCATATTGAATTTCCCAGTTGCTCCTTGTAGTTTTATCCTGAATAAGCCAGTGTTTAAAGGATGGATGAAGATCACAGGAACTTCCTTCTCAGGCATGCTAGATCTTAAGGGAAAAACCACAACTGTTAAATCAGTTTTATAGCACTGTTTCAATTAATCTATAGATGAAGAACGACCACTTTAAGTGCTAGAAGAATGTTAAAAAATGTCTTGTGGCTAAACCAGCAGGACTCCAATGTGCATCCTCTGGACTTTAGAAGGGTTATATCAACTGTACTGTTTCTGTGACCTTCTGTCACCACAGAATTTGAGAGTCCTGCAGACAGGGCTTTAAGCCTCACAACACGTATGCAGCGTTAACCACCTCACAAGGGAGTAAATCAGGAGGGAGGCTAATCACAGACTCAAGATAAAAGCTTCACATTTTTTTTGTTCCTTAATTTGTGTTTAAACTACAGCGATATGAAAAGCTCTTTCACTTTTTCAAGAAAAAAATCCACTGAGGAAACCCATCTGTCTTTTTTAATATGACTGCCTAGAGTTTTCAGGGTTGCCTATGAAAGCTGAAGAATGCAAATAATCTCAGTCATGACTTCTTCTAAAGCGCAGCCTAAACTGCTGCCCGCTAGAATCAAGAAAAATAATGAAAATAAGAGCAGTCTTACCTTAGGGAAGTGCTACTATTGGCTGTAGTTTCCACACCAGTGCTAGTCTCAGACACCAGATCAGGGAGGGGGAAGTTTTCTGTAAGAAGAGGATGCACTGAATAAAGTTTATCTACCCCAGTTTTGGGGGGGTTTGTTTTGTTTTGTTTTTGTACAATGAAAGATTATTTATGATCAGTCAAAACCACGCAGTCCTCAAGCATTTACACCATGGATGTTCTTGCACTGCTAGTGATGCAAAGTCTTTGTTTTTAAGCTTAAGCATTCATGGAGTGCATAGACACACCTCAGCCATCCTGCGCTCAATAGATTAGGTAACACATGTCCCAGACCCTTAGTTGTCTCAATCCCAAAGGTCAAAATCTCTAGAGGAACAGTGAAAGCAGGAAGGAGGTAAAGTACTTCAATCACAAAAAGAGCTTTCAAATTATTATTCAACAGCATCTTCACCTATCCACAAGTATCAGCCTCAAGAATAGTGCTGGAAATTTCAAACGATACCACTGCTCACATCTACAGTTCCCTTAAGCCCTGCTCCAACAAACATGGTATCGTTCCTTAAATCCAAGCTCTGTAGATCCTCACCATAACCTACAACTCTGCTCCCATGCACATGGTAACAAGTGACTGGATAATGAAGGTGCAGGAGGAGGAATTAAGAACTCGGATCCCTGGAAGGGGATGTGGCACTTCCCATTACCTTGTTTAGGGGCAGAAACAGAGAGATGTTGAGAGTCATTCACAAAAGTACATTTCAGACAGCAGGACAGTGCTGACACCTCTTCCATCAGAAAGAATATAAGGCCTGAAAGCAGCTTTTGTCATTAGAGCTGGGATGCTGAGTACACAAAAGCTGGAGCTAGCAGAGGGAGAGCATGGAGGGCCATAGAAGTACTTTGAGATGGAGCAAGAGGGAGGGCAGGCAGTTGGCACAGCGGCAATAGCCTAGACTACAAAGTGACAGTTTTTCCACCATCCAGATTCAAAGATGTACCAGAAGCATCAGGCAAAAGCCAAGAACTTAAAGAGCACAAGGCAAAGCCTCTGGGCTAGGAGCCCCTTGCAAGAGCCCCCCCGCCCCCAATCCAACTGCCATGCTTACTGAGGCTCACAAATTCATTTTTTTAGCTTCAGGCCCAGAGCTTTGGGAGATTCCTTCAGCTGCTGAAAGAAGTAGCCAAGCAGAAACATGCATGTGTAGCACAGTTGCTGCCTCTGCTGCCTTTAGCTGCCACCCAAGAAAGAAGTGGGTCAGGGACACCAGTTTGGGAACTGAAGTGGCTGAGGGGCTCCTGGAGCTTAGGGAACACCCTCTGGGCCAATGTCTGGATAAGGAAATGATGCTGCAGAACTTGATGCCTGCCTCCTGATCCCCGTAAAGCTCTGAGGGATGTGCTGTGGACAGGGTGGTCTTCTTGAGAATTTACACCTACACTTTGCAGGACCCTCCTGATTGTTCCAGTTCTCTTGGTTGCTTTCCTCTGGGAGGAGCTAAGGGCTTAATTACGGTCTACCCTTACTGCCAGATTGGGAACCAGCATTAGAAATCAAAGATAGAATAAAGTATTGGTTACTGACCAGCGTTACAGACTCTGCAGGGCTAGGCCAGTACAGAGAGGCGCTCACATAGTGCTAAAGCCAGGCCATGGCTTAGAATCAGCACACAAACAGCTCTTGGGGACAAAGGACTCCTCAAGTGTAGCAGCCAGCTGCCCACCATTGTCCACACCATGGCTGTAACAGGATGGGCAAAGCTGGGTCTCTCCCAGGTCAGCCAGTACCCAGAGTCAGAGAGGAAACACCAAACTAAGAAACATTAAGTTACATGAGGAGCAGGGCCCTGCTTGAACAAAGGTGCAGAAAGGAAGCTGGACTGCATAGCAGGCACCCCAAGCACAGAATAAATGAGCCCTCCCACAAGAGAGGACACAACAGAAAGTTTCAAAGGTACCATCAAACCAAGAAGGATGATGATCCCTTCAGCACAGAAGCAGCAGGTGTCAGAAGTCATTTTTTTTCAAGGAAGAACAACAGATCCCCCCTGAGGAGACAGCAGCTGAGGGGAACTCAAGAACAGGCATGCACACTTGCCTTGTGTGTTAAGCTTAGGAAGAAGGTGCATGACAGCATTTCACATGTACGGCCAGAGCCAAAATAATCTCCAGACCTACACGCCACTGATTCATGTACACCCCAGAGACGGCCACTCAAATATGAAAGAACTGTGTCAGAATCTTAAAAGTGTCAGTTACAGACATTAATAAGGATTTAGCATTTTATAGAGGAATGGAACAGAGTTTTTCCTCTGGTTCCTGCCCTGTTGTTACTTCAGCGAACAATGAGAACTTCTACTTACCTATATCATCATAACGTTCCACCCAGACCACATACACCTTGGTTTCAGGTCCCATCGGTGGAATGGTCCGGCCCTGAGGCACCCTCTTAGATCTGGAAGTAGGACTGAGCTGTTTTGAACACAAGGGAAGAGTAGCATTTGCAAACATCACGAGTCCAGTAACGCATCCAAGAAGCATTTCCACAGCCGCTCTTTCAGATCTCAGACAGGTACAACCTCTGCCAACTATTGAGATGGGGCAGCTGCGGTGGAACTACCCACTGAGAAACAGTAATCTGGGTCTCCACAATATTTATATTCTACATAAATATATTCAATCCTAAAAAACTGGTTCAAGTTTTTCTTAATGTTCTCAAAGATCTTAAATCAGTAACCAAATATATATTTGGAAGTGAATTCTATACAGGAAATAAGCAGTTGTAAATCCTTTGCTAACTGTTACAGCAATTCATGGTTTTCTGCTTTGCTACCATACAAAAGCAACTTCACATCTGACACTTTGGACACAACTGACACATACTATTTTAAACTGCGTAGGTATGAAAATTGTTCACATCTATCCGTCCTAAATTTCCAAGCATGGATTCAAGTCTGAATTACTCTGTAAATACTGCGTATACTTTTTCCTGCATGCATTTCAAGATTTCAGTATGCAAAGTATTACCACTTAGCATGTTTAAGTTTCATATTTAATTAATGGAATCTTGCAATCTCCTACTGCAGGTGCAAATTCTGGCAGGACCAAAGCAGATGTTAAAGATTAATGGCTAGGAACGAGTAGCTCCAAATGCTAGGAAACCAAATCATATAGTATCAAAAAATGCTGTAGCATTGCCAGTATGCTTCGTCAGTGCGGGGAAGAGCTATTTTTCAATGCAAGTTTTGCCTTACCCGCTGGGAGGGATTAAGATTGTCTGTATGATTGGGGAAGAGTTCAAGTGTCAGAGACTGCTGCTTCACTATTCCTGGCAGCAGATCCATGTTGGAGTCACTTTCTTGGTCAGAGACATTGCTTTCCAGTGAATCAGCTGTAAGCCAGAAGAAGAAAGGTGGGTTTCGTCTTTTCTTCTGCTAAAAACCCTAAGATGTCATCATATGTAAGGTTTTGAAACTAAAAAAGGTTGTAAGGTTTTTGAAACTAAGCATACATAGATTTACAGTCAAGTCAATATAGCACTCAAAAGCAGGAAGAGAATTCAGCAGACGACAACTGCCAGTTATTCCAGAAACAGACTGCAATTAAAGCACTCCCTATGGATTTAGGAGTGTCCCATCCATTTCCCATGGAATACAATCTCCTCCTTCCTATAGCTATCATTTCCTCACAGCCATTTTATTCCAGTGAACTTTTGCACACTGGTTTTAGTGTGCAAAAGGTGTTGCGAAAGCTGTTGCTCACCTACATAGCAGTTGTACCCATGCTCCTCCATGTGCTGCAGGAGCATGTCATCAAGAGAGAAAAAAAAAGCATCACCAGTTGATGGTGAACCATATGTCCAACCTAATGCACCTAGGGTAATAGCAATAATGCTGTGCAAACCTGGACATAGAGAGGCTTAGACTGAGAAAAAGGGGCATGGAACAGATACCACCTTAGGAAGGAGTCTAAGGATTAGTATGTCGTAATTTAAACATCAGTAGTTTTCTGACAAGGATCTTGCTAGACATACTACTAGTTAGCTTATTTAGGTTCTGCTTCTGAAAAAGCTCTCTAACAAAAAAAAAATGTTGTTTTGGTTTTTGTAAACAGCATGAACAAAGTGATCTTACTTAGGGACTCCACTGGTGATGGGACAACAAAAGCTATTTCTGTCAGAGCATCAGCATAATACAGCACCTTCTTCTGCCCATTGAAGATACTTGCCCCAACATCTTCTGAAATAATTAGATCATCTGAAATAGACATAAAAAGAAAGTTTAGTCAAAAGGAAGCTCTACTTTTTTTATACACTGCTTCAGGAGAAGACCTTCAAATACAAGGTGCAATCAATGAGAAGAAATCACACAAATCTCATTTTAAAATGAGATTTCACAGTCAAATCTCATGGCTAACAATCATTGTCAGATAAACTTTGTTACCTTGAAGGAAATGGCATTTTGGGTTGGGAGAGGATTTATTTTGAACATATTTCCATTGTACTGCATACCCTATTTCCCTTGGATTGAGTAGTCTAGTGAGCACGTCTGCCACAAGAATTCATCTAGTAGCTATTTCTAACCATTCCCTCTAACAGACCTCATTCAGTTAGTCATTAAATTTCCAAAGGATTCTAACATTTATAACTTCAGTCTGATACTATTCTAGTATTCAAACCAGCTTCTACAGACTCTCTTCTCTGTCTTTTATTCTGCCAAGGAGAGTTAGAAAAAGGCTCTCTTGAATCAAGCCCAACGTAAGAAAGCTCCTTGTTCTCAGCCCCCATTTCAACCTCATCACGGTTTGCCAGTACATCGGCCTTCACAGTACAGAGAAAATTATTTTGTGGAGCCATGCTGTAAGTAAATTACAACACACACCCCTTTTCTCTCCCCATACCACCTCCAGAAAGACTAGCAAAGACTTTAAGCTGAATTATTTCTCTGATCCAGTTTACAGAAGGGTTCTTGGGATAGCTGCCTCAGCAAAACCAATGGAGCAGTGAAATTCAGCACACTGACAGAGAGGTGGCCAGAGGCATTCCTGTAGCTCCAGTCCATAGCTCTCAGGGAGCAGCACCACAGCCTGAACCCAATTGTTTAAGAACTTCTTTGCTTTTGGGGGTGCGCAAGGGAAAAAACCAAATCATATGCCTGTGAATTTATTTTAATCATGTCTTACTGGAAGCTATTCTAGAATCACAGAATCATTTAGGTGGGAAGAGACCCTTAAGATCATCGAGTCCAACAGTAAACCTAACACTTCCAAGTCCACCACTAAGCCATGTCCCTAAGCACCACATCTACACAGCTTTTAAATACTTCCAGGGATGGTGACTCAACCACTTCCCTGGGCAGCCTGTTCCAATGCTCAATAACCCTTTCGGTGAAGAAATTTTTCCTAATATCCAATCTAAACCTCCCCTGGCACAGCTTTAAGCCATTTCCTCACATCCTATCACTAGTAACTTGGGAGAAGAGACCAACACCCACCTCACTACAACCTCCTTTCAGGCAGTTGTAGAGAGCAATAAGGTCTCCCCTCAGCCTCCTCTTCTCCAGACTAAACACCCCCAGCTCCCTCAGCCACTCCTCATAAGACTTGTTCTCCAGACCCTTTACCAGCTTCGTTGCTCTTCTCTGGACACGCTCCAGCACCTCAATGTCCTTCTTGTACTGAGGGGCCCAAAACTGAACACAGTATTCGAGGTGCGGCCTCACCAGTGCTGAGTACAGGGGCACAATCACTGCCCTGCTCCTGCTGGCCACATTATTCCTGATAGAAGCCAGGATGCTAGACTCCTGAATGTGCTTTTAATAAGAGTCATGCACAAAGAGAAAATACATTTAACAATGTAAATAGCTTTAGTCACAGCAAAGATTGGAGGAGAAAACAAAGCAAGCAATCTTCACAAGTTGGACCAAGTCTACTTTAAATCTACCATTTCAGGTTTTTAGCCATTGCTTGCTAAAGCTATGACTCCACTTATGGATTTTCCAAACAGCAGAACCAGATTAGAAGTAGCCAGCCCGCCCGCCTGCCCTCCCTCCCATCCCTGAATGCTTTTTCTGTTCCTTCTTCCCCCAATTTGTTGAACTAATTCAACTATTTGGTGTTATCTAATTTGGTGTGACTATTTGGTCTGTGATCTAATCCAAATGGCTGAAAAAAAATCCAAGTTAAAAAGCCCACTTCCAACAGGTTACCTCACCAATTCAGGGCACTGCCTTCCACACAGCCATACTGACAAAGCCAACTGCAAAGAAAAGGGAGAGGGCTTTGCCTCCAAGTAAAGCACAGTCTGACCCTGTCCTCAAAGCAAAATTGAACCAAGACCTGCCTCTGTTCTCTTAAACTCTCCCCAACATTTCAAGCCTTCTATCATTTGTAGTTTTATTCTACAAATGAATAGAGAAGCCTTTAGTTGGCTGCAGTTACAGGTGGAGACCATTTCTAAGGCACAGTGAAGGGAAAGCAGAGCACGAGCTCTGCAACTTAGCTCATGCTTAATCAACTGCAGCAGTAATGGTGTTGCACCTGATGCAAATGCCGTATCAAAGATGTTGAACAAGCTGGACCAGCCTGTTCAATGCCTTTGTGTGGCCCACAGCAGAAGGCTGAAGCTCTGAAGATCACCAAGAAAAGATCTGGCCCTTGGAACAGTGACCACAAACCACACTGAAACCAACCCAGACACTATCAAAATCCCAGGTAATCCGATGAGGTTGTTCAAGGCAGAAACTAGCCCGACCTCCAGTTCACCACCCTGGGATAGCAACTCACTACACTGAGGATCATTCTGGTTGACAGAATGGGGAGAGGGTGGTATATGACAAGCCCAGAGGAGGAGTTGCTCTAGTGGAAAAAAGCAGAGTAAATTAAGCAGGACAGAAGAGCTATGTGTGGGCTCCAACCACCATGACCTACAAACAGCAACTTGTTTTCATTACTTCCTACTAAGCATGATTACAAGGCTAACTTATTAGTCAACATCTCATTTTAATCTACTTACAGAACACTAAAAGTCACACAGTATTTCGCGTCTATTTGCCAATATGCAGCACAATCTGTATCCAATTTCACCTGAATACTGGTTTTGGATAATATATTAAAGACTAAAAGACTTTAGTCTGCTAAAAATGCAGCACAGAGGTACTTCTTGCTGAGGCTACTTCCTCCCAACAACATTCAGACATTAGTTTTGCTCACTTTGACTTGAAGCTTCATCTAATATTTACACACTCCTTTCTAGCAAACATCAGCATTTATCAAAAAAAAAAATCCAAGCACTCAGATCCAGGAGCAAGAAATTTTAAATTAATTGTCTCCTAAAGGAGCCTAACCATTTTAATTTAATATTACACCATTTACTGTGCCTTACCTTGTTCAGGTCCCTCTTCATCACTGCAGCTATTGATTGACCAGCTTGTTGAGACATGGCCAGTCCATCCAGGGTGCTTTCCCACATCAACGGACCAGCCAAGAGACAGCAAGAACTCCAGGAAGTGTGGCTGAACAATTCTGGAAGACTCCATGTTCTTCAGGATCTGAAACAACCAGCAGCACTGTGGTACAGGAGACTCCAGGAAGCATCTCTTTTCCTCCCCACTTTTTCAATTAATTTTTGTGTCACCAACATAGTTTTACCCACGTACAGCTATTCAGCAAGCCTGGAACCCCAGGCTTTCTATGAAGACACTACTCCCTGCTTCCCAGCATCCTCCCATCCTGCTTGGCAATGTCCTATTCCATCAACTTGTCTTTCTGCCGTCATTGCCAAAGCCTGTAAAATAGTTAATCAAACTGCTACAAATGGCAATTGAGATTTATGTACTCATCAGGGATAAACCACAGATCTGTTCAGCGCAGAATCAGCATTGGCATCAAATGTAACATGAGAATTTTCTGGACAATTTTCACTACTAAACTGAGGTGAAATTTTAGGAGAAAGGTATTTTATCACTGCTTACCTGTATAGATTTTACAAAACATTTTTCAGCAGGATTAAGCATGCACTTTAATCAAACACCACACTGTACTGTTCACTTTAAACCTTAATCCTATTTCTTATAAAGATCTGGGATGTTTCCACATCCAAAGGCAATTTTTATCCCCCTGTGACCAAGTGAAAGGTGAGACCTTCACCAAATGGCACGCAGGGAGACCGGGATGATTTGTGATTTGGTCTTCCAGAACCATTGGGATTTGTGGAACAGAGAACACTGTGCAATACATCCATCCTTTCTGGGCCACATAAGAATTTTGCTGGCAGAGGCATTTTTGATTTTGGTTTGTATGGGGGCAGTACACTCAGACACAGGCTCCAGCAGAGCACAAACTGCAGGGACAGGGACAGGCGCTAGATGGAAAGCTTCCAGGCAGGAGGCTCCTTGTATCCACACAGTCCTAGCACCCGTCCTTATGCCTTGTACAATATTCAAGAGTGACTAGACACACTGCATTGAAATATTACTATTCTCATTACTGAGCACACTGAAGTCATAGCTATGCTTCAGAATGAATCGAGATAAGACAATTTCAGAAAACAAACAAGCTCAGGCTTTATACAGCTACATGATACTGAGCCCACTCCAAAGAAGAATTTACAGTAAAGCAAGGACAAGGGGGTACTTTCAAACAACATTTAATGATGTGAAGTATAATGATGTAAAAATAAAAAGCATGTGGGCAGTTTCATTACCTTGTATAAGTAAATGCCAGGAGACTCTTCTCAACTGTAAAAGCCTACCACCACAGAAAAATATTCAGGCCTAATGCAATAACCAGCAGGCTAGATGCCACTATTCTGGGCTGTGCAGCATCAGAAAAAAGCATAGCTGACTACTCCTTGTGAAAGGATAGCAGGTCACTTCTCAGAAAGGACTGAGGTTCTGAGCTGAAGTGGCAGGAATGCAAAGCAGATGATGATGCACAAAATGAAGCAAAAGAATGGCATGAACCTCAGTCACACACACACAGGTGGCTGAGCAGGACCAGGCAGCCAGCCCTGCTCAAAGCAGAAACCGTGTCACAACTTGGCTTTGATCTCCTCCTCACTTGACTATTAATATTGAAAATGAAACAGGACAGAAATAAGTCACAGGTCTTTTCAAAGATGGGAGCAGTATCAGTATCTCACTCAGCTCAGGACCATAGGGACAAGTGTGTTATTAACTTGACTGCCACTGCGACTTTGTACAACCTGAAAGGCTTAGAAATCACAGCAAGATGTCCAGGGATCTTGAAGCAAGAGTGGCATCTTCACAGTGTGTCTAAATACGTCCAGAACCTCCCAAATACAAGATTTAAGAGAAATCTACATGGCAAAACCCATGCTAACGGGGTTTCAAAAGGCCTGCAAATTCTGCAGGACTAAGTAATCTCATCTATCTAAATCCATAAGAGCATATAAGATGGGGAAAAAGCATTCTGCTATTTCAGCAGGAGCACATTTCAGCTGGAAGGCAAATCTTGTATATCTTGTTTCATAGCTGACTTTGGAGATTGAGAGAATGTGTACTGGCTGCTCTGAACTTCAACTTGAAAACTCACAAACAGCACAAACCTGGTTTCAAGAATTAGTGTATTCCACGCAGAAGTAGAAGGTGCTACAGTGTTCTGTCAACTGTACATTCACAGTAACACAAGGAGATGGCACAATAATTTATTATGGAAGCTACACTTCTACTCTTTACTATGAGAATTATGAATGGAATGAGGAGAAGGTACTATAGAAACAACCTTTTCTAATGAGCCCATAAGCCACCTTAGTGAGTTTCTAGGTCATGGTCTAAAGAAGTCACAATTTAGATTTGCACAGATTAACCTGATTATATTATTTACATTCAAATGCAATTAGGTTAATGTAAAGACTTACAAAGCAATAATACTTTCTTACTTGCGGAAAGTTTTTCATTCCTTCAACATGTGTTTAACACTAGAATCAAACCAAGCTACCTGGACATTGCACATTGCTGGAACAAACTGCAACCTTCCCTGCAAGCTGAGCCAACAAATCTGAAATGCATTTCTGATATGAATTTTTGAACTCTACAAATAAGGACAATAAGGACAGAGCAGATAATAAAAATACATAAAAAAAGATGTTATAACAATCCTAAATGTGGGTAACATACTTCAACATACAGATGAAGAGTACACAGTGACTTGTTATAGCTTACACTGTAAAGAAACACAAAGCCCAGAACCCCCAGTTCTGATACTAGAAACAAGACAATATAGGCTAGTTGGCACCCTACACTTTCACTTACCTCCTGGCTTGTTTTCTGGCCTGCCTTCATGTAGAAAATGAAAACAGTATCAAAAGGACGACATGGTAGTAAATCTAAGTAGCCAAGGTCATCAAAAAACCCAGGAAGAGCAGAGTCAAGTGCAATCAGGTGAGGAGGTAGACGACTGTTAGCAGGTTCCTATGCAACAGACAGAGTTCAACAGCTTAGAAGAAAAAAAAAAAATCTTTCCTAACTGAAAAGGTCTTTATGGCTTCAATAAACCATTAAAATACAAAAAGACAATCTCCATTTTCTCCTAAGAGCCAAATCATACACAAATTTCTGAAGCAATATAATCCTGTTGCTGTAAATGACTAACAGCGAGCACAACAGTTTGACAATTTGCTGCATTCTATTCTCCTCATTAAATTAAAACAGCATTTTGCCAGCAAAACGGACATAATATTTTGCTCAAAAAGAGTGCTAGCTACAACAAAAGCAGCAGATCCTTTCAAAATATCACAACTCTACACAGTCACATGTGTAGTTTCATATTTATTAATTTATATACCATCAATATGTAAATTCCTAAGCACTTTTAGATATCATTGTTGCAAAAGCACCATTGTCTACTCTTGTTGATGGTTTTCTGGAAGGAAATGCAGCAAATAGAAGGGAGAATCCACAGATAAGAGGCAGAATTTCAAATTAAGAATATGGATCATCTCTATAAATTGTTCTTATTTTAACTTTAAAGAGAAAGCTCTACAACCTACATGTACTCCCAAGTGTTTATATATGATAAAACTACTTCAGCACAATCATCTCTGGAGCAGAACTCTTAAGGCAGTCATATTTCAGAAACTCTTAAAATACCACCCCAAAACCTAATTCAAGCTAAGTGAATGATTTCAAGTATGAACACGTGAATGTGATAGCTTATGTATTCACTGCAAAAATAAAGATACAGCCACCTATTCAGAGCATGTTCAACTTAAGGCATGGCCTTTCTCAATCCTGCTTTCAACCCTGAAAGACTGGAATCCACTCTATTTGATTAGACTACAGCTTAATAGTAGTTGGAATTACACAGAAGATCTTCCAGTAACAAAACTTAGTTTTCTGCTTTCGCCAAGCCAGACTGTATGAGTACTGAGGGCATTTGCAGAACGCTAAGAAGTATCAGGTCACCTTCAATGCCTCTAGCGAGAGAAACCCGAAGTGAGAGAGGAACAGGCGTGCTGTCTGGAACTCCTGTGCTGGTGGTGGGGGCTTACACTCCGTGATCGGATCAGGAAAGCTCTTCTTCCGCCACTCCTCTTCACTTTTCTGATCTATGGAAGTCTCAAAAATAATCTGCTGGGCCATGCCATTCCTCAGCTTCTCGTGTCGCTCTTCGAGCTGAAAAACATTGCATGAAATGTCGACTCCACCAAGGTCACTAAGATCCACTAAGAAAACAGCTCCATCATTCAGGAAAGCTGCAAGTCACAGATACAGCAGCAGCTGCAACTCCACCATCAGGATGTTTACTCAAGCATTATCAACAAGACCTTGCAACATTACAAAGTGAACATCTGAAACCCTGTTTGCATGGGAGAGCTGTTGCAAACTTATTTATCCAGTATCAGCTACAGCTTCTCCCTTTTAAGTGAACAAAAACTAAAACACATTTGGCACTGTGAAACTTTAAAATATTTTTGAGACATACCCCCTTCCTCCGCCAGGAGGTCTCAAAAAAAGCCCCTTTCATTTCCCCAGAAGAAGCAACAAAATGCAAGTCATCACTTCCTAGCAATACCAGGATATTAGGATCTGTAATAAAACATGTTGAGCAGTGCCTCCCAAAAAACACATCCAAGGCATTGTCATCTTCCTTGAGAAGTGCACAGACTTCATTAGTTTGCAGAGGTTATTATTCCATTAATAAAAAATTAGTCAAGCTAAAGAATAAAACCATTCAGATGAAGGCATTAGTGTATGATTCATGAACAGACAAAAACCCAAGAACAAAATTAAGTCAGAGACTAAGAGTTACTTACTTCCTCATTCACAATTTCATGTAAATCAGGAATGCTCAAGTCAGCTTTCACAAATGGGATCTTGTCCACTTCTTCAGGAAAAGGTCGGTGCTTCACACTGTATTTCAATCCAACGTCATTTTTAGGAGCTGGTCGAGGTTCTGGTACAAAAGTCTGACAAAAAAGGGGGATAGTTTTTACATTCAAGTCATTGTGCCACTAGACAATACTTTGTTACAATAGATAGAAAACATTCCCACCTCCCTCACCACCAGAAGTAGACTAACCCATTAGTGAGAAGTATCATAAAAAAAAAACATTCAGTCAGTACTTTAAACGAATAGACTTGTCTTAAAAGTGCAGCTATGAATTTTAAGAGACACAGTTCTGCCCATTTTGGTGGCTGCACTCCTGGAACCTATGAACCCTGCTTACCATCTAACCTCTAAGCAGTTGCAAATGCCAAAAACTGCAAGCTTACATGGCAACATATTATTTTCCGCCCTTTCTAACTGTATTGAGCGAAAGCTACCAACTGTTTGGGAAGCCTCCATTTTAATCCTGCTGACTATGATGGTCACAACAAGGCAAGCTGAAAAGTCCTGGAAGAGAACAGCAACAATGCTGTGGGTCAGGAGTGAGAAGCACTGCCGTAATATCAAAAGAGCTTGCATTAAGTAATGCAATGTTTACATTGTTACTATGTTAGCGCCTAAACTGTTAGTATGTAATTCAAAACTTGAAGTTACCAATGAAGGCAACAAAAGATCTAGGTGCAGGTTTGCAGAAGCATAAGGTCCAAGCAAGCAAGACCTTTAATTACATCTTGAGAGCTGCTTTACAAATTTATTTACTACCAAATATGCTTCAAAAGGGCAAAACTGTTAAAGTTACAGGATGCCTTTAAATCGGAAAAGTTTCCTTAAAACTGGTAAGGGGGTCAGCAGCCAGGACATGACTTCTCCTCTGGTGTGGGAGGTAGCACACTTGGACTGACTATTTAGCGAAACGGCTCAGCTTCAGCAACAGCACAGCTCCGAAGGCAACACGCAGAAAGTCTTCCCAAAGGCTGCTTTGCAGAGACCATATTCAGCTAAACATGAATATGACAGCTGAGACTGACAGGCCCTCATTTCAGCTGCATTATTATTTCCTTTTATTTTACTGAGAGGCATGCGAAGAGTTCTCAAAGATTTGTTCACAAATTCTGATAACAGAAGGACATGCTCCACTAGACAACTGCAATAAGAGATTTTACTGTAAAATGAGACTGGGGTATTTCTCCTCCACTATTCCCCTCCAGAGCCGTTCTAGAGTTCACATAGATAATTTTTTTTCACAGCAGGTTTACAGCCATCTTTGCAACACTGGGCTTTGTAGCTTGAATAACTGTTCTCTCTGCAGCACCTCATTCTACACCTCCAGCCTTGGCTCCCTCTGCTGCAAGGGCTTTGCCTGACATCCTAAAATTGGCACCAACACTCATGCCTACACACTAAATACACTGCCCATTGTCCCACCACCTCAGAAGATGCTTTCAGGAAAAAAAAGGAGAATGTCCCCTCCCCTTAAACAAGTCTCGAAGGCAACAGCACTTTCACAGCCTATATTTAATATTAATCACAAGTCGTAAAGAGTCACCAGAGATGTGTCACATTACCTACAGCTAAAGGCCCCGCGGCTCAGCCTTAATGTATAATCACCAGCTCTGTGGGGCTGTCTCACATTAGTGGAATTTCTGCTGAACATCTCTAAGTTAAAGATTTCTTTACGGGCTTTGATAGAGACCTTTTGATTTGCTTTAGCTCCTCTTGGTAAAAGACAGAGTTGCTGGGCCCATGCAAATCTTCCAGATGTCCCACGGATCAAAACCGTGACAGAGGGGAAAGAGTCATCTGCAAAGCACATGGGTTACGAGAATAATACATCATTATAAATTGCAAACGGTTCACTGTGCAATAATTTAACCAGAAACACAGGCATGACACAGAGGTTTTGTTTTCAAGGTTGACTCCTCCCTGACGCCAAAGACGATTCCTGGTGAGGAGCAAGCAACCCTCCTCTCCGCAGCAGGGAAGTGCTAGTCTACTTTGTGGTCTGTTCAGTAGCTGCCAGCTCAGTTTCATCATTAAAAGTAACTTTTCCAAATTCATGCAGATCACTGTTTCTTTTCATTTCCTGAAGATAATTTGGAGAAAGATTGCCTAACCACTGCCTGTTTAGCTAAGACAAATGACCATATGGAGACACAGTTTCCATGATACTTCCATGACCTTCTGTGAAGGTCCCACACAAATAGCAGCAATAAGAACAGCAGGAGAACAAGAGATAACGGTCAAACTAAGACAGGGGAAGATTCCAACTTCACATTGTGGAAAATTTTTCACCACAAGGAATAGGGACACAGAGAAGTTGTCCTCATAGGTTTTCAAGACCTACTTGGTCAGTGTCCGATTGCATTGGCCTAGTCTGAATTCAGTATTGACCTTGTTTAGAGCAGGATGTTAGACAGCAGATTCCTGAGGTCCCTTTCAACTTGCACAACGATGGTTTTAACATTGCAGGGATTTCAGTCTTCCTTTGAGACTTAAAAGGCCACTGATATTAGCCACCTTAGAAGTGGGATCATCATACCTCTACAGCTTTTCTTTTAAAAATTATTTATCTTTTGTGCATGTAAACCACAAACTGACACCATCAGTGAACTAGCAGATATATATTCCTTTCCCAGTATTTAATGGGAAGTACAGGGTGCAGCACAGCTACATAAGCACACATGTAGACAAACCCAACTAGTTCTCCACAATCATCCACACTTCAGTGATCTGCCTCAAAAGCGATCTGCTGTACTTGTGCATTCTTGTAATCAATCTTGTAATTCAAAGTGGATTTGTAAGCAAGTTATGCACAGCAAGGCAAGATAATCTAATCTGAGATTCTAATAACTTTACAGGATTCCTCAGTAATGCATTTAGCAGAGAAAGAATAAGGATAAGACTTGCTCAGCCATTCTAGCATGTTCTAATCCATTCTAGTCAGGAACAGACTTGCTGAAACGCAGACTGTGGGTGGACGTGCAGCAATGGCTTCCAGCATTAGCACTTTCTGCAAGATCTATTTACTGATTCTCAATAAGGTTGGAGCACTCTGGACCACAACTCAAAATAACAACTTCTTTTAGCCAGTTCATGGAGTTTTGTGCAATCTCTGTTTTCAAGATTAGTATCTAGACTCCATCCTGTCCATAGATGAGGAAAACATATCTGTGGTAGATCAGCAAATCTAACATACATTAGTCTTAAACTGAGGTAGCATATAAGAGAATTTTCATCTATTCTGTTAGGTAATGCCATGATACATGCAGACTTACAGGGGGATCAGTTGATCAGTTCAAAGCATCATGTAATTTGAAACCAGTTTTTTTTAATATGAAAACTCTTGTTTGTCAAAGCACAGGAGGCTGAAATGAGTTAGATTCAGCTGTGAAAGCCAAAACCTTGTGATAGATCTCCTTTAAGGTAGGTGTCACTGATAGATCAGGATGGTACACAAGAAAGTTTTAACAGCTCCTAAGCAACTAAACTATTTGAGCTGAAAGCACCCACAGAAAAACATTTAGTAACAGGAGACCTAAAGCAAGAAAAAACAACCTTGCAAGCATAAAAGTATCACATCAACCATTTGTTGAGCACTTATCCCTATCAAGCCTCCTGTACTTTTTATATTTTCATTCCTTTACAAACAAGGCTGTTTTCAAAATGTAATGCTATTGCTTTTGTCCATCAGCAATAATTTAGATGGCAGTCAGCTGCAAGTATCTGATCTAACTGGATGAAAGAGAGACAACTACATGAACGATTTGCATGTGCTTGTACATGTTTGACTATCAGTGGCATTAAAGTTATACCCACCACTTAATCCCAGAACAACACTCTGCTCAATCACACACACACAGAACAAGTAAGCCCCTGAAATTTGAGAGAGACACTTGATGAAGCGGCCTTTGGTTTGCAGCTTCATACAGAGAGTTTTAACCAGAGGAAGAAGGAAATAGGAAGTATGAACTTACTCTGTTCATTCCCTAGAGGCTGCTCCAACATCGCCAGGATGACACTATTATCCAAAACGAAGTAACGGAAGCTATGCTTGTTTATGGTAGGTAGACGAGAATATTTAATTAACGTGGTTTCATTTACCAAGCTGCAAGGAGAAGCAGGGCCACTGGGAGAAGGAAATGCTCCAAGTAACTGCATAATACTGCAAGTGAGGAAAAAAGTTAAGAGTTATGACAGATTAACAGAACAAACTGTTCCACCCGGGCACAGACTTTCACTCATATCCTTCATTTGTGTCTTGACATAGCAGTTACCCCATCAGGGCAAGTCCACCCTCTCCCATCACCTTGTTTTAAAATGGAACCAGTAACTTCAGAAAAACATATATGAAAACCTACAAAGAAAGATACTCTACCTACAGAATGAGTTTCTTTATAACCTAAGTTACAAAGATATTAAGATATGCTTTAAAGCCTGAAAATCTATACCCTTCCACAGCTTTTATATTCATTCTTACAGGAATATTATAGATGATTGGAGATAATCACCCATACTTCAGCCCACCCATATCAACAAGCAAGGAAGATATGGTAGACGCACTAGTTATGATTGTCTTTGCTTTCTTCAGGTACAGATTACATTAACTTAAAACCCTTTAAGAAAGGCCCAGGATCACACAAGCATGACTACCATAGTTGATAACCTCCCCTGGGAGAAAGCCTCCAGTGTGGTCCAACTCCTTGGAGCCATGGCCTTGGGAGGCTCCTAGAAGTACTGATTTAAATTGTGTGAAGTTGTACAGGATCTACCTAATACTACTAGAAATTGAACATTTCTATGGCAGGAACCAATAATGAGAGTTATCCAGTACCAGACTGAAGATCATATGATCTAAATCAGGGCTTTGCTCTTAAGATCACCACCCAGACCAAAAGTAAGTTTACTGAAGTCCTCCCCACACACTTTTCCACTTTATTGTGAGAACAGATAGGGTTTCATCTCTCTAAATGAGGAGACACACTTTTAGGCAACAATAAAGGTTTATCCACAAGTTCCAGTGAGTAGTTGTTTTTACCTTGGAAATTACAAAGTTGTTTTTACTACCAGTAAAGTTTATAACAATTTTAGTGCAAAGCAGAGCAAAAAAGAAAGCAGCTATTGCCTTTTGCAAAACATATTTATCCTATCCATTCTCAATCTGTCCTGTCTAGCATCATGCTGTTCATCCAGTAAAACAGTGCATTTCAACTTCTCTGGAGCAAATCTCAATTTTCCTCTCTGTGCTTCCCCTCCACAACCCACACATTATCTGTTACTCCATTTCCAGCAGAACCTCTCAAATATATTAAGCAAGCCCAATGCTGTGAGCAGAATGACATCCCATCCTGCACCAGCTAACATATGCTGCATGTGCCATTCCCTGCCGCGTTACACATGAGATGGACTCTATCAGTTTCCCAATCAGTGTGGGGATGACATATCTTGTCAGGCTGAGGATAAGGAGAAGGGGGAATGGAAAGACAGGTTCACTAGGTCGAGTGGGAGATAGAGGGAACTGCTGTCTCCAGAGAGGACTGGCCAAGAACAGAATACCAGGGGCTGCAGGAGGGCTTGGGTTTTGCTCTCAAAGCAGAGAACAGGCAGGAAGGGAAGACAGCAATCACAGGGACCTTTTTTCTGTTGAACATCTCTAACGGGACAAGGAAGACAGCTAAAGCAGAGTACAGGACAACCCTGCCCAAAGGGCAAAACAGAGGGAACTTCTGGCTGACTTTTCAAATGCTCTTGCTACATCAGAGATCTCACCAGCTGGGAACTCCTAATTAAAACACACTCACACAAGGGAATGCTAAACAGCAAACATGCTCTGACAAATTACATACCACGTTAGTGTAGCTTCAGCAGCATCCTTCACTCTCATGGATGCGGGGTTTGGCTCTTTATCTCCTTTGTACTTGACCTCTTGTTCACTGTTTTTGGATTTACTTCCTGAAATGCCCAGCTCCACAATCTCCAGTACCTCTTTTAAACAATCCTAAAACACAAGAAAAACCACCTTAAAGCAGAAGCACTCCAATAAATGTCTCCAAGACCTCAGTGAAACAGTTATATACCATCAATCAAAATAAAGTACTGGTGGTAGTATGAGCTCAGAAATCAAGGCAGAAGATTATTCTAACAGACAGTCTTGGAATAAGATCACATTTGCTATAGGAATGATATTTTCTCCATCTACTGATGTCTACTTATGTTTGCCTTCAACGGTAGAAAATGTTATGAATGAATATATACACACAATATATTCCATTATATATGTACAAAATTGCCAAGAGGACTACTAGAAGTGCAACTGAAAACTGTAAACATATTTAAAGAGACAATAAATGCATTTCTAGAGTCTCTGCAGAACTTTTAATTAAATTCTAAGCACATTAAGAATGAAATCATCTGGAAAATTATAAGAAATCCTTTTCCAAATCTTTCACTCGCCAACAGCTTTCATAAGTAAAATATATCATGGTATCTAATTCAACAAGAGAACAATAACAATATTCTGATCATGGGGCAGATCCTCCTAGAAGCTATGCTAAGGCACATGGAGGACAGGGAGGTGATTCGAGGCAGCCAGCATGGCTTCACTGAGGGCAAGTCCTGCTTGACCAACCTAGTGGCCTTCTATGATGGAGTGACTACATCAGGGTGCAAGGGAAGAGCTATGGATGTCATCTATCTGGACTTCTGTAAGGCCTTTGACATGGTCCCCCACAGCATCCTTCTCTCTGAATTGCGGAGATACGGATTTGATGGGTGGACTGTTTGGTAGATAAGGAATTGGTTGGATGGTCACATCCAGAGGGTAGTGGTCAATGGCTCGATGGAGACCGGTGACGAGTGGTTTTCCTCAAGGGTCCGTACTGGGACCAGTACTATTTAATATCTTCATCAATGACATAGACAGTGGGATTGAGTGCACCCTCAGCAAGTTTGCAGACAACACAAAGCTGAGCGGTGCAGTTGACAAGCCAGAAGGACGGGATGTCATCCAAAGAGACCTAGACAAGCTGGAGGCCAAGTGCAAGGTCCTGCACCTGGGTTGGGGCAACCCCCAATATCAATACAGGCTGAGGGATGAAGGGATTGAGAACAGGCCTGAGGAGAAGTACTTGGGGGTACTGGTGGATGAAAAGCTGGACATGAGCCAACAATGTGCACTCGCAGCCCAGAAAGCTAACTGTATCCTGGGCTGCATCAAAAGCAGCGTGGCCAGCAGGTCGAGGGAGGTGATTCTGCCCCTCTGCTCTGCTCTAGTGAGACCCCACCTGGAGCTCTGCATCCAGCTCTGGAGCCCTCAGCACAGGAAGGACATGGAACTGTTGGAGCGGGTCCAGAGGAGTGCCACAAAAGTGATCCAAGGGCTGGAGCACCTCTCCTACGAGGACAGGCTGAGAGAGTTGGGGATGTTCAGCGTGGAGAAGAGAAGGCTGCGGGGAGACCTTATTGCGGCCTTTCAATACTTAAAGGGGGACTATAGGAAGGATGGGGACAATCTCTTTAGCAAGGCCTGTCGTGACAGGACAAGGGGTAATGGTTTTAAACTAAAGGAGAGTAGATTCAGACTAGATATAAGAAAGAAATTTTTTTACAATGAGGGTGGTGGAACTGGAACAGGTTGCCCAGAGAGGTTGGGGAGCCCCCATCCCTAGAAACATTCAAGGTCAGGTTGGATGGGGCTCTGAGCAACCTGATCTAGTTGAAGATGTCCCTGCTCACTGCAGGTGGGTTGGACTAGATGACCTCTAAAGGTTCCTTCCAGCCCAAACCGTTCTATGATTCTAAAAGTACACAGCAAAGCTTCATCAAACCTATTACAGGAGAGGCCAACACTCAGTAGAACCACAGGTATAACTCACAGGTGTTGCTCATTACAAAATAATTTGCTGAAAATATTTGGATTGCTACAATAAAGGTTCAAATCTCACGGCTTGAGCTACAGAATAACAAGGAAAGCATTCTCATGAATAAATAACTGGCTAAAATCTGAACACAAGTAAGCAGTCAGTTTTTACCACCAGTGACCAGGCAGGGTTCTATGCCTTGGCCTGTGTGTCCTTCCTTATATTCATAATTGATGTAGAAAGAGAGGTGAAGAGGAAGATTAAAGTTTTCTGACAAAGCAAAAACCAATCAGTATCAAGATGCACAGACTAGCCATGAAGAATTACAGAAGGAGTTTACAGTGTTGGCTAGTAAAATAGCAGGTGAAATTCAAATCAAATATAAAAGGTGAGACACCTAGAAAATTGCAATTCTAATACTTGCAAATGCAATGAAAGGTTCCCTTCTGACTACGACAAGTCAGGAACGAGCTACTAAGTATCCAGTATATACTGTACACAGTATGTAACATTATCTCGATATGCAGTGATAATTAAAATCAGAAAAGAACGTAATGAAAGGAAACAAAGCGTAATGGAACTAAATAAACCCATGTTGTGCCACATCCAGGGAAACCATCCTGTCCTAGTCACCAACTGCCATGCCAGTATCCCAAAGTGCAGGCAGAAAGCATCTTTAGTTGAAGTCCCACTTGTGGGTTTTCAATTTTCTTTTTTTTAATATACATATTTTATATTTGCTATAGAATATATAAACAAAAGATATATAACATGTTATATATAAAGCTACATTAAAATATAATACATATTGATATACATTATATATATAAAAAAATAGAAAGATCATCAAGCTTTCTCTGCAATGAAAATCTGCACTCAAATCACTCAAATTTATTATGTGGGTTTGTGTTGTGGGTTTTTTTGTTTGTGGGTTTTTTTTAAGAAAACAAAACAAAACAAACAAACAAAAAACAGCAAGACAGAAGGCTGTTGGAAACGTGCATCTTTCATTTCCTGCTCTTTTCAAGCTTCCCAAGCAAATTCCACCTTGGATTGAGCCTTGCTTGGTTTTCAAGAAAACTGGTTTCTTGGTGAAACAAAATATGTTTGTCAAAATATTAGCATCAAAAGGAATTCCATTAAGTCTAGAAGATGCTTTAGTCAGGCAAGAGCTGAGAAATGGGAAGAGACATGGCTTTTAGTGAAGTTTATCTGCAGCAGGTGTATATGCTATATATACACCATTAATTCCCATATTTCTCTTTTCAGTTTCTGTATTTTCAGGTTTTCTTTCTTCTCTTTTTCCAGTTTCACAAAGCAAAAAGAAAGATCAAGGCATTCTTAGAAATATGAAAGGTGATTTTAAAGCCAAAAACATTCTTGGGGAATAAAGAGCAGAAACCAAAATTCAAAACTATTTTGCACAGAAATTTGTTTTGAAATTCCTAGTACGCTTTTGAAAACTAAGAAAACCACATTATTTTAAAGTATCAAGAACAGACAGGTTAGGCACGAAAGGCATTACAATCTGGAGTGCTCAAAATATATACACCTGAGACTCTTACCTTTTCATCCAGCATGTCAGGGTGCTCAGTGAGCCAGACGCAGAGGCACTGGAAAGCTGCAACTATCATGGAGTGCAGGTCGCGGGAGTGGAGCGGAGCTGGGCGGCTGCACTGGTACACTATGTAGCTGCACACTGAACTAATAGCTCTCTTCCGATCTGAGGAATCAACCACCACTTTCACCTGTATAAAGCAAGCAGGAGAGGATTAGAATTCCTCCACAAAAATCTTCTGGAGAAGAAATACTTTTTAAAAGCATTTCTGAATGCAGTTTTAAGAAACAGTAATAAATGGCTGAGCTCTTCTATGATTACAGCTTGAAAGCTGTGGGTAAAAATATTTAACAGTGACGGATACTGAAACTTAAAGGAAACAAATGCTGCACTGAGGTGCCACCGCATTGCATGGCTTGGTTTCCAAGAGCAAGAGTGGTATCAATATGATTTGATAAGAAACTAATTGCAAGCTGAATAAATTAGCATTTGAAACTTATTTTCAGCAAATACGTCTCTCTTTCAGCTATAGCAACCCATTCTGTATCTCTGAGAACCCACTCACTGCCAAGTCTTCATTCCACAGGGCTTCATTCTCCTCACATAACTTTCCACTAAGTGTATTTTGTCAGCACAGTAACTTTTACCAATGGAAAAGAGACAGAAAATCCACCCTCAGACAAGCAGATTAGGGTATCAAGTAGGATTACAATCCTGGACTTCAGGAGAGCCAACTTTGGCCTCTTCAAAGACCTGCTTAGAGGAATCCCATGGGTTAGGGCTCTACAAGGTAGGGGGGTCCAAGAAACCTGGTCAATACTCAAGTACCACTTCCTCCAAGCTCAAGATCGGTGCATCCCTATGAGAAAGAAGCCAAGCAGAGGAGCCAGGAGGCCCGCATGGATGAGCAAAGAGCTTCTAGAAAAACTCAAATAGAAGGAGATTTACAGTATGTAGAAAAAGGGACTGGCCACTCGGGAGGAATATAGGAACGTTGTCAGTGTATGCAGAGATGCGACGAGGAAGGCCAAGGCCCACTTGGAATTAAATCTGGCGAGGGATGTCAAGGATAACGGGAAGGGCTTCTTCAAATACATCAGTAGTAAAAGACAGACTGGAGAAACTGTGCGCCCACTGCTGAATGAGGTGGGGGCCCTGGTGACACAGGATGCAGAGAAGGCAGAGTTACTGAACGCCTTCTTTGCTTCAGTCTTTGCTTCTAAGGCTGGCCCTCAGGCATCCCAGCCCCCAGAGGAGAGAAAGAAAATCTGGAGAAAGGAAGACTTCCCCTTGGCTGAGGAGGACTGGGTCAGAGATCACCAAGGCAAACTTGATCCTCGCAAATCCATGGGCCCTGATGGGATGCACCCACGAGTGCTGAAGGAGCTGGCAGATACTGTTGCTAAGCCACTCTCCATCATCTTTGAAAGGTCATGGAGGACAGGAGAGGTACCCGAGGACTGGAGGATAGCCAATGTCACTCCGGTCTTCAAAAAGGGCAAGAAGGAGGACCCGGGAAACTATAGGCCAGTCAGCCTCACCTCCATCCCCAGAAAGGCAATGGAACAGTTCATCCTGCAGGTCATCTCCAGGCATGTAGAGGAAAAGAAGGTTAGTAGTCTACATGGATTCACCAAGGGGAGATCATGCTTGACCAACCTGACAGCCTTCTATAATGGCATGACTGGCTGGGTCAATGAAGGGAGAGCAGTGGATGTTGTTTACCTCGACTTCAGCAAGGCTTTTGACACTGTCTCCTATAACATCCTCATAGATAAGCTTAGGAAATGTGGGTTAGTGAGTGGACAGTGAGGTGGATTAAGAACTGGCTGAATGGCAGAGCTCAGAGGGTCGTGATCAACTGCACAGAGTCTGGCTGGAGGCCCGTAACTAGCGGTGTTCCCCAGGGGTCTGTGCTGGGTCCAGTCCTGATCAATATATTCATCAATGATCTGGACGAAGGGAGAGAGCGTGCCCTCAGCAAGTTTGCTGATGATACAAAACTGGGAGGAGTGGCTGATAACGCCAGAAGGCTCTGCTGCCATTCAGCGAGACCTGGACAGGCTGGAGAGCTGGGCCGAGGGGAACCTCATGGAATTCGACAAAAGCAAGATGTAAGGTCCTGCCCCTGGGGAGGAACAACCCCACGCACCAGTACAGGTTGGGGGCTGACCTGCTGGAAAGCAGCTCTGTTGAGAAGGACCTGGGAGTGCTGGTGGACAGCAGGTTGGCCATGAGCCAGCACTGTGCCCTTGTGGCCAAGAAGGCCAACGGTATCCTGGGGTGCATGAAAAGGAATGTGGCCAGCAGGTCGAGGGAGGTTATCCTCTCCCTCCACTCTGCCCTAGTGAGGCCACACCTGGAGTGTTGCATCCAGTTCTGGGCTCCCCAGTTCAAGAAGGACGAGAGTCCAGCGGAGAGCTACCAAGATGATCAGGGGACTGGAGCATCTCCCTTAGGAGGAAAGGCTGAGAGACCTGGGTTTGTTTAGCCTGGAGAAGGGAAGACTGAGGGGGGATCTAGTCAGTACTTATAAATACCTAAAGGGTGGGTGTCAAGAGATGGGGCCAGACTCTTTTCAGTGGTGCCCAATGACAGGACAAGGGGCAATGGGAACAAGTTGGAACACAGGAAGTTCCACCTGAATATGAAGAAAAACTTCTTTACTGTGAGGGTGACAGAGCACTGGAACAGGCTGCCCAGAGAGGTTGTGGAGTCTCCTTCTCTGGAGACATTCAAAACCCGCCTGGACGTGGTCCTGTGCCCCCTGCTCTGGGTGTACCTGCTCAAGCAGGGGGGTTGGATGAGATGATCTCCAGATGTCCCTTCCAATCCCTACCATTCTGTGATTCTAAAAAAAACCCATAACCCCTGTCCCAAAACTCATTGCAAAAACCCTGCAGCTTCTCTCCCAACCTAGGGCTTCAGGGAGCAATGTTTCAGACCGGAGGGTTAGTGAAGAGGCATGTACAGCAAGTACACTGAGGCACGAGGTTCTACATTATAAAACTAAGGAAATTCTCTTCTCTTTTCTTCCCAACCTGTCACTTGGCACAGGAACAGTCAGTTAAAGCGGGATTTTTCTACTCTGTAGCATTTGACCATGCCATATAAAGCTTTACTCATTAAGGTGAACCCTTATCCAAGCAGGAAGGTGGAGTGTATGGTCTTGGTGGTGACAACACTGGAGCCAGGCAGCTGTACTCCACACAGCAGGGAGGTGACAATTCAGAGCCCTACGACAAAGACAGCATTTCCTTCAGAAGCGTAAGATCTACAGCAAATAGAGTCCACTCATGATGAGCTTAGGAAAAGCAGGTTGGTGAACCAGCACTCTTGCAGGAAACAGGATTTTTGAATTTACCAAGTTCCACTAATAACCTGGTGCTGAACAGACACCAGAAAGGGAAGCCTCTAACCTGAGAGGGGCTTTGGGAGGTGTCACCTCCAAAGGCACAAGCAGAACTGGTTCTCCACTCTACAGTTCTGCAGTAAGAGGTGATCTCTTTCTGCCATCTTTGTTACAAAGGGGAAAGATATCCAAGGTACCCCAGAGGAAGAATTACTTCAGTTCCATGAGAATTATAAAAAGACTACAATATTTAATATATTAACCTGGGTAGGCATTTGAAAAGGTAATATATTTTCACATTCCTATCTCATTCCAAGCCAAGAAAAAAAAAAGCCAAACAAAACTGGCTTAACCACACAAGCTGCAGGAACCCTTGGTTCTGTATGACACTCTGTAAGACCCAATAACCATACATTAATTCATTGCAGAACACTTTCAAATGCATCCTTCAGCTCATGCTGCTGCAGTAATAAAATAAGCACCCAGTCCAACATGGCTCAGTGCTGACTCCACGCTCTAAAAAATGCCTGAGACAGGTATTTCAAAGAGATATGTCGAGTTCCCAGGGGGAATATGACAGGAAATGCTGAACTGTCACGCCACGTCATCATGGCTGCTGTAAATACACTGGACTATTGCTTTACAGATGTCATGAAGTCCAGCTTGGGGACAAGAGCCCTCAAGCAGAAAAGGGCATTTTACTTCTCAGCAAACCCCACCCCCCGCCCACCTAGTAGCTTTAGTTCAGTTATTTGCTGTTGAATCAAGGAACTGTGTGCAGATAAAGCTCTGAAGAAGGTGACACCTTTGTATTACAAATATGTTATCATTTTCTAAGCTCAGAAAATTATTTCCAACATGAGATGGAAGGGGAAAAGCAGGTACAACGCTTACAAAAAGGGCAGTTAAGTTAATATCCTGGCATATTTGCAATCTGCCAACTAACAGCAACAAAACCTCTTGTTTTTAAGTCTGGTTACACAGTGAGCAGACAGACCGGCCACCCAACCAAGCAAAGCAATGATAAATGGTTCAGAGAGGTGTTGAAAACTAAGGGCACAAGCCCCTACGCTGCCAATGGAAGCTCAGTGGCAAATTTTTCCTCAACTGTGCAACCTAATATGGCAGATGCATCCGCTGGAGTGTAAAAAAACCCACCAAAAAAAAACAAACCAAAACCAGACACACAGAGGAATCCATGAGAAAGGTAAGAAGTCATCCAGCTAGCTCAACAAAACCAGCCAGAATTGTACAGTAGAGCCACGTGTATCTGAACAAGCGAACCGGAGCTTCACTTTCAGCCAACAAGGATTTACAGGGCACACATTATTTGAGCCACAGAGCATTTCCATCAGGAGAAGATGAAGTA
Organism: Morus bassanus; assembly: GCA_031468815.1. NCBI lineage: Eukaryota > Metazoa > Chordata > Aves > Suliformes > Sulidae > Morus > Morus bassanus. Next base: position 25,519,671 of record CM062575.1, on the reverse strand, counting down.
CAAAACGAGTACTGTTTTCACTTGTGTCCAAACAGAGCATTTGCTGACAGACGCAGACATCTGTTTGGTGGCAAGACTTTCACCTAAACAGGACTATAATCACCCTTTGAGAAGAGGCCAGAGCACACAAAACTTCAACTCTCACCTTTGCCAGTCCAGACAGAAGCTCCAGTGCAGCCAGAGAGATACTCATGTCCTGCCTCCATTGCGAGTTGAGTCTTTGGGTTACCAGGTGAATACTGCGTATCAGTAGTCCAGCAGCTGTATCTGTATTAAGAGCTAGGATATAACCCCAATACCACATACCACAGGGAGGGAAAATAACTAAGCATTAGTGACAGTAAGCAAAGCACAGGCACAAGCCAAAGCAGCCACAAAACACACATAAAATTATATACAACCCAGAATCTAGAAATCGAGTTGCTTACATTTGTACAGGCTAACTCCCTTATATACATCACCACACATTATACAAATACATTCAGACTAGCTTATCTCAATTTTTTTTTTTAAAGATATTTTGGATAATCCCAGTAACAAAAGAACATCTTGTTTTCAGTTTTCTCTTGTTTGAAGCATCCAGCTTCAAATTCTTTTCATAAATATCATACATCCTTACCTTCTGTGGATAGGAAATAAAAGAATCCAATAAAATAAATATATTACAAAAACAGCTTTCAAGTTATGTCATAGTTAAATGACATGGTTAAATATATGACTTAAGTCATATATTTAAAGATTTTTTTTTAACCTTAAAAAGGGATAGTTTTACAAGGACTCGTCAATGAAAACCCATACAAGTTAAACAAACAATTCAAATGGTGTGATGAAAACTAGCACCTTAATAATTTCAAACACACAAATCCTGTAGAAAAAGCACCAATACATTTATATGAATCCCTAGAATATACCAAAGTCTTTCCTGCTAATCTCCCTCCTCTCCTTAGTTACAGAACTAGAGGAAAAAGCCATTTTTGACTGGTGAGAACAGAGTTGTCAACCTAGGCTACAATATAATAAAGGTGATCTGTTCTCACATTTAGTTGGTCAACATCAGTTAAACTGAAGACGAGCAAGTTAAATTCCAGGATCTCGACATTTGGCCAGCTTACCACACACAGATTTAGTAGAACATGGATTTTTATTACAAAGATTCAAAAATGCATGGTACAAGACATAGCAAACTAACGTGAATTAAGAAATTCTCTTGTTATAACAAATGACACATCACAAGCATTCTGCTTACTTGCTCTATAAAAACAGGAGTCCCCCAAATGCTTTTTAAATATAGTTTAAGAAAAAGTGCTGCAAAAGTCAGGTTAGCATTTGGAATGCTACCAAAATGAATGAAGCAATTAGTTTACACTTGGTGTACATTTATCCCATTATTGTTCATGAAAACTAAGTGTCCTGAAAACATATGCTGAAGTAAAACAGTTCGCAAACACCTTTTTCATAAGCTTTAACATTCTTTTTAAAAATGTTCAGAGTCCCTTAGTAGGATTAAAAACCAACCAACTAAAGGGCACATATCAGCACAAACTGGCAATAAACAAAGGGGCTCTCCATCCCGGGTTCAAAACTCCCATGCACATTAATGTATTAGACAGAATTAGGAACAGAAAAAACACGCAAAAAATGTCACCCTGGCTTATAATGACAGGGTTTTTTTCCAGAAGAGGTATCCTTACCATAATCCCTCAGAAGGGCTTGTGCTGGTCTCTCACTGTCTGGTGTTGTGGGCTCCGTACTGCCTCCACTTGCAGTGCTAATGCCACTGTTAGTACGACTGTGGCTTTTGAAGAGGTTATTTTCACCACCATTCTGCAAATTGAAAGTCAGTTTTGAGCCACGAGAAGATTTTTCTGAGTAGAGTTCCCTATACCAGAGGATGCTCTCAGGTACAGTGGAGAAAAAAAAAGATGATTGAACCTCAAGATGCTAACTGAGCACCTTAAAACAGCAGATGAAATGAGTAATGCATTCTTTCTGAAGTGGTGACTTCATGAACAAAAAATACTTACCGTTTCCATCTGGCAGCCGATGGCTTCTAACAGTGCTGAATCCTGAACAATATTTAACATTGCACCTGAAGAATCAGATATAAGAAGGTAACTAAAGACCGCAGTAGAATATCCGCTGCTAAAATTTACAAAGAAGCACTGATGGTCTAACATACAAGATCGCCATCCTGTTTTATAAAAACTCTTCATAAGAGTTTTATAAAATAAGGATTTGCTTCAGGCTTAGCCATTTGAAGCAGATGAGAGCTGAGATAGAGTGCTTTCAGCTATTTTAAAAATACTTTGAACATAGGTTTTTCAAATTCCTCAGTTTAGAAGGATTTTGGTTTTGCAGAAGGGCTGGAATTGTTCCTTGTCTCCCATCAAACTGTGCTTATTTAAAAACTCAGGTTACATTTAAGGATATCTACTGATTCTGTGAATAAAATAACAGTATTTGTTAGATAACCAAGAGAGCTAAAAATGAGCTGCGTAGCCAAAGCCACCTCAAGGAGTGCTGGCCTTGGCCATGTTCTTGGCCAGCACAAAGAGGCTCCCTTTACCAGTTTGGCCGTTAGGAGCCAAAAGGCAGCTGGTAACTGGTGAACAAAAACATGTTCTCCAACTAGCAATACAGACAGCAACCTGCTGGAAGATAAAGAGAATAATGTCTGGTCCATTCAGCAACCCTTAAGACATCAGCACAAGGGACCACGCTTGTTCTCATACTCATCTATGACCAATGAAATGAACCCCCAAAATACCACAACACAAGGAGTTTTATTTTCATAAAGACCTTTCTGTCCCCCACAAAAAAAAAAAAAAAAAAAAAAAATCAAAGCTAATATTTGCATCATTGATAATTTGTGGTTTTGTAGAGCAAGTTAAAAGTTACCTTCATTTCAATTTGGCTAAAATATAAACCAAATTTCCTAAATGAGGAGGCCAGTGCATAATCTGAGGTGGGATACACTGAAATTCTTTCTACCTGGAAGTTGTCCCCAGCCTCTCATTTTCTGTGCTTTTTTTCCCTCAGTGCCCAAAATACTGTATTGAAAAAGCTGAAGCTCTAAGTGTAGGGGTAGCCAACCCTAGTGCAGCCAAACTATCCAGCAGGTAGTTATCTCTTCCATCTTGAGAGATATAACTACATGCAAGTGTAACACACTTAAATTAAAGGCACCCTGAATGCACTGGCAATTTAAGTCAACTAGCATGAACAGCCTGTATCTGCTTGGCAGCATCACCCCCAGGCAACGAGGAAAAAAAGCAGTAAGGACACAGGCCTGTAACAGGCTGACAGCACTCAGTGGCATCAATTTTAATTTTCTGCCACCCTCCAGCAGTGAGTGTTTAAGAAATCACCACTCACTATATGAAGGGAAATGCACTACTCGCTGTCAAAAATTTAGTGAGCAGCTGGAAACAAACTGATTTAGTTGCGAAGCTGGTGGCACATGTGAGAATCTCTGGCTAAACTGGAGATTCATGAATCCTCTCCAACCAAAGCCAGCAGGAAATAACTCCACGTACGCAAACAGGAGTTTAACAACAGGACTACAGTGGGGAGGGACTGGTATGGACTATCATGGAAATCATAATGGTAAAAAGGATTCGAGGCAGAGCACCTACCCAGCTGGATGCAAATACCAGCTCGCAGCAGAGGCGTACAGGAGTGCACGGGTAGGATTTAACAGAGCATCACCCTGCTGCTCCTGAGGTAGTGCAAGCCCCTGTGCACCGGGGCTCTGTGGGTCTCGCTTGGAGGATCGCTTTGAAACCGTAAACATACTCATCCCTTCACCAGCAGTGGTTGCAAATCATTCTTTCAAATCATTCTCCCCTAATCTTCCACTAGAAAAGGAACTATCTCAACAACTGCAAGGAAACTTTCCAAAAGTCTTTGCAAACTAGATTGGTTTCCCTTCACTTCCCTTCACTGCTCATGCCATTTTCTTTCCCCCTCGCATTAATTAGGTAGGCTCTCTGTCTTCCAGAACAAGGCAGACACCTCCCACCACAGTGCAAGTCTGTTTCCTTTTTAGACAGACAAAAGGAGTGTGGTATTGTAATTATTGAAGAACAAGAACATCGTCATGTGGAAAAAGGCACTTCTAAATAAAGAGAAAAAGTAAGGCAGGCGGAGGGGACAGGAGATGGACAATAAAAGGCAAGTACATTTTTTTTTTTACTGGTCTGAAAATATATTTAACTTGACAGATTATGCACTATTCAAGTTTTCAGCTTCTTACTTTCTGGGTATCCAGAATAACATTAATACACTCATTACCTCAACAGTTTGTTGCCAAACTACGATGCATCTCCAGACTCTATTCCAAAGCTTTTGTCTGAGGATTTACACAGTGCTAAACAAACGTAACTTGTATTCTGCCAGTGCTGGCCCACTGGTCACCCAGTATTTCAATTTGTTTCTAGTCTTAATCATGCCAAAAACTGAAGTGTTCCCTGTAACCCATTAGTCAAGAGTCCTTCCCAATATTAAAACAACATTTTCTCCTACTTCCATTCCCAGGTATGACTGACTTTTCCTGCTAGGATATGCTTTACTTCCACCTCTACTTTTCAAGTACTACTCCACATTTGTAAAAAAAGAGAGATTACTTCAACAAAAATGTGAGGCTTTTCAAGATGTTTTCACATTATGAGGGAGATTATACAGATGACAACCTGCCAGGAATTTAATCTTTTTTCTTGCAAAGCAACACATGACTAATGAACCATATTATCCCACGACAGATTAAGACAGACACTTCTATAACACAGTTAGTAAACAAAAAGTTGAAATAACCTAGTATCATTTGAGTGTTGTTGGGATCTGTTTCTGTTTGCAAAGCTCCTATAAGTATATTCACAAGCCTCAGCTTCAAGGAAAGGAAGGTTACTGGCTTATCATATGTTGAGCTGTCATCATTGCTGAATTTCCCTTCCAGGATAACCTGAAGGAAAAACACATTTATTTCAGTATCAATTAGAGATCTATTGGTTTCAGAAGTCAAGATCCACACATTGTATTAAAAGTTGTCAGCAGCAGTCTTACTGTTTCACATTTGCTATAAGAGTTTTAGTGCTAAATAGAACACCAAGTAAAACCCACAAGTCATCCAAATCCCACTCCAAAACAACCAGGAGAACAAAAATGGAAATGCAAATCAAAGTGGTAACCTTACTACCTCAGACTTTATGGTTCCAAAGTGATGAGGGAGAGGCAACAGAGACAGCAAGATGTTAATTGAAGCTCTTCTTAGCTCTGTGGGGTTTACATAGATTTTAAACTTTGAGAGTTCTCTGCAAATCAAAGCATCATACAATTAATCAACTTTTCACAGGAATTTGGAGCCAAATTTAATTAAGTTAAAATTAAACATACAGCCACCCCATGATCTTAAATAATCTCCAGTAGACAGTGTAGCTGTTTCTTTTTTTAAACAGCAGCAATAACACAATGAATTCATGCAGGAACCATCACTTGCTAAGGATTCTGTACCCCATATAAAAGGGACGAGCAGATTAAAGTATTATTCATACACTGCATCTTCAAAGCAGGAAGTCCCAGGTCATGAGCCTATACTGGCTTATTACAACTCAAACCCACCCAGGATTATCAGAGATCTGCAGAATATGCTCATGCGCATATTGCATAAACCACAAGCTGCTTAGCAAATAGATCAACTTCTGTTAGTGGCCACCAGAAAATTCTTCTAAGACCTATCCAAAAGAAGCAGTGGTTCAGATTTAAGCCCAGAAGAGAAATAATTTTTTGTTATTATTTCAAAATTAAATGCAGTACCAAGACATAAAATATATGTTGAAGAAGGTACGCACAGAGTACTATTAAGTGCCTTTAATTACTTAGCAAAATATCCAGAATTCTATAAAGCTCTGACAAGTGAGGGTATATCTTCTGGCTTAAGAACCTACTCCAATTTCACCAGTCTAAATTATCAATTTTTCTATTTAATGATGTGTAAGATTACTCTCTTAATTAATTCACTGCAGCAATAGCCAGTAATTAATATCCTGTGAAATTTTACTTGAAAATCAGTAGGCTTTCAATATATGAGCTAAATCACTCCTTCTTCCCTATTCTTACAGATACTGCTTTCTATCAGTGATTATGTAGATAACACAACTCACATATTTAAAATAAGTACTACTACTGCTTTAAAGAAAATTGCTTAAAACAAAATTAAAAATTAGAGTTCATTAAGTGCTGCTTTATCACTATTCAAATACATACACACCAGCGGGCCCCACATTACAGAATTCCTTCAGTGAAAACTACACAGGAATGACAGAAGCCTCAGCAGATAAACCCTCTCCACATTTCTGATTATATTTATATGGAAATAGCAATTTACCTGTCAGGTAAAATAGTCTCAAGAGCCGAAATGAAATAAGGAACCACGACATCAATCCCTTTCAGGTCACAGCAGAACAAAGGAGGGGAGTTTAAAATAACACTGGCAAGAACGGGGTGGCAAACGAAATCTGCTATCTGCAAACCCTGAATTAAAAGCATGTAAAATCTGACAAAGAAAGATAAGATTAAATTATTTGCACATAAAAAGCATCAGTATCCCACATGAACAAGAATGTGCAGCCACTATTTGATCTTTTTTATATAAAAATAGAGTAAGTTTCAAAATCAGAGCTACGAATATGAGTCCCCCCCGGGTTACTTTAGCACAGGCAAATGCACTTAACCAGCTTAACAAGAAGCCCCTCACAAATCACATGTATTTCATGTCAAAAGCCAGCAAAGCACAGTTTTATTGAAACCTCTAACTTGTTGCAACACATGGACTGGGAGTTGTGTAAATACAGCCCAGATGTTTACTAAAGGTGCTTGGATCATGTGCTCTGCCACTACTCCCTTCCCCATGTAAGAATGGGAGCGAGACCTTGATTTTTAAATCCCCAAGAAAAATACTGCAAAACCTTTCGGGGGGGAACAGGACAGGGCACACTGATCAGCAATTTGGAAAATGAGACCAAACATATCCATCTAACCAGTTCAGATGAAAAAGCAGGGGGGCAGGAACCTAGATGGCCACCATCCTAAAGCAGTTAGTTTCTTTTGCAGTTTCTTGTTAGAGAATACTTATATGCCTTTTTTTTTTTTTTTTTTTTAAAGGCTTGCAAACACAGGGGAGTTTCACTGACTGGGTAAGAGAAACACCAACTATCTACACACAAAACACTATAACATTCAAGAAATAAAATAGTTCAGTCTTCCAGGAAGTTTTGATGCCATCTGTGACAAATGCACCTGAACAGTTCGAGAGTTATGATTTAAAGTTGATTCTCTGCCTCTAGCCTTTGCTATTTCACTTTTTAAAAAAAATTTCGGAAAAAAGGTACACTATGATAAGCAAGATTGCCTTATCTTTTTAGAAATAAACTGTAAACAGAGGTATTTCAGAACAAAACTGTTTTAAATAATGGAATATTAGTGCGTTCTATATTTAAAGAAAAAAAAAAAAACAACCCACAAACACATTCCATCCCAGTGTTGTGGTGTTTGACAAATTAAGACCCTTCATAGTTTAATAAAGCATACAAAGTCTTATGTCTGCACACTTATTTTTTCCATCTGAACAATATTCAGTGACAAATTAAAAAAAACAGGAATACAAGAGGCAAGAAAGTATCAAAAGGACAACGTTCCTTCCAGCTGGGAGGCACTTTAAGGGAATTCCCTTCAACTAGAACTTGAAGAAAACCCAATGAAAACCAGCATGATGAGAAGACAAAAGGAAATTACTATTTGGTTTAGCCAGGGATCCCCACCTACAGCATCTGAAGGCTAACCAGGTTTTTTTGAATCGGCAACACAAGAGTCAGACTGCAGCTGAATGCTATTTACTGTGAATTAATTTGCACCATAAAGTTAAACCAATAAAGCAACTGGAAGATAGGTTAGTACCGGGATAGGTAAGCTGGTAAAATTTCCTCCCCAGTCTTCTTGCTACAAAATATCCTACACAGTGTCCCGCATGCCTCTGCCCTTCCTGCTTCATAGTTGTCTGGGAATTCACTCGCATCAAACATGGGGTTGGAAGCCATTGTGTCTGTGGACATTTGTGATCCTTTCCGGCGAAACTCCACACTAGCTTGAGTTGCTATAGCTGGGAAGAGAAAAAAACACAATGTTTCAGTGCTTTTGATGACATATGTAACAGGCTCATGGGATCCTGGACACAAAGATCAAGTCAAATTTAGTAGTTACCATGAAGCTGTTAGTTCACTGTATTTGAGTCAGTGCCTCTGTTGAGAAAGTATATGGGGGTGTAACTAACTTTCTTTATAAGGATGACAACAGCTGACCTTTGTATTCTAGAGCGTGTCCCAGCTTTCTGCTGGGAAGAGTATGCTTATATCCAATGATTAGCTTCCTACCCTCTCTGGAGGACAAGAATCTTCCCTTACATATTTTTGTCTCCAGAAAAATGAAGTGACACCTTGCCTTGCTGCCTTAAAACACCAAAAAATATTTAGACGGTGCCGTTACTGTGACCTCCAAGCAAGCGCTTAATTTTCAACTGGCCAACTAATTTCTTACGCTGCTCTGAACACCAAACTGCTTTGATCCCATTTTGTTGTATAAACAGACTTATTAAAAAAAAAAAATCCAAAAATTCTAAGGCCCCATATCAGGAAGAGAAATTTGCTGAAACCCACTCTCCTGATTTGGTCCCTCTCTCCTCAGGTGACTATCAAAATTGCCAAATAAATTTGAGGTTAGACAGCCTCCAGACAGCAGCTACCAGGGAGGCCGGCCCTCTCCTACTCCCTATGCCACAATAAGCTCCACAGAAGTCTCTCAGGAGCCCACCGTTACCTAAACGGGACATGGTTCTGTTGAGCTTTGTGCTCCCTCCCTGCAGGATGGTTCTGCTAATCCAAGCCAGTTGAATTCACGTCTTTCTAGAGAGATTTCTGGTCCCCCTTTCACACATCAGTATCACATGCATACGATGCAGGAGGCTACTCGCTTTGCTGGCTTCATCCTTTCTTTCAGGGCAGCAGCCAAAAAAAGATATATTGCTCTCGATGTGATTTCCCCCCTGGCCGCCATGTTTTTCCTTGGACTACTTCACTCTTGGATTACTAACAGCAGAAAGAGCACGTTCCTTCTTACTTTAGCTATGACTATATTGATTTTCAAAACTTTTATAAGCTACAAAACCAAACAACATAATGTCTGCTCCTAACAGAATCACGTCAATGTAGTTCCACCAGTACCAGAGAACTTCCTCTATCTCAAGCCTGGGACACAGGGAAACATCAGGTTCACAATGAGTCTTGCAAACAAAGGCCCATTACCACTTTGACAGTTGGAATACTTGTTAATTTACAGATAGGGGTTTTGTTTATTTTTTTAAAGGAAACATCCTAACGACAAGTGTCTCCTCTTAAATTTTGTCTTTGAATTCATGGTTTAACCTACTGTTACCTTACAAATTTTCATGACATAAGTAGTAAATAAGCACAAATCTTTATGCATCTTCCCATGAGCCATTTTTTGTCCTAAATAAGCTATCCAGCAATATATTGTAGTTGGAAAAAAACACTACATGCACAATGCATACAAATCAAACATTAGGTCTGTAAAATAAGCTTTAAGTAAAAAAAAAAACATGGTTAGTGCAAAGTCCTGAAACTCATGACATGATCACAGACTAAAGTACAGAAAAGATGGGACTGATTCAGGCAGATTAATTTGCTTTTGCCAACAATCCTCCCCATTCAAAAACACACACAAAAAAAATTACTTGTCTTTTTCAAGTAAAAGTGCAAAAGCTACAAGAGACAATGAGAATGAATTTACAAATAAAATATGGGATTATGAAAAAAGAAAAGCATGACCGCAATTAAGGAAAAGCTACTGGTTCCTACTTACAAGATTTATAAGAAAGAAGAATTTGGATAAAAGATGCTGCAAGATAATAGAAATAAAATGGAAACAAATCAAAGGACAGCAGTAGTTATAAAATACTTTTAAGATGGTGAAATCGTAATATAAGTTAAGAAGCTTTTAGCTTTTTTAAAAAATAGATTAAAAGCTTTATGATATAGCAAGCTCGTTAAACACATAGGAAATTGGCATTCAGGTCCAAAATTATGGTTTTGAAAGTACCATGCAAAACAATGAACGAAAAGTTACAAAATACTAATAAGATTTAGAGCTGTTCATATCAACGTACACCAGTTCTTTAAATGGGTGTATTAACCCTTCCCAGCTCAAGTACGTTCCCCTATGTTGCACTGTATATGGAGTATACACCAGGCTGTCCTAAGGCTTCTGTGACTTGGGGTATGTCTCGTAGGGGGAGGGTTACTTACCTGCAGAGTCCCCTCACAGCAATACTCCTGCTTCCAAACCATGAGTTCCTGACTAGTACAGCTCCGCCTTCCCTAACCCAAGTTGGTAACAACCCTTAACAGCAGCCAGTATACCTGGGCATGCCTCCCCTGACCACCAGCTCAATCAACAATCTTCCAAAGCAGAAATAAAAGGCAGAACACTACCAGAAATATCAACATCTCAAAAACAATCTCCAGAGAAAGAAGAGAGGAAAGACTCCAGTAGCCAGGTACCAGGAGAGAACGCCACCACTTCGTAAGAGCTGCTTCTTTGAACATGCAGGATCAGATCAAGACCTGTCACCAAGCCTCTCAGCAACACTCAAGATGTCCCTAATCAGGGCTTCTTATAGAGTTTGCTCCTGGACCCCCAGAAACATTCTCTGGGACATTAATGACAGTAGGGCCAGAAGAGATAAGGGTAAAACTATACCTCAAAGACTCCACCACTGCCAACCACACCTGGGTGATACCAGCAACCCTGCTAGGTAAGACTCCTTCAGCTGCTATAAAACACACAGCTGGCAGGCTTGTGACTGACTTCTTTAGGTACAAAGACTGAGAATGAGCCCATCAGATAAGATTCAGTTGCTCACATGCTGGCACAAGGTATTCCTGAGTTTCTCCCAATTCTCACAAGTTGCTGAAGACAGCAACTAGCTGCAGTACACACCATATGGCCAAGCTTGTCTAACTGAACACATCCTGCCAATGAAATCACAGTCAGCACATGTGCACACACCCCAGAGCTGTCATTCAGGGTTAACTTCATAAAGACCTCATAGCAAATTTCTTATGAAGGAGTTTTCTCAAGTACCAATCATAGTTGTTAGTATGGCATAAATAACTCCCTAAATAAATACCATGCAGCCACCTAATTCTAAAGACTACACTGGCAGGATCCAGCTCCTTTCAAAACCAACCATGCATTTTTGAAAAGATCATTTTTCCTCTCTCGCCACAATACAGAGTAATACTCATTAGCTGCTTGCTATAAAGCCATAAAAGCTTCACACCATCAAGGTCTCTGTGCAGAAACTAAAACCTGATACAGGACACTTGAGGCACAAAAGCATCACACCAACAATGGCAAGATAGCAGTTGTGCTTCAGAATCCAAACAATGATACAAGACCATCTTGAAGGACGAGGCTCAAAGAGCAAACAGGAAGACTGCTTTCTAGGTGCTAAACTCCACCAGTACTCAGTGTATACAGAAGACGTTCAGCTAATCTTGTGGGACAGAACAATTCTCTCTCTTCCCAAAGAGACAGACAAAACCACAGCAACTACAAACATGAAATGTGTACAATTATCCTGAATCATGTAAGGGTTGGTACAAGAAGTTTACCAATGAAGATGACAAAATTGAACAACAGTGGGGCAACAGTTACATTCACAGAACCAGAGAAGAGTTGAAGCTGGAGGGGGCCTCTGGAGATGATATAGTCAAGCGCTTCCCCCCAACCCCACCCTCCCAAAGCAGAGTCAAGTAGAGCAAGCTTGGTTACCCTTCCACCCATCCAGGTATTTTTTCAGCTCAGAACCTAAAAAAGCTTACCATTTTTTCACCACAGTCATTTTTCTTGACTTCCTTTCTGGAGGTTAAAGAGTTCAAGAAGTAAGATATGTGAGACTCCAGGACAAGGAGAAAAACAAGGGTAGATAGGTACTCATTCACATCAGCCTTTATCAACTGCTCTTTACTTCCTAAAGCTCATCAAAAAGACAACACATGTTCTAAGATGGGAGGAGGACGGTGTGCCAGTCCATGTGAATCAGCAGGGTTCGTTTGAAAGAACTGAACTAAATTCTGAACTAGAACTTGAGACCGCAGCTCATCCACAGGGTTACTTGTTAGGCACTGGCATTCAGCTCATTAATACCTCTTTAGAATTCATGTCATATGGGTTCTCATTGAGAATGTGTCACATGACAGAAGAGGAATAAGAAACATGTGCTAGAAAATGCAGTGTTCCAGAAAGGTGTCCTGGGGCAGGGGATCTCTCTGCAGGACCAAGGAGCAATCTGTATCAAGGTATTTCACCTCTTTCATTTTCAAAGTAGTCCTCAGTCCTCCAGCCAGCAATGAAATAGAGAAATTGTATCAGAGAGCTATAAGAGAAGAAATTCTTAACTGCATAGCATTGAAACAAACCGAACATTAGAAGGGCTTAAAGTTGTTGAGATCTTATACAGCTGCACTCCCGGACCTAAAAGAAAAACAGTGTGTGTGGGCTGGTGGAAGACAACACTGCATAGCAAAGCTGATTTTAAGTGCAGACACTTCCCAATTATAAAATATTTAAAGCATCCATAAAAATAATAGCAGTTCCTGAAGCTAATGCAAAGATTATTAACATGCCAAGTGTCAAACATGGTAAGAATATTCAAGCTAGTGTCAAAAGCATTACTGTACCACAGTACGGAGGATAGCAGATGGACCATGATATACAGGTATACAGCCAACCTGCAGCCAAAAAGAAGTTTTATACCAAGCAGATATTTGTCCTCTTTCCTCAGGGTAGGGATTGTGGCAGCAAACCGTCCCTTCTCTGCTGCCCTCTTTCTTCAAGTCACATCTATATTAGATAGCATGAGCAGAGGCAGGTGGATTGGGCACAACATCCAGATCTGATTATTACTGATGTGCCCCACACGTATGATGGAGAGGGACCACAGCACACAGCCCTCCAGCACAACACCTCCTGCTTTACACTGCTGGAGGAGGAAAAGACTTCACCTGGAGGCATCAGGCTTCACTGATGAGCCTCCCAGAACAGAAGCTTTTCAATTTGGACTTAAACCTGATGTAAAAGACACTGATGCTTCAAGTCAACAGAAACTGCAGGAGCCTAACCCTTTACAAGTCTTTCTACGTTTTCCCACCTAAAGCAGAGGCTGAGCAAAAGGATTTATCCAAAAGGATAAATCAATCTGACTTTGGTGCCTCTCTACAAAGCTTCAGCAGTATGGGTTCATCTTCAGATCACTCTTGTCCGACAGCCTGCCATGGCATTGCTATGACCAGTACTTTACACAGTGGTAACAACACTCATGGCATCCTGGAAGGGCAGCAAACACTTGACTAAGTTCCGGAATTTAATTCTGTCTTCCAAAACAGTAGAAAAGCGGGACATAGCACAACCAGTTTTCTGGGTCTCCACCAATGTAATTCTCTTGAATCCACTGCTGCTAATAAATTGCAGAACATGTGACATGCAAAGACTGGTCTCACTACAGACAGCTCTGAAGAGTATCAAGGAGGAACAGAATCAAGCAATTTCCAAATAGTTGTTTCTAGTTTTCAGGAAGGTAGTAAGTCCCTCTGTAAGGCTAGCAATATGACAATTTTCTGACTGCTGTTAGGCGACTTAGGACATTGCATATATGAATAGAAAGGCGTTGGAACCCTTTCAAGGAAGTCAGTCATTTTGATTCTGGATGACTCTGTACTACTGCTAGAAGCACACCACCTCTGTTTACAGCTGTCACTGTTGCAGAAACAGAATCTCACTTGACATCCTTTTCAGGTTAAGCACTTCATTAAAATTGCTCAAGATACAGATTATGTCAAAATTAAAATGATCCAATCAATCTGAAAAGCATTAAATACAGAAATATATTAGCTGCATATGCAATTGAACACACCATCAAATTACACCTAACTCCTTCCTAAGCTCAGCTATTTCTCTAGCAATGTGTCATGGGCCTTTTACAGAGGGACTTGAACCTCCTACCACAGAAATCCACAACTGAACACTTTCAAAAACCACGTGCTGTGTATCCAAAAATACCTTTAACAGATCCCAAACCCGAAACCCATCGCCTCCACAGAGGGATTTGTGACACAACAAACAAGGAAGATTGTCAGTTTATCTGCAGTCAAGTCCCACTACAAACCCAATTTGCTACAACAAAGCTCCTCCTGCTATTTTTCTTAGGCCAGTGAGCTCCTCATAGATAGATCTCTTTCAAGAGTTTAGCAGACATTCAAAATACTACATGAAAAACACAAGGTGCAAGAAAATTTATTCTTTTCTGAGTATTATCAGCAAAAGGAAGAAGGCGGCTAAAAAGCCTCTCTGAGCAGAGCACTAATTCTGCTACCACATCTCAAACATCTAACCTCTAAAGCTGAGCAAAGCAGAGGAGACACAACGAATCTACCAGTTAAGGACTGAAGACAACCAAGGTATCAAGCCATATATGGAAACATGTAGCAACCGTCACCGAAAGGCAGCAACTTTACTTGCTATTTTAAGGACTTCTGTTTTCATAACACTCTCCAAAAACTAGAAGTACCACTTTGTGCAGTATTTGGAGTGATGTTTGACAATTTTTCAAACATTAGAGTCACTATAAAAAGTTGCTATTACTCAGAAAGATACTCAAGCAGATTTCAAATTAGGAAGGGGACTCTTTATCACATTATTTCCTTCACTTAATAAAACTTTTCCCACTAGCATAATTGGGACTGCCATACTTGTTAGAGCAAGGGAGTGTTTAATAGTAAAAAGTGATTTTTTTTTAAATTTTAAAGCCCCCTAACACCTGCTTGGCTAATAACAGGTGCCGGCTCAGCTGGGAGGGGTTAACCACAATACAGCACTTCAGATTTTTTTTGTTGTTGTTGTTAATTATGCATATGTTAATCTTGCAGGTAGGAAATGTCAATAAAACAAGGAAAAAAGTGTACATCTATTTTTCAGTAATATTTACCAGTCATGCTGCTGTCTCTGTTTATTCCATTATGAAGTTTACAGTGAACAAATGCTGCATCAAATAACCATGATCCAAAGAGGTTCAAGATGCTGTTAACCTTTGGCCTGCGAGGAGCTGGTAGTGGCCGTGGCTCGGAACTTGTCTGGTTTGGGCTAGAGAGTGGAGAAGTAGAGGAAGGTTGATGCTGCACTTTTGAAGTATGTGCAGTAGTTACCTATTTGAACAGAAGAACAGATCAGCTCCTAGAAGCAAGGAAATTACTTCCTCCATCCGAGGAAACTATCAAAAGGGTCAGCTACTTAAATGCAGAATATAGAATCTTACAGTGCTGGTTTTCATTGTTGCTTTATTCACAGTCACTGCCCGATGCCTTCGGTTATGGGGCGGAGTAGTGTTGATAGCAGTGTTCTGGGGCATGCTCAGCCTATTTACTGGCGTGGGTGGTGCACTATCTGACCGGGGTCGTGAAATGCCTGTAGATCAAGAAATAAAGCAAGCTTTCAGCAAGAATTCCATAGGCTCATACACAGCAACCCAGTTAGTAAGCATTTGGGCCTTCTGTAAACAGAATAGCTTTCCCCCCACCCCCCAAAACAGCAGTAGTAAGAAAAACATCTTTCCCCTTTTACAGAAATAAATGCACAAGCAACAGAAAACCCTACTTGCATTAGATAAGCAAACGACTAAAAAAGACCAAGGAATGCGACACCTTAAGAACATGGAAAATGGCACGCGGGATAACCAATTCTAGGAGAAGGCAGAGGAAAAGGGGCAAGGTTCACTTGCCAAAGCTAATTTAACAGCTCACTCCTGCCAAAATTCAGATGCCTCTCACCTTTGCCTTTCTTTCCCAACCGTACCTCTCATGCCCCATTCTGAGACAGCTCTAAGACATCTGACCCTTCAGAGCCAACTTAGCTCACTAAATTAAGATGAAACCCATCCACCATGCAGTTTTCTGCTGGTTTTTTGAGCTGAATCAGCTTGCTCAACAGGCAAACACTAAGTCAGTACAAGACGTGGGGTAAGAAGGCAGAGCAAGCTATAATTTTTCTGGCAGCAGCAGAACATTAGATCAATCTCCACCCGACTTCAGGGAAATACTCACAGTGTATAAAGCTACTCCTTCCAGTCAGAACGAGAAGCAACTAGCCCTGTGCAAAACCTGAAGTGACAAACACCACTTCTTCCCATTTTAATGAATACCACCACCCTCATAGCCCATTTGAAAAATTAAATGTGGTATTACAGTGTGCTTGAAGATTTGACACAGATTTTTTGACCATGTGTCGTGGTTTAGCCCCAGTCAGCAACATGACACCATGTTAATTAAAGCACACAAGCACTTTTCCTAACACATTACAGAGCAACTAACTCCTACTAAACCATTAGTGTTACACCCCACGCAGAGGGCAGTGTGTGCACTATGAAATATACAGGTTTGGTACACCTTTTTGGAAAAGAGGATGCAGCAGTTTGCCAAGCTTACACATCATGTAAGTACATATCAGGGAGGGCGAGATAAAAACCATGTGCTTTGGCACTTGGGGTAGAAGGCAATGAGGTCTCCCATTAGCCTTAGCTGAAGGGGTCCATACTGCAGCTCTAAAGTCTGCCTGCGCACGCTCTCGCATCCACACCTACAGCTTGAATTTAGTTTCAGCAAAAGCTCTCCTGTGCCCGAGTGCATCATAGCCTGCAGCCTCTGCCTCTAAAGTCCAGGTGGGCTATCATCACCCTAGGTGTTTCATCTTGCTATATGAGATCTTCAGAAGTCTGAAGCCTCCGATGTGACACCCTATCAAAAGCTCGTGTAGACAGCAAAGCTGTGGCATGCTTATGGGAGAGCCTGGGCTGCTAGGGGCTCACAGAGGCACTCCACAGCTGGCCAGCATGGAAGACCTCAACCCCAGATACCACCACACACCCCCACCACTGCATCCAGACAAGAAGTTGTGTATGGGATCACTGTCACCCAGTGGGAATGGAGTGTCAGGCAGCCAGATGCAGAACTCAAAAAGCACTACCACACCATTAGTGGGTTAAAGGTCTCAGATAAGAACCCCAAGACTGTTTTCAAGGTCCAAGAGGAATTCACTACAACAGCTATCCCAGCAGAGGTGCATACCCTGTGCAAAGCTAACAGCTCCTCAGCTTCTTCCTCTGCCTCCACTGCAAGGTACGCTCCTCATGAGTCTGACATTACTAACTATTTTATTCACTGAAAATTAATTACTAACCACATTTTCACAAAAACCTTGGATACAGTATTTTTCCGCCCTCAATACATACTATATTTAACAGCTTTTTCAAAAAACATTTTTAATTCAGCTTAAACAGCCAGTAAAAGACACTTCAGAACACCTACCAACACGCAATTGGACTTTTTTTTTTAATTATTGTTCCAGTACAGACTGCCAAATCCTATTATCATAGGTAGGACGACAGAGTTTGACAGAGTAACAAGAAGGTTGTTTACATAAGTTTAGGCCATATATTGCCTATATACAATCCTCCTTTAACAAATTATGATATTATTTGACAGACTAGTGAATATTTTAAATTTCACATCTAATATTAATAAAAAGCAATCATTAAAATTCCTTAAAATTGGTGCAAGAGATCTGGAAGAATACACTGGACAAAAGTTTCAAGATTCAATATCACAGCTTAAGATGACGATTTGCTCTTTTACATCACTAAACTTTTTAAACAACGCTATTTCTACAAAAGTGGAATCTAGAGTGACAAAAACTTGTTTGCAGTGGGAAATACAATACCTTATCCTTACATTATTTTTACAGAAACACAGAATGTATTTCTAGTAAAAAGGATCTTATAATTCAGTGAGACAGGAGGATCTTGAGGTGCTTTGCTTAAAAGTACTAAACCATTGAGGTTTTTCCAAAAGACAAAACAACATATAAAAGCTGACAGTCTAATTCCACAGCCAACTTTTTTTCTGAACACAGTTTATGTATCTGCTGAAGTCTTCTGCAGTCTCGCATCAGCTCACACTTCTGGCAGATTACAACATTTGTTTGCATACATTTAAGCAAAAAAGCGGTAGGAGACAGGCAGCTCTTCAGAGTTTATAATAGCACGTTATCTCTGAAGAATTTTTAATAAGCCTGAAGCATACTAAGAATGATGCCTTAGATTTCAGGTGCTATACAGTGTTACTTAAAACTTACTAGCCAGTGCTTACATCTACTTTACCTCTCAGTCAAACTTGAGCTACTCAGTTTCCAGTTACAAAGAAACACAGCTTTTCTTCTCAGCAGTACTAGTCACCCACTAGTCGTAAATTACATGAAACTGGCACTTGTAGTACAATGATCAGAAGATGACAGTCAAAACTCAGTACCTTATAAAAACAGGCACCACACCCAGCTGTTGCCACAAAGTTTATAAACAAAACAGTCAGTGCTCACAACATGCTAAAAGCAAAACACTTGCATTGTTGATTAGACAAAAAGAGAAAGAAGCCTTGTTTGGGGAAGAGATGGCTAGTTTTATTTTAGACTTCAGATTTATTTGTTTGTTTTGCATTTGAAACTAAGGCCATCTACAACTTCATGCATTCAAATATTATTATTATTATGTACACAGGAGGTCACTGAGAAGTGACCTGAGGTCCCTTCCCTACCAATTCCACGATATACTTGCAAAGGATAAATTTTTACGGCTGTATTTATGGAGAAGACAGATTTAAACAGAATAAAGTAATGATTAAGTTACTATTCCTAGCTGTCCACAGGTAAGACAAAAGCATTACCTAGGAATGCATCCACTAAACAGCTGATCCCACGCATGGCACGAAAGAATATTTGAGGAAGATGTTTAAGGCAGGGGTACTGATTCAGTTCTTGAGTCATCCCACTCACATTCAGAAACTGCTCCTGAAATTTGGGGGTAGAGCTAATAATGGCTGGGTTACTCAAATCCACAGGATTACTGCACACACAGAGAGCAAAATATATTGTAGTCAGTTTAAGAACAGCTGTTAGGATTTTCAATACTTAAAGATGCAATAGTTTAAGGCATTTAAATAACACCACCACCAAACAACATCCAGTATCAATATATTTTTAGCTGTTATTCCATCACAGGAAGTCAATTTTAACTTCTTGGTGTCTTCATTTCAAACATTACCCAAATACGCTGAATAACTCTATTATGATCCAATGAACCAGAGCATATACCTGACAGAATAATTCCACCATTGCAGTAATATTACTTAGTCATGAGGTCTTTTGACCTCAGTTTAAGAGGTCCTTACATTGTTAGAACTACTCCAAAAGGTAAGCACTGAATTAAATATTGCCAGCAACCAGTGACAAGAAAAGGAATGGGCTGTAAAAGTTTGAGCAATTTTTCCAGACTGATACAAATCCTGTAACAGCAATGTGACATTACTATCACAAATGAAGAAAAAGAACAGATTTTTTTTTTTAGTTACTTAAGAAGCAGATTTTGAACAGTCTAACATTTATCTAGCTTTAATTAGCACATAATGTTTATATAAAAAGGTTACTATTCTGGCTGTTCAGAACACTAATGCCATGCCATTCCCAAGAATCTTTAAAACCAAGCATGCCACTTGGTTCTGCTGTGTATTTAATGAAGAGAAACACAGATGTTAAAATTAACTGTATAGCTTTCTTCATGGAAACAGAGATACACCCATTTTAAAAATAATCTTTTGTAGGTTAAATTTAACACCCTGGAGAATAAATGGAAGCAGTATACATCTCAGAGCTATTGTTCCACTTTTCCTGTTTGCTATCTCAGAGAAACAAAATTGTATTGAAGTCTTGTTTTTCAGATCCTCCAAAATGCCAAATAGCTAAAAACTTTTTAATTAAATGAACCAGTTTACATTCTGAAGGAGTCAAAGAGTTCAAAGTTGAACAACCCACTCACAACCTTGCCCTGGACTGCTACAGGGCACTGGCACAACAAGCCTCTCGCATTTTAGTCTATTTAGGTGCTTAATCTTAGCAATCTCCAGAGAAATTTTTCATTTATCATGCGAATTTACAGAAATGATGCAAGAATATGAACAATGAATGGCTGTAATTACAATACCTCAGCATATGTAAAAAGCGAAACCAAGTTTGTGCAATGCACTCATTATCCATTTCAGGAGGAATCAGACCAGCATCTTCATCGGGAATTTTAAATGGAGGAAATGAAGGTCCGTACGTAAAACGCAGCAATCTAGAAAGCAAGTTCAGACACATCTGTCATTCAGTTAATGCTCCTCAAAAATTTAACATTGCATTTGAGCCTCAGCAGTCCACAGGTGAGCCCACAAGCAGCAACCCAACATCCCAAGTTTTCCTAGAGATCCCTGTTTCATACAATCATTTAGCCCTCTTAGAGCTTTAAAGGGTGCATGCCTTGGAGCCTGCCCAAAGGTCCAACCAAATCAAAGAGCTGTTAATGCATAACACCCCATAGAAGCTCTCCCATCTGTTTAGCCAGGGGGGCTACCAATTCACACAGGCACATACATAACTGACAAGATAGTACATAAAAATGGAGGGGGGTGGGGGGGAAGAGGAATTTAAGCCCTTATCTTCAAGGCTCTTTAGTTAACGTGTCTGATGACACCAGCAAGTCACATTAGGTTGCAGGTCTAAACTACAAGTTACTGATGACTTACAATTTAGACCAGCACACTGAGCAACACTCGATGCCATCCTACAATCAGCACAGGATTTGCAATCCACAGAGTAGCAAGCTCTTCAAAAAAGACGCACTACATTTTGCAGAAGCTAGGAGTTGCAGAACAGTAAAGAGCAAACCCGCAGAGGGTTTCACAGCAATGCAGTATCATGAGGATAATGGCTTAGATAAATGGAGATCTTTCTCTAGATGTGCTATAACTACCTGACAAGTCACCAATAAGCTTCGCTGAGCCACTGCTGTCTGATTTGACCCCTGCTTCATCCCCAGCTTTGCAAACTCATAGATCAATTTCCCTGATCAACAAAATCTTGGTGTTCTCTAAAGGGATGGAAGAGATCAGAGTTGCACTTTCTCAATATCCTAGCATTCCCAGAAATCAGTTTTTGCCTTTCCCTAAACTAAACTCGCTTTTAGCACCATTTCTTGGTTCAATTATTGTGCCCTTATTTAAGGTAAGAGTTGCTTGTAATGGACAAGAAATGTCCCATTCATCATTGCCCACTTATAAAGACATGTAGTTTTACAGAGATAAAGTCATTACAACTAGGAGAAACGGGAGGAGAGCAGAAGCCCTCAGCCAACTTCTAAACCAAGAGTTAAATAGGCTGAATTACCATCTTCCACTTCCCCCAGCACTGGGCACTACAGTAACTTGCAGCCAACTAACACAAAATACACTGAAAGTGTGTTTGGAATCCCAGGCTGTCGTAGTAACCAGCTTGGATAGAAACGAAAGTGAGTTTTAGGGCATGAGGCCTTTGAGTCCAAACCAGAAACACACACACCTGTACCAGGCAGTAACTGCTCCCCAGCACGCCACACTGATGCCCCAGTGCCCGTTTACATTTAGTGCCCCAGAGGCATCAACCCATAGTAGGTTTTTGCTGAGGAATTACCTAGCTCTGACAAACACAGAAAATCTGGGCACACCCCATGCAAAGTCATGCCCTGCATCTCTGTTCTGTGGTAGACTGCACTGCTTCACAACTCTCCCCTTATGAGCTGCAGGAAATCAGGTTTTCAAGGAGCATGACCAAATCTTAAATGGAATTTGGAATGTTTTCAAGAATGACCAAAACCAGAAATAAATTGCAATCTACACATCCAAGGCAGTTAAAATAGACTTAAAGCAGCCTAGATAGGTAAAAGAAGTATCTATTGGTATGGCAACACAAGTAAGACCCTAGTTTCATCCTGCTATTAAGTCATAGCCATGGATACAGATTAACACTGCATATATGTAGAGATTTCCAAATATAATTTTCCATATGGTTTTAATTTGAGATATTTATTCTCAGCTTATCACTAATAACCCAATTCAGAAAACTGTTTACTAAAACAACACTTAGAATCATAGAATCATTACGGTTGGAAAAAACCTCTAGGATCATCAAGTCCAACCGTCAACCCAATGCTACCATGTCCCCTAAACCATGCCCTTAAGTGCCACATCTATACGTTTTTTGAACTCCTCCAGGGATGGTGACTCCACCACCTCTCTGGGCAGCCTGTTCCAGTGCCTGACTTTAACTGTTTGAAGCTGAAGCTTCATTGAAGTATTAGAAGTGCAGCTTAAAATACCACTGAACTTAAAGTTAGCCTCAGAGGAGTTCAGCTTTCTATGTATTGGGTGTAAACCAACATTACTGAAGAGCAGACTAAAACATTACAGAAAACCTGCAGATTACTATGCACCAACAGAACTAAGACTGTTAGTCAACAGTGGAAGATGAAGTGTGGGCATAGTGCATGGAGCAGAACACCAACACATGTTTTGAGACAGAGCTGTTCTTTTCAGATCAGTGAATCACAAAATATTTTCTGTTATGCAACGCTGCATCTAACGAGATAATAACAGCTCAAGAAATAGCGTGGGAAATACACAGAACTTGTTAAACCTGTGGGAAACAAAGCTGCAACACAAGTAGCTCCATAACCTGGAAAAAAAATCTATCCACACTTGGAATTTTGACAGGTAATTCAAAAGCAAGTGTTTTCAGAGTTAAAATAAACCCTTGCAGAAAAGCATACTATCGAATTTTTCACAATGCAGTGATTTTAATACATCTTTGAACTTCCATAGAAATGGTTACTGACGTCTCAGGAGAGCTGGGAGGAGGAGACTTAGACCCCTGCTCCTCACCAATTAATCTCGTTCTTTCCTCCATGAGGCCGAGATTTGTCCCGCGAAGATTTCATACCACAAAGACCCCAATATTAAGGGTACTTGAGACTCCCCTCACTGTTCAGGGCATTCTACTACAGCCTAACCTCTCCCGCAGCCCACAGATCTGCACTGTTCCCATGCCCAGCAAGGCTTGACACAGCTGTCCTCCGATACTCTCTGGAGCAGAGTGCCGCTGCTCAGAGAAGAGCCTGCAGCCTGCCTCTGGCCCATCGCATCCCTACCGCCAGGGCACAACCACCAGCAGCTATCGCACAGCTTCAGCTCCAAAGGGCAGGAAAGGCAGAGTTCAAAAGTCAGCTCAAACACAGCAACATGCAGTAGTAACAAGCACCTAATAGTTTTGGTGGCGACTGCCATTAAACACACAGACTACACAAATATTCATGACTCACTCTTCACAGGACACGAAGAGTCACAGTGATGGAGACTACGATACACACACTGTAAAGTGCTACATATCAGAAAGATGTTGAGATTACACAATAACAGAGACAATCCAATTCAGATCTTCACTTGCAACACAAAGACACACACAAACAGTAAAAGCCAAGGACATTAGCAAGATCTCTCACTTTGTTTTGCTCGTTCACTTTTGGATGGCTGTGCCTTCCACAAATAAGCAACTCCAGAGAAAAACCATGTATAACTGATCATCCCCATATACGTGTGTTTATTTCCATGGGATTTCTCCTACCTGGAAGTAAGGGCACAGATGACCTTGCTCCACTGCTCAACTACTGCAGGGTGATGCCGCCAGTTGGCCACCATCTCTTTGGCAGTTTTCCAGTAAGGTGGTGTCGGAAAGCACCGTGTACAAGCTAGTAACCACACCTCAAAGAGCACGCCAATTAATTTTTCAGCCAGATTCTCAGCAATGCCACCTTGTAACAGAAACAAAGCGTGCCTTTAGTGAGTATTCAATCTAAACTTCAAATATCTCCCCAAGGGGATTTCAGTTTAAATGCATAAAGATTCTGAAGTTCTTATTTTTTTTCATCCTTTTTTGTTTAAGAGTGATTCCTGATTGCTTCCTACAGCCAATTAACCTTTTTAGAAGCACAAACATAATATATAAAGCCCAGCCACATACATGTGTCACTAAGGGACACTGGGAATTCACCAATCTTAGGCTGTTTTCTATTGCACTCTATCTATATTGATGCCTTTTTTTTTTTAAAAATAGGTATACACTGACAATATTATTTTCCAGTAGGCAGGCCAAATAGCAAGACACATAGGGGTTTCAGTGAAACAAATAGGGAACAACATTATCCAAAACCTTTCACTGTGAACTGTCCCTGTACAGTTATTATTGCGCAAAAATACATTTAGCAGAACTCAGCTCCAAATCATCTAGTCTTTTCTGACAATGCTTTATTTCAGAATAGTGTAGCAGAATTAGGAGCAATCTATTGCACTTCGGTGGCTACGAACAGTTTTTAACAGGTTTCCCCCACCCCCCTGGCAGCTCAACATCAAGCAGAGTCAAAGGTTTTTCCGGTAATTGAAGCAAATGGAAGATGAACATGAACCTTGCACAGTTGGAGCTGCTAGAAGAGTGTCATTGATCTGAAGAAGAAATAATAATAAAACCTCCCAGGTTTCTCTTGCCATAATTGTCGATTCGCGAGCCAGTTTCTGGACAGCTTTCAAAACCTGCAAGCACAATCTAATCTGACTAGATCCTGGGTCTGGCCTGCAAGAGAAGAAAACAATACTTGAGTCTCTAAACAAGAGCTATAAAGTGATGCATACAGTAATCTGAACTTTGAGCAGTTACAAGAGGAAACATCAATAACATTGAACAAGAGTCAAGAAAATGAGTTAACATGCTTCCATGCACCCTAACTCTGTCTCCAAGCATCCTAACTCTGCCTTAATGAGTACAAGATGTACCATAACATTCTTCTCTACATGACACAGAACTCATCACCATAGAGTGAACACTAACTGGAGGAAGCACAACCCATTATCCCAAAGGAATTTGTCTTAGACCAAGCAATGAGAATGTAGTTGAGACATCACTAATTGTTACATACATAGTTCAGAAGGAAAATGGCAAAATTAGGAGAAAATATTGTTAGCAAACTAATTTAAATTCTTCCTAGTTCTCCTCTTGCTTCCAAATGTGGATCCAAATTTTACACAGTTCCTTGGATTTAGAAAAAAAATCTGGAAAAATGTCATTCAATAGGAAAACCAGACTAAAAGAAGAGGAGTAAATAAGGAAGACAGGGAACAAGTTGATATTATAAAGGTTTTCCCTATAGTAACAACCAGTTCCACACTGTCACTGCTGAGTCACTCAACAAGAAGTGTTGCAGAAGCAGCACAAAGCAGCATGCTCTCTTCCCACTAGTTAGTTTGGACAAGGCAGAACAGGTACAAAATAGCAACATGAAACGTTCTGGGCAGTATCTGAGGACACTGGTAAACAAAGCTGAGGAAGCCTCAAAGTTTAAAAGGGTGAAAGAGGAGATTACAAATAGGAGTGTGCAATAAATACGTGCAAGCTGTATTTCAACTTGTGAGCCATTTCCTCATCCCTCCTAATCACTTACTGAAGGATGACTAAAGAGGTCATAAAAATATTACCTTCCACTGGACTACCAAGTAGTATTATCAGATTCCTGCCAAACATTTTCAATGTGGTATAACCCACAAGTCATGTTGCATGGTAAGCATCTTAAGAAAAGCAGATCTCTATCTAGTGGATCAGCATGTTCTTAGAGAATAGCAGCTCGCGTTGAGATCGCTTATTAACAGACATGCTCTAAAAATACTATCAACTCTTATCCTGATCGAATAAATGTTGTGTTAGAGTATAGGAAACAAGATTACAAAGAGACAAGATAATATCTAATGCAAAAATTGCAGACTACTAGTCACAGTTCAGGACTTCATTGGGTTGCTTGATGCTAGTGCTAGATCCTAACAGGTAGCCTCCGTAGAACAACAACGCTTGGGACAAGTAAGCCCTGCCTTGGTTATAGCACTATTTTTTCCCTGAGCAACAACAGAGCAGATACTTTAATCAAAAGATATCCTTTATCTTGATAGGCTTGAAGTTTCAAAGCCTGTTTCAAGACTTGTCTCCCTAATGATTTCAGGAATCTAAATAAAGGGGGCTTACATGTAGGAGCTCCACATGCAAGATGACTAATAGGATACTTCTGCGCTAATCTGGTAAAGGCAACTCTAAGTCCCCACCCATCTATCAGTTCCTCTTGTCCACAAAGTCAACTGAATGGCAAACTTGGTTGCAGCATTTTGCAGATTCTTGTCCAGATTTCTACAGAACCTGGCCTTTTCATTCCCACACTCCTTTGCAACAAGAATTGTTCTTGTTATTTCATATGAGAAGCAGAATTTATTACAAAAAAGTGACTGTCCAAGTGCAATAGACACATGTTCCATGGTCTCTCAAGCAATTCCAGACATTTTAGTTGCACAGAAGAGCCTTGTATCTACACTTGAATCTCCTGGGGGGGGGAGGCAGGGGTAGAGTGTTCTCATATTTTCTTTCTGTGTTTCCAACAACAGTTTGCAGCACTGAAACTTTATCTGACAGCAGTAACTACCACTGCTGCTTAAGTAATCTGCAAGGCTTCCTCAATATCGTAGGGTTGCTAGAGACGGAAAGCCTGGGGGTTGCGTGGGGACTGCTCAAACACATCAAGAAAAAAAGTGTTCGTTTCACTGGGGTGGACAGAAGGTCAGTGCTGGAGGGAAGGATGCAAGCACCCTCTCTCCAGTCAGTCCGGCAGACAGGAAAGGCAACCTGACTCACCCATCTTTCACTGTTCTTATTTTTCAGCACCACACTATTTCACAGACTGTGCATGTAAACATTTGATTCAGCTGAGCATTCAAACTAGAATGTTTTATACACACCTGCTTTGTATTTGGTGTATGTGTGTTCCTGAGATGCTATTTAATTTGAACTGCTCACTTAAGGTTGCTGCATATCACACCTCAACTGTACATCCTCCTCAGGGTCCGAAACCCTCACCACAACTCTGGGCCACCACTTTTAAGGCAGCCAAACCAACAGCTACATCATTTCCAGGAAACCAGGATGAGGAAGGAAGCTTTTAATCACAAACCTCCATAGGATATAGGCTTATAATAAAGGCTTAGTATTCTCAACACAAGAACAGAAGTTTTTTCCAGGAGATGGTTCAATGCAGGTTGCTACAAGAGCTCCTGTTTAAGTATTCTATGGGAGCCCATCAGCACCAGCAACCTGCATTAATTGGTTAAAACCAGAAAATATTCTCCTCTTCCCCTCCACAGGCACATGAGAATATGAGCCTTTGCTTTCACTCAAGCAAGGTGCGCACAACTCAGTTCTGCATTTAATTTCCTTTATAGAATGTCTTCCTGTTGCTGGAGTGAATTCTGAACACAGCTCCCTGAAGAACAAAACTTGAACTTTAAGTTCTTTTTCTTAAAAACAGAGTAGGAACTTTAACATCAAGTGTTGACAATAACAGCCATGAAAAATAGTGTTTCAGATACATCTCAGAGGCTTTTGAAGGAAAAACAATAGAATAGTTATACTGAGGAGGGGAGGGTGGGGAGAGGCAAGTGTTTAAAATAATTATTTTCCAGCCCTTCCTATCTCTGGATGTTAATAATTTTCTTCAACAGCCACTATGTGCAGTCTATTACTCTGCATAAAGTTCTATCATCGAAGCTGGGACAGAAGGATGGAATGGCAGGTTGTGCCAACAGCATGCAAGAAACAAGACTACTGAACTACCTGCTACCAGGGCCCCTGGTGTGAAAGCAGTCAAGGGATCATAGCAAGAACTACTGAATGGACTAGTGAAGAACTCGTTCTCTGCTGTGCCACGGGAGTAAAGATTCCCAGACAGTAGATTCTATTCTGCATGTATGAAAGCTTAAAGACAACCTTCTGCAGAAGTCTAATCCAGAAGCATGCTTTCCTCAGATTTGTGCTGTTGCCCTGACTATCCTTTAATGGGAATTAAAACACCTTTTTCACTACAAGTTAAGAGCAATGACAACTCAGGTTAGGTAGTAGACTTTCAGGCAATCAATAAATAGCAATGAACTCCTCATCTGAATTTGTACGAGTTATTACTCAAAGCCCTTCATTAACAAAGCCTTCAGGTAAAGTTAAGTGATCCAAGCGCAGCAGAGCACTTTGAAGGCCACTTGCAGTGATACATTATTAATACCGCTAAAGCAGATGATCTGGTACTTACAGACCTATACTAAACGTTGATCTGAAGTAATTTCAGGTAGCTAATATTTAAGTACTATTTCACACGGCACCATTAAATAATCTCCTCTTACTTATCCAACACATGTTTTCAACAGCAGCAGTTAAACTTGTCATAAACTATAAACCAAGTATGATATTTGAGCACTCTGACAGTATAACTTTGTCCAAGACCTAGAAGCATGTGTATCTCAACATCATCATCCAAGGATGTCTTACGTAACACCAGGCTGTCAGATAGCAAGCACTCCTCTGCAGGATTCTTTTGAAACTACCAGCAAAAGATGGTCAGCATAATTATGCCCATTTAACAGGCAGCAAGATGCAGGCACAAAGCAGCCACTTACTGCAAGATCCTCCAGCACATCAGAAATGTGGTTGTCTTGAGTAAACAAAGCACGGGATTGCCATGATGTGCTCTTAGTTATCTCAGTTTTATACCATACCAAGCACGTGGTCACACAGCGATGTTATTTAACCTTTCCCCCCACCCTCCAGTCATCTAATAGAGATGGTTCTTGAAGTTCTTAGAACAGTAAACATTCAAGTCTACGAACAATCTGTAATTCTAATTACCTAAACACAGCACCAACAACTCAATTTTCTACTGAAAACTATAAAACAGGTTTCAAGAGACACCTTCCTCCTAACTTTGCAACGACAGCAGTCTTATTTTAATCAAGAGCCTCCATGGCTCTTCAGGCCTCTTTGACAGGTTACTAGCTGACTACAGCCTCCAATTCCTGAGCCTCCTGAGTGTCCCAGCCCTAACACTCACCTCGGAACAAAGAGATTTTGGAGATGTTTGAGAATGTTTTGAACATAAAGGTTTGGTTCCTTAATAACTGGCAAAGGAATGGAGTCCTTAGGTAATACAAGAGCCATAATCCAATCTGTATATACATCGACACAGTATTTCACAGTATCGCCATCCAGAGGGAGGGTCAGTCCATAACAAACCACCTCCATAGTCCATTTTACCTAACCAAAAACAAAAGTTATTAAAAATAAATATTAGCAAGGAAACAATAGTCAGTGCACATGGGTTCTAACTTAAAATAACAGTAATTACGTGGTACAGACAACTCTAACATACACTGCATGAAAACACCAAGTCATTATTTTTTATATCATGACATTATGAAGATTACGAATAAATGGCAAATCGCTCTAAAACCTGAATCTCTTTAGTCTAACCTGTAGAGAGAACTCATCAGAACACACGAAAGCTGATGTAATGGAAGATTTTCAAATTCTAGTAAATACTTGTACTATACAAAGACTTTTTTTAAAAGTCACATACTGTTGCTTTAAAATTGAAGGTAATTAGAAAGGCTTTATTTGTTACCTGCTAAATTCCTTGGTAGGTTTTTTTGGGGGGTTGTGGGTTCTTTGTTTGTTTGTTTTTTGCTTTAGCCTGAATTTCTTGGTACAGTAGCTCAGATAAACACTTACTACTAGGTCATGAAGTACACTGTTGCTATGAACTAGCTGTTAATAGAAGCCTTATGTAAATTACTAACCTAAAAACATAGCACACTTCATAAAACTTGGACTATTAAAGAGAAAAATAAAAAAGGCTACAGAAAATCATTAAGTTGCCACTCTAGCATGAAGGAAACTATGATCTCTAAGAAAATGCACTTACTTCTTTGTCTGTTTTTAGTAAACTCTCACTTCCAACAGATGATGTAATTAAAGCTTGTCCAAGAGGACGCACCACTGCATTTGCCACTTCTCTCCCCACGTTTTCAGGATAGCTGTGAAGTACACTGGTATTACCCTGATCATTCTGAATGACAAGATGCAAGGATCTCCACTCTGAGTACATAGTGCCTCTATGCTACAATCCAAATAAAACCTGGGGGGCAAGGAAGAAAAAAAAAAGACATAATTAGTAGAAATGTCTATGACATGAGTTACCAAAACTGAGGCTGTTTGCCATGTACCCTTGAAAATTCAAGATGCACGTGTCCATGTCATACACTTGAAGACCTAGAAGAGACTCCAACAGCTGCTTTTCAACCTTAATATGTTTTTTTTAATATAGCCTTGAACTTGTGGGTTTTTTAATGATTACAGTAAGTTTCAGTTAGGAACTAGCAGCCCATTTGAGACACTTAAACTTAATTAGATATGCCCTAATGCATTTCAAATCCTTGTAAAGTCAATACACACATACAGTCACTCCCTAATCTAGATTTATCCCAAACACTCAGGATAGAAAAGCCACTAGAAAATTTCCCAGACAGCGCTCTCAGAACTAGACAGGAGAAGCACAGAGTTTTCCTTTCAACAACACTCCCAGCACAGCTGCAGTTGTGCATTTTCCCTTATTGCAGACTGAGCCAGCTCAGGGACCCAAGCTGACCAGGTTTTTGCAGTGGTGGGTTTTTTTTTTTTAGGTGGGTGGGAGTTGGCATTGTTGTGAAACCACAACCAAGAGAAGCAGATTAGAAGCAGCAAAAGTTAAGCTATGCTTCTACAGTCATTCTCAGCCAGCATTTGCCCAGAAGCACAGCAGGGTATGCCCTTCTGCCCTGAGAGCAGTGGCGCGTGCTGCACCATCAGTACACACACAACACCTACCTGCTGCACAGACACGGGCTTGGGAGCCTGGCCAGAGCAAGCAGCCCCAGGCAGCAGGGAGGCACAGTGTGACAAGGCCAGCAGCTAGTCACGGGACTGCCAGCCAGGCTCACCGGGCAGCTCAAGGAGATCTGCCACACACTGCCAGTTTTGATCTACGCATCAAAACATTCAGAAAGCTAAGCCAGCACAAACGTTTTGTCTGCTGGGACAGCTTTTAGCTGGATCAAGATCCGATCTAACTCAGGTGAGAGGAACATCTGTGCCAACACAAAGAAGCAGTAGGGACACATGGCCAGGTGGGGTGGCAGGATGGCAGGAGCATCCCCTCTGGCAGCAGCAGACTTTTGTACCCACTCACAGCAACATTAAAACTGCTGCTTAAGCAGGTGGTGCCACAGCAGTCTAAGCCATCAGAACTGGGACTGCGCTCTCTCTTTCCTCCTCTCCCACCAACACCAGCAGTCTTTTATCAGTTATCTGAGCCAGCTGACCACATGAACAATAGAACAAGGAAACAGGGTTGGCATGGGAAAAAAGCAAGGAAAGTTCAACAGCCAGAGCTTAGATCAGCCCAAGCTGTCACAAACAGCACCGCAAGGACCGTTTGCCAACTACACTTAGCTGGCACATTTTGGAAGCCAGTTAGTTATACAGGGAATGTTTTGAATGCCTCCTTTAGACAGTCCTTGGCCCAAAACCAAACAAGAAGTCAGGCCTGGAAACACACTTTCCTAGGGACAAGCCACCATTTAAATAGGTCTGCCTATTTAGCTGACTCCGAGTGTTTACTTACACACAGAACTGACATAAAAAGCCTGATGATTCCCTTCAAGAGAGAAGGGAAGGCGAGGCAGCAAGATCTTGGTTTTCCAAACTACATCCTTCCTGGTTTGAGGCAGCATCACGTGTGCTCAAATTAATCAGAGCAGCCACAGCCTCCAGGAAGCATATCCTCTCCATCCTTTAGGCATTTTCTCTCCTCTGGGGGCCGTGGCAGGGGGAACGCACACGCCACTGCAGTCAAAACCCTTAGGCTTAGAGGGAAACAACAATTCCAAGACACTAGCTCTTGGGACACAGAGAAGTCACAACAACAAAAACCAACAACAACAACAAAAACACCCACCCAAACTAAACATGACCCACAACCCTTAGCGATGGCTTCAGTCACTGTTTAACTTATTATACAGGTTTCCCTACTGCTATCTTTTCCCCTTTCTTCATATCTTATACCCACCGGGCCTCTTCATCTTCCCATTTTTGTCACACCTGAACACTGCCTTAGTCGCCAGCTTGTGTTTGGAGTGGAAGAAGGAGGGACAGAAGTAAAGTATCATCCATCGTGCAAGATTTCCCCTTTCCAGCCCACAGCACTGCCTCTACCCCCAGAGCAGCATGCCCCTTCCCCTACCCCCAGCTTCACTGCTCACCACCAGGGAAGGGCGAAAGCACTCTCCAACCCTCCCATTTGACACTCGTACTTCTGTAATGAACTCAACACCATTTGAGGAGCGTTGGCTTAAATAAACTGATTTCAACTGATAAAGCAGCATATACTTTCCATTGCCACGCTCCAGCTGAAGGACTGGCAGTTAACAGCTCATGGCAGGAACTTATCAGCATGCTGATAACCACGAGCACACTTACTGCGGCTGCCCTTATACCAGAACAGGGTTCTTGGAAGCATGGAAGTGTTGCACAGCACAAGCAAGTTGTAGGCAGTGCCTATGCAGGAGCTTTCTCGTGTAGAAGATGAAAATCATCAGAGAGGACAAGGGTTCCCAAATCCTGCTGCAGTTTGAAAAACCTTCATTGCACTAGGGCAAGGCAATGCGAGGACGCAACACCTGCCTTTGTGCAGCTCCCTGCCATGCTGAAGCAAAGATGCAAAGCTCTTTTGGGTCACCCTTCCACGCACTTGTGAGAGGAGCAGCATTTGTAACAGATACAGGACAGATGCCATGTTTAACAGACGGTTAGCAGCAGGATGGGGTAACCAAAACCTCTGGTGCCACATAAACCCAGCCTGCTGCCTGACCTTCATACATAAATTTAATGATCAAATCGGTATCTTATTAATATTAAAGACTTCCTTTGGGCTTGCTATAAAAGAAATCTTGTTAGTCTTATCAACATACAAGGAATACTGAAACAAGTAATTGCTTCAGATGTAGAATCCTCTTGAGGTGGGATTTCCTAGGGTATTGATTTATTCGCCCCCTACATTTAGCAGTAAGAAGTTTTGATTTGCAAGGACTAGAAGTCACTTTTCATTTAAGACTCCACTTCAGCTGCCATTTTAATTGGAAATTGCTCCCATCCATTGGGTTGGGGCATAGCTAAACCCGTCTACTATGCAGCTTCTTACAATTGGATATAAGTTAAAAAAGGCTGGGAAGTCTCCCTACACAATTGTATCTGCTACGATATTCTGTTCTGACAAATTCAACATACCGACAGTTCTATAACTTGCTTTAAACAAAAGGCACCTAATGCTTTGTGGAAGCAGGACTCTCTCCCTCAGAAGAGGCTGTATTTATTACAAATTACTTAAACAGCAACAGCAAATTGGAGGGGAAAAAAGCAACTGTCATACCACGCAAACAGCATACCCTGATTTTGACTTCTCTTTTTGCAATACTTCTGCACTTCAGCTTCAGAAAAGCATTCACACTGGCCCAAATAATATCTCCTAAGTTTCATGCAGCTGAATATTCATATTTCACATAAACATGTCTTGTTGACATTCAAATCACTAAGGACTCTCAGAATTACAGGCAACCTAATTAACAGGAGGGGTGGGAAGAAGAATAAATAAAACTCTGAAGTTTACCAAGCAGTTTTACAGCATGCTCAAGTTTGGAAAGGGGTGGTATTTATGATCCTGGAGGCTGCACTAAATAAAACATCCCCAGATTCTCACAAACAGATCTGGAAAGAAATTGTCAGCATTAACACTGGCAGAACAACTGAGAGATGTGAAGTTAAAATATTTACCATCTACTATGAAACTGAGCATAATTCCAATATTCCTTAGTGGGATAAATAAGTTGGGTTTCAATATATTCCCTCCAGATCCATTTCAGCTTAGGAATTTTAGTAGCTATCACCATATAAACCAGTGAAAATGGATGTTTCAGCATATAAGACCAAAGATCCTCAGTTCATAAACTGCAAAAGTTGGTGAATGTGAAAGAACTTACTAATGAGCCCATAAAATGCCAAAAATAAAGGTATTTAAGTTCTATTTCCAGTCCCCAGAGACTTAATATGAACAGCTGCAGCCAAAATATTTGAACTCCTGGGTAAGCAAAGTTAGACAGTGAGAATTACCTAACTGAATAACGGACCCACATTCTGCAAGTTCTTTGAAGGAATAGGCAGGAGCTCAGAGCCTAAAGCAGAGGTGGGGTTTTTGGCATGTCTGCAGGGGAGAGGTCAGGGAACCAGTCTTGGTGTACGAAGCAGTTCCTCAGAAAGCACGTGCTGAGGGAGGGGAGTGTTTGGGGCAAATGTGAACATTTAGCCCTTTATGTATGAAGCTGCTGAGCACAAAGTGAAACGTTTGCCTACAATGCAAAAGGATTTCAAGCACAAAGAAAAGCTGTCCTAAAAATGGATGCTTCTTGGGTTTTATCAGAACAAAAAAAGCAGAGCCTGAGCTGAAAATTCAGAGGCAACTGTTGTTAATATAGTAGATGCAAAGACCACCAGCAGAGAGACGCCCAAGGAAGAGTGAAGACCTAATAGAGCCTAAACCAGAGAAGCATCAACATAAAGGGTCCATACCATAAAGTTCTGGGATATTAGATATACTTTATAAGTATTTTACAGAAAACAAGTAATCCCTCTCTCTACCACGACCCCTACCACATCAATAGTACTGACATCTGCTCTCTAGAGGTGACAATGACTGTCAGAAAGCCATCTTCCTACAACCCGCCTTCCCTGGATCACGTACTAAAGAGGTTTATGAGCAATTTTTCAAGCCAGCCGAGGCCTATGACGTCCTAAGCATGGACAACGGCCACTTGCCCCACCTTGATGCTGCTGCCCCTCTGCCCTCTAAGGTTCTGCTGGAGAGAGCAACTTAGATCTTGCCAAGACTAACTCGGCACCTCTCATATTAAGCCCACCAGGACTGAAGAAGCGCAGACCCCTCCAGGCAGCTCACCTTTGGAGCCCATCCAACAGGTAGGCTCTGCCCTAGGCACACCCCATGTGTAAAGGACAACAGGCAGAGCAGAAAACAGGCAAAAAATAAAAAAGTCAAGAGCCAAAGAGAAGACCCATCAAAGAGAAACACTAGCAGAAAGCTGGTATTTTGTTAAAGCAGTATTTTGTTAAAGAATAAAGGGGGATGCATGTCAGGATTACTATTAAATGAAAAGAAAACAAAAGTCTAGATTTAAGGCAGGAAGAGATCAGGCAAAAACAAAATAGGAACTCATGTCATCCTTTCCCAGGCCACTCAGCCACAGGGCTACTGAGCAGAAGAGAAGAGAATCATAGCTCCCCTTGCCCAGGGAAGATGAATTTGTCTGATTTTATCACCTAACTGTAGCAGAAGTTAATACATTAATCTGACATAGGGAAGGCTGGGGCACAAACATAAGGTGCTATTTACGCCACAGGGCTTGGGTTTCTCTCCCCAGCCCTCCCTGCTCACTCACTTCACAGACCCCATCGCCATTCTGGCTCCTGAGAGCACTGCTGGACACCAGCCTTCCCAATGCAGGGAGTGGGGCACCTGCCACGGAAAAGAAAGCTGCCTAAAAATTGCATACTATAACATCTTAAGATTAACAGAGCCATAAAAAAGCAAAAACATCAGTTGATTTTGTAGGTTTTGCCTATCACTCCACTTTCAAGCTGCATTACTCAAACACAAGTACTACTTTGTTTCCCACTATCATTCTTGTTTTTAAAGACAGGGTTGAGAAAATTGTCTTCCAGGCAGGTCATCTGCGAATTTAAGGAGTTTTCACATCTCTCACTTGCGCCAAAAACCACGTCACGAACTCCACGGCAAAGCTGTGCACTTCCCTGACCCAGACCGAGAGTCGTTTTTACTCCACGGTTTATTTTACATTCGCATTTCTTCCTCAGCCCAGTTCCTTGTGCAGCTTCACAGGCTGCACAGCCAGGACGGGCCCCCTGAGGCCGGTGCCCCCCTCAGCCCGGGCACAAGCCTCGCTGTGCTCTCCCTGCAGCTCCCGCTTCCCGAAGGAAACGCGATCCGCTGCCCGCAGGCCGGGACGATCAAACCCGACGGAAAACACACGAGGGAAGGCAGAACCACGGCAAAGCCCGGGAGGCCGACAGCCGGGAGCACACGCACCGCCCGGTCACCGGTGACAAGCCCGCCCGGGGACAGCCACGACCGCTTCCCCCATCACGGCCGCGCTCCGGCTGGCGGCAGCCGCCCGCGGGGGAGGGGAGCTCACCGGCCGCCCCCGGCACCTCACGATCGTTTCGGGGACCCGAAACGCGGCTCGGAGCCGGTCCCCGGGGCGAGGGGCCGCCCCGAGGCCCGCTCCCTCCCGGACCAGCCCCGCCGTGCCCGCAGGCCCGGCCCCGGCGGGCGGCCCGGGGATCAGAGCGGCGGCGGCTCCCGGGCGGCGCCCCGCCGCCACAGGCCCCGCCGGCGGCAGGAGCGGGCCGGGCGCGGGTAGCGCCGCCGCGGGAGGGCCCGGGCCGCCTTACCTGCGCCGAAGGGCCCGGCGGGCATGTCGGGGCAGGGCCGGCCGCTCCGCCCTCAGGCCGCCGGCTCCATGGTGCCGCGGCCACAGAGGGGAGACGCCGCTCCGCGCTGCCCCACTCCGCTCGGCCCCGCGTCCCGCACCCGCTTCCGGCAGCGCCACAAAACGCACGGCGGGCGGCCGGGCCCCGCGGCGCTCTGCGCATGCGCGCGGCCGCGCCGCACCATGGCTCCCCGCCCCCTCCGCCGGCGGCACCGAATAAGTCGCGGGGGGAGGCTGTGCGCATGCGCGGGTCGGATGCGGCCGCGCCTGTCGCCGCCACCGCCTTCTTCCTCTTAAAGGGGCCGCACGCAGCTACCCAGCCCCGTCCAGCCCCGCCCGCGGGCCGCAGCCCCCGGCGCCCCGGACCGTCCCCGCTCCCCCGGGCTCGGGAGGGCCCCGCGAGGACTGACTGTTACCCCCGCAGGCCCGGCCGCCCCTGCTCCCACTGTGGCGTCGGGAGCCGCCGCCGCCGCCCGCGCCAGACAGAGCCGGGCCCCGCCAGCCCCAGCCCCGGCGAGCCGCCTGCCCCTCCCGCCATCCCGGCACCTCCGCCGCTGCCGGGGATCGGGGGGGCTCCGGAGGGCTGGGGGCGCTGGTGTCCCCGCCGGGCCCAGCCTGCCCCAGGCACCGCTGCAGGCTGCACCCCGGCAGCTGCAGCCGAGGCCGGGCAGAGCCGGCGGGTAACCCCGAGCAGCGCCAGCTCTGTTCCCCCTCTCTGCGGCCGTGTCTCCCTTTATTCCCATCCCGCTCCTGTTTGCTGTCTCCACTGTCCCTTGGTATTAATTAAAGTTCTCTGCAGGCCCTGGAAGCGCTGAGCCACAGCGTTACGAGCACCTCTGTTCAACCACAACCGGTGGAAAAGGCAGCACAGGGCGCTCTGCAGGGAGCAGCGCCCGCACCGGGCATCGTCTGTGTGAGGTGGCAACCCCGGCCGCCGGGCTGCGAAGGCACACCATCAGCCCCGGCCACCAGGCTGCGAGGGCACGGGGTCCCGCAAGGCCTGGGCGGAGGGCGAAGGGCGGCAGCACAGCACTTCTAGCATCGCTCCCTGCAGCAGCGGGTGAGCGGCGGCAGCTGTGTATCCCCCACGGGGGGCACGTTGTGTTCACCTCATCTGCAATATTCCCTGATCTCTGCAAACCACTCAGCGAGCACGCTGCTGGGGAGGACAGCCCAGCTGTGCAGATCCCTTACTGGCTGCTTCACAGGGGCTGGGTCTCCAGGCCCCTTCTGTACCATTCACCTGTGCTGCTCCTTGTTCAGCGCAGCAGGAAAATGTCAGCCCAAAGGAACAACAGCCTGCAAAGAGATTTTTAACCCTTTATATTGCCATCCACTGAAGGAATGCCATGTATCACAGTGGAAACTGTACCCCTGTCCTGCAGCAAGACCTTTGTCCTTCTACACACCCTGCATACAGGACCCTGCTGACAGCAAGGGCCAAGAGTTTTACAGCAAGATACATTTGCTCAGTGCTTTTACTGTAAATCGGTTCTACCTGTGTGTTCTGCCCCCAAGGGGAGAGGGGGGCCCTTGCAGGACACAACCCTTCGTAGCACCATGAATCTCTGCTGCCTAATAAGAAAAAGAAGTGCTCTGGAGAGGTGTTTGTGAGGCTGCTGGGGTGGTACATGCAGCAAGGACCGACAAAGCTGAGCAGAAAGGGAGTTCAGTGCACAGGCTCAGAGACCCAACAACCACACGTGCAGAGACATGATGCGACTAAAACCGTGCAGAGCTGGCTCACAGATCCCCCATCCCCCAAAGCACAGTCTGCTTGCCAAGCCCATCTTCCTCTTGGCCCCTTCCACGCTATATCAGAGGTGCAAACACTCCTTCCAGTCTCTCACATTAAGCTTGACAGCAGCAGAGGAAGGGAACTCTAGAGTTTATCTGCAGCAGCCCGTGGTGAGCCGCCTTTCTGCTCTTTTCCTTTGTGCTCACTGCCGGTGGTTTTCAGAACCACTGAGAATGGCCTCAGGGCTGCCTGCTGCTGCCTGTGCGCTGCCTCCCCAGCTCGCTGCAGTTTGCCCTGCTTGGATTCTCAGAGTCTTATCACAGGGTTTGTGCACCTTACCATTATCATTTTAGCTGTGTTTATGTATAAAACAAGTTAAGATCGCTGTCTCTTCCTTCCCTGTCCACACAGGGTTCCCTCTCCAAAGCCAAGCCACAGCCTGGCTGCTCCTGGAGCATGCTAGAAGATCCCTGGCCCCCACGTTGATCCTGATGTGAGGCTGCTGGGCATCAAGGGTCCAGTGACCCACGCAAGCGCTGACCTGAGGGGCATAGGCCTGGCCAGGCTGTGCACGCCGCAGGGGGAGCTCAGTCTTCAGACCTGGCTACATGTACCCTCTGGCCGCAGGATGGGCTGCACCAGGTAATTGCACTGGAGAAGCCTGTAGGCAGCTCCTACTTGGTACCTGGCGGTGATGCCACTGGCCTCTCCTTATCTTTACCTCGAAGCGAAGCAGCATGGTTTCATTAAACAGCCTTTTGCTTAACTGCAGAAATGATGAATGGAGTTGTTTATATCGAGGAAAACCCTATAAAACCCCTAAAGACCACAATGCTGGTGAATCTCTCCCCTGCGCCCTGTGCTGTGCCCTGGCTGGAGTTCCATCCAATGATGCACAACTCGGGGTTCCCAGCATCCGAAGAGGTGGAAGATTATACTTTTTTTTCTTTCTCCTGTTACCTCCAGGTCTTTTCATTTAAAGGTATTTTACTCAATACCTTACAGAGTTTGAATGCCTCTCTTGCTGGGATCCCTAAAGAGCAGCAGTCCCTGTGCTTTATATTTGGAGTTGGTGGCAGGATCCTGGCCAGGAATGCCTTTCTGGAAAAAGGGCAGTGGGGAAAAGAGTGCTGGTATGCCCCAGTGGCCCCACGCACAGCTGTGGGTGGCTATCATATGGTTTTTGGCCCGGCTGATCCTCCCGGGACCTGGGAGAAGGAGTTATCCATGTGTCCTACCCCTACCAAAATATTCCCTTGTCTCCAGAAAGAAGGGGCAGGGAAAGGAGAAAAGTCTCGGCCAGAGTCGCATTATGTGCATTGGTTACAGGTGTGCTTGCAGCAGACATGGGAGCGTTTCCATCCCGCGCGAAGGCAAGCGCAGGCACAGCAGTGCAGGGGGCCCCGCAGCAGTGGGCAGCGGGGCCAGGGGAGTGCATGGAGACCACTGTGAGCAGAGCCGCTGAGGCCTGAGCCATGGGAGTGAGCAGTGGGAACTTGGTGCTGAGGAGTAGGCAGAGGGCTTAGAGGATGAACATGGCAGCAGCATCAGTGATTAATCAGTGATTAATGAAGCGAAGGTGTCCCTGGGGGCAGCCCAGCATATCCCTGTTTTCAGATAAATGGAGTGTGTGTGCGTGTCCCCTGCCTCACTGGAAGCAAGAATAGGGGACAGGCAGCCCCAGGGCTGGGGGCTACCACCCCTCCGCTCTGCCTGTAGCCCCGGGGCTGCCAGAATGAGCACTGGGTATGGGTCTTACAGATGCCAGGGCCGAGGTAATACTAATTCACAGGAATCTATGTTATTACCCCAAGAATCCACTGATTAATATTAACACACCGGGGAGCAAGGCGGAGGGGGGGAACCGTCTCAAGAAACTTTTCTAACCTTTGCAACTGGAAAACTCTACCATTTACTGCTCGAGCATGGGTTACCAGATTCCTGAATAGATCACAGGGGATGATTTCTTGGTGGCACAGACTTTTAGTACCACTGGGGGAAAATGTCCCTTTGGGATCTGTTCAGTCTGGGCCTGGGCACTCGTAGCACAGAGGTTCAGCCCCCGCAAAGCCTGTAGCCTCGGAGCAGCACACTCAAGACCTCATTAGCCCATCTGGATCCTGATGTGGGACCGTTGGCCAGCGGGTGCGAGCATCACCCAGGGCTGTGGCTGCTCTGTTAATGTCACCCTGCCAGGGCCAGCACCTGCTTGGTGCCACTGATTTGGTGAATGCCTCCTTCAGTATTCCTAGTGCTGAGGAGTCACAGGCTGTGGTGGGATGACCTCGGATGGGGAGAAAATAGAAGGAAAGAGAGAAGACTCATGGATTGAGATGAAGACAGTTTAATAGGGGAAGCAAAAGCTGTGTGTGCAAGCAAAACAAAGCAGGGATTTTTTTCACTACTTCCCATCAGCCAGTGGACATCTAGACGCTTCCTGGAAAGCAGGGACCAGCACATGTAATGAGTCCTTGGGAAGATGAACGCCATAACCACACATGTCCTTTTGTACCTCGATGGCATTACAGTACACTCTGCACCTGTGTCCCCCACCCCATGGATCTAATGTGTTGGGCCACTGAATCCACACAGTGCAGTAAATCTGGTCGTCCCTTTCACCCACCCAGCCAGAGTCAGGGACCCTCTGCTCCTGGTCAGTGGTATTCACTGTTGGACTCCTGTGGTTTCAGGCCAGAAGTCCCTTCACCAAGATCTGGAGGAAAGGTGGTCTC
Source organism: Morus bassanus (assembly GCA_031468815.1). NCBI lineage: Eukaryota > Metazoa > Chordata > Aves > Suliformes > Sulidae > Morus > Morus bassanus. The sequence continues at coordinate 25,478,614 of CM062575.1, read as the reverse complement.
AGCCCCTCTTCTGCATCCGTAATGATGTCATCAATCTACTGCAGACATTCAGGTCATCACCCTGTTCCAGTGCCGTCTGGATCGGTCCATGACAAATGGCAGGGCTGTGCTTCCATCCCTGGGACAGTTGATTCTGAGTGTGTTGGACACCCCTCCACATGAAAGCAAACTGTGACCTACGCTCTGCTGCCACAGGGACTGAGAAGAATGCATTGGCAATATCAGTTGTAGCATACCACTGGGCTGCCTTGGACTCCAGTTCATACTGAAGCTCTAACACATCTGGTACGGTAACACTCGGTGGTGGCATGACTTCATTAAGGTAACTAGTCCACTGGTAGCCTCTACCCTCCATCAGATTTTCACACTGGCCATATGGGACTATTAAAGGGTGAGCAAGTCTTGCTGATCACTCCTTAGCTCTCCAATTGATGAATCAGCTCATGGATGGGAACCAGGGAGTCTTGGCTGGTGCAATATTGCCTCCAGCCCACCATCATGGTAGCAACTGGCACCTGCTGTTCTTCAGCCTGCAGCAACCCCACAAAGGAGGCATCCTCCAAGAGGTAGGCAGCTGTTCAATCTTCTCTGTATCTACTGCAGCTACACCAAAGACCCACCAGTACCCTTTTGGGTCCTTGAAGTACCGTCCCCTGAGGTAGTCTATGCCAAGGATACATGGGGTTTCTGGGCAGGTCACCAGAGAATCATAGAATCATAGAACGGTTTGGGTTGGAAGGGACCTTAAAAATCATCTACTTCCAATCCCCTACATGGGCAGGGACACCTTCCACTAGACCAGGTTGCTCAAAGCCCCATCCAACCTGGCCTTGAACACTTCCAGGGGTGAGGCATCCACAGCTTCTCTGGGCAACCTGTTCCAGTGCCTCACCACCCTCATAGTGAAGAATTTCTTCCTTCTATCTAACCTAAATCTACCCTCTTTCAGTTTAAATCCATTACCCCTTGTCTTATCACTTCATACACTTGCAAAAAGTCTAACTCCAGCTTTCTTGTAGTCCTCCTTCAGGTACAAGAAAGCTGCTGTAAGGTCTCGCTGGAGCCTTCTTTTCTCCAGGCTGAACAACCCCAGCCTGTCTTCATAGGTGAGGTGCTCCAGCCCTCTGATCATCTTCGTGGCCCTCTGGACTCCAGGCTCCAACAGGTCCATGTCCTTCTTTTGTTGGGGGCCCCAGAGCTGGATGCAGTGTTCCAGGTGGGGTCTCACCAGGGTGGAGCAGAGGGGCAGAATCACCTCCCTCAACCTGCTGGCCACGCTGCTTTTGAGCAGCCCAGGATACGGTTGGCTTTCTGGGCTGTGAGCGCACATTGCTGGGTCATGTTGAGCTTCTCATCAACCAACATCCTCAAGTCCTTCTCCTCAGGGCTGCTCTCAATCCATTCACCACCCAGCATGTATTTGTGCTTGGCATTGCCCCGACCCAGGTGCAGGACCTTGCACTCGGCCTTGTTGAACTTCATGAGGTTCGCACAGGCCCACCTCTCAAGCCTATCAAGGTCCCTCTGGATGGCATCCCTTCCCTCCAGCGTGTCGACAGCACCACAGAGCTCAGTGTCTTCAGCAAACTTGCTGAGGGTGCGCTCAATCCCACTCTCCATGTGCTGACAAGGATGTTAAACAGCGCTGGTCCCAATACTGACCCCTGGGGAATGCCATTCGTCACTGGTCTCCACTTGGACATTGCGCCGTTGACCGCAACTCTTTGAGTGCAACCATCCAGCCATTTCCTTATACACTGAGTGGTCCATCTGTCAAATCCATGTCTCTCCAATTTAGAGACAAGAATATCATGTGGGAAAGTGTCAAATGCTTTGCACAAGTCCAGGTAGATTATGTCAGTTGCTCTTCCCTTATCCACCAACACTGTAACCCCATTGTAGAAGGCCACCAAACCTATCACCATAGGTTGCTTTTGCCACTTGTCCCATGTTAAGTTCACTTCAACCTCCAATACAGACAACTGCTGGGCTCCCCCTGCTACTGTACTTCAGCTTTTGTTGCTAAGCATGATGTCATATAGTTGGGAATATCCTTTTGGTCAGTTTGGGTCAGCTGTCCCAGCTGTGTCTTCTCCCAGCAACCTGACCGTCGCCAGTCTCCTGGTCCTTGGTGGAGAAAACCCACCCCTGGAGAAATTGTGGCATATAGGCCAGAAGCAATGTACTTCATCTTGGAAGAACAAGCAGACACCCCTCACCATGTCCCTCAAAGTATGCGGTATGTAAAATAATTTATTTCTTTTATCTCATGCAGAATCACTGTGTGGAGCCTCACCCAGTTTTCACAGATGGCTTTTGCTCGTTGTGTGCTGTGTATCAGCAAATGTGAAGGGCTGGATGCCCCTGCCCTCTGGCCACTCCAAAGCTCCTCCTTGGCTGCTGGACCACAGAGGACTGCTTGGTGGAGTTTGCACCATCACCAAGTTGTTGGGCACATGACTAGGAGCAGAGCCTGATGGCTCACAATGGCGCAGGGCAATAATCTCAGGCTGCACCGAGTGGGAAAGGGGGTAATTGGTGACTGGACTGTGCATGGAAGAAAACCTTTGATGTAGGATGATAATCAAGCACAAGTGTATATTAGGCACAGCTGAACCTCTATAATAATAGCTCTAAATTTCTTTTGTGTGAACTACACGTGTTATAACACAGCTACCAGGTACATTGGAATCTAGTCCATGTTAACTGTTTCCCTTCCCAGGTGAAGGCAAAAATATACTGAGATTCCAGATGCACTGGAATATGATGAAAGCTGCACACAAATCACTTTGCATTAGCTGGCGTAATGGTTATAGTTGTTGAAGGATCCGGAACTACTGGATGCGATAGAGCTACCTGTTTACTCATTGCTTGTAAGTCTTGGACAAATCTATAAGCTGGTTTTCCATCCAGGCCTAGTTTAGGGTTTTTAAACAGCAAGATAGGAATATTACAGGGATACTCAGGATACTCACAAGGAATTAAAATCCCATTTTGCAGAAAATCTTCAGTTATTGGTCCTATCCCTTGCTTCCTGAGATAATGGGTATTGTTTTAGGGAGGGAAGTTGGCCTCCCTTTGTTTTTATCTGTACTGGATTAGCTGACTTTAATAACCCTACATCTGTAGAACTTCCGGTCCATCTTCTACTTAGGACACCCTGCTTATGTCCCTTCTCACGACTGTTATCTGGCAGTCTAGGCTCAGCAGTTAACCCTTCCATCACATGTACCTCAACAGCTTTGTAAGATCAGGTCACAATTATCACCAGCTGGGATGGTTGACTTTGTGTTGTTCCTATAGACCACACTGGATTTTGTAGCACACCTCCAGTTCGTAAGTGTCATCATAAAGTCAGTGTGAAAGCAGTTGGTAATTGTGCATATCACACGTGACCCAGCATATGTCATGCAGTCCTTGCGTGGGGCTCCTAACGTGGGCCCTCCTCAGACCAAGAACGGGTGGTTTCCTTAACAGCACTGTGCGGTCCACAAGAAATTTAGAAGATAACGTACAGTCATTGGTAGAAACTGAACAGCCATATGATGCTGTAGAACAGCAACACTCTGTTGTTGATGCAGATGTCTACAGCATGATGTTGTAGAAGTACAAGTGTTACATGAGAATCAACACCTCATCCACGCCACAAGGCAAGTAGCTGGTGCTGCTGCTGCCTGATGGTGGGACAGCTTTTGTGGGTTTAGCTCCAACACCACTGCTGTTGTATACCTGTTCTCACACCCAACAATTTTTTCACTTGTTGCTACTCTTGTGTTACTAATTGTAGTAATGACTGTGTATACGAGGATCTTTCTAGTAGCCAAAAAGCTTACAGAGGTAAACTGCAAATTACAGTATCCTTAGGAAAGGTCAGCCCAATGTGGATCAAGGGGTGGAGTGGAGTGCTCCTAACCAGAAGACCATTGTACATCGAGGAGTCAGCGATCCATGTAACGGCAGACCTGCATAGGAGCAGACCTGCGCCAGGCTGCACATATCCCCTGGCCATAGGACGGGCTGCACCAGGTAATTGCACTGGAGAAGCCTGTAGGCAGCTCCCACTCGGCACCTGGCAATGACGCCACCAGCCTGATCTTGTCTTTATCTTGAAGTGAAGCAGCGTGTTTTCATTAAGAAATGATGAATGGAGTTGTTTACTTCAGGGAAAACACTATAAGACCCTAAAGACCACAATGGCAGGGGCATAAGGCTGTCTCTGCTGTCCTCTTTTTCCTTCTCATGTTCCCTCCACTAAAGGGTATTTTAATCGATTCCTGACAGAGCCAGAGCACCTTTCCTCCAGGGGCCATACCGAGCACCTGCACTGGGGCAGTGAGCACAAGCCCGAGGAGGGTGGTAGAGGACGATGGCCGTGCAGGCTACAGGTTGGTGGGCTCCACTGTGGCAGTTACATGATCTGCTAACTATAAAGATATTTATATACACAAACCTATCTCTACATATGCAAAGCTGTACAAATATGTATAAATATATGATACAGATACACATTTTTATGTATTTTTTAATTCACAGAATGTAAATATATTTAAAACTGTATGCATGAAAAGATTGTTTAATAAGAGGTGAACTTAATAATTAAAGTTTAAATGCAAATAGAAAGAAAATGAAACAAGAAGAAAAGGTGAGCTCAGGCACTGTGGCTTGCAGGTTTGCCGAGCAATCCCAACCCCGTGGGGTGCAAACCACCTGCGCACAGCCGGGGCTCAGGCCAGGCCTCTGGGCTGACCGAGAGGCGCCCAGCCAACCTCAGCTGTGCAAAGGAGAGACCAAGCCCGTGTCTGGCCAGGAGGCTCCCATGCACGGCTCCATGCCAGCTGGGTGACCAGCCGCTGTTCCTGGGGCAGCCTGTGGTGTTTGTGCTGTGCAGAAGACAGGCACGCTGTCCACAGAAATAGAAAGCCAGAACTAAATGTCAAATTCCCAGCAGCATGTGTGCGTGGGGACAATAAACCCAAAGGGATTCCAGGAGAAGACCATGTGTGCTGAGAGAAAAGAGGGCTGGGCCAGGGGATTAGAAACAGAAAACTGGGGTCTATATTAGGTGGGGGTTCCCTTTGCCCACAGCTGTCAGTTGAGCTTAAACCCTCTTGTAATCACCGTTTTGCAGTACCAGCTCGTGCTAGCTCTGTTTTCTTATCCTTTGGCCAATGAGGATTTTACGGTGTGCTTTCAAAACACAAGCCTGGCTGACCAGGTAGAAGACAGCAGCACTCAACAAAAGTCTGTTTGGATCCACAGCTCTCAAAGAAAGGACAATGTCGGAGAAAGGCCATCGGCATTCAAAGAACAAAAAGAAAAGGCTTGTTTTAAACTTAAGGCCTTTTTGCATGATAGAGAATGCCATCCATCCCCTAACTGGGCTATTAACTCTGATCTACTAGTTACATTCTCGGAGAAGCTCCATTGTGGTTTACATTGCTTGCAGCAGTAACTGGGACAGAGATATTACTTAAACTCAACTGGTAATAGGGAAGTAAAACTGCAGTTTTCACCACTCTCTGAAAAGCGCCTTTCAAAATTCGTGTCTCATTTTCAAATCTCACCTGAGATGGTTTGGTCTGGAGTCACTGGTTTCTCCCCACCCAGTGACTCAGTACAGAGAGCTGCAGGCAGGGGGGCATCGCCCCGTCTAAGCCCCTACAATCTTCTCCCCAGCAGCACAGCTGGGGCACCCTGGGGTGCTACCACCCATTGCCCTTGTGAAGCAGGCGGTAAGCACAGGAGCCAGGGAGCAACAGCCTAGCCAGGAAGAGGGGACAGGGCTCAGCCCTGGCCTCGCCGCTCCCCAGCCAGGCCCTCTGCTCTGCCTCCTGGGACTCAGATGGACCCCTGCCCTCACTTGTCAGGGACCTCCAGCCTCTCTGCTTCGCAGTGAAGCACTTCCCCTCTATAAAATCATCATGACTCATCACTATTTTACTGTATTTTTTCCATATTTCTATAAATTACATTCTTTGGTATAGCTTCCATACATTTGCCTGATAGAGACACTAAACTCAATGGTCTGTAGCTCCCCAAATCCCTTTTAAAAAGCGGAATCGCATTTGCCATGTCCCATTCCTCTCATATCAAGGGCATTTTGTTTTATGGTTACATAAGCAGGTAGATGACTAATTACTTGTTTAGTCTACAAGACAGGAGTGAGGATGATCTAGTGCTAGCGATTTCTTCTTATGAGCAATTTGTCTTAAGATTTCTTCTACTTACTTCAGTTTGAAACAGATTTTCTGGCTGACTCATTCCCCATAAAGAAGAATCTCAGCCAGGAATAGCCTGAAGCTGTTCTGTAGTAAACAGCAATGCAAAGGCTTCAGCTGACTTCTTGAAAACCCTTCAGATTTTCTCTCAGCGTGAACCTCCATGCATTTGGATAGCAAACAGACAGAGATGGGGGTCATCTTGACCTTGGGCCTCACGGAGATGTTTATCATCACACCTGTGTCCAGCTGATCCTCCCAGAGTCTGCCTCTCCCCCTGCCCACTCCTGGCACCCAGCTGGGCAGAAATCCTGAGAGCATCATCCCACCCTGCATGCCCAGAAAGCAACCGCTGCCCACAACTGTCTGCTCCAGAGTCAGCTCTGAACCCTATGAGGAACAGGACTGCTTCTGCACAGCTTGGTTAGACACTAGATTTGCCATGCAGGTGTCCTGTAGACAAGCAAGTGTTGTGCTGTGACTGAGCAGCACACTGATGTCCAAGCTTCAGGAGCTCAAATATAAGCTAGTGCTCTGTTTTGTAAGCATTTCATCAGTTCCTTATTACACTGCACCATGGATTTCCTTATAGGCTGTCTTCTATCATCCATGTTTTAATTAGCTAATTATTTTACACTCACTAAGCATATTTCCAGTCCAAAGCTCCAGCCCAAACTACTCGGTCTCCAGGACCATGCATGCAGTTAATTCTATACCTATATTACATCAGTTCACTATATATCATATACATAATGTATCTAAGTAATGCATCATTAATATGTATCATATATAACATACCTATAATCATAACAACTCATTTATGTACATATACTATAGATGTATAGCTTTAATCTGGATATTTTTTATAATATCTGGATTTGGATAAATATCTGGATAAATATCTGAATTTGGATAAATATCTGGATAATTATACTTCCTCAACCTGCTCTTCTGCACCGAGACAATACCCCAGGTGTCTTGTAGAGGTTTTCTTCCATCCTTTATTGTAACCCTAGAGTTGTTGTTTTCCCACTTAGAGCTTTTTCAGAAAAAAAAAAAAAAAAGTGAAAAAATGCTGTCCATCAGTTACATTCTCACATTTCTCATCACTTCCACTGCACACCTTTAATACGTAGCCATACCTTCAGGCATGCTTAGCATTCATTGCTTTAGTTTCCATTAATACTTACTAGGAAGTGACCACAAAGAAAGTAAATACTAAGCAAGAAAACACTTACTGAAGAAAAGGCATGGTTTTATAAAAGAAAAAGGAATTTGATGCAGACTACTTTCTAGGCTGGAAGACATGGAGCCACCCCTATTTGCACACAATAAGCCAGCACTCCCAGCTGCTGTGCCCAGTGCAGGGCACAGATTGGGCAGAAATAGGGGCTTGTGCTGAAAATCAGCAGAAGAATCTTTCACACTCAGAGGACTGCTGGTCTGCCTACACAAGGCAGCTTTCTGCCTTGAGAAAGCCAAGTAGCCAACCTCATCTAGTTGCTGCTGTTCCCCTCTTTTGCACAGTAACCAGCCCTGCCCCACTTACACTTCTCAGTAAATGGCCAATACAGTGAATGTGCAGTGATGACATGGAAAGTGTTTTTCAGCATGCCAATGAAATAAGAAGAGTGCTCCTTTCAACTCTTCCACTTTCATGAAAGCTCCAGAAAGACACAAGTGAATCATTGGCTTTGATACAAAGAAAGGAGGATTGTGGAGAGTGACTTTGCAGCCCTGCCCTCAGAGCATTGCGTTACAGTGCTCCGTCCTACAGGGAACGAGCAGCCTTTTGCAGGAGTTCTTCAAGCAGCCGGCTTGAGCCAAGGGCTCCTTTTGGTGCTGGCACACCATGAGGTGAGCGTACTGGAGACTCGAGCAGTCCACTGCTTTGGAAACACATGCCCTTACATCAGGTCCTCTTGCACAGCTTACCTTACGGGCTTGCCATTCTCCATGTATCTCTGGCCTCACAGTGTAGCACCCTTCTTCATTTCCCATCTGTGACTGAAGATCATGACTTCCGTAGCCTGGGAAGATGCTTGAAAGTTCAGCCAGCAGGAGAGCCCCATCCCAGTGAGGCAGAGCTGCAAGCTGTTCCTGCAGGAGAGCAGGCTGCAGCTGCTGCTGCTGGGACAGCTCTGCCCTCTGGACCCAGACAGCTTTGCTCTCTGCATAAAACTGGAAAGGCATGGGAAATCACACCGGCCCAGTAGATTTGAATGAACCTAATGAAGCGTGTGTATGGCACAGTTATGTTTGTATGCCACTGTTCCCCTGACTACTCTAATAGAAGACAGAGGTGCCTATTAAGGGTCAGCCTTAGGCTCTTCACAGGCTGTTCCCTGATCCCTACTGTCCCTTCCTGGTGTTTGGTGAAAACAAGCCATCCATCATCCAGGACAGCCTTCAGTGATTCAAATGAGTGTCCTGTGGGAAGAATAATGGAATTGGCTCCCTTTACCTTGCACTGCAGCTGCATATGCTGCGTGCTTCTTTCTGTGCTGTCACAAAAGGTATCAGAGGGAGAAATGTTAGATTTTGAACTACTTGCAAAATCAGACCACTCACAGCAGCCTTCTGGCTCGGTTAGATGCTTTGATGGGGAGTCAGTTTTGTCAAAAACTGGTATCTCTGGCAGACACCCTCTCCTTGGAGAGCTGAATGCAAACACACAGAGAAGATGCTCTAACATCTCTGACTGTAACAAAAAACAACAGTATTTGGGAAAATCTGACTTGGATTAGGCAGAAGAGAAGTTGACAGAGACAGACTGAATTCTAGCTGGTATTTTCCAAATACAACTATCCTCTGAACCCAAACACTCCAAGCATTTAGCTGCACTAAATGTGCACATTGCACAAGTGAGGGATGAGGGTTAAGTTGGCTTAAGACAGTTTTATCACTTGGTAATGAACAACTCATTTTTCTACAAAGCTTGAAAATTAATTGAATTAAAATACAGTATCATTTCAAGACTGTCTTTGTATTTTGAACTACAGACCTGGATGGGTAGGGTAGTTGCTTCATTGCTACTGATCTAGATCGACTCGTGTAAGCTGTAGATTTTGGCAAGAAAAAACATTCAGCCAAAGCTTTGTGAAGGATTTAGGCTGGCATAAGAAAGTTTGCAGTTATGCCCTGCTTGTTCAGAAATCAACAACTACCCATGTTCTCCTGGTGTGAAGTCAGCTGGCCCATGCAGGGCTTACTTGAGAGCTGCCTCAGCACCCCCATCCCCCTTGGTGCCTTAGCCCAGAGCCACACTGTGCCAGGTCACAGGGCCCCCATGCTGATGTGCAACTGAGTGACTGCAAAAGCATCGAGGAACCCCAACCCTGACTGCTTTTACAGCCAGAGCCCTCTGCTTCCCAGCCCTCACTTATGCCCACAACATGGTTATTATTACATTGGATCATCAGCACAACAGCATATGGTTCTGTAAGTCATTTCCAGCTGTTCTTTTTATTAGTGTTTTCTCTGGGAAAAATAGGAAGTAGCACTCTCTTCTGTGAGGATTGCTGAAAAAAGGGCACAGGTCAGCCAAAAACACATGGGGAGGAGGTGGTGGTAGCCTAGTTTGGGCAAACACTGCTGCCTTTTTCAGGGTCCTGGACTGCTGTGCTGCAGCACATGCACAGAGGAAACAATCCGTGCTGACAACAGCAAGCACAGCATGGGGACCAGCCACACCAGAGAGCCTAAAAATAACTTCCTGGGCTGGATGACTATTGCAATGATTGTAGAGTCTTGCAGCAGGAAATTCCCCTCTTTCCACCTCTGCTCAGCAGCCAGTATAGTTTACATAATACCTAAAAATTTAAGCAGTGGTACTGACTGTTTCTGCATATAGTGCCTGCACAGGTCCACACTTACACCTCTTCCTTCCTTTCTTGTTCTTGGTAGCCCAGGCAAGAACAAAGGCATCATGAAGAGCTGGAGTTATGCTTGGGCCTGTGCAAGAAGAGGCAGACAGCACTAGGCATGTTACTCTTTAGATGCTTTTATATGAAAAAGTGTCTATAAGAAGCAAAAGGAAAAAACCAAAGTTAATTGCTCAATTGAGATAAGGTTGGTGGGCTATAACATACATTGAAGGGATCTGTCTAAGAGACAAGCTATGCAACAGCCAAGGCCCAGCCGGAAGCCACCGCTGGAGACAGACACCCCCCCATAGCTCAGGTGGGGAGGGAGGGCCCGGGGCTGAGCGGGAATGGGGCTCTGGGGCCCACGGCAGGGCCAAGGAGTCCCAGGGGAGGCTGGTCAGGGCCACTCAGGCCTCTGTTGGTGCCCTCAGGTCCATCACAGCACCATCTTAGCCAGCATGTGTAGGAGCTGGCTGGTGCCCAGTGATCACTTACTGCACGCTTCTCACACCTGAAGAGGGATCTGAAAGAAAATCACTGTCCTTGTACGCAAGGTAGAGCGGATGCAGCCAATACTGTCTACCTGAAGTGCTCTAAGACTTGTTGGAGGGCACCTGGGCTCCCCAGGAGGGAGGTACAAGAGGGGAATCTGCCAGTTCTGGGTGTGAGGAGCAGGGAGTGGATATCAGACCCATGCACAGGGCATTGGGTAATCCCATATACAGATTTTTGGGAGGAACTCTCAGGGTCCTCCATGCACTAATAGGTCTTAATGGCCCTGACCAGCCTCATCTGGGGCTTCCACCCTGTCGTGGTTTAGCCCCAGTCAGCAACTAAGCACCACACAGCCGCTTGCTCACTCCCCCCACCCCTGTGGGATGGGGGAGAGAATCAGAAGGGCCAAAGTAAGAAAACTCATCGGTTGAGATAAGAACAGTTTAATAATTAAAATAAAACAGTAATAATAATAATAATAATAAAATGAAGAGGAAAATAACGAGAGGTGAAACCTCGGAAGAAAGAAAAAAAAAAAACAAACAACAAGTGCTGCAACCGCTCACCACCCGCCGACCGACACTGCCGGTCCCCAAGCCGCGATCGTTGCTTCCCCCGGCCAACTGCCCCCAGTTAATCATGAGCATAATGTCATATGATATGGAATATCCCTTTGGCCAATTTGGATCAGCTTTCTTGGCTGTGCCCCCTCCCCTCCCAGCTTCTTGTGCACCTCGCAGAGCATGGGAAGCTGGAAAAGTCCTTGACTAGTGTAAGCACTACCTAGCAACAACTAAAACATTAGTGTGTTATCAATGTTATTTTCATATTAAGTCCAAAACACAGCACTATACCAGCTACAGTGAAGAAAATTAACTAACCCAGCTAAAACCATGACACACCCACACACATCCTACCCATAGGCCCGGAAGTCCCATTTAAGCTCAGTCCTGGGCCTTTAGTCCCTATATGAGCTATTGTATAAGAGAACCATTCTCTACCTTTGTCTCAGCTACGTCTGGCCCAAACTGATCCTGCCCCACAGAATGACTTTCCAGCTTCATCTTGTACCTGCCTCATCCCCAGCAATCACCGTGCTGCATCTGATCTTGGTTACCCTCACCAGACCTGACCCCAACCTGCAGATTGACTTGGACCTGCCTTATCACCATGAACTTGCTTGATGATCTGCACTCTCAACTGAACCTGGCTACCATCATTAGGTCTGTTCTGCTCAACTTGCTTGGGTATTATGGGATGGTGCTGTGGCTGGCAAAGCCCCTGCCCTGGGCAGCTCCCTCATCGGAGCTCCTTCAGGGAGCAGCCGGCCCTCCCCGATCCCTGAACAGGGTACACACACACCTTGGATACTGGTTTCTTTCTGGCAGTTCCTTGAAAGAAGGGGAAGGTGTCTGGGTTGAATTAGGAAACTTACAGGAGAGACGGTCGCTACAGCCCTCTGCATTTCATACTAGCCCTGGCAAAGCCAGGCAATGACGTACTATAAGTGAGCAGGTGTGTTGGGAGGGTTGTACTAATCTTGGCTGGCAAAATGGAGCACTGCTTACGTTGCTTGAGTGTGTAGCACTGCCTCACTCTGTGGTGCTGGACTGAATCTGAATCTCAGGAAGCAGACTTGACTTTGCCTTCCACACTGTGACCTACAATGAAGTAGACCATTGAGGTGGATCGCCCAGATCTGCAGGGTGGTCTCCAAAGACCTGAGTCTCAGGCAAGAACTAGTTTCACTCCAGCATCAGGGGCCTGAGAGACAACCAACATACTCCACCTTGCTACCAACACCTGGGAAGCATCATGTGGCCAACAAGGCCAAAGAGCTGGGCTTGCCTGCTGGCTTACAGGGGGGTGTTTACCTCACAAGGCTCCCTGTGTATTCCCTGTATTGCCCTCACCAGGTCTTGGTGGCAGGAGGTCAGTCTGCAGCTGCCTGCAACTTCATGAGTGGAGGCTTCCCCAGTAAGGGAGCTTCTTCTGATATCCCCTCAAAGGGGGGCCTGCCAGCAAATGGAAAGGCGCTGGCCTGTCACTAAGCTAGCTGGACATGGACATCTCTAGCATGGGAGAAGCTACTGACAAAATGCTGGAGATAACAGGTAAGTGGGAAAAGGTGATAAAGCAGCAGCTAGTGCTGAGGGAGATGGCAGGATTTCACAGGCGGTTCAGGGGAGTGATGTGAGGAAGGGCTGAGGCTCAGAGGCACAGGGAGGGGAGCGCTGGCCACTCAGCGATGCTGTGTAGGGCTAGGACGACCCAGTGGCACTATGGTCCAGTGCTCTTCTTTCTTCTACTGGGAACCCACTCGGGAATGGTTTACCCACGTACAGTTTCAGCTCTCTGCCTCACCTCCTCCATTGGTATTCAGTCACTGCCTTCAATTATTTAAGAACTGATTGAGCAGCAGTACATAGGACCACTGGGTGGCACCAGAAACCGGAATATGGATTAAGTTTGGGCAATGCTTTGTTTTTAAATGTTTGGGGCAGGGCCCTACCAAGGGTAAGGTGAGAGGCACTGGGGATGTGATGCTATCCTGGGAACCAAATATTTCCACTTCGAGATGGTCCTGAAGAGAGGAAAAAAGGCAGCAGTTGGTAGAGGATAGCACACGCACTCCTTAGGGGTGCAGCTGGGAATGCCAGGCATTGCAGAGAGCTTGCTGTCTGTGTGGGATGGCTACACTCATGGAAGGAGTACAGCCCTGCAGTCAGGCAGGAGGTACAGGGACAGAGCGATAACTGTGACCTCGGGGAGGGGTTCCCCAACATTCGCACTTGCACATTGCCAGAACCTCCACTGAGGGAAGGAATATGCAAATTTGTTTGGCCTACCAAGAATTTAGTCTAAGCCTTGCCTCTGGAGGGGGAAAAAAAACAACTAAAAAACCCCCCAAAAAACCCTAAACCAACGCAAGAAGTGTTTCAGGCTTTGAAGCGGCTCCAGGGATCGCTGCAGGCGCTTCCGTGGTTTGCGGTTTGCCCGCCTCTGGCCCCGGCAGCCCCGCGTCCCAGCTCCCTGCGGTGGGTCGCTGCCCCGACCTCCCTCACGACTGGGGCCTGTGGGCACGCGTGTGGCTGAGGCTGCGGTGGTCGCGCCGAGCCGACCGGGAAGGCTCCTGCTGCTCCGAGCCTTCAAGTGACTGCTGAGAGAGCGACGGGGGTCGGGGTGGAGGGGCCGCAGGAAACAACCGGGTCCGGACGGGTGGCCTGGCTGGCGAAAGGGGGCACCGAGGAAAGGGGGCACCGAGGAAAGGGGGCACCGAGGAAAGGGGGCACCGAGGAAAGGCGGCCGCGCCCGTGGACGGGCCGCCTCCCGCCCGGGCGGGGTGGGAGCGCGCGGGGCCCGGCCCGGCCCGGCCCGGCCCTCCGTGCGGAAGGCGGGGCGAGGGGAGCTGCCCCCAAGATGGCGCTCGCCCCTGCTGGCCGCCCGGCCGCCATCTTGTTTGTAGTTCCGGCCCCCCGCCCGGCCCCCGCGCATGCGCGCCGTCGCGGCGCAGCGCGCAGGCGCAGAGGGCCCCGCATGCCGCGGCGGCCGGAGCTGCGGAGGTACCTGCGGTCCAGGTGAGCCCCGCCGCCGCCGCGGGCCTGCCCGCCGCTCCGGGCACCCCCGGGCCGGCCCCGCGCCTCCTCCGCGGCTACCGGCCGCCGCCGCAGCGGCACCGACGCGCTTGACTGCCGCTCGGCGAGCAGGTGCCGCGCGGTGGATCCGCGGGAGCCGGTGCGGCGGGCGGGCGCGCGGGCCGGGGTCAGCGGCTTGCGGCGGCTCTGCCCCGCCGCGCCCCGCCGCGCCCCGCCGCCGCCGCCGCTCCCCGGCCCCGGGCGCCGCCGGTGGATGGCTGCGCCGCGAGGGTTACCTGGGCGGGGGCGGGGGGTCCCGGGCGGGTCCCGCGGGGGCGGCCGCAGCCGCAGCGTCCCCCGGTGAGAGGCGGCGGCTGAGGGAGGGCTGGGCTCGGCCCCGCTCCTCTGCCGGTACGAGGCGCCGGGGGACAGTGCCGCTCCCTCACGGGGCTGGGGGCGGGAAACAACCCCTCGTCATACCGCGCTTCCTTGGGAAAAAGAGAGAAACGCCTCGAAACTGCCCCTGGTTTTATTGCAGAGATGACTTATTTCCTGTAAATAATGGAGTGGAGTGCTCTGGGCTTTCCGCTTGCTCTCCGCTGCAGCTTTTCTTTCTGGTATTCAGATCTCGGCATTCTCAGTTGTATTATTTACTTTGGACACCGAAAACAGGGTGTTTAATTCGGTACAGTCTTGACAGTATGTAAAAATTTTTCTGTTAACTTGCATCATCACTTTAGGTCAATGGCCGTTTCTTTTTTTATATTTAATGTAAGTCACGGGGAGCAATTCAAAACATTGTAGGACAGTTAGATGCTTTTGCTGTTTTAAAAATTATCATTATAAGGTCCGGTGCAGAAAACAAGGTGTTACAAAACAAATGAGGCTGTGTAGCGCTGTCCCTGGCTTCCCCGGAGGTGCTGGGAGTGCCGTCAGGCGGCTCGGTGGCAGTGCCTTGGGGTGTTGCATTGCCGATTGAGAGCCCGGTGTCTGATCTGTTTTTTGATTCCTCTCAAGTCTAAGGAGTCTGAAACTGGAGCGTGATCACGTCGTGATACAGGATGGTCACGGCACATGAATCGCAGTCAAAGTTTGTGGCAGAACTGGGGCAACTCGGTCGCACCCATGTTTGCTCTGGAGAATAGGAAGGGTCTGCTAAATGTCAGGGGGTTGCATCTGGGAAGTCCGGAAGGGTTTTTGTGCTTCAGTACTGAGGTAATGACAAGATGGGGGTTACAAGCGGAGAAGAATCCACTTCTGCTTCCTGTGTCAGGCACACTTGTGCATCTCCTGTGTTCAGACAGGAGGGCTTGGGGGCTCATTACTTTAGCTTCTGCCTTTCCTTTTCTACAAGAGGACAACAGTCTTCCAAATCCTGGAGCTTGTCAAACTGTGTTTAGCCCTAGCGTATCGGTCTATGGTAAAAAGTCAAAAGGTAATATAAAGTCTAAGAGCTGGGTTTAAAATTAGCTGGGAGCTTTTCTGGCACAATATTTTACTTGGACTAGGGGAGCAGGGCTTACCAACTGTGTCTCTTACTGAATTGGGGGTAGACTCCTGAAGAAGCGAGGAAATCACTAGGCTTCATCTGGATTATTGGCCATTGGAGTGGGATTGTGGAGAGGGCTCAGGATTGGTAATAAAAATAAATTTCATTTATTTGTTTGCAGTTTTGAAACTTAGCTTGTGTGTGGCACACGAGGCACTGAAACTGGCTCTCTTGAGGGCACAAACTTAGTGTGGGCTGTATACTTGGCTTGTATGGAGAAGTTTGCAAATGTAGAAGCTGGAAATGTTATAAAATTAAACAGCTGCTGGAAGCAGCATTATTGGAGGCTGTAATTATATTCCTAGCTACTCATTTTGCATCTAAGGTTAAAAACTAATTGAAATGAACAAACATGTTTAATTTGCATTTTCTTGATCTCAGATCACCTTCAGAAATCCTCCAGTGCTTCTGTTTGCAGCTCCTGTTCCACATTGGTTATACATGACAGGATCCTTAATGTTTTTCATTGGAAAGCGTTAAACGTTACAGCAAAGTAGTAATATGTAAGTATGGTATTTTCAGTAAGAAGCTCAAAAAATTATGGTCATAATATAGTCTAAGCACAAAAATAAAAAAATAGGAGAAAGCAAATCAGCTTTAAAATTTTTTGGGGGTTCAGTTTTCATGTGTAACAGAATAGGGATTTTAATTTTTAAATACCTAATAATAGCTCAGCTGGATTGCCACCACTGCTGCTTCCTGGAAAAAGGTAAAGCCAAACAGTGAGTTCTATTTCTGTAGGCAGTGCTGACACCATAACCCTCCCTTCAGGGTTTATCTTGTGCTCATCATCTGTCAGTTGTCTTTTGGATATAAGTAAATATGCCTCTGCTGCTTATGACTCTTAAGCCTCGTGTTGGACACTTGCGCAGTTACTGGTTAAGGCTATTTGTGTCTGTAATTATTACAGCCTGGTTTAATCCGTGATAGTTAAAGGAGAACAGAGGAGTGTTTTGCTACTGTTTCTCTGTGTAGTGTTGAAGAAAGTGTTCCTGATGTGTGTCTTGATGCATCTCGGTGGTCTCATTTTCATATGAGTGTGGTTTGGGAGGAATAATAATATTCTCTGTTGCTTTCCCCTGCGAATTCTCAGTATTCTGGCCAGATCAGGTCAGTTACTAAGCAAACCAGTTGTAATTTGGTCCTGACATGAGAATGACTGGGTGTCTGTGCCCTCTACTGTGCAAATCAGAGTTGATGAGAGATTTTAATAATCTCACTTGGTCTTCAGTTCTGTTCTCGTAAATTCTGAATTGTTAATGGGACTTGCTGGATTTTCAATAACATATTATTATTATCGTTCACCGTTTCCTATCTGGTCACATCCCCTCGGCTTCTGTGACTGATGTAGCACCGTTTAATGTAGTAATCAAATTGATGCTGTGGGAAGCATGGGAAGGAAGGAATAGCTTTGTTTTCATTTGGCTATCGTCCTTACCAGACTTGGATGCATTTCTATATTTACAACAGGTTTTAGTTCGCCAAAGGGGTATTCCTTACTTCATGTAGTGTAAATACAGTAGAGGATATAAATGCAATGTTTAATTTTAAAGTAACCTTTACTGTTCAGTCGTGTATAAACCAGACTGTCTTCCTAATTACCAAATGGATTAAAAATGTGAAACTAGCCTTTTTTTTTTTTTCCCCACAAGTGCTGGAATTGTGGCTTTTCTCTGTGTGTTCGAACAGAGAATATAGGCAATCTGCTGCTTTTCATCTGTACTTTGGTGGTGAAGCTGTGTGTTACATCTTAAATTGGTCTAATGACTGGCTGGCATGCGAAAGGGCTGGTCCTGTTCTTGCCCTGTCTTATACCACCTCCAGCATCTACTGGATGTTTTCCTGAACCAGTTCAGTCTGCAGGGCACTAATGCAGCCCTTCTGTGTCCCCATCTCCCCAGAAGATCAGCTTTTGCCAGGTAAGCAAGTTGGAAGAGTTCAAAGAAGGGCTGAGGAGTACCAGAGATGTAATCGATTTTTGCAGTGTAAGAACAGCTGTAGAATCAGGTGGAACCATCTAGTCTGCTGTTCTTTCCTGACAGTGACCAAAAAGAGAAGAGCGTAAGGTGAAGCAAATTATAGAAACCTTTGTCTGATAGCCCTCTTGTCTCTCATCAGCTCTAAGATGTCAAGAGGTGGATGTTTGCATTTATTTTGTTAATGGTTAACAGATTTTCTGCTGTGAACTTGTCCATGTCTCCAGCCCATTTAAATGTATAGCACTGACACGTCCCAGGGGAGACCTTCCAGAGCACAAAATAATGTTGTAGGTGCTAACTACCTCTGTGTGCTTTGTTTTGAACTTGACAGCTGCTAGCTTCATTTCATACCTCTTAGCTTTTGTGTTGTTTGGAAACAGTGAAGACTGGTCTCTGTTTACCTTCTCTGTGTGACTGATGATTTTATAGGCTTCTGTCATATGTCACTGCAGTAAACTCTGTTTCCAGGCAGAAGAACCCCAGCCTAATTGATTATTCCTCAGTATTCATCTTTTCAAATGTTGCTTCCTTTTTAAAAATATTTACCCCTTCCATTATGTCCTCTTGAAATAAGGGAACAGGTGCTGCATCCAGGATTTAAGCTGCAGAGGTTCTATAGCTGTATGGTGGTTTAATTACTAATCATTTCCTAATGTTAGGGGGTTTTTTAATATGTTGAATGGCTGTGAGCTGATGCTTTTATCAGTCTGTCATGAATCCAGCAAGACTTTCTGAGTGTTAATGATCAGTTTGGAGAACATCACTCTGTATGTGAAATTAGGATAATTTTTCTTTGGACTGCTACTTTATTTGCACTGAATTTGATCTGTTATTTTCTTTTCCAATTATTCAGTCTCATAGGGCTTTTCTGTAGGTCTTCAGTCAGCCCTTCTCTTTACTGTCGGAGTAGCTTATATCCTCAGGAGACTTTCGCTCCACTCCTTGGCCCCTTTTCCAGATTGTTTATGAATGCGGTGTGTGGCAGAGCACTGCAAAAGGCTCCTGGCAGTCTCCCTCCCTGGGAAAACTGACCATTTATGCCTACCCTCTGTCATCTCTTTTCAGCTAGTTATTAGTCCAGGCGAGGGCTTTCCCATTTACCCTTTAGGTGCAGAGCTGCCGAAGTTCAGTAGCTATCCAAATGCTATCTTGTGTTGCAGTTTCATCACTGCTATACATGCAGAGGTTCTGCCTGTCCTAGCAGCCCTGTCTGATGCTTCCCTCCAGCACTCCTGCTGCCATGCAGTGAATCCAGCCTGGAAACAGAGCTGGCTGGAAATGAACCCAACAAATCATAAATTAATGCTAATTTAGTGTTGCTGTACTGATAACCTACAAATGCATGGATTTAATTAGAATCCGTTCAGCTGGGTAAGTGCATATTTCTATGCTTGCTGCTGCTGCTGATTGAAATTGTGACCTTACAGGCTCAGCTGTAGTCTAGACTGAAGGCAGCGCAAGTGTCTGTGCACAGACTTGCACTTCTTATTTCAAATTGGTATGAATTTGATGCTGTAGTTAGATTAGTATGATTTGGTGTATGAATTGCACCTAGGTACTAATTTGATCAATTTTGTGACTGCTTCTTGGATGTTTTCACTGTGCTGAGGCAGAAAAACAATCTGACCATGCGTTGATATCTGGTATTTCTTAAAGACAGTGAAGAAGGAGGGATTTTTAGTGCATTCCTGTAAATTAATAAGGATCTAGTATTACTTTTTATCTTATATATGGACTTTATTCTAATTTATTAGGAACAATTGCATCCTACGTATTTCAAAAACATGTAACTGGAAATTCACAAATTTTGCTACTGATGCCCTTGTAGTGTTTTGTGAATGCTAGATTTGGGATTTGTGTACATTTAAGTTGCCTAAATACAAATGGTACAGGTCTTAGTGAAATTTTTGTTCATTAAATAGGCTTTTCAGGTGCGTTCTTGAAAATTCATATCCAGATTCACCAGTTCTGTTGTCATATGTAATAGTTTTCTGCTGAGGGTTTTTATGGGTTGTCTTTGTGTGGAGAACTGACATTAGATGCTTCTGTTTTTAACAGTTTCTTTCAGCTGTGGTAGATTTGAAATGTATTGCTTAGCCAATAAGGTCTGGGGTTTTTTTGTTTGTGTAGGTGTTTCTACCTTTGTCTAGGCAAAAAGAAAAGCTTTATTTGTGTAAATATATGGTAATATGGCTTGGATCGGTATATTTCCTTCCAGAAAAGGAGGGCTTGTATGTGGTTTTGTGTTTTATTTCCCAGATGGTAGAAGACAGGGGCTTGAGGAGTGGTTTGTCTGCTTTTCTGTGCTGCCAGTTCAGGTCTCGCATGGTTTGTCTCTGCCATGGCTGGAGAATTAATGTAGGTGTTGGGAGTGTCAAGCAAGCACACACTCATCAGTTGATAAAGAGGCATTTTTAACTGTTGTATAGTACTCTACCTTGCTATTTTGCTCAGGTAGTTGATCCTGGCATGATTTTCATCAAAGAAGTGGTCCTTGTTACAGGTTCAACTTTTTTTTTTCCTTCAGCTTGGATGAAAAGGTGCCAAATATGTTTGTTATGGTTCACAGGAAAGCCAAGGTAGATTTTTTTCTCATTTTACAATGCAATTGAGCTTTATCCATGGGCTGACAGAGAGAAAGGCACAGGGCTTGGTGAAAATCTGCACGTGGATTAGCTCAGCCACAGAATAAAATTACTTTCCTGACATTTTTAAGATGGTTAATTGGAAACATTCATTATATATATATGTAAAAAAAAGTCAATAAGAGAGCTCGTATGGCCTAAATGGTTTTGGTTACTTCTAGCAGTAAATGGATGGAACACCCAGCAGGCATCCATCTGACTCACGTTTGGCTAATGAATCAAATCATTTGCCAGATCACCTGGCAGTGAGTGGCCTCTCAGTTCTGTCTCCGCAAAGGTGAGCGGGGTCGTGCGGCTGTAAGATCTCAGTGTGGGGAGTCTGGGAATACCTTGGAGTTGGGAGCTCAACTGTGGGGCCACCAGGTCTGCTGGCTTCTGGTTTGCAGCAAGGACGTTGCTTTAAAAGATGGTCAATTATCCTTCAGCATTTTACGCGGTACAATACCTACATAAAGCAAATGCTGTAGCTGCTGTTACGGTGTTGGAAGTAACAAAAGGAAGGAGGGATTGTTTAGAAGATTGTCTGTCAAGGTGTCTCCTTGGTGGGACCTTGCGCTTGCCTGTGTCAGTCTGTGAGCGCTGGGTCATAGCGTCATCTCCCTGGCTACAACTGCCACATTTGCCGCTTTGTAGTGTTTGGTACCATGCTCATTCATACTGCTGTGTCATATAATCGAATGATTATGACTGAGGAGTCAGCATAGAGGACTGTCAGCTGCAATTTTTCAGTTACTGGCCCATCCTCATGAAGATTTCAACGCAAATGTCTAAATTGCAAAAGGGGCTGGAATTTTCTAGCAGGGTGAATACAAAAGCACAGAGGAGGCTGTAGCTTCATCTGTACAAAAGAGTTAATGAAGAAGCTCAGATCGTCTCTGCCTCCAACAAAAAGTTAAAGCAATTCGGGTGTTCGGAGAGCTAAGTGTCATTTTTATTTATTTCTTTATTTTCAGTGGCATATTAAAAAAAAAAAAGAATAAAAGTGAGGCCTTTGTCCCCAGGGAGGAGTGGAGATAAGGTCTGTGTGCTGTAGCAACTCTGTTGTACCCCAGCTGGGGAACTTTGCAGTACATGGGGTCTTGCCATAAGAGAGTGAAGGTTTAAAAAAATTCTTTTGACCGCATTGAGCAGAACCGCTGCACCAGCTGGGTGGTACCCAGGTGTTCGTTACCTTTTGGACTCTTAATTTGTGCATTTGTAACAGTTTTTAAATGATCTTGGAGCTCATGGCTGTTCTGCTCCTGAACTCAGTCATGGGGCTGACCATGTCAAGCAGGAGCTGATGCAAGCTGACTGTGATTCCAGGGATCACAAAGTTTTTTCTAAACTACTAAAATGTCACAAACAACATACAGTTTAAGTCCTGCTGCCAACTGAGCTTCAGGAAACACCCAGTGCTTGTGTGATCTCTCTTGCTCACAAAAGTTGTCTCTCTGATCTCTTCAACAGCGTTCCAAATCTTAGGAAATAGAAACCATCAGCGTTTCTCCTGGTTTCCACACCCAAAAGCGTTATTTATGTGCAATTACTGGGTGCGATGCTTGCAGTTGGAGAGCACTCCTGAAAAGAGGAGCTACTGGGGCTTAAAGCCAGGTTGATTTTGTTGTCCTTTGTCTCAGGTTATTCGTTGTTTTTGAATATACGCTTGTCTGGATGTATTCCACATGGTAAGAGGATATGTGTCCAGACTGCTTTGTGCGAGTAATTGCTGACTAATTTTTCTGTGGATGTGCTCTAAGGGAGGGAGCTATCTTGGATGTGTGATTCTTGCTCAGAGGTGTTACTTGCTTTAACTGTGATTGACTTTACTGCAGCACTCCCTGTCACTCAGCCAGTCTGTGTTCCAGGTTTCCACCCCAAACCTGCAAGGAAGTCAGAGACCTGTGCTGACATGATTTCCTTGGGGAGTATCCTGGTTCTTCTGAACCCCTCCTGGCCTCCCTCACCTTCCCAGCTGCCCTTACACAACAGATACAGGGCTCCGGACCTCGAGGGCCAGGCAAATGAGGATGTAGGTGAAGGTCCATCCAGGGGGTTGCCTAGGGTGAGTCGGTCAGCCCAGCATTATGACCGCCTCTGTTAAGAAGAAAAGGAGTGTAATTGTAGGCTATTCCCTTCTGAGGGGAAGAGAGGGCCAAATATGCCGATCAGACCCATCCCACAGGGAAGTCTGCTGCCTCCCTGGGGCCCGGGTCAGAGATGTTACTAGGAAACTCCCTGGTCTGGTACGGCCCTCTGATTGTTACCCACTATTGGTTATGCGGGTTGGCAGTGATGAGGTTGCGGAGAGAAGTCCAAAAGTGATCAAAAGGGATTTCGGGGCACTGGGGTGATTGGTTGAAGGATCAGGAGGAGCACAGGTAGTGTTTTCCTCAATCCCGCCAGTGGCAGGGAAGAATACTGAAAGGAACAGGAAAACTCACCTGATGAACATGTGGCTCAGAGGCTGGTGCCATCAGTGGAATTTTGGGTTTTTTTGATCATGGGGAGGTTTACACAGCACCAGGCCTGCTGGAGGTGGCCCGGCAGGTGGAGTTCAGCTATCTCAAAGGGGGAAAAGAATTCTTGCTCATGAGTTGGTGGGGCTCATCAAGAGGGCTTTAAACTAGGTTTGAAGGGGGAAGCTGATATAGCCAGGCTCACTAGAGAGGAGCCTAGGGTTGCATGCCAAGGTTGGGGGTGAAATCGGTAGCCCAGCTCAAGTGCATCTACACCAATGCATGCAGCATGGGCAACAAACAGGAGGAGCTGGAAGCCGTTGTGCAGCGGGATAGCTCCGACTTAGTCACCATCACAGAGACGTGGTGGGATGACTCTTATGACTGGAGTGCTGCAATGGATGGCTATAAGCTCTTCAGAATGGATAGGCAAGGAAGGAGAGGCAATGGGGTGGCTCTGTATGTTAGGGAGTGTTTCAATTGTATAGAGCTCAACGATTGTGATTATAAGGTTGAGTGCTTATGGCTAAGGTTGAGGGGGAAGGCAACAAAGGCAGGTATCCTGCTGAGGGTCTGTTATAGTCCACCCAACCAGGATGAAGAGGTAGATGAAGCATTCTACAAGTGACTGGCAGAAGTCTCACAATCGGTGAGCCCTTGTTCTTGTGGGGGACTTCAACTTACCAGACATCTGCTGGAAATACAACGCAGCAGAGAGGAAATAGTCTAGGAGGTTCCTGAAGTGTGTGGAAGATAACTTCCTGACACAGCTGGTAAGTGAGCCTACCAGGGGAGGTGCCTCGCTTGACCTGCTGTTTACAAACAGAGAAGGACTGGTGGGACATGTGGTGGTCAGAGGCCATCTTGGGCTTAGCGACCATGATATGATAGAGTTCTCAATTCTTGATGAAGTAAGAAGGAGGGTCAGCAGAACCACTACCATGGACTTCCAGAGGGCAGACTTTGGCCTGTTCAGGTTGGGAAAGTCCCTTGGGAGACAGTCCTGAAGGGCAAAGGAGTCCAGGAAGGCTGGGCATTCTTCAAGAAGGAAGTCTTAAAGGCGCAGGAACAGTCTGTCCCCATGTGCCGTAAGACAAACCAGAGGGGAAGACGACTGGCCTGGCTGAGCAGGGAGCTTTTGCTGCGATTCAGGAAAAAAAGGAGAGTTTACCACTTTTGGAAGAAGGGGCAGGCAACTCAAGAAGGGTACAGGGACCTCGTTAGGTCCTGCGGAGAGAAAATTAGACGGGCAAAAGCCCACCTAGAACTCAATCTGGCCACTGTTGTAAAAGATAACAAAAAATGTTTTTGTAAAAACATTAGCAACAAAAAGAGAGCCAAGGAGAATCTCCATCCTTTAGTGGATGCGGGGGGGAATATTGCCACCAAGGATGAGGAAAAGGCTGAGGTACTTAATGCCTTCTTTGCCTCAGCCTTTAATAGTCAAACCAGTTATCCCCAGGGTATTGAGCCCCCTGAGCTGGAAGGCAGGGACAGGGAGCAGAATAACCCCCGCCATAATTGAGGAGGAAGCAGTTTACAACCTGTTGAGCCACCTGGACGCTCACAAGTCTATGGGGCTGGATGGGATCCACCCGAGAGTACTGAGGGAGCTTGCGGAGGAGCTTGCCAAGCCACTCTCTATCATTTAGCAGCAGTCCTGGTTAACAGGGGAGACCACTCCCAGACCACTGGAGGTTGCCAATGTGACGCCCATCTACAAGAAGGGCTGGAAGGAGGATCTGGGGAACTACAGGTCTGTCAGCCTGACCTCGGTATCAGGGAAAATTATGGAGCGGTTCATCCTGAGTGTGCTCACCAGGCAAATGCAGGACAACCATGGGATCAGGCCCAGCCAGCGTGGCTTCATGAAAGGCAGGTCCTGCCTGACCAACCTGATCTCATTGTATGACCAGGTGACCCACCTTGTGGATGAGGGAAAGGCTGTGGATGTTGTCTGCCTGAACTTTAGCAAAGCCTTTGACACTGTCTCCCACAGCATCCTCCTAGAGAAGCTGGCGGCTCATGGCTTAGACTGGTATACTCTTCACTGGGTAAAAACTGTTTGGATGACCGAGCCCAGAGAGCTGTGGTGAATGGAGTTAAATCCAGTTGGCAGCTGGTTACAAGTGGTGTTCCCCAGGGCTCATTCTTGGGGCCAGTCTTGTTTAGTATCTTTATCAATGATCTGGATGAGGGGACTGAGTGCATCCTCAGTAAGTCTGCAGATGACACCAAGTTGGGCGGGAGTGTCGATCAGCTCAAGGGTAGGAAGGCTCTGCAGAGGGATCTGGACAGGCTGGATCGATGGGCCGAGGCCAGCTTTATGGGGTTCAACAAGGCCAAGTGCTGGGTCCTGCACTTGGGTCTCACCAACCCCATGCAATGCTACAGGCTTGGGGAAGAGTGGCTGGAAAGCTGCCTGGCGGAGAAGGACCTGGGGGTGCTGGTGGACAGCCGGCTGAACATGAGCCAGCAGTGTGCCCAGGTGGCCAAGAAGGCCAACAGCATCCTGTCTTCTGTCAGGAATAGTGTGGCCAGCAGGAGCAGGGCAGTGATTGTGCCCCTGTACCTGGCACTGGTGAGGCCGCACCTTGAATTCTGTGTTCAGTTTTGGGCCCCTCAGTACAAGAAGGACATTGAGGTGCTGGAGCGTGCCCAGAGAAGGGCAACAAAGCTGGGGAAGGGTCTGGAGAACAGGAGGAGCAGCTGAGGGAGCTGGGGGTGTTTAGTCTGGAGAAGAGGAGGCTGAGGGGAGACCTTATTGCTCTCTACAGCTGCCTGAAAGGAGGTTGTAGTGAGGTGGGTGTTGGTTTCTTCTCCCAAGTTACTAGTGATAGGATGAGAGGAAATGGCTTAAAGCTGTGCCAGGGGAGGTTTAGATTGGATATTAGGAAAAATTTCTTTACTGAAAGAGTGGTCAGGCACTGGAACAGGCTGCCCAGAGAGGTGGTGGAGTCACCATCCCTGGAGGTGTTCAGAAACCATGGAGACATGGCACTTCGGGACATGGTTTAGGAGGCATGGTGGTGTTGGGTTGGCGGCTGGACTTGATGATCTTAGAGGTCTTTTTCAACCTTAATGATTCTATGATTCTATTCTATAATTCTATGATTCTGTGGTGGCATGCTGGAGAATGTAGGTGGTGGAAGTGCAGGGATAAAAAACACAATTCTCCCCCCAAAAATTCTTCCTTTCTGAGATAACTGTACTTTGGGTGTGAATGGAAGATTTTTTTAATTTTTTTTTTTTTTTTAAATACAGATGACCTGACTGGGTGTGGATGCATGCAGCCTTTCTGGCCCCTCTCTGGCCTGAGACAGTCATACCAAAACAGTGATGGAGACTTCTTGCACCCTTCTTAGTACATGCTTTTTGCTTTTTCGGGGTTTTTTGTTTCCTGTTCATGTTGATTATGTATGGATACATTTTGTGTGGTGCGTATTCCCATGTTTTCTTCTTGAACTCTTTGCAAATGCATAGGAATGTTGGCAATGATTCCCAAATTTTGGGTAGCCTGACGGTTGCTGTTACAGAGGATTATTAACTACATAATAGATCCTGTGTGCATGTATTTCAGCAGTCCTTTGAAATCTGGGAAGCAACAGCTTCAGTGCCAGCACTGTCTGGTCATGTGTGTATTACAGAAGCTTCACTAGTATAATGAGACCATCAAGCCCTTCTGATAGTGATTCAGCCTACACTGTGAGAAATGGCTTTTATTGTTATGCCTGGTAGTACTTGCCTAAATGAAGTGTTTTCAAGGGTAGTTCTAGGCCACTATAATTATATGTATGCTGCCACTCTCGCCAGTATAAAAATGTCTTTAAAACAATTTGCAGAGCTCACCAGTTGGTTACTCAGGAGGGGGGTCCTGTGCCTGTTCCACATGAATGCGTTCCGTTTTTGGCAGTCTTTTTAGGTGTTAGAAAGTGATATTTCCTCACTGATCCATTTTTCTTGGCAGTGCAGTGACACCTAAAGACTTCTTAAAGTCTGTCATCCTGCATTTTTTGTTAACAGTGATATCGCAAAGGGAGCAGAATTCCTGGAGGACACTTAAACCTTCATAGTGAAGAACGGGTGGGTATCTAACTCTGTGAGGTGGAGCAGAAGATGCCTTTGGAAGGGACAATGAGCTGTGCGCTTGTGTTGCTTGTGGCCAAGCTGCAAACAGCTTCCTCAGCTCCGCTGCCAGGCAGTGCTGTTTTGCGTGCTTCCAGCAGAAATAGTGGGTGCAGTGATGCTGTGGCACAGAGGCTAAGTTGCTCTTCTCATCTGTCCTGAGAAGCTGTTTTGGTCTGGAAAAAAAAACTTCATTTAAAAAATGTTTTACTGAGGTTGCAAAACAAGCACAAGATGCCAGCTATTAAAATGGTGTTGCACAGGATTTCTCAGGCAGATGAAGGAGGCTTTCACTGAGTGTTAGATTTTTTTTTTATCAGTAGTAGAAGGTTAGTGGAGGTTTTTCCTTTGGCCTTTCACAAGATAACTGCTTTTTTTTTTTCCCCCTTGACTTTAATTGCTTCATTCTTCTTTAATAAGGACAGAAGTTTCTTAACAATGAAAGCAATAAAGCAGTTAGCCAGAGAAGCTTGTGCTCCCTTTATTAAAAAAATAAAAAAAAAAAGAAATAGAATATAGTTCATTGTGTGTTACAGTAACCTTTGAAAAAAATTGATAGTAGAACAGGAATTTAAGACTTTACATAAAGGCAGGAGAAATACTGTCAGTACTTCATTTTCGTAAAATAAGAACTGTTTAGGCAGAAATCTTATTCAGCCTTTTATGGAGGTCTCCCGAATATAAATCTCTGTACTTTCTCTGATTGGTAGGTAGTAGTTGTTGGGGAAAAAGATAGAAATGGTTTGGAACGTATGCACCAGAAAGCTTAATTCGTGACCTAAGCATTAATTGCTTGCACTGAGATGTGTTGTAACGTGGGCATCTTGCTTTTCTGTAGTTTGATTTCTTTGAAGTGATGTATTAATGTTTCCTCAGATCTCTAGCCTTCAGACATCCTTCTGGGCTGTGGACTGATTGTAAACGTGGCACTTACGCTGCTATTTTTATCATGTCTCCACATGAAAATGAACTGCTTATGTAGAAGCCATCATCAGTCACCTTGTTGGCTTAAAAATTATTTAAGTGAATACAGTCTTAGTATTGTCAAAGCTTTCCATAAGGAAGGGCTCACAGAGTTTAAATCCTGATCTTGAAACATTTCCTTTAGTGAAGTCTGAAGTATTTTTATCCTATCATAAATCACTAGACTCAAATTTTCTTTTGCATTTTTAAGAGAACCCCCAGGTCTTCCCAGCAGCAGTGACTCCAAATTGCTTTTCATAGTCTGGGGCCTTAGCTTTCAAGACTGGCACTCACCTTTCCGTAAACCAACGCACTTGTTCCGCACTATTGGCCTCTGTATCCCTGCAGCATGGCTCAAGCATCTGTGTGAATAAAAGGTGCAGGGAGCAGAGGTGCTGCGCGCCCAGGGGCTGGTCAGGAGCTCTGATGCATCATCCGAGCTCCTGAGTGCAGCTGCAGCAGGAGGGGGATCTGTTTCTCTTATCTGCCCAAACAGACAAGGACTGCAGTGATTTCTGTGCAGCTTAAATTTAAAGTTCCATCCTTCTTTTACTGGCATACCTGTATACTCATAATTTTTGAGGGATGAGCAGTCACATCTCAAATGACAGCTGCTGCCTCTTCCTCTGAGCACCTGCATTAACACAGTTTATTGATTGCCATCACCACTGGCCTAGTAAGGAGCTTGGCTGAGCAGTGCTGTGCTGTCTTTTTTTCTCGTGCAGTGGCTAGATGAAGAGCAACGAGTTTTATTACTGGTGATTTACTAATAAAAGGTAGAAAACAGCTTTCAATCTGTCTGCAGGGCAGCAGTGGTGAGGGGAGAGTCTCTGTTTTACTCCAGACTGACTGCAGAGTCATTGCAGGGGAGCTGGCCTTGGAGCTTTTACCTCTTTTCCTGTTCCGCCCCAATTACAGCTTCATTTGAAGGGAAACCAAAACATTTAAACTCTACCTGAGGTAAATATTTAACAGGACTGTATCAAGTGCCAGTGTATCGGGCTGCAATGGAAAGTGTTGGTGTCTTCATTAAATGGAAAGTTATTCAGTGCTGACTCAAAAGATCCCAAGAGAAATGGCACTGCTCAATCCCAGCATGCATGGCTTCGTGAAGGAATTATACAGAGAAATTTGTTATCCTGTGCTAGGCAGGAGGGTCAGACAGATGAAGGAAACTGATCTCTTCTGACTTTACTGTGTTGAATAATATTGACATAAGAAGCGTTACCTGGCTCCTAGAAAACCAAGATGACAGCCTAAAAATAGGTTAGGGTGAACTACTGAAACTAAATCAGATGAACATGTCATTTTGAAAAGAAACGAACACCTGACCCTGTAATGATTCCCACTGTGTCCTTCTTTTGGTTGAAGCTCTTGAACAAGTAGAGGAATATAGGACTTCCCCACCGCTATAGTGGATGGATACTTTTCTCTTTGTTTCCAGGCTACCAGGCACTAACCTAGCGTAGCTCATACACAAATGCAGAAAAGGTACATAAAAGGACTAATTTAAAAAAAAAAAAAAAAAAATTGAGGTCAAGGGAGAATATGAGCAGCTTAGATTTAAAACGATGTAATAAAAATTTTTCTAACAAAATTCCCAATTCTGGGACTGGGGGGGAAGCAGGGCAATGTAGAAGGTTGCCTGCGCATTTGTGAAGGTATGTGACAGTATTAAGGCACATTTCTAAAGAGAAACTCTGATAGATCTCCCTGAGGAAGCATGAAAAATGGTCCTATAGAGCAGTAAAATCTTAGACATTATCTACACTGGAGCTCATTATCAGCATAATTATTCTGGCAAATTCTTCGAGTGTAAGAGAACAAGAAAAGAGAGAGAAAGGTAACAAGAGAGAGCAAAGGTGTGGAATGAGAAGAGGAGAAGACATTAAAAAATTTAGGACTTTGCGCCTTGGAAAGGAGCCACTTGGGGGACAAAAGAAAGTAATAAAGCTTTATGAAAGCATGACTGGCTCAGAAGGTGAGTAAAGAATAACCGGCATTTCTGAGAGTGTGAGGACTGTTAGGACATCCAATAAAAATTTACCTGTAAATCGGACAGAAGGAAGATTTATTTTATACAGTGTTTTCAGTGTTAGCCATTGCCATACCTGTAGCACACCGTGTTCTGAATGCTGCGTGAGTACTGGTGTCATCGCTCTCAAAGACCCAGTGAAACTGGGAGATCCTGAAAAGGTTGACAAGAATGATCAAAAGTGTGAATTGAGTTCCTTGTGAAGAATGATAACTAGATCAAAACTCTTCAGGCTCAAAAAGATCTTTGAAGAGGATATGATGGAAGCATATAAAGTATTAGCAGCGTGGAGCGTATACGAACCCATTATCCACAGTCTCTTCCACTAAAAGGACTAAGACTACCACATGAAAGTAGTGGGTGGCAGGCTCAAAACAGAGTGAGATATTTATAAAGTGGGAGCAGGACCTCCTCCTTTCTCTTTGGCATTGAAGCTTTAATCTGTTGGAACAATTCCCTGGATTTAGGCTGATTTATTCTGCAGTTAACACTTCATCAGAACGCTGTTCATGGGGCTTTGAAAGCTTAGCTCTAGAGCTCTGGTCATAAGAGAAATCTTTTCAAATGTCAGAGTAGGGATATGAAGCCTGGCAGGCTGAAATGGCCCCTCTGATTGTTTTTCATTGGACAAAATCCGTGCAACTTCTTAACAAAGTGTTTTGGTGGAAATACCCAGTAAAGTCAAATACAGTTTGCACCGATCACAACATACAGCCTAGCCTTGTGGCTGGTATTTTGGGGTTGTTATTGGAGTATTAAAACTTCCATGACAGCAAGAGCTAATGTATCCTCTTGGTCTGACTGTGAGTTGGGATTACAGAATGGTAGGTGTTGGAAGGGACCTCCAGAGATCATTTCGTCCAACCCCACTGCTTGAGCAGGTACACCCAGAGCAGGGGGCACAGGACCACTTCCAGGTGGGTTTTGAATGTCTCCAGGGAAGGAGACTCCACAGCCTCTCTGGGCAGCCTGTTCCAGCGCTCTGTCACCCTCACAGTAAAGAAGTTTTTTCTCATGTTTAAGTGGAACTTCCTGTGTTCCAACTTGTGTCCATTGCCCCTTGCCCTGTCATTGGGCACCACTGAAAAGAGTCTGGCCCCATCCTCTTGACACCCGCCCTTCAGATATGTATAAGTATTGACTACATCCCCCTTCAGTCTTCTCCAGGCTGAACAAACCCAGGGGTCTCAGCCTTTCCTCCTAAGGGAGATGCTCCAGTCCCCTGATCATCTTTGTAGCTTTCTGCTGGACTTGCTCAAGCAGTTCCCTGTCCTTTGTGAACTGGGGGGTCCAGAAAAGACGCAGTACTCCAGATGTGGCCTCACTAGGGCAGAGTAGAGGGGGAGGATAACCTCCCTCGACCTGCTGGCCACGCTCCTTTTCATGCACCCCAGGATACTGTTGGCCTTCTTGGCCACAAGGGCACAGTGCTGGCTCATGACCAACCTGCTGTCCACCAGCACTCCCAGGTCCTTCTCAACAGAGCTGCTTTCCAGCAGGTCAGCCCCCAACCTGTACTGGTGCACGGGGTTGTTCCTCCCCAAATGGTGGATGGTGGCATATTCTTACAGTTGTGGTAGGTAGTTCCAGCTGTAGCTACTACAGAAACAATACAGTAGTAAAATACCAACCAGTGGCAGTACTGTTATTTTGGGATTGCTCCATAGGCTTCAGAAAAGGACAGACTGAAGGAGAAGGTTTGGATCCCTGGAAACTGGACATTGTTTCAATGTACAAGTGCTATTTATTTGTGGTTTATTACCTGTGGTTTGTTGTGTTCACATATTCATTGACAAAATTAATTTCTTGCCATTTTAGGTCGATTCAGAGCACCTTGCTAACCATTTCTTTACTTAAGTGTAGAGAGATAGATCACTTACTTAAACTCATAGACTGCTCAGGTGAATTGTGCGTTGAGTTCTATTTCAGTTTAACATCTGTTCCTGACCTGGAGAAGGGCTTCTGGTCACAAAAGCTTGTCGTTCTTTCCAGCTAGTTAAATAAGAGATATTACCTCAATCTGCAAATCTTTGAGATATTCGGAGGTCAAAAAGAGTTGGGAGGGGGAGTGATGGGGTCTGTTGGTGCTGTCTGGATAACCCTTCCGTTGTAACCACTGTAACGTGTGCTGAGCTGCAGTGTCAGTGTGTGGCCTTGGGGACCTCGCTCACCGGGAGAGGCTGACATCTGCCTGGGTACACCTCACTTCTGCGCAGGGTACAGCTGCGCCCGAGACTGAATCAGGCTCTTGAGATGGTGAGGGAATATACTGTGGTAAGGTGGGTTATTGTCATTTTACTTTTAAAGTATTATGTATGATCTGGAGTAATTAGATTACTGGGACTTAACAGATAACTAATTGTGTTATGCTCTGTGGGTGCTCTTAGACCTCTTCACCAGTCAGCAAAAACTCATTAGCTTAAATTCATGTGGAGGAGGCTCAAAAGAGAATCTACACTTCGGTTCCATAATGGTGGCTTCAACTAACATGATATTCTTTACAGTTGGGTTTGACACCTGTTAGTACCACAATTCACCTGACCAATACTGTCTAAATTACATCTTATGGTATGACTACCCTTCTTCAGAACATTTTAAATCTCTTTTGAGGGTTTCTTTAGAATTCATGGCTGTAACATTGCAATACTGGACATGGGGTAGGTAAATATATCTGCCGTTTTCCAAAAGGATAAGGCAATGAAACTTGGAGAAGGAGGGAAAAAAAGTAATATTGGAGTGAATAAAATCAATCCAGAACTAACTAGGGCTCTCATTTTATTTCTGAGATGACTGCATCAGCAGTGTCTTTAAACTAAATTCTGCTTAAAGGTTAATATGGGAGAAACGTGCATATAATGTTACAGGAAGGAAATACTAAAACCAGATAAAAATATTTGATAATTTCTCTCCAGGTGAGTGTTGGCAAGCTAGCCTATCTTTAAAGAAGGTGATACTATCAATAGGCTTCTGTAGGGTCAGGGCTGGTGTTCTAATGCTTGCTGTTTGCTGAGGGCCTTGCACTGGGAAGGTCCTTCTCTGGAGAACACACACTGACTTCTGGAAAGTTGTGGCTGCTCAGGGCTGTTGAAATGGGCTGTCAGAAAGAGTTAGTCTTTGATTTAGCCTCCAGAGTGTGTTACTTTATATTGAATATTTTTTGGTTTTGTCATGTTGGGATGAAAGAGTATTCTATGTGTAATAGGTAAAGATGTTCATAATTTTTGTGACTATTGGGGAGAGAGGCACCAAACTAGATTTCATGGGTAAGGCTGCCTTACCAGTTTTTCTGCAGCACAAAGCCTGACAATAAATAACCTCTGTGTTCGGAAAGAACAACAGTGTTTCAGCGCACTGGGGAAGAAGCTTCTACAGGACCTGAGAGAGACTGACGCTCGTCTGAAGTATGCGTGGATGTATGAACAATGAGGAAGTATCACTAGGTGCTGTTCTTTTGCTATTCCTTAGGCATTTGCTCTTGAACTGTATCAGATCGGATCTTGCACTACACAGATCCTGTGTGGTTCTTCATGTGTGCTTGTTCTGGAAAGTACTGAATATTTTTCAGGTGCAGGGATCAATTAATTAAATTAAACCTGTTATTTTGACATATTAACATCTGCCCTGAAAAATGTACCAGGAGATGAATTTCTGCTCCATCTGTGCCTTTAATGTGAAGTATCTGACTTGATTCCTTATTCATTATTCAACAGTTTTAGAAAGGGAATTTTAAAATAGTGCTGATGTGTGGCTGTAACAGTCACTACTTTTGAATTTTCATTTTTCTTTTTATTCTGGTCTGTGATATTTTCAGGTTAAAAATCTCATTGTTTATACATCTACCTTCCACTTGCAGCAAGGGAAATTTGCACTGGATAAAAGGGAGCAATTTTTGTGATCCGTGCTGTGTAATGCTGGAATCTACGTCCTAGAGATTTTCAAATCTGTAAGGCCCTGAGCAACTGGATCCAGCTTTGAAATGACTCCTGCTTGGAGTAGGAGGTTGTGCCAGATGATCTCTAGAGATCCCTTCCAGCTTACATTGTTCTGCAATTGCATTCAGGTCCCATAAATGGAAACCTTGCCGTGTCTTTGTCGTGCTATCTTCACCTGCAGAAGAGGCTGTGAACCGACTTCTGAGAAACTTCCTCTTAGTACTGAGAAGCTTCCTCTTAGTACTTCTTACTCGAGGAATTAGTTTTAGACTTTGCTGTAGTCAGCTTTATCCTTCACTATGTGGTGTGATACATCCTCCTCATGATGGTTTCTAGGGAATGAAATCAGGAATTAATCTGTTGTACCGAAGTCTTTCTAAATGTGGGGGGTTTAAACATGAAACCCATGTGATGATTCAGCTTCATTCAGAACTAGAATATTGAAACTAAATCACTTGTATTGAGATCTTCAGCTACTTTTGAAAGAAATAAAATCTTTGTGTTTTAACATCTTCAGGGCTTTGTTTACAATAACTACATGTCCTGGTTGGAGTGTCTGTCGTGGTATTATGGATTTCCACTCTAAGATATGTGATGTGAAGCTCTCTTAAGCTTGTGAATGTTTTTTTCTGTATTCCAGGTATATGAAATGGAATTTCACTTAATAGGAATCACCTTAACTCACACTATTGTTTCTTAATGGAAACTAAACTCTGAGTTGGTCTACACCATGGACTTTGGTTTGGAGAAGTTTTGGTGAGGAAAAAAGAAAAGACGACTTTTACCTTAGAGATATTGCAGCAAAAACTATGCAGATTCAATGTACCTTTGTAAAAACTGTTCTCTTTTCTTGGTATAAGTTGTTCACCTAGTCCAGTTCACTCACTAGATAGCTTCAGCTTCTAACTTTGACCACACAAATTTTAGCATGAATCAGTGTGGTATGAATGAGGAAAGGGAGGGGAAGAAGGATGGAGAAAAAGGGAAGCAGAAGTTCCTTCCTGCCTAAAATGCCAACGGGTCTTGGATTTGGAGGGACAAGATCTCACCAGGGCAGGAAGCACCTTCAGGAGGTTGTGTCTGTCAGGCTTTGGCAGATCTCGGGCACTAATGGCCAGGGCTTTTGAAGGAAGATCTAAACTCGCAAGCATCCAGAGCCAAGAACAGCCACTGGAGTCTGTGGAGAGCAACCTGGGTTTGGGTGCACATGGTACCCAGTAATTAGGTCAGAGATTCCTCCTTAGGCCTTATCTGACAAACTTAAAATTTGGGAAGGTGTATTTGGTACAGTGCGCCATACTCCTTTGGCCTCCAGCTACTTTCAGAAAGGCATTCCTAATTTGACAGAAAACATTACTTTCCTTCCAAATATATTTTAGGTATCTACTTTTTATGTAGTTTTATAATTGCCTTCAAACAGAAATCATTCTTGCAAACAGTGATTGGAAATCAGTTACTGACAGCCAGGAATCAGACCCTAGAGGCTTTCATGAGGCTGTGCTGAGATTGTTAAACACTGCTGCATGGGCCTGTCAAGGGTGACAAATTACTCGAGCAGCCTTGAGTGGCAATGACCGACAGAGCTCAGGCCCGTCATCAGAAGGAGCTCCTCTTTATTTTGGGTAAAATGCCACTTGGTCATAAGAGCTTATGAAATGGCAGTGCTTGGCTCCCATGTGCTCCCTCCTAGGCCCATCTGGGACCCGGGCTGCTCAGAGCTGTGCAGCTGTGTCAGGTGGGGCATCCGAGATTGACTCTGAGCCCGTTCTGCTGCTGAAACCTCAGGAGCAACTGATGTTGTTCCTGAAATAGTTAATGTATTTTGCAGGAAAATAATTTTTCTTTCTTGTCTGATAGTCTGACCAACACCAAGGAAACCCACTCGAACAGGTTATTTCTAGGCAGCTGCCACCCAGATTCAGGCATCCTGCTTATCATCAAACTTGCAGAATTTAGCTAATGGTCAGCACACCTGATGGTATCCCAGGCCTGGTGTGGCATGATTCTGCTCCTTGACAGAAGACAAAGAAATTGTGTCATTGACGGATGGATTTTACTGGCAAGGGAGGGAGGGTAGGCATCTGTTTTGGGGCTCTTGGCCTCCTTTTGATACAGCTGACGGTGTAATATATCTCTCTCACCTCTGCATTTCACCACGAGGTGACTTAATCTGGTGATAGGGAGGGACTCGGCTGTCCAAAAACTGCCACCTTACTGTGTATGGTCAGGAGGTTTCAGGGTGGTGGCTCCCTGCTCAGGTGATGCTATTTCACAGTTGAAGAGTAACTGGCCAAATCCAATCAAAACCAATTTGGTGTTGGTGGGCAGGTAATTCTGTAGTTTCCTCGCAGGTTGAGCACCCCAGGCTGTGCCGAGGAGCTTCTCTGCTACTTGCTTGTTTCAGCATGTAGAGAATTGCACGGTAAGGGCTTTATAAAGCATGTTGGATAAAGATGAGCATAAGAGGGCTGCTGTTTGGCCTGCCCAGCAGTGTGTCTGGTCATCCAATTCTCCAGCAGTGGCAGTGGGGTGGAAGCTGTTTAGGGAGAGGCTGTGAGCTGGGCAGCTTTCTGCTGCTTTTCCCCATTGCTCTCCCAGGATTCACAAAGGTTGGGCTATGGATACTGGAGGATATATCTATTTTATTATTTTTTTCCCTGTCTAGTGTCTTTTTATGGAACTGTTCTCCTGAATGTGTCAAACCATTTTTTTGAATCTCCTGAAATTATTTGCCTCCAAAACCTTGAATATTTGAGCTCTATTAATAGTTCTCCTGAATGGTGGGTCGTATCCCCCTCTCCTTTCTCCTCACTCCCATCATCTCACTGGCTCCATTGCTCCTGTGATCGCAGGGTGAGCTGCTTCAACTCACTAGAACAGGAGAAAGCAAACCTCTGCCTTAGGAAAAACATCCGCTACCCCCAAGTTTTACAAATACATCAGGCATAAAAATGTGGTTTTAGATTAAGCTCTTCAGTGAGTTTTAACTTTCAAACATTTTCACAAGTACTGAACCATCTGATGCTTCTGTGGATGCTCTAACTCCTGTGCTCTGTCTGTACCACAAAACATGCTGGTGTGGGATTCCCCTGGTGGCTTTGGAAGCGATAGCTGAAGCCAGGTGTTCACTGGGTGCCTGTGATGGCTCTGCCACTCCGCAGTGCTCCTCATACATCGTGGTGGTTGGTTGATCTCATCAACTCTGTAGCTGGCTTCCTGGTTGTGACAGGTTTGAGTAACATAGTTAGCAAGTAAAAAAGTAACACGAACTATCAGTTTGAGCATCCTTTGCCAAGGACCATTCAAATTCTTTCTTTCTTTTAGACCTCTTAGCTTCCCATTTGCATTTGGTTTGCCATGCTTTATGGGATTTCCTGTTTTGCTCATCTGGACAAAGTTCCTACTTCTTTTAAATTCCAGCCATTCCCAGGATAGCCTCCTTAAACTTCCTGTTGAGTCATGCAGGGTTTGCATATAAGGTGGCCCTGTCTTTATGCTTGCGTAGTGGCACACAGATTACCTAGGCTTCCCATACAGCTTTTTTAACAGTCTCCAGGGTCCTTGTGGGATTCCTTCTTTTTGTTGCTTTTTCTATTTATTTTGTTTTGACAAGTTGCCTTATTTTTTATGTAGTTTCTTTTCTTGAAATTGAGTGTCTATGAGCCAAATTTACTGGCTTTTTGTCACACTACAGTATTTAGCCTAACT
Organism: Morus bassanus; assembly: GCA_031468815.1. Classification (NCBI taxonomy): domain Eukaryota; kingdom Metazoa; phylum Chordata; class Aves; order Suliformes; family Sulidae; genus Morus; species Morus bassanus. The sequence continues at coordinate 25,441,086 of CM062575.1, read as the reverse complement.
GTATTGTGTTTTCTACTGAAGAGCAGATCTTCCGCTAGTATCCTTCAAAGGATCATTCCAGGGTAACCTGTTCTACAGGATAATGCTTCCTAAAAGAGCAACTGTAACAGGCCTGGCTTCAGTTTGCTTCTGAGAAACAGATCACTTGGAGCCCTTGTGTGCCCAGTGCCACTTGAGGGAAGGGCCAGGGCCTGACACAAGTACATCACAGTGAACTCTGGAGTTAATGTCTTGGTACCTGGGCAGATGTACCTTGCAGGGAGCTGATAGCCTCAGGCACGCTGAGCAGTCTCCATTTACTACTGAAGCAGTTGGCATTTTCCATCCTATGTCTCTGTTGTATTCGTGCAGGTGTTTACAAACTGCTCCCGTTACTCAGAAGGGAGGATGCTCATGATGGCAGGAAGGAGGTGTGGTCGATTGCTGCATCTCATATCTGCTTCCACCCTCTCTGAAACAAAACATTATCACCTTTTTTATCAAAGGGCTTCTATCCATTTCAGAAACTTGTAACATGAATGCCCGTGCTGATGCATGCTAGATGTTAATTTATAGACCTGGTTATTTGTATCCAGGGAGCATCATGAAGACTGTAGTGAGTTAACTACTCTGTTTGTATATTTGCCTACTCTGTATGTTGTTATGATGTTGTTATGATCCTCAACTTATACTGCAGGATTTGAAGCTTACTCTGGAGCTCATTGCATGTCTGGTCCTCACTACATAAGCCAGTCCTGATGTTCACATGATTGTCTGATAGGCTTATTCAGTTCACTAAAACAGTAGAAAGCTAGCCTGGCAAAAAGTCAGCGTTAGATCTGCTCACGTTGCAGTCAGGCATGCCAGACGCTGCTTAAGGCAGGGTTTGGGTCATGGCTGCAAGGGGACAGAGAAGCAGAGCAGAGAAGAGAGCTGGGGGTTCTGATGTTCCGTTTCAGAGGCTGTGAGGTGAAACTTTAGTTCCTCTGTATCCTGAAATAATACCCAAAAGCAAGGCAACTCAGATTAGCAAACTGAGTTCTATCTTAAATTCTGTATGTGCTTTATCTAAATTGATTAGATTTAGCATATCTTGAAGCTAAGTGCAGGCCCCTGCGTATCATCTGGCAGTGTCGTGAGCATGTACTTTATCCACTCCGTGATTCAACTGAACAGCTAACACTGCTAAAAAAACCCAGTTTCTTACAATCAAATCTCAAAGCCAGGTATTTAGACTTGACAGGTTTAGAAAAAAGATGGTACACAAGGAGATGAAGGAGCCTTTTCCTCAGTCAGTTCACTGATCCAAGTGAAAACTAGTCCTAGAAAAAACAACTGAGGAGGCATTAAGCAGATTTGACTTGCCACATTAGTGCCTAATAATTGACCTGGTGCAAAGGAAGGAGAGGAAGGAATTTCTGGCTGGCGTAGGGAGGGAGGACAGGAGCATCCCTTTTGGCAGCAACTCTCAATTATATTAAATGAGTAATGAAATTACATCCTGAATTGATTCTGGGTTGCCCTGTATCTGTTACTGGTTTTAACTGTGTTAGTTTGAGTTGCCTCTCCTGTGCTGGCCAGCTGCCTGGGAAGGGGCATAAAATTCAGCCTGACACACACAAGAATGCTTTCTACTTGGAAGTTAATTCACAGACTGGAAAAAATGGAAGTGACAGCTGTACAGCAGTTGTGATGGTTTTGAAGTAATGACACTGATACTTCAGAAGATGCAGGATGAGCAATAAGGCAAACTTAAAGAGCTTGTTCTGGCGAGCTCCAAGGAGCAATGCTACATGGGTAAGGGAAAGAAGCATTTAATTAATGAGGAAGAAGGGGGAAAAAAGCATATAATAAAACCTCCCTAATTTTAGCAATTTGTTTTGCATATAATGTATATGCGTTCTTAAAATTTACATCAATCCTGTGAATGCCCCTTTTGCAAGCTGTCTGCTGTTAAAGCAGATTAAAATAGTGAAACTGCATCCTGAGAGTTAAATCTGTCTTTTGTGTACTTCTGTATTCTTATATTCAATAGACGTAATTACTTAGTACTAAACAATGTCTATTTGCTGTGATAAAACTTAAAAGGTCTCTCCCCCATCTGGTGGATAACTAGGAATTGGAGATGTTGAAATATTTGGTCAAATTTTGACTGCAAGTATACTATTTTCTGATGGCCAAAATCCATTTATTCAAGTTTGAATGAAGTAAGAAGAAAAGTTTGGTTTTGCTCTGTGAAGACGTTGGTAGAAGTGATTTACCTGTATATGTATACACAGCACAATGAAAGGGTGTTAGCTACCTGAGTGAGCTGATACCGAAGCAGTTGTGTTGTCTTAGCTGCTGAGGAGCAGAATATATTCTTTCTTCCCAAGCTTTGCACATGCCTGTGATGGTTTCTGTACCCACATTAAGCTAGGTTTATCCAGGCTGTGCTATATTACACTACACGTGCCAAGAGGTGTGACCAAACTACTTGGTGCAATTCCTTCACTGCCAAATATATGCTATTACATCAGTTTTAGATTGTACAATTTATATATATGAGTGAACAGAAAAAGTTGAAGGTTGTTTTAAAATGACAGTGACTCTACAAACTTCTCTTATGCATTTGACCTGAATATTTTTCTTCTATCCCAATAGCACTTCACACAAATGAATTAAAAAAGATCAATCCCAATTGCATTACAAAACATGAAAACTGAGGTCTGACTAAATGTTTGTTTAGCTATACCATAACCTAAATGGTGGTTCCTCCCACACAGCAAGAAGGCTTAGTTGGGTGTTAATGCTATATTTATCAATGCAATTTAATGTTTGGTAGCCAGTGAAAATGCAACTTTTTCAATAAGATAAATAAAATGCAAAATCAGCATTAAATTTCAGTAAATTGAAATGTACTGCTTGATAATAAAAATCATTGTTAAAATCTCATTTAAACAGATTTCCAATCTATCTTGCTGTGGAATGATTTGTTTTGCTCAGTGGGATACATATTCACATTTGATTAATTGTTTTCACATAAAATGTAAAAACACACAGTCAATTAGTAGGAAGCATAGCTGAAACAAAGCAGAAACAAGCTTGAAAGTAAAACTGCAAAGGGAACCAAAGGATCTGGTGGACAGCAGCCAGATTTAATCATAAGCTGCTTAAGAGTAAGCTGCTGCCAAAGAGACCGCTTTCCCCGTTTGCCTGGTGTCAGATTGGAGGATGTGTGTGTGCAGAGCAACTGAGTTCAGCTGCATGTACTGCCTCTGTGTGGGTGAGAGCTGGAAGGCGTTGTCACAGGACGGATGGAGGAGATGGCATGGGGAGACGTTTCGGTGAATGCAGTGGTGGTAGACAGTGCTGATGAAGAAGCTACAAATGTTTTGGCTGGGGCAATGTCCAACTGAAGCCTTCAAGAGCCCTCACCTGTACCTGGGTGGGACCTCCTGAACTCCAGGGTTTGTGGGAGCAGGTGGCGCAGGAGAGGGGAAAGCATCTTTGAACAGATCAGTTTGAACATGTCCTTCACCGTAAAACTGATAAAAATGGCTCTGTGGTTTTGTTTGATCTGTGTGTGCTGCTGATGCTGTGTAATGCAGGTATTGCCTTAGGGCGTTGCCACTGGGCAAGAAAGGGACATGGAAAAGTCATGTGAGTAATGTAATTGATAATAATAGCCACTGCTTATTTCATTTGCAGGGGAGAACGGCTTATTAAGGGAAATGCTGTAAAGCTATTTGAAAGAGATACCATAACCAGAAAAGGCTCTTTTGGAGACAATAATTTGCATCATTTTTCATAGGAGAAACTTCTCATTCTGGTTTATATCCTGGATATTCCCCCTCTAAAACTTCTTGAACTGTACTGTATAGGGGAGCTCTGCATGGCTCAGTGTTTTCATGGGCACTGGTCTGGGTAACACAAAACAATTTGAAGACTTTTACATTTTTCTTGCATTCTTGCTTAATCAGCCCTATAGTTGATGCCTGGTAATTCAAATGGTGGCTAAGGATGACATCCTGCTAGCTGAGCTCAGTTACCACATGGCAGTGTGATGTTTCTTGTAATTCAAATTGGACTCTTTCTCCAAAATTAATGGAAAGCTGGGCACGGACCTTTTCCTTACAAAACTACTGTTAAATGTAGGTCTCATTTACACTCCTTAGAAAGTATATGTAGCAGCTGGCATTTCTGTCCTGGGCGTACCCCTGATTTAAAGGAGGTAAAAGCATGCTGTGTTACAAAGCTGCTGTCACTTGTGTGCAGTAGCTGGCACTGTGCTGGTTAAGCGGAACGTAATTTCTCTCTGCAAGCTCACAGTTTGTCTTGGAGGTGGAGCACCATGTGGTGCATTCCCAAAAATACATGAGCTGGAACACAAAGTGAGTAACCTAGGAAAATATTTTAAAGTGATTTTGGACCCTTTGCCTGTTTTTCTGGAAGTTTACTGTGTCAGCCAGCATTTCAGGACAGAAAACAGAGTAATCTATGGAGGTGGTTAGGAAGCACACTGCTGTCAAGAAGTTTACAAAGGACTGAGGAGCAACATAACAGGAATGCCCAAGGGTCTCAAAGGCCATAAATGAAACTTACTTTACTTAAGATCTGTATGCCAAGGCTGTGGTCTGCCCGACCAGACTGAGGAGCCTTGTCAGGCAGCTTGTCTTCCTGTGTGTATGAGAGAGAGAAGCAAAGGAGGCACAGGAAGCTGGAATCCCCTTATGTAGAAAGGAAAAAGCTGTAGTAAAAAGCTACACAACAAATGGCTGAATAAACGCCTGAGCTGCAAACCTGAGGACTGTGGGTAGTTTACTTTGGTTCTTGCACTGGCTCCAAATTCTGGGTTTGTTCCCATCTTTGCATGCCCTGGAGCAGCATTTCTTCTTTCCATCTCGTAAGAAGCAGGTAGCTGGGTCAGAGAGCAGTTCTTGGAAACCTAACCCAGATTGTCATGACAGTCCCTAGAGAGGAGGCTTCTTCAGCCAGCCTTTGCTGGGCTGCCAAAGAAGAAAGCGTATATTTAGGTACACTTAATGCCATGTTTTGTAGCATAGCTTGATAACTGTCTTGTGTAATTTTGCCTCGATGTGGTTAACGTACAAAGCAGGAGTATAACAGGCTATGGAGTTAACAAATTAGAAGCACTAGTCGAGTTGATGTATGAGTCAAGAGATGAATGAACAAGAATTTTCAGCCTCTGAATACAAGATTTTGTTGCACTGAGTTCCTAAATGGCTTGGAGACATTGCACCTCCATAATAAAATGGAATATTCAAGGAGGTGCCCAGAGAGTTGGATTCAAGATCCAACTTTTACAGCTTGTAACCCTGTGGGGAGCGGTACTGGTAGAACTTCGCTGAATAGAAACCAGAGCCTAAGTACCCCCAGGCGGTGCAGTTTACACTGCTGGCTCTGTAGGTGCAGGTCTGTAGTACTCATGCCCTTGACTTACTCATGCTCTTACTTCCTTTAACACAACTTCTTTTTTTGTATATTGAAATGATGTAAATTGAGAGTACCCTTATCTTGAAGTAAGCATGTGAGCACATATGTCAGATCTTATTTATAGGTAGATGGTTTCTTTCTGAGGCTCACCTGCTTTGTTTTTTTGCAGTCTTCTGTGTCCTACCCTGATGTCTAGTCTCTGTGGTAATGACTCACCAGATGTCTTTCCTCGATTCTTATCTTACTGGTTTTCAAAGAGCACAGAGCTTACTCCAGCCTTCAGGAAGCCTTTGGAAAGGGATGGATGGCTTAAATTGGGGTATTTGAGTGTATTTATAGTCATACATAAATGGAGGCAAGAGGAATACTTGCAAAGCAGGTGGTACTGGGGCATTTGTAGAAAAATGTATGATTTATACATACATACGTACATACATATCATTTCAGGCAAATCTTTTGCTTTGCCTGTAGCCTGGCTTCTACAGAGCTGTCTGTGTGCTGTGAATATTTATGCTGCTTTGTTGTGATACTTTAAACTTGCTTTTAGTTTATGACATGACATGTTTCTTTCTTTAAATAACAGGAGTGGAGGGAGAGAATTGATTGTTTCCTGGGCAGACATGTCTGCAGATCTTTTACAAGGAGTCTTTCACGTGGTTGGAGCAGAGGATCATCCAGGTCACCAATACCCCACCCTTCTCTTTGCCTCTGCATTTGGAGATGTGCTTTACCTGGGGTCTCTCTGCTAGAAAGCGTTCTCTTTCGAGAAATTTTTGTGGCCTTTTTTTGACAGATGTGCCCTTTTGCCATGTTCCAAACTAAAAGCCATCTTGCTGTTAGTATAGCAGAATGCTCAGGTGAAATTGTGAATAATCATGTAGAGCAAGTCAGATCTTGTGCTGTAATACCAAGTTACCCAGGTTTGGTCCAGGGCAATCACATTCAGATTGCTAAGACCTTGGGAAGAGAAATGTGTGTGCATCTGCCTACAAAATATCCTCTGAATGGATTCAAATGAAGTCCTGAGGCTGCGACAGTCATTTTCCGGAGAGTAAACAAATGAGTGGATTGGGAAGAGCTGGTTCAGCAATCTAAAAAAAAGCTGCTTGCAAGCAGTGATGGGGACTCCCGATACCTTTTCCTTCAAAAAACCTTAAAAAAACTTTGAGTTTCTAGGAAAGCAGAAAAAATTCAGATTTGCTAGATGAGCAGATCAGAATCAAAAGGTTTAGAAAAGAAATCCACCATCTGGCCATTTGTGGTTGTGCAGGCTTAATCTTTCTGTCTGATTTTGCTCTCCGTTCAGCAATTTTCAGTGCCTTCCTGGCTCACCTCAGCATTCAGTCCCCTCTAGCGCCTTTGGAGGTCCTGCTCTCACACCTGCAGCCTGGGTGAGAGTCTGCTCGAAGAGTCTCCCAGGCTGACTGTGCTGCAGACTCATTGCAGAGCATGTCTCTTACTCTTCCTGCATGCTCCCCTACAGAAGTTTTCCCAGCTACATGAGCCAAGCTGGCATTAAGGCAGGCGGTCTCTTCTCTCTTAAGGATGTTTCACCCAATTCTGAGCCCAGCACCTGAAACAGCAGCCTTTCTGTTTGCTGCCCAGCTTGCTTTAACAAAGGAGCAACACGCAGTGCAGGTGTAACACAGCAGTTTGTTGCCTTAGTCCCTAGAGACCCCCCTTCCCCTAAAACAGTGTTTGGAGCAATAGTGACCAGGAAGATATGCATCAGATTAATTTCAGAGTGATGTCATTTATTGTGTACACTGTAGTTGCATCTAGAGATCAAGTATGAAATCGAGGTTGATGAGATAAAAACATTTGATAATCCTTGCTTTGAGCACCTTAGTTTTTTATTACTCTCATATAACAAATGATTAACAAAGTAGCGCATGGGATTTACAAACCGTGTCTGTCTCCCTCTCTCTAGACTTTACACACTTAATGGACTGGTATGCTTGTATCAGCAGCAAACAACGTCCCCAGGCACATTTATGCAGGATGCATCCCAGGGCTCTCTAGGAGTTGTTGCTCTTTGTATAGCTCAGGGGAAACCAGGAGGAGTATCTGCAAACCTTTAGCAAAAGTATCTTTGAGCAATCTAACATAGAGCAGTTGGTGCTCTGAGTTGTTCTTTGGTCAGTCAAAGCTCGGTAGAGAGTGATTATTAGAGGCCCTGCTTCACTGTAGACTGGTTTAGGCAACAATGCTAGGTGTGAGCCTAAGACTCATGAACCACAAACCAAGCATAGCTTACCACTCCCATGTGTACAAAAACCCAGAGAAAGGTGGCTGATGTGTGCACAGTTTTTTAATCCCTTTGGGTAGAGTGGACAACTTCTTGGTCTCTTGGGTGACCCCAAGAATAAACATCACCTTCCTGCCTGTCATCAGGTCCAAGGGGTCTTTTCAAAGGAGCGTAAGAGAAGAATAAGCTCACCAGATAGTAGGGTGGTTGTTCTAGTACTGTCTGTCACCTGCTGCAGATAAGCTTTGTAAGGAGGCTTGTTTGAAACTCCTTTGGTGCCTGTAACCTTGTGGGATGCTGTTTTGGAGAGAACCTGGTAGACGTTGAGCTCTTAATCACTCCCAATGTATACAGAAGTTGTAATTCCTTAGTAGAAAATATTTTTTTGTTTCCATAACACCTTATCAGAATTACAGTAACTAGCTCTTCCTCTGGGGCTTACAGTGCATTATATAATGACTCTTATGGCTCTTCTGAATAAAAATTCATCGTGGGCTAAGGGGGAATATTACCTGCAAATTAACTGGTTCCTTGGAAGTCTCACAACTGATGTGTTTTACAGAAAAAAAATCTGAAAAAGAAGAATAATTTCAAGTTCCCAAAGCAAAGGAGCTAAAAGAGAGGGGAGTTGCTATGGCCGATTTTCAGAGGGAGAAGGCATTATATGATTTGTTTTGTGCCAGACTGGCTTCAGCCACACCAATATTAGTCCTGGCATAAGGGGGGATGACAAGAATGCGCAGCTTTGCACAGTGTTTTGGGTGAGGGGAACTCCTCCTTCCTGGGGCAGTGTGTGTATTTGTGGAATTAAGGTGGCTGGAGAAGCACAGTTGCAGTACTTTTTCCACTTTTTTCTTCCATGGTTAGCAGCAGAATATTATCTTGGACAAAGAATTTGATTTGTGACAGTATTTCAGAGTCTTCTTCTAACACACTGAGCTAACGTCCAGGAAGCCCACAACATGCCTATTCCTCTCCCTACTTATGTCCATGACTTCTTTTATTTCATCTACAGTAATATGGACAGTTTTCCTGAACAACCAAATAATTTGCGCCATCAGGCATGATCATCTCCTGTTGCCAGAGCCCTCTTGATATTGCTGCAACTGCCTGCTCTAGAAATTACCCTGTCTAGAAACACAGGTAGAGCCTCTAGAACAAAATTAAATCCCTGGTAAACGCTGCCATATTTTTCCTCCATCCTCGTTGTTGTATTTATACTAGAAGACTTCCTCCCTGACTCTGTGGCAGCAGTGATTTCCCATAGACATATGGCAACCTCACATACTGTTGATTATATTTTTTTCTTTCCTTTGATGACTCTGTACCACCTGATGGAGAATGATTGCTTGGGCTGCACAGTTAACAGTGTTACCCTGCACATGTTCAACTGGACCAGGACTACCTGGGGGCCGTTTTTATATCCCACCTCATAAAACAAGGGCTGCCTTGGATTCTGGGCTGTCTTTTGTTCTGCCCACAACATACTTGGATCTCCACACCTGTCTCCCATATGCAAGTGCAGTGTTGGCTGCATGTCTCGTGGCTTACAGGCACAGCCCTGTCTTCAGTGGCTACATGCTGTGGTTAAGGTGTGTCAGGCATGGCAGTGAGATGTCAGTATTCCCACATACTGAACACTGTTGTGTTCACTCTGTTATCTCATTGAGACATGAACACTCACGTTCACTCTGTTAATCCAATCATTTCTAGTTCCTGTCCAGGCAGACTATGGCTGAAGTACCAGCAATGCACGGAAGTGGATCCAGATTTTCTGAGTAGAAAGGCCTGAGCTTTCAGGGGGCAGCTTTCAATGGGCAAGGCAATGTGCAGGGTAAGGAGTAACATAACTGACCGTGCAAGCATGGCTGTTTGCCTTCTACAGTTACAGGTACTTTATGTTGTACTGAGAACCAGCTTCTTTCAGACTTTCAGGCTTCAGTTTGAGCGTAGGCAAGTCTAATGAAAGATCGTAAAGCTTTCTTTGGCTAGCATCTCTTGTAATACTGTTTCTAACAATATGCCTTTGTTTCAGAATAACCCATTTGCTGCTCTGAGGGCTAATCGGTTCCACTTAAAGCACCATGGACGAACTGCAGGATGTTCAGCTGACAGAGATCAAACCGCTCCTGAATGATAAGGTAATGCTAGCTGCTCCTTTGCTCTCACAGGTGTACTCTGGCTGACTTTACCTCTGGCAAGGAGCCCTGATTGCCAGAGTCTGTTTACAGCTTGAAGTACCTTAAGTACTGAAAAACAGTAAATGCTTCCCCACTCTGATAATCTACCACACTTCTAAAGTGTCAGGGAAAGATAGACCACCACAGTTCAGGTAAGTTTGGAGTCCCGGCCAAACAGTATGTCATGCCTGTACTGAGGATTTACAAAGGCAGGGCAGAAATTGGAAAGGTGATACCCTTCCTGACCTGGCGGAGCTGTAGAACCTCTAAGAAGTTCATGCTTCTTAGAGAAACCTTGCATTGTATCCCATTTTCTTTTTTTTTACTTTTTTGTTTAAAATATTTTGTCTTAAATTATCCTTTTATGTTTTGTCCCCCAAAACAACCCTGTCTTCCTGGATTTAGCAATGCAGAGCCATTTCCTTTTAATATCTGCAGAGCCTAGCTAGACCAGTCCAGATTCATGCAATACTGAAACTAGAAAAATCATTGTATTGTAGCAGCTGGTTAAGGCTTTCACTCTGTCTTCTGTGGGCTGGAAGAGAGCAATCTGGGCTTTAGGAAAGCCCTAGCTTCAGTGGATTCTGCCACGAACTGTTGCTCTGAGTGCCTAAGTCGTTATGGGCCATCCCAACAAGATCTAGAATCTTGCATCTGCAAATTGTGATTATTAGCCATGCGGTTTGGTCACCTTCCATACCTGCCATCCAAATTTGACGGTATGTGAAGCCGTTCCCAGTGCTACGCTGTTTAATGGCTGACATCAAGGATTAGCTTGTGCTGCCAAAGGGATATGGTACTTTGTCCGCTCACTGCGTGCTTGCAGAAGACTGCACTGTCTAGTGCAGACTTCCACCCAAAATGAGTGAAATCTCTGAAACTCTGCTGTGTTTTAGTCTGTGCTGCTTAGTTTTTGCTCATTTCTGCAGTGTGCTAGCGTATCTGTTTAGTATCTGTAAAATCTAAAAATTCAGCTGAAATCTGCAATCCTATTCTTACAGTCTAGTGCTGACTACTAGGCTTCCACCATAGCTTAAACATAACTTTTTAAAATGTTTCCAAGGAGGGTGAGCCATGGAAGAACAAAATCAGTGTAGACCAGCAGATAAAAATACAGAGAGGCCTTGAAAACAGTTTATGACTTCAAAATGAGAGATAAACATTTACAGAAGACAAGCTTCCTCAATGCAGTGCCCCAGCTCTTGCTCATGATTCTCCTAGGATTTTCTGTGTTTGAGTTCAAGAGGGTAGATTTCTCTTCCTTCAGTGAGCTTACCTAAGTTGGAGGTACTGAAGCATGCCAAAACAAAGTGTTTTTCACATTATAAGTTCTCAGTCTCTCTGTCAAATGTTGCCTGATCAGTCCTATCAGGTCCCTGCTGTGGTGTCATCTGCACAGCCACTTCTGTTAGCTCATCGCTGGCACAGTTCTGGTTTAAATGCAGAGTGCTTACCTAAACACCCCAGTGGTGGTAACCAGCATACAGAAGGGCACATACAAAGTGATATTTGGTTTCCTTGACTCAGTTTTGAAGTTGCAGGAAGTATACACTATCTCAGTAGGAAAAAATGTATAGAGTGGCTCCAGAACCATCCTCAGCACTGCATGGGAAGTGTGCTGTGGCTCTCCTTTTTACACTTTGTTTTAACAAAAGAAATGCCTCAGGGAGCTACCATCTCTGAGATCTGGCCCTTATTAATGCTTTCAAGCTTGAAATAACACGTGCTTTTTAGACATAGTTTATGGAGCATATGGGTGTGGTGCCATAACGTGCTGTTCTGTGCAGTGTATCAGAGTCCAAAAAGTGTTGAGCTGGCAGGTCACTAAGATCTTTACAGACCAACACACTTTAGACGTAGGAGTTTGAGCTAGCATGGATTAATGGCCAGAAATAGCACAGTAAAACTCTTAAGGTGCTAATGGGTTACTGCTCATGAACTCTTCAGATACAAAGGCTGCTGTACAGAGAAAAGGAACTCTGGTGTCTTAAACTCTAAAACCAGCGGAACTGGCTGGGAAATGGAAGCGGGTCATACCTTGTTCACTTGGCTGAACTGTAGGAAATGCCACTGGGGACCACTGAGTCCTGGCTTTATTTTGTCTCAAATCTAAGTCAGCAGAAAATTACAAGCCTGACTTTTAAAGAATACACTCATGTTTGTGTGTAACTTAAGCCTAACAGCAAGTGCAGGGAAGTAAAATATATTAGATTAAATATGTTCACGTCATTCAGGCTCACTAAAATGCAGTGACTTTATACTGGGAAAGAAAATGAACTTCAAATGTTCCCATTTACTTGAAAGAGAGAGAAAAAGAGAGTACTGCGTGTAACCTGATCAGAAAACTTATTCCAGTGACACTATTCTGGCTGGCCCATATTCTGGCACCTTTGACTCCTATTAATATAGCCTCAGTGAAAAGTTACTGAAATGCAGCAGCTTAATTCAGGAGATTGAATGGACAGCCCTTAGGCTGGATTGGGTCATTCCAGCTAGCTCTTTGCCTTTGATGTCCAGCCATCACACCTTCAGAGGACTGAAAAACATGCCTTAGTCTTCGACTTTCTCAAGTTAAGACAAGGAATGGGTTAATGGTTTAAAGTCAGATTTTGGTGTGTTAAAATCAAGTATCCAGTTGCAGACCTTCATTGTTTGCTTTGTGTCATTTCCTCCCCACTCCCTGCCCAGGGAATCTTCCTTTTCTCAGTACAAATTCAGATCAGCCTTTTCTCCACTTAGCATGCACCATCCAAGTCCAGTGCTGAGTACGGATGTTTCTCATTTCTTCGTAAGCTTTTTTACAATCCTTAATCACTGTGGCATTGGATGACTGAATTTACCTTGTTTACAGCCTGGTGGATGAGAAGGCTCTACTGTTTGTATTTAACAGAGCAGGGAAAGAGGCATAGACAGAGTTGTCAGAAATCTGAACTAACTTCAGGATCTCACTGAAATAAGAGGGGGCTGCTTTTTATTTTCTTTTCCCCCATCCTGAGGATTTGGTGCTTTGTGCCACATCATGTTCAAAACATTGACACAGTTCAATACTTAACACCAGGGGGATTCTTAAAACGGATTTGCAGATATCTCAACTTAAATGTCTCAGACTGAAGAACATAGGTAGGAACCTGTGTTCTTGCTAATGTGGCAAAGCTTTGGAGGGAGGAGAACAGGGCCATTTGTGTATACATGGAGAGGAGTTAGGGTGCTCAGCCAGAAGAAATATTTTGGGTGTTTCTGTTGTGCATACATGGTCCTAGTTGTAATTTTAGCAATAAGGTGCTATGCCTAAAACACGTAAGCTAGAATGCTGTCTCAAATGATTTGCTCAGCCTTTTGCAGCATTTGACAGTGCTCAGAAGCATAACCTACTCCGTGGTCAGAGCCAGAGTCTTACGAAGCACATAGGCATACAGACAAGTTACTGCAGACCTTCGAACTTGCAGTACACCAAATGTGTGCTGTACTTACTGTGCTTGCCTGTATGCGCGGTGTCACCCTCTGGGAAAAGTCAGTTGTGAATTGCTGAGCCCAGTTCCCATGCGCTCTGATTTCGGTAGCCTACAGGTCACTGTGATTGCTGTGGGATGATACCACACGCACAGCAGTTACTACAGAGTACCTGACTGCATAGCTTGTTTTCTTGTGCTCATAATATGAGATCGTAGTGGTAGTCCTTTCAAGGGTTTTGTATTCAAATTGGTAATGGGCACCAGGAGCAGACAAAACCCAACCTCATAACCAGCCTGACTTTGGTCAGGGTCCTTCCTATGTGCATCTGTCCCTGCTTGAATGCTGTCAACTCTCAGCTGCGTCCACAGGTACCCTCCTTAGTTGACAGCCTTGGGACAGCACCCAACAAACTTGCTGTAGAGTAACGGGCAGAACTTGCATGGAGTTTTCTTCCACAGGTCTCGCGTTTCGCTGCTGTCCTGACTGCAGTGAGGCTAGACTGTGCTGAAGCAGAGGTGTCTGAGGGGAACTTTCATGATGTTGGGGGTGTTCTGGGGAACTGTGCTGAAGTCTTTTTTTTTTTTTTTTTTTCTCTGTTTTTTTGTTAACAGAATGCGGCTCGCAACTTCCAGGACTTCGACTGTCAGGTAAGACACATGCAGGAGACAAGGATCTGTGGGCAGATTCCCCATGGCCTCATTATATAGCCTCCCCATAGCCTCTCAGTAATGCTAAGAGAGAGAGATGAAAAAGCTCTGTATCTTAATTTTAACTCCTGTTAATGTTTAATCAATAAGAACTTGAATATGTCCAGTTGGCACATTGTTCTGATCTCTGAGGTGCAGACCTGGACTGCTTTGCTGAGTCTCCGCAACATCTCACAGGATGGCTGGTCTCCTGAAAAGGAGTTTCTCTGAGACATGCAGTATGCTGAAGAGCTGTAGCTCTGTCACATCCCGTCTGGTTCACTGGCTAGGAAAGGAGGAGCCCGCGTGCTCTATTTGTGTTGAGATGAGATGGAAATCACCAAGCTGCCCCAGATACAGCACCCCTGCTTTGCTGGGCCTGGGTCATGACAAAGCTGTGGTCATTTTCTGGGAGGCTATTCACCTGACAGAGTAGTGTGGAGATGAGCTTGATTGCTCTGATTGCTATAGGGATAATCCTTTTAGAGGAGCGGTTGCACCACAAGCATCCAAGACAGAGAACACATTCTTTGTTAGGTGGAGCACAGCACTGTGATTCTGTGGAGCGTTTTGTAGAGCATAGGCTCATTTACCATGCCGGATTACCTCGCTGACTTCCCACTCAGTATGCTGATATGCAGCCAGCGGCTTATTCTTTCTCTTCAGCTGCAGGAGGCTGCTGTGTCTGTAGTGTTCTGCTTAGCACAGGATAGGCTCTTGCTGCTGTATTATACCAGTGGTGCGGCTACGGGGTAGAGCTGTCAACATCACGTGATAGCTTTTAATAAAAGTCTGTTGATGTCGATGATTCCAGAAAACCTTCTGCAAGCCTGTGCAGAACAGGAATATAATAAATACAGTCCTAAGAAGATAGTTTGTATTTTTTCTATCTCTTGATAACAGACACTGAAAGTATACCCGATCTGGGCAGGCACGTCACTACTGTTTTAGCTTGATTCATTGTGAATTTTAGTGTTATCTTAAAGTCTATAAGTATAAAAATTACTAATCTTAGCACGTTGTAACTTTGGTGTCTAGTCTTAGAAGCAGCAACAGTGTTAGGCAATGATTTTTCTGTTTTAATAAAGGTAGATAATGTGTTTAAAACACTTCCCTGTACTGTCTTGTCTCTGTCTGTCTTTCTGCATCTTCTTCAACTCTGCCAGAGGTACTATGTGCTCCCTTTTTGGATGGGGAATGGGTAAAAATAGATGCAATGCTTTTGAGTAAGAGCGTTAGGGAGTACAGGCACTGCCTATTGGGGCATGTCTGCCATGATTGGAAAGAATATAAATACAGTGCCTGAGCATTTGAGCACATTAGCCTTCTCTGCAAATTTTCTAATGACCCAACAGAGCTCTGGGTTCACCTGTTCCCTGCCTGTCTGTGAGCAGGTATGGTCTTCGGAGCTGGAATGGAGTGGGAAGGTATGAGGGAGTCCCTGTAACAGAGCTGTGCGTTGCTGCTGCCTTTTTGCTCTGTGCTTTCCCTCTGCAAGAAAAGCCTCTTCGCACCCTTCTTTAAAGAACACCCCAAATGTGAAGCTGTGCGAGCCCCGACTCATATGCGCTCGCTATGCCTCGGGGTGCTGTTATCTCCCTGTCCGCCCCAGGGCTGAGCTGCAGGAAGAGCTGCCAAGTGGCCCTGCATCCAGGGAGAGGGGCTCTCAGGAGCGCTGGGGCAGGGAAGGATGTGCTTGTTGCTTCTCCGTGCTTTGATGTAGATCAGCAGTGAGCTGGTGGCCATGGCAACAGTTGGGCAGGAGACAAGATGTTCCTTCCAGGAGCCCTCTTGGTAATTCATTTAGAATATTTTTTTTAGCAAGAAGTTAACACAGTGCCTCTTGTGACTGTAAATGTTGTCCCAGCCTCACCTTCCTCCTGCATGTCTCCCTACAAGGTATGGTTTCAGGGCACACCTGGCTTGCCTCCCCCGCCCCTGTCCTACCTGGAAGGTACCCTCAAGGGCTGGATGAAGTCTCTGTGTGAAATCAGTTAGAGAGGATAGATGGTGCATTGGGTCCTTGGATTTTCTGCCTGAGTTGCTAATACCAGGAACAGTACTTAAACTTGGAGGCTGAGCTCTTCTGTTGCTCTGTGAAAAATTACTGCTGCTTTTTAATCTGGCAAAGCACTTCCGGCTGCCACATTCAGGCCTCTGCGAATTGGTGTGTCTTTACTTACCAGTGTTTGAGAAGGGAGAATTCGAAGTGAGGAAGTTTGCTAGGGCTTTCTGAGGAAGGGAGACGCTGTTGTGTAAAGAGAGACTTAAAAACACTTAGCCTGAGGCAGGGGTTTAATTTGTCCAGAATTTCACAGGGAGGAATAGTCTTGGGGAGGATCTCAATTTTATAAGAACAGGCACAAACTGGCCACAAATTCATGAAGGCTGATAACTGGAAGATTGTTTCCAGTTACAGTGCAGTGAAGTTCTCAATCAGCTTCCAATAACAGTAACATCTGCAAGGGACCTGGTGAGTTTTCAGACAAAATTTAGGGGGGTTGTGGGATGGATTATATTATCTTATACAGTGTAGTGTTTGCAGTATGAGAGCATGGCATTGGTGATGCAAAACCTGCATTTCAGACCTTTTTGTTTTTCTAATAGTTAAAAAAAAGCTGTTTTAAATGGAGATAAAGCTGTGGCTTTGCATGGGGCCGACCACATCCTGGACTGTGCTTGCAAGGCTGCAGCCAGCAGGATGAGGGAAGGGGGTGCTCTCTGTTAGCACTGCTGGCAACCCTGTTGGCAGTGCAGGTCCGGTTTGAGCTCCCCAGTACAAGACATTGACATGCTGGAGTGAGTCCAGTATTATTTCAGCCTGTGTTATTCTGTGCCCTCAGCCATGAGGTGATTTGCTGTAAGTCCATCCCAGCTCCTGATGCCCCTGCTGAGCTCTGCCTTGGGTACAGCCGGAGCAGTAACACAGCCGGCCTCAGTGTTTATTCATCCTGCAGTGCCTCTAGACCTCCTTCTGGCTGGAAGCTGGAGTTTCAAAGTATTTTCTGCAGTTGATCCATGACTGGGAGAAGTGTTTAGTTTAATCCCAGCTCATCAGCATGTCGCTGGCACTGTCACTGACTCCAAATTGTGTAGTGCCAGGCACACAGGTTAGGCGTGCTGTTTTCTGTAAAGCTTTGGCATGTTACTTTTCAGGGTAACATGGATATTTAAGTTTTGTAAGGTCTTTCCTTCCTTGGGGGAAAACGGGTGATGCCGTTGTGAATTTTTATTAATCTCCTGGTGTGTTTGGTTTTAGTTTTGAATAACTTGCCAGGATCAGATCTGGGCAAAGTCAACAGAGCCAGCATCCTCTTGCTTCTGAAATTTTTGTTACTCTGGGTTAATGTGGTATGAAGAAGCTTTTAGCTTTTCTGATACAGCTGACTTTCAGATACAGGTGCCCTGGTTTTCTTAAACTGTTCATCTACAAGCAACCGCAATTAACCCTGACAATTAACAGATTGCCTGGGCATCAGTTGAAACAACCCACACATAATCTGATAACCATTTGCAATGGAGATAGAAAGGAGAACTAGCATGGTGGCTTAGGGGTCTTTATCAATATGAATCTAGGTTATTCGCAGAAATAAAATGTATTAACCTATATCTGAGACCTACATTTGACTTGAAAGCTATATGAACTCTGATGAAATCTAGGCTTGGCTTCTTCAAATGTTCACAGGCAGATGGTGGATTAAATGGTCTGGGTTGCTGATGGACAGATGGTGTGGTGACCCACACAGTTAATAGAGCTGTGCTTGTGCTTTTATTATTATTTGCAGGTCCTCTTCAGCTGCTTTGAGAAGTAGGTGTTCTGTGTTAGCCTAAGTCTCTCCACTTTTTCCAGGTGATTTGTTTCAAATACCAGTGAAGGAACATGCTGATATATTTGTAAAACTATCCAAATAAACCTGCATTATGTTTCAGTCTGACGTAAGCTAGCATTTGATCTGATCTGTAGCTAGTACTTCCCTGCTGCTGCCTCCCACCCAAGTGAAGGGAGAGAAGTGTTTTGCTCTCCAGCACACACCATGCACAAGAGGACCTGGGGTGTGGAGGCGGGTCTGGGATTGGGTCTGGGATTTGACAGAGTGTTTTCAGAAAGCTTACAAGGTATGGAAGAGGTGGGAATAAGTAAGTCCAGGACATGCAGAGTTCAGCTGAAACGGAAAAGACAAGATATGCATAAACCCATGGAGGAAAGAAATTAAAGTTTTCCTGTACAACAACTTGTTACGCACTGCTGGAATTAATTGAAAATGTGGAGTTACTTGGTGCTGCCTGTGCCCAGGGTAAAACACAGCAAAATGTTTGAAGAGTTAATGACAGACCTCAATGAGGAATTTTTTGCCACTTTTTTCTACTGCAAGTATAACTTTTCAATAAGCCCATGTTTTTACTGATTCAGTTTTGGAGAAGTTCTTCCACAAGTACATTTGTGTGAAGCTTTTTCATCTGCATTTTTAAAAGTTTGCTTATCCTTGCCCAATCTCTTTATTTTTGCTTGCTGTGCAGTAGGAGATGGTATTCTGCTATTGGGAGGTTGTATCCCATCATGTGCATTTGCTGATGTCATAGACATTGAATCGATACTGTGTTTGTTTTTTAATGAAATATTAAAGCCAGCTTGTGATTGCTACACAGTACTGTTGAATACAAGATGTTTTAAAGCATCTTCTGTTTATTGTAATGAAATAACATGAAACGTTAGCACTTTGAGGAAGGATTTGCTTTCTCTCTATGAATAACAGGGGAGCTGTTCTCGCCAGCATTGAAACATTTTGTCTGGACCATTGTTCTTCTGATTTGTACAATGGGTTCTTTTGTTCTCTTGTTCAAAGTGCTAGAGTGAAATTAATTATAACACAGAAGATGTTTTGATGCAGAAGGCAAGTTTTTTTAATGCCTACTAAATTAGGAGCTGCCCCTAATCTTATTAAGACTAGTGTCACCACTAGTTTGACTTCTGCTGACATCACAGCAACAAATACTGTAAAGCTAAAAATTATTAAAATGGAATTTTATTTTGGAAATTTTTTTCATTATTCTTATTTATTGGGAAGCTTTTTCTCTGATTCCTCCTACACTGGCTTTCCATCTAAAAACTCTTTTCTGTAGAACTGTAGTGTTGAGTTCTGGAAAGCTTTTGCTAGCTGGACTTGGACTGAAACACGATTTTTATTTTTAAATGTATGAGCACAATCCTTCCATGGGGTTTACTTAAACGTTACTTTTGCTTTCTGTATGCTTGTGGCAACAGTGTGCTAAAGAGGCTGATTATGCAGATGTGGTATTTGAAGTTCCTGTGCTTTTTTTGTTCTTGTCAGTGAGTTCTTACAGCAAAGCAAATGTATGTGCTTCAGGTTGAAAAGGGATTTGCCTCATTCCTGCATTTAGAAAAATGAATGGTGCCTTTCCACTAACATGACTGATCTGTTTCCATCCGTTATACAACACCTGTTAATGGTATTTCAGAGCAGCTAATGAGTAATTGCAATACTAGTTATAAATTGATGCAGTTAGTTCTAGTTCCCAGGGACGTTGAAGGTTTCAAGACACGCAATATGGCTCTGCTTTCCCTTCTTCAGGAGATTTTAAGACGTTCATGGTCTTCAGCAAGATACCAAAATGTGGCTCGGCACATCACGTCAGCAGGTGGACTGTACTTGGCTGGAAACGGGGCCCCTGGCCTATCTTCCAGGTTGCCTTTAAGGGTTAAGATGATCTGGGGTCTAGCAGTCACACAAAATATTTTTAGATTTGCCTGTCTATTAGGGCATTCAGATCTTCCTTGTGTAGGAGTCAGGTTTATGAAGGCTGTGTGTCTGCAGGCTGTGGCAGCTTGAGCCCACTGTCCAGTGGATGGAAGAACGGTAGAGGCATCAGCCTGTTCTATCTGCACACCACGGAGAGGGCTGCAACCTGATACTCCACTGACTCCAAAGAGTGGTGCAGAGTGCTGGAAAAAAGCAACCCACTGCCAGACTTGGGCAGATGAGAGCTGTTCTGCAAGTGGTTTAATTGACCCTGAACTATTCTAGATCTAGGCAGGTCCAATTTCCAGCATTAGCTGAGGAAGCAGGGATTTACCCTCAGAGCAGGATTAAGAAGCACTACGTATTCCTAAGTCTGTGCTGGGTGCCTTGTTCATGACATTGGATACTTGACTGGAGTGCAAGAAAGTTGTGGCTTTAACTGCTTCTTGTAACGCATGGGCAGGGCAGGAGTTGGAGGAGTACATCTTGCTCCATCTCTGACGTGTAGGTGTTGTCATTAATTGCTTATTGGTCTCAATATCGTGGTGTTGTAGGAGCTTGTAATCTCTGATTTGGGAGCACAAACCCAACCTGTCAGCTGTGCTCCTGTTGCAGGTCACTTGACTTCAGTTCATTTGACTGCAGAGCCAGTATCTGTTCTCTAGCAGACTCTGTGTTTTGGAGGCGACTTGCCATTTCTCTCGCTGACACAGAGCATTAGAAAGGGTTACAGATGCGCACTAGGTCTGTCCTTCAGCATCACCTGCCTTTGGAGCAGGAACACACAAAGGCTTGTAATACAACAATAAGTTGGGGATAGCCCAGCAGCACCTTTGTCTCCTGATGCTTTTGTGTTTGTGTAACCAGATTACACACCTGGTTCTTCTGCTGCTCTTGATTCTCACCCAGCATTTCTCTAATTTAAGACAATCCAATTACACAAAGTACTAGCAACCATTGCCTGCTTGCATAGATCACATTGTTTTTCTATTAATAAATTTCTGCTCTGTATGGAAATGAATAATTTAGTTCGTAATGTTGCTTTAAATCTGATTTAGGCTTGCTTCCCACACAGCCGTCTCCTTCAGCTCTACTATTTCCAGAATAATTTTGCACAGAGAGGACGTGGTAAGCGCTTACTTCCCAACTGCATTAAGGTCTGTGGTACTGTAATGGTAAGAGTTACCAGATTGTGATGTTTTATAGTCTTATAATGTTTTCTTCTTGGCTTATAGGCATAGTGTTGTTTTTTAGTAAAATGTGTAGAAATTTGAGGGCACCTGTTGCAAAGAGCAAGACAATGGAATCTCTGAATCATGGTTAATAGCTGTGATAGGTTGCCCGAGAAGCATGCTGCAATTGTTTTCCACCTTTGCCAAGACTGGCAAAGATGACATAAAGTATATAATAGCTGTAGCTACAGTGTCACTGGAAAAGGGGAAAACCTAACCTGAGTAATCTGCGTCTCCTCCACCTCACAGCAAAGTGGTAGTGGCAGTTTTCTTTGCCTTAGGTGAACCAGGATCTGAGTGTCCTTAAGCTGAATGGGGTTTTGGGATGTTTCTAGCCCTCAACTAGCACAGACATTTGACAAGCTTGAGCAGAATGTGAGCAACAGACACCTTGCTGCTCTGTGTTCTGCCAGATTTGAATTAAAAAAAATTGAAGGGATTCCACAGATGTGTTATTTAATGTCAGTCTTCAAATTAAATCAATTCTTAGTTTTTCCTGGGAATTATTTTTGAACTTTGATCAGCTTCACACTGGCAGTAAAACTCATCTGGTAATGCCAAAAAAGAAGCTTAATAAATTAGTTTTGGAAAGCACTGGTAGTATGAATTCTTATCATTAATCATTCCCACTGTGAAAAAAATGGTTTACTTCAGACCTTAATAATTTTTAAAACTTAAGGTCTGGATCACACTCTGACCTGGAGCTGAGGGAGCATGGCTGGAATTTGGACTGCTGCAGTCTGGCACCCAGGTACCTCTGTTTGCTGCCCGGGACTCTCGAGCTCAAGGCATTAGCACCTCTGGTGCTGCTGTTGCATGCCTTATTCCCTCACTCCGAAATATTTTTCATAATATGGGAAATTTTCTGTGGCACCTGTCAGTGGCACTGTCATTGCTTCCCTTTCTGGCCAAAGACAGAGGGTGGCAGTCAGAGATTGTTCCCCCATTTGAACCTTTTGCCACCTGGGCATGCGCCCACTTCTCCCCATAATCAGTCCCCCAGTAAATTCAGACTTTGGCAGTCATAGTTGGGTGTGTGTTTTCCTCCTCAGTTTAAGAATCATTCAAAGATGTTAGGGCCAAATAGGGTAATGTCCCAGTCTAGTCTGACCTTCTGCAAATCCTCAGCCAAGAACACCTCCCAGCAGTTCCTGCTTGTGTTTAATCTCAAATGTTTTAAAGCTGCTGTTGGGTTGTGTCTTATCACCTCCCGGTGTCTGAGCCTTTATGGTTCAGACACATCTCATTTTCTAAAGTGTAGGGCTCTGACTAAAAGCAGTGATTCTCAGGAGCTGGAACTGTAAGGCATATAGCAAAAATCACAGGGCTTTCAGAGCTGGTCAGTAGCATTGGTGGCCTTTCTCTGGCTACTTGTCTGTTCTTCTGCCCAACCCCTACCTGAGAGTATATCTTAACAGTTTGCTAAGGCAAGTCGGTGCCTCTGCCACTCTGTGTGTACTTGCAGTGCTTACCTTCTATCCAAATGAGAGATCCTGTGACTGAAGGGTCAGTTGCTTTGGTTTCCAGATGTAATGGGACAGCAAACCCAGCCCTGCATTCCCACTTACAGGTTTCCATGAGACCATCAGCTCACTGGATGTGGGGCAGGGCAGAGGGATAAGAGAAGCACTCTTCTGGATAGCACTTCATCAAGTCAGCCAATCTGTAACAAGCAGGTGCACCCAAAATCTCAGTTTTGTTTTGTTTCTGCTAGTGGTTATTGTATTCTTTTCTGAGATCACAGAATAGAGTTGAGGTCCCTCTTGGTGGACACTGACAGTGGAACACTAATACCTGGATACATTGTACAGGAAGGAGAGGGTAGATGCAGGTGGTGGTACAGGATGCAGGTGGATGTTAAAGGAAGCTTGTTGACCTGATTTGGCTCTAACTAATGTCAGTGAATAACTTAGGTTCCCGTTAGACTGAAATCCCAGGCCTAAGTAAGAAATTTGTTTTGTCTGTAATTGTGTGAGTGCCAAGATGGTGATCAGAGAAGGGTAGGAAGCTTCAGCCACCCTGTGTCAATTAGACAGATGTGTCTGTGGAACAGGACACCGGTACTCCATGTTAGCTGCAAACTTCTATGGAGCAACAAGTTAGGGAGCCCCAGGGAGGAGAAGCCATCATTGACATGATTCTGAGAAGGGCAGAGAAATGTGTTCCAAACAGTGTCTTCAGAGAGCTGCTCTGTGATGGGAACCATAATGTGCTCCAGGTCAACATCCCTGGGAAAAAGAAAAAAAAAAAAAAACAAACCATAGAAAACTTAACTGGTTTTGCACTCAAAGTTCAAAACAAGAACTGCACAGAAAGGGACAAGCTTATTGAAAATAAGCTAAGCAGAGAGCAAATGCCCACCATCTATCACAGCAGACATGAGAAATGGTGCAGGGAAGCCAGCATAACTAAACAGGAGGGCATGGAGGCTATTGAAAACAAAAAAGCATTTTTCAAAAAGCTAGAGGAAATGGAAAAGGTTACAAACTCTAGCAGTTAAATGTATTAATAGAACAAAGCAGGCAAAGGGGGATTTTGAGAGCTGACTTGCAAAGGGGGAAAAAGATAATAGTCCTGTTTCAATCCATCAGAAATGGAACCATGTGAGAGTCTGGAGAGTGCTAAGGCTGCTCAGGCTCTGAAAAGAGAACTCAGGGAAGATCTAGCCGTAGCAGAAAACCTAAATTTATTTTTTTCTGCACGCAAGCTTGCCATGGAGCAGCTCACAGAGATTACCATGCTAGAATGCTCTTTGTGGGGAGTCAGCAGGGACCCTGCTTTAAACTGCAATGCCTATTGCAGAGGCTGTAGAAAAGCTAAAATATACACTTTTATAGCAAGTTACCAGGACTGGATTTATCAACCCAGGAGTTTTAAATGAGTTTAAGGATTAAATAGTTGAGTTGTTTAGTGAGAGGTTATGCTCCTCTGTTGAAGCTGCTGTGGTGCCCAAGGACCGCAGTGCTTCACCTGTAACACAATTTTAAAAACAGATCCCAGAGGAGTTCTGAGAATTCACTGACCTGCTGTATGAGACAGACTGATAAAACTGGCAAGGAGTATAGTTCATGAATTGCATGGATAAATATTGGGAAAGGGTCAGTGTGGTTTTTGTAAATTGGAATTCTTTGAAGGAGTCAGTAACTGTATAAATAAAGGCAATTCAGCTGATGTGTGGATTTCCAAAAGACAAGACCCCTTACCAAAAGGGGTCCTAAGATATATGTCTTAAGGAACTTAACATGCGGTCAGAGGAGGGGTCCTTTCATGGATGAAATATTGATTAAAAAAATAAAAAACCCAGCAATTATTTTCACAGTTGCTTGAGATCACTTAGAGGAGCACCTTAGAGGTCTGTGTTGGGACCTGTGCTGCTTAAATCTACTTTTAAATCATCTGGAAAAAGTGATGGAAGGTGCAACAGCAAACTTTATCTGCCTTTGCGCAAACATGAAGTGTGATGCACATTGAGTAAAAGCATCCTACAGTGGACTATAAAAGGGTGGGCTCAGAGCTGATGATAACCAGAGGCATAAGGCCTTAACATCATGAGAGATGAGTGAAAATGTCAGCTTAGGGCTCATGGCTTTCAACACAGCAAATCAATTCTTGTTTATCAGGAACAGAGAACAAAGCGACCTCGTTGAGCTACCGTGTAAATCCACAGCACGCCTACGTGTGTTTGACATACTGCCAGCCCCCTTGTCTCAGAAAGGAAAAGCACGACAGAGCAGTTTTGGAGAACAGCAGTACGGTCAGAAAAAAGCTGCTGTGCCAGGACTAGCCAGATAGTCCAGAGCACATCAGCCTAGAAAGGGTTATGTGAAGGGGAATCGCAACAAACTCTTAGGTCATCAGTGCTGTGGGTTATGGAAATGGGATTAGTTGTTCTCCATCTTCCAAACCAAGGACTGGGGGGTCTCCTGTAAAACCAGCAGATACAAGGTGGGGAATAAAGTGGTTCTTCACCCCACACATCGTTAAGCTTTGGCTTTTCTGGTCACAGGGTGAGGCAGATGCCAAAGGCATAGGTAGCAGGGGGTGACTGCCCAGTTCTCAGAAGAGAAAGTCAAAGTGAAGACCACACCTCCAGTTCGGGAAGTCTCTTCAACCTACAGATTCTTGGAGGTTGGGACAACTGCTAGAAGATGCAAGTGTGTGAGAAGTATCACTACATGCTTGCTGTATTTTATTTTTCCACAAGCACACACTCTTAAAGTCAGACTAGGAGGCTGGCTGGACCTTTCATCTGACCAGTTCCAGCTGGTCTCCATACCTCCTGATCCTCCTCATCATTGCTCTTCTCCTCTGTGCCCTGCGGGAACTGCTAGTTTTTGAAGCGATGGTTCCCAGCTTATTTGCGTGTATCAGTAGTAGCTGCCTGCACAAGATCATGTCTCTGCTCTGTCCCCAGCAGCATGCTGCTGTTCGGCATGTGTGCGTCACAAGCTTTGTGCCTATGGCCAGCAAGAGCAGGCTGACGAGAGCGAGGCTGCCTCTGCTGTTGAGTTCCCATTTACAGCAGGTTGTCTGCAGCTGCTGTTTATTTTTTACTTACTGTACGAATAAGGGCAGAAGATAAAATCTCTCCACAGAAACCTCTGATAGTTTCCAGTCCCTAAGTGAAAATTAAATTTTATCAAGCTTTTCAAAACCCAACTGCAGATCATCATCTCCTCTCACATTCATCTCCCTTATTTTGCAGACTGCACATTTGTTAAAGTCTGGCTCTCTCCTGGCCACATGTTTTCCACCTGCCTTCTCCTATCACTGCTTCCCTGCACTATGGACCAGATCAGTGTTCAGACCATAGCTGGAATTAGACAGCTGCAAGGTAACAATCCTTGAATCTCCATTCAAGCTACGCTGCTGCAATGTGTCAAAGCTGGCCTGAAACAAAGCATGCCAGTGTCTGAGAAGTAAAGATGACAAGAGTCTGATACTTTCCAACACTACATTTCTACATGAGCAATGGGCAAATACTAGGAGACAATATGCAGAATTGCGGGTGGGCAGTGGTTGTGGAGGCACAGGCAGGACATCTTGCTGGGTGACTGGCAGGGAAGGTGTATGTACAAGAAGGACATGAAGAAAGCATGTTTGGCAAGGGCAGAGGGTGCAGCCTGCGAAGCTGCTGTTCTCTCACTGAGTACCCTGGTACCGATTGTAACTGGGTTATTCTGCTCCATGTTTGGACAAGTAATAAACCAGTAATGATGTAACGAGATGATACCCTTTTTTTGGCCAATTCAAGATAGCAGTTGTGTCTTATAAGTGTAGAGACTGTTGTTGCCATCTTAAGCATGCTACCTAAGCTCTGTGTTAAGCATCTGCCTCATGCTGTCCTTTGGCTTTGACACGTGAGAGCGCTGTTTTGGAGAAAAGTAGGTGACAGGGAAGTCATGGATGCTGTAATTGTGTGACATCTGAAAATGTTTTTGTCCTTTGCAATCGTAGGTCAAGATAAAAGTCCTAAAGCTACAGGGCAAAGTTTCAGAGAAAATAAAGTTCAGTGGAAAAATGGATATAGAAGTACCTGTAGGGAAGCTAGGGGTAATACTCAGTATTACCTCTCCAGGCAATCTTGAAAACGAGATCAGCATGATGTTGCAATGTGTAGCTAAAAAAAGTGAATGTAGAAACCCTTATCTCGAATGTAGTGTCTGGAGCTTGCTTTGTAGAGCTTGGAAAAAGCCTTAAAAAAGTAAAAGGCTTTAACCAGAGGAAGCAGAGGAGGGAAGCTGCTTCCCAGGAGGAGGATTTCCACCTTGCCTGGGAGCTAGCAAGAGGAAAAAGAAATAATTTTAAGCCCTCGCAGTCTAAGGCTTTGTCACTGTACAGGGCAGAGTAAGAAGTTTGCAGATTTAGCATCTTAAATTTTTTGAAGTGCTGCTCGCTGAGATTTGTTAAAGATGGGATTTCTCATGTTGCTTCCATTTTCAGTCAACATTCCCTGTATTTGAATCCCTAATGTGATTGAAGGAGTAGCAAGGTGTGAGTACCCTTCAGATTGGGCTGGTGTCTGGTGGTGACATGAAAAACCTCTTCTCGACAAACTATCTCATTTCCCCAAATCACAGTTTACATAGTCTGCAAAGCCAAATAAGTGGGAGGGCAGGGATTGATTTTTAGCTCAAGGAAACTCTTTTCCTTCCCCACTAGAGAGCTAAGACCCAAGCTCAGCTTCGGAAAACAAAAATGCAGGGTGTTGCAGTATGAAGCACATAGAGGTGCTTGAACAAAAGCTCTGAAGAGAGGTGGGTGTTTCTTTTTCCAGTGCCTTGTCTGGTGTTCTACCTAATGTGACCTTAGCAGTAAGTTTGAATGTAATTCCAGAAAAGACACAGCATTGCTGACGACTTCTAATATCATCAGCTCTTTTGTTGATTTCTGTGCTTTTCTCGCTGTTGGCTCAGTTTGGGTTTTGTGCTTCTGTTTCATAGTCGACCTTTTGCTGCTGCTTAGAAAACCCTCCCTAGTCCTCTGGAGGTGCGGTTTTATGAGACATGAGTCAGTTTAACTGACCTCATACTCAGGGCAGGGTTATTTCTTCTACGATCCCATGCACTCTCCTCAGGCTCTGAGCCAGAACGAGCATTTGCCAGGCCTCTCTGTGAGCTTCTTAACTCATTGACCTGGCAGAAATCTAACAATGTAAGATTGAAAAAAAAATAAAAGGCAGCTGGATAGTTTCCTGCCAGGTCAGTGAGTTAAAGCTGCTTATGGAAGAGACCAACAACTGCCAGAGCTGGCAGAGAGACCTGCTGTTAATGGCAGTCAGCCACTTGGTTAGCTCAGATAGGTAGGAAAGTGCAGCCGGGGGTTGCAGGCTCCGGCTGCTTTGGCACTCGCTGGACTCTTCCAGGAGTTTGCTGCGCTTTGCTGTTTCAGCCGTGTGCACTGCCAGTTGCCACCCGCAGCCTCATCCAAAAGTTGCCAGTTTTGTTAAAGGCCTTGTTAACACCTGTGAACTTGGAGAACACTAAAATGACAGCCACTGCTATGGCTGCACAACACGTCCCGCTGGAGTACAAAACAGGACTTTGCCCAGGTTAGCAGAGCAGCCCAGAGAGCTGAGAAGACAGGCAAGGGCCAGAGCCTGGCGGTTTCCCAGAGGCTCAGGATATGGAGGCTGCGCCCATGCTTCCTTGTGCACCCTTGCTACAAGAGCAGGCAGTCCTGCTGCATGGACCCAGACTCGCTTTGCACACATGGACTAGTCGTTTCCTGCCTGCGCGGGATGCCTTGGCCCACAGCCCCTTCCTAAGGAAGAGGGAGCCAGGTGAGCATCAGGCTGGATAACCTCACCTGCCTTATTCTCTTGCCTGCATCTAGTGCAGCAGGTCACTGCTACTTTATAGGTACACCAGCCTCTCCATGTGCACAATGCAACAGCTGCGAGCAAGTAAAACCCAACCCCTTTGTGAGGATGAGGGCAGTCAGAGGTGTCTTTTTCTTCTTCAGGGCCAAGCTGGATAAGGCTTCAGGCTACCTCGGGTGATTTGGCTGTGGCAGCTTGCTCCTGTTGCCATGCTTCTGGGAGAAGGGGAGAGACTTTGGGGCCCCCAAAAAGAAGTACAGCTGGGGGGAGGAGGATCTTTCACTGCAAGGGCTAAATAACTCTGGCCCGCAGCCAGCTCTTGGGAGTGCCCAGAAAGGAGGGGAGAGATGAATTTCTGATGTGCTGCAAGCCAGGTACTCTCACCTGTCCTGTATTTGGTCTGATCATTTTCAGGTTATTGGAAATTACTGTCTAAAAAAAAATTCACATACTTTGTGCAAACTAGTAAAAAATGTTTTTGAGGTTGTAATGTCCTGTCTTCAGGCTGAACCATGAGGCTATTCCCTAAGCAGATATTTTTTTAATATTAAGAAAATAATTGGTGCTTTTTATAGTGTCTGTAAGTCAGAGCATGTCTCTCCTTTGACTTCTGTAGATGAGAGAAAGGACTTAAAGACAACATTGTATACCCAGCCATACTGCCATCTCCACAGCTTTTCCAAAGTCTGTAGTTATCCCAGATCAGTGTGTGTCTAAATGTGTTTGCAGCTATTTTAGTTAAACTCAGACGACTTCATGGGCACTTCTGTGTTTGTCATCGTGAGGTTGTGGCTTCTGTTTCTGCACTGGACAAGTATTGGAGAGGTACACAGGGGCCTCATGGTCCTCTTGCTCTTTTATGTAAGGCACAATGCAAAAAGCCCCCAATGTTTTGCTTGGGAAAAGGCACATAGTTTTGCTGGCAAATAATCACAAAACAGGTCATGAAACTGCTCCACTGGTACCCAGCTGGAAACCAGCATAACCTCCTGTATCTGTGCCAGCTGCTGGAGGAGCCTACAAGTGTTTTACTGTCACATTCCCAAACCTGGTAGCAGAGGAGAAAAGTGTTCGGTTAAGGCACAGTGCTCAACCTTCCCTGTTGAGGTGACAGGTCAGGGCTTGTGGGCCAAGCTGCAGCGAACATTAATGCAGCAGTGTGGTCAAGATCTGATGGGCTCTTGGCCAAATGGCCAAGGCGGGTCTGCAGTAGACAGGCAGCCCAGGAGAGCAGGTATGCGTGGATCTATATCTTTCATTTTTAAGGCTGTTGAAGGGAAAAACTGCCACCCGCTCCCCTGTGGATGGATATAACCTCCCAGGCAACCAGTGACTGGATTTGTGGAGCTTGGGTCTCTTTGCTGTCCCAGCCATCTGCCTGCTCTGTGTTGTCATGCTGTTTCCAAAACGCTCTGGTACGTGGTTCCCAGGGGCTGGGGCTGCTGCCAGCCTCTTGGACGTTGCTGTGTCCCCTGGCATCAGCTTGCCTGCAGACAGGACATTCTCAGGGGTGTGGGCTGGAGGCACACTGAAAAGAGACTTGTGGGCTGGTGGGTTGAAGGGAGAGGAATGCCAGCTGGGGAGCAAGAGCTTGGCTGTGGGAGTGGAGCTGCATTCATGATGCCACGAAACCCTAGAGACAGATGGACACGTGACACCTGGCTTCTGCTACGGTGCAGGAATGTCGCTGAAGGCCGTTGAAGTGAGATCTTGGTCACAGAGCCCCAAACCCTTCACATGTCTGTACAAAAGCAACCTGCTTTTGGCAGTGGTTGGAAAGAGGTTTGACAGGGTTGCAGATTGCAGCAGCTTTACAGAGCCACCAGCTGTGGGTAGGAGAGCAGTGTTAAAGTGTGGATGAGGCACTTGCTGCTGGCCCTCAGTTAGGGTTCCCTAAAGCACAGGCAGCACACGTAACACTGAGGCTCCTTCTTCTCTCTCTGCAGGAACATGACATTGAGACAGCTTTCGGAGTGGTCCATGTCACCATGCGGGGCACACCCAAGGGGAACAGACCTGTCATCCTCACATATCATGACATTGGCCTCAACCGTAAGCCCTTCCATTCCCAGGATGCTGAAAAAGTGGTTGTTCATGGTATTTGCTTTTGAGTGTGGGGACCAGTGTGATTGGCCTGGAGCTAAGATGAGACCGGTCATTCCAGAGTAAAAAGATAACAGTCTGCAGGAGAGAGAGCATGTGGCACGCCCGTGTCCATTCCAACAGCCCTTGAAAGGTAGGGCCAAGGTGGAAGTAGGTCCACCCACCACACTGTAGTGCTTTAGCTGACTTGTTGCACTGTGTGATGGAGCTGCAACAAGGCATCCGTTCCCTGGATGCTGGGCAGGTGAGCAAGTCCCTTCTACAAGGCTGCAGAAGTAGTGTAACGTTTGTAGCAGGCTCAGTTGCTCTTTCCACATGTCTTCCCACCCAACACGTAGTGTTACGTTCACACAGGTGCTCCTCAGTATGTACTGTGAGTACCCAAGTGCTGCAAAGCCCTGTTTTCCTGGGCATGCATGCTGGGGTGTCGTTAGTCTGCCTGCCCTCCAGTCGTGGCAGTTACTTTGCTAGGACTTGCTGCTGCGTTGCAGTCAGTGGGGCACAGCAGCATGCATCACCCAGCATCCACTACCCTGCAGACTCAGCAGGCACATGCCATGGTGTTTGGAGGGTGGATCGCAATAAAACTTCAGGAAATGTCTCATTTCTTTTTTTTGTTGATCCAGACAAGTCCTGTTTTAATGCATTCTTTAACTTTGAAGACATGCAAGAGATCACTCAGCATTTTGCCGTGTGCCATGTGGATGCACCAGGCCAGCAGGAAGGAGCCCCCCCATTCCCATCTGGGTAAGAGCTCTGCAGAGACCCTTGTTGTTCCAGATGTGGTCTGGACTGCAGTCTGGACTGAGGTAGCACCCAGTTTAAGCCAACTGGGACTGCCAGGCTTAGTGTAGTGGGAGGCAGCTTTCAGAAGCAGAGGAAATGGGAAGATGAGGAGGCTTCCCAAGGGGCATTCAGGAGCTCTCCTATTACTGAGGCACGGGTCAAGCGTGGTAGTGGTGACTGCTGATGCCAGCTCTCCGACTTGAGCATGAACCCGGCACACTGCAGTCTAGCTGGTGTTCCTTGCTCTGTCTGTCCATCCTCCCACAGAAGTCTGACTGCCCAAAAAAACACAGCTCTGTGTGTCTTGCTCTGAGGGATGGGATCCATGCAGTTGGCTGGAGTACGCAATATCTGTGCAAAATAATCACCTATGCACATGTCTGTCAGATGTTCCTTGTCTCTCCTACCTTGGATAGAACTGGAAGGTAACCTCTGTCAGGCTGTATTTGGAGGTGCTTTGATTTCAGTCTCTCTTGGTTTTCAGGTACCAGTATCCCAGTATGGATGAACTGGCTGAAATGCTGCCTACTGTTCTGATGCACCTGAAGTAAGTCTCTGAAAGGAAACAGGGTGAGCCAGCTGGATACAGCCATTCCAGCACCTACCTCTATCTCTGCTTGCAACATCTGATATGCTCACTGAGTTGTCCCAAGAGGCCTGAGCATCTCCTAACCTGTGTAACCCTGTCTGATTCTTATGCTGGGAACATTGTGGGCCACATGAGACAATTTATGGCTGCTGCATTATTGCTGGATCATTTTAAAAATGAACCATAAGCGAACAGCTGGATGCAGACAGGGGAAAGGCTTTGCCTCTAGGGATGCTTCAGCTGTGAACTTAAGTTAGCCTTGCTGATTGTGAAATGCCTATATTTCAGCCTGAAAAGCTTCATTGGGATTGGACTGGGAGCTGGAGCTTATGTCCTCAGCAGGTGTGCAGTAAGTATCTCTTCATTTTCTTGTGACTTATATGAGCTGTGGTCTTCCACTGATCAAACAGACCATTTGTGGGGCACTGGCAAAGTAGCAGTAATTACAGTAGGCCTGCAGGGAGCCATGTGAGAGCTACTTTGCATTCAGATGGTTAAATCGGAGCAGCCAAGGCTACTCCGAAGCTACTCCAGACGTGGAAAGATGGTAATGTGATGTCTTTGAGTCAGCAGAGCCCATCCTGGCTGCTAGGAATATCCAGCCTCACGTCTTCACAAAGACTGGTTGCATTACTGTGTGCTGTTTCCAGTGTTTGTGACACCAAACAATTGATTCAGTGATGTGCTGTGAACCAGCGCTAATGAGGAATGTGCTTTTTCACTGGAAGGAAGTAGATTTTGCACTCCACCCTTTGACAAGAGAGTGCTAGCTTTATCTTCATACTTCTACATTTCTCTCTAGCTGAGTGTTTATAAGCATGTGAAATCAGTGGACATAGTTTAGCAGCCCAGGAATTTGCCTGAGTCTTTCAGAGATAGTGTTAAAAAAACCTACAGAAATCTCACATTCTCGGTAAAGTTTGCTTCAAGTTGTTGAGTGCAGAGAGTTGCCAATGATTTAGCTACTTACTGCTTCTTAAAACCACTTCACCACGCAGCTGCCCCCCTACAAAAAGTTCTCTGCTTCCCATTTCCTCCAGTCAGGGTTGAGCCTGGGGCAGTGCGAGGCACTGGTGTTTGCTCTGTTCCCTTGCCTTGTGTATCTTGTGTAGTTTTCAATCTTGAAAATACGCCTTTGGCCTCAGCTCAGTGAAGTGCCAGAAAGCCCTTGCCATGCTGCCTGGATTGCAGGCAGTTTCCTGCTGAGGACAGAGTTGTTTCCTTCTGCTTAGCCAGTGCTAATCTGTGCAATGGAGCAGAAGAGCTGCCGTAAAATTTCAGCTGTGGAGTGAGCCTAGAGCTCAAAGTTCTCTGGTTGTGTTAGATTGCTGGGTTTGTATTTGCAAGCAGTTCTGAAAGTATATTGTACCCATGCTTCCCGTCACCCCCCGCAAGGTAAAGTGCAGCGTGCTGGGGATGCCAGGCTGGAGCAGGGGAAGGGGTGTCTGTGGGCTGGGGGGGCAGGGGGTGCCCTCTGGTGAGGTGGGTGTCCCTGCAGCTGGAGCTTCCCAGGCCTCTGCTCAGGCTACAGGAGCTTGCAGGGCCTCACCACCAACTCCTGTGCCATTTGCCAAATCTTGCCATTTTGCCACATCTCCAATGGGAGACTGCCTCTTCCTTGAGGAGTGGAAGGGAGGTGCTCTTTGGGCACAGGAGTTTGTCCGGGTCCTTCCTGGAGGTGCCAGATTGGAGCAGAGGGAGTCACTGCTCACAGCCCTGTAATAAACAGGAGCCTGAGCAGGACCTGTGGCTGCACCAGATGCATGGGTCACCAGAAGACACTGCTGAGGCTTGCTCAGGCTGCAGGTGCTGTGTGAGCAGTCAATCCCTCAGTACCAAGAACTGAATTGAGGAAGTTCTGGATGGGAGCCAGCTTTGGGCCACGCTCTGAAAAGCTGGCTGCCCAGCACAGACGGAGCTCCCCACTTAGTCTTCGTTTCACTCAGTCTTCCTTTTGCAAGAAGGTTTCCAGCCACTGTACCTGCCATTGACCAACGTGTGGGCTGAATCATCCTTCTGAGTGTGCCTGTGCTCTCTCCCCACAGCTCAGCCACCCTGACCTGGTGGAGGGACTTGTTCTTATTAATGTTGATCCATGTGCAAAGGGCTGGATTGACTGGGCAGCATCCAAGGTGAGATTCTCCTTCCCCTGCACATCTCCTCTCCACAGTGCTTAATGAACAGCATGTAGAGTAAGAAGAAAAAGGACAGAGTACAGCCATTTGTTGATTTATGGCAAAAGCTGTACAATCTCATTTCTGTCCCTGCTGCATTTTCAGTCTGTGTGTACTATGGCCTCCACCGTAGGAGCAGGGGTGGGCGTGATCATATGTGAATGAGAAACCCTGGTAAACTGCTTGGAGATGAGTGGCTATTGGGCATTCAGCTTTCTTCTGATTTAGTACTCATGCTTGCAGGCTTCGTTTGGCTGAGGTTGAAAGGATGTTTTAATTATTCTGTTATTCTGGCCACTTGCAGTTATTCAGGGTTCCAGGTTTCTGGAGAGCTGTGTGTTGTGTGTGCACAGGCTTCTTTGGAGCCTTGCACGCCCATCCCAAGCTTCAGGCATTTGTTTCTTATATCACCTGAATAGTTTCTTTGTTATTTTCTTTACTCTGAGGAGCTGCTTTGAAATTTGTAATGAAACTGCATTTTCCGGTTACTGTCCCTCCTCCTCATTCACGGTCACTCTTCAGTTTTCAGGCTGGACAACCAACATTGTGGATATTGTCTTGGCGCATCATTTTGGCCATGTAAGTACCCAGCAGGTGTTAATGCTGCCCATGCAACTGTACATGGAACTATAACTTCTGTACGTACCTGCTCTGAAATAGCTCTGGTCCATCAAATAAGGGTTGCCACAGACAGTACTATCTTCTCTGTGTGGCAAGCTTGCATCAGGGCTTCACACACTGTGGGGAGCATGTGCATCCTCACGCTTGCCCTAACTGTCTCCGGACTCCAGATGTGTTAAGGAAGTAGTGTCCCACACACTAGTGCTAGAACTCCTCTGTCTTTGTGGTGCCCAGGCAACTGCCTGCAGAAACAAGTGGCGTCTGGTTCTCTGTAGCCAGCATGGAAGTGTTTGGGCTGTGGGTAGAGCACAGATCAGCTGGGAGATGACAGTGGGATATTGTATGTGTCCAGATGTTGAACTGCTGCATTCTGCTCTTTGTCTTACCCTTCAGTTTCAGCAGAGCCAAAACAGCCCCTCCTGAAAACTTTGGATACAGTAATGCCTTCTGTTAGGGATTTGCTGGCTCCCAACCAGCAAGCTTACTGAGAAACTGAAAGGGTCTGTACCTAATGCACACTATATATGACATCTAGCAGATCAGTCCCTGGCCTGAAGCCCTCCTGCAACAATACTCATCAGCACGGGAAGGAGTCCTGTAGCTTCCTCCTGCTTAGAGCACATGCTGTTCTCACCCCGCTTTCAGGCCCCTTCATTATATGTAGTGCTTCCTTGCATTCCCTTTTCTCTCTCTCTCTCTATAGTTCTCGTTGGAATGCAGTTTCTTCATAGAACTGGGTGTTGGGATTAAATTTTCCTTTGGTCCCAGTCTTGGTTGGGGCTTACCTATAAAGCTTTGCTTCTTTAACATTAAGTAGAAGCGGAAGACCTTCCAAAAACAGTGTGATTTGTATTTGTATAAGCATTACTGAGGCTCGGGAGCTAACTTATCCCATCTCAGGATATGTTTGTACTCCTGCAGCAGCACATGCACTGCCATTTGTAAAAGTGCAGTCACATCACCAAAGTGTGGCACTTACCAGTCATGTTGCAGAAACATTTAATGTAGCCTAGATACGAATGCAGTCTGGAGTTGCTGCCCTCTCTGTTATTGTTCATAGGGGAACGATGTGTGTATGGAGGCAGTTTAATGCTTCAGTGTTTTTATGAGTAGCATTTCTTTATGTGTGAAAAAGATTATGTTCCCTGTCTTTCAATTCTTCTGCTTTTGTACAGGAGGAACTGCAGGCAAATCTAGATTTGATCCAAACGTACAGGCTTCATATTGCACAGGACATTAACCAAGATAACCTTCAGCTGTTCCTCACCTCATACAACAGGTACAGGATACCTTTTTGCCTGCTAGGTTGCTCCCATAGCTTCCATGCTCAGTAGATCTGCTGCCATATGTATTATTCTATTGGATATTACATCATATGAACCTTTGTCCTATGCCTAGTCTTCAGCCCTTATCCTGAGCTAAGCTCAGCCTCATGCCTGGATGAGCCTTTCACACCACAGTAGATCATCTCTCTAGGTACACAGCAAGCTTGCCATGAGAGCATGGATCCTGTTTTCTGGCAGTTACTGCTGGGGCTTCTGCTCGTGGCATGACACAGGGAGTGACAACCTGTTGCCTGGGTGCTGGAGCCAGCACTCCTGGTTGGATTTTGTATGCTCCCACAATAACCAGTTTCCTCTGCTGATTTGAGGGAGAATTGTTCTGTTTTGTCTTTCAGTCGTAGAGACCTGGAAATTGAGAGACCAGTTCTTGGCATCAATGAAAATACTGCAAAAACACTCAAGTAAGTTGCTCTGAATCAGCCTGTATCAGTTATTTACTGTGCAGTCCCTTCAGCACAAAAGCTGTTGCTGCTTCTCAGCAAGAACCCCGGAAGGCCAAGTGCTGGGAAGACTGTTCAAACTGTCCCAGGCTTTGGTGCAGTGCTGTCAGCTAGAGTGGGGCAGAGAGGTGTCTAGAAGCCCTTTCATTAAGAACTCACTGAGATTCTCCAGAAGGCAGGGTCAGAGGAATAAGTGTATCCACCCAGCAGTCACTGTACTTGCTGAGCTGTTAGTTTGGTTGTTTTGCATGAAAAATTAGGGAAATGGGTTTTCGTTTGTTGCCACTGACTTCCTGTCCCCACCTTGCCAAAAAAAGTTACCTGCACAATTCTCCCAGAGACGGCAGTGGGTTCTGAATGCAGAGAATGCAGTGGTGTTTTCCCATCTTGGCAGTGACTCATCTGGGAGGGGATAGTATGTGCAGGCTACAGCTGAGAGGGGACAGACACTGGAGAACTAGTGATGATCAGCACAGGGGAAGTATAAGTAAATTTTCAAGCAAAAGGGGCAAATTATCTCCAATGGGTAGAGCACATGAAGCCTGCGAATTGCAGTGCTGAGGCAGGATGTCTGGGCTGGGCTAGAGGCTGCTGCAGAGGCTCTGCTCTTTGCTCTGCGGAAATTGAATGGACTCCTGCCAGTCCCAGGAATGTTTTAGGCATCCACAGCCAAACCCTCTAGATCTTGGCTAACCTAAAGGAGGTGTATTTCCCTGCTTGGTCTCCAGGCAAGGCCAATTATACTGCTCTCTGTCATGCAGGCAGCTGTAAGTCACAGAGCACTGTCTGTCCATTCAAGTGACTCACAGGGATCTGCAGACCTGTAAAATATTTCTTGTGGAAGTGTGGGTCTCTGTGCCAGTAGACTTGCATATAAATCCTCTGTCACCTTAGAGGTGGTACTCCACTGGCTCTGAGGTCTGTGGCTAACAGCCTCTCTAGTCTAATTTTTGTCATCTAGACAACACACAAAAGTTAGGCCTCTAGCCACCCCTTTCTTACCTTGATCTGTAAATGAATAGTGTAAATTTACAGCTGCTTGATCAGTGACCTCCTGTGTGTGTTTTACACATTAAATGTTAGTTGTTCTTCTAGAATTACAATACATATAAAAATGAATATAAAGGCACAGATTTGCCAACCGAGGCTTTGATGTCGTGACATTTTTCAATATATTCCCCGACATCTTTTGTGTTTCCTTCTAAAACCCAAGCCAGAATACAGTGCTGAGCAGTAGCCAGCCTCAGAAGCATTAAACTCTGTTGGATGTTGGTTATTCTTAAATTTCTAACAGACGTTCATTTCAGAGAGCATGCTCCCTTTTACAACGGGGGATGGTGTTTCTCCCAGCCCACGGCACATCTTTTAATATGTGTGCAACAGTCGTGGTAGTTGGTGTACATGGAGGGGACAGTATGGGTGCGTGTGCAAGCCCTGGAGGATGTTTTGATGCAACAAAATGCAATGATGTGGTGGGAGGCAGGGATTTTGCTGAGTGTTGTTAACCTTTCATGAGACTGTTGGTTCACAGAGCGCAACTTTCTCAGAAATCCCTTAGATGCACTGTGAGTAACATCTTTCTGTTTTGGGTTTTGACCAGGTGCCCTGCCTTGCTAGTGGTTGGTGACAACTCACCTGCCGTGGAGGCAGTGGTACGTATATGTGTACTCTTTCCTCTGATGACATTAGCCCCAAAAATCACTTAGCAAACCTGCCTCACCCAGCAGTGCTTTCACCCTGCCCAGAACTAGTCACAGAAAGTGGCTCTTTGTCCCAAGCTCTTTTCTAGTCCCCCAGTTATTGAGACCTGTCAGCCACTAGTGGGAGAGCCGAGGCGCGGTAGGCTTAATGGCCCTGCAGGGCAGCTCTTAAGGCGAGGACAGCAGGATCTGAATAAGAGTCCTTGTGTCCAAGCATCTTGCTCAAAAAGTGATGCAGAGGGCCCCTTTCAGGAACTTGTGTCTTTCCCCGAGTGCTGCCAGGCTGCTGCCTGGAGTTCAATTCAAGTCATGAATAACTGTTCTCTTGCTGTTGTACTGAGGCTACTTGGGGTTTAAAAATAAGCAGTGTGACTCCCAATTCCTGTGGTGGGGAGTCACACAGAGCTCTGCAAAAGCACTATATGATAGGGAAGGCAACACTTAGAAGCATCTCGTTGCTGTTGTTCTCCGGAGACACCTATAACCCACTTCCCTCTCAGCACGGTTATTAATAATGGGGCACAGCAGAGTGCAGCGTGGCTGTGATGGATGTTGCTCCTCCCCTTCAGCCAGTGGTTGTGGGGAGACCAGGGATTTGTGAACAAAAGAAATCATCCTAAGAAACCGTGGAGGAGAGTAGGAGTCTCCTAAAACAGTAACTTGGACCTAGGAGCTGTGTGGAGAACTGCTGCAGGGCTTTTTCTGGTCATGGCTTGTTGCCCTTTCATCAGGCTGTCTGGTCTGGAAGTCTGAGACATTCTCCAAGTTTTGACTTTGCTAGGGTAACATCCAGAGGATTCTCATTGCTTCCTAGCCACAGATGGGGGACAGGATAGGATCTTCTGCATCTTGGCTTGCCTATCTGGTTAACCAGGTTCCCAGCCCATAATAATCTTCCCTGCTGGGGTTGCATTTTCTATAGGGCCCCCTTTTTGCAGCAGCCTTACAGGGAAGAGGTGGCTGTGGCCTCCTTGTCTGGGCAGGGGATTGAGTGATATCCCTCTGTGCTGCACTGCACAGAAGTCTCCTTCCCTCCCAGTCTTGCTGTGAGAACCCAGAAGGTGCTCCAGGGTTTCATTGTGCATCCCCAAAACCAGGGGATGGTTTCCCTTGAAGTCACAGCCCCATCTCTCAGAACAGTGTCATTCTGTCACCACAAGGTCCCCTTGGATGGGAACGCGTGCCTTTCCTCTCTGCATCTTTCATTCTTTGTTCTCTTCCTACACGCTCTCTGCTTTCTTGCTCAGCCCTTCGTGGCCCCCGAGAAGCTCCCATTGCTGAAGACAGCCACTGCCTCTGGTGCAGCTGCCCTGTATTTTACGTCTGACTCTTCAAGTTTTCTGTGTGGTATCATGTCCCTCTTTCCTCCTTTTATTTTAGGTTGAATGCAATTCACGTCTTGACCCAACCAAAACTACCCTTCTGAAGGTGAGTGCCACTCCAGAATCATTCCAGCCTGCACAGACATTATTTTTGCTGAGGCCAGCTCCACTTAGGTTTTTGCCTTCCATACATTTAGGTGTAAGAACTTTGTGGACAGTCATTCAGGGCTATGTTCTCTCCTGCATGGGGCCAGACTTGGGAGAGAAGAGTTTGTCAGAGAGTCCCTGAATCCCTGCTTCATGGCCACTTCTCTGTTATCTTCAACCAGCAGGGGGGACCTGCTGAGAGTTAGCAGAGGTGCCCTGCCTCCACCCTGCTCTCTGCCAGCAACATCATCACTGTTTCTAGCTTTATACCAGTCCTTCCCATCCTCACCTACGGCTCCACAGTGTGCCAGACAGCTGCTGTATAGAAGTGTAAAGTGACAGGTTTGGGAAGAGTGGCAGGAGGAGCCAGGATGGTGGAGGGTTACTCCTGGGCTTCTAGAGTATGGCCTGAGATCGCTTGGCCTCCAAGGTGCTAGGTTCCTGCAGCAACAGACTCACAGAAGATGTATCACTAGGCCTTGCTTCAGCTTTAGACACAAGATGGTAGAAGCGTGCCTCATGTAGCAGTGCAGCCTGGTGCCATCAGCCCCGGTGGGGTGGGCAGCGCTGGCACGGTTCTGGGGTTGTCCTCCTTGGGTGGGAAGGATGGTTCAACCTCCCTTTTGTTTCCTATTGCAGATGGCTGACTGTGGGGGCCTGCCCCAGGTGGTTCAGGTGAGAAATGCTTCTTGACTGTCCCACAGCATTTGAGTTGTACAGAGCCCCTTGCTCTGCTTGCACTAAAGCCACACTTTGTTTCCACAGCCTGGCAAGCTGACTGAAGCCTTCAAGTACTTTGTGCAGGGAATGGGCTACAGTAAGTGGCGAACAAAATTTTCTGTTTTGGAGCGGGGTTGTTGTGAAGGGAACTCAGCCTTTCTGGTCCATCTGAGCCCATTGGCATCTGTGTCCCCACCCATGAGTTAGTGTGGTTGCCAGGAGATCCATCCACGCTGGAAAATCAACTAGTGTGCTAACAAGCCTTAGCAAGCTGATGTGGTTCCCTGACCTGTGTTTAATCCACACTGCAGCTGGAGTGGTGACCCCTTTTTGGTTGCTGGTGTTGGTAAAACCTTGTAAGTCCATCTTTGTGCCAGCCCAGAAGAGCATGCTCCCAAGAATGGTAAATCCTCTGAAACCTGTGCATACCTTCTCCGGAGGGGAAGGTGTTAGCAGTACAGCCTCACAGCTGTGATGGCTACATGAGAGCTCTTTCCTTTCTCCTCAGACATACCTGTTTCTTTCAGACTTTCACCAGGGGTAAGCGATATCTCAGAATGAAACCCTCTGATGGCAAAACAGAGAGCTGGGTGACTTCTAAGACACCTCGAGAGCCCAGAGGGAGCTGTGCTTTGATACAGTGCATGCCCTGCCCTATGGCTCCCTCCTTGTGCTTGGAGGCAGAAGACGACGTGTCCTGAGTGTGTCAGGCTGACAGCTGTTCAGCTCCCTGCCCTCGGTACTCCAGAGACTGGGGCACACCAGGAGAAGGGCTTCTCAGTGCACTAAGGCAACTCTGTCTCCATTGCAGGCACCTTGGCACAGCTCTGTCTTGCCTGCCAGGGGCCAGGGCTAGGAGTTACCTTCTGTGGATGATGAACCTTCAAAAGCTGGAATTATGGGAAGGGTTGGTTCATGTGACTGGTTAACCACCAGCACGGCCACCGTGGCAGCTGCGACACTCCCAGTGGTCTCCACACAGCCAGAAGTGCTTTGCCAACTCATGGGCATCAGGGCTCAGAAGAAGCTGTCCTTTTACTTAGAGCTGTGTGTAGCTGACATGAACATAGTAGGACAATCGTGTTCTCCAAGGCTGGCCAGAAGAGCCTGGTCCTGCAGAGGAGCGTGCCATGTGAGAAGGCTCCCTCAGCCTCACAGCCTGAGAGCATTTCACTGTTCACATCTCTTGTGTTCCTGGTGTTAGTAAAGTCGGCAAGTGCTGTCATCAGAGCAAGGACTTCAGCAGCACTTTGGGGGTCAAATCTCTTGCAAATAAGATGTGCAGCACTGGGGAAGTACAGGGGGTAATTTTCTACTTCCAGAATTAGTAGCTAGTCCCAGAATGGTTTTCCCAACTTTGGTGGGCAAGACTGTGTTGGCACTGCTGAGCTTGGCCAGCAAGGCCTCCTCTCTCAGGGAGAACAAGAAAGAAGCAAATCAGCAGCCTGCCATTTTTAGAAGTGCACAAGCCAGTTCCTCAACAGCTATTCTTGTACATTGGCTGAAACAGTTGGACCTGCCTGTGCTGACACTGCAGGTGGAAGGTAATGCCTGGCAGGAGGCTTGTAGCAGAAATCTGATGCTGTCAATGCAAGGAAAGACATGAATTTCTGTTCCGTGTGTTGAGTTAGAGTATACCCCTGTTTCCCCGCCACAGGAAAATGACTTCTCTGTTGAGCAGTTGTGGTGTGTACAGCGGGGAGGTAAGGTCACCAGGTACATTGCAATTTCCAGCTAAAAGCATTGAAGAGTTCTGGCCCTGATGGATTTCTGAGTCAGCTTGGCATCTCCCTGAGATGCTCATTAGCAGCTGTTCTCACAAATATTGGGAGCTTTCAGTGCAGTGTCTGAGCTGGGAGTGGAAGGCAATGTAGCTGGGGATCCCAGGAGCAGTGCAGCTGCTAGTCACACAGTGCAACTAATTGGCTCTTTCCTGTATTCATCCCTTTCCTTGTCTCATGTTGTTTCCAGTCCCTTATGTGCAGCTCAGCCACCTAAGCACTGAGTCAGGTACCTTCAACTGTGCATCCGCCTCGGCCCAAGTCTGTGTGCTGAGTTGAATGGTTCTTTGGGCGCATTGCTCTGTCTCGGCATGTCCTGCTGGCCTGCTGCGAGCTAGGCTGATCCATTGTACAATGTGTATGCTATGGTTTTTCACCTTTCATTTGTATTTTGTTGATTGTTGCATGACTCTAGCTCTGTGGTTTTCTAGAGTGACGAGACTGACTTTCAAAAGGTCATCTGTACAACAGCTGCCTTGGTTTGCATAGACACTCACCATGACTGCACTTGCAAATGATCAGTTACACTTCTGGCATTTGCTCACCTTGGACCTTTTGAAATTGGGCCTTAAACATCTTGCTTGAGACGTGCAGAGACTTAATTTTGGCAGTGAAGAGTGAGTTTTCTTCCTGAGGGTATAGCTCTTTTTGTGCTTACCCAGTGACACATATCTGAGTGACTGTGATACTTGCTCTAGGAACTTCCTCCTTTTCTAAGTCCCACACTTGTTCTTTTTTGCAGTGCCAGCAGCTAGTATGACCAGGCTGATGCGCTCCCGTACTCACTCCTCCTCTAGCGTGGGCTCTGGGGAGAGCGTCCGCAGCCGGTCTCATACCAGCAACCATGGTGAAGGAAGTGCTGGAACCCCAGAAGGAATTGATCTCCAGGATGCACCTCAAACCATGGAAGTATCCTGTTAGGCAGGAGCCCCTCTTCTGGATTCAGACAACTTCACTCGCCCCCACTGAACCCACTCAGAATCTAGCATTTCATCCAACATGGCATTAACTGTTCTCTCTAACTTGTGCATGCCCATCTGAGCTGCCACCTCCTTGGTAGTCTGTACTTGGCATTACTTTGGTCCTTTCTGTATGCCCTTGGCATCAGAGCCTCTTTAAAACTCGTTAACATTCCGCAGTCTTAGTAAGTCACATTACTGTACATGCTGATACCATCTCCTGTCTGTGCTGTATATCAATCCAGATGACAGCCATTGCCTCCCCTGTTCATTTGAATATAATTTCTGTGGCTTTGTGAGGTTTAGAATTGCTTTCTAGTTGTGCTTCTGCTAAAGGACCCTTGTGGTGCAGATGGTATTGCATCTGTGGGACGTGGGAAAGCAAGACCATGGTGATGCAAAGCTCCAGGCGCTGGAGCAGGCGATGCTCTTTGGCCGGAGTGCAGAACCCACCAGAAGGTCTTTGTGTTCCCAGGACTCTTGGCATGCTAGGCAGCCGTGGGGAAAACAAATGGTCAGAAATACTGTCTTGGTCTCATCTCTGTATGTGTGTTAAGAAGGAGCAGAGTGATTTCTTACCTGAGCCTCCTGAAAGGGTGAAGCAATTAACAAGTAAACTTACACTAACCAAGGTGCACTATTAACCGAGTACAAGGGATTAAACTACAGCAGCCCTGGCTTCCAGACTGTCCCTGCCGACCCTCTGCCTCTCCTGCAGAAGGGCCAGATGCAGTTAACACCTGGTCACTATTCTACCCCGCACAGGTGAATCTTTAACATCAAGTAGGTTGTGAAACGGGCAGCAGTGCCCCTTGCCAGGTGGAGATCTAGAAATCTCCTGCACTTCCAGCACTGCCTCCCACTGCTGCCAGCCCCAGGCAGGGTGTCTGCACGGGTATTAACCAAAGCTCAGGAGATACCAGTGAATGCAAATGACTGCCAGCAGGCACACATTCGTGTGAGTCAGGTCGGAAGCATGAGCACTGAATGCCTCCGTGCAGGCACTATTTACTGTCTTTGTGGAATTCACCATTCTGCTGCCTTTTTACATCTGGCTGGGTCACAGAGGGTGGGAGGCAGATGCCTGCTGCGTGCCAGGGTCTAGCTGTTAATGGGAGAAAAGGGATGAGTGGTCAGGCTACTACAGGTCTTGATAGATGAGCAAAACATCCTTTCTTAACTGTTGAGCAGTCCTGACTCACTGGGAGCCAGCTCCTCCGAGGGTCACGCTCATGTTCTGCTCCATTTCAGGTAGGGAATGGGACTGGGAGGCTCTGCCTGAGGGGGACTTTGTACTAGTTATTAAATAAAGCTATAACTGAGTTTCATTGTTACCCTGTGTGCTCATGGTGTTTCTCTTAGCAGGACCTGACACCCCTGCCGGTTTTGTCAGTTTTGGTGTCTCCTACTGTGAGAAGCAAACTCTTTCCCGTGGAAAGGGTAGCACTGCTCACCTCTTGTGAGAGGCGTCCTCGCAGCCGTGCGGGAGCAGCATGGTCGGGTGCCCCTGCGTCCCCTGGAAGAGGCTG
Organism: Morus bassanus; assembly: GCA_031468815.1. NCBI lineage: Eukaryota > Metazoa > Chordata > Aves > Suliformes > Sulidae > Morus > Morus bassanus. The sequence continues at coordinate 25,396,578 of CM062575.1, read as the reverse complement.
TCTGAAGGTGCTGGAGAGCTGGTTTCTGTGAATATGCAGAAAGAAACTTTCAGCTTTGACAGAGTGGAGATTAGTCTCAGGTTTGCTGGAAAAAAAAAACCCAAACCAAAACAAAGCCAAAAAAAAAACACAACAAAAAGAAAAAAAGCCAAATGACAGGTTTGCTGCAAAGCAGGCATGCCACCAAGAATTGCCTCCAAACAAAGGCAAGCACTAGGAGCTGCTTTCCCTGATGAGCAGTGCTCTGCACCAGCATGTTTTACAGGTATAACACAAAGTTAACCTGTAAACCCTTTGACAAGGCAAATGGTGTCACGTTGTCATGACAAGAGAAGGCACGGGGCAGTTCAGAAGGCAGTGTGAGGTCTGTTTGCACGTCTGCCCCCGGCACCACACCCAAGCGCAGGTGGAGCAATGCGCAGCAGCCGGTTGTTTAACACAACCGTTTCTTTATCTTCTGCTTTTCAGATCGAGCTTTTGCTCTCAGGTTTCAGATGTCTGTCATCTTACTTTCACAGAAAGCTAGCTGGGACCAAAGAGGTGTTAAACTCTTGGTCACAGATTAGTCCCAGCCTTGCTGTCGTGCCCACGGGGTGGACTCCTGCAGCCTCATGCGTTGGGGAAGGTCTGCACGGGATTGGTCATGCAGGAAGTGAGACAAAGCGTTTTCATGAATGCAAACTGAAAGGTGAGAAATGGGAAAAATTGGCCAGTCATATTAATGAGCAAGTAGTGAAGTGACAAAGTGATTAAATGAACAAAACTATGTTTGAGTCTATAGAAGACAGGAGACTAGCAAAGAGACCAGGCCACCAGATACCACGAAAAGTTCATTGCTGCTAACTGCAAGTGCTGGGTGCAAAGCAACATATGCAAAAGAGCCAGTGTCAGTGCAGCACTGTGATTTATTGCCAGCTAACTACACTGAGAAACGATTCTTCCTCGAGTTCCCTTATGAAAATACAGCAACAGACCAAAAGAAAGGCAAACACAATATTAAAATGACAATTAACTGAGTTAGAGGAAGTACCACAGCAGGCGTTAGTGTGAGCTCACCGAGTACTGTTTATGATGATGTGGAGCAGGAGAGCTCAGAGCTACCGGCTGCCTGTGGACAAGGAACCCAGGAGAGCAAATAGATGAGGTTTTTAGCAATTTGGAAGAGGGGTGATTAAGAAGAAAGTTTTGTTGCCATGGTGGTTCATGGGCATAAGCAAGGCAGGATTTGTGGTGAGAGTTGTCATATATTTTGTTACCCCAGGGATAACTGGAAAAAATAAACTTGTTTTCACATAAGCAAGTGCTTTTCCTGGTAAAAATACAAAAATCAAAGCTAAAGAGAAATTGAGAAATCAGTTAAATAAAGGACAAAATGTCTCTGGATGGCAAGAGCAATGCCAACCAAATCCCGGAGCAGAGCTTGAGCTCAGGACAGGCTTCCCTGGGCTGGGATCCCGAACCACAGCGGTGCTGGTCCCACTACCTGCCGGGGTGTGAGCTGGACACCCACCGGCAGGGGGGACACGGCTGTGCATTTCCACACCTTGAGGGGTAGCATCGAGGTTGGATTCACTCCCTGTGAAATACCGGAGTGTTTCCTACCCCTCTTTCTTCCAGCTGGAGTTGGCATGCCTGGGGAGGGGGCTCAGCCAGGGGCAGGCAGGTGGACAGAGCTGGCACTTTCCAGGTCTCCCAACCCCTTAGGACTGAACTCCCAATTGTTCAGTATCTTGGGACGAGCTCTTTCAGGGGTACTTCCAGCCCAAGCCACCAAGCCTTTGTATCAGTAAAAGCATGCATCCTTTTCTTCAGCAGTACGGGGTGAGTCTGCTGAAGGTTTCTCTGAGTCATGGGTGGAAAAATCACTTCTCACAGCTATGGGCTGAGGTTTCTGCCAGGCGGCTGCTTGGCTATGGTGCTGCTTGTGCTGGATGGTGCCGTACGTTACGGAGAAAAAAAAAAAAACCACAATCCTTGCGAGAAGGCAGCTTCACTCTGCTGACCCCAGCCCCGTGGGCCCAGCTGTGGCCATGGGCAGCCCCTGCCCGGGCTGGAGCACACTGTGTGCTCACAACTCAACATGCTCCTTGGTGAAAGGAGGTGGAGTCGAATGCTTCTTGGTGGTGCCAGGTGATGCTGCGAGAAGTAACAGCCAAAACTTCTGCTCTGGGAGGCTCATAACTGGTATTGGGATTTTTCCCTTGTTTTTAAGCCAGGAGGGTGGTTCAGCTGTGGGATGAGCAATGGGGAGAGATGTCCATCCTTGGAGGTTTTTCAAGATAGAGCCACAGCCAAGCTTCCCCCAGAATGCCAATTACTTGATCTTAACATCTGAAAAAAAAAAAAAAAAAACAACCCAAACAAAACTGCAGGGGTGGTTGCTGCAGAGCATTGGTCGATGCTTTGCTTGGAGCCTTGTCCCTCTCCGTTGGATCTGAGGTGCATAAGCCGGCACGTTACTGCCGCCTCTGCCTGCTGGTGCCATGGGGCTGCCCAGCAAGGGAGAGGGGCACATAGCCCGCTGCCGGCGAATCCATGGTTATGCTTTTGCCAGCCCTGTGTGCCACATTCCCATCGCTGTGCCACAGCCGCACTGTCCAGGCTGGGGAGGGGGGGGTGACTGGGGGCCCCATTTTATTTACCAGCACTAACCCAAGAAGCTACTGGGTAGCACAGAGCTGGGCTTGGGGAGCTGAGCTGCATGTGGGACAACAAGTCATGGCACAACAAGGGCTGTCCCTCATCACCCCAGTGGGGCTTCACCACCAGTTCCAGGAGCAAATTAAGCTTCTCTCAGACGTAATTGATCCCTTGCAAGCCAGCAGTGTCCAAGCTGGGGGGGGGGGGGGGGGGGGGGCTGAACACCCACAGCCATGCAAGGCCCTCATAAAAGCTCTTACCCCTGTGCATTTCACACCATCACAGTATTTTATGACTGACTGGAAACTTTCAAGGGCACAATGTAAATAGCCACAGGATGTTCAGCCGCAGCAACATTGCTGGGGCAGGTCAGCGAGCAGCCCCATGGTGGGGGGCACAGCAGGAGCCATGGGGGTACAGGGCCGCCCATCTGGCCATGGCATGGCTGGGCCCAGCCCAGGGCAGCAGCCCAGAAGCTGCTGAGAGCAAAACCCAGGGTCTTGCCTTGGGGGGAAGGGGGGCAGAAAGGGGCAGATCAGAGACCCCTGGCCTGGGGAACTGGGGGGTGGGGTTGGGGTTGGTGCTGACTGAGCCAAATGGGGTTTGCTTTGAAAAGTGAACTATCCACACATCGTTTTTTTGGTTTTTTTTTTTTTTTTTGGGGTGGAGGGGGGGGAATGTTGTCAGCGGGATGTCCCACACCAGGGCAGCAGCTGCTGGCACTTCCCTGGGTGGAGGCTGGTGCTGGCTGGGGAGTGGGGATGGGGCTGGGGCTGCTCCCACCCTGAGCCAGCCAGGCATGGGGCTTGGCAGTGCTGGCGTGGAGCAGCAGTGTGCAGGCGTGCAGCATCTCACCCACCTAGCCATGGCCAGCACCATCCTGAGGACCACTCATGTGCCACCCATTCTGCATTCCTCCCCAAATCCCATGCGATGACCGTAGTGCCCTCCGGGCTTTTCTTAGGCCTTGTGCCCCACACTGAGGGCCCCAAGGGGCACAGCTGAGCAATTTGCTGGCTGAGTAAAAAGAAACCCCGCTCCGGTGTGCACACACGTCACAGGAAACAGTGGCAGCCCACAGCTCCAGCACCCAAAAACACCCAGCCCTAGAGCAGAGGAACAAGGGTGAACCAAGCAGCTCCTGAGAGGGCAGGGGTTGCCCTGCACAAGCGATACGCACCGCAGCAGTGGGACACTCTGCAACCTGGGTGCCAGCCGTGCTGGAGCAGCAACCAGGGAGCGGAGAGCCCGGCAGATGCCTGCCTGCCCCTGATGGCTCCCACATAATGGTGACAGCAAGGAGAGGCAGGTAAGTGGGGTTCATGTCCCATTCCCGTTCCCCCGCCCCCCGCCAAGGGAGAGCTCAGCCCAGGGGCATTGGGACTGGGTGCCCCACACACCAGGGGCTGCTGGGCTGAGGCAGGATGGCAGCACCCAGAATGTGTGCATGGGCAGCTGCTGCCCACCTTGGCAGTGTGGATGGGGAGGGTCCCAGCTGTGTCCACGAGTCCCCAGGCCCCCACCCCCAGCCCCAGGGGGTTGGTGGGGAGGTGGTTTCCTCAAACCCTGGCTCTGCCTTTCTTGGGAGCTGCTGCGCTAGCATCACCCCATGGCAATGCCCTGTCCCGAGGCACAGAGTGAATGACCGCAACCCATGAGCCTACAGCCCAACATGACCATGCCATGGGGCTTATGGCTCCATAGAGGGGGGCTGCCCCTCCACCCAGGGCCCCCGGTGCTGCGCCTGAGCCTCTCCTTCCCTCCCAGCCAGCAGCAGCCGAGGCCAGGGGCCAGTGGTGTGTGTTGACCCCAAGGGATGGGGAGCCTGCCCAGTCGAGAGAAGCCGCTCAGCATCCCACCAGCAGCTGCAGACACCATGCAGCCCACGCAGGCAGGTAAGCGCCTGGCAGCTGCGAACTTGGCCAGCCTCCCCCGGTATGCACTGTCCTCCCGCCCCAGCTGGAGCTTGGTGGTGCTGGGGAAGCTCTGAGCCCCCTCACCTTCCCTGCAGCCCCCAGCGGCTTCCTGGCCCTGGCCCTCTGTGACTTCCCGTCCGGCGCGGGGTCAGCCACTGTCCTGAGGATGGGGGAGCAGCTCCACGTCCTTTCTGAGTAAGTCCCCACACTGAGCAGGGACTACCGACCAGTGTGCAGCCTGTGGGGCCACGATGGTGGCACCCATCCTGGGGGGGGAGGGGGGGTCTCCTCCCTGCTCCCAGCAGCCTTGGCCCCTCAGGATGGCTCATTCCCCTTCCCCGCAGGGACGGGGAGTGGTGGCTGGTGGCATCCAAGGTGTCCGGCAAGGAGTGCCACATCCCCAGCAACTGTGTGGCCAAGGTCAGGCACAGGTAAATACTAGGAAGGGTCCATTCCAGGGAATGTGGCCCTACCGCAGGGATCCTGGCCAAACCCCAGCCACCACGCTGGGAAGTCCTGCTCTGTTTCTCTCCCTGGGCCGTGGAGCAGCACTGGGGCTTGGGAGGTGGCACAGTGTGCCAGGGGATCCCCAGGACATGTGCTGCTGCACTCCAAGCTGTCCCCTCCACCCCAGCTGGGGCAGGACAGGACCTGGGGCACTGGGTGTCCCTGCACAGCCAGGAGAGGCTGTGCCAGCATCCGCTGCCTGCACAGGTGGCTGTACGAGGGCGTCAGCCGGCAGAAGGCAGAGGAGCTGCTGCTCCAGCCAGGCAACCACAGCGGGTCCTTCCTGATACGGGAGAGCCAGACCAGGCAAGGTGAGAGCCCTTAGGCCCCGTCCCCTGTACCCTCTCCCAGCTGTCCCCACTGGGGTGCTGAGGGCATGAGTGGGGCCCCAGTGGGGCTGATCTTCCATTGCTCACACCTGCTGGCAACAGCCTGCCCCACACAGTGGTTTCCTGTCTCCATGCTGAGCCTCTGCCTCTGCCACAAGGCTTCAAAAGAAAAAAAAAAAACAAAAAAACCCACCAGCAGGCTTCCTGCAGCTTTTGGTTAAGCAGGGGAGCCAAAAGGCTCAGTCTCTGAAATGAAACAGAGCCCCCGACACAATGAGGTGCTAAGGGGACCCCACAAGGAGAGCCTGCCGGGTGCCGAAGTGCACACAGCCGATGCACCAGCACAGTGCTGCATGGCCCCGCAGCTGCCTGGGCACTGAGGGGGTCATGGGGCTGGGGCTGGCATGGCACCTGAAAGTGGGAACTTGGGCACAGAGCCACAGCACCCAATGCTGAGAGCACATGGGACCTGGCAGGCAAGTGCCCAAGGTCATCCCATGTCCTGGCAGTCCCACATCCCCCAGTTTGGAGGTGCTCATGGCATAGGGCAGGCATAGGGATGCTCGCAGCCATGCAGCCCCATGGGGAGAAGGGTGTTGCTGGCCACCCCTGTGTGGTGATAAAATCCCTGATACGGGAGAGTGCAGGGCAGTGAGGCTGAGTGGGGTGGATGCCCACAGCAGCCTGGCCACGTGCCCCTTGCCCCATGCCCCGGCAGGCTGCTATTCACTATCAGTGCGCCGCAGCGAGCGCAGTGCCTGGGACTTGGTGACACACTACCGCATCCACCGCCTGGAGAATGGCTGGCTCTACATCTCACCCCGGCTCACCTTTCCAAGCCTGCAGGACCTGGTGGACCACTACTCCGGTAACACTGCACCAGCCCCGCCAGCCTGTGGGGGGGGGATGTCCTGCACCCTGCAGGGAGGGAGGGAGGGAGGGAGCAGCCAGTCCCCCACCTACCCAGGTGCCCCCAGGCTTGGGGTGCAGGTGGGGGCACCCTGCTGACCCTGCCGGCTCCCTGCCCAGAGTTCGGAGAGGGGCTGTGTTGCCCCCTCAGGGAGCCCTGTGCCCTGGAAGGGGTGAGGGTGGCCCCAGTCCCTGCCCTGCCCACTGTGGTGAAGAAGCCATCACTCAACTGGGACAAGATCGACAGGTAGGGCCAGCCAGGGAAGGGGCTGGGGCTCCCCTCACCACCCCTGCCAAACCTTTGGAGGGCTGGGGGGTGCCTGCTGACCCCCCCCCGTCTGCTCTTGTGCAGCTCCCTCCTGTTCTCGGAGTCTGCATCTCCGCTGGAGGAGAAGGAGGAGGACTCTCCCATCAGCCTGGGCCTGCGGGAAGCCATCAGCTCCTACCTCCTCCTGACAGAGACGGCTGCCCCTGAGCTCAGCCCCACGAAGAAGGAAGCGAAGAGCAGCTGACGGCAGGATGCTACTTGGCCGCAGCCCCAGGGCGGACGCCTGGCCCTCACTACAGCGTTCATCTGATTTCAGCCACAATCATTCGTTGATGCTGTGGGAGCCGGGTGCCCCTGGGGCCATTGGCCTGGAGACAGGACAACTAAGACCAAGATGGGGACAGGCAGGCACTGATGCTGGAGGAAGGGACCAGCTGAGGACCCATACTCCCCAAAGCCAGGCACTTTGGGACATGATGTTTGAGCACCCCAAGCATCACCCAGCACCCATGGGAGAAGACGGTAGAGGCTGTACATAGAAGGAGCCCTGCCTGCCCCATGGGCTGCAACAGGGCCCCGCCGCATCTGCGCTCCCACAGCAACAGGGAAATGGGATGCAAACGCCCAACAAGCCAAAGCCTGGCCCAGGTGGGGGAATAGCCTGACATAGTCAGCTGCCTCAGCTTCATGCACAAACTTTTTTGGGGTGGGGTGTCCGTGCGAGACAGGGGCTGTGAGCAGCAGCCACAGACGCTTGTGGCTCTCACCCACCCATAACTCACTCCTCTGGTTTTTGGGACCAGCAGAACAGCAGCCAGGAGGAAACCAGCCTCTTACTGTACCCAAAGTAGCCGATTTTTAAACATTTTAACACATGGATTGTACTAGGTTTAAGGTCCATGAAACAGGATGCTGCCAGACACGCAGCAATACCATTTATACTATCTTAATTAAAGGACATCTCATTCACAGTTGAGGGCGTGTGAATAAATTGTGAACTGCCAGCTGCAACCGCGGGGCTGGCTTTCACCCACCACAGCTCGGGGGGGGGTTCATTCCTGTCACGGCCTGCGCCCCAGCCCGGCCACCAGCTTTCCCCAACCTGGGGTGAGCCGACAGCGTGGGTCAGGTCTGGTCCTCAGCCAACTCACTTAGGGCAAATTAATAAGCTCTAGAAGTTTAAAAATGTTTAACATCACAACTGCTGTTCTAGGCGCAACAAAGAAATGGGTCCATGCCAGAACTAGATGATCCAAAAAGGCAGAATGCAAATACTCCTGTCCAACCCCAATCTAAGCTATACCTTTGGGCTAGAGAGGGCCTTAAAAGCAGCAGAAATGACTCAGAACAGCAACATGCCTGAGCCTTTGCTTTCAACAGCTCCTTATCAGCAAAGCACAGCCTGGGGAAAGCGCCTGAAGCTTCCTCTGGGGTGAAAACCGGTGCAGAAGCAATTTTGCTACTTGGTGACATCCCTTCCTTCCTTTCCTCTGCACCTAGAGGCTGGTGCAGCAGGACCCCCCCTTAGCTGCAGGTTTCCTGCCTCTGACATGCTCGAGTCTCCTCTTCATTTTCATGTCTGACAAGCTTGCCCTTGCAAAGCCCCTGTCGCTTTCTCATTTCCTTCCACACAGCAGCCCAGAGCTTTACACAGTTGCTCAGCCATCAGCCTCGACCCCAGGTGTCTTTTTGGTACAGGATGCAAGTCAGGGTTTATCCCTCAGCCTTGACCTTGTCCCACAGCCAGCTGAGCCTGCTGCTGTCACCCCCAGGACCCCCAAGGCAGCTCAGAGGGTTTTTGCTTCCTTTCTTTTTGCCATTAACCCACATTGTGTGAACAAAGGTCAGCTCTTGGGCCTCCTTCCTCCACCTCCAACCTGGATCCAGGTTGGTGGATGCTTTCACAGCACAGCGATGGTTCTACCTCAGACTGGAGGTGGCCACTGTCAAGAAACTGTTCTCTGATATTTGTATCCTGGTCACTGGTAAGATGGGAAATACCTGGTTGGAAAACTGATTTGGATCCTTCTGCAATACCAGCAGCCTCCGAGCCCTCCTCATTCCCAGCTTTCTGGGCATGCTTCACTCATGCTGGGAAACACCTTCACAGATCCCCAGAACAGCGGTGGCAGCCCAGGCAGCAGAGGCGGCTGCTGGGGGGGAATCCCTGGGTGCCCAGCATGGGGTGCTGCCAGCCCTGCTCCCTGCCTCCCACTGTTGAACACCACAGCCCCAGTTCACATCACAGGCACAAAGCCAGATGCTGAAGAGGTTTTTAACAGCTGGAAGAGGCAGAGGGAGGGCAGGTCCCAACATCTCCTCCCAGCAGCAGCTCTCACCCCAGACAGGGGAGAGCACAGGGGAGAGGCAGGGGCTGCAGGGCTGCTGGCCCAGGCAGGGCAGGACTGGGACACCGAAGGCTGTGAAGGGACAGAACAAGTCCTGAGGAGACCCACCGGTGCCAGGGCAGAGGACCTGCCGGCTGCCTCAGCCCCAAAGCGTGGGCAGCTGGGGAGGCCCAGCAGGGAGAGAGGCCACTGCCTGTCCTCAGCAGAGGTGCTCCAAGGGCCCAGGACGCTCATGGGAAGAGGAACTTCGCAGCTGCTCTCCGCTGCATGGTGGGGGCACACTGACCTTGCAGGTGTGTCCATTTCGGCCAGATCAGCCATACTGTAGCTGGCACTGACCTCCTCCAAGAGCTCTGTCACCGACTTCCTCTGAAGTGACAAGTACTTAGTGACATCCAGATGTGTAACCCGGCCATACACACCTGTGCTCTGCCCCCTCACCCACCTGAAACCAAACTGAGCATCTCTTTCACAAGAGCAGCCACCAAGCATTTGCTGGGATCAAAGGGACTTCTGAAGGTATTTGGAGGAGCTGCAAAATAGCCAAAGTATCTCCAGTAGCTTTGGACCTCTATTCAAGGACACAGCCATTTCTGGAGCCTAGATTCAGCATGGCATTCAGCAAATCAGTACTCAACACACGAGGGTACAGAAACCCACCATTTCATGAGCAGGTCCTTCCCTTGGTGTCCCTTGCAACAGCATATGTACTCAATCTGTGTAACTTAAAACCACCACGGTCTGAAAGCTCAGGAGGTGCACACAGCTCCTCCTCTCCTCCTCCTGAGCCCAATGCACCCAAAATCCCTCAACGACAGGAAAGAGGGCCCATGCTGTCCTTAAAAACTGGGTGTGCAGTGTTAACCAATCAAGACTGTGGCATCATTCAGCCTTTACTGACCAAACACCTCGATAGCACACAAGCACCAAGCAGCAGAAACACCTTGCAGGCAGAATATGATGAATTCCAGGTTTTTTGGTGTTTTGGTCTCAGTTTAGCTGTCTGCGTGTATGTTCTAATAGGAAAAAAACATGCCATTTTTTTTGCTTTTAACTACTTGCCTATTTGAAATAGACTTGTTTTGGTTAGCTGTGGCTGGTATTAACCAGACACGAGCTGTACATAGTCTTTTCCTTTCACAAGGGAGTTGCTATGCAAATACTGAAGGATTGGTACAAAGATATGAAATACTCTTCTACAGTGTAATAGCTTGAGGTGCTCAGCAAGGCCATTGGAAAAACCAGACCAAGTATCAGTCATGAACGCTTTCACCATCTGATGAAATGCCAGTGCTGCAGCAGCAGGGATGGTACTCTGGCGTCAAACTGAGCATGAATGAGGTCCATGGTCTGGATGATGATCAACAGTAGGTCATGTAATCAGAAGACGTAATGTTTTGGTCAAGTAACACTAAGATTATTAAAACGGTTGTGTCAGGCTGAGGAACTTCAAGGTGAATCTACCCACATGAAGGCTGACAGATGACTTAACAACTCCCTCCTGATGTGAGAGTCTGCCCCTACAAATATCTTAAGATGAAGCAAGTAAAATTGGGAGCATGGACAAGCTCACATCAGAGGGCTCACATTCCTAGAAACATGGCTAGCCACAGCACACATTTCAGCAAGTTATTTCAGATTCAGATCACATCTTCAAAACCTGATTTTGACATTTAACTCATCAGCAAAACCTACACAATTTGATCAAACTAGGAAACACACACCTCAACCTGCCATCAGTGGCAGAAGTTTCTCCAGGCTTCACAAGCCAGGCTCTAGCAGAACGACGCACCCTCTGGCCTTAAAATCCAGGAGTTTTATAGGAATCTTGTTTTGAGAACAAAATTAGGAAGGGCAATTTTTTAGGACAAGGGAATAGACTTGTTTTCCTCCTACTGCGGAAACTGAGAGGGGAAGAGATGGAACCAGAAATGCACCTGAAGGCACATTGTTGCCTGCCCCTGCCTTCAGGCACACCCTGTGCCAGGTACTCTCCAGCACTTCTTAGCTTCTCCCCTTCCTGTGCCTATGCATTTTCCTCTGTATGAATTGTTCAAATACATCAAAAGCTTCTTCCTTTGCACTCATGCTGAAGCAGCACTCCCTCACACAGTAACCACGCAGCTTCTACACCAAGCTTGCTGCCGCTGCTGCCCAAAGTATGACAGCAGCTTTCAGAAGAATGCTACAGGCACAGCACACACTCGCTGTTCCCTTCCAGCACAGCCCTTCCAAACCTACCTGAAACTCAACTGCCAGCCTGCTGCTACATGGGCAAGAGACGTTTCCACCTGAAAATCCTATAGAAATGACGTATTCTTCTTTATGCAGTTTGCACTGCACAGTGGCAGCACTTGTCTGAATTCACCCAGTCTTAGGAACCGTTCAGGGAAGCTATGCCTTCAGGTCTCTGCACTCTTGCAACGAGCATCCTAGCTTCACACTTGTCTCCCTGCGTGGAAGTCTCATATGCACACTTCCAGATGTTACAGTGCTGCGCTCTTCTGGTCAGGGCAGCTTCCTATCCACAACACTCCAGTCTTTTGTGAAATGAATCAGAGGGATGAGCCAGCTGCCCCTCTCTCATCGACATCGCCAAGTGCTCAGCAGCAGCCCTGGCAGGCTATTCGTCAAAAGAGCAACAAAAATGAGGGTCAGATTACATATACTAGGTCCTGATGTATTACATGTATTAGGATTTGGGAATAAAATGTACAAGCTCCTTGCTAAAACAATATCCAACATAAACTAATACATAACAGTTTACCTATTATTTAATATGAGGCAGATCTGGAAGACAATCATTTCCATACTTTAGGAACAGTTAAGATCTATATTCCTGTCTAACTACAGCACCTGCATTTCAGTATCATGTGGAGAAAAAACATCCAAAATTATTTTATTAAATAATCATTAATTGAAACAAAGACTTTACTAAGACTTAACCAACAAAAACCTATTTATTTATTCCAAACACCAAGTTACAGAAGTTTTCAAGTTTTGCAAATATTGCTCCAAAGCAAAATTCTATATACAGCGCCCTCAGTTCTAATAGTGCATAAACAAAGACAAATATACTTATGTATCCACAGTGCAATGTTTGCTCATTTCATCAAGGCTCCACGTTGCATTCACTTACCAGTGATTTAAAGAAATAAAAAAAAGTGACCTGCCAGACCGAGCAGTTGGTCCAGACTAAGAAATAACAATGTGGAAACTTGCAAAAACAAGGACAAAAATGAATCCAGACAGAGCACAATAAAGAATCTTTCCTGAACATGAGAAAAGCTACTCTATTTTAAATAAATATTTTCAGTCTTTATCTGCAAGGGCTTCCCTAGCTCTACTAAAGGAAAACAAGTCTCCAGTATTTGCCATTCCATTCACCCATCAGAACCGCCTTTTCTTCCAAATCTTAAGTACTGCCCTGAGCAAAAATAAACCGACAAAGTAAAAACGCACAACGAACACACAAAAAGCAACTGCTTGGGAAGGAGAAGGTCCACTCTGGAGTGAAAAGTCTGCTCAGGAATTTAACTGCTTTCACACCCTCAAACTGCAAGCACAGCTGACTTGTTTCCAATGCAGCTATGTGCTTCTCGAGAGACGCCCGGTTGGAGTGCTTGCCTTACAGACTTCAACCAGGGAACACCTTTCTGGTCGATCTCACCTGAAAAAACCCAAAAACCTTTACAGTTGTGCTCCTTCTGATGCTATTCTAGTTGTCTGGTCACTGCTGCCTGTTTGAGAGCTACACAGTATACATGAATTCAGGTGTCATTAACAGGAATGAGACGAGTTATAAGCATTGGTCTCATCTTCAGAGAGCGAAGTGATTCTTAAATATCATGTAAGCTTTATTCCAATTGTGTTACAGAAAAATAAGTTTATTTTTCTGCTGTACATACGTTGTATTCACTATATACCAACTAGTACTATATAAAACTGTGAGACAAATTATTCCCTGAAATGAGTCTTGGCACAGAAGCCTTAGTTACTACCTAGAGTAGCCTAATTATTTTGTTTTCTGAAGGAAATAAAATATTCACTGTGTAGATACTGTTACCTCCTACAATAATATTGGATATTTCAAGTTTTACATTATTCTTTGCAGTATACAACCATTGCAGATTCATATCCAAAGTTAGTAATTTGTACAGTTACGGGCCTTTCAACTACAATTGTGCTTAAATTTTAACCTTTGGTGGTACCATCACACACAATAAAATCAAGGTAACAAATCCAGCTTTTTAAGGACACCCTCTCACTGCAAAAACAGCTTACTGTTTTCCACAGTGAGCTTAACTCAGTAATGTTTGGGAAGGAAAACTGAAGTCCCAGCCATTATGTACGGAGCTATGATCTGCAGCTGAAAGACTTCTGACATCTCAAATACTTACAATACACCAACATTTCAAAGGTACTGTATCATGTGACTTGAACATAAGCAGCATTTCCACCTTGCTCTCAGAAAGTAATACAAACCAGAAAATTAAAACTTAAGGTGTAAAAAGGGACTTTGTGAACATATACCGTTTAAGATAATAACCCACTCACTGTCTGCGAGGACAGCACCTCATGCATAGATCTTGAGGCTTTATTTACACAAATATAAAATAAACTGATTCCCAAAACCACACATTCATAGAGTAAGTCTTTACAATGAACACGTTCAGAGTACTGAAAAAAGTCTACATTTCAAAATATAACTGGAATGGCAATTATTAACAAATGGGTAGAAAACTACATAACATCCATTACAGACCTTGTCGAAGTCTGGAACTCCAAGCACATCTCCAGTCTTTTCACGGCAGTATTTCATACTGCCGCAACAAGGGCGTCCCACCAGCACAGCGTCAGGAGGCACAGTATGGCCGTATTTAAGAGCTCAAGAATGCACATAAACACAACGTTCACGTGTTTCCCCAGTACCAAGTCGTGTGATAGTGACAGGATAAATATGGAAAACAATCATTTATTCTGAAAATAAGTGCAATCCACCTGTGACCTTCTGCTACATTATTTAAACCCAATAGAAGTGGGGTTTAGGCCACTGTTACTTGCAAACCTCCATGTAACAGTTTACAGTTAAGAGCTGGACATTCATACTCACTAAGTCTGAAAACTGTTATAACATTTCCTAATGATTAAATACTGTGTGCTATTATGCATAAACCAGAAGGAATAAAACATGACACAAGTCACTTAAACTATGCAAAGTTATTTACAACCTCTGTCAACATTTTTGGCTCTTAGAACTCTGTTCTTCAGTGGCACAATTTTTAGTCAATTTAATTACAAAGAAGTCTACCGTTTCAATGAGCAACTTGTAAGGAGTGAAAATTTAAGTATAATTTATCAGCCAACACCCAACCTCTGAAGACAACAGTATGACCTGTTCCATGTTGTTTTAATTGCCCAATAAACCTGAAATTATGATGAGATAAAATAACCTTTTTGCTGTTCTTTGAACAGCACTTCTTCACAAATCCCTGAAGTCAATCTGCATCACATGCAACCAGCATGCTAATTTCATTTAAATATACAGAGCTGTTCACATCAGATGCTCCAACTTCGCACTCAGTAACAGTCTCCAACGTTTTCTAGTCTCACGTTGAGCAGCAAAGTGCAATCTGTTGCACTTTGCCTAGGTCCGTTATAAGCTGCTTTATACAATGTTTGAGTTGTGGGAGTCGAGCTAGTGGTTCTGGTGGTTCCAGCTCTCCTGTATAATCCAGCCAACTCTCCAAAACTGCAAAGGAAACCAAAAAACTGTCACTATTGCAGTTCTCAGCAAACAGATCACTAAGTCACAAAACAGGAATTCTTTAAATCTTTCGTGAATCTTGAGGAAGTGGTGGGCAATATTTTTAACACATGGTATTTGAGAAATCAGAAAACCAGGCTCCTTCACACCAATCTTTCCAGAAAAAAAGCAGACGTTCCTACGAGAAAGCAGGGAAGGAAAACTCAGGACTAGATATTGTGAAATCTGGTGCTAAACTCCCTCTAATCTGTATCAATTCCAGAGCAAGAACATTTGCATTAGATGCAACTACACAGTATTTTCATTGAAGATGCTAAAAGGACAGGACTATGCTAATGAAAGAAGTTTATCGTCAATACAGAATACAATTGGCCAAGACAGAAAGAACTGGGTAACAGAAAACAGGGATGAAATCCAAAAGCACAAAGAAAATGAATTCCTGCTCTAAAGCTTCTCAGCAGGAAACAAGAACCAGACATACCACTGACCAAAGACAATTCAGGCAACAGTGCAGTACGACCATGAGACAGGTGGTCACACTGCACTGTGATGAGCTCACAGGACAGGACAGTATCATGGAAGGAGACTGAAACCTTGAAGACAGAATACATCTGCCAAGAGAAGCAGCAGTGGCCACTGCCACTAACCACATTACAGGCTATTTTAACCTAAGGGCAGTATCTGCTGAAGAACCAGTGGGCATTACCTGACTATTGACACATACAGCACTGAAAGAAGAAAATTCCTGATCAGAGTAACAATGCTCTGAGCAGCCCTCCAGCTCAACAGCAGATTCGAAGAGCCTGACTTCATTTATGAAATAGGCATTATGATTACAGGCCTTGACTGAGTTTCATTACCCAAAGTATTCCTTTAGTTGTTCAACTTTTCAGTACTTTACTGAACTATAAAGAGAGGACTCTTACTTTGGGAGAGGTTAGAATCCCAATACCCTTCCAAAAAAAGCTGCTGCTGTAACCACCATACAACCAATGGTCAGACTTAAAGATGTTAAAAAAAACAACTATCCTGGATTGTTCAATGTAACACAAAGGGTTTCCAAGTTTTCCATTACTGGGAAAACAAATTTCAGGAGACATTTAAGTAAAGAATTGTCTAAAAAGACAAGAGCCTTTTGCACCAAAGAGGCCATCTAGAATAGGCTGAAACAGCCAGCAAGGCCCTGAAAAAAGAGGGAAGTTCAGATACACAGCAGCACTATGGAAAATGACAAAAACCTCAAAGCAAAAAGCCATGGAAGATATTCCACTACATCATCTTATGCAAGTATTTAGAGGTGATCTAACTAGAACTTCTATAACATTCTGCTCAGCTTTAATTTGATCTTTGTTTTAAAATCTACCCCCCAACATCAGCAGCATGTCTATTTTCTATTAGTAAATGCAGTAAATCTGACAAAGCAACACCCATCTCTGTAGGTCTGCAGAAGTAAAATTCAAGTTAGCATGTTTTGAACAGTTGGTTCAGTTAAATTTTTGAACTAGAAAAATGTTACCTACCATCTAGCTCCTTCTCAATGAAATCCATTCTGTGTATGACTTCATCTTGCAGAGATTCCACATGAGCTAAAAGATTAAGCTGCCACTGCAGCTGCGAGTTCACAACTCCTTCTTTGTCTTTTTCCAGCAATTTCATTTCAATAGCTTCCTCTGGAGAGACTTTCTTAGAGACAGCCTCTCTTACCTAGCAGAAATACATACATTAGTATTTATTACAGTGAAACAGAATTGGTTAGCCAGACTGTCTGGGCTCTTACAGTTACCCAAGCTAGTTGCTAACTGATCTTAGGCTGGTGGAGGATAGAGACACACAGAGAAGATACCATAAAGTATCAAGGCAGTTTGGGCAAGAGGATCTAAATACAGACATGTTTTTACAGGTATTTTGCTAAGACCTGTTCTTTGCACTTCACAAGCATCTGATTTTCAAAAGATAACATCTATACACGTAGCTAGCTCCCTGCCAGTTTCCAGCTGGAAGGTACTGCACTTCATCTGTGCATCTTAGGGAACATTAAAGCCATTTTTAACATGACAGTAATCAATTAAAGAGCAAATGATTTTGCAGTGAGAAGGCATTTTTCCTGAAGGAATCTAATCTCAGTTCTACTAAAACTTTCATCAGAGCATCTAGAAAAAAAATTACCACCACTTATAAAACTTGACTACACTGTCAGCAGTGTTGATTCTACTCCCCTACTTTTTTCATCATTCTGCTGAAATCCGACAGGATTTAAAAAAAGGCTCCTAAAGACTGAAGAATGGAAATACATGCCTTTCTGGGAAACATAAAGCAATCTCAATTGGTTTGATAGAAAAGTTAAAAAGAACATGAATTACAGGTTACATATGTATGAAATAAAAGCTAAACAACCTTTTAATCTAAAAAACGGAGGTCAGTATTTCCCAGAGGCTTTTTAACATTTGTCAGGTAATATTTCATATGAGTTGGCACTAACTAATCAATGCAAAATTTTTGCATTGGGCTGTAGAAAGGGAGGCCTCTGACAGACCTAATAGAGCTGAAAACGAGAACCAAGAGTTGAAAAGATAAAGCTAGAGTGCTCCAGTAGGAAGAAGATACAGGACTATTTAATGGTGATCATTCTTAAAAATCAGTTCAGGCTACTCCCCCCCCCGCCCCCAATGCTGCCTGAAGAACCTGGAATCAATTCAGTTAATGTAACTATTAAAAGAAACACAGGAACAAGACAGAAATAACTAAAAGCTGGAACACCAGTGTATTTGGTAGTATCATACATGCTTGCCCTGTTTTCTCTCTACCCCATTGCTAGGGTTTATTTTTACATTTAACACACATAAAAGCAGCAAAGAACTGCCAGTGGACCATAATGCATGTTCCACAGACTGAGGATGACCTGAGGTCCAGAACTCCTCTTCAAACTAGATTTATTATTGTTGTTATTATTATTATTTGAAATGGAGGAGTTCATCATGTCTATCATTTTAATTCTTATTGGCAACTTAAATTTAACAGTACAGGAAAAAACTAAACACAAACTTAATACTTTTAAAAAGGGCTGAGTTTTGCACTTCGCCAGGCAAACACATGCTCTATGCAGAGGGTTATTTTAACAGGAATACCTTAGAGTAATTATGTTTGGATTCATTTTCCATCTTGCATATTTCTCGGTCCAGATTCCAGCCAAACCTCTCTGACAGGGCATCATCCCCGTTTTCCCTTATTCTATTTACTCCATCATCCATGGCTGAACCTCTTGTTTCCACAACCAATCTCTGCTCTATCGCAGGGTAGTAGGCCCGAGGCTTCTGGTAACAGTGTTCACTCGTAATGTAAGATTCCTCCACAGAAGGAATGGCTGAGGGTTTCTCAACTGTCCCATTCCAAGTTCTATAATTTGCCGTTTCCTCTTTGCAACAGTTTTCCTCAATGTGAATGATGTGTTTTGTATGAATTTTTTCATCCACTGTAATGTGCTTCCATGGATGGCACCAAAGCTTTAGGTCAGGATGTTCTTTATTTCTGTTCAAACATAAAAAAAAGTAAAACACCCACCAAATTTAAACTTCAAAGTGGCTGATCAACCTATCCTATTACGTAAAAAATTAAGAGTATTTGAACTACTACATGTTTTAGTCATCGTAATCAGTAACAAAATACCCAAACATTCTGAAATATAATTTCACTGACCTCAATTGTGTATCTTCCTACAATGTTCTGTGAGGTTCACTATTTTAATTTCTACAACATGGTATAAGCGCCAAGTGTTGGCGTTAAGCAAAAAAAATTGAATAAGTTCCAAATAGATACATAGAACTTTTCACTGATGTTGCCCTTGAAGGAGCATTTTGCTTCAATATTTGCAACTCATTAACAATAAACTCATTTTCACTGGGATATTTTTAGTAGTGTTTTAAACAGGTAAGTCAAGTACACTGAAGCTAAACTAAGATTTTAACAATTTTAAACACCAGTAAAACAAAAAGACCCCCTCAAACCACTCAATATCAAACTTTAGCCTGTAGTTCCTCAAAACAAAAACTTTAAAATTCAGTCCATTCATCTTTTATAACCCTCTAAAAACAACAACAGCTGGGGACTTGGGGCCATGGTGGCACAGAACTTCTTTATTATTTCCTTTAAAACTTTAACTTTCCTTTAAATCCCAAGAGGCTGAGCAAACTACTGCCTGGTACACCACATGCCACAGTCCCCCCCACCTGCTTCTTATAAAAATTTTTATTTTAATTGTTTTCAGATTGACTAATATGTTATTTATTCCAGCAGCAGGGACAACTGTAGGTATCAGATTTTTACACGGATATAACAAACAAAAAATTTAAAGTGAGTGTTGTAACTGATATTTTTCTTCCACATGTCTGTCAGACATTAAAACAGCAGTAAAAAGGAGAGCAAAGCAGAATTAATCTGCTTATCTGCAAAGGGTAGGCAGCTTATCTGCTACAGGCTGCAAGAACGCAGCAGAAGCAAATCCTGACCCTAAAGCACCTGTATTCAGCTACCTGGAAAGGAGGGGGTCTGCCCCAAAACCCCACTCTGTGCTTCCTTGCAAATAAAGGCAGAAGGAATTACTCCATTAAACTGATCCAGCTTTTCCAGCTGTTAGCCAAACCACTTAACAAAACATGACCATTTTACTTCCAAAGCACCTGCTTTCTAATCCATTCTACAGCAGCTAGGGTTTCTTCAGTGTCTATCAGAGGAAACTACAGTTAGTACAACTGCCAAGGACTTGCTCAGACTGCTTAATACAAGTGCCTCTACCTCCAGGGACAGCGAGTCTCTGATATCCTGGGTGAGCAATGCTGAAGGCATGCCTAGAAAAGTGAAAGCCCAGTGTTTATTTACCAAAGCTTTCTATTCCAGCTTCACTGATATTCTACACTTAAAGGCACTATTTTGCTCAGGAAAGAGCAAGGAATAACTTTACAGCAGACAGAAAATTGAAAGATGATGCACCAGCTACATACAGATGAAAATTCAAACACTTAATACTTGAGCAACCTTTTAACTGTTGCCTTCTGGAGCCTGCCTCTCCCTCCCATTGCACCAAAGCTGTCAAGGTCACCTCTGATCCTTTGCCACCTCCTTGAAGTACTGATGAGCACCACTCTTAATTTTGGGCAGCTGTGAAATTACCTCCTCTTCCCTAGACAGTAGATCTGCATCAACAATATAATCATTCTTTTAATTCAGCAATTTTAAAAATCCTTTCCGATTTACATAGTGATAAAGAAAACAGGGACTATAGCTTTTAACAAGATGGTCCTAACAGGACCACACCTCTTTAATTAAAGCAGGTCATCACACCAACTCAGGATGGGAGAGAAAAGGAACAAAGTCTGTAACAAGCATCATGTACTTGCCCAGTGCTCCATGCCTTAGTGCTATGCAAATCTCAATTTACTCTACAGTTGGAAAGTCTCAATCTAAAGTCTTACTATTTAAGAAAGGCCCAAGGAGTGGTCTTACAATATTTATGTTACATCCTCTCCAAAGAGGAAAAGGATTACTTACAGATCTGACTAAAGGATACCATAATGGAAAAGCAAAACCTTATGTTAAAATGGCTGCCCTTTTGCTATAAGCATTATTCCATTGTTTAAGCATTTCAGGTACTGCCAGAGGCCCTACTGCATCACAACAGATTGAATTTAAAGGGAAAAAGTTCTAAAGAACCCCAGAAACACTAAAAGCTTTGCTTTCCAAATAGCTGCTGCTGTGCAATTTATCAACTAATAAATTATAAATATGGAATTCAATCAATTTAAAACTGCTGGATTTCAGTTAGAAAGATTTTTTCAGTCATCAGAATCCAAGGATGACTTTAAACAGGAAAGGATCCAGAAAACTTGATTTCTACAGTGATTACAGAATGTTATTTTTTCATATGTATCTGTAGTAATCTTTGCATAGAAATGAATTGCCACAGGTTGCTGAAGGTGCAACTGCTCTCCCACTACAACAGAGTAACACATTATGCTGAACAAACAGATTTGACTTCTGCTGGAAAAGCTATGATTTAGAATTACTGGAATAGAGAGGGCAAGTGTTATAAGAACGCTGCCATAGGTTATATGCCTATCTTCTTCTGGCTACGTAAGTATTTTGGTGCCTTAGGTGAAGCTGCTGTTATTAGTTTACTCCCTCTTTCCTTCATGCTTTCCCAACCCTTCTATACACATAGTCAATTTACACTCCTCCACACACTTAAATAGTTTTTAAACAGCCAAGTCCTTTTCCAAGATCACATTAGCAATTCAAACTATGTTGTTATGTATCCACAAAGAAGCACAAAAGTAAGTCTGAATTTCTGGTTATTTTTCTACTGTTTGAAATCTAATTCACATTGAGAACATGCCAACTGATACTTAAATACTGCTTACTGTAATATGCTCATCTTCAGCTGCAGTCCATGCAGTACTTCTATCACTCTCTGTACATCGCCAAGAAGTTGGTGAGTGGCTACTATCTTCTTGGCATTCTGGTGGGAATAATTTTCTTCCAAAAATGCTAAGCCATGCATGTGACCATTACTTAACCACTCCTTCTCATACCAGTACTTTAAGCTGGACCTCTGACCTAAAGCAACAGTAATGAGTGTTAAAATGAAGCATTAACTATGGCATGTTAACATTACTGGTAGTAATTCTGATTATCTCAGTCTTGCAACAGCTTATTTTTCTTATCAACAGTATCAATAAAGATCCAATAACAGAAGATAAAACCCTGAAGACATGAAGAACTTGTGAAGTGGGAAGTGAGACGGTAACCTCAAAAACCTCTGCCCAACTGTAAAAGCATTCAGACCCCAAATTCCATCAAAGGCCATCCACAACAGGTGGTGTGCAGCTGACGTACAGAGAAAAGTGTATTTTTAGCAGCATAGTTACTAGACAGTAGCACTGTCCAGTAACCATGGCTATAATGAAAGCTACAGTTTGAATACAGCTCTCTGCAAACATAAAAATGCAGCAAAAGGCAGTGAACTTCCCTCTTCTGGTAGTCTTGTTTTTAAGCATCATACATATAGCAGTACAGTCATTCAAAAGTGAATTTTAAAGGAATCAGTGATGAGGTTCTGATGGAGAGCTTGCCTAAGTCAGGCTATTAATAATGCTAATTCTAGCTTAACAGGTTGGAATATCAACAACAGCTGAAATGAAGTCATGTTAAATGTGACAAATGCATAATAAAAGTACCGTAAGAGGCCAAGCAAAATGATATTATCAGCAAAGAGTTGAACTTGAGATGCTTGCTAAATCGCAAAAACACAAAAAAACATCAAAGCCAAAAACACAACAAAAGCCCCCCCCCCGATGTATTGTTACAACAGATGTTCTCAGAAGACAGCTCAGCACCCTGAGAAACACCACATCATTCACTGGCCTATATAGAGCCCAGTCAGCAAACCTACAAAATCAGAGATAATACTGGAGCACAGACTCAGAATGATATTCACAAAAAAGCCTCCAACATAAGCAGGTTAATATTGACTAGAAGTTTCAACAGTTAAGGAGAAGCTTAAAAAAGTTACTAGGCAGCAGAGTTAAGAACAAGGGATTGCACTACATGCATATTAGGTAGCATTGCTGCCCATGCTATTAACTTTGGCACAGTGAAGCAAAACAACTCTCTGGAAGCTGTACTGAGAAATGAGCACAACTTGGTCACAGGTATTTATATGCTTTTGGATGATAGTTATAGAATGGCAGCAAAATGGTTTCTATATCATGCCCTGTATGAATGCCCGTGGACGTAAAGGACACTTTCAAACTTAAATTCAATACTAGCGCTTTGTCTCAGTAAAGGAGTAAAAGCAACCAAGTGCGCCTGTAAGCATACTCAGTCACTAGGCTGTATAGGGCAATATTCAGTGTTTTGAGGCAAGACCTCCAAAAACTCTCACACAGAAACCAGCAGAGGGAAGAACGAATTTTCAAGGCTATAACAGCTCAACTTTTCAGGCAGATACGCTGTATCAAGCAAGAGATCTAGGTATGGCCAGAACGACTTTGGAGAAATTCCTGACACACACCTATGCATTTATTTTTGTGTTAGAGAAGCTACCATCTGTGACAGAAAATGAAGTTCAGTCCACAAGAATGAAAGCATGAATTTTAGAACTCTATGGTCATCTTAACAACACTGAGCTTATCCAACTGAAGTCCATCCATGGCACTGTTTACTTAGCCATGTACTTGGGGACAAAATATGCTCTCTAGGTGTACAGGCTTAAGAGAAGACACAAAACAATACCCAACAATGTATGCTCTCTACAGCTTGAATGAATCCGTTACATCATAAGCACCTTGATAATGTTTAAGCAAGGGTAAGTGTTAACACATCTGTTAAAAATCCCACGTGACTAAAAAAACCATCTAAAATGACAGTTGGTACAGTTTTTAGGCATAATTACACTGAACTTGCTTTTATTTCCAATAATATGAATGGTGCTATTCCAAGTCCCAGCACCAAACTGGGGAAAGTTCGTAAATAAGAGTTTGCTGAATGGCCATGCCCAGTTTTAAAAGCAACTTCTTTGCAGACTAATAAAGCCTATTTAGCTCATTTCAAGCCAACAGAAGATTCGCTGAAATGGAGAAGCCGCTTTTGCAGTCAAAAAGTTGGATGTTTTCCTTTTCGAAGACAGTGGTAAAAATTAAGCCCAAATAAAAAAAGTTTCAGGATCTTCAAAGCAATAGTGAAGTGACTGAACTAATGAAGCAAATGAAGTGTTAGTTGTAATCAGTTTTTACCAAAAAGCATTCTGGTAAAGTTTCTTACTAAATACAAGTAGTTCAAGTGTGATGGCACAACTTCAGTTTGCATGTGCACTCTAGTTCTAACTCTAGTTGATACAAATAATAGCAAAATATCTTGAAAACAGTGTTAAAATCCTGGATGCAAGATACTGTAAAAAAAAAAGGTTAAATGTTAAACTATTTTACTACTTAGATAATGGAATGTAAGCATAGCATTAGTATACAAACCTCACAAATCAATGAGTTAAGCCACCAAAGGCTTGGTAGTTTTAAATAGCCAAAAAAAGCAGACATCACAATCCAAATTTGCATATGAACCAGAAAGGTCTTGTGATTAGGCAAACAGAGATCCCATTTTCTGATAGCTTATGAACATGGACTCAAGCCTGGACCTCATCCGTTTCCACGTTCAGCAAGACTTTATATAGGAAGTCAGAAAAGATCCACGTAAATGTAATTTTACCTGCTGCATGAGATGGACTAAGACATTTTAAAATACATAGTTAGGAGCAGAGAACATATCAATTAACTCCGACTACATTACCCAAGATAATTTATATTTGTATTTATATACATGGATTGCAAGTGCCTTTCCCTAACAAGCACCAGCACATACTGGCTGTTGAGAACCAGCAAGCCTCTTGCTGACTTATTGTAGAAAATGCATAATCCTGGTCTTGTCGGAGGAAAGCTGCAGTCACATCCCATAAGATGTGCCCATGGGGAGTCTTTGCTTAAGTTTCCTGAATGCTTCTAATTCATTTTCCATAGCCAGAGCGTACAATCCTTATTACTGGCAAGTGTGACAGATGGTCAGAGTTAAAACATTCATTTCCATTCCTGTCCAGCTGTATTCCACAATATTGACTCACATACAGTCACATAAATTAAACTTTCTGTATCTATAACTGAACTCAGTTACCTATAATGACAGACACAGGGGAGCAAAAAAAAAGAATTTTAATCTTTGCAATATATATACACACACACACTAAAAAAGTTACTACATATAAGACGACTCTGTAACCTTAAATTTCTGTACCTGGAGGATCTTGGCAAATATAGCAGGTATATTTCTCAGGTACATTATCTTCCAGTAAACCCATACAGACTCCATGCTGCCAGCATAGACACTCTTCACACTGTTTAAAGTCAAGAAGTGCACATCAACAGAAATGAAGCCTACAGGATTCTCAATTACTCTACTCAATAATTCTACTCAATTACCTCAGTTAAGGGACAGATCATCTACATATTTTAAGATGAAAAGGTGAATTAATACCCACTCTCCTCTTCCAGCTACAAGCAAATACATTAAAGAATCAGGCAACAATAAAATTTGAACCCTCCCACACATTTTTCACACAGATTTCTGGAGAATGACAAAAATTACGAAGTGGAAGCAGATATCCTGAAAGGTGCAAAAACATTCCCTTTGGAGATGAAAATCTTTCACAAGATGCATGCATACACGATAAGGACAGAAAACAGTATGCAATCAAGCTTTGTTTAGCAAAATATATCAGGTTTTCTGAATTAAAAGGCTTCCCCCTCAAATAGTAAAACACAATTATAAAATCCAAGGGATATTTTGTCAGGTACTACTAGCCAATATTATGCTTTACTGATACCTGTATCTCTAACAGTTTCCCTATTTCAAAGGTAGCTCTACTAATATTAAACTAAAGTGCAGATGCAGTTGTACTAGCTTTAAGAACTTCTGACATCTTTCCACGTGTGAGCAATCATATTGGCAAAGACTGAATATAATTTGTCCCTACTTTTTTAGCACAGTTATGCTATTTAAAATGCAATCACTGTACTTAAAGCCATACAGTTTTGGAGCAGGAAAAACTATATCCACATGTTCTGTTTCAGTCAGTCGTCATCTGCCCCCCTTAACAAGCAGACAGAACTTCAGCTGTAGCCTAAAGACCACTGAAACATGGGACAAAACCCCACATAAGAATATTAACTCAATTTTGATTTGAAACTATGCCATCAATTCAGAATTACTGTTTACACAAGCAGTGAGACAATAGATCATAACCTTTATTTCTCAGAGCATAAGCCAAAAGCTTAATGCAGTGATCTGGTCAAAATTGGCAAAGGTTTTCAAAATGAGCTAAAACTGACACAAACAGCAACTGCAGGCAACCTTACACACTGCTCTTCACTGACCTACAAAGATGTCAACTTGATAAACATCTCATCTGTGTTGAACACCACTTATAGCACATTTATTAATGGTTCTCTTATCTGCTGCCTTTCCTCAAGCTAGGAGGGACAGAAAGGGACCACCACTTTTTGAATACATCATTGTATTAAATTAGTGGTCTAGATGTGGGGGCAATACAAGCACTGGGAACAGAGAATGTAAAAGGTTAGAGACAAACAGGTTTCTGAAAGATTGGACTAACATTTTGCCTTACAAAATGGGTAAACAGTCCTAAAGCAATAAGGAGATGTTTTCAAAAGAGGCTGAGAGACCATCTTCCTTTCACAAAGATGATTAGTAGGACCCAGAAGAAGATGTTGTAAAAGGAAGAAAACAGATCAAGAAAAATAGACTGTGTGCTAAAAATAAGAAGGGAGCTCCTGGACCTACTTACACTTACATCCTACAAATCATGCCATATGGCACAGAGCTACGCTGTGATTTTGCCAGGCAAGTTTGCCCAGAACACTAATGAGGCATCCCAACTTTTTTTATTTCACTCAACTGCTTTTTAAACATCCACCCCATCAGGGCACAGGTCCTTCCTTTTACCTGCATGTTCTACTTCACAGCTCGGCTGGCCAGGCTACAGGCTATTACTCTGGACACATGCTACACAGGAGCTACCCCCTGCCCAGGCAGTAGTAGGGAGATTCGAAGCAAGCCAAGTAAGAGATTTTGAAGAGGGAAAAAAAAAAAATCAGAGTTGTGCAATAATATTTAAATCAAAGTTCAACTGCAAAACAAAAAACTGAACCCAATGGATATGTATTTAAAGCAGTTTTTCATCTACCAAAACAAGAATACCCCAAGTCCATTTACAGCCATCACCTCCAAGACCACCAAATCCAGCCCCAGAATTCTCTACACCACAAACAAATTCACCAATGTTTAGGTATAAAAACCAAAAGGAAGGGACAATGACATTTTGTCTGGACTTTTTTGGGCCCAGGCCTTACCCTACAAAAGGCAGTCCTGTGCCTTCAGGAGTAACATGGCAATGCCAAACTACTACTTTACACAGCCTCCATAAATGAAACCTAGTAACCTCCTTGCAAAGTTAGAGACTAGAATGAAACAGCATTGACCAGTTATACATTATTTCTTATACTTTTTTCCAGTTTTAACTTCTACTGACTGAGGCAGGTACTTAGTTTAAATGCAAAACCATATGTCTGTATCCGGTGTAGTGAATGGTATTCTTTATGCACAAATGGCTTGAAACAATTAATTTAAGGCAAGTTCAAGATAAAGGAAGAGTTTTTGCAAAATCTCTAAGCTGAATTTTTTGGAGGGTTTATTATTAGTCTAAAAACCTAAATGGAACAAACTCTCTCGGTTTAACTATGTAAGAGTTTCATTAAACCTTAACAGTCCCATACCTTTAAGGAAAAATAAAGGTGCTGCTTGTTTTTAATATTAACATTTTTTCCTCATTATTTCTAAGTTTGGCACACTCATGGAAATGACTGCAGTTCAAAGAGAAAATGACTTACCATTCTTCCTCATGTAAGAGGGCACCATACATGTATCCTGGGAGGAGTGAACCTCCAGTCACATGCATGGAGAAACTGCCCTGGCTCCTAATTTTGATACCAAGTCAAGGCAGATTGGCACATAGGCACATGCTCAAGCAAGTACCCCAACTGTTAGCATATTTCAGTCAGGTCTCAAAGTAATAAGCAGGGACAGAACAAACATCCAAATGGCAGCAAGTGCAAAGAATGACAATATTCTTCTAAAAACCCATACACTGAGCAAAATTACATATCTTCAGGAAGAGAGGGCAAGTCTAAATGCAAGTTCTTTAGGGTAGACACTTCCAAATGCCAGTTTCCAAGAGTCAAATTAAAGCCTGAGTAGGAAAGAGGGAAGAAATCTTTCCTTTTTAGAAAGTTATGACAATTGCATAGGATTCTCACACTATAAAGTCAAGGAGAAGTGTCATCTCTGTACTACACCTCTGAAAAGTTGAAAATAGGTTCCCCTCATCATAGTTCCATAGGTGTATAACAGCATCTTTGCTTTGTATTAATGCTCTGTACTTAAAGAGCTAACTCAGGCATTTCTACACAACAACAGAAGACCAGACTGTTCAAAACATTTTCCCAAAAGCTAAAGGCTGACAGAAAGGTATGGGGAACACAGCATTTGGTACCTTAAGTAAATCATCTGCCTAACCTACCCACCCAAAATCTTGTTACCAGCTCCTTGCTTCCCACCTCCTATTGCTTCAATCCCTGTAATGGATGCCAGTACTCACTACACAGTTGATCTGCATCTTTTTTCCAGAGAGAATAGCCTGCTATCCTAGACAATTATTTTATAAACACAGCTGAAGTGTTTAAAACTTTGCAATACACTCCAAAAGACCCCCTACTAGTTCAACCTAGAAAACTGATCTCAAAAGCAGCCCACAAAACCTTACATGAAAGCTACCCATAGACATGTCCTGAGCTAGCTGAGAGTTCTCTGCATTCTACAATCATAGACTAGCGTTGAGCCTACATTTGCCAGGAAACTATACTCCAGACTATATCTTAGTATTTCATTGAGCCGTCTCCTGAGGGCAGCCAGCCCCCTTTATTCCAAACTGTCAGACTTGTTTTTCTTCTCTATATACTCAGATGCTATTTATCTAATTTGGACCACTGCCTATCACTGCACCCTTTCCTGCTAATGCACAAAGTATCTTTTGCCCCGCATTGTCAGGATCCAACACGAATACGAAGGTGTCCATCAAAATGAGCTCAGCACTAAGAGAAAAAGTGTCACACCTTTCAGAGCAAATGGCCTTCCATACTATTTTATGGACAAAAGAAAACTACACAGTGAAGTTAGCTGTTATAGTCAACTGTTGAGGACAAAAATCAGCTGCATTAGTTAAAAATTTTTAAAATTAGGCTGTTGATGTTCAGAGCAAAAAAGGTGTTTCTACTGTCCTGTTGCAGAAGCCAACAATTCTTCACACTACAATTTAAACAGCACACTCCTTCTCCATAACAGGTTTCTGCCTCCATTCAAGCAATAAAGTCCACCAAAAAATCAGCAGCACCTGTGAGGTAGGTACAGCTTCTGTCTTTCCTCCTAGTTCCAAACAGTAAAAAAGAAACAGTTCACAATAACATGCCAGCAACTATCCCAGTAAGGGGTCCCATAAAGTGGGATTCAGACCTCACAAAAATTAGCAACAGAATGCCTGGAAAAGTGAATTCAGAAGTTGCAGATGGGGGCGAGCTTCATGTGCCAGAAAAATATTTCTGAAGTCAGCATCATACCAAATCCTTTCACAAATAAAACAACCTTCTCAAAAGAATGCAATAAGTACCTTAAAATTTGCAATGAGCTCAGCTGCCAAGCTATACTACTGTCACTTTGAACTGAGGTCCCACAACAAGCAAAAAGTTATCTAGCTAAGATGGGTGGGAGCCTCCTAAAAAAGAAAAAGAAAAAAGAAAAAACTCATTTCTTCAAAGGACAACAGTGAAAAGCTTGTGATCTGGGTTCAAGAGCATCACGCAGATATGCAAAGGGGACCATGCAGCTCACATAAGCAGCAGTGGCAACATGAACTATAGCAAAAAATGCTGAAGAAGTTTATTTGATATGTTTGCCTTCACCATTTGAAATTAATAGAAACTGTGTGGAACGGCTCAGAACAGCTATGTGGGGAATGGTTTCCTGATAATTTACAAACATCTCAAAAAATGAAAGTAAACAGCCAGGGCAGTTCCCAAGAGGCTTTATCAACAGTTTTAAGCAAGAGAGATAACAGACATGCTCTGGCTGGAAACAGTTTTCTGTAAAGTTGGTTTAAAAGAGCACCTATATGGAGAACAGACAGAGGGCCTTTACGTAAATTAGGAACTCTGAATTTACAAACTACAGAAGAAGCTGCAGAATGGACAAATGCAGCTCTGCTTCAAAACAAAAGACTCAAGTCATGATTCTTTCTGTTCATTCTATCTAGAGGATTGCATGTTTAAGTCAAGCTTCTTGCCAGGGCAGAGAAGTGGTAGGGTATCACCACCTTATGGCAATGTTCTGAACATGCTCACTATTAGAGGGAAGCAAAAAAGCCAGATAAAGCGGCACTGATTTTGTATATGTATTCTCTAAACCTGGAAAGTGTTCTAACTTTCAGAAAAATGCAAATCCACAAGCGACAAGCCAACTGTTAATGGCTTATGTAGAATTATCCCTCTTCCCCCATTTTCCTTTGATAAAAAAACAAACTTAAGATTTTTCAAAAACTGTATCAAAAAGTAAAGTTTTCCACCTATCATAGCAGCTGCTCACCCTGACAGGTTATCTTAAAAAAAATGTTATGACTTCAGAGGACAACAACAGTTGATTTCACATACAGAACATACCTGGTACATATTTCTACAATAGCTTTTCCACTGACACCTTCCACTGTATTCACCGAAATGTGCATTCACCCTCCACTTCGTACCTGAATCATGAAGTCATTTTCTTCTTTTACTTCACAAACACACCGAACAATCTCAAAATCACTTTCTTCAACTTCTTCATCAGGGTTCGTGGTTACATCAACATCCTGACTGCAGTCATCATCACTCCAAAGCAAGCTATCCATAGATGACTCACTCAGGGTGTCATCCTCTGTACAAAAAGTAGTTAGATGAAATCCTGAGTAATTACAAAAAGGTCAAATAACTCAAGATTTCATCCCAAGTATGCAGACATATATTTCTAAAAGCGCAAGTTCACAGTGTAATTTAGGGAACAACACAATGTTACTGCACTGTAAAAAGTAGGTTTATTGAAGGTTACTACATAATGAAGTTATGAATATGAAGAATATTCTCAATATTAGCTCCTTCAAAACATTCCAACTTAACAGCTTCTGTCACTAAAATTGTACTTTCAACATACAGTGCCTCAAACCAAAGGCACAAAGTCTCTTTAGACAAGTATACTGAACAAAACCAGATTTATAAATTCAAATAGGATTCATACTAGTTTCTGCAGTTTGTATTGAATCGTATCTTGGTACTTTAAGTGTACAGCTCCCAAAAAGAGGTAAGAGGGTTTTGTCTTACAAACCATTCGATCTCACAAAGTAATGTCTCCATTACAGAAACATTCAGAGTCTAACACAGAATTTAATCCTGCTTCAGAAATGATTGTTTTCATTTAGACTGCTGTTGAGGACACATTTATCAATTCAGGGGCAGCGCACTGCCCAAGGTATTCTTTAAGAATGCTCCCATGCTACTTAAAGCATTAATGCATCTCCGTGGATTGATCAGAACTGCCAAGAAAGTCTTTATTGAACAACAAGCTAAACTGAAATGCTTACCTCAATATTAATGCAATGTCTACACCTTCCTTGGTGATAGAATGGGAGGGTCAGAGGGAGAAGATAAGGATTTTAATTATTTGGGAAATGCTCTAATGAGCTGGGAAGAGAGGAAGGTAAAAATTTTAGTCACTCAACTAGACTGTGGTCTCTCACCTATATTGGGTATAACTATTTTGATCACTTAGCCCCTAAAACAAGACTGTAGAAATAGAAGAACCGGTCTGTGGCATAAACCAGATCTTTTGGAGGAACGTCTGTTCTCAAATTTAAGGGGCTGGGAACCCAATGCATTAGTTAATTTTCATGTTTAGAAGTTTTATTCCACCTCTGAGATATGACACCCTTTCCTGAAGTACTCTGGAAGCCACAGGCTAAGCACACTGCACTTTCATTCTACACAAGAGTTTTACTGTTACTTAACACCAGATCTTACTTATACAGGCACTGCTTTTATTATTAGTACAAGTTCTGCAGATGCAAAAAGCAGCAAAGCAATTGTGAAAAGGATGAAATAAAACCATTTCCAATACCTTTCACCTCTTTCAATGTCTATGAACTGATCAAAAGAAGTCTGAGCAACTGATGGCCAAGTTCATAAACTGCAAGTACATTCTATGGTCAATATGCTCCAAAAATGCAACCGATCAGACTTGCAGAACATGCTTTAAGGCATTATCACCATCTGCACTCCAGTAGTTTTTAATGTTTCCTCTTTTCCCAATATAATGGAATTAACAGAAGTTTATTTTTACATTTTGCCTAATACCCAACAATAAAACAGTTGTGCCAAAAAAAAATCAAATGGTCACCAACAGTGTATCTGTACAGTAAGGAATTTAAGGTTCCCGTATATAATCAAGCTGTCATACATTTCCCTTTTCTTTCAAATTTGTGAGCTTTAAGAACGAACAAAATGTTTATCTTCCTTTTTTATTGTACCGGCTTGTGACAGTAAATAGCAAGATGGACCAAGATATTAAAAATTATGAAAGCCGGAACACAGCAGCCACATTTTTATAAGCTCTGTTTATGAAGTACTATGAAAACACTAATGAATAGTTACTCAAGAGCATCTTATCATGAAGCTCAGAAAGTCATTATAACCATGTATCATACTGTATCTACACAACTACACATAACCACATCCACTGGTCTCAAACACAGCACAGATACTGTATAAAACTTGCATAGCATCTATTTTTAACTCTGAGTTATTTTGTGGAGACCTTAGGAAATATGAAAAATTTAACTACTGAAGTCTGAACATTGTTATTATAGAGTTAATAAGGTGCTGCAAAAAGGTGCAAAATGAGTTTGAGTTCTGAAATAAGGCCAACAGTCTTAAAGCTGCTGTGAGGGTAAAGTCAAAGCAAAAAGCAGCAACATCGAGCTCTGACAAATGCACTGGGTTCAACTTCTTCAGGCAGGGGAAAGGAATCACACAGAGTCCTGTGTAAGAACAGCTATATTTACATCATGAGTACAGCTTTCATGTATATATTAGTGCAGGTCACACATTTACTGGTAATGAAAGACAGAACCAGCAAACCATAGAGGAGAGTCATCTTACCATTTGTTTTTGATTTTCCTCTGTGCTGTCCAGAATCAGAGCAGTGTAGCAACACGCTTGGGTGGGCAGATGATTTATTTGAAGAAATACATTTTGTGACAACTGATTTTTCAGGAGAAAGC
This sequence comes from Morus bassanus, assembly GCA_031468815.1. NCBI lineage: Eukaryota > Metazoa > Chordata > Aves > Suliformes > Sulidae > Morus > Morus bassanus. Next base: position 25,363,866 of record CM062575.1, on the reverse strand, counting down.
TCCTGTGAAATATCTGTGTTCTCCTCACTGCCAGAATGTTCTGTAAAATTGGATAAAGTATTATTAGAAATCCGTGGTCAAGAAAAGTTGACAGAAGAAAAATCAGCACCATGCATGGCCATAGCAGGCATGCATAGTTCACTGAGACAGATTCCACTTCAGTATGCTAGGACTCCAGGACTTCACTATGCTGCTAAAGGATTTGAAAGCTTTCTAGAAGCAAGAAAGTTATTGTCTGAATCAGAAAAAAATCTTATGCAGCTCAGTCATCCTTCACTGCTTACTTGAGAAAGGCTGAAAAGATGAGTTACTTAAACCTAACTATTCTTCAGGGTGAATATGCCTACAAATGTTTTTGCATTACACGTACTTTTACACAAGCACTGTTAGCTGGAGACCTCTCCCTCACATCCCACTATTATTCACATGGGCTACACATATTCCCTAATCTCACAGACTACGAAGTGGACAGAAATCATCTCTTTTATTCTCCTAGTGCATGCATGGAACAGGATGCATGGGTGGAAAAGAACAGCCCTGATCAGGAACATGTGGAAAAAACACCTAGAACAGCTCCTCTGTGAAGTATTCATTCGTCACGTCCTGGACTGTATATAAATCAAGGCTGTCTGCAATTATAAGCAGTACCCTGCAATCTGTTATTTGGAGAAAACCTTCAAAGTTCCTGGACTGAAGAACCACAAAGGCAACATCAAAAAAAGGCAAGCAGCATTTTTAAAACCCAAGAGTAGATGGACAAGCAGTTTGTGGGTACCATTTGTGCAACTATTGCATAAGTTTACAAAATATACTTTGCATGTTATATTTGAGGGCACTATTTTATCAGAAACTCAATAAAATGATTTGTTTCAGTACAATTCTGAGTCAGTCTGCCTGTGGTTCTTTCTTCCCCTCTACTCTCTCGTGACAGCTTGCCCTCTTCATGGCAGCAAACAAAAGATAAGGCATTTTCTTTCCCATCTCAAAGTCCTCCATAAGGAGCTCTAGTTTAACAAATTATGGATACCAGGTTGAAGTGTGCTACATCAGTGATCCTAGACATTCATCAATGGCGGAGAAAGTTGCCATGCTTGATCTAGAAACATGTTGCTAGAGAAATCTTTCAGAATCAATTGCGATTTTCCGAAGTGAAGAATCCAATCACCAATAACACCTGGGCCTACATATGAAGTTCAAAGTGTAAAGTGGCCCAAGGAAAGCATTCCCAAGCCTCTATAGATGAAATCAGAGAAGACATGTTCCTATTACAACCCTATTAATCTAGGTAGAACAGCATGTTATGGGACATGACGGAGGGACACAGCATGAGTATAGACTTGAAGTCAGGCTTTTACTTCACCTCTCCAGAAGAGGAAAGATTTATCCTTCAGGAAAAAATATTCAGGATGCGAGGAGTTTAAATAGAGCTCATTGTCACAGCCTCTAAAATCCCATACTAAGTGAAGATGTAAGAAATAACAAGGTTAACGGCAGAAAAAGAGGATCCATCAACATTTCCAAATGCCATCATTCATACAGGAGCCCCAAAACCAACTCATATAACTGAGAACATCTGGTACATGGGGTACTTGGTAACAAATAATGGGGATCTGCACCCTCTTTAACTGGGTAAAAGTTGCATACAAGTACACTTGCTAATGAAAAGCAAGACTTAAAGACTGACATATCCGTTTTGGAGTTAAATTTATTCTGTGTCATTACAAGCACTATTATAAGCCATCGTCCAGCATTAATGATGCACCTCAACCAGGAAATAAATTATCTTGCCAATCACAATTTAGTATTAACCACTTAATAAAAACAGAACTAACAAATTAATGAAGAAAGCAGTCTTATCTGCAATGCCCGCTCTTAAGAGCATGGAACAGGGTAACAGGCAAAATAAAATAGTGAAGTTGTTTTCCTGTGCAGAAGAAAAAAGAGCTTTACCAGGCTTAGTTCTCTTTTTCTTTTTTTTCTTTTTCTTTGACTTGGACCTTCCATAGTCTTTGGATTTTCTTTCTTTGTTCTTCTCATGTTCTTTAACAGCTGAAATTAGACAACATTCCAATTTAATTTTTAAGACATATACACACCTATTCTACTTATTAATTTTCTTAAAGACCTCCATGGTTTCTTTGGACAATCAGGGCCTGTTCACCGCAAAAAAGCAACAAGAAAACTTATTTGTAACAATTCCCAGCTCTCATAATTAGAATGGTCTGTTTTAAGTTCTATTTCGATTGTCCCACAACAGAATTACAAGAGCATGTGGGAGAAATCAACTGACACCAATACCCATTTATACTTACATGCTTCAGAGATTATTAAAAAAAGAAAATACTGGGGGATTTGTGATATCAATTTTCTAAATTATGGCTAAAATTTCAGCAGAATTGTGACAGAAGTCTGACAAGAACAAAACCACAATGCCCTAATCTCTAGTATAGTACAGTTCCTCTGTCAAATATTTTGTTTTCATTAAAAGTGGAGTAACAATTGGTTCAGTTGGCTTTAACTGCTATTCTCTCACCATCTGTTCTCCATCCTGTTTTTCTAGGAATAGGAAAACCCACCATAATTTTTGAATGATTGGGTGATATCTTTCAATCAATCCATCCCCCAAGCATGCTTCCAGAGTGCTTGCCATGAAGTGTAACCCTGCTTGCTGCAAGGTAATGTGCACAAAACCTTGCTTTCCATATCCTAGCACTTGTTTACAACTCTTGTATTTCAGATTTACGTCTTTGCAACAGAATTTCTAGACACTTATACAGTTCTTTAAGTAAATTATCCTGACCTCACTGAGACTATAGGTGTAATGATAAAATCTTTTATGGAAGGATGCCTTACATCTCAAAAGGGCTCTGCTCTCAGAGTGCTTAGCTGATTAAGGCCACTCACAATCCCATTTAGAAACCTATTTCAATTTTGGATTGATATCAGAATAAGCACCTAAGGACACTCTTTACCGTAAAAAAAAAATCTTCTAACGTTTAAGAATCCTAGCTGGTCTGTAACCACTCAGGAAGGAAACCAGCAATACCAGTGTATTATGTTAACCTCTTTCCTACACGCTAATAGTAAACCTCCTGGTTCACAATCTATGGCTACATATTTATGGTACGAACACCTCACTCTGAAAAACTGGAAGCCTCAGTCATGTTTTACCAGCTGTGATGAGCACACAGGAGACATGCTCATCAGCTCTTCCTCATGAGTCTTCAGCTCTGTAACTCCCCATACTCTTAGTCCTTCAAGATCTCCTGCTACTCTGCCACCTATGTTCCTCTTTTGGCAAGTCATTAATGATGGCTGCTAAAACTGTGCATTGACAGCAGCCACACTAACTGCTAACACTGATGGCAGCCTGTCACACCAATTACACGTCCTTCAAAGGGAATATGACTGGCAGCATAAAAGACAAACTTAATCTCCCCTTCCACTATCTTTTGTTGACGAGGGTGGAAAAAAAGGCGGGGAAAGAGAGGTTCATATTTAAGTCTCAACACAGAGCTTCCAACATTCTTCCTACTTTCCTTTGTCCTCATCTCCCAGTCCTCCAGTGGTCAGAATCCTCTGGGTACCATTTCCTTCTCCCTCCTCATACACAGGGATTCAAGTAAGTTCTGCATTTTATTGTTCCATAAGGGCAAAGAGAGAATAACTGAGGTCAACATAGGCAGGAAAATTTTGCATCTTTTCACTTGGGAATTGATATTTGCATGGTCAGATAGTCCAATTTGTTTTAAGATATCCAAGAACACAGAGTATGCTACTTCAGTCACTACCAACATATCCATGATAAATATGACAAAATATTGTCACCTTGTTCCACACTTTTACCCCTTGAGCTTGCCAGTATATCTTTTCAAAATCTGAAAAAATCCAATTATTTGCAAATTTCTGTGTACAGCTACCTTCTTAACTGCACAGTTAATGCAAGATTTTATTCCTAAAAAAAATCTGCAAAGAATATTATAATAAGGGACCTTCCAAAAACCCTGTACTGAAGAATCTTTTTGTCTCAAGTTGTTTCTTGTAAGCACTCTGAAGTCTAATGAACTCTCACTGAAAAAAGACCAGATAAGGAGGCTGCCTAGGTTAAGAGCATCCTCATAGATTCACATGATCAAAGAGAAAGGTAAACTGCCTTATATAATCCTAAAAATTGATCACACAACCACCACATTTTTAAAAAGGACTTTTTGGAAAAAACAAAAATACCTAAGCTCTCTCAATTTCCTTGCATGGCAGAGAAACCAACCAGGACCAGGACAATTACTCAGCCACATCCTCCACCACCACCATCAAAAGTTAATTCTAATCTCTATATGCCATACTCTCAAACAAGGAACGTCTCACTGAGTCAGCCCAATGAAGAGACACTAACAGATCTCATTCAGACCTTCCTACAAGAGAAGGTGGCAAAGGATGCCGAAAAATAAATAGAGGTGATAAGTACTGACTGGCTACTATGACCACCAGAACAATACAGTGACAGGCCAGTAATGTGATCTTCAAGATTATCTCCGGAACAAGGATCACCTGTTACAGATAGAATAGTCTAAGCACAGGCTTTTTTGTGTTTTCCTCATCACTGTGACTCAAATTCTCACCACATATCTGAAGTAAAGTGGTGATGTAGTAAATCTGGAAGTATGTTGGAAATTATTTATATATTATTTATGTATATGTAAAAATATGTTTAAATCTGTATTATTTACATGTATGAGTGTATATATACACACACACCTGGCTCCCTGTATGTCTGTTACCCACCTATATTATAGCAGATTCCAGTATAAACAGGGTTTACATTATACTACTGAACAGTCAAAGTTGTGAAGTTGTTCAGAGACTTTTAGTAGAAAGGAATGTTGACTACCAGAAGTAGTCAAATGCTATTAAAAACAACCTACAGAAGAAAAAATTAAGTCATCCCCCCCCCCCCCCCCTTTTTTTTGCTTTATTAAGTTTAGTTATCTCAACAAGTTCAGGATTACTTAAAATATTTAATGATTTAATGCTTTGGACAACCAAGAGTTTAATAGAATTAAGACATGTATCAAACAACCAAAAATAAGTAAGAATCTTTTAATGCCCTTAAATACTTTAATACCTTTTACATCTTAAAAATATTACAGACTGACTGGGAAGATTAAGCCCCAATGAGTATAGCAAGAAAACTTGTAAGACTCCCTATACTGATTCTTCATTTGAAAGTACTGCAAAGAAACAGTGAGAAAACACCACTTATATTTTCTACTGTACGTTCATAAAAATTAAACTCTAAAAAAGGCAGCATACAGAATACTTTGTCAACATTATCAGTTCCTCACAATGCTTAACACTTTTCTGAGACTTTTCCAAGTTTAACTTTTTCATGTTAAACTAAAAAGGCGTACCATTTTCAACTCTTTCTTTTTCTTGAGGCTTCCGCAGTGATCTCACTATGTGGTTCTTCGTTTGTTCTCTGACAGAATTTTGGTGATTATTTAATGCACTTACAGAAGTTGAGGTTCTTCTCTTTCCTATTTTTTCATCTCTATATGGGGTACTCCTTAGGGCTATGTGTAGAGGAGCATCTACAAAGAGAATAAAGATGAAGTCCAAGCTTTAAATACTTTCAAAACATAAGTCTACTTCACCAGCAGCAGCTCTGGTAGTCCATGTGGAGCATTTCTGATCAGACACACTGCTCAACTCACAATCCTAGCAACCTGACCACAGAAAAGCTTTTAAACAGAAGCTGATTTAAAGGCTGCAACCTGTAACACTTTTTTTGGTTTTGTTGGGGTTTTTTTGTTGTTGTGGTGGTTTGTGGTTTGTTTTTTTTGTTTGGTTGGTTTTTGTTTTTTTAAATTAAAAAAGAAACAGTGGATGCAAATGCATTCCCCAGAGCTCTATTCTTCCAGAAATACTGTGGCTTTGAAGAAAGATGGAAAGAGAAACAGTTCACTTTGGCAGAGATATGGGTCAGGTAATTTTTAGTATTAGTTTCTTTGAGAGAAAAAAAAGGGACCCTGTTGATTTAATTAGAGGAACCCACAGCCTGTTCTCAAAAGTGGACTTTGTAATAAGGCATATAGAAGTGGCATAGAGAAGCTCTGCACATCTAAGGAAGGGCAGTTTTTAAATACATACCACTGAAACCACAGTGTTTCAACTCAGAGTGAGATGCAAGAATTCAGGATCACCACCTAAAATTCACAAAAATCATGAGATACAGACATGGTTTTGTCTGATATTCCATTTACTATTTAAGTCAAAGAGTTCTCATCTTTCTAACTACACCTAGCACTCCTACTGAAAGACTCCTGGACATGGTAAAAGAGAAGTGAAGCTGATAAAAAAAGGCAAAGGCTGCATGGCACATAGGACAGCCAGACTAAACAAGACAAGTACATTGCCATTTTGAGTATGACATCAAGCATCTTGGTCAAGGAGACCCAGTAGCTAAGGTGATAGCTTGCTGACTTTCATCAAGAACATCCAATTCTATCATCATAAGCATCTCAAAATTTCAGTGGATAAGAAAGGCAACCTCCTCCAACACCTGCATGACAGCTAGATTTTCACTTGGACACCTCTAACTACATAATTGTGAGCGCTACTTGAAAATACCTGAAAATAGAAAATTAGGAAAAGAAATGGGATCAAGTACTCCACCCTGACCAACATTTCAAGTTGAAACTGTAACAAGGCACATTAAGACATGTCATTATGGAGCTTTCAGAATCAAGTAGATCTCTTCAGGCAAAAGAAAACCCAAGATCCAGAAATCTGAAGGCCATCAGATTACTTTTTCCTTGGTTCTCTCACTCTGAAGTTGCATTACAACTTGAGGGGCAGGGAAAAAAAATAAAGAAAAGGAGCCATTCGTAACCATTTGGTTACAGAAATAGTTACGTTCTACTCACCTGCCATAGTGCTTTAGAGCAGCCACAAGACAAGACAGAAATTAGACCAAATCCTGAGTTTCCACACAAGACTGTCTCATAAAGGTACCTTTTGTCCGACTGGGCAACTCACTGTTGCCTTTCTCTGGGTGCTTGTTTACCTCAAGAGCTGCCAGACTGTAGAAAGTAGCATGTTTTGGCCATGAAGAATTATCAAAACCAGAAGATACTCCTTGATAAGATACCGCAGTATGCAAAAATATAAAAACCAGAAAATACTCCTCAATAAGATACTGCAGTTATGTGTATGGCCTTCCATTTTCAACAGGACTAACTTCTCCTCTTACAAGAATAAGTATAAAGAGGTGGGTTTTTTGTTTGTTTGGTTTGTTTTTTGGTTTGTTTTTTTTTTTTTAATACAGGTCTATTTTTGTAGGACTTCTTGCTAACAGAATTTGCTTATTTGAGAACTTCCACAATCAGTGGGTTGAACAAGACATCATCAGTTCAGACAGACAAAATTTTTTTCAATGGTACACGGTAGCTGAAAAAATAAGATTAAGGTACTTCATGACCTGTTTGGGAACACCAGTGTCCTAACAAGCTTTCTGAAATGCAGACTGTTTACAGCAGTACGGGGCGAGAAGTCACGCAAACAAGCCTTTCTTGAGCTTTCTTGATTGCCTACCATTCTGCATTACGTTCCAAAAATATTTACAGAACACCATCTCAGGGAATCCCAAAATTACAATAGAAAAAGCTATACAAACCAGACAACCTTTATTTAGGCCTCCTAACTTTCCCATCTCCCAACAGCTCAACTCAATTTAATGAATTAACGTTTGCAGAACCCCATGGCCACCTTGGTTCTACCAGTCTTTCAAAGAGCACAAGGCATCTGAGCTTCCTGTGGGCTGAGATCTGTGCACACAGACTCTTGGGGGAACAAAACCGTATTTCACATCCATTAGGTTTTTTAGCTTTGCGAGACTGAAGTTTAAGGAGATTTTTGCCAAGAATATGTCGTATCTTTTATGACACAGAAAGGTTAATACATTTCTCTAAGATTTTTCAGCCACCAGTAACACTATCTCGGGGGAGTTCAAGGGTACTCCATCATAGACCAGATGTATTTTTCTTCAATAACTGACAAAAAAAGAATTATCAACAAATATGTTAAGTTTCAAAACACCTTTTGCTCTACTGAAAGAAAAGTTTAGAGGGTCTACAAGATCTTTGAGCACTCTGAAATATATTTAGGAGTTGAGACTAAATTTGAGATGATGAGATTAAAAAACTAGAAAGTTATCATAAACTTTTGGGAAAGTAAAAGTTAAAACTTGTGCCATGAAGACCCAAACTTGTAAGCCTTCCACATTTAGTGTCCTGTTTCCTCTCAATACAACATTTTCAAGTATAATTCAGACAGGCCAATTTATAAAATTACTCCCAAAAAAACAAAGAGCTATTACTTACCATAACAACCACAACTAAGAACTTGTATTTAGGTATATGCTTTTAAAACTTGCACATTCCCCAAGCTCAAACTTCGTGCATTAGCACCACCCACAGAGGTGCCAAGTGCTTTCATCCTCCTGACTCCCTGAGCCAACCTTCACCCTCCAGAAGGCTTCCTACTTTTCTGCCTCCTCCCCATCACAGAAACTCCTGATTTGCAGTTTCAAGCAAGGCCAACAGAGAGCACACAATACACCGTATTTACATGGACAACACCTTCAGCTTTTGTTAGTGCCATAACTAACTTGCAAGTCACTTGCCTCTGTAAGCACTCTACTGAGACTACCAGGCCACAAGACAACTGTAGTGTGAGTCTGCATTGAACAGCAGGACTATGCTCAGAGACTCTTATGAGGAGGCGCATAGGAAACTCCTATGCATTTCCTAAAGCTGTCTATGCAGGTCCCATGAAGACACCTGCACTTGTCTTAAGAGATATCCTGAGGCAGGACACAGGTGGCATCTAAGCTACAACTTCCACAGTTTCCTGATGATGCCCAACTCAAACAAAAGTCAAAATAGATATTAGTACCCTTTAATACCTCTATGATCCAGAATATCACTAATCATCATTAGAATTATACAATTCTCTCCAGACCACAGAAGCCCTCCTGACACCCAGGGCAGTGAACAGTTTCACTGTTCTTGAAGTGATGTTGGAATTAAACAACAGATTAGTTTCTAGCTCAAACGACACTAAGTACCACTAACAGGAACAGGAGATATGTTCATGAAAAAATGGACATGAAGAGGCTTGCTGATTAACTGCCCACAGCCTTCTTCCACAGAGTTCTTTCAGGCCTCTCTTCTCTAAGCCTGGGAAAAATATCATCTTCCATATAAAGAGCTGATCCAGAAGCAGCAAAGGATCTTAGAAACTAACAAGTATGGACCCGAGATATAAAACCACCTCAATCATGCAGAAACCACAAGGACAGGGCCTTAAGAGAACTTCTATCCAAGCATGTCAAGACTCAGTGACAGACAAGGCAAGAGCTTTCTGTCCGACGGAACACAAGATGTCAAATCTCAGTTAAGAAGATAATTCAGCCTTCACAGGTAGCAAAGAGACTGAACTCTCAAGTGTTATGAGTTAGACAATATTCACCATCCACAGCTGTGAGATCATTTGCTGAGAATATCCACTGATATTTTCAAGAACTGAAAGACCACATATCATCTTGGTTTACAGATGAAGTATTTCACACAGCCTTCCTCCACAACCTAAATGCAGTATCTCAAGATAAGCCACAAAGCTGATCAGCAATTCTGCAGAACACAGAGGGTGTTAATGCAGACCTTCACCTACTCCAACAAGAAACCCTGTGTTTGTAGGTCACTCACGCACATTCCACTGCCTAGCAAAGAGGCATCCATCAGTCAATATTCAGGGGAAACAGGAAACCCCCCAAAGGATCACCCTGCAAACCTCTAAGCCACATGCCAGAAGTTCACATGAACAGCTATCAGTTGACAACTGGATGCCTTATATGTTTAAGCTGTCAAAGCAGGTTTGCCAACCCATTCCCTATGCATGCATGGTTACAATCTCATCAGTAACACAAGTAAAGATGAGACCGCTTTTTTCTTTACATATATTCCTGGCATTAAGACACTTGTGCATTAATATGACATTTTAACTAACTTTGAGTAGGCAGAATTTTCTAACAATCGGGTCATGTACAAAAATTTAAACCTACTGACAAAAAACCATGTTTTTTCTTGAAGTACCTTGTAGGGACTCCTAGGTAGGGACAGATTTTCTACTGTCTCTGAACGACAAATTGCAGGTCCATTCCTTTCTTTTCTTCCTCGTGGCAAGGACAACAGCAGAGCCAAGGCTGGTAGCAACTTGCCAGACTCAGGCTGCCATTATACACCCACATACCAAAACCGCAGTCTAATACTGCACGGTGTTTTAAGGTCTCAAAACCAGGTTTAACTTCCATTAGAGTAAGACGTCTCAGGGGAACTGAACTATGTCCTGGGATCATAAGGTTATCAACTGATGAAGTCCCTCACAAGTATGACAGTTGTGCTGAGGGCAGTATCAAGTCTATCAGCACTACTAAGTGTTTAAGAGCACTGAGAGTACACCAGCCACCTTAGTGAAGGTTTTGATGGTATTTCCTTGCACACACACATCAACTCCCCTACTTGTTCACATCTAATGAGTTAGAATTTTCTGATGAATATTCAGTACCTATCAAGTATAGAGCCTCTCCAAGGTCTGAGGTGAGATGCATCAGCTGCGCCAGCACTGAAGTCTGGCACAAGTTGACTTTCAGATTTCAGAAAAATTGTTCAACACGAGGGCATGAACTAAATTTTGCTGAGCCTCCAAACAAAGAGATTTTACTAAAAAACAAAAGCCACCAATTCAGAAAGAGTCAAACTCAAGAAAGAGACACACTTCAGATGTTCAAATTGTGAGCTGTAGGTACAAAGAATGAAATGCATGCCTCGTACCCTTGGGGTGGTCTAGGTCAGGAAACAAACTTTAATAAAAATAACCTTTTGCAGGCACTTCACATAAAACAACATGGGTATATATGAGGATGGTGAGGCACTGGAACAGGCTGACCAGAGAAATTGTGGATGTCCCATTCTGGCAGTGTTCAAGGCCTGGCTGGCTGGTGCTTTGAGGAACATGGTCTAGTGGAAGGTAGCACTACAGCAGGGGGTTGGAACTAGATGATCTTAAGGTCCCTTCCAACCCAAATCATTCCATGATTCTGTGGTTTCCTGGAAGATAGGTTTTGAGAAGCCATCTGCAGCCTACGCTCAAAAAGCTTGTTTTAAGTTTATGCATCCACATACGTTTGTGCAGGTCTTGATTCTCCTCTTTAACAGAACTGCTGCTGGTGGCTCTATAATGCACCTGCAGAGGTGCAACGCAACCCAAGAGCTGAGGGCAGAAGTGCCTGCACCTCCTGTATTCCAGGGGAATGCAAAATCCACTGCCTTATTCTCTAAGGACAATTCTTTCAGTAAAGACCAAATAGCAGCAATACTCATGGAGGTAAGTATTATAACCTGGGGCTGGGGGAAGATTGTTTCATCATAATGATCTCCCAGTATTTCCTGATAAATTAAAGAGAAGAGGTATTGCCTGAACGCATCCAGTAGCCATTTAAGTCTGCATCATTCTGTTCAGAGTAGTAAGGCATACCTAAAATACAAGTTAGGCAATGGTAGGTCCTTCTCCTCTGTTCAATGAAGGAGACAATACAGGATTTAGAGAGATGCCTTTGCAGTGACAAATTTGGCAGGTAAGATCCTTCTTAAGGAAAAGGGAGACAGGACACATCAGTTCCACATCAACCTTTCCAACTTTTGAAGCCAATGCCAAATGGCAGAATTTACATTTCAGATGTTGAAACTTCAGAGTCTCCACTTTAGTGCAAAGTAGTTATGCTTAAATTGTTCCTTCCTGCATCCCACAACGTGGTCATTTAAGACCACTTATATCCATTATCTTTTCCAGGAGTCGAAATTCTAAATTTTAAGTATTACAAGGAAAAGGTTTTCCTGCTGTTCTGAATATTGCATAATTTCTTAAAACTTTAGGAACAGTAAGTATTTTCACTTTAAATCTAGCCCACAGTCCACCCCACCATTTATTTATTTATAATTTGATGAGTAGCAGAAACAGTAAGGATTCCCAGAACTCCAAAATAAAACTTCTGAGATAAGTCCTTAAGTGTGATAAAGCTTCTAAAGCAAGAGTATTTCCAAGCTTATGGTATAACAAGACTCATGATTTCTGAAATCTTATCTGTTAGAAATTGCCACCTTTTCTTAAGCACTAAAACCTAAGAGTGAAGTATAAGAACAGAAAAGGACATTTGTACCAAAAGGTAAAATTATTTAAATATATTCACTTTGAACATGAGAGGTTTTGATCACAAAAGGATTGTAAAGATGAAAAGTAAACCCACCATGTACCATACTTAATTATGTATTCAAGAGCCTTCATTCTCACTAAGCAGTACATCCTGAAAAGCCTTTTAAAAAGGTGACATAAAAGCGCTGAGTAGACACAGAGAAAGTCTTGCTTTGCAGGCTGTCTTCCTATACATGCCATTAAGAACAGAAGACATGCTTGCAAAAGGATAGGAGAACAGAACACAAAATGCAACAGTATGAGCTCATAAACCCCATTAACTCTACTTCAGAATGTGTGGTACCCCCATAACAAAAATTAGAATAATTAAGAACACACTGAGTTAAAAACCAAATGGCACTTAATATCAGACATGTGATATAACTGATATATAATGACATTACTTTTCTTCATCAAGAAAAGACTTACTGTAGCTCCACAATAGCAGGCTTTGACAGTGAAGGTGACTTGAAAACTTTACAGTTCACCTTCCACCTTAATGCACTGTTCAACAGCTGTCAGCACAACCCAGGGGTTATTTGCAGGGATATGCTATGAAGCACATCAAAACAACCCAGGCTAAAAGTATCCACCCACAAATGGGGAATGGAAGGGGTGGGGGCTTAAAATAAGCAAATACAGTTACAGCTCAACACCATAAAGAATTACCTGCCAGTGCAGCCAAGATGATGACATCAAACCAACATTGTGCACTTGGGGGAAAGGATAAATGAAAGGGTCAAGATCTTGAGTCACTAGTCAAGACTAGACATTAATTCAAGACAATCACAGGAAAACAAACTTCTCAAACCAAAATAATTATGCAGTTCAAAAGCAGAATAGAAGTCTATTTATCAAAAAGCACAACATGCAAGAAGCCTATTTTGATCACTGTGCAGTTGTTAGCAGTTATTTTTCATAAAGCGCTTGTCTTAGTTGTGTTTCCTCAAGGCAGTAATTTCGGTTCATTTAAGCTGCACGCAAAGCATAACACATGCAAGTTGGCACATATTAATGCATTTAAAGAAAAATCTTCCTCTACTTAACCAAATCTTATGCCTTTGCATTATTTAAAGTTACAGAACTATTTGGGGTATAGAAGTTTACATGTAGCAGCAGAATGTTAAGTTACACTTATCTTGTTAGGAGCAGGCAGTAGCACCTCAAATGAAAAAAACATTTCCTGGACACATTAGGAAAAGCAGACATGAAGCAAAGTAAGGCTAGATATATTCTGCTGTAGTGAGCTGTAGCCCAGCGAACAACTTGCAAGACTTTGAAATTCTTAATTAAACAGAATACTAATGAACAGTCAAATGCAAAGACAAAAAACACCAGGAATTCAGCAAAGAGAAAGCTGGATTTTATAAAACAGTCTGAGACAAAAAGAGATGACAAATTTTATGGACGTGCAGTACAAAAAGAAATCAGTCCACAAGAACAAAGTTGGGATAGGTTATCCACAACAACACTGCAGTGCACAATTAGACCTAGATTGCCACTCTGATGTTATGCAAGACACTAGGAAGAAAGTGCTTCAGAGAATGAGACAGTGAAGCAGAAGTTAACATGATTCTGAAGACTGCAAAGCAGTTATAACTTAAGAATTGATTTTTTTTCCTAGCCATTAAGTTTTTATCCCTTTCCACTACCCATCAGTTGTGTGAGGATCTTTTTCAAGTACAGCTGTAGCAACTGCATTTGTTAAATACTAGGACTTTCTTCCCCCACAGGTCCAGCAACAAGAAATGTAGACACCACGGAAGCTGGTACAAGCATACTCTTGAAGTCGGACCATGAAATGTAAAGACCAGGTAAGAAATAGGAGAGAACTGGAGTTACCCGGACTGCCTCCTTAACACAGAAAAGGACAAAAGTCTTCAAACAATACTATTTAGATATTTGTCAAGCTGGGGTGGGGAGGGTAGAAATCAGAAGCTCAGGGAATTGTAGTTTTGAAAAAAGAACAGAGGTTTAATACTCAAGTGAATTGTTACAGAATTGTTACAAAGAAATAAGAGAAGCTGTGTAGTCGGTTCATTACAGAACATGATGTGCATTTCTAGATGAGGGAGTTTCTTCATTTTTATCTTCTCTAAAACAATGTTTACACATATTGTGCTGCTTCTCCACAAAGAAACATGCTAAGATGGAGCCCTAAAGACACTCCTTCGGCCCCAAAGAAAAATCGATTTCTGCTCTTTCCTGCTTGCTGCTGTTAAAAAAAAGAAAACATACTTACACAATGAACCAGCTGTGGTCCGTCTTCTTTTTGACCTTTCTTGATTAGCTTTTTCAGAAGCCAAAGAAGCTCTGGTTTGAATATTTCTTTTTACAGGGTTCTGCTGTGATTCTGCAGCCTTCTCCACTCCATGAAAGTACTTAATGTGATAATGCAATAACTTGGCTTTGCGGAATAATTTTGAACAGTCCAAGAACTTGCATCTAAACTTGTGATCTTGATCAATAGTTGCAGCTTTTTTTGATGCAAGAGAATCTGCTCTCCTACAAGGTTTTGTTACTGTAAGAACAAAACAGATAAATTCCCCCATGCATTTGCTATATTTATCAAATGGTTTCCTAAACAACAAAAAAAGTTAAGAAATGGACATGCATTCAAACATGTTAGCTATGAAATGCTAAAAATAAAAATTTTAATGCTGTATCTGCCTTTAAGATCAATAGCTTCCAAGGTAAAACTCTACCCTACTGTGCTCTTAAAATTGGTTGGCACAATGCCAGTGTTTTTACAAATGAGTTACTGTCAGAAAACATTTTGCTTCCATGAGTTTCTTGCCGAACAGCTAATATCACTGTATGTAGTGCTACTACAGATACGAGACTGAATTACACAGAGATTGTGTGTGTTAGCCAGAATACTGAAGATGATGTTCTATCAAGTATTTATTGAATTGTTTATAACTGTTCACGCCTTTGGTGAAGGCACTTTCCAAGGAAAACAGTTCTGCTTCTTTGCATATAATTATTTTGCTACCTGCTTTCTGGGTGACTTGTCCTACCACCAAAGTCTGGTTACTTCCAAGAGCAATGGAGGCAGTTATGTCAGAACTACATTTTTCAAGTAAAATTGAAATTTATTTCAATTTTCAAGCAGCAATGAAAGAATGAAACTAAGCAAAAGAAAAATTGCTTGCATCTGTTAAAAAATGTCTCCTATGAGCCATAGTTAATTAGTTTCTCAAAAAAGCAAGGAAAGTCTTCAGACTCAAATGGAAGAACTTTTTAAGGCATCTGTTTTACAGAGCAGTGCTGTGGAACCCAGGGCTATACCTAAACTTGACCTAGTAAATTCCTATTTCTTCTTCCAGCATTTCAGAAACTTGTTATCCATGTTTTTGCTAAGAAATACACAAAAGAAACACTTTAAACTAAGTCAGATTACTGTCACCAGTGTCTGTACCCAATACGACAGAAGAGGTAGAAATTTGTAAACACACAGATATAAAGGAGATCCAGGCAATTATCCATCACTAATACACACACAGCATCAAAAAAATCCCTCACCAACTAGACGACAATGGAAAGGTGTCATTTTTACAAAACAGCTTCCAAATATAATTTTTCCATTTGTTTTGCCAGTACTAAAATATAATTTCCATATTTACAAGTATTTTCAAACTTGCAGGATTAAGTGTTTAAACTAAGACCCAGACCTAGCAACAGTGATGCAAAACTGAAGATATGCAGCACATGAATAAAAATTATGACATTATTAGAAGTAGTTGAAAACAAGGAACACAAAAGGACCCAGAAACATTATAAACAAGAATAAATGCAGAAAGAATAAGACTTTCCACAAGTGCACATATGCAGGAATGCATAGAATGGGAGTGTTAAAAGGTAGTGTCAACATGATCTTGGTGTAAAAACACAGGACAGCTTGTTCAGAAATTTTTAGCATGTAGCAACAAAAATAGTGACTATTACTGAGCTGCATACTTCAAGGTTATGTCATAGTGAAGAAAAGCATCCTAGATAAACTGAGTATGCTTCAGGTACAGCTAAGTACTGTGCTATAACAAAGATACAAAACTTGAAGTCACTCACAGAGAAAAACAAGGAATGGTACTGTGGAGGCTGATGTACAGGGAAGGATTAAGAGGTCATATGCACATCAGACTAGTTAAAAAAATAGTTAAGTTTGAGAAGAAAACAGTGCAAACAAAGACATTGCTTTTGGGTGTTTCAAAGATAATGACAAGGAGAAAGAGAAAGACATTTTGGCATAGCCATATTAAGAACATCCTGACAGGAATGCTGCTTCAAGCATTTATGGTAACAAGACTGCAACAAAGCCAGACAATTGGATCACACTTGCAGAATGATAAGAGTTTGCTGATACCAAAATCGGTACACCATCAAAAGTTGCATTCATGAAGAATGAAAAATACCTCAGGAATGGTCAATGAAATGGCCTGTGAGTTTAGTGAAAGCAAGAGCAGAAAGGTTCTCTTGATTACAAAGCTAAAAACAGCGTTCAGGACAAGAGAACTTGTTTCTATTAAATAACTAACATAAAGATAGGAAAACCTGACTGCAGCAGAAGGGGATAATGGGGTCCTAAGATTTAGCCAAAAAATATTACAAAGATGACAAGGGAAACTATTATATCATCACACAACTCTCATGATGAGGCCCTGTATCCAGCTCAGAGCTTCCCTTCCATTGAGATGGACAAATTCTTGAGAAGATACAGGGAATGGCTTCTAACTGATCAGCTACAAGTTAGAAGAGGAGCACAGGATTGTGTTAGCTGAAGTTTAGAAACAGAGGTAATAAAGACACGGGGTAAGGGGAAAGAGAGAAGACAAAGCTTAGTGCAACCTGCAAAAGGAATCTATTCAGAGTTATAAAAACACAGAAAATCCCACACAGTTTGAAACAAAGTTTAAATTAGAATCATAGAATGTCCTGAGTTGGAAGGGACCCGCAAGGATCAAGTCTAACTCCTGTCCCTGCACAGGACAACCCCAAATTCACACCGTGGCCCTGAGGGCGTTGTCCAAGCGCTTCGTGAATATCGCCAGGCTTGGCGCCGTGACTGCCTCCCTGGGGAGCCTGTCCCAGTGCTCCACCACCCTCTGGGTGAAGAACTTTCTCCTAATATCCAGCCTAAACCTCCCCTGGCACATCTTCCTGCCATTCCCTCGGGTCCTATCGTTGGTCACCAGAGAGAAGAAATCAGCGCCTGCCCCTCCTCCTCCCCTTGTGAGGAAGCTGCAGACTGCCATGAGGTCTGCCCTCAGTCTCCTCTTCTCCAGGCTGAACAAACCAAGTGACTTTAGCTGCTCCTCATACAGCTTCCCCTCTAAACCCTTCACCAGCTTCGTGGCCCTCCTCTGGACACTCTCTAGTAGCTTTACATCCTTGATGTACTGTGGCGCCCAAAATGGCACACAATACTCGAGGTGAAGCCGCACCAGTGCGGAGCAGAATGGGACAATCACCTCCCTCGACCAGCTGCAATGCAGTGCTTGATGCACCCCAGGACATGGTTGGCCCTCTTGGCTGCCAAAGCACACTGTTGGCTCATGTTCAACTTATTATGTGATAGCACCACCACATTTGGGGTATTTTCCTTCTTTACAAGTAACACAATAGAACCTCCTGCTGCCAGGGCACAGCGGGAAGCTGATGCCCAACTCGGCCACCCAGGAGAGCCTCTGAAGAGCCTGTGCTCCCAGCCAAATGCTTTGAAGCCAACTCATTACACCAACATGTAAAAGGGGGAACTTCAATCCTTACACATGTATACAATTTTTGCTCACAACGCATGGTGCTAAAAGTGGTTTTTATGGAGAGAAAGTTTTGCTATATTAGCTTCAGATTTTCAGGCACTTGCCTTTTCAGAGGAGCTTGGTGGGTGTTTTCTCTGAGTACAGAGGAAAGTTAATGATAGACCTACCACCTGCTATTTCTTCCATGTTTATAACCAAAATTAAAACTCCTCACCTGGCATTCAATTAGCCATTACAATATTAAGCACAGAGACTCAATGTCAAACAACAGTGTCTCCTTTAACTTTCACTACTGAGAAAAAACCCACCCCTTCAGCTTCCAGAGTCTCACTTCTCATTGTGCTGTGTTATCCAAGGTTCAAGCTAAGGCCATGTTTAGCAGTTAAGTTTACAGTAAAATGTCACCATGTTAAGCTTCCGAGTCCACAAAAGATTCCCCCCCACACCACACCACCAATTCTTTGTCTGAATTGGCTCCTGCTGGGACAGGAATGTTTGGCAGTAGCACAGTATTTTGCCCAAAAGTCTGCCATCCTGAGGCATCTTCTGCAACACATTGGTAAACTATCCCTGAAAGCCAACTGTGCGCATAACACTTAGCATTTTCCCCCAAATAAAGTCGGCCTTGCTGCAGTTTCTAGCCGTTAGATCTTCACACACAATTACCTGTTAAACTGAAGAGACTTCTAGTCTCTATTTCCTGGTCTCCACGGAAGTATTAAGCGAAGATCAAACTATTCCTCCACCTGCTATTAAACTAAACACATCAAGTCTCTCTAAAACATTCTCTGGTGCTTCCATCTATATTATTTTCAAGATTATTTTGTTTGTTACCATTACCTTTCTTGAACTGCAGACATAAATTTTATGTATCCCAGGGGTAACTGCACAGGTGATTCTGGATAGCAATGACAAAACCTCATCTCTCACCTTTCCATCTATTCACACAAATGTAAAAGTTGACCTGTGGGGTCTAATGTTATCAGTTCTGCACAGTCAGGCTCAAAATTCTAAGAACCCTTTTGGAGCCGGTGCTTGCTTGGGAATACATCTATTCTCATAATCATCCACATTTTAAATACATCCTTCTACTTAGCCCAGTTGACACTGTGTTTTGGATCACTTCACACCACTGGGCTAGCTCCCTCATTAATTACCTATTTCTTTGGTCTTATTTCTTCTGCAATCTTGTTTTTCTTGAGCTCACCAAAACCATTCCTGTTCATCATTTTAGCAACCAAACTGTATCTCTTCCTTTATTTTCAAAAACCTGTCTTTCAAGATCTCAGTTGTGAAACAACAAACGTCTTGCCTAATTGCTCCTCTCAAACTACTTTAGGTAAGGACAGCATCCAAGTGTTTCTACAGTGTCCAGAATCCACTCAACTACATAAAGCAGATGCTTAGTGTAATAAATGGATACAACATCAATAACCACAGATGATTACATGGTCACATAGTTATGATTTTTGAGCCTGAAACATTACTTGACATTGCAAGAACTACTCAAGGCAGTATTTCATCTGAAGCCCCACTCACAATTTTCTCCCTGTGCTGGCACTAAATTCATAATAAAACTAGGGAAGTCTATACCACACAAAAAGCTTGTAAGTATGAAGTGTGCTACTGTGCAAACCTCGACATACCTTTAGAGGGGGCTAGCAGCTGGGTGAGTGTAAAGGCTTTACCTGCACTTTGAGGTGTAACTGGTACACTGTGTCCAGATCATGGAGTCTAGTTGTAAGAAACTAAGTGAGCAAGGCAGGATGGACTTTATGTACTATATTGTTAGGCTTAAAATGACAACTCCTACACTATCCTGAGGGAATCAAAGCCCACCTAGGTAAGCTGCAGGATACACAGCTGCTCTCTCAAACTGGATGCAAAGATATTAGGCTTCTCCCTAACTGAAACCCAAAGCAAAATTAGAAAACCATGTGGTAAGTATAAGGCAAATGGAATCCCTCATGCATGTCTATGCAGATAAAAAGGCAATTTAAGAGTTCTGGGAAATACAACTACAAACACAATAGCAGATGTGTGTAAAGCAAAGGCAGCTCACCTTTAAAGTCAAATCAGTTTGTAAAGGTAAAGCTACATGAACAGCTGTAGAGTGCTTCTAAACCTGTTTCCACGTATGTGAAACGGAGCTTTAATTGGCTGCAAAGATTTGCCAACAGACTGTCACGCAGTTTTCTGAGAGACAACTTGATTCAGCTAAATTCTAATCACCAATTCTGGTCCCTAAACATTAGAGGAGCCAAAACCCCAGCAGAATAGGATTTTCATCCTCTAGCACAAGTAATTAATCAGAATTTTGCTGAAAAATTTTAAAAAAGGAACTTGAGTTTTGACAAGCAATGCTATATCGCCTTTTCAGAACATATTACAGACCTACATTTTGAAACATAACAAGCTTATAAACACTCCAAATTGTATTCTTTGTTACAAATGTCCGCAACTACTCTAAGTCTAAATATCTACCAACCACTAACTGGGAAAACACTCTTTTTAAAGAGCTTTTGTCCTTAAAAACTCCTGATATTCAAATGCTATAAAAATCATGTTCTTCCTATACATCATGCAAGTTAAAACTAGTACTACCAGGGTGCATCACTCACCCATGCCAAAACAACACTAACACAACACCGAAGAAAATGAAGGTTATTGATTTTATTATTTTATAATAATAGTTTTGTACTATTGTAGTACAATAATAGTAGTATAATAATAGTTTTGTACTATTGTACAATAGTTTTGTACTATTTTACTACAGGAAGAGAACAAATTCCCATCAAGTGACTAGAATTAAAGCTTACAGACAAATAAAAAAGTTAGTACTGGGTTACAGTGTTGCACTTGTTCTAAGTGTGAGAAGTTGTGTTTGACCTTAAATTCCACGCTTTATTTTTGTGGGAATCTTGTATGGAAGAAACACCCCTTTTTTCGACCCACACCACCTACTCTAACAATATACTTCTCCCCTTTCCAGACCCCAAATCTCTTTAACATACTTGGCAGCCTGAGAACACAACTGCTTGACATACAGTTATTAGTATTTGGGGAGATGTCTATCTGTTCCCTTGATAATCACCCATGAAGTAAGTTAACTCAGCTTTCAGCCTCCAGGACCAGTTATTCCTAGGAGAGCATTCTCAGACTCTTTCACAAGCCCCCCAACAGCAGGAAGCCACTGGAAATTTTCTGAGACATTTTTAGATCCCACACCAAGGGGCCTCTGTCACACTGCTGTGCGCACACTACCACAAGTAGTAGTAGCTTGGTAAGCCCAAGCCTTACTGTTCCCCCATCAGACAGCTCATCAGCACTGGAGCATACAGACGCAATCCCACAAGTAAGACAGAAGCACATAAATCCACTTTTAACTACAGAAGATTTATCCATGATAGGATCTATGGATTTTAAAACTCTTGGATCAACAAACCACTCGTTATTAACATTTTTAATGTTGGTTAAGTATGGAAATCTAGATTTTTGTACTTAGAATTCAGGTGACATTGAAATTTGATTTACTCAAAAAGAGCCTATACAGTTCTTATTCCCCATCCTTAAGAGTTTTCTCCAATAAAAACACCTGCTTGCCACATCTGGATGTCCACCCAGGTACATGTCTGCCATTTCTAATGTTAAATGAGATGGTTTTAATTAAATCAAACAAAACCCACACTCAGAAGCCTGGATTTTCAGACACCACCACAGTGCTGAACTTCAGGTCAGAACTCAATGAGTGCATATTCCTGAATTAACTTTAATCCAGCTCACTCAAGCACTGACAGAAGTCAGCAGTGCACAAGCTATACTAGAGGCTTTGGGCAGGCAAGTGAACCAAGCCATGTTCCCACTGCTTTACGTCTTGTATCCAATTAAGTAAGCTCACGAGAAGTCCACATCACCTCCATCTGACACACGTAGGAATTACACATTCAGCTGGAATTCTCCCCAGTTTAAGCCCAAATTACAAATGCTCAGCAATATACATGCATTATGAAGTGAGAGGAAAGTGGTAATAAAGGCAAAAGATATCCAAAGGGATCACAGTTTTTCAAACTCCCAATGGTTCAGTTGCACACCAGCATTATACTGGTGTCCTGCCCCATCTACCTGCTGCCAAAATTATGATCCTCAAACGCTGAAAAAGCAGAACTGAGAAATACTACCTTATAGATTTCAAATGTACAAGTTAACTCCTCTCCCTACTTCCTCCCTTACGGAAGACAGCATCTCACCCCAACACGTATTATACAAGTTCAAGGGGATAAAACAAGGCAATTGTAAACTGCATCTGTAATCTCAAGCAGAATGTAAGTACACAAGTAGAGGAAAAATATCTGCCAGTATTTTAGTTTAACCTAAATCCTTAAATCTGTCAATTATTCCCCTAAAGTTTTTTCATGGAAGGAGAAGAGATTCCCCATCAACAAATACAGAGAAGTAACATTTTTACAGAACCAAGCTTGTTTTGTCTACTTGTTCTTTCATAGTCACTAGTAGTGATTTGTTTGCTGTAACCCCTAACACATGCTGCTGAGTACAGACGAGTTCTCACTACATTATAGCCCTGAACTCAGACCCCCAAACTTTTTTTTTAAAAGAAGCCTTCTCTGAAGATGGCCATACAGCTGCAACACCCCAGCTGACGTACACCAGTAAAAATTTAACACACCTTTGATTTCATAGTTACTTGAAACTAAGACATTGTGAAACACCCTGAAAAGCTTTGCATTTTTTAAAAACTCTATTTGACTGCTAACCCCAAAGTTTTGTGATTACACATTACGGTACCAAGTAAAATAATCTTTATTTTTGAGAATATTCCATGACTACTTCTAGGTTTTTTTTTGTTTGTTTGTTTTTGAGTTTTTTTTTTTTTTTTTTTTTTTTGGTTGGTTGTTTTTTTTTTTTTTTTTTACACAAAGGCAATGGCAGCAGATGCCTTCTTAATACAGCATTAATTGTTTGGAAGAACATCTGTAACCATCACCACAGTTTTTTGATACTGTTAATACTGTGTGTTCTTTCAAAAAGCCAAGATTTACCGTTCTCCAAATTCTCAGACCTTATCAAACAAATTTGTGGCTTGTCAATCTGTAGCTCAATTAACACCTCCAAAAGATTATACAAAAGATAAGTGTCATCTTAAAAATGCTGCACTTCAAACCGAGAATTTGCAGGAATTTACAAAATAAAAGGCTAAATGGTTGTCAGCTAAAAAATACACTTTAAGAAACGCAATCAGTTTGTCATGCAAGATCACTAAAGTTAAAAAGCATTTAATTATTGTTTTCCTACATAAAGCATGTCCAAAAGGTGACTGTGTCAGGGACTGAAAAGTGAGTATTTTCAGATATACTAAAAATTCATTCCATTTTCAAGACTGCTACAACCTGCTATGTCTCTCAGAAGAGCTGTCTAAGGTGCAAGTCCTGCACACTTCACCTCAGAGCAATTCAGATCACTGTGCCTATTTGCAGCCATGCCTATACCTGCACACCTTCTCACATGCCTGAGACTGGAGTCACAACAGCACCACTCACTCTCCTTGCCTGAAGCACAAGATTCCAACAGGATCAAAAAGCTTCACTGTTTTTTAGCATTTCTTTGCACTGCCAGTGACAAACGTGTCTGCAGTCTTTCTGTTAAGAACTTCAGGGATATCTTCCAGAGATCCAATGAAGGAAGGAAAAAAAATTAATGCTTCTTTGCTGCTACAGCAGACAGCTCCTCCTGCCATCTGCAAAAGCTACTCCAGGGTGAAATTTTGCAAACAGGACATGGCTGTTCATCAACAAATTTACATTCTGGGATGCCTGTTCAGTTTCAAGGGCACCTTGGAGGAGAGGAACTTCAAATTCCAGAGGAAAGAGCTAGAAAACACAACACTAGCTGCTAACATTGCTGGCGCTGCAAGACATGGTACCAGTTTAGCTAACCCAGATGGCAGACTATTACAGCAGTACCTGGCAAGTGCTTTTGAGGAGCTTCACCACTTGTGAGCACATAAACTTAAGGAAACCAGTGATATTACCCTGCAATTAATCAGAGGAAGTATTCAACTTAAAGCGTACATTAAATTGGTTCTACCTGCTACAAGAGGGGGAGGAACAAATTCACAGCCACTGCAAGGAGCAGCACTTTTTACATCCTTCCTTTGCTTCGAGATTTGCAGGCAGGCTGTCAATAGCTCATGTACTCAGAGCTTATGCAGAGAGTAATGGCATTTCCTTGGTGTTGGAGAGATTAATGTTCCATTCAGGTACAACAACTAAACAGTGGTTTTGCCTTCATGAGGCAAAACAAGCTACAACCCATCAGTTAAACCCAGAAGTACTTTACAGACTGAAAAAGGATACAGCAGCCTGACTAGCAAAAAGAACCTGCAGTCACTCCGTATCTTCTGAACTCACAGCCAGGATGTAGGGAAGGAAAGTCATGGCCCCAACATACATCAACTGAAAAGACTCTGGATATATCATAGTTAGTATACAGGTGAACATTATCATCAGCCTGGTTAGGAAGGAGAGCAAGATCAGAAGAGCTCTAATTTTTTAAATAGTAAAAGACCATTTACACATGAAACCTGAGCAAAGGAAGAGATACACATTCCTTCCTGCACTGAAGGTGCACATCAGTGGCAAAGGGAGACACCATTTCATTTGTACAGTTACCCAAGAGTGGGTCAAAGAGGACACATGCAAGCAGGAGGGTAAATCCAGAATAACCAAACAGGATGAAAGCTAGCACATACAGATTACTCTAGCAATACTGAGCAACTGTAAATCCCTCTAAATGCTCTGTGCCACTTAATTTTAAGCTTTTTTGATATAGCATAAACTAGGAAATTTGTAGTTCTAGTTTCCCCAGTTAGCTGCAGATCCAAGTATTAAAGTTACAAGAAATAATCACAGGACAGCACTATGTTTTGGCGTAGTCTACTATCTGTACAGGAAATTTTAATTTGAAAAAGCAAGGTAAGTACATTCCCCAACTAAAAGAAAAGAGAATATATACATTATTAAGACAGACACTGAAATGTTTGAATTATTTCATAAATTTGCACTAAAACCTCTAAATAGTCTAGGGCTTAAGTCTAACAGAAGCCAAAACATAAGGATATAGAAACGCACAATCAGGATTCCCAAACATCAGTGCTACCACATACCTGTGGCACAGAAATGACAAAAGAACCTGATCTTTTAAGATGTTAGTCCAACTTAATCCAGAATTACAAACATTAGATTATAACCTGAAAACAAGAATTTGCTAATTTCACCATTCACATGCTAAAAATATTACACCCAGTCATTTAAAAATTACAATTTCCACTTTTTGGAAGATTACTGTCAATGTCTAAAGGTAAGATCAAAGCTGAGTCCATAAGGAATAAAAATAAGCATTCCCCCCACCCCGTGGTTAACATTGCAAGAACACACAATTTTTGTGACACACATACAAGCACAGAACACCTGGCATGAGTTGCCTTAAGAAATGTATCAATATTAAATTTCAAATCAAAATTTGAACCTGTAGCAGCAGAAGGTTCTTGAGTTCTGACAGTAACAGAGGAAGACTCAGCATCTTCTACTTTTTCTTCCTGTAAACTGGCAGACTCCGTACTGAGTGCTGTGTTATGTGACGTGTTTCCAGGAGATCCTTGTTCACTGAAACTTTGGTCAGATTCAACAGGAATTTCTAACTGGACTAGAATGGAGGAAGGAGTTTTCATTGAGTAAAATGTACACAAAAGCATATTCCAGAACACTGATGTGTGTGTTCATCACATTACAGTGGAGACAAATACCCATCCATGCTCAGACTGTTTCCTGTTGTATTAACACAAAATTAAGTTTTTACAACACGACTACCTGAAGCAACCCTATAAATTTAGAGCGGCTTAGAAACACACAGGCTGCTAACTCTTTATAGCCTAAAATGGGACAGGTCTCCTCAAACCATTATCAGAGCAAGCTCCCCGTGAAAGGGAAAGGCAGTGAAGCCCACCACAGAAAAAGGGAGTATTATCTCTACCCAGTCTAAGAATAAAAGCATCCCATTCGGTGTTTTTAGCATTCAACAAGAGGGTTAAACTGTAAATTTCGCATTTGGGTTACTTCTACAATCTGAAAGTGTTAAAACTTGGTAATTACCTCATTTTCACAAGCATAACCTGCATTCCTTAAAAAAAGAGAGAACGAAGAAAACCAACCACAACATTTCCTTTAAGCTATTTTACAACTTATGGAGCTCTCCTTTTGCAAGGCCAGTTATCCCTCTACTGGAAAAGCTCCCACCATGCAAGGGAAATGCTAGGGTTACTGATGGAGGGGGAATCAAAAGCAAAAGGCAATCAGCGCAGCAGAGAGATATAAACGTTCCTTGATTTTAATCAGCACTGCTGATTAAATCAGGTTTTAATTGCAGATATAGAGCCTGCAGGTTATGCAAGTGAAAATATAGTGCTTGCAGCAACTAGATGACTGCCGTGCCACCACAAACCCAGAGCATACCAGGAAGCAGCTTACCCTTCTCAGATTCTTTTTGGTTAGACACTGTATCTTTCAAAGGCTGAATTTCCGTTGAAGCTGTGACATGATCTGTATTTAAAATCTCATGGCTAATACTAGATGAGAGTCTTGAAGATCGTCTCCTGATCTGGTCTCTTTCAGGGTTATCTGAAGAGTTCTTCAATTTTTCCTGAGCTGGAATAAAAAAATTTAATGGTACTATGAAGTTACAGGATTACTAAATAGCTCACAACCAAACTTTAAAGACCTCCCCTCTCAGTGACAGTCTGAAAGTGTGTTTAAGGACTGAGGTTAATAGCAAAAGCTAAACAGCCCTGGTGATTAGACCTCTCTGTAAGAGCTACAGTCATATTAACAGTTATAAATAAGCATAAAAATAGAGCAAAAGCCTATCTTATAGGTGTCTCAACTTTTTCTTTTAGTAACAGATTTGAAGTAAGAATACAGTTCAGTATCTTACTGGTAAAACACTGCTTTAAGCAGCAACCGTGCCACAGACATAAGTAATACCAGAAGTTAGATGAGGCCATTCAGACACACGAACAACTTTGACCCTAAGCTGGATAACATATGCGCACTGAAGTTTTAAGACTTTGTGGTCCTAACGAAGGGAAAGACAGCCTTCTTCAGGTCTTCGTCTCTTGTTCATAATACTACTATAGAGAACAATTTTCTTTCCTCATCAACACACTAAAGTTCTTTATCACCACTACACAGTATACCAAGATAAAGTAGAAGCTATTAGACTGCAGTGATGTGAGTATTTATATAGTATTAAGGTTTCTTTGCTAAGCAAAGTGGTAGATCCTCCATCTAAAGAGTTTCTACATCTATAAAAAGGTTTTTATCATCTTCTACATATTGGAGGCAATATAATTAGTCTCCTCTATATCTATGAACTTCTGCATCAAAACTCACAGCTTGTGGCTCCTTTATCCAAACCCAGCTTCCAAGATTGAGGGAATTTCAGCACAATGATACTACATATGAATGGCCAATTTAAGAAAAACAGGTGCTGCATTTCAGCTGTTTTGTGTATCACGGTTCAAGGTTAATACTACAGACTCCCCCTCCCCCATCCCCATTTCAAGAACTTATATGTACAAACACTGAGTGTTGAATACCATAAAAATACTTACACAAGTTTTTTTCAATCCTGGGACGCTTTGATGGAACTTCACCTCCTTTAGGTATTTTCCGACGTCGTAACTCCAAAGTTATGGGCTGCAGTGTCTGAGAACTTGGCTCTATATATTTAGATAGAGAACAAAAGTTAACTGGATATGAAGCTGCCAAACTCTTTAAAACAAAATCCCAAGCCTCACAACTTAAAATACTGGACTTGCATAAACACAGTTTCACCTGGCTTTCTAAGGTCTACATATTAGCATTTAATCCTACTGTAGACATGTTTTATAATATATGAAGATTACTTGCCTAAATCTAATCTCTGACCAAACCACTGAAGCTCCAAACCTGACTAACAAGTATGCTCTCAGCTGTCCTAAACTCATCTTTGTTCAGGCTTAGTTAAAATTTTTTAAAAGTTTCTAGAGACTTAGGCTGTGAAAGAGCAAGATACTTTTCATCCCTTTAGGTAAGTTTTGAAGGGTTCTGATATATGGCCTAAACATTTAAGTTTAGATACACACCTGTTGGAGGTGTTATCGGTGGTCTTCCACGTTTTCGTTTAGTTTCTTTTGCGTTTTCCTGTGGACTCTTTACATTGTCATTCTCAGTCGTCTTCTCAATTTGTGTATCTACTGAATATTCCATATCATTCTCTGATATATTCTCTTTATCTTCTTTTCCATTCTTAGATATATTCTTTTCTGATACCTTGCCTTTTTCCGAGATGACTATCAGTTTTCCTTCTTTATCAGGTTGCTTAACTTTCTTCTCAGTCTTTAATGTCTTTTCATCCTTGTCTTTCTTTGCATTACCTGTTGCTTTCCTCTGTTCTTTAAATTTCTCCCGCTTTTCAGGAGATGACGGAATTTCATTACCTCTTTCCTTCGGCTTAGCATTACCCACAAGATTCTAGAATAAAGAAAATGACATATGAAAATTAACTTACTGCAATCTGAAAGCCCTCCCCCACCTTTGTATTCAGTAGACTTGCATCCTTGTCCAATTTTTCAAAAGATAAAAAGCATACACTCTATTGCAACCCACAGATTAAAACTTAGAGACACTTGAACTGTTCAGGACCCATGCAGCTTCAACAGGACAGTGCAACAGATTCACTCTTTTTGCAACTCAATGGCATAAGACATTTGCAGTTTCTTCATTCTCGTGCGCAGGTTAAATCCATACTAGCTTGTACAGTGCTATTTAAAGCCTACTTGGGACACTGAAGAAAGAGTGGGGGCCCAGAGCACAGAAAAGGGCAAACAGCTCAATCACTTGGATGCAGAAACTGTCTTCCTTTCACAAAACTGTCTCATTCAAAATAGACCAGTATTTAGCTTGTAATTATCACTGCTATTGAAAGGTGCTCAGTAAAGGGTCATGTAAAGCAACTGCAATCACCAACTCCATCAGGAACTACATCATGTTAAAATTTACACATTTAAATTTAAAAACAGAACTTTAAACTTTTGTCTTTTCTGTAATTTGTGTTCACTGTGAGAGGGCATGAAAAGCCTTAATAGTCCCTGGCCAGCAAGCTACTGATACTGTATTCAGCTGTAATCTCATTTCCCCATAGTTCTTACACAGTAACACCCCTGTATCAACAGGTCACTGCTACTCAATGCCCTTTCCATTTTGTGACCAGGTTTCATATTAACACCACGTGGAGGGGGTGCTGATTTTGGCTTTTTTTCCCTTCCAATGATCCTGCTACAGGCTGTCTCAGAACTCTGACTCTCAGAACTCCACTTTGATGAACAGAAACCTTCTAACTGTGTACTTGGATTAATAATTTATATTTGGTCGTGTGTCAGCACTGTCTTTAGCTGAACTAACTTCCTTCTTCTTGCTGCCTTATAACTTGAAGCATTAAAGAGCAACCATGCTCCAAACCATACTGCAAGGCACAACAAGCTTAAACTTTGAACAAGGATCAGAGGACAAGAAAGGCTAAATACCTCTTGATACCTCTTTGGGGAAAGGAAGCAGAACAGCTGATTTGAGTTATACAAAATTCTGAGAATACACTTAAGACTCCCTATCTCCTTGTACTACACTACATCTTTGCCTCTTCCCATCTATATGTGGCTTACATGAACTGATACCTTTTTAGATTGCCATTTTCAGACTACAGTCCTCAGAAATAATCTTGATGCAATAAAATGGTGAATGTGTGACCTGCTCTACCCTCTGGATATTATTTTAACCATACTTGGCACAGAGGTGATAAAGAGATCACTTTTTAAAAATGTGGTATCAAACAGAAATCTGGAGACCTCCAAGGAATGGCATGCCTCCTCACAACAGTGAAATAGCAATAGAGATGTTTCATTCATTTCATATTTTAGTTCATCAAATCTAGCCACCTGAACTGTTAATTTAGAATACACTAGTAGCATGAACACAATACTTACCTGATCTTTGGAAAAAGCTTTGACATGAATGTTTTTGACAGTCTGAACTACACCATCATAAAACTTCACAGTGTATGTACCTAAAATTTGAAAATAAAGCATAAGAGTTTAAAGATCAGAAGTTATTTAACAGAGCATCTGCTAACAACTCCAATACTCTAGCTGCATATTTAGCTCTAGATAAAAGCTGTCTTATCTGTGGTGTTAGAAACTTCAACAGCAGAGGTCTTATCACAGGCCAGGTAAGGGAGAAAGAATGAAGTTACCAAAAATAATTATAGTAAACATAAAGGGCATGTCTAAGCTTAGAGTTGCTCCTCAGATATACCTTCCTCACAAAACCCCAAAATATTTTTGGTGGAATACTCCACTAGACAATCACACAGACTTTTTCCTCCTTGATCTTACAAGATATAGTCAATCTAAAGAAAGCACAGCACAAGAACAAGTCCTTCATGGTTACTTACTGATATTCAAAAAGGAAAGCCTGGCTGTGCTTTCCCCCCCACCCATTTGTAAAAGGGTTTTGCAGCTCTGACACTAGTTTTACTGCAGTTACATACATCTCTTCACAAGCTTAAGAAACAACTTTTCCCAAACTTATACTTAAAGCAATTACTAACTGGATATCCCAGCAGAAAGTTCTTTTATCTCATGAAAAGGATAAGAGTTAAAAAAGGTTAAAAAAGTTGATGGCAGACTAAAACATATATTTGAAAATAAAACTTTTCAGTTTTCCATCTGCTGTACCTCTCCACCTAAGCAAAAAGGTTAGCATACCATTAGAAACGCATTACTAACAAGCATGACAAAACCAAAAGTGACTCCTTACCATCTTTGTTAACAGAAGTAACTTTGGCTGGATAGAAGCGACAGTCAGACCAGCATGCCAATACCTGATCATTTATATGAAATCCCTGCAAGACAGTAGTTAAAAGTGTTTTCATCTGAGAATTACTGAAACATACAACTTGATTAAAACATCAACATTATTATTTTTCCAATATTTAAAATAAATAATAAGTTATACAGCAGGCAACACAGCAATAGTGAAGCATTTTAATGGTTATAATTCACACAACTGCACATTAAACTGTTACATACTCAATTGTCCTCTATTTTCTACTTACCGCACAACCTTCTTCCTCATGTAATCCTTCTTTCCTTAACTGTATCTTCTCTAAGGGACGCAAATAAGGACTGTCCCAACAAAACCATTCATCGTATCTATGGTTCCAGCGTTTGAAATGGATTAGTACTTTTCCTTCTTCATAATCAATTTCTTCAATGTGAGCTGGATACCTGGTCAAAAGGTAGATGAAAATATTTCAATCAACAATCAGGTAAGCTGTTTCAAACATTTAACTACAGTACAAAACATCACACAAATGGGACCTTCTGCATGATCAAAAGCAAAATATCTGAAGATCTGCTTGATCAGGTGTGATGGGGAGCCGAGTTACTACACCTAATGCTAAGATTGTAGAAACTAAAGGTTGTTATCTGATGTATCACTTGTATAGGCAATAAAGGTGCTACAAAATGACGAAGAGCTCAGCACAGAACAAATCCCAAAACTAAACAGCAAAGGAAAGCACTGGCTGAAGGAAGAGGAGACAACTAAGGAGATCAGGAAGTCAGAAAAACCTTTCCTACACCTAGAAACTTCACATATACACAAAAATGATACCTTCAGCTCCCCCTTATCAAGAATAACACCTGGAGGTCAACACACTCATTTCCCTCAGAGTATCCATCAACAACCATCATGAATCATCCTCCCAGCGTAACAGCAAAAGTCTAGCATGCATGTTAAACCTATTTTAAGTTTTAGATCTCAAAGTTAAGTTTCATCTGCAAAAGTCCTGGGACTTTTAAATAAAAATCTCTCAGTATATTAGAGGTACAGGTATCTGATAACAGTCAAATCCAGCTGTTTCTAATCAGGAAGACCTTATAAACTATGCATTTCTTTAATTGCATTGGTAATTTGTAACTTCAGTAAGTATTTCAGAATCATAGCATATTTCACTATCCCAGCTGAAGGTAACATCCCAAGTACTGGTGTCTTCCCCACCACACTAATAGTGCCAGGAGAAAATCTTCACTTGGTGTTTTCAGTTATTTGTGGAAGAAAGGCAAGGTCCCACTGAATTCTTGAACAGAGGGCTGAAGGAAAAAAAAAACACCCACACAAAAACGACAACCCAAATCCACAAGTATGCTTTACCTGATAAATCACACTTAAAAAGACAGAACAAGGGGTAGGAAATAGCATCTCTAAAGGATCAAGCCTGATGCTAAAAATAAAACCCAGACATGTCAGAATTAAGACTTAAATGCAACACAGACTACCATTCTACAATCCTACACAGATGAAAAGCTACCCACAACTGAAATTCTTCAGCAGATCTGCAACATGTCCAGTCATGACTTGTTCAAAAAGAGCTACAAATAGGCCACGCTAGAGACTTACACTGCAACCACAGACTAAGGCCCTGCCTAACGCTCAATGCCACATGCCTCAAGCTATGCCATTAGTTCATCCCAATATATTATCAAAACACATGCACCAAAAAGGCTGGGGAGGAGAGGAAGACAAATGGGAGATACTTACGGCAGGGACATCTCTATCTGGTTACCAGCTTCCTAGGAGGGAAGTAGCTTCCTCCATGTGACAGTCAACATATTTCGTATTTAGGTAAGCCCAAGGACTGGCCTGTACAGGCTCATGAGGGGGGAATATTCAGAGTCTTTCCACGTGTAACAACATAGTTCTATTAAACATAGTTTATTCTTCGATATCTCAGCAACTGCCTATCACTAAGAATGGGTAATGACAAAAATCAGTATCCAGCTCCCTGCAAAGCACCACAAAAACAGGGGTAGGAATTCCCAGGTCCCCTCAGCAAGAGACTAGCCAAAAGGTTGCTTTTGCCATCAGGACTGCAATGGGCCTAGGGCTTGTCCAGATTCACAAAGATCAAGAGGGAAGCTGTTAAAAAATGACAAAGTAGTGGCTCAACATTAAGCTAACAATCTAGTCCATGCAGATAACCACCTCTGGTAAAACACACTCAATCCACTAACCTTCTCCCGCTGGGGAGAGGCAAGCCCAAGTCACAAGAGCCAACTCTATGATGCAAGACTGTCCCCTGCTTCAGACTCAGTGAAATGAGGAACCTTCTCCATCAGAAGGACCATCACCCCAGAACCATGCAGCAGTATCATCTGCACCTATCCCACCTCACCTTCTAAAGACTCCGTGATGGAGGAGAGATGCTGATTTATCATCAAGAACAGCAAAAACATACATGACAATGAGACCAAATCTCAGGCTGGTTGAGAGCCAGCGTGGGTGAACTGGAGCTCTCAGCCAGCTCCTGGATAACACACTGCAAAATGTGAACAAATCATCTTTTTCTGAACATCAGCAAACCTAAGTTCAGTGCTCTCAACTGGAACAGTAAACCTATCAGAAGCTGTACTAGATCTATCCAAACTATGACAGCCCCCTCCCTGCTACCAGATGCAAAACACAGGGCTGGCAACTTCGAAAGGTTCATAGGCTCTCAACAGCTCTAAGCACCACACATGGACAGTGCAAGCTTCCTTCCTCCAACATTTGTCCCCCAGCCTTCAAAGTAAGCATGCCACATCAGGAGGCACAAGTCCTCGCAGATCTATACAGAAAAGAAGTAATACAGTATATCTATAAACATGCACCAAAAAGACTGAACATGCTATGGTGTAGAGGTAACTTAAAAGAAATTCACACTTGTTTATCAAGAAAATGTATTATAGGAGGATACACAAAGTGAAAGGTCAATAGCTGAAGCCTGGCTAAGGCCTGAAAAAGACAGTACAACTGCCATGTGTCCAGGGACGGTCCAACACATCCTCCCCCAAACCACAAAGGAAGCATTTAGCTGACTCCATAGGTCTTCAAGCTAACTGATCCCAGGTAAAAAAATCCCCAACTGGTACCAATTTGAATATTTATCTAACACACTGCAAAAAAGCTGAAATCAGACACAACTTCTTGCAATATATTGGGAGGCCAAAACAAGTGGTCTTCCAGCTCAATTCAAAAGGAATAATGAGTTTGTACCTTTCAAAGCCTTATGCGCTGGCTAAACAGTAAGGGAAAAGCTCCAAGATGCCCAAACTGCTGGCTTTAGTTTTGATAAGAACCCAAGTGACCAACAGACAGAGCTTAGCAGTGACCGGCAACTTCACACTACTGCTGTCACAGCACAGCAAATATGAAAATGGGTTTATTGTAGACACGAGTGTAAAACCATCCTCTTCTATGAAGAGGTGAGCCTCTGGAAATCTGGAATCAGGCTGCTGATTGAAGGAGTTCCTATCTCTCAGTTCTGGACTAGTTTGTTTCCCTTCTCTTTTCCTATATACCAAAATGGAATTGCTGTAAACCCCCTCTCTCAGAGCTAGGAAGGGACAAGCTTACTGCAGTCAAAGGAATGTTGAGATGAAAGGAAGCATCTAGGAGAACCACTACTACGACAGACAACAGCTATGGGGTTTCATCTTTTCAGTACTGAGACAAAGTCCTGACAGCATGAGTAATTAAACTCATGGAACCGACAATCTCTACCTTAACAGGGTAGCACAATATTCTAACAATACTAATCTTGTTCTCAATACTCAAGAGCTTCAACCAGAATCAAAATTCTCTTCATATCCATTTTACTTGCACAACGGACAGAAAAACTCAAGACGTGTCATCATTTGCGTACTGCAGGCATCCAGTGCAGAGTCATCCTCTTTTTGGTAAGAGAGGATGTCTGCAACTAGCCAGCACTGAAGAGTTTAAATGATCCAATGCAAAGAGTTTCAAGAACTCAATTCAGCCGGGACAGTACAGCTAGCCTCTCTGGGATCTCTCCATTTAGGACTGCACTGCCGGAGCAGTCCCACTACTCCATCCTCTGAACTCCAGCACTGTGTACCAAGAGACCCTTCAGTGTGCAGGGAGGCACTGCCTGATGGCCAGTGCTCTCCGCCTCAACAGACACTGTCACAAGCCTTTCATGGCAGCTTTGATGCATCAACCAAGCCCTAAGAACTAGCCAAGTACCAAAAGTACTCACTGTACTCCCTGGAGTTCAAGGCTAGGAGGTGACAGACAACTACACCAAGAATTTAAGTGCACTTCCAATACATTATGATTCCAGATACAGAGAAACCTTCGATAAGAGCTCTAAAGAGGCAAAATTTACTTTGCGCTTTGGCAAGTAGCAGACTCTGCACTGACTACTCTGCTGGCACACACAATTTTTTTCCCTCTTCAGTAGGGTTGGCATCACATCCAAACACCCTCAAAGTCCTGAACTAGCATTTGAGGGCACAAACCACTGCCATGAAAGGCAGGTAAACAGGGCTCTAAGATTATATACTTTCCAAAGCACTACTGCCATTTGAGAAGCAATACTAGCTCATGGTGTGTTTGGTATTGAGCACAGAAATCAAAGCCAGCCCTCCGATCAAACAAGAGACTTCTCCCTATGTTTAAGTGCCAACATAGCAACAAAACTACATGCAAAAAAGCTTGGACCTCTGAAGGTCTAGCACTGGGAAAAGCAAGTTATCAGCAAACGGAAAGTTTTGTATCCACGTAAAAGGAGTGCATTGTAACCACACCATAGAGTGGTCCTGTTCACACAGCAGCAGGTGAAAGTAGCAGGGGACAAAGGAAGTCTGCTGTCCTCTACAAATCCACACCCGGGGTGTCAGCCTGTCACCACTGACATTGCTAAGAAAATACAAGCCCCCAGCTCTAACAAATTTTGGTTCACAAACCCTGAAAACAGAAATACATGCAGATCACCAGTCAACGAAACATGGACTTTCTGACCCAGGTTTCAAAAGCTTAGCAAGCAAAAGAAAACTTCCAGAACTGAAGAGTTAGTAACAGTTGTGACACCAAAGAATTGCAAAACAGTGGGCATAGGACAGGTCATTTAAGGTCAGGTGTTTTTAAAAACCAAACAACATAGCTTAGTTTTGGACACGCAGCATACCCAAAATTCGAATTTAAGCCAAGGGATACGTGGAAAGTATAGTAGGTGTTGAATTTCCCCCCAAAAGTTTTCCCATGTAAGAGCTATGTACTCCCATACTTTGAGACACTGTCCTTGTCCAAACAGGGACACAAGTTATTAGCCTTACTCAAAACACAGTCTATACTAAACTGCATCTTTAATAAGCCTGCAGTACAGACAGGCTAATAAATCTCATTTTTGTAGGCATGACTATTTTCTTCCTGTATAAACAAAGCTCAAGCATGCAAAAGATGCATGCAGATTCAGATCGAAGTCCTACCTACACAACTCTTCGTTACACAGGAAAGCCAACATAATAAGCAAGTATGATTTAATGTTCGTACTTCATGTTCTTTCCATAAAGAGTTATGTTCACTCATTTTCACAATTCCAATCCCCTTGTACCTGGAAAGTAGAGGAATACTCTGCATACAACCAAGATGTTTTGGAACAAGCCCCCTGTGTCTAAGGCAGTGCTCTATCCTTCTGGGACGCCCAGATGGTTTTCAACACTGTGACTTCTGCATGCTTAACCTGCCAGCAGGTTCCAGAGCCTAAAGTACAGTCATGTCTAATTCACACAGACTCTTAAATAAAATTCAAGTAGGGCTGACTTCAGGAGAGAGGATATCTTA
The DNA here is from genome assembly GCA_031468815.1 of Morus bassanus. Taxonomy (NCBI): domain Eukaryota; kingdom Metazoa; phylum Chordata; class Aves; order Suliformes; family Sulidae; genus Morus; species Morus bassanus. Next base: position 25,327,010 of record CM062575.1, on the reverse strand, counting down.
AGGAACTAACAAAACCCAAATCATTTCTGTATTTAAGAAGTCTGTCTCCAGCAATTTTCATTGTATGCCTCATTCACTGAGCATTATTAAATGCTAATTTTTTTACTTGACTTCCTACAATGCACAGAGTTAGAAGGCTCGAAGTTAGCCCAAGTAACTTTTAGGCCCTTTATCCCCTTCCTACTGCAATGTTAAGTCAAGAGAAGTGTTCTTCCTCACAGCTGAAGCCTGCAAGACAGGCTCCAGAGCAGACTTAGTGTGGAATGTGTTTCCCCATCCAGGTCTTGAATTCTAAAGCTAACCACCCTCACAGGAGCACATGCTGTAACAATTTCAATCAGACTTTAAAGCCTATGAGTTCACAACAGCAACGGGAAAGGAAGTAGCAAGGAACTAGCTTGGGTATTCTGAACTGCAAAGGATTTACCCTCTTCATAATGTCTGCTCTGCAATCTGTGTATAGCACAGAATTTAAAATGTGAATTCAGGAGTACCAGAGTGAATTCCCACTAGATTTATGCATAGTCCTACTTCCCAGACACAGACAGCACCAGTACACTTCTTTTTAAGGGCCAGCACAACATATTAGCATCTATCGCCCATTTCAACCACTGGTATATAAGCTTTTATAAATTAACTACTTTCCTACAAACCAATGACCAGGACTCTAAATATTGTACCAATACAAAATGTTTAAGATATTAAAGACTTAGAGTTAATATAATATGAATGGTTTTAAAAAAATACCAGTTTTTTAATCTGTCACGGGCTTCCAACTGGGCTCCCACCTCAAAGTTGATCCCTCTTCTATTCGGAGGATGTTTTGTCATTTTGTAATATCAACACTGCTGATTTTATTCCCCTGAAAAATGCAATTAAATATCAATCACTAATCAAGACATACACAAAATAAGCTTATGCACCATAATCCCCAAAAGCTAGATGTTAAGGGACCTCTGTATTTTTTTGTTTACAGAAAGTAAGGGGGGAAATTATCTCTTAAAACAAGGGTTCCCAAGTGACAGTGTGCAGACTCATTCCAAAAATGTGTTCAAAATAGTAGCTACTGGACCATGAAAGATTGAAGCTCAACCTTTGTCCATTGGTCCAAGTTCCAGGTCAATTAAGAACTCTGCAACCCAATGTTTATTCACAACAGAGATACAAGTTTCATGGTATTCTCTCCCCCCTCCCAGTTTTGATGAAAACAAGGAATCCAGTAAACGGTAAGTAGGCAAACCCCAAAACAATAACAATCTTTCAACAGCTACTGTGTTCGTGAAACACCCAAGAACACTATTGTCACCTCATCACTACAAATGCAATAGAGTTCAAAGACATTAGAAATACGCAGTTTCTTTAACCAGTTTTAGAAGACTGTCTATACTGCTTGCATATCTGCATTGTGTTCTGCCTACTTCACCATTTTAACCAGAAAATAAACATAGTCTTCATTAAGACACGTCTCCAACAGTTAATATAAAGGTTTAAGAAATCTTGCCAAAGTAGTTTATCTCAAGGTACATTTAGTGGAAAGCCTGATCAGGAGCTATTTTTCCCAAATTTTTGTCAGTCATTTCCCACAATTACAAGATAGAAATTATGATCCATTTCTGTAGTCTTCAAGCTCACAACATCCAAAAATGTGCATAAGTTTAATTCAATACTGTCCTCCCTACAGTAAGGCTATATCTTGAAGATCCAATTGAAGATGTATAAAATGGATGCAAGTTAAATTAAAAATCCTTCTAGTCTCACACTACAAGAATAAGGAGACATGCACTGGCAAGGGAAATGAGCAGCAGCATTTTGGTTCACACAATGCATAAACAGCAATGATATCAACTGAGCTGCATCTATAAAAGGATTAACATTATTTTTTGAAGAACTACTCTATGTTCAAGTGTGGTTCAGAAATCAAAGACCTTTAGGAAAATCATAAAGCTTCTATTGGAGTAGCTCTTCCCTGCATCGACATACTTTTAAAACCAGGCCATTTGCCAAGGGCTGGCCATGGAGGCACACCCACCACCTCAAGTATCATAACCACACTGCAAAGAAACTTCTCTACCAGAAGATGATCTGCTGCCTTCCTCTAAAGTACTGCTTTTAGACTTATCTTCACAACTGTTAAAGCAGCCTGCAATGGTATGGGAAAAAAAAATGCTATTGCCTGTAAGCTCAATTCACAACACAGTGATTCACACCAAAAGAAAAAAAATATTTTAGCCACCTAAGAACTGAGAAACATCGCAAGTTTTCTAGAGTATCTGATAACAAACTGAGTTCACCCAGCATGGACCTGAATCAGTCCAGGAATGACTGTCTTCTAATATGGCTAGAGGTTGAGGTGGAAGGGTGGGGATTTACCTACCACTGCCATAAATTTTAATTGGGAAAGTGAGGGGGAAGGAAATCAAGGAAAAGTTAGGGGGGTTGGAGTTTTACATTCTGATGAAAAACAAACAAGAATTAAAAACAAAACCAAAAAACCATACCACCACTGGAAATCCAAGAAGGAAGTGCAAAGCTGCATTTTCTTTTTTTAAACAGTTTATCCACCCACGCCTCAAACATCCACTATTTTCTCTGCAGATTTGCATCATTAAAATACAACTTTCTCGCACTAGCAATAGAATTTCATGCCTCCAAATGTGGAACAGACACACATTTTGCTTAACACTTGTAGGAGACATTATAGCTGCAATGACTCTTGTCTTTGTAAACTTATTTTTCCTTTTCACTAAGTAGGGACACACAAAGACAACATACTCCTAAAAGTACTGGAAGTACATTACTGAAGCTCTCTGCAGTGGTCCCCTTTGGTAGTAACTGCAATCCTGAAGAATGGGAGTCATTTCAGTTTACCTACATGAGGCTGGAAGAGGAGCATGCACATCTCCTGACTTCAGTAACAGGATCTCATACAACAGGGCTTCTATAAATAAACATCAATTTTTGTGAGGAAGGCCTTACTATAATTTCAGTCCAATATTAAACAAACCTACAAGTATCACAACTAAATGGAAATCTGAAAAAAACAGCAGAAGCTGTTTAACCATACTTACAGAGGCTGCAGATTCTGTGAAAAATCTGAACTCTGTCCACTCTACAGCTAGAGTCAGCTGAACAGCATTTGTCAGAGCACACACATACTGCACCTCACTGACTTAGTGGAGCTTGTTACAAGGCAGTGGCTCATGAAGTTGAAAGAGAGGAAAAATTGTGTGGACAGAAAACTTGTATCACTGCCCCCTCCCCCAAAGTCTTCCTTCCTCTCCCCTCCCAAGTTACAAAACTCAGGCTGCTTTGGGTTCTCTCTCACATTCCGCAACTGGATGTAACTTGATCCAGCAGACCCCATACTCAGCACACCTTGCAAAGCAGGCTGTCATTTTCATTTGCAGCTAATTTCAGGAACAGCTTCCTCAAGCAGATACATACTTGATAGAGCATTACACTAGATAAATTACTCAGAGTATCTCAACAATTTTACCCTGAAACATACAGCCTTAGAGCAACACTGAAACCATACAATACGGCCTTCGCTGGGAGCCATCACATAGCTCTTCGCAAACAAGGCCAACACGCAACACCAAAGCCCATCCATATTTCACCAGCATGACCTTAACCATATGGAGAACTTCGTTTCTCAGAAAGAAAGCCCTGAACACATGGGCCTGCCTCTGCTTCAAGATTTTGTTTCAGCCTCTGTCCTCTCCTGCAAGCACTGCTTAAAAACCTTGAACTACATCAAAACAGATTGTTAGCAAACAATCCCAGACTAATCAGACACAGTCATATCTACGACTTGGAAATAACACTTCACCAGAACATCTCTTCTAAAATTCTCTTCAGCAGAAAATGCATTTTTACTAACTTGGTAACTAAACTGAAACATGAGCAGGCTTTTCACTTCCATAACTCTAGGAATCTGTTTTTCTGAAGTGCTCAAGATTTAAGTTAACATTTACAACAATATATACAAATACATATTAACAAAAATACAAGCCACAATTGAAACAAGGGGTAGTTACTAGGCCTACCCCCCAAACTGTATGGCTTTTCTCCAAAACTTCCTATTCCACTATGAGGATTAGACCTGTTTCAGGCACAAATACTCCAGAATTTAGACAAGTCACTGCTTCCAACAGAAAATATTTCTAAGTCTACATCACTGAAAGTACACATTTCTGTTTAAAAGGGAGAGCCTTTTCTTCCCCATAAAAATTAGCACAAGGTAATTTAGCTTTTAAAGACTATTCAAATACTTAGATATATCAGTCAGGAAGGCACATTTATATCAGGGCAATACAGAGGAGAATATGCTTACATTAACACTGATCCCTTCTGGGATTATGACTTTTGTCTTTTAAAACAAGCTTCTGCTCTGCTAACAGTGCGGGTCCTGTATACCCACACCTGTACTCATTCCTATTCTCTTCAGTTTTAAGCTCTGTCAGTGCTGAGCCCCAAACCTGGCACATCACTAAGTTCCAACAGAAGAGGGTTCCTCTGGAAACTGGAGAAATCTTTTGTATTATCATATAGAGCAAAACCAAGCAGTTATGGCAAACTTTCTCTTTTGCTAATAACAGCCTCTATTGTTTTCTCTTTGGAAACTGCAGAATCACTGCAGCCTTTTTCAAAACCTTACCTACCTTTGCAAACACTGTTTTCCAAATCACTAAGTATGATTAAACATTCCCTACGTACTATCACACCAAAGCCCCTGCCCTTTAAATCAGTCCCACTTCCAAACTTCGTACTGTCTCACGTACTTCATAAGCAGCTCAGAAGAAAGGCAATTCACTCCCACAATTCAGCCTCTTATCTCCTTCATTCTTTAGTGTATCTGTGACAAACCCAGGGACTTCCCCCCACCCCACAATTAGAGCACAACCGGGGAAAAAAGAGGAACTCCATGAAAAAACGTAGTTCTCTGGCTTGACAAAGGAGCACAGTAAATTTGACAGTTTGCATAAATATAAATTTTCAGTGCAAAGTAGTATTAAGTTTTATTCTGGGTAAGTTTGCTGTCCAATTCCCACGAGGCATTCTATATCACTGGTGATTCTGTAATACTACACGATAGGTAGGACAGGTTGTGGGTTAATAAAAAGCACTGGCAAAACCAACTAGCAGGAGATTGTCCTGTGTTCACTGGAGATGCAGCACAGGTGTAACTGAGCTGGGATACTAAAGGCAGCCCCAAGATTTGACATACAGTTCCTACACAAGCAACAAGACACAAGCTTGTTTTGTTTCCTTCATGTATAGCAGTATAAGCAGTTTCTGTGCCAAAACAGCTTTACAGTCAATTCCACAAAGACTAAGCTGACTCTGCCATTCACCCCAGCACCAGACAGTGTTCCAAAACTGCTAGCCTATCTACATGCCCATTTTGAAACTGTCAAGGACTGAGTTCAATCACATATTGCACATAAGGATTTCACTGCTCTGCAATAGGTAGTTTTGACCTTATACCATCTGCATACATGATACCAAGCCTCATATCTTCATCAGTGGTAAAATGATGAAAGCCTCACCCAGTTCACCCCCTACAATATGCATGCCCCCATCAGGAATGGTCAATCCAGAGAAGTCCATGGTCTCCACCAGAATCGGAAGACCTTGCAAGTGGATGACCACAGCCATGCTGTGCTGAAACCACACACCTGCAGATGAGAAAAGGTAATGGCTGTATCAGACTGCAAAACAGTATTTACAGACACCATTTATATTATACAATCCCAATGGCATCTTATGAAGACTAAGTACAAGTCTCATAAATGCTTAAACACCACTTAAAAATTGTAATCAGCTTCCCAAGTCAGGACCAAAACAACAGACTTTTATTGCCTGCAGACAAAAAAAGTCTGCCAAACATGTTTTGCCTACAGCAGCGTGGCTACCATGAAGTATGCCTCACTGTATTTCATATAAATAAATATATTTATTTCATATAAAAACAGAAATAAAACCCCACACCTGCTAAAGTATTAACCCAGAAACAGTTTCTGTACTAGCTATTCATCTAGGGATCCCTATGCTTCTGCCTTGTGTTTTTTTTATACATACCATTTGATAGCAAGATGACTAAGTCTTAGGACACGAAGTTTCAGAAGATGTCCTTAGCACTGGTATTTCAAGACAATGCCTCAGAGCTTCAGTCAATTTGTTTGGTGGGTTTTTGGGTTTTTTTTTGTTTGGTTGGTTTTTTTGTTGGTTTTTTTTTTGTGTATGTGTGGTTTGTTTTTTTTTTTTTTTTTTTTTTTTTAATGCAACAGGAGCAGAAACAGGAGAGATTCAAACTGGACCTGAAGACCACTAGACATTTCAAGAAATTCCAAGGAATGCTGCATCACCTCCCTTCCACCCAAAAGGCACATTTCAAACAAGACACTGGACTACATGCAGTTCTTAGTTGCACCATGTAGGATCCTCAACTAGATCTTAACCAGTTCTTGCTTTAAAAGTTTCCCAGATTCAGTCAACACCTACACAGGCAAACTTCTTGACTGAGCAACACAACACTGAAATTGGATCCTGAACTACAATACCTACAATTTCTGCAACAAGAATACTGTGCAGCTAATTCCTCAACACTGGAACATTCCCTCAAAGCGTAAGACTTAGTATTTTATTTCAGACTCCTATTTTTCCTCTAGTTTATACAAGTAGACTAACAAAACTGACAGCAGTAAAAACTGACATTTGCTGTCCTCTTCAGGCAGAAACCAAGACTTACTCAAAGTACTTGATGACAAAAGTGAAAAGGTGTCAGCAAACATAAGTTACCCTCCCCAGATCAAGATCCTCACACTCTCCCTGAGACTACAGGACATCGAGAACATCATCTGCATCCTCTCAAAAACATCCCATGTAACTGTGCTGTCAATTCAAATCGGTGGTGAGACTGGGACAGATCAACATGGAAGCAGAAGTTATGAACATGGGCAATTCAACAGAACAAATATTTTTCTATAATAAGACCTATTTGAATTACCAAGTGCAATTAAAGAAATGAATACTCATTACTGAAAAGAATTATTTTCAATCATTTGCTCATCTCTTTTAGCTGTTCTGGTTTCCCCTCTTTTTTCCTGTAGCACACTAAAGGTAAAAGACAAACACTCTTAAATACTGAACAAACAAAAAGATTTGGGAAAAGGGGTTTAAGTCACATGAAACAAAGCAGGTTTTTCCTAAATAAAACAACATTCAAGAAAATCTGCTTTAATGAAACTGCCATTTTTTCTCCAACTGAAAGTGTGCAGTCTTTGTGTTAAGAAAATAAGAATTTAATTTAGAGACATATTATCCACAGTGCCTCTGCAAGAATTAAGAAAAACCTGAATTTTAAAGCAGAACTTCGAAAGCTTAAAGAAAAGCTAAAATTAAAAAAACCAAGGATCCATGCTTATACTCACCAAGAAGAAACTTGTTGCTTATATGGCTGCAAACATTCCAAACTGATGTACAACTATAGGGAAGGAAAAACATGTCATGTAAATTCTGACACTAAAAGAAGTTTAGAGTTAAAAAAAATATTTTGTCTACAGCCAACAATATCCCAATCATACAGTAACATCTCTAGAACATCAACTTAATCTGAAAATATTTCAATACAGGGGGTCAGCAGCCTGCTGTGATCCAAATTAGAGACAGAAGCCACTTTATCATTACTCCTGCTTTGGTGCACCAGATATTTCAGAATAACCCCATTAACTAAGCAAGTGGACAGTGTAACTACCAAACCTTGTATATGCAAGTAACTCAGAATTCAAGGTACTGCCTGCAGACATTTAAGGAATAGATCACTGGCATGTTAAATCCACCCTATGGGACAAGTTGCACTTAAAGGAAATTACAGCCTACAGTCAGTTTTATCTTGTACATTGAGAATGTATGATTCTAGATGAAATGACAGGCTGAAGATCCAGCACAGACAATAATAATGAGTTCACCATCTCTTCCAGTAGACTGCTAAATATGAAAACAAGAGTTCCTACTGTTGGGTGTCCCTGACCTCCTTTATCTCTTTTGCTTTTTTTTCTCCTTTCCTTTTCTCTGTTATTCCAAGTTGCAGAAATTCTTAACTGCTCTCTCCACTTCATCTAACACATCTAACTGCTATTTAGCAGATAAGACTTTTAAGGAAATGTATCTGAAACATTCAAAGATACTTAAATGCAACCAATCTGCCCCAGATCTAACACCCTCTTTTCCTCCCAGGAGTTTAATGAGAACTACTACAGAGAAGCCCCCACAAATATCACTGCATCAGTTATACTTATTGCCCTAACAGTCTTTTACTCTGAGGACAGGAGCTAAAAAAAGAGAAAGCTTCAATTCTGACATACCAAGTATGAGAAGCAACCCATAAACAAAACCAAAACTGCCAAATCTGAGTCAAAGGGTCAAAATGCCTCAGTGTTCTAGATTTGGAAGTACATCAAAATTCTTTTACAAAACAATTACAGCAGACTGGGATTTGCCCAACTGAAGTCATCACTTCTGATGTAACATACAATTCCTACTCATACTGGTGGATTTCTGAGGCAATACCATGCTGGTTAACAAACTTTAACAGGTCATCTTTCAGTACAGGTTATTTAAAAAAACAACCAAAACCCTAGGTGAGATACCAGCCTTCAACATGCTCAAATCACAAATATGCTCTTATTTAACAGGCATGGCTTTTCATGCTATATCATTGTAAGATCAATACTTTCTCAATATTTAAAAATATCTTTTAAACTATTCAGAGAGACAGAAAAAAACCTTTCTTGCTTTTAAAAATAATTCCAACTGCCATGAAAAAAGCAGCCTAACAAATCAGGGGAAAAAAATTACATGAAACACTTCTTTCATTGAAAAAGCTTCTAGCAGCTTAAGACTCTAAACATCTCCATGGCTTTAGATCGTCTTAGTTAAGAAACAATAAATTTAGTGTGAAGGATATTTTAAGGTACAAATTAATATACCAGACAGCAAGAATTCTCTCAAGGAAATTAAGAGTTCAAATGTTTAACAACGAAAAGACCAGCAGACAGCTCAAGCAAGCTGTGTTGCTTCTTATGGAAGTGCAATCTCCAAATCGTGAATGAGTTCACCACTTCAATCCATGCATGTCCAGCCATGTGCACAAGCCTGAGCCAAGATGACCAAATGCAGTCCTCTCCTGTCAAAGACATCCTCAGTCAAATTAACTATGTTCATCACATGGCAGAGGAGTCTGCATTTTGGTCATAGAAGAAACAGACTAAGAGTTTCTCCAGAACAGTTTCTTCATCCACAAATCCGATTCATGTCAATACATGCAAAGCTTCTCTGGACTGCAGGAGGAGTAGCAGAAACAAGCTACAGCCATTTGAATTGTTCCGAGAAGCCTAGTTTAGCCCGCAGACTGGGCACCCCAATGCAAATTCTCCTTTTTCTCTACCTGAACTGAAGCCGCATAACACCACTTCATGATGCTGAATGCATTGAGCATAACTGTCCTCAAAAAGATGCTTTTGCCCTGCCTAATGGGTACCTATGGGCTCACAGTGCCTTTGTCAAATAAAAATGACATCAGGAAAAGGAAAAAAGTAGACTGATTCTCATTACCATTCTATACTCCCTCAGAAGCAAACCCAACAAAAAATCCACAGAACTCCTTGGACAAACTTACCTACAATGGGACTATATTAAATATTTGGTTTAGGGTGGTGTTGCAGCAGCCTGAAGTTGAACCTACTGAACAGCCCTGGACAAGGTGTTAACTGTCAGAGAGCGGCCTTGTACCACAGATGAGGAAAGGAGCCACACGTGGGCTCAAAAACTCATATGACAATTTTGGAAGGACAACAGGTTTCTTCTTAAAAGAACATACCTTTAAGAGATGGGCAGAGTACACAAACATGACTTCCATTTGCCTACGTATTATTTACTTGGTTACACCACCTACATTACTGAGTCTAATACCATTTTGCACTTGACGCCAATGTCTTAAAGTCAGTACAAACATTTAAGTATTAAGTGGCTCTGAAGTATTACCACCTACATCCCTTCTGAAAGGAATACCTTGGTATGCTAGAGAAGTCCACATTTGAGAGAAATTTAATACTTAAGGCTACATGTTGGTCAGTAAGCTGACCAATTAATTCCTCAGTTTTCACCAGATGTCCTACCCCTGGCTTTGTGGTTGCTCTGGGTGTTCCAGCAGCACGCTATACACTTACAGCAGATTGCTGAACCTAAGATTTTTCTTATCAGTGAGCATCAACATGTATTTTAGCTATCAAAGGAAAAGATAATGACCGAAAATGGAGGGAGCCAGTAGAAAAGCACAAAAGTGATCTGGTAACAGTACCTGCAGCAGTAACTGGACGTGAACTTCTGACTCTTACGAGACGTCTATCTGTAAAAACATCCATTAAAAAAATTTGAGAAACATTTTTCACAGATCATTTATAGCACCTGCAATATTGGCCACTGAAAATCCCACAGGGCACTATTTCCAACCAGTCAGTACACAGTGTTATGACACTTAGACATGGCAGTCTCAGTTTCATTATTCAACCTCCTGACTGGACAGGACCAGATCTACCCTACTTGTTGATAAAGAGGAGGATATTTTCATGACAGTCAAATAAAGGGAAATCTTGCAAGTTACACTGCCATGAGCTTTGATGAAAAATTATGTCTTTATTTAAGACAATGCATTAGGCAGACAAATAACATGGGTATGTGCCACACTGTAAGAAGGTTGTGACTCCCCCATTTTATTACAAGAAGGAAAGAAAGGGGTGCATTTCAAGGCTGCTTGGTAGACTTATCCTCCAGCTTTCATCCAGAGATGAAAGGACAGCGGGGGGAGGGGGGAATCAGTACATCTTTTTGCAAGACTGATGACAGCAATACTGAGAAGACAGAGCTGCAATCTAGGCAAAGGACTGACATAAATACAGGGTATCACATAACAAAAAAGCCATTAGCAACTTGCATTATAGTGAAGAAGCTATTAAAGTCTGGTATACTTGTAGCTTCTGCCACACTAACAGAAGACTTTAAGCTTTAAACCTTAAGCTTTAAGCGTAAAAACCCTAACTCAAACCCTATCAATAGCACTGTCTTTGTGCCACTGATGCACAGATCTAGGCTAAGGATGCTCAGTTCTACACCTGGAGTACCAGAAGTGTTCAAGATAGCTTCATGACTCAAGTGCTCTGTGGAACAGAAGGATATTTTCAATTTCCTTGGGAAAGAAGTGTCAAGTAGCAGAAAAAGAAGTCTGCTTTGAAACTAGTATTTTAACATCAGCAACAAGATCAGGAAAGCTCTTTGGTGCTAACTTCATACCAAAAAAAAAAACCAAAACCCAACAAACTGACCCCACAGTAAGCAGTAGAGCTTTCCCTCTTTCTTTTAACACAGGCTACCTAGCTAAAGACACAGATGGAGAGAGTTACATCTCTTTTTAAACAATTTCATAAACCCACCTAAAATGGAGTTCTTAAAAAAACTAAGGCAAACTGCAGCTGGCTACAGTGAAACTGAGGCTGGCCGAAAGTTCTCAAGCCCAGTAAAACCACACAAGGTGTGTGTATTTAGTCAACAAACTAAAACCTCAAAAAGAATTATATTCTGACATACGTTATTTTCTGCCACACACATCTGCACTCAGTCAGCACAGACATATTATACACCCATACATGCATGATCGCTTAAGTCTGGTGTTTGCATCCACAGAAAACCTGAAGAGACGCCAGTTCCAAAAGGTTTTTTGAAATATATAGGCCCTGTAGCTATTGGCATTTTGACATCAAGTACAAACCAAGAACTCCAAGTCAACATTTCTTACCTGAAAAAAAGTCTTTTCCTACAGGAAGCACAAGAAGTCAAAATAAACCTGTAGGCAAGCAAGGAACAGAAATATGAAGATAAGGAATAAATTGAAGCAAAAAAGAAAGGAGTAGACTTGTTCAACTGTTGAATGAACTATTACAAGCACTTCACAAGACTTCTCAAAATGATGCACCGTTAAGCCCAAAGCATATGCAACTTTACTTTTTTCTTTAACTTAAAAAAAACCCACTGCACCCACGCAATTAGGCAACCATCAAGAATGCAGTTTAAATACTGATGACAACCACTTACTTGTAGGGCTAAACAATAAATCCTCCCCCCCCCCCCCCCCGTACATTCTTTAGCTCAGCTCACAACACTGTGGCACAAGTTCTCACATCTGCGCAGGACAGTGCCATATGGGCAGAAATGAGGAGACAAGTGGCAGGACAGCTTTCCAACAGCAACAGTGTCAGTTCCTATCAAGGTATGACAAATTACAGCCACAGGCAACACCTAGCTTCTAGAGATGCAGTTATAAATAAAATATGCAATTACAGAGAATTTATCATCCCCTGCAATTAAATTAGGGATTGCACCCTCCTTTCCTGACAAAGGGGGAGAAATTAGGTCAGTATCATTGCCTAGGTTATCCAGGAACTACAAGAGCAAAAGAAAGCGCTTCAGAGAACTTATCCAATTAAAGGTAAGAATTAATTACATGCTTCTTACGTTTCAGTCAAGGCAGCACTGTTATGAGCAATTACTATTCTAGCCACCTTCCCAACTTGACCTTAATTAATTACTCTGGATTACAGCCAAACAGATTTTACTCTCGGACTGCACAAGTAAAATTTTATTTCCATTCAGGAGACATCAACAAAGTTATCAGCAAGAATGCAAACTGAACTCTTCTACAGGCTGACTTAGGTCAAATAATGAGTATTCATCTAAGCCACCTTCAATTCCAGAGCTATTAAAAAAGGTCATAAAAAAATTAAAGAGAGAATTGTACTATGAGTGACCTTCCTTGCAAGTCTTCTCACTTGGCTTTTTAAGGAAACCGGTCCTGTGAAAGGACCCTTCCCCGTTATAAAAAATTAAATGAGCCCAGATCAAAAGCATTTCTGTTACAGAGATGCTCAGTTACAAGCTTCTGTACAGAGATTACTTCAAGTCATTAGCATTGTATTTAACATTTGGCTTTATTCTCCTACTACATACAATACCAAATTCTGTACAACGAAACACAACATTTATTTTATCCAGCTTGAACTCATCAACATTCAAATTCCCCTCCTGATCTATTTTCAAGCGTTTAGGCTAGAAACAATAGCCTGGGATCACAGAAACGTGGTTGGTACCAGGAAGATTTTTCAGTAAGTAAAGGAGACCTAAGTGTTCCCCAAAATTGTACTGACAGCCTGCTTCGATGAAGCAAGCCCTGCTACGGCTACAGTTAGCACGTGCAAGCCAACTGAGTAATCCATTTCGGTGGCAAAAAGCCATACCTGAACCTAGGCCTGTCAGGAAAAAGACTATGGTGCCTCCCAATTCCATCTATCAAATAAGTATGACACGGAGCAGCTGTCGGGTTAGTGCAACGATCCACCATTATTTCTGTTCCTTAAAGACAGTCTGAAGGGACAAAACGCAGCGGGATGGAGACGGGCTGCAGACTTCACGGGACACAAAAAGCCCAGAAGCCTCCAGCTGACGGCACCGGCCCCACGCGGAGTCCCTCCCCGCTTCGTCCCCGGGCGAGTAGCGGCCGCAGGCGCCCCGCGGAGCGCCCTCGGGACGAGGCACCGACACCGGGACCGGGCCGCCGCCGCGCCCGCCGCTCCCCCGCAGCTCGGGGCCCGCCCGGCGCCGCTCCCGGCCTGCGCCACCCCCCGGCCGCCGCCGTGCCGCCCGCGCCCGCCCAGCCCCGGCCGCCGCCGACAGAGCCCCCGCGCTCCGGCCCCGCCTCGGCCTCGGGCCCGGGCCCCGGCTCGGCCTCCGGCCCCGCCGACGGCTCCGGCTCCGCCGCAAGGTCACTCGGCCGCCCCCGCCGGCCGGGCCCGCGGCGCCTGCGCTCGGCCCGCACATACTCACCTGCCCGCACCGGCCGCGCAGCTCCGCGGGCCGCCGGGCGCGGGCGGAGGCGCGGCGGGAGGGAGGGAGGGAGGGAGGGAGGGAGGGAGGGAGGGAGCGGGCGAGCGCCGGCCCGCGGCCCGGGCCCCCCGGCCCCAGCGCGCCAGGCCGCGGCGAGGCGGAAGCGGCCCCCGCTCCGCGCCCCGGGCCCGCAGCGCGGGAGGCGCCGCCCGGCCCGGCCCGGCCCGGCCCTTTGTGCGCGGGGACGCGCGCCCGCCGCGCCCGCCCGGCCGGCCTCCATCCCCTCGCCTCGCCGCCTCGCCTCAGCTCGGCTCGGCTCGGCTCGGCTCGGCACGCCGCGGGCCCGCAGCGCGGGGCAGGGCAGGACAGGTCAGGACAGGACAGGACAGGCGGCCCGGCCCGCCCGGGCGCCGCCGCGCTCTTACCGAGGGATCTGTACGGGAAAAAGGGTTAGAACGGAGCCGAACCGCCCCGGGCCCCGCTCCGCGCCGAGCCCAGCGCCACCGACCGCGCAGCGACACAAAATGGCCGCCCGATGCGGCGCCGCCGGGGAGGGGGTGGGGCCAGGCGGCGGGGGCGGGGCCGGGGAGCCCCTCCCTCTCGCGGCCGGGGCACGTGGGCGGGGGGCGCGCTCTCCCCGCGTGGCGGTGGCGCGTGAGGGGCGCGGGGCCGGGGCCGAGGCGCTGAGGGAGCACGCCCTGGCCCGCAGCCCCCGGCCCCTGCGGCCTCAGGGCCGGCCCCGCGCCCCTCCCGCGGCTGCAGCGCCTCACGGTGGGCCCATGCGCCCTCCCGGGGAAAACCCCCCTCGGGTGCTTGGTCCTGCATGCCGGAGCCCGCGGGGAGTCCCGCAGCCCGAGGCTGGGCCACACGCCTGGAAGCAATCTGCAGTGTAGTGTGGAGCACTGTGCGGGCGGGAGCATGGGGCGTTCCAGGGCAGCAGGCGCCCAACGAGGGGGAAATACGGGTAAAAACCAGCAGTCTGACACTTCTGGTCCCCCATGATCCCGGCTGGCCGGGCTGCAGGCGCTCCTCCCGCACGCCAGCTCTCCGGCCGCCTCGGCAGCGTCTGCGGGGCTCGGCCCCTCCATGAGGGCCTGGGGAGCCCGGGCCTGGGTGCAGTGCCCCAGCTGAGGGGGATCACCAACACCCCTCAGCCAGCTGGCTCCCTTTTGGTAGAGCTGGAGAGCTGGCTGTTCCTCTGTAGACACAGAATTATACACGGGCGAGTCTTTTTTTTTTTTTTTTTAAGTTTGATGCTAAGTTAAAGCCAAAACCAGACTGACACGGAAGAGCAAAAATCTTTGCAGGCTGAAGTTCTTAATGCCAAATATTACAGTGTTTGTCACTATGGATAGATAAACTCTTCCAGTTCAGGTGGTTTTCCTGGGATAATCCATCATTTTCTGCTCAGAGGCCACAGACAAGTGGATGATTGTTGCCTGCCAGGTTTCGGGATCGAAAGAGTGACTGCTGTGGCCAAGGTGTCTGCAGAAGCAGGACTAAGGCTGCGAGTACTGCCAGGCTCCAGAGGAGGGCACAGCACAGCCCCTAGTCCAAGTGCTTTTCTCTCCTGTCTACCTCCTCCAGAACAGCCACAGGAACTGCTGTCACTGCACAAAGCTGGCTGCTCCCATGGCATCAGCCTCAGCCCAGTGCCATGAGCGGCACAGGACCCAGAGAGCACAAAGGATGGTTTAAAGCAGAGTGGTCCCCATCACTATACAGCAACTCGTGTGCTAATGCTTCTCTGACAGAGCCTGTGAGCTATATGCTGGGAATGCGTGGAAACAGAGTGGCTTGCTAAAAATATCACAACAGGAAAAAAAATTTGTGGCAGAAAATCAGTTAGGATTTATTTTTTAACCTGGAAATCTCACATGGGGTTTTAACATTGCAGGTTTCTAGAAGCAAGAGAAAAAAATGCAGAAAGAATTTAAATAGAATGCAGCTAAAAAAGTAACTCCAAATTTTTGAGGGAAATAGATTTTTTTTTTTTTTTTTACCAAAATGTCAGCATAGTGTTTGTGTACTGGGTTTTTGAGAGCAGTGTATTTCATTCAGGAGTTTTCACCATTTAAAAACACATGGAACAGAGAAGGCACATGTCAGAAACCACTTCCTTCTCCACAGAAATGGGTCTTTCTAGATCCCACGGGTTCTGAGATGTGGGAAATAATCCTTCGTTCTGCTGTTCCCACTGAGAGCACAAGGCTTTGGCAGACCAGGGATGTGTCTATGCCAATTCGTGATCTGTTTCTCCTTGTGCACTCTCCAGCACTCCAGCTTCAGCATCTGATGTCAGCAACTGTGGCTAACAGTATCGGAAACCCTCGGACATTAGGCATACCTGCCTGTTTTGGCTGGCCACGGCGTGGCAGCCCTTCCCAGGGAATGGTGGTCCTCCTGTGCTGGCAGCCGCCAAAAACACCAGTGCTGCCTCTGCCTGTTCTCGGCTGTGTCTCAGACAGATCCCAGCCCCATCCAAGAGTTCCTGCTCGGCTCAGCTGGATCAGTTGGGATCTAAGTGTTTCCCCACACATCAAGGAAACCAATAAATACAGCTGTAGACAAGTAAAGCTTTGCTGCCCGGGAAGGGTCTGTCTGCCTTCTCTGGGAAGCAATTCTGGTCTCACCTGCGAAGCCTTTATTTCTGCTTAGCATGAGCAGTGTCATGAACCCTGCCTGGCTCGCTGCTGGGGAGCAGCAGGAGCAGGATGCTGTGCTGGGACAGGTGAGCCAGAGCCGAGCCGGCAGCAGGACAGGCAGGGCACTGCCCTGCCCAGCACAGCACAGGCCGGTGGTGAACAGGACCAGAGCAGTGACCGTGACCAGATGTGCATGTGAGTCCCACAGTGATGGGGCAGGTCTGAGGGCAGGGGAGGGTGTTGGTCCGAGGGTCAGGACCAGGGGTCAGATCAGTGCAGGAACGGCTGACCTGGCTCCTGCAGGGACCAAGGGCGAGGGTCTGAATTAGGTGACATTCGTGAAGAAGAGGGAGGAAGCTTCCTGTGAGGCATCCTCCAGCTCTTTCCCTTCAAGGCCAGCTCTACAGCTGTGCTATCAAAGAGCTGGCCTTGAGCACCGGCAGCCACACTGCTGGCACTTCCCTTGCCTGCCAGGGAGCTGAGCTTGTTGGCCGGCCTCCCTGTAACTCAACAGAGAAAATCAGGCACGTGGCAAGGGCAACGCACCCAGCCAGCCTTCTGCCTCCACTTCGGCACCAGGGAAACTGTGCTCAGAAAATGCCTGTTGCATTGACTATAAAAGGAGGCCAAACCAGTATCAGTGAGCAGTCTGCGAGGCCGGCCTCTGCGCTTGGCTGGAGTAATCCCCTGCAGGAGACGCTCCCCTCCTCCATGAGCGCCCACCCCAGGGGCCAACGTGGCAGTAGCGAAGGGGTGGCTCTGCGCCCGCAGGGGTTTATCGTCGCCTGCACAGGGGCCTCTGCCAGCCGGAGGCAGGGAGCCCTCGGCTGCCTCTGCGCAGCCCGCATGGGGTCACTGCAGCCTGCACGACTGCAGAAGCGACTGCTCTGCTGCCAAGAGAGGCGGCAGTGTGTCGTGCAGATCGCCAGCCCTGGTGGGGATTCGATGAGGGCCAGCACGGGACGGGGGAGTTTACAGACTCATCTGGACACAGTCCCTACCCTCCACACCAAAGTCCGTGCAGCAGTCCAGGGGTGAGTGTTGTGTGTCCAGCTCTCCCCACCGTGTCTCATCCTGCTCGTACCTGCTCTCATCAGGGCGCTGCTGGAGGGCCCCACAGGTCTGGCTGACCTCCAGCCCTGGCCCCAAGGTGTACATAAGGGTGGGAGATGAGGGACTCACTGTGTCAGCATGCCTTGCTCACAACAGCACCTCGCCTCTGGGCAGTTTATACTTCAGGACAGTTTCTCACCCCTTCTTTGTTGGCTAGAGCATCCAGAGAGGCTGGGAGCTGGCTGCAGATCTCCAGGGAAGGATGTCCACCCTCAGCCTGTGCCTTTGGTCAGGGCAGGCGTGGCCCCAGCTGTGGCATGCCGTGGGAGAGCCACACCAACAAGCGGACACTTCTGTATTGGTGCACCTGAACACTCCCCCGCTCAATTAATGGGGAGTAGAGGGGAGGCTGCAGCCCCCTTCATCTCCTCATCCTCTGGGGCTGCCTGCCTGTGGTCCCTGGGGCCATAGGGCCTGGCGGTCCTGAGCTCTGCTGAATGTTCCCCCCGCCCTGGCAGTGGGGAGGTAACACACACTGCAGGGACACCCCAGCCCAGTATTTGGGTATCTTTGTCTTCCCCAGCAGGCACCAAGGCCAGGTTATTTCAGGGGAAGTTGTACCTTGCGACTGAGAGGATCTGATAGCTCACTGCCCTCAAAAGAGAGGGCCCTGCTCCTCCTCCATCCCACTGCCCTCCACATCCCCCTGCAACCCACCAGTCTCCCCCGTTGCTCGTGATCTGAATGAAGCACCAGACCCGGCACAGATACGATGGAGGAAATGGGGCTGTGAGTGGAGATGAGCTGACATAAGCCACTAGTTCTCCTTTGGGAGAAGTCATAGCTTGTAAGACCAGTCTTGGTCTTGGGCTTCTGAATACCTTCATGGATCTGGGCTGTGAATCCTGCCAGCACCCAACCCTGACAGCTGAGGTCACACAGTCCTCAGACACAAGCTCCCTTTATGGTAGCAGTAAACACTAAGCACTTCAGACAAAGTGGGATGGCTTTGATGGTGAGAGGAGGAAGCTCCAGGTGGAGGCCGGGGCAGGAGGAGCCCCTGGGAGATGCAGGTTCAAACCTTTGCAGGCTGGGCAGAGTCTTGAGGTGGTGTCCCCTGCTTTGAAAGGAAAGGTCCAGCTGATGAGTGACTCCATATGTCCCAAAAGTTTTCCTGGACAGCCACCTGGAAGCACTCAGCTCCAGCAGGCTCCATATGTAGTCCAGCTCACTCTGAATGCCTGGGCTTTTCCCTGTCCCCTCTTCACACCTGAGATGGTTCTCCAGCTGCCTGCACCCAGACCCAGTTCTCTCCACCATTAACCAAGGTTGACAAATGCTACAGGACAACAGGAGCTCTAAAAGCAGCAACGCTCAGCAGCTAAATCAGCTTTCTCCATCTTATCGTTGATGGTTGTCCCACAGTCTATGGGTGTGCCAGAGCCTGCGCCCTGCTCTGCAGAGCCGCAGCTCAGTGCCATCTCCACCAGCCGGTTCTGCAGAATCTGCCAGTGCTTTG
Source organism: Morus bassanus (assembly GCA_031468815.1). Lineage (NCBI taxonomy): Eukaryota > Metazoa > Chordata > Aves > Suliformes > Sulidae > Morus > Morus bassanus. Next base: position 25,307,861 of record CM062575.1, on the reverse strand, counting down.
CTGTGCCCACATCAAACCCGCACTGGGGCACCGTCAGGACAGGGACCCTCCCGTCTCTGCCTCCCTCTGGTGCTCCAGGGCTCCTGACGCAGGATTGCCTGTTCCTCTGGTCTCTGTCTTCCCCCAGGGCTGATTTAGTGCAAAGCTCTACACGAGCATTAGGCTAAAAACCTACATGAGGATTAGGCTAAAAACTGGCCTCCCACTGCCCTGGATTTTTGGGGAGGTGGCACAACCTCTGAGCACCTCTGGTTTGAGGGAGAAATGAAGTATCTCTGGTGGGCCAGGAGGAGGGAGACCCCTCACATTTGCAAGGGGAAGAGAGACTGCAGGAAGCTTCTCTACCAGGAGGGGTGGTCTCATGGTTACCATGTCCTGTAAAACAGCATGCACTTGCCAAAGCTGAGCCCTACCTTCCTCCATCTCAAGCTGAACCTACGGAGAGGTCCAAAATCCACCCGTGATCCCTCAACAGCTGCCCAAACTCTTCAGGAGTGGGGCTGAAAGGGATGCAAAGGGACACATTACCCTTCCACGACCGGTGGCAAGTCTCAGACAAGCCGCAGGTGCCTCCTCTCTCCAAGGAGCCAAAGACAAGTGAGCTGCGTCCTAAGCTGCCCTCTGGCAAAGGGTCTTACTGCGCTGCTGGTGGAAGCTGAGAACATACCACAAGCTCGTGAGCCCAGCTGCTACCCTGGCCGTTGGTTTTTTAAGTGATCCAGGTAAAAAGGCAGGCCAAGGTGACTGCAGGAGCGAGCCCATCTGAGCCTGAGCTGAAGCACTTGGTTTGTGGGCTTTTTCTATTTGGCCAAAACCAGCTCATTTCACAGCAAAGCCTTGGGGAACACCTAGACATCAGGCTGCAAACACCCACCTGGGAAAGGGCTGCATGAGGTTACGATGCTGTTGGCCTTCCTTCCACTCTCCCTTGTCATTGTTCCTCTCCCGAAGGCTACAGGCCACCTGCCTGTCCCTCCTGCCAGCAAGGCTGATGTGAAGACCCAGTGATTTGGCCAGCACAGGCAATCTTAAACTGCTGGAGTGGCCGAGCAGCCCTTACCGGTTTTGCCTGAAGTGCACCATCTTTTCCCAGTGCTGCCAGGACAGTGACCACCCCTGGAGCATCAGCAGCACCAGCCAGACCCAGGGCAGTAACTCGGCACTGCGTGACTGAAGTGGCACAGCTGGCACTCACGCTGCAGCCCTGCTGCAGTGTGCAACCAGCGTGAGTCTGGAGCACCAACACAGATGCTCCCAGCTGCTCTGTGGAGTGGGGATGGAGGAAAGATCAGAGAATCCTCCACTCTGAACATAAAAATGTCACAGGTGGGTCAGCCCAACAGCCTCCCATTTAACCACATCTCCAATGGCAGGGACTTCGCTGGGGAAGCACGCATGCGCGACCACATCCTGCAGCCCACCTGCAGCACCCGCAGCTCCTGGATGAGGAATATTAGCAGTACATCCCTCTCTTATCCTCTGACTGCCCCTTTGTGGAACTACTGCCCATAAACTTCTCTAATCCCTTTTTGACCCTGAAAGGCTCCAGAAGATCCTGTGTAAAGTGTTGTCCTTAATCTGTTTTAACCCGATCTCTTCCAAGTTTCATCAAGTGTCCCTTAGTAGCTGCCTGAGAGTTAAGATCAACAGAACCAGCCCACAGCACGGTTTCCAAGTGCTTATGTCATGCTGATTCCCAAATGTTTTTCGTGAACAGTGACATCCAAGCTGAAATCCGCAGCTCCAGGCGGGCATGATCATGCTTCAGAAATTCACAAAAAAGACAAGAGACAACCATGGAGATTGTACTTATTATTATAGCAGAAGAGAGGCTGCTTTACTGATTCGTATTTACAAATCTGTTGGCAAAGAAAATAATATCCAGTGTCATTTATTAGCCTATTTTACAGCCCTGGCAAGAAGCATTCATTTGTAATAGCAGCAAATGCCTATGGTTTGATTGCCTGCTACAGCTAAGTGCAAGGAGTAACATGGATCACCTACGTGGTGGCTGGCTGCAGGCAAAGCCCGACACAGGCATATGCATCTGCAGCCCGAAGAGGGGGGCAGGCACCACATGGCTGCTCTAGCCCACGGCAGGGCAGGATGTGGCACCCTGAGCCTGTTCAATGATTAAAATTTCGGTACAGTATGGCAGAGCTGGTAACCCTCTGCCTTGTCTACATTTCTGGGAAAGTGGCCCCACATCTGAAGTACAAGTTGTTCAGCGCTTCAGAAGGCCAAACCGAGCTGAATGGCTTCAAAGCACTGGGATGGGATGGGATGGGATGGGATGGGATGGGATGGGATGGGATGGGATGGGATGGGATGGGATGGGATGGGATGGGATGGGATGGGATGGGATGGGTGTGTGAAGTAGATCCTGGCACATTTTTGGGGGCATATTTGACAGAGCTAATCCTGACAAGGGAGCAAGATTTCCTGGACCACTGGACCACAGAAGCGCCTGGTACAAGGAGAGGAACCACAACCCTTGGTCAGCTGGGCATAAACTGAACTCCTGCTGCAGAGTTCATCCGAGCAACTGTGTGCACTGGAAACCCCATTCATGCACATCAAGAGATCCAAGCAGCCAGCAGGCTCGGGGCACTCTCTGCACATGGCACCTTATGATCAAACTTTAGGTACAGATTTAGACATCAGCTTTAAACCTCACTGCTGGCAGGGCTCAGCTCCCCACTGCAATCAGGAGAGGAGGATCCCAGGTCCCCACCTGAAAGGGAGGGAGATGCAGAAACGCAAATGCAACCTTGGATGGCACTGGCAGACTTAGCACTGCATGAGTAATCCCAACGTGCAGCTTTCTGCAGCAGATCTGCCTCCAGCAGGGAAAACACTTCAAAGGAAGAGAAGCGTAACAGCAGGGATGCCACAGAATTAGAAATTGCTGCTTGCTAAGGAACATGCAACAGTATCTAGAGGCTGCGGGGAAATCGATGTGCTGCCTCTGGAAGACACTGTCCTTGCTGTGCCGCAGGGGTTTAATAGCAGCAGTGAGAACGCTGAGCTGACCACCTGACACCACCCCTATGCAGGCTCCACCACACCTCAGCTGCTCAGACCTGCCTATTCCCTTCCTTCCCCTTCCCTTCACAACCCCTCTGCAATTCCCATGGGAATTTGGTGAGAAGAGCACGCGTGCTACAGTTGACTTCAGGCAATATCAGCATTTCATGAGCACACAATGCTGCTGCTCTGCCTGGAAGGGCACATCTGAGCACAGGAGCATTTCTTACTGTTGGGGGCCTTCCCTACTTTCTTTAAACCTGGGCAGAACCAGAAGAGTGAGCAAAACTGCTATTCAGTCCCCGGCAGAGTGGTCTGGGAAGGAACTGTTGCCAGGAAGGGGGGGTGCTGGAGCCCTGGAGGCTGCTCTGAGCACGGTCTCAGAAAGCTGGTGTCAGCTCATGCTGCCTGTAGCAGCAAGGAGCTGCAAGGCTGCTGGGGTTATCCCTCCAGAGGATATGGCCCTCATTAGGAGGATGCCAAAGAGGTTGTTCATCTGTTTGTTGTCAGGTGTGTGGCCTTCCCTCACGCCCAGCCCCCACGGCACGGGTGGGTGCTGGTTTAGCTCAGCACAAGGCTGGTCCCACATGCTGACCACATGCTGCTGTGCAGCTCTGAAGCTGCTTAAAAGAGAAGGTGAGGTGGATGCTGTGCAGATCCAGCCTGCCAGGGCTCCCAGCTGTGTGATGTCTGCCTATCCAGCCACCAGCAGCAGAGGCTCAAACACCTCCTCTCCCTGGGCTGCAAAGTGCTTCCACTGACCAGGGCAGTCCAAGGAACCCCTCTGCCTCAGCAAACCCCCTGCACCTCCACATCCCTCTACCAACAGCATTGTGAGGCATCAGAACAACCCTCACGCCTCCAACCATCAGTCTGCAGAGGTGAACCAGGCTGGCTCCATAGCAGTGGAATTATCCCCAATGATGCAGCATCTCCCCCAGGACCAGCTCATGCCACAACACAGGAGTGATGTCCTACCTGAAGTCAACTCTGCCTCCAGGAGGGAGATGGAGAGTCTCACTGCCCCAGGTAGCAGTTCCTCACAGATGTCACAGCCCTTTCAATGAGCTATGACTCCTGCAGCTCCAGGGAGGAGGGCTGCCCCCCTCTGACACACACTGGAAGGCCAGGAACCATGGAATCTGGCCTGGTGTGCCCAAGGACTTTCTGGTGCTGAACAGCCTGAGCCTTCCAGGAGTGCCTAGTCCTTGTCCTCGAGGTCATATGCTGGGAGATGCTCAGGGTGTGACAACAGCAAGGACAAAGGAAGAAACCTAAGTGGAGGGGAGAAGACTTTGGGCACCCAGCGACTCTCCAGAGCAATGTCTTGGACCCCAGGGCCAGCGGCTCAAACCAGCCCTTTGATGAAGCTCGTGTCCAAGTGCACTATCAGCATGCGAAGAAAGGACATTTCTTTGCGCGTGTTCTCAAAGATTATGCGAGGGTCGTCAGACTGGCAGCGCAGGCAGTTGGGGGCCATCACCATGGCCAGGTTATTCACATCCATCTTCGTTCTGCCCACATTTGATGGCTGAGCAAAGATCTGCAGGTAATAAGACGACATTCAGCTGGAGCAGTGGAAAACGGCAAGAGACTCCAAACTCATGGCCTAAGAAGAGGTACAAGGACAGCAGAAACGTCTACCTGAAGGACAATGCCCCAACAGCCACACATTCAGAGGGGAAGACTGCTATGCTCTGACATAGCTGACAGCGTGGGAGCCTCAGCAGACAGGGAACTTCTTGCAGATCTCAACCTTTGGGAGTGGCCCCGTGCTCCACAAGGTCAGGAACACTGTTTACTGCTCTCATAAGGGAAAAGGCCAGCAGACCCCCCTCCATGAATCCCACCTTAAATACAGGTGCGAGGTCCTAAAACCGTGCCAGAGGCCCACCACAGCTGTCCCACTAATTGCACCCTGTGCACCCCAGGCTCCTGGCTGGCAGCGGGGCCGCAAGACTGTAGGGGCTGCCTACCTGCAGGAAGTGTATGAGGTAACACAGCACCAGCCTGTTGAGCTCTGGCAAAAGCTGCACCACAGCCACGGCAGCATCAGGGTTCTCGTAGTTGCTGATACACTCTTTGTAGAACTGCTGGGGGATCACGGGCTCCTCCAGCTCCCGATACCACAACTTGAGAAGAGAGGCTGGGCAGAAAGCACGATGCATGAGAACAGCTCTAGTTACCTCCCCACCACCTTCAGAGGCAAACTTGGCAGCAAGGCTGAATGCCTCAGGAAACAGAGGGCAGAGAAGGGATTCTTTGCCTTGTTGCTTGTTTCACCTTATTTCAGTCTTGGGTCTGAAATTCCCAGGCAGCCAAACTGGCCAGTTAGAGAGAAATGCTGGCTCTTACCTACCTGCTCCTCCAGAAGGTGGCTCTGGGGCCGCCTAAAGGAGAGGACAGTGCAACCTCGGAGCCCCACCACCCCTGATGTTTTACTATGGGCAGTATTTGGAAAGGCAGCAGAAAGGCACAGAATGAAAACCCAGTTGGTGAAGACAGCCTGTGTACACGTCCCCAGGCAGCAGCACATCTCCCAGGCTGCCCCTGTACCCTCCCCTCCGCGTTCCTCCACGGCTGAGGCTGCAGCACACATGCCTGCCACGTTCCCGTACCTGGGATGTTGGGGTCACTGAGGCCGCTTGGGATTCTCCACTGATCCACCTGCAACTTCAGTGCATTGACTTCATCTATGTCACCAGGTATCCTGCAGAGACACAGCAAAGGTGCGCAAAACCATGCCTCTGAAGCTGCTTCCAGGGCCCCAGGGAGAAGGGAGCACGCACCAGCGGCAGCTACAGAAGCAGTTCCTCAGAGAGAATGGGTTGCCTGTTTTTAGACACAGCTTTAAAGTAGGGATAGAAGAAACACTTGTCTCCCTCCCACTAGCTCAGACATCAACTATCGTTCTGTCCCCAGGAGTGATTATTTTCTGTAACTGGGCCTCTCTGCAGCATGTTCAGTCCAAAGATATGAAGCACCTCTGGCTAAATATACCAAGACATTAGAAACCCTTACAAGGCAAAGTTCAGTCTTTTGCTAGCTACCTTAAATCAAGTTTAGCTACTGAAAAACTAACACTAATCTTAAACAAACAAAAAATCTAATAAAAACCAAACCCAAACCAGAATCCCCTATGTTCACCATGCAGATTCCTTGTTTCTCTTAACTCCTCATGTCTTGTGCATCATCAAGGCTGATGTGCTGCATTTGACGAACTGCTCTGCCAGGAACTCAAGAGCTCCTCTCTTCCCCACACTGGCCAACTACTGCTGTTGGAGTTGATGAAAGTTCAATGCCTTGCCTGGATACGTGCTGTCCTAAGTAGTTCAAGTCATCTACACTGTCCCCTCTGTGCTAATGCATGCAAATGCGTTAGCATACTTTACGAGGTGATTCCTGAACCTGGGGAAGGAAGATGATCTGCAGCGGAGTGCTATTCTCAGGGAAGAGGCAGCACGTGGAGGTCAGTCTCGATTTCTCGGCTTTGAGGACTGACATGTGGGAGGCTCAAAAGTAACACAGCACCCCAAAAGCTCACCTGAAAATCCCCTCCGTCTGTTCTCCTCCCAGAGCCAGGACCTGCTGCGATAGCTGCGTCTGCACCCAGGGCAGCTTGTTACCCGGGTACATGTCCTGCTGCCGCACCATGATCTCCTCCAGAGAGCTGCCGAAGAGTGATGGCATCACAATGGCATTCCTGGCATGCGCTATCTCTTCCACTGTCGGTTTACGGAGGCCCTGAAGACAGAGAAGAGCTCAGTGCAGCTGTGGCACACCTAGCCCACAGAGAAACAGCGACCTGGGGATGGTGACAGTGAGTGGCCAGGGTGCAGAGGGCTGCCCACACCTGTGGACACCTCACTGGCCTCCTGGCAGCACAGTTCTCACTATGCAGCCTCCAGCTCCTAAAGTCAGGGGTGGTTCAACTCATTACACCCAAGAGAAGCAGCGAAACTGCTGCCTGTTGGCAGGAGACCACTTCGGAGAGTTTGGGCTGTTTTTGCAGGGATTCTGTTGCTGTGTTTTGTACATTGTGGGGACTACTCCAGCTGTAGCTCTACCTGCTGGTGCAGAAGGGAGGAGAGATGGAGCCCAGCCTGTCCCCAGCTGTGGCGAGGTCAGCAGAGGGCACACATACACCGGCCCGGCACTGGCCAAGCGACCGCAAGCTGAAAAACAGCCCTTTGGAGAAGGGAATTCCAGATATGTCCAACTCCAGGGAAAGCTTTGCTCTCAGAGGTCCTAAAGCTCTCTGAAAAGTGGGTACCGGGACCTGTTGCTTCTGGAAGACACTGACACTTGAAAGGGGCTTTGAGTCTCCCCTGGCAGAGATTTGGAGAAATGCAGAGCGCTGTCATAGGGGCAGCAGGCTGCCCAGCACAGTGGCCGTTCGGCAGTGACCCCACAGCTGAGCGGGAGGCACAACGGGTGGAAAGCTCCCACCGACCTCTCGGAGAGTGGCCAGCCACCGGGGCTGCAGTTGTGTGTGATGCGTGTCTGGACGTTTCCTGTCCTGCCCCCACGGGGACGCCAGGAGCCTTCATCCCTCCTGAGGTATTTCAGCTATTTGCTTGCTGTACATGGAGTCCAGATGGCGGGGAGGCCCCAGAGGGATTTGCAGAAATAAAAGACAACCGGATCTGGCTTGGAGACCTACGATGGACAGGCTGGGGCTGCCTGCCAGCTTTCACAGCCTCGTGCAGCACTGTGCAGAGGAAAGGGAGGAGGGGGATTTCCAGATAATGCAGAGCACAGAGGGTCCTCTCCGCACCAGCCATCTCTACTACGTGATTTTTTGAACTGGGAATGAACAGCTCTGCAGTAAACCAACTGCAAGACCTGGCCCATGCAAGCTCTCAGTGGCAAAGGGAGACTCTTCCCTCACCTGAAGAAACCAAATGATGGGCATCCCCTGCACAGACATCTCCTCTTACCCTGGAGACATGTAAACATCAGATTTGTACTCCATGTCCCTAAGGCCAGTGAGCGTCCAGCTGCCAGCATGGCAGGCACTGCTGTCTGCCAGGAGGATGGCAGGAGCTGGTCAGCAGCCTTCCCCCACACATTCATGGGGAGACAAGCCCTGAGCAAGCCTCCTCCACTTGCTCTATCTCCATTTCCCATCGCTGAATCAGCGATGACCTGCAAGAGTCATGGGACCGCCTGCTCTGGGACCTGGGAAGCAGAGTGCCGCACAGGCAGCCTACAGGCCCCAGAGCCAGGTCAGCTGCTCACCTTTTTGCCTCCGGTGACAGCTACTTTCTGGAGTTTCCGGTAGCAGTATTTGGCGTAGGTGCTGATGGGCAGACCTGGCGGGAAGGAGAAACAAGCAGTCAGCCCGCAGTGCCATGCACCCACCACACCAGAGCCCTTCAGAGAGCACCAGCACAGCAGTTCACACTGGCACAGCCACCCCGCTTCTGTATGGCCTGTTGCACAGGCAGGGCAGAGAGACTGCCAAAATCTCACACCAAGCGCCCCAAAGCCTCCTGGCCCTGCAGCCCTGTGGCAGGCACCATCAGTACAAGTCAGCGCTGGGCTTGGAGGGATTCGTCTTCTGAGCCAAGGCTCATAGCTCTGCACCTCCCACCCCTACTTCTGCAGATCTCCACCTCTCGCACAAGTAGCCTGACCCTGACCTGACTCAACACAAGGTGCCTGTTCATCATTCATAGCCCGGGCACGCATGCAAGCGTAAGTCCTCGCTGCCGGTGGTGTGGCTAGAGTTACATGGCTCACAGACACAGGGCTGGGTATTTATGTAGTGCCAGATCTCAGCCAAAGAGCACGCAGAGCCAGCCTCCTACCAGGAAAGATTTCAAAGTGTTTTAAACAAATCATTTACAATTCAAGAACTGCAGTCCTGGGCTAGTGAGAGAGGCAGCCACAGAGAAAGGCGTGTGGGGCTGGAGAGTCAGCACCAGCACCAAGAGTGAGCTCAGGACGCAAGGAGAGGCGCGGGAAGGTGGCAGGGTCTCTCTCATGTTCCCAAAGCCATGCAGGCAGCTTCCTCACTGTCCTGCCTGCAGCCTTCTCCAACCCAACCTTGTACTGTGAGGCTGGGGCATCCTCCACGACACGAGGGAAATTGGACACACTGGAGCTTGGGAGCTTTGCCACAAAAGCTGCAGCCCTCTGCAAGAATGGCTGCTCCAGTTGCGCTTGGTTCAGCGAACTCTGAGGGCGAGCGGAGCCAGGATTCACAGAGCTAATCCCCGCGTGACACCAAGAGAAATGTTTGCACTGACAGAGCACTGACTGCTGGGAGAGTTTTTCCAAAACCATTGGCCTTTTGTTCTTTTTCGAGTCAAACTGAAATTGCTTGCTGAAAGCAGTCAATAGATCTGCCCTATTTGATTCCCTGCCAGGCTCAAAGCTTGCAGCAGAGTTCAAAATACTTGTGGCTTTTAAAATCTACATTCTGGTCAGAGGCTGTGTATTTCAGATCAGCCTTTCACACACCCTATGGCTTAGGTAAGCTGGTCAGGAGCCTGGAGTTCCTCAAATCCTCTTGAGAGGGAGGACAAGCTCTTCCCAAGCAGAACAATTCACAGAGGTGAGAGATGTGCTTTCCCCCATCTCAGCCAGCAGACAAACCACAGTCCTTGGCTCCCCATAACGAAACAAGCACCGAAGCACCCCTGCCTCAATCAATCTGCATGACCATCACAGCTGGAGCAGAGCCTCTCCGTAAGGCTGGAGCAATGCCGAAGGAGGTGCAACAGCATTCCCCTCTCCCGCAGGCAAAAGGAAGGAAAGTCAGTTCTAAGAATTTCTCTCTCTTGGGAATATCTAAAGCAAAATATTCCCTGTATGCAAAAATCCTGCTAATCCCAGGCATGATTTACACTGGAAATGTCTAAGGATTAAAGAAAACAAAACCAATGAGCTGCTTTGTGATGCTTCACTATTTCAGGTTACGGATTCTGTTGTTAAAATGTGCAGACACACCCCGATGCAAAGTGTCATCCACTTCGTGAAGGAGGGAATGGGAAAAAGACTGGACTGTGTCTCTGCATCACAATTACACGGGGAACAACACATTCAAAACTAATAATAGGAAATTTTTTTTTCACACTGTAATTAGACCATGAAACCCATAATCACCCTAAGAGTTTAACAAGGTTTGCAAAGGAACTGGTTGCCTTGAAGAGTCTGCACGGCTGACGTGTGGGCAGCAGCCAGACATGTTTGCTTGAGGCCTGTTTCGTGCTTTCCCAGAAAGCTCCCCAATCCTGGGAAGAACGTAAAACCTACACCCTGCACTCTCTGCAGAGAGGCGTCCTGTTCCCAACGATGACAAAGCTGCAGCCTCTGAACCAGAGGGGACCGTTGGGGCCACGCGTGGAGCCGATTGAATTTCAAGCAAATAAACTGAAAGCTAAACTTGCCCCGTGCACAAGGGGCTGGACTCATTACTGCCCACGGACCTGAATTGCCAAAAAAAGCAGAGGGAGCCCTGAGGAAGGGGGTGACCGGCGCTCTGCTGTGGCGGGCACAGAATGAATGGCTCCTGCAGGGGCTCACACCTTAAACGTGCAGCGTGCAGCCTCCCTGCTACATAGCTGCCCTGATGCAAGTGCTGCTGGCTCCTGGGGCACATGCAGAGTGAGATGGGTGAAGGAGATGCAGAGAGGCCGGGAGGCAGGCGGTGAGCTGGAGAGGGAAATGTGAGGGAGAGGAGCAGAATTCAGCTTTAGCCTCCGCTTTTCCAAACCAGCGACCTGACTCAACCATCTGGCTGTTTTTAGAATGCTCAGCTAGAGACCGGCTCCTGGCATTTCGCTCCTCACGCACAGTCAGTTCTCCTAACAAACAGGCCAGGTACTCCCTCCACTCCCCAGCTCACACCCCTTGGCACAGGGGCAGGCAGCTTTGCCTACATGGGCTGGAAAGGGCTAATATCGAAGGCAATTCCACTTCCCTGAGCACATCATGAATCTGTGAAATCCAAGCTGATCTGTTATTTCCTGTGGTACCACAGTAGCCCCAGGAGCTCAGGAACAGAAGACTACTAACAACCCACACAGTGAATAACAGTTTGCAAAGCAAAATATTTTTCCATGTGCTGGCCTAGAAATGCATGTGAGGAGCTTCTTAAAGAACCTATCCTTTTATAACAAGTTAAAATCCAGGCAGGACACATGCAGGAACACACCTTTTGGAACAGAATTGAATACTCTCCTGCCAAAAAATGTCTTAAAAAATGCAGCAAACAATGTGGATTCAGAACCCGGCCATAGGACACGTATTTTAGCAGAGCAGAAGCTGTTGTCTTGGTATTTCTCCGATCTAGCGCAGCCTCTCATGGACCTCAGCCAGGCACAGTCAGAGCAGGCTCTCAGACTGGGGCCCGTCTCACCGTGCTCTTTAGCGCAGGGGTAGGTGCCTACTGAACAGCTCAGCTGGGCTTTGCACCGGTGCCGCCCTCCTGGCTTTGATCTGCCCAGGCACCTCCATTTTACCGCAGTGTTTTAGACCCTCTTCCCCACACCACCAGCGCACCTTTCTGCATCCCAGCAATGCTGTTCCATCACCATTCCCTACATGGGAAATGCCGTGCTTCATCACCCCAAAGGGCCGCACGAGTCAGCAGCCTCCATCTGCCAGCAGGAGGATAAGAAACAGATACAGGGTGTTTGAAAAATGAGTATTCCCCAGCGAAAATCTCCTGGCTAACAGCAGGTGGGGGACACCCTGAGGCAGTGTTGCACCTGGATCATTAACCATCAACTGACAGACCTCCCTTCTTTGAATTTGTCCCATTTGTTCCTAAACCTGTTTATGCTCCTAACCTGCACAACACCCTGCTTTGCTGACTCTTAATGATTTAATTTTGTGCTTTAGGACAGAGCACTCTTAAGCCTGCTGCCCAACAACAAAACCACATAGTTTCCAATTCTTCTGCTACGACAAACAATGAGAAATTGTCTTCCTCTCACTTTCCCCAGGCGACCTGCAGTTTCTTTCAGCCCACTGACCTTCTCCCCTCCTCTCTCCTCCAGGTCTAGCTCCTGCAGGGCTTTTACTGCCGCACTCAGCCTTGGAGGGACCATGGGCAGGACGTGCGGAGCAGGCATAGCACGGCTGCAGCCGAGTGCTGGTTTGCTCTGTGTCCCTTTTCTACAAGCTCCCGATCCTCTGATTTCTGACCACTTCCCAGCGCTGTGTATACCTTTCTGGAAATTCATATACAGGCTGCAAAATGTCTTTCCCTCCTTGAAACAGCTACATAGGAGCCTGCTGCTGCACGTGCAGTTAGGGGCACCTCCACCACATACAATACTTTGCTTTTGTTGACACAATTTTCTCTGTTGCTTCATTGCTCAGTTACTCACCCTTGCAAGATCCCTCTGCACCTTTAGTTTTTACAATCCTGAATAATTTTGAACCAAAACTGAGCTGCCAGCTCATTATTTGCCTCCTTGTGTAGACCCAAAGCTCAGCTACATTCCTGCAGGATCAGCAGACAGTCCTCCTTCTGAAAACACATCATTTATTTATACCTGTTATTCTCTGCCTTTCAATGGGTTATTGATCCATGAAAAGATCTTGCACCACATTCCTATTTCATTTACTCACAGAGAGTTACACTAGAAGACGAAGACTGCAGAGGTAAGCATGGGAAACTTCGACTTATTTCTTGGTACATGGTACATTTCTATGGGTGCATGTCAGATGATAAATGTTTACTCACCCAAGCGTTTACTTACAAGCCTCTGCACCAAAGGCGGGGGGCGGGGGAGGAGAGAATATGAGAGAGAGAGAGAAAATCACTGCCTTTAACTCCATTTCTCACTGACAGACTTACATACATGCCTACATATCTGCTATTCAGTTCCATTTGAAGACAGTACATTTAATTACCTTATGGATTTCTCTGCTAAATTGCTCCTACAGCATCCATAAGCAACTAAGTATTTCAGAGCTACTAATGACTTCTAACAACAGCCTTGCAACTTCAGGGACCTGTGTCCTACCCACCCCTCACACGTCTGGCAAGTGGGGTCAGTGGAGCAAACATAGGCGTCCTGAGGAAAAGCCTGACCTTTCCAGCCAGCAGCAGATAGCACCTGGCGTGTTCCTGCACGATCCCTGCTTACTTCAGGTGCAGCTCTGAGGTCAGACCCCAGAAAAAGTCCTCAGCGTTATTGGTCACATGCAAAAAAGCTGGTTCAAGTGACCTGCCAGCCCTCCTGCCTCCTTTGCTGCGCCCGTCGCCATCTTTGCAGAAGCTGGCAGGAGCCTGCAGACCAGCTCATTTATTCTAAAGCTCCAGTTCACTACCAGAGCAGGTCTTCTGTGTGCCAGAAAGCAGACAGGGCCCAGCAAAGGGAACAGCATGTGACCTGTCACCAGAGCCCCGGTGAGGCCTCACAGGCACTTCTGACTTTCAAGTGCTTCATTCTGGAAACTCTATAAAGCTATCTTGGCATGCCTTTTCATAACATTTCATATATATATACACACACATAAAAAATTTTATTTGTTTTTAGGTAAAAACTACCTCCATCTTCCTAAGCACAACTCCAGCACACGCAACACAGACAAGCAATTGCACAGAAGAGCCTGCTCAGCTCACAGACAAAGCACGCCTAGCGCATAGCAATCTCTGGGGAGTTGTCCCATAAAGCTATCAAAGTCCCTCTAAGCACAAGCAAAATGACTTTTTGAAGGCTCAGAATGGGCTGAACTCTCCTGGGCCTGAATAGGAAAGGAAAAAGACATATCCCTACCAGAAATATAATCCCTCTGTGTAATTTCAGGTCTCTGCTCTGAATCCCACTGGAGACAGAGAAGCGATAGATGCTATTACTGCAGGGGTTGTGACTCAGGGGCTTCCTCAGCCACTTCCCAGGCTTGCAGCTGCCTGGGCGGGGGGGGGGCAGCAACACAGGGAAGCCACCACAGGAGAGCGCAGCTGCGGTGTCCACGTTTCACATGCCTGCCTGCTGGCGTCAGGTAGGGCTCAGCAATGCAGGAAGCTGGACTCCAGCTCTCCCAGATTACAAACACTGAGGCCACATGATATAAAGTGCTGTCTGATATGAATTTGCAGAGTTGGCTCAAGTTTCCTGAAAGCAATATAAAAAAAATATTGAATGGACTTTGTCTAGCAAGACTTTAGCCAAACAAAGTATTATCCTGCAGCCAGCAGTTAAAGCGTGAGGCTGGAGGAATACGTAAGCTCTTGTTCATTCAGCAGAGATGCTATTGCAAGCCCTGGACTGCAGAGTCCAGGAAGCATGGACAAGGGGAAGCCAATACTGGAGAGAAAAAGGCAGTGCTTTTTGGCAAATATCAGTGTCCTCCCTGGAGGTCCTCAGGTTGGACGGTGGTTTACAAAATCCATTACTACAGTTGAGACAGGTTCTTTTCAACACACTGGCTTGTACTGCTTTTAGCGCTGGCATGTGCTATAGGAAACTCCATGGCATACACAGACCAGTTGAACTACAGCCCCAGGTCTGCATCCAAATTAAAATCCCTCTTCTCACACAACTGTGAGTGAAGGGGGTTCCCCCGCTGCTGCCACACTGCCATCTGTCCCGTGTGCTGCCCAGCTGCCACCCACAGTGCCGATCCATGCTCTGGTCAAACCTCTCACACCACCTGCAGTAAAGTTGCCCACATTAAGTCTATGCCCTTAAAGAAATGGTCTGATTCTCAGTGCAGCTCAGCACCACCGCCTGCCTGAGGTCAGTGCAGTCCTCCCTCTCAGCTCCCTCCATGCTGTGCCTCCTTTTACCTTCATCCTCAGTGTTTTGTTTCCTCTTTTTCCTGGATTTTGAGTTCTTCTTGTTTTTCAGATCCACAAGCTCCTTGATGCGCTGGGCAACTGAAAATTCAAAAGAGGCTCTGGATTAATAATGTGGAATGATAAAATACTGAAGCCCTAAACTGCCCTTAGACATGGCAGCCAGCCATGAGGAGGTCTGCTCAGGGAAAGGTCCTGTACCACAGCCAGCTCCAAACACACCTGAGTGAGGGGTGCAGAACATCCCTCAACTTCTTAAAATGGCCAAATAATTGAGAAGGGGCTCCAGGCAGCAAGCTTATACCTAAATAAACGTACTGCCTAAATACCACCAGAAGGAACAATACACTCAAATAGTTCAGCTTAATTCTCCTTTCTGCCTGGACCCTGGTTCTGGCAGGGTCATTTTTCACTCCTGGGCCAAGTGTAGCTGGTGGGAATAGTTTTGGGTAGAAGTGACAAGCATCTGGGATCCTCACGAAAACCCAAACCAGTGCTGAACATTCAGCAGTTCAGTGAAGGAACCCCACATTAAGGCTACAAGCATGAAACCAGAAGGCAAAGGTTGGCATTGCACCACTGCTGCCCCTAGGACCCCCCTCCACTGTCGGGCTCACTAGCAGGGGCAGAGAGGTTCTGGGGCAGAATTTCTGCACCTGCCCTGGAGATCTGTGGGGGCTTTAACCTGCCTTTGAAGCCCCAAGTGGAAATAGGTGCTCTGGTTTCTCGCCTGAGACTGGACAAGACACAGCAAGCACTGCTGAAATAGTGACAAATCAGCCAATAAATACTCTCCAGGCTGGCACTTGGCTTTTTTTTTTCCCCACAGGATGCTATAGCAACTTAAAATTGGAGTAATAACTGAATATATTCTGGGCTGGTCCCCAAGGCTTCTGAAAGACAGATAAATCGCATCTATTCACAACAAAAGCCAGTGCCCTTCAGGATCCCCAACTATTTGCCAAGCTAAGGCCTGTTCATAATGTTTGCAACATCTCCCTTAAAAAATTCTGTATTAACATTAATATTTTAAAAAATTTTAAAATCTTAAAAAAAAATTTTTTTTTTTTGCCTGCTTTAAGGAACTTTGAAGTAAATCATGTCTTCAGAGAACTCAAAGGAACTCTGCCCTCGGTGGGCTCAAATCAGCTCTTTTCAGTACTGATGCTGCCATGCTGATCAGTGAGATGAGAACAGCCTAGGGCTCATCTAGGGCTGGCATTTCTTTGCCAGACACAGGTGAGAACTGCAAGGAGAGGAGCTGGTTCATCCCACCAAAGAAGGATGAACTCACCCAGCACACGGTGCTCTCACTGACAGAAACCACAGCACAGGCTGGTGACTACCCATTTTTTTTAAAAAACAGACAACCCTGAATAAGTGGCACAACCCACCAGAATGCTGCTGGAGACAGAGTGGGTAAGCGTGAGGCACTTACTGTTTTCATCACTGTCAAGGTGGCGATAAATGTAACCTTCCAGGTAAGACTGAAATTTGGGTGATGGGGAGAAAAAGGCCAGGCTGATGGCCATCAGTTCCCAGCCCCATGCCAGACTTCGGTAGCATGTATTATCTGTTGTCTGCCGGATCAGTTGTATGTAGAGCTCATCCCGTAAACCTTGCATGCTCCAGCACTTAGTGACTGTGACCAATGCCACGTGGTTCCGGTCCATGCGAGTCTGACGATCTCCCATGTAGCTCTGCACTAGTTTGAACATCTCACATGCCTCTTTTTTGATAGTGCGGTTGCTAGTGATGAGCATTGGCTTTTTGATAGAGCCGCCATTCCAGGACAGCATGTTGGAGATGGAGATCCTTCGGCGGAAGATGCCCTGCGTGTGCATGTTCAGGTTTTTAGAAGCCCAGTCTGCCATGCTGCTCTGAGAGATGGGCTTCCGTAGGGTATTGTAAGGGAAATGATATCCTATGCAGCTGCCAGGCTGGCCGCTGCTCTCCTGCTTGGGGTCCAACTCTATTGTCCCGGGCTGCAATGGAAAACAGACGTGTTAAAAACAGCTTAGGTAACTCTTTACCCTGCTAGGAAAATTATCAACGGTGAGTCATGAAGCTACCAGCAACTGCGAAGTGGTGAATCTGTATAAAACATGATTTTGTGCAGAATCGGTGTCTGACATCTGTAGTTCTTGCAGAGCCTGGCTGGCACAGCTGCACACTGATGCTGTCCCCAAGGGAAGTGTTGGGACGTGGAGTAACAGGGCTGATTGTCCAAGTTGTCCCAGAGCTCTGGGGGACAGCCCAAGCAGGAGAAGGGCTGACTCCCAGAGCAGGAGTACAGCTCTGTGGCACCAAGCACACACCAAGGAGCCAAGTTTCTTCCCATTCTTTATCTCTTAGTTCCTGTGGAGCCACAGGAGCCCAGGAGGAGGGTGGGGAACACCAGGAGGTGGCAGAGACTAGACAGCCACAGCACTGTCAGCACTGTTTCCTTCTCGCCTTTACCCTTTGTGGCCCCTACAATTCCATACCTGGTTCCTGCCTTTACTATTTTTGCAAGTTCTAGCAAAAAGAAAAAAAAAAAGAAAAAAAAAAGACAAAACCAAATCAACATGGCTAGTGACCATCAGGAGCTGCTGAGCATTGGGCAGGCTGTGCCTGGACAGCCTCTGCACTGAGGCATTCAAAACATGTATCTCAATTCTACCATGACCTTCCTAATGGAAATACTGGCCAGACACACAAACAGGACAGGAGAAGCTAAGAGTGGCACAGCGGAGCATGGGCACAGCTCTTTTGATGGCAAGGCTGTGACGCAGATAGGATAAATCGTGTTTGAGTCAGTGAAGTGAAAGAGACCAGATATCTGTGTCAGCCAAATTCCACCACCAACAGACCTGGCTCTCACCATACTCTACAGACACAGCACGACCTCCTGCTGAACAGGGCCTGGTCCTCCGTGTCTGTGGGGAAGAAACAGGCTGTTGGCTACAGACCCAGTGCTTCTGCGAGTACCGCTGCACAGGTCTCGGGGACATCTCTAGGATGGGCTCCCTACCATGTTTTCCTATCCAAGACAGACATAACCTTCCCCAAATTCAGTCAGAATTGTTCACAAGCACTGGGCTGTTTTTTCTTCTCAGAGAACTAGGGACAGCTGCTCCCCACCTGCAGTCTGCAGTGATCAAACTCATTTGCTTCAGGGACAAGTTCACTGATCACAAGTTTACAGAGATAAGCAGCAGAGACAAAGACCTTCCTCCCTCCCAGACTTTGTATGCAGTTTTTACATGCAGCCTTTGTCCATCCTTCCTCTCCAGTGATCCCTACGGATAACTACATAATTAGAGCTTTGGTAGTACTGATCCCAAGAAAATGATGTGTAATAACTACCTGTGAGAATAAGACACTTATTTTGCCCATTCAGAATTCTCTGTATTGGATGGAATTGGCAGCCTGGGATACATATTGAACTCAAACACCCAACAAGTTGTTTTAGGAAACAGACTTTTTTGTTAGAATTGAAATTCCCACATACAGCAACTAAGGGCTAAACAGCCCACACTTCACTCTGCCTTCTCCAAGATCTCCAGCAAGTAGGAAAAACCCAAACAAGATAATGTCAAGGTTTTTGTTTTTTAAAGGAAGACAAAGGAACAGAAATCCTGTAAATTTTGTTTTTGCAGTAGAAAAAGTGAAATAAAACATTCATTTTCTTTCTTTGCAGATCACCTTTAACTTGCATGCCATACGGTATTCTGGTCCTGGCCTACAGTCAACCCCAAAATACACATTAGTTCTTCAATGATTAGAGCAGAGCAAGTCAGTGTTTCCTTCTTAGTAAGGAGGAACTGCTGAACTCACGACAGAGACTTGTGCGGTCCAGCCCTTCCTTATCTTACACCAAACATGTACCTACATGTGGATGACAGGATTAGCGCACATCACACTCCACCTCTTATTGCCAGCCTGGGGCACAATCATTTCTCCTGCCTTTCTACTTTGTTTTGTTTTTTTATCCCTTGAATTACGCCCCTACCTCCTCACCCTCTGAATTCACTCAACATGCTGCCTAAAAATCCCTGCCTGCAGTTCTTCTCTGCCATCTCCATCCTCAGTCTCCTTCAATCCACCCCCCATACCCAGGGTTGGTTTTCCTCCTACCACCCTAATTGCTCCTTCAGCATGTTACTTCTGAGGATGCACCTCCTCATAGTCTCTAGAAGTTCAGCAGGCTCTTGGTTCTCTCCTCTTTTCTCTCTAGAGTTTATCTCTCAAATCTTGTTCACACCACTACCCAGCTATTATCTTTGTGCTGACAGTACACATCCACCTCTGCCCAGCCTGTCCTAGAACTTCTGCCCACCCTCCTTGGATAACACATTTCCTCATCTCCTGATTCTCCTCTCCATCACACAGGCCCAAGCACAGGACATCACTGGTTACTCAAGCCATACACTGCCATTTTCAGGCGAGGCAGTGATTTTGCTGCCATATTCTCGGCAACCTCCTTGCCTCCTTACTTGGACTCTTACATCTCAGAGTATTTCTGTAAAGAGAGTATTTATTTATTGACTTATTGCCTTTACTACATCATCCATCTCCTTACATCTTCCACTGTATTCTCCTTCATCATCCTCCTCCATGAATTATTCTTCTTCACTTCCAAGGCTATTCACAGCCTATCCCCAACCCACCATCTCTTGTGCATAATCAAGACATCAAGTCTCAGCTCTCCCCATTAATGCAGTGAGGTGCAACGCATCCTGAAGACTGGATAGCTGTCTTCCAACAAGTCTAAAGAGGCTGTGAAATGAAATTGCTGAACTATTAACTGTAACATGTGAGTCGTGTAAACTCAAACTGGCCCTGTGCCTGAAAAATGGAAAACATGGGAACATGACATCAGTTTTTAAAAGGGTTTCAGGTGAAAGCAAGGCACTATCGATGAGAAATTACAATAAAGAGGAGAACGCACACACACAAATCTGATACAGCTGGGAGGTGTCAGCCTGTCTTTTCTCTAAAAGTTACACCTCACAGGTCTACTAGAGCAATCTGAAATGGTCAAAGAGCTTTGCCAAGTTTCTTCATGAAAGGTCGTGGATTAGTGAACAGCAGAAAAGACAGAACAGAGGGTTAAAATAAACAGTCACTTTTCAGGCCGGAGGATTATTATCAGCTGTGCCTCGCAGAAGAGATGCAGAGATTCAGGCTGTTCAGCAGGAGTGAAATAACTGGAAGAGTGAGTAAAGAGAAAAAGGACAAAACCTTCACAGGACATAAAATTACCTATGTAGAACCCAAATCTGAACTAACACCATGAAGCAGGAGGTTCCTTCAAATCCAAATAGGAGAAAAGATGGTAGATTAAATTCTGCAGAAGTACTGTGTTATAGAGAAAAACTACTCCAGTTGTGCAGGCACACTAATGGAATTTAAAATACCTATTTCCAACAAGAAGATGCTAGAGTCGCTGTCACCCGTTTTCTGAATATTTCCATTCAATGCTCAGGAATGATCGGTAGGGAGAACAGAATATGAGGAACTACTAGAAAAAGGAGAGAGAAAAAACGAGCAAAAGAAAATGCTGCCATGTGGCCATGCGAATCCTGACGCCTGCGTCCTGTACCCCACCAATTCTGGCCATCACAGCTCAGAAACGACATGTGAGGGCAAGGGCTACCGAAGAAGACACGAGTGCCAGTAAAATGATCAGGCAGTAGATTTACCCAAATAACACAGCAGAGCTACCCGCAGCGCTGAGCGCTTGCTGGACAGGAGCCCCTCCACAATTCCCCCTCCTCTCACACCACTGGCCTGAAATGGGGTCTCCGCCTGCAAAGCTGTGAAGCTTTGTGACCCGTTTGCTATTCTGCAGGCACAGACATGTTCTGCCTGCAGCACATCCACTAAACCCACCCAGTAGCAGACCAGGTACTCAGCCCTGCACCGCGACAGTCCAGCAAAGGCGTGAGATTTAACCCGGGGTAGATAGGGATGTACCTGGGAGGAGCGGCGTGTAGCACCTGACGAAGCCAAACTTGTCTGGCTGGTTACATTCTTTTCTAAAGAATCTATTTTCTCAAAAGTCCTCTTCTGCCTCACTGTGTCCTGTGGAGCAGCCACATCGTTGGGAAGACTGCCCCTGCTCTCCAGGCTCTGTCTATAGAGAGACCTATTACTAGCCGAGACGTCGTCCCTTGAGCCCCGGCTGATGCATTTTTTCAAGTGGTCAGACTGAAATCTGACTTTGCTGCTCTCTGCCTGGATGCCACTCTCCAGACTTTCGGCATCAAGGCTAGCTTTGCTTCCCCTGCAAGCTGCTGACCTGCCCACCACAGCACGCATCTCGGCAATCAGCTTATCATTCAAAGCCGTGAGCTCACTGCTGCTGCCCACAGAGCCAGGTCTTCCTTGACCTGTCCCTTGCCTCCTTCCTTTCCTTTTTCTCAAGCTTGGAGAAGGGCCTGTTGAATAACCAGAATCCTGATGGCTTATACCAGTTGGGTACTCTTGAGTTTGCAGGCTGTTCTGCCGACTGTGATGGGCTTCCATGTTCTTGAGGACATTGGCTTCCAAGATCCTCCAAGACTGCTTGAAGCTGTCCTTTGAAGTAAGCTGACCAGGCAGTTTAGAAGAGGCATCAGCCGCTGCAGCAGAAGAGTGGGAGAGTTTGGAAGACTGGTCAACATTGACCATGTGTTTTATATATTCTCTGCCTGCTGGGCTGTATTCAGTGGAGGAAGGATTTCTTGCATGTTTCTTTGCAGCTTGCTGCTGTTGCACACCTGGATGCTGTAACAATTTGGTTGGTTGCAGCTGCTTTTTTAAGCTATTGCTTGGTGACCTTGGTGGAGACATCCCACTCATACTGACACTTTCAGTGTCCATATCTACTGGTGGCTCATCATAAATTGGAGACTCTACAGATGGCTCATCATATATAGGTGCAGGGGAGGCATACTTGGGGGATGCAGGCTGGGAGGTTCCTGTCTGACTCCTTGGAGGTGTTTGAGAAGTTGGACCATTCATCAGCACTAGGCAAAACCCACCATTCTCCGTCTTTTTGATCTGCATAGACTGTTTTGTTTCTCCTGTAGGCGTTTGCTTTGTGGCTCCAGGGTTCTGGGACATGGATTGAGGCTGAGCGTATATGGCTGGTTTTGGAAGAGATTTTTGGCTGTTGGCCTCTGGAGCACTCTGCAGCTGAAGCGAACTGTGTGAAGAGCTCTGTATGTGCCTCAAACTGTTCACTTTGACCAGCATGGCTGCTTTAGTGCCTGGTAGAGGCTGCCAGTGGGTAGGAGTCTCCCTAAAGGAAGAAAGATACAAATACAGGAAATTATTTAAGAATTACATTAACTGAATTATCCTTTACTACCCAAATACCAGACTGTTAGTCTTAAAGTGTCTGGAGATTCCCCAACCAGTTATATCAGCTCCTCATTGTTTTTTCCTGGAGATCCCCCTTCCCAAAACAGAAACACATCATTGTTACACATGATAATTTTCTGAGTCATGAACAGCAGAACGAGATGAAACAAGTTCGTCATACTATAACCTGTCTGGTATCAGCAGCACTGAGATAGGAAACAACCTATGTTTCCCAAGGCTCATTAGCTAGCACAGCACCCAGAATGACCAGTAAGCTATTCTGGACCACTCAAGCAGTGAATTGGAAAATAATCCTAAGCCTTTGGATTGTTAAACTATGATGACAGTCCTTCCAGACTAGGTTATTTTTTTGATCTAAGTTTCCAAATGCATGTTTATTTTGCAGAAGAACCTAGGAGGTGCATGGGAGGTGTACGGGAGCAGATGTCCGTGGCTCACAGGATGTGTGTTACACTCCCACACAACACACCAAGCCTCTGTGTAGAGCATCCTCCCAGTCCGGTCCAGATGCCCTCAGATCTGGTTACCTTGGCCAAACCTACTGGCTCTGCTCAGCTCTCATGGCTGTGAAATCCTCCGCTGCTGGGAGTATCCTCTGACCCGTGGTGGTACTCCAGATCCACCACAACCCGACATGTCCACTGCAATACCCCAGTCCCAAAGGTGCATTCTGCAGTGTAATCACAACCTGCTGTCAGGATGTGGCTATAGCTGGTCTGTACTTGTGAGCTCTGAGGAAAAGGGAATGGAAAGGCTGTTAAACCAGCCTGAGCCTCCAGGTCTTCAAAGGCACTGCTGTCCCCAGGAAGGTGCCCTTGAAGATGCCCCATTTTGTGCCCCCTCCCACCCCCCCATGTATCTGGTACCAGCCATCACTGGGTAAGACCTGAGGGTGCGCTGCGCATGTCCTGTCTGCAATAGGAGATGTTCCCATAACACTTTCACATCAATTTTGCTCTGTTTGAATCTTAACACTAGTTCCCCATCCCACACCGCTGACATGTCCTGTGTGGCCCCTGTATTGGCAGACAGACCCATCTCCACCATATGCCCATGGCAGCCTCTTAGTGATGCTATCCCCTGCTTGTACCTTCCCCACCAACCCCCTAGATACCCAGACATCCCAACCCTCTTCCGTTCTGCTCCGGCTCTCCAGAGACCTTTCACCTGCCAGGTCCCAGCCCCCTCCTTCAGCACAGCATCCCTGGGGGTGCTCTGCCTGTCATCCCTCCCGTGGCTCTCCCACCAGCAGGATGCATCTACACGCACTCTGCTCTCCTCACTCCCCAACAGGGCACGTCTGCCCCACAGCAGCAGCCCCACACCCAATATGCCACATCCACTCCCACTCCTCTCCTAAGGGAATGGCGTGCCACTTCCCCATCCACTGCTTACCATATTTTTGGCAAAACATGCTCTCTGACAGCACTGCGTCACTGTGAATCCCACCTTGGCACGGTGGCACCGGGAGAGGCACGGGTGAGGCTGGCACTGTGGGCGCAGCAGCTGGCTCCCGGCCAGGGTCCAAAGGCCCCCACTGCCCTCTGGCTGCCCTGCGCTGCACGACTGCCTTTGCAGGGCCTGGCTCCTTTCCCATGACACATATGTGTCTCCGCCTCATGCAACTACCCAGACCGGAAAGGGTTTAAGAAAGAGCCACCGTCCTCTGCTTCTTATCCTGGGGTCCACCTTGCTCTGGGGACTTCCCCCAGCATCTCCCGCTAAGGCACAAAGAGTTTTATTTTAAGGGAGCTCCTGATACTATTTCAAGATGGACGTGCCAGCACCACGAGGAAGGACTGTCCCCCAGCCACCACCTCCTGCTCACAGTGTCACAGCCCAGAACTGACCCGAGCCCTGCCCCAAGAGTGGTTGCTTGGGAAACACCAAGAAATTTGGGATTGGCCCCCTTCCACCTGCTGAAGCTGCCATCAGGCACAGTCCCTGCTCTCCCACTCCTGTTCTGCCATCAGTGGCTTGTCCTCTGTGTGCTTCTTCCCGGAGGCACGATGCCTGGAGCAGGGGGGTGACCACCAGCAGCACCGAGCGAGGGCACGGGCAGGTAACAGCCAGTGGTGACAGCAGGATGGGGATGGCATTTGTGAGGACACACACAGCCCTGCAACCCAGCAGGCATCCCTCCCTGGGGGCTGCAGGGACCACTCCTTGCACTGGTGCGTCCCTCCTGCATGCGGCCAAGCCCCGATCCCAAGCATGGGCACTGCTGAAGACCCGGTTGTTCTTCAAAGAGCTCCTGAACTAACAGGAAGAACAAGAGCAGCAACATTTGGTAGGCTTTATAAATGAGCATTTCTGACACCCCTCAACCTACCCTTCTGCTTGGCTGTACCTGCAGCTTATTTCATGGCAGGCAAATGAGACTGGCAAAGAGCCGTGTCAAGGACAAGCAGGACAGAGCCGCTCACGGGCTCCTGACTCGGCAGACAGGCCAGGAGTGATCGCATGGGAGTGATTTTAGCTCAACGTTACAGCCAGAGCAGCAGTGCATCTGGACCAGCACTATCCAGCTGTCAGGTGCTAGAGGAGAAGAGCCGCAGCCCATCAGCGCAGCAGCCCCTGAGCTGCAGGCATATCCCCCTGCCTTAAGAGATCTCCAGCTGTAGCAGGGTTGGAAAATAACACTGCACTCCCCAGAAAGGCACTGGACCCCACGTACCATGAGCCACCCCCCGAGGTTATTCCCTTTGCCTGACCTACAACACCGCGCCTCCAGCCAGCTCCATGCACAACTGAACCACCCGCTCAGCCAAGGCTTGGCAGACCCACCTCCGTCAGGCACGGCACAACCAGATTCGTTCCCCCGCGCAGGCTCAGCTTGTGCCGGTACTGCCCGGCATCGGCAGGCCCACCAGTGCTTGCTGCTCTGGCATTCACCAAACCCCCGCCAATCTGGAGTGGCAGGAACTCAGCCCAAAGCTCTGCCACCTCCTCGCTTAGCTCTGGGCTGCAGCGAGGAGCCTCTCCCTGCCGGCACAGCAGGCAGCTGCACCACCTCCTGCCCGATCAGTCGTATCAGTGCCTGTCCTGATTTGCACCCACGCCGCAGTGCTGGGCGTGTCCCAATCTGTCCCTGCTCAGGTGCGGGGCTGGGCATCTGAGCAGTGCCACCAGCCCGGCCTCCGGACACAGGCTCCAACCCCAGCATGACATTACGATTTTTAGGGTCCTGTGGGACCCCAGCTGGTGACAACCTCCCCGCCCTGAATCTGTGAAAAAGAGCAAAGCCCAGATTTTGGCCCTCAGATGAGCAACGAGGGTCTTGATCTGGAAAAGAAAAGGGGGTGCTGTGCTTATGGCCTCCTGCAGAGGACAAGCTGCCTACCTGCAACCCAATGCCAGCCAGAGGGCAATGGGTGCCCCAAACTGCGACTGCTTCTCGCGGGAGAAAGGCATCCCACACCTCAGCCCTGCCCAGGACGGGAGAACGGGGCTGGGCCGCACGGGCAGGACATGGCGGGGAGCTGCAGTAAGCGCCGCACCAGCACAAGGCTCTCCCTGCTCCACGGATGCCCCAAGACCAGCTGGCAGGGCAGCAGGACAGGTTAGACAGACAGCCACGGCAAGGCATTAAGGCAAGGGGTTCTGCCGCAAGCAGCAAGTGTCCCCACAGCAGGTTTTTGGCACTTGGAGTCTGCGCCCCAACAGGCAACAGGGCTGGAGAAATGGGCTCTGCTGTCTCACATTGCCTCCTTCAGGCTGAGGGGCAAAGCTTGTGCTGGGACCCTGCCCACCCCAGACTGTTTCAGACCAACCACTGCAAACCCTTGGAGCCGGCAGAGCCCAGCAGCGCTCAGGCAGCTCTCACGGGATGACAGCACGGGGACCTTCTGCATGACAGCCACACAGGGGCGGCTGAGCAGGGTGGGCGGCAAAGGTGCAGTCAGAGGTGGGAGACAAGCAAGGCCACCGTGCCACCGCTCCTCCCCAGTTGCAACTGGGGATGCGAGGACTGGTCCAGGTACCCAAGCATCTGCCAGGGCTTCCTTGGTACCTGCTGGGGTGCCCCTCTGCCCGCTGTGTGCCCACGGGCACTCCTACTTCAAGGAGAGGGTACTGTACCCAGGAGCTTTGCACTCAGGCACATTCCTCATGCAACAGCAGTGTTCTTGCATGGCTCCGCCAGGATATCCAGGGGGGTCTCAGAGGGCTGGAGGAGACATGGGAGCTGTCCTACTCCAGTATCACTGAGGGCAGAAGGAG
Source organism: Morus bassanus (assembly GCA_031468815.1). NCBI lineage: Eukaryota > Metazoa > Chordata > Aves > Suliformes > Sulidae > Morus > Morus bassanus. Next base: position 25,281,496 of record CM062575.1, on the reverse strand, counting down.
TCAAGCTCCAGCCTGACCGCAGCCAGCACGCTCCCCCTGACCAGGAAGTTTGTAAGTCAACGTGATGGAGAAGTGAAATCCCTAAACACATGCCGTATCCCACTTCACCTGTCAGTCCCATCCCAGACACAACATGCCAACTCCAGCCTCCCCAGCTGCCAGAGATCAGAGGAAAGAGATACCACTGCAGAAAAGAAAAGGCTTTTTTTGAAAGAACCATTTCCAGAGCCATGAACAATCTCTTGCGGCCACGTCTGGATACAGCTTCCCTCGACTATCCCCAGGCTGCTGAAAAGACTGAGCAGAGGAGAACAGGGACTTCCTGACTTCCCAGCACTGAAAAAGGTTCAGCCTCATGCTTCTGAACAGTAAAAGCCCTGACAGAAAGCAAAGCCAGTGGTGGAGAAATGTCCCAACACAGCCTCTTGGCCATGCTCTTCAGCCACCAGGAGAGATGCTGCCGAGTCCCCTGAGACAATTCCTTTGAGGAATGCTTTCAAGTAGCTCCAATATAAACACTGCAGCCCGGCACTGGCTTTCCCAGCCTGCACCCAGCTCCAGCAGGCCCAGCAGATCTGGCAGGTCTTCCCAGGCTCCAGAGCTCCATTGTTTGCTCTTCCCTCCCAGGAGTCTAGAGAAAAGGTCCCACACCTCAGCTCCGCCCTTTCCAGCACTCGTTTTCCTGGTGCTTTGACAGAGGCAAATGAACAGTGATATCTGTATTTCAGCAGCACTGCTGCTGCTGCCTCCAGTGCCCATGCTGGCGGTAGGGATGGAGACCCCATGGAAGCAACCCACCCAAACCCAGGTCTACATGGCCCCAAGGAAAGCTATGCAGACACATGCAAAGCACGTTGTGTTTGTGTACCCTGCACCAAGGCCAGCGGCATAAGAAGGAAAGAAGCCTGTTTTAGGAATCCTGATGGTGTTTCTTGCCTGATTATAAAGAACTTTAATATTAGCATTACTTACACTGGGCCTCAAGAGATGTAAGCCCGTGATGAGGCAAACCACACTTGGAAGAGCCAGAGGTACCCTCACAGCCACCTTCACAGGCTTCACAACACATGTCCCCTCTAACTCCCCTTCCAGCACACCTTCCTGGCACGGTGAGACCAAGCCCCTTCTCCCTCCCAGCCAGGATGCTGAGCCATAGGGAAGGTGGGTGAGGAGGGGACGGGCAGCACAACCTGCTGCCCACGCAGAAGGGACCCACACCTCTTCTGCCGTGGGGGATGGGATGCTCCTAGGGACAGTAGATTTCTACCTGCAGGACTTTGACATGCATTGTCATTGCAAGGGGAACCTCAGAAACCCCACTCTGAAACAAGTTCCTGACCTTGGGAGAACCACGGAAAGAGGAGGAAAAGGGGTGGTCTGCACAGAGAGCAGGGCTGGGGACAGCAGAGCCCACTCACGGCCCTGACCTGTGGCATGCCCAAATGCTGCAGACCAGCACAATGGCTGCGCTCAGCGCTCCACTGTGCCCAGCCCTTTCTCACCCCCAAGGTGAGAGCTCTGGCAAACCCCAGCGCAGCTGCAGCAGCTCATAAGATGCTTCTAAAACACTACTGGCTGCTTTCAGCCCCAGGCTGGTCTCACGGTCCCCAAGGGAACACGTCCATCCTTTGCAGAGCTTTCCAGCATGTGAAAGGATCTTTTGGGCCCCATCTCCCCTAGAAAGAGTTTGTCTTCCTTCCTACTAGGATCCCAGGTGCTCGGGAGGGGTCTGGAGCTGTAAGGCAGGTGCTGCCCACTGTCCTTGCTCCAGTGAAGGAGGAGCAGAGCCAGCATTGGGCTGGGCAGCCCCAGGAAGTGTAGCCCAAAACCAACATGGGTGCAAGAGCATGTGCAGAAGAGCTTCCCCAGGAGGCTCCAGGGGTCGCAGCAGCATCTCCCCTCAGCAAGCAGCTGCAATTTCCCCGGGGGGCGGGGGTTGACGTCCCCGTGCCACCCGGAAAAGACAAGGGCCAGTGTCTAGGAAAGGCTGCTCTGCACTGGTGCACTTTAGAGAGCTGAAAGAGCAGCAGCGAGCAGTGGGGCAGTGAGGGAGAGGGTGGGATCGGCAGGTAGATGGACAGAAAGAGGAGCAAGGAGCAGCAGTACAGCACCCGCCTGGCCATGGAGCGCCTCCACTCCACTTGAGGCTGTTGAGAGCAGCAAGCAGAGGGTTTGGCAGTACTGAGATGTGGCAGTGGGCACAGCAGATTTAGCAGTGCTGATAGAAGGCACAAGAGAGGAAGGGTGGGAAAAATCAGTCTGCTAAAAAGAAAAAAAAAACCTCAACCACAAAGAATTAAAAGTATTACTGAAGAAAGGATGAAATCCCTTCCCCCAGCTCTCTGTGGCATGTGCTTGCTGGAGGCCCCTCTTGGGGACCACGCTGGTCTCTTCTGGCCTCTCCATCTATCATGGGATGACAAACACAAAGGGAAGAAAAACAAATCTTTTGTGCTGCCATCAGAGACAAAAGTGAAACCATCTTGGGTGCAGGTACCTATAAAGATATCAAATACTACCAACAACACTCGAAGTATTCACCCTCTGTTTATACAGCTGTATCCCTGCCGAGGGAAGGAAGAGGACACACTTATGTTTGTCTTTGGCAACAATGCAGACAACAGAGCTGACAGGCTTAGTGTGCTTTTGCTGTTATTAGACCAGACACCCCAGCAAGGGCATTAGATCCCACCTGGGAACACTTGCTTTGGTCTCAGCTCTTTGCGCACGCTTTTACAAGGTAGCAAAAGGCAAGAAATCTCCCCTCAGGTGTCAGACTCTGGTAGGAAAATTGTTCTCTGCACTACAACCAGACATGCAACCCCTGCTCACAAACAGGACTGACGACACATGATGGATGTGCAAGGAAATAGTGCTCAGTCTCCTGCTTCCAAGAAAGCAGCTTCCACAGGCAAATGCTGTCAGCTTACTGGTGTGAGGATCTGGAAGAGTGTAGCATGTCCAAGCAGCCTGTTAGCTCCCAAGCGAGCGGCCACTCTCACCTTTCCCAGAGCTTGCCCTTCAGCAGAGTTTCTTGCAGGCTCAAAGCATCCCAAGGCTGCTGCAAAAACTTGGGCTCAGGATCACAGAATCACAGAATGGCAGGGGTTGGAAGGGACATCTGGAGATCATCTCGTCCAATCCCCCTGCTTGAGCAGGTACACCCAGAGCAGGGGGCACAGCACTGCATCCAGGCAGGTTTTGAATGTCTCCAGAGAAGGAGACTCCACAACCTCTCTGGGCAGCCTGTTCCAGTGCTCTGTCACCCTCACAGTAAAGAAGTTTTTCTTCATATTCAGGTGGAACTTCCTGTGTTCCAACTTGTTCCCATTGCCCCTCGTCCTGTCATTGGGCACCACTGAAAAGAGTCTGGCCCCATCTCTTGGCACCCACCCTTTAGGTATTTATAAGTACTGACTAGATCCCCCCTCAGTCTTCCCTTCTCCAGGCTGAACAAACCCAGGTGTCTCAGCTTTTCCTCAAAAGAGAGATGCTCCAGTCCCCTGATCATCTTCGTAGCTCTCTGCTGGACTCTCGTCCTTCTTGAACTGGGGAGCCCAGAACTGGACGCAGCACTCCATGTGGCCTCAATAGGGTAGAGTAGAGGGGGAGGATAACCTCCCTTGACCTGCTGGTCACACTCCTTTTCATGCACCCCAGGATACCGTTGGCCTTCTTGGCCACAAGGGCACAGTGCTGGCTCATGGCCAACCTGCTGTCCACCAGCACTCCCAGGTCCTTCTCAACAGAGCTGCTTTCCAGCAGCTCAACCCCCAACCTGTACTGGTGCATGGGGTTGTTCCTCTCCAGGGGCAGGACCTTACACTTGCTTTTGTCGAATTCCATGAAGTTCCCCTCGGCCCAGCTCTCCAGCCTGTCCAGGTCTCGCTGAATGGCAGCAGAGCCTTCTGGCGTTATCAGCCACTCCTCCCAGCTTGGTATCATCAGCACACTTGCTGAGGGCACACTCTGTCCATGTGTCCAGGTCATTGATGAATATATTGAACAGGACTGGACCCAGCACAGACCCCTGGGGAACACCGCTAGTTACGGGCCTCCAGCCAGACTCTGTGCAGTTGATCACGACCCTCTGAGCTCTGCCATTCAGCCAGTTCTTAATCCACCTCACTGTCCACTCATCTAACCCACATTTCCTAAGCTTATCTATGAGGATGTTATGGGAGACAGTGTCAAAAGCCTTGCTGAAGTCGAGGTAAACAACATCCACTGCTCTCCCTTCATTGACCCAGCCAGTCATGCCATTATAGAAGGCTGTCAGGTTGGTCAAGCATGATCTTCCCTTGGTGAATCCATGTAGACTACTAACCTTCTTTTCCTCTACATGCCTGGAGATGACCTCCAGGATGAACTGTTCCATTGCCTTTCTGGGGATGGAGGTGAGGCTGACTGGCCTATAGTTTCCCAGGTCCTCCTTCTTGCCCTTTGTCCTCAGGTACCTCTCCTGTCCTCCATGACCTTTCAAAGATGATGGAGAGTGGCTTAGCAACAGCATCCACCAGCTCCTTCAGCACTTGTGGGTGTATCCCATCAGGGCCCATGGATTTGCGAGGATCAAGTTTGCCTTGGTGATCTCTGACCCAATCCTCCTCAGCCAAGGGGAAGTCTTCCTTTCTCCAGATTTTCCCTCTCTCCTCTGGGGGCTGGGATGCCTGAGGGCCAGCCTTAGCAGCAGACTGAAGCAAAGAAGGCGTTCAGTAACTCTGCTTTCTCTGCATCCTGCATCACCAGAGCACCCACCTCATTCAGCAGCAGGCCCACGGTTTCTCCAGTCTGTCTTTTATTACTGATGTATTTAAAGAAGCCCTTCCTGTTACCCTTGACATCCCTCGCCAGATTTAATTCCAAGTGGGCCTTGGCCTTCCTCATCGCATCTCTCCATACCCTGACAATGTTCCTATATATTCCTCCCGAGTGGCCAGTCCCTTTTTCTACATACTGTAAATCTCCTTCCATTTGAGTTTTTCTAGAAGCTCTTTGCTTATCCATGCGGGCCTCCTGGCTCCTCTGCTTGGCTTCTTTCTCATAGGGATGCACCGATCTTGAGCTTGGAGGAAGTGGTACTTGAGTATTGACCAGCTTTCTTGGACCCCCCCTACCTTGTAGAGCCCTAACCCATGGGATTCCTCTAAGCAGGTCTTTGAAGAGGCCAAAGTTAGCTCTCCTGAAGTCCAGGGTTGTAATCCTCCTTGTCACCCTGCTTCTACCATGCAGGATCCTGAACTCCACTATCTCATGGTCACTGCAGCGAAGGCTATCCCCAACTCTTACATCCTCAACTAGACCTTCTTTGTGGATAGAGCGAGGGAGGACCCCTTCCCACTCCCCTTCCTTGCAGGAGAACCGGCAGTGACTCCCAAGATGCTGCCTGGCACCAGCCTGGCTGGCAAGGAAAGGTAAAGCAAACCCCTGCCCACATTGCATCGCTCCCCTTCCTCTTATACGAGGCGGGGCTGCATGGGATCCTCCCTGCCTAGAGGACTGGCAAGCTGAGGGACAGGTCAGAGCTGGCATCACCTATTCTTCGATGCACAGCCATTCCCCAGAAGCAGAGGAGACCACATTCCCCTGCTGAGAACCTGAGCCAGAAACACTTTGGACCCCATGGGGCTCTGGATATTTTATGCCCTGTGCAAGGCTCTTGCACTCACTCCTCTGGAAACACATAGTTTGCTGCTGCTCATGCCAGCTGCCACAGATCACCGGCCTGCAGAGGAACAAGGAGGAGAAGCTGGTCGGCTCATGGCAAATCCTAAATGCCTGTGGCTCACCTGGGGTCACCAGCGGGTACCAGAGGGAACTGGGAGCTACTGGGGTTCAGCTTGAGGCATTTCTCACTGTTCAGGTTTCTCCTGGCAGGGCAGGGATCATCCTCTGGACAGGTGTGAAGCTCATAGGGGCTGCTCACGGGGCAGGAGGCACCACCAGTAAAGCTCTGGGCTCATTCTGGTGCACTTGATGTGCATCAGCAATGTCTGCCAGTCACACAGATCTGAAGTGAATACAGTAGCATCTTGCAGGAAGCAGCAGACAAGTGATAATCTTCAGTTTAGGATGCTCTAGAGCATGTATTTTCCAGAATCGCCATCCTACATAGTTTTCATCATCTTGCCTTTCTTCTTCTCTCCCCGCCAGCAGTACACACACAGAGAGGCAACCTCAATCCAAAAACCAAGCTGTTAAAGAAGCCTGGCTCACTGCATTGCCCACAAGTGGGGACGAGGAGCACTGGCATGGATGGCAGGAATGCCAGGCTCACCAGAGCTCTGCTCTAGCCCTTGGGTGAGTCACTTCTCTTCAGCGTGACTCAACTCCGCTTGCTGCATGGCCTCCCCAGCTGTTGGTACCACATTCTCCAGGGCAGGATGATACCCAGGCAGGGCAGGAGGGAGGCAGGGCAACCCTGGGCAGTGCCCCGGGTCGGAAGGACCGTCACCCCGCAGAGACTGGGGAGGGTAAGCTTTTGTGCAGCTGAAGCTGGCAAAGTTTCAATAAAAAAAAAAAAAAACCCACCCCAATTGTTGTCAGACTGGTTTGAGTGTAAGAAAAATCTCCTAGCCAAACAAAATAGCATCCCGTTATTGTTCTTTCATTTCGGGCTTGATGTGAGCAAATAACTGTGCCCAGGAGCTCTGTCCCTGCAGACCCACCTCCTGCCCTGGCCAAAGCAGCAAGCACATGCAAGCAGCCAAGCAAGTGGGGAGGGAAAGAGCCAGACCAGCTGGGCTCACCTGCACCCTACAGCAGCCTAACCTCTTGCACAACGGCTCAGCCATCCCAGCAAACCCCACCATAAGCATCTGACAGAGCTCTCATCACAGCCTGACACTCCCGCCCATCCCCTCTCCTTCTGTTTAGCACAAAGGGCTCTGGAGCAATGATTATCTTTTGATATGTGTTTTTATGGTGCTCCACACAAACGAAGCCTGGCCCAGACCAGGGATGTTCAAGCAGTACTGCAGCGGTGAAGGTGGACAGCTATACCCCAGGAAGAGGAGGGAATGCAGCAGTGATCACTGGCCTGGCAGCACTTTGCCCCAGCGTTGTACCCTCTCATGGCAGCACATCTTCCCAGCTCATTGGCCAGGCAGCCAGTGCCTGCCTGGCAACTGAAGCTACCCATTAGATATAAACAAAGAAGACTAAAGCTCTCCCTACCTGCCAGGGTCTTTCCTCTTCTCCACGGTGCAGTCCCCCTTGCCCTTCTCCATCTCCTGCAGGAGGGCCAGCTGGATGGGAGTGCTTCTGCCGTCGCTGCCGGTGCTGCCCCGGTGCTGCCGGCCGTGGCAGTCAGGCTGGGAGCTGCGCTTCATGGCCTGGAGCTGTGCCAAGGGCACAATGTCGCAGCCCTGGGGCCGGTGCCACACCGTCTGCCGTGTGATGGCATTGTAGTAGTAGAAGCGGTTGTTGTTCTGGTCGAAGAGCTCCCACCACTGCTTCTGGTCCGACTGGCGCACCTTCAGGTTGGGAGGGGGCTCCCAGCCACACTCGCCAGTGGTCAGGTTGACATACATCCGCTCCTGGGAGCGGGGCTCGATGATCTCCACCCAGTCTGAGCTGCAGGGACATAAGAGCCGCATTAGTCTGGGCCAGAGGCTCAAGACAAACTGTTCTGGGAGTCCTACAGAGCTGCTGCCTCTGGGCCAGGCAGCCGTGCTGCAGATCAAAGTGCTGCTTGGGGCCATTCAGCAATCTAACAAGCTCAGGGGAAGATGTGGAGAAGGGTTTGAGATGGGGCCAAGCCAAATAAGCAGCTCCCTAGCACAGGGAAGGGAACATCACCCCCCACTCCCAGACCCAACATCCCAGCCTGGGACAAGCGGCATAGGGCAGGCAAGCATCGTCTGCTGATGATCCGATAACTCACATCAAGGGCTGGCACAATCACAGGAGTGCCGGCGCCTTGTGAGATGCATGGGGGAACTCACTCCTGAGAGCAGGGAGGATCTGCAAAGCAGGATCTGCTTCTTTTGGGAGCTGCACCCTGTTGTTAATGTCACCTTGGGAGACCAAACCCCTGGCTCCTGACAATGCAGGCAGTTTGCCCATGCGACTGCCTGCCTGCAGGGCTCACATGCTGTGGGGGTGGAGAGAACCTCTGGGCCACCCAGTCCCTGCTTGAAGCCCACACCTGGTTGCCCAAAACATAAATGCAGGGAGCAACTGGTGGACAAATCCACTCCATCTCCATCGCAAGCTCTTCCCCTCCTCCCTTGGCTGATGGGACCAAGCCCTCAGTAGCCCCTTGGGTGTAAGGTGACCCAAAGGACAGGCACAGCCTGCCACTGATCTGTAACCCCCCTGCTGCTCGAAGGAGCCTCTCCAGCCCCAGGGTCCCTCACCAGCACCCATGTTGGCCCAGCCTCGGGCTCAGCAAGAGGGCAATGTGGGTAGTGCTATAGGGTTGGTTTTCCAGCAGATTGGCACGATGGTTTTGTGGCAACAGAGGTGTTGGGCTGCGCAGTCCTCATACATGGCATCTCAGCCTTTAACGCTGACCCACCCAAAAAGCTGGCTTGGGTGAGAGGAGAGGAGCTCAGCAAAGCCAACGCCTCCATGATGCTGCAACCAAAACCATTTTGGCTAGCCCAGGTAAACAGAAGAAGGTGCAAACCCCAGCAAGGTCTCCTCCTGTGCAGGAGAGATGATGCCTCTAAAGCAATGCTGCCCCTGGCAGCACACTTGAGTGTGCAGCTGAAAACAAAAGTCTACACGTGCCCCCCAGCTCCTCTTCATACCCCACAACTCCTGGCCCTCCACCCTCCTCCTCTGTCCTGTGTCAGTGGAGGCTGCAGATGGAGGTCCTATTTAACCAAAGTTATTTTTGTTGTTAATAAAATCTCTGTGATGAGGACGGCTCCAGGGCCACCCCTGAAACCCGCTCCTGCCCGGTATCCCACCCTGGTGAGGGCATGGCAGCAGGAGACATTCCCAGAGGAGCGCAGGAGAAGGGACATCCCGTTGCATCCCTCTTGCACACCCTCCGCTGCTGGCATGTGGTTCCTTGGAAGGCTCTGGGTTACAGTGACAGCACTGCAGTATCCAAAATGGCAGCCTCGGCTCCCAGTGCTCAGCCTTGCTGGCACAGTGACAGGAGAGGTGGTGTTTGGCTGGCAGGGCAGCGCAGCCCTAAGCTCTGCCCCAGCTTCCTGGGGAAGGTCAGTGTATCTCCTCCCACCCAGCAAGGCTGGGAGGGGATTTAATTGCACATCACACCTCCCCACAAGGAAAACCACAGCTGTATTCAATGCTGAGCAGTCTGACATACACCCCTAAAAAGCAGGCTGCTCCTCGACTCTTAGATGATGCAAAATTGATAGGTACTATGTCAGTCCAACCCAAAATAGACTTGAACTGCCTCTGAAAAGGTGCAATTCTCCCCACCATGACATCTACCATGCTGACCTCCACACAGCCTCACAGAGGGCAGATATTCAGGCTACCACAGACAGGCTGGCTTGGGAAGCTGATCCAGGTGAAAGCCTTTTTTTTTTTTGTGGCATAGGTTCATTTTCAGCCAGATCAGCTCACCTGGCCTCCCACCATTGCCAGAGCAGGGCAGGGCACTGCCAAGAATGTGCCTGCAAGAGGATCCCACTTGGAAAATCCTATGTCCAGAAAACATCTGGTTTGTTGTTTGGTATTTTTTTGGTCAAAACTAGATCACTTGCCCTATTTGATTTAAGGTGCAACACGAACAGCTGTACCAACACTCCATGCCATGGCTTGGGGTGGGAATCAGAAAGCCAGCCTGATTATTTCCATGCAGTTGCAATGTCAAACCACAGGCACAGGAACAAATCAGCAAGCCACTGCTGTTATCGAAGGCACTGTCAACTGCAAAGAGGTGTCATCTATAAACAAGGCATAAAAGGGGAAAACGAGGGCAGCAGCAGAGCCCAGCACTGCTGGGAGGAGAGTGAGCTGAGCAGGTCCACGGAGACAGCAGCAAAGAAGCACAGGTAGGACAAGGAACTGGCAAAGAGGGTCCAAGGGACAGCTCAGAGGGGACACACGAGGAGCTGTGTCCTCTGAGAGCACCACAACTCTTCACAAGAAGGACAAGCAGTCAACAGGAAAAGGGGCACAGGGGACTGAAAATGGGACTTAGGCCCAGGTGGCACACTGGCAGCTTCAGGTGGGGAGAGGCTACCACTGGTGCTGGAAGGTAGGAGGCTTCACCCAAAGGTGGGGGGCACAGCCCAACACCCTCAGGAGGGGAAGGGCAGGGGAGGAAGAGAGCAGGCATTGAAAGGGCTGGAAGAGGAAAGCAGGCGTAGTGTGGTGGGACACCCCCCCAAAACAAGCAACACAGAAACACACATAGAGATGAGCTTGCGAGAGAGACAGGAGGTAGTTATGGAGTATTTGCTTGACAAGGAAAAGACCCAGCTGAGTGATCAAGACGCAGTTGAGCGATCCACCTTTTTAACGTTCAAGATCACACTGGTTTTGATCTGTTTTGCCAGCAACGGGATAGCAAAGCTCTGAAACACCAACTGCTCTACCAGCACTGTTGCTCCACGGAAGACAGGAGAGGTCAGCTATTTTCTGTTAAGTGCAACCTACTGAAAAAAACAAATTCTTCTCATGGCACTTGGCCACAACTGAGCGTGTGTTGCTAACTATAGTCTTCCGCTTTGACAAGCTTACATTTATCTTTGTGTGCAAAGACACGTAAGTGGATGACTTGGGCTGGTGACCTCTTTGCTCCCCTTAAGATTGAGGGGCTGAAGATGACTGAGGTGGAGTTCAACCAGGGAAAAAAAATCTGTACAGAACACACTGAAATACCAAAGAGTTTGGTACAATCACATTCATATGTAAAGAAAAGGAAAAGCAAGGAGCACATTCCTGGAGCAGGGCCAGCCCCGGGCTGCCACACAAGCCTCAAACATAACATCAGGAACTCTGGAAAGATGTGATAAACCCAGAATTGCAGACAGAAAAGGCCATAACTTGGACACAAAAAAAATTAGTTCCAACTCCCCTTCACAGGGTTAAAGAAGGAGTTTCCTGGGAATGGTCTGAATAACACTTTTCCCCATCCTCTCAGCTCCAAGCACTGGGCGACACAGCAGCCACAGAGCGTGCGCCCACTCCTGCCGGCAAACCGGTGCTTGGTCACACTGGTGGGATCACTGCGGTGGTTTCAGTCCATCTCATCTCTTGGGACTCAACATCCCCAGGCGCCGGACTTCCCTGCAGGCCCAGTTTGCAAACCCAGACCAAACCCCCATGGCAGCTCGAGCATGGGGACACGCAGCCCATCAGCATCACAGCAGTGCCAGGGAACTAACCCAGTCACCGGAGCCTGCAACATGGAGGAATTTCAACAAAATCCCTACTTGCTTCCAAAAACAAACCTACATTCCCAGTGTGCATCCTCCTGTATTGTTGGAGAGATTTTAGGAGTTTCCTCTGTGATCTGAGCAAGTACACAAATACTTTCGACACCTCAGAGCTTGTAAATAGACCACGGCTCCAGCGGTGGCTGGGCCATGGTGGGGGGGCTCAGTCCCCAAGCAGCAAGGTGCTGTATGGGGGGATAGTGCACCAGGTGTGCAAAAAGCAGGAGGAAGTGCAGGGCTTTTTGTGCACAATTGCATCTCACATGGCCAGACAGGTTTGTTCCCACATGAAGGCTTAGCTCTCACTTGCAGGAAGAGCTGGGAAACCCCAAAGAGCTGAACAGCCACTACTCCACAGGAGAGCTGGTTTTCTTGCCACCATCACCCAAGTCACACTGCAGCCCAGGCAGCTGAGCATGGTTCCTGGACACCGGAAGTTCTTCATAAGGTTGTGCAAAGATAAGAATATTAGAGAGATGTTTTCTCAGCTGGAGCTGTCTGCTTGAGACCAGCACAATGTGACCACCCAGCCCTCTGCATGAAGCCTTCTCTCCACTTGGTAACTGTGCACACGGCTCAGCACCAACTCAAGAAGGCATTTACCTGCTGAGGGGAAGAGAGCCCCAAGGAAAGCCACATGAAACCCCTGCCTCGGGGAGCTTCACGACAGGCTGTGAGCAAACCCCTCTGCATGGCTGCAAGGACAGCGCTTACAGCTTGATCCTCCATTTCACTTTTATGTTCTGTAATTTTTGGACTTCTGTGCTCTGAGCCAAAATCCCACCTCCTTCCCCTACTTCCCTTTTTCAGGATGAGCCATGCAGAGAGCTGGTGCAGCACTGAGCCTTTCTTGGCCAAGCATGACTCCATACCAAGTGGGGTTTTTGAATACTGGCGCCTCAAAGGGAGCCTGCAGCATGCTCAAAGGTGGCCCCAACACAATGAAAAGCAACTGGGAAATTAAGCTCTTCCTCCTGGAAACAGGAGTCTGTTTCAGTGTGTGGTCTCATTTGTAGTATCACAGAAGGATGGCTGCAGTCAGTGCACAGGGGACCCTCCTGGACAGCAGGAGATTGAAGAACTTGAGGGGCCATAGGCCAACATGACCTTTATGAGTGTTGATGCTGCCCTTTACATCATTTCCATACCGTGCATGGAACAGGCATTGCTACCATGCCCTGCACAGGGCAGCCACCTTGCCATGTCCTTGCACAAAGAGCTGCAGTTCTTTGCCTATGGCTCCAAGCCAGGGCTGCTGATGCCTCTGCGAAGCCCCAGGTGGTGGTGGGGCCCCAGGACCAGGCAGATGCCATCAGAGGTCATCTAACATGAGGATGAGTCAAGGTCGAGACTAAGTGCCTATGAAGTGGTCCTCTTTGAGAACAAGGAATGAAGAGTTTGGCCATCGGACACACACAGAGATAGAAGTACAGCTTTCAGAGACTGGTCATGCTGTGACACCAGCTGGAGGCAGGGACGTGTGCATGGGGTCCAGGGCTCCTTGCTGCAACAAGTGGCTGAGGTGATGAGACAGGCATCTGAAATGACCTGTCCTACAGAGACAGCGAGTTCAGAGCCTCCTTTGTTTGCTGCTAACAGAGCATATGATGAGGAGCCCATGAGAGGGAGCAGGAGCATCCTTGTGGAGAACAAAGCCATGTTTACAACCCCAAGTGCTCCAAAGGGAGGCCCCAACAGTAGAACGAGGCAAACCAGTCAAGGAATGGGGAGCAGGTACCATCCCGGAGGCACTGAAGCTGCCAACATCACTGCCTCTCCGCAGGTCCAGGCTCTCAACTTGCTGAAGAACAGCCTGGGCTGTGCTCAAGCACCCCAACATCAGCACAGCTTTTTTTAAGAGGATCATGCTTGCCCCTTCACCTTCAGCACGATGGGCAAAGCCACCCCAGCAGAGCACCCCAGCACACTGGCTGGGTTGTCAGACAGGCTCTCCCTAGAAATATTTTGCTCAGTGCAGACGCTGAGCAACAAAGTGCAATCCCCAGGTGGCTCAGGTCACTCAGATTTGCACATCAAAGCCAGGACAAGGCTGTAAAACTCATCTGTATCCTGGAGCTGCAGAGGGCCTCCAGGAAGGTCTCTAGCACCAGCTCCTTGCAGTGATGCTCCACCAGCTGACTCAGTCAATTTAGGATTTATTCACTGCCTTCTCTCAGCCAAGTCCAGAAAAGCTATAAGTTAGATCTTAGGAAGAAGGAAAAAATTTACCCGAAACAACCTTCTCCCCACACACGTATCTCTCTGAACTTATTTTAAATACACATGCACCCTTCTAAGAAAAATTATAGAGGAACTAAAATAAACATAATGTCAGCCTGTTCCTAAAACTCTCCTGCTTCCAAAAATAAGCATTGTGCAAACAAACCAACCTCTGCTTCACAGGAGACAGACCAGACTGTGAAAATATAGAACAAATGGCTGCAATTGCTCAAAGCCTGAGCACGTATGCTCAGCTCCAGCAAGAACAGAATGGGGGCAGCCCTCTGAAAGCAGAGCCTAGCCTGGTGACACAATTCAGAGAGGAGAACAGAGCACAGCACCATGAGCTGGGTGGGTCAGAGGTAGGAGAGAGCCTAGAAAAGGTCCCATCACACAAAGCCTCTCATTACTTTGGTGGTTTTAATTAAAAAAAAAAAAAAGAAAACCCAAAAAAACCACACCACACACACAACACAAAAAAACCCCAAACAAAACCCCAAGCCTTCTGCTAAGAGGTATTTGCAAAGATGGATGTCAGGTGAGAAACTTGGTGGTGTTCCAGTTGCTCAGACTCTGCTGGTTCTTGCTTGTTCCCTCACTGTTCCCAAATTTTCCCCCAGCCCTCATGCCAGCACTGCCAGCTCCCATCGTGCCACGTTGAGTCTCCCAATTCACCCCAGCTTCAGAGCAGAACTGACGGCAATGGGACAGCTCATCCCATAGGAGCAGATCATGGCAGCACCAAAATTAACAGCAGATTCCTCCAAGATCCTGTCTTGGAGAGAAAGAAGCAAGAAACAAGGACTTTCAGGACACAGCTGAGGTTTTCTGGGGTCTCCACAAGAGGACTGGGGGGGCAGAGGGGAATCCTCCCCAAGGGAGGTCAGTCACCATGCTGAGTCGCACTACAAAGATAATCAACTTAAAGCCCAGAACAGCCCCAAAGGCATAAGATCCTACAGCCTGACACTAGCATCGGAATGTTGGGTGGGATGGATACACAGGCATCTCAGAGCACTGTATCTCAGCTGGGAGAAGGGAGGGCAGCACAGAAACTCCCACCACACCAACCTTCACACCCTCCATCATCCACTCCGCACTGAGCACTGCCCACCAGGACTTGTGCAGCCCCACTGGCAGCACCAGGCTTGTACTGATCCAGGCCCTGAAATCACTCCCAGGCAAGCCCTGGAGTCAGGCAGAGCGCACCCCACAGGGAGGGGAAGGCAGGACTTGAAGTGCTGCTCGCCCCACCCCATCCTCCATCCCTCTTCCATAGGACAGGGGTTCTGCAACAGAGGGAAGAGCAAGGGGCAGGAAACATCCCCATTTTCATGGCTTCAGGACAGAGCATAAAGCACCTGCCAGATAGGCACTAACAGAGCAGGAGGAGTTCAGGTACTAGGCATTTGGGCACAGCCACCAGGGGACTGCACAGACCAACACGAAAGGAAATTGCACCTGAGGGCAGGAGGAGAAGTAAAATCCACTCCCATTAAAAATATTGACGGATGCAGACTGGGCATAGCTCTGCCTGTACCTGCATAGCTGGGGTAAGCACAGGCTGTTGCTGCAGCTCCTTTGTCAGAGGCGCAGAACAGGACTGGCTGCTCCTTTGAACACCAAGGGCCTCTCACTTCTCTCTGTCCCCAGGCTGTCAGCGAGGGTGAGCACCTCTGACTGCATCATGGCCAGAGACCGGCTGTGGACACTGCAGCGTGGGCAGAAGGTGAAAGACATAAGATGTCAAAAAACATTCAGCATCAGAGGTTACAGCTGCTTCCCTCTGCTCTTTGTGAGGGTTCCCAGGCTGGCCAGGGACACAAGATCTGGCTGGCCAGCCTCTTCTGCTTATCTGTCCCAGCTGACCCAGGGATTTTACAGGAGCAGGGAACAAAACCCCTTGTAGAGCTTGAGCCCCAGACTGCAACAGAGCTGCGAGCCAGTTTCCTTAGGCTACAGGATCTGCCCGGACAAGCCATCCTGGCCCTCGAGCTGCTGCCATGGCATCCCCTGGATCTCGCCTGCTACGATGGCTGGAGTTTTCATTTTGCACATCAGAGCAGGGCCCAAACCCCCAGTCCTTAAACAGCCTCCATTAAGCTCTGCTTTGCCCCAGACGCAGCGGCACCTCCTAAGCTCAGTGAAGGCTTCAGCATAGTTGTTTTTCCTTTTAAGGGCTGAGCATCTGAGAATGAGTTTCAGAAGAGGGAAAAAAAAAAAATGTACTGGCAGTTTTCATCCCCCCTTTCCCCTTCCAAAACGTGCTGCATGGATCCACAGACCCATCCAAATCCCAGCTGCTGGAGGGGAGGCAGCTGCGGGGGAGGCTCGGTGCCAGCCGGGCAGTCCCTGCCCAGGGGCACGGGGTGCCCTGGAGGGGAGCTGAGACCTGGCGCAGCTTGGTGCTGTCCTACCGCCTGCACAGCCACAGGCTGCATCAATCCCAGAACACGTGGTCAGGTCCGTTGCCACCGGGACTCGGAGCGATACCAGTGGTGTAGCACTCTGATGGTGACTGCATCCCACCTCAATACGCTCATAACCAGAGTTTGTCCCCAACAAACAGGATTTACATGGGAAGACCTAAATTTTAGCAATACCCTAGAGAGGAAATACTTCACAGCTGCTTAGGTGAAGGCATTACGGGACAACCTGTAAGTTCAGCAACAACTGACCACCATGGCTGGGACGTATCCTGCCCTCCCCTCCATCCCCTGGTGCTGCCCCACCAAGGCATCCCGAGCTCAGCCCCAGGACAGCAGCCTGACGCCTTCCCATCACCCCCAGAGGTGATGTTCCTGGTTTCAGGGAGGATTTGTACAGGCACATATGCCAAAAGCATGGCTCGATGAGTGTCATTGCAGCCATCCCACCTGTCCATGGCCCCGTCAAAGGGGCAGCAGGTACTCACGCGAGGCCGTCGCCAGCTGCACCAGCCAGATCCTTTCACATGTGCAAATCTCCACAGAGACATACCCAAGGTCACACATCTGCTTCCTCCTTATGTCTTCTTGGGTCACACCAAGCTAAGACAGATACTTCCAGCCAGAGTAGAGCTGAACTTTATCCACCTCCAGGAGTACGTGCTGGCACTGAGTCATATAGGATCTGCCCAAGATGGGACTCAAAGCACCCAAGAGCCTCCCAGCGTGAACACAACCCTACAATTAGGCCTGGGCTGTTCCCATTTTTATCAGGGGGACGGACACATGGCAAGAGGAAGGAATGAAGCCAGAACCCATGCATGAATCTCCTACCTTCCCAGTGAGCCCCAGCACCATGGGGCTACCTGTTGATTGAAATCCTGGTCAGTGACCAGAAAGCTGAACACAGCTTGTTCCTGTTTCCACAGACCTCTAAGTCCCTCACATCTCTCACCAGCTGCCAAACAGAAGTAAATCAGACCTAAGCAGAGCAACATTTCCCAATGCTGACAAGGCTGTGCCTGGGGCCAAGAGCATCACGCTGATACAGCTGCAAGAACAAGGCAGAGAAGATGCACCTGCCAAAAGGATGAAGGGCAAAAGCCCAGAGCCCTGGAGAAGCAGCACCCCCCAAGTGCTCTCCCTATGCCAAAGCAAGTAATGTCACACAGACGATATTTCTGCTATTTCAAGGTCACAGCAGCACCTGCTGCCTTCTCTGTCATTCTAGGAATTACTGACAAAGGTCCTGATTTATCCAGCTTGCTGCCCAGCTGCTTCAGGACTGATATTTACTCTTCACAGCCTCCAATATCGCTGCTACTGATTTCAGGGATTCCTCGCAGCATTGCCACGAAGCCCTTGCAGCTGGGGACCCTGCAGCTGCTGCTGCCTTGGCCAGTCGATGCCAAGGAGAGTAGCCTGGGAACAGGAGGCTCCACAATCAGAAGCTGTTCTGGAAAAGGTGTCCCACCACAAAAACCCAGCAACTGCTCCACTGCCCCGGCAGCAGTCCACATCACTCACACTGCACGAGGAACAGGACTCTGCAGCGTTGACTCTGCAGTCAACTGATTTTCATCATTTCTGTGTACGGATAAATTGTCCTGGGCTTAGTGAAGCCATGCACAGCACTGCATGGCCACAAACATGCTGCAGTACTACAGGACCTATAGTTTCCTCATACAGGAGGGAAGAATAACAATTTTTGTACCATCTTCATTGAAGGGAATAGAGAGCCCATAGCAGCCACACTGGAGCAAAGCAAACAGCCAAGTGCCAGAGGTCTGTTTACACCAGGCAGAGATGTTCATTTGCTACACAAGGGAACACTGAGCAACAAGGAGAAAACATTCACAGAGGTTTCTGAATGATGTCGGTGAGTGAAGACTGGGAAGACAGGAACAGAAAAGAAACCTACAAAACCAGAACAGGGAAACCCATCAGCTAGTACCTCAGGACTGGTCAGCTGCCTGAGCAAGAGCATGCAGGGACGGGGACTGAAAGGACCTATTAAGACACCCACCTCAGGTCTAAAATAACTCCACCAGACCATAAAAAAACCCACCACAACTTCAGCTTTTCTAAAGGAGGCACAGGAGCTGGCAGCAGTGGGGGGCAGGACCTCTGCTGACCAAGGCTCTAATTACAGGGTGGAGCACCTGCAAGGCAAGGCCATAAAAGACTGCGCGGTGTCACCGAGGGTGCCAGCTGTTGACTCCATACAAACAGCTGGATCGAAGACCATAAGGCTTTCGGTCTGCAAAGCTACATATCTGAAGCAGCAACATTCCTAAATGCGTGGCATTAGCAAAATAATGGCCCTCTGTCTCTCTTCATTTAAAGGGCTGCCAGTCATTTATTAGCTGAAACACAGAGTCCCTTGAAAACTCATGCACAACACAGACGTGGTTTGCAAGGACCGGGTTATTTATCAGCTAGCAGAGCCCACAAGACACTGGTGGCTAAAAGTATAAAACAAAGATAACACTGTTTCATCACAACTTTTTTAGGCCATTTCATTCTTCGGCAAATCTCTCCGGCTGCAGCTGTCTCTGCCGACTGTTGAAAAAACTAAGCAGGAACAAATGCAGAGAAGCTCTTGAAAGTATTAGCTGTCCAAGCCTGTCAAGCATGACTCAAGTTAACCACTACAATGCCGGGATGGCAGAGGAATTTGGCAGTGGGTCAAAGGCAATAGGAAACATGAAGTCTGCAAATGAACAACTCTCCCCTGCGTCCCGAGCTGCCATCAGGAAACTCATCCCAACGGGACTTGGTGTTTCAGAGTCATCATTTTCCCCAGCCCAAAGCACACTAATTTCCTCTGGCTAGGGAAGAGAGGCAGTAAATAAATAGCCGAAAACCTCAGCCACAGAGTTCATAAACCCTTCATAAAACAATAAGCAAAAAAACCTCTTTTCCATGAGAAATTAATTTCTTACATTTGTTTTGCCTACAGGAATCGCTAAACGAAAAGCGCATTGGACATGACACAGTAAGAATGCTGCAAAGGCAACGAACTGGACCGCACAGGATCAGTCCCCTCACACAGCCCCAGAGCTTCCCCCTCCCACACGCTTGCCCCACGGAGCAGCACATGGTTCCCTGCTCCATGCACACCTCGATCTCTGAAAAGCTCACCTATCGATGAGTGAATGAGCAGTTTGGGATGAAAAACACAGCCTATGTTTGATTTTTTCCATTGTTTTTAATTCTGATGTAACAAACCAGGAAAAAAAAGCTTCCTTCGAAAGGAAAGGCGTGTTAATTGTTGCCCCAAACTGACATTCTTTTCCCGATTGTCTCGAAAACGTTACGGTGTGGGTAGGAGTCACATCCCGTGAGCTCTATTTCAACCTCTGCTTTGTGTGCTACACACTTGCCCCTGTAAGATTAGCAGTGACTATAGTAACACCTTCAAACTCCAATAAACAAAATTACTAAATATGTAGAGTTCTGGTGCTTTGTCATTAACAAGATCTGGCTTGATTTAATGAGAAACAAAGACTGAGTCCCTCAACCTTGCCTTAAAACACAGTCACAACCTTTTTAAAACTGAACATTTCTGCCACCTCACGTGTCAGAACAAAGTGCAGTTAGTCAAAGCCCAAAATCTGCCTTTGCTCTCACCATGTCATAGAAACAAAGGTGGGATTGACCTTCCCAAGGGTCAGCAAGAAGCCAGTTATTGGTGAATAACTGTGTCAGTCAAAGGCTCTCAGAAAGGGTCTCAGCTGTTTCTTGGAGATGTCCAGGAGAAAAAACAGCTGGGCTGTGTGAGCTGGTACTGTCCCAGACAGGGTCACTCGCCTGAACTCCCACATCACCAGTGCTGCCGCCCCAGGGAGCCGCAGCCCTCGGCAGTGCCTCCAGTGGTACTGCATTCAACAGACCCTCCCGAGAAACAGGTTGAGCAGCAACGAAACAGGGATGCAGTTGCTCCCTGTGGACACAACTGAATTATTTCTTGCCTTGGATCAACCTTTTGCAGGGCATATGCTCATTTCTTCAGCTTCTCCAGGGAGGTTGGTAGGATAAAAGATTCCATGTTTTCACTAAACCTTTTTCTCTCTGTTATGATGGCAAGCTGTCAATCCAGCAGGTCAGGGAGATCTGGGGAAGGGTGATGTCAAAGACAGCGACATCAGAAGAAGCTGCAAGACTTGAGAATGCCAGAAAATAAGGTAAAAAGAGTGCTCATAGAATCTCTTCCTTTTAACTCTCAGGTTGGTGAGGTAAGGGGACTAGGAGGCTTTTACAGTCACTAGCTACATTTCTGCAGAAGAAAAGCGAACTCCCTGAGGGAGAAGAGATTGGCCTGGCAAAACGACTCATTCCTCTGGAGGGATGAAACTGGACGACTGCACAGTTGTGACTTGTGTACAACCAGAAGCACAGCTGGGGACAGACTCGTGACCCTGGTCCTCACCCATCACAGTACACCAGAGATGCTCAGGCTCAAGAGAAACCACCGGCATGAGCAAAAGCCAAAGTCCCACCTTTTCCACAGCTCCTCAATCAGGTGCCAAAAGACCTAGCAATGGTATTTCTGACATGCTTCCAACTCAAAGGAGATTCATACAGGCATGCTAATGCAGCTGGGAAAAGGGGGATGTACACCTGGGGGTTTTAAACATAGCTAAATTCAACTACTGCCAAGAACAGTTGAACTACAAATTTGAATACACAGGGTTTATCATGCTTAAATGACCAGGAGATAAGGAAAGAAATTGTGCAGACCAGAGCCTGGCTCACATCATGTTTAATTGGCAGCAGGTTCTCCCCTTGACCAAGTCAGCCTGAAATAAACACTTAAGCTTCTGTGCATAGCTGGAAGAGTAAATATGTGTCATCTGTTTGTCCTGGTTTAAGGGAAAGGAGGAAAAAAAAAAAGAATAAAAAATTCAGACTGGGCTTTCTTATAAATAGCACAAGAGAGACAGCCCAGCTCAGCTCAGGAGGTGGCTGCAGAGCTGGCAGCACTAGACAGGATCTCCAGAACAAAAAAAATCCAGGAAATCCCCAGTGTCACTTCTCCCCACAATTGATTTAAAATGAGCTTATCCCTCACACTTGGTACACAAGGAAGAAGAAACTTCCTGGCTACGAGGGGGGAAAACACAGTTATTAATAGCTCCACAATGAGCAAGTATCAGAAGTTATGTTGCAGCCCTGGAAGATCTTGGCCGGATCTTGAAAATATCTGTTGCCATGGCAGTAATTGCTATACATGGTAACAGTGAACAGTGGTGTGAGAACAATTTACTTTTTGATTTGGTGCCCAAAACAAGTTCCTTTTGTTTTCCCTCACCAAAAACCCAAGCATTTATTAGCTTGCGTTCAGTTCAAAACTGAGCTTTTCACTTTCAGCAGTGGTAAGGAAGACAGCAAAAAAGGGGCAAATTCAGAAAGACATCAAAGCGAGCAGTGTGCACTCTGTCCTTCTTTTATGGCATAGCTGACAGATTGGGGCAAAGATACGGACCACATTCAACTCCCCTTTATACTTGATGTCCACCTAGACAGTCCTCATCTGCCTCCAGTACATAGTATTTGCCACTGATAAAAAAAAATAAGAGCAAAAACTCAGAGCAAAAACTCAGAGGCACTTACTTTACTTCCAGCAGTTAGAAGCAAGGACTGTTCTGAAATGGGATGACCTGACACTCACTTAATATTCAACATGACAGCAGACCACAGTGGTGTCGTGACTTTTTTCATTCTGTCCTCTGCTCCCCTCCTTGCTGTTCACAACCTCCTCTCCCCTTCCTGCAGCACTGCTGAATGCCAGCCAATACTTTCGCAGAAACACCCATTACCCTCGATCTCATTCCTGAATTTCAGTGCTCAGGATTTCTTACCTCGTTTGCTCAGAGCCCATCACTGCACAAGCAGACCGCAGCACGTTCTTCCCCAGCCGTCACTTTCATCCCCTTTTCTAGGTCATGAACAAACACTGTGAGAGGCAGAGATCCCAGCCTGGCTCCCCGAGGGACTTCCCTCCACTGAAGTCTGACAGTCTACTCCTCCTCTTCATAGCTTATCTTTTAACCATTTATTCACCCACACCCGGTGCTGAAGCCTTTCAGAGAGGTCCACTAGACCAGTCAGTGCCTTCATGATTTTGTATACCTTGATCATATGCTACACCAGACTTCTCCTATTTGAAACCAAGGAGTCACAAATTTTTTTTTTTCTCTCTAAGGCAGCTGCTTCATCCCTCAGTCATTTTAATTGTCTTCTCTGCAGCCTATCCAACACCACTGTCCTTCTCAAGATGCAGAAGCCAGAACTGCATGCAGCCCCCACGATATGCGCCAAGGTGTTACAGAGGGTCAAAACGATGCCCTCTGCTTTGTTATCTCCCTTGCTGACAGTGACCAGAATTTATTGACTTTTTTGGCTAACACGGCACACTGAGCTGATGATTTCAGAGAATTGCCGATGATGACTCCGAGCTCCCTCCTAAGCTGTAACCACCAGTTCCAGGTTCAGCATCATACAGGCCCAGTATAGATAATTTTTCCCTCTGGGTACACCACATTTTCCTACACTGAAGTTCATCTGCCACATATTTGTCCACTTGATCAGTTCTGTGAGGTCCTTCTGGATTTCGCCACCTTCAGTGAGGTAGCCAACCACCTGAAGGAATTGAGGATTCTTTGCAAACCTGGGGATTTCACTGCACCCCTCCACACCTGAGGCCACCCATAGGATGAAAACCAGTCCCAGAACCAGTCTCTGGGGCCCCACTGCTGACTCTTACCCATGCTGAAAAATGACTATTAAATCCTACCTTTTGCATCCTATGCTTTCACCAGCTCTTGGTCCATAACATGACCTTTCCTCCACACCCATGGTGACTTAGTTTCTTAAAAGCCTTTGGTGGAGAACCTTGTCAAAAGGTGTTTGAAAACCCAGATATATGAAATCTATTGGTCCTGCTACCCACACGCTCACCAAGTGCCAGCAGGTCCATGAGGCAGGGCTTGCCTTCACATTAGTCCTGTTAACTTTTTCAAGAAGCTGTGCTTGGCCATGCCTTCAGTGATCTTGTTCTTCATTGCAGAGGCCCAGGCACAGAGGTCAGACCCACCAGTCTGTGGTCCCCAGGATCCTTTCTGCAGCCCTTCTCTAGCAGCGTGCCTGGCACAGACATTGAGCCACCTGATGTGTGCCTCCCCAATTTCACCAAGATCCCCCTCTTTTAAAAAATGCCATCACATTGGCCACCATTAATTTCTGCGATACCAAGGGCACTTAAGCAACAGGATACACACAAAAGTATCTCAGCAATTTCAGATTCAAGATCCTACAGCGCTCTTGAGTAAACACTATCTGTTCCTTACAGTTTCTTATCAGTTCCTCTGTTTGCTCTAAAGCTATTTCTACTGACATTCAATGCGAGACAACTTCTCAGACAGCTCTTTTGTAGTGAGCTTGTAGTTTGCAAAGCTACAAAGCTCCTCCACAAGAGTCAAGACAACCAAAAAATGGTTTAGATTTTTCTGTGATGGCTTTATCTTTCATGCCTCTCACACCTTGATCTCTTCTGCTGCCTGTCTCCAAAAGGTTTCTGGTGCATTTGAAAATTAATCTATTTGGCAAATTCACTCTTCAAAAGTCTTACTCTGGCCTGCCTTATTTTGATTTTACATGTAGTCTGAAATACACACTTTTTTTGGTCATCTTGTGCGGATACAGCTTCCCCTTTTTGACCAACATCCTTCTCACTTCATCAGCCTTCTTTCCCCTGCACATTTTCTTTTAAAAAAAACAGGGGAAAAAAAGGAAAAGAAAAAAAAAGAAAAAAACCCTTTGATCTTTTCTTGGTGGAGGTATCCACTCCTTCTGAGCTGCCTATGTCGTTACCAAATAACTTCCATACCACCTCTGGTCCTATCAGCTACTCTTTAGCAGAGGGATAGAGCCATACAAGGCAGACAAGTATCAGGTCTCTTATACAACTGCAACAACAGACAGCCCCCTTTTAGCAGGCTCAAGAGTAAGCGCCAGCTCTACAGCAGGGCTGACATAAGTCTTATTAATTTTATTAATGCTGCCAGTCATAAAAAGCCCACCATAGCCACGGGCTCAGAATTATCATGACTGTTCCTGGGCACATAAGTACTGAGTTTTCACAGGTCACTGCATATTCCCACTTTGCAGACGCCCAAACTAAGATGTGTTTCCACCTGGAAACACATTACATGACCAAAGCACCTCCTGAGGCACCCATCAGATGAGAGGCAGAGGAACCAACGCTCGTCATTCCTGGGGGAATACAGGACTACATCAAAGGGCAGCCAAGATCCCAGGAGAGCAGTGCCCTGTGGCAGCACCTCCCTTCCAGGGAGCAGCCACAGCCTGGACCTTCTCCCTTATTTTTGGCACTGCTGAGCACACAGCACTGCAGTCAACGTCCAGACTCACATGGCTCCTGCCAAGGTCCTGTCGGAGACAAGAGGCAGGGCCCAATTGCTAAAAAATTGCAAAATAGGTTTAGTCAGCAACAGGTTTTAATTTAAAAAATAAAAAATTCATGGATCGATTTTTGCCTGAAGCACAAGAAAAACAAGGGTTTGCATCTCCCAGCTGTTTATTACTCTTCTTGATGTCTTCTGTCACAGCTTAGCAGGTGTGAAGTTGAAAGAGATAAAGTCTGATACTCTTCTGCATCTCGAGCAGCACGGAAAGCTCTGCCATGACAGGGCTGCACCCCGGAAAGGGGCTGGCTGAACCCCAGCAGCACCCAATTTTCACAGCAAGTGTCCTGCACTGACATTGCTCTTTGTCCACAGGCCCACATACCACCTGTCCTAATGAAAGGCTGCTCTTCCTCGAGGACCAGCTGAGCAGTCCAAGCTCTAGTACAGACACATCTCACCATTAAAGCTGTTTATGCTCACGGATGTCATTTGCCTTTTCCAGGGGAAACAGCCACACCATTAGGAGGGTTTACAGCTACAGCCCTATAGGCAAAGCAGCACAAGTTCCTACCACAGGTAACAGCCCCAAAATGGTATTTTCAGGGGAAAACTGTTAATTCATGTAAAGCCCCTCAAATCCTCTCTGCAGTCCACAGAAACTCCGAGTTTAACCCAGGTCTGGCTGGGACACGGAGGGCAAGAAAGCAGCACCACAGGCAGCCCCATAAGAAATTTGTCTGTTCTCCGACCGTCCCCACACATTCACTTGAAGAAATGGCTACTGCTGCCAACAGCAGAGGTTTGAGCCAGGTAGCATGAATTAAACGCATGCTCTCCCCTGCCTGCACCAAGGGCCCACAGTGTGCTGTTCCTGGGGGCTGAACTCCGCTTTGGGCAGGCATCACACACGCTGTGAGGACCACGGTAATGGAGCTGCCGCGGCCAGCTGCAGGGGCTATTTTATTTCAGCACCCAGAGTACAACATGTACATGGTATCAGGAGACACTCTCAAACAGGGAACTGTGCTCTTCCCCAAAGAAGCTCCGGTGCAGGAGGCAGCCCAAAATCAACACATCCTGAGCACAGCTCACCACCTGAGCCACCCAGGCCAGGCAGGAACGGGCATGTCAACCACTGAAGTTGCCCGTTTTTACAATTCAAGCTGAACTCTGTGCTGTTTCACTGAGCTATGTGGTATCTGATGATCACCACACTGTCCACCCTTTTCCACCTGCAGTCTTTGCTTCATGCTCCAGAAACAGCAGAGCAGACAGAGGAAGCAGCCCAAGATGAAGTTTCCCTCTAGCCCCGCAGCAAGCATGCCTTGCACCAAACACACTGGATTACTGAAAAACTTCTCCTTTCCCATGCAGACAGCTCTTGCAGCTCAGCAGCTTTCCTTATCCAAATGGAGACAAAAGCAAGTTATTTCATCCCTCCGAGACCAAATAAAGTCTAAGCACACAAGTGCGCAGCTGTTAGAGGCAGCACTGGGTGGTCGATGGGGGACTGCCATCGCACCCTGAGAGGCCGCCTTGCTGGGGAAGAGTTATGGGGAGCCAGAGAGGCCGAAATCACCGACAACTCCTCCTCTGCCGGACTCATCCAGCCCTCCTTGTTTCAAGAAGAGCAACCTGAACAACTGTCACCCACCAAAGGGAACTCTGCCCACAGCAGCTCTCTGCCAGCCTCCCTCTCTCGCAGCGGCTTTTTGGCATTCAAGGCCAAAATCTCAAGAACATACCCAAAGTCACTTCTGCAGCACAGCGTCCAAAGCTGGCCTGACAGACCATGTGAGAAGGAACTGGATGAAAATGTCATGGTGCACTGAAAGCAGAGAGGATCCAATGACTCACTGCTGCTGGAAGGAGGGGGTCCCCTCCGTGTGTGTCCCCCCCACCATGCTCTTTCCCACGGTGCATCCCCAGCACTCATCACACAGGGACACTGGAGCTCCTCCAATCCCAGATGGAGCTAATTCAGCTTGCTAACTAAAAACCAGCCAGTTTTCTCTTGCTTTAGTGAACTCAACCATCCTGATGACAGGACCCAGGGCCAGAATAAATGAGGGTGGCAGTGCACAGCTTCACCCCTAGACGATCAGCACTGTCTTTCTTATTTTTTATGCTTATTGCTACCCCAAAACAGACTTCTGCTTTGGAAAAGCCTTCTGTTTCCAGAACCTCAAACCCGTGTTTTAGCCTAATTTCAAATTACAGATTTAGTGAATTTTGGCCGAGTTGTCAGACCACCACCTACTCACCAGGCATTTCCTTAGCAGCTTCTGAACCCACAGTACAGAAAGGACCACAGCACTTGCTTTTCACCCTCATTTTCAGTGATTTTAAAACTAATTTCATGAAAATTGAAGTAGCTTATTTCAGGGGCAAGCTTTCTAAGGAGTTTCCAAGCCTAAACCGCAACTCTTCTGCCATTTGTGCTCTAATGCAGGATGGCAGGCGAGAGCCCAGGGCAGCACTGACCCAAACACAAAGCTGCCCTCCAAGCCCCAATGCTATTTGCTTCACACTCATTTTACTGTACCGACTAAATGCAACTCAGCTGTATCCCAGCCAGACTATCTATTGTATTACAATGGTATAAATTGCTCAGAAAATGTACCTCCATATTACAACATGCTTAGCATTTGTACTTAGGCATATGTTAAGCACTTCTCATGCCAGCCACACTCCAGGCTCTGCACCTCAGCTCACAGCCCTTTCACCATTTCTCTTTGCTTCACTTGATGTTGATTCATCATCAAGAATTCGTAAAACATTTGGAGCTTCTCCTCTCACCATAGCGTAGAGCAATGCTTGGAAGGCCTAATAAAAAAATCCCAAACCTAATTACCATAGCTAGGAAGCAAAGAAGAGCTCAGTGGCCAATACACAGCTAGGTATTTGTAGCTATCAGAGGACTATCAAAGAACTACAATATACATGAGGAGGAAACAGCCACTGGACCAGAAGAGGACTAAATATGGCATTTAGTGTTTACGACAAACTGAACGTATTGAAACTAGCAGCTAGACCTTGAGTTACTGTTTAAATGCACATAAGGGACACTCAGAGCCTGGATTACAGCATGTGACCACCAGCAGCTTACTCCATGTCTGGGAACAACCCTGCACTTGCTATTTCCCACAAAGCACCAAAAGCATATGGGGGACAAGTCCAGCATAGATCAGGCTGCGTGGGGGAGCACGACTGTAAAAGCAGATTAGCGGGGGATGAGGACCAGGCACTGGAGCAGTGGCCAGGACCAGTTGGGGTCCTGACAATGAAACCAAGCCAGCCACCCCAAGGGCCCGGCAGCCAGTGCAGAGGCACCAAAAACTGCAGCCAACATCCACGGCCTGGTCTGGCCATAGCCTCATGAGGGGCATCTTTCCAGGCAACACTACACAGCACTGCTCACCCATTGCATTCCCTGGGTCTGTGTTTAATTCTTCAGCTACTCTTCCTCCAAGTTCACTTTGTTACTGAAAATATTTTATGCCAATTCACCCTTCTCCTAAACTAAGCCCTGGCTGCTGCTACACATGAAAACCCACACGCAAGACACTGCACTGCCTCAGAGTCAAAAAAAACAAAACAGCCAAACTGTGTGGTTAAAGGGGATTTGCTGAGCTCAGTCCCAACTCACTGGGCAGCACTGTGCAGGGCTTTTCTTGGTATCACTGGTGATGGAGACAGTAAGCCTCTTTGTCATTCTTCTGGGAAAAAAATATAAACACAAGCAAAACCAAACAGAAAAACCATATCTACGGAACAAAAGTTATCCCTGCTAAAGTGCACCTGGCCCTGGGCCACTGGTTCATGATGTCCAAGATGACACAAAAATCCCACTACACGGAATCTTTTCTGCCTCTGTAGCAGGTTTCCAGCCAGAAAGCAGCAACCTTGTTTGCCCAGGTAGGAAACAGCCCCATCTGCCAAAGCAAAGTGCCTTATGGCAGTGTCCCACATCTGCCAAGTTACACACACAAATGAGCCCAGTGCAGGTTTGGCTCCCCCCGCCCCGCCTGGCTTGTTTGTTTTTGGTAAATCATAAACCCTGTGGCTAAGAAAAAGGTCGGTTTAGAGGGACCCACGACTGCTCTGCTCCAGGCTGCAACAAGAATGCGCAGCAAGTCCAGAGAGCACGGGGCGCTCGCCACCATCTTTGTTTCATCCCACTTCAGAGCAGTTCCATTGAGGAAGGCAAAGTGCAGCAAGAACTTGGCTTGGGGAGCTGGGCACATGCAGAACATGAGAGAGGTAAGAAAACCCTCTATGTAGAGCCAGCCTTCTATTTGCCTCTGGTGGCTGATGAAGATGCCAATGAGTAATTTTATTCAGACTTCTCTATTTCAGAAGTTCCCCAGCACTCTGCAGTATAAAGCCCTCAGTGGAATCTCATGTAAGACCTTAAGTCCAAAAAGACAAGAGAGCCTGAAAAAAATAATCTCAGCATCTCCAGTGCTTTGGTCTTTCAGCTTATTTTTTTCTAGGGGGAATTTTCTAAAGCTGATAGTGTCCAACCCAAGTCCCTTCTTTTCGCCTGAAGCATGTAACTGCAGGATGCCAGACACACCCCAACTCCTCGAGCTGCTACACAGGCCGTACCAATGCTCCCCCCGGGGATCATGGGGTCCCCTCCATCTCCCG
Organism: Morus bassanus; assembly: GCA_031468815.1. Lineage (NCBI taxonomy): Eukaryota > Metazoa > Chordata > Aves > Suliformes > Sulidae > Morus > Morus bassanus. The sequence continues at coordinate 25,252,396 of CM062575.1, read as the reverse complement.
TGCTTCATTGCAAACAAGCAATCTGGATCTTCAGCATCCTCATTATAAGCTTCCCAAACCTCTTTTGGCTCTGTGCATTGCATAACCGAAAAATGGCAGCTGACAACACACAAAGAAAAAAGCTTGGGAGAGTAGCTGGAGGATGGTTGACACCAGCTACACTGGAATTCATTGGTCAATATTCAACTGGAAACATAAAACACTTATTCCTTACATCAGTAACCTCAAACACTTGGAACAGTAATTAGTATGAGAGAATATATCCCAAATAATGGTATTTTTTCCATTCTCCCACGAGACAAAGACCAAGTGCAAAAAAATTTTCTCTTGACCTACAGTGTCTCGCTCCAGATGTACGAGCCAGATGGACCTCATGTCTGCTGCTTTAGTTAATACTCTCCTGCCACTCCAAAAACTGACTGCTTTAAGAAATTGCCCAAAGCAGATGACTACTCTTCCTCATGAAAAGTATAAAAACAATCAGACAGACAGCTTGCTTCAGTGGACACTCACGACTGAGCTACTAAAAAGCTCAAGAAATTGCTTGATCATTAGAGCCGTCTTTCCTACAAGGGAACTGCCTTTCTGTGCACCTTGACAAAGGCAGGAATTAACATCAAATGTTTAAGTAATGACAGCAGAGCTCAGAAACCCTCTATGAATCCAGCTAAAACCAAATCCCAGCATCTACTCTGGAATTTTTATTACAAATAAGAGGCACTTCACTAACTATTCAAATTTGCCTGGAGGGCTTTTTAAAGAAACACGAGCCTATACATGTCACAACAACACACAAATAATTGCACTCCACTTGGGAAGGACTGATGGAGCCTAAATGGAGCATTTCAAATTTTGACGTATTTATTTGCTGGAAGCTTGAAAGCATCTCCTCCTAATTGCATTATCCACTGAGGAACCCATTTGGGTAGTACAACAGGAATGGAAACACTGGGAAAGGTGACAACAGGGAAGGAGGAAACACTGCTTCTTTCCTTTGAACTTCTGATTAGTTTCCATCAGAAATTTCTGGTGTGTCGGAAGCCATTTCCCAAGGACCAGCCTTTATCTGCTGGTCAACGTCAAACACTGTACTGAAGGCACGACTCCACCTCAGGAGCTAACTCCAGCCCACGCTGGGCCTGCCAACGGGAGCAGCTTAAAAAGGATACGGCAGCGATGGTGGACAAGACGACGACCTTGCCCTCCACAGTTTATCACCCCTCTTCTGCCTCTGCCAGCAGGGCTACTGGAGCTAAAACACGCTCTTGGTTTCACTTAAAGCTAGTCATTCTTTCGCCCTTAAACCATTTCATCTGAAGGAAACTGCCCTGGCAAGCTCACCAATAGCTCCAGCAGCCTGTTCAGAGGAGCAGGGATGACACCAGGAGTGCGTGGCAGAGGTCGGGCTGCCGATAACCTCTCCCACCCGCACTTACCTCCACTGATGCCAGAGAGCAGAGACCTTCACTACTCCAGCTCATTTACTGTGAGGTGAGTTACCACAATGCTCATCCAGGAATAGGCTCATCCAGCAGACGACAGCGGGACAAGCTGCTGGGAGCAGAAGCTTGTCCTGCGGTCACAGCTAGCTACAAAGAGCATATTTATTCATGGCCTTAATTAAGAAGAGGGTAAACCAGAACAGGGCACATGGACCCAGTTCAGAGGATGTGGGGGGCTCTGCGCTGAACAACAGCAGGAGGTTCAGATGCTCTGCCAAAATCAGAAGACCCCTTTGCTGCAAAGCCACAGCTGAGTTCAGACACAAGAACTCTGTCAGCAGCTCCAGGGCAGGCTGATGAAGTGTGGAAGTTTTCACTTGTTCCTAAATTAAAGCTTCTGACAAAACACAGAAACTAGTATTCAGCCAAAGACAAATTAAAGCCTGAATTAACTATATGCAACAAATTCATACCCAGGATACTGAGATTCAACAACAAAATTGAGAGTCTTCATCATAATCAGAACAAAAAGCATATGAATCCTTTATATTTTGTATAAATCAAATTAAAATGGCCAGCCAGACAAGCAGACTTCCCACTTAACAAGCACACTCAGTACCATCCCCAGTCCTACCCACCCGGCTAACAGGACTTCAGCAACCCCCAGTACTTCCCACGCAGGCTGGAAGATCTCCCTCTGCTCACGTCCTGAGGCTGTTTAATTCAAACAGCCAAAAACATGCCACTAAAACAGCAAGGTCTAACTGAAAAGCTTTCTTCTCCATAGGTAAAATGGCAGCCAAGTAGTATTCTTACCAATACATTTACTGATCAAGAAATATAGATATGACACATCCTTTTGCAACTTCAAAGAAAGGGTTCATGAATATGAACATTTATTGAACTGCACTGTTGGTAGGGCAGGGGGGGAGGGAGGGGCGGAACCAAAGCGCCCTCATGGGCCAAAAAGCCAGAATCCTACAGCAGTTTATGCTTCGTTATCTTTAATTACAGAAGTGATTCCATTAAAGCTGATTTGGATCTTACAGTCTTTCCCACAGTCCCTCTACAATGCTAATAGTTCTTCCTCCATGGCTCTATGGGAAAAAACCACAAACCAATGTTCCCTGCTTTACAAAACTGTACCTGGTTGCCAGCAGGCAGTTGCCCCAATCCTATGAAGCCAACCCCAAAAGAACAGCAGGATTGATTAAAAAAACGCCTCAAAGCTCAGACACAAATACACTGAAATTGGCAAGATTTTCTTAACCATTAGGCAGTTCACTACAGGAGCCTCTGTCTCTCCTCCTTTCACCTTTGCACCATGGCACATTACATTTTTCTAGAGATCAATTAAATCAGTTGAATGGGAGGCATTTGCCTTTTGTGCCCCTAAATCAAGGCAGTGTTCAGTGAACCAGATTCTGCACGTCTTGCTGACACATTAAACGTGCAAGTCTCTCATGAGGTTTTCAGCTGCGGATCCAGTAACTGTCAGGCTGAAAGTAGCCTTTTGCATCACAAGGACGACCATAAAATTCTCTTGGTTACAAAACGCAACAAGCCAGTATACTTAGATCTCCCTGTAGCTTATGTGCTCCCAGCTAAAGCCAGGACATCTGTTTCAGTTAAGCAAACCTGTTGTGAATACAGCAGGCATGTGAACTATCAGACCAAAAACCTGGCTTCAAAATCTGCATTCCTATAATCCACTGTGATCTCAGCATCACTCCAAATAGCCTTCATCCAACTGATAGGAAAGAGCTGTCTCATCAACCCGGCAAACACCGAACTCAAAAACCACCAAACGGATAGCCAGTGAGGATATGCTAGAAAAATTATGCTGAAGTCCAGCGCAAGCAGCTCTGTACTCCTTTGCACTGGCTAGTGGAATGATAGCACTGAAGCTACGTGCCTTTGTCAGGTTTTCCAGCTTACCCCCTGAAGCGAGCAACCTGCAACCTCCATCCCTGAGTGCCGAGTGCCCTTGGTTGTCACAGGCAGGGAGGCAGAAGCAGCCACTATGAGCCGCTGCTGCTGGCAGACTTAGAGCGTGCTGCTGTGCTAACCATTTTGCTCTGGATGAATTCTGGTATTCTACATCCACTCTCAATGGGGTTTGCTATCCCTTCCCAAGACGTTCCTTCTTACAGACTTACTCAAACTGCGTTCTGCTGGAGAGGATGTAGAAGAGACAGAAGAAAGAGGGGAGAAAAAAAACCAAACAACTTCAAACTCAAGAGAAATAAAAAGTTATTCCAAACACCTTACACCGTCACTGAAGTACCGGGCAAAACGCCAGCACAGCCCTCCCTCCTCTCCCCCAGACAGAGAGAATGCGAGAAGCCAGCTGAAATCTGGTGCTCCTGGGGAGAGCCCCGCTCACAGGAATGCTAAATTGTTCCAAGCTTTTCATCTAGTACGAAAAAAAATGCTGGCAAAACAGCACAACAGCAACTGACATCAGCCGCGGTGAGGACAGTGCTTCTGCCAAGCTCTGTACCTTCCTCCCCACAGAGCCAAACTTAATTCAACCACCTCTGGCTGACGAGCCAAGGCACAGAGCGACCAGGAGGAATTCTCCCTGAATGGCATTATTCAGAGGAGCCATAAAATCCACCCGTGTTTGTCATAAGCAGGATGCAGCCTGGGAAACTGGCCTGGCTACCTGGCCCTCCATTTTCATTGCCAACAGGTGATTGCCAACAGGTGATCCTGGCTCCCTGCCCGCTTCCAGGTGAGGAGTGAACCCTCTCCGGGTCACCCCTTTCCAGCAAACCAAGCGCAACAGCCATGCCTGTGCTTGACCAGGAAAACACTGTCGTTTTGTAATTGTGTTTGGTTTTTTTAAGCAATGGAGAGCAACCTACGCGTGCAACCCCCCCCAGAGCCTACAGTCCTGGTCCGAAACGGGTACAAAATCAGAGAGCGCTTCTGATTAACCGCTTGTCTTCAGAGGTGCGAGGGCACACAGCAGAGCCCGCCGCAGCGCCCGGCGAGGGCGACGCTGCCAGCTGCTGCCCTGCCGGACCCCGAGGCCCGGGCGGGACGGGGGGCTCTAGGTCAGGCTCAGGCCAGCTCAGCTCAGCGAAACTCGGGGCCACCCGCCTCGCTCGGAGGCTGCGAGCAGCCCGGTCCTGGCAGCGGCCGCCGTGCCCCGGCGGGAGCGGGGCCTTGCGGGGAGCCGGTCCGGCGGAGCCGAGCGGGCGCGGGAGCTCCCCTCCCCGCGCAGACAAGCCGGGGGCGGCCGCGGCAGAGCAGCTCCTCGCACACGCCGGCCGTCCCGCTCGGCCCGGCCCGGCCCTGCCGCCGCCACAGGGCCCGGCCCAGCGCCGGCCGCCCCTCACCTGCCCGCCGGGGCCCGCCCGCCTCCCCGCGCCCCCGGGCCGGGGGTGCCCCCCGGCCCCGGCCCCGGCCCCGGCACCTCCCGCCCGCCTCAACAGGTGCGCGGCGGCCGCACTCACCTCTCCGCCATGGCCCGCTCGGCCGCACCGCCCGCTCTGCCCGGGAGCGGGGCAGGATGTGAAACCCGATCCCGGCCCCGCCCGGGGGGCGGCGCGGCCCGGCCCGGCCGCCGGGACCCCCAGCCGCTCCCCGGGTCCCTCTGCTGGGGGCCGCCGGGCCGTGCCGGGCCGTGCCGGGCGGGGCGGGCCGGGCGGCGGCGGGGCCCGCGGGCCGAGGGCAGCCCCTGGCGGCGGCGGCGGCGGCGGCGGCGGCCGCTCCGGTGCCCGCCGGGTCCCGCCGAGCCCCGGCGCCGCGGAGCCCCTGCCCGGCCCCAAGGGTGGAAACGAGGAGGGGAGAAGCGGAGCCGGCACCTCCGGCTTGGAGAAGCTGAAGCGATATTTGAGCCACAGGTCAATGGCGACCGTCAGCTGTCGCGAGCGGGCCCGCGATATGCTTGCGGTCAGTGGCAGGAGCCGCCCCGTCCCTCACGGGCGGGTCGCCCACCGCCCCCTGCTCGGGGCACAAGGAGACTGTAGTTGGTGCTCCTGGGCCGCAGCTGCCCCGGGAAATCTCTTGTCCCCATGGCGGGTGTCCCCGACAGTGCCTCCCGCTGCGCCCCGAGCTGGCAGGCAGTCCCCAAACAGGCAGCTGCCCCACGCCCCACATGGGGCTTTAATGGCTCTGCTCTGCCCTCTGCTATTCCTGACATCCTCCAAGAGTGGGGACGGAAAGCAGGACTTAGCAAGTGGGGCTTGAACCAGCCTGGAACATCGAGAGAGGAAAATGACTTCATCTACACTGGACGCTGGGGTGTCCCTGCACGGTCAGACGGTGGGATGATGAGCCTTGGGTCAGCCCGTGCTGCAAGGCTGCCTCGCATCTGGGTTTGTCCAGACACACCCTCTTTTTTGCCCTGGCAATTTTGTCTGGGCAGATTTTGGGGACTTTCTGGGTTTGTCTGTGTCCTGAGCACATATTGTTTCCGGTCAAGGCTGTGCAGGAGGACCAGGTGTGTCCCCCACGCATCCACGGATCAACCATCAGCGTACAAACAGCAGTTCAGAGGCCTTGGGAGAAGGCTCCTCGGCCAGCATGAGTAGTCTGAATAAACAAGCTGTGCACTAATGGTGAGCCCCGCTAGATCAACTTGTGTCAGCCACCAGTTTGGAGTATGTCACTTGGCACGGTGGCATGGCAGAGCCCCTGTTATCTCAGTGACAGCTGCAATGTAGCACTGCTTCCAATGAATTTCATACAGGGTCCTGTTATTCCAGAACAGGAACAGCTCCATGCGGAGGCAAATCCTGGGTGTTGAGCTGCCGGGATGCCTCAGACCCCTCTAACTGGGGGTGCAAGACTTGGCAGATACTTGGTGTATTTTGCCACTAACAGAGTGATTTTTGGCCCATAACGCACCATGCAGCAAATTTCTGCTACAGTCAGAAATGGGTCTGTTCAGCTTATTTATCACCCTGGGCAAGCCAGCGGACAGCGTCCCTGCACAGAGCGGTACGGCACTTGCGGTGCTCTCTTGCAGACGGTGTTTTGGCACTACCAAAGAACTTTAGAGTAACTTAATATGAACACGTTCACATGAAAGTCCCACTGCACTTTTAAATAACAAATAGAGAGACAGTGAGATCATGGCCGCTCTGCTCGCTGGCTGGACGCGCAGCTGCATTGTGCTTACCGGGGGGTCTGTGCAGCGGGGGCCGGTGGAGAGCGGGGCCCCTGCAGGGGCTGCGAAGCTGCTGGAGATGCCCATGGTGCTACGGGAGAGCGGGAAGGGGAGGATGAGTTTTGCAGGGTTGCAAAGCTTGGGGACTGAGGCATAGGCTAGCAGGGAAGGAAAGGAAGAGTTAATGCAGGTCTGTGTTGGAAACAGAAGTTTGCTGGTGTAGCTCTAACATGGTTAAATTGGCAGCTTTCCTTGTGGAGATGAGATACTCTTTGCCTTTGCCAACAAAGGCTATACCTGTCCTCTGAGGGAAACAGCGATACTGGGAAAATTCTTATAGCAGTCTGACAGTCTCTGTTCAAGGGGTCTCGTAGGTACATACTTGCTGTATAAAAACTTTAACAGTCTGATTGATGTTGCTGTGCTAGCAAGAGCCTTTGGTCAGACTGGAAATAGAAGCTGGGGAGATGGGAGGTTGCAAAAGCCCCGGCTTCAGGGGCCCCCCAAAATGAGTGGCCCGACACAGTACATGGGAATTTGGCTGCAGGGGGGACCAGACAGGCATTAATATTTTCTGCGATGTTCTAATTTTATTTTGCATATTTCAGGGTTTGATGATAATGCGTAGGTTGTTTTCAACCTACACGTCTGGCAGTCTTGCTGGAGAACCTGTAACTTCATTGCTTAGCTGCTGCGGCTAAAACTCTTGGTACGTGATTCTGCACATACCACGCTAAGAGATCCCCTCTCTCTTGAGGCCAAAGCGGGCAAGCTGGAGGCCCTCAAGGACACAGAAGACACATTAAGATGACATGTCAGATCAGTCCTACTCATGGGCTAGCAGCCCTGTGCTGTCTTGCACAAAGTCATGCAACAGGAGGGCATCAAAATGAAGAGCAAGGAAACCACCATGAAGGCAGAGCCTGCCCACCAGAGAATGGTCACACACCCACTGGCACCCAGGACACTATTTGGGAGCAGAGTGGCCCACTGCTGGAAGAGCAAAGCTGAGTGAAAGGGAGTTCAATTACCAGACACAATACATGATTGTGAGGCTGTGACTTGCACACAGGTGCAAAGCTGCCAGACCAGGGTCCACCTCTTTGGGAGAGGCAGGGCACACTGGTGGACATGAGTTGTGTTGACACCAGTGACGCAAGGAGGGGAAGAGAAGACCCAGAGGGAAAAAAATAAGCAGCTAAGGGAAACACTTCTTTTGTGGGACTCATCAGTGACTTTTTCAGAGGCTTTCACAGCTCAGGCAGTCATGGGCTGAGGAAAACCCCTTCTAGTGGTGCCTGGTACAATAACAGAAGGAGATCCTCCTCCAGAGATACAGATACACTCTGTGACATGTACATAGGAGATCAAGCCCGCCAGTCATGATGCCTGCCATCAATACACCGAAGATGGCAGCAGGAGGTGAATATGAATTGTCTGAACAGTCTTTGAGAGCATGGCAAGGGCATTGCAGCGTCTGAGAACAGAGGTTTTTTAAACCCTGGCTCTTTTGCTAATAACAGAACCACACTGCCTACAAGAAGAAACAGCCTTCATGAACTGTGAGGCTGTGAAGACTAGATCACTGTAAGATGAATTAAGAGATGTATAATCAATGTTTTCAAGCCAAAGTATCCCCTTGCTGCCTGTTCTTGGCTGAAGGATATTTCCTACAACTGTCACTGAAGAACTGCAAAAGGAGCCAGCTCCCTGAGATCACGCTCAAATCGTTTCATCAGCTGCTGCTCCCAGGTGGAAGAAACTGTATTTGGAGTTGTACACTCATCCCCCTTTCATAAAGCTGCTCAGCTGGTGGACATTCGTACTTGTGCACACACTCCACGTCGGGGAATGGCAGGTGGAGGACATTGCATAAGGGGTCTTCCTTATCTGTGGATATGGAAGAACTGTTGATGCTAAAGGTAAGGGAAGCTTGGTACTACACTACTGCTGCCCTGCCTGTCCATGCCGGGCTGGGGAGATGAGGTAGTGCCGAGGCAGATGTGCTACAGCTGTGAGCACTGCCCTGGAGGTTTGTGCCAGGAGGCACTGCCCTTGTTCTGCCTCTGTTAACAAACTGGACTGCACAGCCTGGAACCAGCCCAGCCCAGTACCAGTCCCACATAAGTGTCTCCATGTCCAGCAAGGGGGGAGTAACAGCTCCAGTCAGGTGTGAACAAACCCTGTGCTGAGGAGACACTGGTGATACTGGGAGTAGATGCCTAAAATGCTTGGCAAGGTTTGGGTGTCTGGGCTTATGGCCAGCACTGACCTGGTGCAGCTGCAACCTTGGGTCAGCCTTCCAGGGCACCAGCAATGGTGGGAGGATGAGCTGGGACATGCTTCACGGGGGGCTCCCTGCTCTGCTCGGGAGCTGCATTTAAGCTCAGGTCCTCACCCTTGGCCCCGCCTGAGCTACGTTCCAGTGAAGCTTGTGCCAGGCCTGGCACCTTGCTGACCCCGACCCACCAACTGCGTGAGCAGTCACTCAGCTGTGGCTGACCCTGGTTACCATCACTGAACCTGCTCTGCTCCTCTTGCATGGAAGGTATGGCACTGCCATGCTGTCACCTTGTCTCCAGCTCGCCTGTCACCTCCTGCTGCCCCCAGCACCATGAGCCCCCATGGCGGGGAGAGGTAGCAGGAGCAGGAGCAGCTCTGTGCACTCTTGTACTGAAGGAGCCAATAATACCAGAAAACATTCTGTACTGTGAAAGCCGTACGTTAAATAGGTCAAACTGCTACCAAGCTCCTACTGTGAGTGCCTACATGTCAGCAAGATATCTTACCATGGGCAGCTCTTTGTTGCAACAGGAAACAAGATAAAGTTCTAGGTTGACCAGGGGGTACAGTTTGCCCACATGGGTGATAGGATCCCCATCCTTGGAGATTTTCAAGGTTTGGCTATGCAAAGCCATGGTTGACCTGATCTAGTGTTGGTGATGGTCTCACTTCAAGCAAAAGTTTGGGCTAACACTCTCCAAAGGTCCCTTCTGATCAACACATCTGCAATTCTGTGTAAAGGGGCTTGAGATTTGAGCTGGGCAGGCAGATGTGGTGAATTCTGCGTTATTTCAGATCACAGTCATCTTGTATCAAATGTCTCAAATACGTTATTGAACGGGACCAGGCTGACCTGGATGCAGGAGTTGCTGGCTGAGGTTCTCTGGATTGTGCACTGTGAGAGTCCTCTCCGACAAATGGTCTTAGCATGTGTGAGGCAAAGAAAAAACATCCCTGTTCTTAATTAACCCTGTCTGTGTTTTGAACCTGGCTGAAGATATCAAAGAGCCAAGGACTGTCCTTTGGAAAGAGCTAGTTGGAGATATTTGGCCATTTGTAAAAATATGTGTTTTTAAGCAGCAATCAGCAGGTTTTTTTATAGTGGAAACGATGTAAATTTATATAACAAGCCAGATGTTCTGCAACAGGGCTTTTTTGAAATCATCCTGTCCCAATTTTTTCCATCTTACCGTCTTTAGCTCCCTTGCAAAGTAAGCAGTCGTGCTATCGCATTACCAATTGGCAATGGCAGCAGCTGGCTGTAACCCAACCTTAGCAGCATGGGACATGGAAACAGATGGAGCAGCAAATGCTCTTTGTTTCCTCTCGGGCTTTCTAAAACAGATTGTGACTAAAAACATACAGGAGAGGTTTCTGCCATCTTCCCTGCTACCATGGCTCCCTGGCTGCTGACAAAGCTATGGGATGAGCTCTAGCAGGGGTTACTGCTCCCCACAGCAAAGGAGAGCCCTGCCTTTTTAGAGGGGAGCTGCAAAGAGAGGAAGGGCATCAGATACAACGATTACAAGTCCTTAGAGGGGAAAAAAGGGTGCAGTGGGTGAGATGGCTGAACTGAGCTGAGTGCTCCCCATGCTCCTCCTGGGAGTCCTGCTCCTCCTGCTGCTCTGAGTCTTGGTTCTGGTGTTCATCTGAGCCTGGGTGAACCACGTCAGCTCATTAAACTGGCACAAAACAGAATTGAGTGGTGTTTTGCCAGGCTAGTAACCTGAATGGGCCCAATGGATGATCAGGCGAGCACTGGGGCAAGGATGAGGAGCAGAGCCACACACAAGAACAGGCTGGGAGGAGAGAATAACAGGGGAGGAAGGTGGAGATGGGGATGTCCCTTGTGAAGCAGGAGATCGGCTCTGCTGTCCTGGGTAGTCCTTGTCCCAAAGCAAGGCAGACATGGGAAGGGAGGTCCACGCTCCCAGGTCACTTTCTATGAGCTGAACTCTCAGATTGCTGGCAATGAAGGTCAGGAAAATGTCCACAGCACAGGTTTGCCTGCCTTGCTTCATAATTCCTTTGGGATGAAAACTCCCCAAAATTAGGTGCGTATGTCCCTGCCACCACATCAGTTACAGATTCCCAAGGGACTTCTACTCTGTCACAGTCTCTAACACCTCTTTGTGTCTGGTAAGAGCTCTGCTGCTTTCAATCTATGTCCTCTAAGGATTTACCAATCGGTCCAAACACACGAGCTGGGCAATGGTGCTCTCTTCCCTTGCAGGAGATGTTATACACTGGAAAACATGAAACTGTATGTGGGTTGGCTACATGAGTCCCACCATCAGCTGCCTTGAGCTGGGGGACAGCTGCCCGGAGCAGAGGACACTTGCCGAGAGGTGGGTGGCCAAGGCCAATGACATGAGACTGAGCTGGCGCCGCCACGTGCACCCAAACAGCAACGTGAGCGGTGGTGACACAGCTGCTCCATCTCACTGTAACTCCCTGCTCCCTCTCCTGACCCGTCTAGCTTTGCTGTGGCTGGTGTTTGTGCCAGACAATGTAATATTGTTGTAGGTACTTGCCAAGAACTGAGTTTATTTTTTAGCCACAGACAGAACCTGTAATTCCTCAAGCTAATCCTGCAGTCTGATGTTTTTTTTCTTACAAGTCTTGACAAATTAATTGAATCCTCATTTCTGTGAGAAACCTGGAAGGAAAGTCCCACAGTCAGGACTCCAGAGTTAAAGACGGGGATTTGCAAGGTCGCTTAAGCCATTTCTCACCAGTGCAGAGGCTCTTCTGGAGGTATTTCTTGCTGGCCTTGTCTCCTGGGGCGATCATTCAGACATTCATCTGAGATCCCATCAGGGCGTTTTGCATTATAATCTGCCTAAGTTTGCTCAGCTTCATCCCACTATTCCTGTTCTTCTTAACTATCACAAAAATATTTGCTTCAATTTGTTGTTTATAGATGTCCCCAACTGAAATATCTGCAGGTTGTTATTTCTCACCGTATCCTTTCAGTGAAATAATACAGATTTGATTTTTTTAAACTTAAACTTAATCCCTTTTGCCCTCAAATAGTGTCTTGAGTTCTGCCTGTCCACTGCCTGCCTAACAGATACTGATAACAAAAAGTCCTATAATGAGTGCAAGAAGTGGTTTATTACTCTTTATCTTTTATCCTTTCTCATAGAGTCAAGGGCTTGAGGAACAGCCATGCTCCTGCTTAAGTCAGTGGGAATGGCAGCAAGTTCTTTGCTCTACCGCATAACCGCAGGGAGAAGTTAAATTTCTGAACCTGTGGTTGCCAGTGTTGCAATGCCAAGTGTCCCTGTTTGCATTTGCTGCACTGACTGTGTCAGGCAAGCTTGGTTCCTCTCAGCATCCAGGTATTCAGCTTCAGGCAAACCACTTTGAACGCTGTTCTTTGCTAGCTTTTTAAACCTCTTGGATATCTAATAAGCAGACCAACTCAACGAACAGGTTCTTGTATTTTAATTTGGGTGCTGTGCACACAGGCTGGGTGCTGACAACCTGAATGCATGCATCTCTGTCCAAATACCTCTGTGGCCACCATTTGTGAACAGAGGAGAGAGGAAATGCTCAGGCTTACACCTGAGCAGCGTCTCAGGGGACCACCCAATGCAAACCTCAAGCAATCCCCCATGACAGCACATCTGTAGGAGGCCACCGTGCCAGAGCAGTCCCACGGGGCAGCCCGGAGCCCAGACTGTCAGGCAGCTCTTGGGGATGAGGTAGGTCTGAGGAAGTCAGTCTGCAGGTCAGGGTCAGGATCAGGCCAGTGATGGTGACCAGGGTCAGACACAGCCCAGTGATGGCTGTGCAGGGCCGTAGTGACAAGGCAGAGCTGAGGCCAGGCCAAGCAGTCAGTCTGCAGGCCAGGGTCAGAGAGACCCAGGGCTCGGCATAGCCACAGCCACAAGCACATTGGTGAGAGCACTGGAGACAAGCACATCTCCAGCACAGTTCAGACAGGGACTGAGGGCCCAGGGCTGATCTGAATCGGGGCTGCTGGGCAGGGCTGGGGTGCAAGCCCCAGGAGAGGCTGGTCAGAGCTATAAGGGCTTGTCAGCGCCCTTGGGACCCTGAGAACAGCTTCAGGGACAGGTACAATAACAGTATGAGTATGGTCAGTCTAAGTGAAGCCAAAGGTTTGCCTCCCCCAGCTCCTGATCTCTGGGAGTGGTCAATAAAGGGTGACCTTCCCCCTTCCTTCATACACAATTCCTGGGCAAGCAGAGATGGAGGGGTGCTGGTGCCAGCACTGCTGGTCCTTCTGTTGACAGCTCCCCAGAGCTTCTGGAAGGAGAAGGAGCATTGTCCAGCACTGAGACTAGAAGGGAAGCTGAGGACAGGCAGGTTGATGCATGGGAGAAGCTCAAATCTTGCCACCAGTGGTGCCAAGTCCTCGGGGAGCAAATTGCACCTCATCTCACAGAGACGGAATACGATCATCTCCTGCCAAAAAAGCAGGGACCTCTGACTGGCAGCCAGTCCCTCCCCACATCCTTAGCACAGACCACAGCAACTTTGCGCAGGCCAGTGGGCTGCAGCTGGGTCTTCCATGAGGGAACGGGATCTGCTCAGATCTACTTTATGTAGTTACCGTCAGATCCATTTGACACCTTGGAACCTATTCAGGATCTTCTCTGCTGGCATACAGACATGGTCTGCACCAGCTGCACATTTTGAAGGGTATTTTATTTTTAATTTAATATTTCAGTAACTTTCTTCTTTACTGTGCTTTGTAGCCGTACCAGCCTATTTTCAGTCTTTTTCCTCCTGCTGATATAAACCGTTCTGAGCCATTTTAGCAATCTCCATTCTTCTTAAAAGCATGTTATCCTTTTGGCTTATTCATTTTGTAATAAGCTCTTCTGGGAGGAATTTCTTTGTTGCTGTTGTTCTTTTAATGATACCAGATCGAATACGTTATACTCACTTTTATACATAGCTTTTTTAATAGCATGGTTCTGAATGAAGCCCCTCACACATCTCAGCACTAAACCCAGTCGCTTCTTTTATGTTCTCCAACCAGCTGCTCCAAAAATCAAGCCTTTGTGGTATCTGAAATGTAGCAACTACATCATATGCTGATGTGACATTTACTCACTCCGTGTGGGGGTAATTGGAGACTCTTCATTATGATGATGTTTTCTGCCTTGGCAGCCTCCCTGATCTCCTAAAAATATCCCCGTCACCACCACTGTTTTTGAAGTCTGCTCACTACAGTAGTCCTGATACTCCCCTTTGCCTATTTAGTTAGAAAATTCACACCTACAGGGGTTCAGGGCTACATGTTGGAAGATTAAAATCGTTCAGACACAGTGACTCCGAGGTGTCTTTTGTAACCTTCATCGCCATCTTTCAACTAAGAGAATTTTAATAGCTTAGGGAAGGATGACCCTAAATTTTGTGGGGGTTTGCACATCAGTCATCTTAGTGCAAAAACTCCCCTGTAACTTGGTGAAGTGTCAGCAGCCCGACTCCTTCGCTCGCAGCCCGCGTCCGTATTCCCACGGCCCGTTCCCGGCCACCTGCCTGAGCTCGTGCCAGGGGGACCACCTTGCAGCCCCCGATCCGAGGGTTCAGTGCTTCGCTCGGGGACGTCTGTGCAGGGACGCGCGTCCGAGCGGCACCGGCTGCCCACAACAGCCTCGGCGGCAGGCAGCGCAGGCAGCGCAGGCAGCGGAGGCAGCAGGCAGCGCAGGCAGCAGGCGGCGCAGGCAGCAGGCGGCGCAGGCAGCAGGCAGCAGGCGGCGCAGGCAGTGCAGGCAGCGGAGGCAGCGGAGGCAGCAGGCAGCGCAGGCAGCAGGCAGCAGGCAGCAGGCGGCGCAGGCAGCAGGCAGCAGGCAGCAGGCAGCAGGCGGCGCAGGCGGCGCAGGCAGCGCAGGCAGCGCAGGCAGCAGGCAACGCAGGCAGCGCAGGCAGCAGGCGGCGCAGGCAGCAGGCAGCGCAGGCAGCAGGCGGCACAGGCAGCGCAGGCAGCGCAGGCAGCAGGCAGCGGAGGCAGCAGGCAGCGCAGGCAGCAGGCGGCAGGCAGCGCAGGCAGCGGAGGCAGCAGGCAGCGCAGGCAGCGCAGGCAGCAGGCGGCGCAGGCAGCAGGCGGCACAGGCAACGCAGGCAGCGGAGGCAGCAGGCAGCGCAGGCAGCAGAGGCAGGAGGCAGCACAGGCAGCAGGCAGCAGGCGGTGCAGGCAGCGCAGGCAGCAGGCGGCGCAGGCAGCGCAGGCAGCGCAGGCAGCAGGCGGCGCAGGCAGCGGAGGCAGCAGGCAGCGCAGGCAGCAGGCGGCAGGCAGCGCAGGCAGCAGGTGGCGCAGGCAGCGCAGGCAGCAGGCGGCGCAGGCAGCAGGCGGCACAGGCAACGCAGGCAGCGCAGGCAGCAGGCAGCGCAGGCAGCAGAGGCAGGAGGCAGCGCAGGCAGCAGGCAGCAGGCGGTGCAGGCAGCGCAGGCAGCAGGCGGCGCAGGCAGCGCAGGCAGCGCAGGCGGTGCAGGCAGCGCAGGCAGCGCAGGCAGCAGGCGGCGCAGGCAGCGCAGGCAGCGCAGGCAGTGCAGGCAGCAGGCGGCGCAGGCAGCGCAGGCAGCAGGCGGTGCAGGCAGCAGGCAGCAGGCAGTGGAGGCAGCAGGCAGCGGGCGGCGCAGGCAGCAAGCAGCAGGCGGCGCAGGCAGCAGGCAGCGGAGGCAGCAGGCAGCAGGCAGCAGGCAGCAGGCAGCGGAGGCAGCAGGCAGCGGAGGCAGCAGGCAGCAGGCGGCGCAGGCAGCAGGCGGCGCAGGCAGGTAACGCACACATGCGGTCCCACATGGTCTAGCGGTTAGGATTCCTGGTTTTCACCCAGGCGGCCCGGGTTCGACTCCCGGTGTGGGAAATAGCAAATGCTTTTGCTTCCCAGGTGTTTTTTTCTTCCCCCCCTTTTATTTGTTGATTTTGCGCGATCTCTCCTAGCGCCCGCAGCGCGGGGTGACACGAGCGACTCCCGCGCCACCGCGCCAGACCCTCTGCGTCTCCCCAGGGACATCCGTTAAGCGAACGCCTGGCGCTTGTAGCAGAGTCGAGGATGATGAAGCAATGCCAGCGATGGGTGCCAGCCTCTCCTGCCGATCAAGCCATCCCACAACCAGGAAAACTTCTGTTAGGAAATGCGTTACTGAGAGCTCCCCCCTGGCCTTCCTGTCAGCTCCAGAGGTGAATCCAGCCAAGCACGGAGTGACTGCACCAACAGCCCCGCAGAGCTGAACCTCCACAGCCGATCGATCGGCCAGGGCAGCACCACGACACACCCAGGCCGGGGCCGGGGCTGGACACGCAGCCAGTCGAGGTCCCTCATTAACCACCCCCACCCAGTCTGGAAGCGCCCAGCCCTGCACGTGTTGGGTTCATCCTTCCCCCGACGCTGCCCGGGCACCAGCCAAGGGTGTGGGGTGTGTTAGTGGAGCAGATGAAAAAAGACACAGCCACGGCCTCCCTCCAGAGCCTGGCTCCATAGGCAAACAACAGGAGAGAAAACCCTTCAGGAAATCCACCAACATGAGCCTAAGCACATACTTACGTCGCAACTGTATGATGAGGGAACAAGACGGAGGTGGTTAGACCCGACCTTCGGGTGGCTGACTGGGAGCAGCGAGCGAGGGCAGCCGGGTGAGGGACACGCAGCCAGTGCGGTGCTACGGGAACAACCACAACACCTCCCATTTTGTCTGAGAAAAAATTGTTAATTTCGTTTACAACCAACCTGTACAAAAATGATTAGGTTGGAATAGACCTATTATAGTCATGCTTTTTTTTTAAATTTTTAAACAGCTCATTTTTCCTAAATGTCCCAAACTCAATTAAGTTGACCAGTTCAGCTTAGAAAGACTTGGAAACTCTGTGCAAGAGCTTCAGAATCTTTTTAGGCTATTAACATTTCAGGAACTTTGTTAGAAATGACGTTAAATGACACAGTAGCCTGGGAGTTTCATGAAAACAGGTTTTCATTTGCAAATCTATGGGCCTGAGTTCTCGTACCTTAGTTGGTTTAAATATTCCTATATGCTACAGCAAAATTATAATTTCAGGAGGCAAAGTTCATTTAGAACTTCTTTACATTGTTTCAGGTTTGTAGGACAAAAAAGAAATAACCTAAAACCCCCAGCCCTTATTGCTTACCTTGTGCTGACTTCAGCAGGAAACCCACTCAATGTTATCTGCGCTATGTTGAGCAATCGGCCAAAACTTACTGCATATTATCAAATTTAAATACAAATGAGCCATTTTGTGGGCTCCCAGGGGAAACAAAGCACTATTAATGAGACAAGCAGGTTTTGTTTCGAGCTACTGAGTTAAACTGTTCAGCCTCAAGGCTCCAGCAATCTGCAGGGGCTTGGGCCAAAAGCCGCCCCAGAACGCCAGGTCACTGACACTTTAAGTTATAATTGGGACGATAGTGGCTAAAGAGCTGTCAGATGTCAGTGGCCTGTTAAGGGAGGTGTAGTTTCTGGCAGAAGGGGACAGCTGTAACACCTTCAGGTGCTGTTCCTCTTAAACTTACTGAATCCTGTCGAGCCCTCAGCCAAAGGGAGGAAGGTCAGACCAGACGGTGTTAAATTGTCACATCAGAAGAACCAGTCATGAAGGAACACATATGGTTTCACCCCCCGGCCCAATCTATGACCTAATCTGCTCTATCCTCTCTCCTACAATAAATAACAAGCTTGAAACAGCACATCTTTAATGCTACCCCTGACCATCGTCCATTTGGCCCAAGACAAAAGTACTTCAACAAGGTGAGCGCATATGATGCTTCCTCCTGCGCTCTCAGGCTCCAGCACCAGCAGCTCAGGGAGTTCCTGACCCAGACACAGCTTACACACGGCATGTTTGTCACGACAGTTCAGTTCTTTTCACCTGTCGAAAAGGCAAGGGCCTTTCCTCCCCTGGCATGAGACTCCCAACGCCATCCTCTCTTGGTGCTGCCGCCTGAGGTGCTGCGCTGCCGCTGGGAATGGCAGCGTAAGGGCTGACGCGTAAGGGCTGACGGCCACCTCAGGAAAGGCGCTGGTTTTCTTTTACAGCAAGCATAAAGCTGTCTGATGTGGCCGGTGTGGGTACAAACCCGGGCACGCGCTGAACGCCCTGCCCGCCCGCCCGGGTGTGCCCTCGTCATCCCGGTAACCGTACGGTGCGATAAGGGTTTCTAGAGCTAAGGCAGCTTTTGGAGCAGAGCGACTATAACACCAGTTATGGTTGCGCGGTGCTCAAGAAGGGGAATAAACGACCCTTCGCGCACTGAGCACGCCCGACGCGGGCAGAGCGCCGGTGCGCGGCCGGGGGGAGGCGGGGGCGCGCGGCAGAGCCACGCCCGGCGGGGGAGGGGCTGCCGCACGTCTGCCGGAAGACGAGAGGCCATGACGGAGCTGCCCGGTATGGGGGGGCCGGGGAGGGGGGAGACGACCGACCGGCGGCACCAGGGGGACTTCACCCCCGCCGCTCACCTTTGACCTCCCTACCGCCCCCCCCGAGCGGCCGCGCGCGCTCTCGCGAGAGCGCGGGGACTCGTGACGGCCCCGCCTGTCAGCCCAAATCTCGCGGGCGTTTGAGCCGCCGCTTCCGGGCGCTCGACGTCTCGCGAGAGGCAGGGACGGGCTCGGTCCCGTGCGCCCGCTGCCTCTCGCGAGAGCCCCTGCGCCGCGCGCTGGGCGCCCCCGTGCCGTGCGCCGAGCCCTGCCAGCAGCCGGACGCGGCGGGCGCCATTTCGGGGAGCCGCCGCTGGGGCCAGAGCCGGGGCCCAGCCCGGGTCTGGGGACCGCCCGCCACCGCCGCGCCGCCCCTCGCCGCCTGCCGCCCTGGGGCCGGCCGAGCGGCGCCGCCCGCCGCAGGTCTAGCCGCCTGGAGAGGGCTCCCGAGCCCGCGGGCCCCTCCCCCACCCGCAGCGCAGCCGGAGCCCGGAGCCGCCGCCACACCTCGGGCGCCCGAACGAGCACCGCACCCGCCCGCCGCGCAGGTAACTGCTGGGCGGGGACCGGACCGAGCCGCCGGGCGAGCCGCGGCCCGGCCCGCGGAGCGCCGGGGCCTGGCTTGGGGGCGGCCCGGGCGGCCTGCGCCCCTTCCGCCGCCGCGGCCGTCGCTCTCCGCCTGGGCGGGCCCGTCCCTCGGCGTCGGCCGCCGCCGCCGCCGGCCTCCGCGCCGGTGCCCTGCGCCGGGGCCGCGGCGCCTCGCGGGCTGCCCTCGCCCCGGGGCCGCGGCCTGGCCGTGGAGGGGGTTTGCGTGTTCCGGGGGCCACGTAGCGGGCGGCCCCGGCGCGGCGGTGTCCCTCCGCGGCTCCCCCCACGATGGCGCTGTGCCCGGTGACCGGCCCGGGCGGGCGGGGCGGGCGCGGTGCGGGGCTCGGGGCGGGGCGGCTCCGGCCCCGCGCAGCGTTTGGGAACCCGAAGGCGTTCGGTTCCGATCGCGCCGGGAGCGTGGGGCGGGTCGCGGGTGGGCGCCCGCTGCGCGGAGGTGCGTGTCCTGTGAGAGCTGAGCGTCCCGCCCAGGTGTCCGCGTTCTCCCCACGCTTCCCTGATGCTCTATCCCGAGGGCTCCTTGCAAAGCAAGAGCGGAATTGTAATTTCTTGGAATTTCCGGAGCAAATAATCTCGAGGAGAGGGCCTTTTTAAACTCCTTTTATGTAACGTAACACAGCAAAAAGAGACGGAATCTGCCTTCAAAATACCGGCTACATCAGTAGCAGTAAATTTCATGTCCCTTTAGGTTTTCTGTAGACCCGCAGAGTTTCACGTGTAGTTCATTCTGTGTTTGTTTTGATGTTTTGGGGAGTTTTATGTTGTTCTTGGTGGTGGTGGTGGATTTTTTGTTTTGTTTTGCGGGTTTTTTTTTCCCCTCTACAGAGGTGTTGGGTATATGCAGCTTTATTGAGCAAGCTGAAAAGCTTTTATGAAAGTTACTTTGAGCTTCAGTGTTTAATGAAAGATACTTGAAAATCTGTCATGATTTTCTACTCATTTGAAATTAATGAGGACTCTTACTTGTGTTTTTTTTTTAAAGAAGAATAACTTTATATGTAGCATTATTTTATGCATTACATGAATAACAAAGTCGATAGTAGGTCTGTGTTAGGTGAACAGAAGGTATTCTGATAAAAACATGATGTCATACCAATGGAAGTGTTTTGTACAGAGTACAGAGGGCATGGATTGCACGGGGTGAGACCAAAGGTTCCTGTAACTCGGGATCTTGGCTGACGGTGGCCAACAGTAAATGCCTGAGAAAGAATAGAAACACAAGGCAATCGTACAGTGGTACTTCTCTCTGTGCGCTCTTAGTTGTCAGTTAGTCGTGATTCAGGGTCACAAGGCACGTCTTTGTTTAATGAAAAGCTTTTTCTGTGAACTTTTCTGCTTTTTTGTTTTGGGGTTTTTGAACACATTTGCATGTGCTTTTTTTTTTTGTTAGCATCCACAGTGCTCTTTAACAGTGAATTCCATGGCTTAATGCTGTGTGAATAAGGACCTTTGTTTTGAACCCACCGGATGATAATTCATTCACTCTTATTATTAGGATGAATGCAGTAATAGTCACTCCCTAGTCACTTTTCCATGCCACTCATGATTCGGCGGTGCTGGTTATGGTCCCTGTCCTCCCGTTTGGTCACCCCTCTTCAGGATATAGAATCCTACCCTAGGTGTAGCTGGATGTGTTAGCTGAATTGCACGTATGAACGTGTAATTGTGGGTGGGAGTTGTCACCAGTGGGAGTTTTCTTGTAGAATCCTGGGTTTGGCCTGGTGCTTTTTCATGGTCCTTAATCATGCTGATGCAGTTGTTCATACCAGATACTGGTGGAGCAGCGGTGAATTAAATCATCTACATGTATGCAGATGACCTGAACAGGTGGATGTAAATACTCTAGCAAAATGTAAAATTGAGCCATTACATGTAAACTAAGGACAATTGTATTTCTAAGTGATAGTGCTGTAGCCCAAGAGGTAGTAACATGAAAATGAGGTTAGCATGCCTTGGTTAAGTAATTGAGTATGAACTTCAAGTGCTCTGATACTGCTAAGGATAATGTTTTATTCTTGATTGTACTAATGGGCAGTGGTCAGATGTGGGTGAGGGAGTGCCTTGATTCTTACATGTGGTGCAGTTCTTTTACGAGGGTATGAGCGAACAGCTTAAAGGGTCTTGAAATGCTGGAGCGATTTCATTTTGCTGGCCAAGTCTCTGGGCAGCACAGTTCTTGCAGCAATGCCTGTAACCGAGGTATAAGAATTAATCTGTACGATTAAAAATCTATTTTATGGCACACATGCAGGAAAATCTTCACTCTTGGGCTGTCTGACTTGGACCTAGAGGCCTGGCCGTTTTTGAGGTTAAGAAGGAAAAAGGAGAGGAACTGTTTTATTGAGAGATTTGAGGAAGTTGAGTGTCCATACTTGAAAGCAGAGAGTCTTGCGAGATTCTTAATACAATGCTTGCATAGGGAAAGGAAATCAAATGTCAAAGGGATTCAGAGTATAATAAACACAAAATTATATTAGGGGGTTGAAGTTGAAAAATAAGAGGAACAATTTAAAAAAAAAAAAAGTTTGTGCTGGCTGGTGTTACATGGCACGGTGGATCTTTTTTGTGTGAAACCTGAAGTTCCAGACTGGATGGATCTTGTGTGTGCTGTAGTAGCTCTTAATGCTCGAATCATAACTGCTTCTTCTGTGGCCCCCATTGTGCAGGAGGCTGTGTTTCTTCAGATCAGTAAATATGAAGGTAGCAGAAACTAGGAAGCTGTGGCCAGGTTTGCCTGAACGTTTGTTCTGTGTTCTTTAGATGGATCGTGGGTCCTTTGGTCAAGCTCTGATACTTCTCAAGATGGCCACCGGACCTATGTTTCTGTATCAAATGATCTGTGCTCTTTGTTTTGAAAGAAATAGGTGGAATACCTCTGGGGTTTCTGCTGGCTAATGGTGTTCAGTAGCATTTTGTTGTTCGCAGCTGTAATTGCTTTGTGTCACATGCTTTATCTCACTGGGCAAAGCTTCATTCCAGTTCTTGTTGGGACTGTCTTCTGAGACACTGCTCTGTGCCTTTGAGCCAATGCAGCGATGGCCTCTTAAGCAAAAGCTTTTGGAATACAAAGCACAAGGCTGTTTTCTGTCTCAGGTGGATTTTGCTTCTTCTTCCAGGTGTCCTGAAAAATGGCTGATGATATTGATATTGAAGCAATGCTTGAAGCTCCTTACAAGAAGGTGAGAAAAATGTGCCAGTGAGGTCCTCTTTGCCTTAATTTAGCATTATTCATGAAACTACTGCTGAACTGTAAACTAACATCCCTGGAGCCCTCATGATTTATCTTATTGGAGATGCATTACATGTAACTTACAAGTAAATATATACTGTTAATGTAATTATATTGTGCAGTAGTTTCACTTCAGAGTGATGAATAAATGCCCATCTATCTCTCTTTGTAGACTTGCCTAACGATATCTCACCTCTACTCCCATGAATTCACCTTTGATTCCAGTGTGAACTGTCAATCATAAGGTAGTAATTGAGTGACGTATCGCTGTACCGTGGTCCCCTAGGTTTAAAAAAAACAAACAAACAAAAACCAACCCCAGAAACACAAACAACCCAACCAAAACCAACCAACCAAAAACCAAACAAAAAAAAAAAAAAACCAACAACCAAGAAACCAAAAACCTTTCCTAAAATTGCCAGGTCCAGTTTGGTATAGCAACAAGGTGAATGCAGTGGTTTGGGAAAACAGCAGGGTTCCAAGAATAACCTTTTCACCAGTCCCATGGCAAGTAAATATTTGAACAGTCTGCTCAGTGCAAGAAGAGTGAGACTTGCTTTTAATGCAGAAGACTGGTGGCGGTTAATCTTTTAACAGGGCAGATGGAAATCAGTTGCTGAGTGAACGAATTTACGGAAATTCTTGGATCCCTGAATAGAATGTTCTTAGCAAGTAAAAGACAGTATCACAGTCTGCGGTGTCATTCTAAAATAAGCTCTTGTATTCTTCTGTCCTAGTTGTTTAATTAGGAAATGTCAATTTTCATGCAAAATTTTTATCAATTAGTGTAGTGATGTCTTTTACCTAAACCAGCAGCAAATGAATACTGTCTTTTTTTTTTTTGTTTCACCAAATGGTGGTGAAGTGTTAACATTATGCATGCTTTAGCACTGGTTTTGCAAGAAATGTATATGAAGTTTAATTTGCTTAGGAATTGTACTTTTGATGTAACAGATGTGATTAAACTGTAAAGCAAGAATATAAATTATATAGCAGCTATTGTTAGTCTATTCTGCAGTGTTTATTACAACAATGTCATGAATATTGGATGAGCATATGTAAGTTTTAAGTTGTATATTTAGTTTATGTAATAATTTAGCAGTTACATTAAAATCTTGAAGAGAAATTTGTAAATTGTTATGTTAAAATTCTTGTGTCCTGGTTTAACATGGATATTTTCCATGTAAACAGGTATGGAAATAGGGAATGTTTAGGCTGGACTGGTGGATTATTGATGACTTTCTTGGGAGTCGACGTTACTAAAGCAGTGTGAATCCCTGTTTGCTTCAGGGCGAGATGTGTGACAGAGGTGACATCAAGCTCTTACAACCCTTCAACGAAAATGAGCGAAGATCTCGGGAATGGCATCGGTCACAGGAAATCCATAGTGGCTGGCTGCTAGCGTAGCCACTGGGGCTTAGGCAGAGATATAGCCTTGGTACTTATCAGAGGGGCTCACAAACACAAACCTGAAACTTCCTCTTACATTTTATACAAATAACATTTAACCACTTGAGTGCTGAATTCTGCAGGATAACTTGCTCTCTAAACCATGTAAGGAAGTATCTACAATTTAATATACACTTTTAAATGATGTAAGTCTTGTATTTTGTAATTGTATGACTTAAATTTAAGCAGCAAAGTGGTTAAACATGCCTACCTAAATTTTCTAAAGCTTTCCATGTTAAACTGTAAGCAAGTAATTTAGTATTAAAATTTTTGTTTTGTATTTTCTTATTCCTATTCCCATTACCCTTTGACCACTTGAAATGTTTCCGCTTCGTCCTCACGATGTTCTTCTATCAACCCTGCTTAGGATGAGAACAAATTGAGCAGTGCCAATGGCCACGAAGAGCGCAGCAAGAAGTAAGTATTTTCTCAGTTCTTTATGTTTGGGGGAGGCTGCTGATTTTAGTAAACTTGCGAATGCATGTCAGTAGTGTTTAGGGAAATAAAATGGAAAAGCTTGATATTGCTGCAACTGTAGCGGTTATGAAATTCTTTTGTTTACAAATGTAGCTATGTGCTGGTCCCTGACGTCATCAAAGTTGTGGAAATGTGTAATGTTAGCATCAGGTAAAAATACAGACTTGGTAGGTTCAGCATATTTAATTTCTTTTTTGTGCTTTAGCAATGCAGTGGATTTTGCATTTTAAAAATGTATTTGGTGTAGAATTTTATGTGATTTGGAACAGTTCAAAGCACTTAAAGGTACCAGTGCTTTCTTAAAAAGGTTTAGGGTGTTGGATCCTCTCCCTCTATTCCCCTGCCATTGAAAAACTTCTAAATTTGTTGTTTCTAATCTAACCTTTAAAAAATTATACTATAACCTTTTTAAAGAACCAGAGTGCAAGCCCACCTTCTTCAGGAAGCATAATTCCAGGGTCTGAACACCTGCTGATGACCCACACAGTCTGGAATCAAATCAGAAATTTGAAGAAAAATGCCTTGCGTAAAAGAGTCTCTTAAATACTGCAAATAAATGGCAAGTTTTTAAGCCTGTGAAATAAATTCCTTACCTTACAAGCATCGTTTGGTGATGAGATAGTTGATGTACGAAGAATAATTATGAATTTCATAGTTGAGTTAAACAGTAACCAGTGTGTTTTTGTAATACACAGCTAACTTAAGAAGTCGGCGTGTATGCTCTTGTCATCTTCTGAAATCATGCAGATAAAATGCTGAAGGGATCCAAAGAACATTTCTTCCCAGGTGTATAAAAATATTTGGGAAATGAAAAGTTCAATTCCAACATCAGACTTACTTTGGAATCTAAATAATCTAAAATTGATTATACCTTATATCTGCGTTCTAAACAATACTGTGAACATCATTCTTATGCTAAATACTGAGACCCCCTAAAACCCCGTCAAAAGCAGCTGCTCCCAGTATTTAAGTTCTGAGTTTTTATTGCTTTAAAACTTACGTGTACGGGGCATGTAAAACTCTGCTTTTGTTTGGATGGCTAGTCTCAAAATATAAACTGGATCTGAAATATAAAGTGGGATCTGAAAGAAAAGCAGTGGTTTTTAAATTTTAGAATTGGTTCTGGCCTTGGTTCATCGTAGAATGATGAGAATACTAGAATGAGTTTCAGTCCATTTCCTCAGTTGCCGTAACCTGTCTAAAACCAAAGCAACGTTTGTTATCTTTCTGCCCACGGTCCTGTTTCCAGGTTGGACCTGTATGCTCCGAGTTTGTATTTCTAATTCAGAAAAACAGTAAACTAAGCTTTGAAAAAAACCTAAGTTATTGTAAAATAGAAGAATGCAAAGGTGTCTTGTTGCTGTTAGTCTTGCAATGTTATTTGTTGTGTGGAGTTTCACCTCTTTTTCTGCTTTCCTAATTGTACCCTCGTGTCTGTTCAGAAATGTTGCTCCTGTGATACCTCTCCATTTCTGTTTTCGAGTTAGCAATTGCAGGAAGGTTAGTTACTCTTGAACTGCAGTTCTCTGATACTATGAAGCTGCTGCTTGTCCCAGAATTTTGATTTGATATCGCTGCTGTTCCTCTAAATTTATAAAGAACGAACTACACTATTTTGTACGTGACTTGTGACAGCGTACTCTGTTGCTGAAGACTAAGATGTATATATAGGCTTTAGAAGACTTCCTGCTTTGCTTATCAATTAAATTGTTTGGAGTGTCAGTATCTAGAGGATATTCTTTACCTACTTCAATTGGACAATACCAAAAGAAGATTCAAACTGTTGGGGAAAACCATAATCCACAGCAAACATCAATAACTAAAAAACAACATTAGATTCAGTGTGCGCCTTTCAATAATTGTCACATCATACCAAATTTCTGTTTTGAAATTGGAAGGATTAAGAATCTGCAATTTTACTAGATGTCTGTACTGTATGTCCAGTGTAGTCACGATTGGAAGGCAGAACGTGGATCTTGACTGTTAGGATTCTTCACATGCCAAGACGGTTCAGCTCACAGTTGGATAGTGAATAGTTGCTGTCTTTGTTGAAGACTAGTTACAGTTACTAGTTACCGGTACTGGCCACTATATTGACCTAAAGTATTTTTTCAGAGCTATTAAAATAGTGAGTGTTTGAGGGTTTCAAGTGTATGAGGGACCACTTTGAAAAAAGATAGTGTATGTAATCAGAAGGCCCAAAAGGAGGAAACGAAAAATTCAATAGCAGAGGATGTCTTGAATTTCAAAAGTTTAGCAGCAAAGTTGGTTATTCCCAAAATTTAGTTTGAGGCAAATTACTTAAGTAATTTAAGACTTAAGTCTTAAGTAATTGCTTGAGCATCTGTTTAACGTGTGTTTTATGTATGCATACATACATATTCTAAAAACTAGGAGACTGTAAGTTTTTATGGTCCAAGACTGAGATAGAGGGGGGAAAAAAAAAATTGCAAATGGCTAAAAAGTAGTCTGCCAAGAATGGAGCAGTGGCTCACTGGTTTTCAAATATGAGGTATAATTGACTTAGAGATTTTTAAATTTTCTAAGTAAACAGTTAAAATTTTGAGGATCTGCAGTTTGCCCCAAACCTGTAAGAGCCTTAGACTTGGACAAGCAAGTGGCTTATGAGCGGGAGTAGCGAGTAGGAAGCAAAACTCTTAGGCACTGCGTTAAGGCTGATGGCAGGAAGTATCAAGAGAAAACAACCTTCCTTTCCCTCAGACTTGCCTCTTCCTATCTGTTTTTGTTGTGTTTTGTTTTACTTTGGTGTAAAAATGTAATTTAATCTTAGCATCTTGATGGTGTATTTAAAGTATGTAAAGTAAAGACACATGAAGTACTGCATTTAGTATGTACTAAATGTTATGCAGGAAATATTTTTCAGTCCTTTCACTCTTCCTGGAAGCATTCCTTAGTGATCACAAAATTTAAAATAAAAAACTGTTTTGGAGCAGTTCGTGTTGCTCATGATAGATTTTAAAAGATTGCTGACATGCCACCCATTTAACAAAAGCAACTTGTTTAAATAGCAACAGGTAGAAACTTTTTCCTATCAATGTCTGTGGCATCAGGTTAGAGGAACTGTGGAATATGGAATAATAACGCTGAGCTACATGTGTAACCAAAGTTGTATTTTTTTTCTCAGGAGAAAAAAGAGCAAGAGCCGAAGTCGAAGCCATGACAGGAAGAGGAGCAGAAGTAAGGAACGCAAACGGAGCCGAGATCGAGAAAGGAAAAAGAGCAGAAGCCGGGAAAGAAAACGGAGCAGAAGCAAAGAACGCAGACGCAGCCGTTCTAGAAGTAGAGATCGCAGATTCAGAGGCCGCTATCGAAGTCCCTAGTAGGTTATTTATGTAGTGTTGCATGTGTGCTGCTTCAGTGTATGATGTGTAAGCTTAAAGTTTCACTCTCTGCTTTCTAAATCACTAACCATCTCAAAGAAGGTGAGAGGTTAGGGTTGAAGAGTGTCAATAAATACAGAGTGAAAAAGAGGAGGACAGTAATGTATGCAGTTCCTCCTGCTAGTTTTCATTCTTCTCTGAATGCTGAAAGATGCAAAAGCAAGTGAAAGACTGTGTACAACTGACTGGAAAACAAAGTTTATCACAAAATTAAAGAAACGAGCAAGTTTTCTACATGTCCTAACTATCTTCAGTATATGAACCTGATGGTTTAACTGTCAAAAAAGGAATAGTAGTCTATGTCTTTGGTTACAGGCTCATAAAACCTTTTGCTTGTATTACTAAAGGTTTTCAGTGGCTTGCTGCTCTTAAACCCTTACTGCATAAACACTTCCTGTGTTTATGCATCCAAACGGGAAGCATCTTGTCTTAGTAATGCCCATGCATTGCATATTTGCCCTGCTTTTTCTCAGACTTGTTTAGAGGCTGTGGAAGGATTCTTCAGTTCCTCTCAAATCTTTAGCTTCATAGAACTTCTGCTATAGGTAGTTCCAGACAGTTGTAAATCATTTCTCAAAAATAATGTTTTTCATCGGTATTTATTCTGTGCTTCTGCTGTTTTGAATTCCTGCCCTCCCCTTTGCTCCCCATCACCTCTTTTTGCCTTCAAAGAAGCAGAAAACCAGCGAGAACTGGGCTGTATGCTTGGCTTTCATTGATTACCTGAGGCTGCTCTTTGTGTCTGCTTTTGTCCTGGACTCATTTTAACTGTTGTCAAATCTCAGCAGGCAGGATCATATCAGAAGCACGCATTTGAAAAAGATATATTTTTTTACAACATGTAACGTAATCTGTGGTGGAAAAATATCTCTCAAGATGTTCGGGAAGACAATGTTTACCTTCTGGTAAATTGTAGGCTTGTACAGTTTTCTGCACATGAATGTTTTTCTAGGTGGCTGGGTCCCAATCCAGGGAACGCATTCCTTCTGGTACTCTTGGAATGCAAACAAACGCCTGAGGTCTCAGGGTCTCTTTTTGAACTAAGTCACTTGGATGTTTGCATTTTCATACTGGCTCTGCCAAGATGCAGTGGCATCCTGTGTTTCCATCAGTCCTGTGGACCTGGAGATTGCAGAGTGTATCAGCCCTGCTTTTATTTTGTGTCAAGTATCTTTACTGTGAGGGTGACAGAGCAGTGGAACAGGCTGCCCAGAGAGGCTGTGGAGTCTCCTTCCCTGGAGCCATTCAAAACCCGCCTGGACGCAGTCCTGTGCCCCCTGCTCTGGGTGTACCTGCTCAAGCAGGGGGGTTGGATGAGATGATCTCCGGAGGTCCCTTCCAACCCCTGCCATTCTGTGATCAGGCCTGTCAGAGCCTCTGTAAAGTTGCTGTGGGCTTCAGCTCTGAAAATTTCAGCTGTGCACAGTTGGCGTATTTTCTGCAGCTCTTTGGCACCTGTAAGGTTACAGTAGCTAGCTGAGTTGTGCCAGTGCCACCCTTGTGGCTCCAGACTGCCTCATAAATAGAGGACCTTGGTCAAGATCTTCAGCCTCTGGTATGTTGAGCATGCCAGTCTTCTCACCTCCAGTGTGGAGTTGTGTGGCGAGGATGTCCTTCATCTCATTGCTTGGTTGGGAGTTGTTGCATTCTCCTAGCTGTGTTGGAGGGTTTTGTTCTTTATTATCCCTGTTGTCACTGGGTGAGAAGGTTCTTCACCTGGAGAAATTTAAGAGTTCCAGTGTTCTGGTCTTCCAAAATAATTTCTTCGAGTAGGGGTTGAAAGTATGGACATTACTACAATAACCCATGCCTGTTCTAATGCATCAAGATACGTCGTGCCAGGAAGGTAAATGATTACGAGGGGTCTTTTTCATTGTTCTGATACCCCTCTGTAGCTGCTCTGGGCAATTTCTCTGGTATTGAGAGGCAGTGAACAAAAAGGTGAGATAATCAGTATCCCCTGAGGATATGAGGTTGTGCTTATTGGTTTGGCAGTGTTGTGTTCTCTGCTTCAGTTGCTGAATTGTTGCTTTCGTTTAACTAAGTAGAATTTTGGTGTTTAGTTTAGTGGAAGACTGATACAGGGCAACTACATGCATCCCAGAGGCATTGGTACTGACTGCTGCGTAGCTAGCAGTTGGCTGTCATTCAGTTGTAGGTCACGGATGGTGCTGTTGAAGTGAGGCACGTACTAACGTGATTCCAAAATTATCGTTTTGGCTCAGAAGGTGTGAAAGAGAAGGACCTCAGAAGATATGAGGGAGAAGAACTCTTCATTTCCTGTTCAGGACTCTTCAGTGCAGAGACTCACCTTTAAAAGCTGTATAACAGGTGCTGACTTTCAGGGAGACCCAAGTTCTGGAGATGAAGCCTTCTGCATCACCAGCCTCCTTTGGACCTACCAAAAATGGTGCTTCCATATGAAGAAACTGTCTCTGTAGCAGTGCCATTAGCTCAGTATTTCAGAACTACCAGAATGCACTCGCTGGCTGGAGAATTTTAATTTGGAATCTCACCACCTTGTGGGGCTATTCAGACAGTTTTGAGTTGGTGTTACTGCAGGCAATGTTGTAGCTGACTTGCAACATCTAGTTCAAAATGCTTTGTGGCTGTATTTTGTTTTTTAATTTTATTTTTTACTCTTCTTCCTCCTTGTGATCTTTCTTGTTTGCCTTACAAAGGCCCCTTTTCAAGCTAGTATCTCTAAACTGAGATGGTTTTGCTGTGTGGAAGTGATGTGGAAGCATCTCTGCAATAGTGAAAAGAGAAAGTCTAGTATAGGTAATTCTGAAGGAAAAGGAGAAGTGTGCCGCAGAGAACCTGAGGACTTTGAATTTGTCATCTTTAAGCATGAGAAAGTGATTAAATGTTACTAATTTTTTAAAATTGGGTGACTGGCTTGCATTGCTTAGTGTTCCCAGGGTTTTTTAATGTTGTTATTCTCACATATCCTGCCTGTTAAGTGGTTTACAGTTATATTATTAGGTCTCTTAGGAGAAAGCACTTGACCAAGTGTTCTTGCTTAGACATCTGACAAATCCCAGCCACTGCTAACGTACAGTAGAAGTCACTTAGACTGTCCTGTTGCTATTCTGGAACTAAGAATTTTGGCAAAGCTGCTGGGAAAACAGGATTATCGCATGAGGACTGAAAGTTCATCGTGATTCTCCTGCACTTTGTTAGCCAAAGCTTGCCTTGTCTGAGACTCTCTTGTTGGAGTCTTGGATATGACTGAGCAGGTGAAAGCTGGTATTTTACTGGCTATCTTCTGACCTGACTCTTGTTCTTGGGCCATATGGCACCACATAGGTTTAGGAAAACATGTACCTAGCTGTGCTTTGGCTGTGCACAGGACTTGGTGCATTTGGCTTGTGAAGAAGGTAACTCCTAGGCATAAAGATAAATTGCTTGTGACTTGGTGCTTCCATACGTGATAGCAGGAACCGGGCAACAAATGCAAAGAGTACTTATGCAGTAGGAGGAAAGAAGAAAATTCCCCTGAGATCTACAGCTTTACATGCAAGTCTCCTTTGAAAAACCCAGAGAAATGCATCCTGCAGAATACTGTTGAAAGAGGATCTTCAGAAGGTAACTTGGGCCATCATCTTGCCCCAGGCAGCTTTCTGTTCAGTCTGTTCCAGTGGTCTGTTATGGCTTTAGTTTGCTGGGGTTTTTTCATGTTTCTCCCATGTAGTCACGTAAATAAGATACCACTTATTTGTCAAGGGTGAAAATGGAAAAGAGGTTTTTAGAGTTGTGTGGTTTGGTTGTTTTTGGCGTGGTTTGGGTTGTTGTTTGTTTTGGTTTGGTTTTGTTTGTTTTTTTTTCTTTTGGAAGCTGTGCATGTATTTGAAAACTTCCTGTGTATCTTCTCAGGCTTTTTTCATTAGATTTAGACAAACACTTAAAACATTTCTTTCACTGTTTCTTTAGACTCATGGTTCTGATTATTGACTATCATCTAGTTGGTCTGTACGTTAATATTTTGGAGTCACTGTAATTGGTTTGTCTTGCTACATTTGAATTGAAATGGTGAACATACGTTCTACATCAGGAGGTGTGAAGATGCAGGGTAATCTCTTCTCTGATAAGAAGCCAGCCTCTGGAATTAGTACCAACATTTCCAGATGCAGCTTTTGGCAGTATGTGTCGTAGACACTGGAGAACCTGAATGGACACTCTCAGCAGTCATTTGTCTGGACTCGAGTAAGAAATGGAGTAATTTATCCTAGGCAAAAAAAGTCCGGTTTTGATCAATAGTGACCTCCTCTCAACATGTGCCTGTTTTTTATGTCTTTTTCTCTTAAGTAGTTTCTAAATGATCTTTTTTCTTTATTTTTTTTCCAGTGTTATACAGGCTCATATTTCCCTTGCTTTAACCTGGCCAGCATGGTTTTGGATCTTGGCCCACTACTTCCACCTGTGTCATGTATGACACGTTTAAAAACGGGCATCCTCCTCCTTGGTGTGGATGCTGAGTTTAACTATAAGCATTCCTGCTCCACTGAGTAGCAAGAAGGCATTTATCGGCCAAATTGGTTGGCTAAATGGATTTAGTGAAAGACTACTTAATGTCTTCAGACTGCTCTGTTTTTCAGGGTGTTTTCACATCAGTTTATAGCCACAGCAGAAAGAATCAGTTCTGTGCAGCTGGAAAGACAAACCCCCTAGCATTCAGTCTGTGCAGCAGTGCCTCTGCCGTTTGGTGGATATAGAGGAAGAATGTTAACAGGTGTTGTTCTTTGCCTTGTATCTACAAGGAGATCAAGTTCAGGGAGAACATGATACGATGAATCTTACTGTTCGTGTCACAGTCTGTTACCCTGGGCCACAATAACTAGCAAGAGGACTGTCCTTAACATGGAATCAATGGGCAGATTGCCATTTGTTCTGACAGCCTCTCTGAAGCCTGGAGAACTAAAATTAGATTCAGCCAAGAGATTAGATTTCTTCTGTGGTGACATGTCTATATAAGGTTAACTGCTGGCTTAAATGGTTCTGTGTTTTGATGTCCATTAAGAACTTTACTTAAAGGAAGCTGCATTTACATATTTGTAGCAATTGAGTGGCTAGAGCTGAGATGACATTAGTGAATGTGTCCCTTGCAGATGTTTGCAGGGAGCCACTTTGGTTTCTGCTTGCACCTTAAATTTCATGAAACTTTCAGTTTTAAAATGTTACATGTGAGCAAATAGTCCTGCCAGCACCACTATGGTCAAAACTCTAAGGCTGAGTTCCAGACCATTAAGGTACTGCTTTGCAGTCATCAGTAGGTAGAATATGTATGTGGGGAAAAAAAAAAAAAACCCACCATGTAAAGATTACAGCAGTAACTGTAGCTCAGAATATTTTGCACATACAAATGTGCCATGTCTGGCTGGCTTGTGATTCAGTTCTTCCTTGGAGTCCTGCATATTCTGGGATTTTGTGATGCAGATGAAACCGAGCAGGGGGCATATTCTGTGCCTTATGGCCCGGAGTGCTGCACGCAGCTTATGCATGCTATGGGTGCTGCTAATGGAAAACCTTTGCAAGTTCAGGTGCAAGGGTGGGTGGGCATGTGCAATGCAATGGGCGTACAGACAGGAAATCTTGAATTCGGGTGCTCTGGTGAGTAATGTCTGTCTTTGCTTTTGCCGTAGTTCTGGTCCAAAATTCAACAGTGCCATCAGAGGGAAGATTGGTCTGCCTCACAGCATCAAATTAAGGTTTCTGAGTTTTCTCTACTTTTTATTGCATCATTAATAGGTTTTGTTTAAAATCAGACTGGTATATTTAAAGGTTTTCTTATAATCTTTTTGATCTCTCTTTATAGCAGACGGCGCTCCAGAAGCAAAAGCCCCTTCAGAAAAGACAAGAGCCCTGTCAGGTAGGAATTTTTACATGTTTGCGTTTTTTTATCAATTGAAGTTGGAAAAGTAATGGTGAAATAATGCATGACTACTTGCTCTACAGCTTATACTCACAAGCAATGCCGGAATTCATTTAGAAAGCCCATGAGCAGAGAGTATTGAAAATATGTTGCTTTCTTCTCATGTCAAACTCCTTTCCTTCCCCCTTCCCTATAACAGTGTACAACTGTAAATAATGTCAGTTTGCAAAACGTGTCTTGCTTTGCTTTTTTGTGTTTCTGTATTCTCAATCTTTTTCCTGTTAATTGTGTTTTAAATTAGCTATGTTATTTGTTATTTGTAGAGAAGCCAGGTACCTTTGAAATCCAGGAGGTGCTTATCCATGCTTATGCTTCTCATTTAAGGGAATTGGATTTAGCTAATGAGATTATTCTCTAAATTAATGCAGTTAAATTTAACCAGTCTTTCTTTGTTTTTTTAATTGTTAGCAAGCTCTTACTGAGATAATTTAAACTTTTCTTGTGTATTCTCAGTGACTTTTTTAAAAAACATTTATAAAAAATATAAATATGTATTACATGACTAGAAACTCAGTCTAGGATCCAGCATGATAATTCTGTCCTGTACTTAAGTACAAGTCAGATTTTTTTAGATTTGAAGCTTTAACACTTTAAAAGTGGTGCATCTAATTTCAGCTAGTGATCAACATCAAAATAAAATTAATCTTGTGCTTCTTGTGTCAAGGATGAGAGTAATTATTCACTATTCATACTTTTTTATGGGTTAACAAGCTGAAACTATAAAATGAGGATTGGGAATTCTGTTTGTATAGATGTCAGTATTGTTTATGCAGTGGTTGTAGTGACTCTGAAGTGACTAGGTAGATGTAAGATTTTAGTTTGCAAAGCCACAAAAAAGAGTTTGTACTACTTTTGAGAGTTCGGACAGCTAGTCTGCGCACATTAATCCCGTTTTCCTGTCCTTTCATCTCATCTTTTTGACTGCAGGCTCCCTATCAGTACTGTTACCTGTTTTGGACCGTAGCAAAATGGCACCTCTGTTTAGTTGGGGCTTCTGTACTTAAAATACAATTTTTCCAGTCATATTTAATGCTTACAGTTGAAACAGGTTGTTTAGTCATGACAAAGAAGTAGAGGTGGTGGTAGTAGTAGTAGTAATTGTTGTTGTTGTTTTGTAGGTATTTCCTTCAGTTCTTGACTCTGCCTTTTTTAATATGGCAGGAATTTTTTTCCCCCTCAGACTTTGAAGTACTGATTACTTGAAGTTTCATGCATGGTCCAGAGAAGAGTTATCTTAATTCAGATTATTTTTTTTTAACTGAACTTCCCTCTTTCCAGAGAACCTATTGATAATCTTACCCCTGAAGAGAGGGATGCTCGAACAGTGTTCTGCATGCAGCTGGCTGCAAGAATTCGACCGAGAGACCTGGAGGAATTTTTCTCTACAGTAGGGAAGGTAATTAATAGGGAGGTTAAAATGATTCTGAATATTTGCTCAAGCTGTGCTAGTACAGGGTTGATGTTCTGCAGAATTGTAAGCAAGTGGCTTTCTGGAGCTCCCTGTGCACGTGAAAGGGGGTTGAATGACAACCAAGTAATTCTTAACTGGCTCTGAACATGAAAACATAATTTTTCAGGAGTTCATTGTTCAGCATGGGATGTGATGCAAAACATGGCAATGCAGTTCTGATTCAAACAACTTCATTTTCCAGAAATTTGAGTCTTTTGCAGATAGGTCTGCCAGTTATAGTGTAATTTAAAAATTAGTTTAATTTTTAATTTTGAAGAACTTTTTGTTCCGTCAGCTGTTTCACCAGCTTTAAGGTTCTGGCTTAAAGCATTGCAGTACTGCAAGTAGTCTGCTCCTGTTCCTGTAGCGTACTACATTTGACTTTGAATGGCAGCTTTTAATGCTGGCTTGCCTCTGGGATATGTTTGTTAAGATAGCTTTATGCTACTCTAGATTTGCAGCAAAATTAAAAAGACATTGGCTTGGCAAGTAATTGTCTGGTTATTAGTAAGTATTCTTTCTGAGAAATGGACTGCATTAGTTTTTTTCTTTACCTCTTAACGGCATTTCTATACTTGCTTTTCAGGTTCGTGATGTGCGAATGATTTCAGATAGAAATTCCAGGCGTTCAAAGGGAATTGCTTATGTAGAATTTGTTGATGTTAGCTCAGTGCCTCTGGCAATAGGACTAACTGGACAGAGAGTCTTGGGTGTGCCAATCATAGTACAAGCATCACAGGTAAGGAGTCGTAAACCTTATTTTTATTCCTGTTGAATGGTGCCTCTTTTATCTTGCTGGAAAACTTACTGTTTGAAAATTTGGTTACCATTGAATGTTTGGAAAACCTTTACAAGAATGATTATTGAAGCTAATTATAAATGGACCTTTGTTTCCCATAGTTGACAGGCAAATTAAAGCAATTCAAAGTGATACAAATGCATTTTGAAAATACAGATGTTAAGAAAGTAGTAATAATGAAACTGTAATAGTGTCAGAATTGTAGTATATATTAGGTATGCTTTCCAGCATGTATTAAAAAAAAAAAAGTGTTAACTTACGAGATACAAGCCAGAATTCTGCATGAAGTTGTTCGATCTGAAGGCTTTTGGAAGCAGTGTCTCTCTGCTTGGTCATGGTCTTGGATTTTGTAGATTTTAAGTTAAAGTCCAATGGATAGTGTGTAGATTATAAAATAACGTGTATTTTTTGGTGAATCTGCTAGTTTTAATCTGGTAGATGTATACTGCTTGTGTTAAGGTTTTTTATTAAATTCTTACAGAATGTGAGTTTTTCTTTTTGCTTTTCTTAGGCAGAGAAAAACAGAGCAGCAGCAATGGCAAATAATCTGCAGAAGGGCAGTGCTGGTCCTATGAGGCTCTATGTGGGATCATTACACTTCAACATAACTGAAGATATGCTTCGAGGAATTTTTGAGCCGTTTGGCAGGGTAAGTTTTAATTTGGCATGTTGTGCTATGGTGGTTTATCTGAAAGACCTAGATTAGTTGTAGAGCACTCACAGCTTCTGGAAATAATCCAGCCTCATATCTGCAAAACATATGTTTCTTTTTCTTGCTCTTCTGTGCCTTTACATCCACAAGGCTTTAGGCACATAGTTAGTATTCGAGCACAAATGAGAACCTGGATTTGTGATGGGGTCCAGTGATTTTGAATGGCAGGTGTTATGAAGAAAACCTGAGAACTCAGTGAGTACCTAAAATTACAAAACAAAACAACCACCCAGACAAAAAATCCCTACATTATATCCTGCTTCTGCAGCTTTTAACTATCTTCACCCCCTGCGTGATTGTGAATGGGGGCCCCATTTCACAGGTTAAAGCACAAAGCACAGAATCAGGTCTGAGTTCTGTTCTCTGTGAATGTGGTAGTTTCCTCTGATTCTGAGGATTTTTGCTTAAGTTTTAGCTCGTGTTACTACCATGAACTAGCGAGGTGTCCTGTACAGCTCTGACATAGCCCCTTTTCACTCCTGGTCATTAGGCCCCAGTTTGCAGCATGGTAGTATGTTTTTGTAGAGTTTGTTACAGAAGTGAGCAGACTGAATCTGAAGTTTCCAGTGGAGTCTTAATACATGTTAGTCTTACTGTGCTAACTAAGGTTTCATGGGTATATTGTTCTTAGAAGGGGAAAAAGTATTTTACTTAATATGCTGCTTAATGGAAAAAAACTTTAAAAAAATTTATCAAGACCGTTGATGTTTTTTCATGCTATGTTTGGATATTAACCTTGCCTCATAAATATTGTAACAGTGCTTTTTCGGATGCTTTATTCAGATTCAGTATGTGTATCCCTTTAATTCTGTTGTGCAAAAGCCTGGAAAATTGCAGCAGTTCATTAAATTTTAATGCACATGGCTCTTCTCATTTTGTGTTTTCTCAAGGTCTGGCAGTGGAATTAATGTTGTTTAGGAGGCTTTCATGTAGACCTGTGAAGGTTTTTCCTTCTCCTGATTCCATATACTCCAGTCTTAAACTCAGTTCTTCCTCTTCTATGTTGCTGTCTCTTCCTAGCACTATTTTATGGCTCATGGATAACTTACTGATACGTTTTAAATTCTGTAACTGTTAACTTCTACGAGTTCCCATGTGCCAATAATTTTTTAAAATATGTACCTTTTTATTAATGTCTCTGGTCAAAATCATGCAGACTGCTTTTCTTACTTTGTAAAATGGAGTTTTTCAGCACCTGAAATGCCATGACTAATGTTTCAGTTAGGATTTGATTATGTCTGCACACTCATTGTCTGCTATAATGTTGCATCAGGGCCAAGTCTCTGCCTGTGGCTGGTCTCAAAGGATAAATTGTACATCACCCTTACACTTTAGTATCAAAGTACACATTTAGCTGCCTGTACACTAATTTTGACTTGAGGAACGAAGGAGGAACTGATATAAAAAAAATAGTGGTTTCCCTTTCATATATGTATATTTGGCTGGACTGTATTCAGGTTTTGTTTTGATATCTTGTGGTTTGTTCCAAAATGTCTGATAACAAATAGCTGTATTCTTATTTTTAGATTGAGAGCATTCAGCTAATGATGGATAGTGAAACTGGACGCTCAAAAGGATACGGATTTATTACGGTATGAGTAGAATTGCCAGACTTCTTAGACCATTTGAGTGCAACCTTCCCATGTAGTAGTAGAGCTTTTACTCAACAATCTCTGTTAAGTCTCATCTTGGAAATGTCATGTTGCAGGACATGCAACAATGGCCTTTTTCTTTGTTTCTGCCGGTTCTCTGTGGGCATTGTGGTTGAACAATGCATGTGTTCAGAATGGAATAGTGTACTTTGTGGTCAGTGCCTGGCAAAGCAGTGCTGTCTTCTTCAGGCAAAGATACTAGTAAAGACTGATATTTTCACAGTGCTGTGAAAATGATTGAGCTTTTAGCCTCTAAAATTTTATTTCCCCTAAAAACTTGAGATTGAAAACATCTTTCCTCTTTACCCCCAGATACATAATTTTGTGAACTTGGTTTTCTTGACTGACCTGGCAATTTATCATGGGTGGGGGGGAAGTCTCGGTTGGGATCTCTGGCACTTGGAGACAAATGAAGCCAAATTAACTATGTAGCTAATATTTGATGGTTTTAACACTGACAAAATGTTTGACTATTTAATTGGATGTTACACGGCATAAGGCAGAACATCTGTTAGGAATAGCCAGTAAATGCATGGCAGTTACAAGGTTACAAAGCAAGTGACTGTCGTTGTTGGAAAGGGTTGAAAGAGAACCACACCCATGACTTCTGTTGATTGCAATATCTAGATGCTCTGGGTTCAACAATAATATATATTTAAATATATTCTTACGTAAGTATGAGAAAGTAAATACCCAAACTTGTGTGTGTGTTCGGTTTAAATGGAAAATTTGGAGCACATTTAAGTTAGCTTGTAGCTATTGTTATCTTCAGTTTAATGTTTCTCATGTTTACGTAACTGTGTATATTACGTACAGTAGAAGTGTTGCTGAATCCTGCAGGCAGTATTACTCAGTCTATGTTTTTCCAATCTACAGTTCTCAGACTCTGAGTGTGCCAAAAAGGCCTTGGAACAACTCAATGGATTTGAGCTGGCTGGTAGGCCAATGAAAGTTGGACATGTCACTGAGCGCACTGATGCTTCCAGTGCTAGCTCATTTTTGGACAGTGATGAGTTGGAACGGACTGGAATTGACTTGGGAACAACTGGTCGCCTTCAGTTGATGGCAAGACTTGCAGAAGGTTTGTGTGATGAATTGTAGGAAATGTGTGAAAATACAGAAATTTGCAGAATTTGAATTAATACACCCCACAGAATGTTACGCTAACATGCATGGAATGGTATTTTTAAGCTTTTGACAACAGTAAGATTTCTGATATTTCTGTTACTGCATCCCGAACTGAGCAAAAAGTGCTTGCTTCAAGGTATGTTCATATTCTGTTTTAGGTACTGGTTTGCAGATTCCCCCGGCTGCACAGCAGGCTCTGCAGATGAGTGGATCTTTGGCATTTGGAGCTGTGGCAGGTAAGAAATGATGACCTATTTTTCAAAAATACTTTATGCTTTATAATTTTGAGACAAGAGGTACTTAGCTACATTTTGTGATCTTTTAAAATGAAAACATAGGTATTACAGCATGTTTTACAAACTGTAGAACATTGCAAATCCATGAGCAAACAGTGACAGTGTATGACAGCTTTGGGCGTCATACATTATTGTATATTTGCATTATTTTTGGCAAATCTGATGTATTTTGCTTAACACATCCCAAGCCTTCATCTCTTTACCCTTTCTATTCCCTGTACTAATGGGGACTTCTATGTTCTACTGCAGTGTAAATGTTAACTGTTAAAAATGGCAGGTGCATAATTGGAAGGGGATTGACCCTTCTGAAAAAACAGAGCTTTACCAGGGGTGAGAAGGTTAGCAGGACTTGGTGGGGGATACAGCAACTAGGACTTACAGTAGTGTTAGGTTTGTACAGTGGTGAGGAGGGTGGTGAGGAAGGACACCGTATGTCAGGGAATCGTGTGTTGCTTGGAATTGGCTATAGTTTGTGTGTTCTGCAAGTGGGTATGTTGGAAGTGTTGTTACTGAGACTTTATTTTGTTGTGAGAGGGAATGAGGCTGAGGATATGAATCCTGCTGCTAGTTCATAGCTGGCCTGAACAAACTGTTCAAGAGGGCTTCGGAACTAGAGCAGTGAGTAACCTCCTGCAGGAGATTAGGAATTGACAGTGGAATTTCTTCTTGGTTTTTTTATTAATACAAGAACAAAGGGCATGAAAC
Source organism: Morus bassanus (assembly GCA_031468815.1). NCBI lineage: Eukaryota > Metazoa > Chordata > Aves > Suliformes > Sulidae > Morus > Morus bassanus. Next base: position 25,212,305 of record CM062575.1, on the reverse strand, counting down.
TATCATAGCAGTGGAAGAGACTTGGATGTCATAAATAACTAGATGCTGGAATGTGTAAGGAAATCAACAGAGAATAGGTGGCATTGTTTTGTTTGTCTTCCAGCAGAGTTTGTGACAGAAGTGGTTCAGACTTAAGATAGACCTGAATCATGTCACTGAAGTTCAGTTGCAGTTTTGAGAAGAGCATGCACGTGAAACTATACGCGGTTGCTAAAAGAATATAATAAGGTCTTTCTACAGATACATCTTTGGAAGGGAAAGGAACTGGCTAGTGAAAGAAAAATGTGAGTTGAGGAATAAGGGGTTGTTTTTCCTATTTGGGAAGAAAAAGATGAAAAAGACACATTGGCAAGGAAAAAGCATATCTAGTCCAGAAAGAGAAGGAAAGGTAAACAACACTAGTTAGGTCACCTTTAATGTAGGTGATAAAGTGGTGTGACAGTCTTGCTTGGAAACAGGTGTAGTCAATGAGAAATGAGAGAAATGTCTTTAAAAAAACCCGCCTCCATATTTGAAACAAGCCAGAGAAATCCAAACTCCCCAAATCAGGAACATGGCCAAAAATGTCTGACACAGCTGAACTGTTAGGATAGCATGGAATCAGTATGAGACAACATGGCTGTGGAGGAATAAATGATAACGCTGAATACAGATTTTTGAAGAATGTGCATGTTCAGTAACTGTAGAAATAAAAGTGGTAGGAGTAGCATGGTTTATTCCACTTGTATTGTACAAAAGGAATAATGCAGGCATGTGCAACTTAAGTAACTTTGGAAAAAGATAAACCTTTTTTACTACCATACAGTCATGAGCTATCCCCAAAGTGAGATTTGGTTATGGATTAAAGATCTCTTTACTCTTGTTAGAGAAAATTACTACCAGGAATTATGTCATTATGGGAGACTTTAACTTCCCTGATACAGATTGGAGAAGAATTGCTAGTAATAATGGTGGGGCCCAGATATTCCTGGATGTGATATCCGACAAATTTCTTCATCAAACACTCACTGACTCATGAAGAGGGGATGCTATTTTAAACTCAATTTGGTAAGTAATGAAGATGTTACGGATGAGAATAGAAATGACCATTGACTTGAGGGATCATGAGTTGCTCAAGTTTAAATGGAAGGATAAACAAAACAGGTCTGTAACTAAGGCTTCTGATTTGAAAAGCGGTGGTTAAAGAAAGAAGGCAATAAAGTCATCTGGTCTAAGCAACTTGGGTGTTTGAACAGGCAGGATGTAAAAAGTTTCTTCAGTCCTAAATTGCTATATTGGATCTGTATTCCACAGGAAAAAAACCAGTCCTGTTAGACACAGGCTCTGCACAGAACTGGGTGATTAACTGCCTCAAAAGAAATAAGAAATAAGCACCAGAGCCTGTGAAAAATAGGAAAAAGGACTGATAATAAAACTATTTTTTGTTTGGGAAATAAATAAAATGGGAATTACCTGCCAACAGTCAGATTGTTAGACCTTGTAAGACACAAAAGCATAGATGAAGATTTACCAACTCTTGAAGAGAACAAAAAGGAAGCAGAGCTGAGGTTGAATGAAAAAGTATTCCCAAGATGTTTCAAAAGAATCTCATGCCTCAGTTTGTAGTGGGGACACTGGTCATAAAGCTTGGAATTTGAGGAAGGTAAGTGAGGAATGTGGATTAAAAAAAAAAAATTTTTTCACAAGGTAGAAGTAAAGCTAAAAGTAAGAGCTGAATGGACTCCCTTCAGAGTAGCAAGAAAACTCCTGTCAAATTAGTGAGGGAATAGGTACATGAAGTATGAGGTCTGATATCTGGTGTTGTTAATAAATACTTTAAGTCTGTGATACAGTATATAGCTGGAACATCTAATTCTAAATTAACTACAGTTGAAGGAAGGAAGAACAACATAATCGAGCTGGTTTCCAGTCCTGTTATTCTGCCTTCACTTCTCTCCTTCTGAAGGCATACCAAAGATGGGTAAACTGAAGAATATTATTAAAGTATAGCATACTTTCAGAGAAACTGCACTTAAAGACTAACAATCTTTGATGAAACTGACTTTCCTAGGCAGAGGAGCAGTAGTAGAACTCTTCCCACTGAACTTTTGACTTGTGTCATTTGGGAGTTATTAAACTAGAAAAGTGGGTAGTACAGGAGGTACAAGATGTATAAAGAATCTGGCTCAAAGAAGGAGGGATTTTCTTTCAGGTGAAAGCTGGGAAGGTTAGAGGCTGTTGTTGAAGCTGAATTTCAGGCGTTGGGATGATCTTGTTTAATATTTACATGAATAACAATGGTCAACAAGAGTAGGAGTGAGGTGAGTAAATACAGATGTGCTGTCAATAAGGGATTCTTGGGGTGTTATACATTGTTCACCTCTTCAGGATTGAAACAAATTCTAGTCATATAGCCTGGAAGCTTAGCAGTGAAAGATGGCCAAGGAGGAGGAAAATAACTAAGTACTCTAGATTACCAGTGAGTGAATATGAACTGTCAGCATGGAGCATTTTTGAAAGGGCAGCTCTGTTCCTGGAGGTAGCATACTTGAGCATCTGAGATGTAACGTACTCATTTGTAAACAGTTCTGGTCACCCATGTTCAAGATGGGTTGAACCAAACTAAAATAGGGAAGCTAAAGAATTAGTTTTACGGGAGACCTGAGAACTTGGATGTTATTCCCATGGAGAAAATTGCTTCAGGAAAAAAAATTGAAGGTAAACAGTTGTAGCTATGTACTTCCTGTTCTCTAGAAAGTTCTGTCTGATAATTTGAAACCTAAAATAACCATGAGGTCATTTATTAGAAGAACAGTCTTCTAATGCTTTGTGGGACAAAACATTACCTACTTTTGGGAAGGAACTATCTGTTTACGAAAAAGTTGAGATAGTGTGCTGCAATAGAGGGACTAGGTGTTATCATCCAGGACCTCTATTTGATCTGCTGTTCTGTTTTAAGTAATTACTTTGAAAACTGGGGAATACCTGGCAGGCCTTTGTTTATTTAAAGCTAGCTGGGTTCCAAATAAATATGAAACTTCATTTTGTTTTAAGAGACAACATGTTTTGGTAGATATTTCTGTATTTCTGCTTTCTCTGTACTAAGCATGTACTTAGTCATGCTAAACTCACCACTCTTACAGATCAAATATACTGAAAAAGTTACTTGGATCTTAACTTGACAGATGTATTCATTTTAGTTTCCACATACTATTTAAAACTGCACATAGAGGAGAATAAGAGTTGGCAGTGAAGGGTGACAATGAATTTCTAAATTCTGGGTGAATTTACAAGTGAGAGGAGAGGACCATTCTCCCATCGTGAGCAACAAGAAAATTCAGTTAGTTGATGAAAGGTTTGGTGAGCAGGGGGTTACATTTCAGAGGTGGTAGATAATTAACCTGTGAAACTTGTTGCCACAAGATACGGTTAGCTGATCTTCCTATGTTTGGAACAGATTTGACTCTCAGCCCTAGACAGAATTTGAACTGGTGATCTATGTAGATTTGCCACATCTGGTGCAGGTGGCCTAGACCATTTGGCTGTAGTGCCCCAGGCAGAGTCAGCTCTATGTGATGTGTATATGCAACTGTGTCAGAATTGCAGTGAGAAGCCTCTGTCCTCATCTAACTAGAGTGGTGTAGGAGATTTGGGGTTTTACTTTCAAAAAACACATTTGTTTACAAAAAAGTTTGGGTAGTAATTAACTAGATAATTTGTTATATATTTGGCCAAATCCATGCAGTTTCTGCAGGGAATACAGGCTAAGACAGTCTTCCCCATTATGGTATATCTCACTTTGGAGTTGAGGATTTCTTTGTGTTCAGATCTAGATGGAAGATGTGCTAAATATAGCCAATTCTTGTTACAGCTCAGCCTTCAGAGCTTGCTCCTTCCATTTCTTATTTTTATGTGTTCTTCTGTGGAAGGCACTTGAGGGAAGACTTGTCTTCGGGCCTCTTACTGTCTAATACTTAGAGCAAAAAAATTCACTCCTGTTAGTCCCCCAGTGTTTATTAGAAAGGGAAGAAGTATGTTGATACCTGATACCTTCAGGTATTTCCAAGCAAGCATGGAAGCTTACTTGGGGTCCATTGCTTCACTGCTTTCTAAACAAGTGAATTAAGGTGACGGTTAACTTTAGTCTTCTAACTCCTTGTGTTTGTGTGAATTAAATCGGAACATAAATGAAGAGGCTTATGCTTACACTTCTTGCATTCTGAAGCTTTCTGTTGGTTTAAAGATGTCGAATATTGGAGTCATATACTTGGAAATAAATGGTTAGAAAGTCTGCATTTGTCTGTTCCAGTTACTTCACATTGGGACAGCTATATGTTGTTAAACAATAATTAGTGTTTTCTTGGCAAATTAAATGTTCTGAACACTTCAAAATGTGTTGAATTTGGAAAATACCAAAGTAACTTGTCATTATTATGACATTTATATGGAAAGATAACAGGTGAAATAGCACCTTATTCTACTTGAAAATAAATTTGATAACTGCTTTCAGAATGTCACATTTGGATAACTGTGTGCTTAAATGTTTTCTGTTAGTAAAGACACCAAACTTCTAATGCCTGTAAGAATTGCTGTAATTATTTTCTTATGGAAGAAAATATGTCTTACAAAGAGTTAATGCACAGCAAAGGCAAGGTGGAAGTGATACATTGAATTAAAGGGCATGGTCATGTCTTTCCTTTTAAGGTATTGTTTCTCTTTGACATACACTTACCTTTGTGGTCATGAAAGCTCTATCAAGTACAGAATATTCCAGCTGAGAAGCTGAAATTAGTGAAACTACTCACACCTAGACAGGAACAGTTAGAGTGGGTTGAGGTACTCTTAACCACAAAAATACAGGCTAAACAACCTGGCTGGCAGGTAATGATACAATAGTGCTAGCAAGCATACTAATTAACTTCTGTATATTTTTCTTTAGATTTGCAAACGAGACTATCTCAGCAGAATGAAGGTAAACTAGCATTTGATGTAACTTGTTACTGGTAGGTTTTCTTGCAGAAGTGCGTAACCATGCTATGTATTGATTATTGACTGAAAAGAACAGAATGTATTTTAAACACTTTGCATTTTCTTTGTAGCATTTCCTCAGTGTTGGTAATGTTCCCCAGCCATACGTTAGTCCCAGAAAATGTGTGGGTTTGTGTTTTTGTTTTGTGGGTTTAGGTGTGGTTGGGTGTGGGGTGTTTTCCTGCCTTAGAGGTAGGGACTAGAGGGGTCATTTGAGAATCAGGAGTTTGGGGTAACTGTCCCTGGATTAGTTGTCATTTTACTCTGACTGCGCAACCCTTAATATCTGCATACGTAGAGAGAAGGTGGCCGTTACTTCAGCTAAATTGGCAGAGGCTTCCAGCCTCTTCCAGCCTACAGGACAGTGCTTATCTTTATTAAGATGTACTGAGACGATGAGCAACAATAAATGACGAGTAATAATTTCATAGTTCCTGTGTGTAGATATATTCTACAGTTAAATGTTTTTCATTTTAGCTGTCAAATATTTCCTATGTTATGTGTTTCCAAAGGACAAAAGTACAGATACACTTTTTTGAAGGATAATTCAATGTGCTTAAAATACATTTTGAGAATTCTCAAAGGTGTCTGTCACTTCCTATGAAGTCAGATGGGGTGATGCCACTCCTTCCTGAGCTGCTCCTTGGCTTCCATGAGGAGAAAAAAATCAAAGGTGCTGCTGGCATACAACTCAAGCAGAAGTTTTAGATGCATGTGAAGATGCATGTATCTGCATTTAAATATTTGATTTTGGCAGATCTGCAATTTAATGCACAGGGTTATCTTTTCACTTCTCAGCTTCAACTGTAGTTCATCTGGGGTATTTTCTGTATCAATCAGTTTAAAATGTCTCTATCACAGGTAGTGTCTAGTTATGCATTTTGCTTTCCTGCCTTCAGTTTTCTGTTTAATTAGAACTGTTGCTATTATTGCTGAACATTGGGATTCTAAAGAATGGCTGGAATATACCATTTAAATTGGAGCCATGCATAGCAGGTTCTTAGATTTGTTACTGTTTTTTCCATTACAACAGTTCTGGCTGCAGCTGCTTCTGTACAACCACTTGCAACACAGTGCTTCCAGCTTTCCAACATGTTTAATCCTCAAACGTAAGTGATTTATTGTTGTCTGTTTCTGTTTGGCATTTGTTGATGACTTTAACATCTGAGAAAAGGAATCAGCATGTTGCGGAGGTGTTTTTGATGGGTTTCAGGGTGGATTTTGTCTGAGTAATAACAACTTCATCTCTGTCCTGTTCTTCCTCCGCTCCCTACAGTGAAGAAGAAGCTGGCTGGGATACAGAAATTAAAGATGATGTGATTGAGGAATGTAACAAACACGGAGGAGTTATCCACATCTATGTAGACAAAAACTCAGCTCAGGTATGTCTGGTTCCAGGGGCACACTGAGCAGGCTTTAGGAGTTTTGTTGCTTTGTGGTGGATAGAGGGAACATTACGATTTTTTCCCCTAAACTGAATCTAAATTTCATGAAGTTACTTTGCGGTTTTTGCAGAATGTAGGTGGTTCCCTCCTGTTTTGAGTCATTGTGTGTAACTTGAATGCAGGTATGAGAGCAGTTTTCTGGTGCTGCAGTCTGCTCTTGCACATTGACAGAGCTGTAGAAACTGGAAAAACAGGCTGAAGAGTAGTGACCTCTTTAATTCTGGCTTTTGCCTTTTCCCTTAAGCTGTGTATTTGCCAAAAGCCAGGGACTTCCAGTTTCCTCTGTTTCTAGAGAATGCAGGCTTTAGCATGAAGCACACCCTGCTCCAGCAGACCTGAGGTGTGCAGTTAAATGTGTGCCTAACCCTGTGCTTGGAAACAGCTGTGTTTACTAGTCATGTTAAGGTCTTGCAGAGGGCAGTGGGAGTGCCTAGGGTTGTAACAGGGAGGAGAAGAGAAAGGGCTACTGATGCAGACTTAATCACAGGTTGATGCCTGTTTGAGGGACTCTCAGCCTGCATCTTAAAAAGGCTAATACATTTTTCTTCTGTGTTCACTTTGTTTACACAATCCCCAGCCTGCTTATCTCTTCCTCTGCATTTCAGTTCTTAGAATATAAACTGTGGAAGGTCTGAAGAGATCTGGCTTTCTTGAACCCCTTTTATATAGAATTCACAGCCCAAACTGAAGTACAGATTTCAAATGCTCTCCTAGTCAGATTAATTTCTAACCATCAGACCCTGGAAGTTTCCTGTTGTGTTGCATTCCATTGTGTGAGGCTGAAATCTACGCTACTGTCCCTGTCAGTGTTGCTTAGGTGGGATTGTTCTGCCCTGGTAATGCACTTGGCACTCAAACCTTTGTTATCACTGTGCTGCTCCTACAGACCTGTCACCTGAAACCCTTTCACATGAATTACCAAGATGTTAGATTAGAGATGAGCTGCATTCTAGTGTACAAAACAATGTACAGTCTTTCCTGGTATTTTGTAATCTTCAGGATCACTGCTGTGTTGGACTACTGGGCTGATGGGCGGTAGAAACTTCTCCCACAGTATATTAGTCTGTTACAATCTTAGAGAAAACAAAGTGTCCTTTGACAGCTGGTGGGGCAGGGACATCAACAACTAAAAAACCCAACACACAAACCCCCAGAAACACCCTCAACGTACCTCACACAGGTTCTGAGCCCATAGAGCTGTGAATCTGGTTCACATTAGCAAGCAGATTTTAAAAGAGAAAAACTGGAGCTACTATATCATGAGTTAGCTGTTTGTTCCATGAAATCCATTTTGTCACAGTAGCACAGCGATGACCCAGATAGAAAATACCCACTGATACTTAAAAATACTGTATTTGAACATAAGTTTCCACTGCCCTTGTTCTGTTTTCCAGGCTTAGGTTCTGTTCACGTTACCTTTGAAGTGTTTTCATCTCCCGTCAGTTCAGGGCTCTTTCCCAGACAGCCAGGCTTCCAGGCTGTCAGTAATCAGCCGTGAAGATGTAATTTGTGGTGGGTGAAGAGATTGCAGTCCCAGCTGAACACATGGTCTCATGTACCGCACCAGTCTACACTGTGGTGTGTTAGGGAAAACTAAATCTTTATGTTGCTCTATCTCATTTCAAGGTTTAAGCAGCTTGGGTGCCTGTGTAGGGGGAGGCTGAGAACAGAACTGTGTGTGTTAATTGCATCGTGCCTTAAATATCAGCCCCTGATCTCAAGTTTCCTCCCTGAGAAGGAATGAATTAGATCACAGTGGGAAGAGTTAGTACAGACTGGCAAAGGCTGCTAAGGGGAAGGCTGGATTCTGTTTCTTAATATATTCTTTTCTGGTAAAATCTGTTTCAGCTAGAATCTGATCTGGCTCAAGAATTAATGGTAGTGTTCTATTTTTAAGCAGGCAGCCAGAAAAATGCATATGCGTTACTGTGGGCATCTGTATGTCTTGCAGTTGTTGAATGTGAATATTGCAGTACTCTGGATTAGGCTGACTTAGTACTTCCTTTGCAGATAGAGAACTTCAGGTATCTCTGGCAGAGTTAAAAGATCAGTCTGTCACTCACATGAGATGTCATCTTAGGCTCTTCCCCTGCTGTGATGGGTTTTTTTCCTTCTGTCTCAGTCCTTGTTCAAGTAAAGACAGATGCTGAAGTTCATGTAGGAGAATTTTACAGCCAGTGTTCCTTGAAGTGCTGGACATCCTTCCTGCCCTGGGGAATGGGGAGTGCTTAATCCCTTTGAAAAACCAGACTGTGAACTTGGACGTCTAGTTAAGCACTTGTGGTGGAAGTTAGTGATTGACAGAATGTGATGGCTAGTGTGTAGCAGAGGTAGCCAAGCTCCTTGTGCTTTTCTGTGTCACATGAGATTTGTAGTCAGGAGCCATTAGATACTCTTTTGAAGGGTTATCGTAGCAAGTAAGCAATCCATTGTTGGTTTCAGACCAAGCTTGTATTTGGGCTGTTTTGCAAAATCCTATTTAGAAAGTTTCATGCTGAGGTAACTGATACAGTGTGGTAATGCAGGTCGGTAAAAATCCGCCTGCTACGCTGTTTTCTCCTGCTCATTCTGCATCATGGGTTGATACCCGTAGGAGCATCATGAGGCCAGTTTGCCTCCATCACCACCAGGCAAAGGAAGTGTCTTTAGAACAGGCGGTGTGGGACATTTCTCAGGCTCTAATGGACTGTAACACTTGTGTATTACAGGGCAACGTGTATGTCAAATGTCCTTCAATTGCTGCTGCCATTGCAGCTGTCAATGCGTTGCATGGGAGGTGGTTTGCAGGTGAGTGGATTTCATGTAGAGACCTGCATTTAGTCATTAATTACAGAAATGACCAAATACTCATTTTTTTATTTTTCTTTTCTTTTTTTAAATCTTCTGATCAGGTAAAATGATTACTGCAGCGTATGTACCTCTTCCAACGTACCATAGCCTTTTCCCAGATTCCATGACTGCAACCCAACTACTGGTTCCTGTTCGACGATGAAGATGGATTTAGTCAGTTTTGTACATAGTTATTTTTTGGAGGAAGATTGAGTTATCTTTTATTTAGATAAAACTAAAGGAGAGGATTTAATGTCATTTTGTGTACACTTCCTGCTACCTTTAAAAATAAAATGAAGTAAGCAGAAATGCAGTGTGTTCATTCTCCCTAACTAGCATTTCCACTGTATACAAAGCTGTTGACTTCTTGTTCTGCTTTGTAATTCTTGTACATTTACTAAGGTGATCTGTAGGAACTGAGAAGTAGTTCATAGAAAACAAATTCTCTGTAAAAGGCAGATGGGACATAATGACATTTTTAATGTTTCACAAGCCTTTCTTTTAATGCAGCAATTACATTTTACATTTCACTAAATGTAGGTGATCTGCTAAAGGTTAATATCGGAGATAGACTTTATGAAGGGACATATTTAGTGTCTTGTACAAATGGAAAATTGAAAAAGCTGCTGAAAGCTGACTCCAGACAGCTGCTCAGCTGGCTTTGTGCTGAATAATTGGTAAGAATAGAAGGATTGAAGGGTTTTATTTCTTGATGGTAACTTTTGATTAATGTATCTGTAAAAGTTTCTTTGTAAATACTGTGTGAGGTGTGTCTAAATTTCCAAACAAAACAATCTCTGCATTTCCAGTTAAGTTTCTGTGTGTGCACTGTGGCACAGTTGAAGGATTTCAGCCGAGTCTGAAAATTGGTAGGAAATACAGAAACATGTTTTGTTCTGGTTGCATATAATCTTTGCTCTTTTTAAGCTCTGTGAGCTCTGAAATATATTTTTGGGTTACTTCAGTGTGTTTGACAAGACAGCTTGATATTTCTATCAGACAAAGACTTTCATATTGCAACAATCTTTGTAAGAACCACTCAAATAAAATTCTCTTAAAAAGGCCTTCATGAAGCTTTATTTCTCCACTCTCCTGATGTGGCTTAAGCAGTGTGTGCTGGAGACAGGTGGGTGATAGGTGCTTTGAAAGGGTGGATGTTTGGAATACTGTGCCTCCAGGAGAAAATGTGGGAGCTGTTTCCTGCTGTTCTGGACCCTGGGTGTGCTGCAGCTGTGTTGTTACAGCCTGTGGGTTTTCTTACTGCCTGGGGCAGTGGGCAGCTCTTGGCCTTTCTCAGGCCAGAGAGAACTCCCACTGCCCACCTCTGCCCTGATCCGGCACAAACGGTTGTGAATTGTGGGGATGCAGGAGTAATTTCTGTTGGCTTTTAGCCTGGTTTCTGTTGGGAAGCCTGCCTGAGTGGATTTTCTTCTTGGTACCCCTTTCCCACCTCCCTGTCACTTTTAACCATGGGCTAACAGAAGCTGTGTTTGACAAAGATGTAGAGAGCGTGTTCCAACCAGGTGGGTGAAAATGGGCTGGGCAGGGATGCTGCCAGTGCTCTGAGCCAGAAGGTGGCAGTGACCTGACCCCCAGCCTCTCGGTGCTGCAGTGCAAGGTGTGCATAGCTGGGGCTGAGCTGTAGTGCTAGAAGAGACTCTTCAGCAGTCCAGGAGGGACCTGTGGGAGGATGCAGGATGGGGCAGCTGGAGGCAGCACAACTGCCAATGCGGGGAGGAGCCAGGACCACACCATGGGAGGGTGCTTTAGGGTTATGTGCCACAGCTGAGGAAAGCCAAGCAAAGCTGCCCTCTATCTTTGCTTGACCTTATTTGTTTAGTTGCTAGTATTACTCTAGCTGGCACTGGTGGATTAAAATGAGCTGTTCCAGAGTGGCTGGGTAACTCCACTTGGTGGTTGGTGGCAGTTTCCCTCTCAGAGGTTACTGAGCTGCATGAGAGTAGGCAGAGCAGGCTTTTAGTGGCAGATTTGTGTTTCTACCTTAAAAACCAGGGAAACAGCACTTGTAATAGGTAAAGGCTGTGTAGGTGCTGGTTCAGGGTCCACTCTTGCTAACCTGTCCTCTTCTATCCTTAAACAGAAATAAAGGAGGAGCAAAGTTAAGCCTTGTTTCAAAAGGCAAATAACAGGAGGTTGCAACACTGAACTAATCATTTTGCAGTTCAGCTGTAGGCAGTGCTGCTGAATGGCAGGGGTAACCCCTGTTTTCCCTGGGAGGCACTGAGCACCTTTTAGGCATGTTAAGGTTGTAGGAAAAGACTACTGACAGAGCACTGTTTCTGTAGTGCCCTGAAGGGGTGAAGCCCCCTTCCCTTGCTGAGGGAATGAAAACAGTCACTGCATGTTCCTGTCACTGGAGGCAGCTGCAACCACTGCCTGTGCCCTCCCCTGCTCTGGAGGGGCTGTACAGGAGAGCACACCTCACCCACTATGGGTGTGAGGCTTCGCCCACTGGAGCTGTGCAAGAGGCAGGGTGGTCAAGCTCTGTCTGTCCTGGTAATGCAGTGATCAGCAGCACAGCTAGTCCTGAGGGGAGAGCTTTAGGAAAGGCATTGCTCAAGGCCTGGCATCTGGTGTTGAAGTCATCCTTGTGATTCATCACAAAATACCTTCAGCTGTCATGTGACAGGAGCTGTTTTCCATTTTCAAGCAATTCAATGATTTCCAGCTCTAGTAGTGTGGCTGTACTGGTAATGGTTCTGTGCTGTTCCCTGCGCTGCCAGGCTGGCTGGAAGAAGGTGCCCGAGCTGCCATGGTTTGCCCTCACTTGCAGAAGGACTTGCCCGTGTCCTTCTGGGGTCCCTTGCTCTCTGTGAGAGCATTTGCCCCATGTTACCAGGATCTCAGAAACAGGGCCAGCTTCAACCCACTCATTTTTGCAAGAAGAAAGAAATTTGATAGTTGATATGAATTAGCCAGAGAGTAACCCTCCCATACTGGGGAATGCGTGAATGCAGTGGAGCAGCTCCACATCAACACATTGGGAACGTGAGCTGCCCGAGTATCAAAGGGAGAAGCATGTGCCCTGTACTTAAGCCTGTGAAATAGGAACGTTAATATAGTACAAAGTATTGTCAATCCTCATTGTCATGGGAGTAAGAGACAGGAAGAAAGTAGAAATTTGGTAAAAAGCATGTTTACAATCAGCAGAGCAAGGAGGATGGTGCTTCATCATTTCAGGAAGAGCTCTCACTTCCAGGTATCTAAAGATTTTATTGTGGTACAGAGGAGGAATGGCAGGATGGGGGCACTCCAGGTTAAAAACCAAGCTCCAGGTTAGCAGCGGATTCCCATACCAATAGCCATGAATGTCCCAAACGTCCCACCACTTTGCATCATCGTTTTGCCAACTCCACCCATCAGCTCTCGTCCTCTCATGCCAATCCTGAGACAAAGAAAAACAGGAATTATATAAAAGCTGAAGTCTGACAGGTAACAGACATGCAGCAGAAAATCCTAGTGCCCCCAATACCCTTAATTTGGGGAAAAAACCCCATTGTGCTGTCCAAGTATTTGACTTGCCAGAGAATAGAAAGGGTCTGAGCTGTTGCAGTACCATCCTGTCTGCCTGCAGTTGCACTATTTTTAATACCACCAACGTAAAACCATGTTGTGACTAACTTCCTATTTACCACTGACGCTGTATTTTTAATATGAGAGAAACCTGAAAGGCCTTGAAGTGTCAGAGGCATTTCTGTTCTCCAGGTCCCATTTACCTGAGGTCAAACTGAAACAAAAAGAATTGCTCCTCCTCAGGAAGCTCTTGTAATATTTGGCTTTTAAGCACTGCAGCGACCACAGGGTCTAAGGAATTTCATGCACTTGATTTTTAAAACATGGAGATTTTCCCTCAGAAATGATAGAGCACAAGTAACGTAGCTGAGTCATTCAAGTACAATGGAACCATGGTCACCGCTTCTTCTAAATACCCTAAATCTGTATTTTCTGCTAGCGTTGTCCCACTTACAAATACTCTCCAGGATCTGAGGGACATCAGAAAACTTCTTAAACTCAATCAGATTAGACTTTGTGCCTTTTCCTCCCTTTAGGCTCACTACCAAATCATCGCCCACATTTAATCACGGATTAAAAACCCTCAAGCAGAAAGAGTTCTGCAAAACATGAAAGCGCTTATTTCAGTAATTCCTTTTCATGGATGATGTGTGCCAGAACCAGTCAGTGAGCAGCGCAAGAGCTAATTTGGAGCACCGAGTGTTGTTTGTTTCCATGCTGGGGAGCGCTGGGGGAAGGTGCAGTATTGTCCCTCTCCAATTCACAATGGTATTGTGCCAGTGCCAGCCAGAGCTCTGCCTGTGCTCCCGCAATTGAGGCTCGGGGTCTGTACGGTGCTTGTCGCTGTGCAGGGGGACGGGACACCCAAAGCAACCAGGACGCAGATACCCGAGAGGTTGCAGAGTACCTCGGGAAGCTTTAGAGCGAGGAGAGGGCTGCACGTGCATCTGCACAGACAATTCATCCAGTTCCTCCTAGAGCTGATCTTCCACAGCCTCAGCTGCCCAACGCAACCTCTTTCATGAATGGCAGGAAAAGGTCTGCGAAACTGCGACCTCCTCGTAGGTGATGCCCTGCCATCACCAGACTCTCCCACTTGAGCAGGTTCTTGAAGCATGGCTAATTTGGAGCCACTGGCAAAGTTTCACATATGTGACGATATGGGACCAGACCCGCACCTCCCTTCCCAGTCCCAGCGCGGGAGCATTTCTCTCTGGCTATTGCTCTGTCATGACCTGCCCATGGAAGCCATTTCCTCGGCATACCTGAGGCAGGAAAACGTGCCGAACAGCGCTCCCGCCGCCATGCCCACTGCAAAGCCCATCATGAAACCCATCTTTACTCTGTCAAAGCAGCTGGGCTGTGATTGCCCGTACGGGCCCACGGTCACAGGCATCTAGAAAAGAGAGCACAAAACCCCACATGAATTTACTGCTTGGTCTGACACCCTTCTGTAACCAAGCTGGGCAGGGGAGCAGCCCCGCATGCTTTAGAGCCTCTGCTAAACGTAGCGCTGGAGCTCCGCGGCTTTCAGGGTTGTTTCCTCGGCTGTCAAGTAGGAAAAGGCAGGGAGGGAACGCCAGGGCCTTGATGGCAGCCCCGCTTCGCCCTCGGCGAAGGCCCCGAGAGCCGTTTCGGGGCCTCTCTGTGCCCCTCGGCTCCAAAGGAGCCGCGCACGGCGCCGCCCGGCACGGCTCCGCCGCCGGGCCCCGGCTCCCGGGCTGCCCCCGCCCGCGCAGGCGGCGGAGCGGGACCACGGAGCCGCCCCCCGGGAGCCCGCGCCCGAGGCGGGGGCTCACACCGCGGCCCGCCCTGGCGCCCCTCGCCGGGCCCCGCCGGCCCTCCGCGGCCCGGCCCGTCCCTCCCCGGCCGCCCCGGCCCCGCCGCACCTCGCTGCCCCCGGCCGCGCCGCACCCTGTCCTCCGTCGCTGCCCGCTCCGGCCTTCGCTTCCGGCGCGTGCCGTGACGTACAGGAAGGGGCGGCAGCCGCCCCGCCCCGCCCCGCCGCCGCCATCGCCATGGCCATGCTGCTGCGGCGGTGCCTGGCGGCCCCGCGGGCGGTCCCCGCCCCCCGGCGGCTCTCGGCGGCCGCGCCGAGACAGCGACCGCCACCGGGACAGCCTCCGCCACCAGCACCAGGACCGGGTAAGGCCGCGGGGGGCCCGAGGCGCGGGGGCCCGGCCGGCGGAGCGCGGTCCCGCCGCTCCCGCCGGGCCTGACGGCGGCTCGTCTGTGTCCCCCCCGCTCCCTCCCTCAGGGCGAAGCGGCGATGGAGGCGGGGCCCTGCGGCCGCTCTACATGGACGTCCAGGCCACCACGCCGCTGGTAAGGGCCGGGCCCAGCTCCGCCCCCGCCGCTCGCCCCTCGGTCCCGGCGCCGGAGCCGCCGGGCTCTGCCCGTGCCGCGGCGGCCGCTGCCTCGGCTCCAGCCCGCGGTTCCCTTCGAGAGCGGGGATCGTGGGGAGAAGGCGGGGTATAAACTCCGTGTCTGCTGCCCTTCTTCCGGAGCCCCTGGGGGCCCGGGTCGCCTCCGGAGGGTCTCTGGGCCCCGCCGAGCCCCGGGCGCGCCGCAGGGCGGGAGCGGAGCCGCCTTAGAGCCTCCGCCGGAACCTCTGGGGGCGGGTGTTGCTTTGAGGGGCGGCCAGAAGCTTATTTAACCGAAATACTTAACCTGTGTAACTTTTCCTGACTTTTCAAGACCTTGTATTTCTTCTGCTCAGAGAAGTCCCGTTCTTCTGTGGTCGTCTTGGTGCAGACCGAGGTTATGCGTGACGGCACAGAACATAATTGCTGGAGAGTCGTATTTGCTGGAGGCCGGGTTGTACATAACCTGCGATAACCTCAAGTTTTCGAGATCTGGCCCGAGCTAAACCTAGATGCTGCAGCAGCAGTGCTGCTAATGCTGGGGCAGAGGGAGGGGGGTGTAGAGGGGACGGAGATGCTTTTTCTTCCCCATGGCAAAGCCTGGGTGGTTTGTGTCCTGCAGGATCCCCGGGTCCTGGACAGCATGCTCCCATACCTGACGGCCTACTACGGCAACCCCCACTCCAGGACCCACGCCTACGGCTGGGAGAGCGAGGCCGCCATGGAGAAGGCGAGGCGGGTGAGTCCTCGGCTCTCCGCAGTCACGGTGGTTTTCTTGCTGGCGAGGAGATTCAGTGGCAACAGAAAATCAAAAGCAACCCTAAAACTGTTATAGTTAGTCAGTTCCCTGTGCACTGGATTTAGCAGCTTCCCCTTTACTTAGCTATACTTCAGTAGATTTACTGCAAGAAAAATAGTGAGATTAGAGCAACTGAAATGGCAGAAACCAATACTTCAGGCAAAGGTACCCCAGGATTTTTGGTTTCCTGAGGTCACAAGCATGCTGCTGCAGTAATTGGGCTAACTTCACATTTTATCATTTTCCTAATCTTAGGTATGGGTCTTTGTAATTTTTTTGGAAGTAATACGTACTGGGTTTTTGTCTCCTTAGCCTGTCATAAAAGAACATAAAAGTTAATGCTTAATACCACTACTGCTAATGACTACGGCTTCCTTATGTATTTGGTATTAATGCAGGTACTGAGACTATCGTACCTGTAGCATAATGTTGTTAGATACTAGCTGTAATCCTGTCGAGGCTCAAGGGGATATTCTTGACAACATTTTGCATGTGTTTTGCTATGGTGAATTCATTGCATATTATCTTACCAAATCAAATTTGTATTTCTTTTTAAACAGCAAGTTGCAGATTTAATAGGAGCTGATTCAAGGGAAATTATATTTACCAGTGGTGCAACGGAATCAAATAATATGGCAATTAAGGTAAAAGGTTTATACTGATAGCTATTTATTACATTAAAATTATGCTCTTAAGAACTGTATGCATCTTTCACAGTTTACCTGTTAATATGTTGACCTAGTTAGCAAATATTTGCATTCCTGGATTTAATCCTTGTGATATTCCACTAAACGCATGGAGGAAATGCTGGGATGTTTTGGTGCCCAGGACATGGTTTTGAGGACAGAGTACAATACTCAATGTTTATCCTACATGCACCAAGTACAATCGTTCTACTTACATAAATAAAATCTTTATCATGAAATACAGTGGAGATGCTGACTACAAACTTTTTTCTGACTAAGACTAGGTAGCGTTTTAGCCTTTAGTACGTGGTGGTTCAGACTTCTCATTCTGTATGACTCCATTGCAAATATTTTTAAAGAAGTATTTATGTTAATAGTGTCCGGAACTTACATCAGTTAATGTTTTCACAGGCTTTTCGAAAAGTGACATGCTTTGAAAAATGAGTGCTGATGGGAGTATGTACTGTGATTTACATGTCAGTCCCTTTTAGATTAATGAGTTTGGGGCAAACAGGGAAGACCCGTATTAATTATAACTAAATAGTAATTTCTTGTTTCCGAACATTTTGTGTAAAGCTTGCTTTCTTCAGTGGTCTAACGCCAAATTTCTTGTTCGTGCATTGTGCCTGACAGGGTGTGGCAAGGTTCTATAAATCCAGAAAAAAACATATCATTACTACACAAACAGAGCACAAGTGTGTGTTGGATTCTTGCCGTTCCTTGGAGACAGAAGGTTTTCGGGTCACGTATCTACCTGTTAAAAAAAATGGGCTCATAGATTTAAAGGTAAGTTGTTTACTGACCGAAAGTGAAAATAGAGGAGGTTTTTGCTTCAATGTTCAAAAGGACCTTGTGTCCTCTTGATGGTAAAGAGGAAAGGATAAATATCGCAAGGTAGAGTGAGAGTCACAATCAAATCTCAGTCACGGTTGGAGAAGGATTTTCAGTTCTGTCTGGTGCTCTAGACTTTTTCTCAATCAAAATATCCCCCTCTCATCCCACCGATCACCTGCTGTCATTCATGCTCATGCAGGTGGAGCTGTTGCATGCCCTATAGAGAGCCCAGGACATGACTAGGATGGAGTTGGCTTTGGTACAGTGGTGAAATTTTGTGACCTGAGCTACTCAAGGCATGGGGCACAGCGATGACAATATTCCCTTCCGATTGCTGTCCATGAACTGACCCTTGTGGGTGTGCTGGCCGCAGTCCGGGGAGTTAGAATAAGTATACACTTATTTCATTGTTCATGTCCTGGAATACAGGACAGCATCAGTTTTATTTCTAGCCCAGTCATCTGGCTTGGAGAGGTGTTGTGTGTATATGGTGGGGTAGAGGGATCAGGCCTGCAGGCGCGCAAGTGTTAATCACGTTCTCTGAGAACTTTGCTGGCAGACTCCTTTGCGTGACGCTTTCTTGTATATTGTGCAGTTCCTTTATAGCAGCCTCACTTTCTCTAGATGTGGCTTAAGCTGTTTTGTAGGTGGCTAATTCATTAAAGAGAATAGTTCAGAGGAATGTATGAGACATAGCAAAAGCCTGCTCTGACCTGATTTAATCAAGTTGGGTGGCACGGTGCATACCGGGGTTAGGATATGCAGAAATGCAATTGATCACACTCCTCTTCCTACAGGGTTATCGTGTTCACGTGGATTAATGCTCTCACCAGGACTGTTTGTCAGAACCCCAGGGGTTCCTCAGTAATGCAGTAGTTAGGGGGCTGGTGGTTAAGATTTGCTAGCAAATTGAAGTTGCACACAGAAATCTTGCTTCTGCTGTTAGTCACAACTTCTGACTGTTTGAATATTTCACCAGGAGTTGGAGGCTGCACTCCAGCCAGATACAAGTTTGGTTTCTGTAATGACTGTGAATAATGAAATAGGAGTAAAGCAGCCAATTCATGACATTGGTAAGTACGCCATGGCTTTCAGAGGCCAGCTAATGTCGCTTCTGCTTCATTTTATTTAATATTTTCATAGCCAAGTGCTACTGATGCAAAAGGTTAGGTGTAGTATAGTTAAGGAATAAATAATAATGCTGTCCCAAATAAGAACTTACTTCAAAAGGGAAATGAGGATGAAATTCAGTACCCTTACAGTGAGTATTGTGGCAATTATAGCCTTTTAGTACGGATCAGCTGCTGTGTTTCTAGTTTCATTCTGAATTGTACGACGGATGAAAAAATTGCACAGAATGACTGGCCAAATTGAATTTACACACTATAATGGTTTATTGAGCACTTGTAGTGTTTAGGATGAGAAATGTGCAGAATTTGGGGCAGGAGAGGATGGTGAGCGCCACACTTAGACACCGCTTCCCTCCCAATATTGCCGTATACAGTCACGAACCATTGGTTTGGAGGTCAAAAGGCTGCTGAAGAGCCAGGTTTCTGGAACAGGAGGCAGGGAGAGGGTGAGCCAGGCTCTGAGCAGGCAGGTGGAGGGACAGGGACCTCAAAGCAGTCTGGCAAAGGTGAAGGGAGAGCTGGAGAACCAGGGTTGTTGGAGCAGGCAGGGTGGGCGGGTGGCCCACACAGGCAGCTCCCTGGATCCTGCAGCGATTCCTTGATGACATTTCACGACAGTGACAAAACACCCCTCCCACCCCCTTCATATTCAAGATGTCCTTTCATGAGATGTTGGAGTTTTTAGACAGTTTTTAGGCTTTGCCTCTGCCCTGGAGTTTATAGTGCATGGTTCTGGAGGGTATTGTTTTCCCAGGCTGTGGCAGGCATCTTACCCTGTTGTGCAATTGATTTTCCTCTCGCTTAGCTGATGCATTTTTTTTTTACCTTTATTATGCTCAAAGCAGCATTTTCCCCAAGGCTCTTCAGGTTATATTTGTTCATTGACAAGTAATTGATCATCACTGAGTTGCTTATAGGCCTGAAGACTCTATTTTCCTCCTGTGCTTATGCTGGCAAGGCTGTTACTGTTGTCCCACGCTTAAATGCTAGAGATACCTGGTACCAGGCTCTGGTTCCCACAGTAAGTTCTTGTAACACCTTGATAACAGGTCTAATATGCTGGGGCTGGGGCCTCGCAGGGTTGACATAAGGCCCTGTTAGGCTGAGGCCGATGGCCTGATGTTAGCAGTAGCAGTGACAATCTTGCTGGACCACAGCAGGACAGCTTCTTCTGCGAAAGATAATGCTGAGCCTGTTGTGCAAAGGAGAGATCTGGGATGCAGCTGTGTTAGGTGTGGATTCTGTAGAAGATGTGGAGTTTTTTGATGACAAAAATAAATAATATTTAAGTTTGCTGCCCATGAGCGTTACATTATTTTGTTCCTTAGTGTATTTTAGCTCTGGATGCAAAGACATTGATTATAGGCTTGAGTGACTTCAGGTGGGAGTAGTCAGCGTGTGTGAGGACTAGTGACAATTCTGAGAACATTTCTGAAGCTGAGTATTCCAAAACTTGGAAAATAGAGGAAATGGTATAAAAATACGTAAGTATAAACTTGAAAGTCAGGCTGGCTTGTACTGGACTGGTGTTGAGAAGAAAAATAATGAAGAAGAAAAATTTTAGTTTTGCCCAGCTGTGGAGTCATCACTGTGGGGAAACTTGGATGTCCCATGCAGCCATTTGTACTTAAACTTGGTAGGTGTGGGTTTGGAAACAATCTCACTTCTTAACAGCAGAAGACTTTTCAACTTCTCAGCTGAAGAAATTCACCATAGTCTTACCTGCTGACCTGCCTAAACCTGTGCCCAGCTAGGCATCAGCTAGAATAGCTCCTGCACAGCTTTAGACACCTTACTGTCAAAGAAATATGACAGCACCCGTTTATTCCTTTGTCACCTCAGAACTGGTCCCTGCTATAAACTGATGCTTTAGATTCATTGTTGGAATCATTGGAATCCTAACGATTGGATGAGATAATGTGGGGTTTTCTTGCTTTTGTGTTTTTATTACAGGTGAGATCTGCCGCGTGCATAAGGTTTTCTTCCACACAGATGCTGCACAAGCAGTTGGTAAAATTCCTGTGGATGTCAACGCCATGAAAATTGATCTAATGAGCATCAGTGGCCATAAAATTTATGGGCCCAAAGGTACTTACTGAAGTGCTTTTCTAGAGAATTGTTGTTTCCATGCCTGCCTTAAGGTGACTACACAAGGTATGAAGTCAAACCTCTGTCATACTGACTGTTACTTAAACTGTAGAAAACTGTTGTGAGATGTATTGGGCTGACTTTGGAGTAGTTCAGACACTGCTGCCAGACTTAGAGCTGCGGCAAGTGGATCTTCAGTGCTGATGGGTTGTGAGGTGGCTTCACCGAAGGAAGAAACAGTATCTTAAAATGGTGGCCGCATTAGAAGTAGCTTTTCAGGAGTCAGCTGCTTGGTGTGAAGCAGAATTGATGCTGAAACGATTGAAATGAAATCACGGGGTTATAGGGCAAAGATTAGACCCAAGTGTAACTTGCAATGAGGAGATCAAAAGGTAACTGGAAAGTTTAAATTCTTAGTGATTTTGGTTGTCTTCTACTTCCAGTGGCTTCTTCTCTCCAATCCCATTTGTGCATCTTCTTTGCAGAATGGGGTTTAAAATCTGGCTATGGATTTTCTAGTTGACTCCCAAATAGTTCAGCTGTTATCGCTGTCATGGACCATTTAGTTTGTAACACTGGATGTAGAAAGGCGGAAATTGGGTTTACTATATCCTATGTGCTGTTCAGAAACAAAAGGTGAAGTTATTTTTTCAGTATGTCTTC
This sequence comes from Morus bassanus, assembly GCA_031468815.1. NCBI lineage: Eukaryota > Metazoa > Chordata > Aves > Suliformes > Sulidae > Morus > Morus bassanus. Next base: position 25,190,927 of record CM062575.1, on the reverse strand, counting down.
TTTTTCTGTATGAGTTCTCCTGAGAGCTGAAGACATATCTCTGGACGAGGACTAAGTTTTCAACCAACAACTTTGGGCAGGTGACACACATAAATTTTCACAATTTATTATGGCCAGAAGTGGCAACCATTCTTCCTGTGGTGACAGTCACTCCTTAGGTATGCCAAGGCACATGAAGACATGGAAATCAAGTTTCTAGGTGAGGAGACTAGATAGTGAAATTGGCTGGCTGTCAAAACTGGCTCATCTAATCTGCCCGTTGGAGATTGGTGCCGCTGATGAGTCTCCCTAATGAGAAGAAAGGGTGAGGACTCCTGGGACTGGTGCTGGCCTGGTAATCCAGGGAAAGGAGTTCTTCTAAAACTTTCAGTTGGAAGCCAGTAAGGGAACATCAATGAAGGACATATCTGCACATAAAAACTTCAGTGCAAAAGGATGAACTCCAGCTGTGCACAGGATTTGTGAGAAGTAAGGGATGTACTGAGTCCTTAGGTAGCTGAAGCACACGGGTTGAAACTGAGCTTCTCTCAAGGCTGAAGCTCTGGCAGCCTGAATGAAGAGGACATGAACGGTGGGAACAAACACCGTTTCCTAGAAAATACTGTGTTTCTGTATGTGCTCACTACGTTTTTCTCCAACAAGATGTCCGAATATGTGTTTGCTGTGGAAATAAGGAATGTTTCCAAACCTTGGGAGTCCCTTTTTGTAATTTCAGAACTGTGGGTGTACACTCAAACAGCTTTCCTTGTTTTCAAGGGGTTGGTGCTATCTACGTTCGCCGTCGCCCACGTGTCAGGCTGGAACCCCTGCAAAGTGGGGGAGGCCAGGAAAGAGGACTGCGATCTGGGACTGTGCCTACTCCTTTAGCAGTGGGCCTGGGGGCGGCGTGTGAAGTGGCACAGCAAGAGATGGAGGTATGAGGGAGGAGATACTTGTCCTGGATTCCAGGAAATAATATAACAGGGCCAGTTAGGTCTTAGATTCCTTAGCTCTTTTTGTGTCCATGTGCCTGAATTAAATTTGATTCTTGTGTTGTAACATGAAGTAAACATTTTGAGATCTTCAAGGATGTTTTTGGGTAACTGGAAGTTGATTTTCAGCTTTCTGAAGTTTCTTTTTTCTTGAAGTGATTTGAATCATGGTTTTCTACAACAGGTTTACAGTTGAAAGTTTTAGTGAAATATGGCTTTAAGTGCTTGTACTAATCTCTCCATTCTGCACACATGTATTAGCAGCATCTCTGAAATGGAATAAATCATGTTTATGTAATGTATATTTAAAAAAAGTAAGAATTCCTAGTCCATTATCGTACCTATTCAATGTATGTAAGTTCAAGTTTACTGCAGCTTTGCAACTAAGAATTTTTTTTTTCTTAGCTTGGACAGTAAAGTTTATTTGCCAGGTCTGGTGTCCCAGCCTCTGTGTGCTGCTATATCTGTTGTGGGCACCAATGCATTCCTTACAGCTGGAACTTTCATATAGTGCCACTGGGATGCGTAAGCCAGATATCTGTACACGTGGGGCCTAGCTTCTTCCTGGAAGACAGGCAGAAATCCGCCATCTGAGCTGGGGGGTTGGAGAAGCCTTGTTAGAAGCTAGAGAGCCTGCAGAGCCTGAATTCTGCATGAGCCTCAGATCTGGATTCTCCTCCTTGCCTGGCAGAGTTTTGGCATTTCTAAACCAAGTAATATTTGAGATAGCTTTGTTTTCTTCTAAAGCTTTTTCAAGCATGTAAACAAGCATGAATTGCATATGTGCCTCTGGCCACTTCTGTGCAGCGGAGCTGATACCATACCTTTCTGCTTTTTTAGCATAAATGAACTCATTTTTTAGTCTAGAACGAGACACTGCATGTGGGCAGTTCTCACTGTGTAGGTATGTGTTGTGAAAGCTGAGTTCATGGTAATTTGTGAGTCCGTGTCTTCATGTAGTGCAGTTTGAGAGTTCCTTGGGAAATAAGGGGCACTTAACCATAGTAGGTGCCCTTTCTTGTGTCGCAAAATGCGTCATCTTATGCATTACCTAACTTGTCTTTAAACACAAAGAACTCGGTGCTTTTGTGAAAGCTACTTTGGCAGCTTGTTTATATAGATCTTTCTGAATGGTTTGGAATATTTTTGAAGGTTGAGCTAGCTAGGACCAAACTGGTAATTCTCTTTTAAAACAGACTCTAGAGTAGGCAAAGTTTGACAGTTTCTTTTTTAAGTTTCAGATGAGTTCTTTCTCTAGTCTAACCAAACCCAGCTACTTCAGTCTGCTCATGGCTGGTGACACAAAGCAGTTTGAGTGAGGTCAGACTGTACACTGTTTATTATTTTGGACTCTTTTCTGGTTTCTTTGCTAGTATGACCATAAGCGAATCTCACAACTGGCGGAACGACTGGTTACAAAAATAATGAGTGAAGTTCCTGATGTGGTTATGAATGGAGATAGAGAGCAACGCTATCCAGGTAACATTAGCAAAATGAGCCCGTTAGAACCATCTGGCTCCTCACTGTTAATGGCCATGACTGAATAATGCACTGTAGCTACGCATTGTGCAAGTACTGCCATGTGGGGTGGGATTTGCCCTAGATCGCAGCTGATGGAAGGTTTTTTTTTTCTATTTCATTTATTTGTATGTAGGATGCATCAATTTATCTTTTGCGTATGTGGAAGGGGAGAGTCTTCTGATGGCTCTGAAAGATGTGGCTCTGTCTTCAGGAAGGTAGGTGGAATGTGTGGGAAGGACAGCAGTGTATTTTGGAGAGAAAATAACATCTGCTAATGGAGGTACAAACTAAGGAGTGGTCTCCTCTGTGCCCTATATTTGCGTATTCAGTTAATGAGTCAGCCTGGCATTGACTGCAACCTAAGATGGTGTTTCTCTGAAGTGGCACATTTCAATTGAAGGTCAAATTTACTCATCCTGAAAGTAGAAAAAAAAAAAAACCCAAAACAAACAAACAAAAAAAAACAAAACCAAAAACCAAAGCAAAAACCCAACAAACAAAAAAACCAACCAACCAAAAAAAAAAAAAACCAACAAAAAAACCCCCAAACAACCAAAAAACAAACCAACCAAAAAACCCAAACAAAACCAGAAAAACCAACCTAGAAATTCCTAGCTGCCAGTCTTGCAGACTGGTTACCTGCGATCTGTGTAGCCTTGACTTGTAACTGCTGGTGATGCTTTCATTCTAAAGGCTACCAGCATTTGAGCACCTTCTGTCCTTCAGCAGGTTTCATACAAGTGGCAGATTGTCACTAGAACCTAGTGAGGCTGGACAAATATCTGAATTAAATTAGCTCATAGTGCCTGTGTTTAATGCAAAAGCAGAAACAAAACTGAATACACTTTTATGGAGCTCTGTTGACTCTGCAGGAGTGATGAGTAACGTTTCTGTTACTAAGACAAACTTGATGCTTATGATGAAGTTAATGGAGTGTAAAGATGCCCTCCTTTCCTCACCTTTGAGAATGAAATGGTCAGCATATCTTGATTAGAAATATGTTGGCACTATGAAGAGGAAGAACAAGTCTCCACATGACTGTGTCTGAAGCTGAGCACTTCTGTAATTTGAAAATCTCTTCTGGGGCTCTGCTTTGTGCACCAGAGAGCTGTAAACAGCTCTCCAGTTTGTGCTGCATGTTGCTACCTGTAAAAAGTTGAGTAACGACATATAACCAGTTTTGCCTACTGCTTCAAGATGGAAGTTCTCTCTGCTGACAACTATAACTAGATCATCTTGCTCTGGATTCCTCTGTGCACTGTTTTTCATTTATTTGTTCTGCTGCCAAACAGCAGCTTGTGAAGTCTTTTTTTCTTTTTTAATGTTCCTGTTGGTATGTTATGTTCTCCAGCTAGTTCTGTCTTGACTCCTTTGTCTTTTTTCATGGCCTTCACTTCAACTACCTCTTACTCTGCATTCCCACTGCTTCTGTTGGGCATTGTGTTTATCCTTACTGTATTATCTGTGTTATCTCTTTTTACCTCATTCCCCTCTAATGCCCACCCCATCCATCCTTTTTCTTCAGCAGCAGAAATACCACGCTTCTTGCTTTTATTCACGGGCGGTTTCTAAGAGACTGGGGAAGCTGATACAGGTTGTTGTGAAGAGTCATAGTAATATTAAATGTCTGGAAGTGACCTGTTCTTTGTTGGAGGAGACTAGTGAAGTGTAGCTTCCGTGTAGCATCTGCACATGAACTAAAGTTTGAACTTTGCCTGCCTTCCCTTTCCCCAGTGCTTGCACGTCAGCTTCTCTGGAGCCGTCCTATGTTTTGCGGGCAATCGGAACAGACGAAGACTTGGCTCACTCATCTATAAGGTGCGTGGAGTGGTCTTCCCTAATGCTTCCAAATATTTTTCTTTTCTGCTAAAAATAGGTGGTGGGTTTGTTCCACCTCTCCGTATGCATGTTGCTCTAGTGCTTAATGGTTTTCTTTTGGTTTAGATTTGGCATTGGTCGTTTCACTACAGAGGAAGAAGTAGATTATACAGTGCAGAAGTGCATACAGCATGTTAAGAGGCTGAGGGAGATGAGGTGAGTCATCTTCTTGTTGAACATAAAGACTTTTTAGGTACGATAATCATTTGAAGAGTTGGATTTAGTTGTAAGTAATTGTTTGCTTCAAAAAGCTGGCGGTGTCTTTGTATATAAGCAAGTAGTGTTGCCACAGTGGATAGTGGCCCTGATCTTAACAGTAGTGACAAATTTTTAAGGAAAAAAAATTGATAACAAACCTTCTCCCAGATCCTGTCTTTGTCAGGGGAAGAATATGAGTTAGGGCAAGAACGTAGGGCAGTACCTAAAAGTTTCTAAGCCAGAGACCGCATTGCTGAGTTTATTTATTGATAAGTTGTTTTAATCTGGTGAAACTGAAAGACTCCTGACTCATCTGGACAGTGTGAAATGCGAGGCCTTAGCCTCTAAGAGACACAAGTACTTTATGCCTCAAGTGGGAGCAGGAAATGAGGTGGAGCACCTGTCCTCTCACCTCTCGTATTCTGGGCTGAGGATGCAGTTGAGGACTGATTGTCTGAAGCTCACTGACCTCCAGAAGGGGAAGACGGGTAGATAGGTATCTCCTAATTCCTTGTGTAGTTGATGGAATTGCCTGTTTGGTTACTGTTGATGTCGTCCTGTGCATTTTAGATCGCCCTCATTTTTCTCCTTTCTTTACAGCCCCCTCTGGGAAATGGTGCAGGATGGAATTGACCTCAAAAGCATTAAATGGACTCAGCACTGAGAAAACATCGCTATCCATGGACTAGATGTGGATATGGATTAAAATGCATTTTCTGTACATTGCTGAACAAATTATGCAGCACTTCCGGTTTTTGACGCTTGGAATTTGACTGGAAAACTACCCTTTCTGATCACGAAGTCTAAGAAGCCAAAAATGAAACTAGTCTTTATCCTGGAGAAAGGCAGGATGATGTAACACCCGTTGCATTTATATTGACACACAGAAATTTATGCTAAAATGTAATTTATTTGGAAATGTGTTTTCTAATAAGAAAATTAAATCACTGTGTTACTCCTGGGCCAGTGGAATCCTGGCGAGAGGTTGTTGCTTCTCAGTGTAAAACATCTCGTGCAGCTGTTCTGTTTGCAGGACAGACCTATTGCCAGGCCTCCTGTTCTTTCTGTTTGAGGTGGGCATCCTGCAACAGCAGCTGGTTTTCTGCTGCTCAAATGCATTGTACTGTGAGCAATTCTCAGATAGGAAGAAGCTTGGCATTTCTAGAGGAAAGATGCAGTCAGTGTGGCTATGTGCCTTCATAGTTAAGTTGTATGTGCAGTTCACAGGTTTTTTTCTGAAACTGAGTATTTTTGGCTCTTTTTCCTTGGTTTTATCTTTCTTTGGGTGATGCTTGTACAGACCAGTGTGCATTAATCCAAAACATCCCTTTACGTTGCAGAGTTTGACACGATGATGCACTTTGCTGTCCCCTCCATTGTGCTTTTTCCATGCAATTTTTTTCTAAGTAAGGAAAGAAAACTTGAACGACTCGGGGAGGGGGTGGGCAGAATGTGCCAGCTTCAGCTGCAGTACCAGTTTAGTTGGAACATGAGTGGTGGAGGTGGTGGGGAGAGCAGATAAAATGCAATGTCTTAATGCAGTTTGGGTTTTTTGTTGTTTTGTTGTGGTTTTTTCTCCCCTTGTGACGAGTCCTTAGCTGTTACTCAGTGTTTGCCTGTGGGCCCGTGGCCTCTGTCACTTCAGAGAGTCTTGCCCAGTTGAGCCTGGATGTTTTGTCTGGAGACAGGAGCGTGTGGCTCTGGAGTTTCATCTGCATGACAGACTGTACTTCTGTCTGACTAGAGACTTACATGGGAATCTGTTCCCTGCAAATGTTGGGGGAAAGCATCTGTTAAAAAGGGTTTGATGGAGATTAATTCATATCAGTGTTTCTCCTTTCTTACTGTTGTTGATCTTTCCAGTAGGAAACTTAATCCTGTATTATGAAGTGCCTTTGTTTCAGTTGCATAAGCAGACAGCTCTCAAATTAGTTTTGTTGACTGATGGATGCTGCATTAGATGCTGAATTTAATATACTCTGTAGACAGTGCGTCTTCAGTTCTGCGTGGTATCTACCTTGAGGATGAACCATGTAATGCAAAAGCCAAAGCTAAGTCTCACAAGGTGGATTGTTTTACAGAAGCTTGTTCTTTTTCTTTTGTTACCAAGGACAGATTTGGTTGTTTGTAACGCAAAGCTAATCTTCAGTTGTTCTATTTGAAATTATTAGCTTTAGCAGTTTCAGTATTGTAGGGCTGGCACCTTATAATTCATCACAACATTTTTAAAACTACCATATGCATGAGTAGGTTTTCGAGGTGTTGTACATACTGTGTTTTATCCTTGGGCCATACATGTTTTCTGGATTAAGCATGTGATAACACTTTCCCAGCATGTTTTAGAACTGTATGTTTGTGTTTCATGGATGATAAAAAAATATAGATAAGAATTAAACTTGGCTACTTTCAGTCTTTTTGGATCCATCTTTCTCGCTGAACTATGCAGTGCAATCAGTAAGTTGCTAAATTGCAGCCTTTCATTAGAGAACAGAGACAGATAAACTCCTGAGTTTTCTGTAGACACTCTTAAAAGTTCTTCCTGTCATCAAGTCAACATTTGACCTTTGATGAGTCATTCTTCTCAAACTCAGTGCCTGATCTGAGCTAATTTTTTTTTAACTCAAATAGCTTAAATTGTGATTATTTTGAGAAGAGGGGGTCCCAAATCTTGAAGATTCTGAGCACCTCTTATGTGCTAAGATTTAAAATATAAATTCTCCATGTAAAGGTTTGGGCAACTCATTCACACTGTTAGCAAATGTTTGTTTGAAAATGCTTACAGGACAAGATGAGGAAAATGCATAGCAGAGATACTTTTCCCCATGACAGGAAGACGTAATGCCAAGGATGAACATCTAGTTGTAGACCACTGAATGCAGTTAAAGCTTTTTGTATGGGAAAGTAAATTTCTTTGGGAGGAGAATATCTACAAATGGAACTGCCTGTAACTCGGAAGTGAGGGAGCTGGGGGGGTTGTTCGTGATTAATTGGAGCCATCTGCAGAGCATTAAATTAATAATACAAGGTGAGGATACCAGGGAAGGAGAGGATTTAGTGTCACCATTTTGCAAGTGTCATAAAAATTGAACCCGTGTGACAAACAGGAATAAAATAAACCTCCAGTAGTGCAAGGTGGTTAGGTAATACACAAGGGGAGCAAAAAATTCTCCTTGATGGATTTTAGTGTTTCTAAACACTGACAGAGCATATCACCTAACTATAAAAATTATTGAATGTGTCTTCAGGAAGGATAATACAGAATTAGACAGTTACCTCTTCTGGACTTGAGGAGATGGAGAGGGTCAATTAACAGATTTGTTGACAATGTTACACAGCCAGCCATAAACTAATTGGGGATTTTTTTAAAATGATAAATTAACATAAACACTATTGCTCCCAACAAAATACCGCCTCTTATCTTTGATCTTGTATCTGCCTGATGGATCAGCTTGCTGTTCTCTGGGTGTCTGTCTGGTGTGACTTCAGTCATAGTCCAACTGTGTTCTCAGTCAAATTGTTTCTGCTAACAACATGTATGCCCCATGCCTTGAAATGAAACAGGTTCCCGAAGCTGAGTCCCAAAAAGTTGGTCTAAGAGACCTCTTCTCCACTAAACACAGTTTTGATTAAATTTCAGGATGGTGAATAAGCTCTTGCCCTGGAAGAAAGCAAATGTCTGTTTTTAAAATGGACAAGCTGAGAGCTTGGGACAACTGAGCACTCTGGCAGCTGATGTTCCTCATATCTATGCGAAGCAGTAATAAAAAAAGGCTGGTACAAGATGCTTTTATAAGAAGAAAAGCTCATACTAATGAGCAATCAAAGTGCTTTTGTGCTGAGTAGGCATAGTAAAACAAGGTGTTTAATTTAGTTTTGAAAAGTAACCACACACGACCAATAAGGCACATCATAGCTGACTGACAGATTTGCAGTATAGATAGGAATGAGGAGAGTATTTCTGGGAGGCATCTGTGAGGATTATTTCTGTTGAACAGTTTTCTAAATGATCTGGAAACAATTAAGGCTTGCAGTTGGCACGTAGTGATCAGAAAGGACAATACATAGTAGTATGAATCATTTAGTAAACTGGGTTCATTCATTCAAGCCACGTCCTTGTACAGATGAAGGAATAGGATCAGGGGTTGTGTTTACAGAATGGTATCCCTAGGGTACTGGAGAAGCAAGGACCCTGGGAGTTGGGGTAATGTTTCTAGACTAATGGTGTAGCAAAAGTATTATAGCAAGGAGGAAGGCATTTTTATTTGGTTCCCTCAAGGTTTACTTCAAAATGTCCCATGTAAATTTTTTTTCCCTAGTTGCGTACCTAATACCCTGCTTCAGTTTTGGTTTAGGTGGAGGAGACGGATAAATTACCTCTCCCTCAGTAGTTTCCGAGTACTTAATGAAGGCAAATCCCATTCTTCCCTAACACCGTTTTTCTCTGCCTGCCTTCCACCACGTGCATGTTACAGGGGAGCCTACAGGACATTGCTACCACTGACCTCTGTCTTTTAACCTTCTGCCTACCAGTGTTTTGCTTTCCAGAGACACTTTTCCCCCTGCTATTGGTACCTAACTGCATCGTGCTGCCAATGCCCCTTTAGTACCCTTGGGTACTTGGCATGCTCCTAATTCTAGTCCAGGATTTTATTCCCTCTCATCCACTTTACAAACAAATCTGCTCCTGTTTATCATGAGTGAATTAAATATTTTCTCCCCATGAAAATTTGGGTATGGCTGAGAAGACAGTTGGAGACCTGTGGAGGTCATGTGTGTCACAGGTATCTGTTCCAGACTTTGCTCCAGCTGAGCTGCGGCACAGACCAGAACGCATGAGGTGCAGGGACACATGCTGGTCTGCAGCAGCTCTCCAGGGCATCAGGACGTGCTCTCCAGTGTGCTTTGTGGAGCCAGTACAGAGTCTACAGGCCTGCTGAGGATTTTTAGTTTGGTCCTGGTTTTTTTGCTGGTCCACAGAGTGTCAAGTCTCTCCACCAGACTTTATTTCAGCAACAAAAAGCAATGCAGTGACTCATCACATTGCACAAAAGCTGAAATGTCTTAGTTTTCTCCTGACCAGGGATGCTCAGCACTGCCCTTTGTTATCTTACACCTTCTCCCTGCTGCAGGGTGGCTGGTGCAGCCTGGGAAGTGCTGCAGTGCCACAGAGCGAGGCCCTGAGCTGCCAGTGCTCCTGCTGCCCCTCGTGTACCTTGGGCAAGCAGCTCTCCAGGGGGTCTGGCAAGCCCAGCTGTGGATACCTCTGGTGACTCCAGTTGCCTCCTCTCGGCTGTGTTGAGGGGCACATGCTAACAGCTAACCCTGCCGGGTGTCACTAATGCTATAAAAAGGTGAATTACTGGATACTACCTATGCAATCGAGTGATGTATAAGCAAATGGCACACCGAGCATGACAAAAAGGAGGTGTTAGCTTTACAGAACTGATAAATTTTCAGGGGAGCCATTATCATAAGTACCAAATAGAGTAAAAAAATCTGTAAAACCAGGGATAATAGGGAGAAGATAAAGGAGTGTGGGCTGTTTATTGGGAGGGGATGAGGGTGGTGGAGGAGAATTGGGAGGAGAAAGAGGGGCTATACAGGGAAACATCATGGAGTGGGGGTTACTGCGGTGCCAAGCAGCCCCAGGCCCGATCCCATTGCCTTATGGACACACCCATCACGTTTTGGCCCTGGTTTCTGTTAAGCAGTGAAAAACAACTGAGTTAACTGAATTGTTGAACTCCAGAATTTGCTGGAAAAGTGTTTGCAATGTGAGACAATGATTTATTTTCATTTGTTTCTTGCAGCAGACTATGCAGGGTTTTTTTTTTCATTGAAAACAGATGCTGCTGCAGTGTCCACTGAAGTGCAGTGACAGAACATCTCCTGAGAGGTGTCTAGCTGTTCTTCAGCTCAGGACGCTGCCTAGTTATTTGTGTTGTGTGCGTATTTAGTCAAGCAAAGGACAAATGTAGCATGGGGCAGCTATACTCAGAAGGGCATCAAGCCAGGGTAATCTGACTTTCACTTTAATTCTGCAACCTGGTCCTAAGTGAAGAAGTCAGAAACAACCACTGTCCTCAGGGTTATTCGGTTCGCTGGAAGTTCGATGCCTGCCTTCGAGTCCCCGTTTCCTCACCGATCACCCTCGGGCACACCGTCATTAATTTCTAGAAAGCGTGTCACACTGTCACCTATTGCTATGGTGCCAGAGGCAACGGTACGGATCTTGTACCGTGGGCCCGGCGTCGCTCTCCCCAGCCCCGGCTGTGGCGGTGCCTGGGGAAAGCCGCGCGCTGACGGGGGCGGGGGGCGCCGACGGGCGCTTTGTCACAGAACCGCGCGCGCCCACCGTCCGCCTCTACGGCGACCCGCGACCCGACGCGCGGCGCATGCGCGGTCCCGCCCTGGGCGGGGCGGGCGGCCGGAAGCCCTGCGCGCCCCAGTGGGCTCCGCCCTCCTCGGGCCGCCCGGCCAGGCCCCGCCCCTCCCTGGCGGCGGGTGGCGGCGCCGCATCGGGCGGCCATTTTGTGTCGCTGCGCGGTCGGTGGCGCTGGGCTCGGCGCGGAGCGGGGCCCGGGGCGGTTCGGCTCCGTTCTAACCCTTTTTCCCGTACAGATCCCTCGGTAAGAGCGCGGCGGCGCCCGGGCGGGCCGGGCCGCCTGTCCTGTCCTGTCCTGTCCTGCCCTGCCCCGCGCTGCGGGCCCGCGGCGAGCCGAGCCGAGCCGAGCCGAGCTGAGGCGAGGCGGCGAGGCGAGGCGAGGGGATGGAGGCCGGCCGGGCGGGCGCGGCGGGCGCGCGTCCCCGCGCACAAAGGGCCGGGCCGGGCCGGGCCGGGCGGCGCCTCCCGCGCTGCGGGCCCGGGGCGCGGAGCGGGGGCCGCTTCCGCCTCGCCGCGGCCTGGCGCGCTGGGGCCGGGGGGCCCGGGCCGCGGGCCGGCGCTCGCCCGCTCCCTCCCTCCCTCCCTCCCTCCCTCCCTCCCGCCGCGCCTCCGCCCGCGCCCGGCGGCCCGCGGAGCTGCGCGGCCGGTGCGGGCAGGTGAGTATGTGCGGGCCGAGCGCAGGCGCCGCGGGCCCGGCCGGCGGGGGCGGCCGAGTGACCTTGCGGCGGAGCCGGAGCCGTCGGCGGGGCCGGAGGCCGAGCCGGGGCCCGGGCCCGAGGCCGAGGCGGGGCCGGAGCGCGGGGGCTCTGTCGGCGGCGGCCGGGGCTGGGCGGGCGCGGGCGGCACGGCGGCGGCCGGGGGGTGGCGCAGGCCGGGAGCGGCGCCGGGCGGGCCCCGAGCTGCGGGGGAGCGGCGGGCGCGGCGGCGGCGCGGTCCCGGTCCCGGCGCCTCATTCCTCCGGCGCGGGAGGAAGCGGTGGGGGCCAGGGCCGGCGCGGCTCGTCCCATGGGGGGGCTCCGCGGGGCGCCGGCGGCTGCTCCTCGCCCGGCCCTGGGGGACGAAGCGAGGCAAACGCTCCGCACGTTGCGGGGAAGACGGTACCTGGTGCCTGCGGCGCTGCCGCCGCTCGTCGGGGTGACCCTGTACACACCCGCGAGGTTGCCGTAACGCTCTTCTCCACTAATAAAGCCCAGCTCTGTAAAAACCAAAACAAATCCCCCAAAACAACCTAGTGTTGAGGTGGGTCCCAGAAGTACACCAGGAGTCTGTGTGAGCTTTCTTTTGAAAAAACTGTTGGCTTTGGTTTTACTCACTCTTAAACTTAACTATTCTTCTTAGTGATTTTTTTTACCCACCTCGATCTGCTGGGGTTAGGCAGAAAAATCGACAGGTTGTTTTCTTGGTGGACTCCTCTCAAAGTTGTTTTATCGGCTGTTTTGTGTCTAGTGCATGGCGGTTCCTTCTGTTTAGTTGACAGGGTGTTGTGGAGAGTCTCTCCTGTGAAGTCCCAGAGGTGTGGTGGTAGCATGTATGGGAGCACCTGTGCCCTAGTCAATGTTTGCCTAGTTAATGTGCTCTTGCACATCGGGTTGATTGGAAAGGGTGTCTTTACTTACGAGAGTGATGGATGGTTTTCTTTAAAGTTGAGATAATTGAGACTTGCAAACAAAAGTAGACGCTGTTTGGCGGAAAGGTTAAATGTAGTAGAGTGGAGTTTTGCACCTTGTTGCTTGGTTTTGTTTATGTTTTTTCACATTATAGCATGTTGTTGTAGTCCACTGCAAATCTCCAGCTTGTTTTCAGTGTTGTGAAGAGGAACATATGCAACGCTATGGTTGCTTAACCAGAAATACATCAAATGATTTGGGTTTTTCTTCCAAATGGAATGTTCCTTGTGCATGAAAGATTTATCTGCTTCTTGAAGCAGGTGTGTTTGTGCATGAAACTGTTTTTTTCAGGTGAATACGTTCCTTCCTGCATTGTAAAATACCATTTGACTCTGTTAGATATGAAAGTATATAGTTGAATCCTTCTAATACAGGATTGCTTGTTTCTCTTAAAGGTCTAATAAAAAAAAAAAAGTTGGTCTTTCCCTAAATGTGTTTGCTGTTTTAATGTAAGACTGAAGAGTGTAGTTGTATCTTTCTCAATTGTAAGTCTGCTGTTAATGTCCTGGAAGATCTGTGAATACCTGTGTTTTAATTCCCTCTGTTAGGGAGTTTGTGGATGGTTTGGTAGTACTTCTTTCTCTAAGTTCACTTTGGTAATGATGCTTATTACTGAAAACAGCTTGTTTGGGTTGTGTGAGGAGGTGGCAGTTATTTGTTCTAGTGTCATTCGTTCCTGGATGGTTTTCCAAAGAATCAGTTTTAGTATGAGATGGTCTGCTAAGCAATGAGAGAGCAAAGGTTTTCCATCCCTTCTTTAAATAAAAAATACATATGTTGCCACTTAAAATGTTTGTCTCTTTTGTTGAGTTGTAGTCCCAGGAAGACAAGTTTTATACAGGGGTGAAAAAAATGGGCATTTGATCAGGATTTGGATAATGCAATGGCAGATTACAGCTGAAAATACAGTATCTAGGTGGGGAGTTCTTACTGTGTGCTCTGTAGAGGTGACTGCCTAGAGGTGGCTGTGACATGTCACTTAGTTTCACCGTTTTGTGTGACTGAGGTATTCTTCACGTGCAGCTATAGGGAGGTTTTCTGAGGTGCGGCTTACATTGCTTTGTTCAAGAACGAAGACGTGCAGTTGGAGGGAGCAATATCATTACTGATGGAGTAATGGGTTTGTTAAAATTCAGGGTTTTGAAGTATTTAATTCTTGCTCTTTGCCTTTGAAAGAGTGATTTGTTCACCTACTGGTGATGGGAAAATTTGAAAGATTCTTTGAATGTTTTCTGGTTCTTCTTATATTCTTTGTGGAAGGCATGTTCGTGTCTCGAAACCATACAAAAACCACGCAATACAATTACCGACAAATCATACAGGGATAAGGTATTAGAAAATGCACTCTTCCTCTTGTGGTTGTGTTATGTTGCAGTGCCTTGTGGTGGTTGCAGGTTTGAACTTTCTATATATACAGTTCTTTGTGGACTGTTACTGCTGTTGTGTTGCCTGCATTGATTTTTGCCTCCATTTATTCTTTATTGCAGTCTAAAAGTTGGTTTTAATTGGTTGCCCACAGGATTGGCTTGGCTTCTGCTACTTGTTAAGAAAAAAACATCTGTCTTTGCAGGTAAGAGCCTTTGAATTGAAGACTTCTTTATGTGCACATTGAGTATATCTTAAGAAATATTTGAAGCTTTTGGAATCTGTGACTTGGTGTCAAAACACTTGGGTCAAATAATCTATAGCTAGTCTCTTTACTTTGACTCCCACTGGTGATGGTGGTTCTGGCAGTGTTGTTCTTGTAAACAGAATTTTCTGCCAAACTAATGTTTTGTTGTTTCATCAGCATGTGGTAGTCCGGAACACTCTCCCAGTTATTTTGCACTGTTGGAAAGTGTAGCTACTTTGCTGCAAGCCACAGGTCTGCATGTTTCTAACTATTGGAGTTTAGAAGTGTACAGTAATTGGTTCTAATTAGGTTTTGCAGCATTTAAAGGGATCAGATAGGTTCAAATTAGCTCAGAGATGACTATCTTAATCTAACAGGTTGATTGTAGCCTTTTTTAATTAAAAAGAAAAAGCAAAACTGTAGTCTGCAGTTTTAGCTTTTGCTAGGCAGTCTCAGCCTGGATACTTAAAATTCCTCCTACAATACCAGTGTTATTCCAGTTCTTAGTCTTCGTCCAAGAATTGCCAAATATGTTGTGTGTGTGTGTGTGTACCGCGTGGGTATTGTACTTTAATACTCCCCAGGGACTATGTTGAATCTTCTAAACTTTTCTTAATTTGAAAAATGTATACTTCTTAAAAGGCTAATCGGGTGTTTTTATCAATTTATGCATGTGACCCAAATTCTGTTTATTTTACTGACTAGCACATAGACAGAAGAAGTAATATTGTCATGTTGTACGCCTTTTTGCAGTGTAGCACCAATGTTTTTTAAAGACGTTACTGTAAAGACACATAAACATGCTATTAAGGCTCATCAAATGAGTTTAATCAGATTGATTTTCAGCAGCCCTTTACTCTCCATTTTTGATCTTGGGTTGCTAGTGGGGATGGCTTGTCCATAGTACAACTCTAGCGTTCTGTGCTTCTGGTCTCTCCAAAAATATACCAAACACACAAAATGACAACAAAACCCACTTTTGCCTTAAAGTACCTTTTTGTACAGGGGGAAAAGCAGACAGCCTGAGAACACCTCTAACAGCCCAACAAAAAGCTTTCAGTGCACGCTTAGCAGGCGTGTAGCTGTTCTCTGTCTGAAGTTAACGTTGCCTCTGTGTGTATGTTGATCTTTACAAGTGAACAGTGAAATATTTGAGCAGGCTGTGCTTTTTCATTAGTTGGAAGATTTGAGTGAGTGAGTTATTGTCTCCTAAGTGCGTTCTGGAAAAAATTGGGCTTGTGAACGCTTAGAAATGTGAAATTTGGCCCTCTTGGTCCTTGTGATTTTTCTTTCAATCACAGAAGCGAAACTAATGCTTTATTAAAGCACTGAAGCAGGTATGTTTTGAGTGGACGAAATATTTTTTGCCAAAAGCATTTGATGGAGTAAAGTCCTTAAAATTCTTTCTATTTATACCATGCTACTGTGAGCTCTTGCTTAATAGCAAGCATTTGCTTAATATCATGCATGGAATTAACTGTGCTGAAGTCACTGCAGCTAGTTTTTCTAGCAACTGTATGCCTAAGCAGCTGTTTGGGTTTTTTGTCAATAGTGATTTAGTGGACCTAAATAGAATACGTAGTAACAAAACTCCAAGATACCTCTTAGCATTTATAATGAAGTTTTGAATTTAGTCCAAGATTGAAACACTTGCATTATCCTGGAAGTCATGTAAATGTTCAGATGCTTGAAATCTTAAGAATTCTTTTGTGACCTTATCTGTTAATTTGTCTTCTGGGCTAGATTCATGGAATCATTAGTAAATGCAGTTACCTAGCGGGTGTCAGTTCTGATAAAGAATACATGGTGTTCTAAACCAGCAGATCTGAGCAGAAGAACCTTCCCAAGTTGTTGTTGTTCAACTGGTGGCCGTACGAGATTGTCATCCTTTTTGCATTAGTAAGGAAATAACTAACACAAGAAACTTCAAATGTCTAACTCCTGATGCATAAAAATTTCTGAAACTCATTTCTTCGTATAATAGGTAATAGAGAAAACATAAACGTCCTAGCAAGATTTGCTATTGGTAGTAGTATTTTAGTTTTCAAAGCATAGGTGCAAAAACAGGAATACTTTTATACCAATTGCTTGCCTCAGGATCATCTAATTCAAAAGCAGTCCCATAGTGTAATGTATTGAACTTTGGTTTTACAATACCCTTTAGCATGGCTTCCTTAAAGTAGGCAGAATTTTCATTTTTGCTTTAGTTTCAGAGATTGCTATCAATGTTAGGCAAATTTAAAATAAAACTACAGAATCATTGAAAAAACCTGCTGTTTTAAAACAGTGCAAAAAGTCTTACATGCTATTCTAGATACGTACATAGCATAGGTAGTCCTTACTTTCACCTGGTGGTTTTTTTCACGTGGGCCAGTTATTTTGCTGTTGGGAAATGATTGCGGAATGAACTTTATTCTCAAGTTAAATGCAAGTGTCACTCTAAGAGGTCAATGCAAGATGTTGCTTTTGTTACCTTGCTGTGGAGATGGGAGAGTTGCTTTTAAAAAAAATAATGCTGGAGGCTTAGTATATATTCCCCTTTCTGTTGCTGCCGTCCCTTGGTGGAGTACGGGTTTTCTTAGCAGTATGTACAGCTAGATTTTTTTCTTTATTCCTCTCATGTTCATCTTGCAAGTTCCAGTCTCTTTTTCAAGGTGGTGTAGTAAGGAATCGGACATTCATTCACAGCAGCTAGAGCAAGCAGCGGAGCTCACTTGGTGCCAGTGGGACTTGTCTGCTGTTCCCTTGAGGGAGAAGGGTCCTCTGCACTTTTCTGGTGTCAACTGGATGTGGGCCAATGTCCTTTAATACCCCAATATGTTGCTTGAGTTCAGTAGTGTATGGAAGGGGTTAGCTCTGGTTTATTGGGCAAGAAAACAAAATACTGAAGTACCCATTTCAGTAGTCTGAAGTTCTATCATGCAAACAAAATAACTGCTTCCCCCTGCCCCCCCCACCCCCCGCCCCGAAGAATTGTTACTCTTGTTTTCATTAAGTACTGAATTCAGCCTTACCTGGCATGGTTAAGTTGTTGGATAGTGGCTTTACATCATAGTATTTAAGGATATATTCAAGGTATGTCTACTGTAAAGTGGTTGGAAGACCTGGACAGGCAAATGCAGCTGACTTAAAGATTTGACTGTATTGCTGGGATACAAGACTTAGCTGAATGTGAAATGTTGGGAAGTAGTTACTGTTGGTAGTTGGTCATAGCTTTGGCATATGGCCAAAAGTCTTTGGTGGTGCACTGCCTCCTGGTGTTGCATTTTATCATCTGGTTCATCCTTGATTTCGTATGCTTGGTTAACACCATTTGTATGTGACTAATGGGAGCCTTAGAGATCTTCCATATACTGAACTGGCTTGTGCTTAGGAAGTCAAGAAGTTTCAGAGGTTAAGTGGCTCAGATGAAACAAGGTGCTACTGCTGACTGTTTAGGATGAGAGGCTGGCTTCTGAACTGGTGAATTGTGCTAGTATTAATATGATGCTTTCAGTCTTTACTGAAGGTTTGTCAAGTATAAGTGAGAACTGTCTAGTTTCGTGTTTATCTTGAACTTCTGATATGACCTCAGGCTCTTCTGTAGAATGTGTACAAGGTAACTGTCAAGACCTACCTGTTCAAAATTGATCTTAAGCTTCCACTAACCTCAGCTGCAGAGGTAAAAGTCATTTACTTGTGCCTGAGATGGAAGGTGTAACATTAGAACATCTGCAACTATTAGAAAATTATACCTTGGTTTTGAAAGCTGGAAAGGCCAAATGTCTAGCTAGGATATGCATAGATGTTAATCTAGTTTAGGTGAGGTCTGTATAGTCACAAAACGTCTGGAGCTAGTTTATAATAGTTGCTAGCTTCATGGTCACCTAGACCTCTTGTCTTTCCTAGGAGAAAAATGTAAGATGAGTGTAACGTAGACGGTCCCTGTCAGGTTGTCATGTGACTTACTGTTGCTAGTTGTCCATAATGGGTTTTTGTTCATAACCAACCCGCTGTTATGTTCCTAGTCGTCTTCACTTGGCAGAAGATAAAATCCCTCCCCAAATGAAAGAGAACTGTTTGTTTCCCATAGGTGTGCAGAATTTTTCGCAGTCACTTTGCCAGGTACAGTGGATACCATATCAGTGTATGGTAAATTAATTTTGTTTACTTGGCTAAAATACTTATTTTGCTTACGTTCCATTAAATATTCAACTACTGATATAATAGTTCTGATTTTTGCTGTTCCTTAAGGGTTGTTTGTTTTTTTCCTGACACTTGTGGGTCTTAGTTTAACAGTTATTTTGGAATTTCTAGTGCAAAATGTATACTAATTGTGTTGGTAAATGTTTAATACTTCGATCTGTATGAAGTAAACAACCATGAATAAGGAACTTGGAATATAAACATGCTTAATCTTTGCAAGATGTTGTTAGGTGTATGTAAACAAATATAGTAGATGGTGTCTGTAGGTAATTGCATGGTGTCATAAACAGTAGTCTGACATAGCCGTTGCCTTTTCTCATCTGCAGGTGTGTGTTGTTTCAGCGCAGCATGGCTGTGGTCATCCGCTTGCAAGGTCTCCCGATTGTGGCGGGGACCATGGACATTCGCCACTTCTTCTCTGGATTGACCATTCCTGATGGGGGCGTGCATATTGTAGGGGGTGAACTGGGTGAGGCTTTCATCGTTTTTGCCACTGATGAAGATGCAAGGCTTGGTATGATGCGCACAGGTGGTACAATTAAAGGGTCGAAAGTAACACTATTGCTGAGCAGTAAAACTGAAATGCAGAACATGATAGAACTCAGTCGTAGGCGTTTCGAAACTGCCAATCTAGATATGCCACCAGCAAATGCTAGCAGGTCGGGACCACCACCTAGTTCTGGAATGAGTGGAAGGGTTAACTTACCTACTACTGTACCTAACTTTAATAATCCTTCTCCTAGTGTAGTAACTGCTTCTACTACTGTGCATGAAAGCAATAAAAACATATCCACATTTTCTACTGCCAGTATGGGGACTGCACCTCCAAATCTTGGGAGTACCTTTGGTAGCCCAACATTTAGCTCTACTATACCTAGCACAGCATCCCCAATGAACACAGTACCTCCTCCGCCAATCCCTCCTATCCCAGCTATGCCATCTTTGCCACCAATGCCTTCTATTCCCCCGATACCTGTTCCGCCTCCTGTACCCACACTGCCTCCTGTTCCTCCGGTTCCTCCAATACCCCCTGTGCCCCCTGTACCTCCAATGACACCTATGCCTCCCATATCAGGAATGCCTCCTATGAATCCTCCACCCGTAGCACCTTTACCCGCTGGAATGAATGGGTCTGGAGCAGCAGTGAATATGAACAGCGGCTTGAATCCATTGTTTATTGGTCCCATGAATCCTGTAAATCCTATCCAGATGAATTCTCAAAGTAGTGTCAAGCCAATTCCAATCAATCCAGACGATTTGTATGTCAGCGTTCATGGAATGCCCTTTTCTGCAACAGAATCTGATGTGAAAGACTTTTTCCTTGGGCTCCGTGTGGATGCAGTCCATATGCTGAAGGATCATGTAGGTCGAAATAATGGAAATGGACTAGTTAAGTTTTTTTCTCCTCAAGATACATTTGAAGCACTGAAGCGAAACAGAATGCTGATGATTCAGCGCTATGTTGAAGTTAGTCCTGCAACAGAGAGACAGTGGGTGGCTGCTGGAGGCCACATAACTTTCAAGCAAACCATGGGTCCCTCTGGGCAGTCACACCCTCCTCCTCCCCAGGCTCATGCTAGGTCCAAATCTCCTAGTGGACAGAAAAGATCACGGTCGAGATCTCCCCATGAGCAGGGTTTCTGTGTTTATTTGAAAGGTCTTCCCTTTGAATCGGAGAACAAACATGTGATAGATTTTTTTAAAAAGCTGGATATAGTTGAAGACAGCATTTATATAGCTTATGGACCCAATGGGAAGGCAATTGGAGAGGGTTTTGTTGAGTTCAGGAATGAAGCTGATTATAAAGCAGCTTTGTGTCATCATAAGCAGTACATAGGGAATCGCTTTATTCAAGTTCATCCAATTACTAAAAAGGCAATGTTAGAAAAGATAGATATGATTCGTAAAAGATTGCAGAACTTCAACTATGACCAGAGAGAAATCCTCATGAATGCTGAGGGAGAACCAGGCTCGCCAAAATTGTGCGCACATATATCTAATATTCCATACAATATAACAAAAATGGAAATCCTTCAGTTTCTAGAGGGACTGGCAGTAGAAGAAAACTCTGTACAAATTCTTGTTGATAATAACGGGCAAGGTTTAGGACAAGCACTGGTTCAGTTTAAAGCTGAAGATGATGCTCGTAAGGCAGAGCGTTTGCACCGTAAAAAACTGAATGGAAGAGATGTGGTTTTGCGTTTGATAACTGTAGAAGAAATGAGAGATATT
Organism: Morus bassanus; assembly: GCA_031468815.1. Lineage (NCBI taxonomy): Eukaryota > Metazoa > Chordata > Aves > Suliformes > Sulidae > Morus > Morus bassanus. Next base: position 25,170,278 of record CM062575.1, on the reverse strand, counting down.
GAGAGAAACCCACCATCTCAAGGGAAAAAGATACTGAAAATACCGATACAAGGAAGTGCGCCTGTGCCAGGAGCACAGGGCGCTGCTGGGGATGAGCATGCCTTCTTGGGAAATTCTAAAGATGCAAACAATGGTCCTCCATTTAATTTCCCTGGTAACTTCAGCGGGTCTGGCACATTTGGTCCCCCTCTGCCACCACCTGGAATAGGTGGCTTTCCTGAATCTAGACCAGGAATACCTACAGTTGCAACTAGCGGTTTACCTGGTGCAGGTATTGAGGTCCCAGGTTTTGCAAGTGGTCCTGGTAATTTGAGTGGACCAGCAGGTTTTGCAGGGGGTCCTCAGACTTTTGGTAATGGTCCGGGCAATTTAAGTGGACCCCCTGCCTTTGGTGCTGGTCCTCCAGGAATTGCTAGTGGTCTTGGACATTTAAGTGGACCTCCAGGGTTTGGACCTGGACCAGGAAATATACATATTAGTGGACCCCCAGGTTTTGGAACAGGGTCTGGGAAGCCAGGACCAACTGTCATTAAGGTGCAAAATATGCCCTTTACTGTTTCGGTGGATGAAATTTTGGATTTCTTTTATGGTTACCAAGTGATCCCTGGTTCAGTGTGCTTAAAATACAATGAAAAAGGCATGCCCACTGGAGAAGCAATGGTTGCATTCGAGTCTCGTGATGAAGCTATGGCAGCTGTTGTTGATTTAAATGACAGGCCTATAGGCTCCAGGAAAGTAAAACTTGTTTTAGGGTAGCTGTTAATATGAAGTAGTTGTAGCAATAGATATTCATAGTGCTGTGATAAATGCATCCGGATTGGTTTTTATAGTATTTCCAGGATAGAACCTGTGGATTGTTTAAATTGTAAAACAGATTGGTTTCGATAAGACAGAGCACTGGGTTAGCCATTACATAAGAAACACTGCAAGGATAGATGCGCAGTGGATTTTCCTGTACAAATATGTGGAGAAGCTAGACAGATTGTTATTCATCGTAGAAGTTTGGTAAACTACTGGACACAGTGCTTATCAAGGAATCTAGATTGGTTTTACGTAGTTTCGGATAAGGGAAATAAATGAAGTGTGTGAAGCTCTTCAGTGGGTGCTCTTGCAAGCCATTGTAAAATAGATAGCTATTTCTAGATTTGGTTAAAAGCTGGCTGAATTTGCTTTGTTTACAGGTCAAAGCTTTGTTTAAAGTCCTGATTTTACTCTGCAACTGAACGAATTCTCAGTGTACACAGATTAATTGTTTTGTGTATGTATCTTTATTTTTTTCCAAGACTCTCACTGTATAAACAGTTGAATTATGCCCATTGCTGATGTGTCTACCAAACTAATTCCTATAAGTATGAGCAGAATCGTTCTGTAAAATTCAAGCTGTTCTTTGTGGAATAACCTTTAGTTATTTATATATTGCAATTATAACTGTGCAGAATAAGACTTTTGCCACAAGTATAGCTAACCTCAAACATTATCATATGAGTTTTATAGTACACTTATAAACCATTTGCAGTAGAAGTAACAACTTGAAAATACTCATTATTGTTTAAGTAGCTTGATTTGTTAGGATTACATGAATCAGTTGGGATAGGATCTTTGACACTAGTTGGATATTGATGTTGTATTTCTCATGTCTCTCTTGAACTCCTTACATAGAGTCTCTGCTAAGAGAACCAAAGTGGTCATTAATAGTAGAAGATTGGAGTCCAGCTAAAGTTTTAAATTAGTTTATATATGAAAGAAACTTATCTTCAGCAACTCTGTTGTGAATTACTGCTATGGGTGAATTCAGAGATAAAATTTATTTTTCTCCAAAACAATACTGAGTTTACTATATATTTTTGCAATAAAGTTGTGCTGTTGTATTCAAAGTCTGTAAAGAGTTGCCATTTTCTTTGCTGTGTAGTAAAACCTTCCATGGAAAAACAGAGAATTGGAAAGGAAGTAATTACACAAGTGAAAAGTAGCAATTTTTTTTGGTTCATTCTTGCTTGGCTTATGATAAAATTTAAGACTTGGGCATTGCCTGAAAAATCCTGCTGTTCCCTGCAAATCTTGTACTTAAACATAGTAAACTTTAAACCGTTTTGTTTTTTGGTCAAAGAAAAACAGTGCCTTTTGGTGTTGCATATCATGGAACACTGAAGTGTATGGTCAGGCAAAATTGAGAGGTGCAAGTGGCAACAGTTTTATTCCTGTGGTGTGTAGGAGAGATTTGAAAACCTGTGCAGCGCTGCATCCTGAGAGAATTTCACAGTACAGGACTATGTGGAAGGATTGTGTAAAGGTGTACTTCAATAAAGAGGCGGTCGCATTACACAGATGCTTCTGTAATTCATTAGCATAATTTTTGTTTTGACAGATTACTAGGTGGTCCCAACTTTGGAAAAGTCATGTGATTTGTATATACTGTTTAAAATTAAGCCTCCTGTTAATAAAACTGTCTGTCTCTGAAGCTTCATGTTATGCGTTTCAACAGTCTTTGGGAGTAATGTTTCAACAGTAGATCTTTGTTTCTTTTTTTTTTTCTTTGAAAGTCTGAAAGTACTCTTGCTGATGTCAGAAAGATGTGTGATTAGGAGTCAAGCCTTTCAGTTTATTTTTAAAATTTTGCTCTTTGTTTTTTAAACAACTTTTATTAAAGTTTCATACTATATTGGAGTTATTTGGGTGCTTGTTTCTTCATGTTTCACATTAGAATAAAATTACTGAAAAGGAAAACTTGGCTTCATTGTTCACAGAATTGATTTAAGATATTAGTGTGTGTTGACTTGCAGAAACTGGTGATAACTTTTTTTCAAGTTCAAATGAATCACAACAGTGCTTGTCGTGTTGTGAAATGTAATTAAACTACAGGTGTCTGGAATTAGATACACAGTTCTGTGTTACTGTCTTTTGATTTCATGTCTCGATCCTCTTGGTAATGGATACAGTGTTATAGGTGTTTGTGTTGGACACGGCATATGCTGCGAAACATGCTTGTGTGCCTGTTCCTTTGGACTTTCTAAAAGTGCAGGTTTGTTTTGGAAATGTTTCATTTTCTGATTCTTGATTTTCTCTATGGTGTAAAGATGTTTAAATGCTTGTCTAAAAAAAGTGCAAACCAATGCAAAAAGCCATTGGTGTTGGGAACATTGACATGGATGGAATGTTTAAGTGGCGGATTTGGGGTGGGGAAGGGGCTCTTCATCTTGCCAAGCAGTTGATGCTCGATATCCTTTTAGCATAAATTAATAGTAAATTAGTTAGGAAATATCCCCTCTTCCTCGAGAGTAGGCTCTTGGAAAAAATAGGAAGTCATAGCCTATTTAGAATTTCTGCATGTACTATAAACAATGCAGCTGCTATCCCAGATAGTTACGGTTGATCCTTTAAAGCATATATAGAGGAAAGTTCATTATTGAGTGTCACTTGGAAATATAAGAAGCTTTCTATAACAACTCGCTTTCATGTTAGAAGCAGCCTTAAGCCTCATGTCATGCTAAATTATGAGGGATATCCTTATGTTAACAGACTATATGGCTAGATTTGATAGAATTGCTTATTTTGCACGTTTATATTTGTGAACAGCCTTAAAAATAAGGGGTAGGACCTTTGAGGTCCTGACTCCAATGTGGAAGGTATGTAACTGCCCTTGCGTATACACTTGAAGGCTGGCTGCTAACAAGAGGTAGCAACAGAAAGAACCAGCTAATGGACACTGCTCAAATTCGCAGTTCTTTTGGCCTTGATGCTTTGAGTGTCAGGAACTGATATCCTGCTTAGCCTCGTTGGAGCAATACAGTCGGTGACACAGATGTCCCAACTTCTTCAAGTTATGGAAAGAAGGTACTTGTGTTTATATAACTGGCTAAGTTGGTGTTTTTAGCAGTTCCGTAAGTGTTAGTGTCTAAGTATTACTTGTAAAAAAAAAAAAAAAAAAAAAAAAAAAAGTGGTAAAATGTTACATTCACGGCATGGTTCCTGTTAAACACAGATGTTTTTGTTGTCCCATTCACAAGAGAAAGTACGAATATAATAAATTATTTGATGATAAACTTGTGACCTACATGGAAGAACTGCAATGGTTAGATGAAAGTGTGACTTTAAAGTTACCAAGTTTTCAAGCAGTTACGTGTAAACGTCACAGTCAGACTTTGTTTTTAACACAAGTCAATTCTGTAATATCACAGACAACATTAAAGCCAGTTCTTTACTGATGAATTGTTGCCACATTCTAAATGTAGATTTCTGAGAGGTTTGAGGCTTCATAAGTTTAAAGAAAACTGAAGGATACTTCTTTTTTTATTCTAAGTAGCGTTCCTTTCATAGCATTTAATGTTTTCCTTGAATGTCTATGCTCTGAATTTGTTGTGAGTGGAGAGGAAGATTAATGCAAAAATGAAGACTATAGTCATGTGCCAGTTGACGTTGAAGGTCTGCCCTCTAAAGAATGTATGTGCTGGTCAGATCTGCTAAATTGCTCGGGCTGTTCGTAAAGAAGTTGTTGCCTTTACTGTGTGAAATTAGCAGCTTGTTTTGTTGAGGCTGTTTTGGTGCACTAGAGACTGCAGACCCTAGAAAAAAGTATTTTTCCAGTTACCTAGGCACACCAGTGGTAGGTTAACTGTAAATAATCATTTCAGTTTCTATATTTTGTTCCTCTTCAGTCTTCTGCTGTGGTGGTTCCAAAGCTGCTGCTTCCTGCAGCGCGTGCTGTAGGTCCTCAGCGTGTTGCTCAGCAGTGCGTGCCTCTGAGCTGTGTTGGCCTTCTGATCTGAAAAGTTGAAACAACTACATTTTATGGACCTGGTTGGACAACAGACCACTCTTTGAGAGCAGTTAGTTTAGCATGATTATCCAGATATATGGATTAGACACTGAATCTCAAAGGATTGCAATTCCTAATACAGACTCTAGCACAAGCAGAAGACTAGTTTCTGTCTTTGACAAGGTAATTGATTGGAAGGGAGCAGTTTTGAAACTGGACTGGTATATTAGGAAACATTTAGTTTTGAGTCTAGAGACATAAACAAATTAGTTTTATTTCAGTTTGCTTCTTTAGATATTGTGCAGGTCTTTAAAAAGAAAAAGAAAATAAAAAGATGTTATATTCTTTTGCTGTAAGAGGTTTCTCAGAAACAGTGCCTTGGGCCTGGAAGCAGTGTTGCCAAATGTATTTGCTTGTCTTTGCCCTTTTGTAGGTTTGCTGACACTTCCTTCTGTTCTGTGCCTGTATGTTTTTTCATGGTTTTTGGAAAACTGAGCTAGAGTTTGTGTACAGAGTGAATGATTCTTCCTCCTGGTGGAAGAGGAAGTGAAACTGTTAAATGTTTCTGCAGGAAGAGTAGCCTCAAGGGGTTCTCTTCCTATCTGTTTTTGGCAGTGAGAACGTGATTGTAGTTGAAAGATTCGGCTTTCCCACAGAATGAAAATCTGTTGGTTGGTAGTATGCATTCAACTTAAGGTTTGTGGCTGTGTACTGAACTCCACTACTCTTTCCCTATCTTATGATCAGGTAGGTATACTGTAGCTTGTTTTCTACACAGATGACTTTGTCAGTAATTTTCTTGGAGCTTTGTTACTACATGGAATGTTTGTGTGTTGTTTGTGCAGGGAGTGCTTCCCACCTTCCTGATGTGGATGCTTTTCATTCATGGGTATAAATACCATATGTAAGAAAAGCAGCCCTAAAAGCATTCCTTTTTCCATAGCTCCAGACTGAATGCAGGCGTCAGATGGTTTAGTTGTGACTCTTTCATGCACTGGCACTCACTTCTGTGCAGCTTCCTTTTGTAATCATTCTTCTGGTTTTATATATGTATTCACAGCATGGCAGCTTAGGAGAGAAGCAACCAGATGAATTCTGACCCGAGTTCCTTTATTTCTTCTGTGGAGTCAAAGCTTACTCCTTTATGGCTGTTTTTCTCTTGTATGCTCTCATGTCTAGAGTCTTAAGTTCAAACGGTCTTACCAGTTGCTTCCCAAGTATATTAAAGTAAGCTTTCAGAAATGGTGAATATATTTCCTTTTAACATGAGTCCGATTTCCACAAAACCAATTTTATAACTCTGTATTTACTACTCTCACACCAGCTTCACTGTTTTTTCCCCAACTTTTGGGAGGTCTTTTGTTATGAGTTACCAGTGAACTAGACTGTAGTTCCTCATTCAGTTGATAACAGATCACAGCCAGGATAACTTCAAGGGGTAGAGTGGGGATTGCCTTTACAGTACATGATTGAGGGAGTACAATTTCCCTCAGAGTTGAAAACTGAAAATTTAGGACTTGGAAGGCTTGCACAAGGGAAACAGGAATTGATTCTGCCTAAAATTCTCTTGGTTGGCATAGTCTGGCTTTTTGGACCTGTCACTGCTCCTGGAAGGCAGGTAACTTTTTGAAATCTTCACACTGTAGTTACAGTGTTGTTAACCAAAGAATTGGTAGGATGGTATTGCATTCATTTCTGGCCATCTGACGGTAGGTGGAACTTCCAGCTAGCTATTTCATACTTTCAAACAATTAGTTTCATTTCAACCATTTCCTGTTAAATGTGACTATGTGGTTGTAGTGTTGCTCTGTGTGGCAGTAGAAAGCTTAGAAATGCTTTCTAGTTGCTTAGAAATGAAGGCAGGTTTTGGGAGGAAAATAGCAATGTAGTTAGAACCTAAACTATTTAAAAAATTCCTTTTAGGTAATTTTGAGTGCCTTTAATGATAAAATTCATAGGCCTGCTGTCACTAAGTTTTCAAGCCTCTGTGTAGCACCTGTTTGCTTAGTGACCTGGCTGTGGTGGCATTTGCCAGAATGTGCTCCATAATGTGAGCTTTTTATGAAACTTTTGTTTTCAGCAGTATAACCAAAGCATTGCTGCTTGTTTTGACGGGAGGATGGATATGGAATGGGAAAAGTCCTTGCAAACAAGCAACAAACAAACAAGAACAGGAAGCTCAGCTTGAATGTGAAAATAATGCTTGCCAATACCATTTCATTATCAGCTAAGTGTTTCTAATAAAAAGGCTGTATTTATAAAGCCCGTTTTCTTGAGGAACACTAATGCAACCAGCTACAAAAGCAAAGAGGCTAATTAAAGTAAAATTAGGCACTGGCAGTTCATGTAGGGGAAACCCCCTTCTTTAAGGAGGGGACGCGGAGTTGTTAACTTACTACTAATCACTTTCCTAGGATTCACTCACTGCATTCCGGCATTGCTGCAGAGCTGGTCTTCTGTGTTAGAGGTCCAGTCTCATACGAATAATGGAGTGGTTTTTCTAGCACTTAGAGCTCATTTCATCTATGGAGTTGAATGCTTTTAGGAGTGAGGTAAGTGTGTATGCAGGGTGGTGGTGTATAGCTAATTCGTCTGAGTAACCAGTAAACCAGTGGCAGAATGTTTTCGTCCTCCCATTAAAGGCACATCAGCATTAACGTCAGTGAAGTGGCGTTAGGGTTGAAGTTGAAAGGTTGAGGCCAAACTTGCACTCTTAGCTTTAGTAAAAACAACCAAGTGATGCCCTAATCTAATTAAGAATGTTTGTGGTTCAGAAACTTCAGCACTGAGCTTGTGTGAAAAAGAGTGAAACAGTGAGTAGATAGTTAAATTCTTAAGCTAATCTGAAATTTAAATTCAGTTGTTAATGACAGAATGTATGAGGTATAATTGATCTAGATGGTTTGCTGTTAAATAGTTAAACCTGAGCCCTTAAGACTTATGTATTCTTAGATTGTAAATCAGAATTGTTTTGATGGTCAAGTCTTTTAAGGTTTTTAAAGACAACTGTAGTTGTTGTCACTTAAGTCAGTGGTAACCCCTGTGTGTATATAAAAGCATTTTGAGTAAACTGGATGCATCTTTTAAAGAAAAAAGCTTTTCAAGTATATCTGAAAAATTACGTGCACAACACCATGATGTATTGCACAAATGTCCTGGGTTTTTTGAAGGCCTTTTTTGTCATCTGGACACTCATCCCTTCCTTTGGGTAACAGATATCGTATTTCTGTTAAGATGAGAATCCAAATGGCATCTCTTTCTTGAAACGCAAGCAATATGTCATACCTTTTCTTTGAATGAGAAGGTAGTACTTGGCTACCCTAATTAGTCCAAAAGCAGAAAGGAGAGTGCACAGTGTTTTTCTTCTGCTGGATGGCTTGTGCTCTTTTCATGTTAAAATTTGTTCTAGTTGTGCCTGTGAATAGAACTTCAAGCACAAACAAGAGTAACTTTTCTGAAACCAAAAATGCTTTGGTTTAAACAAAACCAATAATAAATCAATGTAATATAAATCCTAATATGAGTGTGCATATAATGTGTTACCTCTATGAAATATCAGCTATTTTCAGTGCATTGACCTGACTGAATACAACCATAGTATGATAATTTAATTCTGCTACTGTGAAAGGTGAGAGGGATCCCTGTAATCGAGTTCTGTGTCAGCCACTGTGTGGTGCTGGTGTATGTAACCTTCCTCTTGGTCTTGTTTAGTCTTGAAAAGGTGGTAAGAACATGTTTTTTTCAGTGTTTTTGAGCAGCCCACACTCCGAGGTCGCTTACATGTATAAGGTGAAAACAGATACTGTTTTAATCTTGTTGTGATCTTCAAATCCCTCTGCCACAGTATTAGGTACACCGAAAAGCCCCGTTGGTGAAGATATGTGATGAACTAACTGCTAACATGCTCGGCCTGTCTGATGTTTTGTCCTGGCTGCTGCCTGTCTTGGTTATCCAGCTGTTCTCCTACTATGCAGATAGTGCTCTGCTGCCCAGAGAATATGCAGTTTGTAACCTGAGTCTGCAGGTTCCACCTAATGGCAATAATCCCAAGTCTCTCTACTTCAAGTAAATGTAATTCAACTGATGCTTTTACAGCTGTTAAATTTACTCTAGGTTTTTCATCACAGGTTTTGCTCAGAGAACTTCTCTCTGCCTTAGTTTGGTCATATGTATTAAAAAATTGTTGGAACTATTCATTTGACTTTGAGAAAATAGATTCTCCCACAGGTGAGCATCTTTAAGACTTACCAGTATTGGGTTATAGGGGTTTTCAGGCTGTTAACTTGCAGAGGCATGTTTTCTAAAGGGTGTGGAACACCTTTGTAGCAAATTCAAACTTAATGAAAACGGATTTTTTTTAGGGTATAGGTTGAAAAGTATTGCAGTACGTATACTATGGAAAACAGACATGGAAGAAGCACTTGAGGAAACACCTGTCTGCAGTTGTGGAATCTCTTCCCCCTTAATGCAGGGAGATTGTATGGTCATTTTGGCCTGCTTGGTGCTGAGACAAGCAGAATAGCTTGAATCCATCATAATGGGTTTATGCTTTTGGGAAGGTACACTGGCAGGAGAATTAGCATCTGGAGGAGAACAGGAAAGGGACACGAGGTCAGTGTGGTGTTTTGTAGCATTTAAATACTTCTGTTGTTAGTCTGGATGGGGGAGAGAAAAAACAACTCTTAAAATCCCTTGCCAAATCCTTTCTTTTGTTCTGCTTCCTTGATGTCAGGTTTTTGTGGTGGTGGGAGGGATTTTTTTTGTAGGTTTTTCTGTTTTGAAGCATCATTATTCTGCAACAGATTAGGATGGAGAAGAGAAGGTGTTCGTACTACAGATGGTAATAATTAAGTGGCAGAAAAGTATTATGGGGGTGTGAATCTCTTTCTTAAAACGAAACATACACTCAAAAGGAGAAAGAAGAAAAAGACAGTGTTGGCATAAGGAAGGCTGAACTTGCAATGAAAAAAATGGAAGAAATCAATTTCTTATGAGCACTGCAGAAGCAATATTACGGGATTTTTTTTCCAGATCGTATTTCATGAGGATCTAGATTAAAGATTAAAGTCTATAAAGAAGAAAGCCTGAAGTATATAATGTGAGAGAGTGTGATTCTCTAATGCGTGAGAACTTGAAAGGTTGCTTCTGCTTTATGTCCTTACTCATTTTTTAGGCAAGAGTTGTCACTGTACAGTAATGACTCCAGGGCAACCAAGAGTAGTTTAAAGAATTCATCTGGGGTATCTCAGTCGTTTTTTTTGGTGATCGTTCAGCAGTGCAATACAATAAAAAAAGGCAAATTTTTCATTAACTAAGTGGTTCTTGGTTCTACATGGTCACCCAAATTCTTCAGTAATGTGAATTTGATAAGACAGCAAAGATTGGTAAAACGTGTTGCTGGCACATTTCTTTCTAAAGTCTTATTTTGAACTCATGCTGTTCCTACAGTACGTACTAGTCTAAACAGATGGACCTTAGTGAGCTTCTGCCTTAAAGTCATCTGCATAATATCATGGCTATGTTTGGGGGAATGGGTAAAATCATGTAGGCTCTAGAGCAAGTACAGGATGGTTTAGATTTCCAGCCTTTGGGCATGGTAGAGGTTGCTGAAGGGATTGGCAGAACGAACACCAAGACGTTGCCTCAAAAATTGTGGGTGCATGGAGGAAAGAGGTGGTATGTTGAGCTTCCAGGTGAAGCTGCAGCATAGTTGAGGAACCAAAGAGGAGGAATATGGTGTAGTCTTCAATCTTAGCTTAAGGAGTTTGGACTGAGAAGTGGAAGAGCCATAGCCGGGTTGATTTATGTGGGGCATGGAGCAGAATGTTTGGTTATTTGTACCTGCAGTGGGAATAGCTGGAGTTTTAAGGGCAAGAATGAGGCCTTACTTGAGAAAGGCAAAGATGTGCAACGAAAAATGGCGTGTTTGGGGTTGTTACAAAGGTCAGTGTGTTTGAGCTTTTAAGTCTGTTTTTCAGTTCAGTTGTTCTTTACATTTCAGTAATAAATACTTGAGAATCACAGGGGGTGGAAAAAAAGGCAGCTGAATAAAAGAATATGAAAGGAATGGAAAAAAAAAAAATCTTACTTGGTGGGAGAAGTCAGTGGGCACTTCTAGGATTGCAGTTACTGTTCCAACTTAAGCCAAATGAATGGCTGACTCCAAAGCCCCAACCTGCTTTGTTAGTTTTTCAAGGAAATGGTTTTCGATATTCTGCTACTAAATGCTCTGAAGAACTTTGAAATGCGTTTTCTTTCGCATGAAGAGCTTGGAAAGTAACTGAGGTTTTGCTTAAGTTCAGGTGTTAATTTGAACCCCATTGTAATTTAATATATTACAAACTAATATTTGAAATAAAATCAAAGTTGACCTGTCAGTTTGTTTACTTATTTCTCAGAAAAGCAGAGGGTATATATATAGTAAAGGCATGCACAGGCCTTTCTTTGAGCTTGTTGGTTGTAATTAAGGGGGATGTTGGTGGTGCATAAGTTAAAGGTGAACACTGAACAGTGTAAAGGTGAACTTGTAGGAGAAGCTGTTGTTCCCCTAGAGTTGGGGCATGGCCCTTGTTCGGTGTGTAAGGGAAGCTGTGGTAAAGAAGATGAAATGACTGAAGTTCTTGTTTGCATTTTCTGCTGGAAATTATAATCCCATTTCTGATTTTTTTGTGCTTTATTTCAGCTTTGTTTAAACTGTTGTAAACTTGTTATTTTTATTTTTGTATATATATTCTACACATATATTATCTATATTATCATAGATATTTATTTAACGTATAGATGTGGTGCTTAGGGACATGGTGTAGTGGTGGACTTGGCAGTGCTAGGTTAATGGTTGGATGTGATGATCTTAAAGGTCCTTTCCAACCTAAATGATTCTATGATTCTATAAATGGGAGCTTTGCCTTCTCAGTGAGTTTCCACAGATGTCTCGGAGGTCAGGTTGCCACAGCACACGCTCAGCACTCGTACCTGTGGGCTGCCTTCAGATACAAGAAACCCAAATTCTCATGGTGATACTGGAGCTTCAGGGTTCATGTGGAGACAGCTCAGTAAGTAGAATTAGGTCCTAACTTTTATGTGTATTCAGTAGTGCCTTAAGCGCATAATAGTCAATAACCTCTCTTCATAAGGCTTGTAGTCAAATTTGGAGCTCAAAAAGGCTTGTCTGGCCTGGCAGCTGTGCTGCTGCTTACCTCTGGTCATGGTTTGGAGTGATTCAGTGTCAGCACAGCCTCAATGCTTCACCACTGCACCCTGTCAGAAACATTTGTCAGCTTTCCGCTCTGTGTCCATCCTCCCTGGGAGTTCTCATCCCTAAGATTAAGGCTGTCTGACGGACCACAGACACTCCTTACCAGGACTGAATCAAGCTGCCTGAGCAGTTTGGTTAGAAGGGTGTTCTTAATAGTATTCAATATTCTATTTCTTTTTTAACAGTTAGCAGATGTCTTTTGTTTCAGGTTTTATGTCAAATTTGTAATAACAGTTAATTAACCCCCCCTTACCACAGTTTTGACTGATCAGTCAAAATGTATGGTGACAGATAACGTGGAACACAGTATAGGGAATACTAAATTATTATCTGCCTGTAGTAATGCTGGTCTTAACAATCCCCGCTCCAAACCCCCAGGAGTAATGAAATGGTAGAAAAAATTGTGGCCATTTATATTCTCTGCAGTGCTTCTGGGCTGTGGGATGAGGCTCTCTGGCCCATGGAAGAGATGGTGTGCTGGAAAAAGGCTGTATTTACTAATTTTTGTGGACTCCAGTCTTTCTCATGAGACTCTTTTAATCTCAGCTTAAAATGAAGATGCTTTTTAGTGCATGTAGTGATACAAACATAGCTTTATGATGTCTTTTAGAGCCTTATGAGGTTCGGGAAAGTCGGATCGCATTAGAATTTTTGTTTTGATAATACATTTAGAAAGTGGTGCTGACACTACCTCAGAACCAGTGTTACCTTAGTAGTATCAAAACCTGAAATGTAACAGGCTGCCCCTTGAAAATTGAACCAGTAATCTGAGAAAGCATTCCTTCTTGTGGTCTGGCTATTCAGGGATCACAGCAGAAGAGAGAAGCTGTTTTGAAGAAAGTGGGGTGATAACTGTAAGATGCGGGATTAAACTAAGCAGTGGACAAGGAGGGGACTATTTAGGTTGTTGGGAAGTGCAAGACTTATTAACTGGGATGGTCTGTTACATGTGTTGGGTGTATTTCTTGAGTTGTTGGGTAGCATAAGGCCAAGATGGTGAAGATCGCAGTTGGTACATACTGGTGGCAGGATTGCTGGCATTTCTGTTGTGTTTGTAAGTAGAATGTAAGGCAGAAGCTATGGTCGGCCCAGTACAAAATAAGCTCATTGGAAATCAGCTGTCCTTAAGCATATGTATCAAAGCCTCAAGCTTGAGTTAACCAAGTTCTTCAATTAATGTGTAATATTTGGTGTACACTGAAATAGTGTGTTGGGAATCCGGTACAGAATGGTGTAGCTGATGAGAATTTATTAGTGTGATGAACTAGGAACCAGCTGCAGGTTTTCTTGTGCTTAATCCTTGTTTATATTCCATCCTACGTGGAGCAGTGAAACCAAGATGAGCCACAGGACTGGATTCTCTGATAATGCAACATTTTCTCTCCAGAAGACATCACTCCTGGCACTACTAAAAATACTGCTGGTGGTGTTTAAAGCTGTGAAGTTATTAAATTTTTCTTGTCCTCTGGGTGACTCCGTGGGCCCTGTGAGGTGCCATACTGGGGTGATCTGAGTCATAATCCCCCTCTCACCCTGTACTCCCCTTCTTCACCCTGTCCTCCCCAGCTTGAAGGGAAAGGGGAGATTCTGGCCTTCTAAGCCTGAAGTGTGGTATGGAGGCGTATAAAAACAAATATTGTAATTCAATAATTCTCACCTTATGCGGTCTAACACTTGATCCTTAGTCAACTAAATGGTGGCACTCCTACTGCAGAGGGATAGGTACAGAGGAGTTTGTTTATGCTACAAACACCCATATCCATTTTGGGGAAATGCGAGACCCTCCAAAGCTCTTGAATTGGGACAGTTAAAATCTTGCAGCACTCTTGTTCTGGAGCTTTCCTCAAACATAGTGGACAGTGCTTTCTTCTCTTACATTTGATTTGCTTTTAAGCTTTGATTAAGCTGGATTTCTAGAATAATAATTATAAATTAATTTTAGACTTGTCTCTGGAGTTGATTTTGTTTACATTGGAGAATGTTCTGTTCTGTGTGAAAAGCTGATTTTTCTGTAGAATCATGTGAAAAGGGTTGGAAGTTCTGAAATGCTTATATAAAACTTCAGAAAGTAGCAGGTAATTCCTTATTCTTAATGTGTAATATGGATCTCCGATGTGATTTTCCTAGGATGTAGCATTTTTCGGTTTGATTATTTAGGACCAACTTCTTTACTGATGTGCTTAAATTCAGTGTAGAACAGCTTTGTTGGATATACGGGATTTATTTTTCCATGCGTATTACACAACTATTGGAGTTCATGATCTTTACAGGGAGGAGGTGGTATGCACAGTAAAAGTAATTTTGACCTTTTAAACTGGACCTCAGTTTCGTTGTCTGAGCACTTCTTAAAGCTTACTTAGTCCAGAGCTGTTCTGTGTTTTACTTGAATAACTGGGAATCATGTCTGGTTGAGCAGTGAAAGACTTCTCTGGAGTATGTGCTCAGGATCTTACAGACTTCTGTGGATACTGTTTTGCTCTAGAGTTTCTAGGGACAACATGGGTGATGTATTATTTTTCCTCAAAGTGTGGTGTTACATCATGTGCATTTCTAAAGGCAAAAAATATAGGTGCCTGATGGATCTGAAGCCGAGAGTTGGAAACTCTTCCCTTGAGAAAGGAATGTGCAGAATTCAGCTCAAGATGAAACTTCACAGGTGATGCCTATCAACCCTGAGATCCCTGAGTTGTGAGAGCATTGGATCAGATGTGTGTGCCTATTGTCAATATAAACTGTGATTGTGGGGCTATAATATAATGTCAGTTGTGATTTTACAGGCTCTTTCTAACAGCAGCACTTACCTGGTGGCTTGCTTATGTTGCCTTTTCTTCTGAACCCACTATGCTGGGATGTACCCAGTGGCTGTGTTTTATTTTTATGTATTTTAAATAGAGTTTGAATTTATTATCACGTTTAGAGTTCATTTTTACTTGGCAAACTGAATTCCTGCTGCTAGAACAGTTTTGTGAATTCCAGGCCATGCTGTACCTTATTCTGCCAGTGGCAGAGTAAGTTGGAGAGATTGATTGTTACATTGTTGTCGTTGCAAGCTGTTACGGATCAATCTATAATAAATCCTTTATAAATTGAATGTATTTTAATACCTTTATGGAAAGCAGTTTGCTTTAGCTGCTATTTTTGCTTTGGAAATATCCATTGTCTTCTGTAAACCAGAAGTTTCAAATAATAGACATTAATGTTAGTTATCAAGGGTGGTTGTGAGGGCGGGAAGTAAGTAATCAATGAATTTTAAAATTTCTGGAACTGTTGGAAAATAGAAAAAATGGAATGTTGCAACAAAAGTAAAAAATATTCTGTCATAGTAAAGATTAATTGTTGCAAGTCTAAAAGCTAAATTTATTTTGTGTGTATGAATGGTTATATTTGTAAGTATGCTCTACAAAAACTCAGTGAAACAACATGAAATTTGTTTTTGAAATGTTGGACCGAATCTGTAAGCTGAATGAGATTGGTGTTCTTTGAGCACATGCCAAGGAAAAAAGGAAGGTTATTAATAAAAATAATAAAACCCCAAGTTCTTTCAGTTCAATTGCATTAAACTGTAAACTTAGCCTGGGATCAGAGCCATCGTGCACTGTTTGAGCTTAGTAACTACTAGAACCTCTTTCTCTTGTCATGTGTCCATTACACAGCACTGCTAAGTGATGAAGCATTACTGCTGGGTGCTGAGTCTGTGTTGTTCACAGCCGTACTGCCGGTGCAGTGCTTGCTCCTTGGGAGTCAGCTGGCATGCACCAGCTGGGCAGCTTTCAGAGTGATGAAATACCAAGTTGTTGCAGGGTTGTGTGGATTTTCAGAACACAGAAGCTTAAGAGAAAAGAGAAGGCATTGCGGGCTTCTGCTTAAAGAGAAACAGGATGGGAGGTTGTATTAGGCACGGGGTTGTTCCTAAGTACAAGTGCTGATTGATGGCATTTTCAAAGCTTTCCGGATGGTTGTGCCTCGGAGGAAGTGAACAGAGCCTTTATGGAGAGAAGTGGAGATGAAAGTCAATGGATACATTTCACATAAACAATTCAGGTTTTTTATGGGAAGAGAGATGCAATTACTCTAGAAAAATAGTTTACTGTGAAGAATGAATTCCAGAATTCTTGCTTTAGGGAGGAAAAGAATATTTGAGCCAATGCTTATAATCATTAAATCCTATTTGAAAATAGCTGATAACAGAAGTTGGGGCTAGTTTTCCTTATTGCTGAGGAACTCCACTATTTTTTCCCCTGCCATTCAGTATTTTTTGTATGTGTGTGTTTGGGAATCAAAATATATTGTTTTTGATCTTTTCAAGCTTTTCAGATGCAGGCAGTTTTCGAGAGATTTGCACTTCTCCCACTAACTGCACAGGTAGGATAACTGGGTGAAGGTGCTTATCCAGAGGCGAAGCAGATCTTCAGGCTTGACTGAAATGGATGTTGTGTCTTAACAGACCACATGCTCCTTGCTCTTGCTGCTGAGATACCCTGACTAGTCTATGATCAGGATTTCCTGCTGCTGTTAGGCAAGGAATGGATTGAAACTAGAGAACACCATACAGTGTGTTTGGAAAGCTGTGAAGTGGAAAAAAACTTTGAGTGGGCTCTTCAAGGATGTCCGTAGGCAGCAATGTATAAACAACTGTTGGCTGAGGTTCAAACTGATATTTTCAGATCAAACATGAATTTATCTGAATATGTTAAGGAGCTATCCCTCTTCTTCCCATAAGGGATCTGTCTATAGTTGTTAAACCTGCTTTCTTGCTATCCCCTGAGTTGGTGAGGAGGGAGCATAGCCTGTTAAAAGAACAGTTCCTGCTCAGCTGCTCAGAACAACCAGCCTGGCTGTACTCTGTTGTGTCCTGATTGTCATGTGTGTCAGCTGGTGCCCTGTGATCTCTGGATGGAGCAGGAGGATGTAGTGGGAAAGGATCCCTTGTGGTTTGTAACTTCTCAGGGGTTCAGCAGAACATCTGGGCTGTGTTTCCAGGGAAATCCTACGCCATTACTAAATCCAAAACAGTACGATGAGACAGCCTTCTGGATATGAGTGTATTGAAAGATAAATCATTGAAATGGTGGAGTAATTTCATTGCAACTGACCCGGAGAAGAGATTCATATAGCAGATGGGAGGTGGTGAGGTTTGAGGACTTGGGTCACTTTACCTCCTGGCTTCCTTGTGTGGTTTAACAGTTCCCATCTCAAACTTTTAACTTTTCCTCAGTGGTGTCTTTGTAACATGGAATAAATATGTATGGACTTGTTCTGTGTGCAGCTTGAGGCGTGTAGTGATGGTTTCCTCCTAGAAAGGGACTGCTGCTGTTTAGGGATGCTAAAGCTTATGGGGAGCTGTTTCTTTGAGGTTAATTTTGCTCCTGGTTGTGTCTCCTGTTGGTACAGAAATCTCTGTTGTGGTAGAGGAAAACAGAGGAGAAATGTTGGCATGGGAGCGAAGGCTGGCTGTCCTGATCTTCCTTGTTGTCAAACAACTGGTGTCATACAACCGTGTACAGTTGTCTGCAGAACTGCGTCAGACTGTGAGATGTAAGCTGGTCTGGTGGGATGGTATGTGTAGGTAAAGAAAAAAAACTGATACCTGTGACTTGCGATTTTAGGAGGAACATATTTATTAAAGGCAATGGTTTCTTTTGTGCGTCTTACTCGGTGTTGAAGGCAACTGAAGTGGAAGATGGATGGCTCTAGCTAGTACTTTGAACAGTTGACCAGACTACTTCAGACTAGCTTCTCTGAAAATGCTGCCATTAAAGCAGATGATGATGACCGTAGTAGAAAGCTGAACTATGATCCTCTTTGCCTAAAGCTTTTCTTATTCTTCCTGGGTGCCAGTTTTGTCCTGCCATCACCGGAGCATCCAAGTGCCATGCCATAGCGTAGTAAGGGACATCACTAACATCTGTCCAGGGTAGATCGCAGCTGGGAGGTTTAAGGGATTAAATGTTGTCTAATAAAAGCTCATCTCCTCATCGATACAAATATTTACACCCTGCCAAGTATGAGAAAGGGATGTGGATACTCAGATACTAGAAAGAGCAAACAATTATTTCCTTATTTTCCAAACTCTGAAGGAGCTTCTCTGAGATGTTCACGTTTAAAGTACTTGTTGGAGCTCTCAAGCTGCTCAATCTCTTGAATGCTTTGATGCTTGAAGGCTTATCTTCTAAATTCAGTTTTCAGAGTTATAGCTCTTCCTTGAACAGACGCGTCTGCAGTTTGATATGTAATAAAATTCACTTACCATGTGGTTGTGAGATCGTTACCGTTGTCACCGCCGAGAACTGGGGCTCTGTAGCTCCCGTGGCCGCGCACGGCGGCTCGAAGGGAGGCCTTGGGGGCTGGGGGGCTCTTACGGCTCTTCTGCCGCCCCGAGCAAATCCCGGCACCGTCGGTTCGGGCCGGCGGCCGCGGCCGGCCAGGGCTTCCCTTCCCTTCCCGGGGCACGGCACAGCCCGGGCTGCCGCAGCCGCCCCGGGAAGCGACAACGTCCGAGAGCGTTTGTAGAAATGCGTTTCCCCCTGGGGCGAGCGGGGCGGCGGGAGGGGCCCTTGGCCCGGCGCCTGTCCCCCGTGCCCCGGCGCAGCGGGCAGCGCCCGATAACGGAGGCGGAGGGGCATGCGGCGGGGCCGGGCCGGGCCGCGGCGGGTGCCCGGCGGCGCGGCAGCCGTGCTGCGCCCTTCCTCCCGCCGGTGCCGGTGCCTCCCGCCCGGGCTCGCGCTCCCGCCGCCTTCCCGCCGCGGGCGCGCTCCCCTCCCCGGAGCCCCGGCCCCGCCCCCCGGCCGCGCGCGCCGCCGGGAGCACCGGCGGGGCGGGGGCGGACCCCCCCCCCCCCCCCGGCGCGGCGGGCCCGTCTGACCCTCTGCTCTGCTGTGCTCTGCCCGCAGATGGCCGCGTGCGTGTCCCGGGTGGAGCTGTCGGTGTCCTGCCGGAGCCTCCTCGACAGGGACCTGGGCTCCAAGTCGGATCCCCTCTGCGTCTTGCTGCAGGACGTGGGCGGCGGCCGGTGGGCTGAGGTAAGGGCAGCTGCCGGGCCCCGCTTCGCCGTCGGGTGCAAACGCACCGGGTTTGCCCCGTGTCCATCCTGTTGGCTTTCCTAGCGGGTGCGTGGTACGTGTAATTCGGATGTGCGTTTACCGAGCAGTCCCCGATGCCCGTACTCAAACTCCGGAGTTTTACATTAATTGGTTTCATTAATTGCGTGTATGTTTGCTTAGAGTTGCGTTGGGACATTCATTTGCCCGTTACCTCGTGACCTGTCCTCTCTCCTTTACCCTAGAGCACGCAGTCCAGAATGTAGTGTTTCACCAGCCTTTTTTCCTCTAATGTGTAGAATTTTCCCATACGGTAACACTTATTGTCAGATGCAATTTCCTTTTTTGGTGAGCCGTTGATCAGCCTGGCAGCAGTGGCCTGGTTCGTCACCGAGCATGAAGCATGGTCCGGGGTGCGTAGCCTGGCTGGTGCCTGTGTTTGATCCGCGCAGAGGCCCAGGCCACAGATTAAAAGCTATGTGGGAGAAAGTGTGGTTCTAACTCATCATCGACGGCTTTGCTTCTGTGTTTGTGCAGCTAGATCGCACCGAGAGGATTAAGAACTGCCCAAACCCTGAGTTCTGCAAGAAACTGGTTGTGGACTACTACTTTGAGAAGGTGCAGAAGCTGAGATTTGGCGTGTATGATATCGATAACAAGTCCTTTGATTTAAATGATGATGACTACCTCGGAGGGATCGAGTGCACGCTGGGACAGGTATGCATAGAGGCATGTGAAGTGATCTACAAAGTAGCGGCAAGCGTTGGGTTTATTATGAAAAATGGGGTGAAAGACTGCTTTATCAAAGGCTTCGACACATTCAAATTTGAAAACATCTTGTGGAACAGGTTAGTTTGCATTACTGTTGAACATAGAAAAATTGTGTCAATCACAAAGTGAAGGTTAGAAACATACAAGGTTTGCCATTAATTGCTTAACTTGGGAGGTGCGTGTAGCACTAAAGGCAGGCTGTGAGTAAGGAAGACATGGTGCTTGGAGAGCTCTAATGGAGTTTCCTTTGCACAAAGTGATCATCAGGCAGCAAATTTGGGGAAATAAGGCTAATTGAGAGTCTGTGTTTATTTCCTGAGGAGGGGTTTGTATAGCTAGGTAGGAGAAGAAAAGTGGGGTTTGTGTTATTAAAGAAAGACTTAGTCTTTTCTGATTTTTAATAGCTTTTTGGCTGCTTGTGATGAAAATGCCTCTTGTGTCTTGGGGGTAGAAAAAATAGGAGGCTAAAGTTACGTTTGGAGATGTGTTACTGGGTGCTGTTTTGTGGATAGCGAGAGAAGATAATTTTCAGACTGTTCAGCCACTCAGGAGCACAAACTCTGATGGCCGTCGCTGTTGGAAATGCATTTAAATCCTTTTAGATCTCTCAGGATAGTCTGAAAATTTAGCTTCTGAAGAGTAGTTCTTTGCTCTTCATCTGACTTGATATTTATATTATTTGTCTTAATTTTAGGTTGTGTCCAGCTCAGTGTTCACCCGACCACTGGAATTGAAACAGGGAAAGCCAGCAGGAAAGGGCACCATTACGGTAAATAAAGTTTTTCTGTGGAAAAAATGGTTTCTCATTTTTTCATATGTTGTCTGGGAGAAAGTAACGTTTCTGGTTTTCTGTCAGTATATCTTCAAATGCTACACGTGTACAGGAAAGAGAGATATTTGTAACTGCAATTTCTTTCATGGACAAAGTATGAGCAAAACTGTGGGGTTTCTTGTTCAATTTTTTTTTTTTTTTTTAAATATCTGTGGCACAGATTTCAGCAGAGGAGATTAAAGATACCAGGGTTGTGTACTTGGAAATTGAAGCCCGAAACTTGGACAAAAAGGTATTGATTTTTTTTAAACTGTATTGCATGCTTCTGCGATATTTACAGTTAGTGCCTTTTGTCCAGGAATCTCTCTGTATTTGCAGACATTCAACTAAGCTAGGTAATCCATGTATGGAAAAAGGCTCCCTGTATTTCGTTACTTACAATGAAGTAAACTGGAGACATAATTTCATGTTGAAAACCACAATGTCGAACCAGAAACTCAACTGCCAGGCTTAGGTTTTGGGGGATTATTTTGGCTTTGGAATATTCTGTATATATACAGTTCAGTATTGTCTCCAATGAATATGGTAGCTGTGAACTGAGCTTTCTGTGATGTTATTAAGGAAGAAAAGGTAGAAATTCAGGTATGCTGCCTTGATGTTATTTTAAGCCAAAGACCAATCCAGGGATTTAGTGACCCCACTGCTCAGTCAGCAAAATTACGTGATTTATAGTGACAAAAATGGTCTGAGGAGGCAGTCTTGGAATCAGAGCTGATAAATTTTGATGACTTAGAAAGTGCAGCAGTTCAAAAGAGAAAAGTAAAGTAAAAGAAAGGAAGACAAATGTATAGTTTGTTTGACTTTGTGCTTTGTTTGAAGTATTGTGCACTGATCAGCCAGCTGTTCTCTCATCTGAGTGAAATACAGGAGGCTGATTACTTGTGTTGGTTTTTGTTTGCAGGATTTCTTAGGTAAATCGGATCCGTTTCTGGAGTTTTACAAGCAGAGCGATGCTGGAACATGGCAGCTGGTGTACAGATCAGAGGTTGTATTTCTACGCTGGTGTTTTTCTTGAGTGGATCAGACAGCTTACTCCTACCGAAAGTGGGAGTCCCACTCCTGGTCATACTTTGCACCAGTTCTGGAATGAAAGTTGTCTCGTATACTAAAAAAGGGATTCTGCTCACTGACCTGGCAGAAAATTGTTTATTTGCTGCCTGGTGACTGGATTAAGCTGGCTCGGTGAAGAGTCCAACCATGCACCAAGTGAGAAGAGTGGCACAACTCTCCTCCCTTTCAGTGGTGATGAGCTGTTAGGTTGGCTTGGCTCTAAAATTTAACTTTACCCTGAACTTTAAGCTTTTATTTCTTACAGAGCTTTTGCTTGGCTGTCAATGCATGGCAGGGTTTAACTGACTGAGGCTGTTCTTAAGTAGCTGTGAGGAACCCTCATGTTACGTTTCTTAGTGACTTGTATGCTGCATGACTCACATGACATTATGCTGTAATTTTTTTAAGGTGATTAAGAACAACTTAAATCCATGCTGGAGGAAGTTCACTGTTCCCTTGCAGACGTTCTGTGGTGGAGATTTTAATAAACATATCAAGGTACAGCCTTCAGAAATTCTCTTTGTTGTTATAAGTAATCCAATCTCTGTTGATATTAACTATGAGTTATCAGGTTGTCTAGTCATATTTAAATTTTTAGATTGCCTTTCTAGAATAGTGGTGTGGCAGATAACTGATTATGTGTCTATTAAGTATGAAGTCTGTATTAAAACATCATGAGTTGTCAAATTGAGAAGTCAGGAAATGCAGAAGTGACACACTTTCTAATGATTAGTCATAAGAAGAACTGTAACTGATTTTTTCACTATTCTGGAGAGGGTTTTGGTGCTTTTTTGTTTTTGTTGTTTTTTGTGGTTTTTTTGTTTGGTTGTTTTTTGTTTGGTTGGTTATTTGTTTTAAATTGTGGCTTTCTAGCACTGTTTCTAAGTTAACTGAGAAGCTCATATATGTTGGACAAGCTTGAGTGCCTTAGGATACTGACGTTGAGAGGACCTTAATGCATCTGTCAGATTCATCTGTTCATGAGACTGGCAGGCTTGTCCCCACTCTTTTTCAATATGTTCCAACTAGAAATTTGGGTTTGAGTCAGAACTGCAATTCCTTGTGGTCTTGTATGTGATGACTAATTCTCTCTGGTCCTGGTTTATGGAGGTGGTAGCAGAACAATTACATCTTTTAATAAGTTTCTACAAAAGAAAACCTGATAGCAAATTAATTTGTTATTTTCTGTTCTAAGCAATGAATTGATAATATAAAGGCATTTAAATCCACAGTAGTTCTGTGTGAGTAGAGTCTCTCTCTGCTTATCCAACATCTAAAAACTTTCCATTTGCAGAATTTTCCTGCCTCATTCTATCTGTGAAGAAATCTGATGCTGGAAGTTTGATCTGAAAGGTTTAGCAAAAAACATGCATGCTAATGTTTTTATTTGTGCAGCATGGCAGGTCCAAAGAGTCCCTGAGATTGTTAACCTGGAAGTAGATGATCAGGTGTGCTGGGCTTGTGGATACGTGGCAGTGATCTAAGTGTGTTCATGAGCTTTTATTGTTGGGGAATCAACAGTCTTGGGTCAGAAAGAAGTCCTCTTGGTCCAAAAGGGAGCAGCAAATGTGGAAAGGGGATGGCAAGGAAGTGCATATTATCATTTGTCAAAACTGACATGAGATGGCACGGTTTACACGTTCTATTGCATGAGGCTGTATTTGCTATAGTCCAAAAAGATTTGTGTGGTTGGTTTTTTTGTCATTTTGGGTTTTTTGTTTGTTTGCTTGCTTTTGATTGTTTTGTTTTGGGGTTTTTTGTTTGTTTCTTTTCCAGAATTTTTCTGTGCTTTGGAATTCACTTTGAATGACCTGCTTCTTAAAAAGGATAGATTTTTGCTGATAGATTGTTTCAGCCAAAATTCTCAATGCATGTGCAAATAATCTATTAAGTTTCACAGTGCAGTTGTGAAAAAGGATTATACTGTTCTTGTACTTAACAGGTTAGAGAAGTCAGTCAGAAAGGGGAGTCCAGGCTGACAGGCAGGAGTTTCACTAGCAGCACTGAAGAATATAATATTGCACTGGTGTTTCATTTTTCATCTGATATTTACTGTTCTGAACCTTGCTTGAGGCTTCCAAAAATTTACTAAGGAAAATTACACGTGAAATAACAGTAGTCAGTGAAGGGAGAACTCCTTGTACGTCAGCACAGTGGAAACAGCCATTTTGATGCCTCCCCTAAACATCAGCTTTGCCAGGTGTCTATGAGGATTATGTACTGAATATGTGCGTGAACATAAATATTTTGATCAAATTAACGATGCTACCTAATATTTCGGTAGTTCTTTCTGCATTGCGAAGAAGAGCGATGTTCTCCTTGTTCTGTGTTAAGAACAGCTCAGGTTTGTGACACAACCTAATCTTCTTGACAGTTTCATTAAAAATAGGGGCAAATCAAAGTAGCATCTCTTCCCCCATAGTTACTTAAATGGAAATAGCAAATGTGAAATTTGTGGGTGTTGGTATTGGAACTAAAGCTGCCCTTCCATGTGTTTGATGGGAAACCCATTTTCTGCCAATTCTGAAAGTTCCTCCTCAAGATGAAAGGGGCCTTTTTACCCACTGACTGTATTCCAAGGCTCATAATGAATATTGGATAGTTCGTTTGTGAAGGAACAATTCATTAGTAAATAACTATATACAGTGACCTGCAGTATTGCTAGCAGGATTTTGTTTGCAGCAGCACCACAGCAGCTTTGGGCTGCATACAATGCATCTTGGCCAGTTTTAGAAAACACTTGTGAAAAGAGGTTTGTTTTAAGCCATATCATGCTGTGAACTAATAAGGAAACTGGTCCGTGGCTGAGAGGGGGAGCAGGAGCAAGCAGGAGGGGAGAGGAGGTGCATGGAGGCAGCAGCTGCTGAATTCTCTGCAGCTCTCCAGGTGTGTTGGTGTGAAGGAGGCCCTGCACTGGGAGTCTGCACCCTGGCTTCTGCATGAGAGCCTCCTTCCTTGGCCTCTCTGGCAGAATCCAGTTGCTTTTGGGGGATGTTTAAACATCAGAATTGCTGAGAGGTGCAAAGTGGAGTTCAGGCAGGAGGGTGGGAGTTGCTTCATGGTGGAGCATGCAGAAGAGAGGAGTGGAAAGGTGGTGGGTTGGGAAGGATAAAGGGGGAGAAGGGGGGCACAGTCTCTAAAGAGATCTTGTTTTCCCATTAAGAGACTGAAGGATGGCACATTTTCATTTAGGTGGCTAGATTAGGCCATAACTCACCCAGCTTTTTGTACAGGTTTCCCACTCATACCAGTGGCAGATCGCTAGTGCATCAAAGTAGTCCTAAAAGAACCCTGTCTCAAATTCAGATATCTAGCCATTGAATTTGACATCCTTATCCAGGTATTACCCATGGGTTCATCTTGTCCCTTCATCCTGAGGAGAAAGCTGTCGCTGTGGTTTATACTGGAGCAACATCAGTTTCTTTGTTACTAAAGGCAAATCTCAGAGAGAGTTTTTGAGCCTGTGTAGCATGTGGACTTCAGTGGGGGAGTAAGCAGCTGTTCACAAACTGTTTCTTGATTGACTGCTTCTGGAATTACTTGTGTTCTGTAGTCATGTGTGTTGTGCATGTTACAAGTGCCCCTCTTAGTTGATTCTGTGGGGAGCTATTGACAATAGACGTCCTACTGTGTTTGCTCTAAGCCATAGTTATTAGCATATTTTTATTTTTAAATGCATCGCTCTTTTGCATTATCTAGTTCTGAAGCTGTCATGCTGATCTAAACATGACAGGTTATTAATTAAGTATTTATAATTTGATTGGTATAAGATGCAGAAAAAGACAGACCTCGTGCTCTATGGAAATTGCAGATTCTTTGTAAATTGAGGCTATTGCTGGGCAGAAGAAAAGAGTATATTCAGAAAGTGCTTAGATAACAAACTAAGAAACTTCTAATTGCCTCTTCCCATTACCCCAGTTGCATATCTTGTCCTGAATGATCTCACATTTATATATCTGGGCTGTGAAATGTTGTGGTTTTTTGTGTTGTGGGGTTTTTTTTGTTTTGTTTTGTTTTTTGGGGGGGGGTGTTTGTTTGGTTTTGTTTTTTTTTTTTTTAATCTCATGTTTAAACTGGGGAAAGCTTTCAATTAAAACTTTCACTGCGCGTACTTAAATGGATAAGCAATTGAAGATCCTCTTTTTTCTGAGATTCACTCTGGGTGTCTTTCTTACTATCAGGTTTCAGTTAGTGATATGGATGACACCACCAGTTCAGATGTGATAGGGGAGTTCACTAGCATTGCTGCAAAGCTGTCAGAAGCAGGAGATGAGATGGTGAGCAGCTGCCATTCTCCCTAATGCAGTATGCTTGCCCATTGCTTGCTCTCTCTTCCCTTTCAGGTACAGTGTGCGGATCATGACAGTGATGGGTCGCATGACTTGATAGGCACTTTTGAAACTAACCTGACTCAGCTGCAGAAAGCAGGTGATGGCACTCCGGTGAGCTTTCTCAATCCCCTGCTAACTTAGTCCCTAATTCAGTCTTTCACAAACCCTTTTTAATATTGACCTCAGAGATATATTTTTAGTTGTTGCATCCGAAAGTGATTTTTTTCTGTCTGTATCTTTGTACTACTAAGCCAACATCTGGGAAAAATAAAACCTGGTGTGGGAATTATATTGCTCTGTTTTCCTTGGACACTGTTACCATTCCTATTCCTAAAGACATCCTTGAGCCTGTTGTCTGCTAGCCGCCAGCCACTTCTCCCAGCAGTTCAGCTTGCTTTTGTCTCTGCTGAGTCAAGTGGAAATAAAAGGGCTTGTTCATGCTTCAACAGACGAGTCCAGAGGTAGGGCTTGTCTCAGATAACATTTGTGCTTGAGCTGGTCCCTCTCATGAGCACCCTGGTCGCCTTTCTAGCTAACAGAGAAGCAGCGCTTCCAAGGGGCATTCTTCTTACAGACACGGAATTGTATAGGTTGGAAAAGATCTTGAAGATCATCGAGTCCAACTGTGAACCTAACACTGCCAGTTCACCACTAAACCATGGCCCTAAGCACCACATCCAAATGTCTTTTAAATACCTCCAGGGATGGTGACTCAACCACTTTCCTGGGCAGCCTGTTCTAATGCCTAACAACCCTTTCAGTGATGTAGTATTTCCTGATATGCAATCTAAACCTCCCCTGGCACAGCTTTAAGCCATTTCCTCACATCCTGTCGCTAGTAACTTGGGAGAAGAGACCAACACCCACCTCACTACAACCCCCTTTCAGGTAGTTGTAGAGAGCAATAAGGTCTCCACTCAGCCTCCTCTTCTCCAGACTAAACACCCCCAGCTCCCTCAGCCACTCCTCATAAGACTTGTTCTCCAGACCATTTACCAACTTCATTGCCCTTCTCTGGACACGCTCCAGCACCTCAATGTCCTTCTTGTAGTGAGGGGCCCAAAACTGCACACAGAATTCAAGGTGCGGCCCCACTGGTGCCAAGTACAGGGGCACGATCACTTCCCTACTCCTGCTGGCCACGCTATTCCTGATACAAGCCAGGATGCTGTTGGCCTTCTTCGCCACCTGGGCACACTGCTGGCTCATGTTCAGCCGGGTGTCAACCAGCACCCCCAGGTCCTTCTTTGCCAGGCAGCTTTCCAGCCACCCTTCTCCAAGCCTGTAGCGTTGCATGGGGTTGGTGTGACTGAAGTGCAGGACCCAGCACTTGGCGTTGTTGAACCCCATAAAGCTGGCCTTGGCCCATCGATCCAGCCTGTCTAGATCCCTCTGCAGAGCCTTCCTTCTCTTAAGCAGATCAACACTCCCGCCCAACTTGGTGTCATCTGCAACTTTACTGAGGGTGCAGTCGATCCCCTCATCCAGATCATTGATAAAGATACTAAAGAGAACTGGCCCCAACACTGAGCCCTGGGGGACACCACTTGTGACCAGCCGCCCACTGGATTTAACTCCATTCACCACGACTCTTTGGGCCCAGCCATCCAGCCAGTTTTTACCCAGCGAAGAGTACACCTGTCCAAGCCATGAGCAGCCAGTTTTTCCAGGAGAATGCTGTGGGAAACGGTGTCAAAGGCTTGACTAAAGTCTAGGTAGACAACATCCCAGGCTTTCCCTCATCTACTAAGCAGGTCAGCTTGTCATAGAAAGAGATCAGGTTAAGCAGGAACTGCCTTTCCTAAACCCATGCTGACTGGGTCTGATCACTTGGTTATCCTGTACGTGCTGTGTGATGGCACTCAAGATGATCTGCTCCATAACCTTCCCCAGCACCGAGGTCAGGCTGACAGGACTGTATTTCCCTAGATCTTCCTTCTGGCCCTTCTTGTAGATGGGCATCACATTTGCTAATCTCCAGGCAGGTTGGACCTCCCTAGTTAGCCAGGACTGCTGATAAATGATGGAAAGCAGCTTGGTGAGCACTTTTGCCAGCTCCTTCAGTACTTTCGGGTGGATCTCATCCAGCCCCATAGACTTCTGTGTGTCTAGGTGGTGTAGGAGGTCACTAACCATTTCCCCTTGGATTATGGGGGCTCTACTCCACTCCCCGTCCCTGTCTTCCAGCTCAGGGGGCTGGGTACCCAGAGAACAACTGGTCTTACTATTAAAAACTGAGGCAAAGAAGGCATTAAGTACCTCAGCCTTTTCCTCATCCTTTGTCATTGTTTCTTCCCACATCTAATAAAGGCTGGAGATTCTCCTTAGCCCTCCTTTTGCTGATAATGTATTTATAGAAGTATTTTTTATTGTCTTTTACGGCAGTAGCCAGATTAAGCTCTAGCTGCCTTGTCTTGGGCATCCAGTTTAGAAGTTGAATCATTTGCTGGTGCTGCCAGTTTCTCTCTGTTGTCTGCAGTGAAAACCTGAACTCTCTTTCTCATGGAGATAGATATCTAGATGGATATCTAGATATCACACATGAATCCACACACAGGACGTAGCCTAGGACTGCTTCCATTTGCCAGCTAACTTGATTTCTGTGGTTGTAATCCTAAAGCTGATGGAAGATTCTTGCCTCTTTCCCTAGCCCATGTGAAATCAGAACTAATGCGAGTGAAACAAAACAGTGAAACACTGCCATTGGGAGCCTGCGACCTAGGCTTTTCGGCCTCCCCCACCCCGAGATTTTGCCTCCTCATCTTCTGTTTGAGTGCATTCCCTTCCCTTAACTGAAAAAGAACCTGATTATGTTAAGAGAAAAGCTTGTATTTGTGATCAACTTTTTTTTTTTCCTCTGATAAAATGACACTGTTCCATGATTACATACAGAATAACAGTTATGTTGTTGAGGAGAAGGGCTTTTATGAGGTCTTTCCTTGTGTTTTGTCCAGTGCTGGTAGGAGAAGCATCGCACTTAACTTGCCAGATAGAAGCCAAAGTAGTTGCATACTTTTTTAAAAATAAGTTTCAGAATTCTGCTAGATATTTGGGTAACTCTGAAATTGTATGATGTCTGACACCATTCTGTTTCAATAATTTGCCCTGCTGGAAATGCAGATATTTTGGAACTTGCTTCTTGTATGCCTGCTTTCTGTAGGTGGAATTTGAATGCATTCATCCTGAGAAAAAACGAAAGAAAAAGAGCTACAAAAACTCTGGTATTATTAGGATAAAATCCTGCAAGGTAGGAAGATTTTTGTTGTTTTTTGACTTTTTTATTTTCTGATTGTAATGAAATCTGTTCTTATGGGGAGGAGGTGTAACACTGTCTGTCTGTTCCTCCAGATTGAGACAGAATATTCGTTTCTGGACTACGTCATGGGAGGCTGCCAGATTAACTTTACAGTGAGTTGTTTCCCCACTGCACATCTTGGTAGATGACAGGACAAAGCAATGAATTTATGATTAGTACTTCTATTTGCAGTGTGAATGACTGCAAATGCAGTGTGAATTTGCAGTGGTGAAGACTGGAAAAAACACATGATATTATATTTTTACTTTTTGTGATCAAGTAGCAACTTTAATGGAACTAGGGTTTCTTAAACTTCTTTTGAGAAATCGGTTCAGTCTATCAGTGGAAAGCATTACTATTTCTTAAACATGCACGTACCCCAGTGGGAAAAGGTATGCTGGCTTGTTTGCCTGTCCCTGTATAGGGCTGCCTGTGTGCCTGGGAGGAAGGGAGCTGTGTGGGCCTGGTCTAACCCTCTGTTTCTGGGTATGGTTAGTTCTTCTCATTTGCTTATGGTGATGCATCAGTGACTTGCTGTCATCATCTTGACTGATTAGGTGGGTGTAGACTTCACCGGCTCCAATGGAGATCCCAGGTCACCAGATTCTCTTCACTACATCAGCCCAGACGGGATAAATGAGTACCTGATTGCCATCTGGAGTGTGGGAAGTGTAGTCCAGGATTATGACACGTATGTCATGATCTTAACTGATCTAGCCACTGCATCAAAAATGTGTCACAGCGGCTGTCAGTGATCAAGGCTGATAGCTTGTTCCAGAGCTGTAATGTTTGAATGACTGAGGTGCTACCTTTCCTCGGGAGATTCCTTCAGGAGCTGCTACCGCTTCCTCCTGCTTCTGTCATTGACAGGGAGGACAGTGGCAGCCCTTCATAATTTGGCACATTTGCTTGATTTGTCCCTCCAAGTCTGCCCTTTTATGGCCCTGGGTTACTCTGTAATGCTGCTTTACCTGGTCACTAATCCCTTGTTGCTGATGATGCATTTCAAACATGAATGCCCTGTTTGATTCAATGGAAACATGTTTGTCAGCTCTGTCCTTTAGCTAGGCTGTGGTTGGGTTGGCTTTGCTCTTGCTACTGGGAAATCTGAGAGTCCTATGGGGTGCTGCACTGAAAGAAATTCTGAAACTGTCAAGCCCAAGCCTGCAACCCTTGGGTAACTGGTGGCTGGCCAGGGGGAGCTATATGGGGTACCCATTCCTTGGGGCAGGAATTGAACCTTGGTCTCCAGCTGCTTTCTGGGAGTAAAATGGAATAGTGAGTTATTAAAGAATTGCTCTTTCTCATTTCTTGTTGTTGCCCTTTCTCTCCAGGGACAAGCTGTTTCCTGCATTTGGGTTTGGAGCTCAGATTCCTCCTAGCTGGCAGGTAGGGCCTTCACAATGCTGGGCAGTTGCTCTGTCCATGCCTGCATTCCCTAACTATTTGTCATGTTCCCTTTCCTAGGTATCTCATGAGTTTGCTTTGAACTTCAACCCCAGCAACCCTTACTGTCAAGGTGAGGATGCCTCTTTGTTAATATCTCACTGAGAGGGACAGGTGTTTGAAGTGTTGTATTTCTTTCATAACTGGTGAAAAACAGATGGAGCACCAAGGTGTGCAGTAAACTAGATTTACACTCGCCTGGATGCTGACCAGAATGGGTGTGTGTTGATGCAGACTTCTGTGTGGTCTGTGTAAGCTCCAGTGAAGGGGTCTAGATTTAATTTGATTGTTAGTCTGTGCTGAAACTTTTGTTGCTGCAGCTTGGTTACTTCTGGTATGTTATAGGTGGTAGTGGATTCAGATCAGCAATGTGCCTGTGCTAGTCATGTTTCCAAAGCGACCATCTGCTAAGGCTGTTAGAGATCGTGGTTATTTCATCAGGAATGTGTATATGCTTGAATGTTATCTTTTAAAGAGTTGTCTTAAAAGCTTATTTTCTTTATAGCCACCTTCTTTAGTGGAGGTTGTTTCAGCTGTTTTTAATGGCTGCTCTCTAAGCTGGATTATGACCTTTTAGGACTAAGAACTCTCTCAGCATGCAGCGACACAGAATTGTTCTTGAACAAGCATTTTTAACTCAATTCAGTTTTTCTCTCTGGTGTAAAGCCAACAAAAAATTGAATCTGAGATTCAGTGTTAAAATGCAAGCATTTCCTTGGTCAGTTTAGCATTTTCTGCCTTATTGGGATGTGTGTCTTTGACCTTTAAGGGTCCCTGTGCAGTAGTTTTGAGAGTTACCGCACTAAAACCTGCATGGTGGACAATGCAAGCAGCGGTGTCAAATGAAGCTACATTGATAGAAGCCAGGAATAGGCCAATTTAGATGGATCCACAGGAGAATATGCACCATTTAAAATCAGACTTCAAAAAAAAAAAAAATTTTTTTTTCTTGATTTTATTTAGTTAATCTGAGAAAAGCTTCTTGCACAGGAAAAACCTTAAGGATTGCTATTTTTGTTATGGAAATGTTTGAATCCTGAATCAGGGATCATTGTCTAACCTTCATGCAAGGAAAATACTTGCTGTTCTAGAGAGCTTCTGACCTTGCTGTCTAATTAGACTGTAAGCAATTAAACAAGAGGTGGATGAGAAGGTAGAAAGAGCAAGGTAAATGTAGTCATCAGCATGACTTCACCAGATTACTTTTCCCACAATTTCCATGAGCTTTGTGATGTTAGAGGCACAAAGAGTAATGTGAAGAATGTAGAATGGGTGAGAAATCTGCAAATCCTGTCTCTGCAGATGTCTGCTGGTTTCAGCCCCGTGCTTTGTGTGTTTGCTGTTATCCTGCTGCTTGTTTGTCCTTTAGGAGTTCACAGCTGTGTAAGAGTTATTACCCTTTTGCCGTACTATTTAGTAACGTTATAAAAAAATTACTGGAGAATTTGTGAAGCTCTTGTGGCAGCTTGCCTTCCTTGTGTTACAGGGATCCAAGGAATAGTGGATGCCTACCGCCAGATCCTTCCTCAGATCCGACTCTATGGGCCAACCAATTTCTCTCCTATTATAAACCACGTGGCAAGGTTTGCAGCACACTCGGCACAACAAGGAACTGCTTCAGTGAGTGCATGTCCTTTCCTGGGGATCTGCGTTGGGTTGATGCTCCCATTTTCCAGGTTCATGATGGCATAGAATGGAATGGTAAAGTGATGTTGTCTTCCTTCCTTAGGATCCCAAGTTTGGTCCTCTCCTACCACCTACAGAGAGGCTGTTGGTACTCTTTTGGTACATACTGATATGAAGCTCTACTTGGTAGACATTGATATTAGTTTCCTTTGCTCAAGCGGTATTTATTTCTCCTTTTCACAGTTTGCTGATGTTGTACTTACTGTTGAAGTATACAGGGGTGCTGTGTTGACTTTTAGACCAGTTGCACTCTGTCAACAGTTGCCTCGCTCTAACCTCTCTTGCCAAGTTCCATCACCTATAGGGAATGTGTGCAGTTAGAAGGGCTCTGTATATTTTATCGCAAACAATTTTGTGCTCAAGAGTATACACAAAAACAACTTCCAAGAAAAATACCAGAGGGCTCAACTATCTGTCCCACCATGGTGGCATGCAGAATCAGGATATCTAGAGGGCCAGATCAACAAAGGAGCCTGAGAACTGTTAAATCAGTACGCTAATTGCATTGCAGAGCATCCATGCTACCATACAGTTGTGTTGCATGTCTCATATGTGTGGTTGTGTGGCTGCTGTTAAAATTCAACTCTGTTTCTTTAAACTTCATTCCTTTTGCTTAAGGACGAAGGACTCTCATATCCTGATAGATTTAACTGATTCCATTTTGACAGACCAATCAGAAGGAATTTTGACGTACACTCTTGATATTTGCTTTATGGTCTAGCTGTGTCAGTATTTTTGGTTCTACTTATGTTTGTGTGTATGTTGAATACATTTCCCACACTGTGAGGTGCTTGGTCCAGGAAGATCCATTTCTTACATTTCTGAGGGTATTTTTTTAGCCTTCCCAACACTTGGGGGAATCTTATTTCTCTTTATATGTTAAATATCTCTTCTTTTTCTTACAGATTAAAAACTAGCTATTTAAATAAAGAATCTGTCAGTAGTGGAGTACAACCATAGTAACCGTTGTGTTAACTGGATTTTGGAATTGGAAATTCAGTTTTCTTTTCATTGAGTGTGTCTCATTTTTTGTTTTCATTTTAAGTCTGTAGATAGCTGCTATAAAACAGTGGTTGCTCATTTCAGAACCAGGTACTAAACCTTAGCCTCTGGAAAAAGAAGGAAATGTTCAACACTTTACCATGCTAATGTGTTGGTTTGAGGTATTTTTTTCTTTCTAGAAAAGCTCCTGTGTTCTTCCCCTCTTGTTATCTCTAGAGTGTCTTTGTGTCATGGCATTTGTCACTGCCATATTTTGAGATTTCTAATACTTATAATTTAAATTATTGGTAACTAAAAAAGAAGGCTTTTTGAGTTACATTCCAGCGATATTAAACTTTAGCCTTTTTTGAGATATCAGTGAGTAAAGCAGCATCCATCAGTGATTTCTGTATGCAGCTTTGTTCATTTAGGAGTACTTTGCTCATCTCTAGTACTTTCTGCCAATTGATGTAATTGTTCTTTATCAATTGAATTTAAACCTCTGTCTTCTTTGTAGTACAGAGGAAATCTGAAGTGCACAATGAAAGGTGTTATGCATACGAAAAAATGGGAATAAACATAAGTTTCTTTAATGTTCTGGCTTTGTCTTACCACAGAATCATCTGATTTCTTTCTTAGAGTAAGAAATTGCTCCATTTGTCTTCAGTTATGTGAGCTTTGGTGTTGATCTCCCTAACTGGATGCTTTCTAATGTTTTTCAGCAATATTTTATCTTGCTGATCATAACAGATGGAGAGATCACTGATCTGGACCAAACTAGGCAAGCGATTGTTAATGCCTCTAAGCTGCCGATGTCCATCATTATTGTTGGAGTTGGTGAAGCTGATTTCAAAGCAATGGAGTTCCTTGACGGAGACAACGGTGTCCTGAAGTCCCTGACGGGAGAGCCAGCTGCACGAGACATTGTCCAGTTTGTGCCTTTCCGACAGTTCAAAAATGTAAGTTGCCTTTAACTTCAGAAGAGTCCTGCTGCCAGTATATATGCAGTTCTTACATCTAAAAAATGAGCATGGGTCTAGACAAGGCAGCAAGGTGCATGCTCAAAGTGCTGTCCAAGCTGTTTGTTCCCAGTGAGAGTTGAGATGTTTGCTTTTGTGTTCAAAACTGTGTGCCTTGTAACAGCTCTCTTGCAGCTTTTCCTAAAGAGCTCTCATCATATCATTGATTCAGTATAGTATCTCTTGGCTATTGCAGAGTTAAAGGAGTAAAGGAGTTGTTTTCTCTCCTGAGATGCAAACATTTAGGCAAAGAGATCATACTGTCAGTCTCTGATGTTGAGACTCATGAGTGATTTAAGCTGAGATAAGTCTTCCCTGCTGTTGAAAGCAGTCCTTTCATTCCCGAGCTCCTCTCTACTTCCACTGTTGGCACTAGCATTCATGCATACTGCACAGTGAATTGGGTTGAAGAGTGGAGTCAAATGAAAACCCAAAATAAGAGAAACTGCTAGTGGCTGGGGCAGTTGCCCACCCAGATCAGGGCCATATAAAGGCTGTATGAGCCTAGGCTTGAGCTGGGAGCAGTGCAGGGGTGGGAACAAGTGCTTTTCATCAGCAGTGCTCGCTGAGACTGACTGGAAGTGCTCCTAAAAGTGCATCAAGGAACACTTGAAACAGGGCATGAGATGTGGCAGGTGGGGGGCTGCACTCTGAATTCTGTAAGAGAGTTTGTCACCAGGCTGATAAATCCTTTCTCTGCAGTATTTCTGATTTATTCTCTCTGTTCTCCTGGCAGGCTCCCCGGGAAGCTCTTTCCCAGATGGTTCTGGCTGAAGTGCCTAAGCAGCTGGTGTCATACTACAAATGGCAGGGATGGCCGCCTGTGAAACCACCGGAAACAAAGAAGATGTAGATTGCAGCCTGACCCTGGCCACCTGTATCACTGGGGTGAAGAGAGCTGTCTGCACCCACGCTCTCCCTTGCACACTGTGGGTGCTCGGTGCCTAGAGGCTGTACCATTCACACTAATTCTTTTACCTGCTTGTGCTCTGTATCTTTGACCTGTCCTGTTCCTAACTGGAAGAAATGTAACTACAGAAGAACCACAACTGCTGGCAGTTTTTGTCACAGAAAAATAGACCTTGTTGGTTTTCCACCTTGCAGCAGTGACACATCATACCACGCATCATTGCTTGACATGGCCCATCCACTGCTTGGTATCAGTGTGGGCATGTGCACTGAGCTGCTCACGCAGCACTGCTTCAATGCTGAATTTGGTAGGAGAAGTATTGCAGTTGTGTTTACTGTAATGATACGTATCATGTGTTCCTTGATTGATAGGTTTTTTTTCTTCTATCAAGCTGCCTTGGGAATGGGGACCCTCCTGTACTGGTTGGTACCAAAGTCTGTTGGTTGGATGCCTGAGGTAGTTCCTGTTGTGCCTTTCTAAAGTGCCAGTATATTTTTATATGTAGAGGTTTATTTTTAAATTTCAGTGACCATACCTTGCAATCTTTTTTTTTTTCTATCACATTTTTCTATTAGCAAAAATTGCTTCTGTGATGGCCCCTTGCTTGGAGTCATTGTTGAAATTTAAGAACACTGCACTTTGCTTTTTCGTGGGGGGATTAATGAGGATTAATCATTAATTAATCAGGGGTGGGATTAATGAGTCACATTAATGTGGGAAACATTGAAATAAAGATGCTTTGAGTGATTTCTTTGTGTCACAGAAGTTACAAAATGAAGAAGTAACTATCTGCGGAACTCAGAAGTGCTTCCTTGTCCTCAGAAGTGTGAAGTGTGTATTATGTGGTCTGGGGACTGTAGAACAGGCACGTGATAGCAAAGCACAATTGTTTTGAGAGACAGGAGTTGATAGTTCATTTCAAAATAGAGATAAAGAATCTTGGGCTTGTCATTGCACTACAAGCGGTCATCACTTTCAGTTTCATAAATAAATAATATGCTTTGATTTACACAACATGTCTGGACTCTTATTACCTTTCTGGGCTTTTCCTTTTGTTTTCCAGCAATGTGATGTTTCGGTTTATGGAAGGTCTTTGCTATAGTACTAGTCTGTTGGTGATTCAGCATCTGAGTTAGCCTAGGTTGAGTGTGATCAGCTGCAAAAGCAGAGCCAGTTGTCCATCATCATTAGTTTTGTTACCTGCTAATCACTGAGACTGCTGAATGTATATCCTGCAGCCCTGTCCTGCAGTAAGATGAGCTGTTTCTTTACTGCGAAATTATGAAAGAACTTGTCTGTTCTACCAGATAAACCAGGAAATGGTGAGAATACATTGGAAGACTGTCCTGGTGATTCAAGCTATGAAACTGGTAGGTTACAAACCTGTGTGAAAGCAGAACCTGGGTTTGAATCCACATCCTCAACTAGACTGGTCATTCTGGATGGTATCTGCCACCAAACTAGTACGTAGCTTGCGTTTGAAGGGCCGTGGGTCTAGGACCACTGCTGAGCAAAGCTGAATTTGTGCTAGTTTTTCATTCAAACCTAGTTTTGACCATGATGTGTTCTCCAGGTTCCACCGGCAGCAGACAGCTTCCTCTAGAGAAAGCTGAGCTCTCTCTCCTGAAATACTCCATCATCTAGCCTGCAGCACCCAATTTTCTTGTACTTACTTAGATTCTTGAAGGAAACCGAGCAACCTCTCTTCCTCAGTGGCTGCCTAAACTAAAATGTGTTACAAGCGTGGAAGAGAGGGAGGAAAACTGCCAAGTTTCTCTCAGAAACTGCACTGTGGTTGAGAGCATCTTTTACTCATGTTTTCAGCTGCTTACAACCTGTAGGCAGAACTCTCCTTCCCTGTATTACACGTACAAACAAATCTAAGGCTGTTTTTTGTGCATGTGTGTGGGTTGTTTGTGGGGTTTTTTTTTTCTTCTTTTTAATAAAGCGTTCTTTAAAGGATATTTATAGCAGTAGTTCTGAAGGCTCACCAATCCCTTGTTTGGACCAAGAAATACCAGTGGCCATGTGTAGTCCTTGGCTTCAGTGAATGGTTTCTTTGGCAAGACGTCAGAAGCACGTTGGATCTTTCCTTTGCTCCAGCCTTGAGGGGCAGAAGTTGAGCTCTGAAACAGCAGATTGTGTAGTGGGAAATCTATTTCACCTCTCCTTTTTAAACCTCTGCCAGTTCCCACTCAAAAGGAAGAGAGTGAATCCTCTGTCTCTCTGCACTGGCTATGAGGAGTGGAGTCACTGTTCTGCAGCTAGCTGAGGTGTTTCCAGGTGCTGGACTCATTGATGGTAGGAGAGACCTTCCTTCTTTTGGGGAGGAAGAGGCCAAGATGTGGTAAAGGCAGGTCTGAGGAAGTTCTTCCCCCTGTGGGACCAGAGGAGAATTAGGAGGGCGTGCTGTTTACCCGCAGGTAGGTGGCTGAAATGTGAACAAGCAAAGGGACATGTGTCCCGTGGTTGTCACTTGAGAACAAGAGCTGCATGGGTGTGGGCCCAGGTGAAAAGCCATGGGAGGGTCAAGCTTGGAGGCTGCTGAATTGGGATGGCAGTTTTGCCTGTATTCTCTCATTCTTGACTCTCCAGGGTTCCTGGTTTTAGAGGCAGTGACGATTGCTGCTGGGCGCTTTGGTGAGAGGCTGGGAGGTGTGTCTCCTGCCTTGTGCCACCCTGGATGTAGCTGGAATGCAGATTTATGACATGGTTGTCACTTTAGGTAGATGAGATCTCAGGTTCGAGCTCAGGTTTTCTTTCTCAGGAGAATGTGCTGTTCTCACCCAGTGCTGGTGCGCACTCTCCCCATATTAACTCTTTCACTTTATCTCTATGGTAAGCATGGGGAACACCCCAGAAGTCTCTTTACCCTGGCCTTGGCTGAGATTGAGCAAGCACTCTTGTACTTGCATACAACCAAAGGTATTTCAGCCTTGGGGCTTTGTATAAATCAAGGGAGGGCTTCTCTTGCTTCTAGGACACCTGGCAATAAATACCAGTGACATTTCATGCCAACCTATGCTATGCTACCCAACAGAGCTCTTTCCTCTATGGGATATAATGCTCCTTCCCCCTTTGCCAGACAGCTTGTTAGGCTAAGGGCCCTATGTGGGGTCTAAAATGTTTGGTTCCCCCAGGGACTGTTTCACCAAAACTGAGGCACTGTCTTCAGGTGAATGCAGGTGATGGGACCAGTCCAAGTGTTTGAGGAAGCCACACAAACTCCACTGGGAGATGATGGCTTTTGATCAGCTTTGAGCAAATACGGGATCTACCCATCAGCGGCACACTTTAGTGGTCTGAATGTCACAGTAAACAGCCTAAATCGCACCCCTTGCCCCTCTCCAGCCATGACTGGGTGTGGGGTCAGCGTGCTGAGCTTTCTGTGCTGCCCTGAACTAATCGGCTCCCTCATTTGGGTTCATAAAAGTGGTGCCTAATGCTGCCAGCCTGCTAGGTTTTGTTGCTGCATCGTGAAGTGGCATCCTGCCCACGGCGGCTTGTTTCTCCCAGTGCTGCTTCCCTGGCGCTCCAGGAAGCTCTTGTGTAAGAGAGAGATAAAGGGAATAACTGCAGGGCTTGCTTCAAAGCAGCCTGGCATTGCACAGGCATGATTCACTCCTTGGTGTTTGTGGAGCTGGACTAGCCACCCTGGCCTGCTGCAGGGAGCCCTGTATGGCGTGCGTGGATGCAGGTTTTTGGTGCTGGGTGCTGAGTGGGAGAGCCAGACCCCCAGGGGGAAGAAATGCTTTCCAAATCCTGCTGAGCTCATGGTTGTACAATTGCTTTAATCTGGCCTAAATCTGTGCTCCAGAAGGGCTCCAGCATCTCTCATTTACCAGGTGAGATGAGCTGGTTCAGGCCAAGCCAGTGGGTGCAGCTGTGAGCACAGCCCGGCATGATGTGCCCCAGGTCTCCCTCCCTGCTGCCAGCCCCTGCAGAGCAGCTGGAGCTCCTACCCCACCGTCTGTGGATTTCAATGCTTGTCGCTATCCTGCAGAGAGCTGGCACGTGGGCTGCAGCCTCTGTCCCCAGGAAGTGCTCTGGCGTCCCACCTAAGCCAGCTTAGCTCCTCTGGTCCCTTGTGTTAGCGTGCTCCTGTGCAGGATAGGTGGGAGGTGACGGGGGCTGCCAGGCACATGCTGGTGCCAGCGCAGGGTCCTTGTGTCAGGGGAGCCCAACCCTCCTAATCAGAGGGCTGCGGGGGCCAGCCCGGCCGGCCTCCCTTCCCCACCCTCCCTCTGTTTGCTTTGGAAGGTTTTAACTACAGAAGCTGTGATTTTGTGCTGGAGAAGCCTCAGGGCTGGGAGAAAGCAGAGCTGGGTTCCTGTCCTCGCCGCCGTGCTCAGGCCGGACTCCTCTGGAAGCCCCTGTCCCCCGGGGCGTCAGGCTTGCCCTGAAGCTTGGCCGTGTGATGGCCTCCGCTGGGGCATTTCTCCTTCTCCTTCCCCTCCCGCCGCTGCGCTCCCCGGCCCCGGCGGGCCTGCGCCGCGGTGCCGCCACAGGGTGCGAGGGGACGGCGCCACCGGGCCGGGGCCGCCGCAGGGCCCGGGGCGGGCATCTGCGAGGCGCCTCCCCGAGCCCCCGCGGCCGAGCGCTCCCCTCTGCCCGGCCAGGCCGCGGCCCCGGGGGGCGCGGGCCGCTCACACCGCGGGGGCCACCCCCTGCCCACAGCCAGCCCGCGGCCCCGGGGCTTAGGAAGGCGGGGCGGCCGGGGCTGCTCCCCCGCGTCCTGCCCTTCGGCGGGGGCCGCCGGGCCCGTGGGGCGCCGGGGCGGGGAGCGGGCGGCCGAACCGGCCGGGCGAGTCGGGGCTGAGTCAGGCCGGGCGGAGCGGGGCCGAGCGGGGCAGCGCCGTCCGCCACCGGCTCCATGGCGCTCAGCGTCGGCGTCCGGCGCCTCTCCCGCCTGCCGGGCCGCGGCGAGCGGCAGGTGCAGCTCAGCTTCCGAGGTGGGCCCCGGCCGCG
Source organism: Morus bassanus (assembly GCA_031468815.1). Classification (NCBI taxonomy): domain Eukaryota; kingdom Metazoa; phylum Chordata; class Aves; order Suliformes; family Sulidae; genus Morus; species Morus bassanus. The sequence goes on along the minus strand of CM062575.1, from coordinate 25,129,944 downwards.
CCGGGCGGGACGGGCCTGCCCTCCCCGCGGCGGCCGGGCCGGGCCGGGCCGGGCCGCGCTGCCCCGCCGGCGCCTCATGCCTCCCCTCTCCCTCCCAAGGTTTCACCCAGAAGACGAGGAAGATCCGCTGCGGCCCCGAGGCCGTCGTCGGGGAGGTGAGGGCGAACCGGCGGGGGCCGTCCATGGGACACGGATGGGACGTGGCAGCGCCTCGGTCGATGCCTCGTGGGGCGGGAGCGGGTAACGGGGTGGCCGGGAAGCCTTCCTCCAAGCGCCCGTCTTCGCCGTCGTGTCCCTGAAGCCTGTGAAAGCCCGGCCGTACCGGCTGGCGGGTGGTTCCCGTCGCTCGCCTCCTCTCCCGTCCGGATGCCTCCGTGCTGCCTGGGGAAAGGAGAGAAGGGCTGGGGGGCAGGAGGGGCACTTCCCTCTTGCCAGCCGCAAGGCAGCCGGCCAGTTTGGGCGTCAGGTGAATCGCAGCCTCGGGGGCAGCTTTGCGATGGCTCCCTGCCCTGGATGATCTCGTCTCCCGAGGTAGCTCTGCACCTTCCCATGCCCCATCTCACCCCACAACCAGCACAACAGCCAGCTCAGGGACCGCAGCAGGCACCGGCGTCCTCTTCTTTCCAGGGTGATGAAGCTCTGGCTTCTTTAGCAGCTGACCTACGGCTTTGTGCTGCTGGAGGGGCTCTCATTCCCCTCCCCATCCTTCCTCTGTTCTCAGCTGCAGGGTCTGCCATAGCCAGCAGGAAAGTAACATCCTACCACAGCAGCTTTTTGTCATGCTCATTGGTTCGATCACCTCGCAGAGGACACCAACCAGCCACCAAAAATGGGGAAGCGTGGCTGGGAATGAATTGTCATCTCTTCCTGCTCTGTTTGTTTGTAGCTCTTTCGCTGGCCTCACTATGGGAAGCTCCTCATGGGAGAGATGCTATCCATTAAGGTTTACAACTGCAGCAAGGTTTTCAGTAACAGGTAGGTCCTTTGGTTGTTGGGGTGACCAGCAGCAGTGGGGGAAGAGACATGCTGGGCTTTAAATTTACTGTTGGGAGAAGAAAATATTTATTGGAAATTTGATGGAAGGAAGATGAGCAGGATACAAGTTATAGAAAAGGGATGGAGCTGGCTGTTCTGGTGGGGCAGCAGTGCTGCATATATTAAGTTAAATAAGGGGAACGATTTAGTTGTGCCAGCAGTAACAAAGACTACTTAAGGATCCAGATCAGACCCCCAGGTGGGACAAAGGTAGAATAGGGCCCTAAAAAATAGAGCTACAAGGGCAGGTCTTGCAGCAGAGTGGGAACCTGTTCTCACCCTGTAGATCCATGTGGTGACTGTGACCATGCTGCACCAAATTTCAACATGCCTATCAGTGGGGGAAAAACCCCAAGCCCATGGTAGTATGGTTTAACCTTTAAAAAAGACAGCAATTTAAATTTAAAGGATCAGCCAGAATTTAAAATGCTTATAGGTGGCACAGACACAATACTGTGAACTTAGCAGCAGTTCCAGCAGTTGTAAAACACTTCAGGGAAACCCAAGAGTAGAGGTGACAGATTGAGTAGTGGTGGTGGAGCAAGCATGGGAGCAGAGACACGTCCTTCCAGGATGTGTGAAACATGAGGATGCAGGGAAGGGTGCCAGCTCTGATAAGCAAAATGTAAGAACTAAAGGAAAATCAACAGGAACACCTTTCTAGAGGCAGCTAATAATAAAAACTTTTTCAAAGCCATCACAAGCCTGCCAGAGAGGGTGTGGAGGAAACAGATGAGTACAGCACATGCGAGACACTTAAAGCCAGAGCAGAAAATGTGGCTGAACTTTGTGTCACTGTTTACTGGATGCTTTCCTCGTGGGAGCTGGATCAGAGGAATTGTCTCTGACTGAAATGTCAATAAAAATGGCTATAGGACAAATAGATAAAACAAACAGTAATAAATCATCAGGATCTGATGGTGCTGAGCAAAGTAGTCCAACGGGAAGTGGCGGGACTGGCACTGCCAACATCTATCCACACACCTCTGCTGCTGAGTAGCAGAGTAATGGCAGGTGACAGACATTACAGTTTAAAAGCAGGTGGTTGGCGCACTGGGATGATCAAAAATAAATAGAAAGAGAGTGTGGAAGGAAAGAAGAGAAAAATTTGTTACATCGCTGTATCAATCTGTGGTCTCTGGCCTTCTGCATGTTCAACCTTTCTGTGGCAGCAGCACCGAACTAGAAAAGCTGGAGGGGAAGGGGATGAGTGGAGAGACTCCTTCCTCGGGGGTAGGAGACTAGACAGGCTCTGTGTCTCAAAGAGGGAGGTGAGAGGGGATACGAAAGATCAGCAGCTTGCAGCCGAAATGGAGGTGACAGGAATGATTCCTCCTGGCTCAGTCCTGGGTGGGCAGTGAAACGCTCCGATGGTGGTTTCCAGCAGGCAGCAGGAAGCTCTGCTTCATGTGGGGCTTAGCTCAGCTGCCAGCAGAGCTGCCACAGGGAGGTGGAGGCCAACGTACAAACAGGCTCCAGACAGCAGTAATACAAGGTGGGGTTAGGACCAGCTGAATGTGACCCTGCATGTGTTACTGCTACTTGCAGGGAGCCAGATGACCCTTCCCCAGGAAGAAACCCCTTTGGAGTAGGTGAATTTTGGCCCCGACTTGCTGCATACATCCCTGTGGCCATGGCTTTATGACCTATTTCTGTATTTCCTTGTGTGGAGCCTCTGCTTCCCTGTTTTGTCTGGGAAGAGTCATCCCAGCTCTGCTGGGTGTCCAAACACAGGCTGGCTCCTATGAAGGCCTGCTCTGCTGAAGGGGAGAGCTCCACTCGGTGGGACTGGATCTGCACAAACCTTTAACCATCAGTGACAGCTCAGTTGCAAGCAGCTGCCTGGGCATGACTGGGATGGAGGCACAATCTGCAGGGTCAGTGGGTCTCTGGTATTTTGGCTGTCAGACTTCCTGTGGAAAGCGCTGCAGCACTTTGCTGCCTTCACCGCAGCTTGGAGGGGCTGTGAGCAGGAGAGTGGAGATCCTGGTGCTCTCTTCCCCCAGGATTTAGGCACTGATGCCACGTACAGTATTGGTGCAGCTTCTGGTTTTGTTCCAGGCTTATCGGTACACTTGTCCTCAGCCTTCAGCACCTGATGACATCTGGGAGGCTGATCCTCCAGGAGGCCCTTGTTGACAGGAACCACAGAGTCACCGGTGTAAGTCGTCCGTGGGTGGCCTGGCCATCAGCAATCAGGAAGGCGTTGTGGGAAACCTTGTGTGGTGCTTCCCAGGTGGATTTGGGGCTGAGGGGGGAGTCCAAGGTGCTGTTTTGAGCCTGGGAGCACTGTGGCATTTGTGCCTTCTGTGTGCAGGGGTGCAGCCACTTCACACCCATCAAGTGGTTCGAGGAACACCCAGAAGTGCGTGGGGTGGGCTGGGGGCCCTGGAGAACTGCCGAGGGCCTGGATGAATAGAAGGAGGCTTAGTAAAACCTCCCCAGGTCTGGGCGATGGACGTAGGAGGTGGTATTTCATCTGCTTCCTGCACCACGCAGCGTGTGGATGCGGACTGCTGCAGGGTACGAAGCAGATGGGAGCTGACAGGGTGAGGCTGAAAGTGGCAGGGTGCCTTGGAACCCCCAGTGAGCTTTTGGGTTAAACACCAGTGCTGACTGGATGGCTTAATGATGGTCCGGGGCAGTGTGAGCAACTCTGACGCCTGCCTTGCCCCTCTGCTCTGCACTGTGGGTCCCGCTCCCTTCCTGCCCCAGCGCCAGGGCTCACTGGGCCCTTTGTACTGGTGGAAAATGAATATGACCCAAAAATGAACTGTTTCCTGCCAGCTAGGTGTGCAGGCACAGTTCAGCAAGTGTTGGACAACCAGGGCTTCGTGCCAGGGCTGCGGGCAGGGCTGGGAGGAGTAGAGACGGAGGCAAACAGCCCTGCAATGTGCTGCGCCCCTGTTTGCCCTTCCCATGGGCAGCCTGACTCACCCCTGTGGTGGCATGTGTGAGGCAGCTCTGTGGCCACCAGAGCATGAGCCTGAGTGGCACAGGCACAGCTTTTCTGTGTTGCTGAGCTGGCTGGATCACGGAGCAGGTCGTGGTAGAAACTGAGCATTTCCAGGATGATTTTTAGCCCAATGCAGCTCACTGCATAAATGTTCATGCCAGCAAAGGGACAGGGACTAGACCAACCCTTTGGCAGCACTCCATGCTGGCGCTGGTTTGAGGGGACTGAGCTAGGGGCACTTACACCGCTGTAAGGTCAGAGCTGCTCTGCGGCCCAACCCTTTGCCCCTGGCTGCCTCTTCCCTTGTGCTAACAGTGGCACTCATGCTGGTGGGCCACTCCAACCAAACGCCAACCGCATTTGGTTTTGCCAGGTTAGGTTTTGATTGTGCAGCCCTGGCTGCACAAGGGCTGCGGGGGACAGAAATAGGGCAGGCAAGACCGGATAGCCATCCAAGAGCAGCCTGAGACCCTCTCCCTCAGCTCAGCTGGGAAGAGACACATCCCCAAGGGAGAGAGGCTGTTTCAACCGCTGCTCCTTTAGCAAAGTGGGAACAAAGCCCTTCCTGCTATTCCAAGTCCTGTTCTTCTCTGGGACTTGAGTTATTTGCACACTTTTTTTCTTCTGGTGGTTTGAAGGGTTTTTTTCAGAGCCTCAGCTATTCACCCAGCTTTATGTCAGGCTTCTGCATCCATCCAGCCTTTGCTGCTGCCTTTCCTGGCCACTGTACTACTGCTTTCTTGGGCTGTACTTCTCTTCCCAGAAACATGTGTTTTCCAGGGACTGAGCTATGAACCCAGCTTGCACATACCCTTCAGCCTGCTGAGAAGTGACCTCCTCAATGGGTGCGATTTTGGCCTCCACTGGGAAATTCTTGTGCGTTGGTGTTGGTTTGAAATCAGGCTGGTCACCCATAGACCACATGTTTTCAGACCCGTGCTGGCTATGCTGATACCCAACATGCCCCATACTTCTCTGGCTGTCCTTCTTCATCACTAACGCTGTCGATGTCTCTTGTGTTGCAGGCTCTGGGTGTGCTTATGGCTTCTGTGGTGTTTTACATCAAGCTGTCGTGCCTGGGGATGCTCTGCCAGCTGCCTCATGCTTCCCACAGAGAGACCGCTCCAAACCCCTGCATGTTAGTTTGCTCTGCTGCAGGGTTCTCCCCACTTTCCTTGTCAAAAGTGCCTCGAGACAGCCCTCAGGAGCCTCTCTGTGGTATATTTTAGATTTGGAAACTTGAGCCAGCTTTTATTCAGTGAATCCTGGAGTTTGGGAAGCTGTAGGGGAGGGAATCTGGTGAACTCTAGCATGTTGATGGAGGCAGACAAGGAGAGTCTGGTATAAACAGGCTAAGAATGTGGGGTTGTGACCCCTTTCCTTCCCCTGCTTTCCACCAGAATCTCACTCCTTTCTTTCTTCCATGTTCCCCTTTCCCTTTCCTGTGGCATTTCTGCAGTTGTTTTGTGGCTGCCAAGCTCTCAGGCAGTTTTGTTTTCTGTTTGTAGATCTACATTGAGTTGGATTTGCGCTACCAGCCTCCACATGGCTCAGCTGGGACCTGGGCTGAAGAGGACTTTGTCTATCAGATGCAAGACAGGTACTGAAATCCTGGGAGGAGCAAATTTCCAGGCAGCTTGTACAGCCTTTGGGATGCAATCCAGCCTCATTTACTTACCACCTCTGGCCAGGCTAATGCATCTCTGCAATACAGCAGCAATAAGTGAGCAGGGCTCTTGGAAAGAAAACACCCTGTCCTTACAAAAAGCCTGTGACTGCAACAACCCAGTGCACCCTGGGAGTTCTTTCAGACTCGAGAGCATTTCTGCAACCTTCCTGGCTGATGGGAGCAAGACATCATGGTTGCAAAGTTGCAGAGAGCATGGCTTTGGATCGTAGGCATCTTGCACAGAGGTGGTGCCCAAAGCCAGGGGAGATGTGGGTGTCTGGATGGACAGGATGACAGGAAGCAGCAGGGTCTGGGGAGTGTCACTTCTGGAGTTTCAGAGGCAAAGCAGCAGGCACACAGGTTGGACAGTGGAAAAGCATCGCTTAGGAGGATGCTTGTGTCCCTGCCGGGAGCCAAGCAGGAGCACGGCTGTGGCACTGTTACTTAGATGCATCAGTGAGCAGCCGCAACAAACTTGTTTTTTCAGCACAGCATCTGTTTTTCTTACAGTTCCGAGTTAATCATCCGCAATCCTGGATTTGAGGAGCTGGAGTAAGTAGCCGTAGAGTGTATCAGCTCACCCTCCTGGGTGAAGGGGAGTGCATAACCTGCTCGTCAGGGCTGACAATGCAGCATGTGACATAGCGGTGGGATTGCAGGGCAGCTGAGGGGCCAAAAGCGAGCGAACTGGACAGGAGGGCCGCTGCGCTGGGCAGGAAGCTGGCGAAAGGCCTGGACACTGATGAGGAAGAGGAAGAGGAGGAAGAAGATTTCTACGATGTGTCTGAGATGGAAGTCTCAGGCATTGTCTTCAGCCCTGTGAAGAGGTATCCATGGCATGCTCTTCTCTCTTGCCCCTGCTTGGGCCCTGGGGTGGAAAGTGCCAGCTCATGGGGTGATTTCTGGGGGAATCCTGCATCCTTTGGTATTCTGCTTCTGCAAAATGTCAGAAACCTTCAATCTCCAATAGGCCCAAACAGGGACTCTTGGGGATTTGCTTGTTTCCAGGGCAAGGAGCCATTATTTGCCAGGGTTTCCATTGCTTCCCTTGGTGGAGGCTTGCTCAGGTCCATGTAGATGAAGAGACCTGCTTACCCGGGTTGTTATTCTGTGCAGCCGCTCCAGACTTTGCTCCGCACGGGACCTCTTTGCCACCCCAACCCCGCAGAGCTTCCAGGTACTGCAGCATTGTGTGCACATCCCTGCAGCTTCTTCTGGCCCCGCAGCTGGTCCCTCACTGCCTTGCTGTGGGCCTGGGCTTCTCCAGTTGCCACATACCCCGGTGAGGCCTCTAGCATGAAGACACCTTCTTGCTTTGTGTGGCTTCCCTGGACAAGGTGTAAGATTCCCTGAACGAACTGCATCCATGAATGCTGGCTCCAACATCAGCCAGCCCAGAGCAGAATTTCTTTTTGGGCTGTGTAGTTAGCTATGGAAGTACAGGAGAAGGGAATCAGCCTGACAGCCACATGTGCCCCTACAAAACATTGCCTGAGCCAAGCTTCGGAGGACACCCAGGCAGGGCTGATGCCTGGCAGCTTCCCCAGGGCCTTGCCTGGGCCCCCAGGGACATCTGTGGGACATGGCTGGGGATGGAGGGCTGCTGTGGGGGCTTTCTTGGAGATGCCAGGAAGCTGGTGTGAAGCTGTGGCTCTGGTTGATGCTCTGACATCAGGTTTATTTGAAACCACTGTGAAGTTTGGAAATGGAGTTCAGTCCCATCTTTTGCCCTGCACATTTCAGGGCAGGTCTCCCAGCCTGGCAATGGATTTAAATCCTTTCCTGGGTCTAAGTAAATGGGGGCTCACATTTGGGTCTCCTGTTTTTCAGGGCAGGGTCCTATCCACCAAGCAAGAAGCTTTAGTGGGGGGTAGAATTTTCTACCATCCTTTTCTTGAAGCTATGATTCTTCACCTTAACAACTGCCTAGTAGCTTGTACTGAGAGCAAACGTGAGAACATTTCTCCCATGTCTTAGACCCCTAACCAGTCGCAGCAAATGAGACAGCTATATTCCAGACTTTCCAGTGGTGTCCATCTCAGTAGGATTCAAAGAGAAGTACTGACAGAAAATACAAAGAGCATCTTCTCCAAGATGTTCTGTGGGCCCCACCATGTGGGAGCAGTGGGTTTGCCTCCCCTTGGGATCAGGAACTGAGTGGGGACAGTGCCGCTGGGGAGGCTGCTCTTGTCAAAGGTGCTGGGGATTTAACACTTCATTTCCTTGCTTGTCTGAAAGAAACAAATACCTGAAATACCATTTTGGTTTGTCCTGGCTATAGCAGATTTCAGCAGCCATGCTCTTGCCTGCCCCAAGCATCCACCTCTGCGGTGAGAGGGCCCTGCACATTTGCGTATTGGTATTGCTGAAATAAGCTCAAAATGGAGCTGGAAACAAGGAGAGTGCTGATCTGAGGGTTTTCTCCCACCTTTTCTCAGGTTGGGATTAATATAATTGAAGCGCAGAAGCTGGTTGGGGTGAACATTAATCCCTTTGTGGTAGTCAAGGTTGGAGAAGAGGAGAGGCACACGGCGACACAGAAGTCAACAAACTGCCCCTTCTACAATGAAGTATGTGATATGGACAGAGGCTCTGTCTTTGCCCTGCCCGTGTCCTAAGTGGCTGGGGCCATCCTTGCAGGGGATGCTTGGGATGCAGCTGCTCTCAGGCAGAGGCGCTTGTGGGGCCATGTTGGGAGCCCAGGGCTCAGCTGTCTTGCTCTTCTCTTTCAGTATTTTTTGTTTGAATTCCATGAGCCGAGGGACATTTTATTCCACAGACTCATAGAGATCTCGGTAAGTATGTCCTCCTCTGTATCCTTCATTGGTAACTGGTACAGCCAAATGCTTCTGCATGTGGATGCTGGGAGTGATGGGCAAAGCAAGGGTACCAGCACCAGGCAGGTTTTCTAGCCACAGGCATCTGCCCTGCAGAGAGACCAAAGGACCTACCTGCGGCCACAGTGGGGCAGAGACCTGACCCTGCTCTGAGCCAGTGCTGGGCAGTGCTGCCTTCCCACCTCCTCCATGTCAGGTTTTCTCTGCATCCAGTGACTGAAGTGAGGCCTGTGGGACAGTTTCTTGCCTGTTGCCTTGCTGCCCCACTGTTCTGGGGGTGATTCCCTGCAGCCCCTTACCCTGGAGCCTCATCCTGCAGGTTGTGGAGGCGAATGACTGGTGTGAAGGGAGCTCAGCAGTGATTTGTGCTTGTAGAAAAGCCCAAGCAGGCAGAGAGTGGTCTTCAAAAATCCCCTGGCCCAACGCACAGGGTCTTCTCCAAAGCACACAGGCTTCTCTAAGACATGGGGCTTTTCTGAAGACGGCTAAAGCCAGCCAGCACCTCCTTTGCCACACGATCTCCAGTGCTTTCCCTGTGAAAGGCTGCACATCTCTTCTGCTGGTGTGGGTTCAGCAAGCACTTAGCAAGGCTTGGGTTTTGGGAGAGACACTAGCCTGGTGGGGGCGTGGCTCTGCCCTTACCCAGCAGGATATAGACATAGGGCTCCCTGCAGGAAAGCAAGTCTGCCCTTGGTCTGTCGTAGGGGTTTGGCTTATCTGGGGCTGGCAGAAGAAGCTGAATGGGTGGCACATGAATTTGCCTTGGCCCAGGTTTGACCGAGGGCTATGGGCTGGTGGGCTTTGTGAGAATGGTTGGGCAGGAATGGGTTTGTCCCAGGGCTAACTCAGGTGCATCAATGTGCATGAGGAGCTTGCAACCGCTGCCTGAGCTGTGCCTTGGAATGGGCATCTCTGAACAGTCCTGTCCTCCTCAGAGATGTCTGGATGTGTCACCTGGATGCCCACATCTCTTGGTGCTCAGCGGGATTTGTGTTGTCTGCAGGTTTTTCACTCAAAGAAGATACCATTCCTGGGAACGTGCATAGGAACGTTCAAGATGGATGTTGTGACGGTGTACAGCCAGCCAGGTATGACCAACTTCACTGCGTACCTGCTCCCTGACCCCAGCTTTGTCTGATGTTTCCTTCATGCTCTGCTTGGTCTGGTGAGGGACCTGTCTTTAAAGCACTTAGTTCACATGAGGACCAGCAGTTGCTTTTCCTCCCGGCTGTCTGAAGGCTGGTGACACATCCTGCACCTTCAGAGGCAGGGTCTGGGCAATCTTTGTGCAGATGTAGTTGGGTAGTGAAATGGTAACCTGGGCTCCCCACAGGGAACTCCTTCCCTTCCCTCTCAGATCACAGGTTTTTCCAAAAGTGGGCTGTTATCAGTGACCCTACGGACACCCGGGCAGGCGTGAAAGGCTTTGTGAAGTGCAATATCTCCATCACTGCACGCGGGGATGTTGTGGGCTCCCTTCCCACCTCCTCCAGTAGCCGGGATGAGGACATTGAAAGGTAGGTGCAGTGCAGTCTTGCATGGCCCTGGGGAAAATAGTCATGTCTCTCTTCACACTACATTTTTTGCCCCATTTTTCCCTCTTACGGGGAAAGACCCAGGGGAAGAGACCTGTGGTGGGAGAGAATCCAAACCTCCTGCCAGTCAGGGCATTTCCCAGCATTGTGTTTCCAACGCTTCAGGAGAGAGCCACAACATGAATTTGTCTTTCAGGAACCTGCTGCTGCCTAAGAGAGTCCCTGCAGAGAGACCCTGGGCAAGAGTCTGCATCAAGCTGTATCGTGCTGAGGGCCTGCCCAGCATGAGCGCAGGCATCATGGGTGGTTTCTCCAAGATCATAGGGGACAAAAAAGTCTTTATTGACCCATATGTGCAGGTCTCGTTCTGTGGGCAGCAGGTGAGTCTGCCAGGGGCTTTGTGTGGGGCCATGTTGATCCTCCCTTGGCTGTGCAGCAGCATGTGCTGGGCTAATGCTGCCAGGAGCCTCCATGGGACACAGCAATCCCACCAGAGACAGGCTGGGAGAGCCCAAGTCTTGCTGTCTTTGGCAGTGGCCTGAGCCATGTGGCTGTGGATGTGCCGTGGCTGGATGAGAAGGCTTTTATGGAACTTCTGTCTCTGCAGAGAGCTGCACGGAGGACAGCCCCAGCCCTAAGCACAGCCACTCGCTGAGCTACTGCCTGTGCAGGCAGAGATTTCATATCCCAAAACATAGGGAGAGGGTCAAATAAATCCTGGAGCAGAAGTCCTCTGTGGCAAGCTGGACTCAGCCTGACACCCTCGGGAGAGTTTACTGAACTAATGGCCCTTTTCTTGCATCCAAGGCCAGGGTTTCTGGTCCTGTGATATCCATTAAGATAAGATTCAGTCCCTGGGCAGCCTGGTGTGCCTGGGTGTGCTCCCAGGGGACCCTGTGACACCTCTGGATCTGGTGGTGCTGCCTGCTTCATAGAATCATTAAGGTTGGAAAAGACCTCTAAGATCATCAAGTCCAACCGTCAACCCAACACCCCCATGCCTCCTAAACCAAGTACCGAAGTGCCATGTCTACACGTTTTTTTAAACGCTTCCAGGGATGGTGACTCCACCACCTCTCTGGTGGTGCTTGACCTCCAGATGCTTCCAATGCTTGACCACTCTTTCAGGAAAGAAATTTTTCCTAATATCCAGTCTAAACCTTCCCTGATGCAACTTGAGGCCATTTCCTCTCGTCCTATTGCTTGCTTCCAGTGTTTCCCTTGACTGTGCAGGGCACGGCCAGGGCCTTGGGACAGCCCCCCTTGATGAAGCACAGAGAGCAATTGCTGGGACGGGGGCAGGAGCTGGGACACTGCCACCTCCAGAGCCTGCCCAGCACTGTCTGCAGGCAGGACAGGAGGACATGCCATTCCCATAGAGGCTCTGAGGCATGCCGTGCTCTGGCCGCTGGCTGGGACTGCGTGGCTTTCACACTTCTTCCTACCCAGGGGGAAACGTCAGTGGACACCAACACCACCGAGCCTGAGTGGAATGAGCAGATCTGCTTCATTGAGATGTTCCCACCTCTGGCCAGGAAGATAAAAGTCCAAGTGCTGGATGATGCCAATGTTGGTGATGTTGCCATTGCTACACACTACATTGACCTGCAGCAGATCTCGGACCCTGGCAGGAATGGTGAGGCCTGGCATGGCCGCCCCCGGGGTAGGGTGTCCTGGGTAGCCCCATGCCATGCATCCTCTGCTTGGCCATGGTGGTCTCCTGGAGGTGGGAAGCAGGAGTGGCTGAAGCACACTCACATCCCTGTGTCCTGGGCTGTCTTCTTGGGGCAAGGTCTCTGCAGCAGCACCCTGTGATGTAATTAGACCCTGTCCCTGTCGCTGCAGGCTTTAACCCCACATTTGGCCCAGCCTGGGTGAACCTGTATGGCTCTCCCCAGAACTCGGCTCTGCGGGACATCCATAAGGACCTCAACGAGGGCATGGGCGAGGGGATCTTCTACCGTGGGCGCATCCTCATGGCCATCACAGTGGAGATCTTCAGCAGCCCCAGTGTGGCAGAGAGGAAGCCTGGAGACAAGACAAAAGGTGCCCTAAGGAAGCTGAAGCTGAAGAAGAAAAGTAAGAAATCCAAGGAAAAAGCCAAAGAACTGAGCCACCTGCAGGGAGAGGAGGAGCCTGGGGGCTCTCAGGAGGCCGAGCAGCCTGGGGAGGTCACTGTGGAGGTGGAAGAGCTTCATCCACTCCCCGAGGTGAGTCCTGCCATGCTGGTGCGGCTGACCCACGCTGGCCTGCAGCATGCACAGGCCTCATGGGAAAGAGGCAGCAGGACTGCTTGCTGGTACAACAGTGCTGGAGGAAACCCAACCTGCCTATTGCTGGGCCACCCACGGCTCTCTGAGCCTCTGCAAGGGCTGAGGCCGCACCCACAGCCCCAAAACTGCCCCCACAGTAAGACTGGAGCATCCCCACATATACTGCCTTCCTGGTGCAGGGAGGACTCTCATGTGGGTGTTCTTCCCAGGGCAGAGCTGCCTTTGAGCATGTACTTTTTCTCCCCTGGAGCCAGGGACCTGTTAGCTGGCTCTGCGTCTCCACTTGGCCTGGGAAAGGCAGGCAAGATGCAGCTGTGTTGGTACAGTAGCCATCCCTTAGCCTACAAACCTGCTCAGTGGCTTCACACAAACACCAGCCAAAGCCATGGCTCTGCACCAACCCCCTGGGACTTCCAAGAAAACTTGTCCTGTGTCTGGCAGCCCTGTGGTGGTGACCTCAGTAGCATCCCACTGATGTCACTTGGGAGGGCTGGCAGGCACCGGCCATGCCCTGGTGCTCTCTGAATTTCTTCTGAGGCAGTGTTTTGGATGAGGCTCTCAGGCTGATTTCTGTCTCCTTGCTCAGAACGCGTTGGGGAGGAAGGAGGAATTCCTCCTCTTTGCTGCCTTCTTTGAAGCCACTATGATGGACTCCTCTCTCAGCTCCAAGTCTGTCAGCTTTGAAGTCTCTATAGGTGGGTATTCCTTAGGTCCCTGTGTCCAGAAACTATGCGAACAGTGCGAATCTCCCTCTAAGAGCCGAGGTCAGCACTGCAGTGCTAAGGTGCCAGCCCTTGCACTGCTCGTGCCTCTGAAACAGAAACTCAGGAAGGATAAGGGATCAAGCCAGGGAGTGTGCACAGTGCTTTAATTACCTTAAAAATCTTGGATGCTCTCCTATGGGATTGGAGATTTGCAGTATTTGTCTGAACTGCCTGTTTGGGGAGAGTGGTTGAAGCTCTCCTGGGAAGTGGGGGTGAGAAGAGGTAGAAGGGTTTGGGAGCAAGAAAGTGAAGCAAAGGAGGGGAATCTGGGATACTGGGGTTGGCCATGTGGTGCTGAGGCGCTGTGACAGCAGGTGGTGGGAAAAAAATGGTAAGAGAGCAGGTCCAAGCTCCCACCTGCTAAGCTGGATGGGTGGAGATGCCTTCTGCTGAGAAGTCTTCCTGAGTGACCACTGCTGACCCCAGGGTAGGAGTGTAGATGGCAGTTATCTGACATTTGGTGGAGCTGGTGGAAACTGAAGGCATACACAAGGACTTCCTTGCAATTGTCCAGCTCCCTCTCAGACCTCCTGGTTGTCCATGTGATGCTCTGATGGTTGGGTGCTACTGAACTGCTAGTTCCAGTGCATGCCCATGTGCTTCACTGCAATTTTGCAAGCTAGCAAACTTGTTTAGCAGTGATCCCACTTATCTGTTTAGTGTTTAATGCTTAACTTCAAGGAAACTATGGCAAAGCTGAAGAGGTTGTGACAAAAGTATGGAGAAAAATGGAAAAGGGAGAAGTGAAAGAAGAAAAGCAGCCTTTGCTGGACCCTGGTTCAGATGGTGAGCTGGATGTTGAAGTCCTGGCCCCAACTTCAGCAGCACTGAACAAATCGGTGACGAAGAGCCAGAGACCAGAGCCCGTGGAGTATGACAGGTGAGACTTCTTCATTCTTCTTTCCCACCTGCCCCAGTCCTGCCCCAGCTTCGTTATTCCAGATGTTATTAGAGGTCTACTTAGCAACGCGACTCCTGTGTAGGTGTTTCTCCTTTCGCAACCCTGCAGCTTGCCATGGCCTAGGTGGCTTCCGTTGCCTGTTAGGCTTACAGACCTTTTGGTGTCTGCTTGATGTGTGCAGGTGGCTGAGGACAGGGTCCTGGGGAAACTGTGACCCATCAATAACAGCAGTCCCTTTTCTGGTTATCAAGCAGCAGCCCAAGGACTTGATCCCAGTGAGGAGGAAGGAGACGAGTACTCCGGCAAATGCTGTCCTATGTTGGGCAGGCGAGACACATTCACAAGCTTTTCTGATTATATGTTTGCTCTGGGAATGCTGCCTGGTTTGTCCCACAGACCTGGCAATGTCTTGGTGTTTGCATCGTGAGCCCCGTGCCTGTTACTACTCAGTCCCATAGCAGCAAGAAATCTCAGCAGCATCCTATGCTCCCATCAGCTTCATTCATCTGGGCATGTGCTGCTCTCTCAGCTAGAAACCCTGTGTGCTGGTTTGGGATGACAAAGGGCAGATCCAGAAGCTTGCACCCATGTCTGTGGTGCAGGGCCCAAATCAGCCGGTTCTCTGCAAGGAGGACAGAGCCCAGACACTGCTCCCTGCGCTAGGTGTGCAAGCGCTGTGTTGTGACATGGCACGTGCTTTCTGCAAACAGCAGCTGTAACCTCCTGTGCCTGCTGCCCTTAGGTCATACAGCTGCCTGCCCATGAAGCATGAGAAACCCTGCGTGTACGTGTGGAGCAACTGGGAGGATCACACCTGGAGACTCTGCGTTTCCAACTGGATTGTCAAGCTGGCAGAGCGCCTGGTAGCATGTTCAGGGTGTCTGTCTGTGGCATGGTTCTTCCTGGTGTGCTTTCCTTGTAGCACATGCAGTTTCTCTGTGAGACGTTTGCCTTAAACATTCTCACCCTCCATGTGAGTCCGTCTCTCACAGGGCTCAGTCCCACCTGCCCTTTAGACACATGGGGTAGGGCAGTGAGTGCAGAGCCACTGCCTGTGCTGTGCAGCAGCCTGGCGGTGTCTCCTAGAAGTGTGAGTGACACGACATCTGTGACAAAAAACTTCTCTGCTGCGAGTCCTGAGCTGCCTGTGCACTGGGGAGATGCTGCTGCAAGCAGACTCTCAGCCTCGGGCTGTCATCAGTGGGGTGCAGTGTCTTCCCAAGGCCTTGTCTTTCCCTTTTGGGCTTAGAAATCTGAAAGCGGAGCTTGCCAGTGTGTTTCAGTGGCTGCTCAAGGACTGAGACACGAGGTGCTGTAACAACCAGTGTTAAGGTTATCCCCGGGCTCCAGAGTGTCCCTGGCAGCATAGTGGTGACCTGCAGCACTCTCACGATCCCCAGCTCCACAGAAAGGCACAAGCCATTTGTGGCAAATGCATCCTTGCACTGTTTCACTCTGACCCTGCAGCCAGGCACAAGCTCCCTGAACGTTGTGCTTTCCCCACAGGAGCAGGGGTTG
Source organism: Morus bassanus (assembly GCA_031468815.1). Lineage (NCBI taxonomy): Eukaryota > Metazoa > Chordata > Aves > Suliformes > Sulidae > Morus > Morus bassanus. The sequence continues at coordinate 25,114,456 of CM062575.1, read as the reverse complement.
GACGATGTGGAGAAGCTGATGAGAAGGCCAAAGGCTAAAGCAGAAGAGCGGCTCAGAGAGGTGCTGGAGGAATTTGTAGCTGGATGCAGGTTAGCATGTTCCTGATTTCTAAGGTTTCTTGTTTTCAGGTTAGGAGGTCGTATCATGTTCTGCCTGGGCTGCGCCCAGCCTGCTCCCTCATCCTCTTGAGGCAGGTGAGTGGAAGGAAACCGGGACAACCTGGGGCTCTTCAGGCTTGGAGAGGAGACCACAGTCCTGGGAAGCACAGGCGTCACAGACTGCAGCCTCGTTGTTCCTGGACTCCTGGGTGTTTCCTAAATGTTAGGACATTTCCTTCACTGTCTTCAACCACACAGACAAGAGACTAGTGTTTCAATCCCTGTGACTGCCCAGTGGGGTCAGATATGCACTTCCGTCCCCAGCCTTGTGATGGTGACAGTAGAGAGGGAGCCTCAGGTTCTGATCAATCCCCAGTGTACGTTCTGAATCAAAAAGCTTGCAGAAGAGAGGGCATTGCAGAGAGTGGGGGTTTCTGATGCATCCGGATTAGTATCAGGGATTTGGAGCTTGTGCCCCTGCCATGTGAGCTGAGTTCTGCCTGCTGGGCGCAGGGGATGCAGAGCCTGTGCTGCTTTTCTCATTGCAGGCAATATTCACTCAGCACAGAGAGAAAAACAATGGCACATCCAAACAACCTTGACAGATGTCGGATGAAATACCTGATGCGCAACATTGTAAGCTGTGGGGCTTGGTGGTGGTGCTGGTAGCCCATGTGATCCCCGGTCTAAGGTATGCTTCTGGAGGACCAGCTAGAATTGATGCTAAGAAGGAAACTTCGGCTAAGATTCATGGTATCAGTCATAGGCTTTTACTGCAGCATCTCCCACTCAGAGAAATACAGATTCCAGCACAGGGAACAGAGCCAAGGACTGGCCATGGCTACCTCCAGTTTTATGCAGATGCTATGCCCTGATGCCATCCTTCCTCTCCTGTGGGGCACGTGTGGCTGAGCACGTGCATGTTGCTGCCCAGTAGGTTGCTGGAGGCCTTTTGGGGCAGGCTATTCCTGCAGGCAGTTTTGGGGGAGCTCACTGAGACCCACTGCCCCTGGAAACTCAGCCCATAGGCTGAGTACCCATCCAGCAGATCTGCACCAGCCATCCATCTACCTGTCCCCAGAGAGAGCAACATCTAGGCACTAATAATCCTGCAGGCAGGGCCAGCTAGCTGAATGAGAGCAAAGTTACATACTCTCCATCACAGCACAGCAGAGCACAACTGTAGTCATAGTCCCCATCAGACTACAAAGCTTTGAAAGGCTGACCAAAATGCAATGACAGCAGCAGGAAATAAAATTTAGGTATGTCTGGATCCCAGCTCCCTTTCCTCTGCCTCCCCACACATTGTCACCTGACCTATGGTGAAGGTACTCTGGTAAGTCTGAGAATCTCTGAAAGAGAGGGTCAGCCCAAGAGGTGAGTTTTCAGGCCTTGTCAGTCCATACTGGGTTTGCACCCTGAATTCCTTCTGGATTTCATTATTAGTTTTGGTTCATCACAGTCTCTCCTTAGTTGTGTACACTGTTAACTAATGGACATGAAAGCTGAGCCCCATCTTCTGGTTTCCTACATCTTCGTATTCCCATACTTCTGTGGCCCCAAATTGCTCTTTGTGCAAAGCCTCCCCCAGGCACTATCTGGAGCCTTAGACCACCAGCTTCTGAAATGTTTATTCCTTATACATCTTTCTGCCCAAAATGATGCTCGTGGTCTTCTGTTACCGGCTGGTATCAGCAGAGCTGATGAATTCACTAAATGGCTCACAACGGGTTCATGGAGGTTTGCTCTCAGCAGATGGGGAGTGAGCTGTGGGGGAGGCCAGGGTGTGATGGGGCAGGATGGATGTGATCAGCACATGGGTGCTTCCCTGCAGACCCCCCACGAGGGGTGCCAGTGTGGCATGCCTGGGTCACGGCCAGGCATGTGACAGCCATGCTCTCTGTTCAGATCCTGTATGCAAAGCAGGGGCTCCGCGTGAGGCGGCAGCTGACTCGGGCCAACGTCAAGGAGAAGGTTAAGGAGACAAGGAGGGTCCTAACAAAGCTACGCTTCGTGGCTAAAGAGGTACAGATGCTCCCAGGGCACCCTGTTCCCAAGCAGGAGAGAGCATGGGCAAGGAGAGGGCACTGGGCTGGCTGCTGGGTCTCTCGCTAGCCTCAGATGGGGCTTTTCCTCTGCTGTCTTTCCTTGCTATGTAAAATCCCAAGTTCCAGCCACTGGAAGTTACCGTATTTCATGTATTGGCTCTGCTGAGGGATGAGGCTTGGCAGCTTTGTAGGGCTATTGCTGACAGAGCATGGGGTCCAAGCAGCTCAGCGGTGGGTTGGAGGCAGAGCTGGGACAGCTCCAGGCCTCCTGGGCCTCTCGGCCTTCTCTGCCCAGCCAGTTCAAGGCCATGCCTGCAGCGGGGCTGTGGGCAGTCTGTCTGGGAAAACAGCCTTGCCTGTGCTGCCTGCACTCCCACCAGGAACTGGCCCTGGACACCTTCTGCAGATTCAAACTTGCATTGAAATAAGGCCTGTTATCCATAGCAGAGACTCCATTTTCAGAGTTTCACTGGCTCCGTTTTAAGTAACTCTGGAAAATCAGTGTGTTCCTGTAGTGTAAATCAGAATGCAGTGTTTGCTGGAGTTAGGTGGACAGATGTTGTTGCAGTTTGGAGAATTCTTTCACTAAGTGAAGTCAAATAATTTTCACACCTTTAGCTGTGTGAGGGTAGACTTTAGTATGACCCAGATGTCACCCCTCGCACCACCAGGAAGAGAAGCTGTCTTTATGCTCCAGCCTCACAGGCTGACTGCAGCTGATCCCCCAGACAGAGAGGAACCTCCTCCCTTTTGCTCCCTGTGATCGGGTGGGAATGTTGCTGTCTCTGTAGAGTCAGCCCTGCACATAAACTTGCCATTTTTAGTCCCTGCTTGGAGGCTGGCGGTCTTGGTTTGGATCAGTAATAAATTGCTTCAGCCCCTTGTGTACTGAAGAATTGCAAGTACAAGTACAAGTGCAAACACTAATGGCAGGGAAACTGAGATGAGGAAGAGAACTTAAGTTAGAGTTCAAAAGAAGTCGTTGCTTCCGTCTCTGCATTCTCTTTATTGCAAGTCCTGCTCTCAACCTGAACCACAGCTTTATGCTGGGCACTCGTGTTGCTGGGATGCCAGCTAATGTGGTTCCTTCTGATGGATCAGCACTCAGGCTCCTGTCAAAGGTGTGGGGTAAAATGACACTTCTCCAGTTTCATGGGGGCTTCCTCTTCCCAACATGGCATGGGGTTGAGTGGATCCTGCTGGTGTTCACAAAGAAAAACAAGGCAGATCACAGATCCCTCCAGGAAACCTGCAGAGCCATATTGTAGGGCTGAGACTTTCAGAAGCATGTGCTCAACATTAGGCCCTTCATTTCTTTCTGGATCTCCAAAGTGCCATGCAGCCAGCAGTCCCTCCTGCGAGGAGACGAAGCTTTCACCATGTCAGTGGAGGGAGGACAAGATATGTGCTGTTCCTCTGCTGTGACATTCCTCTCTTTCCTCCCTCCAGCCCCAGTGCACCCTCCCCGATGTCTTCGTCTGGATGCTCAGCAACAACAGGCGTGTGGCATATGCAAGAGTTCCTGCACAGAACATCCTCTACTCAGTAGTCGAAGAGGAGAAAGGCAAGGACTGTGCAAAGATCCAGACTGTCTTTATGAAGGTAGTGTTTATACCAGAACAGTGTGCTCTTGCTTGCTTCACGCTGCTTCACCCTCCTTGCTTCCAACCCCACTTCCTGAAATCCTGGAGTTCACTAGGAAACGCAGTTCTGGCTCCACCGCTGCCTTTTGCCTCTGCCAATGTGGTGCTCTGTCTCCCGTGCTCTTTGGTTGGTCACTGGCCAATGGTGATCATCTTGGTCTGAAGGGGGCATGGCTGAGATGAGAAACCTGCTAAATAAATCTCCTCTGCTTTCAGGTCCCTCACTTACACACTGGTGAGATCTTTGCCAAACTGGAAATCTACATGTGGCTTGGGGTAACCAAATATGCGAAGAACTGTTTGGCAGAGCTGCCTGAGGAGTTCAGGTATCTCTCTGAGAGCGGACAGGAGATAGCCCAGCTCTCAGCATACAGTCCTCCCAGCCGGCTCAGCAGGGATGGTGAGTGCAGATGCCACTTTTCCATGCCTCAACTGTGAGCAGGAGAGCAGAGAGGTGGGAGGTCCTGACCCTGGGTCAGTGTCCGAGGAGTAGGACCTGATCTATCATCTCCATTTCATCTCCAAGGCATGACTGTGACAGGCAGGTCCAGTTTACTCTCATGAGGACATGTTTGCACACTCACAGCTGGAGCAGCAGGCAGGACGGGTACTTCATAGGCACTGAATGTGCTGCCAAACTGGCAAGGGGCATGAGGTTTCCCCCTTTGCTGGGCCTGGTGGTGCTCCTCCACAGCAGATCACTGCATGTTTCACATGTCAAGTCCTTCCCAGAGGTGTCTGGGGACCCGCTGAGCTTGTCTTTCTTGGCCAAACCTTTTGAGATGTGCTGGTCTTCTGAGAACCAGAGTGAATACCCCTAGAAGTGGTACCCATTCCTTGTAGGATGTGCCCACTCCTACCTGGCTGTCCTTCTTCTTCATGCATTTTTGTCCTCACGCAGGACTGGACTGGGGAACCAGGACCTCTCTTCTCTTTTTCTTACCAGATTTCAGCTATTTCCAGCTCCGAGCCCATCTGTATCAGGCTCGAGGGATCCTCCCTGCAGATGACAATGGCCTTTCAGATCCATTTGCGAGAGTAGTGTTTTCGACTCGTTGCCAGACCACCAGGGTGAGACCACTTAAATTCTTGCCTCTGCCTTCTTGGGGACTTGGGGAGAGAAAAATCATCCTGTCCTCACTGACCTGTTGAAGGCCAGTGCTATGGCAGTCCTCCTGGAAATTTTGTAATGCCAGGCATGAGGTATTTGTGTGCTCTGGGCAGTGTGACTGCGTTCAGAGAACACTTGACAAAATATATATATCATTGAGCATGGTCTCAAATGTTGATTGGCATGTGCTAGTTAGCCCCAAGTGCTGATTTCACACTTTTACCATCTCCCCTCCTGCCAGGCACCAGTTGCGTGCAGCTGCGTGGGAGAGGGGATCAGCCCATGCTTCCTCATTCTCTTTACAAAGTGCATGTGCTTTGTTTCCACTGGCTGTGGTACGCTCAGGCCTCCTCTCTCTGTCTGCAGTTGGTGGAGGAGACCCTGAGCCCCATGTGGAATGAGCTACTCCTGTTTGACCAGCTCATTATTGATGGGAAAAAAGAAGAGTTGAAAACAGAGACCCCCATCATTATAATCAACCTTTTCAGCCATAATAAATTTGTAAGTATGGCTGTGCTGCCTTCCTGCTGTCATTTCCAGGACAAGGAAGGCAGAGGAGCTCTGTGTGGGTGCTGCGAGCAGGCACTTAGAAGACACGTCTCTGGTTTCCATGACTCAGCTCGATCCTGGTCCACTGGTGGCAGTGAGACCTGGGGACTGTGGCTGATGTTGAGACTTTCTGCAGACTTCTGCTATGAGCTGGGGTGAAGCTACTGGCTGCAATGTGCAGATGGCTCAGAGACATCCTGAGCCAGGGCCTGATGAGTGCTCAGTGGATCCAGGATCACTCCTCTTCGGAAAAGCACTGCGCCTCTCCCAGCTGCCTGTCCCGCTTCCTCGGAGGAGTCATGTTGCAGAGGGCTTGTAGCCTGGGGGAGACGATGTAGCTCTTAGGGCTGTTCTTTCCTCTCTGTCCCCCAGGTGTCATCTTCCATCCCTCCTCAGTCCTCCCTTTTCTGTCTTCATTAGTACTTCGAAGTCTCACTCTTCTCCTTGGGCCTCTTTGTTATTGTAAGCGAAATGGTGTAACTTGCACCGGATTCTTCTGTGTAGCTCAGCAGCTTTCCTGGCTCTGTTTCCTGGGTCCCAGTACAAGACAGACACTGACATACTGGAGTGAGTCCATAGGAGGCCACCAAGGTGGTTGGGGTTGGAGCACAGGACAGAGTGAGGAGAGGTGAAGAGCTGGGTATATTCAGCCTGGAGAAGATGAGGCAAAGGCAGTGTCTTATTGCTGCCTGCAGCTGCCTGATGGGAGAGGGTAGAAAAGGTGGAGTCCAACTTCTCTTGGAGGTAGCCAGGGACAGGATGACAGGCAACAGACACAACTTGGAACAAGAAAAAAAATCCAACTTGATATAAGGAAGCAATTTTCACCCAGAGGGAGTTCAAATGCTGGGCCTGGAGCTCGATCCCACGATGTTCATCCTTGGAGACATTCAGACCCTGGCTGGAGGAGGCTCTGAGCAACCTGATCTAGCTTTGGTGTCCTCTGGTGCATGGTCCCAGCCTGTTTGCCCAGTTCTGCATGGAGATGGATTGGGAGTTAAGAGGAGCTGCTGCAGGCACATTTTATCTGTTCCTAGCTCTGGATGGAGCAGAGGAAATCAAAGCAGAGAATGGCAAGGGTGGAAGAGTGGTCTTGTGCTGTCCACGTTTGGCTGGAATTAGTGGTGGTCTTTTCTCTGAGGTGGTGAGATAACACAGGGGTGTTTTTACCCATTCCCCCCTTTCCTGCAGGGCTCCCCGAAGTTTCTTGGCCAGGCCTTTGCTGTCCCGCAGGTGAAGCTGGTCGATGAGCCGTACACCAAACCTGCCCTGCAGTTCTTTGATTTCTACAAAGGCACCAAAGCAGTGGGAGAGCTCATTGCCACTTTTGAGCTGATTGAGCTGGACTACAGTGGCTATTTGGAGGTAACGGGCTAGTAAGAAGCTGCACATTGTTGCCAGCTCTCTGGGGAGAGCTGTGTTGGTGAGGATTTGGTTGCATGGGGCCCACCAGAGGATTCCCTGTTGAAAGCCACATCTGGCTTTCACCTGAGAGGAGGCTGCAGGGACAGAGCCTGTGAGCACAGATCAAGAGGGGAGGAAGAGGGGGCATGGCATGGAGTAGAAATAGCTTTCATCACTTGGTGTGCCCTGGCTCTGCCTATTCAGCCGTCAGTGCCTGAGGATGTGGAGCCCAAGGAGCCCGACTACCTGGGAGACCCCCGTGCTGGACGGTTCATCATCCCTGAGGGCATCCGCCCAGTGCTGAAGGAGTTTCGCATAGAGGTGCACTGCCTTCTACTCGGCTGGCTCCCCACCGGGCTACCCCAAGCAGACAGCACAGCTCGTCTGTTCAGAGGGCAGGGCTTGGGGAGGGAGTCGGGTTTGGAACTCAAATGTGCCTTTGAGGCCTGAGCAAATGTCAGAAATGGAGGTGCTTGGCATGAGGCAGAAACTGTCTCAGCAGTTTAACAGCCAGAGCTGTTGGGTGGTTGGGTTGGGAGAGTGGCCTCCTGCCTCTTTTGGGGTCTGTGTCCTGTGGGGTGAGGGGGGCAGCAGCACTGGGCAAGGTTGCAGGCTGCGTGGCCGTGCCATACCTGGCATGTCTCGAGCAGCTCAGTGGCTTTGTGTTGTGCTTCAGATCCTGTTCTGGGGCCTGCGGGACCTGAAGCGGGTGAACTTGTTCGAGGTGGATCAGCCCCAGGTGATCATTGAATGTGCGGGCAAGAAGGTGGAGTCAGAGGTGATTGTGGCCTACAAACAGAACCCCAACTTCACCGAGCTGGTCAGATACATGGATGTGGTGAGTGGGAAGGGGGGTCCTGCTGTGCCAGGGTGCACCATTGCTGTCCTGCACCCATGCACTGCTTGTCTGCCTGGGGCAAGGTAACAGGAGGGGAGCTGCCCCTGGGCTCTCCCGTGGCCACATGGTTGAGCTGCAGATCAAAGCCTTTGTGAAACTGCCCACCAAGAGTAGTCTCAGCTATCATCTCTCACTGCCAGGCGTCGGTTTTTGGGCAGAGCTGCAAGGCGCCGTCAGACATCCCCATGTGTGGTGGGGCTGCTATGGGTATTGTCTTTGCTCCTGCAAACCCTGTGTGTGGTTCTTTTACAGGAGCTCCCAGAGCAGGTCTACCTGCACCCTCCCCTCAGCATCTTTGTGGTGGGAAAGTGGGCATTTGGGCATACTGTGCTGGTGGGTACCCACGTTGTGTCTGACGTGATGAAGTTCTCTCCCAGAGAGTTGGAGGAGGAACCAGAAGATGTGCCCAAAGGTGAGCCGCTTGGTGAGGTTCCCATGGAGGCAGCAGGCAGGTTCTGCCAGTGGCAGAGATCCCTGGCTCTTCCACTCCCTCCTAGCCAGGCAGCAAAGTCCTCTCCTGAGACCCATAAGATGCCCAGCAAAGGCACAGCGTGGGGCAGGTTAGGGTTGGAGGCAGGTTGCAATCCTGGTCTGTAGCACTCGGCTCCAGACTGGTGTTCAGGAAGCAGCAGCAGCCAAGTGATGGAGTGCTGTGTAAGGGCTTGGCATCCCTCTTTGGGAATGGTAAAGGGCAATTTACAGACTGTTTTCTCCAGGGTTAGCTTAATGTTTGCCTCCCCACCACACCAGCAGGACTGTTCATCTGTGGATGTGACATCTCTTTGGGGTCTCTTTCCCAGGCACTGTTTGCCTTACATTTGTAGAAACTAGAGGAGGGAGAATGGGTCATGAAGACATCTTAGTCCAGCGTTTAGCAGGGGCTAGATACTAGACTGTAACTTACCTCTGGAAAGTTTGTGTCTAGAATCAGAGATGTTTAGCCTGGGAAGGACTTTTGTATTCACCTGCTTCAGGCTGGAGAGCTGTCCCCAGTGAGACTTCCATCAAGCTTTAGGGAGCTGGTCCGCTAGGAGCAAGGATTAAAAGGTTTACACTTTTCTCGCATCGTTGGGTCAAGGTCTGTTCGTTGGTAATGGATTCACTAAATAGCTCTATGATAGCAACGGCCAGAGCTCCTGATCTGGAAGTGTGTAAATAAATACAGCATGAAGGGGAAGAAGCAAAGGATTGATCGATCTGTGGTCATTTCTGAGTAGGGAAGGTGTATCTCATAAGCCTGAATTCCCGGGACTCAGCAACAAGCATGTTGATGATGGTGGCCAGTCTCAGCACTGTACTTGGATTTCCAATAATATTTTTGCAGGGTCTGCTATCAAAAGCTTTAAAAGTAATCCTTGCTTTCCAGTGTCCCTGCTCACTGCAGGGGGGTTGGACTAGATGACCTCTAAAAGTCCCTTCCAATCTAAACCATTCTATGATTCTAATCACCCTATAGTGGGGTAGCAGGGAGGGTTTTCCTGTGGAATAACAACTAGCCAAAAAATAGGAAGCAGTGGGCAGAAATAAATGCATGGAAACATTAAGCTCTTTCTCTTCACCTCAGCTCGGAAAGTCTCATCCCAGCATCTTCCCTCTCAGACTGTGGTAAACATTGGCCCAGCAGCTGGTGACCCAGGTCCCAGCTCTTACCCCCTGAGTCTTGTGAAGGTAAGTGATGTGTTGGGCCCAGCAAATTTTGAAGTTTGGAAAGCCAAACTGAAGGTTCCAAACAAAAAAGAAAGTTCAGAACTTCAGAGTTATGTTTCAACCACCAGTTTTTGATCTGGACCCAAACATTCCTCTCCCCTGCCTGTTCATCAGCACGGCTGCGTGTCTGGGCTCTGGCACAGGGAGGAGAGCTGTGTTGCCTTGAGCCTTGAAAACTGCTGCTTTTGTAGCAAAGCACAAACCTGGGGCTACTGGTAGCTTTGCACCTCCTGAGCTCTGTCTGAAAGCTGAGACTCTGCCAGAGGTCCCCAGGGCACTGGAGTATGGTGCATGGGTGTCCTGGGTGGTCATTTCCTCCCTCTGAACTGTTTTCTCTGTTCTTTTAAGGCTCCTTTGAAGAAAATTCCTATCAATAAGCTTGTGAAGAAGGAGGATGAATATGAAGAGGAAAAACCAGAGCTGGAAGAACTGGATTGGTGGTCCAAGTACTACGAGTCCCTGAAGGAGCTGTATAACCAGGTAATCTTTTGTGACAGCAGCCAGCAGAGGGGACAAGTGGCTGCACTGGCTTGAGGAAGATGTTTTCAACAGCACTGAGTGTCATAGGAGCTGTCCTGGCATGGATCTGCAGGAAGATGTGGGCTTCTGTGTGTCAAGCACACTTAAGGTAGCCAGGTATCAAGCATCTAGCAGGTGGACTGATTTCAGTAGGCCATGGGTGTTGAAACATCCCTGAGTCTAGGTGCCCAAGTGGTTTTGAGAATGTGACTGGGCTTTTGTTGAGGCACTCCTGAAAATGTGACATTGCTGCTTTTAGCTGCAATGCAGGGGCTTTCATGCTGCTTGCTGTCTGTCCTGGCTGTCTTCCCAGGATGTGCTACGGGAGCAAATCTGTCCCAAATTGCCTTCCTTGCCCTGTGTTCCTTGAATCCCAATCAAAAAAGCCAACAGGAAGATCTGGGGAGAAGAAAGGGTCATTAAAGCACTCGTTGGATACCCTTCTGCAATGATGTTAATGCTAAATGATCTCAGGCTAGGTATTACTGACTCTGCTGGCAGGAAAGCTTTTGAAGTGTTCTGTGCTTGGATGGAGAAGCCTTTGCTGTCAGGGCTGTTTTTGTGTGTTTCAGACACGCAATGATGAGGAAGATGCTGAGAATGATGACCTGAATGATGCAGGTGAGTCCTCTAGCAATACTCAGCTCTTCTGTGGGGAGAGCCAGGACTTACACCATCCCAGAGGGTGCTGGGCTTGTGGGAATGGGGTCTGAGCAGGCAACAGCTTTGCAACATTCAGCAAAAACAACACAAAAGGGAGCAGAGAGACTGGAAATATTGGCAAAGGCTAACAAAGGCTATTTCAAGTTGAAAACAGCAAACTTGCCTCAGAAAAGTTGGGAAAATTATGTTGAAGCAAGAACCTTCCTGAGTGAGCAAAAACCTGCAGAAAAATCAGCTGCAAGGATCATGGGGTTGTCAAGGTGAGAGCAGAAAGCAAAGGTGGGATGGAGAGAGAGGATGGTGGAGAGGCAAAACTGCCGCGGAGCTGGGCATCACTCTGTGCACGTGGGATACTCACCTGGGGTACAGACTTCACTACAAGGTAACAGAAAGACAGTAATAATAAACAGATGATCTGAGAACAGTGTTGCAGCTGTAGGCTCAGGTTTGTGGAGGTATAAGCAATGACTTGCCTAGCAATGACCTGGGGAGATGAGACAGTAAATAAAGAAATTATGTAAATCCTATTTAAAGAGAGGGCTGGAGGGTACCTGCATGCCATTAGTGCTTGAGGGATCTGGGGTCTTTGGGAAATGGGGCAAAGACGCAGGCTCTCTGTCCTTGGGTTGCTGGTGCCCCAGATAAAGGTCTAGCTATGCTCTCTCCATGCACAGCTGCCTGTGCCCAAAGTGGTAGTGGTGCTTCAGTTAAGACATCCACCCAAACCAACAGTCCATCAAATAAGCATCCATCCAGAGAAGAGGGTTAGCTCTCATTTGTGCCTTCCCTGACAGCACCTGTGGGACGGTCCAACCACCTGCCTCCATTTGGTCTCTGCCCACTTCCTTCCTAAACAGTAACCATGCAGGCAGGCAAGTCTGTGCCAATTTTTGTCCCCCCACCCATCCAACCATGTCTTGCTGGGAAACCTGAGGTGCCATAAGGACACCTGTTACAGACAGCAATAGCTCCAGTTACTGTGACACAGGTCAAAGCCCTGCGTGAAAGTGAAAGCTGTTGCTAGGGTCATTTCATGGACAGACACTTGAGGTGATGGGTGAGATAAGAACATTTCCTAATCTTCTAGTGCCATTTCTAGATGGAGGGAATTTAAATGCATCCTCCATTGACATCGAAGCAGAAGACGAGGCAGTAATTGAAGCTGAACCTGCTCGACCCAAGAGGAAGCTCATCGCCACCCTTCAGGTGATTTTTGGGGTGACAGATCTGGCCTCTTTCAACTGCGGCCCTTTGTGCCATGTCCTCCTCACCTCCCTGCAGTGGAGAATAGACTGGGAGGAGAACCTGCAGTGTGTACTGGGCCCCCATTGTTGCTGGGCTTTGAAACAGCTTGTGAGACCTTGGAGCCAAGCTGAGATGTGTGTGCACATCTGAGGATGGACCTGGGGGGATAAGGGAAAACTATAACACCCAGCACTGACTAATTACCTAATCACTAACCTTACAGGGGTAAGGCAGGACCAGATGAAATGGCTGAAGCAGGGAAAGGATAGTCTTTCTGACTCTCCTTCCCTTTAAGATGGCAGCAGAAGGCCCAAAATGACTTTCTACTTATTTCAGATCTACAACTCTGAGCTGGAAAATGTGTTTGATAATTTTGAAGACTGGCTGTGTATTTTCCCCCTTCATCATGGCAAAGCAAATGAGGATGAAGATGGAAACGAAGATGAACATTTTGTGGGGAAGTACAAGGTACTGTATCATTTGAATGACATTTGTGCTGCATATGGAAGAAAATCCTTAGGATAACCTGTATTTCAGAGCGTGCCGACACCAGCAAAACCTTGGAGAATGCCTGTGTGTGCAAGGTTATGTGAGGCCACAGTGCATCATGGCCAGGGTACTGTTGGTGCCTGTTGAAGCAATTGTGTACTGTGGTCCTTTGTTAGTTGCTAAATGCACCTGACTTAGACTTTTTTAGCTCTTGCAAGGAGAAAGCATGAAGCATAAAGGACTGATATTGTGGCTGGGGCCTCTGGGTATGTTCAGTATGCAAATAAGAATTAGTGAGCTTCACTGGTTTTAAAATTAGTAAAACTTGTTTAAAAGAGGCATCATCCTCCCACCCAGGAGCTCTTGAAGACTGAAGTATCAACTATAGAAGTTGATTTAAGAAGGTCCCTAGAAAACCTTTGGTGCCCCCTGCCTTTGGCAGTCCGCAGTGCCTGGAGATGTTCAGATCTTCTGACATTGGCAGTGGTCTGACAGACTGCAGCCTAACTTGCAAACAGGGACTGCCTAGGCCATGTGGACACGACAGTGCCTTTGGAATGGACTGTCTCCATGGGCACAGGCTGTCTGTGGTCTGCATGGGGCAATGGCTCTGATTTTCAAGTTGGCAGGTGAAGCTGGTCTTGGTGGCTCCAATCCCATCTGAGATATTCTCTTTTGTATCTGGTTGTTACTTGTTACTTGCAATGTCTTTTCTGCAGGGCTCCTTCTATGTCTACCCCACAGAGGAAGCTGGCATGGAGCCCAAGGTCTCCCAGGGCATTCCAAGGAACAGACCCATCAAAGTTCTTGTAAGAGTTTACATTGTTAAGGTAAGTCTCTGGTGGTGGTGGCAGTAATGCTTGGAGGTCTGTCCCTCCCTGTGGACCTCCTGCCATTCTCTGCTCAGTAAATATGAGCAGTGGCACTTGTGAAAAGCTTGATGCTGGCTTGAAGGCTCTGCCAGCCCAGTGGAAGTCAGCTACATCTTGTCTGTGGGGAGCTTTCCACGCTTTGTAGTTTCAGGAGGTGCTAAAAATCCAGATGGGCATTTCTTGGCTCCTCATCTGCCTTGAGACAGTGAGCAAGTAGTAGGTGGACCGGCAGCTGGAGACATAGGTGGCTCGTTGAGTGGGGATTTGCATGGGAGCAATTGCCTGTTTTCACTGGTGGGACAGCTGCTGGAGGGACCTGATCAGTGGGCTTGGGTGGTCTCAGGTCTTCACAGTGTTCATTGTGCAGGTTGCTCTGTGCAGCTGATGTATGGCAGTACCTCTTGTGTATTCCAGGCTACAAACCTGTCTCCAGCAGACCCCAATGGCAAGGCAGACCCCTACGTGGTGGTGACTGTGGGGCAGGAGCAGAAGGACACAAAGGAGCGATACATCCCAAAGCAGCTCAATCCTGTGTTTGGAGAGTATGCAGGAAGTTTTCATCTAGCAGATTATTTAGGAAGAGTGCAAATCTGGGGCTCGGGCTGTGGCCCAGCATGTGTGGTCTTCTGTTCCTTTCTGCTGGAGAATCTCGTGCTGTAACACAAAGGTCCCAGGCATGTCTCTTGCCTCCAGCTGACACAGGAGCCATAAGTGTTTTGGGTTAGGAGGGGATCATTCCCAAGGGCTTGATTTAACAGACAAAGTAGCAAGCCAAGCAGCAACAGACCATTGGAGAGCTTTTTCCTTAGCTCCAGGACCTCTATCCAAGGGCATATATTCCTGGAGAAGTAACTAACTCCTTTGAACATGCACACTGAAAACTGCACACACTGACCTTATGGAGAACCAAACTCTATCAGAGGTCTTTGAGTTGTCAGGTACAGTTCTTAAATGTGTAGGATGATGAAAGCAGAGCATGTGTTTCATTTCTATCCTCTCCCCGTCTGCTTCTGTCCAGAGTTATGGAGCTGACAGTCTCCTTTCCCATGGAATCAGAACTCACTGTGGCAATATTCGATCATGATTTGGTTGGATCTGATGATCTGATTGGAGAGACCAAGATTGACTTGGAGAATCGATTCTACAGCAAGCACAGGGCCAACTGTGGAGTGGCTTCTCAGTATGACATGTAGGTACTGGTGTGACACATTACGGCCATGAGATGCATTCTTCTTGCCTACTGTTTAGGTAGGTAACAGAGCACCTCTAGTTTTGCAGGACAGAGCTTGCATCCACAGTATCCTTTGAGCAGGTACCCCACAGATTCACTATAAGTTACACAGATAACTCCATCTTCTTTAGACTCCTACTGGCTTCCTGTGATAGCTCTAATTCCTACTGGACTAATATATTTTGCATATAGTAGCAAAAAATTCTTTAATGCTTTCATATTGGTGTTCTGTGAGAAAAGCGCTTACTTGACATTGGTGTGATTTTGACCTCTTTCAGAAAGTAGGGTGGTTTCTCCAGCAGTAGCTAATTCTGTTAGCAGCAAGACTCGTGACATCTGTTTTCCTTTGGCCTCATTCAGTATGGATTCTCTGGTGTCTTTGGCCAGTTTTCTGTAAACTTCTCCTACCCCACTATTGGAGAATTAGCTGTGGGCATGGAGTTGAGTCCCCAGCACTGCTAAAACCTCTCTCCCACTTACAAGCTGCAGTTGGAATTGCTTCTGTTGCTGTGCCGAAGCTAGCGATTCTGGGGGGTGCAAGCCTGGATTGTTCTGGTGGAGGAGAGCTTGTTAAGCTTTTCATTCATTAAGCTTTTGTGTGCCTGTGATTTTCCCAGTGAAAATCTGAGCAGGGATCTGGTGGCATAGCCTGTGCTGTAGGGAAGGTAAGGCATTTCACAGCTTAGGAAAAAAACCTGCTGGGTCTAAGCTGAAGATATTCTCGATGTTCTCCCTTCCATGCAGAAATGGCTACAACATGTGGCGAGATGCTTTCAAGCCCACACAGATCTTGGATAGTTTATGCAAGAAAAACTCGCTCCCTGCAGCAGAGTACAGACGGGAGGAGGTCAAAGTGGACAATAAAATATTCAAGGTGTCTCCAGAGGCTTTTCCTGAAGGTACAGAGGGCTTGGAGAACAATGACTGCTCCCTTAAACAACTGCCTGTGCTCAGCACTGCACGTGCTGGTGAGAGGCCTGGGAGCCCACCAGCCTTTCTTCCCTGAAGTGTCCAGGATGGCTGCCTGCACTCTGTGCCCTGCATGGCCCAGCTTTCTGGGTCACGGTGTGGAGCATCTTCGGTGCTCAGTGGCCTGGTTTCAGTGGTTGATGTTGCACTGGGGGAAGATGTGATCCAGGCCATTAGGTCCCAAAGTGGCTTCCCAGGCAAAGCAAAGTAAATCCACTTGCATAGCAGTGATGTGCACAGGGGGGTTGATGGCTTGTGCAGCTAGGGAAGGTGTAGCTTATTCTGGTGGCTGACACTGGCACAAAGCTGTACCTCCATCTGCTTTTAACCACCATCAGCAAGACACTGGCATCCTCTTTATTGGGTGGGGGGTTTTTGGGGGGGTGGGGGGGTAGGCTTTTTCAGTCTCCTTTCCTGTTTTTAGCTGGCTTTGTCCTTCAGGGATGCTCTCTGCTTCTGGTGGCTTTGGGTGCCTTGGGTGACTCCCCAGTGCTCCTCACTACTGTTGATTTCCTCCTTGTGGGCAGTTTCTGCCTCTCCTTTGCTGTTTTTCTTTCCTCCTCACTGCCATTACAAACTCTGAGCCAGGGCCACCCATGTCCAAGAACATAGCAACCTTTCATGCCCTTTGCCAGCAGTGATGGAGAACTTCCCTGAGCACAGGCCTGTCCCTGCTGTGCACGTTCCCTCCAGTGGCCAACATCTGTGCAATCGAATCCAGCCTGGAGGAAAGGATGGAGCAGATGTGGCCTGCTTGTGGATGGCTGGGTCCTGCAAGGCAATGCTATATAGCCTGTAGGAAGGATGATCCCTGTGCCTGACCTGCCCAGAGAGGGGGGACCTACGTGTACGGCCAACTTTACCTTCTGCTCATTTCAGTGCTGCTGTTTCTCAGCTTTCCCCTGGCCTCTATGGCTTATGTCATGAAAGAGAAAGAAATCCTACTCAGGAGACGGTAAGGAGCCTCCAAAAGCCCTTTTCCCCTTTTCTCAGGTCACTGGGTAGCTGGGAAGGGAGAAACAAGATGCTCTCCTGGTGTTCCCCTGAGACTGGCTCTGGTTCAAACGTGGCTGCAGTTGGTGCCCTGTGAAACTCTGCTGTGCTTGGGGACTTCTTGGGATGATTTTGGTCTCAGACTGATCTCTAAAGGGCAGGTGGTCCCCATAAAACCAGGGGTGGGTGGATCATTGTGTCCTCACCTGTTGGTTCTTGCTTTTCTCCCCACCAGCAGGATTTGGTCTTGAACTGCCATTTGGCTTTATTGTGCCAAATGAGTCAATTCATCATGCAGACTGTTAATTAACAGAGAGCACAGCTGTGTGTCACTGCCAAGTGACAAGTGGTGCTTTCCTGGAGCACTTTTAGGGCAAAACCTCTCATCCATGGATCTGTTGGTGCCACCACAGAGACATGGGGACTCTAAACTGCCCCAGAGAGTCACATCCTCCTTGGTGTCTCCTGGATCCTTTTCCCAGTAAATTCTTTTAGTAAATTTCCCATAGTAAATTATTTTTTGCCCTTCTCCTCTTAGCTTGTTTGTCTTCCTGCCAACAGTTTTCCTCATCACTGCAACATATTGAACTCATTCCCTTCATCCTCGCCCTCCTGCTTTTCCCCATTTTTTTTTTCTGTGGAGGTACTTGTTTGCCCAGTCCATCATCTTCCTTTACTTGTGCCTGTGACTAACATCCTGATGTGGCTCTTGCTGGCCAGATGCCCTCATCTTCTACCTGGCTGTGTCCTGCTGCAGAGGCCTCTGTGAGGAACAAGAGAGGAGTGACAGATGAGAACTGGTCAGTGGATGATGAACATAAGGCTTTGTACGTCCTGCAGCACTGGGAAGAGATGCCAGGATATGGGTACAAGCTGGTGCCAGAGCATGTGGAGATCCGGTCCCTGTACAACCCGGAGCACCCTGGGCTTGTGCAGGTGAGATGTGTTTCCTTGCCCAGCCTAGACGCCGTGCTGGGGAAGGACCTTCAGGGCAGCTGGTTCCCAGCCCCTTGGTTGGTCCCCTGTTGTCCTTTTGTCTCCTCAACATGGCCTGAATCCCATGTGTTGTCCCTTCCTGGGTGGGCGACTGGAGCTGTGTCTGTGGATGACTGGCCCTGATAAGAAGTCAGGACCATTGGCCTTGAGTGTCCTTTGCTCAGATCCACCCTCTGACCTCTCATGGTGCTTCTGAATACCCTTTCCTCGAGGGACCTCTGCCCATTGACGTTGTGGTCATAATGCTGGTGGCCCAGAGTCCTTCCTGTCTCCTCAGGCCATGTAGCACTGCTCTGATGAGGATGCTGTGTGGGTGGCAAGGGACCTGCTCTGCCTTCTGAGCCCTGCCACCAGGCACCACAGTGGGTGGTAGTGTCCTTGCCTGTCCCTGCCTCTTCCTCTGCTTTGTCCCCTATCACTGCTGCTTTGCTCCCCTGCAAGAGCCCTGTTCTGCCCCCTTGGCTTCTCCCTGGGGGCACAACGTAACTGCTGGCTGGAGGAGAAACATTCCTCAGTTTTATGCAGTGCAGTGATCTGAGCTCAACCATTTCAATGTCCTGCAATGAACATCTTGTGTTCCCTCAGGTACTGGAGGTCTGTAACAAACAGAGCTCTGCAGTCACTCTGGCTTTAGTTGGCATTGGAAATGCACGTGGGGAGGGGAAGATCAGACCCATTGCTTTTTAGTTTTCTTGGTGAAGCGTTGCATCATCATATGCTCCTTGTTAAGACAGTGGGACATGTTTGCCTCTGAAATGAACTTAGTTCAGCTGAAATGGTTTTTCTTGGGAGCAGGGTGGGAAGGGAAATAAGCAATTTTTGGTAGTTTTAATTTTTCCCCTATCTAAAATCCAGTCATGTGTCACTCTGTGCTTGGGATGGAGAGAGCCAAGCAGTGCCTTTCTGGTGAGAGCTTTCCTTGCAGGACCAAGCCCTTGTTCCTTGAAGAGCTGGAGGGTGGTCTGTCTTTTGAAGTCTCTCTGCTGTCTTCTCTCGTCAGGGCTCCTTGCACATGTGGATTGACATGTTTCCAAATGATGTCCCTGCACCGCCACCTGTCAATATCAAGCCACGACTGCCTGTCAGGTAGCACCCTTGGGAGCAGGGTTGGGGCTGGTGAGCCTGTGTGGAGGGTCACTGTCGCTTGCCATCCCTGGCGGGTTGTGCCATGGAGTCCTGCAAAGGCCAACAGTCTGTGCTAGCCTGGCATGCAGCCCTCTTCTCTGCTTCAGCTCTGGCCATGGGATGGTCTCTTAGGTGTATCAGCATGGGGCATAAGCAATTCAGTTACACAAGTGTTTGTGGAGGGCGGGGTTAATCTCTCTAAGACTGGACATGAAGGTGATAAAAACCCAAGTCAGAGCTACTCATCTAGCTCTATTTTGGCCAGTGGACAGATGTCCTCTGGCTGCCTGGAGAAGTGAAGCTGAAGGAGATCTGCTGCTTTCAATGATCTAATAGGGCTATTGAGATGGAGGGTCCAGATTCTTCTGAGAGGTGCACGTGAAAGGACAAGAGATAATGGACACAAATTGCAGCAAGGGAAACTCCAACTCCATATAGGGAAAACATTTTCCCACTGAGAGTGAAGCTACCCTGCGATAGGGATGGAGTGACCCAGGGAGGTGCTAGGATATCCATCCTTGAAGATATTCAAAACTCATGCAGGCAAGGCCATGAGCAATCTGATCTACTATAAAGTTAGAGCAAGAAGTTGAAGCAGAGACTGCAGAGATCCCTTCTTGCCTAAGCCTTTCTGTGCTCCTATGGCTAAGCGGTGCTGGGTGGATTTCCCACGCACCAGGGATTTGCTTTGCAAAAGCTGCCTGTTTTGACTGTGGGTGTTTGTCTTGTGGGGTTGTAGGCCCCCAGGAAGGGCTTTGTGTGTGACAGCGAGACTGCTGGGCTGTGCTTGGCCAGAGTAGCCCTGGCAGGGGACCACAGGAGGTGCTAGGAGGGTTCAAGTCCTGCTGCTCTGCCAGTGTGCACTTGACCTGCCCTCCCAGGCATCAGGGGCAAGAGCATGTGTCTTGCTCACCCATGTCCTTCCCACAGCTATGAGCTGCGTGTGATTATCTGGAACACAGACGACGTGATCCTTGATGATGTCAACCCAGTAACAGGAGAGCCTTCCAGTGACATCTACGTGAAAAGGTCTGATGGGAGCCAGAGGGAAGCCAGAGCCTGGCGGTCCTGCTCCCTGCCCTGCCCTGCCCCGCACCCTCACTGCCTCCTCTGAACCTCTGCTCCTCCCTGCCTCAGCATGAGGTGCCCCACTCCAGTCCCCTGCATGGACTGCTGTACACCCAAAGATGTTGGTCAGGTGTTGGTCTGATTTGGCTCTTTGACTCTTCCTTTCCTGCTACCCCATGGGATTCAGCCCCTCCATCCTTCTGCTCTGCTTTTGGGGCTGGCTGACAGGGGGTAAGAGATAACCAAGTTTCTCCTGCAGCTGGATAAAGGGTCTTGACCATGAAAAGCAGGAGACGGATGTTCACTTTAACTCCTTGACTGGGGAGGGCAATTTCAACTGGAGGTTCATCTTTCGCTTCAACTATCTCCCAACGGAGAAGGAGATCACCTACAAAAAGAAGGACTCTGTCTTCTCTGTGGAGGAATCAGAGTTTCGGGAACCGGCTGTTCTGGTCCTCCAGGTCTGGGATTACGACAGGATTTCAGCTAATGACTTTCTAGGTATAGTGTGACCTGCTGGAATTGGGACGACCTGTCCCTCACCTTGCTGGAGTATTACAGCATTTTCCCTGGGGCCCAGCTCTGAGAAGGGACACCAGGAGCATCAGATCAAGCTCTTCAGCTCAGCAGTTGCCTGGGCTGGTTCTTCACATGAGCTAGAGGCAGAGCCTGGAGATACACACTTCTCCTACACAGACACGTTGAGCTTGCATGCTTGTCCCGGTGCCTTGGTGTCCTTTTTCAGGGCCTGTCATGCCAAAGGACTTCCAGGGTCTGCTTCCTCACAACCTTTCCGATAAACTTGCTCATTTTCCCTGCTCTCACTTAGATCTGCAGATCCCAAAGACCTGGCCAAAGAGCAGCTTTCCCAGGAACTTAAATTTTGTGAGACTATTTGCAGTTGAGTTGCAGCATCCTATCACACTGGGGGCTTGGAGCTCCTCAGCTGCTCTGGTACTTCCCAGTAACCAGACCTGCTGAGCTAGGCATGCAGCAGGGCCTGGTGACAAAGCTGGACTGGTGGTGATTCTGCCCACACTATGCTAGCACAAACACTGCTGCTTCTCTCCTGCTTCTGCTGCCATCCCCAAGTTTGTACCACTCTGTTCAGTTGTCCCTCCCTTCTTCAAACTTTGGCCTCCCCATTAAAAAGCAGCCCCTTTCCCCTGCTGTCTCATGGGCAGGATAAAACTCTCTTTATTCATCAACCTTCCATGGTGTATTTAAAGGGCTTTACCTCCATGAGGCATTTGCGGTGCTGATTGGTTCAGCCATGCTACTCAGGCACTTAGGAAAGTGTTAAGACAGCAATCCCAACGATTCCTGGCATGTAGAATCTGAGAAACTTCTAGGCAGGAAAGGGCTTCTCCAATCTTCATTGCAACCTTCTGCTCCAAGCAGGGCTAGATGCAATGTAGGTCAGGTTGCTCAGGACGTTGCCTGGTTGAGTTTTGAGTATCTCCAAGGATGGAGATCCCAGCACCCTTCTGGGCCCCTTTTCCTGGCTGCGCTGTTCTTGAAATTCTAAAATTTTTTTACTTGCAGTAGCTTGTGTCCATTGCCATATGTGCTTTCATCATCCGCTTCTGAGAAGACTCTAGCTCCATCTGCTCTGTAGCTTCCTTTAGGCTGTGAGAGAGGCAGTAAGATTTCTCCCTTGGCCTGTCTTCTTTGGGCTGAACATGTATGGGTCTCTCAAACCATCCGGCTATGGCACATTCTGGCCTTCACACTCTAGCCTTGACCATTTCAGCCACTGAACTCTCTCTGGTTAGTTGACACCTTTCTTGTGTTGGGGGCCCAAAACTGGACTCTGTATCCAGATGTAGTCTCACCAGAGCCGAGCAGAGGAGAACACCCACATCTCTTAGTTGCTAGCTATGCTTTTGCCAATACAGACCAGTACATGAAAAGACTGATTTGTGGCAAGGGCTCAATGCCAAAGTGGGACAGGAGGTCTTCCAAGGAGGACAGGGGTGCAAGGCCAAGCAGGGAAATGAATTGAGGCTGTTTCAGATGTAAGACAGTCTTGAAACCTTTAAAGAGTTTCCCAGATTTTATAATTTTTATTGACATTTGCAGGAATGAGAGAGAAAGAGGAGCTTGGGCATGTGAGGAGAGCAGTGTGGGACGTGGTAATGGAATGAAAATAACCCACTGTACCACATGCAAACCAAACTGGCCACATCAGAGATGAGACAAGACCTGTGTCTTCTGCTCCTTAGTCTCTGGTCTTGGGCTGGTCCTTTCTTAGGCTGAGCTTCAGGTTCTCCACCTGTAAATGTGCAGGACTCTGCTAGATCATTGCGGCAGCTGGGACCTACTCGTGGTGGTGGGAGCATGGCTGAGACAGAAAGCCAAACTGTGTGTGGGGCTGAGCTCAGGATTTCACCCTGAGCTCTCCTTTTCACTGTGCCTGCAGGCTCCATCGAGCTGAAGCTGCATGACATGGTGCGGGCAGCCAAGAGCTCAGAGCATTGCACCATCAAGATGGCCAAGGAGAATGCAACACCTCGCTTCTCCATCTTCCGAAACAAGCGCATGAGGGGCTGGTGGCCCTTCATCAAACTCAAAGATCAAGAAGACGAGGAGAGGGAGGAGAGGGAGGACAAGCAGAAGAAGAAGAAAAAGAAGTGGAGCAGCTCAGTCAAACCAGAGGATGTGGAGTTCACAGACCCCAGTGGGAACAAGTACCTCCTGACGGTAAGGCAGGGTGCTGGCACAGGTGAGCAGAGAGCCAGTGTTTTGCCTCTGCCTTGACCTGGCAACCTGTCCTGCATGCACATAACCTACAGAGGCAGCAATGACCCAACTGCCCAGGACTTTGTGCAGGGTCCTGGAAACTTGTCCCATCTGCTGCAAATCCAGCACCTAATCTACCCAGAAGTGCCAGCTGCAGTGGCATGCAGGAGGTGTCCAACTTCATGTCTTCCTTTGAGCTTCCCATAGAGCAGTGCTCAGTCAGGGGAGCAGAGCAAGAGGCACATGGCTCCCCATCAACCAGACAGGACAGGAGCAAAAGCTTGTCCTAGGGTCTCTGCCTATCCCAGACAGGCAAGTGCCAACTGTCCCAGGGCAGACTCACTGCTGATGGCCCTGCTATTGGATCATTGTTTGTCCCCAGGGGTGAGTTTTGCTCAGTGCCAGTATGGGAGGCTGCAGACAAATCCAGATAGCTGTGGCATGCATTACAATACAGTGCCTTGTCTGCAAAACAGTTTCTGGCAGGCCACAGTTTCTGCTCCTTGCAAAGTGAGAGACTGTAGCTAATGCCTGGAGAGAAAAGTTAATTGCTCTGAGCATCTCTAAGTGGAACTGGGAGAAAAATACCTAGTCCTGGCAGGGCATGTGGTCAGCAGGCTGGTCTGCAAAGCAACACGCGCGGCTGTGGCTCAGACATGTTCACCCTCCAGGGTAAGGTGGAAGCGGAGTTCCAGCTGCTGACTGTGGAGGAGGCTGAGAAAAGTCCTGTTGGTTTGGGCCGAAAAGAGCCTGAACCCCTGGAAAAGCCCAAGTGAGTATCTGTGTTATCACCTTTAACTTGGATGGACAGTGCTGTGTTTTCAGCAGCTGTTTGCATGAGGACAGGAAGAATCTGTTTGTCAGGAAGCTGAGAGCAACCAATGAAGCCCTGGGCAGTGGAGTCTGCAGGACTGGGGGTGCCAGGGCTTCCCAGAGCTCGAGTGGGTCCAGCAGGACTTGTGGCTGCAGCATCTGGGCCAGGGATGATCTCAGTGAGGTACTCAAGGCAGCTATGCCATAACATGCTTGTACAAAAAGGGCATCTCTGGTTTAACCATGTGAATGCATTTAACCATGTGAATGCACCCTTTAGCCCCTTGGGTGCAGAACAGCTCTGCAGGGGCTGTCCTGAGCCTCAGGTCCTGTTGTCTCCAGCACTTTCACAGGCACTGTAGTTATTGCAGCCCTTAGGGTGACCCTGTCTGGAAGCAGCAGGAAGAGCTGGTGACCCATGAGGGTGGCAGGACACCAAAGCAGAGGGGCCAATGTGCTGCTCTGTGGATTGAGCCTGTGGTTATCTATTCTTTCCTTCCTGTTCCAGCCGGCCAAAGACTTCTTTCAACTGGTTTGTGAATCCCGTGAAGACCTTTGTATTCTTTATCTGGAAGCGGTACAAGAAATACATCATTGTGCTGTTCATTGTCGCTGTTCTGACCATCTTCCTGGTTCTTTTGATCTACACCATGCCTGGATACATCAGCGAGAAGATCATCAATGGATAAATACTCTCCAGCACAGGACTACGCAAAGACAGGGGTGATTATTGCAGGAATCAAGACTGGACCAGAAAGTTTTAAGAAAATCCTGCAGGTGCAGAAGCAACCTTCAGAGTGAGAGACCTGCAGAAGTGGCCTCTCTTTGGGGAGTCACGTTTCATGCTAAGTACCCATGCTAAGAAATCAGGTAACCAACATACTAAATAAGGCAAGCTCCTTGAAGGACAGCTACAGCTTTGGGGAAAAAGTTGTTCTTTGTGGGACTGTGGTGGGAGGGTTGGAAAACAGGGTCTGCTGGTGCTGTCCCCACATACATGGCTGCTGAAACCAGCTCTTGCCATTGAGAGTGATTTTGGCAGAGATGGGGACATACAGAGCCATCCATGCCCTGGCTTGACAACACTTGGCACTTCCCAGGCCTCTGCCTGAAGAGTTCAAAACACATTGTACAGGGGGGGAAGGCAGGTCTGGTCTGGGGTCCTGGTGGAGGTAGGACCTGGAAGACCTTTGAATGGGGCTCCCCGGGGAGAAGGACGACAGAGCAAAGGTAGCTATGAGCTTCCTGCCATGCCAAGAGCACAGGAACAGCTCTTGGAGTTGGAGTCGGCTCTGGATGTTGTAGTGCTCCTCAGGACATGGACTTTCTGATTGTCACTCCTTACAGCTTTTACTACATGTGCTGGGTTGAACTCAGGCTTGCTTCAAATCTCATTTTGGCTATTCATTTCCACAGGAATAAAAGCTCTTTGGCTGCTCTCTCCAATGCTGCATGTGTTTTGTAGCTGTGTTCTGGAGCCTGGGGCCTGCCTGCTGCAGGCAGTCCTCACTAATGCCCCTTTACCCTTCCTCCCAGATAACACATCACTGGGACATTGCCATGGGGTCATCAGCATGAATCTGTCTTGTGATGTTGGGCTCATGTAAATTAAATGAGACTTATTCTCAACATGGTCTCTGGTGCCCCAGGGTTCCTGTCTTCTGCATAGACAAGCCCTGGCATGATCTGATCTCAAGTGGAGGTGCTTCACCCTGTGTTTTGACAGAACAGATTCCTTCTGAGGGGTCTTAATCCTGGTGCAGGAGATGATGCTCAGAGGGACTGTTGCATTTCCAAAGAAATTAACTGACAACAGGGTTTTATAGTGAATATGACTGCCTGATTGTCTTTTGAATGGGGCAGGAATAGAGTAAGTTTTGGGGAGAAAACTAGCCGGGCAGAGCCAGGCAGGCAGGTAAGGAGCAGGTGGGGACTCTGGCTGGACCTGAAGCCAGGTGTGAGCGTGGGGCAGACATGGTGCTCCCCCAGGGGGGTGGAGTTCAGCTGCTGGGTGGGGGCCCCAGAATGGCAAAGGGGGAGCCCTCTATTCCCCTTGGGAGACCCTTGGGCTGCAAGAGGAGTAAAACAGGCTGCAAAGGGATCAGATCATGTAGCACCTGCATAGGGCTAGAGCAGGGCCCTGAGGTATGACAGTGCTGCTCCCAGTGCTGCGTCACCCCTGGCATTCTGCAGGGCCTGATGCGTGGGACGTTGCCTTTGCAAACAGTGCTTAGTACACCCCAGTAGTGACCAGTGCATCCCAGCACACCTGGTGCACCTCAGTGGTGACTGGTCCATGCCAGCAAGCTCAGTGCACCGCAGCATGTCTAGCACACATCCCCAGGCAGCTCCTTGGCTCTTGCAGCCATGGTCAGCTACGTCTCCCACCGCACCATCAGGCTGGGGCTCCCTGTGACTCAAAGTGTGTCGGCCTCAGGCTTCCTCAAAATATTTCAGCTTATAGTTGCAGGATTTGTAGCCGCACTGCTGTGTGCCTGGGGGTGTGTGTGTGTCAGTGGGTGCACACTGAGGGGGGAGTGTGTGTGTGTCTCTTCAGGGTGTGGGTGTGCAAGGCGAGGGGCTCCCTCCTGCCCTCGTCGCTGGCAGCAGCGTGACCCCAGCCCCCTGTTCGGCCCCAGCGTGACCGCAGCTCCTGCCAGCAGTTCCCCTTCCTGGTGTCACCTCGCCACAGCACCATGGCGGCCCTCATCTCAGTGTGTGACTTCGTGCGGCAGGCACAGGAGGACCTCAGCTCACCCACCACCTCTGCCTTTACCAGTCACATGGGCCGCTGCAAGGCCACTGCTAACAGCCTGGAGGAGGTAAGCAGGGGCGGGGGGCCACAGGGGTGCACACTGAGGGCTTGGGGCGGGGCTATCCCCATCATGGTCCTGCAGGATGTGAACCCCAGTTCAGGCATCACCATATCATTTGTCACCGCAAGTGGAGAGGGATGTGAGCATCTTTGGGTGTTTGCAAAACACTCAAAGCAAAGATTTAGTGAAGGCTTGAGATGGGTCATGGTGGCCAGTGACAGGCGTCGGTTGGTGGGGACAAGAGCAAAGAGGGAGAGGCTTGTGCAGGAAGGCTTTACTTTGTACTGGGCTCACACTGCACGGTAAAGAGAGGACAGAACCCTTGAACCAAACAAGCATCAAACTAAAAGCAAACCAAAAAATTAAAGGAATTTCTTGGGAGCAGCAAGATGGTTTCCTCACTTGTCCAGAGTTAAGCTGTGGGATATGCTGACATGCAATGTTCAGAGGTCAAATGCATGAGTGGTTCCAAAAATTCACAGATCTGGGATGAGAGCTAGCTGCTGATTGCAGTATTTGGTGCAAAACTTACTTGGGTTAAATGCCTTTGTTTTCTGACCGATGGCAAAAGCCAGAAGAACCCAGTAGGCATCATCAGGTGCAGTGAGGGAGGATAAGGGGTTGCTGCATGCTGCCAGTACATGAGGGAGCAAGCAGCAGAGCTCAATGCCCTGTGAAGACCATGAGTGAGGGCAAGATCAGGTCAGTGGAGGGTCCAGGCTTCCCATTGAGAGCATCCCACCACTCATCTAGACCCACCTTGGGACTTAGCTGAAAACTAGTGTTTCAGGCCAGTGTAGTGTAACCATCATGCTGGCCTGTTCCTGGGCAAATCAAGGTCCTGACCCCTCCATGGAAAATATCCATGAGATGTTGCCACTGTGGTGGGGCTCTCCATGTGCTGGTCCAGACGGCACCGAACCTTTTGGTACCTCCTCCTGGTAGGTCTGGTAGATGTGCTGGGAACAATCAAACTGCACCACCACCATGTTACCTCTCATTATTTTGTAGCTTCAGCAGATGAGGGGATGGTGCCCAGGACTTTATCAGGGCCTGTCTGTGGGCTGTGACTGCTGTACTGCCCTGAAGTTCCCCAGTGCCTGCAAGCTTGGAGCAGATGGGGAGCTGTGCTCCTGTAGATCGTTTTGTCAGTGGTGGTCACTGAGGTTTTTTTTCTTCTCAGACCTCCGGAGGCCAGGACTTGCTCAGGAGCCTCTGGGCATGGGGCAATTTCCTTGTGTTACTTAATTTTCTACTGTTGCTCTATCAATTGCACCCCAAGCAAAGCTAAAACTTCAGTCCTTTAAAACAGAGCTGCTACATCAGGAAGCTGTGGTTAGAGAGAAACACTGCTGAACTTGCTCATGTCTGCAGAGCTCCTGGCCTGGGACTCGCATGTCGGAGAGGACATAAAACTCAGGACACGCTCCTGCTGCTGTGTGGCGGCAACCCCCAGCACAGTCTGCAGGGGATTTGCTGCAGGGAACGGTGGCATGAGCTGCACTGGCTGGGCAGCAGCATTTGTGTAAGCCAGGAGACACAGGGAAATGATTTCATCTCTGGGTGCAGATCAGGGCTGGACTGAGCAGATGTCAAGGAGAAATCCCAACATCGTGGGGTATCCCCAGTTGCTCTTGCTTGGGTGTTGATGTCGGCAGGAGCTGCCTGTCCTAGAGGAAGGTCCTCTCTGCCTGCATCAGCGCTGGCCTCTGTCTTGCTTCCTTCCTGAGCTGACACACTCTCATTGTGCAGCCAGGTGAGGCTGACCAGGCTCTCGCCTGGGACTTAATTCCTTCTGACCTGTGCAGTAGCTCATCTGCCACCTCTGTGCACTTTCACTGGGAGGAAGACTCTGGTGCTGGAGAAAAGCAAGTGAGAGCCAGCAGCTGGGAGCTGAAGCTGAAACTGAAATGAAGAAAGAAACTAGTTGCTATATTTTAGCTGTGACATAATGAACTACTGGTGTGCATTACCAAAAGGTGAAGCCTCTTTAAATGCAGCTTGGATGTCTTTCTGGACACCGCCGAGTTCCACACAGGGTGTAGGCTCATGCAAAGGTGTCTTGTGAGTGTTAATGCCATGTCTATGCAGACGATCAGACAATGTGAATTGATGGTCACTCCCAATCTGAGTTTTTCTGCACTCTTGAAAACTAGTAAGAAGGGAGAAGTGTGCTGTGACACCAGCACCCTGGAAATCACAGACAGGGATGAAAACAGATCTGGAAGAGCTGGAATGACAGGGACCTTCTGTTCCTTGATCTCACCTCTGAAAGGCAGAAATATCAGTGCCGGTGACTTCTGCAGTGGTTCAGCCAGCAGATTTTATTGATGGTGCGGGGAACTTTGAACAGCAAAGAGACTTAGTGCGTTCAAACAGCTGTCAGCAGATGCATGCTTGTAATGGAGACCAGCACCAGTATGGAATAAAGCAGTAAACACAACAAGAGCCTGTCCTTGAGCAGTGTGTGCTGAGGCTGGCAGCAGTGTGGGCAGCAGACGGAAGGAGTGCTGGGCTGCAGGGGGAGGCCATCAGCCAGTTTTCCACCACTAGAGGCAGGTCCCCAAAGGGGAAGTCACACAGCTCGGCTACATGCAGAACCAGATACGTGCCTGCAAGGCAAACAAACACAGGTAAAAGTACAGGCAGAGAAGGGAGCTTGGGGTTTCCTGCACCAAGTGCCAGATACGTAATTTCCTGCCTTGTGGCCAGCGACTGTACTTGTACACATTTCATGAGCCTTGGAGGGGGTGCTGCCTTTTGCAGCTGGGCTCACTGTATGAGGGGAGCCTGGGGAGGTGGAGGTGCCTGTTGGTGATAGCCTCTGGGACACTACGGAGAAGTCTCACCCTGGTGCAGCTCCTCTAAAGCAGGGAAGCCTTCTGGCCTGACAGCATCAGCCCAGCAGGCAGGGAACTGTCCCAAAGGTAGGGATGGGTTACTTGTAGACCGAGGTTACACCTTCAGGGAGGGGATTTTCAGGAGAAAGGAAGAAGGCGGCCATGGATGTAGGAGGTTTGAGCATCTGTGTGATGTCCCTGCATGCCACAGTCTTGACTGTACTGACCCATGCAGAGCCTGACTCACATCCTCCTCTACTACATGGGTTCAGCTGTATGGCTTGGCTGATGTGGTGCACAACAGAGGACAAAGCCAGTGGTGGTACCACTCCCCTGGGTACCCACCTGCCCACTCAGCTGTTAAATAGCCTTAGCTGTAGTGTGCAAGTCCACCCTGAGCTGTCCTTTGCATTCACAAATTGCTGTAAAACTGTTTGCTCCAATGTATCAGTGTTTATGGATCTTAAAAGCCTGTGCCCAGTCTTGGAGATCTGGCACTATCAGGGCAACACTTAGAGCGAAGCCCTGCAAGGCCAGCCCAATGTGGGAGCTGTCAGGGCTCACATCAGTCTGGTGAATGGGTCACACCTGAAATACTGTCCCCAGTCAGGAATAATTTGGAGAAACCAGACAGGGTAGGTGGATAGTAACAGAGAGGCAGAGCTGGGCTGATTTAGCTGGATGAAGGTGACTTGTCTGACAGCAGCCCACAAATCTTCTAAGGGCAGTTATAGGCAATAGTGTCAAGCTTTTTTGGGCAGCATGAGATATAACATGCAGCAATATCCACTTCGTGGCTCAGGAAGTTCAGGTTGGGCATTAGGAAAAGTTTCTTCTGCAGAGGGTGCTGCAGCCCTGCAAGAGGTCACTAGAGAGGCACCTCCACCCTTGGAGGGTTTCAAAGCCCAGTTTGGGCACAGCCAACCTGATCTGGTACTGACATTAATCCTGCTCCCAAGAAGAGATTGCATGAGAGCCCTTCCAAGCAGTGCTTGTATGAAATAACATCTGTAACCCACTCTCTCATAGGCAGACAGTTTAAATGCCTCCAAACATTCCCTCTCAACCATCTACGCCTCCTCCTCTCAGCCCAGGAATGACACTGACAGTGATGGAAATATAATTTATAACTTAAAGTCTCTTGCCACTGAAATATATGTTTTCTGTCAATGCTGTATGTTCTTTTTTCTAATATATTTTCTAATTCTCTCTTAATGCTTGACCACTTCTTCCAGAAGAACATCAGGAAGGCTTGCAGATATTTTAAGATAAACATGGACTACTACCACTAGATCATTACCTATCTGCAGGCAGGACAGTCTGCCTTGGGGATCCTGTGAGTTACAGAAATGTGTGTATGGAAGTAGTCAGTGACCATCTTCTCTGCATTTCTAGGCCTTGGATGCCGACCGAGCTGTGCTGCAGAAGATGAGGAAAGCAGCCAAGGCAGAGCACAGCTGTGGACAAGGTCAGGGCAGAATGGAACCTCAGGAGGAGGGAGACAGCAATGGATGGATGAGGGGAGTTCTTGCTGCAGGTTGGGTTGACCACAGCAGGGAATGTGGGTCTCAGGGATCCCTATAGCTGGGTGGTAGTGGTGGGGGCAGCAGCAGGCAACAGCAGCCGGCTCAGGTGCATGAGCAGAACTGGGCATGGTGACTCCCAGGAGAAAGGCAGGATTTGGGCATTCATCCTGACCTTCCCCATGCACTCTCTGGAGACCATCCATGTTCCCCCAGACCTCATCAGCCACCTTGAAGCCCACATTGCTGCACAGGAGAAGTTCTCAGCCAACTACCAGCTGGAGGGCGAGGAGCAGCTGGCCAGCGCCTTTAGCACCTTTGCTGCCTTCTCCCGGGAGCTGCTGACTGCTGTCAGGAGCCTGGTAGGCAGCTCTGCCCCCGGCATGTACATCAGAGTGGGGCCCCTGGTTTGCAAGGGGATGCTGGTGGGGGTCCCCAGGAAGAGCTGCAGGCTCTGGGCCACAGCCTGGAGGTCCAAGCTCATCCCATTCCCCAGATGGAGGCAGATGGCATGGCATGCAGTTGCAGAGCCAGTAGCACAGCCTGCATGCCCAGGGCCATCTGTGCAGATCTCTGAGGCTGCTCAGAAGAGGCCTCTGGAGGTCTCCTGTCCACCATCCTGCTTGAAGCTGGACTCTCACCAACACTGGGTCAGGCTGGCTGTGGCTTTTTGCAGCTTGGGAATTTCCAAGGATGGAGGCTTGCAGCTGACTGTTTTCCAAAGTGGTTCCTCTGCAGGCCCACAAACAGCTCTGCTTTCTCTGCACGAGGAGCGGTGCAGGGGTGTAGTCCTAGCGGTGTGATCTCTCTCTTTCCTTTCCAGTGGCAGAGTTTGTACCACAACATTAACTTTTCCCTGGAGTCATTAATAAAGGGTGACATGAAAGAGCTCAAAGGGGTAAGCAGGGGCTGAAAAAGCTGTGCCGAGGTGGGGCTGGTAAGTGAGTGGCTGGAGACAGAGTGGGTATCAGCTGTGGGGGGTCTCATCCCTGGCTCACATCTTGCCCTCCGGCAGGGATGTGTGTTGGGAGGGCAGCTCTGCCTGCACCTCCTGTATGCCGGATCCTGCTCCCTCCTGAGGCTGGCACCCCACACCACAGGTCAAGCTAGTGGTGCCCATTAGCTGGGACCTCTGCCTGTTTGGGGGCACCTGGCTGAATCCAGAGGAGTCTGGTGGCATTTGCTATGTGGGGAAAAAACAGGGTGTTGTGCACCAAATATTGATATCTTCCCTTGTCATCTGCGCACAAACTCCCCTGCAATCTCTCAGAGAGGTTCTCCCTCGGCAGACCCACCTGTGGCCCTTGCATTTACATGTGTGAGCACATGTGTGTTGGTGTGAATGTGAGCATGTGTGCGTATCTACCAGCTGCAGGTGCCTCTCAGGGACTGGAGAGTAGCAAGTGCTGAAATGACCACGCAATTTGATCTTCAGCAGTGTAGAGATATCAGAGATCTTCACAGTGCTCATCAGTGCAGATTTTAGGAAAAGCATCAAACTCGTATTTAATTTTTGCTTTTTTTAACCAATGGGAAGGTCATTATGGTCCTTGGTAAGTCTGCACACACGTTCCTACCACTAAGTCCCTGTGGCTGTACTCAGGCCATCAGCTCTCTGTGATTGCCCCTGGGTGCCTCTGCCTGCATAGGGGTGCCTGTGCCTGTGGGTGTTCCAGGTGAGGAGGCTGAACCGATCATGACGCTGGAGTGAGGTCACTGTCAAGGGATTGCAGATCATAGCCTGCATCTAAGGTGGTTGAGCAGCTGTCAGTTGTGACCTGGCACCATTCCTCTCTGGCTGGTTTTGGGCACAGAGACTCTGTGAGCAAAGTATGTACAACTTGAAACAGTGAAGCAATTATTTATCAGCTGATGCACATGCAAGATTGTTAGGATTTAATGAGCTTGGTGTTAATATGCTCAGCACCATGATAAGACACCTGAGGACTAGTGCTGGCTGGGCAGACCAGCCTGGGAGGAGCAGGGACAGTGCTGCTCCTCCCTGCAACAGATTCTTGCTATTGGCCATTGCTGTCTTCCACCAGACCTTCTGATACTCTTACAAACCCCATGTGTTTTCTTCTTTTAGGATTTTATATTTTTCCATTATGATATTTTTCCTCTTGAATCCTTAAGCTAGTAACAAACCTGTTTCAACAACCTAAAGTCTGTAATTTTACCTTTTTAATCTTGTATGGTTCCACTCTGTAGCTTTTCTCCCAGCTTTTTCTCCCAGCTCTGCAGGTTCCTCAGATGCTTGATGAAGGTTTTGCAGCTGGGCTGTATCAGAGCTGGGCTGGGGATCCTTGAGCAAACAGCTGAACCTCTGGGAAAGTGGAGGAAAAGTTTTGGATAGGATTGCAGAAAGAGGGATGGGAACTGTGGCAGGGTTTGGGGACTTCCAAAGGACTAATTGCCAAACACTGAAACAAATTACAAGCATATAGGCATCCATTTGGAAGCTTGTGCTATACAGGAGCATGAAAGTGGAAAGAGAGAGTAAATTCTGGAACTTCTGGTGTGAAGTAAATTGATAAAAGAAAATAAAATATGAAGGAAAAAAAAAATCCACTATTCGCTTAGTTAAGAATGATGTCAAGAAGATTGGGAACCAAGAAAACAGGCAGAGAGAGAGGGGAAAAACTAGCTGCCTGCAAGGAGTCATTATTTAAGCTGAAGGGATCCAACAGGAATCAGAGGCTGACCTGAATGAGTTTGACATTTTCATTAGAATGCAGATAAATGCAAGATCTGTCCCAACAAGGTTCTGTCTTGACATAAATAAAGAAATTTCACCTTGGGGGACAGAGAAGCATTGGGACAGGGACCCAGAGAGGCTGTGGGATCTCCATCCTTGGGGTTTTTCAATATCTGCCTGCACAAAGCCTGGTCTGAATTCAGTGCTGTCCCTGCCTGGAGTGGGAGGTTAGACTAGAGACCTCCTGAAGTCCCCTCCAACCTGACTTTGTCTTTCTTTAACACAGAGGTTTGCAGAGCAGTAAGTGGTGAGAACAGGGCAGAACATGGGTGATTTGAGTAAATGCATTTAATGGACAAATGCAGATGTGAACATACCAAGATGGTAGACACTGGAGAGAAGCTAAGTCATGCAAAGTCAAATGAGAAACAAATGATGGCTTTTTAGCAGCAAGACTAATTCACCATTAAACGAATACCTGGGGAAGAATCACATTGTGCTGATGTTGCTAGGTTTGGGTGGGTTTCTGATGTCTCTCTGAGTGGTGTTCTGGTTCAACAAGACATTCTCGCTTCAGCAGATGAGAACCTGGTTGGTAGTTTCTGGCTTATGCATGTCTGAGCAATTCCTTCTGCCTTTAAAATTGTGAGTCTGTGAAAGGTGTTATAGCTGGCTACACATACGTACATACCTATGTGATATACATATGTGTGATGTATGGTTTGAAGCCTATTGTATTTGTGTATGTGTGTGTGCGCAAGCATGTGCCTGTGAGTGAACCTGCACTGGTGAGCACACTTGTCCACTGTGCACCGAGGAGAGACAAGGACCTTCCTGGGGAGGGACGCTCCTGTGGACAGCCATGACCTGGGTCTGCAAGGGCCTTTATGCTAGGGTGACCCAGAGGGAATGCAGTACACTGAGGATGAGAAAGGCTCTGTCCTGGTCATAGTAGTTAAATGGTGCCTTTGGCTCTCCCTAGGAGTTCAAGAAGCCCTTTGAGAAGGCCTGCAAAGACTATGAGAGCAAACTGTAAGTCTTCAGGCACCCTCATCCCAAGGCCTGGACTTGGAGGCTGGTTTTTGTCTACCTTTGCCAGCAGTTGGACAGAGCCTTTCATGCATCTCTCCTCTTTCCTTGAGTGCCAAGATAGAGAAGG
Source organism: Morus bassanus (assembly GCA_031468815.1). Classification (NCBI taxonomy): domain Eukaryota; kingdom Metazoa; phylum Chordata; class Aves; order Suliformes; family Sulidae; genus Morus; species Morus bassanus. Next base: position 25,080,237 of record CM062575.1, on the reverse strand, counting down.
AGAAGCGCGAGCTGGCAAAGCAGCACGGCATGGTGCGGAGTGAGGTGAGCGGAGGGGAGATCGCCGAGGAGATGGAGAAGGAGCGTAGGACCTTCCAGCTGAACATGTGTGAGGTAAGGACAGGGACCAGCCTGTGCTATGCACAGCAGAGCAGTGTTAGAGTTGCTGAATCGGCATCCAAGGGATGAATTTCCCTTCTTTTGGTGCACAGCAACTGTGCCACAGCCCCAGCAGATCCTGGTCTGGAGCGGGCAGACTTCAACAGTGACTCTCACGCTGGTGTTTCTTACTTGCTGTCTGACCTGGGATTGTCTCAAAGCAGCTTTTTTGTCTGAGTCCACACTGATTTTTCATTCAGGGCCATCTTCTGTTCCTGGTCAGTAAGTGATGCTTGTGTCCAGGGTTTTGCAAGTCCCTCTCTGCCTTTCTGGGATGCTGAAATCCCCCAGGCTCTGCCCAGACACTGGCAGCATCTGGCAGCTCCCTATGCTTGGCCCTTGGGGAGCAGCACCAAGGTGGGCTGCAGATAGCCAGGGACCATTGCTCAGCAGGTCATGTTTGTTGTGCTGTCAAGATCCTGGGCATATTCCCTCAGTTGGAGCGCTGCCTGGGTTGTGGTAGGCTCAAGCCAACCTGGGGCATGGTGGTCTGATCAAGGATTTTAGCCAAAGCTTGAGCCTATATTAACCCGGCAGCAGAGATAACAACTTGGGAAAAATCCCATGAAAGCTTTCGATCCAAGCTTCTTCCTGACTGTCCGCAGTGGGTGCTGCTGGCACTGAGGTCTCTGCTCCCTCTCAGACGGTCCCATAGCCCTCCCTCTGCTTGTTGGGATAAACTCAGCCCAGCTACCCTGCAAACGGCTTCCCTGCTCCCACTGCCACACATCACAAGCAACAGCGCGAGTAGAAATTGGAAGATGCCAATTTCATTCAAAATATCCAGCTCTTTGTAACCATGTTTTGGAAACAGTTACTGTTTCCATACTGAAACTGTTGTTCTACTTCAAATATCAGAAGGCCTTGTGCTGTGGAGCTGCATCGCCCTTAAACAGAGCCAGTAGGTCAGGTGGAAGTTTCATTCTGTGCTGATGTGAGTCCACATGTGGCATTTGGGTTCCTGAGAAGGTGTCTTCTAGGGAACACTTCTTCTGATGGATCGAGGGTGTTTTGAATGATCCCCTCAGAAAAAATACAGGGAAGTCTGAGGCTGGCCACATTGAACATGTATTTTGGAAGGTGATTTACTGTGTTGGCCTGTGGGTCTTCTGGAAATGGTTGCTTGTATGTTGCTGTTTTTACAGTAGTTGCAATGTCAAGACAGCTGATGCTGGTGTAGGAGTAGTCCAGAGGTGGATGTGGAAGTTCTCAACATGTTTCACAGCACAACACATTGTTTCATGTTGTCAGTCCACAAACTGAAAGGGCCAGGGTTGGTTTTCATGGGTGACAGGTGGTGGAGGATGGGCTGGGTGAGATGGTGGATAAATTTGGGCTGGAAATCTGAACCTTCAGCTTGCTCTGAAGGTCCTCAAGGCAGGCTGAGATGCCAGCTGTGTGTAGGGTATGGGCAGGCAGGCTTGCAGCACTGACATTGTCGGTAGGGTCAGGTGAAGGTGGTGCAGTTCATGGACCAGGTCTAGTGGGTCTTGGAGGAACTTGGCTCTTGAGTGATGATGTTTGAAGGTCTATAGGAAAGCTGGCCATTCTTCAGTGAAGGCACCATGAATAGTGAATCCTTGAGGGTGTATTAATTGAGTGTTTTCCCTGCATAAATAAAGCCCAGCAAGACCAGGGTCCATGCCACCACCATGGGTCCATCACTCTATTGGCCAGATCAAAGCACTGGGTCCTGCTTACCACCATCTTCTCACCCCATAAAAGCCACATGAGCTGCTCCCATCAGGGCGCAACTGCCAGGATGGGCCACAACACACTGGGAGGGGGCCCATCAAAAAAATGCATAAAAGGCATTTGTCTCTAACCTATAAATTCAGTTCCTGTGTCCTTTTTCCATCAGTATCTAATCAAAGTGAACGAGATCAAAACCAAGAAAGGGATTGACCTACTGCAAAACCACATCAAGCACTGCAGCTCACAGTTCAAGTAAGAGTGACCAGTAACCTACCTGCACGCCCTTTCTCTCCAGAAGCACTGGCTGTAGAGGGGACCTGGGGGTGGCTTAACTTCCTGGACCTGGGTTCCCACAGTCAGCTTGGCCTGTCCTGTAACTTGCTGAAAGTCCTCTTCTGGAGGCAGCTGAGGGAAGGGTCTCCATGGGGTGTGTTTCCTCTCTTTAGTCTGACATTTTTCATAAGCCAGTGTAAAGCAGAAATCTGGAACACAAAGAACACAGTGTGCTGAGTGCTATCCCTGAATTTCACTGCCTTCAAATCTTTCTAAAATACATTTCCTAAGAAAGATTTTTTTCAACTATGAAGCAAAAGCCCTGTCTGCGGAAGACATGATGTGCTCTGAGGCAGGAGCTCACGGGAGCCTGGGGTCTGTAGGTTTCACAGCCAGTGCTAAGATCAGGATTTCAGGACATGTCCTTATGTTAGCCTCTCCTCTCAGTTTTTTCCAGGAATGTTTAAACACAACAGCAAAACTTAAGAAGTTTACAGAGAAGCTCATCCCAGAGCTGCAGAGTGTGAGTATTCATCTGAAATTGGGTGCAGCGAGCAGGGCAGGCTGGAAAGCAGGGATGTCTTCCACAGGGCCTCCTCTTTCTCTGTAGAAGCAGAACTGAGGACTTTTGCAGCTCTTTACGTCTATTAATCAGTATTTCCTGATCCTCTGATGCGCAGTGGCCCATGGAGGGGTGAAATGCAGCCATCACTGGGAGTGGGAAAATTATGGTGCCATACCCCAGGACACAGAGTAGGAAGAACAAGCATAAACATGGGTACCAAGAAGGCACTAAGATCTTCATCTGCCAAAGCCCTAGCCGCTCTGCAGACTTCCAGATTTCTCATTTGTGCTTTTACCTTTCCATGCCTGTTGCTGCCAACTCAAGCTTTTAATGCATTTCCTCAGGGATTTTGTTTTGCTGTAGGGGCAGGTCATGTAAGGCTTGTGAACTTTAGCTTTTTACTTTGGGCTCTGTCAGTCATACACAGCCCAGAGACAGAAGGGAGTTTTTCCAAGTGGCAAGGCTTTCAGAGACAGTCTGAGTGCTCATGTCCCAGGTGGTATGATGTACTCCCAGTGCAGCAGAGGATTTATGTCAGTTTCCCAGCATTTCTAGACCTCCGTTCCACTTTGCTTGGGCTTGCTCATCCTTCTCCACACCTCCTTACAAATCAAGATTTGCAGAGGCTTGAGATATGGTCCTCACCCAGATACTGTGTCAGCATCACTTGTACTCATCTCCCCTGGTCCTGTAGTGCAGGTCTCCTCTGGGTATCTGCTGCTTTGTTTGAATTAACTGCTTTAGGGATGCCCTGCTTGCTCCACAGTCTGTAATCATTCATATTAAAATTCATTATGTAAATAACAAAAAGGGTGGAGGTGCCACCCCAGACTAGGGTAACTAAGCACAGCAAGCAGCATCTTATGGATTCCTCATGCAGACAAATCCTCAGGCTCTGTTTCAAGGCCACATTCCTGTGCCAAGGTCTATCAACTTTTTGATGACTTGGAGACCTTTTAATTATTTTAATTACTGACACTACCAAGGGAAAAAAAAAACAACCACCATGGTGACCTTCAAGCTGTTGTTTGTTTTTACACTGCGGAGAGCTGCAAACAGCTGTTTTCTCAGTAAAATGCAGACTGCTCTCCTGTTGCAGGAGTCCTGGTGCTGGGGAGATGCCTGTTCCCTCCCCTCAACGAAGTTTCCACTGAAGTGCTTCTTGCACATGCCACATACCATAGCACTGCAGGGGACGAGCGGCAGCCTCCCACCGTAGGAACGGAGCTCAGTGCCTCCCACGGCTGCGGGGAGGCGGCGAGGGCAGAGGGTGGTGTGGGGCACCTCCGCCCGGGAGGAGTGGGATGAGCTGAGGCAGGAGCCTCCTGCTGCCACATGAGCGGCTGGCTCACTGTGCTCTGGCAACTTTCAGATGAAGATCAGGCAGGACGAGGAGAAGAAGCAACTCTGCGCCCTTCGGGATCAGCTGAAAATGGTGTTGCAGCTGGAGCAGAAAGAGGTAAAGTCTGTTCCTTCTTGCGAGGGAACGCGAGGTGCTGCCTGTAGAGGGCACGACATGACAGCTGCTTATATGGTGCCTGCCTGCCGATGCAGAAAGCCACAGGGTTTCTGGTGAGCTCTGGGGAGCACAGGGTCCCTGGCAGTTCCGTGAGGACATGCTCTTGGTTGCCAGCGGTACTGATAGGGTAGGGCCTTGCTGCTATTTCTTTCCTTCTGCCAGGACCCTGGGAACAAGCAGGCAAGGTACAACATGCACCAGCTGCAAGGGAATAAGCAGTATGGCACAGAGAAGTCGGGGACCCTCTTCAAGAAAAGCGATGGGTAAGTTGGGATCCAGCATGCCCCATTCCATTGTGCTTTGGTGACCTGGAGCCAGAGCAGGGCTCACCCAGACCAACCTCCTCTCCCTGGGGTGGCAACAAGGCAGAGGAACAGGACAAGCACGCACAAAGGTGTGCTCAACACTGTCCCAGCCTCCAACAGCTTTCACACAGACCTCCAGGGATCTTGTGTCCGTCTTTTAGCTCTGAGGGTATTCATCTCCTGTGAAGCTGCCCAATGTCCTCTTCAAGTCCTGCGAGCACGGGGAGTGAGGACCCCTGCACCCACTGCAGGAAGCCATAACCAGCTCCCTGTCTTTCCTTCCTGCAGGGATCCCATCACCTTCATCCAACACCCCACAGTCTTGTGCTGGGAGGGACAGGGAAGGGTTGGTTCTTCTCCCCCTCTCCCAGGCACTCATTGCTTTCCAGAACCCCATCCATCGCCTCTGCTCTGGGATGAGGAGCCCTGATCCCTCCACCCTTCCCAGGTGGGAGGTGCTCAGGGATGCACTGGGGATTTATATAGGGTCCTGGTGATGTTTTCCGCTCTCCTCTCCCTTCCCTTCCTCCCAGCCCTGACCCATCCTTTGCCTTTCAGACCCCTCTGCCCTCACAGTTCAGTACTGGGCTCAGCTCCCTGATGGTGAGAATTAGGGGAAGGAGCAGAAATGTGGGGTGAATTAGACACAGCACAGGTCAGTGCTGCCTTGGAGATGGCATTGTGGGCCAGAGGGGAGAAAGACCCAGCAGCCATCCTGTGCCCCTCTCCCAGGAGCCAGATGCAGAGCTCCTGGAAAGCACTCCACTGTCTTTGGAAAGAGGATCATCTCCCATCAGTGCATGGGAGGATGCTTGCTGGGAATCACAGGGGTCCTGCACTGGGAGACTTGTGCACCTGGAAAGGACTGTGAAGTGTCCTAGAAAAACCAGAAACTGGACAGAAAATAATAAACTGGGGCTCAGAGTCTTCTTCACTGCAGACTGAAGTTCAGTCTCTCTCCCCTTTCGGGTGTATCTCTTCCACCTTTCCCCTGTGTTACAGTCTGCCCTGAATGGCAGGCACAGGAAAGCCAGCCTGGGAGCAGTTTGGAGGTGATGGTCTTGGATGTTTGCTGGTGACGTCTGCAGAGGGCTTCATGCTCAGCTAGCAAGTCCTGCTGCCCCGATTGATGGTCTGCACCTGTATCACCTCCACAGCAGCTGTGCTGTCTGTCTGTACAAGCCTGTCTTATGCTGTATGACAGGTCCTTCTCAGCCCAGAACAGACCAAGAGCAACAGATTCTATCCATGGCAGCCTAGCTGGCACATCTGATGAGAGCTGCAGCCCCGTGCTGTGCCTTGCATGGCTCTTGCATTTGCCAGCGCTGCGCTGCATTGCACATCTGCTTCTCCATGTGTGTGTCCTCTCAGCTCATCCTCCGCTTATTTCCAGGTTGAGAAAAGTCTGGCAGAAGAGGAAATGCACCATCAGCAATGGCTACCTGACCATCTCTCACAGCATGGTAAGAACCGCTTCTTCCACTCTGCTCCTGCCTGGGAGCTGCCCCTGCAGGGTCTGCAGAGCCTGCCACTGCCAGGCATGCTGGTGGCTTCCTGGGGCTTGTTAGAGCCCTCGTGCCTGCTACTTGGCCTGCTGGGCTATGTGTAAGAGGCTTTCTGTTGAGACTTAAGTCCCTGCAACCCAAGAGAGCATTCAACAAATACAGGAGGGTCTCACATGCCTGTGTGCATGGAGGGGCATGAGCCTGGGGACCTAGCTCCAGGCATGGGGTGGTTGTTGGGAAAGAAAAGGTCTATGTTGCTATTTCTTGCGTTGTTCCTGAGAGTGGAGCCAAAGACAAAGTGCTGGGCACAAGGCAGATCTGTGGCTCTGCTGCAGAGCCAGGCAGTGCTCGTCACCACTGGACTACAGCCCTTTGATGCTTCCTCATTCTGCTTGTAGCTCAACCGCCCACCAGCCAAGCTGAATTTATTGACCTGCCAGGTGAAGCCTAACGTGGATGACAAGAAATGCTTCGATCTGGTTTCCCGTGAGTGCTGATGCCTGCCCTGCAGTTCCTCTGGGAAGGGCCCAGAGAGGCAGCAGTGCTTTGGACTCAGAAAGCAAGTGTGGGCACAGAGGAGGGGAAGCTCTGCAGCTTTGGGCCACCTTGGGGAGATTACCCTGGGGAAATTGTGCCAGGAGGAAGCTCTGCTCAGGAGCAGTAATGCACATGCAGGGTGTGAGATAGCACTGCTGTGGGGCACTGCAGGGTGCGTGGAGACCAAGCAAGTGTAGTTCCTAGGCCGCAGATTAGCTAACCCAGCATCCCTCGTTCCTGGTACAGGAGCAGGTCCCTTTGCCTGGGGTGCACTGGGGAGGGGCTGAGTGAGACAGAGGTGACTGTCACCCCAGCTGCCCAGGCTGGACAATATTCCTGGCTCTGCTGAGCCCAGCTCAGGTGTGTTGTGCCCTGCCATGAGCCTGGCAGGCGAGATGGACAAGCAGGTTGCCTAGAGGAGACGGGCTCTGTGTGTTTCAGATAATCGCACGTACCGCTTCCTGGCAGAGGATGAGCAGGACTGTGTTGCGTAAGTACTGCCAGTGCCTTGCTGTGGACCAAAAAATGCTCCTCTGGCTGCTGATGAGGAGCCAGCTCTTTGGTTAATTGAGCAGCAGGCTGCAGCCCCTTGTTTGATGCCCTTCCCATCCTGACTGTGTCCCAGTCCCTCTGGGGGGGATGGCTGGCCATGAGCAGGACATGGAGCTTGATGGAGGCTCCTGGCACCCAGTTTTCTGCTGGTGTACCATGCAGGACCTTTGTGTGTGGTGGCTGCTGTGCAAGCTGGGGCAGAGCAGGATCTCCCCTGCAGCAGTGGGATGAACCCTGCTGCCCTCCTTGCCCTGCAGCTGGAGCATGGCCACACAGGACCCCACTCCTAAGCCACTTTCTGCCCATGCAGCTGGGTGTCTGTCCTCAGCAACAGCAAGGAGGAGGCACTGAATGTGGCCTTCAGCAAGGTGCAGGGCGGAAGGGAGAGCAGCCGGGAGGAGCTGATCCGGGCCATCATTGAGGAGATCAGAGGCATGCCTGGGAACAGGGAGTGCTGTGACTGCTTGGCCCCAGGTGAGAGCCAGCCCATGGCCACTGTGCTTCCTCCCTCCTGGACAGACCCTGCCCTCCATGGCATCCAGCTCCTGGAGACCCACAGGCATCGGGGGTCTTGCCCTTCCCATCTGTCCTGTTGTGGAGCTTGTGCCCTTGGGTGGTGGGGTCCTGGTGGGAAGGAGAGGCAGGAGATGCACATGAGCCTGGTGGTCTTGTCTCTACAGATCCCACTTGGCTCTCCATTAACTTGGGCATCCTGATCTGCATCGAGTGCTCTGGGATTCACAGAGAGATGGGTGTGCATCTCTCCCGCATCCAGTCGCTGTCTCTGGACAAGCTGGCAACCTCCGAATTGCTGGTAGGACACTGCTGGTGTGCTCTGTCCTCAAGCCTCTCCCTGCTTCTGCTGTGGCCTTCCTGAAACTAAGTTAATTCAGTGGGTTTTTCACCTGTTAAGCTGGCCTATACCCACCTGTAATTCCCAGGCTTTAGCGGTTATTGAGGCAGAAATTATCATCATCAAGGAGGAGAAAAGGGAGTCATTTCACTGTTGCTGGGTCACCCGTCTCCTTCAGTTCCCTTTCCTCATCTTGCATGCCCTGGTGCAGGGGAGCTGTGGGGCAAGGCCAAGCTTGAACTGTGGTAGAGCAGAGTGTGGGGCAGGCAGGGGATTGGAGATGTTGCATGGGACTGTTTTAGGGCCACGATGCTCCAGGTACTCATGAGTTTGGTACAGCTGTGATGGGGGCTGGTGGGCATCAGGGTAGGGGATGGGAGTGTTTGGCAGGGATCACTGCTTGCCTAGATCTGAGCCCAGGTGGTGGCTCTGGGGTTGGTTGCACTGCTGGAGTTGGGAGATCTCAGCAGTAGGAGTCAGGGCAGAGACTCTGGCCACTGGGCACAGGCATCGTGGCACCTCTTGACATCCGCTTGATACCTGGATAGGATCTCAACCTGGAGCTCCCTCTCCTGCTGCCATGCATGTAGAGCTGCTGCATGCCCCATGTCACCTCTAGCTTGGCTGTTCTTGCAGCTGGCAAGGAATATCAGCAACTCTGCCTTCAACGACATCATGGAAGCAAATCTCTGCAGCTTTTCCTTGAAGCCCACAGTGCACAGTGATATGTGAGTTGCTCTGCAAGAGCTGTTTTTTTGTGGGAGGTTACATTCGGGGCCCTCATCCATGGGCACACACTTTGCAGTCCTGTGTGCTCCCTGTAGTGACCAGACACATGGCACTGCCCAATCTCCTCCCCAGACCGTAATTTCTCCTTAGAAGAAATTTCATCACGTCCAGCAGAAAATGTTTGATAAAAGAGAGAATAGTGAGGAAGAGCCAGCAGACAGCTAAAGGATTAGCACTGAGGTCAGGAGAGGGATTGAGGAATCGGTGCTGGAAAGGGAAATGCAAGAAGAGAAATAAATGGAGCTGCCAAGCAGAACAGCCCTGGCTGTACATCAGCAGGGCAGGGAAGGGTGGGCAGGTGGAGTGGGATGGGGGACAGGGACTTACATGGTGCAGAGCAGTTCGCTGTGTCCAGTGGCTGAGGCCCAGGGTCAGTGGGATCAGCGTAGGCATCGAGCAAGGGTCCACTGAGAATGCGGGAACCTCTGTCCTTCATCCCAGAGCACCCTAGCCTCTAGGCTCTGCAGAGGACGGGGAGAGCTGGGGTAGTGTGGCTGGTACCAGCAATAGCTAGGGGCTTCTTCAGGGCTGAGTGCCATAAATCTGGGGTACAGCAGAGTTCTTCTGTGGGGGAAACACATAGCTGGGGATCTTATTGTCAGAGGCCGAGGGGGCTCTCAGGAGATGGGAGGGCAGGCAGACCAGGCACGAACAGGTTCCATTACAGGCATGTAAGTACTGACTAGGGCACTGTTTAGACAGCATGGACCTACGCTGCAGTGAATAGGTGCATAAGGAAGTGCACTTGGCAGGGAGAGAGCAGCAAAGAGCTGGGAGAGCAGGAAAATACAACTGGAACAGCATGGTCAAGGTTGCCAGATTCACCCTTCTGCTTGGATGCTGAGGAAACTGAAACTGTGTGAAATTAATAATTCAGCTCTTCCACAATGGCCTTTTCTGTTTGGAGCACTGCTTCACCCATGAGGCCACCCCAGATCCTCTGGCAAGTGACCACTTCTGCTGTTCTTGACCCTTTGTAAGGGGTAGAGACCCAGCTTACTTGGCCAGTCCTTGTCTGGAAGCTGTTCCGGACCCATGGATACTCTCGGCCAGTTCATGCCACATGATGTTTCCCAGTCCTTGAGAATTCTGCTCCCTCCCCTAATTCTCACCATCAGGGAGCTGAGCCCAGTACTGAACTGTGAGGGCAGAGGGGTCTGAAAGGCAAAGGATGGGTCAGGGCTGGGAGGAAGGGAAGGGAGAGGAGAGCGGAAAACATCACCAGGACCCTATATAAATCCCCAGTGCATCCCTGAGCACCTCCCACCTGGGAAGGGTGGAGGGATCAGGGCTCCTCATCCCAGAGCAGAGGCGATGGATGGGGTTCTGGAAAGCAATGAGTGCCTGGGAGAGGGGGAGAAGAACCAACCCTTCCCTGTCCCTCCCAGCACAAGACTGTGGGGTGTTGGATGAAGGTGATGGGATCTCTGCAGGAAGGAAAGACAGGGAGCTGGTTATGGCTTCCTGCAGTGGGTGCAGGGGTCCTTGCCCCTGGCCATGGCAGTGCTCACACTTTAAATGCATGAAAGTTAAGTTCTTGTTTAATTATGTAACTGCAGGAGAGGAAGCTTTAAGAAAACCACAGTGTTTTGTAGGAGTTACTATGAATGCTGCTGCAGAGGAGTCTAGGGAATGGGACAGGACAGAGAGAGGAAAGGTGCTAAACTGCCTGGCAGGTCTGAAGCAGAGAGAGGGAAGGTGGCTGGGGCAGTGGGAGAGGAGGAGGGTGGCTCCAGGGTGGACACTGCATTGCTATGTGGCCCCTAACTCTCATTCGGCTGGTCTCTGCCAGGGCCTTTCGGAAAAATTTCATCTTTTCCAAGTACGTTGAGAAGAAATATGCCAAGAGGAACCTTGCTGCTCAGTCCTCCAGCCTCCCAGAAGCCATCAAGGACAAGGATATATTTTGTTTGCTCCAAGCATATGCAGAGAATGTGGATTTGAGCGAGCCTGTGCTGGCACCTCTGCAGGTATGGCCACCTGTCCCATGGCCCTGTATGGCAAATAACTTTGCTATCACCTCTCCAGCCTGTTCATAAGGACGCCTTTGCCCAGGAGGGGACAGAGTTTTCATATGAAAACAGTGCTTTCTGTGAGCCAGGAGCAACAGGCAGACTCAAGCAGGGTGAGGAACATCATGGCAGAGGGAGGTTTTCTGGCTGTGACCCCACAGCCCTCCTCGTGCTGTGTGTGTTGGGGCCAGAAGTCATAACCACAAGCCCAAGACTTTCCAAAGGCCAATTTGTAACGGAGATTTACTTGTAAAACTTTTGAGTGCATTTTCTCAGGACAAGAAGGTCTCACTGTAGGCTGAAAAATGAGGGCAGCATTTTTTCTTGCAAAACCACAGTGTGGGTCCTTGCTGTAAGCGTAAGAAGAGAGCACAGCCCTAACCCTCAGAGCTGCAGGCACACTGCTGTGCCACTCCCTTTGCCAGCAAGGACACCTGTGGGTGTCCTCCAGAGTAAAAGCAAAGAAGCAAAATGCTGCAGTGAGCAAGAAGCACCATCAGTATGGGATGTCTTGGGACAAACTGAAAGTGAGAAGCAGCTGCATGGGGAGCAGCCATTGCACACCACGGAGGTCATGGACTTGGCAAAATTCAGCCAGTGGCCTGGGGAGAAAAGTCACCTTTGGTCGCCTCAGTTTCTAAATGTGAAAAGGGGATGATTGATTCTTCTTCATGAAGCCATGAGCCATGGCTCTACACGTTAACCAGGTTCTCACCAGCCTTGGTGGCCATGACTCTGAAGAGACAGTCAAGCCTGTTAACCTTTCAGGGATTTTAAATCTGTAAGAACAGTCCCTAAAGGACAGTGCTCCTATCTGCGGTGGTGGTGTGGGCAGATATAGTCTCAGCCTTGCTGCATTTTTCTTGGTTACAGGAACCTGGGGAGACCATCCTCCACCTGGCAGTTCTGTTGTCTGATCGAACCTCTTTGCATATTGTTGATTTTCTTGTCCAGAACAGGTAAGCTCATGATATCCAGTCAGCTTGTCATGGCTAAGCTGTGCTAGTGAAAGGTGCAAGACTGATGATCTTCTCCAAAATGCTCCCAAAAAAAGAGAAAAATCACTAGGGCAGACCTCCCAGTAAACGTGCCTTCAGCTGGGCTTGGGGTAACTACCCCTAGATCAGAGGGGCCTTGGGTTCCCTCATCTCCTCTGGGTTGAGGTATGACGGTGGAGGTGACCACCTCTTCTTTGGGTGAGGTGGGAAGAAGGACATGTGTGCCAGCACCAGGCAGTGTTTGCTGTGGTTGGGGCCAGCAGGTCTTCCTGGGGGTGCTGACATTATCCACCCTCTGCTGCAGCGGGAGCCTGGCAAAGCAGACAGCTGAGGGGAACACGCCGCTTCACTACTGCTGCTCTCACAACAAACCCGAGTGTGTCAAGCTGCTGCTGAAGGCCAAAGCCGACACCACCATCAGTGAGTGGCCACAGAACCCCCACATCCCGTGCGCACACAGGGAGTCTTCTCAGCTGTTCTCTGGAAACACCTCCTTAGTCTTGCTAAAGTGCTCAGCAGTGCTTGTCTGCAGCTGGGGAGAGGCTGGGGAGAGGTGGGTTGATGATGGTGCTGGGTAGGAACCCTGCTTGTGGGGTGACAGCCTCAGCCCCAGGCTCTTCTCTGCATGTCCAGCAAGGTGCCCTGCTCTGACACTGCTCTTGGTTGGCTCTCCAGGCTCAGCAGTATTCACAAGCTGGTTTGTGGTGCACGTGGCCCTCCAGAAGTGGGGTGACCACATCTCACAGGTTCCTGCTCTTGGCAGCCTGGGACAGAAGCGGTGGCTTTGCTGTCCAGCTCAGAGCAGGGAATGTTCCTCTCTGCTCCCCAGGGAGGAACCAGCTTCCTGTGGGGTGCTCCTGACCCCAGGGAGCTCATGCCTCTGCCCCACTTCACTTGTCCCCCTCCCAGGTACGCAGCCACAGGCCTGCCTGTGACTGGCAGCTCCGTGGTGGGACTGTGCTGGTGGGGCTCACTGAGTTGGCAGAGCCCAGCAAGGCAAACTCTGCCTGAGCTGGTCTTCCACATGAAGCACATGCACAGCAGGAGCTGAAACAGGCACTTAACTCATTTTCAAAGCTAGTGCTGCAATGCTGGAGAGCAGGTGAGAGGGCTGCCAAAGTGCTGGTTCAGAGATGGTGTGTGCTGGTGCTCTGGAGCCCAGATCACAGGTCCAACCATTTATACTGCCCATGACTCTCCTCTTCACAACACAGAAGTGCGCTTTAAAACTAGGATCCTGGGTGAATTGGAGCGCACAAATGTTTCCACCATCAGGTATCAGCTGAGCTGGTAGGTGTGTTGAACCTTGCCTCCTGGGATGCTCCTGAGGTGCTCTCCCATTCCAGGCAGCGTGGTGGCAGCCCCTCAGAGGACAGAGAGACTGTGGCGGGGAGCAGGAGCTGGGTCCATGTCTCCCAGTTGCACAGTGATTGACAGCCAAATTTCTCACTGCCTTGACCATGCCAGGCGCAGCTGTGCCTGATCTGTTTTTACCGATTGCCACTGGTACCTCGAACATCTTGAGTGCACAGTGCAGACCCTGCCACTGGTCTGGGGATGCTCTGTGGTCCCTCAGGGTCCAGACCTCTTGCTGTTCCCTTCTCCCACCCTTCCCCTTCCCCAGAGTCCCCCCAGCCCACCCCTTCCCAGACAGACTTGTGGGAGTGTTGCAGAGTTACAGGAACACCATCACAGGTTCTACCCTCCGACCTCCCAGGAGTGGAAGGGGTTTTAGTTTAAAGTGAAACTGAAGTAAAACAGTTGCCACTTGTTCACACTTGCACTCACACCCCTGCTTACAAGCACTGGCACCTGGGTGTCTGGGCAGTCTATGTGTCCACCAGGCATCAGGACACATGTACCGGGTCTGCCCAAAGCTCCCTGCAGTGACACAGATCACTGATCACAGACAAGGGGTGCTGGCTATGGAGTCCTCCTCTGATTTTGTAGCCTTTAGGCTCTGGCAGTGACTGAGCTCTTCTGTCCCTCAATCCTGTCCCATCTCTGTGAGTCATCAGGATTTACTTGTGCTCCTTTCTCTCCTTATCTGGTTGTCTCAGCTCCTGCCCTCTTCTTCATCTTCCCACCACCATTCCTTAATGGCCTGAGCCATTTTTGGTCTGGGTTTAGGCTGTCCTTTCTTTTAGGCTTATTTGGCCCCAGATGCCCCAAATACAGCACTGCTCTTCAGTTTGCTGAATACAGGGAGGGTTTGTGGTGTTCAAGGCTGCTGTTTTCACCCTACAGCTAATGAAGCAGGCGAGACAGCCCTGGATGTTGCCAGGAGGATGAGACATCCCCTGTGTGAAGAGCTGGTAAGACGTGATGTCTCATCACCTCTCTGGTTTTGGGACACGTCCCAGTGGCAGAAAGCAGAAGGGGACCCACATCCATGAGGATGCATCCTGCAGAGCCACCCACGCCCCTCAGCATCTCCAGTGCCAGTGTGGGATGCAGAGGAGGGTGCGGAGGGGTCCAGCGAATGCTGGCCCTGCTGGCGTGGGGTCCCTCAGGGCAGAGTTGTTTGGGACAGGTGAGGCAGGGGTCATGTCATGCCTGGGCAGGGGGACCTGGAGCTGCATGGGGTGAGCACATCTCTGCAGTGAGTCCAAGTCTTGCTTCTGCCACATCCTGATTTGTGTGTTTGGAGACCTTCGCAAAACCCCCTTGCTGCTGGGAAGTACCACTTGCAGCATGGAGACGTTGCCCTGATGGGCAGGTTGTTTGAGATGGGGCCAGCAGCTGTCTGTGGGGAAAGACAGGGCTGGTGGGTCCTCAGGGAGCTCCTCTGTGCCCCAGCTGCTGCAGGCCCAGAGCAATCAGTTCAACCCCAATGTCCACGTGGAGTATGAGTGGTGGCTGGGCCAAGATGACATGTATGAGAGTGACGAAGACCTGGATGAGAAGGTGAGGTCCTAACAGGCTCTGACTTGGGGCCACATGTTCCACTGCTGCCCCCACTCCCACTGCACTGGAGCAAGTGCTCCTGTACCTGCCCAGCCATACTTGGCCCATCTAACCCACAAATGTCCCTTTCCTAGCTGGGTCCTGTGAAGAGGGGGTCTGCCCGTCCCCAGAGCTGCTACCCTGCCATGGCCCCTAGGCCAGAGGCAGCAGGGACAGTGCCCTGGGGCAGGTGGCCGGACACCTGCCCCACGCCAGCTGCCCACCTCTGCAGCCTGGACGTGCCGCCAGCCCCCTCCTATGCGCCTCCACTCCCGCCCCAGCAGGCAAAGCCAGGTGAGAGCCTGCAGCGGGGTCCTGCTGGCAGGGTGAGCTGCTGCTGCTGCAGCCCAGCTCCATTGGCAGAGGTGGTCTGGGAGGGAGCTGGGCCCCTGATGGGGTGTGAGGGGTTGTCTGGTGCCCTAGGGCACCACTCTGTCCTCTGCTTCTTGAAGGACCAAGACTGGCTTGTGCTGGCTGGTCTGTCCTAGCACCAATCCCTGCTTTTAAGAGCCATGCAGCGTGTGCTTGCCCTTGAACGCCCTATGCTGGTGCCATTAGGATGCACTGCCCCCTCCCAAATGCTGCTGCTGTTGGGAGAGGCAGAGGAGCACACCTTTAGAGTCAGGGCTGGGAAAACAAAGCTGCAAGCAGAAACAGCGGCAGCATCACAGTTCTGCTCCTTAGCAACACCAGCTCCCACTTTCCTTGCCCAGCCTTCCCATGGTGTGTCCCACCTCCAAGAGCCACCCTGCTTTCTGGGAGACTCACCAAGTCCTGCCTGACTGCCCCTCTGCTGGTCCCAGCTCTGCTTCCAACCTGATGCATTTCTCAAGTCAGACCTACAAGCAGAGAAAAAGAAAGTCCCCGCCCACGCATTTGTGCCCATTCTGCCCTGGAGCTTTGGCCCAGGAGCCCTGCTCAGTGCCAGCTTTCTGCTGACCCCAGATCTGTTCTTGCTCTGTGTTTAGCTCCCCAGGGGGCACATCCACCCTTCCTTACCAGCTCATCCATCTTTGCTGATGACACAAGAAGCAAGAGGAGCCCACCCCTGCCTCTAAGCATCAAGCACAAGCGCACATCTTCAGAGCCGGCGCCTTGGGTACCGCTCAGCCCTGAGCAGCCCAGCCCAACTGGCCTGGATTCAGGTAACGAAAGGACAGGCTCAGGAGGGGCAAGGAGCCAGACGATGCCGGTGGGAAGGACCTGCTGGAGGTCTGCAGTCCAGCACCCATTCTAGGTCAGGTTGGCCATGGCTTTGTCTGGCCAAGCCTTGCTCATGGATGAGGCCTCTTGCTTGGACACAGGGCCAGGAGAGCTACGGTAGCTGTGGCACTGGATGGTGTGCCCACAGCTGAGCATGAGGTGGGCTCTGTGCACCCTGGCTGTTAGACACTGGTGCCTCCAGGGCAGGGATATTCTAGGGTTTGCTGGGCTGTTGGAGGTGCTGAATTCAGAGAAGGAAATGACCCCCATCTTTCAGGCAGTGGATTTGTTTCCACAGGTGCCCCGTGGCAGAAAGATGCTCCCCTCTCTGTACCCAGGCAAGGTGGCAGGCTGGATGGCTGAGGCAGTAGCTTACACAACACAACCCTTTGACAAAGGGGTGAATGCTGCCAGGAGCAGCCCTGGGTGCTCAGGCATGGAGGTCTGGCCAGCTAGAGCCTCCAGGTACCTCTAGGAAACAGCCTCATCCAGGCAGAGCTCACCAGCGTGGGGAGCATGGGGGGACAGAGGGTGCCAAGCACATGACCCATGGCAGCTGCATCCTTTCCCTGGAGCTGGCAGCTCTTGGGGCACCTTGGAGCTGCACAGCCCATCTCTCACCTCCTGATAACATGCTTCTCACTCTGAGTCTCCACTCTATGTCCTTCTGCTTCCTGGCCACGTCCCTCCCCCGCTGCCCCTCTCCACCCTGTCCCCAGTCCCTCCCCTTTCCAGCTCCCAGACTGATGGGGTGCTTCTTGCCCATGCTGTGCCATGGAGGAGGACCACACTGCACCATGTTGCCTGACAGTAGTGGTTGCTGTTGTCCATCCATTATGAAAGGTGGGAGGAAATGACCAGCCTGATTGTGTCATAGGTGCCCTGAAAGCCACGGACCCCCTCTGCATGCCTGGCCCCAGCAAAGTGGGACAGCCTGGTCCACACCGATCCCTCCAGGAGCCAGATCCATGTTCTGGCCATGCCCGGGATGTCCCACCTCTTCTTCCTCGGAGGAGCAGTTTGGTAGGTGGCCAGTGGCCAGGATCAGCTCAGCTCCCACCTCTTGCCCATATTTGTCACTTTTGGTTTTGAACTGAGATGGAGTTGGCCCCAGCAACTTTTTCTCCCAGCACTTGTGCTGTGACTCCCTGGCATTGACATATCTCTGCTAGGTGCTGGGAATGCTACCGAAATTCCCATAAGGCTTCACTGCCTTTTGAGGGAAGCTTTGTTTATGATTGTGGGTTGTTGGCAGGTCAGGGTACAATTTTGGGCACAGACAAGGGTTCAGCGTCCCCACTGGCCCTGCCTCTCTCTGTCCTTCAGGGGATACCCTTCTTCCTGAGGACACTGTGCAGAAGCAGAGCCCTTTCATTAGGTGGGCCTCACTTGGATTGTTTGGTCTTGGGGTTGTGCTGAGCAGCACTGCTGACTCCTTGCACAGAGCTGCCCTGAGAGAACTGGGATCCGAGACAGTGCAACTGCACATGCCACAGTCCTGGGGCAGAGGAGCAGGTGCCTCTGGAAGGATGCTCCAGCAGAAGAAGATGTCTTCTGCATCCCTGTCCCACCCAAACTCCCAGCAGGTGACCTGCCACCTCTGCCCTCCCTCTGCACAGGAAACCTCTCGGTCTCTCATCCTTGCTTCTCACCGGTTTGCTACGGGCTTTGGGATCAAGACACTAGGGCTCTTTTAGTTTTTGTCTGATGAAGCTGAGGAGGCCTGACAATGCTCTCTCCTGCTTGCAGAACAGACTGCTGCTCCGCAGGGTCCGCGCTCTCTATGACTGCAATGCTGACCGGGAAGATGAGCTGACTTTCCGCACAGGCGAGATCATTGTGGTGTCTGAAAAGGAGGACAGCAACTGGTGGGTAAGTGAACCTGCACTGACTGGCGCTGGATACGTGCGATCCATCCATCCATCCCTTGCCTCCGTCGTACCTGCTGTTATGAGGCCAGTTCCTCATCCCCGTGAGGGCCCCCGTGCCATGCTCACTGCTCCTTTTCCTTCCTTTCTCCCTGCAGAAAGGGTGGATTGAAGGACAGCCTCACAGGCAAGGTGTGTTCCCCGCTTCATTTGTTCACGTGCTCAATGAGTAGGAACTGCTTCAATTCAAGAAGGCTCTGATCAGCTGCTTAAAATGGAATTCCCCAAGCTCCCATCTGCACTGAGGGCCCAAGGATGAGCAGAATGGGAGCATCTGCTCACCTGGTGCTGCCTCCCTCACCTCTGCTGCCCTAGTACCCTTGTACCCTCAGCCCACTCCTCCCATGGGCTGCCAGCCTGTCCCCTTGGCCAAGCAAAAGGAGAAAAAACACAGCAACCTACATGGTCCACAAATGCGCTCCTACCCCAGCCACATCCCCATGCAAGAAACAGTCATGAACTACTGTGCTACCACATGCCCAGCTCCCGCCTTGCCCTGACCACGCTTGCCCGTGCTGTGGTACTCCCTGCTCTGCTAGTGCTAATGGAAACGGTGGAAGAGCGGAGCAGTGCTGTGCCCTGCAAGACTCTGGAGCTGCAAGTGGAGCCGTGCTGGCATGCAACCCCCTGGGAAAGGGGCTTCTGCTGAGGGCTAAGAATACTGGAAGCCTGGAAATGCAAATGAGTGCTCAGGAGTCAGCACCACCAGGCCTGGTTCATCCCTAAGTCCTCTCACCCAGGTTTCACTGTTTGTGCTCCAGAAAATGTGCTCTGTGGCAGCTCAGGGCATTGCTCCTTCAGTGCCTGGCCCCCCTCGGCAATACCAGAGAGGCCCTTTGAGCCTGCTACCAATAAATACTGGCTCTTGAGTGCTCTGTATTTTGCAGGGCTGTTCTAGTTTGAGTTTCTAGATCCTTCCCCATTGCCGCTCTCCCTCAGGCACCAAACCTCCTCACAGGCATCAGAGCAAAGAGGGCTGACCTCCCCTTGGATAAAATTACTTGCAATTCAGCTTGAGTGGCTTTTCTCCACTGGCTGTGCTTTTCCAGTTGCCGAGGCACATTTCACAGCCTTCCTCTGTCCTCTTTGAGCCAAGATCCTGTCCAGGTGAGCAAAAGAAACCAGCTGGTGAGGTGCTGGATGCACAAGGTTTTTGAGACCTCCATGTTGCCTTTGTCAGTGTTGGCAGAAGTTGAGCCATCCCAGCAGGACCTGTAGGTGCAGGACAGCAGTTCCACTCCAGGCAGCTTCAGCTTCTCCCATCCTCAGAGGAACATTTTAATGGTGACTTTCCTGATTTAGTCCTGGGAACATGGCCACAGTGCTGGGCTGCATGGGAGGACTGTGCCAGGACATCAGGGTGGTGGTGGGCACTGCTGGAGGAGGGACAGCAGTCCTGACCTCACTGTCCTGCTCACTGCAAGGCTCTCTTCTCCCCCACGTCATGGTGCAACACTTCCTCTTCCTGTGGTGGTTATTGCAGCTTGCAATGAGCACTGGTGAGGCCACTGAGCCTGAGGGTGTCACCTTTGCCTGGTCCTGCTTCAGCGGTGCTTCCTCCGAGGAGGTGAGGGGCCCTGGGGACAGCTGGCTGGGAACCAGGGGGTCGCAACACCATGAGGACGTCTTTCCTGGCTGCAGGGCTGGGGAGCTCCTGGTGGTGTCCCTTGAGGCTGAGCAGGGACGGGGACAGGTCTGTGGCCACTGGGCGCAGCCTGATGAAGTGGCTGGGAACCCCAAGGCGAGGGCACTTCTGGGTGTGGGGCCAGTGTGGGGCAGGTCATTTTGGCTGCCGTGGCAGCGGAGATGCAGGTAGAAAGGTTCTGTCTGCGGAGCAAGGGCTGTGCACAGGCAGGACAGGGCTGCACAGCAGGGCACAGGCAGGGAGACAGGGCTGCTCAAACCTGCCTGTCCAGAGCTCTGCCCTCCCTGAAGACGGGGTGGGGGGGTGGGGGGTGGGGTGGGGGGGGTGGGAGAGCAGGGAGACGGGACGGGACTGCAAAAGGCTTCATGAAATATTCACTGCGCTGCCTGAGTCCCCTGGCTCTGGGCTTAATGGAGCTGCTGGCACTGGCCACGCAGCTGCAGGCAGCTCATCCCCCTCCGTGGGCGGTAGCTTATAACCCCTGAGGCTCCACAAGCATCTGAACTAGCCCAGGGGGGCCACTTGCTCCTGGCCCAACCGTGTCAGATGAATGCTTTTAGCCTCCATCACGGTAAATGCTCATGGCTGCTGCAGGAGGGCAAAAGACTAACTCATGGAGAGCCGTGGCTGCTGGCAGGGAGACCGTCGGGCACCTTTGGTGTCCCCCTGAGCCTGCAGAGTGAAAAGCCAGCATTTTGTAGCCACTTCCTGCTTGGGAGTGCCCATGTCTGTATTTCCGGCGTGCTGGTGGTAGCTTGTTTACGCTTCCCTTGAAGAAGAGGAGATGGTTCAGTTGCTTTTTGAAAGGGCAGGCTTGCAGAGGAGTGTGCGGTCACCTGGGATTGTCCAAGGAACAACCCCCTCCCCCCCCCATCTCCGCTTGTTGCTCAGACCCCCAGGAGCAGCAGTTTTGCTGTCAGGTGCATGTCCTGCAGGTCAGATTTGAGTGCAGCTGGTTGGATACCGTGGAGAGCAGGTACGTCGGTGCTGCAGGAGCCACAGAAACTGGTTGATGTGGAGAAACAAAGCCGGTGCTGACCTGTGGCTCCATGTCAGCACCCAGGGGACTAGCAGAAGCACATGGTGGTCCTGTGGGGACAGGAGGTTTTTTCTCTCCTTCAGCTTTCCCAGTACAGAGGGGACACTTCTTCCCCACCCCCACAACCTGCTGCAGTTGCTTCTGACCCTGGGATGAAGGCTATCCCTGCATCCCTGCTCCTCACTCTTGCCCAGGAGCCAGATCCTGAGGAGCCGAGCACTTCTTGTGCTGTGACCTCCCTGAGGACGAGAAAACCCTTTTCCCTCTGACTTTAGATTTACATGAGTGCTTTTAGATGGAGAACAGAAATGTCACTTAAATACAGCTATTTAAGAAAGGTTCATGCACACAGACGGCAGTTAGTACCTCCTGCTCCTTCTTCTTGGCAATGATTCTGTGCCCTTGAAGCTGCAAAACCCCAGGTGCTGCTGGGGAAGGAGTGCCTTGCCAGCTGCATGGCACCTGCATGGGCTTGCTGGCAGTGGAGAGGCTGAGGGGCTTTTCTGCCAGGTGGCTGCTCCGCAGCCCCGGCGGGCATGGGGAGGAGGCGGCAGGGCTTGCTGCCAGCAGAGGAGCTGCTTCACAGGCAGGCGGCTGCCACTTCAGAGAAGAGCTGGAGTTTGGCTTGTGGCTGGGTTGACAATGCTTTGCCCCATGTTCGTGGTCAATTTGCAGCCCCTAAAAGTGTTGCAGGCAGAGAGCAGCTCCTCATACAGCACATGCTGCCAGCTGGCCCTGCCCAGACCTAAGTAACTGTTGCAGTGCCAGAAGCAGACCACAGCAATAAAACCATTAAATGGTTTCAAAAGGAAATGCATACCAGGCTATTTCAGGCCCTTGCAGGGTTGGTAAGCAGCCAAGGGGTGTCTCAGGAGGCTGAGCAGGGAGGGTGGGTAGGAAGGGGGGGGTGTCCTGTGGTGCCACTGGCACTGGTTCCTGTGACATCTTGCTGCAGGTGGCAGGAGGGATGCTGTGCCAGAGGTGCATGCAGGTGGTGCTGGCCCTGTGTCTGCTGCTGGTCCTGTGGCAATGTTTCCGAGCCCCCACGGATGGCCTCAGCCCCTTCCCTCAGGCTCCCTCCCTCCTCGATGCCCCTGCTGCGCACTGCACCGCTGGTGCCAACAGCTCTGCATGGTTCAATGCCCGCTACAACATGGCCATGGGGCCACTGCTGACAGGCGCAACCCATGAGCTTTCCTCTGATGTGGTTCGGTGGTGGCTGGTGAGTGGGGGCACAGGCAGGATCTCAGGGCTCTTCCTGGGCTCCCCAAATCTGTTTGTGGTGGGGCAGGGCCACAGTCAAGTCAGACAGATGTGATGGAGGATTAAGGGGTTGCAGGGACCCCAGCTCACCAAACCCTCCTCCCCGGGCTGTGTTGCACCCTTTTCTTAATATCCCATCAGATTTTTCTGTGCCTTTCCCAGGCCTCCACTGGGAGGAGTGGGGCTCCATCCCCCTTCTGGGGGTACTGGGGGGGGGGAGGGGGGGCGGGGCTGATGCTGCCTTTGCTCTCCCAGACCCTGCAGCATCCCCTGAGTGGCATCCAGCTCCAGGCCATAATTCAGCATCTCTTCACTGTCCTCCCGGCCCAGACCAGCGGCATGTGGGACCCATCTCGCTGCAGGACTTGTGCAGTGGTGGGGAACTCGGGGCGGCTGAAGGGGTCTGGCCACGGGCTGCGGATCGATGCCCATGACTGGGTGCTGAGGTGGGTGACCCAAAGGGGCTTGGCCCCTCCTTGTCTCCCAGGGACTCTGGCGTGCCCCAGCCACTGGCCACCCTGCCAAATCCATCAGCACAAGCCCTGCGATGGCAGAGAGGCTGCTGGCACTGCGCCCTGGAGCGCCCCCCCTCCCAGGGCACACACCAGCCCTGTGTTGCCCATGTCCCCTTTTTGTTGCTGGCCAGGATGACCTGGTATCCCTGCCTGGTGGGACCAGCAGCCTGGGACAGGCATGGCATGCACCTTAATTTTGGGATGTGCTTTCCCACTGTCCTCTAGGATGAACAGAGCAAAGATTGCTGGCTTTGAGCTGGATGTTGGCATGAGAACAACCCATCACTTCATGTATCCAGAGAGTGCAGTGAACCTTGGGCCTGGCGTCCACCTCGTCCTCGTTCCCTTCAAACCACTGGACCTGCAGTGGGTGGCCAGCGCCTTCTCCACCGGACACCTCACACAGTGTGTCAACTTTGGGGGAATGGCATCTCTTGTGCTGTGGACCCGGGGGATGGCACAGGGTGGTCCTGGGGCTCCTGGTGTCTCACTGGGGCCCTGGCACCATGGGCCTGGTGGGACAAAGGGCCCCTGTGCAAGGGTACTGGCATCCCTCTGCACCGTAGTTTGGGGAAGTGGGCACTGACTCATCCCTGCAGGGCTCAGGCATCCTGCAGTGCCACGGGTGGGATGGTGGCTGTCCCCACTGTGGGGCCATGGGCTTAATGTGTCCCTTCACAGAATCAGGTCAGGGGGTGCTGCTAGACCAGCCCAAGGGGCTGGGGGTGCCATGGGGCCAGGTGCTGGCAGTCACAGCTACCCTCTGCAAACGGCTGTCTGCAAAGGAGAGGCCCCAGCAGTGGGAGCACCCCCACACTCACTGCTGTTCTCTGGCTTTTGCAGCACATACATGAGAGTGAAACAGTTCATCAAAGCTGACAGAAACAAGGTAAGGACTTGGCTGGCTCCAGCTCCTGGGCAGTCAGGGCTCTTCTGGGCAGAGGCTGGGCTTGTGTTTTCAGTAGGATATGGGCAGAACTAGCAAGCAGGAGGGCCGATGGCTGTGCTGGTGGCGGGGGCTGGCTGTCCTGTTTGCAGCACAGTGAGCAGCTGGTGGCACCTCCCCTCCCCACTCAGGTGCTGATCCTGAGCCCAGCTTTCCTCAAGTATATCCATGACAACTGGACACAGGGCCACGGGCGGTACCCCTCCACCGGCTTTACAGCCTTACTCTTCGCCTTACACACCTGCCAGCAGGTGAGCACGGCCAGCAGGACCAGGCGCTGCTGCTGTACCACCACTGCACCGCTTGTCTGTGTGCTCTTGGGCTGATCGAGCACCCGCACAGTGATGGTTCTTGCTGGCATCTGTGCAGGTGTCCGCGTTTGGCTTTGGAGCAGACAGCGAAGGGAACTGGCACCACTACTGGGAGAAAAACCGCTGGTCTGGTGCCTTTCGCAGGACAAGGGTCCACGACGCTGACGTCGAATTCAGCCTCATTGAGAGACTTGCAAGTGAAGGCAGGATTTTATTCTACAAATGAAAGAAACTGAAGCCAGGCCATTAGCACAGGAACTGGCAGCCCTCTCCACTGCCAGCAGCTGCCTCAGTGCTTTAGCTTGCTTCTCGCCCCACCAGCACGGCCACCTTCCCAGGCTCACAGACCCTGTAATCCCTGCTTGTGCTAGTCCCACCAGCTGGGCACTGTGGGTGCCAGGAGGTGACACGCTCCCACGGCACCAGGGACATTGCATTTGGCTGGACACAGGGTTGGCATGGCTCTGCCCACACTGGCTGGGAGAGAGGAAGGGGAGAGGGTGGGCCTGGAGGTGGGCAGGAATCCACAATATTTTATTTTTCCTCATTATTTTCAAATTTCTCCCAGTATAATTTGACATACAACACTTACTCACTTGTGTAGATCACTAAAAAGAAAAAAAAAACCCATCATCATGGTATCTATGTACTTTGCCACAATGCAGGTGTGTTTTTTAATTATAATTTCGCTTTCAGTACCAGGATTATTTCAAATAATTTAATTATTCTTCCAAATGCTTTACCAAAACACACAGAGGATGGACTTTATTTCAAAATATAAACAGAGGGGAAGTGAAAAACACAGTCCAATTTAAAAATCAATTAAAACTCCAAACACTGTTTTTGCTGAAACGTCAACTTGCATGTTTCCTAAGAGCAATCTGGAGCAACTGCAATGCCCCATGGGACAGTAAGCACACCCCAAGTGCTAGGTCTCACCACATTGCCCAGGACAGCTGGAAGGAAAGCACACGGGATTCAGCACATTTTCACAGAGGTCTGGCATACAGCATCAGCACACTCAGAAACATTTTTAAGAAAAATTAAAAAAGCTAGACAGTGTTGCTAGAAGGGTTATTTGATGGCAACTTCAATCCATGCCAGGTCTCATGACAATACAGTACCTTATTCCTGGATGCAAACAGAATGCAGTAGCTCCAGCATCACTGTCGGGGAGGGGTGGTGGAACTCGATGAACATGGACTGACACAAAAGGGTTTTTACAGTAGGGTCTGCACAGCCAGACAGAATGGCTAATCTTTAGAGCAGCAAGGTTCAAGCGGTTCCATCCCCAAATAAACGCCAAACAAAGAATGATAGGACAGTAACATAAGAGCAGTCAGGGCCATGTGGTAATTCCAAACCTCTTCTCTTGTGCACTCAAAAGCTCATGTGTGTTTCGAAAAACCTGTTTAGTTCTCCTTAGAGTTTTTTCTGCGGGTTGAAGTCATTGCT
This sequence comes from Morus bassanus, assembly GCA_031468815.1. NCBI lineage: Eukaryota > Metazoa > Chordata > Aves > Suliformes > Sulidae > Morus > Morus bassanus. The sequence continues at coordinate 25,055,225 of CM062575.1, read as the reverse complement.
TATTTATGTTGTCTTCCCAAGTTCAATTTTCTTCTGGATGGCACGTGCTGAGTAATAGATCAAGGAGTCAATGAATCCTGCAACTAAAAGGAAAAAACAGACAGATCAAGCCAAGACATGCCTCAAAGAGAGGAAAAACTCCCAAGGAAAGAAAACACAAACCCTTCTGTCAGTGGAAAGGAATTCCAGCTCCCCTAGACAGAAAACAGCTGCTGCTGCTCAGAAGAATAAGGTCCTCATCTCATTAGGACAGACAAGATTCAGCGTGCAGGTCAGAGGTGATCATACTTCTCCAGAAAAAGATCTCTTACAGAAGTAAAAATGAGACAAGCCAAGTCACACGAGTGAAAAGTTAGGAGAGAAAGCTGATGCTGAGAGCTTTATGCCATGTCATTGCCCTGACCCAGCCTGCCAAGGGCACATTTCCCATTTCTTGCTCATTTCACAGTAACCTTAAAAGTAAGCTACTCTACCTGATGCTGTGCTTTATGGATGCCGTTTATCGGAGACTGCAATGCTACCCACCAAGGGCATAACGCAAAACAAACCGATGCCTTTAGTTCTTTCTGCAGTACTTTTCCCAAATCTCTCCAGCACTGAAGGAACCTATTAATTCAGTGCTTGTTTGGAACCACAGAAAAGCTCAGAATGGGTCTACTGCACCACAAAACCCAGACAAGCATGCATCCATCAAGGCAGCTTTCACAGGACAGGAACCCTGAGCTTCTGCCAGGGAGGGAACAAAGGGTGCCAGTGAGCGAAGGTATTTTCAATGCCTTTATGAAGCTTCATGCTCTTTTTTCTTTTCAACACCTCAATTGAAGGAATAAGTAAGTGGCCACTTGGCACTACACAGACAGATATTTCAATACTATATAAAGAGTAGGAGCTAAAATGGGAACTAAGCCTTCTGTTTATTACTGTAGAACAAGGAATTATTGACCTTATTATCTGGCCTTTGAGTAACGCTTCAGATGACTGTCTTTTGTGGTTGTTTTGCCCTGAAATTATCTCTACTTGTGGAATCAATTTGATGCTGTAACACAAAAACTGTTTCACAGCTGACTTGGTCTGTCCTCTACTCTAGAATATAGAGAGTCTGAACATGGCGTATGGCAGCAAACACTGTGAACTGGCTGTCAAACCTAATCGGTGCTAGTGGGCATTGCATCTGTCATTAAAATAATTTTTGAAAGCCTTTCCCTGAGCCAACCATAGAAATGAATATGATCAAGTTTATTACAGACAGAAATACTGTTTAACAGTATCAGGTTAATTGAGCATTGTGACACCTCAGGTGACAGGAAAACCTTGCAGATAAAGGTATTATTATATGATATTGGAATGTGATACAGGTATTACGTGACAGTAGGTGGCTTCTCAGGTCCAGTAAGATCTGCTGACCAGATCTCCAGGCTGGTCCTTCACAGCCACGTGAACATCTCTGACTACGTTTCAGAGCACCCTGGGTTATTAGCTGGAGTGCAAGGCTGGACCAAAGCTGGGCTCTGTCACATGCATGGAGCTGAGCAGATACTAGCTATTCCAGAAGCCAGCACCGAGAATGAAGTCCAGGCACTCAAATGGCTCTGCAGGAACAGCCTCTCCTTACAGGACCTTGTCTAGCTGTGAGGGCTATTTATCAAACATATAAAATTATACATGTTCCTTTTCTGGGTTAAGTGAAGGTAGCCCATCCACCTAGATAAAGACCGATAATTAATGTCTTTTGGCAGGATAGATGATGCGTCATGACACTGAGTCCATTATCGTGGCTCCCTACATACTATCGGAACCCTATCATGTCACGCCGGCCCTTTCACCTAAGATTCTGTCACCCTCAGCACGCTCCTGGGGGGTCCAGCTCCCACCTTAGATAGATAGAAAGAATCAGTTTATTGCAATTCATTAAGTAATACAATTACAATTCATTAATTCATTAAGATCTTGAAACAGTCTGTGCTTGGCTAGCAAATATATGTACAATATCCACTGAAGAAAATAATGCCCAATTTGATAAACAACAAGCAACCTTTTCCTGTTGGGAACCGGAGAGTCCTTATTCTTTCAATAACTCGTAATTGCCTTGATACCATTTTCCACATGCTCCTAGAGGAAATCCTATATATTTAATAGTATCGGTATTTATCAGTTCTTGAATTTGATCTTTTAGATGTTGATATTAACTTTCTCTGCCACTGCATCCGCCAGCACTGAGAATGAAGTCCAGACACTCAAATGGCTCTGCAGGAACAGCCTCTCCTTACAGGACCCCGTCCAGCTGTGAGGGCTACTTTTAGCTCCTGCAGAGCACTCACTGGAGCTCCTATGTCTGGGAACACAATCTGAGACCTCTGAGATGGCTATGCCCATGGGAACCTGGGTTCACAGATTTTACTGGCTTTAGTTCCACATGAAATCAAGTATCTGCTTAGAGATCCAAGCTGGCCCAGAAAACAGTACAGATGCATTCATACAGTATGTGAAAGACCACATTATTTGAAAACAAAATGTCCTGTAGCGCATCAAAATGAAATATTATGATAGGTTTACATCACAATGAAATGAAATATTTCATCAAATGAAATATTATAATAGGTCTACATCATCTACAGCATCTTGTAAGTCTGCAGTGCTAATTACAATCTGATGCCACCCCCATGGCTCTGCAGAATGGGCACAACATCTCCCATCCGGAAGGTTGAAATCATCTCTCCTCATTGAACAGGGATTTATTACCAGCCATGCAGACTTCTGAAAGAGTAAGGTGGAAAATGTTTACACTTCAGAAAGAAAAAAGATTGAAAGATGCAATACCTGTAAATATACCTCCAACAATGGCACAAACTCCTGTGAGAAAGTGTGTAAAGGACCTAGAACAAGGAAAACACTCTGAACAACCAGCATGAGCTCAGATACCAATGTGTCAGATAAGTAACAATTAACTAATAAAAACTGATTCATAATGGTAATGTTCATCATAGCACATAAGTATATAATACATAAATATTAATAGCTGACAATTAACAGATTTAACAATTAACAATAACCCCTATTGGCTACAGAATGGAGTTTGTCACTGATAGTGTGACTGAGCAGCACTGAGTAGCATTAGAGCTCTAATGAGCTCAATGGCAACCCTAGGAGGCAAGTACTGAATTTATAAACCTAAAGGATGGACTTTTAATCCCTAGATTTTATCCATTCCTACCCAGTCCAAATGAACAGCAGGCTGCTGTAACACAAAAACTAAGTCCCTAATCAAATGCTAATACATTTTAAGGTATTGGCTGTCCCTCATTATGGTCCTAAAAGATCAGACAGCTACCGCCCTTCCATTCCCCTGCAATTACATGCCTGTGATTAGCAGAGGAACCGGAAAGAAGAAGGAGGTTCCACACTGACTACAACATGCAGAAAAGCTATAGCAAATGCAGAGTAAGTAACCAGGCTGGATCAGTGTGGGTGCTGCTGTAGGTGCTGGTAAGATGGGTATGCTATATAAATCTAGTCTTCCCATTAAAAAAGAACTTTGAGGAAATTAGTCTGAACTGAGAACCATTTTATCAGGCTTCTGCTCACTGCAGCAACTTCCTTCTCCATCTTGATACTGGATTAAAGTGCTTCAGGTAATATCAGAAAATCCCCAATCCCTTTCAGATGTTCACATTGAGAGGAAGGGCACCTGGGAGTGTCTTCTTCTTCACTTCCTCTCCCCTGACTGCAAAGGGGGCTTGGATGGCTTTCAGGCATTTGCGCTGTCGTGTCTAAGCAAGGATGGAGTTTTAAGCTATGCAAAATGACAACGTCAGTGGAGAGTGAATGAAATCGACTGAGATGTCTCTTACCTGTGCTTCTCTGTCAGCTTCACCATCATGGGCGAAAGCTCATATAGCACAAATACACCAGGTAAACCCTGGTCTCCTAGGAGCCCGTTGGCTATCTTCTCATGTCGTGTAACTGAAAACTGGTTAGTCCTTACCACCTAGTAGGAAACAAACACAGCAAACGTTGTTTTGTTAACGAGCAATAGGAAAGGCTACTAAAATATGAGTTCAGCAAACCATACCACCAGTGTAGCCCTGCCCACTCATTCATGGAGGATCTGACAGTGGTTACAAAGGGTCATAAAGAGCACCATCAGGATCAGGCCTATTTTTACTACAGGCTCTCACTTAAAGCTCCAGCTACCCCAAAGAATGAGCGACGCATCAGTCCCCAGGCTGGACTGTTTTGGTCTCTACTGGAAAGTAATGGTGCCTCTCGACCTCAACCCCAAGTCCACATCATCCCCTACCAAAATGCAGTCCACCTAAGCATGCGTCAGGAGACAGCACCGATGTGAGAAAGCCATATATATTCAGGAGTGAGAAAGAAAGGAAATAATACATAAAGGCAGGAGAGTGCCAGGGCTGCACAAGGACATGGATTGCCCATCTTTACATAAATGAAAATCATCCTGCAGCACTCTACTGCACCCTGCCCTTCTTCTACATGTTGTTCATACCAGTCCTATTCTTAGAGCAAATAAATGGGGTTTCTATAAAATGAAATTATGTTCTATCATCCCTAATAAGCTACCTGACACAACTACGATCCAAGCTGAGAAAGATACTATCCAGTTTCTTTATCAAATTCCACATTTGGGGGTTGCAAGTCCTGAATGTGTAACACAGCCCCTGGTATACATCTGGCAGCACACTTGGATCCATAGTTATCATAAGTATAAGCATCATGGTCTGCAGGGATTCCTCTCCTGGTGACTAATAAAGAGCAATTCTTTTGACAGAAGAAGTCCTTTGAAAACTGAACAAGAGCTCTACAGTAGAACGTGAGGTTTCATCAAAAGAAACAGAAGCCATGGCACTGGGAAGGGGTCATAAGAATAGGGCTCCAATTAACTGTCCTTTGTACTTCAGGAATTTCATTCATCCACGGAAACTGCAGAGGCATCCTGAATCCAAGCAGAATGAGCTTCAAACATAGTCTGAAGGTTCTCCCAATATCACCTCCTAGCAAGTAACTTCCACCCAACTTCCAGGAAAAAAAACAGATGGGTCCTTTCTAAGCAGAGGATTGAAAAAAGAGTGGCCCACATAAGGTGTTATTACATGAGAACAGTCTTGCAAACAGTTTCAATCTTTAGAGCAGATGAAGAAATGCAAACTACGTCTACCTTTCCAATGGATTCTGTTAGATTGCTCTGCCCACACTGCAGAAGATAGCTTTGCTTGAATGTCTGCATTGTATCTACTGTAGCCACATGGCTCCTCAGATTTGTGGTTCCTACGCAGCTTCTGACATAACTAATAATCTGCCGGTGATTTGCATTTCAGAGTACCTAAAGCAACATGAAGGTTGTGTGGCTGTGCAGTAGTACATTGTTCTGATTGCAAGGATACATGCCCGAGAGTGGCATGAGTTTGGCTGAAGAGCCTGAGGTGGCAAGGGTTCCCAGGGTTGTGGGGTTTGCACAGCATTATAAAAAACTGCATAGGACAACGGAGTCAAATTCTGACATAGTTTCATCCACATGTAGATCAGTCCTTGCACAGAACGAGCCCCAGAACTACACTTGGGTTTCACCTCAGAGGAAACTGGTTTGGTGGTAAAGTGAAGCTGGGCATGGACCACCCATGCAGCGTACAAGATACAGAACCAAAACCTGGGAGACAGCTAGGGAGCTAAGTCATCTTGTACGTGAATGTTCACAGAGGTACTGGGGCATGTGGCACTTGTCTCTTCCTCACAGTGTTAGATAAGTACACTGGGTAGCACTGCTGGTGAAGCCTGCCCAACAGGAGAGCTGCTGCCTCTACTGGTGTTTTCTTTGCAAAAGAAACGTAACAGCTTACATCATTCTGCTGCCCTAAGACTATGGGGGCCCAAATAAGAATAACCAACAGGTTTGTTTTGTTCTGTTTTTTTAAGAGGAGGTTCTCCATAGCTCTTGAGATCCCCTGCAGAATGACAGCAACCAAAACTAACACTTCCAAATGAATGAAAGAAATCACAGTTCTTTCTGCTCCCTCAGGCTGGCTTCAGAAGAGAGCATAAGCTTGTCTCTGTTCTCAGGATCTTCATCTCACCCTGGTACCTCCTTGGTAATTTGTTTATCCCACCAGTCACAAAAGAAGGACATATTCTGAAAGCAGTGCTGGAAATCTGGCCACGCTCTTTTGGAGGCTAAAGGAGTTTTGAAATTGGAGACAAGCTGATCTTGGGTTATTCTCCAAAGAACATTTTTAGGATCTTCTTGCTGCTTTGACAGGAGAATCTGAGCATGCACTAAGAGGGATTCATGAGGGAACATGATGAAAATGGCACAGTCGCTGTGATCTAGGTGGGATGGAGGAGACTGAAATCTGCTTCATCCCTGCTGCGCAACATTACAGATAACATTACACCATAGAAATTGTGACTCTTGCTGGGGTGGTTATGTGAAGAAAGTCGAAGAGATTGTGCTGCTTCCACCAGAGGTCAGCTATGGCCAGCGTCAGAATACCAGGAGAAAGTCTGAAGGCTCTCACTTGCCAAAGCAATAGGGAAAAAAGGTACTTACTTCACCATCTACTTTCATATACACCGTGGGGACCACTTTGACAAAATACTGAAACATCATGGAAGCTATAAACAAAGACAGAGAGACACAATTAATAACCAGCAAAGAGCTGGGAAGCTTAATTGACAGGTTAGGTAGACACAAACTGGTTTTGTTCAACTTGCTGAGGAACATCTTTCTGCATGACAGCTACTGGAGGTTTTCAAGGACACTGAAGTTTATGTCTGACAAGAGTTTTCCTTTTGCCAAAGCAAATCTCGTTCCCGTTCCAACCAAAACCAAAACTACCGGCATTTTGGCCTTGACTAAATGGAAAACTTTCTACAAACCAGTTATCTTGCTGTAGTTTTACCAGTACAAGTCAGTGAAAATTCTTATTCTAGCGCATGACAACCTTGATATTTAGCAGCATAGCCCTAAGAAAACATACTTGACTCCAAATGAGTAGCCTATATCAACTTCAATTAACACTACAGTTGATTCCTGTAGAAAGAAGCATGGTTTTTCTCCTACCAGGAGATGAAAAGGAAGATCTGGATCAACAAAGGAAAAAATAGGAGGAGAACTCCTGCTGCTGCCTCAGACCAGCAGCAACCCTTCAGTTCTCTTAAGGATAATGGAAGGCAGGAGTCGCTTCAAAAACCTATTTTCTATGAAATTCCCTAGATGAGAATATTATTCATCCAGTTCTACAGAGGAAGTAATTCTCATATATACTGTCTTTAGCTGGTCTGCAATAAACACAAATTTGAACTGCAGTCTACTTCTCCCGCTTCTTTTCCAGAGCACATCTTCAGCTACAGGCCCCCTCTCAGACAGCTTGTTACTCCACAGAAAAACTACGGCATCACGATCACATCGAGCATTGTGACACCTTTTCATTTTTCTGGATTTTATTTTAAGCTCCATCCTTTGATTTGGGTACAAGAATTAAAATCGATGGTGGAAAACTTAAAAGAACGGATCCAGGTAGGAATAACAATCCTACCACCATCTCAAAGCAAACGACTTCTTCCTCCAAGCTTTATTATATAACAGCACCCCAAGTACCCGCAAAGGCAAACTTTGCAGACTTCAGCGGATCTAAAAAAATAACTAATCTCTGCAGTGGGATGTAAAGTGGTACAGTCAGGATCCTTCATGGAAAACGCACACAAGCAGGCTTGTGTGAATAAACCAGGATTATAGTTTGAGCAGCAGTAGTATGGGGAGAGAATTGCCTTTCCTTCTCCAGCCAGCAAACTGGAGCTATCTAGAAAAGATGAGCAATAGTTCAACTTGACTGCGGCTGTTCAGCTGTTACTATTGGGTAGATCAAGTACAGGCAGACACCATGGCTCTCCAGCATCTATCCATTAGGCCTTTATTCTCTATCCTGCATCTTCTGGTTATCTCCTACTGCACACAGTAGCTAGCCAGGGCTCTCCCTGGACTACACCTGATGCAGGCGTTTAATAAATACGTGCTGTACCTGCTGTTGTGCATCCATGAACACTGAAAAGAGAGATCTTTCTGAAAGGTCACAGAATCAGAACACCCTGGCAGATTTGTTCCAGATGAATGGAGGCAGCTGTTCCAGAAAGAGCACAAGGGGGAGGAGTCCATGTTTTATACAGCGCTGTCAGGGTTCTCGTTAAAGACTGGGAACTTCGCTCCTGTTCTCTTCTAACACTTATTAACACAGACACTTAAAAAGAGATTTCTCTCAGCTGGCTTTTACCTTGCTGTGCAGCGACGTCCGTCCCATCCAGAGGGTTCACAATGCCTGGATAATCCCTTCCAAATGAGAGGTGTTTGATATAGTGCGTCATATTGATCTGAAACAGAAACGCTCGTAACTCAAACAACTGCGCAGCATCCGGTGGGCAAGGTAAGGGGCCTACCGTTAATTATTTGTATATTTTTCTGAGTGCGGCTCTGGAGCAGAGACAGGTCCTCCCTTACTCTGTGTGACCTAACAGTAAACTCCAAAGCACTTACTCCTCTTTTTTTATTCATGGGAAATTCCAAGATGTGGAATTTCTCCTTTTCCTGCTGGAAATCCCCAGATCCCAGTGCCCTTCCCTCCTCTCTACAGAGCAGGCTCTCCCACCCAGTCCTCTCCCTGCCATAGCAGCACCATGCTGTCAGCTGCCTCGGCGGCACAGGCACAGGTAGCACCTGCTTTCCTCCCAGCATGAGGTAAACTCCAACAGATCCAGAAGCAGTTGTGAAAACGTCAACCTTTGAAAACTGGGAAGCAGAGATTAAGGAGCAAGGCAGTCTCAGGGAGAGGGGAACAGGCTTGCCGAGCAACATGCAGATGGCCCAGCACACACTTCAGACCCTATGTGAAAGCAGGTCCCAGGTTCTGCTCAGACTCATAAAGCCAAATCCAGCCGGGATCAGTACACTAGGATCTCAGTGCGGCAAAGGGAGGGAAATCCAGAAGGAAAATAGACCAAGAGAACAAGAACACTCTCTTGGGAACACTTACGTTATCAAGTCCAAAGCTCTGCAGATCGTGAACTGTAACAGAGAAATAGTTCAACGGTGTAGTTCAGACTGTGACAACAAGCATATCTATTTACTTTATTCTAGCTTCTAAAGGGAGCTCCTCTCATTTCCATCACGATTTAAAATGGCCAGAAAATTGCCTGGGTTTCTCTCTTGCTTGCAGTAGGGCATGGATAGATAAAACTGCTGCAATTCCCCTCCTGCCACAGACTAGCCACTGCTAGAGTGAAGGAAAGTAACTTTAATTCGGGGTTAATTCAGATTAGGTATTTCAGTCCTCACCCAAATATATTCTTAATCGAGGGCAAAAACAAGATCCCAGGGGCAAACAAGGAACTTCACTGTTATCTCAGTCACCACCTGATACACGTAACTCCTCCAACTGCTGTAAAACACAGAGGCACAACAGATCTAAACCAACAACTGAGCAGAGCACGTGCCTTAATATCACGTGCAAGTGCCCTAAAGAAACTACCATCATCTTAGCAACTCCCAGCACTCTGCCTATCAGCCTTGTTACTGCTGCCCGGAGAACGCACAGGGAAAGGAAAAGTCTTTGCGGGGGTGGCCTGAGCAGGGTATTTGCAAACCACTGGTGGGGCCAAGGTGACTGTCACCAGTGCTACGATTTGGGGAATTTGGCTTGCCGTCTCTCTGCCCTTCCTGCATACAGCAACACGATGACGCCGGCAGCACCACGCACGCTGAGAAGGGATCTGGCAAAGATACAGCAATGGGAGGCAACGGATAACTTTTGGTGGGGCTACTTAAATGACTTTATGCAATGCTAGAAGCATCCGTCTCAGGATGAAAACATAACTTACTACTCGATTTCAGTATCGCTCCTACCAGGCTGATCCAAAGTCACACAATCATCTTAAAGTAGCCAGAAGCTGTGGCACACTTTAACAGGTAAATTCACGTGCTTGGGAAGCCAGACCTCACCTTTCAGCTTTGTAAAGAAAAACACACTTCAAAAACTGTGGACTATTATTATTTTAGGAGCTGATGGAGTCAGATCACCAAGTGCTGCTACATTATTAACAAAGATTAGGAACACTGCTCCCTTGAAGGGTTTCTGATATACAGCCTAGCACAAGACAGGCTGCAACGCTAAAGAACTGATTGGAACTAGCCTCTCCTTCAAAACATTTACTTAACATGAGTGTGCTGTAGACTCTTTTTTTTTTCCCCATTAACATCTTTCAATAAAGCACCAGAAGCTTCACTTGCATTTATATAAAACCCTTACTAAACCCAAAGATGCAAAACAGAGAATGTACAGTTAGAAAAGGAAATGCTAAGCCTAAACTATACTCCTCCTAACACTCTGATCTAGGGAGAGGCCCTTGCATTTCACAGTTAGTATGTTCAGTGCTCAGAAACTAAGGCTGCAGTCACTAGAATTAAGGCAATGGTTCTGCATTACAAAGAGCTCAGAGCTGCACTGGCTTCAGAGATTCCTGTGGCTGTCTCTGACAAGTGTGCAGACCTATTGCTGCCACGGTGCTTCGTGTGCCTGTGCTGGCAACTGGATCAAAGAACTCATTTGGCTTTAAAAAAGAAACTTCTACTGAAAATTTGGAAATAGATGTGAAATGGTGGGCAGGGAAAGGAAAGAAGGGAGAATTGGCCTTGGGATTATGCTATGCTGTTTTTCTTAATGGTTACCAGCAACACCCTCTTTCATGCTGCACTATTATTTGCACTTAAGTCAAGAGTTAGGTGGCTTAGCTGTCAGCGTGAAGCATCAAGTCCTGCTGCCTTTTGTACAGACACCAGCAGGCTAACCTTCAGATAAGGACAAAGTTCTACAGAGATCCTGGCTCTGGTGGATCTGCATTTAAACTGGACCTACTGCCACTGGAATAAAACGGTCTTTGTCCCCCCATCTTTCTGTTGATGGCTCATTCCTGTCCCACCCTCCTTTCAGTCATGAGCCACATCAGAGAACATAACAGGCTGAAATGTAGGTATTGCTTTATGTGAGGCTATTCTTCCAGCCAGAGCAGCTCCAGAGTAAGCTTAATCACCGAGCTGCACGAACGCTTGTGCTGGCTGGCGCAGTGCAGCGATGCACAGGGAGGGACAGGGATGCTCCTCCTGGTAGCTGTGCTCCTAGAACCCTAGGCAGGATTACAGTGTTTATCAGCTTTAATGCTTGGGTAGTCACATTCGTTAGCATGTGAAGTGGGAGCTGAGTACTAGGAAGGCTGACAAATCTTACCGTATCAGCCCAGTACCAGAGAAATTCAAGGGCAGCACTCGAGAAAGACCCATCATTAACTAACCTGTTACACTAGATTTACATCCTGCGTGACCCCATTTTAACAGTTATGGCTATCCAAAGCAAAATTTCCCCACAGTGCTCTGCTATGCCTCCCACAGATAAAACGCCGCTTAATTAGTTTTCATAAAACTCCTCTCCCATAAATGATTTACAACTCTGCCAAAAAGCATGATTTATACGTTCAGTTTGTAAAAGAGTCTTCCACCGGACCACAGGTTTATTTATCTCTCATCACTGATGATTATGCTAAGCACGTGTGTCTACACTCCAGGTTGCAGAGAAACATTTAGCTGGCCACAGTTTGCTTAACATAAAACAACAGCCTATTTAGCCTGCTTAGAGAAGAAACAGAATGAGGAAACAGAAGAGAAGATCTTAAGAGACTCTCAGCTAGGACCAGGGACTGTTATCTCTGAAGAAACAGAAACACACTCCTTCCTTTCTGTAACTGCAGCTAAATGCCTAGCTAGGTAAAATAGAGACACCTGTAAAACATCTTCAGTTTGTCAAGAAGTCTGTTTGTTTTTATATAACCTAGTTTTTTTCACTGTTTTAGTAACACAGCTTTGAGAACTGCTGTCTATCTGAAGAATTAATCCGCCCCCTCTTGCATTTCTGACCTGAACAACCACAAAGCCTCCTTAGACTCTGAAACTCACTCCTTTACCTGTAAAACAGGGTTAACAGCACTTACGGGCACTCAGGACTCTGTCAATAAACACCTTAAGACTGCCAGAAACCCACGACACAGCTAACCACACACGTTGCTCCAAGGTGAGCTAGGACACCAATTTTCACACTGGGGGTGCATTTTCTGGAGGAAAATATCTTACATAGCACAGTGGCAGGAAGATGATGAGTGGCGTAAGGATGCATCGTCAAGAGGGCATTGAGGCAGGCAGCAACACAGAAAACGTTGCAGCTAGGGGCGGGAGCGAGCAAAGCCGAGCGCCTGAGCCCTCTACCAGATGTTACTGAGTCGAAACACCACATCTCAGCCTGTAATCACCATGATTAGGGTAAGACTTAAGAGACCGAGGCAACAAAGGGAACCTTGTGGTTGGTACCTACTGCAGGCCACCCCATCCAGGGGAGCCTACTGACAAAGCCTTCTTACTCTAGCTACAGGAGGCATCGCGCTCGCAGAAGTCTCTCATCCTGCTGGGGGACTTCAACCACCTCGACATCTGCTGGAAAAGTAGCACGGTGAGCTGTAGGCAGTCCAGGAGACTCCTGGAGTGCACCGAGGATAACTTCTTAAGCCAGGTAATAGACAGCCCTACCAGAGGGCATGCGATACCGGACCTGGTGGTCACCAACACAAGCGACCTAATCGGTGATGTCAACATTGGAGGCAGCCTGGGCTGCAGTGATCATGCACTGGTGGAGTTCACAGTCCTGAGGGATATGGGTCAGGCGAACAGTAAAGTCAGGACCCTGAATTTTAGGAAAGCAAACTTCCAACAATAGGGGCCCCTGGGAAACCGCCCTCAGGGACAAGGCAGCAGAACAGAGCTGGCAGATCTTTAAGGACACTTTCCATAGAGCACAAGAGCTCTCAATCCCGAGGTGTGAAAAAGCAGGAAAGGAAGGCAAGAGACCAGCATGGATGAGTTGAGACCTGCTGGTCAAACTGAAGGGCAAGAAGGAAATGCACAGGCAGCGGAAGCAGGTACAGGTATCCTGGGAAGAGTATAGAGGTGCTGCCTGCTTGTGTAGGGATGGGGTCAGGAAGGCCAAGGCACAGGATTAAATGAGATAATTATCCTGTCTGACTTCAAAAGGCAGAAATCTCTCCGTGTCACCATGACCCCCTCAATTCCATTATCTGCACAGAGCAACTAATACTCCGCCAACACATTATCTCCAACACTGATATATTAAAATCTTTTAAGACAAAGATTCTCAACCTTTTCCATCTGGTGACCTTGTTCACCACAGAAGAATGACCTGGGATGGCTCTCCTTTTAGCTTTCAGGAAATCTCCTCAAATCCCAGCCTAGATCAACAGCTCCTCCCAAAGGAGGATTATGGGCACAGCAAATAACAGAAATCACATTAGCTCTGTGGTAAACAGTTTGGGGAGGGAGGGGGGGAAATGATACAGCAACACTTACTCTCAACAGCATGCACTGCAAAAATGAGCAGAGTAGGAGAGAAAAGAGAAACATTCAGGTCCTTACAATGAAAAGATACAGGGATTCAGACAGAGCAGCATTTAAAACTCGTATCAAAAGGCAAAAGAGTAACAGCTTTGCCAGTGTGCTTTCTAGGCCATATAAAATGACTCCTAGCTAGCCAAAGGACTGCTATATGGACAAGCAATCATTTAAAGAGTAACAGAGAAACAAAAATGCAGGAATTAATCACTAAAAGAAAAAAAACAGAGGGATGTCCATATACGTTAAGCGAGCTCTAAAGCAGCATGCCACATAACAATGCTCGTTATATTTAGATTCTTTTTCAGTCTTAAAGTAACAGAAAGGTCATTCTAGGAGCCACCAAAGCTATCGAGAAGTGCACTCAAGGTTTACATTCACAACATATTAACATTCAAAGCTGGGTAACAAGCTTTTGTTCTTAATCAGTCCTGTGCTTCTTTCATCACACCTGACGCACAGCGAAGGCAGCGAACCACGAGGCTGTTATTGTTCATTCTGTTGCAAGACAAAGGTGAATACCTGGAAGGGTGGGGGGCAGGGGAAATGTATGTTTGGATGGCATATCTCGAGGGAGGTTAAGTAACCTCCGTTTTTGTTTGTTTCAACAGACTGTTCACATATATTCAACACTGTGCATGACTAACCAATAACTGTCATAAGACTTACACGTCCTCAGAGATGGGCCTCTGAATCCTTCACACAGCAATTTCGATCCACTTTGCCAAATGCTTCATCCCTGGTGGTGCTTCTACAACAGTATGTTTTTTGGTATGGAGAAGGTATGGAAGGTATGGAGAGCCTCCAGATGGCTGCTTGACAAATGCTAGCCATTCCCTACAACTGGTACAACTGGAGCTCTGACGGATTATAGTCCGGTGACAAATGGAAATGTCACATTTGTGGTCTCCAAAACAGACCTGATATAACTTGAAAACAGTTTGTCCCTCTGCACAGAAATGGGGGAGACCTTGCGTCTTTCAGCACCAAGACAACCAAACTCTGAAAGGAGTTTACTAGCGTAAATAGGTTCTGGCTGTCAAACAAATCTCTAGTAGAGAAGGGAATAAACCCTCCCTTAAGCACACAGGCACAACATTAACGAAGACGTACAACTGACCAGTGAATTTGGGCTCTTGGAGAGCTGACAAAGCTTCGCACATCTCTAGGCAAAGCTCGGTGGCTCTGAGTAGGCAGCTCCTTTTCCAAAACCATCATCGTCTCAAAGAGCAGCTTACTTGGGGTTTTTCCTTCCACAATCACCACCACAAATGAGGAGGAAAACAAATGGTAATCACAGACATAGTGCCTTCAGAGATAACTTTGCTCCTCCAGTTGACCGTGTAGGGTGTAAGAAAACCACAAAATCCGGACTGCATACAGAGCTGCTTCATCCACAGAAATCGCCACGGTCACTGAGAGCGTGTCGTTAGGACAGAGAAGGTCCTGAATGTTGCCATCAGCATCAGCTTCTTTCCTAGGGAATTGAAAGAATCCAATGATACATTTTAAGGAATCCTGAAAAGCACTCTGGCTGTCAATAAAGGACAATGGGCAATGTCTTCCCAAAAAAATAGCGATGATGGCACCTCAGCAACAGAATGGTTCAAAGATAATCTAAAGGATGAATGAGAGGCCTCAGCTGCCCCTTGACTAGAAGAAATATGGCAAGGGAGAAGGAAATGATATGAGGATCATCTCTCTCCTGAGGAAGCTATCACTCAGGACTCTCCCGCATGCTGGAAACTCGCTGCCAGCCACCACAGCTGAAGTAGGAGATGGCTGCTACTGTACAGGCATGGACAGAAATGGCAGCAGCGCCTGAACCACAAACCTCAGGAGGTTAAAAAGCTAGATCAGTCAATCATTCCTCTTTTCTCTGAGACAGGAAGGAACGAGAGAAGGTGTGAACTGCTGCACAGAAAACAGCTATGATATCCAGAATCACAGTCAGGCACAGCTGGTGCTGGAGGCTGTCCTTAGAGAGGCACAAGTGAAAGAACTTCACCAAAACCTGCAGCACCTTGCATAAACAGAACATAAAAATCTCAGTTTAGGATTCAAAGCCTGTGGAGCAGACAACAGTGAAGCAAGCCCAATCTCAGCTAGTACCAGATGAATAAGCAGGGCTTGAGGCTGTGCTGCTTGGAACAGGAGACTGCAAATATCAATAATGGTTGACTCTGGTTTTCCCGTGATGCAGGAGAGCCAGGACGACTAGGTTCAGTGCCAAAAAGTCTGCTTGGAAGTGCTTCAGTCCTCCTCACGACCTCCTGTCATCCCTCCTCCTAACGATCTGGGATTTCTCAGTGCAACTGGACCACAGATGAGCTGAGGAACAAGACAAGACCACTTGCAGCCGGTATGACATTCAGGAGTGGGGGTCTTCTCTGACACTGAAGATGGAACATCACAGTGCAGGCTTAAAGTGACCAGTTTTCAATGCTCCCAGTAACTTGGGATGAAAAATCAGCATCACTGCTTGCTTCAAAGGCAAATTCCCTAAGTTGCAGCTTGGATTCTCTGGGAACACGTGAAGGACAGACAGACAGACAGAGCACCTACCCAAGAAGTACAAGCAGTATGTTTACGCACTAGCTAAAAGATAATTAACCGTTATAGATGGCACAAAGGCATAAGATCAGCTGTGTGCGTTCTCCTAGAGAGAAAAAATTCAATGCCCTGCAAGATGAGGAATGAACAGCAGCACACACTAAAACATCTAGTAACGAGATAAAATATAAACAAAGCCTATGCTGCAGAAATACCTCTTGTAATAAAGTGCTCAGCCTCCACTGGTCAGCTGAGAAGAACATAGCATCTCCTCACTCATGAAGCAGCCAAGAGGGAAACCACAGCAGAAGTGTGTCTTTTACAGATACAACAGGGGTCAAACTTTATCAATTCTTGGGTCTTCCAGTTAGCTATACTGGAAATGTGAATATGGATGGATAAAAATTGCATTAACCCAGCAGAGCCAGACCTTTCTCTTCAGTTACCTAAAGACAGAATAAAACCAACCCCCCTCAATTTCCAAATTAGTTTTCCTTCAGGGCCTGGGGATTATGAGAAGCCAAAAGGAATGCAAAGTTGTATTTAATGACTGTAGAATTGCAGAAAAATGTGTAAATACGGAATCAACGTGTTCTTTTGATGAGAACAAAGGTTACATACAAGCATAGAAAAACATCCACACAAACAACAATAAGGGAAGCAAAATCATCTCACCTGGATTTAACATTCATGCAGGCAGAAACAAAACAAAACAAAAAGGACAAAATAACTTTTCTCTTACAAGTGGACAAACTTTTTGGTTTTTTTTACACACAGTTTTAGTTTTTCAGCATTTCCAGAGTTTCTGGTTCCTTCAGACACATGAATATGACTCAGGTCTAACCATCAGCTGTACAACTATGGTACAGCTACTCCAATGTACTACGTGCTATGGAATGAACTTTCCATAGCAGTGACATTCTTCTTCATCCCCTTATTCTCTACCGATTTAAACAGGTAGGGAATAGAAGGCAGTAGCAAAAATACTGTCAGTCATCACAGTTTTGTATCAAATAGGTCTAGTGAAATTATCATTTTGATTGCATTGTTAATGTGGTTTTTGATAACAACAGTTTGGAATATTCAGACTTCTCTGAGACACTCAACTTCATCCTGTGTGACATTCTGTTAAGTGTATTAATAGGACCGAGCATTAACGTAGACTTTAAATGGATCAAAAATCACACGCTCCTAAGTTTCTGTGTGGAATTATGATCCAAACGAGATATTTCCAGGGGAGCTCTGGAAATGTCTCACAGAGCTCTGTCCTCTGACTAACACTAGCCAAGTTCTTTATCGGTAATGAATGGGGGAAAAAAACTCCCTGCTTTCAGGGTCAGGGAGAACTCCTTGGTTGTTGGTTGGTGCCATGAAAACATTGCCCAAGAAAAGGTTGGGAAAAAGGGGAAATCACGTGTTACAAATAACTAGGAAAGCAGGAGAGAATAAAAGGAAGAAAATCATTACGCCACTGCCTGCATCGTGCTTAGCCTGGACCTTAATCCTAGGTGCAGTCTGGTACCTCCAGACAGAGCTGAACTGGAAGAGGTTCAGAGAAAACCAGCAACGAAGCTCAGAGGTCGGATGGCTTCCACAAAGGACCATCCGAGTAAGCTGGGACTCTTCAGTGGGGGAAAGACATGGCCCAGAGGCTGGCACAAGAAAGGTCTACAACATCCTGAGAGGCAGGGAGAGGGTGGCAAGCGACCATTCACTTTTTTCCAACAGAGGAACAAAGGCCATCAGATACAGCTAGTGGGACCAAGCAAATGAGGGGAGGTGTTTTTTCTTACAGCAGAGCAGACCTGCTGAACACCTTGCAAAAGGGTGTTGTGTAAAGGCAAAACGTTCACATGGGTTCATGATGAGATGGGAAGGAGAGCCACTGAAGGACTCTTAATAGACCGTAACAGACTCCGGAGATCCCAAGGGCTGAAAAACAGTTGCACATGGAGAAAAATATTAGGGGCCTTTTTTCCTCATTATTTAATGTGACAGAATTCCCAGAAAGTAGAAAGTCTGTCTGCCCATCACCCCTCCTCCTACACCTTTTCATTGTCCTCAAAACACCAACATTCCTGACTCTGCTTCCAAAAGGTTTGCAGTAACTGCATAGGCCTTTCTGGTTTTCACCTGTATTTTCCCACTTCAATCTTCAATTCAGTTGTGCAAGACTTCTGGGGCACATGCAAGTAGAGAGCTATCCTGACCTCACCCCCTCCTCTATGTACACAAAGTACTTGCTCTCAGGACAGCCAGCTTGCATTCATGCCTATTACAGAGAATAGATACAATGCAGAGATGCTTCTTGTTAACTTAGATACATGCCGCAAAGTTGTAAATCCTGGCTATAGTAAGGTTGCTGTTGTCATGCTAGTTTAAGCACATAAAGCAAGTTCTGCAGGAAGAAGTGAAATATCTTATTATTAACAACAATTAATATTGTGTGGAAAACCAGGCTTTTTTTTTTTTCTCCACAGACGTGCTTCTTCATCTGTAGAAACTGTGCTCAAAAGCTTGCTTGTTTTTCTTCAAATACACCAGCTACTCTCACAAAGCACATTCACATTCTCCCCCGACCTTTACCTCAGTGATACAGGTTAAACTGGAGTGAGGGATAGGAAGGGGGAAAAATCAGGCTGAAATTAAAGCTCTTTGTGAAACCTTTACTACAAATGTCACGCTTCAAAAACTTCATCAAGGGAACTGCAAACATTTCATTAAACCACAAATATTTTTAATCAAGTTCCTCTTAAAGATATAAGGCAGGGACTGGGGGAGCACAGTCCCTCCCACTGTAAGAGAAGATCAGGTTCAAGACCACCTGGGGAACCTGAACATACATAAGTCTATGGAACCTGACAAGATGCATCCCAGAGTCCTGAGGGAATTGGCTGATGTAGTCACCTTGCTGCTGTGCCTGGGAAGATCATGGAACAGATCCTCCTAGAAGCTATGCTAAGGCACATGGAGGACAGGGAGGTGATTCCAGACAGCCAGCATGGCTTCACCACGGGCAAGTCTTGTCTGACCAACCTAGTGGCCTTCTATGATGGAGTGACTACATCAGTGGACAAGGGAAGATCTCCTGATGTCATCCACCTGGACTTCTCTAAGGCCTTTGACATGGTCTCCCACAACATCCTTCTCTCTAAATTAGAGCAGTATGGATTTGATGGGTGGACTGTTTGGTGGATAAGGAGTTGGCTTGATGGTCGCATCCAGAGAGTAGTAGTCAATGGCTCAATGTGCGGATGGAGATCAGTGATGAGTGTGTCCCTCAGGGGCCCGTACTGGGACCAGTACTGTTTGATATCCTCATCAATGACATAGACAGTGGGATCGAGTGCACCCTCAGCAAGTTTGCAGATAACACCAAGCTGAGTGGTGTGGTTGACATGCCTGAGGGATGGGATGCCATCCAGAGGCACCTGGACAAGCTTGAGAAGTGGGCCCATATGAACCTTGTGAGGTTCAACAAGGCCAAGTGCAAGGTCCTGCACCTGGGTCGGGACAACCCCCGATATCAATAACAGGCTGGGGGATGAAGGGATTGAGAGCAGCCCTAAGGAGAAGTACTTGGGGGTACTGGTGGATGAAAAGCTGGACATGACCTGGCAATGTGCGCTTGCAGCCCAGAAGGCCAACTGTACCCTGGGCTGCATCAAAAGCAGCGTGGCCAGCAGGCTGAAGGAGGTGATTCTGCCCCTCTGCTTTGCTCTGGTGAGACCCCACCTGGAGCTCTGCATCCAGCTCTGGAGCCCTCAGCACAAGAAGGACGTGGAACTGTTGGAGCAGGTCCAAAGGAGGGCCACGAAAATGATCAGAGGGATGGAACACCTCTCCTGTGAGGACAGGCTGAGAGAGTTGGGGTTGTTTAGCCTAAAGAAGAGAAGGCTCCAGGGACACCTTACTGGGGCCTTTCAATACTTAAAGGGGGCTTACAAAGAAAGATGGGGACAGACTTTTTAATAGGGCCTGTAGCGATAGAACAGGGGGTAATGGTTTTAAACTAAAAGAGGGTTAATTCAGACTAGATATAAGGAAGAAATTTTTTACGATGAGGGTGGTGAAACACTGGCCCAGGTTGCCCAGAGAGGTGGTAGATGCCCATCCCTGGAAACATTCACAGTGAGGTTGGACGGGGCTCTGAGCAACCTGATCTAGTTGAAGATGTCCCTGCTTATTGTAGGGGGGTTGGACTAGATGACCTCTAAAGGTTCCTTCCAACCTAAACCATTCTATGATTCTATAAACTACCACTATTATTCTGGCCACCATGTATTTATATATATATATACACTTGAGGAAGTCCTTTACAACTTAAATTTCACTCTAAAAGTTCTGAATTGCTTTAAAATTCTCCTGAGGTATTCTCTAAAATATCCCTTCCAGAGATACTGATATTCAGGTCCTGGACTGAACACCCTACGTGAGGTTGTTTTACAGCAGAGCAGCAAAGCTCTGTGGAACAAGTGAGACTGAGAGACTGCCCAGTAACATTCTCCTCCAAGTTCTTCCACATCCATGTGGCTGCACCTCCAGAAACCACTTTTCTATTTGTTCATGATGGTTCTAAACCTCTGTAACAGAACTTCAACAACATCCTCCCCACTGAAGCAGTGCTGCTGCTGTTATGGGTAGCAATGCAAAGGTACTCAAAGGAAACGGTCAGATACACTTGGAAGCTAAAGGTCACAATAAGCAGGAAAATAAAATACTTTACCATGTACGTGAGACTGTTGGAAACTTTTTCCTGGTGCAAAGTGGAAATTTCCAGCTACCTGCAGGAGATAGTAATCTTTCATTAAAAGGTCTTAATCTATATAAATAAAGCAGTTGTACTGGTGCTTGGATTTTTAAATTTTTGTTTAAACGAGATACACACCAAACAACTCATTTTCACAGGTGACAATATCAGCAGATATTGTCCTAAAAGAGATACGAATTTCCCCTCTTTCTCCCAGGCAGTCACGTGGAAAGACATAATTACATACTGATGTTGATAACAACTGTTCTATGCGGACTGTTTTAGTGGACATAAAAATGGGAAGGAGGAGGAATTAAGTCTATTGGGAGGGAACTGACTGCTGCTGCAGGAAACAGAAAAAGGTATCAAAGAAAAGGAGTGGAGAAAGTAACTGAGAGGGAGAGTGAGCAAGGTTAAAAAAAACCCTTAATACAATAGAGAACAGTGATCCTATGTATACGTCCTTGAAAAAAGTTGCAAGCAAAAATAAAGCACTAAACCTAAAAACAAAACAAAACAAAACCCACACCCAAAAAACCCCAAAAAGACAAAGGTGGTTAAAATTTCATCCTGGAATCTGAAAGGGATATGGATCCCTTATGATGCCAATCCTCCCTGACACTTACCAGCAACCATACACACTCTCCCCTGGAAGATCTGAATTTTCCAAGCTCATGTGCTACACTACACATTCAACGTCTGTGCAAACCTATTGCTTATGTTAACTCATCAGTCCTGATGGGAATGGAGATGTGCAAAATTCCAAGTGCTTAACAACGGCCCCCAGGAATTTCCCCAGTGACACCCACCCCTGGACCCTTGCTACCTCCAGCGTTCCCCTTTGAATCTTTCCTGCTCATCACACTTTGCGATAGAGGGTCCTGTAACCGTTCGGTACCCACGACGATGCTCAAATCACAGTGTCTGGCTTCGTCAGTAAAAGGTTTACTTTCCAGAAATAAGGAATGTGGTCTCCAGGAAGAGTACACAAAGACTGGGGTGGGGGGGAACACACCACCAACCCAAAAAAAACCCCACCAAAACACCCCAGAGTTTCAATTAAAAAAAAAAATAAATTAGCTTGGGCCTGACTCCTAGAAGGTACTTGCGTACGTAACCTGTACGTCCAAGTGTTCCAGGTTTGGTAACCCGCCAAATGACAGGGCAGCTAGACAGTTATCTGGTGTATCTCGTACTACATTCTCACACACCAGTTGCAAAAACCACCTCTCTGAGCGTTTTCAGCTTTGACAACCAACTCCAGTAGTCCTGCTTCCACTGTTTTTCTAAAGGAGATAACATTTAGCTCTCTCCAGCACCTCTGCTGGCAAGTTGGTGGTTACGGTTCTCTCCAGCATCCACTGGTGGTCTCTGTTTTAAGACTAGAAGGGCAGGTGGGACAATCTGACCTCAAAGAAGCTGCCTCTGCTGCTCCAGGAACCTCGGCAAAAAGACTCGCTAGCTAGACGGTAGGAAAAGCTAAGCTTCTCCAGCTGGCATGCTTCCTACCAGCCCATGCAACAGAACAGAGAATTAGTCCCTTCCCATCGCTTTTCCTGACTCTCCGACTGAACCCCGTGATGGGCACAAGTACCTTGCTGAGCCCAGGGGTTATTATATTACAGTCCTGTGAACACCTGAAGCTGGAAAAGGAGCAGAACACCCCGACTCTGCCTCCTCGCAGTCATCACCATCATGCAGCAGGTTCACAGCAAAACCCGTCTCTCACCTTGTTGACCTCTAGGAAACCATACACCTGGCAGCCCTCGTTCTTCTGCTCTTGCATTTTCTGGCTAAACCCTTCTCTCTTGCACTGCTCTATGCTATCCGGGTTCTTGAAGGCCCAGCCTCGCCGCCTGTATGCTTCTCTGACATCGTCACAAGTATTACAACACCTGCAAAAGCACAAGCACCATCTTACCATCTTTATTGCTAGAAAGAGATGCTCCACCTCAGGACTTGAATTCCTTGGTGGGTTTTTCTTCAACAAAGCAATAAAGCAAACATCAGGGACTGGACCTCGAAAGGTGGCCTAATGCTCCTGACGGAGCTCGAGCTTCCCAATGTACTTTTTGAGATTTCGGCAAGCTGTTTGAAGGCAGTGCTTGAGTCTGAAGAAGGCTTTGCCTGTCCATTCAGACAGCCAAGTCACTCCTTGGCAAAGACTTCTGCTACAAGATCAACATCAGCGTCCCACAGTTCTGAGCAGTTTGGAACTTCCCCGTGTGAACAAAGCCTCTGCCTGTTTCTATTCCTCCTCTCCTCTGTTTTTAGGGCAAGACTGTCAACACGGGAGGGAGGGTTAATGGCAAACTTTCTTCATTACTTTTCGACCTCTGGGTAACATCTTGGTCACTGGAAAAAACAGTTTTCTTTCTTGGTTCCATGTTCTGCTGGGCCAAAACAAAGGTTGAAGGCTGGAATCATGAAGCCCTCAAGATGGAAACATCTCTGGGGAAGGATGCAGCTTGACAGATGGGACAAACCAAGTTACTAGAGAGACAATAGTAGCCAAGGAGAGCCCAGAACCTATGGACTATCACAGATCCACCCTTACAGGACTTTGCATGTATGACAAATGAGAAACACCAAATGACACCCACTGTTTGTGTGAGTGACAAATGTCTGGTCTTTGCTCCCCCAAGGATGCAAAGCCTGCAGCAGAACTCAGAAGGCAAAGCCATAAACAGGCTTTATTCCAAGACAGCTCGCGTAAATAATGAAATAATTTACAGAGCTCCCCTCTGGACACCAAATAATCCCAGAAAAGATACCGTTTGCTGAGACACAATCTTGGTGCTACTGCAAAGGTAGTGCAATTTGCACTGCCCTTAAACAGGCACGTAGACAAACTAGACAACCAAACTCTGCACGTTCTGAACAATCATGAGCGCAGCTTCCAAAGGCATACCAAAACCACAACAGTTCTCATCATTCTCTGAACGCGTGCCCAGGAAGATTTCATTGCACACACCTTCACAGACATTTGGAAAAAAAGCGTGCATGCAACATAACAGCATGAACTCAAATGCTAAGAAGATACAAAAAGGTGTAAAGGTTACCGAATGTCCTCCGACTCTGCTCCGTAACAGCTCTCGCAGCGGTCGGCATCCAAAGAATTTGGATCAAACGCTTTTTCTTCTTCTTTCCCCAGCTCTAAGACAAAAGAGGATTCAAAGTGATGAGGCATGTCTAGAAACGCTACCTTGTACTCTTGTTTTGTTCTACGCACAACAACTGTTCTACACACGAACGTCACCATATTGTGTTGGAAGCTGTGCATCCTGCACCCAAAGCCTGCTAGGCACGCACAGAGCCTGCCGAGGTGCGAAGTAAGAGCAAGAAGCAGAAGAGCTTTTGTCATCTCAAGAACACCCTCCACAGAAAGAACTAGCTATATGTAAGCCTTGCTGGAGCACTGATCAGATGTTACTTGCATAAAGGCTGTGTTAAAACATTGTCTAAAGTAGACCCAATCAGTAAATTGCGACTGATACAGGACCTGTTACACAAACAAAATTTTAAACAGCAGCCAACCGCAATCAACAGTGCCTAACGCATAAACCTGTCCCAAGACGTGCAGGGAACACGGTTACATATTGCTGTGACACCAGAGCAGCGTAGGAGTCTCCTGAGTGCAAAATTGACACCCACTCCTCTGGGATGACAATGCTGACAAGGCACACACGGTAACCACTGTTCACTAGGAATCTCCAAGGCATTTCTACCTTCTTCATGACTTAACAATTCTGCCAGTGTCTGCGCCACATGTGTGCTGAATGCACAGCCGCAGTACGGCTGGGGCACAAGCTCATGGAGTTTTATGTTCTTATGAGCAGAAGGCTGAAGAGGGCCTTTTAACAGAGGAGAGGACAGCTGGTGACAGCTGAAACCTGCCAAAGGGCGGGAGATGCCTACCGAAAACCCAAACAGGACTTTTGTTTTGTCAAGAACCAAAACAAATATCAAAGGTCTGCAAATTTTGGAGGTAGAAGCCAAGGAATTTTGTGTCTACAATGTTCAAAAACACTGGCTCTTATATTAAGAGGCCCCCTGAAAATCAAGCTGTTTCAACTCTCAAATCCTCAAGGACAGGACCCAGTCTCCTGGGTTACAAAAGCCTTCTAAGGCTCACTAGCTAGGCACTGCTGCACTACCCTCTACGAGCCTTGAAAACATGCCTCCTTGGATAACTGTTGCTGGGGAAGGTGATAAGGTACATAGTCAGGTACGGTGCTGAGGGGATAAAATGTTATCAGGGCCTTGTTTGTTGAGATTGGGAGGTATAACAGGTGGATGCAAGCGAGTATTACTGATGTCTGTATTTCATATTAGCCACAGAAAAAGGAGATTTTAATTAGGAAGTATGAAATAGGCATGAAAATCAAGCATTAACCTTACTTCTTTAATCCAATCCTTTATGGTAGTTATGGTCAAGCAAACAAAAACTTTCAGGAAAATATACCCATTATTAAGCAACTGTGCGATACTTTCTAAAGTTTACAACATTCAAAGTAGCTGAAAGCGCACTTAAGAATTCATTGTTTAAAAAGCAGTATGGCTTTAAATCTTGTAATTACACTAAAAAGACAGCGTCAGGAAGAATACAGCTTAATAACTGCTACGCTTCGTCAAAGCCATGATTCCCACCATTTGAACAGGAACGTCTGTACAATACAGGGAGCCTTTCAAGATAGAGTAACCAGTAACAGCTCTTTAAATGTATTCAGCAGCTGCCTGCTGAGCTGTCTCAGAGACAGCATCCAGAGGTAACGCACACAGTTTAGATACCATATAGAGACTGCAGTACATAAAACTCTACACACAGGGTTTCTTGCTGTTCACATGGTGCTCAACTTGCACGCAGATATGATACGTGGCACTGGAAAACTCTGCTCACGTTAAAAGGAAGGAAACGATAAGAACCACCAATAAAGAATCCAATCATTTATTGTCCTTCAATGGAAATGAATAAGACGACATCCAAGCACAGAATGCAACCTACCGTAGAAATCATTAAGCTATTGCCTATTTTAATGCAACTACGATTAGGAAAAGCCTCCGGATACTACTCCATAAAATGTGGGTATGCTTTACCAAATTTAAGGTCAATACTGCTATAGTTGCCATTTACAGAACTGACGAAACGTCAGCGTTACTAACAGAAACCGATAATCCTAGAGTTTAATGAAGATGGGTGGATACTTCTGATCTAACTTGCAACACGGGTGATGGAAACCAAACTGGCCGTGTGCTTTTTCCAGACAGCAGACAAAATTGCTTGTTGCATGCGATGCATCTCCTCTCTTTCCAATTGCCTCTTCTAGGTGAGACGGTTTGCTCCCTACAAGTTTCTCGTCCTCTCCGTTGATTACATACGCAGTCAGAGCAACCGGTTCAGACGGAGCGATCCCGATGGAGACCGGCAATACAAGTAAGGCAGGAGGCCTACGTGTGTTACCAGGGAATTAGATACAGAAAAGCTGTTCTTGTCGCCACACGTTAAATTTGTAACGCCACAACCTCTGAATACAGACAGGCTGCTAACTGACACAGTAGTAAGAACGCTATCACCACATTCCCGTGACAACGGGAGAAACTCTCCTACCTACCGATCGTTCAGCTCTTGGCTTCGTTTAGCCTTTCAACCTCAAGAACAGAAAAGGTAAATTCGAGCGATACAAATCAACAAATTTAGTTCACGCTGATACATACAACTACACTATCTCCCAGAAAAGGTAATAAGCAGCTCACATTTTGGAAAGGAAAAGTCAGGACAGTATGTATTACTGTTAGACTGCAACACTTTGCCAGAATCGTTTATGGTTTGTATCGAAGTACAACCACGAGTCATAATGTGTAAAAACTGTAGAGGAGAGGGTTATGTACCCAAGGACCACTTGTTACAACTTGTAACCAATACACCAACTAAAACATGTTTATCAGGTATTACATTCACACAAAGTAAACGTAGTAAGGTGCAAGCTTAGGCTTAAGGGTCGAGTCACTGGAGCCTTCCCTGGAGAGAGGCTCTTTCCTCTAACCAGGTCGTCCCATTTGTCAGCCCACTGGCATTTAAAGATACAACCAAAGTCAAGTTTTGCCAGAACAGCTCCTTGGTTTCTAGTCGTAAAAGACCATTAACTCAACAGCTTTATTCCAGAAATGCATCCATGAGTCCGTGTCGTAATTTCAGACCGACTCGGCAAAGATTTGCCTCGCAAAAGTAGCAAGTATAATAGGAGTCTGTCTGATCTGCCGGTTTAGTAGATTTGCGTGCTATAAACTCTTCAAGACTTTGCGGCGTTTAAATGCTCTTCAGCTGTCACTTGTTCCCGTGAATCCCAAAACAGGCATACAGTGATGGAAAGACTACGAGAGCATCCATCCAAGAAAGACAGAATAGCATCTTACCGTGTCTCTCGGCCTCTGGAGTCACCCGATTGCCAGCTTTATCCAAACGTTGTTTGAACAGGTTGTGCTCTACATCCAGCTGCTGCTCTCCTGCTACGTCCATGGCATCGATGCTCAAATCTGAAACCAGCGAGCAAGGAAAGCGGTCTATAAACACACATTTGTTACGGCCTGTGGCAGGCTGAGGAAGCGTTCATCCAGTGAAAAGACAGAGTCTTTCAGCCGGCGGGGTAAGAACGTGCCAAACTGCCAGAGTGTGTATGGTTGGGGCCAAGAGACATACAGGGAATAAGATGCACGCTGCAGCACCCTGAAAGACCTTTCCAAATACGGGGTTGGGTTTGGTGTACAAGAAGGACTGTTTCCAGCTGCCACAGAAAGCGTTACCCTGAAAGGTAAATACACTTAAGGCAAAAAAACCCCAAAACCAAACCCCTCAAAGCCCTTAACCATTTTCGAGAGCTCGGGAGTCAAGCTTGAAACTGGTTGAAAGCTCCCTCTACCTCCACCCCCTCAACCGTCCCCCTTCAACAACAGCACATTTCCTTGTGATCCCCTTCCACAAAGGTCTGCCGTCTCGGTCTAGTATCGAAGCACCACGACGCGCTCGCTGCCTGCACGCTCCCTTGTAAGACTGACAGCTTCTCTGCACAAAACACCAGAGGCTTCCAGTCTCTCTGGCCTTCCCACGCCCTTTTAAATGTGAGGAAGGCAAAGACCAGTAACATCTTGCGCGGTCAGAAGAAAGTCAGACTCACTACGTTTGGAGCCTGATGCCGTACCCCGAAGAATTACTACAACAGAACAAGAGGCAGGCAAGATTGGTGGACGGTCGGACAACGCACACAGCAGTAACACCCGCTAAGACTTGCAAAAGCGACTCCCGTCAATTCATCCTGCAACTTTGTTTTGAATTTAGAATTCAACACTCCTTGGTTTTTGAATTTTTTAATTCAATGAACCAGATTATTAACGCTCATTCCGATTTGACAAGTTTTGGAGAAAGGTTATCACCTGGCATTGGCACCACAGTCAGAACTTAAGGACAAAAGTCACAGAAAAGTTGTGCCTCGTCAAATAACTTCCAGAGGACGCTCTGAAGTTTTTTCAACAACAATACAGTCAAATCTCGAGTCCCAAGTGAACTCCGCGTCAGCTTTTTCAGTACTACTATGCCCTCTCACAAACTACAACACCATACAGACATGGAAGCGGGTTTATACGCATTATCCTCATTTATCATCCAGAAAAATAATACCGCCTGACTGGAAGCGCTGGTTTAAGCGCCCCGCGGGCCTGGCTGGAGTCACTGCATAGCCACGCGGGATCACCAATTCCTCCCCGTCCGTGGCCCAAGCAGCAGCGCGGCACTCGGAAGCACCAGGCACGCTGAGCCTCTCGGGCCCTCGGCAAGTACAAAAATTATCCCCGCTAGTCAGAAGTTGGACTCACAAGCACAAGGCATATGTGGAAAAATAACATCTAGATTGATCTTCAGTTTATCTCCCCTTGATTTGTCAACGTACAATTCCGGGTGAACCTAGGAACAAAGAAAAAACAGAGAGTCCTGTTTCACTTGGAAGCAAATCAAAAGACCTCTTTCCCTCGACCGCTCTGGCTCAGGAGCTGAGTTTTAAGGCGTGGGATTTGCGGGACACCTGAGTTGCTGCTTCCCACACCTGCCACGGCAGCTGAGCGCTTGCCGTTTCTAACACTTTGAAGAAAAGATAGTCACTTGGGAATCTCAGCGTTTGGGGTGGGGTCGGGGCTTCCTGCGCTTGCTTCCTTTTCTTTGTGTTGCCTGCTTGCAGACGGCGGAGGCAGCGAGAAGAGATCTCAGAGGCTCTCCTGCGACAGCGTTACAGGAGGCCACAAGCCACCCTCGGCGCCGAGCGGCTCTGGGGGGAGGGCAGCCCGCTCCCATCGCCACGGCGGCCAGCGCGGGGAAAAGGAAAAGCCCAAACACATCTGCGGCGGGTGCAGCTGCTGCCTGGGCAGCCCGGAGGGGGCGGCGGCGGCGGCTCGGCGGCGGGGCGAGGGCGGAGGCACAGGCACAGGCACGGCAGGCCGCCACGGGCCGCAGGGCCGCCTCTCCGCCGGGGCACCGCGGGCAGGAGGCAGCACCGGGGCCCCCCCGCCGCCGCCGCCGCCGCCGCTACTCACCTCCTTGGTGAGGTAGTACTGCAGCTCCGAGAAGAAAAGCACCACCATGATGAGCCCGCTGACAACCGTCACTGCCGGGGAGACGAGAACCGCCGTCAGCCCCGCCGGTCGGTCGGTCGCGCCCGCCCGCCTCGCCTCAGCCCCGCCTCAGCCCGCCGCCGCCGCCGCCCCGAGACGCTGCCTCCCGCCGGCCCGCCAGGTCCCCCCGGCCGGCCGCCGCCCCACGGCGAGGCCCGGGCCCGCCCGCCGGCCCCCGGCCGCCCTCACGCCGCCCGCTCACCCAGCGCGCCCCCGCACGTCTTGACCCGAAAGTCCTCCAGGGTCTTGGGGAAGGCATCGAACCGCTTCAGCCGCCGCAGCGAGTCCATGGCGCCGCGCGGCCCGGAAACAAACCCGCCTTCCGGGGCCGGGCCGGCACCGCCCCGGGCAGCGCGGCCCGAAGCCGGCCGAGGGGGCGGGCGGGGCGGCGCTCCCGCTCTCCGCCGGGGCGGGGAGGCGCTCGCTGCCGCCTCGCCCTCTTCTGAGCCTCCCTGCCAACGGGCCCCGGGCCTCTGGAGGGCACCCGAGGGACGCGGGCCGTGCCGAGGTCGGTGCGCTGGAAAGGGCTCCATGCCCAGGCGAAGCTGCCGGTAGGGAGCAGTTCTCGCTCGGTCCCGTCCAGCGCCTCCGTCTCGAGGTTGCTTCTCGGTTGTGCCCTTCTGAGAACCACCGAGCTGTCCCTCGGGCTGAGCTGGCGCAGCAACAGAGCTGCAAGCAAATCGTCTCGGCAGAGCACCAGCACTTTTTGTGCTGAAGCATGGAAGGGAGGAAAAAACCCCGCTCCCTTGCCCCACCTTCCATCCCTGGCGTGTACTCTTCACCCCCTCATTCTGACACCACCTCCATTTCCCTCCCTCGGCACAGGGAAGCGCTATCCGCTCGAGAGCTGTAATCGGACAACAGCTCGTAATAGCTTACTTGGGCAACTAAAAAACGAGTACAATCTTTTCCTACACCACGTATTTACCCACCAGTTGCTTTTTTTTTTTTTTTAACTGAAAAAGTGCAGTTCTGCAAAACTTCTTTTATTAAAAAATTTTTTTTAAAAAAATCACTGTCACTAGGCAATGCTTCCAAATGCAAGCAGAAATGCACCCCCGTTTCCCACAGCAAAACATAATACATTTCTGGGAAGGGCTCAAGACAGGAACCCCGTCATGCCACAGCTGTTCCTCTACAGGAAAATATAAAAATATTTACACATATATACCCAACCTAGATGCAAGTTGTTCTGCACAGTCATTAAATACAACTTTGCATTCATTTTGTTTTCTCATAATCCCCAGGCCCGGAAGGAAACATAATTTGGAATCTGAGGGAGGGTGTTTTTCTCTCTTTAGGTAACTGAAGGGAAAGGTCGTGCTCTGATAGGCTAATTCAATTTTTATCCATCCATCCAAATTCACGTTTCTAGTATACCTAACTGGAAGACTCGAGTTTAACCCCTATTGTATCTAGAAAGGATAAGACTTCTCCTGTGCTTTCCCTCTTGGCTGGTTCATGAGTAAGAAGATGCTGTATTCTCACCCAACCATTGCAGGCTGAGGACTTTATTACCAGAGGTATTTCTGCAGCATAGACTTTGTTTGTATATTACCTTAGTTTTCATCGTTATTACATGTTTTAACATGTGTTGCTATTCATTCCTCATCTTGGGTCACAGAAATTGTTCTCTTTTGTCTCTTCCGGCAGAGCAGTCAGTAGGAGAGTTGACAGAGGCTCAGAATAAGCTGAGTGCTGAAGTAGCTGATCTGCGTGTTGCAACAGCGAACATGAGCAGTATCAATGAAGCTCTTGCATTGGATAAAGTGCAACTGAACAAACTTGTGCTGCAGGTGAGCAGAGTTGCCAAAGCTCTTGCCAGGTGTTTGTCTCCAGCTGCTGCTTCTTCTGACTTCTTGCCTTCAGGCAGCATGACTGACTGAAGATGGAAACGTTGTTCCTTTTTGCGTCCAAGCCAAACCTCCTACAGAGTAAATCTTACTGTATTTTATTTCCTCTGTGCTTCTGTGATTGTAGCTGGAGCAAGAGAATGGAGTTCTGTCAGGTAAAGTGGACGAGATGGAGAGAGCAAGGATCTCCAACCAGGAGAAGCCGATGTTGTGTGAAAGAACAAATGAAGAGCTCTGCGCAGAGAAAGCCCACCTGCAACAGCTGCTGAAGACAGCAAAGGAGCAACAGGACATCATTGAAAGGAGATTTCTGCTCAGAGTCCATGCAGTGTTTTGGAGAAATAAGGGTATTGAAAAAATAAAATCAGACAAAAAGTCTTTGTATACAGTACAGAAACTGACAGGAACAACCTCATGTGGAGGGCTGTGTGGAGACTGATGAGGCATGCTGTGATGGAGTGCTTTGGAAAAGGAAGAAATTTTACCTGCTCATCAGGTTCATCCTGCTTTTCCAGGCCTATGACTGACCCCATCCACAGTACCAGTTTTGTCCCACCACTGCTCCTGCTAGAGAACCTGCAGTGAACACTGTGCTCTGAACTTGTGTCTTAGTTTGGGACTCATGCCTTGAATGAAGCCCCCTGCCACAGTTCACCTGCTACAGCAGGTCCTCGACTTGGCTCTTACTGAGGCCTTTTGCTTTACACTGGTCTGGTTACCTCAGGACATCACTTCTGGTGGATATGGCTGTTGAATGCAACAATTGTCTCTCAGGAGACTGATGGTCCAGAGATATTAGTGCCAAGTTAAGGCTCAGAGACCGATCCAGCTTCTGAGTCTCTGCTTCCAGAACAGCAGCTTTGGGCTCCCTGACCACAGCTGCTAAGGAGTAAGACAGCTCTTGGTGAAGGTCTGACAGCTCCTGGCTGGTTTTTGCACAGCACTCAATATAGTCCTGCTTGTATTTTCGTTCTTGTGCCAGCTGTGCCTGCAGAAGGGACACCTGAAAACACAAAAGCCCAAGCTCAGACAAGCCCACGCTGTCAGGACCATCCGTAGCTCCCTGGTATTAGCTGTCAGGGAAGATGCACCCTCCTCTAACTCCAGCCCTGACAAACACTTTGTCCTTGCAGAATGGGAAGTAACAGGTTCCGAGTCACCCTGAACTGAACTTGGATTACCAACAATTTGAGTTTCTTCCTTCCTGGCATGCCATTCACATGTACAACACCGAGACATTACGGGTATATTAAAGACAGAGGTTCCTACAGGATTTAGTAACCCAACTCTTTTTTTCAAATGAGATATTTGGGCTACTGACACCTTAGTTCCACACGCTTTTTCCTCAGCAGGAGGACTCCTGGTTACATAAGGTAGTGAAGAACTGTTCTGTTATGATCTAGTTTAGAAACTTGACAGCTAGCACGTGAAAAGGGAGCAAGTGCTCATTTTTCCTAACTTCAGAGCATTTCACAAAGCAGCAGAACCTAATCTGATGAACAAAGGCCATGGGGGGAAAATGAGCCTTAAAGGACTGCCGAGGCCTTGAAAATCCTCAAACTCTATTGATTTCCTGGCAACACGGGGTTGTGCCTGCTGGCCTTTTTGGTGGGAGAGACCCAGCTGCTCTCACCTCCTGTTAGGTTTGCAGTGCAGTGCAGCCACAGCAGCTCTGGCACGTTGCCCTCCGCCTGCTTTGGAGTGGAGGAGATGCCAGCACTGGGAGCAGCGCTCAGTGCTTTGCTGTTTTGGGGAAAACAGCTCAGGCCAGAGGTTCTCCTCTGTTTTCAAAGTGGCATGTGCCGTGCCAAGGGCTGTGTTCCACGTGGGAACGCAATCCCCAACCTCAAGCTAGGAATATGAAAATATTCTTTCTCGGCAAGTGAACTCAGATTAACAGAAGCAACTCCTAAAGGAGTTTTATGGCTTATGGAACCTCCTACGTTTGAATTACAATACCAAGGTCTGTCAACATAATGCCAAACCGGGTAAAATGTGGGACCCTAATCTGCCAAGCACCTAGAGCAGACTCGATGTGAAACTCGGGCAGCCAGCTCCGGAAGGGGAATGCGCAGCGCTGAATTCAAAGCTGGTAGTGCACACGGAAAGCAAGATGTCAAAGGGACTTCACAGCAAACAATATGCATAGGCTAGGGAACACCACCGCTGAAGAGAGGGACAGATCTGACCTTCTCTCTGAAATAACAAGGGCACCCTTGTGAAACTGGGCTTGGAAGCCTGAAAAACCCTCCCACGCTTTGGTAGGTAACCCAGAGGTATGAGCAGGAGAAGGGGCCATCTGCTGCTAAGAGCATCTCCCAGGAAGCGGGAGATCAAGTTCCAGCTCCGCTGTTTCCCAGACCCAGAGGAGCGCCCTAACTAGCCAGCTGCGGACTATTCTTTGAGCAGAGCACCTCCGTTTTCCTGCTGAGCTGCTGAAGTAGGTCCACAGTGCAGGCAGACACAACAGTCACAAGGGGAAGGGGGTTCAATGAGTTTCCTGGAGCAGCAGAACTTGAGACACTGAGGCTTCCTGCTGAAAACATCCTTAAGGTATACCTTGATGGCTTCAGCAGTGTTCTCGGCTCACTTGCCAGAGCCAAGCATCATGTACTTTACTCACACAAATCTCACATGCATTTTGCCCTGGACACCTGTGAAGATTCACCTCCTCAGGGAGACCAGGGTGTACCAGACCCATAACAGTACCTGGAAGAGAAGCCTGGCGACGACTGCTACTGCCAATACCACTGTCAAAGGATGCAATAGGGCTCAGCAGCTGGAATGTACATTCTTACGCTGATAAAGCAGATGCCCGTTCAGTGCTTAGGTCTCTGACTCAGCCTGATGCTGGGGTCATGATTAGCACAGAATAGCAATACGAGACTAACGATGGCCTGAAGGCTATAAGCTCAGGCTATAAGCCTCAGATCCCTGAAGCTCTGATATGATGCAAGCTCCACTGTTAATTGAGCCAAGGGGAAACAGGAAGAGTCAACAAGATGAGTAAGACTCAGGGGGGAACATCCTCAGAATATTCTCTGTTTTGCGGCAAGTTCCAGTTTTCTGAATTTCCTCCAATCCCTCTCCCACCATGCCTGACCTTGAGGCAAGTCAGAGACTAGACCTAGGTGAATGATGTTGTTTGGCTGTGGCCAACAGGTGTGTCTGACTGGGTATTTCCACTGCCTGGTGTACTCATTTCCTGACAGCCAAACAAAACTTGGGCTGTAGCATCGCGCAAAGTTGTACTCATTGGTACGGCCACAGCAGCTTTTGATGAAAGCTTTCCTACTCCTCACCTGGTTCTGCAACTCAGCTAATCGACGACTGCAGTGCCCGTGAGACTCCTCCTGTGAAGAAAACAGAAGGATTTCTTTTTGGTCTCCAGTCTGGACCATGGTCTATGTTCTACTTCTATTGGGTCTATACTGGGGGGCTGCTGCCACTGGGATTTGCCATCATTCCTCTGCATGGCCAGACCCTCCTCCCACCAAGTAAGATTCTGTTCTCACCTGTCGAGAAGCAGGCATCTTGTGCTGGTCAGACTCAGAGAGAGAAAATCCACACGCATCTGGCAGCGAGTGACCACCATAAGCTCTCTTCAGTCTCCTCCGTTCATGTTCCACCTGCATGTTGGATAGGAGAAAGGGTCACAGAAACCCGCCACCGAACAAGGAGCAAAAGGACCTCTGGACAACATGGCAAGGAGATTTCTGCTCAGAGACCGTTAATTGCGCCGGAGAATGTTGTGCGTAAAAAGCATTCAATGTAGACTATGGAAGAGAAAGAGCAAGAGGAAACAGTTCCTGACACAAGAGAGTCAGATGTGTGTGTATGGGGACGCTGGGGCAAGAAGGGTGGTACCGGAGTGCATGTGCATTTGTGAAGGCAATGGGGTGCCAGAAGAGAGAGGAAATACCAAAGGTGTGTGTCCACAGGGGAAAGTGGGAGAGGGAAGGAAGCAAGCAGAGGACTCCCAAGTGCTGTCTGTGGAAATGTGTTGTGTTCCAGAGGACCGTGAGGCTTTGCAGAGGCAGCGAAAGCCTGTTTTACCTGCTCAAGAGTCCGCCTGAGCTCCGCATTGAGTTGCTTCAGCTCAGTCTTCTCGTGTTCCAGCCTTGCAACTGCTTGCTGCAGACACTGCAGCCGCTGAAACAGGAGTCTCTTCTCTGAGAGCCATGATAGCTGCTCCCCTTCTGCAATAGCCTGCTGGGTATTCAGAGAGGAGATTATGTGAGTCGGTGCCACATAAAGGTTAGGAGGGCCAGAATCAACAAGTCGGGGAGAGTGACCGGACTCAGGAATGGCCAAGGCTAAGCCTCTTCTCTTCCTCCTGGTCCATGGGCCAAAACAACACACTCTTTTCCTAGGGGCCCTCCTCCAGAGCACCTTGGAGGCATGGAGTTGTTTGTTCTGGACATGCTTCCTGCTAGTTTTGTTCAGCATCCCCCATTGTGGCTTAGAGAGAGACTGGAAACATTCATTTCCTATTCAGCCACTTAATGGTTTTACAAAGGTCTGTAGTATTTCCAGCTCCCTCTCTCTCAGCCATTGCTTGTCCATCACAAAGACTTCCACATTTACATGCCGCTCTTAGGGAAGCTCTTTAGCATCTTTGGTCATCCTCTTTGACCTTCACTGTATATTCTCCTATCTACAGTTCTACTCTCTGTCCTTGGACAACCAATGTGCAAGACGTGGGTGAAGCCTTTATTTCTCCAGTGATAAAAGACTACGGTTTTGTTCTCTATTCCCCTGACCTGGTACCTCATCATTACAGAGCTGCTCTTCAAAAAAAAAAAAAAAAAAAAAAAATCACTTTATCAACCAAGCCATGTGCACTGCTCTGAACCTAGTCAAGAGCCACCTCCCCTCTCGTGGCTTTCTTGATGAACTGCTCCTTGAAGCCATCTCTGACAGCATCTACAAATGCAGCCTTAATATCAGCACTATACTGATGTATATGGATGCAACTGCATTACGTGATCTAACCCTGTTGCATACCTGATCTATATGGATGCAACTGAAATCTCTCATTGCTTTAATGTTTCCTGCCCTCCTCACTTCTCTGCTTCCCATCAACAGATCACAATACTTGTCATCACCCTGATCAGGCTAGTAGTAACATTCTCAAGTATATATATATATAAAAATATATATACATACAAATATATATGTATAATGCATAAATACAGGGTTTTTTTACCAGCAGCATTTTTTTATACACCTATATACTAACATAATGCTAAAAGTATTGGCAGAGTCCCAAGCAAGCTTGCAGCACAGGCTGTGGCAGCTGTTCCACTAGCAGTACCTGAGTCAGATCACCTTGGAGACATCCACACAAATTTGCCTTCACGCTTTTTGGACTGCGGCACAAGTAAATCCTGAATGTGCAATGAAGTCTTTAACCTGACCAGGCAACAGTATGAATGCCATTCTTTTAATACACCGGAAACGCTGTACCTCAGAAATCTAAACCTCTGAAAGCATCCTCTAAGCACCATCAGCGTAGCTGCTGTTCAGCCATCGTTATAAAATTCTGCTGAGTTTAGTACGTTAGTTTGGTCAGCTGTGCCCTTTCCTTTCCATGCCAAATCCTAACCACGACATGTTGGCTAAGCTTGCCGAGATAGGAGAGAAACAATTACCCACCCCCAAGTTTTGGACTTGAGTTAATTTTAACAGCAGGCTCCGCAGTTCGTTCAGTAGTTTTGAGCTTGACAGAAAATATTCTGGGCAGAGCTACACAGACAGGCAAGCCTGCTGGCTGCAATCATGGTTTCTTAGGTCAAGCAGGTCGGATATATATGGGAACATATACTCCCATAACTTTGGGGGAAACATCTTTAAAATCCTTTATAGACAATTTAGCAGGCGGATGATCAGTCATGCTGCCTACCTGACGATGAGACCGGTCCGTGTCCCTCTCTGAAACCATACTCTGCAGGATGGCTATTTCTTCCCTCAGAGTCCCATTGGCCATTTCACTCTTGGTAAGGGCAAGAGTCAGTGCTTGTGCCTTCTCTTTCCATTCGATTTCTCCACTTTCAGTCTGCTTCAAAATAGCAATCACGCGCTCCAGTTCTTCCCCCTTTGCTTTCCGCTCATCTTCCAGCTGTTGGGTTAGCTCCTTCTGCCTTTGCAAGGCACGGTCTCTCTCCTGGAGAACTCTCCTGTTCTCTGCTTCCTCTTCCTCCCAGTTGTGGAGTTTCTGGATTTGTTTCTGTAGGGTGTCCCCTCCATCTTTCCATCGCAAAGCTGACGTTAATTGTTTCAGGAGTTCACTCTGCCTCCTCAGCTCTTGTTCTCTCCCTGCCAGAGTCTTCCCTAAATACCTGACTCTGTCTCTCTGGTACCTGATCTCTTCATCCTTCTTTGTCAGAGTCTGCTGAACGTGCCGGAGATCCTCCCGAAGAGCTCTTATTTCCTCTTCTAACTCTTTTTGCTCACCTTGAGCCTTGGTCTCACGTCCCCTCTCAGGCAAAGCTTCTTCCGGGAGCTTCTCTTGCTCTCTGTGGCATCTAACCTCTTCGTTCTTCTCGGTTAGCCCAAGCTGGAGATTCTGCAAGCTCTTCAGTTCTTCTTCCTGGTGTTGGAGTTTTTGCATAAGAGTTTCATTGTCTTCATCTCTCTTCCTCACCGCTTCCTCAAGCAGATTCACTTGCTTCTGGCACGATGTTAGTGCTACTTCCATGCTTTCTTCACGAAGCCGGAACATGTTCATTTGCTCTGTCTGCTTGAGGAACTCCAAATGGTTCTCCTTCAATATTTGGCTCATTTTGTCTAGATCCTGCTGTAGACTCTTGGCCTGCTTGCCTTCTAACTCCTTCTGCTCTCGAAGGTCCTCAATACGCTCTTGCAAAGACACCATCTCTTGATCTCTAGCTTCTAGAGAAGATTCAGCGTATTCTAGCTTTTGCAGTATGGCTTTAGTCTGCATCGCTGCCTCCTCCTTTTGCTGTTGAAGCTTAGAGATAGCCTCCTCCAGAACCTCTATCTTTTTTTCTCTCTCTTCCAGAGTCAGTTTTGTTGCTTGAAGATTTGTTTGCTCAGCTTCATGCTTTTCCTCCTTTTCCTTGCACACCTCATGTTGCTTTCTAAGGGATGAAATTTCTTGCTCTTGTTCCTTTAGTGCCGCTTGAAGATGCTGCACAATTTCCTTCTGCTGTTCAGAGTCTTGTTCTTGTTTTTGGAAGGTCTCAATCACCTCCTTCTGGCATTCAAGCATGAAATCCTTTTCCTTCAGTATTGCCTTAGTGTATTCTAAGTCTCTGTGCAAGACATTCATCCGTTCTTCTGTTTTTTCCTCATAGTTCTGCATTTGTTGCTTTTGGGTGTCTATGAGTCTGTCCTTTTCTTTTAAGCTTTCTAAGGTCTGCTCCAGTTGGTCACGGACAGTTCTTAACTGCATTTCCATGACTTCTTCAGCTTCCTGCGTTTGCTTTTTTTGTGACTCAAGCTCTTGAGCTTTTCTAGATAAAGAAAGTGTCACCTTTTCTACCTTACCGCGAAGCTCTTGCAGGTGCTCCTCTTGCTGTTCCTTGCACTGCTGGAGGAGTCTTAACTGATCCTTTTGAGAGTCACACTCACTCTCTCTGTCCTTAAGAACTGCCCGCAGGTGTTCAAGGCTTGTGTGCAGAGCTTTCACCTGTTCTCTCTCCTTTTCCAGTTCTTGGATCTGCTGAGTCAGACACATTAGCTCTACGTTCTTCTCCTTCAAGCTTCCTTTCATATGATCAAGATCCACGAGCAGATTTCTCACTTGGGATGCACCGTCTTGTTCTAGAATCAGTATTTTCCCCTCCTGGAATTTGATCTCCCGGTCTCTCTCCTCCAGCTCTTTGCTCATCTTGCTCACAGCGGTCCTCAGCATTTCTTGCTGCTTCTCCAGCTCCCCTATCAGCTCTTGCTGGGATTCCATCTTCTGTTGTTTCTCTCTTATGTCCCTGGTAACCTCATCAAGAGTAGCTTTATGCATTTCTTTCTGCTTTTCCAGCACTCTCATCTGTTCCTGGTACAACTTCATTTCTCCCTCCCTCTCTGAGAGGATGGCAGTCATATGAGTGAGAGTCTCCTGCAAAGTTTCTCCCTGGGCTGCCTCTTTCTGGAGCATCTGGATTTTCTCCCACTGCGTTTCCACCTCCTCATTTTTAATTTTTAAGATAGACAGTGTAGCTTGAAGTTCTCGTTCCAGGCAGTGATTCATATCTGTTGCTGTATTTGCTTGGGCTTCAGAGGCTGTGACTGATTCCTGGAGAAGTTTTATCTCCCATACCAGTTTTTCTCTAACTGCTTGCAGTCTGTCCCGCTCATGCTGCAAAACAGCAAGAAAAAGATTCAATAATTCCATCTACATACGCTTGCTTTTCATACTAGATTTGAACTCCTGCTTCAGTGGCAGTCAAGGGCTGAAGTTTGAGCTTTTAGTAGATCATTCGAGCTATTCAGCTGTTTTCCCTGTTTGATGTAAATTTTCTACTGTCACTCAAAACAGAGTTGAGAGCTGTACCGTTTTTATCAAACTCTGCCCATAGCAGATTTTTGGAGTCATTGTATATGGAGGATGGGGAAAATATTGATCATGTAAGAACAGCTGCACTGGCTCAATTGTCTGCCTCTAAGTGCATACCCAGGGAGGAAAGCCTAAGAGTGAGGTAGACTTTCATGATACCTCCCCAACCCCAGCACTGTTCCAGCTCGTGAGAAATTTCAGTCTCCTCTCAGCTCCATATACACCTGCCATATTTACAACACCCTTTGTCAAGGAGTTCAGCAGGTCCGTGCTGCTGTAAGTATACCAAGTCCTGTCATTTGCTTGCAGCGTGGCTCTCACTACCTTCATCAGATGGCTCTTGTTCATCTGTTGGAAAAGAGAGTGAGCGACTGCTGCCCCCTCTCCCCCTGCCTCTCGGGATGTTGTAGACCTTTCCTGCACCACCCTTTAGCTTGCGTCTTTCCCAGCTTACTCAGCCAGCCCCATCTTCCTTTTTGCCCTTCTCTGAACCTCTTCTAGCTCTAGTGTGTTCTCTTGGGCAGGAGCCCAAAAGAACTGCCGCCAGGATTTCAAGTCCAGACTAAGCATGATTTAGGCAGTGGCTTGATGATGCCCTCTCTATTAAGGAGGGAAGAGAGAACAAGCCCAACGTGTGATTTCCTGTTTTGGGGTTGGTTTGTTGGGGATTTTTTCTATTTCTATTTCTATTATTAGAAAACTTTGTCTTCTCACCCCTTTTTCCAGGTCCAGACATTTAGAAATCTAAATGTGGACTTGGACACGAATAATTGCCCAAACCATGCAAGGTAAATAGAGACAAGTTTGAAAATTACTTTGACTAAAGCTTCAAGGGCAGAAATCTTCAGAATTGAGGAAAACAAGCACCCCGGATCATAACTGAGTTTTATATGATACCTGACACCAGCTTCAAAAAGAACATACGGCCTCCTTTAAATGGAGCAACATAGCCAAGTTTTGAAATACTTGGAATACTTTATGAATAAGATAGTCTTAGAACCTGCTATATGTGATTAGATAGAAGGGATTTTGGAGACACTGTATCCTTGAGTAGAATAAATAAGGGAAATGTACTAGAATAACCTAGTTTAGTATCAATAAGAATTATGTAACTAAGCCAAAAATGAACTGAGCATGCCCAGAGACTGAGTTCAACCAGCGGACACGGTGAGGAAGACTATTGACGACCACCAGAGGACCCTGGAAGACCACCGATGAACATCAATGCACATGTGTTAAGGACATTTGCACATATTAATGAGTTCCAAGAATAGTATGAATATGGAAATAATTTCCTAGAAATTGAATGAATATGTATATTTTTTGATTGCATATAACCGCTGTAGTAGAGCAACCTGGCGCTCACATTAGGTGGAGCGATCCCCTGTGCGCCTGGTGCCGCAGTAAAGAATGCCTGCTTTCTAAAACTACAAATTGCATTTTAGAGGGTTCTTATATTTGCTGACTTATGGTATCATATATGGCTATGGCATCTTTTCCTACTCCTTCAGAAGAATGCAAGTGGAAAAGTTAAACCAAAAACCAAGATGCTCCTCAGAATTATTAACAGAAGGCCAAAAAATATGTAAGAAATGGCCCTTCATGGCATGTGCCAGCCTCACCAGGACATCCTTTCTCTGCTTCTCAGTGCTCTCGAGTTCCCTTTCCAAAGATGCCACCTCCTGACGTAGAGTCGAAGCCTCCTCCTTTAGCGACTCTTCGGAGGCTGCTAGCTGAGACGTCAACTCTTCCACCTCAAGTAAAACATAACAAAGCAGTCAAAGACTACAGCTTCTCACTGTCAGCCATATCATGTACTGTGAGGAAAGGGAAAGAGCAACTTTAAATTTCACCCTGTCACGAGAGTACCAGATTCACAATGGATGCAGCCGACTTGTTTAAGAATCTAGAGTGGGTGACCATGTTCATCTGAAGAACCACCTTCAAAAACAAGACCAGCAGGAATCCATTCTGGTGATTGCTGGCAAACAGGCAAAAAGACTAGCCCACCTCTCCAGGGTGGCAGCTGTGATTCAGCTGGCCAGTAAGTCTCCTTCAGACCAGCTGAGATGGAGACCACAGTATGAGGGCAGTCAGAGGGACTACCCCATCAGCCTGCTGCTCTGCAATGGAAAGGCAAGAAGGGGAGAGACCACCTGTTTGATGACTGGAGTAGCTATTGCTGTTTCAGGCACCTGTTTTTGTAGAGCATCCCTCTGCTGAAGAAGGATATTCATTTCCTCTTTGATGGTTTTGATCTCTTCCTGGTGCCTCTTCTCCACTGCCTTGATCTTACTCCGAGTTTCCTGCCGCTCTGCTTGCAGCTCTTCTGTGAGGTTCTGTAAACACCAATGGAGAGCAAGCTTCTGGGACCTGCCATCAGGTTTAGCTTTTTCCTCTTTCTGTCTCAAGATCGCATTCATTCAGCCACTCCTTTCTGCTTTTCTACCCAGCTCTGCTTCTACTGTAACCCTTCCTTCCTGTTGCTGATCCCTGGAGCTTACCAGGCTCTGTGCTTTTGGTGCCTCCAGTAGTCCTTGCCTGCTCAGCCCCTCAGTTTTATTCCCTTGTTACTGCCCTTCACCCTGGTACATGGCGCTCTCAGCCTCTCTCTCAGCTTACATCCAACTGCCAACGGACTGTTCCTTCAACCTACCCTACTAGTCAGACTTACCTGCCCGTTCTCTCGCTGCTCTTCCACCTCCTGCCTGAGCTGCTCTAGCTGCTGGCAGGCTTCTCCTAGCTCTCCCTGAGTTTGGAGTAGCGTCTCTAATAAAGCATCCTTCTCACTCTCCTTTTCTCGCAGGACCTGCACAGAAATAAAGAGAAGATGGGTTTAAACTTCCCACACAAAATTTGTGTGGCAAGACTCAA
This sequence comes from Morus bassanus, assembly GCA_031468815.1. Classification (NCBI taxonomy): domain Eukaryota; kingdom Metazoa; phylum Chordata; class Aves; order Suliformes; family Sulidae; genus Morus; species Morus bassanus. Next base: position 25,012,515 of record CM062575.1, on the reverse strand, counting down.
AGACTGATGGGCTCACATGCTCTCAAAACACTGTGCGGCTGGTCTCCTAGGTCATTATCTGCCCACTTGGAGGCACGGCTTCCTAAGTGAGACTGGCAGTATGAACGTAGTCCCTCCACGGTCCATCTCTGATTGAATCTCCAACAAACTCTTAGTCATCCAACAGGAAAATGTGTGGCATTTCTCAAGTGTCTCGCCCTGCTGGTGAGGGTATACCTTGTCTGCTGCTGTGTCCTGTTTGTCTTTCAAGAGCGACTTTTGCACCTAGTTAGCAGTAGAGAAAATGCGAGGCTGCCAGAGGGCTGAAGCTAGCAGCTCCTTCAGAAAACTCATGTATTCTAGGTGGCATTTGGTGAAAATTACTTCCGTTTTAAGGTATTCAGCAGACTTTGGTAACGTACTGACGTTACAGAGACACACTGTCATCTCTGAGCGCTGCCCTGTCATTTCAATACCTGTAGACACAGTTGGGGGTACTGCTGTCCCTAGGCAGTCTGCATAAAGAGGACTTTGGGTAGCACACAAGGAGGACTCTCAGTGTAGACAGGGTTGCTTTGGCACAGGCGATCTAGGCACAAAATAGCTTACCAGCAACTGACTTAAAACACAGCCCAGAAGACGCCTCCGTTTTACTGCTCAGAAATATTTCAGAGGAGTCTTTAAAAAGATTTTTCTTTGGTCAGCAATCCCGCTGCGTCCCTCCTTGTCCACCCAAACATCCTCGTGGGGACTCAGTCCTACGATCTCAGTTTGGTCTTTAGTGGAGTTAAGGCTATAAACATATATCACTAAACATCAAAAGAGGACCATTAAGAGAACAGTGAAGATTCTCTGAGGGTGAAGATTCTCTGAGGCAAGTCTTAAAAAAAACCCAGAATATAATAGCAGCACAAAAATCTAAAATGAAAGGTGACATTTCTGCCTGGCTTCCTAGAAGAGGTCTCATTCCTAGTACCAAAGACAGCCCCGCACGCCTTTCACCTCACCAAATTCAATGGAGAAAACATGTAGGGCATGCTCCACAAAGCCTGATATCCAGCCATCTCCCACAGCTCTAGCCTTGCAAAAAATCCACGCAAATTCTCCTTTCACAGTCATTACCTCTTGCTTGGCATTTTCAACTCTGGTTCGTTCCTCCTCTTGTTGAGCTTGCATGGTAGCAACTTTCTGCTTCATATCAAACAGCTTCTTCTCGTGCTCCCTTTCTGTCTCTGCCTTCTCCTTCTCCCACTGCTGCAGCATCTCCTGCAGCTCTGAATGGTGCCCTTCCCGCTCGCTTGCCTGATGAGGGGAGGAAAAGCCTTCAAGATGAAGTCCCAGCCAAGCTCCTCAAAAAGATTGTGAAGCTTCATCCCACCCACAAACCCCCACCTCAACAGTGCACAGTAGTGGCTTTGTGGCCTCCACTCCATAAATCACGTCCTATCAAGGAACTTAAAAGGAGGGTCAGCAGGTGGAAGAAAAGGAGGTGGTACCTTCCCCTCTCTGATGGCTGCCCGTTTCCTAGCATCCCTCGCCTCAGGATCTCCCTCTGTTCTCAAGAGTCTCTATTTTCAGAGCTCAACTCCATTCTCATCAATGAAAAGGTGCAGATGGACTGCAGGGTGAGAAAGAGGCCAGGACCCCGATGCCCTAGTCACAGGACAGGTCACCAACTGAAGTACCAGGAACAAGGGGCCTGTTCCATATGCTTCAAGCCCAAAGACAATACCTCTGTCAACCGTGAAAGGACAGAAAGAAAGGAACAAAGTTCCCGTGACCGCAGTTGGCAGGAATGTTAGGAGTCTACTTCATGGAGGTCAGGAGTCTGGTAAGATCCTACCCCTTTGCTGCCATGCTTTGGTGGGGACCACCCAACCTTCTGTTGAACTCGTCTTAGGCCCACACTGAATCTGTGGCTGCATTTAGTGTTCCAGCATAGTCCTGTGGGTCTTCACGTGCCTTCAGGTACGAGCCATTGGCTCTGCTGCCTGGCCTAGCAACGTGTGGCCTGTGACAGACGATTGCTGCCGCTTCAAATGCTCAGGCTATTACTCTTCTAGAGCCAGCCCACAAAGCTTGCTTGAAGAATTCAAAAGCATATTATTTCCTACCAGGTCTTGCAGGAGTTTGTTTATTTCCACCTCATGATCAGTTTGCCGACGCCTGAGGGTACTGTCATACTGCCCTTCTGTCCGCAAGAGCTGTTGCACCATGCTTTCCCGTTCCTGCCTCATTCGAGATCTCTCGGCTTCCAGCTCATGTTGAAGGCACTTCACTTCCCCTGCAAACACAACAAACGGCAACGTTCAGAATCTACATAAACAATGGTTCTGACCTTAAGCTGTTTGAATGTCAGTGTAGGAGGGATCTGCCTCCAGCTCCTTCACTCCTCAGAAGCACTGCGGACAGAGAGCTGTTTTTATACCATCCTCCCTAGGCAGGGGGATCACCAGAAGCAAAGCACATGAGGCTCTCACCTTGTATCACCTCCTTGGCCTGTGCGACTGTGCAAAGTTGGATTTCAAGCTGACTCCTGGCGATCTCCAGCTGAGATAAGTGCTGCTGAGCCTCAAACAGGCTGGATTCCAGGGTCTCCTTCACTGACCTGCAAGTTGCAAATACGGAGAGAAATGAGTGTCTTGCTCCTGACACCCACAGGGAGTTATTCCAGTAAGAAGTCGCTCAAGATCCCTACACCTGAGTACGGAAAACAGGTTGCATGGAAACTTGTATAGACAAAGCATATTTCTGCCATTTGAAATAGCAATGCAGGCCCCTCCGAGGGAATGCCCAGGCCTTGCTTATGAGCTAGCATAACACAGAAAGCCCAGCCGAATTTGATCTCTGTGGCCAAATCTTAAATTGCCATTGTCGGATCTATGACACACGAGCAGCTGTGCCCACAAAGTCTGTGCCAGCAAGCAAAAGGCCAGCCTCTGCTCACAGCCCTTATCTCATCAGCACTTCCAAGTTGCTCTGCAGGGGCACAGAATAAGAGTATTTCCCTGGCTGACCCGTGACTTTTTAATGCTGTTCATAGTGTAGGTAATTTTCCAGACTCCCTAGATTTAGAAGGCACTAAAGAAATAGCATCAGGTGATACAGTAAAATCCCATGCCTGTAGCAGCATTTGTCAGAAATCGGGACTAGGTTTTATCTGAACAAGAACTATCTGAAAGGAGAGACGGGTATCCTTCAGTTTCAACTGTTGGAAGTTCAAGAGAAAAACTTGAACGTTTTTCCTGAAACCTTTATTTCAGTGTTGCTGACTAAGTAGGCAGTAGCCCAAATGACTTGTCGCTCTTTAAAATGGAAGTTGTAGTACTGCAGGTGCAAACTGCTACAGCCGTAGACTTCAACCAACTGCTGCGTATGACGCACAGGATTCTGGAGCCAGGAGCTGCAGTCACCTCCCTGACCTAACACAGCGTCCTGTGTGCCAGGTTCCTACAACGCACAGCACTGCCTCGCTAGTACAGGGATGCAACCAGGATAACGTCCTTCAAAAGGGGCACCTGAGTGGTACAACAATAAAACTCACAACAGAAGGATTTCACTGCTTGGGTGGACAATGGAGGATGTATCTTCAAGAAGGAGAACAAGCACATATTTCTGATTACACCAGTCTCTAGCAGTCCAGAGTAAATATCCTTCATTTTAAGGATAAACACAAGTCATTTTCTAAAATCGAACAGCAAAGATAGAGTCCAAAACCATGACAACAAAAGGTTCTTGAGAACAACATCTGGCAAGAATAGTTGCTGATTTTTCATTATCTATTGCCAAAGATTCTTCATAACTAATTTACCTCTTTTTAAAAAAATAATTTATCCCATTAAAAAAAAAAAAAGGAGCCAAACAATTAATAATTTCATAACAGCCCAATAATTGGCCAAACATAATTCAGCTGGATCAAATAAGAGAAGCTGGAGCTCAGAAGAAGCAGCAGCTCTCAAGAAACAGACTGAGTCAAAATGGTGTTTATCAGCCTTGCTAACAACATACTCCGGAGTGGTAAAGCGTAAAAGTCAAGAAGCATGACAAACAATCTCTAAAACATCATTTGTACAGCTCTGCAAGGTCAGGAGTCTTCTAAAAAACACCTAAGAGGAGGACAAACATCTCGATACATTGGGCTGTTTTTCTGGGAAAGGAGAACTTGTTGCATTTGATCCTACAGCAGAAGGACAGAATCTTGTTCCTTCCCTGTATAACTTCTCCATGATGCCTGTCTCTAAACAGCATGTGGTAAGGAGTACCGGACCCAGATATCAATGGTGAGCAAGAATCCCCAACGACTGTTGAGAACTCAAAAGAGGTTTCCCTGCTGCTGGGGTAACCAACTCGAGGTCCTGCACCACAGGTAACAAGAGTTAGCTTAGAAACAGAAGGCCCTCAAGATTTTCAGCATGAGCCTGGAGCTTCACCCTAAATGGCAGTGTCCTACTCACAAAGTCTGTATGTAACAGCCTTGAATTCTGAAGATCCCATGTCAAAATGTCAAACTACTCGATAAGGAATGCACATGTTCAAATGCACAGAACAAGAAACCAAAACCAGAGGGAAGCTGCAGGTTTCGGTGAACATCTGCATGGTTTAATTATTCCTCATTATTCCATTCACAGCCAAGTTGGCTTGCTTTGGACTTCACACAGGAATATGTAAGAGGGCATAAACATGAGCCCAAGGCTCAGGAAAGCTTTGTTAGCTTTAGCTGTCAGAAAAAGAACATTCCAATCACTGTGTACTGTTTGGTTCTGGTTTGTTTGTTTGTGGGGGTTGTTTGGTTTGGGTTTTTTTTTGTTTTTGTTTGTGGTTTGTTGTTTTTGGGTGTGGGTTTTTTTTTTGGGGGGGGAGGGGGGTTCCTCTTCTCGAGATTCTTCCATGGAAGGTGAAAACATCTGAAAAGCACACAGGATACAATAAATCCCTGTGTAATGACTACCACCTTTATAATTACAGACATTAAATGACGCCCTGCCTAGGGTCTCCTCCCTGCCTTTACCTGGCCTCTGCCAGCTGCTCTGAAAGGCCTTCTCTGTCCCGCTCCATGGCTGCCAGTCGCACCTCTAGGGCAGCCTTCTCATGCACCAGCAACTCCTTCTCTTTGGACACCCCGGCCAGTGCGTGCCCTTGGCGAGAGGACTCCTGGCGCAACTGCTCCAGACCACTGCTAGCTGACTCTTGCTGGCGGGAAACCTGAAAATGGGACAAAAATACAGTTAGCGGCCTTTCTCTGGAGTTCTGTGCAGAGCCAGCCAGTGCCGCTGCTGAATCAGCTAGAGGGGAAAGAGCTCCTCTACTCGGTGCTGAAAGTTTAAGAGTATCTGCTGTATACCGCACTGATACCTTGGGCTGCCAAAAGGCACTGCCACTGTTAACTTCAAAGGGATGTGTAAGGCCCTACTGGCTTGCCTGGGACCAGACAGCTCCTTCAGGACAAACGTACATACCCCAGACTACATTTTCATGCAAAATGTTTTCATGCAAAAATACTGTGTTTTCCAGAACTGCCACCTTGCAAACTAAAGTTCTATCAGAATCTATTCCAGTGCTGGAAATTTTCAGCAAAGTTTGAGCAAAGGCAACTTTGCTTGCTGAAGAAAGTGAAAATACACACGGTTTCTCCTTCTAGGGGGAAAAAAAAAAAAGATCCAAGTGCCACCTACTTTAGTGTGTAAAGCAGTTGGATGCAATGAGGTGATGCTTGGCAGGGAAACAGCCCTTGTGGTGAGCAGCGTCATTTAGTGATTTATGAAACTCTGGCTGATGGGGCCAAAGAGATGGGAGACTCTGTTTGCACTTGTACAAACTACACGTAGTTCATGTCCACAACACTGTTTACTTGTCTTACACAAACAAGTTGTCTAAGATACCTTGCTGGTACTCAAGCTGGAAGATTAACCGTGATTTTTTTAGCTTTTTTCTTCAGTGTAACACCTCTGCTGGGTATTTGCCAAACATACCACATACTCCTTTTACTCCTCTGTAAGACTATCTAACAGAGAACAGACCATCAGAAACAAACAATTCTCCTCTCAATGTTATCCCACAGTACCCAAGATTGGACGTTATGAAACTGACACTGAAGGGATGACAAACTCCCTAGTCTCCTCCAGTGATATGATTCTCCCAAGCTCTTTTTCCAGGGTTCCGAAATCAGTTAGGCCGGAGTAAACAGTCTTGAGTGATCACCTATTTCTCATCTTCTTCCTCAAAGCCTAAAGAGGCTCTAACACTTCATAGAATCATTTAGGTTGGAAAAGACCTTTAAGATCATCAAGTCCAACCGTAAACCTAACACTGCCAATCCACCACTAAACCGTGTCCCTAAGTGCTACATCTACACATCTTACCATGGTAACACCTCCAGGGATGGTGACTCAACCACTCCCCTGGGCAGCCTGTTATAATGCTTGATAAGCCTTTCAGTGAAGAAATAATTCCAAATATCCAATCTAAACCTCCCTTGGCACATTTTGAGGCTCTTTCCCCTTGTCCTATAGCCTGTTACTTGGGAAAAGAGATGACACCCACCTCGCTACAACCTCCTTTCAGGTAGTTGCAGAGAGCAATAAGGCCTCCCGAGCCTCTTTTTCTCCAGGCTAAACAACCCCAGCTCCCTCAGCAGCTCCTCATCAGACTTATTCTCCAGACCCTTCACCACCTTCCTTGCCCTTCTCTGGACACGCTCCAGCACCTCAATGTCCTTCTTGTAGCGACAGGCCCAAAACTGAACACGGTATTCGAGGTGCAGCCTCACAGGTGCCAAGTACAGGGGGACGATCACTTCCCTACTCCTGCTGGCCACACTACTTCGGATACAAGCCAGGATGCTGTTGGCCTTCTTGGCCACATGGGTACGCTGTCGGCCGATACTCAGCTGGCTGTCGACCAACACCCCCCCCAGGTCCTTTTCCCCCAGACAGCTCTTTCCAGCCACAAAGGGGCATGTACCTATTAAAATACAATTTCAACAATTTCAAGATGTCATTCCCATTCTTATCAATACAAGACAGCAGACATTAACTTGCAGCTTTGTCCCACTCTCTAGGCTCAAACAAATGGAGTTCTGAAAGTTGCAGGCTTCACAACAAAAAGCATAAATAGAAACATGCAGCCCTAGGGTTTGCCTCAGAAAAAGGATTCAGAGCTACACAATTTGTTTCTTTTGCCACATGTGAGATTAGTAGTTGCCCCACTCACATTCATGGACGACACAATCATCTCTTTGCAGCTTACCAAAAGCCAAAAAAGAGGCCAACACAGACAGGTGGATTAAAAGAATCTGTAGAAGCAGAGGACAACTCAGAGAATTGCAGAACAGCCCTGCGAGCCATCAACGCATTTCCAAAAAGAAGAAAACAAAGCCTTCTGACCTCCAGCACTACCAAGCATCTCCTTGACAAAAACACTGCAGAATCCAACAAATGGCTGCTTGGCTCAGTGAAGCTGTCAAATGCTCAACCAGAAGCGCCAGGGTTTTGGTCTCACCTCATTGAGTTTCTCTTGGGTTTCTGCCTTCTCCTCTGCCAGTATCCTCAGCTCTACCTGCAGCAACTCCTGTTGCTCCTTTGCTGTCTTCAGCAGCTGTTCCAGGTGGGCTTTCTCTGCGCTGAGCTCTTCATTTGTTCTTTCACACAACATCAGCTTCTCCTGGTTGGAGATCCTTGCTTTCTCCATCTCGTCCACTTTACCTGACAGAACTCCATTTTCTTGCTCCAGCTACAATCACAGAAGCACAGAGGAAATAAAATACAGTAAGATTTACTCTGTAGGAGGTTTGGCTTGGACGCAAAAAGGAACAACGTTTCCATCTTCAGTCAGTCATGCTGCCTGAAGGCAAGAAGTCTGAGAAGAAGCAGCAGCTGGAGACAAACACCTGGCAAGAGCTTTGGCAACTCTGCTCACCTGCAGCACAAGTTTGTTCAGTTGCACTTTATCCAATGCAAGAGCTTCATTGATACTGCTCATGTTCGCTGTTGCAACACGCAGATCAGCTACTTCAGCACTCAGCTTATTCTGAGCCTCTGTCAACTCTCCTACTGACTGCTCTGCCTGAAGAGACAAAGCAACAACATGAAAACAAAGTCAGGGAAATCCCTGACTTCAAGTAGCAACTTCACATCACCTGCGTGTCTCTGACATACTCTCAGTTCAGTGTTCCCAGTAAGCTTGTGGGGACTAACTACCCCAAAGGGCCCGTGTGGTCCGATCACCATTTTCCAAGAAGAACAACATTGCCCCTGTATTCTACTGTATCTGTGGCGGTCCTGCTATCGCAACTCCCCCTCCCACAAGTGCTGCCTAACAATAAGGTGACCATACCTTTTCCAGTGCCATGGTAAGCTCATGTTTCTCTTGCCTCAGCAGATCCCTCTGAAGGTGCGATTCCTCCAGTGTCTCTCTTGCAACTACCAACTCACTCTGTAATAGTGAATGTTTTCCTTCAAGTGCAGTCAAGTCCTTCAGTCTATGAGAAGGGGAAAGACAAACAAGTTTTTAATGCAAAAACATTCTCATTTCCAAAACCAAGAGTACATACTATGTCCCAGATACGGCAGTTTGAACAATTTCCAACAGCTCTCTGTATACACCTAAAGAATGCTGGGATTTCCTGACTAGAGCTGCATCACTCTTTGCCATTGATGTAGGTGAAACATTCATCACTGAGAAAGGAAAACAAGATTCCAGAAAGCACAGAACATTTCCAAACGGTTCAGGTACTCTCAACTTAACAGCTTCCTGCCTGATAGTTCTCTCTCTCCTCTTTCATGCGTTGGATACAAGACTTTCCAAAGTTCTTCTCTGGGTAAGACAGACTTCTAAAGTCCAGATTAATAGTCCCACAATTACTACTGCCTTCAGCAGTGAAACGACGAAAGAGCCTGCAATCTCTTTGGGGAGGCTTCAGCAGTGAAACGACGAAAGAGCCTGCAATCTCTTTGGGCAGGAGATCTGTATGACTTTCCAATCCAAGAATCATAGGATCACAGGATGATTCAGGCCGGAAGGGACGCCAGCAGGCCTCTAGCCCCATCTTCAGCTCAAAGCAGCTGGGGTCAGCTAGGGGATCAGTCCACGTTGCTCAAGGCTCTGCCCAGTTGGGTCTTCCAAATTTCCAGCGATGGAATCTGCACAAACCCTCTGAGCAATCTGTTCTGCTGCGTGATTGCCTTCACGGTTCAATTTTTTGTTCTCCTTAAATCCAGTCTGAGCCTCTCATGTTTCAGCTTATGCCTGTCATCAACTACTCTTGTCAGGTTTGGAATGATTTTTTTTTAAGGGGTTGTAAAGAAAGTACAAGGAGGCAGCTATGCTCTACGTCAGCAGGCAGCCAGACCTGCCCACATGCTCCCTTCACCTCTCTGTGCTACAAATGATGAGCATGCAAAATTCATTCTTTTACGGGGGGCCTCCTAAAGTCCAGCAACACCCACCCCTGCCCAGAGGAAGCTTTAACACTCACAGGAGCTCCTGCTCGCGACACGCTCTCTCCATCATCTGCTGCTGCTCCACCTTTTCCCCCTGGGCTGAATCTTCCTTGAGCTGCAGTTCAGTGTTACTTTGACGCAGATGTGAGGCTTCTTGCTCCACTACTTCAAGCTGTTGCCGTAGCTCTTCCCTGGTTTTCTCGAGGTTTGCACAGTCACTGCAGAGACAAGGCTCAGTTAGAAGAACGAAGAGGCCTGAAGACTCACGGATCCCATTTTCATCATTTCAGGATGGAGTTGTGGGGAGCACGGTGAGGAAGAACTTGCTCTGCCCCTCACAAGTTAACTGAAGAGGGAAGGGGAAAGGAAGGCAGGCTTTTGCCTTCATGCAGTGAGAAGCAGTGGCTAGGAAAGGGCACCCAAAGAACAGAATTCAGAGAAGCAGCATGTCGAGAGGGAGGCGTCTTGTATTCCAACATAGCTCTGACACTCCAAGACAGCCTTAGGATTCACAGTAGAGCATGAAAAGCAGGGACAGGAGGATGCTAAAGTGCCAAACAGAGGCATACGCGTGGTAGGGCAGGTGAGTTCTTTGCCCATAACACCTCTGAACTCCCAGAACTGGCAGCAGACTGCCTCTAGAATGCAGGAGAAGGAGGAAACGCTCACCTTCTAAGTGCTTCGACCAGAGACTGGAGGTGCTGCCGGTGGCTGCTGGACGTCTTGCATTCCTCCTCCAGTTGCTCAAGGCTTTGCTGCAGCTTCCTGCACTTCTCTTCCTGCTGTCTGTGCTGGTGCTGCAGGAAATTGATAGAGTCCTGCCTGGCAGAAAGCTCTTCTTTTAGGGCCTGCAAGGAATGGGCAGGGCAAGAGCACAAACAAGCAGTAAGGTGCAGGGAAGATGGCTCCACATAGATGGGAGAAGAAGCAAGCAGAGCGACAGCTCACCTGAAGGCAAAAGCTGTGATGAGGGGGTGGAGATCAAGGAGAGAAAAGCAGCACAACACAGAGCTGGTGAGACCAGCAAGGCAATAAGGTACCAAGAGCGGGAAGGCTAGAAAGAAACTGGCTAGAAACTGGCTAAGTAAATGGAAAGGTTTCAAGCTAAGTGAGGCACTAGCAGCTGAGACTGGGGCCAGTGGTGAAGACAAGCAGAAATTCTCACCTGTGCTGCTCCTCGCCTCCTTGCCAGTGCTTCCTGAACCAATACAATGGCACGCTCTGCATCAACAGAACTCAGAGAAGAGAGGATGTTGCTGGACTCTGCATGCTGGGAACTGTCAGTCCAGATAATGCTGACCATGCTGTCACTGTCATCTAACACCACCTGAAAGCCCACATCAAGCTGTTACTCTTTGCTCATGCTACTTGGTTTTCTTTATCTAGCTCTCCTGTTTCCCCCACTTCACCCTACAGTCCTTAAAAACTCAGTTCTCTCATTTCTTCAGTCAAGAAAGAAGTTTTGTCCCTGTGGCCACAAGTACTCCAGGGAGTTGTGAATACAGCTACTATAAACAAGAAGAAACAAGCGTGAAGTGGCTGGAGGCTGCCTGAATGCTCAGTGTCTTGAGGCTCTCAGGAATGATTTTGGTCTCCTTCAACTTTACTTAGAGCCACATACACGAGCACCAGATCAGCACTGGAAATAGCAATGAAAGGAAACATTAACGCTGCCCAGGGAAGACAGAAGCTGACGAATACTGGAAAACAGCATTGGAAAAGCTAACGTCTGTAACTACTCTGAGCAGTAGCACAAGAGGATAAAAATGACTACATAAGGGGAAAGAACTGACTTTGTGAGAGGCTGTGTAAAAGATCTGACAATCAAACTCCCCTCCACAGAGTGAAGTTTAGGGCCCCTAAACAGTTAGACCAGTTGCAATTCTGGGGCGATAATAACGGTCAGTGAAGGTAGAGTGAAGGAGCAGGGCTGGCAAGTGCGTCGATTGAGTCAGTGACCTGTTATAAAAATCTGAAGAACAACAGAGTCATTGCTCAAGGAGGATGGGGGAAGCCTCCAAGCAACACTGGAATACAAATGTCAAGTAGCCAACTCAGAAAGCACAGTCCAAGAGAGACCTTAGCGGGACGGTGAAGGCAAAGGTACTGAAACTTCTAGCGACTCAGCTGGAGCGTCACAGGAGAGCCAACTCGGAAGTTATGGCAGGTTTTATGTGAGAAAAGTGGTCTAAAAATGAAACAGCCAGCAGCAGTTAACACAGACAGCATACAACATATCTAGGTAGGTATTCCCTGGGCTAGTCTGTTGCCTTCCTTGAGTCCTTCTAAGTCACATTTACAGGGGTGTGGTCCCAACTCTGTCCTCACCTCAGTTATATCCTTTATCAGCTTTAGGAGGGAAAGATTCTCTTCCTTGGCACTTCTGGTCAATGAAGCTTCATATTCTTTCTCTAACCGACTTGCTTCCTGAGAACAGAATAAGGAAAGGATGGGCAGGGAAGAGCTGCTCCCCTCTGTAGCATTCCCACCCTCAGGAGCATTGTCATGCCAATAAGTCTCAGCCCTAGTGTTTCCAGTATATTCCTTCCCTTATCTATTCAATTTCTTCTTTGCTAAAACTAAGAAGAGAAAGACCAACAGCTAGATTTTAGAGACTGCTAAGAAGCTGTCAGTTTCATGGAACTTTGATCCTTAGAGGCTTAAAGTCATAGGCAGAACAGCATTGGTGCAACCCCGCTGAGGAAGGCACCTGAATTGTCTGCAGCTCCCGTGCCACTGCCCGCGCCTGGACTGACTCCACATGTGCCAAACACACAAGGAATATTGTGGCAATGCGCCTGGTGTTCCCATACATAAAGTTAGCACCTTTACCACTCCTTCTCTTGAGGAAGCAACACCTCTTTGTGCTAAGGCTGGAGAGCAAACACTGGGCTATCTCCCAGATAAAGGTAAAACATACTAGGATCTCCACAGGGTCGTTAAGTGTCTTCACAGTCTTCTCCTTCTCCTCATTCTGCTTCTGAGACCGTAGAAGCAAGGCTGAGAGCTCCATCACCCTGAGAAGAGAACATCCACGTGCCATTCCAAAAGCATGGCACACCACCTGTTGAAGAGCTAAGCAGCTCCCAGAAGCACAGCAGACAAAGTTCAACCCAGAAAATACAGAAAAGGCAGCGTTCATCTCTACAGGTTAATGTGCTTGATGTTTGCAAACTGGCACTTCTTGCCCCAAAGGCCCTCTGCACTCAGTCTTGCAAGGAAACATCCGTACCAAGGTGCCACATTGCTTACGATGGCCCTGGGCAAATTCCTCCCAACTCCGTTTAGCACAGCCCTGGGTAGCAAAAGGGCTGTGCAAGAGACAGAGCTCTCTTTTATGCTGGTCCCAATTTCTCACCAAGAATCAGTTAACAGCAAAACCATTGCAATATGCAAGCTCTTCTCCAGTCTTGTCTTTCTCAGAAGAGCTTATGTCAGTCAGATGGCTTTTTCTGTCCATTCTGTTGAAGGCAAGAGTTTGACTAGGGACAGAAACAGGGCTGTGCAGAACGGGTGTGTTTTAAACGTGAATACAGCGCATCCATGAACCCAAGAAGCAGCCACAAAAGAGAATGCTGTTAATAGCAAAGTTTAAAACACATTTACCTGTCCTGGAGCTCCTTCTTCTCCAGGTCCCCCTCGCCTTGGAAGCACATCACTTCCCAAGTCTTCGGGCTTACTTCCTGTGCCGCTGGCTGCTGTGCCTGATCCTTCAGGACAGGTCTACCCAGAGCGATGGACTCCCAGAGCTGTATGCCAGAGTTCAGGTGGGAGCAGTTTACAAGTATAGATCCAGAAAGCCTCATTTGCTCTGCCTTCAGCTCTGACAAATCTCTGAAGAAGAACAAAGAAAGAGCTAATATTCACACCACCATCTTTATCAGCTGACTCTCTTCTGAAGCACGTCACTGAGCAACAGGAAAAGCTGGCAGGAAAGACGTCATCATTGTTGGGCATGAATCACTCATCTGACTCTTTGGGATCAGGACACATCTTGAGAGTTGAGCAATGGGTCTATTTCATGGTTGAGGAATCAGTCTGCGTTCTCCGCAGAAATAAGAAGAAATGTATGGAACGGCCAGAAGACTTCAAGAATTAACTAGTATGTCAGGCATACTCCACACATTAAGGAAAGCTTAGAATCAAATAAGGGAAATGGCTGACGGTAACCCAGAGTTTGAAATTGCGTGCCGACACCAGAGGAGTGTACTATTAAGGCTACGCTATTTTTGTTAGCATGGAAGGCAACTGTGAGAGAGGAACCTCAGAGAGCCCGAGAACCAGAAAACAATCATAACAAGGAGGTATCACACTAAGCAAAATAAACTGGATAAATGCTATAACACGGCAGAGAAGCTATTCTTTCTCTCAGCTACGTTGGTACAGGAATAAGCCCATGCAAACTAACCAGAATAAACATAACCTGGAAACCAGAAGGAGAAAAAAAAAAATATTCACGACTGATCTTTTCATCAGGAGCAGCAGGAAAAGAAAGCCAGTGAGATTTAAGGCAGATTTTAATCACTCTGTAAAAGGGACCGCCCTACATGCTGCATGCCTAGCTGTGGTGAGTCTCTTCCAATGTGCCCACATACACCTGTGTCTGTGTTACTGTGCCCAAACATCCACATAGGCAAGGTCACCTGTTCAGGGCCTCTGCGTTGCTTACAGCCCGAGCCCCTCAGTTTTATCTGAAAACCAGCATCGAACAAAATGGTTCTGAAAATAGCCTAAAGCACGCTTAATGGCATTGCTTCAGACTACCAAAGGAGAAATCATATCTTTAGCTGCAACTAAAGTAACATCAAGGCTCAAAAAGCAGGTGTGAAGGAGGGAAGCTCCATTTTTTCTGCAAGACATCTAGCCTTAACTTCTACTCACCGGTCAGTGGCAGTCTTCATTTCCAGGAAATGACGGCGGAAGGTTACCACCTGACGCCATAGGCTGAGTAGGCGGTTACGTTCACCCCTTAGGTAGCTGTCGTAAAGCTAAACATGCAGAGACAAGAAGAAATGCCAGTTCAGCCTTTGCCGTCACTGTACGCATCCTTCAGAAAGGAGAGAGTACAACCACCACCACGACGTCTCCTTTAATAACAAGTCCAACAGGGGCATCAAGGACTGAAGAGGCACCACAGAAGCATTCTCACTCAGCAGACCTGCCACCTGACTTCAAAGAAGGGAACATCCATGCTTCTCCTGCAGGAGTGGGTATCAGCAAAGCAAACTGCTCGTGATTAGTCATCTCGCCTTGCACAGGTGTCTAACAGTCTTGGTGGAGGAAGACAAAAACAAGCCCCTCCAAGAGCAGCACCATATTTGCTTGCAACAGGCTACTGGGAAGGGAGGCCTGTCTTGTTCTTCCGTTGGCTACTCTGAATGTGAATACACACACACCTCCCTGGTCTCCACTGCTCTAGATGGGAGATTTAGGAACTATTAAAAAGACGAGTGTTCCTGTGTGACTGCCCTACAGTGCCCAGCAACAGCAAGCATTTGCCTTTAAGACCAAGCAGCATGGTCACAGCAGGTGGGCATCTTCCATCACCACAATTTGCTGACACTCCTCCATCTCACACCCCTGTCTTCTGCTAGTCAACACCAACGCATCCTCAACATAGCCACAACCTTCACACAGCAAGTCCTCTATGCCAGAAATAAAATGCATTCTCATTCCACCCTGGCATCACGTCCGATATTCCCCTAGCCTATCCTTACCTCGCGTTCATTGCGCCATTCACTCTCCTTCAATTCCAGCTCCTCCCGGGCCCTCATCCAATCCGCCGTCAGTTTTCCAACATCTTCTTTAAGGGCTGAATTGACCTCATTTGCTTTATCGAGGTGCTCCCGTAGGAGAGAGTTCACTTCTGCCAGATTCTCACACCTTGGAAAGGGAAAAGCAGCAATGAGGTCACTGAACAACTGCTATCCACCGACTTTGAGAGGCAGTAGAAGTGCTTTCTAGGATTACGTAAGATCTCTCTGTGATGGCAAACTCTTTTGCTTCCCCCTGGTTTGAGCCTTCAATTTCCATCTACAATTTCGGCTCCCCCTTCCTCTTCAACTTTGATGATGCCCACAGTTAACGTCTTGCCTCCCCTTCGTGCTGTCCCATCACTGGATGCATCATCTTTCTCTATCATTGTCCTGAGTCACACACGTACTGAACCACAGAATAATTTAGGCTGGAAAGGGACCTTTGGAGGTCACCCGGAACAACTCCCTGCTCAAAACAGAGCCGTTCAGCAGACAACACTAGTCCTGCACCACAGAAAACAGACCGTGGACCTTCCTCCTTTCAAAGCGGCTTGCCCAACTGCTTCCCTTGGGGAGGCTGGGCAGCCCTGACAGGTTCTCCCTCACTTCCATGAGCATCCAGGATACCAAGTATGAGGGAACGCTTCTTCCTCGTACCGTTGATGCGCCTCTTCCAACTGAAGCAGTGCTTTCTCCAGGCTGTGGTCTTCTGTGGCTTCCCACCTGCCTGGAAGGGATTCCTTAAGAAGAAAGGAAATGTTTAGTCAAATTCTTGCATTCCCTTCACTATGGTTAGGATCCATCGCTTCCCCCTCCTTTTGTTTGGTATCTCAGGAGCTCGTGGCTTCTTGCGGGCATAACAGTGTCGTGACTACGGAGAGGAAGGGAGGGGAAGGGCGTTACTCAATGTGAGTAGCTCTCCTCAGTCTCCCACTGTTGTACTCTCACAGCTCGGTATCCTCAGCTCATGACCGTGAGTGCTTGCTTAGACTTGAAGCCTGGGAATACTCTCCTACTCTCCTACCCTTCATTTCCTAGCTCTACTTTAGCCGTGAAGCAGAAAGAAAAGAACAGAGCCAGCTCCGTATGTTGAACACCAGCATTCTTGCCTTCCAAAATGCTCTGTTTCAACCGATTCTTTTTCAGAGACAGCCACATAATTTAACAGGCAGTACAGCCCTCTCCTGAGACCTAAGACAAATGTTACTCCAGCAATAAAGCACTCTTTCACAAAATTAAAATCCTTCTTGATAGGGTTTTCTGGACTGGCATTTCTGGGGCTACTGGCTGCTCAGAGAACGGCAACTGGACAAAACACTGACAAGCAAACTTAGAGTGCTTCTTTAAATCCTCAGGTAGCAAGATCTTGTTTTCCTCTGTCATTGCTTTGGGGAGCTTTTTGTCTGCGTTAATGAATGCTACGTACACTCTCTTTAGTTAGCAACCTGCACACTCACCCCTCCTGCTTCCACTTGCTGCTCCAACTCTTGACACCGAGTCCGGTACTGCAGGACCTAGATGGAGACACAGAATGAAGATGAGCGAACGCAGCTTGTGACAGACTCTGCTCCTCCTGCATTAGCTTTTCTCTAAGCCTCTACAGCCCAAGCACAGTACGTTTCACGGTGCTGCCGATACAGTCAACAAGAAGTCGTTACGACATAGGGGAGCTTTGCTCCATCTCACATTAAAGGAAGCGAGAGAGGGTTTCTTTCACACATACTACTACTAGCTGCTCATCCTAGGACAGCGATGGCAAGCAGAATGAGGAGACAGACTTGGACGGCCGTGCCTGGCCTACGGCCAGTATGTACCCCAAATCAACATTTCCAACGGGCTAAACGTCCAGCGGGTCCTCGAAGTCAGAGAAACGAGTTTTCAAATTTGCTTTCCAATAGTCACCAAGTAAAGTTAGTTCTGACCACAGCCCTGCTCAGCCACCGGGGAATGCGGATTTCTCCTCAGCTGCAGAAGACAAGCACGGGCAAGAAAAGCAGGATGACCTTGCAGCAGCACCGTGCCCACCGCCGCGCACTGGGCCGGGCAGGGCACGGCCCCGACCCTTCGCCCAGGCCCGGCGCCCTCCTCGCTGCCAGCGCTCCCGCTCCCCGGGCGAACCAGGCCCGAGCTGCCGGCCTCTGTCCGGGGCCGCCCAAACCCCCCCGCGCCGGCTCGGCTCCTGCCTCTGGGACAGCCCCTGCTCACGGGGCCAAGCAGAGGCGTTTGCAAGCCAGGCGTCTTTATGTGACTGCGGGAAAGACACAGCGAGAGGCTCGGGACGGCGACAGCGGCAGGGCCAGGCGCCCAGCACGCCCGGGCGGGCCGGGGCGGGGCAGGGCAGGGCAGGGCGGCTCCCGCGGCCTCCCCCGAGCTCCGGGCTCGGCGCCGTCCCGCCCGCGGCAGCGCCGGGGAGGGCCCCGGCGAGGGCCCCGCTGGGGCCGCGCGTTCGCCCCCCCGAGATCGCCGCCGCCGCCGAGTCCCCTCTCAGCGCGGCGGGGGCGGCCCGGGCACCCCGGCCCCGCCACCGCGGCCCGTCCCCGGGCAGCTCCCCCGAGCGGGCGCCCCCGCTCCTCACCTTCGCCTGCAGCTTCCGCACCAGCACCGCTTGGCGGTGCTGCGCCTCCTGCGAGCTCTGCAGCAGGCGCTGCAGGGAGGGCTGGCCCCGCGCCGCCATGCCCCCGCTCGCCAGCCGGGCCCGCCGCCCGCGGGGCTCCGCCGCCTGACGGGCCCCGCGGCGGGGGCTGCTCCGCGGCCCGACCCGGCGGACCGCGCTCAGGCGGCCCCGGGCCGCCGCCTGGCGCCTGCCGGGGCGGGCGGAGCGGCTCACGCTGCCCGCCGGGCGCGACCGGGAGCCGGGCCGCGGGGCGGGAGAGCCGGCCTCGCTCGGGGCCGCTCTGGGGCCGCTCTGTGGCAGCGGTTCCCTTCTCGCTCCTCGCTGGCGGTGCCGCGCCGGGCGGCGGTGCTGCCGCGGGGGAGAGGCGGCCCCGGCAGCGTTTGCTCCAGCGAGTTCCGCTCGGGGACTGTTAACGGCCCTGCAGAACGTTGGGGGCAAAAAGCGCTCCCTCTAGAGTCTGGGAGAGAAGGAGCGGGAGGAAACGGTCCCCGACACCAGAGTGCTGGCGGGGGGGGGGGGTGTGGGGATACTGGTGGCACCGCAGTGACAGTAGAAAAGGTCCATCGCACCGGGAAGCCGACTGAACGGCCAGAGCTTTCTACTAAGAGCTCAAACTTCAGCCTTTGACTGCCACTGGAGCAGGAGTTCCAATCTGGTACGAAAACCAAACGTATATGGATGGAATTACTGATGCTTTTCCTCCCTGCTTTGCGGCACAAGCAGGACAGACTGCAAGCAGTTAGAGAAACAGGGGTATGGGAGAGAAAACTTCAAATTTACAGGACAACATACTCTGTGAATTAAGCTTTATTTCATGACCTCATGAAGAAATACAACAAACCACCAGGACAAACAGGGCTCGGTCCCCTTTGCCCAGGCTAGTCTATTACAAGAATTCACTTATTCACCACTCAGGTCGTGAGGTTTCAGAACTTATAACCCATAACACTTAATTCGCGCACTTACAAGCAAAATAAAGAATTAATTCTCTAGTTGATGGTGAGACTGTTCACCCTCCTCTGTCATAGGATGGGCATGCCCGTATCACTCTGGGAAGCACAAAAGCCTCAGCAGTCCAGCTGCTGTTGGATCTGCTTCAAAGGCTTTTTGGGAAAGCTGATGTTTTACACCCTCCAGCTTGGAAGTTTGGCCTATGCCATTTCCAAAAGTCAGCAGATTCTGACAATGCTGCCAGACAAAGATGATGGCTGCAGGAGACAGCCAGCTGCAGGTGATAATGGCTGCATCATGGCCTTTTAGCTCTTTCTGGCCACCTGCGCTGCCTACCTGGAGCTCTCGCTTCAACCTAATGGTGCTGCTCCCAGCATACATCAGGCCTTAGCATGAGCTGGGTTAGCCAAAATCAGAGCAGGAGTTGGGTGAACAGTCACACTCTACCTCCTGGTATAGTCAAACATCTAGCAAGCCCATTGCCTCGGTGAGCGGAGGTACCATTAATCCTCTTGCCTTGCCAGGGGTGAGAGCAGGGGAAAGTTTGTAGCACATTCACTGAAGTGTGACTTCGCAGTTCATAATCAGGTAAGAACTGATGGTGTGTACTTTCAACACGGTGAGATAAGTGATAAAAATGGATATACAAGCCTACTAATAACAAAAGTAATAAAACAGAACACAATGATACAACAATCACAGGGAGTAACACACAATGCAATATGCTGCTTGCAGATGCTGCATGTCCCATAACAATATCCTACCAGTGATGTCCAAAGTTTGTTCAATTTCTGTTGGGATTCTGAGAATCCAGCCGGTATTGTGTTTGATAGCAATAGCTTTTGGTAACTAATACCTTTTTCATAGCTGGTGATAAAGGATTCCAGTTCTTCAATTTGAGAGTATACTGAGTCTATATAAGAGGTACCTGAGGAACCAGGAGATCAGATCCCAGCAAGAGCTGATAGGGGAGCTGGAGAAGCAGCAAGAAATGCTGAGGACCGCTGTGAGCAAGATGAGCAAAGAGCTGGAGGAGAGAGACCGGGAGATCAAATTCCAGGAGGGGAAAATACTGATTCTAGAACAAGACGGTGCATCCCAAGTGAGAAATCTGCTCGTGGATCTTGATCATATGAAAGGAAGCTTGAAGGAGAAGAACGTAGAGCTAATGTGTCTGACTCAGCAGATCCAAGAACTGGAAAAGGAGAGAGAACAGGTGACAGCTCTGCACACAAGCCTTGAACACCTGCGGGCAGTTCTTAAGGACAGAGAGAGTGAGTGTGACTCTCAAAAGGATCAGTTAAGACTCCTCCAGCAGTGCAAGGAACAGCAAGAGGAGCACCTGCAAGAGCTTCGCGGTAAGGTAGAAAAGGTGACACTTTCTTTATCTAGAAAAGCTCAAGAGCTTGAGTCACAAAAAAAGCAAACGCAGGAAGCTGAAGAAGTCGTGGAAATGCAGTTAAGAACTGTCCGTGACCAACTGGAGCAGACCTTAGAAAGCTTAAAAGAAAAGGACAGACTCATAGACACCCAAAAGCAACAAATGCAGAACTATGAGGAAAAAACAGAAGAACGGATGAATGTCTTGCACAGAGACTTAGAATACACTAAGGCAATACTGAAGGAAAAGGATTTCATGCTTGAATGCCAGAAGGAGGTGATTGAGACCTTCCAAAAACAAGAACAAGACTCTGAACAGCAGAAGGAAATTGTGCAGCATCTTCAAGCGGCACTAAAGGAACAAGAGCAAGAAATTTCATCCCTTAGAAAGCAACATGAGGTGTGCAAGGAAAAGGAGGAAAAGCATGAAGCTGAGCAAACAAATCTTCAAGCAACAAAACTGACTCTGGAAGAGAGAGAAAAAAAGATAGAGGTTCTGGAGGAGGCTATCTCTAAGCTTCAACAGCAAAAGGAGGAGGCAGCGATGCAGACTAAAGCCATACTGCAAAAGCTAGAATACGCTGAATCTTCTCTAGAAGCTAGAGATCAAGAGATGGTGTCTTTGCAAGAGCGTGTCGAGGACCTTCGAGAGCAGAAGGAGTTAGAAGGCAAGCAGGCCAAGAGTCTACAGCAGGATCTAGACAAAATGAGCCAAATATTGAAGGAGAACCATTTGGAGTTCCTCAAGCAGACGGAGCAAAGGAACATGTTCCGGCTTCGTGAAGAAAGCATGGAAGTAGCACTAACATCGTGCCAGAAGCAAGTGAATCTGCTTGAGGAAGCGGTGAGGAAGAGAGATGAAGACAATGAAACTCTTATGCAAAAACTCCAACACCAGGAAGAAGAACTGAAGAGCTTGCAGAATCTCCAGCTTGGGCTAACCGAGAAGAACGAAGAGGTTAGATGCCACAGAGAGCAAGAGAAGCTCCCGGAAGAAGCTTTGCCTGAGAGGGGACGTGAGACCAAGGCTCAAGGTGAGCAAAAAGAGTTAGAAGAGGAAATAAGAGCTCTTCGGGAAGATCTCCGGCACGTTCAGCAGACTCTGACAAAGAAGGATGAAGAGATCAGGTACCAGAGAGACAAAGTCAGGTATTTAGGGAAGTCTCTTACAGGACATGTAGTGGATAGTACCCCTGTGCTTTTCTGTCGGCTTGTCCTATCCATAGCTCACTACTGTTCAGAGGCGTAGCCAAGTCTTTTGATAGCTGATGGCACAAATCTTTCTTTGGACTTCCAGTTTTTTATTTATCTTCATGACGCTGTGGCACAGCCTTTCAAAATTATGCCACAATTTCCCATGTTAGTTGGAACTTTACTATCTTTGTTTTCCTTTTCTCCTAGACAAGAGCAATTTTTAATTATACCATATCTACTTTTTCTGTAATTCTTTCATTTTAAAAAGCACAGAGCTGTTAAGTTCCTTCCTAAAGTTATCTTTTCATACTTTTAAAAATCAGTCCCCAAATAGCTATGTTGCAGGGGTCTAATTTCTCACAGAAATAGAATATTAATTAGTTTCAATAAGCAAAATCAATGTGATGGGAAAGGGCTTAATATATGGAGTTTACTCAACTCAATCCTGTAAGTCCTTTCTGGAAAGCAGTTCACTTGGGAAAGGACAATGAAATTCCTGATAGATCACTAGAATAAAGATTTCCATATGCAGCTCAAACTGCAAGTTTGCAGCAGTGAACAAATTCTGATTCTTGGCATCACGTATCCAATGGAGCCTCCTTGGAGCCATGTAGGGGTGACCAACTGTATACGGTATATTTTAGAGTGCACCCGCGGAGTTCTGGGCTCTGTGGGTAAGCCTGGCATTTTCTGCTTGGCTCAGCCCCTGCCTTTATTCTGCAGCATCCTCTGGCAGATCAAGCAGGTGATCTGAGCTTTCCCTGAGAATGACCCTGCTGCTGCCTGCTGCCACACTGGGTAGGACTTCAGTTGGCTGGAGTTCAACAGCAGCGCTGCATCCAAATGACAAACATCTACAGGTGTCAATATGATCACAAGGTGTGTGCTTCAGGGAGCACATCAGGTGTTAGTGTGTGCATGTGCCCAAGCATTAAAGAGCATAGACAGAAGCCCATATCCTGGAAGGGGCCCATGCACTGTGGCTCCAGGGTCGACCTCATTGTCACATGGAACATGCAAATATGTTGACCTGGGTAGGGCCTTTTATCCTCACGGAATGGCAACTTTCTCAACACCGTGAAATGTTCCTTCAGTTCCCCAGAGTGATCTCTTCCTCTAGCCCACTCTGGATGTCCAGAGGTACTCACTGACCTGAATCCTGAAATTTTTTCAGAAGGTGGCACAGCTCATGTTGACATAATCTTAGGATCAGCAGAACAGGAGGCAATGCACTTCCAAGGAGCAGGAACCCAAGTAGTCCTCCCTTTTCAAATCCCTACACACACTGTGTGAGGAGCTGCCTTTACAGAATGGGCCAAGGACAAATGAGCTGTATGAACCAAGACACTTGAGGGGTACATGTGAACTTGGCCAGTGGTGAGAAGTAATAGGCCTTGAACATCTCTTCCACTGTGTCCTATATCTGATCTAAAGCCTGTGCCGGAGTGAGGGTTTCCATCTATATATTGAAGATACCAGTTGAGTTTGAGCTTAGCCAGCTGGAGTAACTCCACATTAGTGTAGGGTCATAATAGGACACCCTAGTCTTTGGGTCTTATTCAAGGTCAACCTTCCGCTCTGAGGGCCGTGGGGCTCAGTGAATTCTGTACAGCGACCGTGCTTCCATGGTTCCAAGTACCTAGATGGAGAGTGCCTCAAGAGAGCCTGTTTTAAAAAGAGAGAATAGTTTGCACAGCTTGTTTTGTTTGCTTTTGCTCTTTTTTTCTGTCTAGGCCTGTCCAGCCCACTAAGATATATTAATCTCAGGCATGTAAATATTGTTTGATTTATTAAGAGACAAGGCCCCCGTGTAATCACATTGTCTTACCTCCTGATTTTTGGTGTCCTTCTCTTAAATCATTTGTAAATCTGTTCGCAAATCTCAGCCAGGTTTGATAGAGCAATAGAGCTCTTAAAGATACTAAATTCTTACAAGACTTGTGAAAACTGGAAGCTGGATAGATTAAAAGTGGGAACTCAATATTTACCTGTTTTTGTGGCCTAGTGGCAAGCTAATCAATACCCCCACAGCACAGAACAAGACACAGCACACCGCCTCCTGCCCAGCAGGAAGGAGGGCAATATGGGAAGGATAAAAGGATGGCATGGTTGGGAGGGCCATGGTGATGGCATGGAATGACTGCCAGGGAACGGTTTTGTCAGAAGTAACTCGGCAAAAATCTGCTTTATTTTGATGGGGAATATCAAAACTACAACTGACGTCAGAGGAAGGGCCATTAGATCAAAATCAGGAGAGTGGGTTTTTGGATCTACCTTATTTGTGACATCTATGACATTGCTGAAGTCTTATATTCTTCAGTTCTTCCATCAAAACAAGGTAAAGCATTCAGAGTTGGTCATGTAGAAAGGCTGTAGGTTGTTATTTATGAAAGTAGTTTGGTGTCTCTGATACTAGTCAGGGTGCGAAATGCTACAGCACACATAAATCAAGCTAAAAAGTGTTGTATCTTTTCCCTTTCTTCTTGCCTCAGAAATAAAAACAACTGAGGGAGGAGGCCTGGGCTTAGCATCATTGCAAGATGACAGAAGGGTCCCATTAATCCCCGTTCAATCCAGCCCAGTGCCTCATTTCCCGAAGGCTCATTTAGAACAACAACAGTTCATTTTTTGCAGCTTATGAAAGACACGGTTGCTCCACACTCTTTCGTATGGCTGAAAGCAGCAGGATAGCCTTGACACATAAGTAATGCTGGTTTCTAACTACCAGCCTTCTTATGGCAATGGGGTAGGTGGCTCTTGAAAATTTGGCATCTAATTTTAAAACAAAGGCTGGCGCTCAGCAGCATGTGGAGGAAAGGCTGGGATTTTGGGGTATCTCTAGCTCCCCGAGTGGCTCTGGCCAGAGGAGGAGGCTAGCTGCCTGCAGGGTGCACTGCTGCCCTGCACTGTGCCACCGCCTACCCTGGAGGGCATCCCCACCGGCAGAAGCTTCTTTTCCAATTGGGCTTACATGGATTTTTTTAAAGCATAGCAATAAATACACCAAAATACACTGACTGTGGGCATGGCCATGTTGTGTTTGTGAAAAATTAAACTTTATCCTTGTTAAGCGCCTGTGTTACCAGCTCAGCCCTTCAGTCACCGGGGCACAAAGTAAAGTCACTGTTACAGTTCTCTGGAAAAAGAGTTAAATGAATTATACTTAGATATTTTAATATATGTGTCCAGTGGACTGTATGACAGGTCTCAGTTGTTGATCTTGCAGTTTGTCCTGTTTAAATGTGAAGTTCATCGAAGGCTAAGGTAGAGGTCGTATTGCCACTTGAAAAGGCATCCGCTGAGTTTTGAGCCTGTGAAGCTGTTTCACATGAGGCAGAGTATGACTCATGCTAATGAAAAGGGTAAAGAAGATTTTTTTAAAGAAATATATCGCAGTTAAATTAGTTTAGACAGCATGACATCAGAGAGTAATTAAATAGGTTTGTTGGAATTCCATTTCCAATTCCTGAGTTCAGGTTTGTAAAAGATTTCTGAGCACCTGCAGGTCTCTGTGTGTGAAATATTTTCACTGGAAAGGATTCAAAACTTTAAAAAAACCTTTTAACACAGAGGCAGCATTACGCCATTCTTCCTTCTTGGAAAAAAACCCCTTGGATTTAAACAGGACTCCTTCAAGTTTTCAGTCAGTTTTACAGAAGAAAACGAGGTGGTAAACTTTCTCTTTTCAAGAACAAGTTCTTTATAGCTGCTAACTGAAGTCAGGGGAGATCGTATCTGAGTACATGAGCATTTCCACTATGGGACTGGATACAAGTATTGAACAACGAGATTTGAAATGTTTTAATCTCAAACAAAAACCATTTTTGCTGACTTCAGTTTTTAATTACTTTCATGTTTTCTTCTGCCAAACTGGAGGAACCTTTTCTGATTTTTTCTTCAGTGGCATTCAGAGGAAGACCAGAGGATGAAAATCCTGTATTTTCTCACTTTACTGCTTTGGCATTTGACTTGGCTGTCTCTGGATCTAGTTCCTGGAGTGCTGAGTAATTCTGAAGCAGGCCAGAGTAATCCAGGATCTAAACTAGGTTTTTTAAAAGCAGAAGGAAAAGAGAGGAATCCCTCAACACGGGCAGGTACACTGAGGACTGCAAGCCATGGATATAGTACTGGAACCTCAAAGGCTAGGACTAAAAGCGGTGCTGTTCAGGCTGGAGCTCTGCTGGCCAAGAACAATGAATCAAAGAAGGTCCTCTCAAGAACAGCAGCCACGGAGGGCAAGGTAGGACATCTCCCCAGCAGACCTTCTGGAGTAAGGACAGTGACACCAAAGGTCCAAAATCTTAACAGCAAGGTGGCTTTGAAAAAAACTGGCACAAGCAGTACTGACACTGATTCTTTCAAAACCAAAAAGACTAAAGAGCCTGTAACCCAGAGGGAAACTAAGGAAACTTTCAGACATCCCCCTATAACGCCACATGAATACATGCTCTCTTTGTACAGGACTCTCTCAGATGCAGAAAGAAAAGGTGTTAATGGAAGTGTAAAACTGGAGGCTGGACTTGCCAATACAATAACCAGCTTTATAGACAAAGGACAAGGTAAGAAAGGAGCTCGCGTGTGTTTGTGGACAGAGATGTCTGAGTGTGTTTATACATGTAGAGAGTATTAGAAAATAATCATACTTTGTTAAAGTCAAATAGCTGGTTTTAATATAAATGAAATTGTACAACTTTGCTGCAGATTTTGTCTTCCTGCCTTATCTTGGAAAATTCATTTAGAGGCAGAATTAGATGGTTGTGTGGCAGCCAAACAAAACATTTAGAAAATATTTTAGATGCATATTGTTGAAAATCAATCAGACTTTGCATGCTTAGGTGTTTAAAAGCCTTTTAAATTTTTGTCTTTCTTTCTTTCCATAACTAGCTCCTGGAAACTGCTAACGTTAGATTTCATTGCAAAGCATGTCTAAAAACACATGATATGCTAAGAACAGGGCTGGCTATTCCATGAAAAAAACACAAGTTTCAGTATCAAAGGGTCAGCCTGATTTGTTAAAGGTTGAATTGTGAGGAACTGCACTGTAGACCCAGGAGTCATTATAGTGTAGGGTGGCTGCATCTGTACTAGCTCGAAGCTCATGCTTTCAAGTACCACCAAACTTCTATCTGCAGAAGCCCACAGCTAAGCACAGACTAACATGAGTAAATAACTTCTGGGACTCCATAACTTGTGGTTCAACATTCTGGATCCAAACTTTTTGGAAATTTGGACTAGTGTCTGCTTTCACACAAGAAATAACCAGGCTCCCGGAGAATGATGTTCACCTTACCTCTCTGGCTGGAGAGCCCATGTTGCTTCCAGTGATAGTAGGAAGACTTCTGTCACATACTTAAGGAAGCAACACAGGCTCATAAGGTAATGGTGATGGAAGAGTCAGCCAGGACTGGATTTGTTTGCCATTTAATTATGAATAGCTTGGCTTGTAGGAAGGGATGATACGCTGCTCACAAGTGCTTCATTCAGGTTCCCAGCTCTCCACTGGAAGGCATTGTTAGTGTAACATCACTAAAATGTTGGCTCAGCCATATTCCTTGTTAGTACTGCTCATGAGCTTAACCAAACAAATGTAATGTCAGGTTAAAGGGAGGTATGTTTTTCTGCCCAATTTGAAAAAGTCGTGAATTGTGGAGTTAAGTTAATAAGGCAATTATCCTTGTGTCTGGCAGTTCCTGAGGGATGTTGGTTTTAAAGGACTAATTCACTATTGTATCATCTAAGGGTAAACTTGCTCATGTTTGGAGCCAGCATGAGGCCTGGGCACCACTGAAGCTCTGTTTCGGTAATTTAAGTAGGATATAAGTGGTGAATAGGCCCTGTGAGTGCTCAGCCCTGAAAAAGGACTATTTTTCAATCGGCTAATTGCTACTTTGAAGCTAGAAAATGCCCGCTGGTGAAAGAAATGAGATTTCTACAAGGCAAACTCAGAAACTCATTTCCTTGTTGAGTCACTGAGTTCTTCTGGGTCCCTGCGCAGAGCTGATCCCTTAGACAAAAATTGCTCTTTCTGTTTAGCGGACTAATTAAGGAAATTTCTAGGCTTATGAGCAAACATCAGGAAAACCATTAAGAATTGAGTAAATGATATTGATCTGTGCTTGATATACATTTAAAAATGTGTGTGCTTTTTTTAGATGAGCGAGCGCCAACTATAAGAAAACAAAAATATATTTTTGACATCAGTGCATTAGAAAAAGATGGTTTGCTGGGAGCAGAGCTTCGAATATTGAGGAAAAAGCCTTCTGATACGTGGAAGTCTCATTCTTCTGGAAAAACTTCCCAAGTGAAATTATTTAGTTGCTCTACAAACAGACAAGCAGCAACACTCCTGGACTCTCGTACTGTCAGTATCACAGATACACCAAAGTGGGAAGTATTTGACATCTGGAAACTTTTCAGGAACTTTAAAAACTTGGTTAACTTGTGTTTTGAACTGGAAACTTTTGACAGGGGGAGAGCTGTTGATCTCAGGAGTGTGGGATTTAACAGAACAGGAAGACAGGTCAATGAAAAGGCTCTCTTTCTGGTATTTGGGAGGACAAAAAAAAGAGACTTATTCTTCAATGAAATCAAAGCTAGATCTGGCCAAGATGACAAAACTGTTTATGAGTACTTATTCAATCAGAGGCGGAAGAGAAGAGCTCCTCTAGCAACGCGGCAAGGGAAGAGGCCCACTAAGAATCTGAAGGCAAGGTGTAGCAGAAAAGCCCTCCATGTTAATTTTAAGGATATGGGCTGGGATGACTGGATAATAGCCCCTCTAGAATATGAAGCGTATCACTGTGAAGGGCTTTGTGAATTTCCCCTTCGATCCCATCTGGAGCCAACCAATCACGCAGTTATCCAAACATTAATGAACTCAATGGACCCAGAATCAACACCTCCAACTTGCTGTGTCCCAACCAGGCTGAGTCCTATTAGCATTCTTTTCATTGACTCTGCAAACAACGTGGTCTACAAGCAGTATGAGGACATGGTGGTGGAGTCATGTGGTTGTAGGTAGCAGAACAGTTGCTCACATGAAAATGTTATGAAAGGTAATATGACATATTGAACATAACCTCTCCTCAAACAGGGCTGACTAGATTTCTTACCTCTAGGGTAAGTATGTTTACAAGGACGTAGCAATAAATCCAGTGCTTCTATATGTCTCTCCACCGTGGGCATATTTCAGTAGCATTTAGATGCTGTCATGGAGCCTGATATAAGCCGTGTGTCAGTGACACAAGACTGATAGAGAAGATTATACTTCCACACCTCTAGATAACCTGCTTTTAGCCTCGAGGCAGGGGGTAAAGATGGTATCAGTGAGCTGTAGATATGACCTATTTGATCCTTTGAACAATGTTCTTGAGACTGAATTTATCTCCAAGTCCCATGTGCTTTGTCCATTAAGAAATGTGAGAAAAGAGTCCTGATGTCTAGAAGGGAGGGTTGTGTTCTGGTGTGCTCCCATCTTGGTGTAAATATTTACACTGTAATATGATTTCTTTCTGATTAGCTCTTGAAACTATGCATATATAAAAAGGAGTTATTAAATATAATACGTTGATTTAGTTTTAAGTTTTACATGGAGATAGGTGATGCAGGAGGTATTTGCTTCCATGTATGTTTTCCTCCAAGCTACATATCTTTCTTAAGTATCCACCTTTCCATTATTATGTAGCAAAATATATTACTCTGTATAAGGTCCAAGTTGTTCTCAAATGCTCATAGTAAAAGTGTTCAATTATGGCATAAGATGTAATAAATTATTGACACAGTGCTACATTGTGTCTAGCTGTCCAACTCTGCATAATTATAATGCTATTAAGAAATTGTTTTTAATTTTTTTGTACAATAAATACAAGTGAAAGGGACTTTTCAGTGCAGCAGAATACCAGTGGTATGCAAAACATGTCCATGTATTTTGCTTGCCTCTAACTCTGCTGCCACAGAGAGAAACTGTGGAAACATTGGAAGAAAGATCTGGAAGTATGGCATGGTTTGATCTGGTGGGGAATGACACTATCACTTGATGTATCTGGGGCAAAAAATGAGTTATGCAGATGATTTCAAGGGAGTTCTGGTGTCCTTTTATTCCATCCTCCAAGGGCTGTGTGTTTGCATATCCCCTTTATCTATTCTAGACATGGATTATGAATTTATTGTGGGATTACTCCGTGTATGTTTCCACCTACAAAACTAGGTACCAGATGTTCAACTGTAAGCGGATTGGAAAGGCCATAAGAACCATCAGAAATTATTGAAGCAGCTTATCAATAGTATAAAATATAAATGCTAAGGTTTGATATTGTTTCATTACAGTTTAAACCATCAAGTCACATGATTTCCTGGATCTGAACTCTCCTCTGCACAGCATCACTAGTGTGGGTAGTGGCAGGGAGCTCAGTATGGCCCCTGAGGTCCTCCTGGTCAGTACCCCAGACTGGATGTGCTCTAGCTTAGACTAGCAGCAAACCACCCTAAATTCCTGGTCAATAGCCATGTAGAAACAGTGACAAAAAGCTCTGCCCTTCCTCCTGCATTCTCTAGGTGGCTGAGCCTTTAACCAGCTTAAAATACCTGGTTAATTGGCCTTGCTGCCAGACACATGGGGTTCTCCTGTGCAGGCAGACCTGTCATGTACCATAACCTACAGCATGGTGATACAGAAAAAGCACTGCAGGGAGCTTTCATATGTATGATCTCTTTGTAATAGCTTAGCGCTGTGATTTCTACCTGCAGGAATTGGTATTGCTTGGTGCAGGCCATGTGATAACACAAAATGAGGTGGGTCAGAATGCTGTACTTGACAGGAGGGTGAATCACTAACTAGCAGGTTAATAGGCATGTAGAATGACAAGCACTTGAAGCTACTCTGTAACTTGTTCATAAGAACTTCTGGCATCTTATGGATCTATTGTGTGGGTCAGGGCTGTCCCCAGGGCTCCTCTGTCTCCCTTCTGGGCTCTCAGTGTGTGTGCTTCACAGGTCCTGCTCTTCCTCGTCCTGATGGAGTCTTAGGCCAGGATCAACAGTTATTGTCTCCTGCACTAACTGCTTATCACCAGCCAGTCTCATATGACTTTCAAAACAACAAGGAGTTTTTAATTCTAAGCTTTACTACAAGCTTATTTAGATATGATTTACCATTGCTGCCGTAGCAAGGAGAAAACATTCTCTGCAAAGTCCACAGCCGAGAGGGCATCTCAGACTTTTTTTTGCCCATTCTGTTCAAGCAGTTCCTTTCTTGCTCCTGGCTGTTTTCTAGGTGACTGGCTTGCAGCTTTTAAGGATCCTTTCTCTAGCACTGAGCAAAGCTACCTTCTGGAGAGGTTTGCTAGATGACCATGAGGAAGGGTTCTCTCCTTTCTTCCTTGCATGAAGGAGTGCTGCTCCCCATGCATATGCCTGTTTGCACATTCCCAGTGAAATCTCTGTTCTCACATGTGATAGACACAGCTGTGCCATGCCATTTATTAACCACACAGGCACATTCCTCAATGGCTCAGGGTGATCAGTTTAAAACAGCAAATACTGCCTATTTAAATTCACTTGAAGCAAATCTAAGTTGTCTTTACAGACAAATTAACTCCTGGGATCATAACTGCCTGCAAAGGGCAGTTTGCTTCAGTTCCATCTGGATTCGTGAGATGCTGCAATAGCTTTGGAGGAAGGTAGCATTGGTGTTAACACACAATGCATGATAATTTGGAAATCTGAGCAGGAAAATCGCTATACAATTCACACTGCAGAGCTGCTGATCAGCCTGAGGATCCTGGTGAGGCTGGTCATGATAAAAAGTTTTAAAAACCTAGTAGGTATAGTAGGTTTCTCTCTGAGGTTCTTGTTTTCTGTCCTTGTATAAATTTCTCAATACATGAATAAAGCAAGATAAAGATTCAGGTAAATGGTAATTACATTGAGTATGTATCAGCATCTAAATGGAAAAAAAATGCTAAGATTTTGCAATTATCCCAAAGCAAACAGTATGAACTGAGGAAAAATTAAAAGAAATATTGACATACTAAAGTCTTAAAAAACACCCTTTGGTAATGGTTCAAAAACCAAAATTATGCTAAGTGGTAGTTATAACTTGAAGGGAAAAGAAAAAAACCCTACTAGTAGGTCTTTAATATCAGTTTAAACAAATCTTAAACTACAAACACTAAAATGCTAGAATTATAATGGATTATTACCACATAAAAATTGCCAGATATTGGGTTTGGCCTAAACAGAAGCAATTTCAGCCCAAGTGTTCAGGTTAGGAGGTAACATGACATTCACTTTGCTTAGTTGGTAGCTCAAATGTGGTAACATCCAGAAGGGATGGTCTTGGCACTACACAAGTTTAGTCCAGCTCAAAGTGAGGACTTTATAATGGTGGGCATAGTAGATAGCAGGATTAGGGTAGGTTTTTTCACTTTTAACTCTCAAATTTAATATCCTTGGTTTAGAACACTGGTTATAAACCAGAGTGGTGATGTCCAGAGTATCCTTTTGCATTTACATTACTGAAATTGCTTGATAACTTTGGGAACTGCAGTTCAACGCTATTTTATTCTGGAGTGGTCTACTGACTTTCACCATGGTGTAAATGTATACTAGCCTATAGATGCTTTATTGGTGTATTTGAGCCGTTGGGATCATCTGGCACAGACTTCTGTCTCTGTAATTAATTATAAGTTACTTACTGAATGGTTAGGATCACTTAAATCTACAGTGTTGAAGGAAGTGACTTCTTTCACTGCTCTTCTCAAAGCAGTTTCTGTTATTCTTAATTCACCTAAAATTCAATAGCAACAAGAAGATGCTGCCACAGTGGGTTGCCATTTTTTTTCTGAATTCCACATATCCACTCAATTTCTACTCACAAACCATTGCAAATCTTGTCAAGACTTTACATGGATATCTGCAGTTTCAGTTATCTGGCATGAAAACAGAAACACATATTGAAACTTCCCAAGGTATGTGAATGGTGGCCATTACAAACATTCATTATTACCGATAAACACAAAAGCATAACCCAGGTGGACTTCACTCAATGCTCATTCCTCCCTGAAACAGAGGTTTGGGGATAGGGCACAGTCTCGGGCTGACACACAGCAAAGAAACTGGAAAGAAACAGAGGACCTTGAAATTGCAGAAGTTTGGCACTGCTCTCTTTAGCCTGGTCGTTATATAATGTGCAAAGATAGACACCCTAAATTATTGTTACAGCTTTCTTCCCATGGGTGAATTGGTGTTAGCAACTGGATGGTAGAAACGCACAGAAACCTGAGCTGTAAAGCAATACAGGTTAAAAGTTCAGCTTTCCACCTTTATGATGGCAGGTTTCACTCTCTCACCGAGAATGCCTCATTTGTATTTACTTTTTAGGGTCATTATCTGTCCCATGAGAGCCTTTGTGAAGGTCCAAATTTCAAATAAACAGTACACTGTAAGACAGGTATGTGTGGATAATTTTTGTTGTATTTGGCTAAAATATGAGTACTAAGCTCAATAGGTAAACATAAAAGTATGCCATTTAAAACAATGCATTCCCATTAGTGTTTGAATATGTGCCTAAACTCCATGTACACTTTTACATGGTTATGTCATTTCCTGTGTAAAATGTGCTTGTTTATACAGCAGCCATATGAAAGATGCAGTAACCCGCTATGTGGGCTATTTGAAGCTTTCTTTAAGAAACATAAAAACCCCTTGACCCTTGTATAATAAAAGGTGTTAAAAGATACTGCTTTTATAACATCTTAGCCAAGACTAATAAGAATGTACAAAGCAAACAATTTTTTTTACTCCATAGTCCTGGTCAATCATGCGTTATTTTATGAATTTACGGTTGCTGTTGGGTAGGTAGTAAAATGATATTTAAAAATAAAATTGTGTGAGATTTCATTGCTTCTCAACAAATTTAATAAACAAGGAAATCTTTACATTTTTTGAGAAACAATAAGTATAGTGTGATAAACACACTTTGCTGAGTGCCCAGAATAGTCCTTTTATTCTGTCATTCCGAGTTCACTGATGTCCCTGTTTTGATGGGGTTGTTTTTTCAGAACTAGTTTCAACTTTCTGCAATGATTTGGCTAGCTGAAATAATGCAAATGGATTCAGTTTTCCCTGATATCATTTTGAAAGGAACAGCTGTCAAGAAAAAATCAATCTGTTAATAGTGATTAATTGGCTGACTCTCTGCTAGGGGACAGAAGATGATCTTTTCACTGGTTTTTCTCTAAGAGTCTCTTTGCTATAATATCTTGTGCCAGGCTTTGCCATCCAGGAATCCAGGCCGAGCAGACTCTACCCATTGTACTGCCAGAGAAATGCCATTAAAATGAGGGTATTGCTTCTGCACGTTCAGTTACTGTCTGCCTGGTTTTTACAAGATGCCATTTATCATAGCATAAAGTCAGAAATAAGCCTTTTATTGATAATACCAGACACATTTCATTTTGCTCATGCAAATAGCTTCAAAGCATTAATCTTTCTCCAGAAATGTTGGAAGAGAAACACAACTTGGGTCCTCCACGGTCTTAGAGAAGGGGCTGTATATCTTTACAGGAGCTCTCTTTTCTGCAAAGGTGCAGTAAGACTCATAAACTTTAGATGCCAAAGAAGTCATTAGCTCACATGGTTAGTGATCAGATTACAGGAACAAGCTAGAGAGGATAAAAGGCTAATGGTAGCATGGGGAGAAGCACATGCTGCAGGAGGAGGTGCTCTAAAGAAACACTCAAGGGAATGTGGCTTGGGAAAAAGGACTCAGGGAGAAGTGGCTTTTGGAGGGAAGCAGATAGGCAGTCCCACAGCAGTGGATGACAGCAGGGGCTGAGGACTGGGTGGAAGACTGAATAATAAGATGGACTGAATGCAGGAGCAACTGTAGAGTGAATGTATACCCAAATGGAACAAGAGATGGGTTGGGTGGCTGTGCCGCTGGTGGGAATAGACTTGTCCTTGTGCCTTCCAGGAAAAAACCCTTTTTCTGAGAGCTTGGTGTGAGTAATTCTTTCTTTCCATTTGCCTGTCCTTCTCATGCTAGTGGCTTTCAGGGCTTTACTCAGACCTCTGGCGCTGAAGGCTTAGAGCAAGAAACAGCTGCTGAAGCCCAGCAGAGGCAAATAGCTTCTGACAGTGGCATTGAACAGCCAGAAACAGCAGTAACTTTAGCACAATACTGACTGTGGCCATGTGTGCTGTTGTGGGAGGTCCAAAGCAACAGAGCTGAGAAACGTGAGTCTGGATGATGAAGCACTTTCATTTACAAGATTTTCAGATAGATCACGAATTTCACTGCTGGGCCACAGGCAGACAAGCAGTCTGTCTTCTCCAAGCCACATGCAGCCTGAGGTTAAAAAGACTGATTATGCAGCTCTGGACAGTTACTTTGAGTGCCTAACTGTGGCATTTTGGTGCTTTTCACGACAGCCCTTGGCTCCAGCAGGCTGATTCAGTGCATTAAAGTAAGTGGCTTCCCAGATAGTCAGAGGGAAGAGCCAGACCCTGGGAGACCAAACTGCAGTATCTGTGTGCTGAGTAGTGAGCTGATGGGTGACATGAGGCACAGTGCCCCAAATAAGTCTCCTCTCTGGGGACAATTACCTGCAGACAGGGTCCCTCTGTCCTTTTGGGATTCAGCTGCAGGCATGAGAGGGTCTTACTGTCTAGGAAAAAAAAAACATTGGAGAGAGTTCTGTTAAACATAATAAAGGAGAGGGGAACTGTTCATGTCTTCCACCGCACAACTGCATTCAGACTGCTGCTTGGGAAAGTTCCATCCCTGCCTGCACCCTACAATATGAAGCCGGACAGCTTGCAAAGGAGGGCTGAGACAGACATCTATCCCAGCATACCTTGCAGGGCGTGTGCCCTTTGGGGAATAAATGATCTGACCTAGATTTCTGATATAAATCACACAGAGGAAGGGCTTGTACTAAATGCTTCCTCATTC
Organism: Morus bassanus; assembly: GCA_031468815.1. NCBI lineage: Eukaryota > Metazoa > Chordata > Aves > Suliformes > Sulidae > Morus > Morus bassanus. Next base: position 24,977,250 of record CM062575.1, on the reverse strand, counting down.
AACTGATTCCTTTTACTGCTAGGTCCTTAGGTAAACAGCTGTATTCCAGACAGCCTGATATTTTACGTACATTGTGAGAACAGCTGCTGGATAAGTCCTACAGGCAAGAAATATCAAGTGTGAGGAGGGAGAGAGGAGGGAAAGAAAGGACTTGAGCAACTGGAAGCAGCATAGCTGATACTCAGGCTCTGGGCATGCATCCAAACAGCTACTCTAGCACATGAAGGCATTTGCAAGAAGGTGTCACTGACACCAGTGATGATACATGTCACAGTATTTTTAGAATTCCCTGAGCTACAGCCTGGTGCCCAGGCTTGGTCAAGGTTGAGATGTTTGAACATCTAGTGCCTACAGTCCACACATCTTCACTTTATAACACCTATACTGGAATTTAAACCCACTTGGTGTGGGTTGGTGGTGGAAGACGAATCTCAGATGTATGCAGAAATATTAAAGAAATGGGACAAGTTTATTGATGACTTCATTTTTTTTTCCTATGGAATAATGTTGTGTGAATAACATTTGATCAATAAGTTCCAGAAAAGGTAAGCTGGAATCTTCATGATAAACTTTAAAAACAGATTGATTCCTTGGAGTTCTGAGAAAAATTACCTGCTATTTATCTCAAAATATAAACACAGTGGAGCTATCTGTCTCCCAAAACGTTATAATGTTTTTGGTAAGAGAAAAAGCTGTAAGAAATAATTCACTTCTTGCAACAGTAATTAAATATTCCCCATGCCAGTAAGATAAGAAAGTGATGAGGAGCCTTCGCTGGCATTGTCAGAGTTTTAAAATATTTAACCTGCACCAATAAGCCTACTGATTTTTAATAAATCTTGGAATTCTGGGGAAATTCCAGAGGTTTGGGAGACTCAGGAGAAAAGGAATTTAATTCAGTACTATAAAGGGTCACTGTGCTGTCCTGGCAATTATAAGAAAATTATGGGACTGTTGATACTGACTGAATCTTATAAGGTGATTGAAGGATGGTAGTTTAATTCATAGGCAATAAGGGCAGGAAGAACAATTAAGATCATTTAGCCTGATGAGTCCTTCTTGCCCTAGGTAAAAAATTTTACCTCTGAGTCCCTGAAATGTCAGCTCAGTTTTCACAGTAATCAAGGCAGCAACGCAACTTTAGGAATGACTGGGAGGGAAATAGAGAACAAACAAGAAAACAATATGCAGGCACTCCAGGGATTTACATGACTTGAACACTTTGTGATGCAGTAGAGCTGGAGAAGGGCAATAAGAATGACTGGAAGCTTCTGTGACAGGAGTAATTAGATAGACTGGAGCCCTTCAGGGAGAGGTGACTGGGGCAAGAAGGAAAAGTGATGAGGGCTAAGAATGTGAACTAGGAGCAAGTTTTCTCCCAAACAAGAACCACAAAGCACCAAATGAAACCGGTCCAGGACAAGTTTGAAACAAGCAGAAAGGTACTGATTCTACAGTGTAGCCCAGCTGCAGAACTCCTGACCACACCCTGTTTGGATGCTAAAAGTCTACATATGTTTATAAAAACTGAATAAGTTCATGGAAGAAAAATCCATGAAGAGCTGCAGAACATGGTCCATGGGACTTTCTGAGCTACTGGTAGCTGGAAGCTGAGAAGACGTGCCAGGAAAACCTCACTGCACATTAGTCCTGCCCTTATTTTCTTTTTAGGGATCTGCTGTTGCCTATACGAGATGGGCTAGATGGATCCATGGTCTGACTTGGCACAAACATTCTTATGTTCTGTGTGAAGCCCAAAACTTGTGGTGGACTAGTACAGTGGGATCTCCTGGCTTAATCCATTGAGTAGGACTTAACAGGGCTTTGGCCACTGTCCTGTTAGAGAACCATGGCTTTCTGATGTGGTCTCTCTCTTCCCACCATATTTTTTTTTTTTAAAGGAAGTATATTTTTAAAGTTCCTTGGAATTAAATGACGCCCCGTAATAGCTGGGTATTATGTATTTGGGAAGAGAGAACCAGGATTGATTTAAAGACCAAAAGTTTTAAAAAGCTCACCACATTCAGCTCTAAGCTAATTCTGTGAATATTAGCACTTCATTTTTAATGAGCAGCTATTTCTACCTACTGTCCAGTTTCCACTTTGAATCAGTGAATTGGCTTCTTTGTCTTCTACATGAAGAAACTTACTCCCATGGGCATTGTTCTACCTATGCATACTGATGAATTTTTTTCTTTTATTTTCTATGGAAGAGGTAGATCAACTTGGTTATGCTTTTGCTGTGCACTTTCCTTACCAATTATTTTTTCTTCTTATGTTTTTTTCTTTAGACTCTCATTTCTCCAAATACTTTTTGTAGTGTGAACACCAGAACTCATTTAATGTTGCAGTAAGTCTCATCAATGCCACAGAGACACTACTACTTTTACTGGATTTTGACCTTCATTATAGTCCAGGGTTCAGCTTTTCCTCTCAGCTACAGCATCATATTAGGAGTTCAAGCTCAGCCTTCTATTGTGACCAACACTGTTTTTCCATAATCACTGCTTTCTAATGAAAAACTTTCCATTTTATAAGTTCTTGCCTCATAGTTGAAAATCCTTGTTTACAGCTGAGTTAAAAAGCAACTTAGTCCCACTAAAAAGTTGTTGCTTGATAAGCTTTATATAATTCCTGTTACTCATTATGAAGTAAAAGTTACTTTGTTTTTTAGGGTGAGGCATTGAGACAAGTAAAGGCACAATCTCAGGAGCCCTGTCAGTGCTAGACTCAGAAGCAGAGACCTGTGTTCCAGGCTGGAGGGCTCACCACCTTCCTGTGCCTCCAGGAGTGAGGTCTTCAAGAAGTAATAGAAGGAATCTGACAGCAATCTGTACTTCTTGAATGCTGAAGTGCTGGGCTTCAAGAGCTGGGCAGAGGACTGACAGACCCTCTGCTGCTCACACATATTTGCTAAAACCCTTTCTCTCAGGACATTCTCCAGACATCCTGAGGATGTCAAGATCAAGATGTGCTCTCTCTGGCATGGATTTAAAGGTTACTTCAAAGTTTCTCTGGAGCAGATGCCTGATTTATACAGATTTGGTTCTGCTGTCAGCCCTGAGAAGCACATGCTTTCTGATCACTAAAGGAGGTTTGCACCTCTTGCTGTGAGTCCGTAGGGCATCTCTGTAACCTGCTGGTAACTGCTTATTCCTAGCCAGAAAGTATGTGGCATGCAGAAGTTCTCACTGGTGCCCTGCTCTCCCTGTCTTGAGGAGGCTTTAATTCTGGACATTGGGCTACTTCTTCCAGTGGTCTCCAGTGCAGACAATACAGAAGCTCATCAGCAGTGCTTGCTTCCCTGGCCCCACAGGAGTGGCGTGAGGCACACCGAGGACTCCTGTGCTGCTCGTGCTCACCAGTCTCTGAGAAGCTGTGGGAGTGCACTGCTGGACTCAGCCCCTCTAAATGAGGCTGGGCCTTTTGCTGTATTTTTTGAGATATAGGCAATACATTGGCACTGCATGAGCCATCCTGTTGGTCAGTCCCTCAAGGATTCTTCAGAGCAGCAGGAGCCTCTTGTTGCCACAGGAGAGGGCCACTATTTTTCCCTATTCACAGCATGTGGCCAACTCCTGTGGCTTTTGTTGGGAGCCATGTGAAGGGAGGGAAGAGGGAATGACTGCTGGAAGGTGGTGGGGTGAGGGATGATGGGGACATTTCTTGGTGAAAATTGCTCAGTCTTTGCTAGGAGGGACTGACAGCATACCTCTGATAGATTATCCCAGATAGGCAAACCTTGCCCCATATTATATGGTTTTCATCACAAACATAAATGTACTTGGTATTAAACAGAAGGTCAGGAAGGTTTAAGACATGGTATATGAGAAAACATTTTCCAGATTTCAGCTTCCTCCAAGGTAATATGCAAGTGTAATTAAAACAGAACCTGGAAATACAGAGTACAGTACCCTATTGAAAGTGTGTTGTATGAGTTGAACTCCCTTCATTGATAGTTTTCCAAAACACACAGCTGCAATAATCTTTATCCAGGAGAAGGGAATAAATTAAGTCTGAACACCTCTGCATATAGTACAGTACAGTGTATAGCACTGCACCCCATATAACCTCTTAGTGGTAATGGAAAGCTGAAGGAGGCGCAAGTGGAAAACCTCTCTGACCAGCGAACATTTTCTTCTTCAGAAAGCATACAGATGGGAAGAAAAGCTCATGAAGCAGAGGCAGCTTAAGTACTGGGATGTCTTGTTTCTGAAGCGGTCTGCTGAAGTCTTGAGACTCTGCAATGGCAGGGTGCCAAAGCACACTCCAAGTTTGACAGGTGGGGAGGGAAACGCCCTGGGCTTGCCCTAGCAAACAGTGAGTACTGACGGCAAGCTAAAGCGAACAAATAGGAGTTTATCATATTTAACAGTAGCAGCAGCCACTAGGATATAGAAGCTTGGAAAAAGTAATCAGGTCCTGTTTCTACTTCCCCTGAACAGTTCAGTCATGGAGTTCAGGTTTGGCTTGCTAGGCTTCACCAGACTCAGTGAGGTGCAGCACTGAGGAGCCTGTTCTGCTTCATGTCTCCTTTTCCTCCTGCAGCACTGGTGCAGGAGAGGGATAACTCCCTCCTGGAGATCAGAGCAAAGACCACTTTGCATTCCTAGCCAAGGAATTCCAGATCAGGGAATTGATCTCCATACTTGCCAAAGCTTTCAAGGTCCATAATGCATCATAAGGATTGTACTTTTACTGAAAAATTATCTTATTTTCATATTTTTAAATAGCATTTGTCCTGGGAAACAGCAGTAGCAAATGTATGCACACTGACACCCCAAACCGAGTATTCAGTCTTATGGAGAGGACTAAGCATCTTCAAGGTGCTAAAAATATAATTAGCTTCCATTAAAAGTCCTTTTTTAGTTTGTAATGACATCCTAAGGGTGGACTTGGTCTCAAAGTGTCCAGATTTACTCTGTATGCAAAGGAGAAGAATTTTGTAAAAGCAAAGTATGACACATTAATTATAAACTACCAGTTCAACCTTAGAAATGCCATTTTCCTTCAGCACACAGCCAGACCTGAAAACCAGGGGAACTTGGGTTTCCCCATGCAGTCAGACAGCCCCTCACTGCATTTCTGGAACTGGAGTTCTGGTAAGAGCAGTGTAGAGATATCCAAGTAAGCTCTGGAAGAAGTCAATCCACATATACCAGGGCTCCAAGGGCCTGTTATCACTGATCTATGCTTCAAGTCCTAAAAGGGTGCATGAGACAGGATATAGTGCCAGACCTGCACTGGCTCTGTTGGTACATACAAGGCCCTCTCAGAACCTGAAGCACTGGGAAAGTATACTGCAAAGGCACTCAAATAGCTCCAGGGGCCCGCTGGCAGTCTTGCAGTATTGGCACTGAACCAGAGTTAATAAGACCTGCTGGACCTGAACTGAGTTTTTGCAATTGGGTTTCTCTTTATCATGATCTCCAGAGTATCCTGGAATACCCATACAGACTATTTTCCCTCTTGTTATCTGGAGTGCCCCAGCCCTGCTTGTCCCAGGTAACATGGAGAGATCCTGTTTCCCCATATCATGAGATTTCCTTTGACTTTTTTTCTGCAGAAGCAGGAGCAGGTGGTTAAGAGGAAAAATGAATATAATTTTAAATCTGCACTTAGACAGGAATTCTAAACTGAGCAGAGGGAAGATTGAAGTTGAGAGATCTGTACTTTTGCCCTAGTCTAAAGTATGTTTGTTTTTCAGAAGGAGGGAGTTCTCCACAGCAAATGTTGGGCTAACAATTGCCTTCCCAAATTGATTTTTATTCTTCATGTGACTGAGAAAAATACAAGAAGTTGTTACGGGACTTCATATATTTAGAAAATTTCAAAATGGTTGATTAACCTGCATAGTTACATTTTAAAATATAAAACCACAGGCCTACATAAAAATGATCAGCCTGCTTTTCTGTGTGAAAATGGAAAAAGCATGTTCTATAATAACATTTGAAATAAAATTATGTGCTGATAGGAAATAAGGAGGACAGGAATGTCAAATATTTTTAAACGCCTTTGTTTAAAATGTATTTATCATTCCTTCTTAATTAAGTCAAAAAAGAAATAGAGTTGTAGTAATGAGCCCTGAAGCAGCTTGGGAGAGGTTAAATGCATATGTAATCTCAGGACCACAATAGCCCAAGGACCTCTGTGCAGTGTATGGGAAGTCTTTTGAAAGCAAACAGAAATACACAGATTAAAAAGCACACAGAAAATCTGTTTCCTGCTAAGTTACACACAGAAAGTCTGACTGCAGAGTGGTCTGCATAGAACATCATCACTGCTGGAGAGGAGGAAATGTGGCAAGTAAAAAATACCAGAAGAGGTCATAGAAGTGCCTGTCTCTGAAGTCTGAAAGCGGAAAATTCAGGAAAGATTTAACCTGGAGATTCTAGCTTGGCAGATCAGGCAGTTATCACTGTGCTAAATTCTTGGGTGCAGCCCCTTTGTCTTTTCAGTACTGTATTTCTCACTCTGAAAGACGTAAGCATTCCTCAAGGCAGAGATAAGCAGAGGCCACACAGGACCTGGAGTGCTGGCTCACCATACTATGTCACATATTTTTGACAATATAGTCTCCACATGCCCATCTGTGCTTTTTATTTCTGATGGCACTACAACAAGCTACTGAAAAAAAAAGAACGTCAAAACTGTTTCATTCTCTTTTATTACAAGGAAATGCATGTATATCCATTAACAGGGTGAAAAAACAAGTAATGTGATAAAGGTTATATAAGAAAAAACTTGCAGAGCTGTGATATGAAGCCTCGTCTCCAGAACAGCCAACCGAGTTTCTCCACATCTCTACAACGCTTCTCACAGCAAATAGCCTGAGGCTGATTTCTTAAAGTATTAGCCAAACTCTGCTCTTACCTAATACCTTTAGGAACTTGACATCAAAGGGAGAAGAATGGGGCTCACACTGAGCATCTTTATGTTAAGTATGAGAAAACTTTCACAGTGAAAGATTGGAACGAGCTTCATATGGAAATCGGGAATCCCCTTATTGAAATTTTTAGGTGCAGGTCAGAGAAACATGCACCAGAGAGGTCTAAGTACATTTAGTACTGGAAGTGGAGGATGGTTGTTGTGGTTTAACCCCGGTCACCAACTAAGCACCACACAGCCACTTGCTCACTCCCCCCACCCCTGTGGGATGGGGGAGAGAATCGGAAGGCCCAAAGTAAGAAAACTCGTGGGTTGAGATAAGAATAGTTTAATAATTAAAATAAAACAGCAATAATAGTAATATAATATAATGAAAAGAAAAATAATGAGCGAGAGAGAGATGAAACCTTGGAAGAAGGGAAAAAACCCCCCCAAAACTAAACAACAAGTGCTGCAACCACTCACCATCCACTGACTGACGCTGCTGGTCCTCGAGCCACGATCGCTGCTTCCCCCGGCCAACTCCCCCCAGTTAATATACTGGGCATGACGTCACATGATATGAAATACCATTTGGCCAATTCGAATCAGCTCTCCTGGTTGTATCCCCTCCCCTCCCGGCTTCTTGTGCACCTGGCAGAGCATGGGAAGCTGGAAAAGTCCTTGACTAGTGTAAGCTCTACCTAGCAACAACTAAAACATTAGTGTGTTATCAACATTATTTTCATACTAAGTCTAAACCACAGCACTATACCAGCTACAGTGAAGAAAATTAACTATCCCAGCTAAAACCATGACAGTATCCACCCCTTATTCCATATCATTTACGTCACGCTCAGGTCTCATACTATCCAATACGACCTCAATAACCACCACCCGCCTCCCCATCCTTTGATAACATACACAGAAATCATTTATCATTCCCGTAGTCTATGGACCACCCCTGTAAAATGTCTGTAGAGGGTCCACAAATGTCCATTGGGTTCAATTAGTCCATAACTTTGGGCTCCATCTATCGTAACAGTCTTTCAAGGCCAGAGAGATGGCCTGTGTGGTGTTGGATTGTTGCATGCTGAAGCCAGTCTTTGTTCCACCACCGCTACACTTTGCTTGGTTCAATCAAAGTTCATTCTTCATTAATTTTGGAAATTCTTACTACGATACCATTGATACGGCATATAGCAACCATAGGAGTGATGACATACAATATCATATAGCAATTAACAGCATACCATTCAGTTCATTGGCTATTTTCACCCAAAATCAAATCCCCTTGAGGCACACATCGAACTCCTCCATCCTCCCGCATCACCCATCAAATGCACCCAGGTCCTCGAGCAAAAGCTATCCCACGAATGGGTTTGCCTTTGCCCGAGACAGGAATAACCCAGACGGTTTTCCCCAACATATTTTTTACATGCACTACAGGGACTTTATCCCCTTCCACAGTACGTAAGAGTTCTGATTGGGCAGGGCCAGCTCGATTGGCAGATCCCCTAGTGTTGACTAACCAGGTGGCTTTTGCTAAATGTGTATCCCAGTGTTTGAATGTCCCACCCCCCATTGCTTTCAGTGTAGTCTTTAACAGTCCATTGTATCGTTCAATTTTCCCAGAGGCTGGTGCATGATAGGGGATGTGATACACCCACTCAATGCCGTGCTCTTTGGCCCAGGAGTCTATGAGGTTGTTTCGGAAATGAGTCCCGTTGTCTGACTCAATTCTTTCTGGGGTGCCATGTCGCCATAAGACTTGTTTTTCAAGGGCCAGGATAGTGTTCTGGGAGGTGGCATGGGGCACGGGGTATGTTTCCAGCCATCCGGTGGTTGCTTCCACCATTGTAAGTACATGGCGTTTGCCTTGGGGGGTTTGTGGAAGTTTGATATAATCAATCTGCCAGGCCTCCCCATATTTATACTTCAGCCATCGTCCTCCATACCACAGAGGTTTTACCTGCTTGGCTTGCTTGATTGCAGCACATGTTTCACATTCATGGATGACCTGTGCAATAGTGTCCATGGTCAAGTCCACCCCTCGATCACGAGCCCATCTGTATGTTGCATCTCTTCCTTGATGGCCTGAGGTGTCATGGGCCCACCGAGCTATAAATAGTTCACCCTTATGTTGCCAGTCCAGATCTACTTGAGCCACTTCAATCTTAGCAGCCTGATCCACCTGTTGGTTGTTCTGATGTTCTTCAGTGGCCCGACTCTTGGGAACATGAGCATCCACATGACGTACCTTCACAACCAGGTTCTCCACCCGGGCAGCAATATCTTGCCACAATGCAGCAGCCCAGATGGGTTTGCCTCTGCGCTGCCAGTTGTTCTGCTTCCATTGCTGTAACCACCCCCACAGGGCATTTGCCACCATCCATGAGTCAGTATAAAGATAGAGCACTGGCCATTTTTCTCGTTCAGCAATGTCTAAAGCCAGCTGGATGGCCTTTACTTCTGCAAACTGACTCGATTCACCTTCTCCTTCAGCCGTTTCTGCGACTTGCTGTATAGGACTCCATACAGCAGCCTTCCATCTCCGATGCTTTCCCACCAGATGACAGGACCCGTCAGTGAAAAGGGCATATTGCTTCTCATTTTCTGGTAGTTTATTATACCGTGGGGCCTCTTCAACACGTGTCACCTCCTCCTCTGGCGATATTCCAAAATCTTTGCCTTCTGGCCAGTCCATGATCACTTCCAAGATTCCTGGGCGACTGGGGTTTCCTATTCGAGCCCGTTGGGTGATCAGTGCGACCCACTTACTCCATGTAGCATCAGTTTCATGATGTGTAGAGGGGACCCTCCCTTTGAACATCCAGCCCAGCACCGGCAGTCGAGGTGCCAGGAGGAGCTGTGCTTCAGTACCCATCACTTCTGAAGCAGCTCGAACCCCTTCACATGCTGCCAAAATCTCTTTTTCAGTTGGAGTGTAGCGTGCTTCGTACCCTCTGTATCCCCAACTCCAAAACCCTAGAGGTCGACCTCGGGTCTCCCCTGGTGCTTTCTGCCAGAGGCTCCAGGTGGGGCCATTCTCCCCGGCTGTAGTGTAGAGCATGTTTTTTACATCTTGTCCTGCTCGGACTGGCCCAAGGGCTACTGCATGAACTATCTCCTGCTTTATCTGTTCAAAGGCTTGTTGTTGCTCAGGGCCCCATTTGAAATCATTCTTCTTCCAGGTCACTTGATAGAGAGGGCTTACAATCAGACTATAATTTGGAGTATGCATCCTCCAAAAACCCACAACGCCTAAAAAAGCTTGCATTTCCTTTTTGCTAGTCGGTGGAGACATGGCTGTTATTTTGTTGATCACATCCATTGGGATCTGACGACACCCATCTTGCCATTTTATTCCCAAAAACTGAATCTCCTGTGCAGGTCCCTTCACTTTACTCTGTTTTATGGCAAAACCGGCCTTCAGAAGGATTTGGACTATTTTCTTCCCTTTCTCAAAAACATCTTCTGCTGTGTTGCCCCACACAATGGTGTCATCAATGTACTGAAGGTGTTGCGGAGCTCCACCCTGTTCCAGTGCAGTATGGATCAGTCCATGGCAAATGGTAGGGCTATGTTTCCACCCCTGGGGCAGTCGATTCCAGGTGTACTGGACACCCCTCCAAGTGAAAGCAAACTGTGGCCTGCACTCCGCTGCCAAAGGGATTGAGAAGAATGCATTAGCGATATCAATTGTGGCATACCGCTTGGCTGCCTTTGACCCCAGTTCGTATTGAAGTTCTAGCATGTCCAGCACAGCAGCACTCAGTGGCGGAGTGACTTCGTTCAGGCCACAATAGTCTACTGTTAGTCTCCACTCTCCATTAGACTTCCGCACTGGCCATATGGGACTGTTAAAGGGTGAACGGGTCTTACTGATCACTCCTTGGCTCTCCAGTCGACGAATGAGCTCATGGATGGGAATCAGGGAGTCTCGGTTGGTGCGATATTGCCGCCGGTGCACTGCTGTGGTGGCAATTGGCACCTGTTGTTCTTCGACCTTCAGCAACCCCACAATAGAAGGGTCCTTTGAAAGACCGGGCAAGGTAGACAGCTGTTTAATTCCCTCTGTCTCCAAGGCAGCTATACCAAAAGCCCACCTGTACCCTTTTGGGTCCTTGAAATACCCTCTCCTGAAGTAGTCTATGCCAAGGATGCATGGAGCCTTGGGCCAGTCACAATGGGGTGCTTTTGCCACTCGTTCCCGGTTAGGCTCACTTCTGCCTCCAATACAGTTAGCTCTTGGGATCCCCCTCTCACTCCAGCAATACAGATGGGTTCTGCCCCTACATAGTTTGATGGCATTAGGGTGCACTGTGCACCGGTATCCACTAGAGCCTTATACTCCTGTGGGTTGAATGTGCCAGGCCATCAGATCCACACAGTCCAGTAAACCTGGTTGACCCTTTCCTCCACCTGGCTGGAGGCAGGGCCCCTCTAATTCCAATTGCAGAATTTGCAACCCACTTCTTGTGAATGGGAATCAGAAGTCTCTCTATTAAGATCACAAATAAAATCAGCGCTTCTACTCCTCTGTGTGGGGAACTGCTTACTGGAAACTGGAGCAGCAACTTTCCTGGAGGTCCCCCCTTGAGTGATTGTTTTTCCTTGCAACTCACATATCCGTGCCTCTAGGGTCGAGGTAGATTTTCCATCCCACTTCCTCATGTCCTCTCCATGGTCACGCAGGTAAAATCATAGGGCGGCCCGTGGTGTGTATCCTCTCTCTTGAGCAGAGGGACGCTTACTCCTAATGGCTGAGATACTGGTCCGTACAGGTAGGGAGTAGGACATATCCTCTTCAAGTTGCTGAACCTTCCGGGACAGTTTCTCCACAGCCATGACAAGGGAGGAAGAGGCATGTACTTCATAATCCCGGAGTTTATCAATCACATCCCCCACCGCTGGTACCTCTTCATCTTTCCAGGACATTACTGCCAGGGAGTTTACATGGGATGATGACGCGCTCCGTACAAACTTCCGCCACATGGGTCATGTGCACTGAGCTTCATCTGGATCTTTGGATGACTGTTCACTATCCAGGTCACCATAAATCACCTCAAGCACAGCTAATTCCCTCAGGTACTGGATACCTTTCTCTATGGTGGTCCATTTTCCTAGGCGATATATAACATCTTCCTTGAAGGGATACCTTTCTTTCACAGCAGACAGGAGTCACCTCCAGAGGCTGAAGCCTTGTGTCCCTTTTCCAATTGCTTTGTCAATGTCCCCGTCCCTAGAAAGGGATCCCCGTTGTTTGGCTTCCTTACCCTCTAATTCCAGGCTACTGGCCCCGTTATCCCAGCATCGGAGCAGCCAGGTGACAACATGCTCACCTACATGACGGCCGAAATCTTTTCGTATATCTCGCAACCCACTTAAGGATAGGGATCGGGTAGTTTCCGTCTCTTGTACGAGTTCTTCTTCTTCCTCCTCTCCTCGTGATGGCACTACTTTTCCATCATCTCTTTCTAAACGAGTTGACTTTCTCTTCCAAGCTATCCCAGCTAAAACCATGACAATGGTCTGGATAATCTTTTTAGCTACATACCTACAGAATTTGCAAATGTCTGTAATTAATTTTGCCAGCCAAGGAATAATATAACAAGCCAGAATCAAAGTCTCAGTCCCTACCACAGCATAGAACACCCAAGTGAGGGCAAACATTTTAAAAATAGCAAATCATCTAAGCATCGTAGCTGGCCTGGAACATTTTGACAACACTTCTTTGTGTAAAAATGACAGTTTCTCAAAACTGAAGTTTTGGGGGTAGATAAATACCCAGTTTTGACAAGGTGGCATTCTGAGACCAGCATGGAATTGTTGGGCAAAACAGAGAGCCTTTGTCCCACTCTCCCCATGGAGAACAGCTCATGACCTAGGCTGGGGTTCTTCTGTGCAATATTATCAATCTTCAAGCTTTGCCCTAATTAAAATTAAGGGATTTTCATCTGAATTTTTCATGCTGACGGTGGTCATTGCAATTATGCTAGAGAGGCCTCTGCCTCTCTTCCACTTTTCTTGTGGCACTTTATACTTCTAATTAGCAGTTCACTGAATCAGCAAGTCAATTTCTGTTCTTACAAATATTTCATTATCAGATGTCCCAGTCTCCCAGTTGATAAAATTCAACTCTTTCATTGCAACTCTTCTTTCCTTACATACTCTGCAAATAGGCTGCCTGTATTTAAATGGGGCTGTGGTCCTGAAAAACAGTGAAGTCAGTAGAAGGCCACCTGAGACTGGATCAAAATAGCATTAAGAATAAGATAAAAATTCCTATGCTGGCTTAGACGTGCTAAACCAAATCAAAATTGGTAAAAAGAAATGCTAGGCACAACTTAGATCTGTCGGTTGTTTTGAAGGGCTCAGTTTTGTCAATCCACTTGATTTTGGTGTAGTATTTTAACAACAAAGAAATGCCTATGTGGTTTTAACCCCAGCCTTTCACTGCCAGCTCCCTCCTGCTTTTGGCCTAAAAAAAAAATCACAGTCCCTTGTTGTCTCCATTCTTGGTAATGAGGGGATTTGGACCCTTATCCTCACATATCTGAATAACAGGTAGATGTGGAATTTTTCCTCCGTAAGTTTCTTCAAGCCTGGATAAGCTTCATACTCACCCTTTGAGGCTTTAACTAGTAGGCTAGAATTATATCCCCCTTCCTGTTCTGCACAGTAGTTGACTTATCAAAATGAAGCCTTGCCAACCACCACAACAGCCTTAACCTACACCCAGTGTGCTCTAGAAAACCTTAAGCTCTGTGGAGCCAAAGTTAAACTCAAACTGAACCCAAAGCAAGGCCCAACACAGTGTCTGTTCTTGCACAGCTTCAGGGAAGTGTTAGTCATTTTGTCATCTGGGCTAGAATGATCCCAAAAGGGCCTCGGAAGGCATCCTGGGCCTGCCTGGATTCTGCTGTGAAATGCCAGCACAGGATCTCAACAAGAGCCGTTCAAGCATCCCAGCATCTAAAACGGCCACCTGGGGAAAATGTTTTTTTTTCCCTGTGCTTACCTGTTTGGGGACAGGGCTTCAGGGTGATTGTTACTACTTCTCCCCTTACCCCCTTCTATTACCTGAAGGAAAGGAATCACTACCATCACTACCAGCATAAGGACTACTGCTGATGGCAGCTGCAGTCAGGATGGCAGTTTGATACAGTTTGACAATAAGGCTAAGCTGACCAAATAGCTGGCTGCTGCCAAAACAGCTGATCTGCTCTCCCCATCCTGTCCCCAGATACACATTCCTGGCATTCCTCTGATCCTGAGGAGAGCTGGTTCAGGTAGTTAAACTCACAGAAAATTAATCCTACTAAACACAACAAAAAGACAATTTTCTGCTGGTCTAGCTCCTTCAACCAGCTCATTGGCTCAACAGTCATTAGTTGAATGCTAGTGCTACCACAGCCAGGGGCAGGACCTCTCCTTTCAGTAATTAGTAATTTTATCTGCTTAGTTGTACTGTCAGACTGTATCCTTACTTCATCTACCAGCTCCCTCTAACCAGACATGCAGGAGCAAAGGGAGGCCTCTCGCACCATCCTGACATATGTGGATCATCACTACCTCCATTTGTATGAAGGCAGCATGTAGGACTGCACAGCATGACCCTAGTCACCAGAAGCAACCATTCCTGCTGTCATCAGGCTTTGCCTCCACCACCAGTGTCCTGAAGAGAGGACTTTGTGGGTAGATTGTAGAGACTCATCTCTTCACCCAGCTTTTGCTTGCTTTATGCACCCTGCTTCTCTGCCTTTAGCACACAGCAGTCCTATATCCCTTCTTGGTCACACTGAAAAAATGGAAAACCACCTATTTGGAGGATTCTGCAGTTCCTCACTCTCTCCCTTCTATGCCTTTGCCCTCCCCCAAACTCTGAGTCTGTGGTCATTGCTGTCTCCATGCACTAGTGCCCGATTGGTATCTTCTCTCATTCTCCATGCACACATCCATCCATCCCCACCACTGCTGTTCTTCAGCATGTTTTAGTATATTCAGAGAAGGAATTTTATCTGTCCCTCTTTGTTTTCCATTTCTCCTTCACTTAAACTCCTCTAGACTACTTTATCTTAGCCCATGATTTGTGGCCCCTTATCTCCTCCCTCTAACAGCTGCTTCTTCCAGCCACTTGGAATGGCAAACTCAAAGCCAGGCCTGCAAGCAAGAGAGATGACAGGATTGAGGCCAAAGCAGGAGGCCCATTAAATATAATCTTAGGTAAGACAGTAATTTTCTCCAACTGAAATGTGTCAAAATCCTCCTGTGCATCATTAGGTAAGACTAACACAAACCCAGGTGAGTGTCAGGAACTGGCATATTCAACATATTTATCAGACACACAGCTCCAAGCTAGAAAGTGTCTGCTATGGTAGACAGACTACTTCACACCGCTGTGAGACTCCTCTGCTACTGACAGAAGTCTTTTCTCTGTATGACTATACACTGTAGGCATTCTTGAGATTCATCACTTTTAATGACTCTAACTCATAAATGGCAAAGAGGAGGCTTCAGACAACCATAATCATTCTCCTCCATCTCCTTCTGACAAAAAATTTGCTGTTAAGAATGGCATTTAATATTGCTTTGAGTCTAATACACAGAGGACAGCTAAGCAAATAGAAGGAAGCAGAGCTAGCATTAACCTTCCTCCCCAGAATTAGTTGCAAGCACAAGAACAAAATGAAACGTAGCATATCCCTGACAGAGATCTATAGTTCCCTACGTTGTTCAACCTTCAGCCCCATGTCAGAACAACTTGTTCACTAAACACGTTGCCTGATACAGTTAAACCTATTTCAGCAGATAGCCACAGTGAGTCAGAACGTCTTGGAAAAGACTGACTGCAGGCACAGGGATCTGGGATGCCTGTGGAAAGGAAGTCCAAGCAGATGATTCCATTGGCCCCCTGAGGCCTGACATTTAAGAACATATGAAAGATTTCTAAGGACTACTGTGGAGTTTCAGGGCCATTAAAGCAGCTGCTACTGCCCTCTTGAGAAGCTGACATCCCAGAAAATATGCTGGGAAAGACAGGAGTAGAACATTATAGTTCCCCAAGCCCATTAAACCAGTACTGCTGCTGAAAAGAGCAGCCTCGCTCTCTTCCACAGCTGCTCTTGCTCACATCTGCACCAGCCTCCTGTGTACCAGGACTAACATTTGTGAGGTGATGTGGATGCGATCCAGATTAAGACTAACCTGGCAAAACAAGACAGCTCATTTCAACCCATTGCGTTGCTGCTCAGGTTCACTCCGTGGCCTCGTGAAAGCTGGTGCCAGCAGAAGCAAGGAGTAGGGAATATGCACCAGGGACAGGTGGGATTGCTCCTGGCAGCAAGGTGCTGGCTCCAGGGTCTGTGAGACACTGGCACGAGGGGCTCTGCCATGCTCTCCTCGTAATACCACTGTGGAATCCCTGTGCTGGCACCTGTGCAGGCTCACACAGATGCCGTCTCCTGCTTAGGGCAGCCAGAATGGCCAGATCAACCTCAGCCAGAAGAAACTATCGCTGCTTTCATGCTGCTCTCTCTGCTGCCAAGCAGCAGAGCGAAAGCATAGCCACCTCCCCCCTCACCGGTCGGGCCTTCCAGAGGAGAGGACTGAAAATGACGGGCAGGGATGGATTTACCACCTCTCCCCCTCCCGAACCGAACCTTAGCCCCCGCCCGGGAGCCGCGCCCCCTTTCCACACCTCCCTCCTCACAGCACCGCCTCCCTCCGCAGCACAGCCTCTGAGGCGCGCGCACCACCCCGCCCCCCGAGGCTCGGCGGCCGTGAGGCGAGGAGCGCGCGTGCGCGGGGCAGCCTGCCGCCACCGCCACGCGGGGCTCCGCCCCCGCCGCCAGCTGCCGCCGCGCGACTCCGCCCCCTCCGGGCCGCGCATGCGCAGCCTGCGGGACGGAAGGGGCCGGGCTGGGCTCGCCGCGCCGCCGGAAGCGGCGCCGAGGATCTATGGCGGCGGTGGTGCGGGCCGTGGTGAGTGGCGGCGGCGTCCGCGGCCGGGGTCACCGTCTCCGCCCCGGGGCGGCGCGGCGCGGCGCAACGCCACGGCACGGCACGGCACGGCACGCCGAGGGAGCGAGCAGCGTGCAGCGTGCAGCGTGTGCGGCCGGGTGCGTCCCCACGGAGCTGTCCCAGCGCCACCCCTGTGGTGCCTGGGCTGTCCTGCCGGTTCCTGCGGACCGCCCTGTGCGCGGCTTGTCCTCGGCGTGGCCTCTCCCCAGACACCGTGCATAAGGAAAAGGCTGTTCGGCGGTGTCTCTGAAGCCGTGGGGGTGTCTGCCGTGGGTTGCGGCACCCGACCGCTGTTCCCGCCTCCCCCGGCCCCCTCCCCCGGCAGTGAGCTCTGGGGAAGGAGGGGCTCGAGCTTTTCTTTCAGAGTTTGTGTTTACATAAGAACGATGCAAGGCTTTGGTACTCCTGATCGGGGCTTGAGAAATTTTTTTTTCAGTCTGGTGCTTCTCTTGTTGCTTTGGGCACACTGTGTGTGCCCTGTGGAGTGGAGATTGCCGTTCTTAGAGATTTCCTTCTCACTTTAGAAGTGTTTGATAGCAAAGATAATATAAAGATTCCAATTTCTGTGTTAAGCGGAAGAGATTGGGTTCCTATGGATGAGTGAGAGTGGATTACTAACCATGCACCTTCTTTCTTCTTTCTCATGCATTTGTGTATTTTTTTTTTTCTTTCTGTTAGCCTTTACAGTCTTTACAGCGGAATACCACTTCTTAGCATATAGTCTAGAAAAGGGGAGTTTGTGCCTGGGTCTGATATTCTGTCACAACACAAGTACAGGGATGGCCAGCACTGCTAGATGGAGACAGGTTCACCAGGAAGGTGAAAGGCCTTTAGTCAGAGGGCAATACCCACTTACAAAATTAATCCACTAAGTTCTTGGAGCTGATATCTCAGGGTGTGGTTTTTACAAGCATGGTGAGCCCTGTCCTTTGAGCTCTCAAGCTGAAAGCAACTGAGAGCAAACCTGTCTGAGAGCAACTGAAGTGCAGTGATCTTGAGTTCCTGCCTCCTCATCTCCTTCCTACTCTTTCTCATTGCTCATGTCTTTGCACTGTTGCCTGCTGTTGCCTCCTCCAGCATTTTTCTTGGCCGCTATGCCCCAAGTGCTGGAGCAGCAGAACCATGGCAACATAGAAATAGTTTCCTGCAGTTTTAATGTGTTAAAGAGGCAATCACTAGCGAAAAGGGAGGGGGAAGCCAGGCAGCAGGGGAGTGGGAAAATGCTAAAGTGATGAGTCACCAGATGGGTTCAGCTCTCTGTGGAGCTGTACTCCCAGGCTGCAGTTTGCAATGAAAACCTGCTTGCAGAAGGTGAAGGACTTGTCTCCTAGGCTTACTTGTCCCTGAGCAACTCCTCCTCTCCCAGCTGCTTCTGGCATTCAAATGACAAAATAAGCTGATTCAACTTTTCAGCCTGACCAGAAAAATATCTCTTTGGAGGGGAGGAGATGTAGTTGTTTACCATTTTTGTGATCTGAATTGCCTTGCTTTGTAATCAGGGAAGCACCTGAGCTGTACTAAGTGGTGGGAGTACACAGTTGGGAGGCAGGGGACTTCTGACAGCAGCAACGTGCTTCAGCTCAAGCTTTGCTGATCCTTGTCATTTCCCAGCACCTGCTTTTGCACTGGAATTTAGTAGTTGCCTAATTGTATGAAAATAAGTCTTCAGACTTTCAGTGTCTCTTTTTTGTACTGGAAATAAATAAGGAATTTTTTTTTTCTTCTGTCTTCGAGCCTTCTCAGCACCCTACAGCATTTGATATAGTCCTGATTATTGTCCAAACATTTCTGTTCTACTAGTTAATACTGCCATTATGATAAAGCTGTTTTTTACTTAAGAAGAGATCTTGATGAATAGTTTTTTGTTACCTAAAGCTTTCCTAATGGTTGCCAGGAGGATTTAGAAGACCATAGCGATATTCTTTCATCTGTATCTTGACAAGGCAGCTAGCCTCAGGAGGTGCTTGAACTGCCCGCAGACTACTCCTAAGTAATCCTGTTCAGTTTATGCTTGGTACATTTTCTTTCAGTGGAATGGAGAAGTAAAAGTAGCACTTGTAATTTGAAAGTAAGGTTATGTTCTGTAAACAGTGATGCTGGCTTAGGGAAGATTCCTTAGCTCATTGTGTTCCCTTTCTGTTGCTCTGCCACTTTCTGCTGTTGTCTTTTTCTTTATTACTTGATTGTTTATCACATCTCATCTTTTAAGTGTGCGTATGCTTATTTTATGTTTTCATATGTCTCTGTCCAGTTTTGTTGCAGTAGTGCTTTTCAACAGCTATAAACCCCAGTATATTCAAGCCCTAAGGCATATTGCAACCTAGGCATGTTGTCCTTCTTATTACAAAGAAAAAGCCTCAAAAAAATTCTGTCAGATGCCTTGGAATCTTGTAGTAATTATTTATAAAAAAATGGTAAATTTTCTTTCTTGCTTAAGTGTCTGTTAAACTGTTTATGTCAGAGCAGTGCATTATCTCAAGAAGTACTTTGTGGTACTCAGCTGAAATGTCTGTTTGGATAGAAATGTATGATTTTCTTAATTTTACTTGCTGGGTAGTGATGTTATGGAGAAAGAGCAGAAACTAAGTAGTCTCGCTACAGTAGAAGTGGGAAGATGTAGTGGTAGTGAACACCAATCACATAGGTTATGGTAGTGCATCTCACCCCTCGCAGTTTTTAAAAACCCAAATCAGTTCCCTTAATGGATTAAAAGTGTAGCTCTGTGAGGAGTTGATGAGGGACAGGCTGAGGAGGCAGTACACTGCACCTGAGGGACAGCAGTGACAGTACAGGTACAGGGAACAGGAACTCAAGTTGGTTTTGTGGCTGTTCCTTCTAATCTTTGGGCAGATCTGCTAGTCTTATAGTTGTCCTTTCACTGGGCGCCACTAAGAAGAGTTTGACTGCACTTGCCATCAGGTATTTATACAAATGGATAAGATTTCCCTGGAGTCATCTTTTCTTAAAGCTAAACCTCTCCTTATATGTTGGATGCTTCAATCTCTTAATCATCTTTGTGGCCAATTGAAAATGAAGCTTTTTTTTTTTTTTTTTTTGGAAAAAAGCATATCCATTCTAATAATATACATTATTTCCAGTATTAATGCAGAACATGTTTGAAGGAGGCAAATATTGTACTAACTTGAATATTGCAGAAAATGAAAGGTGTAAAGAAAGTGCAGGCAAAGAAAACCCTGACTCTTTTCCATGTTACTTGACATTTTCATTACAGAAAATAATTATCTTCCCTGAAATTTATTGGGACAGTACACGCTTTTGAAATATTAAAATTCTTAGCTGTGCTTGAGTAAAGTAAGACAAAGATGCATAAAAAGCTGATAGTTGGATGAGGGCTTTTTAGGGATCACTCAGTCAATTGGGAGAATGCTTCCTAAGCATTGGGGTTTATTGTACAGATATAGAGAGAGGGGCGTAGTTTTATTACTTAAACAGCCCACCATCTCCTGTGTCTGATATGTTTCTGCCATCAAACTTGCATTGTATGCTTGTACTGGAAGGCAAGATTTTTTTAAAATGGGAATTTATACTTCTGTCAAGTGCAAGTTGGGAGTTTAATCTGAGGATTGTTGTATAAATAAATAAAACTTGTGGAAGCAGGAGGACAGTTAAACTGTTTCTGAGTATTACGGTCCTTTTCTTCATTGCTACTCTCTCTGTTCCAGAGCTGCCAGACTGGAGTAACTCAATGGGTAGCAGCATGCAGTGGATTATTACAGACAACCACAGTTCAAGGCCAGTGTAGATGGATGCTCTATGGTATTTTCCAGGTAGGATATCAGAGTATGTTAAAGTGTGTAAAAAATGGGATAAGTTTAAATTAGTAAGAAAAAGTTATGGCTTTTAAATAAAGAGGCTTCCAGAAGTGATGTCTTCACCGTCTGTGTATTGCTGAAATATCAGGGCAACTTAAAAACTTTCTGCTGTTAACAGGGTGAGCTCCCACTCTATTACACAGTTGTCTTCATTCCAGCTATGTAGTTTTTTAATGGATCCAAATGATCTGTCCTGAGTAGATTAAATGCAGAAGTCCGAATGTAGGTGTCATTATTCCAAAGCCGCTATTACAAGCTAGTCACAATTACATGTAAGTTCCAGCACTTTATTTTATAGAACACTTCTGTACAGTAGCCTTGGACGTTTTAGTACTGATGGTATGTTTACCAAGCACACCACAACATTAAGTAGTATTGTTTCAGTGGGAAGCACTGCTTTGCAGTTTTGCTTCCAGTTCTGTAATAGCATGCTTAGTGTCAGATTTACTATGTATAGTAAATTAACTAGAGCATCATGTAATAGCAGTTAATAATGAAGAGGTGAAAAATGTGTAGAAAATGGGAATAGATGCAGACTACTTGAACAGAATTAGAGTGTATCTCTGTGTTTCCTTCTTGCATACAATGAAACGAGAGGAGATTAAGCATCGTTTTTGTCCTTCTGTATATTACAGCGTGTATTATAGAGCCGTGACGTACAGAATTAGAAACTCACCTGTAAGCTCTTTGGCCTGGATGTCTTTTCTCAGATAAGACTTTCCAGTCCTGGGAAAATTGCCTGTGCTTTTGTGACACAACCATACTACTAAAGCACCAGTCCATATCAAATAGCATACAATGCTGGGAGTAGAGAGGGAAATGAGCAGTTGTGAAGTTGATTGATAAAGTTGGGCTTACTCTGAGCCACCAGTAGGTGCAGTAGACTTCTGGGGATGACTACTCTGAACAAACCAGCATATTTACTTTGCCACAAGTTACTGCTAATCTAGGTGTGCTGGGAGGCTATGATAGATGTACTATTCAGTGTGCAGCTTCTTACCTGGAGATCCCGCTCACTCCTACTTGATAGTTTTCTTTATTGCGCAGTAGCTCTGTAATACAAATCATGTGCTGTGAAGTTATAGCGGTTGTAGTGATAGCTTTTACCCTGTAATTTGTTTTGCTCAAGTCCTGGCCACAAAGACAACTGAATGGACTACAAAGTTGTAGATAAAAATAGCATAAACTCTGTTTCTCTGCAAGGCCAGGAAAAAGAATTATTCTTTATTAAGTGACAAAACCCAGAATTAGAAGTAGTGTGTGAGAAAATCAAAGCAGCCTGTGGTTTTTTGAGTGGAGTGTTCTGCCAGTCCATTCCAGAATTTACACTAGAAAATGTGTGGTGCAGAGCATTAAGCGTGGACAACCATTTTGTTTGTAACAGTTATTATCATAAGTTTGTACTTTTTGTGATACAAAGTTTTTCAGGATTAGACTGAACTGTAATTGACTTGGAAGCAAATTAAAGGTAATTGGTGTAAAGTTAAGTGTTTACTTGTCAATGGTCTCTTCATTTTTTTTTCTTTTATTTTCTTTTATCATTTTTACTAGAGACGCAAGGCTGGCCAATTCCGACTGTCTAAAACCTGTGGTGGATTGATTCAAGCCAATGGAGCCATTACACAGCAAAACAGATCATTTCACAATACGAATAAGGTTAGAAGAGTTTGATGTTTTTATTGTCAGAGGGCACATTGTGCTAGGGATTAGACAGATACAGGTAACAAAACACTTTTCAAAACGTGTAGGAGGTGAGGTGATTCAACTTCAGTATAAAATGTTTTAGTATAGCATGAATGATGGGTCCGATAATTTGAGAAGTGCTCTCTGTTCCTTTCCAGAAAATGAAGAGCTAGCATAGGAAAGTGCAGTTACAGTTGTGTCATCTGGGGTGAAGGTTCCAATGATAAGCCTGAGGGCTTCTTTCCAATGAGGAAAGAAACTAAGTTAAGGAGAATAGTTATTGGAGTGAGGGGCAGATGTTCCTTTGTTACTTTTAAAAAGGGAAACACAGAAGTTGCCCATACATATTAGAAGTGACAAGATGTTTCCTCATTCTTTAGCTTGGGAATAATGTGTAACAACCGTTTTGCTATCTGCTAAACACGGAAAATTGTCATTCAGTCTACTAATAATGACTAAGTATTGTGTAATAATTCATTTACTCTTGATCTGTACTATTTTGTTAATTTGTGGCCTCTGCATCTCTTATATTTATTCTTGTCTTGGAACAGAAGTTTTCTGGAGCGTGAATCATCTCCATAAGATTAGTTTAGCACTTAATCCAAGGGAGTCAGTATCTCTCAACTAATAAATATCCTGATCCTGCTCTTGTTAAGACAATGTGAAGAAAATTTTGCCATGCAAAATGGAATGTGTGCATGAGAAACGAGAGGACAGAAGGAGAAAGAAAGTTAGGGTTTCATGGGTAAAACTTGCATAAAAGCACAAGCCCAGTTTGCTGTCTGCCTAATTGTGTATTTTGCTGGTGTGGAGTTAGAGGTAAATACTAAGAAGTATTTTCAATTATATTATTTTGACATGGATGGACAAAATGAAGGTGATGTGTGGAAGGAAAGAACCACTGTTTGCATCTCGTTCTGAACTAGAGGTTTTCCTTTTTTTAGTCATTTTTTCAGTGTTTTTCAGGTGGTGAGGTAAACCAAACATTTTGCAGACAAAAATTGCAGCATACAAAATGGCTTGCACAATTTACAATGGCCAGAACTAAGACTAGAATCCAGGCTCTCAAACATGGGTCATACCACTAGTCCCTACGCATGCCTGCGCCACCCCTCTTGTAACTGCACAAGCATCGTTTGCAGGGCAGATCTGGGAGAGCAGTGGATGACAAGATGGTACATGTAGCAAGCCAGGGGTGGCATGAAGATCTTCAAGGCAGGGGTCAGAGATTTGCTTTTGATGTATTGGAAAGGGCTAGGGGAGATGTACAGAGGTTGAAAGATGAATTGGGAAACTTCCTGGTTAAAATAGCGTTGGTGTAAGAAGTCAGGCAGGATTTATGACCAGAGAGGAAGCAGTTTACAACAGTGTAGGTAAGGTAGGTTTTTGGACTGCAACCTCATTATTTTGAATAGAGAAATACTTATCTTTGAAGTGTTAACTTGACTGTGCACTCCGCTTGAGAAAGTGGTTTAGAATTAACGATGAGCTCCAATTGTTTAATTTTTATATTTGGTGTCAAAATTAAGAGGATTGTTCGCTTTAAGCACTGGATTTCAGATATTGAGCAGGAAAGTCAGCCTGAGGTGGGCTTATGTCCCTTTCAGACTTTATGAGCTTCTTTTGAGTGAGTTATAGAGAAAACTTCAAAAATATGTTTTATGTTTTCTAGATCTGATTTTATATCTGTTTATAGGGCTGTTTAGTTGCATTTGGCTGCAGTCCTAGCACTGGCAGGATGAACTGCATACCTCTATCCATAGGTTGAACCAAACACTCACTGCTTAAATCCCCTCTCCATCTCCTGAGCTAGCCCAGGCAGGCTTGCAGAATAACGAAGCAAGAATCATGGTATTTCTTAGAAAAAGACTGTTTTCCAGTAAGTCATTTTTTTGGTGATGAGCTAACAACAGTTAAATCAAGATAATTTTGATTTTTAACTTAATTTCCTCTGCGTAATGAAAAATCCATACTGAGGGAGACTTCATAATGCAGTTGTAAATAAGGGGCATGTGGTAAAATTAATCTGCCTAGATTCACTAGGGGTTTAGTCTGATTTTTAGTTCTTGTGGAGGCGGTGAAAGTTGATTTAATGAGTTTGGTATGGCAGTGGTTATTGGGACACAAGTTATCTCAAATGCTAAAGCTTGTGTGTGGCTATACATAGGGATTGATTATGTCTCACAGCTACAATTTTTTTCACCTTTACAGTTATTTTTTTAAATAACTGTAATTTCAATTGAAGTAGCATAGCATAGCAACTTGTGCAGGATATACATCTGTATTTTAATTTGTATTTATTTATCATTCATGCCATTTCAAAAATTACTAGTGCTAGGAAAGCTATAGAGAATACAGCCAGAATGATCAGAAATGTGAGAAGCCTTCAGTATGAGAATAGGCCGTTTTAGGACCCTTCAAAACTAAGGAGAGATAACTGATGGGCATATGTATGATACTGGCCTATAAAAGTCATAGAAGATACTGAAAAAGGGAATAGGAAATAGTTGTTTGCAGTTTCTTATAGGAAAATTGGGAGCATCCAGTGAAATGGCAGGGTTGAATTTAAAACAGGTGCAAAGGCATTTTTATTACATAACTAAACTGTGGAACTCATGTACCACAACTCTGTGTGTTACGGAGGTTAAATAGTTTCAAACACTGGGGTGCTGAAGGTGCATCCAGTTGTAGCTGCCAAAAATGAATGTGTGGATACATTTTCTAGCGCAGGAATGACTGTCAAAAGCTGGGCAAGTGCACCCCAGGAAGCTGCAGCACATGTGCTGTATTTCTCTGCTTTTGTGTCTCATCCAAATATCTGCTACTGGTCTTTGTTGGAGATGGTGTCCTGGTCTAAGTGTTTGTTCTGGCCGTGTATGGCAATCCTTATGTTGCTAAATTGCTTCACTTCTAAGAAAATTCTTTTCTTAGTATGTTCATGGCATAGGAAGTAGTGTTTAGGGTAAAATTCCAGCAATTTAACATTTCTTTGGTCAGGGAACTTTCTCAGATTGTAATGGCTCTCAGCGGTATTCCTGAAGTATATGTAGGAGATTCACATGCATTAGAGTTTGGTCAGATGGGTTAAAAGTAGACTAATTTGTTGATAACAAAATGGTTATACTGCATACTTAATTCATTAGAAATTATTTGCTGGAGTACAAGTGGTAATTACTGATGGCATATTGCATACAGGCAGAATGCCACAAAGATTTCTTGATCAGTCCAATGGTGTTTAAGGTGTGTAGTTAATCTGGAAGAGAACATTTATCCTCATGTTTGCAGACACTGCAAATCATTGAGGACTAAATACTTCCCTGATCTAGATTTTCTGCAAGTACCATTTAGATTAACTGTAAGGAGAATAACAATCTGGGGGAGCTTTTCAGTAAGAGCTATGGGTTCATGTAGCTTCAATAGTTTTAAGGTGGAGCTGATTGGTTTATATAATATATAATTACTCTATAATATGATATGCCTGTGAGAGTAAGAGAGGGAATGTGAAAGGTTAGCTTTATTTACTCTGTTTCTGTGATTTGTTTCCTCATTTCATCTGCAAAAGATTTAAGCCCAAGCAATGACACTCATCTGGAAAGGGAGCCGTGGTTTGGAAAGCAGGTTTCTGTACAGACTATTTGAGTCTGAGCTTCCAATAGGATGCTTTTATCAAAACGGTCATGCAGTATTTGCATTCATAAACAGAAGAATGTCACATAGGAAAATCAGTGTAATACTTTGCAGAGAAGACCTAAATATGAATTTGTTTTGTTGAACAAAGTAAACAAACCCCCTAAAATTCTCTATTAAACTTCTAGCTTTTCTAACTAAGATGATTTGTCAGATTTAATTGCTAAGACTGAAATATGAGATATTTCAATTTTACAGCATCTTTCTGCAAAAGATTCCTTGCAGCGATCTGAAGAGAAAGTGGGTGCTTTCACAAGGATAATAGAAGCAATGGGTTTCACAGGACCACTGAAGTACAGCAGATGGGTAAAGCATTCATTTAATAATTCTTTTAGGTTTTGATACTTAGAGTTCTAAAAAGCAAACAAAAACCACTCCATTAAGCAGTACTTAATGGAAAAGTTCTAATTATTACCCATGTAAATTCCTGGTTTGTGATGTGAGTAATAATAATTCATAGCTTGAACCTCCCTTGATTTATGCATTGCCATCATTGACATAAGTAGGAATATTGTATTTGGTTTATAGAGTCTTTAGCCTTCTTGAATTTCTTCAGATATCTTACTTTTTACTTCATTTGAGCACCAAAGAACACAATAACAGCCTTACTATCCAAGTCAAACACCCACATAGACCATCATCTTGTCTCTAATAATGACCAGTTGCAGTTATCTATTATGATACTTGTCTCATGTGCTCCTCCAGCCTACAGCAGTTGTCTGTTTCAGGACTTCCTGGATTAAATTAGGCATTTTTCTGTAATATGTATTGATGGATTTTTCTTCTATGAATTTGTCCAGTTGCACTTTGAACTCTCAAGTTTATAGCATCCATAGCATTCAATATCAGGGAGTTCCATAGCTTGAGTACCCACTGGGGGTAGAAGGAGAGTTGTTTTCAGTTGGTGCCTTTTAATTTTGAACTTAAAAAGAATGGTGATTATTCTTTCCTTGGAGTGTATGTTCACATTCTCCCTTCTACTGATGATTTTATAGACTCATATTCCATAATAGCTTGGTCTTCCTCTGGAGTGAGGAGACAGTCTAACTTGTTTCTGTTATTGAGGTTCTTTCATGTTCTGATTTTTGTTGCCCTTCTCTGAACCTCTTTGTGTTCTGTATTTCTGTGACAGGAGGGTCTCCCAAATGGACAGTAGTAAGATACATTATGATTGCTGTTTGAGTTGCTGTTCAGTAGTAACTGACTTACGGCAGAGTCATAAATAGGTCCTCCTCTTTCACATTTTTTTTAAATAGTCCTTTCATAAAGTAGTTGTTAACATTTACTAAATGAGAGCAGTTCTGTAAGAGACACCTTTGGTTCCTTATGCAGAAGGAAAGAGACAGAGATGAACTTCATAATTCCTTTGCTCTGAAGTAGGAAACAGTATAAAGGAGTAAGAGGAAAAGGCAGCTTCAAGGAAGGGCTGAGCCCAACTATGCAGGAATTAAAACCTATAAGGTGCTTTGAATATCTGCAAGGTGGAGTGGACCTCCTCCAAGACTGATCTGAAACTGTTGCTGATTGCATCTTGTTCCTCAGAAAGAAAATATAAAGAAAAGATAACTGACACATAAGGGAGTTAAGTATTTTGGTTAAAATCAGTTGCTTTTAATCCAGTGATGCTAAATCTCATGAGAGAGTAGTTTCTCTCCCATGTGCTTGTGTACATATTGTTGTAATAAAGATTCTTGTTAGCTGTAAGTGTTGATTCAGAGTTCTGCTTAATTGCTACTCTTTACTGCCTGCTTTTGGCTAGGGAACTTGGGTTTGGAGAGAGTTATTTTGCGGTTAGGGCCCAAGAGACCCGAGTTCATTTTTGGCCTTGTGAGTGCTCTCTATGAGGTCTTAGGGAAGTTTCTTAATATTTCTCTGCTTTTTTTCCATTCTCTTCTTCCTTCCCCCACACCTCTTCTACACCCTAGAACTTCCATGATTAAATTTCACCAGTTTCTGCTGTGTTACCTGCCTTATTTAAGGGGTGGATTGCAGGGACTGTTCTTTACAGTATGTTTTTAATGTGTCATAATGCCTGGTCTGGGGCAGTGGCTTTCAGCAGGGAGATCTCTACTCCCAGGTCAGGCAGTGTTTCCTTTAAAAAGGAAACCTTCAGAACTCCAGTAAGCAGTGTAAATTATTTTACTGCAAGTTTAGATGTGTACTTGATTTTTGACAGTAGCCTGAGATTATTGAATAAGAAAAATAATGGCTCTGATGTTTCCACAGCAGGAGATCGCTTGCAACTTCCTTATTTTTCTTTTGGTTGGAGGAGACACAAGTAATTACTTCGGTAATTTGAAATGCCATTTGACAGGCATAGTGTTCATGGTTGTAGTATAGTAAGCACTGAGATGATCCCTAGGATATGTTGCTTAAAAAAAAAAAAACCAAAAAAAAAAACCAAAAAAAAAAAAAAAAAAAACCACCACCAAAAACCAAACCAAAAAACAAAAACAAACAAACAAAAAAACCCAAAACAAAACAAAACAAAAAAACAAAACAAAACAACAACAACAAAAAAACCCACCCGAAAAAGAAAAAACAAAACAACCCCAAACCAGTGCTGCTTCCTGGCTTAGGTAGGGGAGTGAGCTCTGGAGTTTTCAAATTTTTTTTTAGTTTTCTCCCCTTGATGTTAGTAAACAGGAATGGCTGACAGCTCTTCTCTTTAAGATCTTTGCTATCAGTTATTGTGCTCTTTGAAGCTTCAGCACGTGTATCTTTGTTATAGATGATGCACTGAAGGTTTTTGGTGCAATGGCAGGCCAAGAACAAAATTAGAAGTGCCAGAGCACCTGAGTATACCTTATACAAAACACTTTGAGTGGTATACATCAATTAAAGTTATTGGAGGAATCCAGGAATTGTGAATTGGGATCTTTGGAGTCTCTGTAAGGAAAACCATTTCATTTATTTTTTCTGTAATGACAGTATTATATTAAACTAGGTTTAGAAGGGTATTCAAGAAGCCATTTAATAATTTTTTTGCCTCAAGGCAAGATTGATTATACTTGTGTCATTCCTGGGAGCTGTAATAGTTTAATGTGCTCCTAAAAAGTGATTGTGATTCTCAAAAGAAGTCTTTTCAGAAAATGATAGTGTATGTATTTAACAAAAACAGTAGTGTTCACTAGCTTTCATGATGAATACTTTAAGTATTGTCTTTTCTTTTTCTTTAGAAAATTAAGGTAGCAGCTTTGCGCATGTACACATGCTGTGTGGAGAAAACTGACTATGAGGAATTTTTTAACAGTAAGTAATGGACTTGATGGTATTTGGACTACGACGAATTTTTTAACAGTAAGTGATGGACTTGATGGTATTTGGACTACTGCCCTGGTGAAGGAACTTCTGATGGAAACTCATTAGATATATTTATACCAATAAATATGGCAGCAGAAAGACTCTAGGTCAGACCCTAACAGTGGGTGGTCAACTAGAAGCTGACTGTACAACAGGATTCACTTAAGCTCTGAAGTGACAAGGGTTCAAGGGCAGACTATGGAATCTGGGATTGTTAAATTTTGCCTGCTGCAATGGAGAACAACAAGGGTGGGATAGGTAAAACCTAGAATATCCTGGACTTTGACGGATATTGCCTTTTTTTATGACCAGTGGTGGGATAAACTGAGAATCCAGATATCTCTTCCCTTTTTACTGTGGTCAGATGGTCTCTGTGTCCTACCCTGTCGCACAACCAGTCATGCGAAGGTACAGTATAACTGGGATACAGGTATGAGAACCATCCCCGTCCACTGATGCACAACGTTTTTTATGTTACAGGGTCAGTTAGATCACAGGGTCCTACCTGTCTCTCTTCCTCATGGCTGGAGCAGGTTTGGCTAGAACTCAGAGGCCTTCTACATTTTACTGACCATGACAGCATTAAACCAGGACACATGTCTTGACTGGGTAGAGACAATGACTAGAACAGACACAAGTCCCTCCTCTAAGTTTATAGGAATAATATTGGCTTGAATTGGGATGGCTTTTCCATATTGCACACAGTTTTTTAGCCTTTCGCTAAAAAATCATTTGCTGCTTTCATTAGTATCAAATCTGGCTGGTGAATGGGGAAGATGTGTTTTTGAGACTTATGTAAGTTTCAATAATATTTTATTCATATGTGAATTATTTCCTATGTCAGTGTGATTTAGCTGGTAATGAACCCATTGCCTCGATCTGGCCTGTCACCTGAATTCCTGAGCTACCAAATGCTTTCTTATGGCTTTACAATACACCAGCACAGGTTGGGACTGCTGCTGCCACCTCTTGAGAAATCAGCTGAAGGCTCATCTGTATGCGTTCATCTAGTGCAGAGCTTATTGAGGGTGGTTTGGTACATGGTGTTGCTGCTGCAAGATTTTCCAGTGGCTTTCAGAAGGTTTTCCAAAACTGTGATGTGGTTTCAGTTGTTGCAGGAGTGAGAGAACTGTGAGAAGTAGGATTTGACGTTAGTGATGAAAAAATTAGCACCTCATTTTTCCTGTGCACACACTTCTCCCCAGCTGTGTGCCCTCTCATGCTTTCTCAGATAAGTTCTCTTCTGTTTGTCATATTTGCCTCTCACATAGAGGCTTTACTATTTTTAACTGGTGTTTCACTATCTCTGCTTAACAGGTTAATCGTACAAAGATATATAAATGTTGCTCTAGATTAAATGGATTTCAAAACATGTCTGTGAAAAAGATACTGGCACAGATTTTCAGGTTCAATACTGAGTAAAATGACTTCAGTTGTATTCTTGATATTGTCTTACTGTTTTAAAGAGAAAATTCCCAGACCTCCCCCTCACTTTAAACATATCACAAACAGCAGGCAGCCTTTCCTTCAAGTTTCACCATTTTTTCCAGAATGTCATTGTTGCTCCTTTTGTCTTTTTGCTCTGTAGTACAAGTTGTAGCCAGTCCATCTCTGAATTTACATCCGGGGAAACCTATGTTTGCATTGACTTGAGACCGTTGTTACATAAGGAACAAGATAATTTGTTTTGCCGAGATTGACAGAGTGCACGATGCACCCATTGGTGTTATAAGAATGCCTGTGGTGTTGGGGTCTATGGTTGTGCTTTGAAAGAAATCATTGCTTTCATACAAAAACAGATATAAGAAGTCTGTTACTTCTGTCTACTTACAGCTGCAGCTGTTTGGGGGATTAGCTCTAAAATTTAACAGGCATGTGATCCATGTTTAAAAAGTAGTTCCCCTAAAACATAGACTGTGTGGGATGGGCAGGAACATTTTAAATTGATTTTGCCAATGAAGAAGCTTCAGGCTGTGGTTCCATGGGCAGCTGAGTTGAAGTAGTGGCCAAAGGGAAAAGGCTCACTTCATCTTCCTCTGACTGTGTTCTGTACTGGACAATTATCATGTCCTCCAGTGAACCGTTTAGGTCACCAAAAGAAAATGGCCCAGTTTTTTACTGACTTACTGTTTTGCTGTGGTAGTGAATTAAAGTGGCACACGGAAGGGTCTGATGGACAGCAGCTGTGGCATAAAGTAGGTGGTGAGGAGTACACAATTAAGAGAGGGGAGCATGGCATGAAGCAATATATCCAACCTTCAGTTCAATTCACCATGTCTTCATCAAACTAGATCAGTCAGGAGCTGTTTTTTTCTATTCTGAATTGTTCCTTTTTCAAATAAAGATGGGCATCACTTAAGCCAGGAACGCAGCTCACTCCCAAAAGAGCAGCCTGGGTGTCTAGTAGGAATGGGAAGCAACTAACTCTTAACTCTTTCCTTTGGTGATGCGGCAAGCACATGTGTGCCTGAGACTATGCTGAGGTGGGTGCTGCTCACCCATGCGATGAATTGCACTGCTTAGGAACCCTAAGAGTAGTAATGGTGCTGCATGGAACCCAGCTCAGGTAGCCTGAGCCAAAGCTGACTGTTTGTAGACCTAGTGGTGTATTTATGCTTTGCTGCCCCCAGCACTTCTGGCTCTAGTTGCATGGTGTTGAGATATTCCAGTGAACCGCATAGAGTCAGCTCTGGTCTCTGGAGAGCATATTAGCTTTTTCTCTGCTGTTTGTGAGAGTTATTAACCTACTGAGCTGGCCTTGGAAACTGTACAT
The DNA here is from genome assembly GCA_031468815.1 of Morus bassanus. NCBI lineage: Eukaryota > Metazoa > Chordata > Aves > Suliformes > Sulidae > Morus > Morus bassanus. The sequence goes on along the minus strand of CM062575.1, from coordinate 24,945,078 downwards.
CATGCATGTGTAAAACGATTTGTGGGCTCATTAACTCTGTGTGATCAGAACCAGTTCTTCATAGAGCCTTCTTCAGTGTTTCTGGACATGCTTTTGTGATGTGGTTATGTTGTGGCATGAATAACAACTGCAATGTGATCTTACGGAACTTGGATTAGTATGTGGATTTTGTCAGGTAGCTCTCTGGCAGGGGTGACATCAAGACTGGGTAATATGGTATTGAGAACTAGGACAATTATAGCATTTCCTGTCTTATAGGCTATCTTGCTATCTCAGTGCATTTCTGCTGATACCTAGTGAAATTTCTGAGACTTTCTGTTACTCGGTACAAGCCCTGTGAACTGCCTTTCTCTGTATTATGCCTTGGAACAGGCACAGTCCCAAAATATGGACTGTGGATATGCAAGTCATGAGGCCACTGTAATATATAAAGGAGGTGTTTTAATTGACTCTTTAGTATTATGCTGCAGTTAATCTTATTATACATGTCATTCTGTTGTCTCTGCGTTGTTATCATCCATGGACAAAACTTTGGGAACTCTGCTTTAGAGCCTACATCCCAAATGTCTGTACAGTGCTGCTTATATGGGAAGTGGAGCTGGTTTAGGACTTGAGCTGTTTCTTGTTTAAAGTTGAGCAGAGAAGTAGTAGAGGGAATAGCAAGATTACTGGTGCCAGGATTTCTGTGCACAAAGCTTGCAGAGCTTGGGTAGTTCTAACAAAAAAAGGAGGTAGCCACCTGTGAGGAGAGAGTTTCATGCCTGATCTTATACTTGAAAGGTCAGAAGAACTTTTAGGATCACATAGGTGATACTAAGAGCTGAGCTGAAGTTTGTCCAATGAACATGGAGTGTAGGGTTACCTTGGATTCATCTTGAACTGTTAATACTGTTAATTGCTCCACTGTCATGCAACTGCAGTAGTAAAGAGCTGGCCCTATCAAAACAGCCTTTTGGATGGCTCCTAGTGAGGCTACCAAGCAGCTTGAAAGGGCTGGAGTTCACCTACAGGACTCTGGATTCTTCTGTCTCCCTTAGCTCTTCAGGTGCCTTATTGGTACTTGCTGCTATCTGTCATGTTCAGGGGAACACTGACATAGTGCACCTGTTTTTTTGCAGGATGTGGGGATATTATCCCATTGCATCTTTCCTAAAATTGTGGTAGTGGCAAAGATGATCTATCATGAAAGAAAGTCCACGTTCAAGTTTTGCATCCCTTACCTGATGAATTTTAAGTCCAGAATATGACTGGAGGAAGAGGTATGTCCTCATAATCTTGAGCATTTGTGTCTCTTATTGTACACAGATATGTGAATAGGATGTGTTCTGTGGGCGTAACAGATTTATTCCCCAGCTGATAATAATCACAGTAATTTCATAGGTAGCTTTACGATCAGACATTTTTTTCTGCATCTGAATACTGAAGGGAATAATCTTCTGTTTAATTATGGGGTGGATCTTTCTCCCCAGATAGTTTCCCAGAATAAGGTGTTCCAAAACCCCGAATTTTAGAATTGTATACTTTTTAAAAAGCTTCGTATCTGAGGGCAAGCTTGTTGCTTTAGAGAAGCCGTTCCTCCTTTAAATTTTTTATTTAAATAGAAAGGCCTAATATAGAAGCTAAAAAATGAATTATAAAAAACAGAAGTGCAACACTTGGAAAGTTAGAGAAAAAATTTTTCCCTCCTGAGTACTGAATAGGTCTTTAAAAACTTTCCGTATTTCCAGTAGTAGGGGTATGAGCTTTGCTTTCCACTGAAGAGTGATTTCTGTGGTGGGGGACTGATACATGGTAACTTCTACTTCAGAAACCTCTGTGTGTTGAAGTGCTTTACTCTGAATCTTGCCTGTGGAACCTTCATTTAATTAAATGGTTTGATTAATGCAAGCACTGTGTATTTTTGCCCTGGTTAGAGATGCCTTGGCCTGCCTTAGGTCAAAGTAGTAATTTCTAGGCACGTGAACTATTTCTGATAGGAATGAGAGCCGAAAGGGGAGAAGGGTGAGGGAAACTTGTGTTTAATCTCCAAATATAGACTGTTAGTGTCTTCATACTGTCTTAGAGGTGGCGTAGGTGATGTATGGGCACTGATGCTGAAGCTTGGTTCCTCCTAGGCACTGATGGAGTCATCTCTGAAGAGGGAGAAATAGTGATTTGCTTGGTTATGCTGGTGGTTGCCTGACCATAGTTGGCATATAAAGAGGCATTGAAAAGTATTGCTTCATGATCTAGGTGAATCTCCTTGGTAACACTTGAGAGCCAAGAAGTATAGGAATTGGGAAGGAATATATTCAACACGGAAAATATAAGGTTGACTTTTTTGGGGCACATCTGATTTGAGAGTCCATTTTTGAATACTCTCTGGCCTTCTTACAGCTAGGTTTGAACAGTCCAGAAGACAAGACCAAGGGCTGGGTAGGCCAAGGTGACTGTGTCAGGTCCTTTTCATTAGGTACTCCTCTTAAAAACTCCTCCAGGAAACAGATATAGAAGTGACTTCCTAGGAGGAAGGTTTAAGATTGACAGGAACTGATGTGGACATAACCCGTAGGTCCAAGCTTTTCAAGCATGAGGAAGAGGAATATGGTTTCTGTGCCACATAGCCTAAACCTCCAGCCTCACATCCTAACAGCACATGCAGATCCATGGTGTGAACATGCATATGGACAAACCATCCCTGGGAAACCTAGTGGCTATCGGAGTAGAGCTAAATCTGGAAACAGAAATTGTTTCTGTGGTTGGTTGGTGGTTTTAATCCTAATGTAGAATGGCTAGAGGCAAGGTATGCTCAGAGTGCTGTGGGTTGTACAGCTGCGTAATAAATAAGAACAGTGGAGTTGGAGCAAAGCCAGTACAGTATTCTGTCCCTGGCAGGAGGCAAGAGCACGTGTTAAAGGAAGAGTGTAAGAATGGAGCAAAGCATCCGTTGATACCTCACTGTTGTTCTCTACTGCTTTGGGACTTCCTGAACTAGAAGCCACATGTTTGTCTAATTCTTCGTTTTGGAATTCTGCTCCCCCAGCCCTGGTAAATGTTATCTAAGTGAGTTCTAAACATATGAAACCTTTTGGAATCTACAGTGTCCTGTGGCTGCATGTTCTAGAGTTTAAGCACAAGTGTGACAGTAAATGATGTTTGCTTCTGATATGTATGTATTGTATAGGGCCAGAAATTAAATTATGAAAATGTATTTAGAGTTTGGTGTAGTGAATTTCTGTTAGATGCAAAACGTGATGAAATTAGTATTAATATTTAGTTTTGGTTTTGTGTTTTTTTTCCCCCCTCCCATCAAGGGTGCCAAATGCCTGATACTTTGAATTCATGGTTTCTAGTAGCCCAGCTTCATGTCTGGTAAGTGAAAAGTAAAATACTAATATATCTATTTTCAGGAAATAGTGATATGTACTTTACTGTGAGAAAAAGTAGGCTCCATGGTTATTGATAATAGTGGTTATATTCAATTTACTCGTTACTGAATTTTAGCAGTTTTCTACTAAAGAACAAAAAGTCCCATAGAGAAGCTAACATCTTTTACATCTCTAAATTCCTCAGTAGTGGAATGATCTTTGCCATGAGTTTTCTAAAAACCTTGCTCAGCCTATGTGGAAAAATCTTACTTGGGTGTTTTAGGAGAAGTTTAAATTTATGTAAAAGTGGTTTAAACTGGGAGAATTTGTGGTGATTGAAGTTGCTGCTTGTCAGAAGCATTTAACAAATTATAGCATTGGCATTTATTCTTGCACCTCTGAAACGTACATGCAGGTTGGTGAATGCCAGCTTGGCTACATGTAAAATATTTAACACCTAAAACATTAAGTTTTTTTCCTTTTTTCATTTGTGAAAATAGTAGCCAAAAAAATCAGGTTCTCCTCTAGGATTACATACTTGGAAAGGTCAGAGGGATGCACAAGGGAGTACAGTAATTTTTGTTAAGTGCCAGATCTTTCAGGAAACTGAAGTGCATAGACTTAAATTCAGCTATCCAAAGGCTGAAAGGAAGTTTGTACTGAAATAGCTGCACTTAAGCATAGGCCCCTTATTTCCTTGCCTCCTTTTTTTCCCCTTCTCTCTGTTTAATTTCCTGTCACCTCAGTATATTGAAAAATGGGGCAGCTTATTTCACTAAAGAATGAATAAATTAGCAGAACCATTGAAATTATAATCAGTAAATGAAATCAGTGGAATCAAGTACGGAAGACCCTTGAGATTTGCATTTTATTTACTTCTTACTGTTCCCTGAGGAAAAAAGGCTTTAAAAAATTGATAAGCCAATCATTCATACCGATATTTGGAAAACTACTGCAATAAATATTCAACACCAAACTGTTTGCAAGTATCTGGGGAAAAACAGAGGGGTAACATGAATCTGCAAAGACCATGCTTTTTTTCACATCATCTCAATTTCACATTTACAGGAAAGTGTACCCTGTGATACCCGGCATCAAATTCAAGATACATAATCTTCTTTCATGACAGGCATAAAAATAAACAAGGGGACTATGGTAGAGGTGAAACTAGTATGGGATAGATACAAAAATTCTAAGATCAAAACTACATTGGAGAAGGCCAGGAGCTGCCACACTTTGAGCTGGTGCTGTTAAGAAGACATTTCATGAGGGAAATTGAAGTACTCTTATGTTTAAGATATGGTGGACAGACTGACAGCAATATTATAGACAAGCAGGAAGGAACCAAATCCCTCGACTTCATATGACAGCAATGAAAATTTGAGTGTGGAGGCTGGCACTAAAGGTTAATTTTTCCAAGGTTTATGTGCCTGGCTTCTCCATGTTCCTGGCAGCTTGACCTAAGGAGTGCTGTCATTCTGGACCACAAATGAGAGATCCAGTTTGATATTCCAGGATACAGAGAAGCCTGTGAAAGGCCTGCTCACTACCTGGGTCATTGGGAAATGCTGCAGGCTTTGCTTATGATTAGCTCAGTGACCAGGATCCTGCCATGACATAATTTTGCTTTCACAGTCAGGTTTATTGCTATGTTCTCTGTGATTCTCTTTCTTTTATCAGTTTGACCTTAGTAAAGTGGGAGCAGAACATTATTGATTCTGCTAGCTCTAGCAAGGTCAAGGACATCCTACCCCTCTCTGAAGGCTCCAATACCTCTGTCTTTCCGGCTGGACCTTTTGCCTCAGAGGCTAGCAACCTTCTTGGTCTGGTGGCCAATGACCTGACCATGTAGATTCTGATCGCCATCTGTTAAAGCATTTCTGTTCCCCCTTGCAATGCAGTCTAGATCACTTTCTAGATCTACACTTTCAGGTGTACTTACTTCTTTCCTCTTCTTTGGAGTTTTAGTTTCAACTGATTTAGAGAATCTTCTGGAGCTGGAGAATTTTTCCTAGTTTGATAAACGCCGCCTCCTTTCTTGCTGTTGTCATTGCCCATGATGTTGTAGGCAACTGTGTTTCTGTGCTTTTTGCATCCCACCTTTTATATACTTAAGGTGCTTCTCAGAGCATACATTCTTGTGTTAGATTCTGGTGGATCCTCTGTTTGAATCTCTGGCTCTTATTTCTTCTTTTCTGTGAATAGTTTTCCTACTTACCTCTAGTCAGTAAGGGGGGAAAATACAGGCACTCATGTTTAGCCTCTGCTTTTGCTAACTTCTTTCAAGATCGTGTTCCTTTAGATACACTCCAGTGCCTTCCAATGCAGTGCTAAATTTATACTTTAGAAAATCAACCTATCAATATTCCTTCCTGAATGTTGTGTTTTTGTAGGCCGTTTCTGTTACTTCGCACCTCTGATGTCACGAGGACTCTTTCTTTATGTTTAGAAGTCCACACCTTTTACAAAATCTTAAGCTGTTCATCTCCACTGCTGGGTTTGCCTTTTCCCATGCAGTGGCAGTCTAAATGGAGTATTGGCTGTGTTCAGAGCTGTTATGGAACTGCCAAAGAGATGACTTTTGACTGTACTAAGAAATGTCTCAGTGCAGGATGTATCATGTAGATACCTAGAGCTCACTTCATTGTTTCACTGCACCAAGTATGGTGGCATCTCTAAAGTATTTAGGATCAAAATAGAGTAGTGCTACAAATCCTGTTCTGAAAGACTCAAAGATCTGTTGCAAGACTTCATGAGCATTGTTTTTCATAAGAAAATCTGCGCTTGAGACAGTGTTGGTCAGTCTGAGAGAGTCCAGAGGAGAACAAGAACCACTAAATATGTAGAAAACAGTTCCTGCAGGAAAAGATTTCTCAGACTTGCATAGAGAAGACTGAGCAAACCATACCATTTTGAAAAGTGCTTATTCAGAAGAAAGGGAATAAACTCTGTGTTTCTTGGTAGAGAGGGCAGGGAGAAAGGGGTTTAAATTACATCAGAGGAGTCTTGCTTGAGAGAGGTTTTAAGAACAAGTTCATGTGGAATGTCTTAGGCATTTAGTTGATCCTGCCTTAACATGAGGGAATGAGCTACATGGCCTAAGCAAAGGCACCAGGGGAGAGGAAGACTGCACAGCCAGCCTTGGTTCTGTTAGCTTGTGCCTCAGCAAAGACTTTTACATGGCTGTAAATACAGTAATTGGTGAACTTGCTAGCCTGGGACACAGGATTACATATAAACCTAATTAGGAAGAGTTCAGAATTACCATTATTCATAGAAGTGTATGTCACAACATAGAGCTGATGTCAAAGTTGATTCAGGAGCTTCCTTCTCCTGTCCCCCAAGTTGCTGGGCATTCATGAATGGGTTAAAAGAATAAAGCCTTCCAAAATTGCTGTTGATACTTGTGGTGTTAGGCCAGAGTAATTTCTCTGAACAAGTATAACATAGCCCCTGAAATAGTTGCTCTGGAGCAACTGAGGAAGTAGGAATGAGTGGCCGGGGCAGGGGATAGCAAGAAGCTCTCAGTGGGCTTTGCCCTTAGACGTATAATGCATCATCACATCTTGACTGTATGACACTGAGCTACCTCACAGCAGTCAACAGGGTGGTGTCAGCTGCTGCTTCTGGTGTTTAAGCCAGTCTGTTGGCACTATGGGAATACTGACAGAAGCAGTTGTAGCAGTTTCCCACAACAGCCTCAGCTACATCTCATCTAAGATAGGTTGAGTTGTAAGTGTTCCTGTTCCTTTTCAGGCATCCTTTCATATAATTTTCTTCTAACATAATCTCTCTGCGTAACTTAAATACAGCATAAATTATCCAACCCAACCAATGTCAGGTAGACAACTTCCTAAAGACAGTTTGGAATAATTTTGCTTTCATGGTTTGACGAAGATGACTCAGTATTTGACTACATGACAGAACAGATTCTGTAGTGAAATGATAAAATGTTTCACACTGTGTTGATCTTGTTAGAAGGTTTATAGTCTTTCAAGAGTCTGTCTTTTAAACCTCAAATGGCAGGTGTAGTAACAAACTACCAAATTTTCAAATAAACTGCAAAATTCCATGATCTCACTTGTCGTGCTGCAGAACAGCTCTGTGACAGCACTATGCATCCAAACACAGAGCCGCCTTTTAGGCTTCATGGGTAGCAGGTTTTACTCTGAACACCACTCCAGTCCTGCTCATCAGTGACCAATTGTTAGCTGTTGGTCTGTGCACTGCTCTCTCCTCCTGCTTCACCACCACTGAAGGCAGACTGGATAGGAACCAGTATTTATGCTCAGGAGGAGGTTTTCTTACCAAGCCGCTCATACTTTCCCCGCCCCCCACCTCGAGCTTGCGTATTCAGCAAGAGAAGTGTAAAAATGTTTTTCTTGGCCCAAAATGAGTCTTTTAAACTGAGTCTTTTTGACTTGTTAAGAGCGGGTAAAAATTTGGGATACAGTGACTCTTACTAATTATCTTTTTCATACAGCTCAATTATGTGAATGCACAAGAGGAACAAAGGTTTTGAAACTGGTGGAAGTAAGACACAAGTTTTAAGCTCTTTGTGCATTTGTTTTGTGGAAGGACTGGTAACTGGACAGCTGTTCTCTGAGTTCTGAACCACTGTTTTAGCAGAAAGCTTTGTCATCTTTCTGTGAGCAAGATGAGGATTCATTTCTTGCTATTTCTTTGATATTTCTTGATTCTTAATAGCATTTGTTTGCTGGGACAGTGGTGCTGTTGGACAGATACAGAGTTGCTGCTGCCACAATATAAACCTTGGGAATTCTTACACAGCTCTGTTTCCTGAGACGGAAATCGCCACAGTCTTCCCAACTTTCCCTTCACTGACTGCTGCCCTTCCCCTTTCTACCCACCCTTTACCCAGATTCTCTCAGTCACTCCACCTTTTGATCACTGGTCTACTTGTCATGCCTCGGTCCCTCTCTCCAGTCTTCTGATGTCATTCCACTTGGCTTGTGTTGGAGCCCAAGCTGTCTTCTGTATGGCCAGTGTCATTTTTCAGAAGTTCTCCATCTAGAAATCAGATTCTGGTCCATGGGCTTTTCTTCCTTCACTTTTGGTGTCTCAGTTGAATGGCCCTTGTATGGGACTTAAATGTATGGTTCTAATCAGAAAAAAGAATAGAGGACTAATGCAGTTTTTGTTACCTTCAGTTTGTTTTGTCTCTCTGACTCATTGCTGGCAATAAGTTTTGCTTCCTTTGCAGGTTAAAAAATATCTTTCCTTTACTAATCAGTAGACGAGATAGAATCTATCAGAAAGATTAGCATCTGTCCTTTTACAGGTCAGCTCAACAGACAGGCTTCCAATGTTTATGATTCTCCCTGTTGAGCAGGTATTCACAGATCACCAAATACTTCTAATGCCTGTAGGGAGGCACAGATCTTATGTCCACTGAAGAAATGAACAGAATAAAAAAAAAAATCATCATTTTTACCTCTTAACTCTTGTGGCACATTCACTATTGTTAGTACGTAACTGCTTCAAAGTGGTCTCCAGCAGCTCTGCTCTGTTGCTTTTACGTAAGCTGTGAGAAGAATTTGCTCTGAGCAGTTTCTCACCTACAGCATGTCTCTGGGCAAAGCAGTGACTTTTTTCAGCTCCAGTGTTTGAGCATCACCTCGTCTACAGTAACTCAGTCAATCCTGGACAGGCACTTCTCACTCATAACCTGGGAGCAGAGCTGATTAGTGAGGTAGAGAAGGTGGGACTGGTCTCTTAGCTTAGTGAGGGGTTAGCCTGTATTTCAGTTCATGCTGTTTACAGATATTATAAAAGAGGCAAAATAAAATTTTTGTTCTGATGGTTTATTTTTTAGACAGAACAGCAGCAGTGAAGTTCAAGTGGCTTTAATGCTTAAAAAAAAAAAAGTAAAACAACTCAACCTGGTATTCCCATTAAGATCCCACAATGCACTTACAAACTTGTGAGTTCTTCTAGCATGTACTGCATGTATGAGTTTGGCTTCGTGATTGGACATGTATCCAAAGACCCCTGTAGTTGAAATAATTTAGGACGTTGCTAATGTAAATTTAGGTGAAGTCTGTAACTTGCTTAAGCTTGCTTAAGCTTTGACAACTTGGCTAGTTTGGATGCTTACAGCACTTTAGTATACCAAGCTGAATTACAGCTGGCTTGTAGCCTAGGATTAGACAAGACATTTGTTCCTGCTCCAAAGGGTGATATGTTCTTAAGGCTGTGGAATTTGGCTGTTGAACTGTTTAACTAGACACTAGTTAAACAGTTAAGCTACTGTTTAACTAGATTACAGTACTGTCAGCCAGAATAGTCTATTTTCACTCTTCAAAAGCTGGATTGGCCAAAATCCAACAGATACAGCTCTTGAGTACAGAATAGAAAAGTTTGTGATAGTTTATTTAAAACAAGCAAACAAACAAAAAAACCCCAAACCCTAAAACAAACAAAAAACCCCAAAAAACCAAAACACATACAAAGATTTTCTTTTTCTCCTGATCACAAAAACACATACAGTAAGGAGAATCGTAAATGAGCTGAAATATGTAATTTAGTCTTTACATTTGAAGAAAAATGAGAAGCTATGAATTTGGTGTTAATGTTCTTGCAGGATGTGTCTGGTACGAATGAAACAGGAGGGTCGCACAGGAAAATATATGTGTCGCTATATAGTTCACTGCATGTGGGAGGATGTTGAACAGCGTGGTAAGGTGATGGGGGTAAGTAATCCTTGGTGTTGATAAGATTGATTCACATCTTTCAATGCTTTTGTAACTTTGAATGTCTTGGAAGAATGCCTAAGAATCAACCTGCAGCTGCTTGTTTATTTCTTTATTAGCTTAAGCTGGTATATGTAGCCCTTACTTCTGACCATTCGTTCCTGCAGCTGTACTGCCTATTGTATTGAGCCACTGACCTTGTTTCTGAATCTGCACCATGGCCTGGATGAAGATATTGATTTGTCTGAAAGTAATTAATTTTCCATGTGATTGTAGAAATGGATGCTGCTATAGCAGAATGGGCATTTGTGGATAGAAAAATGCAGCTGAGGTAGGGAGAAACATGACTGGTGCTAAAGGTATAACCGCAACTTAAGTAATTCCAGCAGAGCTTTCTCTGTATCTAGGATGGTGAGTAAAAGGAAAGTTAAGGGACAAGGTTTTTGTGTTAAGCTCCTGGACATGGCTATAACTAGTCATTAGTTTATTTTTTGTTTTGGATTCTTAGTATACCTACTCTTTATCACAAAAGAAACGTTGTAAGGAGAGAGTAGCTCCAAGGATAATTCATTTGCTAGTTTGAAGGAAGAACAAGGTTGGATCTTTTTGCCTTATTCTGAGGAAGGTTATGCTAGTTAGTTGTAATGGTTGTTTCTGGCCTTCAAGTCTGTAATTGCGTTTCTCCAGCCTTGTGTTGGTGATAGTCTTCAGAGAAGGCAGTGCAGAAACAGTGAAAGTAGGAGATAGTTTTCATAACCTCAGTATTACAGTGGTGACAGGAGACATGATACAGTTGAGGATGCCTGTGTTCAGGGCACTTCTAGTGGGAGAATAGGGCTGGGAAAGATCTCCTGTGTTCTGGAAAAAGAATTCGTCAATGATTAGATGGAGGTTTGTTTGTGATTAAAATAAATTAGACTGCTAGAGAAGTGACAGTTTTCATATAGCAATAGTGGCATATTGTCAAGTCTTAGTTGTCAGCCAAATAACCCAGGGAGAGGCTGCTAGAGTATTCCTATTGGTGACAAACAAGGGAATTAACCAGTGAGTTACAATTTGGTATGCCATCACATTAGTAATTCAAGAATTTTCTCTCTGATCTTTTATTTTGTATGTGATTTTAAAAAGTGTTGATTCTGGTGTAACTTTGGTTACTCCATCAGCAATGGCTTTTTTTTCCCTAGTTGTTGGGAATTTTGTATCTTGACTATGTTACAGCTTGCTTTTAAAGACAAGTCATCCTCTTAGTCGTCTTTTGGATTAAATCTAAATTCAGGCATCTTAAAATTTCTTGCTACATTAATGGGCTTACAGAAATTCCAATATGGAACCTCCACTTTTGTGGTCAGATGCCATAAGGCAGTGAGTGAGCCTAAACAAATTAGATGATAGAACCAGAGAAAAAGATTGAATGAAATAGGTTATGCAGACAGAATGTTATGTGCGCAGACAGAATGCTGCTTTGAAACAGAAAATTATTTCTCTGTTCCTTTTGACCCTAATTTTGTCTTATATGAACTAACCACAAATGCCATCTTGTAGTTTTCCTTGCAGGATTTGGAGGGGCAGCAAACAGTGAAGAGAAGGAAAGCTAGCTGTTTGCTACCCTTAGAAGCATGCAGAACTCAAAAGCGAAGCATGGTGTAAGTTAGACCTGTATCAAGATTTTTTTCACGAAACTTTAAGGGGAAAAAAATAAGATAGTGCTTACAGTCAGTCCTTTGTAAAGGGAAGCACAGGGTTTCCATTTCTGCAAACTAAAATATTCCATTGTTCCCCAAAATTCCCCAAAGTGTAAAAAAACCCACCAGTGTCCTTATGTTTTCATCCAGTCTGGAGCCTCAAATGTTAATATGTGCATATTATAATGATATGGTTGCTGTATGATGCAACTGTAAAGAGGTCTTAAGTTGTTTGAATGCCATTCATTCTCTGCCCTGGCAGGTTAGGCATCTTTTTTGCAGTCTTTGTTTGTAGTAATGATCATGCAATGTAATAATGAGCATGCTTAGTTTGCAATAATATGATTCCTATAATATACTTTTGACTGTAACCTAGTGTTAACATAGCTTTTATGTGGCAATAGCTGATGCTTAAATGAAGTATGTACACATTTAAAGGCTTGATCTCAAAAACAGTTACATCTGTGTGTATATTTAATACAGTTCAGCTGCACAGAGGCCCATTGATTTTAATGAGACTCCTTGTGAGAGAATGTGAACTCTTGAGGTAATAGCTAACTAGACCAGGCACTAAGGGTGTGTATAAAAGCATAGTGAACTCTCCTAGATTGTAAACTTGGAAATTAGGACTGTTCTCTTCCCCATAGTGTTTGTGAAGGCATAGGGCTTTCATAATCTTGTAGTGATTTTTTTTTCATCTTTTAACTATTCCTAATCTTCCAGTCATTATTTTGTCAAGATGAATGAACTTTTTAGTATCTTCTGGTAATATTTATTTTATGTTTAGATGAAAATAATTTATGCATTGATGTTTGAAGAGGTTAGCTGTTCCCTTGCTCCTCGTCTTGCTTTATTTTTCTTCCTCAGTGCTGGTCATCCTAGCTTAATATACCACTTCACCCGTGCCCCTGCATGGGCAGTTCCTGTTTCTTCCATGCTTGTTCACTCTTTCACTTACTTTCCTCCCCTTCAGATAGATGTACCCTGATGGAACTCTTTCTCACACCTCAGCCCTAGCAATTGCAAGGAGTTTTAAGTGATAAATCAGTAAAGGGCAGTCACCCTAGGTGTAAGGTTCTACTTAATAATCTTGATGTGTTTATCCCTAATGGTTCTTTTAAAATGAAGCTGACGTAATGACAAAGAGTTTGTGAGCTGGTTGAGGAATATGTGTAACAGCTCTTTATTTTCAAGTAATTTAGTCCTGCAATCAGTATATATTCTACCTCCAAAAGAAGATAGTTAAATATACCAAGATAAGACTATTAGATAAAAAGATTACATTAATGTTCCTCTGTTGATGCTTTCAAATTTCAGAATCTGAGCCTTTCTTAGAATTAAGTTAAATGAAAAGAAACTTTACTGAATACTTTCAAGGCACTAAATTATCATCTGCATAGCTCCTAAGAGGTTAGGAAATTCCATTCCCTGCTTTTTCTCTCATGCAGGGTATCAAAGGTCAATATTTAACTCCAATTGGTACATTCCTGTATTGTGGTATAAGTGACAGAGCACCTGTATGAAATTGCTAGTTGGATGCAATTAGTTTAACTTGTTGACAGACAAAGCTGCAGTTCTTCAACTCGTTTCCATATCTAGCAGCAATTCCAACACTTGATGAGGAAAATGAATACTATATTCCTGAATTGGTATTGATGGTTTATTAAAATACGCCATCTGCTCTTAAATATACAAGTTCATTGGAGCCGAAAGTGATAGAATGTAAGGCATTTTAACTACTAATTTACATCAGCTCCAACTCCAAATGGAGTTTGTATTATTTCAAAACCTGGTTGTTAAAATTGCTGAGATCTGAATCTCAGCTACAAAGTTTTGGGACCTGTTAGCCTAAGCTCCTTCAGCACTCCTGAATGTCGGCAAGAGTCAGAAACCAAAACTTGACACAGCTGTAAAAACACAGAGAGAGCTTGTGGCCTCAGCAAATTCTACTGGTGCAGGCATATTTCAGATATAAATTTTACTCTGCTGTCCCTAGTAGTAATGAAGTCAGTTTCTTTTGCTGCGTTTGCAGCCAGGTGTGTCCAGTTCTGTGGCTAACCAGTGCTCTTTACTTAATTTTTCCACTAGTGACATTTCTATCAAACTTTAAAAACAAACAGAAAAATTGGCTTGATGCAATGGCTCAAAGTGTTAATAGTAACATTAGGCTGGGTAAAAGACTTCCTTTCGATCCTACTTTGCCAGAGATCTCCACCTTGTGGCTTGCAGTGAATAGATTTATACTATGCAAACTGGCAGCTACCTGATCAGTTTGTAAGAGGAATTCAGTCAGTACTAGAAATTGCTGCTATATGTCTTCCTAACAGAGTTCTTTAGCAACCTTACTATTAACCTTACAGACCCGAGTATTGTGTTTTAGTAACTGTGTGTATATAAAAGCAGTTTTAATAAGTTTTAAGTGTATTTTAATACCCTTAGATGAAGCTGCAGAGTTGATCAGAAGGACTTGTAGATGCTGGAGTACCCTGGAATGAGATTTCAGGTGATAATCAGACAATAGATACGAGGTTAAAAAAAAAATACACCCCCCAAAAAAAACCCCAACCAAATAAAAAAAAAAAAACAAAAAACAAAAAAACAAAAAAAAAAAAACCCAGCACGCCTTCCCTGCCCCCGCCCCAGTCCCCCTCCTCCAAGAACCCCACACTAATACTTCTGGGTGCAAACTGCATGCTGTCTTAGAAAGATCCATCAGGCTTTATTCAAATACCTGTAAATTGTTGTAGGCTTATTTTAACAGCATTAGTCTCGTGTTGTGGTGGCATTCTGCTTCTGAAATGAATAAGATTTTTTCAGTGTAAAATAACAATTAATTTTATAACCATACATGTTCTAAAAGCTGCAGAAGAGATAAGAATAGGAAGGGCTGTCAAGCCCAGTGTGCCAAACCTGTTTTAATTTATCTTAATCTCACTTTCCTGTTTTCCCACCAGGCCACTTAGACCCCTGCCCCCTTTTTTCCAGGAACACATCTAGGTGTCTTTTGAATTTGTTTATTGGCTCTGCTGTGCATAGCACAATACAGTCTTTGTTACGCTTTTAGCTAGAGCTGTTTATATACAGTGACCCATAATTTGCTCTCAGTTACATTGGTGTATATCTGAAGTAATGCAATCAGAATCAATAACATGGTTCACATCAGTGTAACTGAGAGCAGAACTTAGCTCTGTGAACCTGAACACCATTTTCTGTTTTGATACTCTTTTCACAATTAGATTTCAGATGACTAAAAATGCCATTTTACCTTACAGTAGCTACAAAACTTCCTAAACTTGATACAGTTCAGTTTAAGTGATTCTTATGGTGGAGAACAAAAAGTCTCACTCTTCTAACTAAAGACTCAGAAGTCATGGTCAGAGGGAGACAAGTAAGATTCTGGAATGACTTTAGAAGGTGTGAGGACAGGGCATAAAATTGATAGAATTTTAAAATAGGACTTGATCTTTGTATGAATTAAACTATTGCAGTTGATTCACCTACAGTGGGAAGCTATTGCACTTGAATACTCAGGGGGTCCTTTTCAGGCCTGTCTCTAAAATCTGGTGGGAAGTCGTGGAGTCAATTTGGGATGCACAGAACAGGAACTACATTGTCATGGAAGAACAGGGGCAGAGCTGGGGCAGAAGGAAAGTGTGTGCAGTATTCTGGCAGTGCAGTGGAGGGGGGAGTTGAGATGGAGGAAGTGTACTGAAGCAAAATATTATAGGGAAGGTAGTGGTTTTGTTTGAGGATATGAGATAGAGGATAGTGTTTAGTACAGTTGAAAAAGGTTTTTAAAAACCTATAAAACTAAAGGGGAAAAGTTTGTTTCAAATGGTCTATGTATATTTTGAAATATATAACTTTACTAGGACATTTTAAAGAGAAAAATGTTATGAGTTTTTTAATGACTATTTAGAAAACATAGTATATAAAACCTTACCTGTTTCTAGTGTTCTTTAAAAAAAAAAACAAACAAACAAACAAAAAAAAGGTAAAACCAAACTTGCCAAAGTAGTGAAATACAAAATTGCTGTGTTCTTTGTGCCTTTTTTGTTTAATAGGATATCAGGTGTTGTATGATATGTTTTAACTGAACTTAGATTTTAAGAACATCACAAAAGAAATAGTTCATCAGCCCTTGATTCTTTCTCAAAGAGCTCAAACGTTCACAGCAAGTTTCCAGTATTTTGCGATTTCATAAATGAATAATAGTATCAGGTACCGTTTCAGAGTAAATTCAATACATTTGATTCTGGAAATCCTAATAACTTAAATATGCAGGAAAATGCACGTGTGTGGAATGTTACCTTGAAAATATCTTGACTGTGATGAAGTCTGGAACAAGCAGTATGCATGGTGATGCAAATTTAGCTTTACCAGTTTTGAAATAGGGGGCTCTTTGTCATTTTGTTTTTAATGTAGTTGTTCTAGAACCAGCGCCTGTGGAACTAACACAACTGGATGTCTGAATATAGGCATGTTTTGGGCATGTCAAGGATACCTGGTGTTGAAATCAAGGTATAATATATGCTTGGATTATTTTCAACTGGCCTGCCCCAGTTTTCTGTAGTCTGGCATAAAAAAGTCAATTTAAATTTCCCAGATGTGTCAGATCCTGTTACTGGAAGGTAGTGTCCTTGGCCTATTTTGTGCCTCCCTCTGGTGCCTGCAAGAAGCGCACGGGAAGCTGCCTTGTAGCACCTTTTCTAGAAATACCTTTCACATTATTCCCCACGTTCTGCACCAGTGGGACTCATATGCCAAAATCGATTTTACCATGCAGTGATTGTAGGTGCTAAGTGCTCCCCTGTGTTCCTTAAGCTCTCCAGAACATACTGTAGTTGCCAAAAGTCAAACGCTGAGCAATGAAATTACTGCTCACCACAACTGCATAATTTTTGTTTTGACAGTGTAGAGATGATGGTGGAAACAGGAAAATGGTCCTTACAGAACCTGCCACAGTCTACAGGCTCAGCAGAATGGGTAGCAGCTATGTTGTCACTGTTGCCTGCCTCCTGCCAGTGCTTTGTATATCATTCACGATCCAGTTTGTGATTTGCCTGTGGTCAGCGCAGGATTAAGTAACATGTTGTTATGCTATGTGTTTTGGACATTTACATTATCAGCTTCCTATCCTTTTGGAGTTTGCCACCGAATTCCTCGACTGAGATCAGCTGGTCTGCTTGGCTAAGCCTTTTGAGACTCTTGGAAGCAAGGTTTCTCATGTTGTTGTTGTAATCCTTTTTTAACAACTCTAAGCTGTTGCAGTGAAAACATGAATGCACTTTTAAGCTCCTTCATAAATACAGAAAAATACCAAGACCATTGTCTCTTCTAAATCAGAGTAATCAAATAAACCATTGAGGTTCTGTGTTGTGCCCAATAAATGTTAATCATATTGTTGCGTGTTATTTTCACTGCCGGTAGAATGTCACTGATATCTTCTGCTTCCTCTTCAGCAATTAATAACTTAACTTTTCCTTATGTTTCTGGTGCATGCCTGTCTTGAAAGACAGTAACTTAAGCATCAGTTATGGTTCTGATACAGTGCAGGGGTGCTGCAGAGGTTTGAGAGGCTGTTCATTCCCTTCCCCTCGCACAACTACTTTTTGTGTCTCTGGCAGACTCAACAGCATCCATGTGTTGTGGCTTTGATTAAAACAGTATGCAGATGATGTTGGCTCTCCCTGCTCACCATTTGCCACTGCCACCTCCTGTAGTGTCTCTGACTGTTCTCTTCCTCCTGTATCAGAAGGCTCTAGATGCAGGTGCCAGATGGTGTTTGGTAACTGCTGCTGACAAGGAGAGGTTGGTTGATTTTCTGTACACATCCAGCTTCTGCTGAATGCTTCAGAATGCTAATTCTGGCTAAACTAAGGAGTGGTTGAAGTGCTGTATTTTGCACAAATTCTGGACTTGTGCGATCTGTGCCCTGTGAAGACAAGTGAGGTCTATTTGGTACTTGGGATCTCTTGTCTAACCTTTGTTTTGGGGAAGGATTAGTAACTTTGGTGTTTTGCTTTGTTTCCGAGAGGAAAACATGAGTGCAGCTTTACAGACTACAGTGATTGTTTCCAGGAGAGGAAGAGGCATACCGTGGAAGAGAAATTCTTCTCTCTGTTTTCTCTGTGACAGCCAATGCATTCAGGCTAATAGGATCTTCATCAAGCTTATATTTGTACAACTGTGGTAATTAGTCTTGTTCTCTTCAATCCTGCTATCCTGTTAGAGGAGCATGGTCTTGTTCTCTGGGTTGCTTTCCTTGCTTGATGCTTTCGTTTTGTCAGGTGCAGTAAAAATTTACTTCCACTTTGGTTCCTGTGCTCTATGGTACGCTGACTGTATTACTGTTTTCAGGCATTTACTTGCAGTACATAAGCAATTACTTAAGGTCTTAATTCATTGCACCCATTCTGAATATTTTTTTCCCCTCCTGGTCCTTGGTCATTTTTGTGTTACCCTAATGCCTGAATTCCTTGGAGCTGATTCCCTTTTCAGGGTATGCACCTGTTTTCACATTTCCCCTCCGTCAGTATGTCACATGCTTCTCTCTTCCTACTACTTATCTTGTAGAGATATTAGTTTCTCTCTGTACCTTTTCTTAACTCTCTTGTTAATTCTCTTTGTTTCCTTGCAGGACCCCTTTCTGTATGTCACACTGGCACCACCACCTTTCTCCCTTCCCTTGTGTTCCTTCATGTTCAACTGATTCTTTTAATCAGTGCCAGCTGTGCCTGCTTTCCATCCCTGGCATACTGGTTCAGTGGTCATGTGCTGCCTTTATTCAACATGCTCATCCAGCAACCTCCTGTTGCAAAGGTCCACAATGGAAGCTCAGGATCTGTCCTCTTGTCTGCTTGCTTCAAACCCACCCTTGCATGTTGAGGCATCTTCATGACTTTGCTTCTTTCAACTCTAGATCTTTCTTTTCTTCTTCAATTCCTTTATTTCTTTATCTGAACACTTGCTTTCCCATCCTAAACCCCAGATGCATATATGCCATCATCAGTGCTTTTCTCCGCTAGTGTCCCCATGCCTCATCTTTTTCTCTCTGACCTAGACATTACTCATATGTCTTCTGAAAACTGCTGCAAGGATCACCTCTCTGGCCTGTTGCTTGCTATGGCATTACATCTCCTGACTGTCTCCACTAGTGGTTTTTTTGGCTTCAATAGCCTGTAGTATGTAGTGGGGGAGTGGGTTGGTAATCTTTCAGCGCTGGCAGTCAGGGTCAGTTTCTCCTGCAGGCAGTTCTGTGCCACTTTAACTGTTGAACTCCTTCAAAGGCCAGTCTTAAATTCTGCTGCAGACACAATGTCTTCATATTTACAATGTACATACTACAGTGCCTTGTAGCCTGGCTAGAGAAGTGGGTTGCAAATGTTTGTGTTTTCCTGTTGGAACTCGGCTTATTTTGTTACTTCATTTTCTGACTTCCCTGGCCCATTTTATCCATTTATAAAACTGGCCCTTATTTTTGACTGCTTTTGCTAACAACTCCTACAGTAGAATAAATGATAATGATCAGGAAGTGCAAATGCAATGCATTCAATAATTCCAATGCTCGCTTTCATGCTTGCTTGCTTCTTTAATTTCTTTTACTGCTTTAGTAATGGCATATGATGTTTTTGTACATGTCTAGGCAAACTGCTGTGTTTTCCTGTTTTCCACTCTGGTTTAGGAATCTCAGTAGATTCTTTCTATTCCCTTGTCTGTCCTCAGTTGTTGTGTCTTCCTTGCCTGTTTCTGGTCCTACACAGCACTTGCTGTATCTCCATTGATAATAACTAGTTAATTATCATTACACTTCTGTGGGAACTTGAATGTTGTTTCCATATTCAAAGGTCAGGAAATAATGCAAAAGGTTAAAAGAATTGACCAAAATACCAGCGTATCTGATCTTAGAGATCTCTATATGTTGCTAGGAAAACATACATCATGTTGGTTTTCAAGTTAGTCAGATGGCCTTGTGGCCACAAGAATGCACATAAAAAGGGACATTCAGCTACTGGTATGGATATCGTGGATGGAAGATGGGGTCAATACAATCTTGGTAATATGTGAAATGAGCAACACTTATCTGAATTGGTTTTCAGATGGCTTGGGCATAGATTCCATAACTCCAAATATATTTGGTAGGTAACAGAAGGCTGTCAGGACTGTGAATGACCAGTGGTTTTAGGGGGTGTCACCTGAACTATGTAGTCATTTGTCTCGTTCGTGCTAAAAGTGCTAGCAATTTTTTCTATTTGTAGATGCTATTTGAAGCCTTCGTTTTTTTTAAAAGTGAGGAAGTGGCAGAGACCCTGTAATTGATTGAAGTCCATGGCTAAAGCCCCAGAGGGCAGAGCTATGTACTGAGGAGCTTGAAAATAATGTGTCTCATTGAGACCATCCTAAATTTGCGCTTTTGTATTTCCTGTTTTATGTACTTGCAAGAGGGAAGATGGCCCATATGTAGGTTTAATCTGTGTTATTCAGGAAACAGTGTGTGAGGAAATCTTTGGCTTCTTAAAATCCTTGCCCACGCTTTCAGGATCTTCTGGAAGTTTGTTCATTCACAGCAACATCAAGTCTGAATGAAATACAGAAGTAAGATGGAAAACTCACAGTATCTTACCATGCAGCTTTTTCATGGTTTGCTTTCTTCCTTTGCCTTTTACTTGAGGGCAGAACTAGGGTAGAGAAATAATTTTTGTTCGCTTCTGAAAGGTTACAGTAATAAAGAAACTCTTGTTAACATCAGAGTATATGGCAGGCAGGAGTTTTCACAGTCTGGCATTGTTTATTTTACCAGCAATTTGGAACCTTCTGCACTCTTAAAATATTGGCAAGAAAATATTTAACTGTTAACTGTTCTGTGGCATGCATGTGTTTGAAGCCCTGGGGAGGGAGGAGTGCTTGGGGAAATCAGGTTTTTCTCAGCTTATGATTGAAACCAGAAGGTGCAGAATATTGGTAGAAGGTGAAAGCAATGGGACTTCAAATTAGAATTTTACCCAAATGTTGAACTGATGGGAGAATGTCAAACAGGTCGCATATGAACAGGGCTGTGCTAGGAAATAGTGGGAAGTCTGATAGAGCAAACACAAATAAGCCAGTCTGCTAGGCACTACAAAAATGAATTTGAAAGTGAGATAGTAAGAGTGAGTATTTGCATTTGTCCTGGCCTCAATCACTGCATAAAGGTTGTAGCAGTACAGGTATTAGCATCAAGGATTAGGCTTGTTAATTGCTTACTAATTGCATGGACTCTAGCAGCTGTCACTCCATTTTGAAATGAAATAGACTTTTTTTGTGGAAAGTTTTTAGGAGAGGAGATGTGGCTTGTTTTTTGGGGGAGGGGATGGATGACTTGCTGTTCCTATCCAATAGAAACTTGTTCTGGTCCCAAATTCTTGGACAAAGAATGGGATTTTTTGTTATTTTTTCCCCTAGGGGAGGATGATCTATTTGGTATGAGCAGGATCATTCTTGCTCTTATTTCTACAAAAATGTAGCCTCTTCCCATGAGTTTACTAAAAGCTATGGTAAAGGTAGCAATTTTTTTTAATTGCACTAGCATATTTCAGGTGAAATTCCTATCAAGTCAGCAAAGTGACCTGATGACTGGTATCCAGGATCATCTAATGAGCTGTGGTTGTCTTGCTGCAAGTTAGGGCAGGAAGAGATACACAGACGGAGGAGATACCAGTCAATATCTGCAGAGATCAGCAAAAAATGAACGAAACTGAACATAGCTGAAGGCATTCTTCTTGTGTCAGATCCAGTGTACTATTTCTAGCAGTGACCAGAGATGTTTAGGAAAAAGTATAAGAATCAGAACTGTGTATCAGTATTTCTTTTGGTATATTCTCTCGGCATCCACTAACGAGTAATATGAGAGTTGCATGGGGACCATCATATTTAGTATTTACGAACAGAAATCCTCTATAAATGTGCAGTCCCTTTTTTACCCTTTTCATGTTTTTTGCTCTTTAATGTCCTGTGGCAATAACTTCTGCCACTTAATTGTTTTGCATAAGAAAGTACTTTTATTTTTAAAGTATTATTTGGTCATTTTGTCAGCTTCTTTTCTACATCTCTTTTATGAGAAACAGTGAACAGTAATTCCTTGTTTACCTGCTCGATGCCACTCATGATTTTACCTCTCCGTCATCTTCCTCCTCTTTTCTTCCTGAATATAACTAATGTTTCCTCATATCACCTTGGTCTTTTCTCTGTGCTTTCTATTTCTTTTAGATCTGTTCTGAGATGAAAGGGTAATAAATATGTGCAGCATTTTATATGTGGGCACACTATGGATTTATGGCAGAATAGGGTTCCTCTTCTGTTCTATATTCCTTTCATGATAGTTCCTAAAATTTGTCTTTTTCTTCACTATTGAATTGTTGAACTGAAATTTTTTTGAGATTTCTCTACAAAATCTCTTTAAGATCCATTTCCAGAACTGTAGCTGATAAATGTGTGCATATTGTTATATAATTTTCTTTAACACTTACTACCAGTACTTTTATCAGCACCGATTATTACTGGTCATAATTATCTGTGATTGTTACTTTCATTTATTATTGTTTTTTCTACTAATTTGTACTTACCTGGTTCAGATGAAATACTTTTAAAAATGGATGGCACCTTTCATGGCTCTACAGCTCTATTACATGTTATCTAATATGCTTCATTTAGTTTAGTATTTTATGATCCCAGGGATTTTGTTGCTCTTGACTTTTATTAAGTTATCTTAAGTCTTTTTCTATGGGCAGATCATATCACATGGAATATAATGGACTCTCAGAATTCTGAGTGCCATGAGAAGGTAATGAAGCAACGTGTATTCACTGTCTCATGCAGTGAAAAAGCTGGGCCACCAGATGGGAGCATATATCAGCTCGTAGTCTTTTTACTTTTCTCGGTGTATCTGGCTACTGTTGAACGCAAGATGCCGTGTTAGGTGGACCCTTGGTCTAATCCAGTACAGTGTTTCTTGTGTGTGACTTTTTCTGACAGTTAATGAGGTTTGTGTCAGTAAAGAGACCAAGTTTTACAGGATCTCTGAAAGTGCTCATGGTGAATATCTACCTTAATTTATTTATTTACCTTTGCTACTGTCTTCTCCAAGTGCCCCTTTTAAACTTGGTTATGTAACTTCCTTTCAGTTTATCAGACTGAATTCTTGATTCTGGTGTGTTCAGAAACATGTTCATGGTCAGTTTTGGACTTGTAGCAAGAAGTTTTTTTTTGAAAGAGGCAGCACAGAAAAAATCCTTTACAATTGCTCATCCTTACAGAGAATCAGCACAACTAGACAGAGAGCACAGCAATTTGACCTCTTTTCCCTGATCTTTCTCTTGAGAGGTTGTCAATGTGCTCTGCCAGCCAAGTACTACAGAGAAAAAGGAATTCTGAATAACACCCCATATGTGTAATACAGTTAGGATTGTACTATGATCTACTCCCCATCTTTAGCTGTTACCATGGCAGAGTTTCCAAATTAATATAGACTGCAAGATAGAAACATACCTCATTTTCTTGATATTAGGCAGCTAGGGGTGACCATCTGGTTTGGCTGATATATGTAGGTAATGTTGTATAACTTTTCTATGTCTGCTTGAAATAAACATGGTCTAAGGAGTGTTATTGATCATTATGCAATTGTTATGAAGGTAGCAGAGCATGAAAAAGTCTTTTTCCATTAACATGTTTTTATGGATTGAAGATTTTGGCAGGAACTGGCTCAAATACAATCTAACATTTAGCTTTTGTCTAGGTTAATACAATATTGAAGTAGGTTGTCACTGAACATTGAAGAAGGCTTTAAAGACTATTCTCTGAAGTTAATGACCTCCTGAGCTGCATTACAAAATTACTTTTAATTAGAAAATTAGAGAATTTATCAGAAAAGTTAATATTTTAAAGTATATGGGTACTCACAGCTGTAACTAATTACAAGCCAGTAAGCTTGTTTGCAAAGTAAGTGGTTAATAAAAGACTCAAAAAATGAAGATTGGAAAAATAATTTCTGCAATATCTTTGTCATTTCACAACTACGTGAGATTGCCTGAAGGAACTGGCCTTTTTGGCCCCTTGCTAGAGATATTTTTAATCTGTTTTATTAATTTAATCTTTTTGATCCTAGCTACAGTCTCAGTCATTTTCAAAATTACTGTCCTACAAGTAATAGTTATGTTATTGGAGGAAATAAAAAAGGGCTGTATGCAGGTTTTCCCATTTAATGTCATGTGCATTTATTAAAAGGGCAGCAAACACTTAAAAAGCCCATATATAACTCTATGTGGTTATATATTATTTATACCTAATGTAACATAAATAAAGTCATTCTTTCCAAATGCAACTTGAGAGAGGTGCATAAAAAAGCCTAAATGTTTGAGGAGTGACATCTTTTTATCATGGAAGATTTGTCCTGTATCTCCTTCAGGAACTTCTGCCAATATTGAATGCTCCAGTAATCAAAAGTGTCAACAGGAGTCGATTGATGTTTATGGCAGTGTGGCTAACAGGAGTCCCCAGAGTATCCTCAGTCATAACAACAAAAGTATACTCATACCTGTGTAACTTGTTTTGCACAAGAGATGGATTAGTTTTTACTGTATCAGCATAAAACACTACTTTGCTATTACAACTTTGACCACTTCAGGAGTGCACTTAATGATGTAGTATAGTGTAAACATTACCTTAAAGAGCCTAATCTTAGTTTGAAAAGATGGCTGTGCTGACACATCTACTGTGTACAGGTACAGGAGCAAATACATTGTACAGAAGAGGCTTTTTATTCTAGCAGGAATGGTATAATGAGAATGAGGAGGTGGAAACTCGAGCAAGAAAATTCAAATATGAAATGAGATACACATGTTCAACTGTGAGGATGATGTGCTTTAGCCAAACACAACTTACTGAGCTTAGTACAGAGGGAACTCAGTGAAATGTAATGGTCTATGATATGCAGAGGTTCAGATTCTATGATCTAATAATTTCTTCTGGCTGAAATCTCTTCATAAAAAAATCGAGTTCAACCATAACTTATGGCCTAAAGAGAGGAATCGCTGCGTGAAATTCAATGACTAGCGCTTGTACAAGGTACAGTTAGAAGTGTCCCTTCTGGCTTTATGGTCTATGGATGGATTAATGTGTTAAAGTCGCTTAACGGTGCAACACATACAGGCAAAAGCTGTAACAGGAAGAAACTCCTGTTAAAGTGCTTTCAAATAGTGTAGCCTGTGGACATCACAGCTATGTCTACACTACCGTTTAGTGTGGTCTGACAGGAACACATTTGTTGAGTGACATAGTTGATGATCCAGCCTCCCTGCTCCACCGGGATGATCTTTACCTTGCACTGGTTCTAGGCTGATCCCGTGGGCTGAATGCCTCTTAGCAGGCAGAGCACATTTAGATTAGAGCACATTTTCCATGCTGAGACTTCTCTGCAGTGTAAACCAAAGCATGGTAAGTGGGGATGAGCAGGAGATTCATTACAAAAGAATGCTCTCGATCCAACAAAAGACGTTAATATGGACTAATCCTCTAGCAGCTTTCACTTTAAAAACTGTGCCCATCCGTAAGGTATTTTCATACATATCCAGCATATACAATAAAGTAGTGTGTTCTTACTTTCCTAGAAATTTTGTTAGAATACAAAACCTTAACTGAGACTTCATGTTGTAAATTGTCTGATATAGCAGTAAGCCTCACCAGTTGGCTCTTGAATGATGCATATTAAACTTGAGGCTGAAGATGAGGTTTCTTACTGAAATATAATAATGAAAATGCAGTAGTCGTATGCTGTAGTCGTCTTGCAGGCAGAATGTGGGATCATGGAGTCTTTCAATGGAAAGTTGTGACGTAGTAGGAAGATACATTTCCTTTTTTTGTGTCTTGTAAATGTGAGAGATGTACTAAAAATGTATTCCTTGTTTTGAACTAAGATAGTTCCGTGTGTCAATTTGGGTGATGGTATATAAATTTATTCTGGTGACAGCTCTGCAATGGGTTGTTCCAAAGAAGGCAAAGGGGCTAAGTCCCTAGAAGAGCTCCAGATGTTACTGATCTTTTTCTTTTTATTAGCAATTACTCACTTGGAATTGTCTAGCAGTTTTTCTTCTTAATAATAAACTGTGTCAGCGGAATCATGACCAACCAGATCATGAAACTTGCCAGTGGTAAGAACATGTACAAGCTTAAAAAGAGGAAGCGTTTCCAACAAACACTGATTTGGATTTACTCATTTTTCTTGTTTTATAAAGAAGGATTCTTTTTTCCTACGTTTATACTTAACCAATGCTGGTTGTATTCTTCAGAAACTGCAATATTCCTTTAAATGTAAATTTATTGCCTAAGATACTGCTCCATCCCCCAAAGTCGTATTTTATATTTTAAACTGTTTGTCTTTTAAGATGTATTTATTGCCATGTTTGTTTTAACTTGGTTATCTCCTTCATCAATCTATTTTTTGCTAACTTAAAGCTGCTGCTCTTTGTTTTTAGTATAGAAGGCTGCTTCCCTAGGGATGTATAGTCCAGGACTTGTCTCTGTAATGGGACTATTTTGTTTTCTTTGCCCCTTGCAGTTGCCTGCTGTAACATTTGTAGTATGTGTTAAGTAATCCTTGAGGTAACATTTTTATTATGTCATAAAAAGTGCGTGGCAAATATATAATAACTCATGGAATTTGTTTGTTTAAAATGGAAGGATAATTTATTGAGTGTGTTACATGAGACCTGCTCCCCCTTATTAGAGCTGTAGAAGTGCAGCTTATTTAGAAGTATGTTCTATTGAGAAAAACCACGATCTCTGACATGCATAGAAAGTTTGAGCATGGTTGGGTAGAAATGACATCATAGTTTATATACTCAATAAAAATTTAATTAAGTCATTACAGAAGTTGCAGTCATCATTTAACTCTCTGATTTCTTATGTTTAGTTCTTTTTTAAACATTCAGTAATAACCAGTCTCCAAATCTTGATAGCCTATAAAATATCTGCATTAATTTTAATAGTTTATGTTAATGGAAAAATATGAGTAACTGACATAAAAGGAATTTTCCTTGTGTTTGCACTATATGCATTTCTATAAAAATCAACAGATGAAAAAAGATAGTGCTTTAATGGAAGAATATTTGAACTGGAGATTTACTAGTGTGGCAAAAACTAATTGATATTTTGATAGAAAAGCTGTGCATAATTACCAAGGTGAGTACTCTTAAGTATACTAAGAAAATATTTAGGACATGTGGTTTGCATTGTCATAATTATTAAGATTCTAGATATGTGAGTTTTCACAGCTTTTCTTTAGCCTTGTGATAAGCTGTACATCAAAGGCAGCAGTGCTTATTCTGTAGTTACGCTGTATTCCTGTTTGCAGTTTCTTTTTTGTAAAACCTGTCTCCAAGATGCAGTCTCATACATAAGTGTTCTGCTAGTGTGCAGGTATGAAGATAATTATCCTTGTCATTTATACTTATGTTTGTATGCAAGATCTGTAGAAAAGAAATGCTTAGTATCTCTTGCCTCTCACAAGTGTCAGTACAAACAAGCAGCTTTACCAACTGAAGTGTAGCTTAGCCCTCAGGAGAGGAACTGTTTATTAAATCATTTTGTTGATAAAAGTAAAAAGTACAGGCAAAAGGAATAGACAGTTTGTATGAGGGAGATGCACATGGGGTATTTCAGCCATCACTCTGGGCCTAGCAGTTGATCTCTTTTGGTTCCATCTTAAGCTCACATAGGGTCAGTTCTGCAAGCCAATCAGTGTCTTTGGCCAAACCAGCAAATATTTAAGCAACTGTTAAATTTAGTTAAAAGTCAGTGTGGAACTTGGACTGATTCATGCTTGCAGTATAGGGGGAAGTAGATGGATCATCACAAACTCTGAAAGAAATTTAGTCATACTCAAAAACTACTAAGTCTGAGCTTCTAGTGAGATCCTGTAGAAACAGAATTCATGTGATTCCTGAATGAGAAAGTCAATATTGACAAGTAAGTTAGGAGTACTGGTAGGGATGGTGCCTCTATCTTTAGCATTACAGTACTTTAACTGTAATAGTACATCCAGCTCTGGAGTCCATGCTTTAGAAAAAATGTTGAAAAACCTCCGAGTTTCTAAAAGACCTGTGTGAATGAATCAAGGTCTGGAAAACCTGCTTAATGATTCAAATACAGAGGAGTCTTCATTATCTTAGCCTATGCTGCCACTGAAAGGACAGCCTTGCCTTCACTCTTTCCCCAGCTGCATTTTTTCTCCACTTAGGTAACTATATGTCAGTGCTGTTGGCTGAGGATTTTTCTGCTGTTCATATATTCTAAGTTACACTTTCATTTGTGTACAGAATTAACAGACCTTTATTGCATGTTGTTCTAAAACGTTTGACTGCACTAACATGGTTACTTACAGCCAAATCCTAACCTATGTGGGCCAAGGAACTGTTTCTTCTTTCCCTACTCAGAGTGCAACTGATAATATTTTCTCATCACCTCCTCTTTAGAGCCTATAAATGTGGTTTTCTGGTTTATTTTTCAGATTAATTCAGTTGTTCTAAAGGAAGATTTGAGAAGTATGGTAGAAAATTTCTATGCAGCTCTATTTGGATATGATGAGGTAAGAAAGATGTTTTCAGAGCATGTACAAGAACAAATAGACCATCTAATTCATGAACACAGAATACTCCAGATGAGTAAAACATTTGCCATACATATCTTTGGAGAAATGTTACATTATGGAAGCAGACTTCTTAGTTATTGCAATCATCTTATGCCTTGAACTAAAGTGCTTTTAAGAAAGAAGAGAGCACACAGCATATTGATTTTAAACCATGGGACACAGAAGGAAGGATGTTCTTTGTACTGCTTCACCGTCACTGCTTGACTGTCAATCAGTCATTTCCTCCCTCTGAATCTGATTGTACTCAGCTATACTTTGAAAACAAAGAGAGTATTTATAGGGAATCTATGTGAGAGGGTATTTACAGGAAGTATCTAATAATATGGGGAGGCAAAAGCACCACTGTGCACAAGTGTCTGCATGACTTTCAAGAAGAAAATAGAGTTACATCATCTCTTTTAGTAGTTATTTTTTTGCTCTAGTGGGTGTTGCTCTTCAGATGCTCTTCTTATTCACATGGTGATACTGTTTGTTGCATGGTGATTTGCATTATTAGTATCTTGTAACTGTAAACTTCATAGAGTTGTGGACAGTGTTATGCATGCAAGTCTAAATTTAATCTAGTTTTAAGTATAGCCAGGATGTGTCTGCCTGTGTCTTTTTTTTTTCTTTCCTCCCTCTTCTCTTTTTTGTTGACACTCTTTTTGGAAACAAAATGTCTAGTTAAATTAAAGACAAATGTTGACCTTTTTTATTTTTAACTGAATATTTTAAAGTCCTCTCTTGCCTTGTTATGAGACTATGGTGATAACACCACATAATCCAAAAGGACAGTAAAAATGGGAGAGAATTTAGACAAAAAGCACTCGTGGATGTGATTCTTGTATAAGCCAAATGTTAATATGAGATTTAACTGGAAAAAAATCTAGATAGTTCTTGATGATGAGGGGTTCTCTCTTTCTCATTTAGAACGAAAAATAGAAAAGCAAAGCAAAATAGCAAAGTCCTGACTACATTTCTGCAACATCGTATTAAATAACCTTTAATTTTTTTTTCCCCAAGTGTCATGGGCTCCACAGAGTTCTGTGAGGCGGTGCTGTCTTCTCTGTAAGGCAAAAATTTTTATGGTAAAGATTTCATAACATAGAAATGCAGTTATTGGCTCCTATATTAGGAATACCCTGAGCCAGTTTTTTTCCAAATTAACTTGCCAGAATGTTTGTTACAGGCTGCTTTGTAAATTAATTTAAGGCCAGGGTTGTTTTTCCATTCTGGGAAACAGTGACGTTGATACCTTTTCATATGTACAGTCCACAGCAGCTGTGGGTTTTGAGACAGCTAATATTGTCAGTTGCCAAGTAGAGTAATGTGGTTGTCTTGTGTTCAGACCCTCTTCACGTGCAGTTTTTAATCCCCTTCTGTACTTCCTTTAGGGAATCTTGTCTGATGATCATGTTCTGGCAGCAGCTCTTTGGAGAAACCTTTTTAACAGGAACTGTGATGACCCTCGGCATCTGGAGTTACTCGTAGAATATGTGCGCAAACAGGTACTCTACAGCTCATAGTGTCACTTCTCTTCATTCTCTTGTTTAGAATATTAAAATATTTATTTTTAATGCTTGCATACTGTGTAGCTCAATTCTCATAAATATAACTGATTTATTGTAGTTTGAAAAATGGCTGCAGAGAAATTGACGGAATATTGAAAGCAACCCTGCTCATCTTTTTCTGGACTATGCTATGGAGGGGCTTGACAAAATGGGTCAGAAATGGGCTGCAACTTGTTGTAGCATTATAATTGATGTTGTGAAGTTGGGATCCTCTTCACAATGAAATAGCACACAGAGCTTGAAAGTCTCCTGATGATCTTTGTGGGAAAGAAGTAAAAGGTTTTGTTTTCCAGAATTATTTCTGTTTCTTTCAGTTATTACCTGGAGGTAACAATATTAAGTAGTGTTTGTCCTCTCAACCATTAGGAGGTTTTTGAAACAGGTTTCTAGGAAATGTTGGTAGGATATAGTCCAGGTAGGTACCAAAGACAGAAAACTGATGAGAGAGGTTCTGGAGGAAGAGTGTAGGCTGTTGGACAGGGAATTGAAGACCAGAACCTCCACAACAACATTCTCTGTAATGTTTCCAATACTATATTCAGGACCAGATAAAGATTTGGAGAGACAGTATTTCAGTCTGTGTCTGAGAAAAGAGTATGTGAAGTAAAGGGCTGAACTTTGTAAGGGACTGAGGACACTTTTGGAATGCTAGAGGGCTTCTCAGGAGGGACAGACAATTTGATGCTTAAGGTTGCTGATGCTTAACATCAGTGAGGCTGTAGAAGAGTTTAAAACTGAAGATTGGCAGGGAGCAACAACATATAAAAAGTTTGTAATTTTGAACAATTTGCTGCCAAGTGGGGAATTTGTTGCACTTCTGTATGTTCAGGCAAAGGATAGGACAAAAGCTATCAGCAGTTGAATAGGAAACAGTGATCACAGATAAATGCGGCACACTGGGGAAGAATCAGCACAGCTTCTGTGAAGACAGGTCATTCCTGTAGACAACTCAAAAGTGGTGCACTTGGGAAAAACAGTCCCAGCTTTACGTATATAGCGAAGAGCTCTAAACCGGCTGTGACCACACAGGAAAGAGTCCTTTTGATTATAGGTGTATTATCAAAATGTCAGCTCAGCATTCTGTAGTGTTTAAAAAAAGTAAAACAAATGCTCAGAACTACTAAGGAAGGAATAGAGAATAAAATAGTGTTGTCATGCTGCTTTTTAAATCCATGGTACTCTTGCGATCTTGAGTAATGTGTATGGTTTGGGTTCTGACTATCAAGATAAAAACTGAACTGAAGAAGGCTCAGAGAAGAGCAGTAAGGATGACATGAAACAGCTCCTTTATTAGCAGTGGGTAGGGTCCCCTGCCTGAAAAAACAGCTGAGAAAGAATATGAGACAGCTGTCAGAAATCTTGAAGGCATATGAAAGGTGAGCAAGGAAGGGCTGTTCACTGGTAGAAGAATGTAGGAACATAACATTGCCACAGGTTGTTTGGAATGCTACAATTGCACACTGGCAAGGTTTATGGAATAGAAGTCTGTCCAGGGCTATTAAATCCACAACAACCACTTCAGGCTCAAAATCCTTGAACTAACAAATTTTGAGAAGGAGGGAGAATAAACAAGGAAAATAACATTGTATGCATGCATTGTACTTAACTCCTCCTGGGGAATCTGCTGTTGATGACTGTCAGAAACAGGATATTGTGCTTAGGTGGTTCTTTGGTCTGACCTTCTGTGGCCATTTGTGTATTCTTTCCTCTGTTGAGAAACTCCTTGTCAAATTATCTTTTGCTTCCAGTAAGCATTGTGTATGAGGTCTTTCCCACAATTTCTTGCTGATCCTGTCTTTAACAGTGGCTATTAGTGGATGCCAGAAAAGAATATAGTAACAGGGCAAGCGTGTACTATTTCCCTGGTCAACTGTCCTAGCAATCTGCTTTCAAAGACTTCCTGAGCCAGAGCTGGTGTTTTTGTCTTTTACTGGCCCTTGATGGACTTCTTTTTTCTCCCTTCCCCCTCCTCCCCACCTTCCTCCTCCCCACACCATTTTTGCAGTGTCCTGTGGCAGCAAGTTAACTGTATGTTGTGTGATAAGAAGATTTTTTTATTTTGCTTACATTGCATGTTAAAATTTCACTTGATCCCAAGTATTTCTTGTATTGCAAGAACAAGTGTTCGTTCCATGTTCATCTTCTCCAGCTCATGTGCTTTTATATTATAAATGTCAGGTGTTCCCTGCTGGTTAGGCTTTTTGTCTATAGTGAAAAGTCTTGGTCTATGTGAAACCACTTTTATGAGAGTGCTCCATGTAGATGATGGTACTAGCAGTGTGTCATCTGAATTAACTGCTGAGAAGTTAAAATGACTCATGTTAGCTTTGTGTGGCTCTTTGTCCTGTTGCTAAACTCCCAGAGGAAGCATTTGCTAAGGTGTTAGTAGAAGACCTTATGCAGTTAACTCCAGTGAATCTGCAGATACTTATCTCCTAGCCTTTCTATGATGCTTAAGCAGTCATAAATTATTTTTTTAGGTCTACCTTACACAAATGGCAAAGTATACTAAAACCTCCCTGTTCTAATTTCTTTCTGGAAAGCAATGTGTTTGCATAGCTCTTGAGGAACTTGAATGGGTGATGGGACACCTTGCACTAATGTCCTGTCCTTGCAGGTGCAGCACCTGGACACACTGAGCGGGGAGGACCTGCTGCTGACTGGCGAGGTGAGCTGGCGGCCGCTCGTGGAGAGCAACGCCCACAGCATCCTCAAGCCCATTTCCCCTGTTTACAATGACGAAGGACTCTGAGAGCGCCAGCGCCTGACACTTCTATCAATTTGTCAGATGAGCTTGGGAAGCATGCCTGAAATTGAACTGGGCTGAGGCTGTGGGGTCAGAAAGGAAAATCTGCTGTTGAAAAGAAAATATTTCATTAGATATCCTATTCGTGGTGACTCAGTAGCAAACTGGACAGCCATACTCTTCTGAATATTTACCCACAAATAAATGCTAGTTGGTTTGAGAACCTCTGTCCTTTTTATGGCACTGAGTGGTCCTTGCTGACAAATTGAAAGACCTGCCTTCTCTCTTTAGGAAACCAGATATTTTACCATGACTTAGAGTTATCTCAAGAAGACATTTCTGTTATTTGCCTTGTTTGGAGAGCTGCTACATGTAGACACAATGGTGTTCCTCTGCCACTGAATGGTTGTGAATGCAAATCTGAGCTTTTCATATTAGATGTTAATGTATTTTAAAAGCCTGATATCAAGATGGAATGGTCCATTTTTGCTTTAGTGGAGTTAAGAATTGCTTTAACAGATTTGGAAGGGTTTTCTGTGAAAATCCTTTTTAGGAACTCTGCTGTGTTGCACAAGGGTAGGAGGATGCAAAGAATAATGCACAGTCTGCAGTAATCCTCTATGACTCTAGCCATCTTAATGAGAATAAAGTCCAAAATGTGGCCGGGCTGTCACTAAAAGCTGCCTCAGAGTACTTGGTATTTCAGTCTGCCTTGCTGATATTTCCATATTCTTTTTAGAGTTGTCGTCTAAGAGTTTCTTTACGAAAAGAACATCCCTGTTTCTGTCCATGGATCTTAATGGGACAGGACTATGCTATCCTCCATCCCCCAAAGCAATGGTCCAGGGCTTTTTAACAAGACCTATCAACCCCAGTGAAAACTTTATATGGCTGCGCAGGCAAAGTATGCCAGTATAGTAATTATGGGAGCAAGAGCTCCACTGATTAAATCAGTAGAGGCTGAGGTGTGCTGCGTAGGTGGATGGTTCACCAGGCTATTTCCAGGTCAGTGACAAAAAGTTTTAATTTCTCTCCTGTCTAAAATCCTAGTTAATAATAAATGTCAGTCTGGGTAAAATTGATGTGTATGTGTTTTCTGTGCCATGTGCGCTTTTGATAAGGATAAGCCCTATAATACCAGGACTTATTCCTAACAAAACCATTAAACAAAAGTCAAAGGTGATAATCCTTCATTTGTAAAATTAACCCTTAATTGGTGAATCCTTAATCTGGTGAAAGTGTGACTGTGCCTGGCTGTGACTGTTCTTCCTTCTGAAGTTCCTTTATTCGTATTTTGTGTTTTGGGGAATATTTTACATCCCTTCTCTGTGTAAAGAGCAGTGGGATGCAGAATATAGGCTCCCAAACACTGGACTGTGGTATTTTTTTTTTAAATCTTCTCTTAGAGAGCCTTCTGTGTATAAAAAAGGCATTTTGTTATTTTTTTTCCAAGGCGAACTTCCTCAGTTTAACTTGTTATAAAATGAGTCATGTAAAGAAACCCTCTATGTGTGAGGTGTATCCCTTCTCTGTGAAAACATTACAGACCAAACAACTTGCTTGCAGTTTATTTAAGATGCTTTTGTTGAAAGCTGAGCTAAGCAGAGAAACCTCTTATGTGTGAAGTATTATACAGTGTGTGTGAGATAATAACACCTTGTAATTCATTACAGCTGGGTTGTATTTACATAAAAGAAGGCTGAGCTGTGTAGGAATTTGCTGATTAATTTATTTTTAATGAGAGTGAAGTATAGCAAGTACCAAAATAAACTTTACTTTGTGTATCTTACTGCTCCTGAAATAGGTGGAAAAATTAATGGTAGATATTTTGGCTCAAAGCTACATACATTAATTCATATACAAAACAGTCATTTAAACTTTAACCCCTTTCCTGCTATGTAATTTAAACCTGCACTCATGTTATCCATGCCATGGGAACACAAGACTGGGAGTACACCACCATCCAACCTGGTGCAGCACACAGGTCAGAGATCGTGTAGTGTCTGTGGTGCTGATGCTGTGAAGTCAGCAAGCTAGTAGCATTCATGGGACCACTAGTCCGGAGATGACAATGCCTTCTGTACTCTGAATATGGGACAGCCATGTGGTCAAAATTGAACCCTTTCCTCTGTTTATGGGCAGGAGGCTCCAGAAATTATGGTGCCAGATTGTGGTCATTGGCATCTGCTTTTGCACTTTTTATTAATATGAGAATAAAGACCTATAATCATGGCTCTCTGCTTGTTCCATAAAATGCCTTCAACCACCCTGCTGCTACAGAGCTGAGCCAGCAGTCAGGGGGTGTTTGGACAGAAATGTGTGGGGCCTGTTAAGAGAATAAGGCAGAAACTGTCTATGAATTAAAAGGGTAAGCTGTTAGAGAGGAAAAATACATTGGAGGCTACATAGGACAAGAGAACACTTTGCTTTTCAGCCATTAGATACCTGGAGACACCCTTTGGATGTAGAATGTGACCCCTCTTACTCTTGAGAGATGCATGCCAGTAGGCTAGAAACATGCCATGGCTAATATCTTATTTATGACATCTTTACAATGAGAATTTAGAGTCCTTGAGAGAGAATACATTTCTGGTAGCAAAATCTGCACCTTGCAAGCATTACAGCAGCAATGATTAGTTAAAAGTGAGTCCTATGTCCAGTACTCCTTCAAGTGCAGCAGAACGCAGGTTTTTTTAACCAAACACTGTAAAGCTCATCTTTTCCCATTTTCAAGGTTTTGCAGAGGGGAAGGTATTTTGCTTATGTACAGTTCTTTGTTTATGCTGCTAGGTTTTTTTGAAAGTGATCTCAGACCATCAGCTTGGGGACACTTACTGTATTTTAAGTGAATATATACATGCGCATTTCTTCTGGAAGGAGCCATGTTGAGCACTTTATCCTCCAACCTGATCTCCTATCTCATATAAGGAATTTGGACATAGCTTATTATTCCAAAGGACTTGTTCCCCCCAACTTTCCCAGGTGTCTTATAATCAAGAGACATGAGCCTCTAGGAAGCACTCATTATTTCAGCTAGGTCTTGGCTTTCTTGTATCTGTGAGCAGAAAAGAAGGGCCAATGCTCAGTGTCTTTCCTTTCTTCCTTGTGGTTTTGCACCAGTGGGAGAGTAGGTGCGTGTTTTGCCCACAGGATCAAACTTGGGAAGTATCTTGCTATATTCTGACTGAACAGACTAATATTCTAATATCAGACAGATGCCCAGACTGATATTCTGAGACAATTTGGGGTAGGGGGGAGTCATCTGATACCCTTCAATGCCTCTTCTGTATTTTAGGTGGTTAAATATTTTTCTCTGTCATCTTGGCTTCTGTGTTCACACCACCTTTTGGTATTTATATCTAACTGTTTTCTCCTGCTTCTTTAAATAGCTGAAGTGCTAAAAGCACAGGTATTCTTGATGATCTCCACATTTCCTTTACTGTCCAGGTGCCTAAGCCCTGTTAATGTGCAGTTACCACTTCCCAGATTTCTGACTCCTATCCTGACCTTCCACAAAGTGAAGTTTTCAGTTGTGCTTCTGCCACACCAACCCCTCTGGGCAGAATTGCTGCTCCTGACATAGCAGCTGGAGTTAACCACTGACCTGTCTCACTTATTTGTCTTGGCAAGTAAGGTAAGCTGAAACTGGAGACCGAGTAAGAGAAAATTTTTCCACCAGAGCTTTGAATTAGATGAATGTAGAGTAGATGAAGAACAGCAAAGCTGTGGGAGGGTAAGCATCAGCTGGGAGGGGATGGTGACTGGTTCTGCAAGCATGGTCCCTGTGATGTATGCTACTGCATGACACCACTCTGAGGAGCAGTGGGAGCCATATCATACCCTGTGACCCACTCTCATATTTTTCTACACTCTCCTACTTCCAAAACCCTGCAGAGGAGGTCTTCTGTCAGAAATTTAAATCAACATAGATCTGCTGCAGTCTACTTGTAGCATTTCTGTGGGACCAGTTTAATACTGAGCATGTACCAAAGGTGGTCTGCATCCCAGAGATGTGCTGAAGTACTGCTTGAGCATTTGGAGAAGTTTGCTGATCCCTTTTACAGGTATGCTGAACAATTCATTGCCCATCTTGAGCTCTGAAACTGGACTGTGTGTGCTTTCTTCCAGGAAGATGAAAATACCAGTGTTGGGACTCAAATATTTACATTAGTACCTAGAAATTAGAGTGCCTTTCTAACTCTTCTGCTAATACAGTTGTGCCACGAATACAGGGGTCATCTATTGTGATGTTCTCCAGCTTCTCAGGCCCCAGTGCAGGTGTTCGGTTGTGATGTTAGCCTAGCACATGGCGTTTTCTTGGATGATGCTGGTGGCAGCTAATTTCTTAGTAGACGCCCCCCTGTATAGGCTCCTGCCCTCCCCATCTGCCTCTTTACATTTGCACTGTTTTGTCTGATCTCTGTTGTCTTCTTGTATAATAAACTCTGATGAAGACTTTTGCTCTTTTCTCTACAAGAGACTGCAATAAACCTGTGCCCCATTCTTTCTGCTGAACAGTGCAGCATCAGGCTTGACTGGGCCTTTGGTGTCCTAAAGCTAGATTAAAACCTCTTCCAGTAGTCTGGGTGATAGTACTTTTACCACTCTGCGGCATGCTTTAGGGAGCAATATCTCCATCTTTTGGGCGTATTGTGTGTGCGCAGCTTGGCCCTCAGTGCTGTCTTTTCCTGAAGGTCTGAGAAGTCAAGGAGGGGGCAGAAGCTTACACAGGAGCCTGGGAATGTTGGCAAGGACATAGGAAAGACCCTGAGTGAGTGATAGGCTCTGCTGCTTAGGTAATTGTGCTGTGCTTGTGAAGTATCCACCTCTCTCCTCTGCAAGCGAAGGGAGTATCACTTACTGGTGCTGTGGGCTGCCTAGCCTCCTGCACTATGATGGGGCAGTTGCATATTAATAGTCTTGTGATCCTTCCCAGACTCCTCTGGTGAGATTTTTTTACTGCTATCGCTTTTTCAGTGTTTAGGGCTGTCCTGCATGTCCTACATGTGTTCTTCCTGAAGTTGCTGAGCATGTTGAGGAAGTACTTGTTTTGCTTACAGTCATTCAACCTGCTTAACAGCTTGCTCTGCTCATTTGTGGGACAGAATAGATGTTTGGGCCTCATCCTTCCACTGGGAATGCAGAGCAGGAGCTCACACAAGCATGATTCCACCTTCTGCTGCTACATTTCAGTGGCTGCTCCAGATGTGATGTGCTGGGAGCAGCCAGAGAGTTTAGGTCAAGTGGCAGTAGATCTGCTTGAGGGACCTGGGGCAGACTAGTGTGAACAATTTCCTGCACTTGCTTGCAGGAACCAGAAATATCTACTGTCCTGTTCTTATTGTCTCATGCAGGTATGTTTGTGTAGGAGGACCCTGCAACATGTTGCTGAGGCTGGATCCTGTTGGTGTTGGCATGTTACTGCAGCTCCCCCAGGAGCTAAGAGCTCCTTCATGCTTATTTAGGAAGCAAGGAGTCTTGCACATGTAAAGCCTTCATTAACGATTACATCACTGACTAAAAGAGTGAGCTGGACTCGTTCATTCCTCATTGCACCTGCCAGCTTCCTGGGCTCCTCCACATCCTGTCAAAGCCAGGCATCTTATGAGGATTTGCTCATTGTCCCACATCCTTCCCTTCATACCCTCTTCCTGCTGGTAACTAGACCCATTGATGTTATAATGCCCAATTCTATTTCTGTGTATTTCCTTTTGAAGGAGAGAAGGAAGAGGTGTCTGGAAGTGCTTTTTCACATGTTCAGTACAGGGCAGCAGCCCAGGGAAGAGGTACATTGTGGTCCTTCTCATGACAGCTGTGAATTGGTGCCCTGAGCAGCTCAGGGCTGGACCTCGAAGGGCCACCAGAGCAACTCTGTGGCCACACATTAGCTTCCCTACATGGCACGTGGGTGGTAGGTACCTCAGAGTGGCAACTGGAAAGAACCTATATGCTGGGCACACCACTGAGTGGGGAGCCAGTGGAGGAGGTAGGGTTGTCTACCTTCCCTGCCATAACTACCAGTTAGATCATTTGGCCTATAGCTGGTAGCTGGTGTCCAGCACCCTCCTTCAGCTGAGTGGGTGCAAAGCTGTCTCTCCCCTGATTTGGAAGTCTTAACATACGGATGGAAAAAATGAAACCAGGAATTTGTGTACTGCTGCTG
This sequence comes from Morus bassanus, assembly GCA_031468815.1. Taxonomy (NCBI): domain Eukaryota; kingdom Metazoa; phylum Chordata; class Aves; order Suliformes; family Sulidae; genus Morus; species Morus bassanus. Next base: position 24,906,199 of record CM062575.1, on the reverse strand, counting down.
TGTTTAGAATAATGATTCTGTAATGCCATGGTCAGGAACCGCGGACAAAAAACTGGGAGACTTGAGTTTGCACTGCTCTGTCTGTGAGTTCAGTGCTGACACAGGTCTTAGTGCAGTAACTAAAATTTGGACTTTTCTGATCTAGCTGTGCTTGCTGTTTACATCTGGCCAGTGAATTCTGCACAGTGGAATTGCAGATGCCTTCTAGAAATGCCTATATATAAGTGTGTTTGCACACCGTGATGTTTTGTGGTGGAAGATGTGGATTTCAGTCTGAAATAGAGGGGGGAAAAAAAGCAAATCTGGCTTCTCATGTTCTCAGATGAGTGCTCTCCAGGACCTGTACTATCATGAAACAAGTTGGCAGGGTCCCTTCCATCTGTGCTTGAAGAGGAAGCAGCAGGTACATTTTGTGGAAAGCCCAGGCAAGGTGTTTGTGTTTGGTCAGCTCCAAGAACATTGGGACACAATGAAGTATTGCCTAATGCTTGGATTCTGACTGAGCTCAGGTATCAGTCATATTGTAGCTGCCTTGGGACATTGACTTGGAAGTGGGACTTTGTGTGTGTGTTTAGCCAGACGGAATTTCCCCCTTGTCTTTCTCAGTTGATTGCAGAAGGTGTGCAGACAACACTTCCATATAAGTGGAAAAAATTGCTGGCAAAAATTGGCCAGTTGGTCTGTGGAGTGCCAATTATAGACATTTATCTCTCTGTCAGACAGCAGGGACAGGATACCTCTCATCTAATTTTACATGTCTGCACGGTAAACCTCTGTCACTGACTTGGGCAGCCTGAGCTCTCCTGCTCAGGGGAGAGAGATAAGCACTTTCATGGCACATTTCATCTGACCTGTTTCAGATGTCTGCTTCAGGGTGAGGTAACTGAGGCCCTAGAAATCTCTGCCTCTCCCCACCAACGTTGAAGAAGCCCAGCCTGACAAGCTCGGCTGGAGATGTTTACATCATATGTGCTTTCATGTGCTTAGGTCCGTGAGAAATTACTGGAGGGAGAGTAGATCATTACCAAACACCAGCTGGAGACAGTGGAAATCCCTTTATTTTACAGAATCAGCAGCAGTTGTTTATCTGGCAGAAAACATGCATTTGATGACTTTTTTAAAATTCACACTCTTTTCAGCTCTTTAGGAAGGCAAAATGTAGGGTGATGTTACCCTTCTTTTATGTTATCACCAAGGTGACATTATCACCCTGGAAAAGCAGCTCCAGAAAAAGGCTCATCATGTTATAGCCCCTTCCCTTTGGTTTTTTTACCCAAGCTTCCTTACATTGTGTTGTGTTGTGTGAGGTGTTTGGCTGTTCACCTCACCTTTTAAGTTAATGTTATTCTTTAAACTGCTTTAACACTTATTTACACCTGTAACACTTCTATGCCAGCAGCTTTATTATAAATTTGTCCCATATCTGTTGTCCATGGCTGCTAACTCTGCACCTGCTTGCTGCATTGCAGCACAGCTCTGGCAGGCAAATTAAATTTTCTGATTATATGTACCTTTGCTTCTGTTCTTGCAGTTTTTACAGTCGCAGTAAGAGTTCGTTCTGACTTCGGGGATCTAAAGACTAGACAGCTAATCTAAACTAATCATCCCACTACAGCTGTAGCCCATGGAGAGTGATAGTCCCTTTGGAACATGATTCATCCCAGCTGACTTAGAACTTATCGTCTGAATGTGCTGGTTCACACTTAGGCATGGCTGTCTCTCTCCATTGACTATAGCCCAGTGACTATTAGAGAGCAGACATTTAGCTTTTAGATTACTTAATTTAGTCTGGATGAATTTAATCTATAAGGTTTTTGTAACTTTTAGATGAAAGGCTAGCTGATTAGATCAACTGTCCAGCCAGTTCTTCATTCTCTGGTTAGCCTGTGTGGAGTTTAGTAGCTCCAGGGAAGGTGAGCTGAATGGGGTGGGGGAGGTCTGCATTGCAGTCTGGGGACTCCTGTTTGCCTCCTGTGCACAATTTTTCATGTACTGCATTGTGTTCTGGGTGGTGCATTCCCAACACAGCGTTTTAAATCACATATTCATGTCTGCCTGTACTGTTTCTCCAAAAATAGCTCCATGATACTTTTGGGAAGCTGAAGTTAACTAATCCCAAAATAGACAGCATGTGGACAGTATTGTCATTCACATAGCACCAGACTCCTAAGTCTGAATGTCTCTTCCTTGAAGGATTTCCAGGGAGATGCTAAAAGACCACATGAGCTATTGCTCTTATAGCCTGTGGTATCTAATGACATGAGCTGTGCTAAGATTCCTGCTGTGCTTCATACAAACACTGTAATCCTGTGATAACAAAAAAGATGGTGTTTTGGCTTTTCTGCCAGGTGCCAGGCTAGCAGAGCCCGGGGTCCCAAGAAATGCTAAGGAGGAGCATTAGCTATGGTTCAGGGATTAATAAGTTTCTTGGCCAAGTCTGATTACCCCCTTGGGATATTTGTATTTCATTATAACTGACACAGAGCAGCATGTTTGATTTGGAACAAATTTCAAGCAGGAACAAGTTTCAGCATCTGCATTTCCACTGTGAGCACAATGAGGGACAAAACAGGTTAGAGCCTGCTTGGCCAAGGGTGGGGACCTCTCAGTAGGGAATTCAGTACATGAATCAGTTACAAGGAAAGGGAAGGAGAAGAGCTGATCTTCCTCCCCTTGCAAAAGGGATACTCTAAGCACCAAGTATCTGCTGTGTGACTGAGGAAGCCAAGTGAGGGAGCTGGGGAAAGCCAGCTCCTCCCCCAGCATGGGAGGCTGTACCTGGTGATTAACTCCCAAGTGGAGGAGTGGAGCTCATGCTGAGTCCTGAAGGAACCTGTTGGGAGGAGCTCAGGAGTGCAAGAGGGCCAGAAGAGACCTGGGGTCAGACGGAGGACTAATCCAGCTGGAGAGGCACTTCTTAGCATCAATAGCTCCAGTCATGTTCAACTACCTAGCAGTAGAGATGAGACCCCAGTTCCACCGCAGCTATGGGGGCCAGCAAGGGGTGTCTGGGCCACTGAAGAGCCGCCTAGAGCAGCTGAAGAAGCCATGGTGGAGGGAGCCCACCCCATTGGTGCTCCAGCACAGTGAAACAGCCAGGCTTGCCATAGATGCCTTTCTTGAGCAGGGGGAACGCGGCTACCTGAGTGCCATCGCTGAGGAACGGGAGCTGCCTTTTCTTTCCACCCTGGACATGGAATATATGAGCCATCAGAGAAACCAAAGCTTTCCAGATCCCAATGCAATGAAGGACAAAGAGGCTGACCCTGGCAATCCAGACGTTGGAGACAGGTCCTCCCTCAACTCCGAACTAACATCTGGCACCTACTTTCCACTCATGTCTGATGTGCACCCTCCAGAGCTGGAGCTGGGGTGGCCAGGGACAACACTCCTCACGTTGTCTGGCCAGACTCAAGCCACTGTGATTTTCCAAAGAAACAAAGCTAACAGCATTAAGGATTTGCTCCGGTCTCTGATCAGCCGGGCGCGGACGGTATGTATAGAGCTGCATCCTTTGAGTGGGGTCTTGTGCCACAGCACCCAAGTCCTGGTGACTGATCCCACAACTGTACACCACATGCTCCAAGGTGTTGCTGCTCTCTAGATGTCTGACATGATGTAATTGCTTTTTCCCTAGCAGATCTGTAACTGTTCCTGCTCCTTTCCTTTCCTGTAATTTCTTTCTCCCTGGGATTTTGTGTCATACAGGCAGTGCCCTTCAAGGCACTCTACATCTGTATTTGCGGGTATGCAGGGCGTGGTACCAAAGCCTGGAGCGAGCGAGCGAGTGGCAGGGTGTGCAGCGTTAATGCTTAGCTGTCCTCAGCCAGCAAGTGTGCACCAGCCAGCCCTTCTGCCCTCTGCCAGGGAGTTTGCACGGCCAGGGCTTTGTCAACCCCCCTGGACACGGTGTTAAGCAGGACAAGAGGATAACACTGGTGAGTAGCTGTGGGAGAACATAGGACCTGAGTAAACTTGTGGGACTGAAAATCCCTGCCTGTGGTTTGAAGTAGGTTAGAATACATCATCATATCTTCTAGACTTGATGTCTGTGCGTCTCTGAGGATGAGTAAGATCAGCCCGTTCTGCCCCATTGCACAGTTTCTGCTGGGTAGAGATTGCCAACCCTTGGATGTAATAAAAACTGGACAACTACAATACTTGCCTACCAAGCACAATCATAGTGTGAATTTACTCACTAAATTATGCTCCTTCTTGTTTCTTTTTACTTTGCTGCTATACTGTGTACTAAAACAGCAGCTTGGACAACCGTATCTCAGACACATTTTCAGCTTTTATTGTCTTTGTCCTCTTTATGGTTCTTTTCATCTGTTCCATGTTAATTTTCTTTTGTAGTATTTCATTTCAATAGCGTGGCTATATAGAGTAAACTTTTAGTGCAAAATTCACTTTTAATCAGTCAGCTTCTAGGCAATTTCTCTTACCACTCCAGTAGTTTCTTATTTAACTTTACAGTCACTCCTTAAATTCATTACTGCCTAGTGCAGAGAGCGGGAGATAAAGAATTGTTAAGCCTGAACTTCAGCTGTGTCAAGAACACAAACTGTTGCCAGGCTGACTGAGCTACAGTGTTATCTTCTATCACCATCTGCAGAGTTAAGCAAACAAAGTTACGTTGTTCCCAGCAGATGAAACTGGGGCCATGCAGCAGCTCAGATTGCTGTGCAGCATCATAACATCATCAAAGAACCACATATTGAAATTTGGGCCTGATACGAGGTAAAAGTTGATCTTTTTCTTTTGTCCAAAAGAAGACCATTTTGCCACATAAGCTACTGCTCAGTTGTAAGCAGCCATTGCTTAATGCCTGAACTTCTATTGCACCTTTGTAGGCAAATATTGGATGTTTTGTCCAGGAAGTAAGTGACAAAAAGCTCTGTTTGTCCTTGCAGGCAGCTGATTTATGATATCTTAAATGTTCTGGAAAGTCCTGTGACACTTACTGCATCCTTTTCCTTGGCAATGCAGATTAACATGTGGTCATGGCAGAATGCACAAAGTAAATACCTACCAAGAAATGTCCCCTTGTCACTTAGCACATGTCCCGGATCTCTGATGATATTATGATCCTTTAAACCACATGAAAAATATCTTGCTGCTTTCTCAGTTCACAGGAATTTCTCTATTGCTGCAGGGAGGTTGCCTAGGCAGTAGGTGCTTTATTGTAGTTTAAGTACATTTTGAGCTTTTTACTTTTTTTGCTTGACTTGAAAAAGTGCTGACAATCTTCAGCCCTTTATGTTCAAGCTGGGGATTTTCACACAGTGTTTTTGACTGTTGCATGAAATGTGAGAATGAGTTTTCAACAAACTTACTAGTTTATTGCTGGTGTTTTACTGGCTTCTAGGTTAGCAGCTCTGGCCAGTGCTTCCCATGATTAACTGTATGATTGATGGCAGTTCCAGCTCATTCACAACCCCAGTTACAATTCTTTAAGTAGTTACTGAGTCATTTCGTTCATCAAACCATCCGAAAGGATGTTACCTGTATGTCTTTTAATGACAAAAGAGCAACCAGAGGTAAAAACATCTTTTGCCTGAAATGCCAGTAGCAACTGTGCAGAGAACTGCTTCCTTTTTTGCTTTTCAACTGCTGTTTCTGCATTTCAAATATTTTTCTCCACTAGACTTTAAGCTGTCATCATATATCCCTCCTTTAGAGTGTTTCTCCTCCTGTGTGCTTACAGCTGACATAGAAGGGGGGGACAGTGCTGGTGGGATGTCAGAAAGATGTTGAGATTCCTGAATGCTTTTCCTGGGTCCTGTAGACAGGAAGGTGTATGTCTTGAAATGTTGTTTGCTGTTTTTTCCTGTACAGTCATACAGAACAACATCAGCAGACATATTTTGCAACAGCATATTTGTACTGACAAATCAGCAAAAAGGGCATTTGTTTTATTGGTACCTTTTCCTGGTGCGGTTTGTCTTTCTACTTTGCTGTATTTAACCAGCTGTCTTTGAAGATGTATTTTCAGGTTTGAGCTTTTCTCTTTGCAGACATAAGAAGATGCAGTGCAGCCACACCTTAGCCTTCATTTGATAATACTATTACAATTTTATTTTTGTTGGATGAGCTGCAATCTATTTTGAACTGTCCATGCTTCTTTTTTTGCCCCTCTTGTACAACTCTGACACTGGCTGCGCGTATGCATTTATGAGCAATGGTAGAAGGGTCCCTGATGGTCCCCCAGAGAAGCAAGGTATCGCTTCAAATGGCAACACTATGGTAATGACCAAAAACACACTGCTATTGGCAAATACCCGTAAAACCAGCTGTGCTGGTTAGAAACCAGACAGATGGCAACTCCAGTGGGGTGCTGGTAAGTGCTGTAATTCCCAATGTGATGACTGCAGTAACTGCTGAACTGTGAGTTTTGCAGAAGTGGATTTAGAAATGTCATGATTTAACCCTACAATGGCAAGGTGTTAATTTTCTAGTGCCTGTGGGGCAGCTGTGTCTCTGCAATGTCCTGACCCACCAAGGCTGTGTCATGGGCTTGGAGGACATGATCAGCGTGGTGAGGAACAGGGATGCTCTGAGCCAGCCCCAGCCTTGCAGCTCCCCCCACTGAAACCAAGGGGCTGGAGGCACTGGATATGTGTTACTTAGGTTTGTAAGGCCAGATTGACTGAAAAGCCTGAGGCTTTTAAATGTGAGACATGAGTTGTCATGAGCCTGACGAGATGGTACTTAGTTACCTAACTTCCACTGCTTTATAGAACTGTTGGAAATTATCTTTGAGGCTTTAGATGTCGCTTTTGTGACAATACGTTCTTAGAAAGCTTCAGGGGGAAGACTTCCAGGGTCGTCTTCACCCAAAATTTCTTGGCTTTGGAGTTGAGCTGATGTTATAAGAGCTGTTTGCTTTGTTTACTGAGAGGATATGGTGATCTGAGCGGCCCTTGCGGTTGTCCTGTGGCACCCATGCTTAGGATAAGCAGCCCCACCATGGGCGCCTGCATCTCCACCATGCGAGGCTGTGGCAGGGCACAACCTCCCCTCTCTCCCCACTGCAATGCTCCTTGCTGCAAACTGCAGTGCACATGGGTCTCCCAGCCTTCTTGCTAGCACCACCAGGAGCAACTCTACCCAAATCCCTCCTGTGAAGGGATCGCATGTGAAGAGTCTGAGAAGAGAGCCATAGTCTGTTCCACCTCCCGATACCAAGCAAAGACGCACTTTGGAAAACATGAGTCAGACTATCACGCAGGGCTCCACCCAGCTTGCACAAGCTGGCGTCCCGCTGCCTGGGGCTCTTGCTCCTGTGCTGACGCCAGAGCCCTGCCACGAGGCTGCCAGGAGATGCAAGTCTGCGTGGCAGCCAGATGTATCCAGCCCAGGGCGCTGGGTGTCATGGGTGACTCTGTGCCACATGCTGCCATGCGCAGCCATGCTATCACCTCCTCAGCCTTATCCCTCTCACAACGAGCACTGCAGACTGGCAGTGCCATTCTTGAGAAAGCAACAGCCCTAAACTCTGCCAAAGCCTGTGAGCACTAGTAGAGAAAAGCAAGATGGTATGGACCTGTGCACACTAGGTGCAAGCAGTGCCTCTGAGCATGTGGGGTATGGGGAGCATTGGTCTGTCTTGACTCCATCATATTGACTTCCTAAATCAAGTTTAGATTGGCCAAGCTTGCCTCAGACCTAAGCTTGAGATGAGCTGGAATACTGTGAGGCAAGTGTGGCTGAGAGGGACTTGCCTGAGGCCTTACACAACGTTTCAGCTATAAATTTTTTTCTTGGTGCTTCATCACTAGAGGATGGGTGGCCCATCAAAGTCATTTGGCAAAATTGTCTTTGGTCTTTGGGTGAAGGCCAGCATGGAAAGGCATGGTGAAGTCCAGCTTTTTTGTGAGGGTCTCAGCAGTACCTAATGCTGATAGCTTATCAGCAACGTTAATTTGGGAAGTTGAAGACACTTCTCACTGCTTTCAGAGATTTTCTAGTGCTGACTCTGCTGTCCATGCCAGATGGGTGCATTTCAGGAGGGGAGAAGAGTTTGCCAGAGCCTCATAAGACTTCTGGGAAGACAACACTGATGAGGGCTGCAAAAGAGGTGCCTTCCAGAGTCAGGCTCTTGGAGCCTGTGTCTCCCAGGGCCAGGGTGAGAGGGTGGAGATGTGGTTTTGGCCTGGACAGTAGGAATGATTTTTAGGTCTTGATGGCAGCTGCCTTGTGTCCCACATGGATGCCTGGGATCACACCAGCCTCCAGGAAGGTTCTTCCCCAAACCTTGCTGTGGTGGGCTGGGTCTGGGGTCTTCTGCAAGATGTTGAGGACCAATGACAGCGTGTAAAGCATCATCACAGAGATGGTCTTTGGGGACAAATCAGATAGAGCTAAGAAATCTTGTCCATGTGCAAAAGGGATAAATCCGCAAGGGAGCAGGAAGCAACCTTTGGTTATTGCTGCCTTCCTCTGCCATGGCTATGGTGTGTGCATGCAGAGCAGGGCTGAGAGAAGCCAGCTTGCCAAGCAAAAGACTGGGCAGGAGAGCACGGGGAAGCCAATGGGGCCCTGCTCTGCCCATGGCAGCTGCCTCCACTCAGCACCGAGGACATGAGTATGAGCCTGGAAAGAGGCAGTTTATTAATGAAAACATAGCAGAAGAGCTACTGGGCAGTGGGCAATCTGGGGCCATCATGCCAGTCTGGAGCAGAGACATGAGCCTGTCCCCACATCCAAGGACGGTGATACTTGGAGCTCCTCTTCCCTGAAGCTATTCCAGGTCAGACCTGTGAACGTGATTCAGCCTGCTCCTGTTTAAAGCTTGAACCACTGCACACATAGAAGTCAACCTCACTGCTGTCCTCTGCATTTAACTCTTTGTTTGAAGAGGAGCAGCTGAGCAGAAGTGACTCACTCTGCATGGTCTGCTCCATAGGGTGATTTGGACTATGGATCATGGCCATGCTCTAACACAGACAGAGGAGGCATTTGAAAACAGGATTCCTACCTCCTCATGGGGTGCATGATGAAGAGCAGAACAAATTCTGTCATGCATTTTGTGTGCAAGGTGTAGTAGGGCATGGACATTGAGCAGTAGGGTAAAGTAGGCCATTGGAGCTTCACTCCAAAACTCAGTGCTTTTTGGGTCATCTTTATTTGGGCATCCTCAACTAGATGCAGAAACTCAAAATCAGAGTTATGCACACAACTTACAAGTACCAAACGGTTACCTTATTTACTGCTAAGATATGGTAAAGACTGGAACTAATGTACTTGGTCAGTAGTTCCATTATTTTTTTCAGCTTCTGAAATGAAGCTGGCCTGTCAGTAAATCCTTCATTACTTCAGCTTTTTCAGTCCCCCAGTGTGTTGCCATCTTACGAGTTCTCACTGTTAACTGTTAATGGATCAAGGTCTAACTCACTGGATTGCTCTGCAAGCACCCTCAAGTGAAAAGTGTGTCAGACCTGCCAAGTCATCCAGCTCAGCAGCTGCTCTCTTGCCTGTTCCTTCCTTCTCCAAGATGTCCCCCTGATTCCTGTCACTAATGGTGACGGCCAAGAGATGGATCCCAGCAGTCCCTTCCTGATCCAAATAATGGCTGCCTGGATGTTATCTGCTGGCAGCCTCACTCTGTGAGGAATGGTGGAACAGCTTCTCCAGTCACATCTTAATCTATTTATGGTTGATTTCCCTTGATCCATGTTCTGGTTGCAGGTCATACTGTACTTTGAATTTTCTAGTTCTGGGTCAACCGCCTTGTAGTAGGTACTTGTCATAACCTACCTTCCATTTTCTGAATTTTCCTTCCAGTTTTTGGAGAATTCATTTAGCCAAGATAGTCTGCTGCCTCCGGTCCCATCTGCACAGTGGGATGGGTTGCCATGGCCCTCTTCAATGTCATTCTTTAAAGAACAGGCAGTTCTCTCTAAAATTATTTTCCTTTTTAAAACCCCTCCCTTGGAGACCTTATCTTGCAAGTCTTCAGTTTATTAAGATAGATTTTCTTGAATTCTTTTTTTTTAATAACATTAGCATTATTCCTTCTTCCTACTGTTAGCTTTCATAACTATCACTTGCATCGTGGGATGCGTTACCAGGAGTGCTGCCAGCAGGGAAAGGGAAGGGAAGGGATCCTTCCCACACACGTTATTCTACGATTTTGTCTAGTTGCCCCTAGGATGTAATCTTAGAACAAGAACGGGTACATATTTGATCAAGATACCTTCTCCCTTACACTGGCAGTGTGTCCTTCCTGAAAAAAAAGATACTTTTTTATATTAATATGCTAGTCATCTATGGAGTCAGTCATACTGATTGAATAACAATTTTTGTCAGTCTCAGCTCTTCCGTTTATATGCTGTATTTCTGGCATATTTGCTTAAGGCAATACATAGTTGTTGCATCAGTGATGTTCAGAGTTTGTGCACATGCATTACAATTTCAGCTATTTCTTTCTGTGAATGACAGATGAGACAGGAGGTAGCTGGATGGGGAATGTCGTCATAGTTACTAAAAGTGTCTGTTATGGTGGGGTAAGGGCTGTTAAACACAAAGGTCCAGAAGCAGTCTCCACTCATGTGGCCACAGACGCTCAGTAACTCAGGAGGTTTGAATACTTAATTCATACTTTAAAGCACAATTCACTTGGGCATGAGATTTCAACACTATCTTGTTTCTCTCTCCCCCCACCCCTTTTCTCCTGGCTAGGTGATAGCAATTGTGATGGATCTGTTTACAGACATGGAAATACTGTGTGACCTGCTGGAGGCCTCAAGCAGACGGCGTGTCCCTGTTTACCTGATCCTGGATGAAGAGTACTTGAAGCATTTTCTGGAAATGTGCAATAAAATGGCTCTTACTCAGGACGACTTCCGAGTAAGTTTTCAGTCACACACTGGATATGATAAACAGGTCTTGGAATCAATAAAAATCATGTACCCTTTGTTCTATTCCCTCTGCCTGGTCCCTAGGATCTTAGTCCCTTCTCCCTCTGTCCCAGGCTAAGAGACCATGGCTGTTTGGTCTAGGAAATCAAGATCTGTCTGGAAGCACAGGGAAAGGAGTGAAGGAGCCTCCTAGTCCCATATCTTGATATTTTGTGGTCCTCAATTCAGTTTTACACAGAAGTGTGAAGTCAAGGGCGATAAGATGCAGTGCATTACTGAACGCTTTGCTGGGCTGGAGCAGATAGGCAGCCAGAGGTAGACCAGAAATCTTACAGGTCCACATGAACTTATCATCTCCTTTCCTTGTTCCCTCTCAGCCCCTGCTCTAAGAGATAGAATTACAAGACTTAAATTGCTCAGAGTTCAGATTCCACAGCTCAGTTTAGATTCTGGCCAGAGCTGCTATAGTGCAATAGCTGGGTGGGGAAGGGAAGCAGTGAGTCCCTTCAGATGTCCTCATGCAAAACCTACCATTCCCTCCTAGCTCTGCTGTACTGCCTCAATGTAAAACTACAAGTTAAAAATCTCATGTTAAGATCTGCTTTTAGGTTTTGGATTCAGTTGTGGGTTCATGAAGGATTTGTGAAGAGCCTGATTCCCCACTCAGTGGAGTGCCCATCAGCAATGGTGTGTGGTGCCCAGAGCAGGCAAACAACAAAAACTAATGTGTCAGTGCGACAAGCTCTCTTGGGAACTTGCAGACTCAGAAATGCACCCCCATATCTTGCTGCTCCCCATATAGCCTTTTTGGCTACCACCTATCAATGGAAGTTGGGTTTTTGTTGTCATTTGTTAGTCCTGCAAGGCCAGCAGTCCTGGCTGGGCTCCTTCTCTGGGTGGACAGGATTCCCTGGAGGACTGATTCTCTTCCAGCCACCAATTTCATAGGGTTTTTTCCCTTCATCTTGGTGGGAAACGCTTGGAAGTTATCCAGTTATCTCAAAACCATTCTTAACTAAAAAAAACAGGCTAGGGAAAATGCAAAAATAATGTTTTACAGCATTCAAAATAGAGGCAGTTACAAATGTCTTAATTTCCCCTCATTTTTAACCTCCTGCCTATGCAAAGGTTAATTTAGAGGAGCTTCCTTCTTCACCGATGTTGGTGATGCTCTGTCCTTTCTTGCTTCTCACAAGCCAGACACATTTCGTCCTGCCTCTTGAGATGGCAACTGTTAGGGAAAACTGCTTCATGCTGGAGCATGTTTGCTTTCATAAACAACTGCAACACTGAAGTCACCTGGTGCATCCAGATGAATTCCATCTCTCCAAAATTTGTTTTATTTGCTTCTTATCCAAGAGCCTGGCCATTGTTTTTAATTAAAATTAGAATGAGTTTACATCCATGGAGATGTCTACATCTCTTTGTTAGACCTGATGTCATGTCTTGTTCTTGAATGGCTAATTAACACTTGCCTCCTCCATTCAGTGACTCATTGGCAGGTCTCATTGTGAAGTGCCTCTTAAGCTGATGCATCTCAAGCAGTACATTAACATACATGCTTGATATTCACATCTAAGTGGAATGAGTGTTCATATTTTATTCCTGGCTCCAGGTTGTGACAGGATGTGATGGTAAATCTCCATTTGGAATAACTGGTGACAATTTGGGGTTTAATGGGGAATTTGGGGCAATTGCCCCTCCAGCATCTTACTTCTAAGAACACTATGTGAGCTCGCTGGTGTCAAATCCTGGTGCCAAATGTCAGCAAATCCCATGGTGGTGCACTGAGCATTGGCAGCGGTCACAACAGAAGACTTGGATTTTTTTCAAATGGTCATCTGCTGAACCTAAAACTACTGTCTAAATCGAGTGAGAGTGGTACCTGGCAGTCTGGCTTTCCTGCAAGTCTTCAGGATTCTCATCTTGTTTGGACAATTCAGGGCCTGGATTGCCAAGAGGAAGAAGAGGATAGAAAAAATGAACTAAATATCAGAAACTCACCCAGCCTTGGAAAGGATAGAGGGAGTGAGGAAATACTGTGCTGACAAATCTATGGGATATCCCTTACTTGAAGTGGTTTTAACTTCCCTGGCAGGGGGAGAGGAAGCTTCTCCTAGTGAGAACTAGTATTAGTAAAACCTCAGCCATGGAAGAAAAAAATCCCTGTGTTGATTGGCAACAGGATTAGGTGAACACCTCCCCAAGCATCCAGTGTACCTTGCTCTGTATCAGCCACTTGTGGTGACATTTCAGAGTATCACAAGTTAATGCAAGTTGGCAGGGTCCTCAGGAAGTCATCAATTCCAACCTCCTGCTCAAAGCAGCGTCAGCTGTGAGGTCAGACATAGTTGCTCAGGGCCTTACCTGGTCTAGTCTTGAAAAATCTCCAAGCATGGAGACTGCACAACCTCTCTGGGTAACTTGTTCCAATGCATAACTGTCCTTATGGGGAAAAAGTTTCTCCTTTCTCATAGGTGACAGATGAGGACATGTTCTGGGATGCAAGAAGGCAACAAGTGAGAGCCACAGTGCAAAGGTTGTGAAGCTTCAGCTCTGTCCCTGCTAACAGCTTCCATGAACTCAAGAGAAAACTGGACAAGTACTTGGAGAAGAGGTTCAGGGGGCTTCCTACTAAGACAAACCACAAGAGACTCAGGAAATCCCTTGAGCAGAAAACTGAGTCAGCAGCAATATTAGGGGGCAGCATCATAAATGATTGTCTTCATCCTGCTCTTCCCCAGCTGTCATCGCCCACTGCAAGAGATAGACTGTTGGGTCAGATGGACCCTGGTCTGGAGGAGATTTGCTGCTGTTATGAAGCCCTGAAGGCAATGGTACTCCTTGGGTGGGCAGGGAGACTTCCTCAGCGCGATGTGAGAGTCAAGCCTTTCCCACCCTGTTGCCATGAGCTCCCCAGCAGATGTTTCCCGGAAGCCCACCTCCTGCCCACAGGGACCCTAATGGAAGAGGAAAGCTGTCAGGAATGGAGTCACCTGCCACAGGGTGACTGCCTCCTGCTCCTCATCCCCCAGGCACAAATTCTGTGCCGTGAACCCCACGTGAGGCCAGAGACTGGGCGAGCCGGTTCCTGGCTGTGTACAGGCAGCCTGGGGAGCCCACACATCTTCAACCTGCCCTGGAGGAGAACAGGGAGAAGGGGGTGCCGCGATGCCCAGGAGCAGCTCCTGGAGGGGTGGCAGGGACGTGGGTCTGCACCCTGAGGAGAACATCTGTAGGCAAATCACAACTATTTGTGCTTGTCTTTTGTCTGCAGCACTGGCTGTTACAAACTGCTGTATCTGGGCGGACTGAAATCTGCTGCATGGTGTAGGAGAGGCTGCCACCTCCACCAGGAGTGCTGACCCACCATAGGCAGCACCCACCTCTGCCAAGAGACAAAATGGCCCTGGCGGCATGCGCTGCCCATACCAACTGCCCTGGGTCTTCGTCTTTTGTTGGGCTGATGCTAGGCAGGGATGAGCCAGGGATCTGCCAGACCAAACGCAGGTGGTGACAGTTAGTGACAGCTCCTGGTGTGCCAAAGCCACTGCAGGTGGCAGGGGAGCTTGCCTGGAGGGGCAGTAAGGGATGATCTGGCAGGCAGGTGTAGGTGCAACCTTAGGGATGTATATTTACATACAAGATGTTTTGTTTAACACTGTATCATAGAGACCAGGCCAGTAACTGTTTCCAGTGACTGTTCTCCTCTTCTGCCTTCCCCAACTGAGGTGCAAATAATTTTTATTATGGGCAAAAACCTCACATTACAAAAAAGGCTCCTGATGGATACTGAGAGCCTTATTTCCCATTTTGTACTGGGCAGTCAGTTTTACAGGCCGAAGTTGTATTAGAGAAGTTCTTTGCAGTCTTTAAAGCAGATGAGGATCAGGTCTGTTTCACCTGAGTACAGCAGCTGAAAATTTTAATATAATTTTTAAATATGCTGATAAAAGGCAATTCTTAAAAAGGTAGACATACCTTTCTGTAAATCTTTTTTATTGAGTGATATTTTGGTTTTAAGAAGATTGTCACTGTATAAAATCAGAACAGCACATTCAATGGATCAGAAACTTGCTAGTTGTTACGGGTCAAAATTTAGTTTAAATGCAGAGCCATCAGCTAGTGTGGTTAGTTGAATGCTGTCAATAATCTGGAAGAAATTATGTAGTCTTACATGCTTCAGAAATGATCTGCAGGCTCATAGGTTTCTCCATATTTTTTTCAAACCACCATTTGTACCTACATGCAACTTGTTAATATTTGCTGGTATTTTTATCTCATAGAAGCAGACATTGTGACAAAATATTTGGTATGTAGAAGCCGAGAAATACTTAACGCCTTGCTGCATTCTATCTCTGGGAGCAGAGCTCCTGCTTGAAGGGAGTCCATCAATGATGCATAAGGGAACATTTCAGTTTAGTTCAATACATGTCCCCTTACCAACTCTGCTTTCTTTGGTTTCAGAACATGTGCATAAGATGTCTGAGTGGAGACACATACTATAGCAAAGCAGGCAAGAAATTTGCAGGCCAGGTTCTGGAGAAGTTTATCCTGATTGATTGTGACCAAGTTCTTGCTGGTACATACAGGTAAGAAAAAGTAGCAACTACTCTGGCAAAGACTGGTGACACTGAGAAAATATTAATTACCAAAATACTGAATAATGTAGCTTTTATTTTTTTTTTTCTCCATGATAATCGTAAACTGTTTTTCATCTTCATTTCCTCTTATAATGTCAGGTTTCATTTTGGTGCTTTACCTTCTTCTACTCCATCCTCTTGCTCTTACCTTGCTGTTTAGCTTTCAGATAGCATTAACTGCTTGTCTGCCAACATTGACAATTCCTGGACATATCTGTCTATGAGTATTGCTTCATTTCTTAAAAATGTTCTACCAGGTCAGATGATGCTCCACCTAGCCTAGATTCTGCCTCCAGCTGATGCTGTTTAGGGAGAGCAGGCCAAACTGCTGTCTGTGGTCCATCCCCCTCGTCTTCCCACAGCACGCGCAATTGTTGCATACATACCTGCTTATTACCTTCAGTATGTGTTCTGTACCTATTGTCCGTGAACTTGCCCTAACTCATTGTCTGTTCTAAACCAAACTCCTACTAATTTCATGAAGTGCCCCTGGTTCTAGTGCTGCAGATTGGTAAAATAGCTGTCCTACATTCAGCTAAGTCTTTGCTTTCACAATTTTCCAAGCCTCCATCTTATCCATCCTCCCTGCCCTTTTCTTATCTAAAGTGAAGACCTTGGCCTTTTCAGTCTCTCCTCATACAGCAGCTGCTGCATCCCTCAGTCATTTTAATTATCTTTCTTTGCACCCTCTCTAATGTCCTTCTTGAGATGCAGAGACCAGAACTGCATGCAGCTCCCAAGATATGGCTGCATCAAGGTCTTATAGAGGGTCAAAATGGTGCCCTCTGCTCTGTTATTATCACCCTTGCTGACAGTGGCCAACATTCATTGCATTTTTTTAGCTGCCATTGCACACTGAGCTGATGATGATTTCAGAGAACTGCTGACAATGATTCTGAGCTCCTTCATGAGCTGTTCCAGGTTCAGCATCATACAGGCCTGATACAGATCAGTTTTCCCTATGGGTACACCACATTTTCCTACACTGAAGTTCATCTGCCACATATTTGTCCACTTGCTCAGTTCTGTGATGTCCTTCTGGATTTCCTCACCTTCACTGAGGTAGCCAACCACCTGAAGGAATTGAGGATCCTCTGCAAACCTGGGGATTTCACTGCACCCCTCCATGCCTGAGGTCACCGGTAAGATGAAAACTAGTCCTGCCACCCATCTCTGGGACCTCACTGCTGACTCTTACTCATGCTGAAAAATGACCATTAAGCCCTACCCTTTGCATCCTATGTTTTCACGAGCTCTTGGTTCATAACAAGACCTCTCCTCCATGACCATGGCAACTTAGTTTTTTAAAAGGCTTTGGTGTAGAACCTTGTCAAAGGCTGTTTGAAAACCCAAAAATATGTAGTTGACTGGTCCCTTTATCCATGTGCTTACTGGCTCCCTCACCAAACTCCAGCAGGTCTGTGAGGCAGGGCTTGCCTTTACGGTAGCCCTGTTGACCTTCTTCCAAGAGGCTGTGCTTCTCCATGCCATCAATAATCTTGTTCTTCACAGCACACTCTGCCATGTCCCAGGGTGGAGGTCAGTTCCAGTGGTATGTGGGCCTCAAGATTATATCTAGAGCCTCTTCTATAGATGGGATCATATTGGAAACCTCCCAGTCCTCAGCAAAGCAGTCTTTGCAGTGGCCCTGGTACATAGGAGTGAAACACATCTCAGTGTCACCAGTGTTAGCAATGGATGCAAAAAATTTGTTTGAGGTTCTCTGCCATGGTCTTGCCAACACTGAATGCTCCTTTTGACCCTTAGGTCTCAAATGGACCCACCAATTTTTAAAATGCCAGTACAGCATTTTTGAACAACCTACAAGCTGTAGTCATCTTGGGTTTTTTGGACTGCTCCTTTTCAGCTCTTTTTGACTAATTGCTGCATTTTTACATAGTTACCTTTCTTGAGATTTAATATCCATGTGCTGCATTTATTTAGATTGCTCTCTCCCACTACAGAGTTAAATTTGTGTTGTGAGTGTTATTACAAATGGGCTCTTCCACTTCTACCTCTGGAAACAAGTCTTATGCATCATTCCAGACCACATCCTGAATAGCATCTTTTCTTGTGGGTCAAACAATTTAGACTAGTTAATTCTGGCAAGTAATCACTTATTGCTTCCGAAAAGCTTTTCTCCACAGCTCATCCTAGTGAAGCATTAACCTAGTATGTATATGAGTGGATGAAATCTCCCCCTATTACTACCTGTCCTAATTTTGCAGCCTTTGTAATCTCAGTTAATATTGTCTGATTGTCATCACTCTTCTGATCAGAGGGTCAGGAGTACTGTTCTTGTACTATATTTTTATTACTAAACACTGAGTTTTCCACCTACAGATCTTTCCAACAGTATTTTCATGCTGTTGCACATCATATTATCCTTCACAAACAGTGCAACTCCCCAGGACAGACTTTTCTGATATTTCTGTGAATTTGGTGCCCTGGCTATACTTTATTCTCCTTCCACCAGGTCTCCCTGAACACTGCTGTCCCTCTCCCTTTCTCTCTCTTTTCCACCTCCTAGCCAGCACATGCTGGACCTTCAGTCTACCAGTGTCCTCATCAGTGCTGTAGCTCCAAGCTGCACCTTCTCCTCTGCTTTTGACTTCATCATCTCCAAGTGTGGAGGTCTCACCTTACCAAACTCTGCTAGTGAAAAATGGAAGTACCCGGTTGAAACTGCTTAGGTACAGTCTCTATATAAAAATTATGGAGAGCAGTGTCTGGCCGCAATTTGACCATCCTAAGACATGTATCTAAGAACAATGGAGTGAATCACTGCCTGGAAACATCTATCCATCTTCATTGACTGCAGGGGGTGGAGATTAGATAGCTGAGATCACTCATTTTTGAATGGCTAAAACTGAGCATGTGTCAGCTGGATTAAACTCCACAGCTTGAGGAACACCTTATTTCCCTGTGGCCCAGAGTCAGGGTATTGCTTAAAATGCAGATTCGGTTTTCTGGGTCAGTTCCTCCCTCTGCTGTTCTGGGGCAGGGATTTGGATCTGCGATGTGCTTGTTCAACAGTGGTGAGAAACATTTCCACAGAGGAAAATGAGGAAGTCTGCTACTGGGTACTGTACTTAGTATAGTAGATATTTAGGTTACTCTCCCTGCAGATGGGAAAGCTAGATTCAATGGATGAGAGTAGTTACTGAGTAAAGCCAGAGATCCAGGGTGGATCCTGGGGTGTCTCAGGATGATATGGGAAAGAGGGTAAGGGTATTCTTACCCAGTGGCAGATTTTACAGTTCAACAGTCTTGTGTGCAAGGACCAGAGGTTTCAGAACCTCCTGGATTATATGTTGTATGTGCTTCCTTATGTTCAGTTTGCCATAGGAGACTTTCCCACCATGGTTGTCCTCCATGATACCGTCTGGCTATGGGTTATGCAGTTTAATTTATGTTTTCAGTGAAGAAGTGATCCATTCTATTTACATTAGACCTACTGCTAGATAATTATATTTGATGCCCTCAGATTCCCATAACCTGGGCACAGTAAATCACTGTTTCCTATTTGCTTTCTTGACTGCATCCATGATTTTGTCCTCCTCCATTATAATCCCTCACGTGAATCATCTCTTCTCCAGCTGAGGTATCCTCGACTGTTCAGTCATTTCTCATGCAGGAGAACTTCCAGACCTTTAATCATAATGTCTATCTTTTGTGAGACAAATTGACCAGAACTGCATGAAGTGGTCAAGATATCCCCACCCACTACACTTTAGCGTCGTAATATAGTGGCAACTTCTGTCTTTTCCTCTGTCCTTGTTCTGGCAGTTCCTAGTCTGCTGTTTGCCTTCTTGACTAGTGCTAAACATTGAAATGATCATTTTTTTGAACTGTCCATGGGAACCCTGACCTCTTTCCTAAGTGTTAGTATCTGAGAACTCATCAATACAGAGACCATGAGGGTTTTTGCAACAGTTTGAATTTATTGACTGTTTCGTCTACCGTTTTGTCACTTATTCACCCCATACCATAAGATCCTCTTGCAACTTCTAATTATCCAGCTTTCTTTTGACCACCCAGGATAATTTTGTCATGAGCTCTGTCATGGAATGTTTCTACCATTTTTCAGGACTTTTCTGAATATGTTGAATAGCAACGATCCCAGTACAAAACTTGTGACATTCCAGAGGGTATACTAAAACTATTGCTAGCATTTGTATCCCATCTTTAATCAACTGTTACTCCTTGGGAAGACCTTCCTTTGTACTCCATGATCACTTAATTTTTCTAAGAGTCCTTGCTGAATGACTGTGTCAAAACCTCTTTGAAAATTCAAGTATCCAACATCAAGCAGATCAGATGCATCTGTGTGCTTGCTGCCTCCTTCAAAGAACTGCAAGAGGCCTTTGAGGCATGGCTTCCTTCCATAAAAATATGCTGAGTCTTCAGCATTATGATTATAGTTATTTATGCATCTAATAATTTTACTCTCTATTTGCTTCTACCAGTTTGTTCAGTATGGAAATAAGACCGGCTGGTTTGTAGTTTTCCAGGAGCTCTTTAAAAGGTTCATATTTACTGCTTTCCATTCCTCTGCTACTATGTGCAATTTTAAATGATAGGTTGTTCACTGGTTAATAATTGGAAAATTGCTGACTTCCAGTTTTTGAAGGCTGTTTACTTTAATATTTTCCTTTAATGCGCCTTTTAACTATGGTGACTTTTTGGATGTTTTAAAATGTCTTTATTTTAATGGATACATTTTCTCTGGGACTCTAATATAGCATCTTTAAACAATCTTCATGCTGCCTCAAGCATTTAACCTTTTCGGTTACTCTTTTAAATTTCTTTTTAATAGCATTCCTCACTTTTCTTTTAAGTATTACTGTTGTGGATTATTTTGGTCCTGAAAGAATATTTGATATGGGTACGTCATGGTTATTTTTTTTGCCGAGTGGCCTTTCCAAAGAAACTTTCTGAACTGGTAATGTTATTTCTCCTTTTGTTGGTTTTCTGGTTAGTTTCTCCAAAAAGCAGTCATTTATAGTGTCTAAAATGCAGTTTCTGCAGCTCTCCTAGTAATGGCCCACATTCAACATGGGTAGAACTGAATCTGCCTTTATTCCTCTGTTTTCTGCCTTCTAGCCTCTCAGCACTTCCTTAGCATGGCATATTTACCATCAGCACTCTGCTCAGAAAGTTCATAGTATAGCCCTAATACTATGTTTTTCCTATTTGGGAGTGGAATTTTAATCCAACAGGAATATATTTTATCAGTTGATATATCATTTACCTTATATGACTTTTTTTTTTTTTTTTATGTATTGTGCTATTGCCCCAGCAACATTTCCTCTATTTGTCCTTTCTGTATAATTTGTACCCTTGTAGTTATATTGTTCCTTGTTTTTCTTCTACTCAGTAAGATTCTCAGATGCCTCCTATGTCAGAGTCATCATTTCAGCTCAGGTATTTCACAACATCTATCTGTTTCTTTAGCTCATAAAATTTACGTATGCATGTAAACATTTTTATCTGATCTGGTTGTTCACCACCATTCACTTTTCTAAGCACAGCGAGCCACTCACTCTTCATTCTTTGCTGTCATCCTGCCTGAGCACTGAATCATGGAGGACTACATCTATCTGCTGTCTGTCTCTTATGGACACCGACACAATTTAGTACCTTCCCTCAAGCTTGGTTTGTACAACCTGGAGACTGTTACCACACTGACCATCAACTCCTGTTCCTCAGAGGCTTTGAATTGAGTGAAAGGATTATTCATGTCTTGTAGGCCACAGTGTAGTTCATACACCTGCAGGGATGTTTGCTTTTTTTACGAACACTGTGACACTACAGACACGTGTTTTTTCTTAAGACATACTCTAACCCCTAGAGCTGCTGCCTACTCATTCTTTAGCCTCTATTTGTGCACCTGATCATGACTGCCTGGAATGTATTTTCTCTGAACATTTTCCTGTTGAATTGCCTCCATTTTTTTCAGAACCTTTTTCAAACTCATATCTGTGCAGTCCTTCTCCATTGGATATGATTTGTGAATTTAATGAGTGTACACTCTTCTATTACTTAGGCTGCTCATGAAGATATTGGATAGCACAAGGGCCAAGATGCTAGATCCCTCTAGAGTTTCAATACATTCTTCTACGTTGACAGTGAATCCAGATGTCTAGTCTCTCTGCATCCTTTCTTGCAGAGGAGTATTTTCCTACGCTGTCCTTGAGTATTCGAGTATTCAGTGTCTCTTAACCTGTAAGAAGAGACTCTTTTCTCCTCAAATGCATGCTCAAATCATGCCTGAAATCCATTTTTAGTCTCTAGTTACATCTCTAGCCATCAGATTCTCTCTTCTATGTGCCCTATATGCAGTATTCCATGCGTGCAACAAGAGTAGTATACATATTGACATTTTCATATTGAATCCCATATGTTGATGTTGTTGTTCTCCATGCTGACATTTTCCTGGATAGTTTTGTAAAAGCCCTTCTTATTTTCCAAAATACTCTTGGCAAGCTGAACTCATTCTGACATATTGCTGCCTATTGGTAAGAATCAGGCACATTTTTGGAGAGTTTTCTAAATACAGGAATCAAGCTCACTGCTCTTATCTTAAACAACTGTAGGCAAATTAGTTTAGAGCCCTCAACTCTTATGTGTTTACTGATTAAATATTTCCCTGTGGTTTCCATCTTTAACATTAGATTTCCTCTAAATGAAGGCAAGGAGAAAACAGGATTCATTGAGATATCTAGGAAAAGCAATAATCTAAAATCCTGACTATAATATATATATATTATCTGATATATAATATCTACTTACATAATAGTTATAGTTATATAGTATCTAGTTATTTAGTATTATTCTGGGCACCAGAAGAAATAGTATATTTCTTTGATCACTTATTTAATGTAACAGAGTGAAGGATATGAAGATATTTACTAATGCAGCAGATAAGAGGAGCCTAAGGGCAAATGGGGCTAGAGCTAAAGAGGATCTTGAACAGAAAAACTAGAGTAAACATTTGTGAGAATAGGACTAGAGAAAAGAGGTGGTATTGTCAGCCTGAAAGGGAGTTACGTGGCTGTTTGAGGAGATCAAATTTCTCAGCTCAAAATGGAAGATAGTCAAAGTATCAGTATGTGTCTTGGCACTGGCACAGAGAGGAAGGAGCTCATTGTTTGCTATATTGTATTGAAAGAAACTCAAGATTTGGGGTTGAAGCCAACACAACAACTGAAACTGAAAAATGAGAGGAGAAAGTTGAGAGGATTACAAAAGCTCTGCATCTGGCTTCAGTACAGAGGAAGAAAAAACTAAGTACATTAAGTGTTTGGCAATGGACAGGTAAAGCTTACATAGGTTTGAAGCTGGAGGAGGCTTGGAATTTCTTTAAAAGAAAGGAGTTCATGCTCTCAGGTATCCATGTCCCAAGCAAGAGGAAAGAGCTTTTAAAAGTGAGTTCCAGATCTAACTTGATGAACAGTCACCTCAAGAAAGAAATAACAATTAAGCAGAAAGTGAGTGCATAAGGAATAGAAAGCATAGTGTAACAGCAAGGAAATCCCAGGCTGATTTGCATAGCAATAAAGTGAGCATTGCCAGAAGATAAGCTATATATAACCTTGTAAAGCACACCAAAGCAAAGGGGAGGAAGTCCTCAGGTGTATAAATAAAAAGTGAATCCAGAAGAAAGAGACAAGGCATGCTGCTGTAAGGATGGATAAGAAATAAGAGATAACTGAGATGGGATGCCCAAATTAACTGAATACGTTGCACTGTTTTTAATCAAAATGAAGATGAAAAACAAGGAGTGGAAATGATTTCAAGTGCATTGCAAGCAAGCTTAAAGAGCTTACTACAATAAAGTCAGATTATTATCATCTTATCAAAGAAAATGTCACTTGAAATTAAAGGTCTAGTAATGACTGTTATGTAGTATCTACATTTAGCAATGAGCAAAAATGATGCACAGAAGTTTGCATTGGCATGCAGAAAGAAAAGAATGCCTTTGACAGCCGAAGTGACAGAAAAGCAATAAAAATGAGTAAGAGAAACTACTGAAAGAAGCAAAAAACCTGCTGCAAATTGGTATGTCATCAGTTGGACATAGCTGAAGCAGAGAAGCTGAGTGTGAAGAACTGCGAGTCACCTGTACAATACAGCTGTAGAAAGGCCACTGCAACCTTAGCCCGTATTGCAGTTTTACAGAGGGGCACGCAGGACAACTAATCCTTTTGTCGAAAATGCTGCTGAGACTGAGACTTCGGCTGAAATACCGCAGGGTGCTCTTGCCACTCGTGCTCGATCCAAGTCAGAGCACCAGGGCAGGGGATGCTGCGGCAGGACGGGCAGGTGTCTCCCGCCTCCTGGGAGATGATGTTGCAACTCCATCTCCTGGCCAAAGGCTGAGCTGCACGGGTTCGTGGAGGGTTCCTGCTCCAAAAGTGTGTGAAAGCAAGGCAGGGAAGGGATCCTATCCTACAGCGATCCTTTCCCAGACTCCTGTAATTTGTGCCCCAGGGTGATTCAGAACTGGATACAGGATCTCTGCAGCAGTTTGTTATGGAAAAAACAATGGCAGGAAAATCCTATCACTTTTAGAAACTCACATGAACTTTTAGCATCCACAGTGGCCTGCAGTGAGGACCTCCACAGCTTGCCTGTGTGTTGTCTTGTGCAAGGAAGTACCTCTTCTTGTCTGTATTGAATTTGTAACCTGTTAACTTCATTCAATGCCTTATTTGTATACCAGAAGAGACCAAGAATGATGCCATTCATGGAGGAAAAGACCTTTGTCAGTTTGCAGTGATAGGAATAGCCATGGCTGGCAAGGCCACATCATTTTATCATGGAAACCTGTACCATGGCAAGGAGGAGAGCTGTGCCACTGGGGGGACCTGGATGATTCCTTCCAGGTCCTGTCGTGACACAGAGGGGGCAGACCCCCATTGGATCAGCATGAGAAACTGGGACACAGTAATGCTTGGACTGGGGAAAGAGCCATAAAAGGCATCAGTGGCATGGACAATCATAAGGCCAGGGGAGTGTATTGCTGGATCTGAGGCTGCTCCCCTTACAGGGAAAAGGACAGTTCATGTGGATGAGAGGAGATGGCTGGGTGTATCTGTTTTGTATGTTTCTGTAAGGAGACAGTACTTGGGTCAGAGGGTGCTGGGAGAAGACAGAAGGTGGAAGTCATGTCGGCTGGGGAGGGAGGGAAAACCTAAGCAAGACCTGCTGTTTACCTCCTGCTAAGGTGAGGCTAGAGGCCTTGATGCGTAGCTGTAGTGATATTCCTGCTAGACCATTTGAGCCCGAGACATGAGACTTCCTAGCCAGAATGAGGAGGGCAAACATGACCACTTGCACAGCTCTGTTTCCAGGTCTGCAGGCAACAGCAGTACTGGGCTGGGTGAACAAGGATGGCAGGCATTGTCCTCCACCTGGCTGACCAGGGTCCTCTCACAATTCGTGGGACAATGCTCACGGTGCGAGGGATGCAGGCCTGCCCCACCAGAGGAGAGGGTGCATTTGTGGTTTTGAGGAGTTCAAGTGAACACAAGTGTATGTGTGAGTGGAGTAGGTCCTCAGCTAGGATATGTCTAAGCACTGTGCAGTGCAGATGCAGCACTCGTGTGGAAGGGTGATAGCTGTAAGCAATGTGGATGGGAACACCAGCACTTCTGGGAGCCAGGCAGTGTCCCTGGGATAGATGCCTTTGACAATGTCGATGCAGGCTACATGAAATCTCCCCTGTCTGGAGTTTTGAATTTCTTCAAAGAACCCTAAAGCTTTGTGAGAAATAACTTTCCTTTGCAAAAGCCGCCTTTCCTATTTTATCATATTTACCTATATGGCCATTAATTGTATTCTTTAGAAGAGTCTCTACTAATTTGTGCTGAGCAGTTATGAGCTTTAATGGTCTGGAACATTAAAAAAACTATATTTCATAAGCAACCTTCCACTCTTCCGATAACCAAGGCACTTTCAAGTGAGAGATGACACATCCTGGTTATAAGTAGTTGAGCTATTTCATCCTTGCATTCCTTTGGCGCTCTTGGGTTAATGTTACCTCATCCTGCCAATTTGTTACTATCTGCTTTATCGATATGTTTTCTAATCTCTTCTACAGAGTTTTCAACATGAGACTGATCCTCTCTTACATTCTGTATAAAGGTGGGTTCAGGGCAGGGATCATCTCAAGCTCCTGTACAATAAACACTGATGCAGAGGAATTAGCTGAGCACTCCTATTACACATGGACCATGTGCTAGCCGGACAAAGAGCTGAATATTATGCCTATTGCAATGTGTGACCCGTCCTTTTTGAGAGATGGGCTTTCCGGTCTTAGTAGCTTCCCTTCTGTCATTAGCCATCCCAGCTATTTTTCTGGGTTTTTTTTCTCATGTGTCTCTGTGAAGTTGTATGCATTTGCTTTGAGCCTCCATTATGGTATTTCTGAATACTCTTCATGCCACCCACAAAGGTTTTTCACTCTTTTACTACTTCATTCTTACTTAATTTACCTGTTTTGATATCCAGCAGAAGAGTACTGATCTTTTCTTTTAATTTTATGTTGCTCTTTGGGGGTGTGTGCAAGCTGAGTGTAAGTATACTACTTTCTTCAAAACAATGTTATGCCATAACAACTGCATACCTCTCAGGAACAAGCCAAGAGCTGGTTTTCCTACTAAAAGTTCCCAAATAGCTGTCTTGTGAAGTAAACATTGATGAGGTCCCAAAACATAGTGCCAGTATCTTGTCCTGAAATGCCATTTACTTGAGAATAATTGGAGTCTCCCATTACAATTGCTCTCCTGTAGTTTCTGTGATTTCATCCTGCTCTTGTCAAAAGGAGTATCTTACTTTAGCAGCTGATAATGCAGCCTTAAGCTGGTACTTCCATCTGTGAAGGTTCTGTTTTAACAAAATTAGTCTGCTAATTTGGTTTGACTATGGCAAGAATAAAAGAAGCAGCTGATGACTGGGATGACCAGGAGCTTGGGGAGCCTAGTCTGTAAGAGGAGCTTCCCTGTTTAATCTAGGAAAATGAAGATTGGGAGGAGAAATGTGGTTACTATCTGTAGATATATGGGGGGAGAGCCAATTAAGTTACAGTTTTGGCACAAACAGCAGGTAGGATTAAACAGATAAGGCAAATATGCAGAGTGGCAATTAGTGAAAGTTTTTCCCCAGCTGGGGCAAAACCTAATTCATTTTAAGGTGGAACATAACAAGCTCCTGGAAAAGATCCCAAGACATCGTACTGCAAGAGCAGGGACAGAATTTGCAGAGCAAGGGACTTATGAACTTCTAACACCATGCATCTCTTAACTGAATGGCAAGGAAAAGATGGAAGGAGTCTGAGAAATCTCACAGCAATACTTATGGAAAACGTCATCAGCCTTCCTGTCCTGAGGTATTCCTGTCAGGCCCTGGAGACCTCTGCTCCTCAAAGCAGTGCCCAAGATCTCCATTCCTCACCCTCCTGCCTGCCTAAGCGGCTCCTTCAAGTCCATCACATGTTGCAGATGTTAAGGACGTGAGAATGTAGCTCCTGCCAAGGCAAGGGAAGAGATCAGGAGACCAGGCATGCTTTGATATCTCCCCAAACAGTCTCCTTTTCCTCTGTGGAAGGTATCGTGGCAGTATACAGTGCTAGCCAAATGCTGAGCTAGAAAGTCTGCAAAGCTGGGCAGAAAGAGCCCTTCAGTGCCCTGTGCTTCATATCTCATTGTCCCCTAGCCACATCAAGTCCAGACAGTCAGAGCTTTCCTTGCCACTGCTTGCTTGATACAAACCACGCACACCACCGTACCCCTCTGCATGGACTGACAAGCCTGCCCACAAATGGTTAGCTGGTACTCTCCAACACACAGATGGTATGGGAAATGGGAAATGATGGTTCCTCGCTTATGGACAGAGAGCACTGGCAAGAGGAAGCTGGAGAAGAAAAGGCCTGAAACATGTTGCTGTGTTTTTTAGGCAGGGACCAGTTGCTGCTCTACATCCTTCATAAGGCTAAGGAAAACTGGCTGATATTTCTTGTTCATTGTTTATATTTTCATACAGTTCATTATATCACTGCGCTGAAATGACATTACCATTTTAGGGTTGTTCTTTTGTAATTATGTAATGAGTACATTCATCTCTACAAGTCATCTCAGACTTGCATACTTCAGAGAAAGTTTTAATGACATAAATTGGGTAGCCATAATCACTCGAATGTTAAAATCAATGCTAGGTATCTTGGCACTCTGTGAACTAAAGTTACATGTATATATACACTTTTTTTTTTTTCACAGTTTCACCTGGCTTTGCAGCCAAGTCCACACCAGCCTGGTGACCCACTTCTGTGGTCAGATTGTTGCAGAGTTTGACAAGGAATTCCGGTACTTGTATGCAGAGTCCAGAGCAGTGACCAGCTTCTGTGTGCCAGATCCTGGAACGTGCCCCTCTTCTCAGAATACCTCAAAAGTTGCCAACTCCCTTTTAAAACCCGCACAGGTGAATGATGCTGAAACCTCGAGTCCCTCCAGCAGCCTTTCCAATGTAAGCATCAGAAGCATAAAAATATCTCCCTTTCTGAAAAACTCCAGCTGCAATGTACACCAGGAGAAGCAAGATTCAAGCTCTGATTCTGGTAATAAGAAGGGGAACGAAGACACATCTCTGAAGCCCACTTGCCCTAAGCAGCAAGGAGAACCACCAGACTCACAAAACAGTCCTCCAAATAAATCCACCTCAGCCTTGTATCACAAATCAAATCTCCTGACAGCAAGGACATTCTTGCAGCCAGAGCCTTCCCCTGCCCTGACCTCCAACAAACCTAGTTATCAAGGGGACAATAACGCTAATAGCAGCCACTGCTCCCCAGTAAGACAGGAGCAGACATTGCAGTCCCTTTCAGAGGGTGCCAGCAGCAACGGGACAAGCATGAAGCAGAAAGAGCCTGCTGCTACCTCCAGGGAGCTGGCAGCAGAAAATGACACCACTTTTTATGGAATGGAAAAACGACAAAGTCCCAAACAAGGAAAATTGGACCTGCTATCCCCATACAACCAGCTAAAACAAAATAAAAAGCCTGTAGTTCCTTGCTATGATAAACTCACTGAGGACATGCTGATGGAAAAGAACAGCGTGTACGGGGCTGAGAAAAGAATGACTCTCGGGCATAGTAAGCTGGATCTGATCACCAAGTACAACAAGTTAAAATCTAAACATATACACAGTCGGTTTGAACTCTGACCTAGGCCTTGAGGTGTCCTTTGGTCTTACTTTCAAGTGGTTGCTTTTCCGCACCAATCATCATATCTGGGCCTTGAAATCAAAGTATGGGTGGCAAATTAGTCTTGTTCCTATTAAAAGGTGTCTGTGCTGTTTCTAATATATGCAGATGGCTGATTCAGATGAGATTACCAAATAAAGTTCAAATTTTCAATTACAAGATCAGGGCAGGAGAGAGAAAATGACATAAACATAATCCACACCTCTGTGGTTTTTTTGCCCATTTCGAAAAGAACCATTTCCCCCCAAACTTATAGCAAAACCATTGCTACAGCTGGAAACTGTTTGGCCACTGAAGTCTTCAGGGTGAACCCAGGTTCTCCTGGTACAAAGTGATTCCTCTCCCTGTATCCATGTGCTGAAAATGAAATGGTCAAAGGCGGGGTAACACTATTAAAAATAAATGAGCCGTTCTGCTGGAAAGAGCTGTGTTGGGTCCCTTGTGGGGAGGTGAGCACCCCAAGCTTGGCCAGGGCCCCTCTGTGCTGAGCTGTGCCACACCAGGACGATATGGGTGGCGCGTCTGGGCACATGGTTGGCATCTGCACACGTTTGACATTGGCACGTAAATGGTGGCTGTGCATGGGTGGGATCACCACGTGGGTGGTGTCTGTCTGCACACGGTGGTGTCTGCACAAAGGCCCTATCTGAACACAGGTGGCAGCTGACACAGATCATGCCTGGATACAGGTGGCCCCTATACATGAGTGGCATGCTGAGGCACTTGAGTGGCATCTGGATCGTGGGTAGCATGTCTGCACACAGATGACATGTCTGCGAATGAGTGCTGTTGTACACAGAAGGTGTCAGCACAAAGACAGTGCTTGGACACAGGTCATGCCTGGACAGGGAGGGTGTGTCTGCACACGGGTAGCATCTGGACACGCATTGTATCCGCACACCGGTGGCGGCAGCACACAGCGGCGTGTCCCACGGTGGCATGGTGGAGGCCAGGGTGGCGTGTGGTGCCTGGGGACGCGCTGCTGCCCCGCAGACTCCGGGGGATGGCGCCGGGGCAGCCCCGCGGGGTCCCGCGCTCCCCCTCACAGCGGCGGCGGCCGGGGCGACCGCTCCTCCCGGCCGGTGGCGGCGGGATCACCGCCCGCCGGGGCCGGCGCCGCTCTGCCCCGCGCCTTCCGCCCGCTGCCACCGGAAGCGGAAGCGGTGACGCCGCGTGCGTGCGGCAGAGTCCTCGGCACCCGCTACCAGAGCGGCGCGTCTCCGCCGCGGCGCCCGGCCTGGCCATGGCTGTCCGCGCCAGTTTCGAGAACAACAACGAGCTGGGCTGCTTCGCCAAGCTCACCAACGCCTACTGCCTCGTGGCGATCGGCGGCTCCGAGAACTTCTACAGGTGAGGGAATCCCGAGGGCCCGGCCCAGGCGGCGCGGCCGGCCGCCGCCTCCGTGGCAGCACCCTGACGGCGCTTTCTCCTTGCAGCGTCTTCGAGGGAGAGCTCTTCGGGACCATCCCGGTGGTGCACGCCTCCATCGCCGGCTGCCGCATCATCGGCAGAATGTGTGTGGGTAGGTGACGGAGCGGCCCTTCGCCCCCGGAGCGCGCGCCCGGCCGGGGCCTCGGGGCGAGGAGAGCCCTGAAGGGCTCCGGGGGAAACAGGAAAGTAAATCCGTGACGTACGGCGGGTTTAACTGTGGTGGCCAGCGCCCCTCATCCTCAGAGTTTTTATTTTAATGATGCAGGTGTGTGAAGAGGATTGAAAATGGAAAAACTAAAACTCGTCCAATAACAAAGAGCTGGGGTAGTGGGGAATATTTGCCTCTCGGGGCTTGAAGGTGGGCTAAAGATGTGTAGTGTACTTTTTGGTAAACTGGAAGAAGTTTTGTTTTTCTTAAGGTTCATGGTTCAGTGCTAGCAGGGAGGGGGGAGGCATTAATAGACGTGAAAGTCAAAGAAAAGTCTTTCCTCTGCCTCTGGTTAGTGAGACACTCTTCAGTCAGATAAACTTCTTGCTTGAGTTTTATTCCTCTGAAAAGAATGTCTTTGTCCATCGTACCTTACCGCTTTGCCACAGTAAAGTAATGCAAACAAGCAGCAACTGTATATTTTGCGGGGCAATTGGCATCTATAGGGGAAGTTCCCAGTCAAAGCGTTTCATTGAGAACCCTGGGCTTCCTTTAGTTCTGTTGAAAAAGAGAAGTGATTAAAGGTAGTGCCATTCACCCATTTCTACTCTGAGATAAGTCTGTGCTTCATCCTGGTTTTCCCTTACCTGTGGTGCTGTCAACATTACCATTTAAAAATATTTCTCTTGGGCTGAATTCTGGGCTTGGGAGGAGTGGATAGGGCAAGGGCAATTCAAGCCATTGTATGAACATCACGAAAGTAGGAAGCCCCCTGGAAACATTCTTTTTTTTTTTTTTTTTTTTTGTGTGTGTGTGTGTGCATCATTTTAGGAAACAGACATGGACTGTTGGTCCCAAGCAGTACGACAGACCAAGAGCTTCAACATATCCGCAATAGTCTTCCAGATTCTGTACGAATTCAACGAGTAGAAGAGCGTCTCTCAGCGCTGGGCAATGTCACTACTTGCAATGACTATGTAGCTCTTGTTCATCCAGATCTTGACAGGGTATATGGCTCTATAATGCTTTTAAATTCATAGTGGATGCCTGTGAAATGATTGCCAAGCTGTAGTTTGGGTCTGTAGTTGTTGAGGATTGCTGTATGTAGCACGGGGATCAGAAGACCTATGCCAACAGCTGAGCTAATGTCATGCAGGAGGCTGTGCTGCCTCATGTTTCCTTTCTTCTCAAGAGAGAAGTCTCAAAATTGGAGTTTGGACTTATGACTTGGTTTCAGTTGGTCTGTCTCTTTTCCTATACTTATCTTTATTTGTGGACGTGGACCCTGCCCCAAGTGTAGCATGTGCCCTCTTGTTTATCATGTTGTAGTGAATGCTCTTTGTAGAAGGGAAGGAGTGGGATATGGAAGTATTTTGTTGAGTGCTATTTGCTTTGCATATGTAAAATTGAATGAATAAAAGAGAGTGTGCATGTGTGTAATAAAGACAGCATAAAGGAAAGTTTAGTCAGGACTACAGCAGTACTTACAAGCTACTGTTGGGCTAGCTGAAATTTGTCATAGTTGAAAGAGGCCATGGATGTGGTGGTGTGCATGTTTACAGAGGGATGAAAGAAGAATGGGAGGTTCATGTATGAAAGTTTAAAATAAGGGTAGAGGAGGCAAAGTTGCTGCCACTTTACATTTGAGAACTGATATCTTAATAGCATTAGAGAGAGGTGTGTTGTGTGGCTGCAGGTGGTGAAGGTCCTTACAGTGTTTGCTTTCAGTTTGTGCTAAAGGTGATGAAGAAATGGGACTTGGTGTTAGGAGTGTGAAGGGGAAAAAAAAAAGGGGTGGGAGAAGGTAATGGTCTTTACAGTATATTATGTTTTAAGTAAGTGTAAAAAGTAAAGTAAGATGGCAAGAGAAGGAGAATTCTAAATAATTCACAGTGAAAACCTGGAGGGGAAGGTAGTTCTTAAAGTTATACAGAAGGATAAGAATATTTTGTCCCAGTGGTGTGGGACAAAAGAGGAGTGGTTCACAGGGAATGCCCAGAGAACAGGTATTGACATAACTGATTACTGCCAGTATCCTCCAGAAAGAGGGGAGAAGATCATTTCTCAGTAAAGGCATGGTGTTGTGTTAGTTATAGTGGCCCAGCTCAGTATGCACAGGTAACTGGACACATCTGGAGTACAGAGGTTGTGTAAGCGTTTCATAATGATTGGACTGCAATGGATTGTGAAAGTGTGGGCAGGCTTTCAAAGGGGAGGATCCCAGCTGATGGTTGTGTGCAGAAATAGTTTGACTTCAAATTCTACGATACCATTTTGTTGAGGGCTTTATTGTCTCTTTCTGTTTGCAGGAGACAGAAGAGATCTTGGCAGATGTACTGAAGGTCGAGGTTTTCAGACAAACGGTAGCAGATCAGGTGCTGGTAGGAAGTTACTGTGTTTTTAGTAACCAAGGAGGAATTGTGCACCCCAAAACTTCAATTGATGATCAGGATGAACTGTCTTCGTTGCTCCAGGTCCCACTGGTGGTAAGGCATTTGTGGGTTTGTGTTTTCTCTCGCCACTCCCTTCCAACCCAGTTCTCAGTTTTATTGTTTCTACATCTTGTAGGCTCCTAGATACTGTTTTCTCTGCAGAGCTGTTCCAAGTGGGAGATGAGGAAAAAACTTGAATGGGGCAAATCTTCTGAGACATTTTTCCCTGTCTTTTTTGAGTCTGAATAAGCTGCTTAGCACCTTTATTTTGCTTCCGAAACATTGCTCTGCTGGGATTATGCACGTTGTGCTGATTGATTCATACAGAATGTGAGATTGTCTGTGGTTTGGCCAAAGGCAGTTTTTAAAAAAATTAAGTAATAAAATCCTGTGCCTGCTCAATTGGATTTGTGAATTTCGCGATTACTCTGCCTTTATGCTTCCTACTTAATAGATTGTATTTCACTGAACATCACACAATTTTTCTCTCCAGAGATTAAAGGCTGTCCATTCTTTTTATCTGAAATCTTTATAACTTTGTTGATGGCAGAAACTTTAATCTTTTCAGGAGTGTGAGTTGAGGCCCTCCATTAAAGGCTTGTAATAAGGGTGCGTAACGAAACGTGTTGCTGTCAGCATACCCTGTTAACTCTTGCTGCTTTGTTTTTGCTAGGCTGGAACGGTGAATCGTGGCAGCGAGGTCATTGCAGCAGGAATGGTTGTAAATGACTGGTGTGCCTTCTGTGGGCTGGATACAACCAGCACTGAGCTCTCTGTCATCGAGAGTATCTTCAGGCTGAATGAAGCTCAGCCAAGTACCATTGCTACCAGCATGAGAGATTCCTTGATTGACAGGTAAGGAGGATCCAGGTCTGTGTATAATCATGATCAAAACAGGCAAGATCTTACTATAAAAGCAGCTGTTTTCACAATTGATTTATCTTTTGTTATTTTTTTTAATTTTATTTTTTTACTTCCTCTTTCCTTTTGTTGGGTTACTGACAACAATTACCCTGTTGCAGAAGGGTTTGTTTCCTTGTAGCTGATGAGCCTGCTTAGTCCTATATGGAAAGTAAGGGGTGTTGTTGCAGTTATAATACTTTTTGTGAGAAATAGTATCCATTTCAACTTTCAGATACTTTTTTCTAGCTGTTCAGTGCTTAGCTATGACATGAATGGATTTTTTTTTTAAACAAATCTTGTTTGGAAAGTTAAAATGCCAGTGGCTTTGCTTGACGTAATGGCTTTTGATTGTTGTAACCCATAAAATTATTATTTCAAATGCCTGCTACAAACATTTCTGGAGCCAGAAAGACTTTGGAGCTTGCCTCCTGCTGCCTTAAGTCTTTTTTATTTTTTAAGCCTTTTTGTCAAAGGCTTTGTCCAAGTTACCTTTTAATGGGAGGCAGGTTTTCTTGTTTTCTATCTGTAGTGGTAGTGATTTAGGACCTTCATTCATTATAGGACCTACCTTCATTCATGTATGCAAATTTTTTTACAAGGTTTAGGCATGAATTTCCTATGCAAACTTCATTTGGGCTTTCACCTGATTACAACTCTTACGATCATTGCTGTGGTGTTCGAAGTGTGTTCTTGAGCTACCCGGGCCATTGTAACTTAGTGGCCAAGTTCTCAGTTATCATAAGAATATATAGGAATGGTTTATGGCCTAAGGAAAGAATAGGGATTTCTTGAATGAAGAACCCTTTGAAAGAGTTCTTTGCTGCCCCTTCACAGTTCCTGTATAAAGTCTTGATGTCTCTGAGCATAACAGAGCCATAATTAAACTTGCTTTGAGCTTTTGATAACTACTTAGACCAGGCTGAGTGTATATTTTGCCTTTGCCAGGCTTGACAAGTCTGTTTTTATGGCTGGCTGTTAGCAGCCACTAGGTCTGCTTCCCTGTTTTCATAGACCCTTATGTTCTAGGAAGGCAAATTTATACCGGGCCTTTGTAATTGGAGGTTGAGAACTGACTGTACTGCTGTTTTGAAATGCCTTCTACACTCTCTGGTGCTTGTCTGCTAAATCTTTTTTCTTATTTGTCTTTTTAGCTTGACATGAGCAGTGCTGGCTCCTGCTTTCCAGAAAGCTCCTAAGGAGTGAAGTGTCAAGCTGCACTTTGGATTACAGACATCTAGACCTTCTGATGTTGTTTCTGCAGCGCTAGCCCAAGGAAGAGGCTACAAAACCAACTTTTTCTAGTGTTTTGTAAACTAAGTATTATTTAAAAACCTGATAAATAGCAAGTTACAAATACGGAATGCTCTCTATCCCTCTGACATTTTCCAGTTCTTCAGCTGTGCTTTCTGGTTTTGTGATGCTGTCTGAGCCCTTCAAATTAGCCCATGATATTTACTCTTGCGGCTCTTGGATATTGATCACTGGAGATTATTTTGCCTTAAATAATGCCTCAGTGTTCTGTTGCACAGCAGTCTGTTTCAGCACATACATGGCACTGCCCTTTCTTTCCACATTCTTGCTGAAGAGTGGTGTTTCTGCTGTAGGTAGACTTAAGAGCCCCTTGTATGTCCAATACCAAAAATATAGTAGTTTACTTGCCACAAAATAATTCAGAAGTCATCACCTGCTCTCTTGCCTTGACTTGCAGCTGCTCCCACAGGGCTGGTGATTATGAAGTGATCAGCTCTGATTAAAACTGGAGTTTCTCAAAGTCAGTCCAGGGTCTTCTAACAGCAGCAATGTGTGCCTGCCTCTGGGACAGTAGTATTTGATCTGTTGTCTGCAGATGCCTGGTGGCATGTATGCTGCTTCTGAGGCATCTGCAAGAGAGAGCCTAGAAAAGCATGCTATTGCCAGTGGGCTTGAATTTGTTCTATGGGAGTTAGCCACCTATGCTGGGAAGACCTTTGAATGAAAAAAGATTTAAACCACCTCATCTTGAGTTATCTTGGAGACAGATGTTAAGTAACACGGTTCTAACCAGTTGCTCCGTTCAGTCAGATGTTATAGATTTGGGAGCTTGCTAATTAAGAGCTCTGCCCTTGTCAGGGAGTAATGATGATGAAAAGGAGCTGTAGATATTGCTTTCAGGTAGAAAATAGTCATTTGCTTCTAAACAGAGCTGTTGCTCACTGATCTCTCATTTCAGTTGCTTTTCGTCTGCTTGCCCATTAAAAGTATACTGAAGACATAGAAATGCCTCCGCTTCCCATCCTAATGGTGTGTGGAAGTTCCTTGCTTGCTTCCACACAGCTGCATTACTCTCAGCTGGGTTCTCTTGAGGAGTGCTGTCATGAAGGCAGCGTGGGCAGATTGGCCCTGGTGCTTCAGGCTTTGTAAACAATTAAGTAAACTTCCATTTTTGTTTTACTGTCTGGATGTTTAGGGAAGGCTTTATAAGTTTTGGTTGATTAAAGCTTGCTCCTTAAACTTTTAAATAAAGATTTGCCATGGGATCTTCTCTGATCATAGCAGTCCTGCCATCTGGTCTGTTGTCTAGAATGGTAACTGAGCCAGGGGCTGCCATTTCCAGACAGCTCACCTTCCTTTTGCCATTGGGGAAGCCTGTAAGCAACTCAGCTCCTTGCTACTATGGCTAATGATTTTTGGTGTTTATGGCCCCTTTGATATAGTGGACTACCTTCCTTGGCACTGACTCCAGGTCTCCTCCTCTTAGCATATCTCAGTATTTAGAGTGAGAAGCTGCTTTCCTTTGGCCACCTCACAGGGCTCTGTTCTTAGGTATAAATGGCAGAGAGTCTGATTACTGCTATTGGTGTTAGCATGTATTCATCAAGTGTGAAATGACTAAGGCTGAAGTTTTCCTCTGCAACTTCTGTAACTTGTTGTTTTGATTTTTTTTTCATTCCAGTTGAAAGGCAGGAATCCTGGTTTATATTGGTGATCTTGATGTCTGTTACATGTTAAAAATTGCTTAGAGGTAAACAAGAAAAATAATCCAATCTCTGTGTAATCCAGATCCTTAAATGGGAAAGATACTGGTAGTGTGATATGCCAAAGAGGATTAGAGACAGACAGCAGAATAGGTATTGCTAACTGTAGTGTGTGATCTCTTACAAAATTTGTACTGAAGCTTGGGAACTGGAGGGCGGGAAATGTGATACACCTTCTAAACAAGGGTTTGTGGGAATTCTGAACTAGTAAAATGGACATATGTAGAAGGAAAACAAACTATAATAAAGGATGGAATTAGTAGAAACATGGATACATGATATCATGGGAGTATAAACTTGGTGTTTTAATGGCAAGTCATGTCTTACAAGACCTGTAACAAGAACAAGAGTTATTCAAAGGAGTCCACAGGGATATGGAGAAGGTGTGTTGTAATGTTATTTGTATTTCTGAAAGGCATTTGACAGGTTTTTGTGCCAAAGGCTTCTTAGGACCCTGGGTGAGTGATCCCATGGAATGAGAGGGAAGCCCTTTTACATCCTTGAAGATGGGGGGGGAGGGGGTGGAAATCGGAGTAAATCGTTAGATTTTCCAGGAGTTTCACTGGGAGCTCCACTGGGAGCCACAATGTTCAGCATTGTTTTGTCCTGTTTAGGAAAGGCAGTGGATTAGTGCAGGGAAGTTTGCCCATACTGATTTATTCTGACTAGTAAGAATGAGGACTGACTGATGGGTTGATAGAAAGGTAAATTCAGCACAGCTGATTGTAAAGTGAAGCATGTTGTGGTTAAGAATCCAAATTTCACACCTGTAGTGATAACTCTGAGCAGTGCAAGAGCAAATTCTTGGCCTGAAGGTATGTATTTGAACAAAGACACGTGCTCAGTCTTCAGTAACAGTCAAAAAAGCAAACAATGTTTGGAGTTAATTAGGAAAAGAAAGCCCAAACAACACATCATTATCCGTGAATCCATGATGCATCTTTATCTTGAGTGCTACGTGTAGATTAGATGCAAGCATGGTACAGTGGTTGCCAAGCTTTTCTGTAAATATATATTTTTGCATAATGCCTGTCTACTTAATTCATTAAATTCTGGTCCTTCTGTAAACTAAAAACTCCAAAAGAAGCTGGGGAAAGGAGCAGTGAGATTCTCATGCTATTGCTGATTACTTCTCATAAGAACCTGCCTAGCAGTGTCAGAGCTTGCAGGTGCAGGGCCATGAGGTTGAGACTGTGGAAACGACTGTGAAACAGTAAGGGAGAAATGACAACTCAGGTGAAGCGTTACAGAACAGCAGAATTAGAAATGGCAGGCCCTTGGCATGACACAGCTTGAAGCACCTGAAGCAGTGCAACACTTGACTGACCCTTTTTATGTGCTTTATCTCAAAGGTGGCACTCTCCAGTGGCAACGCCAAAAGAAGGTGTTAAGGAGCAGTCCATAAAATCAAGTTACATGTCCCTAGTGCTGGGTATTGCTATGCGGGTTCTCAGGATTCTTAAAAATGAAATTGCTGGACTATGAAGCTGTGGGTTACATACCACCTTTGCTATCAGGCAGTGGAAGGCAACATGTGACTGAGTATTACGAAGGGTTGTAGATATAGATCTGGGGAACTGTAGCTGATTCCAGGTGTGCTGGACAAATAAGTCTGATACTATGAGAAAGGTTGGAATCAAGCCCTGGGATGAATGTGACGGGATGGAGAAGAGTTGTCCAGAGGTTTTGAGGGAGGAATGGATGTCTTGCAACTCAGGGTTCAGTGAAGAAGTCATAGGGTGTGTAGCTTTGGCTGCCGTAGTGTGCTTTACTGTCCAAAAACTTTTGTCAGGATCCTTCAGAGAGGTTTTTAAAAACCTGAGTCCTCATGGTGTGAGACGGAAGAGCTCCTTGAGGTTTAATGACTACTTATAAGATAGGAACAACTAATCCCTCTTACAGTGGAGGACCACTTCTGTTCTGACTGTAGTGATTGTGTATCCCAGCACATTTCTAACTTACCTGTAAAAATGAGCCTACTTTACTGGTAATGAACTTATTCGAAGTAGTCAAAAACTGGAGGAAAAAAAAAGTAGAATTAGAATACAGTACAGTGTATGTAATGGGCTGCTCGCTGGAGGGGCTGCAACTGCTGTGCTCAACGTGAACATGTGCCAGGACTCCCCTCTGGCTGTACAAGTGGCCTGTACTGCAGGGTGGTGCGTATCACACCAGGAGCCTAGAAGAGCCTCTTGCTTACGGGGTTAGAATTGAATAAGCATTGCTGTTCCCTACTCCCCTGTGGTGGCAATATGTCCTGGTGCTGCATTTCTGGACAGGAACTGGAACGTGGCCACCTGTCCATGCAGATGCTTTAGTCGTGCTGATGGGAGGCAGACCGAGATGATTCTCTGCTGATCAGGTGCTGTGTTTCTGTAGCATGATACAGGATCCCAGCAAAGAGCTCAGGTGTGGGAATATTAAGGAACTGTCTCTTACACAAATGCTGATGTTTGTGCCCAGATCCAGGTCACCCAAGGACTGCACAGGCGCTAATCTTAACAAAAGAGAGATGATGTCAGTGGGATTGTACTCGGGAAGTGGGTCAACTGCTCACCTACCTGCCCCAGCCCCCACAGTGCCAACACTTCTAACTGTAGATGGCCATTTCTCAGCCACTTAAACACCTCCACAAATACCTCGCACCCCTGGAAACCTCAAATATGCAACATCTGCACCAGGAGCTAGTTACAAAGCAGTTAGAAAAGGCACCAAACTATTTCTCCAGTTCTTTGAAGCAGTAGTTCTTTGAGGAAGGCTGAATTTTGGCAATATAGGGCAGGTGGATTGCCTTATTGCAGTGGGGTGCCTGGCTCCGCAAGGCAATGCGCAGCTGTCTGAGGAACGATTCAGCTTACTACCCAGGCATTGTGCTGCCCAGGCATTGTGCTGCCTGTACAGCTTGTTACTCAGTATAGGTTTTGAACAGACCAAAAATCTACCTCTGGGCAGGAGGAAAAAAATACAAACAAAACCAGACATTTCTCTAGGTTGTAATTTTTTTTTTTTTTTTTAA
The DNA here is from genome assembly GCA_031468815.1 of Morus bassanus. Classification (NCBI taxonomy): domain Eukaryota; kingdom Metazoa; phylum Chordata; class Aves; order Suliformes; family Sulidae; genus Morus; species Morus bassanus. The sequence continues at coordinate 24,866,486 of CM062575.1, read as the reverse complement.
TGATGGCTGTTGGAAGTTGCTCAAAGGTTTGGGCTGTCACAGTCCCAGAAGAGTTGGCAGCGTACAGATGAGTTTGATGTGCCATGTGGCTGTGGCGTTCATAGTGTGCATTCTACCACATACATAGTACACATAGCAATGTACAGAGTAGCATGTGGGGAGATGGCTAATTAGTAGCTCCGATTTCATTTGGTCCTTTGCACTCCTTCACCCATCATGAGACGTTATCACATTTTTTCACTAACATTCAAATTTTTGCATCTACTAGCTTCTCACTTATTTTGTAATATGTTTGTAATATTTTTTATGTTTAAACACAATAAACAGCTTGGCTATGGAAATCAATTATGAAGGACAAAATACAATTTGAGACCACGTGTTATGCAGTCCTGGTGGGCTTCACTAGAAGTATCTATTTGTCTATCCTGCTTCACCATAGCAATATTTGAACACTAGTTAGAAATTCAGTATGCTAACAATCTTACTGCTTCTTCATTCCTCATCACTGTAATTAGGAATATTTTTAGCATGTTTGTTATCCTTTGATTTTTTTTTTATAGCTGACACTAAAAAGCTGTACTTTTTCTATACTAACTGGACATTCTGTGCATTGCACTTCCATTGCACTGAATAAATTCAGTTGTAGGTAGAGAACTTATGCTAATCACCTATTCCTTATAGTGAGTGTGCAAAGCACTTCACAGGCTTACATGAATGGCACTTCTGTACAGGGCTGGACTTCACCATTACATTGCATTGCAAGAACCTCCTCTTCCACTCTTATTTAACACGGCAGAAATATCAGCATCAACAACAAAATGGCTAAGTTTGTGGTTAGGACACAGCATCCTAAACCATTCGCAATTTTAAGAGGGATAAGCAGAAGCTACTGTTGTAGGAAGAGACTTGTGAAAAGTTACTAGCCGAAAGTTCAGATATTTACCTAGCCTTTATCTGATTTTTATGTTTCTGTCAAAAGTGGCTAGTGATGAACTCATTCTACTGTGTGGCATGCTTCCTTTGGTCCTTGCCAAATATTTGTCTGTGAAGAAGTGAGCAAAAACAATAAACAATTTTCGAAGGCATACAATGTTTGTCACATCTACAGGGATTGGATTTAGTTTTAAGAACAGGCCTAATTCTTACTGTATCTTGACTATTTCAGCAAAATATAATGATGATCTCACTCCAAACAAACATTGCTATTCTTCTGAAACCCAACATACAAATTCCACAATCTAGTTATACATGCCACGTAACAACAATTCATCTTTTCCCAGCATCTTAACAGGGGCAGAGTGCAGTCTACACCTATACATATTTTTCAGTATATTGGTAACCATTGGTTCATTGTTTCTTGCTGATGGGAGCTTAAAACAACATCATATGACATTTAAATATTTCTTTAATGAATGGCTCCCAAAACAAAAACATGTATTCCCATGATTGGTTTTTTAGACCCAATTACTTTGTCTTCAGATTGTCCCAACCTAGGGCTTGATGTTGCCAGGTAACATGGTGTCTGGTTTGGTGTTTCTTGAGCTTCTGCTCTGCACTCATTTACCTCTCTGAGTGCTTAGTAGTTCCTCATGCAGTGTACTGAGTGGCAGCGTTGATTAGTTATGAATGTACAAAACATCTGACCAGCAGGTATTGGAAAATTGTATCCAGGTAATTCCCTGGATTTTGTAATAAACTAAGAAGATCTTTTAGAATGGTTCAGCATCAGAATGTCTTCTGCTTATGATACTGAATTGTTCCTGTTCATAGATTTCATGATCTTAATTCATTTATGAGACAGCTATTAAAAAAATGGTTCTGTTCAGAGGTGGTTTAGCTACACTGGAGAATGCTGGGTTTAACAGGGAGCACTGGTGCAGGGAACTGAAGGAAGATTCCCAGGTCAGTTGAAACTGGTCTTGAAGCCTCTGATGTTAGCACGGTGAGCCTGTGGAGGATGGCACACCAAGACTGACACACAACTGAGGCAGTAAGAAGGAAAGAGGCTCCACACTGCAAGGCTGCCTGTATTTTTTCCAGTTTTCCTGCTTCTTTCGGTCCCAGGCTGTCCAAAACTTGTAGGTCAACTGAAGTAGTTTTGTTTGGTAGGCTTTTGAATGCATTTTTTTTTCTTTCTTTTGTCCATAGTCCTCATCAGATCAATGAGTTGAAATGTGCAGCGGGCTGTGTCATACCCATTCCTGGACAGGTCTTTTGTAATACACAACATTTTGCTGCACCTCTTTATTTTTAAACTGGAAGATCGTGTATACCAAGACAAGGATACACAGCGACAAAATACAAGGGATCACAACTGCAATTGCATTTACAGTGCTAGGCACATCGTTTATTGTCACCATAATATCCACATCATCATGGGGGAGGCGTCTGTCTTTGCTTCGTTCAACATCCTTCTGGTTACAGCCCATCCAGTCTTTGAGGATTGACCTGGGGTAGCCTGGCTCCACACTCAGCCGCTGGTTATCGAACTTCCAATATTCCTTCCCTTTGTAAAAGTAGGTATAAACTAGGAGATAAAACAGAGAATATTTCTCACCACACCACTTCCAATGTGATAAGCTGTGCTTGTGTGAGGATGTGCAGAGAGCATGAAAGGCTGGAGGTGGTAGCTGCCTGGGCCAATAAAACACGTTCATCCAGGACATCCCAAAACTATTGAAAAGTGAAAGGTGGTTTTGGAGCTAGGAGGTGGTTTGTGGAGCTAGGATTTAAAGGAGAAGCCATAACCCTGGCTTGTGGGTGTAATGTTGCCCACAGAGCACCATTTCCCTTGGCCAAGACAAGCTGTGAATAAAAAAACCAAACCTCACTAACTTTAAAGTGTTCTGCAGTGAGTTATTTTTTGTTAAAGCATCTGTAAATATGTGCTCATCATTACCAAGCAATTAACATAATTTATCAATGACCTGGATGAAAGGATTTAGTGTGCCCTCAGTAAGTTTGCAGATGACACCAAATTGGGCGGGAGCATCAATCTGCTCAAGGGTAGGAAGGCTCTGCAGAGGGATCTGGACAGGCTGGATCGATGGGCCAAGGTCAACAGTATGAGGTTTAACAAGGCCAAGTGCTGGGTCCTGCACTTGGGTCACAACAACCCCATGCAACGCTACAGGCTTGGGGAAGAGTGGCTGGAAAGCTGCCCAGTGGAAAAGGACCTGGGGGTGCTGGTTGACAGCCGGCTGAACATGAGCCAGCAGTGTGCCCAGGTGGCCAAGAAGGCCAACAGCATCCTGGCTTGTATCAGGAATAGTGTGGCCAGCAGGAGTAGGGCAGTGATCGTGCCCCTGTACCTGGCACTGGTGAGGCCACACCTTGAATACTGTGTTCAGTTTTGGGCCCCTCACTACAAGAAGGACATTGAGGTGCTGGAGCGTGTCCAGAGAAGGGCAACAAAGCTGGTGAAGGGTCTGGAGAACAAGTCTTATGAGGAGTGGCTGAGGGAGCTGGGGGTGTTAAGTCTGGAGAAGAGGAGGCTGAGGGGAGACCTTATTGCTCTCTACAACTGCCTGAAAGGAGGCTGTAGTGAGTGTTGGTCTCTTCTCCCAAGTAACAAGTGATAGGATGAGAGGAAACAGCCCCAAGTTGTGTCAGGGGAGGTTTAGATTGGATATTAGGAAAAATTTCTTTACTGAAAGAGTGGTCAGGCATTGGAACAGGCTGCCCAGAGAGGTGGTGGAGTCACCATCCCTGGAGGTATTCAAAAAGTGTGTAGATGTGGCACTTTGGGACATGGTTTAGGAGGCATGGTGGTGTTGGATTGATGGTTGGACTTGATGATCTTACATGTCTTTTCCAACCTTAATGATTCTATAATCTGCAGAATGACAGTGTGTGCCTGGGTGCGACAGTGTTTGGAAGACTACTTAAGCTTTCTGTTCACCCAGCCTGAGGGAGCAGATGCTGAATGAGTCCTTTTGGCCACAGAATCCAGAAGATTTGGCCTTTCTTAAGGAGCAGTCTTGTCCTGCTGCTAATAAAAGGCTGATGGTTTATGCTACATGCTCTCTGAAGTACCCCTCATCTCCTCAGATGACTCCTTTTCACTCTCAAGTGATTAGGAAAAAAAAAGAAAAGAGAAAAGGAGAAGGGAACAGTGGTGCAAACACTGGGTCTCCCGCATCTGTTCTCCAGCTTGGCTGGCTCTCACTGCAGTCCTCCAGCCTAGCCCAGCCCTACAGCCCTTGTCTCACACCACAGCCCTGAATTTAAACACTGCCTCAATGGCACAAGCCCCTTCAGTTAGTTCTTTCCCCAACTGGAAGAAGAGGAAGAAATCAGAGAAAGAAATTTGTTGGAAGGAGCCTCTGGAGGTCCAACCCCTTACTCCGAGCATGGCTAACTTCAAAGTACATCAGGCAGGTTGGAGCCTGTAACAGAGTGACTGAGCTAGCTCCAGGTAAGGAACTAGAAGGAAAATAGAAGTTATGGCATCCTTGCAATCAGGGCCCAAGAAAATTCGGGTAGGGACTGTTGTGGCTGCAAACCCAGAAAAAGTCCCCTTCCCATCCCCCAGAGCTGACATTACAATAATTTGGTTTAGCAGTTGAGGAGGTACATGGGTTGGTATGAGGGTCAGGAAGGATCTCAGACTGCCAGTGCTTGCAGTTGCCTAGGAATTCTGAGAGTTGATTCCTGTCTCAGGAAATATTCGAAACACCCCACATCCAACAACCCAACCCCCAAGGTACACAAGCCATTACTGATCTAACAGGCATAATGACTGCAGATACATACAGCCTTCTTTGCTGATAAAAGCTCCCTGTGGAGCCTGAGGGATTCCTCTCCACACGGTGATGGGCTTTGGGTATCCTGGATCCGTTGCTCTCTTGTCCTCGTTGTACCTCCAGTACCTGTCGCCTTTGAAGAAGTAGGTTTTGCCTACCGGCTCCCAACGCAGAGCCGTGTCGATGCCTTCCCGGGGCAGACAGCTCCCCAGCTCCACCAGACTGTGTGGGTAGCCTGGCTCTGCTGTCACTTCTTTAAAAACCCAGTATTTATCTCCTAGAGATGAATGGGGACACAAACAACAAGCAGATTTGCCCAATTAGTAGTTGAATTGATATAAATGTAAAATAGCCGCAATGAACCACAGCATGTTGAGGACTTCCAGGCTTAAATGTACTACATGAAAACGCTGCTCCTCCTCTTCATTTTGAACCTGAAACCTTCTGATTTAATTTGCTGCTCCTCAACTCTTGTTTTGGAAGAGATGTTAAACAACCCTTTCCCATTTACCAGTCATGATTTCAAAGACTTCTCTCATACCCTGTCTTTGTCATCCCTCATTCAGGGTGAGGAGTTTCTTGCAGGAGGCCAGCCCACACTTTTTGATCATTTCTGTTGCCCTTCTCTGAGCCTTCTCAAGTTTTAGTACAGTTTATTGAGCTGAGGGACTGAAGCTGCAGACATAAATTCAGATGACCAGGTACTGTGTTTTTGTGTGGGGGCATGCCAATGCTTTCCAGCCACTCTTCTTGCTTACAACTTGCTCTCAAGTTAGAGGATCCTGTTCAGACACTGTCACAGTGCAAGGAGCTAATGCGAACCCCAGTGTAAGGTTGGTCATTTTGTCTCTTTAGGAGACAATTGTCCAGAAATGTGGTTTGGGAGTGCCCTATACCTGGAGAGGCCCTAATACCCTGCTGAAACATGTTCAAGGAGATAGGCAGGAGACTGACACGCTCTGGGAAATAAGAGCTATTTCTTGTTTTCACATGGAAGCCAACTTCCACTAATCAGTATTAGCTTTATACTGACAGTTTTATACTGTCCTGGCAAGGCCAGCCCACACTAAACTATATTTTAAGGATTAGTGGCTGCTTGAAGTGTCCCCTTCGACAGGGATGCAGTGTACCTGTTTTCACCATCTTCATGCCATGAGTGTGATGTAAGGCAGGTGTGGTAGGCTTGTACTGAAATGTACTGTACCTTTGAAGAAAACAAATTTTCCATCAGACCGTTCATAGGCCGCATCAATCTTTGCGGGGAGGCCTTTCCAGAACCGCTCAATTTGCATGGGATATCCCTCCTGCACTCGGTTGTTGCGCAGACGCCAGAACCAGCGATCCTGAGAAAACCAGAAGCATCTTCAGGCTGAGTATTTTTATCTTGCAGTAAAATTAGGCTGGGCATCCAGCATCAAGATTTACTAATCCCTGCCTAGGCCCTGTAACCATTAAAGACAGAAGTCCTGGTTCACATGGCAGCTCCAACCCAGCCCAACACTGTCTCCAGTGAGGGAAGCGCTTCATGGGGAAGTTGGCAGCCAAAAGGGTGAGAAGTTGATTGCTGGTGCTGTGAAAAAGGGTGGAAAGGAGAGGAAAAAGGAGCAGGGGGAAGCAAGTCCACAGTTATAAGCATTATGAACTCATTTGTGAGTGACCTCTCTGTGTGTCTTGTCACTGAGGTGTCACACTTGTCCTGGTACAACTGGTGCTCAACTATCAGACCCCTAGAGAGCCATACAGCTGTAAAATCACCTGTGTGAAGCACACAAATGTCCAAAGGCACAAAGGAGCTATTAAACAACCCTTTACATAGGAGATCATTAGTTAAAGCTGTAGTGGATGCTCAGGGATGAGTATGAGCAGGACACAGCCTATGAGACTTCTCCCAGATACTGTCCCAGCCTTCAACTATTTTCAGTTCAGGCATTTTCTGCAACTGATTTGGTTTGTCCATTTAATGACCTTCAATATATCCCTCTCCACATTCACACCCATTGGGCAGAGTGAAAGCTACAGGTATTTTGGGAATGGGACCATGGATTTACATATTCAAGGCACTCTAACATGGGTTATTAAGCAAAGCCTCTCCTGCTCCCTGGCTGTAGTTGACAAGCAAGATTGACTCAAACTCCCGAAGAGCTTCAGGTAGGCTGAGTGCTCCCTGAAGCCCAGGGTTCAATGCATGCCATCTTTGGAGGCAACGAGGCTTAATCCCTGGTTAGGTACTGGTATTGCTTTCTGGCTTTACAGGTGGCTCCTCTCTGAGCTTGATGGTGTCTGAATTCTCTGCCAGTCCATCCAGTTCACACTTTGGTGCACAGGCTGCCTGGGCATTTTGTGAATCCCATCAAGCACTGTTTCCAAATATTACAGAGCCAATCTGCTTACATTTTCTTCTAATGTTGCTCATTCATCAGCCTCAGAAGAACAGAACTATTTTCACAGACATTTCAAATCTCACTATCTTATATTTCTATTAATCTTTTCCAGCAATAAAACTAAAGAAAGACTCATAGGTAAGCAGGAACTCTTAGTACCTTGAAAACAAACATTTCTCCTCTAAAGAGAGCCACTGTGTTAAAGTTGCCATCACAAATGTTCGGTTTCGTGCCAGGAGGAGATGGCCTATCACCCAGAGGAGGACTAGGAGGTCTTGGCTGTCTCTCATGTTTTCTTTCCGAAGTGGAGTGAATTCTGCGAACAGGAAGAGTCGGTAAAGGCCTGGTTGGCTCCAGGGGCTCAACAGGAGGACCTAGAAGTGAAAAGGAAAGTGTTTAGCAGTGTCGTCAAATTTGTATTTTCTGTGCTTCCCTCGTAGGTTTTAAAAGGCAGCAGGCTGGATGAATAGCACTGCGAGGAATTTACATACTTCTTATGCAGAGCTCATTCCCTAGAAATGGGGAGCAGAACAAGATGCATCCACATGTGAAAGATGTCCCAAAACAGATGAACAATAAGAACTGAAGAAGAGCCAGTATGTTTTTGTAGGTCTTCCCAAGGAGGCTGGAGCTAAAAGGAAGGAGAAGCCACACCAATCACATTCCCAACTGAAATGAAAGGTAATAACCCTTGAATAGAAATGTTTAGTAGACCATTAAAAAAAAAAAAAACAAACCCAAAAAACAAAAACCAAACCAAAACCAGGAGAAAGTTAGGGTGTGAAAACCAGTGCTACAATCTAAGGGGAACTGCAGGGGAATTTAGAAATCAGAAAGCAATTTATTACAGGTTAGTCACCAATCTTTACTTTCAGAACACCATGGGAACTCTGATGAACAGCTGTGATAAGGCACCATGCTCTCATTCAAATGATGCCCCCCACAAGCACAGCTCTCCCCTTTGATCCTTACCCAGCTCCGCTTTGAGATCTGACAAGGCTGCAGGAATGTAAAGAGTTATAAAAATACAAGTGACTTGGACTTAGAACAGAGGTCTGCTTTTAAACCAACTCTGCCATAGGACAAATTCATTAACAGTTAGTTATAAAATCTTGACCAAATCTAATCAAGAGAGTCATAGATTTCTTGTTGCTTCTCAGAGAAGGCCACAAGTTAGTATGGCAATAAGCAGAAGGCTATGAGAAGCAAGAGGTTTTGGCAAGTTTTATATCAGATGTAATCAAATGGGATGTGATTGTTTATTTGCATGGATTATGGTTTCAATCTCTTTCTGAACTGTGCTTTTGAAGGGACTATGTAGAGAGATTGCAGGACAAACCTCCACCAGTGGGCAGAATGGGGTCTGACTTTGATGGTTGCTGTATCAGTATCACTGTTTTAGGGGTTCAACAGCTCTGCTGATATGCTTCACACCAGCTGGTATTATTGAACACTTGCACTGGACAAGGCTTATCCTCGCAGGCTGAAAAAGAGTTACTCTGTTGTGGGTGATTGCCTTGCCCATACCCAGAGAAGGAATTTACGAGTGAGGATTTAGATACCTGCGGAGGCTATGCACCTGTGGGATTAGAAGAGGACTTCTGCAGTTTTTTAACATTTTGAACTATGCTTCCTAAAATGCTGGTTAGATGCCCAAGTCCCTGTGTCAACTTAGCTCTTAAATGTTACAATTTCAAAGGGTTCCTATAATGAATGAGTGCTTAAAACGTCCCAGAAGGGTGATTGGGTTAGTGAAAAAAATCACAGCTAATGACAAAGAAGTCATCAGAGAAAGCCATCATATTTAATTGTTATTAATGTTGTAATGGTAAGAACCTTGTGTGTAGGTTTCATGGATACTATGCTCAGAAAGTACCACTTAGATATAGTCCAACTTCCTGCAGTACCAGGTCAGAAACCTCCACCTGCAAGTCCTGTGATGAACCTGGTGTTTCTGGTGCAGGTACAGCACATTTTACAGATTTCAAGCCATAGAAAATCCTCTATAATGTACAGCAAATTGTTCCAATGATTAAGCCCTTTCACTGCTAAAGTCTTTGTCTTACATATTGTCTGAGTTTGTGCAGCTTTAGATTCAGTATTTGTTTTTCTTATCTCTAGTGTCTCAACATTTAATTATTTACAGATCTTGATAAGGATGCTTTTAAATAAATAGGCCAGTTCCCTCTGCCTGTAGCTGCAATTTCTTTTCGTTTTAAGATCTTGAGACTTACTTTTACAGCTCTTTTCTAAAGCTTTTCAAATGGATCATTTTACTTCTTCAACATGACTTGTCCTCATAATGTGATATTTTGTGCCATATGCAATTTTTATTAGCAACTATTTTTATTTACTTTTATTCCAGAACTTTAATAAAAGGCATCAAATATTGCTCACGGAAATCCTTTACATGAGGATTCTCTGTTGATAATTATTCTTGGAAAGCTTTCTACATGAAATGGATAAAAATATTATACTGATACTGTGTATTTCTCATTTCCCTCCATTCTTAGCTGTTCAGTGCCCAGTATCTTAGCAGACCATAAAGTTCATTTAAATAAAATTCCCAAACTGTGATACTGCTACTGCTAGTGATCCGTGAATTTTTCCCAAATGCTATGCAGCAAAGGTCTCCAGACATTGCCTGTCATAGGAGCAACACGGTTGGAGGCCCTTGTTAGCCAGTCAACACTAGTGTTTCAGTTCAGCTCAGGAGTGTGCTTTTGAAGAGATGCACTGTCATTTGCAATTTCTGTGCTTTGATTCACACTGAAGTTCAGGAAATGCATTCTTTTTGGACAAAGCTAAACTTGAAGATGCACTTCTGGAGCGCATCTAGGATACTGCAGCTGCAAAGAGGCATCACAGGGCACAGCTAGAGCTAATCCACAATAATGATCCTCTTCCCCGAAATGCATACAGAGTAGGTGTCAAGTGTTCAGCACTCTATTTACTTAACACCATCCCTAAATACTGCTGTATCTACAGATGTGCTACTATTATTCTTGCTAGCAGCCATTGTTTGCTAATACAGCCATAAGCAACTTACTGTAGTGTGAAGCACATAGGCTGTGCAAAGGCATCTCCTCCAAGAAGCAGCACACTAGCTAGCACTTCTGGTTCAGGCTGGAAAGCTCCTGGAGGTAAGATTGAGTTGGTACAGTGGGATACACTGCAGAGGAAAGGATGGGAATGGGAAAAGAGGTCCCAGACAGATCTTACACAAAGAAAGCTGGGGTTCTGGTTTGTTCAGATGGGACGTGGGAACACAGTGTTCAGCTCCTGCTTTGGCAAATTAAAGGAGCAGGAAACTGGTAACCTGTTTTGGCTGCCAAAAATGGCACTTCGTGCCAGTTATAGTACCAGAATAAATTAAGTTTGAAAACCAGCAATTTACATACTTGGTGAAGACAGGAAATGCTTGCATTAAGGAAAGGAAAGTCTTGACTGGGATCTAAGCAAGGAAACAATAAGCAGCAACTTACTGTATACTGCAGGTCTCAAACAGCAGTGTGATCCTTTTACTCTTGTGCTACCATCCACATGGCTTTGAGTGGATGTGTTTTGTAAATAACATTGAAAAAACTCTAAAGCATGTCCTACATGATAGGATTCCCCTGCTAACCGATACAAGAATCTTCTTTCTAAATGGGACTATAGCATGTGGCTACAGAAGCACAGAAGAGGTGTAGTTGTTCCTTTCCTCCTCTTTGCAAGAGGCTAATGCTGCCATGCACTGACCAAATCAGAGCTGCATTTCTGCTGCCATATATGGATCAGAAAAGCCTCTTTGGTGGTCTGTTTAACTGATATAGTGGAGCAATTTCATCAGGCAGCTATTTGGTAGTTTGCAGAAGACCACCACCTGTTCCAGCACAGGACAGATCCCTGCCTTGTGAGAGACAGCTACAAGCAAATTCACAACATGATTGTAAGGAGGACACTGAGGAGCACTGCTGCCTTTAAACAGGGTGAAATGTGTAGCAATCTGCAATGCAGAGGCACACCTGCTGTCAAAGGGAATTGTCTGGGAGGGACCCAAGAAGTCACAGAGTGTTATGTATTCAAACTGCTTGCTGGAAAAACACAGAGTGCGAAAGGGAGTGATTGCCAAGTTGGGGCGGTTCTGCTTCTCAGACACAGCAAACGGATAGATACTCAAATCAACAGCAGTTCTGGATTTCCAGAAACAACAAGCCAAAACCTCCACACTTTGAGAGCGGAAGAGACCAAGAATAGAGTTTTATAGAGATGACCGTGAGCAGTAATATGAGGGCATGACATAAATTATTTCCCCCTCTCTTTTAAAGGAAAAAAGACTGAGACAGGAGCAATATCTAAAGAAAATTTTGAAGAATGTGTCTGGTAGGTCACAAAGACCCATAGAATCTGATAGTAAGGTGCAGAATAGGGACTATAGTATTGTGGTCATATGCTAGGAATTTAACATCTCATGCATGATTAAAGTTCTTAAAGATTCACTCTCTCTTCACAAGTGAGTACAACTCATATACCAGGTTACAGCCTGCCCTGCCCCTGCTGCAGGACAGCAGTCATGTTCAACTCTCTCACTTTCAACTTAAGTGCCCAAAGTTTGTCACAGTCTTCTGTAGAGAAGAGGAAAGTTAAAATAGCACCTGCAACTCAGGAGACCAAAGTAAAGGTTTTAATTAGCCCTAAGATGCCACTGAAACAGAATGCAGTGAACTTGCAAGGCAGAAGCAGTTGTACACACTGCAGTCAGGATGGTGCAAATCAGCAATGATTCAGGTGAAACAGAGGTCTGCATTAACTGCAACATTTGCTAGTGCAGTGGAAAGACATCACAAGTCAGGGCTGACAAGGGAAGCTGGGCCACCATACGTACTCTCTGATTGCAATGGCCAAACAAGTGCTGGCATATTGCTCTGAAGGAGGTACCCAGCACTGACAAGGCTTCCCACACATTTTGCAGGTGCTACTGCAACTTGCTTGGATGCAGACTTTGTAATTTCACTTAAAATATTTCTCTTGCTGTCTTTCCCTGCCAGCCATGGATTTTTCCTTGCTATCTTTCATTTCTCTTCTTGTTTTTATGCATTCTGGGCTTTCTAATTTATCCTGATCAAAGTCTTGTCTCCTTTTGTGGTTATACAGATTGCATTTTTAATTGCTGCCTTCACTTCATCACTGAGTGAGGGTGGACTTACAGCTACAGGTGGAAGGTAATCCACCTGTCTAGAAGGGGCAAGGGAATCTTTGGCAGCAGGCTGGCCAACTTGGTGAGGCGGGCTTTAAACTGAAGGACTCAGGGGGCAGGGGCCAAAGTGGCAATGCTAATGCCATCACATCCAACAGGGGAAAAAGCCAGGCCAACCAGAGCAGCGACAAAGGTGCCTTAGCTGCCTCACAAGATGACAATCAGAAGACGAACCACCTCAAGGGTGTGCATAGCTATACTGGGTCATCGTGCACCCCTCCAGGGAAACCTGCGTGCTAAATTAGCTCTCTGGAATGCCTCTACACCAACACATGCAGCATGGGGAATAAACAGAAGGAACTAGAGATCTGTGTGCAGTTGCAGGGCCACGAACTCAATTGCAATTACAGAGACATGGTGGGATAGCTCGCATGACTGCAATGCTGTCATGGATGGCTACAGGCTTTTTAGGAAGGACAGGCCAACAAGGCAAGGTGGGGGAGTTGCTCTTTATGTGAGGGAGCAACTGGAATGTATTGAGCTCTGCCTAGGGGTGAAGGAAGAACAAGTCGAGAGCTTATGGGTAAAAATTGAGGGGCAGGCAAATACCAATTATGCTGTTGTGGGCGTTTGCTACAGGCCACCTGATCAGGAAGAGGAAGTCGACAAGGCCTTCTACAGACATTTGTAAGTAGCCTCACAATTGCAGGCCCTGGTTCTCATGGGGGACTTCAACCACTCTGATATTTGCTGGAAAAGCAACATGGCGAGGCATGCACAATCCAGGAGGTTCCTGCAGAGCATCAAGGATAACTTTTTGACACAGGTGGTAGAGGAGCCAATGAGGCAAGATGTGCTGCTGGACCTTATACTAACGGACAAAGAAGGTCTAGTTGAGGATGTGAGGGTTGGGGGTAGCCTTGGCTGCAGTGACCATGAGATGGTGGAGTTCAGGATCCTGCATGGTAGAAGCAGGGTATCAAGTAGGATTACAACCCTGGACATCCGGAGAGCTAACTCTGACCTCTTCAAAGACCTGCTTGGAGGAATCCCATGGGTTAGGGCTCTAAAAGGTAGGGGGTCCAAGAGAGCTGGTCAATATTCAAGTACCACTTCCTCCAAGCTCAAGATCGGTGCATCCCTATGAGGAAGAAGTCAAGCAAAGGAGCCAGGAGGCCCGCATGGATGAGCAAAGAGCTTCAAGAAAAACTCAAATAGAATAAGGAGATTTACAGTATGTAGAAAAAGGGACTGGCCACTTGGGAGGAATATAGGAATGTTGTCAGGGTATGCAGAGATGCGACGAGGAAGGCCAAGGCCCACTTGGAATTAAACCTGGCAAGGGATGTCAAGGATAACAAAAAGGGCTTCTTCAAATACATCAGTAGTAAAAGAAAGACTGGAGAAACTGTGGGCCTGCTGCTGAATGAGGTGGGTGCTCTGGTGATGCAGGATGCAGAGAAGGCAGTTACTGAATGCCTTCTTTGCTTCAGTCTTCACTGCTAAGGCTGGCCCTCAGGCATCCCAGCCCCCAGAGGTGAGAGAGAAAATCTGGAGAAAGGAAGACTTGCCCTTGGTTGAGGAGGATTGGGTCAGAGATCATTTAGGCAAACTCATCCTCACAAATCCATGGGCCCCAAGGGGATGCACCCACGAGTGCTGAGGGAGCTGGTGGATGCTGTTGCTAAGCCACTCTCCATCATCTCTGAAAGGTCATGGAGGACAGGAGAGGTGCCCGAGGACTGGAGGGTGGCCAATGTCACTCCAGTCTTCAAAAAGGGCAAGGAGGAGGACCCGGGAAACTATAGGCCAGTCAGCCTCACCTCCATCCCCAGAAAGGTAACAGAACAGTTCATCCTGGAGGTCATCTCCAGGCATGTAGAGGAAAAGGTTATCAGAAGTAGTCAACATGGATTCACCAAGGGGAGATCATGCTCGACCAACCTGACAGCATTCTATGATGGCATAACTGGCTGGGTAGATGAAAGGAGAGCAGTGGATGTTGTTTACCTCGACTTCAGCAAAGCTTTTGACACTGTCTCCTATAACATCCTCATAGATAAGCTTAGGGAGTGTGGGTTAGATGAGAGGACAGTGAGGTGGATTAAGAACTGGCTGAATGGCAGAGCTCAGAGGGTCGTGATCAACGGTGCAGAGTCTGGTTGGAGGCCCGTAACTAGTGGTGTTCCCCAGGGGTCTGTGCTGGGTCCAGTCCTGTTCAATATATTAATCAATGACCTGGACAAAGGGACAGAGTGTGCCCTCAGCAAGTTCACTGATGATACAAAACTGGGAGGAGTGGCTGATACACCAGAAGGCTCTGCTGCCCTTCAGCGAGACCTGGACAGGCTGGAAAGCTGGGCAGAGGGGAACTTCATGAAATTCAACAAAAGCAAGTGTCAGGTCCTGCCCCTGGAGAGGAACAACCCCATGCACCAGTACAGGTTGGGGGTTGACCTGCTGGAAAGCAGCTCCTCTGAGAAGGACCTGGGAGTGCTGGTGGACAGCAAGTTGACCCTGAGCCACCACTGTGCCCCTGTGGTCAAGAAGGCCAATGGTATCCTAGGGCACATTAAAAGGTGTGTGGCCAGCAGGTTGAGGGAGGTTATCCTCCCCCTCTACTCCGCCCTAATGAGGCCACATCTGGAGTGCTGTGTCCAGTTCTGGGCTCCCCAGTTCAAGACAGACAGGGAACTACTGGAGAGAGTCCAGCGGAGAGCTACGAAGATGATCAGGGGACTGGAGCATCTCTCTTATGAGGAAAGGCTGAGACACCTGGGCTTGTTTAGCCTGGGGAAGGGAAGACTGAGGGGGGATCTTATCAATGCTTATAAATATCTGAAGGGTGAGTGTCGTGAGGATGGCGCCAGACTCTTTTCAGTGGTGTCCAATGACAGGACAAAGGGCAACGGGCACAAACTGGAACACAGGAAGTTCCACCTGAATATGAAGAAAAACTTCTTTACTGTGAGGGTGACAGAGCACTGGAACAGGCTGCCCAGAGAGGTTGTGGAGTCTCCTTCTCTGGAGACATTCAAAACCCACCTGGATGCAGTGCTGTGCCCCCTGCTCTGGGTGTACCTGCTCAAGCAGGGGGGTTGGATGAGATGATCTCCAGAGGTCCCTTCCAACCCCTACCATTCTGTGATTCTGTGAATCCTGCAGTTATGCACATGCAAAGAGCAGCGGAACATACATACAACATGAAAATTCTCAGGTGCAAGTGCTAGGCAGGTAGAATTTGGTCTACAGTTAGGGGGATGGAAAGCAGAAGCACAGCATGTCCATTGCTGAAGAAAGATGCTATCTCTTAAGACCTAAGTCACTTCAGAGCACAACCTGGCATGAAAGTAGAATGACTAGATCCTGTATAGTTTGCCAGTCATTACTATTTCCGGAATCTTATCACAGTAACCTGCCTCCAAAACAGACAGCTAAAGGCAGGATATAACAGGTTTATCAGCAGCAGAGATGACTGTGTGAACAAAGAGTTACTGAAGAGATGCTGGCACCTTGGTATTTATTACAGGAAATGATTACACCCACCACTGATATAACTAACCAGGCAGTATCACATACAAATCACAGCCTCTATCACTATGTTTCCAAGCAACTTCAAAATTAAGTGCAAGAGGCTATTGCTATATGGGTCTGCAATTGGGCCTGAAGCCGGTCACCTAGTTATTGTGTGTGATCCTAGCACTGGAGCCGAACCCACGCCCAGGGCTGAACCTGCAGCCACTTCCACAGGGGAAGCAGGTAAGAAACCTCCTGGAGCTGGAAACTCTACATTCTGGAGGGAAGCAACTTGCTAGGACTTTACAGTCACTGTGTGGAGAAGAAGGCTTTCTTCCTCTCTATCACAACCAAGGCAAAGAATGTCAGAAAGTTTCTGGGTCACAGCAGATCACCTTCAGAGTGTGACTTCCGCCACTGGCACTTAGCCTCCTCCCTTCATGCTTCCTCTGTCGCAGACCATCTGAATACCAAGGTGACCTGTGAAGATAACACAGAGAGAGGAGGCATTTAGGAGCCACTGTGTCGATAGTTGAGGACAAAATATAATTGTACTGTCCTCCTGGCTATTGACAGAGTGTTCCCTCAACTGCACAACACCTGCCTGGAGGCTCAGCATCCTGCATGGCCCAGCATCCTTCACAGCCAGCTCTGTGCGAGCCAGGCAGCTCTCCAAGCCTGCCAATGCAGAGGACGCCCTTTGTTTCAGATCAGGGGAGATAATGATCCACCTGCAAACAAAGGCCTGTCTTTATCTTCTTAACATTCACTCCAAGAATAAAACTATCATCCAGACTACAGGCAGGCAGTTATGCTTTTGAACAACATACAGGGATTTTTTTGGTTGTAAAAAGCTGAGCTCCTGCATGTTTCTGCAGGACTGTACCAGCTGTCCAGGTACACAGGAAAGGCTCCTCAGTTTCAAATCAAAATGTATGATCCAAATGATGCAGGGAGAGTGACAGAAACCCACCTGGCTGCTCTGCAGGCAGTGGGAAGAGGTCCCTGTTCATACTAAATGAGCTAGCTGCCAACAAGCTGTCTCAGGAATGAAAGACAGTCCATCCACAACAGCTCAGAGCTCAGGAAGGACTCATTTTCCTTGCTCGCTCGCTAAACCTTTCCACAGAGCACTTTGCACTTCTGGGGTTAGACTTCAGCAGTGAAGTGAATTAGCTATTTTAGTTAGTTTGGGTATCCTTGCCACAGTGCACTACAGTCTGCAGAACAAGCCCCAGCATCCACAGCATACCCAACAGTTGGGCAGTCAAGGCCCTTGTGGTCATCACTGGGTGGCAGGAAGGGTTTCTTGAGCCCTCCTCACAGAGACGTTCTCCTCTGAATGACCAACTGCCACCCAGGTGAAAGAGCATTCACCTAGAAGACAAGCACCCATGGCTGAAATCCTTGCTCTAAGCCAAACAGGATGCTCTCCTGGGCTCTGTAACAAGGCGCTTCACCTTGCAGTTGGGTTCTCTGCTTTGGGTGCAAGAAAACTGTGTCCAAAATTCCCAGGCTTAGGCAGGCAAATGATGAGAGTTTGGGGCTCTGCAAGATGTTCCAGCTGTGGTGCTTGCAGCCCAGTTCCCTTCTGGAAAAACTTTAAGCCTGTCATCTGCTCCACTGCAAAACAGAACATTTTTTTTTTTACTCAAAAAGATCTGTAGGATGAGAGAAGTATTTCATGCCCAGCCATAACATAAAGCAGTGTTTCTCCATAAGCTGAGAAACCTCCCAAGAGAGATGGGCTCCCCCTCAGCTTCCCCTTCATCAGGAGGCAGCTCATCAGCATGATCAGCTCCCTCCTCTCACACACAACGTGCGCAGCTCCAGGACTGGTGTGGGCATGGGTGACTCCCTGTGCCATGGCAGAGTCCTCCAGGTGTCAGGTGGACCCCAAGGACAGCACTGGGAACCAGGCAGTTACTCCCTGCCTGTTTTTCAGAGGAATAGGAATGGAGACCTGGTAGGTGAGACTCAGTGGATGCACCAGAGGTGGAGTCTGGTATTTCCTGATAGGTCCAACAGTCTCTGGACAGAAGAAAAGGTGCAACTGAAGGGATGCAACATAGAGAGGGAGTCTGGTATCTCTGCAACCTGACAGAGATGTGGCACCAGGGCAGATGCCTCCAGCTCTCTTATTGCCACGCCATGCCCTGCCATCCTATGAGCACAGCACCATGGGGCATGGATCCAAAAGTCCCAGATCTTGCAGCTTCTGTAGACAAGGTCTTGGATGTTACTCTATTCCCCTCCCATGTTCAAGAGGACATTATCAGAAAACAGTCCTATGCCTAATGTTTCCAGGTCCTCACGACAGCAAAGCTTGCTCTGATGGTCCCACTCACAGTGGAGCATTTGACATCAGGTCTTTCTGCTGTTTCATCACAAGTCATCTCACACATACATATAGGTTACAAGGATCTGGGATTGCTCTATGAGAAAAGGTGAGGGAGGTTATGAAACCCGTGCTTGCTGCACAGGAGTAATGACACCAGTAGAAGGTGCTATTTGCTCATGGACACTGTGCCCTGATGATCTGTTCCTAGATGTCAGAGCTGGTGTTGTCTAGTTCCTTGGCCAGGGGCTGGTGTGCTTTCATGACCACCCTGGACCTCAGCCCTCATGGGATGCAGCATGTACACTGACTGGGAGCTTTTCTTGTGAGCTGCAGAAAAGATGTGTGAGGTTGACAAGTCCTCAGTGAGATTTGGGAGGACCCAGATCCTTGAGGTTGTCTCCAGGCTTAATGATTTGGTCTATCTTTGAGTGATTAGGAGACCTTTCCTTTGTGACCCTAGGCTTTGAAAGGGCCATGAAGGTAATGGCCTGGTTTACCAGCTTCAAGCATCTGTGTGGAGATGAGTTTTTCCTGCACATCATGTCAACCCCTCTGCTCCCCAGGCAGTGTCAGAAGAGTCACTCCTAACATGAGAGGCTGCTTCACAAACTACTGCAAAAGGTTACTTAGAGCAGGACGTGAAGAACAGGAGAACCAGTGCTGAAGGATGATCAGTTCAGGCTGTGTGATGAGGCCATGGCTGAATGTCTCCTCTCTCCATCTGCACTGTAGCTGCATGCAGCCCTGACTTGAACACTAGCAAAATTAAAAGAGGCAGTCAACTTAACAGGATATCAAGGGGACCTACATAATGGTATTATTTCCAGTTTAATTCCTTCCTGGGCATGCCACTTGTGACATGGGCACATAAGTACAGTAGGAGATATCCTTCTGAAAAAGACATGTAAAGAACAGTCATGATATTTCCCTCATTTTGTCAAGGAATATGCTATAAGAAGCACCTATCAGAAGATGGAAATACTGCTGACTTGCCTTACAGTCTACTCTGTCACACATGGTGAGCTGCTGGTCTTTCCATCATTAGCTCTTAAGTGGAAACAGCGTTTTAAACATTGACCTTATACTAACCAGCATGAAGGTCAAACACGAGTTCACATCACCTACTGTCTTTTTAGGTGTTTTGAAATAAGTCCAGCAGAAAATAACTTAATAATTCAACAAATCATTATATGGCAGATTTAGACATATTTCTTTTCTAATGGATAAACACAGACACAACATAGAATATTTGAAAAACATCATTCTCAAAAGGAGAAAAATGGGCTTAAGCTTCAATAGAGCCTCTGTTCTTTGTTCTAGCAACTTCAGTGGAATGAAAAATTGGAAGTTTTAATTGAATTTATTTTTAAAAAAGGATGCTACAGGCAAAGCAGTGGCTCTGGCTCTGTGACTTAATTTGCATACTAGGTTCCTAAATAATATTTATTGAGCACATGCTGCTGTACTGTAGAGAATGTCAAAACACCAAGAAAGCAGGAGGTTTAGATTTTTGGACAGGTGCTCTGGTAGATGGGCTTTTGGCTTCACCAAGGCACAACAAAGCAGATTGGTACTGTGGAAATAAAAAGCATTAGTTGAACGTTCCAGCTAGAGCTACAAGAAGGATATTTCAGCAGTCCCTTCTCAGTTGTGAGAAGCTCGGATGAAAACGTCTGTTCTCGTATCTCGAGTACAAGGGAGAAACATAAGCTGCATTTTCCATCTTTTCTTTGTGCACAATAACAGTAAAACTAGTTTTAAACTAAATTTTAGTTTTTGGACCATAACTCTGTGCTAAGGGTTGAAATCTCTACCTGGGGAATCAAAACTCCTACTGCAGAAGCTGCTCCTTCATCTCCCTGAAGGACTAGTTATCTCTACAACCACCAACACCATCCCCAACCCACTCCAGTTGAAAGGCCTTGCGTAAGAGAAGAGCAGAGCCTTGCATGATTCCACGATAAGTCAACAAACTAATTCCTAATTACTACCTACACCAGGTAGTAATTCATTCACACTGCTTTATTCAAGCTGAATTAAAATTTTAAGCATATTATATTGCATACAGAGAATCTTAACATCGTATGTGGCTAAAGTTTAATGTCACTATGTAAGTGCAAAATAAGTGGAGGTGTAGTGGTCCTCCTCCCAAGCTGTAGGCAGTACAGTACTGAGCTCACTGCTCTGCCTTAGCTGTGCACAAGACTGTGCAGTACTCACAAATTGTCAGGGTCCTGAGGACTCTAATAGGTCTTAATGGCCCTGACCAGCATCACCTGGTACCTCCACCCCCACCCATGGACTCAGGAGCTTCATTTCAGCTCAGCCCTGGGCACTGCCCAAGCTGTGCTGGGGGAGTGCTGGTCCCCAGCTCAGCCACAGCTGATATTGGCTTAAACCACAAATGTGAACAAGCATGGCTGTCAATTCCTTATCTGCTCCCTTTCCATAAAGGTATCTGAAAACAGAGAAACGAGTAATTTTTTCTTGATTGCACTTTCACTGTCAGCAATAAATTAAGATTTTTTTTTTCCTTTCTGATTAGTCAAAGTTTACAGGAACTAAATCAACATTTCAAAATAGAAACAGCATAATAACATTTTAGCAGCTTTCAAAAATGAAAACTTAGGTATGTTATTTAATGAAAGTTTAATACTTACTACCCCAGCAGTTTATTTCAAAACCATCCAGAGTCTCTGTTATCCTGAGTATTTGAATATAGTCTATGTCAGAGTATGCATAATTAAATGATACCATACGACAACTGCCATGCACCTTCATCCTGGTAATGAACAATAAAGAGAAATCTTCAGCTGCATTAATGGGAAGAGCCAGTTCCCCCTGGGTGTACTTCAAGTCATCTTATTTTAAATGTTGGATCTTACTTGGATATCTGCCTTACAGTGAGGATGAACTGCACTCTACAAATGCCTGTTTTTTCCCATTGCCCAGACAAGAGTCAGGGAAACTTGCCCAGAAAGAGACTTCTCTTCTTTAGGCATCTACATTTGAACAAATGAATCTCATTCCAGTCACAAAAAAATGTTTTGCTGTACTGCTTTAGAGTCTTATAGGTCTTGGCACAAATTCTGTTAGCAGTAATTTAAAATTCACTGGCGGATCACTGATGCAAACGCTGACTAGTGTCACGTCTGCCACTGATCCCAGCAGCAATCCCTTAGAAACACCAGCTTTCCCACTGACAACCATCTTATAAGTTGTTTTTTTTTTCAGGTCTAATTCATTTAATATCTGCTCTACTGGTACTGGGAGCTAATATTTGACTCCAGATGTCAAGCAGCTGCAAATGTTACATAGCTACATAGCACAGTTGCTCTATGCTACATTTATTAAGCAACCTCTCTGTCAAACTTGTACACTCCTCAAAGAATGAAATCAGGGATGTTTGGCAAAACCTGTTGTCCATGGGCTGCCACAGACTCTATCCATTAGCATCTTCTAGCTCAGCCTCTCCTTGACTGTGGCTCCTAAAACCTGCATTTCCCTCTGCTCCCAGAGTGTCCTTCAGCCAATAATTCTCTGAAAGTCCCTGTCCTCACACCTTGGTATCCATGATCCTATCACATGGTACCACACCATCTCCAGCCCCTTGGTTTTCTCCCATAATCACTCTGCATCCTTTTCTCTCTCTTTTCCTTGAGCCTATATCTTTGTGGCACGTGTTGTACAACAATGTTCAGCTGGAGATTAAAAGTGTTCCCTAAGCAGATCCAAACTTTTTCCCCCTACCTTCTACATATGGATAAAAAAATGAGTGCATAATACTTTTTACCTTTCCTTGATGTTCCATGTTCTTCGCATTCTTCCCCTCTATTTGCACTGGCTGCTCCTAACGGACAAACCTTGGGTACAGCAATTGCCTGTTTTTCCCTTGCTAGTGCTCCTTGATATTGGGGACATAGTGAGCAATGAGCAGCAGTGAGATCACAGAGGTTTGGCTATCCTGACTTGTGCACACATATTGCCACTAGGACAGTCGTCCGATATTTGGCTGTGGATCAAGGGCTTTAAATGGTTCCTCATTCAGCTATGGCAGGAAATCCAGCCCACCAGCTGAAAGCATTTTGGGGGCTACCTGTCTGTGGCTGTAAAATACTAGACTTGAGGTCAGTGTAAATAGGTGAGTGGATAGTGTTGCTCACCATAGATTTTCTGAATTCCTTGGAGGTCATCCTGGGGCAGTTTGAAGTTGTGTGTTTCCATGTACTGGTAGAAAGGAGCCATGATAGCACTGGGATCATTGGAGTGTTCCAGACCCAGCGCATGTCCCAGCTCATGGACTGCAACCAGAAAGAGATCATTCCCTGTGGAAGGAAGGCAAAACCAGGTTAGTACACAGCCACAGCCTGACGCAATCCCAA
Source organism: Morus bassanus (assembly GCA_031468815.1). NCBI lineage: Eukaryota > Metazoa > Chordata > Aves > Suliformes > Sulidae > Morus > Morus bassanus. The sequence continues at coordinate 24,843,942 of CM062575.1, read as the reverse complement.
GTCCCACTTATTCATAAAGCAAGGAGCAAATGCTTTGCTATCCTATTGCACAGCAGGTCACAGCGCCAGGGTCAGCTCCTGGAGATGGTTTTAGTCTTGAAAGTCTGTCCTTGTCACAGAATGTGCAGGAGGCTCCTAGCACATGACCATCCATGACCATGAGCACCCTCAGACCAGGTAAAACAGGCAGCTGCTTGGAATGAAAGGATATTCACTGTAGACTCTTTTGCAGAGTTTACAGAAAATGGCCAACAAAATAGGCTGCTCTGGTGCCATTGCCTCCTTATCTGAGTGCTGCCAGGAGAGGCGAGATACTGCTAATCAACAAGGGTACATGGCGGGAAGGAAGCTTTGTCCCCCTTCTGGGTCCTCCAGTGCCGTGCTCTCATCTGACCTGGACCACCAAATCCTAGGGGAGATCTGTAAGGCACCTGGCAAGGCAGGAGGAAGGACAGAGAAGACCAGGGCTAACACCCACCATAGCACGTGTAGTACCTGCAACCACCCTATCTCCTCTAGCACAGGCTCCTTAACGTGCTTTCACTTTGCTGGACTCCTGGCACTGCCATTTCTGCAGGAGGAGGTGAGCACAGGTAGCACCATCCTGCAGGAGGCAGAGCCACATAGGGAAAGGTTGTGCTGGATCCCAATGACAGGAAGGAGATGGAGGAAGGAGGAAAGAAGGGACATGCTCCTGACAGGAAGAAAAAGGGCTGAGGAGCCCTGTCTGGTCCAGAAGCTTGTAGGAGTGTGAAGTAGGGGTACTTTCTACTCTATGTTCCAGGCATACACTTCTTTTCAGTCCCACAGATCTGGGACCCTCATCTTCTTGATCTAGTGTGGTCCCTGGATGTCCTACTCTGTGAAGGCACCTTGACATGGGAGGTGACACAGGCAATGCTGTGTGAGTGATGAAGACACAGCCAACAAGGACAGATGTAAGAGTCTCCTCATGCCAATAAAATGCCTGAGCCCTCAATCCTGCCTGAATTGGGCTTCTCTGCTTTTTTTTGGCAAGGCACAAACCCAGAGCACTTGCAATCAGAGACAGGACAAAACAGTTGGCAGTGGGAGCTCAGTGGCTGCTTTGCAGCATCTCCAAACAGCGTATCTCCATTCCCCAAATCTCCAAACGGCACCTGTCTTAGAGGTAACAAATTTCAGTTTTGTGCACACAGCTGAGCTCTCCTTGGGAGAGGAGCTGCAACAGTGATTCATGTAGAACTATCTCCACTTTTTAAATACTTATTGCTTGTTACCCATAAAACATGACAACGTAGGTTCAGGGGTCTGCAAGTTTTCACAGCAGGGTGCTTTGCCAGCACCTCAAGATACCTAAAGTCAGTAACAAACAGTGCTCAACTGGTCATACATACCACACCAAAATGGTTAAATTTTCTAAACATTTGAGTTGGAGGGCATAAGCACCTGAATACGCAAGACATGTTAAAATATACAAATGCATTTCAAATAAATGTTCAAATAAAAATATAAAAAAAATTAGTCATATATGTATTTAAAATTCCAGAATTTCTGTATTCAGGAAATCCAAATGGAGACTTACTTAATTTTTTTCTCATCTGTTGCTGAAAAATCTGGTGTGTGCAGAAAAAGTCAATAAATGTCCAACGGTATGGTATAAAATGCATTAAATAGTTTCATGGTAAAGTTTGGAGGACCAACCACTCTTCATGGGTTTTCAAAAACACTCAAGCTTAGAAGATGCACCATTTTCAAAAAGGACTCAAAGTTCTGTTGAAAATTAAATGGACTTAACTCTCCCATATCACTTAAATGCTCATGATAGTATAATTTTCATTGCTACAACTACTCACACATGGAAGTCCATGGTAAAAGTCACTCAGTACGGAGCTGACTTTCATAAAACTCTTCTCATGAAAGTCACTTTCTCATGAAAGTCAGCTCCGTACTGAGTGACTTTTACCACAGGCTCATGGGCTGTGCCTGTGCTAAGTGCTTGGAGACTTTTTCCCTCACCAATTTGGTGGCATTTTCCTCCTTGCTGAAGTATACAAAGAGTCTCTGTACTGATAATGTCTAGAACTTGTCTCTATGTAAGTCTACATATAAATCTATGTAAGTTACTTGCCTCTATGCACTAAACTTCTATCAGGGCATAAGTTTAAATTTAAATTAGTTTTAAATAGCCTTAAATCACTTGTTTCTGCCCAAAACAAATGCCAGCCCACTTTACAGCTGGAAAACAGAATCACACAGACTCACAGAATGGTTGAGTTTGGAAGGCACCTCTGGAGATTGTCTAGTCCAACCCCTCAGTTCAAGCAAGGTCAAGTAAAGCAGGTTGTCCAGGACTGTGTCCAGTCAAGTTTTGAATTTCAGGTTTCTTGTATTGGGAAGCCCCATATATAGCACTCCAGCTGTGCTGAGTAGAAAGGAAGGATCATCTCCCTTGACCTGCTGGCAATGCTCTTCCTAACACAGCCCCAGATGCTGTTGGCCTTCTGTGCTGCAGGGGCACACTGCTGACTCATGTTCAATCTGGTGTCAACCAGGACCCCCAGGTCCTTCTCTGCAAAGCTGCTTTCCAGTCTGTTGGCCACCAACAAAGCTCAGGTGCAGGGCTTTGCATTTCTCTTTGCTCAACTTCATTAGGTTCCTGTCAGCCCATTTCTCCAGCCTCTCAAGGTCTCTCTGAATGACAGCTTCACTATTTAGTATACCAATCATGCCTCCAAATTTTGTATCATCTTCAAACTTGCTGAGGGTGCACTCTGCTGCATCGAGGTTGTTCATGAAGATATTAAACAGTATTGACCTCTGTATTGACCCCTCTGACACATATCCTGAACTCCACCATCTCATGGTTACTGCAGCCAAGGATGCTACTGATCTTCATACTACCCACCAGTTGTTTTTTAAGTATCAGGTCCAGCAGATCACCTGTCTTTGTTAGACCACCAGTGAGACAACTAGGAAGAGTTCTGAGATGATCAGCAAGCCCAGAAAGATGAAGGCTCATACCTGAGGAAGTATGCCAATAACCATGGAGGTCAGGCCAACCAGCTCTTCCACTATTGAACAGAAACGCACCTTTTCCTAGTTATCCTTACAAAATACCTATACCTGGAAATACAGACAACTGCAGAAAACAGCTGCTGTCATTTTAAAACACTATTTTGACTGACAGTGGTGTGTGAAGATGCCACAGAGCATGGAAAACTTTGGCTGGGGAGCTCTGCTTCCTTGTATCTAGAGGTAAGGGACTCACTAAGAAATGAACCTCCCCAGTTCTAGCACAGCCACTGAGGACAGGTCAACAATGGAATGGAAAAGCTATCCTCCTAAGGGAGGATACGTTGCTAGGCAGCCACTCAAACTGGAGAAGTGATGTGCTGGACCAGATGAATTGGAGCTAAAGAGAATTGCTAGGAAATTAAGTGACTTCCACAGAAAGTAAGACAAGAACCTCTTCTTGCTTCTCAGCAAACACTCTGATTCTCAATGCTGTGGTTGCTTCTTAACTCTTCATCCTTGCTGAAAGGCAGTAGAATAGTACTCGCATAGTTCCCTCTCTTTCTGCTCCCTGCCCTGGCCAAAGATTTCTCACCACTGTTTCATCCCTTCACCTTTTTCTTCTAGCCTCCTCCCAGACACATCCATAGTTATCCTCCTTCCAGCATGCCCATGTCATCTGCCATTTCCACCCAAGTCTGAAAGCAGCTAAGTCCTTTGCAGAGGGCAAGTGGACAGCATGCATTCTGTGAGGAGAAGACAGGAGAAAAAAGTCTAAGACCATTTTGTAAGCACAGAGTGCTCTAAACCCCAGCTGTGGATTCATCATCCTATTTCTCTTGAGGGGTCAGTTTATATCAATAACATTGTTAAGCAAGAAGTTCCATTTATTTTTGTAAATGGTAGGGAGTTGCATAGTGTGGAAGAGAACTCATCATTCATTTTCTTTTCAAAGGGTGGGCTAGAATTTGCTCTGAAAAGAAAATATCAAGGTATAAAACTATTACCTGACAGCATACTTATCTCCTCCCACAGCCCTTAGCTTGGAGCTGTGATGGCTCTTTGTGTAGTGTTACCCACTGCTGTTTGTCTGCCGTTTGGAAACTGTCCACTCAGCTGATCTGCAGGAGTCTTGAAAGGAGCCTGTACCTCTCAAATTCTTTCTGTTCTCTGACCTTCATGTTCTCCACAGTTCTTGTCTGAACAGCACTCTTAATAATGTCCACCTTCTTAGAGCAAGATTCAGAAGGGAGAACTAATAGCCTAGCCTGATATTTTGCTACTCATATGGAAGCAAGGTCAGGCAATCAGATAAAGCTCCTTAATTTCCTGTTCAACCCCCTCACCCAAGACCAAGTAACAAGTAAAACTTGTATTCAGTGTATACCAGCCACCTGGGTAAGACAGTAAGGTGAAGGAGGAACTGACTACCCTTGCTTTGTATTTGCAGGGAAAGGTTCCAAGAGAAATCCAACATTGTTCATTTGTACCATCTGTACAAAATAAACAGGTCTGGTCAGAGAGCTGCCTGAGCTTTCTCCTTCCAATTCTCAGAAGGCATCCAACAGCCTACCAATAAGCACCAGAGAGAGGATGACCCTATAAAACCAGGGATAGTTTTGTAAGTTGGTTCATTGAGTGAAATAATTTTGACCTGCCATCCTAAAACATGAACACAGTTAATTTAGCTTTAAAGTTGCTGATGTATCTTCCTTACCAAAATAATGTTATCACCAGAGAAAGTTATAATTGAGGACACACCTATAACAATATAAAAGCACGTTCCGTTATCATGATGCCAAACCAACTGAATACACTGCTTATCTTACATTCAGTTTAATAGCTCTATACTCCCCATGCACATGCCAGATACAGAATACACACAACTTGAAACAACTTTTTATCTGAATTTTCTTAAGTAATCTAAATTTGTCTTCAGAATAAACCTTCTGTTAGCTGATGTATTCTCAGCTGAGCTAACTTACTGAAGATAAGTTGCAATACAATCAAAACCAGCTCTTTGGTTAAGCATTCTCAAATTGTTTATAAATATACTACTTTTCCCTGCAGAGATAAGAAACACATGCTTTTATTGCAACAACGCAGAGAACACCATAGTCACAGATAAATTGTGTATGTTATGTATGATCTTCTTTCTAGACATATACTTCTTTGATTTTCATCTTCAGCTGGAAAAACAACTGTTACATCCAGTAATGGACATCTTGAGAAAGGTTTTTCCTTGTGAAACTACTAGCATATGTCTTCTTGTACAGTTTCGTTCATTTTAATTATGATAATCCATATCAAAACCTTTTCTTTATTTGGCTAAGTAACTCATTGCATAGTAGGGTATCCAAGTGCTGTAGGTCAGCAAAAACACTCCTTTAAATGCATATCAGTTTACAGTAATAGGTCACAGGGATACTATTATGGCAATGTTGTGATATTACTATCAGTATTTATCCCTGAGCATGATAGCTCTATATATAGCCGTAGTGAGTGTAGGTAGACTCTGTAGAGCACCTAGCACAGTGGAATGTAAATCCAGGACAGCGCTTCTGAGACAACAGAAGTACAAATAATATTGTGTACCTGATTAAAAATAGAAAAGCAATTGTGAATGTCTGATCTTTGTCATATTATTTTTATACTTTATGAACTGTATCATCATGCTAACACATCTATGTATTGCAGTTTACTCAGACATAATTAAAAAGACATATGAAAGTTAAATTTTTAAATTTTATTAGAATAAGAATGATACTGAAAAAATCAGATCATTGGTTGTGACAATAGCGTGTCTAGGGTAATTACATAAAAGATGGTGTGACGTAAACGTGCTTTCAATACACTAAAATGATCCCTTCTACTCCAACAGCCATGCAGAGACAATTGTTTTCCAAGCACAACTTAAAGAAGCTTTAGCGCTACTCTAAGCTATGCCTTGGTTCTTGCATCGTCAGACCTGGTAGGTCTGAACTGTGAAATAGAAGAACATGTGATTTGTCTGTACTCTTCCATTCACCTTCACAACATCGAGCTCTGCTCAAGAAAAGCTTTTCAATCTTCTGAAGACCCTGAAGAAGTGGTAATACTGCTCTTCCATTTGTTTGCATCAAATGAGATGTGGAAAACAGCTTTTCTATCTAGAAAGGAAGAAAATACATGTTAAAAAGAAATACAGGTTTCATTTTGTTCATGAACTATTATTGTTATAAATGTAGCAATGAATATGATGCATCTTAAGGACTTCATGAAAACTCTTTAGAGTGTCTTTCAACAGCTTCACTGGAGGAAGAATGAGTGATATGCAGTCTTAGCAGAAACTGAACCACAGCCACGTTAACAAACTGATCTCCATGAGATCAAGTGACTGCAGAAGGACAAAGAACCACATTATGTTACCAATCATCATGAAAGATAGGTAGTCTGCCTTATTGTCCCTGAAAGGCAGTGTGCAAACTAGATCTGTTAGTTGTATTACAGACCTGATTAATGTTGCAAGCTTTGCTTTATCTGACATGGCACAGATGGCACTATGGGGACAATCTTCTGTGTAAATTCACAAGCAAAATATAAAATATTTTTCTGGAATGCTGAGACCAAAACTGAGTGATGTGGAGGCAAGAGTGGGCAGCCAGAGAGAGGGAAATTCATGACTGCTTGAGCTGGCTCAGCAGCCTGACATTGAATGGAATAAGAATGTTCTGCTGAAAAATTTTCCTGTATCTTTCACATGTGTAGGTTGTAATTCAATAAGCCATTCAATATCAGCGAATTACCAATCTCAAAATGAAAACTCATATTGGCTATATTAGCATATCATTCCCTAATTTGGTAGAACAGATGGTAAAGAAAAGACAAATAGTCATAAAACCATGGAAAATGTAGGTATGGCTTTCATTCCATCAGTCTTTAAAAGAAACTATACTGGTCGTTTTATTTCTTAAAAGTATTTCAATACAGCAGGGTCCACAGACAGAATTTAGTACTTGACCCAGCTGTAGAACAACCAGAAGGTAACAACAAAAACAAAAAAACAAAACCAAAAATCCTAAACCAAACCAAAACACCACCACAAAAACCAAAACCAAACCAAACCAACTAAAAAAAAAAACCAAACCCACCCAACAGATTTTGAAACAGTTAAAAGGCTGGCCCAGGAGTTCCAAACAGATCCTGGCATAGACAGTGTGGATACAAACCAGTTTGTGCTACTTGGGATTCTTTTTTGCCAGTCAGGTTGAAATTATATTTAACTCCTGGTGCTGGCAACAGAGAAAGTGCTGGTGTGGAAGCTCTGAGAATAGCTCTCTGCCACAAAGCAGGTGTTCTCTACCTAGGACAGGAGACTTCCTGTCTTTGTCCTCCCCTGACACACAAGGTTCCTGATGGGGCTGTACAGACTGAGTAGGACTGCGAAGTAAGAGAACTGGTGTGTAAGAGACATTCCACCCTCAAACTGGTACTCTTGGTAGATTTAGGTAGAGAAGGCAATACTAGTTAAACTGTCTTCAAATCTTGTGCTCTTCTTCAGAAACAGTAGAGAAAAAAAAAATGTAGTTTAAACAACTCCCAAGTTTGCTGCTTGGTTGTGATGTCAAAATCTGGAGTACTGGGTGTCATTTCACTGCTGATGCTGCAATGACCAGCAAACTCTTTTCAAGAATTCATCTATTCTTCATTTTTTATCTTCCTGAATGCCTGTTATTTTACTCCTCTCCCCTTCAGCAAGTGGAATGCAGCAAATTTATTAGAGATACTGCTGCGTTTTGGCTCACTTCACATCATCTGTTTCTGCTTTACAAAGGAAGGGGGCAAAAAAAGACTTTTTGGCTCACCTTGATTCTCATGACCTGCCTTTTTTACAGTTGGGATTTTTCTTCTTTCTTTTTAAGGGAATGACACATCATTTTGATCTCTACTGGCTCCTTCCTACGAATCTCAGAGCATCTCATTCTCTGTGGAAAGTAGTAAAATATTTTACTTTGATTATACAGAAATCAATAGGATTCCAAATACCTACATAACTGTATTCATATTCTGTGTATTTAAAAATTACTGACAAAAGCAATGGATAATAATTTTTTTTATGGAACACTGTGATCATCAGGTGTATTTACAAGTACATTGTTTTGAAAATGGAATTTGCAGGTAATCCTTATTAATGAATTTCAGCTGTAATCAATAACTAGCACTGTCAATACTGCAAAGCTTTAAAATCCAGACTGCACTAGCACAGCACTACTGTAACGTCACTTCTATGTTTATATAATGACAGCATATATAACAAATGAAAGCACTACTTACAGAGATGCTATCCAGTAGCGAAGAAGAAGAATCTGAAGACAGAAGTCTTCCATGTGTGCTGGCGGGCTTTGTCTCTTCACTTTTGTAAAAAAATTTGATTTGCAAGTTCTCTATTTATGGCCTTCTATGTTTGGATTGACATGACAGGGATGTAACCTCAAACTGTTGCTGATTTAAGCTGCCTGATTTGATTTCTTTTTACTGTTGCTGGCTGTCTTGAGACCATGTGTCTATATGCTTGCTCAAATTTGGTTCAACATTAGTATATGATTTTAGAGAACTCTGGCTTATGGTAACAAATGTCTCTAAGCAGTTACAGGATGAAACCAGTGTTAAATAGATATGTCCTAGAGACTAAATACTGAACTGGTCTTCAATGAACAAAAGTACTGACCAACAGCATGATCTGGTGAAGTATCATTAAAAGGCCTGGTAGAATAAATTGAAATTTTAATACAATTTATGCCCCACTTGACTTCCAACATCTATATGAAATAGTCTTTCAGATAACAGGTCTCCTGCGTTAAAGGACACATGAGTTACTTCAAAGCAGCTCTGGTTTTTGCTCTGAAAAATACTGATGCTTGTATTCAACAATAGAGTGTCAAAAGCCTGAAAAATAATGATGGATTCAAAATGCCATTTGTTAGAACAAAACTCTTTAGATGTGGAGATGTTCTGTACCTGAGAAATCAGAGAAAGAAAATTAAAAAAGTATTTAACAGCCAAATAGCACAAAGATGATATGTGTACTGTGTTGTGAGTACATGTGTTGTCTGTCAAGTTGCTCATATTGATACTTGGTAGATTGTCTTTGCTGGCCTCAGCATTTCCACAGAAAACGAACATGAAAAAGGGTAAAATAAGAAAGAAATTACACAGAAAGCACGGCAAAACGCAGAGGAAACAGGAATTAATCAAGGATAAAATACTACCAAGTTCTGGCAATATGGGTGAAGGTGCAGGGTTAAGGGAAGCTGTATTTTCTTTTTCAACAAGCATGCACTGTACCTGTACAAGTCAGTTAAGTGGATTGCAAGTAGATAGTAGAGAGTCAACCTAGAAAAGTGGATACTAATGCAAATCTCAAAGGAAAAAAAAAGCACCAACTGGATACTCTTCATCCCTATTAGCCCCCTCCCTCCATCTAAAATATGGCTGTATTCTAACAAATCAAATAGGATAAAGGTCAAATTATTTAGGACTTTGAAAGACACTCATCCCTCCAAGATCCAGGAATCTGAATAGGGAAAGCCATACACCTATTCCTTAAGACAGTCTGTAGAACAACCATCTGTTCTAGCTAGATGCAGTTCATAAAGTATAATGACATTGCTCAGTAACTGCACTTTTAGAGAAGAAACCTTCCATATTGCACCTCTAATGGCTTCTAGGGTATTCAAGACAAGTGAGCAGATTCAAGTACTCAGATGTGACAATAAAGGCAACAAGTATTAGAAGCACAGGACATCCTCCATAAGACACCTAAGATGGACCAAATGGATAGAGGCAAGGGTCAGTGATCTAAATGGGTCAGACTCCAAGCAGAGGCACTGCTGTGGCAGAAAATCTGTAGGTGCCTGGGCAATTTTAAGAACTTTGTACTCATAGCAGGAATCTAAAAAGAGTACCAGGACATTCAGGCTCAAGCTCAAATTAATTTGGTGCACCTGATTTCTTAACAAGAACAGCCCAAGCTGTGGCAGGAGAGTGGTTCTCTCAAAGCCTGGCTAAATGCCTATGGTTGTGCAACTGAATTCCACTGTAAATGCAGAGGTGAGAGAGAGGATCCCATCTTTAGGAACAGGGATACAAATGTCAAAAGAATCAAGAAGGTTTGTGATATTAATACTACCAGGATAGAAAACGGTAAATCTCCAGTGAAGATATCACTTTGAACATGCTGACTGGCAGATTAAATGTCAGCTCAAAGCTATGCATGCCCCGCCCCTGCCAACAGGTACAACAGGTTGTTGTGCTCACTGGCTATCAGTAAGACTCTCCTCCAAAATTAGCTACTCTGGTCAAAACTTTCTCCTTGAGATCCTTGCTGAACATTCACATTAGTCAGCTTAGACGGTATTTGGCTGTCCTGAAAAACCTGCTCAGGTTCCTGAACATATGCGATGTCCAGATGGTGGCTTCAGGAGCACTCACTCTGTTGTCCATGTAGATGCCCACTGAAACAATGCTAGTCCTTGTGATGGAATCACAGAGAAAAATCTGTCCAGTTCCTCTCCTCTGTGGCTAACAGAAGCCTTTCCAGAAGGTGGTTCAGGCCCTTTTCCTCCAGAACTTCCGCAGAAGCTCCTGTGCTGATTTGGCACTGAAAGCGACCCATGAGGTCTCATCTCCTGTATCAATTCTGGCAGTCTGTAAACATTGCCACTCTTTTTGGTTGGCTTTTCTTCATGTGCCCTAAACAGGAAGCTTTCCAAAGAAGCCTCTGGAGGAACCCACCAGGATCTATGGGGACCTGTTTGTTGTAATGATTCCAATATCTGTTTACTTGCTGTTAGCAAAGCTCAGCATTTCTTGCCAGTATCTAATTAGCAGTCAGAGTGGTAATCCTACATTTACAAAGAGAACTTGATACAGGTGTGAAGCTGTACAATGTGGGAGAGTATGTGGAAGAGAGAATACTGAAAGATGAATCCTGTGAACTGCAAAATGATGAAACTTGATGTGAAGTTGAGTTACACTAGAGTTGCTATGGGAATAACTTGTCAGCTGGAGTTGTTTCCTGAAGGAGCTGAAGTGGCTGCCCTTGGGCACACTCCCACTTAAAACACCACACATAAGCAGCTGATAGGGAAGCTCTTAGAGCTCAACTCTGGGCGTCTGAAAGAAAAAAATTCTGGTGATCCCTGGCAGGGCATGGATACCTTGGCACTTACCTTGCTTTAGCATTAAAAAAGTTCTCTAAAAGTCTTCCCTAAATCAATCCTGCTCCACTTTAAGCCTTCTACTACTGCTTCAGTGCATTTCCTGACCGGCATGGTGCCTAGTACACATAAGCTTTGGAATGAAATCTGGATTGCATGCGAAGACTGACAGCAGGTATCACCATTGCAGATGGGATAGTCTCAGCAGTGGCAGTTCTGGTTACCCACCCTGCAGCAACAGGAGTGCTTGCTACAGCCATGGGTGATTACTGCAGACATGGGTGCCATTAGCACCAGCACTAGTAAGACACAGACATTGCTATTCGCAGTGATGGTGACACAGCAAGTATCGTCACTACTAAGAGAGGAATATAGCTAATAGCTATATACAGCTGTATCTATACAACTATAAAGCTAATATCTGAAATGGGTTGGCAGACACCACATATTTAGTAGTATGGTGTTGACAACATGCATAACAGCAATGGTCTTTTACTTTTAAAAGACCATGAAGATTTGCCTAGGATTATTATTGATACTATTTGCAATGTTAAACTGGAGATTAAAATTTAATTCCTGTAATTAACCTGGATTAAATAAATATTTGAGTTGTCAGAGGCGTGTAAGAGCAGTCATGTGTAATATAGATATTTAAAGTGACAGAACTTACTTTCAGCCACTCAGGATTCCTTTTCAACCTGTTGTTGGAGATACATGCATATATAATTATTATTTTCATAAAAAGGCTAGGAAATACTTGATTAGGCCAGTTAATAATGGATTTCATGTAGCACCTCTACACTTGAGCCAAGTTAGGTAAGATACTGAGGCCGCCAAGGGAGAGAGATCCCAGCACGGCACTCTTTCCCTCTTTCAGGCACAGGCTTTGCTGCCTACAGTTAGCAATGTATGTCAGCGGCTAAGAGTCTTGGGATGGGTAGTTAAAAGTTTACTTGGCTGTTTTCACAGCACGTTTCAAGCAAAAAAAGCCCAAGACTTGGAGAAAGTAGAGCAAAGTCACCTTTGGTGTCCCTTCTGGTAATGCAAGCAATTGGGATACTGAGACTGCCTGCATTAACATGTAACTCAGTGACCAAATGCTGCATCTGAGCAGCCAAGAGGGGCCACTTGGCCTGCAAGCAGCTACGCACAACGTACTGCTAAAAGACAAAGACTCCCAAACTGGCTTCAATTGCCTCCAAGTGCCCAAACTTCAAAGTCTAATAAGCCGGAGCCCTTGCTGCTACAAGTCTGGGATAAGCTAAAGGCCAAGAGCTGCTTTCATCTCTGTTAAAAAGCACATTCCAGGAAGAACATGAGATAAGTCCCCACAACTGTGACCATGCCAGTTGCTCCTCATTGTATGGTTGTGTAGATGATTTATCTCTCAATGTAAAGCCACACTCCTCTTCTTTTTCAGTTGCATCCTGTTTGCCGTATCACTTCTCTGATTTGCCTTGATCCTTCCAAATTCCAGTATTCTGCTTCATGCTTCTAGCTGCTCCCATTGACATTCTCATCTGAAAACTTAACAAATTAATTCTGTATCCCATGATCCCAGCTAATAAGGACTGCTCCAGGAGTTCAACCTCCTACCTGGTTTTGCACATCCTTATCATAATATTATCTAAATTAATCTTCCACAGCTTGCTTATGGGAAGTCAGAGCAGGCAGTACATTAAGATGATAAATCAGCAATCATTAATTGAAAGTACAGTATTACTTGGCTAAAGGAACTGTATGCATGAGTGTAATGGTAACTAATATCCAGGGGGAAGGAAACTTTGTATTCACTTTGAAAGCCTATGCAGGATCATTCTTCACAGCAGAAGATAAGTGCCCCTATTGCCATGATCTCAGAAAGACAACCAACAGCTTCATAGCTATTCTCATTATACTAATAATTTTAAGGGACATGGTAATGGCCATGGTGTCCGCAACGGGCAAAAATCAGCATAACAATAATCATGCAAAATAGTAATGAGTACATAAATCCCAACTAACTATCCACTAGCTGGTGTAATAAAATTGCTAATGAACCTTAGCAGATTACCACAAGGTATCTTTACAAGATAGAAGCTTTTATCAATAGGATACATCACGTTCTCTGTACAAATCAGAGATGGCTGTTTTCACAGAAAGATCTGTTCAAATCATTCTTCATTTTTTCTGACTGGATGAGACTCCATGTGAAACGTTTTGCTTTTATCCATATAATTTGCACCAATAGTGAAGACTCCAAAACAGTTCTGTGGGGTGACAGCTACATCCAAACAGAGACTTACTGAAACTCTCCAGGTGCCACAATACAGTAAGACAAATGTAGACCAACAAAAGCAAAGCTTCAGATCATACTTGTTTGTAACAAAACTATATGGACTAAATAGATCAGCCAAGTATTCTAAGGACCTGCAGTGACAGTTTCAGCATCCTGCTCTGTTGAACAGAGATTTACCTTTACAATTGTTGCAAGGCTAAGAGAGCTTTGAGACAGATTGTTCTAATTTTCCCTTCAGCTAATACACATTCTTGTCAGGAATGGAATGTTTTACATGGTGATATTTTGCAGGTTGATGTAAAGATACTACGGCTATTTTAAGATTTCTATAATCACTGAATGGATGCCAAATGGCCAAAACAGTTCCTTTTTTGCATATGAATAAATGAGAGCTTTGCTACAGATCTACTAGTAGGGTATTCTTTCACTGAGAGACTTCTTCAGTTCCCCAACAACTCCATTGTCCCAGAATATGTATCATAAGGACAAGCAAGACCATGTTTGAAGAAATACTTCCTGTTAAAAAGACAATATTGTCCTTGCTAACACCTTATTTCCAATGAAAAAGGCAGTGAACTGATCACAGCGCAGGAAACCTCTGACCAAGAGGACACTCTAAGAGCTGTTAACAGCATTTCAAGTAAAACACATCAGAGGTGAGAACCCAGAGCTAGTGAGGGCTCCAATGACAAGTAACAGTGAAACAGAAGGAAAAACCCTCCTAAAAAGGCCTGGATCATTGGACATTTTCATATTTGCATACCAAGGCTAAGAACACAGGCAAAACCAAATTCCTCATATTTAACACTCACATCTATAATGCTCAGACTACAGGCTTACCCCTGTCATCATCAACACCTGAAATTCCTTTTCTATCATCAGAGCTTCCCCCAGGTGGAGGGGTCAAATATGACCCCATCATTCTCGTCACCAGCGAGGATGTTTTTTTTTTAAAAGAGTTTTCAAATAACTGTGTTGCCCAGTCCATGCAGCACAGTTATTTGAAAACAAATACACAAATGACACATCCTCCAGAATGGAAGTCTCAACTCTTCTATCAATTTTCACACTCAGAGTGTACACCAGCCCCTCAAATACCAGTTATATGCACTTTGAGGACACTACTCATGCCAATCACTCAGCACATCAGAGAAATACATCATGGTTTTGAAAGAGCCACATGGATGCTGCCTAAGAAATAGCTTTTATTAAAAAAGACTCTCTACTCATTGTATACATCGCTTTCAAACACCATCCCAAGAACTACACAAAGAAACCCTCAAAAAAGATAATCTACGTTAGAACATCCTACCCAGCAGAAAGTTTTCCCCAGAGCCATCCCTGCCAGTCTTTAAACTGCCTCCCAACCTCGCTAAACTTATCATCAGAAGGAAGCTTTCTGTGCTGAAAAAGAGAAAAGAAAACAAGAAAACCTACAACTTGTCAAAACCTTTCTTTCCACCTTCCTGTAAGGAACTACCCCAGACACCAGCACTCCCAGGTCTCATACACAGGCTTACCTGGGAAGTCATATCCAGCACACAAGCCACCCTCAAACCCTGTAGTTGAGATCAAATAACTACTAAGATCAGACTGAACTCGCACAGACCGCTGATAAAGCACAAATACACCTAACTGCTGCAAAAGCAGCTCTCACAAGATAATCACTCAGTCTCTGATGGTCGATCCTGATCCTCAAGAGAAACCTATAAACTGCCCTCCAGCCACAAACCTAGGAATAAAAATTCATAACATTTCAAGATAGCAAGACTGTGCTTCTCTGCCACATCGTAACCTCCCACGCTCTCCACACTATCCCCGCTCCACATCCCACAGGCTATAATCTCTCTCTTTCTCTGCCTACATCTAATCTAGTCATTTAATCATGCCAGGAAACATTACTTCTCTTTCCCTGAGAAGACAAGTATCATATCATTTCTGCTTTCCTACAAATTAGCATTCCCACATTGAACTTGCCAACTCAATTTCCTTTCAAAGATGATCTGAGAGACAGTGACTCAAAACTTTGAGGGGTTTTCTCAATTTGCATTCCATTCTGAAAGAAAGCTGTCACTTTTAGGTCAGGCCTGAAGGCGGTGTGCATGAGCTTTTCTCCTTTTCAAACAATACTGTTTGGTCTAATGAAAGACATTACCTCTGCATATGTCCTCAGACATCATGGCCACAACAATGCTACTATGTTTTTACGCCGTTTAAAAATCAAGCCATATTTACATTCCAAGTAAACTTCTAATCTTTATAAAATGTTTCAAAATGTGATTTTGAATCCCTAAACGTTTAAAGACACGTTGTTCTTCCCAAATCACTAAGACTGTGGAAATTGGAGTGATATTTTATGAGGCCACTGTAAAACTCTGGTTTTCCAACTTAAACTTTTTACAAGTCATCACTATCCTCAATCAAAGGTTTGAAACTAGATCAGAAAGTGCTCATTGCCATGGGAGAGTAAGATAAAGCTAGAAAGACACAGAAACTCCTCATCGCTTAATATCACAAAAACAGTTGTCCTAATCATCAGTCTTCCTTAACAAATCAGCCAGCCCCAACCTCTGATGGAAGGAATTATGACAATACTCAGACTGTGGGAAAACAAATATGGATCAAAACAACTTGACATTCAGATGTCTTCACTCTCTCAATTTTCTATTCACCATTACAGCTAACTCTAATTGCCCTTGTTAAGTTTTCCATGAGATATGGAGTTTGTATTTCAACACTCTCTTGCTCACCTTTTCCCTCCCAGAGCCGTGGTTTCTGTAGCAATTATGGTCCAAATCTTGAGAGATGTAAAAAGCCAGCAGACACACACTTCTGTTCACTCCTCAACGTTCACACGTGCACAGAGGCATGCAGAGTCACAAACTTACTAATAAAATTATTTACCCTTTTAAGATAGAATACATGTTTTAGAAAACACTTGAACCATTGTATGGGAGGTAAAAGCTCCACTAACCAAGTACTTTCTAGTTGAAAGACTATCAATCTGTCTATACTCAACTTATCCTTGTTTTGAAAAATGACCTGCAGTCTTACCATCATGATTAGAATTTCCCAGGGTCCATGGCTCATCTGAATCGAAGTGAGTATCTCCTCCTATTCCTGGTCCAGGAAAGTAAGCATGAGCTAGGAATCCACCTTCTCCATCAAATGGGGAACTATCTCCATGGAAACCAGAAGCAAAAAATATCATAATATCTGCCTCCTTTCTGTCATTTTTAATTTCATGGTAAGGGACCTCTTCAAAGGTAAGTGGTGTCACTCTCTGCCAAACATCAAATGCCTGACGAATGGCTCTCCTTGTATCAATCTCGCCAACCTTGGGGGTATAGTTGTGTACACTGTGTGAATGAGAAAGAAGGGTTGTTTAAATTTGCAGAATACATTCAAGACTTCTTATTTTAATTCCAATACATAGCCACATCTACACAGCTTCCATTTCCAAAGGGTCTTTATTTTTTGCAGACACTACTTTATTTGTAACAGCAAAACTTTGCATGCACAAAGTTACCAACAAAACTACAGCCCTGATCTGAAGTCTACATTAATAAATGAGAATCTCCCCAATACTTCGGTTGATATTGCATTGCTTCCTAAAAACCTGATAACCTTTCAAATCCTGGTGTAGACAGCTAAGTAACTTAGTTCAAAAATGTAAATTCAGATTTTGTCTGAAATTATCATGCTAAAATGGAATCCAGTGTAGGAAGAAAACTGACTACTAAAATTCTTTTTGAGAAACATACATTTCAGTAAACTATACAACCTTACTTATATGAACAGCTTCCTTCTCAGGACAACTCAAAATACTTAAGAGCTCATAGGAGTGATAGACCTGCCAGTTTTGTGCAACCCAGTCCATGGCAGCTGATGATACAGAGTTTGGGCGGGGCGGGAAGTTCAGCTGCACATAAATTTCCCATAACTGTAAACTTTAGCTTAAAAAGTGCTGTTCATGGGATGTTTTTTGTGTGCGCATGTAATAGACTCAAGAGTTATTAAACTTGGCTTGGGGAATACGAAATATCTGCATTATGGAAACAACTTGTAGTCTTTAATGAAACTGGCTCAATTTAATATAGTGATTGACAGATGAAAGACCCTGTAACATATTCAGTGGTAAAACAAGATATCTATCACTTGAACGGCACAGTACAAATACTGAAATTGGAAAGTTAAAAACTACTAGTTTGACAATGGCAGAAGTGAAGACATCTGCCAACCTGCTTCCTGTGCTTATGCGTATGCTTAAGATATGTTTTATTTATATGATTATATACCAGTTTTCCCTAAGGTCCAGAAAAGGTTAGAAGCAGGATCTAACTCTCAGATCTTCACATACAGAAGGTGTCCCTTTACAATTTGAGTTAAAGGAATTATTTTTGGTGGAAACTTTGAACGAGTCCCCAGAACTAGTCCCTCCTCCCAGTCTCTGCAGTCCCTCACTGTTACTTGAAGGATCTTCTTCCTCCCTTCTCAGAGCTCTCAACAGAAGCAACAGAGTGCCCCAGCCCCTGATTCTCTTTCCTTTCGCATCATCCTATCTCCTCCTACACATTCTGGCACCTTCCCCATGCTGGTCACTCATATTTCTACCTCTTCACCACAGACTTTCTTTCTGTCTCAGCCCTGCTTACCCATATCTTCTCCTTAATGTCTACATTCTAATTTTTAATTAATTCTAATTAATTTTCTAATTAACTAATTCTAATTTTTATTCCTCTGCAACATCCTTTCCCCCTCCAAAAAAATTTAAAAGGATATAGTTTCAACTAGAGGGATGTTTAATTTTATTTTGAAGTGACATTCTTATTGTCAGAAACTTCCATTGGCAACTGCCTTCCAAAAGCTAAAAACAAAACACATCTCTGGGAAACAATTATCACCATGTAACACTCATTTGACATCTGTAGCCCACTTCACATATTGCCTCAGCAGGCCTAAGTCTGGACAAAAGCAAGAGTTCTACTACATGAGCAAAAGTAAAACCTCTGCAAAAATAAATATTCAGTAAAATATTGCAAATCAGTAGAGAAAGAAAGCATCATGCCTTTAGACAATGATGTTCCTTCCGCTTTAATGGTATGTTAAAGAAAACACATGACCTAAGGGCTAGAGCCTTAAATTTCTAAGCAAACAGAAAGGGTCTTACCAGGATTTTCCTGCAAAATTACACAACTGATGGCTGGGATTTAGGTGATCAATTATTTTCTAATTGAGAATGGACTCTTCAGCTAATCCAGTGCTCTGAGAGTATTCCCCTCCACCATGTTCTGAGACTGAAAGTCTCAACTAGGCATTACAGGGAAAATCCAGTTTTAAAAGTGCTTACAAAATTTGCATACCAAACAAGTACAGAACATTTTTTCCCCCCAAACAAAAAGGGGCAGGGAGGGGGCTATACCTGTAGGTTATATGCTTCTGCCTCCACTTTTGTCCAGTTAGTGCATACCGCTTTTTCCTCCGGCTGTGGCGTAGGTGGGGATGATCTGGAACTCCACATCGAGGCTTCTTCATCCACCTGGAAGGGAAGGAAAGAAAAAGCAAGCTAACAAAAAGTTTGGAAAAGAGATTCAGAAGAACTCATGGAGCGACTGGAAGACCTCTGAGGGATGCCCAACGCAAACACCAAGAAGGGCTCAGTCTTCCCTCTCTCGGGTTTACCCTCTTTTTACAGAGCTGTAACCCCACCTCTGCTGGCAATCCACACACCTCAGCACACCAAAAAGAATTAATTTCTCCTTCTGGAAACAGAGATACCACACCAGGTGGCCCTTATGCATGTCAAGAGCTTAACAATGATAATGCCACGAAACAGACCCAGATCAAAACTCCATGTGCATGTGCACTGGGATCAAAATCTCCTATCACCTACTCTATCCAGTCTCCATTTGTTAAAGTGCCCCAAGCCAGTAAAAAAAGCTCCAATTCATAACTCACTAGATAAGACTGAACAAGTACAAACACAACCCCCGCAGATAATAACTAAGGCTTTAACCTGTAACAACCAGAACAGATCACTCCATACTGTGGGTCACAGTCACCAAATTCTGTTAGGTCCTCCCCATAACCCTTGTCTCTTTTGATATCACTCATGATGTAGGAAACTCTCACCTCTATGGCCAGGTGAACTGGAAGAGCAAAGGATGCTGTCCCTTGCACCAGGATCCAAGCACTATTATCAGAGAAGTCAGGTTTCCTCCCCTACCTTCTTTTCCTCCAGCGTTATCAGATCTTTTGCTTATTTCTTGCACCAGCTTGAGGGTAGTCAAACACTGGCACAGGTTGCCCAGAGAATTGGTAGAGTCTCCATCCTTGGAGGTATTCAAAACCCAACTGGACATGGTCCTGTGCAACCTGCTCTAGCTGTTCCTGTCTCAGCAGGAGTAGATGATCTCAAGAGGTCCCTTCCAACCTAAATGATTCTCTGACAAGGAGAGATAGACTGTACCCCAGAATACTATCATGCTTGCTGGTGTGGGCACACGCCAGAGAAGTCAGAAGCGGCACGGAGGAACCAATCTGTCCATCACTGCATGTGGCAGCAGAGGAAAAAGGAGACAGGGACAGAAACAGAGGAATTACTGGTACTGGTCTCCGAAGGTCCTAGCACAGCAGCTTTCTGTCCTAGCCATGTTCTTTAGGATTTTGCAGTGCAGCTCAGGACAGGAGACCAGAGCCCAGGAATAATGCAAGCAGTCTCTAGCCACAGCCTCCCAAGCACACTGGCACTGCCCTCCGCCTCCTGCTTGGGCTGCTGCTGGGGACATTGCCACTGGCATTCTTCAGGCATTTTATGCATTTGTTCCAGCAGCAGTGTGCCCAGGTGGCCAAGAAGGCCAACAACATCCTGGCTTCTATCAGGAATAGTGTGGCCAGCAGGAGTAGGGCAGTGATCGTGCCCCTGTACTTGGCACTGGTGAGGCCGCACCTTGAATTCCGTGTGCAGTTTTGGTCCCCTCACTACAAGAAGGACATTGAGGTGCTGGAGCGTGTCCAGAGAAGGGCAACAAAGCTGGTGAAGGGTCTGGAGAACAAGTCTTATGAGGAGTGGCTGAGGGAGCTGGGGGTGTTAAGTCTGGAGAAGAGGAGGCTGAGGGGAGACCTTATTGCTCTCTACAACTACCTGAAAGGAGGCTGTAGTGAGTGTTGGTCTCTTCTCCCAAGTAACAAGTGATAGGATGAGAGGAAACAGCCCCAAGTTGTGTCAGGGGAGGTTTAGATTGGATATTAGGAAAAATTTCTTTACTGAAAGAGTGGTCAGGCATTGGAACAGGCTGCCTGGAGAGGTGGTGGAGTCACCATCCCTGGAGGTATTCAAAAAGTGTGTAGACGTGGCACTTCGGGACATGGTTTAGGAGGCATGGTGGTGTTGGGTTGATGGTTGGACTTGATGATCTTAGAGGTCTTTTTCAACCTAAATGATTCTATGATTCTATGATTCCGCTTACTCTTATGGCAAAGGCAAGTCATCCACTGTGACACAATGCCTTAAGAACACATTGTAGGACATGGAATGCAGAAACATGCCACTGCCTGGTCACACACGAGAAGAGCATTGTAGCCAATCCTGGCAGATTTCTCAGACAGGACACCAAATTCTCTCCCCTCTCCTCAGCAAGGCTTCCCCCAAATAGCTGGCCACCATGGGGACAACTTTTGGCCTCCAAATGCAGACATTCCTCTGTCAACTGCAACCAGCCAATGGCAAGTAGTCTATATGTGCCCACGTGCTTGAGCCTAAACAATGGTCATCTTATCTATCAAAAATATTAGCCCCACACCTTCAGGAAGGGAGTTTCTCCCATCACTGTGTAGATGCTTTACAAGACTTCTTTCCAGGACACCTTTTAAATAAAAAACAAGTAGGCACTTTGCCTTGTACAGCCTCACAAGAACATTCTTTTACAGCACACATACCTGCTCCCAGTTCAGGCAGTCAAGCAGCTGACCTTTCCTTAGTCCACTTCCTATATGTAAAAACTATGGGTGCTTACAAATTTCAGTGCAGTCATCTGTCATCTTCTCCCCACCAAGAACAGAGCAAGTGAGAGTTGTTATACATATTGTACTGTACCTGACAAGAACCCAAGCTGTGTATATAAAGCTAGCACAGATCTTCCCACTGACATTACCTTACATTGATCAGTATGGTGTGTCTTTCAGAAATCTAAACAACCTGTGGAAAATCAGATCTGTCTTGCCCAGACAGCTACTGCCACCTTCAAAGAAAAGTGGTACATCTAAAGTTTGCTTCTCGAAAAGCCATATTAATTCAACCTCAATACACTTGTGTTTTGCCAAGTGCCCTTTTTTTGTGTTCTTTTGAATGGCTTCTACCACTTTGCAAGAAAGATTCTAGACTTACTGTAGCCTGTATTCTCCTAGGTATTTCCTGAGTATTTTTTTTTAAAAATTCCAGTCATATGATATGGTACAGGGTTTTTAGCATAACCTTACACAAACTGTAGTGTGAATTAGGTTCTCATCTCTTGAGCTTCATGAGAACTCCAGTACTCTGAACATCACCATCATCAGGCCCCGACCTTCTGTTTTATTGTTACTAGTATCGTCTAGAAGACAAAAAGGTAACAGGGGAGTGCTACCAAACCAACATGGTTGTGTAGGACGAGTCACCAGGGCTCTCCAGGACAGTGCTAGCTATGCTGACACCCTCCCAATACATCACCAAGTCCCTCACACCTCAACAACTGTTTCATGTATGAACACCAGCTGCCCTTTCCCAACACCTGCCCTACGCTGAGCAGGCTGCAGGAAATCAGTGCCCACACAGATTAGTCCCATGCTGTCAAAGCCAATCAGAACTGCAGAGACCTGACCAAAAGTCAATTACCTCAGAGACAGTAAAATTCCCTGCCCCTGCACCAGCGCCATCACAACATACGGACATAGGGCAGGGCACAGGGCTGTTCCAGAGGCAAGCTGCAATACTGGCACCCTGGGCTTTAACGGCTTCTTGAGACAAAGCTTCCAAGGGATCAGCATTTGCAGAGCTGCCGATAGACTTACACTATGCATGGCTGCCTAACTCCTCTTTCAACCCCATTACTCTTAGGCCTGTCTGAACCCCCATATTCTACCACAGTTTGTTCCAGAGCTCAGCAAAGAGCTACACACTTTCTGAAACAAACTTAGTAAAAAAGACCAACTACCTGGTTAGAGGTAGGCAGTACCCAAGTTGTTAAGAGCCTGTGCTAATGTCAAGCTGAGAATGTTTCTCTGTATCAGTTCCCTGATTCAATTTACTTCCCAGACATAGGGGCCCTGGTCTAATCACATGGGCCAGCGTACAAGTCCAGCCACCTCTTCTTTTCTCAGCAGGGCAGATCTATAGCAAAATAATCACAAAGCTGTAGCTTGCTGCTGTTGATCTTCTTTAGCTGAGCTTTTTGACAGCCATTCTCTACTGAGCAGTTTGGATAACCCTTTCTGCGTTCCAGGGGATTTATAAAAACACATCACACCAGAAACAACAACAACAGACAATTACTTGAAGGAGGATTCAGATATTTATGGTTGCTTCCCCCCCCCCCCCCCCCACTTCTGTTTTTTAAATGGGGGCACCAACACCAGATCATCAAAATTTATACTCGGCACTGTTTGCGCATAGACTATTGCATTCCTCCAGCTGCTTGGCATGCAGAAAACAGGTAATTTAAAAAGCAGTGACATTCAGCTCTTGTCCAGATATAGCTGCCTTCCCCAGTTCAGGCTCCAAGCCCTCCACAAGACTCTCCTAAACAGAGGAAGCTGTCACTCTCAATAGCCTACTATTGAGCTGGTGGGAGTGGTATCTTTAAACAGCTGTGTTGTGCATCCCAAGGTGAGGGACCTACACAACAGTCTCAAGACAATGCACAAGATACACAAGACACTTCCAACACAAGTAAGACTATTTCTTAGTTCCCTCCAGAGCCATATGATTGATTACGACAACTACAACAGTCACCAGTTTTGTTAGGCATTAGCATGCCTGGCACACTCCCAGGACTATATCCTTGTCTAGCTGCTGAGCAAAATTACAATTTAACCCACTAGCTGCAGGCAGACACAAAGTTTGCTGAGGCACTGTCAACTGCAGGGTACGAGAAGGCCGTTTTACGTGTTCTCCTCTGCTCTCCTTACAGGAAACTACATATCCTCAACCTGCTACCTCAAGACAGCCCCTCTGCTGAACAGACCCCCATCCCGCCTTCCTTTTGGGTACCAGTAAGCAACACCAGTGGTGGTGTTCCTTCCCATTTCCCACTCCCACTAGCAGCACCTGCATGGTAGCTTTCACACACTTGGGTACCACTATTGGAGGAAAGAACAAGCTCGGGATTTGGGGGCATGTGGGGAAGGAGATGAAAAACTTTAGGCTTCCATAATAAGCGTAAACAGAATATGCAGAATTTGTTGCCCAACAAAGAAACCAGAGAAAATAATAACTTTGCAGTCTGACTGATTCTAAAGTCACTTTAAAGGGACAGAGCTTATGACACTAACAGAAGTGACAGAAAAATTCATAACTGCAATCTCAAAACTCATATAACACTGACTGAAATAACAGCTTAGCAAATGCCTGAGTAAGTCAGAGCTCTCAAAGCCAGCCTGCCTTGCTAGCTATTCTCCTTTTGCTCAGCTTCTACAATCAGGTCTGAGGAAGTGACAGCCCAACAAGGCCCAGCCAGTCATGACCCTCCAACTCAAAATACAGGCTCACTGCTAACAGCAATTAAGACCTCTTTTTCCTTTCATGTAATTTCTAGGTAGGTACTCCTGCTCCACCCTGCCATACAACATATGGACCTACTGATTCAGGACAGATGGAGGTAGAGCAACTGAACGTGCCTGCAGAGCACACCCACATTTGATTGCAGCTGAGGTTTCAAGCCTTTGGAGACTCAAGTTTCAGAAGAGGGAACCGTCTAGGTTTTTCACTCATCAGCCTTTGGGTGTTCATGCACCAACCAACCCCTGCCCATACATAAATTCAGCAAGACATGAGCAACACTCTCCTTTCCTCCAGAAAAATACTTTTACTTACTAAAGCAGGGACTCCCACATGCAGTTTTCTCCCTTCCCCTGTCACCCACAGGGCAGCGGAAGCATCTCCCTAACTTTCCCAACAAGCACACCAATATCATAGCCCCTTCTTCCCCCACCCTGTTCCAACTCATAAGCACCCCAGCTGCAAGCTTCTACACACCAACTGCACATACACAACCTTGCTCTCTGGCTCTGCTGCAGCAGCATTCACCTACAGCTGTGTTACTAATGGCAAAGAGATCTCGGATGGAAAATCCCCACCTTTAAAAAGCATTTCATTTTCAACTCATTTGAAAAGCAAACAGACAGGATTTTCTCTATCCCTCAATGGAGAATGAGGGGCCTTTCCTCCTAGCTAAAGGAGAGAATGTTACATTTACTGGAGAGGCACTCCCAGTCCAGGATGATCCCCTCCTGCCTAATTTACTAGTTTCTTCTGTTTCTCCCTCTTCTTGTAGTCTGGAAGGTCTGAGAAGTCTGAAACCCCTTTGTTCTTTACACTATTTAGTTACTTTGTGCTCCTTCCTTGTGTGCTGTTGTGTCCCTTTTGCCAGCAGAGTACCATAACAGGAGAGATGAAGAACTAGGCAGAGCACACTCTAAAAGGGTCTGCTAATGCAATAAGAAAAGGTAAAGAGAAAACTCTCAGGCAGGGCCTAAAAAAGTTCTATTATTTGTGCTTTCTTTTTTTGCACACTGTGAGATGCTTCTTTCCCCCAGAAAGCATTAGTAAGACCTTATCTGAATTCTGCTTTAGTCAACAGATGCTCCCCTAGACCAGACAGATTCAGCCAATACGTGACATGCAGGCAATCAGAAGACAGGAAGCCAGTCAGGTAGCAGCAAACACCACTTCCACACCACACTTTGCAGTACACACTGAAGAGCTGACTAAAGGCAACAGCCTTCAAAGAACAAAGTCCCTCCAGCCTAGGTGACTTAGACCAATGCTTCTGTGCTATCAAGACACCCATCAAAAACAACAAATAACACATGGTCAACATACAGCAGAGAACATCTAATGTCCAACAAATGGCAACTATCAACAGCCAAATAGTCTTGACTATCATCATCAGACTACACCAACTCACTTCAACTCAGAACTACACAAATAGCATCTATGGAGATCCACAACTCCAATTAATTAAGAGATACATTAGAAGCCATTTCTGGAGTCAGATTTTCACCTAAATCCAGACAAAGATGGAAATAAATGAAACCCTTGATTCACACTTTGCCTGTGCACCAGCAATGGGGTTCTATGTACAAAGAACAACATTTAACAAGAGCTTCTCCTCACACTCACAAACAGCACTGCTGGCAAAAAGAAAAGGTGGAGCTGCACACATGTTTTTGTTAGGGACACCTAACAAATAATCCAGACTTCTCTGGCTGAGTCAGTCAAATATACCCCTTCTTGTAGCTGGAATAATTATCCAGGTAATATGACGACGTGTTAAGAAAGGGAAAGACAAAATTAGCCTACGTTAATCTTACTCAATAGTTGTCTGGTCCAAAACTCCTGTTACTGGGATCCCATAAAACTGTTGCATAGTGGCAACTGCGGACTGCACAGCTTTTCCCGACTGCAAGGCAGACATTTGGCTGTCAGATGGAAGTAAGTAGCCATAAGTTTTTAACCAACCCTGAAAAAGAAAGAAACAGATGGTAAGATGCCACGGTAAGTTTCCAACTTAACAGATCAGAACATTTCCTCAAAAGAAAAAGTGACGAACTAGCCCAAAGAATTCAACCACCTCACTTTTTTTGATTAGGTTTGGTAATATCATCTAATCCCTGGCAAGGGCTGAAGACCCAGCTTAATATTACCTGTCCTGACATGACAATGCAGACCTGCCAATTATTAAAAATGGCTGGCATCCCTACTGAGTAACTGGGGCAGACTTAACTTAGTTCTTTGGAGCACCAGAAATGCCCAAGAAGCTCTGTCCTTGTTCCAGAAACCTCCTGTGCACCCTGTCACGTTGCCATCACGAGATTTCTCAGTCCCCACAGCAGCACACTCCCAATAACCCGCTGCCTTCCACCTACTGCTGCCTCTGGACCCTCACTCCAAGCAAACACCTTAACAGGCCTGGGCAATCCCCAGAAACACAGGTTCAGCTTTATACTTGTACTGAGGACAGGAGTATTTCTTTAAAAAAAAAAAAAAACAACCCAAAAAAACCCCCAAAAAAACCAAACCCAACCCACAACGAAAACCCAAAAAACACACTCAGGAAGTTTGCAGGGACTCTGGTTAGATGGACTTTTCCTCTACTAATAGCAGACATCTAGCAAATTATCAGAACAGGAAAATAGCCAACTTTCCTCAAGGAGCTTTATCCCTCTTCTCCGTCTCCCCCCTGCAAAATGCAGACTTAGATAAAACTACACCAAACTTGTCAAAATCCTAAGGACAGCATTTTCAAAAGCACTCATTAATTCAGGATTTTTTTTCCTCCCATCCCCCCCCCCCCGCCTTTGACACCATAAGAAGAAGGAATATTAAGTGCAAATGCCATTAAAACCTGAATGAAGGCTTGCTTTCATAAACTTTTCACCATAACTTTTCATGCACACACACCAGTGTTTCTTTCTTCTGGCCAATACCCCAGCCCTCCGATTCAATACTTAGACCAGGATTACTATGAGATCGACATATGTCCCATAAGCTTTTTCCAGCCACGAGGACAATGTACCTGACCCACAGGACACAGTCCTCAACGCACAAGCACTGATGAATCATCTGCACGCACTGCTCTCAGAACCCATTGGGAAGAGAGAAAGGCCTTGCTTCCAAAGCAGGAGAAGGAAGGTGTAAGTCAGCATCTGGACCGGGCACGTTAAAGTTGACCAAGTAAATGGACATACAGCACTATTCAACACGGACATCACCAATGGCTCAAGACAAAGCCAAGCTGCAAAACTGCTTGGAGACCAGGCATTTACTACCACTGCCTTGGCATCTAGTGTTAGCCCCTGACAAACACAGTGTGCTGGAACACCTTCGGATTGACCAAAATAAGCTGTCCTTGAGCAGCAAAGGCAGAGCACACTAAAACCAAAACAGCTCTGAGTGGGGATACCCTCGCATATCCCCTTTCCCTCCCGGCCAGACTTAAGAGGCAGCAGCAGGTGAGGGAAGGGGACACCACACTACGCCCGCGCAGGCACTAGGAGAAGCTCCTCCCGGGAGCGTGATGCTCAGGAGCACACAGGAGGGGCACGGCTGCCGTCCCCTGCCGGTTCCCAGCCTGCCCAGGCACAGGCAGAAGAGCTGCCAGCGACTGCGGCCGCACACACCTGAGCCCAGCCCGGCAGCTGCAACCAGGAGCGGCCGCTTCGGAGAGGGGCACGACGAAGGCCTGCACGAGATGCAGGAAGGCTTCCGGCGGGCAGCACCGCCCAGCTACGGCGACGGGGCTAGAGCTGGGCGCGGAGGAGCCGGGGAGCCGCTGCCCGCCCAGCCTTCCAGCCCGCCCCCGGGCCCACCCGATGCACAGCCCAGCCCCGGGCTTCCCGTCCCCCGGTACCACGGCTCCAGCTGCGGCGCCGCCGGCCTCGCCGTCCCACAGAGCTGCCCGGCCCCGGCCCCGCTGCCGCCAGCGCCCCGCCCCACCCGGGCCCCCACCCGCTCCCAGGCCTACCCGGCCGGTGCTGGTGTCGGCGGCGGCGCGGAGCAGCGCGCAGAGCAGCGGCAACAGGGAACCCGCCGCGGCCAGGCCCCGGCGCCGCCGCAGCGCCATGGCAGCGCGACGGGGCTGCGGCCAGCGCACGGCCCAGCGGCGCGGGCTGCGGCTGCGCGGGGGAGCCGGAAGTGGGAGGCAGCCGCCGCCACACCGCCTCTTCCTCCGCTGGGCCGGGCCGGCCGCGGCGCGGAGGGGTTGCCCGGGAAGGAGCGCGGCGCGGCCCTGGGGAGGTGCCACCGGCCGGCGGGAGGGCTCTGGCCGCGCGTCCCCCGCGGGAGGGGCTCAGAGCCGGGCAGCAGCAGCACCGAGTCGCCGTCCCTCAGGGTGTTTTCCATGCACCCGCCTCTGGCTGCGGGCAGGGGAGAGCGCGGAGGGGCTCGCAGCGGCCCGCGGCCCTGCCGTCGCACCAGGGCAGATGCAGGAGGGCCGAGGTCTTCCTCTGTGGGCCTCTTCTCTCACGATGGCGTCGTTACCTGTTCTCAAAGGTCCCACTCCCTGCCAAGGCTGCCTCGCATTGTCTTTGGCTTCAGCCTGGAGATCTTCAGCAGACGTGTGCATAGAAGCCCTAGGTACAGGAGGTTGGCTGTATACTCCTCACAACGCGCATGAGAAGAGGAAAAGTGGGGCTGGCAGTTTGTTGGCCAGTGGTCCTGCCCTGAAGCCGTTCCAGTCTGAAAGGAGGTGGCTTGCTTCTGAGATGTGCACCCAGGTGGAGGCATGGGTTTCTGCACTACCTCAGAGAGACCCAAGGGCTTCGTCATTCTCAGATTCTCTCCTTTGTTTCAGTCGGCACCAAAAATGATGCCTTGTGGTGACAGGCTGAAGGAGGAGGAGGAGGAGGAGGTTGTGGATGGCAGCCCACCTGGCCCAGCCTCACTGAGTTCAGAGGGTCTGAAAGAGCCGTTGGCATCCTGCACTTTCACACATGCTTAATAAATTTTTTATCAGGGATTTTGAATGGGGGGAGACACTGTGCCACCAGGCGAATCTCTTGCTCTGTCATTGGCTTAACCAGACTGACACCAGAAGTTTAAATTCTTTATCTGCTGGGAATGGAACCTTGGAGCACTGTGTCCACAGCCAGCCTGGAACACGGCGGTTTGGATGCCAAATCTGAGCTGTGCAACAGGCGTCAGTGCACCAGTGACATGCTTGGAGCTGGAGGATTCACTACGCCTGGGAATCCCAGGCCAGAAGGTGCTGCTGCTCCCCCGGAGAAACAGTGAGGACACTGGGTTTTAGAAATGCAGGACAGGGATTTCATCTTTTTGTCAAAGCAGTTTTATGAACATACTCTGCTGCATGAACAGCCAGTGCTGACCTTTCCCCTGCTGACTCAAGCTGACAGCAGCTCATCTTGTGTGCCACTGAGGCAGCAGCTACGCTCAGGATAGCCTCGTTGCCTTGCCTGCAGAAGCCGGAGGGGACCTCTTTGCCAAGACAAGCCAACAGAGCCCCTCCACCCTCCCCAATGCTGCTGATGCCAGGCCTCTTCTTTTTTTGCCCGAGGAGACCTCAGGCTGAGATTTCTATCCCCTGCCTTGCTGTAGCAATCCTCCTTCGCCGGTGCCACTGCCAGTTTGTCAGACCATCCTATTCACCATCACGCCACATGTCTGGGAACTGGAGCAACTGTAGTGCTTTTTGCATGCAATTTAATAAAGTTAGAACAGAATAGAATAGAATTAGAATAGAATAGAATTAGAACAGAATAGAATAGAATTAGAATAGAATAGAATAGAATAGAATAGAATAGAATAGAATAGAATAGAATAGAATAGAATAATTTTCGGTTGGAAGGGACCTACAACAATCACCTAGTCCAACTGCCTGACCACTTTAGGGATGGCAAAGAGTTAAAGCATAGTATCAAGGGCACTGTACAAATGCCTCTTAAACAGTGGCAGGCATGGGGCATCAACCACCTCTCTAGGAAGCCTGTTCCAGTGTTTAACCACCCTCTCGGTAAAGAAATGCTTCCTAATGTCTGGTCTAAACCTCCCCTGGTGCAGCTCTGAACCATTCCCAGGCATCCTGTGCCTGGACCCCAGGGAGAAGAGATCAGCACCTCCCTCTCCACATCCACTCCTCAGGAAGCTGGCGAGAGCAATGACGTTGCCCCTCAGCCTCCTTTTCTCCAGACTAGACAAACCCAGAGTCTTCAGCCACCCCTCAGAGGACATGCCTTCCAGCCCTGTCACCAGGTTTGTTGCCCTCCTCTGGATGCATTCAAGGACCTTCACATCCTTCTCAAATGGTGGGGCCCAGAACTGCACACAGTACTCCAGGTGAGGCCGCCTCAATGCTGAATACAGTGGGACAATCGCCTCTTTTGACTGGCTCGTAATACTGTGTTTGATGCACCCCAGGAAGTGGTTTGCCCTCTTGGCTGCCAGGGCATGCTGCTGACTCATATTGAGTCTACTGCCGACCAGCACCCCCAGATCCCTTTCTGCAGGGCTGCTCTCAAGCCATTCTTCTTCCAGTTTGTACTTGTGCCCAGTGTTACTCCATTCCAGGCACATAATCCAGCATTTGTTCTTGTTAGATTTTATGCCATTAATGATTGCCCAGTGCTCCAATCTATCTAGATCCCTCTGCAAAGCCTCTTGTCCCTCAAGAGAGTCAACAGCACCTCCCAGTTTGTTATCGTCAGCAAGCTTGCTAATGGTGCATTCAACTCCTGCATCCAGATCATTGATAAAAATATTGAACAGAATTGGCCATAGGATTGAGCCCCGAGGAACACTGCTGGTGACCAGTCACCAGCCAGATGTAGCCCCATTCACTACAAGCCTTTGGGCCCTGCCATTCAGCTGGTTCTTAACCCAGTGCACCATGTACCTGCTCATCCCGCAGTTGTCCAGAAGGATGCTGTGAGGGACAGTATCAAAACTCTTACTAAAATCCAGAAGAACATCCCCCCATCCTCAGGGATGTTAACTCAAAGCCTTTGGGGAATGACAATGTCTAATTGCATATTATTCAACTCAGCCAGATCCAGTAGCTCAAGGATCCATTGCCTGCATCTGTGCAATCACTGCCACAGCACTCCTAGTTGAACAGAGTAAAAATATCTAGTGCTTGACATCCTCTGATGGTACAAGTTACACAGGCAATGTCACCCCAGCAAATACATCACTATGAGCTGATTCTCCAAAAAACAGCAATTAAGCAGTGTAATACGCTGAACCCTGCTATTCTAATCCCTTTACCTGGGGAAGGATCTCCATATCGTGATTATGTAGTAGCAACCTGTGAACCTGAAAAGGCTTGAGGAGGTTTAACAGATATGCCGTTTCTAGATCCCAGGCTGGAACTATTTGTAGACGGGTCCTTGTATTATCTGAACGGCAACTGTGTTGTGGGTTATTCAGTTAACTACAGTGAGTGGAGTAGTAGAGACTTCACCACTCAGTCCAAAGCTGAGTGCACAAGCAGCAGAATTAATTACGTTAACAAAGGCCTGTCAGCTGGCCATAGAAACAACTGTAAATACTTATACGGATTCTCAATCTGTATTTGGAGTATGCCATGCTACTGGGCAGTTATGGAACCTGTGTGGGTTTATACTTCTAGTGGAAGTAAAACATCAAATGCTCCTCAAATTTCTGAACTGTTAAAAGCTATACAATTCCAGAGAAACTTGCTATCATTCATCAGCCAGCCCATACCGGCAGAAGGACAAAAGAGATAAGAAATAGTCTAACAGGTATTGCCACTAAAGCTGCAGCACAACAGCCATACAAACCACTGGGCTTACAAACCGTCCAAAGGTCCAACCTGGTGTTGCCCACTGCTGAAAAGATATGTTTCACTGTTTCTGCTGAAGAAATTGACTCTAGGAAAAGGTATGAAGTGACCAAAGATTCCCAGGGAATATGGAAAGCAGGTATGGAGAACCTTCCTATTTTACTGAAGCAATACCCGATTCCCATAGCAAAAATGCATCACCTTCTAGGGCATTTTGGGACTGCTACACTAGCCCAGGCAGCGCTAAAAATTGGTTCATGTCAGGAATTTATGCTGCAGCCAAATAGGTAACTGTGTCTTGCACGCACTACCTTTAGCCTTAATGAATATTTAACAAAGACCTCAACAAACAACAAAACTGTCTCCCTGTGAAATATTATTTGAAAGACTGATACAACTCCCCAGAACTGATGTACCCTCTCATATAATTTTATTAGCAGGAAAGGAAAATGGGACCCAGTATATTTTACAGGTTCAGAAATTATTAAAATACAGTCAGGCTTGGGCACAGCTAATACAACCAGTACTTCTAAAAGTGGCTCTGCACCCCTTCAATCTAGGGAATTAACATTTGGGTAAAAGTACACGAAAGAAAGGGTAACTTATCTCCTTGGTGGGAGGGACCATTTTTGTTATTGCTAACCTATCTCAGCGGTAAAGGTGGAGGAAAAATTGACTTGAATCCATCACTCCCACCTAAAAGCTGCAGCCAGTCTGGAAGTGGAACCAGGAAACCCCCCTGCCACTAAGGGAACATCCACCACTGCAGAGGCTGATTCCCCTGCAGCTGGGAACTTACACAGAGCCAGCGGTTTGGCTGTGAAACCATTGATCTTGCATATGAATTCAACAACAGGAAAGTGGGAAGTACTCAGACACTTAAGAATTGCACATGGACTGAACCATACCCTTACTTAGAATTAGAGTGCAACCAAGGTATAATTATTTTTGCTACTTGTGTCTATCTGTTTTTCCTGTTAATAATGATGTGGAAGCTTAGATTTCAATATGATAGCCTTTCTTATAAGCCTGTGGTGGAATATTGATTATATGTATTCATTCCATAATTCGGCTATAGCAAGTCCAAACTACTGCAGCAGTGGCAAATAAGCCTGACTGTTAGAAATGCACTAAAAGCCCGTCCTCTACCAGAAATCAACTTTCCTGGTCTTCTGTCCCATTGAATTCTCAGTGGTACAAAGGTGGGCATATATGTTATGGACTTTCAATAAAGAAAGGAAGGAGAAACCCGAGAAGGGTTTGTCACGAGTTTGAAAGGAGACCCCTGGGTATGCTTGGAGAGCAAACCTATTGAGAAGCATACTCACTTTGTAAGGGCTGGGAATTGAAAATGACAATATATCTTTAAAATTAATAGAATTAATGAAAATGGACAATTCGGATCTTGGGCCCATATAGATGAAAAGGGGATTGCTATGCCTGGAATGTACCATAGATCTATTCCTATGCCTAAAGGCAATTCGTATTCCTCTATATATTCTTCCAAAACCTTACTATGTACTATGTCCACTGTGTGTGAAACAGAAATTCTCCGAAGGCCCTTACATAAAACCTGTTATAATATGACATCACACTGTAGATTTGTTCCTGGATGGAGTTTATCAGGCCCTGCAGACTCCAAGACAATGTGGATATTCACAAACAGATTAACTTGATATTCTGTAGGAAGCCATAATCAAACTAAAGATAATTATAAAATTTTGGTTTCCACTGTGGGCCAATAGAAACCTGATTGCTCTGAGTCATCTAATCTGAGACCGAACCTTAGGGGTTTACTTAGACAACCAAACCTGGCACATGCTAACTGTTTTGCAGGACATAGTTTACAAGACTTAGATTTATTTGAAGATTATAGTACCCTATTTACACAACTACCAGGGCAATATTGAATATGTGGAGAAAGGGCATTTGAGTATTTACATGCAACCTGAGCTGAAAAACGTATTCTAATTGCACTAATACCAGCCACACAGGTTAGAACCAGTATCTCTTCTGCCTCCGTAGCTCATAACTACTGGTATATATGAGAAAAAGTGTTACAACCCTCTGACAAAATGTGGCACTGAGTTCCACCTGTTTGTAAGAGCTTTTATCCCATGTTTAGGGGTTGCAAAACTAGAAAGAGTGATTGCAAATGTATCAGAAGACTTAGAAAAAGCCATTAATGAAATCGAAGATAGTATTATAGCCCTACAGGAAGAAATCAAATTATTACCACAAGTGGTAATACAGAATCGATTAGACTTAGACTACCTATTAGCAGCCCAAGACAGAGTATGTGCATTATTGAATAATAGATGCTGATTTTATGTAAAACAAGACCAGAAAAAATGAAACTGATATAAACAAGATAAAGACTCATTTACAAATATTACATGAAGAAAGACAAGGATCTCCACTAAATCTATTTAGGTGGTTAACCTCTTGGCTCCCAGACCTAGGTATAGAACTGTAAGCTAAAAGGATTTTGATTTTCTATTCACGATCATGTTTTGCTTTGTAATTATATATATTTACAGTGTCATATTACTTTATGAACTCAATTATCTACTAAATTAATGAATTCTGACCATCAAAAGAAAAGGAGGGGATGTTAGGAAAAACCTCATTCCCTAACTATTGTACCAATTAGTCTTTAGAGTATTATATGAACTTTCTTAAGATATATATAGTTTACACTGAATACTGCATGTTCATGGTTAAGTAGGCATTACTGAAGGCCCCAGCTCTTTCAAGGAGCAGGACAGCCCCCACACTGGAGAAGAAAGGATACCACTGGACTACTGACATAATGCCAGCATCCCAGCCCCTCCAACTCCTCTGTGAAATCCTCCCATTATCTGGCATCATAGGTAAGTAACTGTAGCAAGACTGACTCCAGGGACATTTAGATCAAGAAAGAAGCAGATGGGTGATGACACCATAAAATTATAGATGCTTTGCACTCAGGGTCAAGATCCCTCTGCTGCCTGGCTCCAAGCCTGTCTTCAGCAGGGCAAAGCTGGGGGAAAAGGTAAAGGAAGTAGAAGGGGGTAGAAAAGCTCTGTTGTATGGGTCCCCGTCATTCAGAGAAGAGAGGTCCTTGTGGCCACCTGCTCTACAGCGGGAGCTGCAGCCCTTCAGTTGGACAGGGCTGGGGAGTCGGGCGGAGCTCCTGGCTCCGTGGTGCCGAGAGAAAGGAGGACTTGCCCATAACGGTGCTCCTCGCTGGCCAGAGCTGGATGGAGAGGAGTCTTCAAACTACCTTTAGCTTTGCACAAGGACAGCTTGGCACCTCTGGGGAGCGCAATCCCATTTTGCAATCAGGGTGAGTTGCCAGAGGAAAAGACATGGCTGTAGGCAACATTTCAGCTTAGCTCCTTACAGGTGCAGCGCTGGGCACAACCCTCTCAGCCCGCAGTAAGCAGCTCCTTGGCTGCCTACAGCACCAGTAGATAGCCACCAGATGGGGGATGTGGGCAGAGGCTTTATTCTCTGTTGGAGAGTCTCTGAAGTAGAGAGAGCTTTCCTCTGGGTGGGAAGCAAGCCAGGAGTTAGTCTGTACCTCGGAGGTTTGGAAATGCCAGCCTGTGCGCATTAGGAGCTGGGAAGCGCGTTCGTCTCTGCTGCTCTCTTCTGCCCCGTAGTTCATACTCTGGAACACCTCTCTTACAGCTTCAACGGCCCTCATGCTATTTTGACCTGGGAGATCCCTACTGTCACCTGCTGCGCACAGAGTACAACAGCCTGCACGACCCGCATCTGCGGGCCTTCCACAAACGCACAGACAACCTGCGGAGGCTGAAGAGAGGGGGTTACATCACCAGCAATGGCAAAGTAGGTTTGGACGTCGTCTTGGCCTGATAAAAACGGTTCCCTCTGAGCATGGTTCCCCAAGCACAGAGGCAGTGTGTGCAGAGGAACCTCTCCCCTCCTGCTGGGTTTGGGCAGTTTCGGGGAAGGCAGTCTGCGTAGCTGGCTTGACAGTGCTTGGGTGGTTTGTCCCCTTATCTCTCCATAGGTGGTTTGCACTCTGAAGGAGTTCCGTGAGTACAGGCAGTATCTGATGACCCTCAAGCTGCAGGCAGAGAATGTGTTCAGGTGAGAAGAGGTAGGCAAAGCACAGTGTTCATGGACACCTGTCAGTGGCATGGTGCTGAGGGCTGGGGCTTTGCTTGCGGCATCTCGGGGAGGCAACCCTTCTCTCAGCAGGGGTAAAGGAGATCCCTGCTTGTCACTGACTGGGTGTCCCACCTAATAGTAAGACCAAAAAAGGTGATATTCAGATGTAACTTTGTCCCTGAGAGGAGAAATTACACTTCTGGAAATAAGCCTTTACAGGCGCAACAACACTGGGGCTCTTATCTTGCTTTACAACCAAATGCTTGATGTTGTTATAGTGCAGGAATGAAAGAGACCTCCACCACATAAATCTCTGGCAAATAAGTGGCAAGGGCTGTCATCTAGTATTGATCTGCATCTTCCCTTGGTAACCCCTTCAAAGCCCCACTAACACTGGGGCTCTGTGCTTGCCTAGTCTCCAATGGTCCCAACACTCTCTTTCACTCTCTCGCTCACTCTCATCAGAGCTGAGCTTTGAAATGAAAATATTCCTGTGATTGTTCTCACATGAAAGGTCCCAGGACTAAAAACTGTTGCTTGTCCTCACCTTCCCTTGGCCGCTCTTTCAGAGCCACAGTATCATTGGGGCTCTGCACTTCCCTAGCCTCCTAACAGTTCCAACACTCTCTCTCACTCTCTCTCACTGTCTTCACAGCCCAGCTCTGAAATTGAAAGTGTCCAGCAATTGCTTCCACACCAAGGGTGTCAGGACTAAAAGATACTGCTTGTCCTCACCTTCCCTTGGCAGCCCCTTCATAGCCACACAAACATGGGAGCTCGGCACTTGCCTTGCCTCCTAACGATCCCAACACCCTCTCTCAGTCTCTCTTACTGTCTTGCATGCCAAGCTCTGAAACTGAAAACGTCCAGAAATTGCTCCCACACCAAAGGTGCCAGGAGTAAAAGCTAATGCTGGTCCTCACCTTCCCTTGGCAGCCCTCTCACAGCCTCACCAACACTGGGGCTCTGCACTTGCCTAGCCTCCCAATTTTCCCAACACTCTCTCTCACTCTTGCCAGAGAGGGGAGCCACCCTCCCACCTGCCCGGTGTCCACTGAAGAAACAGCTTATTTTGACTCTTCCTCTTCCTTCCTAGATGGACTCTTTTCCACGCTGTCAGCCTGACCCTTCCTTCTTCTCAGTCTGCACCAAGCATTGTACCCTGCATCTGCCGCCATGCTCCCCCTCTGGCTGAGCCCCTCCTGCCTCCCACCTCCCCCTGCTCCAGCACACATAGCCCCACCTGTTCCCATGGTGCCTCCAGCTCAGGACAGGTTTCAGTCTTTTGCCTAGGGATGCAGAGAGGTGCTTGGTGTCCGGATTGAGCATCAGCACTGGTCCTCAGGCTGTCTCCTGCTCCTGCCACACAAGAGCTGCTCTCCTGGGTCAGACTGAGCACCACAGAGCTGGTGCCCTGTCATCAGCAGTGACATTCAGCCAGTGCCAAGGGAAAGTGATTAAGAAACAAAGAAGGTGGAGAAGCATATTTTTTCTCCCCCTCTGTCAGTATGATGGGTTGACCTTGGCCAGCTGCCAGATGCCCACCCAGCCGCTCTCTCACTCTCCCTCCTCAACAAGACAGGGGAAGAAAATCAGATTAAAAAGCTCGTTGGTTGAGATAAGGGCAGGGAGATGCTCATCAATTACTGTCATGGGCAAAAGAGACTCAACTTGGGGAAGATTAATTTAGTTGCCAGTTAAAAATAGAGTAGTAAATAGTAAAAATAGTAAATAGTAAAAATCATACACAAAACTAAAAATACCTTTGTCCCACCACCCCTTCTTTCTGGGCTCAACTTCACTCTTGACTCTTCTACCTTCTCCCCCTGAGCAGTACAGGGGGACAAGGAATGGGGCTTGCAGTCAGCCCATAACACTTTGTCTCTGCCGCTCCTTCCTCCTCACACCCTTCTCCTGCTCCACCATGGGGTCCCACCCCTGGGATACAGCCCTTCACAAACTGCTCCAGCATGGGTCCTTTCCACAGGATACAGTCCTTCATGAACGGACTGCTCCAGCATGGGTTCCCCACACGGTACAGTCCTTCACAAACTGCTTTAGTGTGGGTCCCCCATGGACCACAGGTCCTGCCAGAAAACCTGCTCCAGCATGGGCTTTCCACTGGCTGCATCTTCCTTCAGGGCACATCCACCTGATGTGAGGTCTTCCATGGGCTGCAGGCTGGATATCTGCTCCACCATGGACCTCCTTGGGCTGCAGGGGGTCAACCTGCATCACCATGGTCTTCACCATGGTCTTCACCACGGGCTGCAGGGGAATCTCTGCCCTGGTGCCTGGAGCACCTCTTCCCCCTCCTTCTTCACTGACCTTGGTGTTTGCAGGGCTGTTTCTCTCACATTTTCTCACTCCTGTCTCCCAGCTCTTGTTGTGAAGAGGTTTTTTACCCTTTCTTAAATATGTTATCATGAAGGCACCACCAGCTTTGCTGATGGGCTCGGCTTTGGCCAGC
This sequence comes from Morus bassanus, assembly GCA_031468815.1. Lineage (NCBI taxonomy): Eukaryota > Metazoa > Chordata > Aves > Suliformes > Sulidae > Morus > Morus bassanus. The sequence continues at coordinate 24,805,365 of CM062575.1, read as the reverse complement.
AATGGGTGTGTCTTGGAGCCGGCTGGAACTGGCTCTGTCCAACACAGGGGCAGCCCCTGGTCTCCTGCCCCTTCCAGCCTCCAAACCTTGCCATGTAAACCCAACGCAGTCAGCATTTCTCTGTTTTGCAATAGCTGGAGGTTACAGGACTTGTGGCCTAGAGTGTCTGTACTATTGCACTAAGGAGCTAGTGAACCTTTTCCTGTCAATTTGTTTAACTCTCTTTGGACACGTTTGCATGTTTGTCACCATCAAACACTCAGAGGAGTGGCAAGGTTGTGTGAAGGAGAACTTAAGGACATGTGCCAGCATCAAGCCTTGTGGGACTTTGCTGATAATTTCCCTCTGGGATGAAGAGTGTTCGTTATCTCTTGGCTGTGGTTTCATCTCTCCAGGCATGCACTGAATTACCACCGACTCCTATGTTGGGAATTTTTCCCTCACCCCACTGCATTTCATGTCTTCAGTGGGGTTGACTGCACGGGAGTATTTCGCAGTGGGCCCAGGTGGACCCAAGAGTCCCCAGGACTAGTAGGATGTGAGCAGGGCTGATGGGCACCATCCTGCAACTTGTCCCTGGGCTGTAGGCTCAGGGCAGGAGCTGTCCCCAAGTTCTGCCTTGGGGACCCGCCCAGCAGCACCTGGGAGGGTTGGTTGTGAGGTGCACCCGGTTGTCATGTCCTGGGGCTGCCTGGCAAGGGACACCTCTGATCACGTCTGCTTCATCCCAGACTTTGTTCTGTTCCTCCTACAGTTCTTGGTCACATTCTAACAAAAACAAACAAACAAACAAACAAAAAAACCCAGACCAAAACCCCTTTCCCAACCCAGCCTTTGTGCAAGTGTTTCCCAGTGCAGAGTGATTTCAGGGCAGAGGGGATTGAATTTAAATCTCTGAAGCCCTTTTGAACACTTTCACAGGCTTTGGCAGTGTTTAGACACAGTCATGATTGTTTTACCTTAAATAGTTTTACAATATCAATGGTGAAAGAAGGAAAACATTTCCCAGCCGAGAGAGGAAACCTCTTCGTTTCTCCTCCCATGGGCTCTGCTGTCTCCACACCTTTGGCCTAGTGAAACCTTAATGATGTCCAGGCCTCCCTTCCCAGAGGCTGAAGGAGTGCAGTCACAGCCTCCACCCACCCACCCAGGAAACCATCAACCTGTTAGTCTATCCTCAGCACCTGAAAAATTATGGAGAAGATCATACTGGGTGCTGTTGAAAGGCATTTAAAGGACAATGCAACCATCAGGCACAGTCAACATGGTTCACAAAAGGAAAGTCCTGTTTAACTAATTTGGTATCCTTCTGTGATAAGGTCACCAGGCTTTTGGTACTGTCCCTCACAGCATTCTTCTGGACAAGTTGTCCAACTGTGAGATGAGCAGGTTCACAGTGTACTGAGTGAAGAGCTGGCTGAACAGCAGCGCTCAAAGGGCTGGAGTGAATGGGGCTACATCTGGCTGGCAACTGGTCACCAGCGGTGTTCCTCAGGGATCAATCCTAGGGCTGGTTCTGTTCAATATTTTTATCAATGATCTGGATGGAGGACTTGAACAAACCATTAGCAAGTTTGTGGATGATACGAAACAGGCAGGTGCTGTTGACTCTCTCAAGGGACAAGAGGACACAGTATAACGAGCCAGTCACAAGAGGTGATTATCCTACTGTATTCAGCATTGGTGTGGCCTCACCTGGAGTACTGTGTGCAGTTCTGGGCCCCACCATTTGAGAAGGATGTGAAGGTCCTTGAATGCATCCAGAGGAGGGCAACAAACCTGGTGACAGGGCTGGAAGGCATGTCCTCTGAGGGGTGGCTGAAGACTCTGGGTTTGTCTAGTCTGGAGAAAAGGAGGCTGAGGGGCAACGTCATTGCTCTCGCCAGCTTCCTGAGGAGTGGATGTGGAGAGGGAGGTGCTGATCTCTTCTCCCTGGGGTCCAGGCACAGGATGCCTGGGAATGGTTCAGAGCTGCACCAGGGGAGGTTTAGACCAGACATTAGGAAGCATTTCTTTACCGAGAGGGTGGTTAAACACTGGAACAGGCTTCCTAGAGAGGTGGTTGATGCCCCATGCCTGCCACTGTTTAAGAGGCATTTGTACAGTGCCCTTGATACTATGCTTTAACTCTTTGCCATCCCTAAAGTGGTCAGGCAGTTGGACTAGGTGATTGTTGTAGGTCCCTTCCAACCGAAAATTATTCTATTCTATTCTATTCTATTCTATTCTATTCTATTCTATTCTGTAGTCTCCATAAACCTGTTTTCCAGACTCTCCATGGCTCCAGACATTTGCAGAAGGGCAGTTAACCAACAGGGTCTTGCCCAGATCCAGAATTGTAAAGTAGTTCAGGTAGGAGGGAACTTCCAGAAGTTGTCTAGCACTTCTTTGTGTTCAAAACTGGGCTGCCGTAGATTCAGTTGTTCACAGTCTTGTCCAGCTGGGTTAGGAATGTTTCCAAGGATAAGGATCCCACAGCCTCTCTGGGACCCTGTTCCATTGTTTGACCACAGTCATGGTGGGGGACAAGGGGCAGAGAGAGCTAAAGTCTAATTAATTTCCTCTGTTGCAACTCATGCCTGTTCCTCTTATCCTTTCATTGCGCACTGCTAAGAAGAGCCATTTGTTACCTTCTGGGAAGAAGTGGGCTCAGAGGAGGCCGAGGGCTGGGCTTGGAGTAAGTGGTGGCTCCAGCACCAAGTCCTCGTTGGCCAAATGCTGGGTGCCATGAGTGGAGGCAGGGTTTCTGGCCATGGCATGGGTCCTGGCCATGTGTGGGACCTGGCCACGGTGCTTAGCACCAATCAGAGCCTGCAGGAGCTAGGACTCGGAGAAAATTATTTTGAAGACCCTGGACTGCAGCTGCTTTTCAAAGGGCTGAAGCAAGCCATCTGCCAGCTGGAGGTCGTGGGGTGAGGGACCCAGGGCCCCTTGGGGCATTTCCCTGGCTTCCTTGTGGACAGGCCTTGACAGGATTTGGGCTGGGGCTGAGGTTGGTCAGCTGCTGCCTGCACGGGTGTGGAGAGGCTGCCACTGAGGTGAGCCTGCAGCACTGGGTCCATGATCATCCCATGCTCCCTGCCTGCCTGGAGAGCAAGAGGAGCGTGTAAAGGGGTGCCTCTCCAGGCACCTGTTTCCCCAACCCTGGTGTCTGCTGAGTCTGGGGTGTTCAGTGCCATGTGAGCAGGCACCAGAGGAAGGCAGAGGACAAGACCCTCTTCTGCCAGGGCCAAATCATGCTGGGCTGGGCCACTCTGCTCCCTCCCAGTCCTTACCTTTACTCACATCGCCACCCTGGCTGCTGTGCCAAATGTCGGGGCTCTTGTGCAGGCCCTGTGTTGTCTCTGCCAGCTCTGCCTGGATGTTTGAGCCATGTGGGGCACCTTCTGTGGCTCTAGAGCATTCTGCCAAGCCATGGGAATGCAGCTGCACAATTACTGTTATGGTGGTGGGATGACTAGCGTACACACTGAGGTGACTTTGTGAACAAAACAAAGTGCCCAGAAATGCCCATTTCTTGTCTCTAGCCTTGGGAGGTGCCCAGTGACAGGGGAAGCTCAGGGACAGGGACTAGTGGGACTGAACTGGGAAGGCTGGTGGGTGGGTGTCTGTCTCCTGGTGGCTGTGACAATCCCACGGCTCCTCTTTGTGCGCCTCCCCTACAGGCTCCAGTGCTGCCAGATCACCAGCACCGGCTGCGAGGACCTGGCAGCTGTGCTCATCACCAGCCTGAGTCTGTGGGAGCTGGACGTGGGTGATGATGATGTTGGCATACCCCATGGCATGTGAGTTGTTTAGTCAGCAGCATCCAGCCCTACTTCCTCGCCTTACAGCAGTGTCACCTGCTGATGACTGGGCAAAACACTGAGATGTCTGGACAAAACAAAATGGCCAGAAATTCCCATTCATTGTTTCCACCATGATAGGCCCAAAGCAGTGGGGAAGATGGTTGGGGATAGGAACCAGCAGGAATTATTGAGGAGATGGGTCTGCTGAAAGGCCGTACCCAAATCTGCAAGCAGTGGAGAGCCAGGACGTTGGATACATGGAACAGTGTAGAGGGCCTGATGGTCACACTTGAGATGTTTTGGCTTGCTTTCCTTTTGGCTTACCTTTGGTCTTGTGCTATGGACTGGAAGCCTACAGACAACAGGAGTGCATTAGTTGTGCTTCCAAGGCACAACTTCTGGGGCCAGCTCATTGCAGAGGAAACCAGTTCCCACCCTCTGAGGCTGCTCTGCTGGGTGAAGCGGAGCGCAACAACTGGGCCAGTCCAGAGGTGTATCTCAGAAACACACCACTGATGGGAGTAAAAAGGCTCATGGAAGTGCTCAAAGAGAAAGTGCCCCCACCATTTCCTGCCACGACTGCCACAGTCCTCTGTCAGCTGATCTGTGTGACCCGTGGCTACCTGGGCATGGCTGCAGTTAGCCATCTCCGAACACATGCCTTGGTGTTTCCAGGCAGTGCCTCTTGCTGGACTGTGCACTCTGAGCCACACTTCTCTGTCACAGTCCCCAGTGTGAGGACACTCTCTTGAGATCCCTTTGCACAAGGAAGCTTCAAAACCCAACCCAGAAGAAAGGGTTCTTTGAACCAGGAAGTACATTTTCCCATCTTCCCATCTTTGTTCCTCATAGACTCTGCTGCAGGCAGCGCAGACCCCACTGGTGCGGCTGTACCTGGGAGTCAAAGCTGGGCGCACACATGCAGAGAGACACTGCAATTCTCTGCGACACACTCACGCAGACAGAAGCGCTTCGTGTTGGCAGCCATTCTTCAGACCTGCTCAGCACCAAGGAACTTCACTGCCATGTTGCTGCAGCTGGCTACCAGGGGCTGCTGCCAGGTGGTGCCACTGTGGGTTTCTCCTCCTGGTGCTGCAGGGCTTGGCCATGTGAGCTGCTGAGAGTGAATGTGACCCGCTGGTGCTCAGTGCCAACCCTCTCTGCCACAATTCCCCTCCTCCATTCCACGTGACAAGTGGTGGTCACCCCTCACTGTCTTCCCAAGGGGCTCTTCATTCACTTCCCAGAGCCCCTGACTGACTCTGCTCTCCAGGCTCCTTCTGGTCCTGAGAAAGCACCTTGCAGACCCCTCTGGCTTTGCTGTCATTCAGTGTCCTGGTACCTAAGGAAGGAGGAAAGTCCCAGACCACTGGAGGCTTGCCAATGTGACGTCCATCTACAAGAAGGGCTGGAAGGAGGATCCAGGGAACTACAGGCCTGTCAGCCTGACCTCAGTACTGGGGAAGATTATGGAGCTGTTCATCTTGAGTGCACTCACCAGGCAAGTGCAGGACAACCAGGAGATCAGGCCCAGCCAGCGTGGCTTCATGAAAGGCAGGTCCTGCCTGACCAACCTGATCTCATTGTATGACCAGGTGACCCGCCTCGTGGATGAGGGAAAGGCTGTGGATGTTATCTACACCTGGACTTTAGTAAAGCCTTTGACACTGTCTCCCACAGCATTCTCCTAGAGAAGCTGGCGGCTCATGGCTTAGATAGGTGTAAAAAAACTGTCCAGATGTTCGAGCCCAGAGAGTTGTGGTGAATGGAGCTAAATCCAGCTGGCGGCCGGTCATGAGTGGTGTTCCCCAGGGCTCAGTTTTGGGGTCAGTCTTGTTTAATATCTTTATCAATGACCTGGATGAGGGGATTGAGTGTGCCCTCAGTAAGTTTGCAGATGACACCAAGCTGTGCAGGAGTGTTGATCTGCTCGAGGGTGGGAAGGCTCTGCAGAGGGATCTGGACAGGCTGGATCGATGGGCCGAGGTCAATTGTATGAAGTTTAACAAGGCCAAGTGCTGGGTCTTGCACTTGGGTCACAACAACCCCATGCAATGCTACAGGCTTGGGGAAGAGTGGCTGGAAAGCTGCCTGGCGGAGAAGGACCTGGGGGTGCTGGTGGACAGCCGGCTGAACATGAGCCAGCAGTGTGCCCAGGTGGCCAAGGCGGCCAACAGCATCCTGTCTTCTATCAGGAATAGTGTGGCCAGCAGGAGCAGGGCAGTGATCGTGCCCCTGTACTTGGCACTGGTGAGGCCGCACCTTGAATTCTGTGTTCAGTTTTGGGCCCCTCAGTACAAGAAGGATATTGAGGTGCTGGAGCGTGTCCAGAGAAGGGCAACAAAGCTGGTGAAGGGTCTGGAGAACAAGTCTTATGAGGAGCAGCTGAGGGAGCTGGGGGTGTTAAGTCTGGAGAAGAGGAGGCTGAGGGGAGACCTTATTGCTCTCTACAACTACCTGAAAGGAGGCTGTAGTGAGGTGGGTGTTGGTCTCTTCTCCCAAGTTACTAGCCATAGGACGAGAGGAAATGGCATCAAGTTGCATCGGGGAGGTTTAGATTGGATATTAGGAAAAATTTCTTTACTGAAAGAGTGGTCAGGCATTGGAACAGGCTGCCTGGAGAGGTGGTGGAGTCACCATCCCTGGAGGATTTCAAAAAGTGTGTAGATGTGGCACTTTGGGACATGGTTTAGGAGGCATGGTGGTGTTGGGTTGATGGTTGGACTTGATGATCTCAGATGTCTTTTCCAACCTCAATGATTCTATGATTCTAGTACTTCAGCCTTCCACATGTCCTCTGTGACCAGGTCCCTACTCCCATTCCACAGCAGGCCCACATCTGTATTGTTCATTCTACTGTGGATGTACCTATAGAAGCCTTTCTTGTTGCCCTTCTCATCACTCACCAGATTCAACTCCAATAGGGCTGGCTTTGAATCCCTGCACACTCGGACAGCATCTCTGTATTCTTCCCGAGCCATTCTCCTGGGCTTCCACCTCCTGTATGCTTCCTTTTCACGTTTGAGTTTTGTCAGAGCTTTTTATCCATGGAAGCCTCCTGCCACCTTCGCCTTTCTTCTTGCTCATCAGGATGGACGGTTGTTGAGCTTGCAGGGTGTAAAAAAAGGTTTTTCTTCTGTTTGCAAAGTCCCAAAGTGCAAAGTCCGGCACCTGGGGAGATATAACCCTGTGCACCAGTACATGCTGGGGGCAGGCTGTTTGGAGAGCAGCATTTGAAGCCTCCTGTGAAGCTGCAGGCTGGAAAGGGGGAAGTTGGGACTGTGTCTCAGCTGGGGACTGGTCCTGGCACAGGGCTACACTGCAGAGCACTTCCTCTTCAGTGTCTCTGTGACCACAGGTGAGTCAACAGAGAGGAGCAAATCCCTCCTCCTGCGCCACCTCTGCCACCCAGTGCAACGCTCCTCTGTGTGTCACATCTGTCCTGGACTGCAGCAGCAGGAGCAGAGAAGGGGCCAGGCAAGTGCCCTCCCTTGGGTGAGGTGCCCTGGGCTCTGATGGCAGGGGAGGTGGTGGCGGGGATGCAGGATGGGAAAGAGTGGCTCCTGGGTTTGGAGTGGCCACAACCCTCACCCAGGCATCGGGTCTCCCCCTGCACACCTCTGCCCACCAGCATCCCTGGGGTGGCGTGAAGGATGGCTTCCCCTCTCCTGGGGGCTGGGAGTGTGGCCTGGCTGAGGGACCTTCCCCTTCTAGCAGCATCAGGGACTGTCCCCACACCTGTGCTGTGCCCCAGGACTCCTCCACCCAAGGGCTCTGCAGCGCAGCAGACGAGCATGCTTGGCCAGCAACTGAAAGCTTGATGGTTCAGCCAACCCGGGATGGGGCTCTGCTCCAGGCAGTGTGGCCGGGGTGTGTGTGTGCTGGCTGATGGTCTGGATCGGTCCCAGCTGAGCACGTGCCTGGCATAGGGGGTGGGGGGAGTGAAAGCTGGACCACATTGACCATGATCTCCTGGAGTGCGATGGTAGTTGAGGGGATGGACTGCTCATCTCTTCTGCTCTGCACATGTGGGTGCCAACGCCATCCTCACCAGTGACTCTCCTCTTTCTCCTCAAAAACAACTGAGAAAGAGTCTTTTGGAGCAGTGGCAGTCTTGCGCTCACTATCCCTGTGGGCATGCATCTTCAAGCCCATTCTCAAAGCTGGCAAGCCAATAACCACGCTTGGACAGACATGCCCGTCCTCTCCTCCCTCCTCGCACTTGCACTCAGTCACAGCAAAAGCCAAAGTTCTCCAGCCCGGGGTGCCTCCCTGGGGGGACAGCTACAGGAGAGCAGGTCTGCCAGAGGCTGGGATGTGTGTGTGGCTGTGGGACTCTGGCCAGTCTGAGCACATCACTTGGCCTGAGGGATTCACTGGGGAAGGAGAGAGGGATGTCCTGGGTCACCGTCCTGGTCGAGCTCCTGGTGGTAGAGCCATGTTCACCTGCAGGAGGATTCACAAGAGGACCTGAGGAGCTGCTTACAGCTGCATGAGCAGGATGTTCTCCCACTGTGTAGGGGCAGGGGGCTGCAAGGGGCTGTGGCTGGGAGGGATAGTGCAGGCCACAGTGGGTGGCTAGGTTATGGGTTTGGGAATGGTTGAGGTGCTTGTGCTGTGAGTCCTTGGTCTGGTGTGGAGGGGATGGAGAACATGGAAGTAAAGTCTGGGTGTGATGTGCAAAAATGGCAAAGGAATGTGAATTTGGAGAGGAAAAATGACTGCCAGTCTCTCAGCTGGGGCTGCTCTGAAGTCACAATGTCATGGACCATAGCTGTCCCTGCTAGACCCGGGGGAGTCTCTGCTGGCACCTCTCTGCCACCTTGGCCCTTTCAGTGGGAAGGAGGTGATGCAGGGGGATATTCGCTGTGGGTCCGTCCATGCTGTTTCACTCCCTGCTGACGCCCGAAGAAGAGCACGTATGTATTTCATCCAACACTGCAGCAGGGAGCAAAGGGGCCAAGAAACTCTGCTCAGGAAGGCAGGTGGCTAACAAGGCTGGTGCTGTGGAGATGATCCTCCCCTGCAGGACGTGGGTCTGGGCACCCAGGCAGAGGGGAGGGAGTTGTTCAAGCGGGGCAGCAGAGTGGAATGTCAAGGGATGTCGGGAGCTGGTGCTGCCTCCAGCAAATCCATCCCAGGACCCCCCTGGAGACCCGGGGTCTCTGCCTACAATGAGGGACACAGCTGCTGCTTTCCCCTTGGCAGATTCAACCAGCAGTGAAGCTGAGCACGTGCCCCAGAGACACACAGACACACACAGACATGCATACAGACACATGCACAGGACACACAGATGGACAGTCACACAGCCTGCCACAGCCAAGACACTGCTGCCAGCAGCCCCCATGCACAGGACCCCCATCACACACCTGCACCCACAGCCATGTCCCCTCCTCCTCCAGGACTGGCACAGACAGACGGTCACTTGTGCAGGCACACACACACACAGTTGGGTCCCCCAAGTACCAGCACAGCCCGTCTGCTGCCCGGGACCCCTGCCCAGACCCCAGCCCTCTGACCCACCCCCAGGTCCCCAAGTTGATGGCTGGTCCAGCTCGGTGCTCACTGCAAACACACAGCACTTGCACACCCGTCCCACGGGCACCCCACACTTGCGGGTCCCTCTGAGTACCAGCAGAGACCCCTGCTCACCTGATACCCCAGCCCAGACGCAAGGACCCCCTGCTCCTGGCTGCTCCAGCCTGAAGTTTGCTAGTGAACACCCATGCACATTCCACGTGCAGCCCGTTCGGGGGGATACAGATCCTCGCCCCCTGCAGCAGCCAGCACCAGGCACACGTGCTGTGACCCGCAGTCCCACTCCAGCCACTGGCGCGGACGCCCTCACTCACCCCCATGAAGGGGAAACCCAAATTGCCACTGCCCAGCAATGGCACTGGGTGACCAAGGAGCAATCTGGCAGGGAGGGCAAGAAGGGGTTAAGCTGGCAGGGAGCAGGAGCCAGGGACAGAGAGCCATGCTGCAGGATGGACTTGTGAGGGTCCTGCAGTGGGGGTGCTCAGGGGCCACCCCTGGCAGCAGAGCTGGGCTGGGGATAGACCCACGGCCAGTGCTCACAGGACAGGCACTGGCCCCAGCATGGCAAAGGAACCAGCTCCTGTCCCGTTGGTGCCGAATTCCTGCAGAAGCACTTGCAGCAGTAGGACTCTGCCCCACAAGTGGCCCATTGCACTGCTGTGTTTAAGCACGCACCTGTGTTCAGTTCGCCTCAAGGGGCACAGGAAAAACTCCCCAACACTGGTCCCCCCTGTAGCTGGTTTTGGGGACACACACCATTCCTGCCCCACTGGCTAGAGGCCCAGACCCCCACTAGGTCAAGTAGCAGCACTGGGACACCCACTGGCTCCAGTATCTGACACCACAGGTCACACGGTGCCCACACCCATGGTCTCATTCCTATTGCTGGCCCCAAATTCATACACACTGCTCTTGGCAGTAGATGATGCTGACACCATCCTTGCAAAACACACGCACACACTCCCCTCCCCACACTCCCCAAGAGAGTGAGTTACACAGAGAGACAGTTAAGAAAGGATTTGTTATAATTGTCATCGAAATTGGGAATAAAAACCCTTTAACACCAATGTAGCGTTAAGAAGCAGGCATTCTTTATTACAGCACCGGATGTATGGGGGATAATTCCTCCTAGCGTGCATGCTGCAAGTCACAATAGACAAAGCTTATATTGCTCAGTTATACACATATGCATTAGATTTCCCAGAATAGTTATACATATTCATCCACAGTGTGTTGCAAGGTGTGTTGTTTTCAACTGGTGTTCTGACTCTTATCGAGGTGCAGATGTCCTTAATTCCTTTTATCTTGGTCTCAATTGGTGTCTGCTGCTAGGTTGTTTGCACCCCTCCAGGATGTGCCAATCACACTTGGGAAGATTATGTCCTTGAGTGCATTCTTGTCTGAGGCCCCCTACAACAATTCCCTCCTTTTGAGATTTCTCTGTCTCGTTAGAGAGATCTCAATACTTTATGTATTTTGATTCATACAAGTTTCTAATCATAGGAATACACTGTATTAATATACAAGTTACCAAGATTATTATAATAAGTTAAGTCATAACTTAGTTATTTCCCTAGCTTTGTTGGTGCAACAGGGAAAAATCTTCCAGACATCCTGAGAAAGTATCAATCAATACCAGGAGATGTCAATAACCATTTTGTTTTAGTAACTCAGAAAAATCAATTTGCCAATAATCTCCGGGGGAATTTCCTTGCCTAGTGGTTCCTGGGGATGGTCTTTTCCTGTTCATGGGATTATTTTTTTTAAACAAATGGGGCATTTTGCTATTACAGACTTTACTATTCCAGTCATCCGCACACATATAATCAAATTTTGAAGGCTAGAAATCATAGCCTCACTACCCTAGTGTGTTTCCTCCTGTTCCTTCTTTACAATTTCAGTCATTACCTGTGGTGTAACAACGATTTATCATGTGGGAGTTATCAACCAGCCCTCTCTGTTTGTGGTTGCTTTCAACAATGATGCCAATTGTTGGTCTGTCTCACTATAGTTAGGTTTCAAACTTGGGAGCTTCACCTGTTTCACTGGTACCAATGCAAGGATGCCTTGTTCAGCCGCCTCTTTAGCAGTTTTATCAGCCAATCGATCACCCACATTTCCTGCAGTTTGTCCAAACTGATGTGCTTTGCAATGCGTTATCGCCACTTCCTTAGGTTTTTGAATATCCTGTAGAAGTTGGAGAATTTCTTCCTTGTTTTTAATAGGTGATCCTTGAGCTGACAACAATCCTCTTTCTTTCCAGGTAGCCCCATGTACATGGACTATCCCAAATGCATATTTTGAATCAGTCCATATATTTACCTTTTTCCCTTCAGCTACCTTCAAGGATTGTCTTAATGCCACTAGTTCTGCCTTCTGGGCCAACATATTGATAGTTAGGGACCCAGCCTCTATTATCTGTGCAGTTGTAACCGCCGCATATCTGCCCGTTTCTCATCTCGTATGAAGCTGCTACCATCTGTAAACAGCCCCAAATCAGGATTAGTTAATGGTTCATCTCTTAAACCCTGTCCTAGAATCATAGAATCATAGAATGGTTTGGGTTGGAAGGGACCTTTAGAGGTCATCTAGTCAAACCCCCCTGCATGGGCAACTTGGGCCAGTGTTTCACCACCCTCATTGTAAAAAATTTTTTCCTTACCCAGTCTAAATCTACCCTCCCTTAGCTTAAAACCATTAGCCCTTGTCCTGTCACGACAGGCCTGGCTAAAGAGATTGTCCCCATCCTTCCTATAGTCCTCCTTTAAGTACTGAAAGGCTGCAATAACGTCTCCCCGCAGCCTTCTCTTCTCCACGCTGAACAACCCCAACTCGCTCAGCCTGTCCTCGTAGGAGAGGTGCTCCAGCCCTTGGATCATTTTTGTGGTCTCCTCTGGACCCGCTCCAACAGTTTCATGTCCTTCTTGTGTTGAGGGCTCCAGAGCTGGATGCAGCACTCCCGGTGGGGTCTCACCAGAGCAGAGTAGATGGGGAGAACCACCTCTCTCGCCCTGCTGGCCACACTGCTTTTGATGCAGCCCAGGATACAGTTGGCTTTCTGGGCTGCGAGTGCACATTGTTGGCTCATGTCCAGCTTTTCGTCCACCAGTACCCCCAAGTCCTTCTCCTTAGGGCTGCTCTCAATCCCTTCATCCCCCAGCCTGTATTGATATTGGGGGTTGCCCCGACCCAGGTGCAGGACCTTGCACTTGGCCTTGTTGAACCTCATAAGATTCTCACAGGCCCACCTCACCAGCTTCTGTAGGTCTCTTTGGATGACATCCCATCCTTCTGGCGTGTCAACTGCACCACTCAGCTTGGTGTTATCTGCAAACTTGCTGAGGGTGCACTTGATCCCACTGTCTATGTCACTGAGGAAGGACTGCTGTGGTTTAACCCTGGTCAGCAACTAAGCACCACACAGCCGCTCGCTCACTCCCCCCACCCCTGTGGGATGGGGGAGAGAATCGGAAGGCCCAAAGTAAGAAAACTCGTGGGTTGAGATAAGAACAGTTTAATAATTAAAATAAAACAGCAATAATAATAATAATATAATGAAAAGAAAAATAATGAGAGAGAGAGATGAAACCTTGGAAGAAGAAAAAAAAAACCCAAAACTAAACAACAAGTGCTGCAACCACTCACCATCCACTGACTGACGCTGCTGGTCTCCGAGCCGTGATCACTGCTTCCCCCGGCCAACTCCCCCCAGTTAATATACTGGGCATGATGTCACATGATATGGAATACCCTTTGGCCAATTCAGATCAGCTCTCCTGGTTGTATCCCCTCCCCTCCCGGCTTCTTGTGCACCTGGCAGAGCATGGGAAGCTGGAAAAGTCCTTGACTAGTGTAAGCACTACCTAGCAACAACTAAAACATTAGTGTGTTATCAACATTCTTTTCATACTAAGCCTAAAACACAGCACTATACTAGCTACAGTGAAGAAAATTAACTATCCCAGCTAAAACCATGACAATATTAAATAGTACTGGTCCCAGTACAGACCCTTGAGAGACACCACTTGTCACCGATCTCCATCTGGATATCGAGCCATTGACCACTACCCTCTGGATGCGACCATCTAACCAATTCCTTATCCACTGAACAGTCCACCCATCAAATCCATAGCCCCCCAATTCAGAGAGAAGGATGCTGTGGGGGACTGTGTCAAAGGCCTTACAGAAGTCCAGATAGAAAACATCTGTAGCTCTTCCCTTGTCCACTGATGTAGTCTCTCCATCACAGAAGGCCACTAGGTTGGTCAGACAAGACTTGCCCTTGGTGAAGCCATGCTGGCTGTCTGGAATCACCTCCCTGTCCTCCATGTGCCTTAGCATAGCTTCTACGAGGATCTGTTCCATGATCTTCCCAGGCACAGAGGTGAGGCTGACAGGACAGTAGTTCCCCAGGTCCTCCTTTCTACCCTTTTTGAAGATGGGCACAATGTTTCCCTTCTTCCAGTCCCCAGGGACTTCACCTGACTGCCATGACTTTTCAATTATCATGGAGAGCAGCTTGGCAACTACATCAGCCAATTCCTTCAGGACTCTGGGATGCATCTCATCAGGTCCCATAGACTTGTGTATATCCAGGTTCATCAGGTGGTCATGAACCTGATCTTCCCTTACAGTGGGAGGGACTTTATCCCCCTGGTCTCCATCCTGCGGTCCATCGACTTGGGAGGGGTGAGGAGAGAGGTTACCAGTGAAGACTGAGGCAAAAACGTTGTTGGGTACCTCAGCCTTCTCCTCATCTGTTGATACTAGGCCACCATTCTTGTTCATCAGGGCAGGTACGCTTTCTTTAACTTTCCTTTTCTGGTTGACATACCTGTACAAGCCCTTCTTGTTATTCTTTGCATTCCTTGCCAAATTCATCTACAGCTGCGCCTTGGCCCTCCCGACCCCATCCCTACACAACCAGGCAGCGTCCCTATACTCTTCCCAGGATAACTGTCCCTGCTTCCACTGCCAGTGCAGTTCCCTCTTGGTCTCTACTTTGACCAGCAGGTCTCAACTCAGCCATGCTGGTCTCTTCCCTTCCTTGCCTGATTTCTTACACCTAGGAACTGAGAGCTCCTGCGCTGTATGGAACATGTCCTTAAAGATCTGCCAGCTCTCTGTTCCCTTGCCCCTGAGGGCCATTTCCCACGGGTCCTTCTGACTAACTCCTGGAAGAGCTGGAAGTCTGCTTTCCTAAAATTTAGGGTCCTGACTACACTCCTTGCTTTTCCCATATCCCTCAGGAGTGTGAACTCCACCAATGCATGATCACTGCAGCCCAGGCTGCCTCCAATCTTGATGTCACCAATGAGCTCACTTGCATTGGTGACCATCAGGTCTAGTGTTGCATCCCCTCTGGTGGGGCTGTCTGTACCTGGCTCAAGAAGTTATCCTCAATGCATTCTAGGAATCTCCTGGATTGCCTACAGCTCACCGTGCTACTTTTCCAGCAGATGCCAGGGTGGTTGAAGTCCCCCAATAGGACAAGAGCCTGCGAGCATGAAGCCTCCTGGAGTTGGAGGAAGAAGGCTTCATCAGTAGGCTCCCCTTGATCAGGTGGCCTGTAGTAGAAACCAAACACAAGGTTCCCTTTGTTGCCTCTGTCTCTGGTTCTTACCCATAAGCTTTCGACCTGCTCGTGGTTATTCTTCAGGGACAGCTCTTCGCACTGTAGCGATTTCTTGATGTAGAGAGCAACGCCTCCGCCCCTCCTTCCTCACCTGTCCCTTCTGAACAGCCTGTAGCCATTGATAGCCACATTCCAGTCATGGGACTCGTCCCACAAAGTTTCAGTAATGGCAATCAGGTCATAACTTTCTAGTAGCATGGTAGTTTCCAACTCCTCCTGTTTGTTTCTCATGCTGTGTGCATTAGTGTAGAGGCATTTCATCCAGGCTGTGGGCCGTATCTCCTTCTTAGCAGAACACCCCTTGATTCCCTTGAGGTGTTTCACAGGAGTTTCCTTGTTGGCTCCTGCTACCTCAGGAGACCCCAGCTCATCTCCACAAGACTTTGACTGTGCTGCAGTGTCCCCAGCACACCTCAGGGCAACGGGCTGAGGGCTCATACTAGCAGCCCGTCCCTCTAACCATTGTGTGTCGTCCCACTGCTTGTCACAGGCAAGCCTGATATGTTCCCCCTCCCCCTTTGCCTCTAGTTTAAAGCCCTGTTAATGAGCCCCGCAAGCTCCTGAGCAAAGACCCTCTTTCCCCTTTGAGAAAGGTGGCTCCCATTAGATGCCAGCAATCCTGGTGCTGTGTAGGCCATCCCATTGTCAAAAAACCCAAAGTTGTGTCGGTGACACCAGCAATGGAGCCGTGTGTTGATAGATTGGGTCTGCCTGTTCCTTTCCTGCCCATAACTGGAAGGAGGGAGGAAAAAATAACCTGTGCCCCAGATTCCCTCACTAACTGTCCCAAGGCCCTGAAGTCTCTTTTAATCACCCTTGGGCTACATACTGCAACTTCATCACCACCCATGTGGAAGAGCAATAACGGGTAGTAGTCTGAGGGCTGTACCAGGTTACAAAGTTTCCTAGTGATATCTCTAACCCGGGCTCCTGGGATGCAGCAGACTTCCCTATGAGGAGGGTCAGCCCAGCATATTGGACCCTCTGTTCCCCTCAGAAGGGAGTCTCCTACAACTATGACCCATCTTTTTTTCCTTGTGGAGGTGGTGGTAATATGGGGGGTAGGTTTTTCTGATCTTGGCGACTCCTCTGGTGTAGATGGATCGACACCCACATCATCCACTGACTGGTCCTTGACATCTAGAGCCTCATACCTATTGTGCAGAGGCATCTGGGGGGATGTGGTGGGCATCTGTCTGCTGGAATGTATGTGTTCAATGGTTTGCAGACAATCATGGTGCAAGGGCTTGGAGTCCCTTACTTCTGAATTCAAAAACATTGCTGGGTTGATTGCTCTGGTGATTTTAAGTTCCACATCATCCTGTTCCAACAAGATAACTTGATATTTGAGCATACGGCTTGGAGACAACCAATGTCATCCCTTTTGCTCTAAGACAGAAACCACCATATGCAGAACATACACTGTGATTCTTTGTCCTATTGTTAACTTTCTAGCTTCTTGGATTAGAAGAACAGTTGCAGCTACAGCACACAAACATCCTGGCCATTCAGCCATCTGGGACCTCCCCTGTTAACCAGGACTGCTGATAAATGATGGAGAGTGGCTTGGCAAGCTCCTCTGCCAGCTCCCTCAGTACTCTCGAGTGGATTCCATCTGGCCCCATAGACTTGTGAGTGTCCAGGTGGTGCAGCATGTTGTAAACTGCTTCCTCCTGGGTTATGGGGGGTTATTCTGCAACCCATCCCAGCCTTCCAGTTCAGGGGGCTGAATACCCTGGGGAAAACTGGTCTGACTGAAACAAAGAAGGCATTAAGTACCTCAGCCTTTTCCTTGTTGTTGGTGGCAATGTTCCCCCCCACATCCAATAAAGGATGGAGATTCTTCTTGGCTCTCTTTTTGTTGTTAATGTATTTGTAAAAATGTTTTTTGTTATCCCTTACAACTGTGACCAGACTGGGTTCTAGCTGGGCTTTTGCTTTCCTAATTTTCTCTCTGCATGACCTAATGAGATCCCTGTACTCTTGTTGAGTTGCCTGCCCTTTCTCCCAAAAGTGGTAAACTCTCCTTTTTTTTTCCTGACTCCCAGCAAAAGCTCCCTGTTCAGCCAGGCTAGTCATCTTCTGCACTGGTTCATCTTACAGCACATGGGGACAGCCTGCTCCTGCACCTTTAAGACTTCCTTCTTGAAGAATGCCCAGCCTTCCTGGACCCCTTTGCCCTCAGGACTGCCACCCAAGGGACTTTCTCAACCAGTGTCCTGAACAGGCCAAAGTTTGCCCTCCAGAAGTCCACAGTAGTGGTTTTGATGACCCCCCTCCTCACTTTGCCAAGTATCGAGAACTCTATCATATCATGGTCGCTAAGCCCAAGACGGCCTCTGACCACCACATGTCCCACCAGTCCTTCTCTGTTTGTAAACAACAGGTCAAGCGAGGCACCTCCCCTGGTAGGCTCACTTACCAGCTGTGTCAGGAAGTTATCTTCCACACACTCCAGGAACCTCCTAGACTGTTTCCTCTCTGCTGTGTTGTATTTCCAGCAGACATCTGGTAAGTTGAAGTCCCCCATGAGAACAAGGGGTACCGATTGTGAGACTTCTGCCAGTCAGTTTTAGAATGCTTCATCTACTTCTTCATCCTGGTTGGATGGTCTATAACAGACCCCCAGCAGGATATCTGCCTTGCTGGCCTTCCCCCTCATCCTTACCCATAAGCACTCAACCTTATGATCACAATCATTGAGCTCTATACCATCGAAACGCTCCCTAACATACAGAGCCAACTCACCGCCTCTCCTTCTTTGCCTATCCCTTCTGAAGAGCTTATAGCCATCCATTGCAACACTCCAGTCATAAGAGTCATCCCACCATATTTCTGTGATGGTGACGAAGTCATAGCTATCCTGCTGCACAACGGCTTCCAGCTCCTCCTGTTTGTTGCCCATGCTGCATGCATTGGTGTAGATGCACTTGAGCTGGGCTATCGATTTCACCCCCAACCTTGGCATGCAACCCTAGGCTCCTCTCTAGTGGGCATGGCTATATCCTCTTTCCCCTTTGAACCTAGTTTAAGGCTCTCAATGAGCCCCACCAACTCATGAGCAAGAATCCTTTTCCCCCTTTGAGACAGGTGAACTCCATGTGCCGCCAGCAGGCCTGGTGCTGTGTAAACCTCCCCATGATCAAAAAAACCAAAATTCCACTGATGGCACCAGCCTCTGAGCCACATGTTCATCAGGTGAGTTTTCCTGTTCCTTTCAGTATTCTTCCCTGCCACTGGCGGGATTGAGGAAAACACTACCTGTGCTCCTGATCCTTCAACCAGTCGCCCCAGTGCCCTGAAGTCCCTTTTGATCGCTTTTGGACTTCTCTCCACAACCTCATCACTGCCAACCCGCATAACCAATAGTGGGTAACAATCAGAGGGCCGTACTAGACCAGAAAGTTTCCTAACATCTCTGACCCGGGCCCCAGGGAGGCAGCAGACTTCCCTGTGGGATGGGTCTGATCGGCATATTGAGCCTTCTGTTCCCCTCAGAAGGGAATTGCCTACAACAATTACCCTCCTTTTCTTCTTAACAGAGGCGGTCATAATGCTGGGCTGACCCTAGGCAACCCCCTGGATAGACCTTCACCTACATCCTCATTTGCCTGGCCCTCGAGGTCTGGAGCCCTGTATCTGTTGTGTAAGGGCAGCTGGGAAGGTGAGGGAGGCCGGGAGGGGATTTGCCTGCCGCCCCGAGCAGGGAACTGTTTCCATTCCCCCTGTCTCTTAGGCCTCCTCCTTCTGCTTGGTGGCAAGAGGGAAGGGGATCCTCTGCTTCTTGTGGAGCCTCCATCTGCTGCCTTGGCCCCAGGGATGGCAGGGTGCGGCTCCACCAATCTATCTCACTCTCACACTTCCTGATACTCCTTAACCTCTCCACTCCCTCCTTCAGCTCTGCCACTGGGCTGAGCAGATCATCCACCTGGTCACACCAGAAAGCAGCTGCTGTCTCTGCTGCCCTCCAGTAGAAGTGCCAGGCTCAGGCACTCACTGCAGCTGGAGACCTGGACAGCTGCATGTTTGTGTGTGGGCTCCATCTGGGTCGCCACATTCCTTCTGTCAATGGCTTTCGGGTGAGTGGAAACCATAGCTAGGTCCTCTACTGGGGGGACGATGACCACTAGTTGAGTTACCCTTTAGAGCCAGGAAGGGGACTGCACCCTGCCCGCACGCCCTGCCTGTGCGAACTGCCACACAAACTGCCGCGCCACACCCTTCTGCCACGCCACTCCCTGTTAGCTGTGCTCCTGGTCACTGGATGGAGTTAACTTTCCCCATCACAGCTCTCATAGTGCCGTGCTTTGGTTTTGTATTTCAAATGGTGTTAATAACACACCAATGTTTTGGCTACTGCTGAGCAGTGCTTGCACAGCATCAAGGCTTCTCTTGAACCACACCCCCTCAAAGGCCAGTAGGCTGGGGTGGGCAAGAGGCTGGGAGGGGATATAGCCAGCAACGCTGACCCCAACTGACCAAAGGATATTCCATACCATATGACGTCATGCTCAGCATTAAAAGCCAAGAGAAAGGGGTAGGGGGGGGCACTCATTATTAAGGCATTTATCTCCTGAAACAACTGCTATGCATACTGAAGCCCTGCTTCCCAGGAAGTGCTAGAAATCACCTGCTGATGGGAAGTAGAGAATAATTTTTTTGTTTCCTTTGCTTTCATGTGTGGCCTTTGCTTTTCTTTATTAAACTGCCTTTATCTCTACCCACAAGTTTTCCATCTTAATTTCTGTCCCCTGTCCTGCTGAAGAGGGTGAGTGATACAGCAGCTTGGTGGGCACTTGCTGGCCGGGCAAGGTCAACCCGCCACACTGATGAATGATAGCTAGTTTCTTTGGCAATTATGTAGTTTTTAACAGTTCAGTACTTACGCTTACTAGAAGTTATAAACCCACACTGCTTCTGTAACTGTCCAGTGGTGTGGCATACTCCAAATGCATACCAAGAATCCATATAAATATTTACAGTCTTTTCTTTGGACAGCTGGAAAATCTTTGTTAATGCAATCAATTCTGCTGCTTGTGCACTCAGCTTCGGGCTGAGTGGTGAAGCCTTTACTATATTTTCAGTAGTTTCTCAATAACCTCTAACACAGTTACTGCTCAGATAATATGAGGACCTGTCTACACATAGTTCAAGATCAGGATCTGGAAATGGCACATCTGTTAAATATTTTCAAGTCTTTTTGGCTTCACAGGCTGTTACTACAAAATCATGATGTTGTTTCTTCCCCAGGAGGAGGGACTAGAGTAGCAGGGTTCAGCGTGTTACATTGCTTAATCATTACGTTTTCCACCATTAAGAGAATCAGTTCATAGTGATGTATTCACTCTGGTGACATTACCTGGGTAAGGTGCTGTGACAGCAGCATTTCAATTTCATGTGGTACTTGTACCACTAGAGGGGATCCAAGCACTATATTTTCACTCTGTTCAACCAGGATTGCTGCAGCAGCTGTCCTAGGGACACAAGCAAAGGATCCTTGAGCTACCAGACTGTATTGGTTTTGGCTGGGATAGTTAAATTTCTTCATGTACAAACAAGGTCAATGGCTTACCATAGTCTGGCAATCCCAGAGCAGGTGCAATTGTTAATGCATGCTCCAAAAGCTCAAATGCCTTTACCTTGTCTGTTCTCCAGTGAAGGGGTTCTCCAGCATCTTGAGCAGTAGTCTGTATCAGTGGTTTTGCCATTTCCCCAGAAGGAGCTATCCAGGGTTAGCAGAATCCTACAGCTCCTGAAAAGGCTTGCATTTGCTTTTAGTAGCTGGTTGAGGAAGATTTTAAATGTATTTAATGATAAAACCTATGATTAAAATAATTCATTATTAAAATGGATGATTAAATAATGATTAAAGAATGATTAAAATAATTAATAATTAATTTTTAGTATGGTCCTTAGATAAATGCCACTCCCCTTATTAGGGCTAGTAACACAGATATTTCACACTTCTCTTACAAAAAATGTATCTTATGTGGAGAAGCCTGACGGCCCTTCTCAGCTAAGGCAAACAGTAAGCCACTGGTGTCAGCTATGCAAGATTCCTTGGCTACCAATAAATCATCCACATATTGTATTAAAACCTAGCCATTATTTTTAAACACAATATCCTGCAAATCTTTTACTAAAATTTATAGAAAAAATAGTGGAGGGCCCAGCAAGCCATGAGGGAGTCTTGCCCGTGTTCTCTGTATCTTGCCCCAAGTAAATGTGAAGAAGTATTGGGAGTCTAGATGAATAGGTATACTGATTTAATGTAGAAGAAATTGCCCCTGTATCTATTAGATGGGGGTAATTACATTCATCAACTTAAAGGTTTAAGACCACTTTCTCATAAGGGGAAGGGGAAAATATATTTCATATTCAGAGGCTCCTGTAGTGACTGCACCATAGGTCCCTGCTAACTGTCAATCCTGGGTGAAATCAAGCTGCCCCTGTTGCACAGAACAAGGAAAGATTGCACTAGAGGACGGAGAGGTCCTTTTGGGAGACCCTTTGGCCGTACTGGGCATTCCCATTTCCCATCGGCTTGCTGTCCACAAGAATTACAACAGTCACTAGTTCCTCGAGGTCCATTGATACCCTGTTGGTACCCCTTCCCGCATCGATTCTAGTTTAAAGCTCTCTCGATCAGTCCCACCAGCTTACACCCACAGATGCGTACAGGGAAATGACGAGGCTATTATATAAAGTAATATTTTGCAAAGAAAAAAAAAATTCAGCTTTTTCATTATTATCACAGCTGTGGTATTTACTTCAGAAAAAGACTGGAATGAGGAAAAGTAACCTACCTAGGTTGAAGGTAAAGCATGACCAGTTAATGAATGACCAGGGATTACTCTATTCAGAGAGGGCAGGAAAGACATCCCAGGATTAGGATGAATTTTACTTCTGATGAAACAGTATCAACACCCTGGCAGCATGAAGGCTATGGAAGACTACTGAGAAGTCTGCAGTCCCAGGCTTTTTGTGGGACCATTATCCTGCAATGGGCTTTGCCTTGGCAAAGCAACAGCAAACCAAACATTGCCACCTGAGTACTCAAACTATAACATCACAATGCCAAGGGGCTCAAGTCTGTAAGACTCAGATAGACTTAGCTGAGAAAATAATGAGTCCAAATGGAATGTGTCTCCAGGAGATAGAGCTCCATGGTCTGAGCACAGCACTACGCTATAAGCTTTACTGACTGAGCCTCTACTTTTCTACACAAATGCTAGTGATCTCCATAGAGAGAAAGATGGTTTAGGCAGTTCTTGTCCAAAGCCCTTAGGTTGGTAAATCCAAATGAACCTTTCTGCAGATAGCCACAGCAAGCAGAAACGCAATTGTTTGTTATATCCATCTGCAAACACATTCCAGCAGAAAACAGAATCCTTACTGGACTGTTGGCAAAACTCCCGTCACCTCTGGGCCAGGGAGATGTCAGCAACATATCTACACCTCTGACATTTGGGGTCCACAACAAAGATGGTTTCCATTCTGTCACATCCTCTCAGCTTAAACTGTCATCAGGAGCTGGCTCATCCTGGGACCCGGTACCGCTCAGGCACGTGACCTGCAGTGGAGAAGTACCCCTGAAAGATCTCAACGGCCTGCATTAACACACCGGCATGCACTTGAGATGTAAACACTGCCAAGTCATCTCTTATTTGCATCACATACAGAGGACCCAATTTAGCAAATTGAGCCTTACTTCTGCTAAAACTTCCCTTATAGGCAGCTCATTTTCTGTATTTGTAAACTGTAGTAAAGACGTGTTGTCTTTATGGCTCGAACCCTCCCTATGGCGAAGAAGCTGTTTAGACAAGCCCCAGTTTTCTTTTCTCACTGCTGTCTTGCTTCGCAGAAATCAATCAATAGCCAAAGCTCTGTATGAAGACCACATAAAAAAGCCAACTGCAAGAGCCTTTACTTGTTACTATTTTTGTCAGGCATTGTTCTAGGAAGAAACTAGCTTTTCCTGCTTGCTTTGCTACAGCTTCATTATCTCTAAAGATGGCACTTCTTACCTCTGCTACTCCAATACAGCCTCACAGCCTAGCAAATCATACTGCAGGTAGGAAACATTCACCATACAAAGATGGGCATGCTACAGGAATGCGTTACTCTCATAGAATAGGCTCTTTCAACCACTCTTCCTCTTGCTTACCAAAGTTCAGAGAGTATTAGATAACAATAACAAAAAAGCAGGGTTCTCTCTCACATTTTACAGAGCCCATTATATCAGAGGTTCAACATTAAGTCCAGCTCCAGT
Source organism: Morus bassanus (assembly GCA_031468815.1). NCBI lineage: Eukaryota > Metazoa > Chordata > Aves > Suliformes > Sulidae > Morus > Morus bassanus. The sequence goes on along the minus strand of CM062575.1, from coordinate 24,782,129 downwards.
CTGAACCCCAGAATAAGAAATGCTGTCTTAAAAATTTCCAGGAAAAGGAGGAGCTTTGAAGACCAGGCAAGTCCAGAGAACATTCATGAAATCCCCGTCATGCAAGTATACATCCCTGATCACAGTCCAGCTGCACTGTTACCTGAGTAAGTGAGGTTTTCCACTAACTGGCAGCCACTGACATCTGGAAAATAGCTCAGAGTCTCTTGTTTATAAGTGCTGAGTATGTAGGTTGGAATTGGAGCTGGGGAAGAAAACCATATGCAGTCAGTCTGGTTTCATTCAAGTCCATTAAGATAAATCCAGTTCACATTTATGAGGAATCACAGCAGGTGCCACCCATCCCTGCAGACCCCAAGAGCACTCCTGTGCAGCCTCCCCAGGACCATTAAGTGCAGAACAAGAAACCTTCCTTCAAAATAAGGCCCACAGCTGCCTCTTTCAACAAGATGCATAGAGTACAAGCTGAGAACAACCTCTGCTTTAACTACTCCTAGCTCTGCCATCTACATAAAGAGATCATCTCCTAAATGATCTCTAGCCTTAAATACACAGATCTTCGTTAGGGCAATGCTAGGTAAATACCAGAGCACAGGGACACCTGGTCATTCAGGTTAAGCTGATGGGGAGGACAAGAAAGAGAAAAATAAGATGAGGAAAAAGACTGAGGAGCCAAGAGAAAAAGAAAGGTGCAGGGAAAAGGCTAGAGAGGTGGAGAAACCAAGAAAAAATAGGGACGAAGAGTCTTGCAGAGAGATGGAGGAAGAAAAAGTAGGGTTGGGGAGAAGCACAGAGGGCTAGAGAAAGGGAGGAAGGAGAAGAAGAAAGGACTGTGCATGTGTGGTGCTGGTGTGGCAGTACCACGCTCAGGTAACTGGACATGCGGCACTGCCCCATGCACTGTACCTCAACGCATAGGACCAGTGATCGCCCTGCAGTGCCTGTGTCCAGTCACATGGGACAGCACTTTTTAGGGCAGCATCAAAGTGCAGGTGCTCTCAGGGATCAGGCACGGTGGGAGCACTGCACAGAACCAGCAGGGAACAGCACAGGGCTGCGGCTGGAGAAGAGACTGTGGCACAGACCAACAGGGCGGCCCAGAAGCCCTGTGGCCCAGGACTGCAGCTCCCGGCATGCCACAGGGTGCTCCTGCCCTGCTGCCTGACCCTGTGGGGACACTGTACCCCATGGCTGGGGCCTGCCCCCCTGCAGGCCCCATGGCCACCTTCCCAGGGCTGCCCCAGCCCCAGTTCTGGAGTCCCCGTGGAGCAGGGAGCAGGAGAGAGGGACAGAGCGGCGGAGAGGGATGGGACAGGGTTGTGGGGTGGCAGGAGAGAGACAGGAGATGGACAGAGGAGCAGGAGGCGGACAGAGGGATGAGGAGAACAGGGGTGAGCTGGGCAGGGAGTGGAGGAAGGAAAAATACTGGTGAGGAGCCAGCAGAGGGATAGAGCAGGAAAGAGACGAAGGGAAGGGGACAGCAGGGTGCAGGAAGGAAAACAATGATAAGTGGCAGGAAAGAGGGACAGAGAGAGAAAAAGAAGGGCAGGAAGGAGGACAGAGGGACAGACAGACACAGGCAGGGTGTCGTGGTTTAACCTCAGTGAGCAACCAAGCAACACCAAGCTTTTAGTGCTGGCCCCTTTTGTGTGAGAGCAATCCCTGGAGGTCTTCAATTTTGGAGCTGGTGTCAGGCAAAAATGGGAAAGACATGAGGATAGATATTTGGGAGGTTTGGGAGGCTATGGAAGGCCAGAGCCACAGTGTTGGTGTGTCTGTGAAAGGGTTGCCAAGGGACGGTGAGGACCAGCAATAGCTTTTAGTGCTGGCCCCTTTTGTGTGAGAGCAATCCTGGGACATTTTTAATTTTGGAGCTGGTGTCGGGCAAAAATGGGAAAGACACGAGGACAGAGTGTTGGGAGGTTTGGGAGGCTATGCAAGGCCAGAGCCACAGTGTTGGTGTGTCTGTGAAAGGGTTGCCAAGGGACGGTGAGGACCAGCAATAGCTTTTAGTGCTGGCCCCTTTTGTGTGGGAGCAATCCCTAGAGGTTTCTGGAGCTGGTGTAGGGCAAAAATGGGAAAGACACAAGGATAGAGCATTGTTAAGTTTAGGAGGATATGCAAGGTGATATCCACAGTGTTGATGTCTCTGTGAAAGTGTTCCCAAGGGTAAGTGAGGACCAGCAATTGCTTTTAGTGCTGGCCCCTTTTGTGTTGGAGCAATCCCTGGACGTTTTCAATTTTGGAGCTGGTGTCGGGCAAAAATGGAAAGATATGAGGATAGAATTTTGGCAGGTTTGGGAGGCTATGGAAGGCCAGAGCCACAGTGTTGGTGTGTCTGTGAAAGGATTGCCAAGGGTCGAGGAGTACCAGCAATATCTTTTAGTGCTGGCCCCTTATGACTGGGAGCAATCCCTGGACATTTTCAATTTTGGAGCTGGTGTCGGGCAAAAATGGGAAAGACACGAGGGTAGAGTGTTGGCAGGTTTTGGAGGCTATGCAAGGTCAGAGCCACAGTGTTGGTGTGTCTGTGAAAGGGTTGCCAAGGGACAGTGAAGACCAGCAATAGCTTTAATACTGAAGTGTTGATGCCTTTTGTGTTGGAGCAATCCCTAGACATTTTCAGTTTTGAGGCTAGTGACGGGCAGAAATGGGAAAGACACATGGATAGAATTTTGGCAGGTTTGGGAGGCTATGCAAGGTCAGACCCACTGTGTTGGTGTGTCTGTGAAAGGGTTGCCAAGGGACGGTGAGGACCAGCAATAGCTTTTAGTGCTGGCCCCATTTGTGTGGGAGCAATCCTTAGAGGTTTCTGGAGCTGGTGTAGGGCAAAAATGGGAAAGACACATGGATAGAATTTTGGCAGGTTTGGGAGGCTATGCAAGGTCAGAGCCACTGTGTTGGTGTGTCTGTGAAAGGGTTGCCAAGAGACGGTGAGGACCAGCAATAGCTTTTAGTGCTGGTCCCTTTTGTGTGGGAGCAATCCCTGGACGTTTCCAATTTTGGAGCTTGTTTGGGGCAAACGTGGGAAAAACACAAGGAAAGAGTGTTGGCAGGTTTGGGAGGTTATGAAAGGCCAGAACCAGACTGTTGTTCTGTCTGTGAAAGGGTTGCCAAGGGACAGTGAGGACCAGCAATAGGTTTTCTTTGATTACTGGTCCCTTCTTGATACCGCCCTGAGCAGTTCCATTGCTATGAAGCTGCTTGCTGAATTACGTGCCCACGAACGAAGTTTTGAAGCGTCTGGCATGTTGAAGGCCGGGGCAGCAGGGCGCTCATACTGATCAAAACCAAAGGACTCAAGTCTTCACACGCAAGCCAGCGCTTCGCCGAAACCTATGCGGGCCCACATCTGCCTAATCGTTGCTCTTTATCAGCTGTGTGCGATGCCACAAACTGCGGAGACACCGCTGTTCGGTCCGGTTGACCTTCACCTGAATGACCTGCCAGGGTGGCTACTGTACCTAGCCCTAGCCACAGGCTTTTACTGAGTGGCACTTTATGCCCTGGAGTTACGCTGGCAGAACCAGTCTTGATCTGAAGAAACCTCAGTGTCACCTGCTGTTGGAGAGGCTGAATATAGGAGGAGAGGCAGGCCCGGCATACTGCTGCAGTCTTCCAGAGGCTGTCTTCGCCAAGCTGTCCCACGTGGAAAACACCTGTCAGACATACACCAAAGCTCCCCTTACACTTAGAACTTGGCCTAAGGCTGGCCTCCTCTGGTCAGAGCAGGGGAAACGGACCAGGGCAGAATGGAGCCCTGGGGCCCTCCTAAAGCACCATCCTCAGGTCTGAGCTCTACAGAGACTCACCGAAAGAGAACAGACCGACAAGCAGCACCAGGGTCACCCTCTTCAGAGCCTTCGTTTTCCTACAGAGCAGCAAGGAGCAAAAAAGGATGGTGAGGCTGGCGGTACACGTGCAGTTCAGCAGCAGACTCGAGAGCAGCAGTAGGGACTGCAGGTCTTGAAACTGGCGTTCCTGGCGGGAGGACTGACCGGCTTGGTCCCGCACAAGCTCGAGTCAGTGGTGGAGTCGTCACCAACTGCACCAGTGGGGCATTTGGTACGGCAGCCACTGGCACTGTGTTGTTGGGGACGAAGGGCTCAGGATTGACTCCAGAACAGGAGGAGGACCTGCAACAAAAGCTGTGGCCGTACTTCACGCCTGTGGAGGTGGAGAGGGATTCTTTGGAAACGGAAGGGACGTCACGAACGCCTGTTTCTCCTGCCCACCATCCCATCGCTACTTGTGCTGATACTGTTCTGCACCCCTTCTCAAGAAAAGCTTCAGCCTGTACCCCTACAGTTCAGCAGCCTGCAAGGCACGGGGGATTGTGTGTCTCCCCTCTAGCAGCATTGCTTTAGCACCTAGCTTATCACTGGCCTTTTTCTTGGCATAAATGCAGACAAGTGCAGACTGGGTAAAGAGGGCTGAATGTAAAGGCATGCTGGTAATCCATGGGGAACCGAGGAAACGCCAGAGGAACACCCTGCTGGCTAGGCCCTGCTCCCCTCAAGCCTGATCTGCCACGACACAGCACACACCGCTCTGCAAGACAGAAACTCCGCCTGCCTGTTCTAAGAGGCTCTCCCGAGGCGCACACTTCATCAGGAATAAACAGTCCCCTTTTGGTTTACTAGAAAACTTCTTGCACCCCTCAGAGGATCTTGTGCTCCTTTTCCTAAGGCAGACCACTGGTGAGAAGGTGACCAGGTTTCCAAGGGAAACCTCACCTGCCAGGAACACAGCTCAGACCCACTGCCAACAGAGGAAACGTTGCTGTCCTTCTGGTTCGGGTCGAAAGGAAAACCACAAAAGCTCAGGGACATAACCCATCCTGCACAGCGCAATACGGGACCGTGCTAAGCTCTCGCAATTACTACGGCAGGACGTATCTGGGCAACCGCTTGGGACTCCCTCCGTGCGATCCAAAACGGACTCGTCCCTCATTTTGCAGAGACAAGAGGCTTTCTAGGCCTAGTCCTGGCTTTCGGGAAGAGACTGGAGACTGCTGCTGCCTTCCACCACCTCCAGACCGAGCTCTCAGGCTGCCCTCGTGTTCTTCCCCTCTCCACCCCCCACCCATCCCAGCAGATGAGGTGGAAAACACACCTGGGGAAAGGAGAGGGGGATTTTTCAAACATACCCGGCCAGGTCGTGGCCCTTCCATGGCTGTCTCTCTGTACCCGATGAGGTGCAGGCACCAGGCATCCTGCTTGCTCGGGAGCGAGCCAAAAACTCTGCGCTCTCCGCTCCCTCAAGACCGAGAGTGACAAAGGTGCCGGGACAACCCCAGTCTTATGCCCTGCTGCGTCTACAACAGCGCCGACGGTGCTTTGTGACATCACCGGCGGTGGGTGATGTCACAACGGAAAAGGCAGCGCCACGTTTCGAGGCAGAGTCCCACCTGACAGGGAGCGGGTTTTGCCCTTCTCTCCACAAGGGAAGAAATCCCACAAAACCAGAACGTCTCCTAACAAGGGGTCAGCTCTTTGAATTCCCACTGAAGAGTGACAGATTTGGGAGCTACAAGAAACCTTTCCGAGCCGCTGCTTTTGACACGCTGTACAAGGAAGGCCTTCTGAGGTGACTGAAGCCAGGCACCAAGTACATTCCCTGTTTGTCTCGCGGGGGCCCACGTTCTTTCTGGTGGCTCTTTTCTTGCAGCCTGAGAAAGGCAAGGGACCATAGGGGCCCCGGGCCTGAGCGCTCAGTCCCAGGGACAACTCCACAACCAGGGTCAGAGCGGTTCCTGCTGCTGCCCTGAGGGTCACCAGCCCCCAGGCAGCCCCGAGCCAGAGTGCAGTTATCTGGGTTGGGATGGGACGGAAGAGGCTGGGAAAGAGTTCATCGAGAGCAGGCGATGCAAGAAGGTACAGTGTGTGTGGCACCTGGGATTAACTGACACCCTCGGTTTCGTATCTGGATCAGTACTGTACTTGCACATGGACTAAGCGCCCTGTTGAGAGCAGAAATTGTTGTTACTAATCCTGGGTGCGGGAGGGCTGTTCCTGCTCTCGCCTTCCTGGTGCGACCCAAGTGCACGACTGCCCTGCCTGCTCCTGCCTTGGTGCTTTGGGAACTCGGGGGTGAAAAGGAAAGACGGACGCCTGTAGTTACGGGCTCGCTTGACGTGTCCTGGCTTTGCTTTGCTAATCGCTTCTGCAATGTTTCCTGGGCTATTCACTCGCTATGTGCATAGAGAGGCAAACGAGGCCATGAGCTAGGTTTCCGATGAAGGGTTTCCTTCCTACAGTAAAGCAAGCTTCCATTTTCTCATGGCTAACAGCCTGAAAGACAGAAGCTGAAGCAGCATGTGCCTCTTGTGAAAACAGCTAACAAGTGATGGTTGTATTCAGTTGATCCTTAGTTGCTTCCTGCGAAAGGAAACTGCACAATAATTTAATCTTCTGTGTATAGGCTACTGTTGCTGTGTAGGCAGCAGGGATGTGGATGTCAGGCTTTCTGCTATGGACTCCTCAGGTCTCCGATAATCTCACGGGTCGAGAGAGGGACAGGGAGCTCTCTTAACGACTTAGCATCACAGGCAAAACAGACCCCACCTCCACTTGGTGAAAATTAATAGAGTTTATTGCCAGATGAAACTGACACCTCTCCCCCGTCTTTGGGAGGATCACCGTGCACCCTGAATCGATACAGGCAGGTGTAGTCTGCATGGCCCCAGTTGCTCAGCACTTGCAGCCTTACGTAAGCCACGACACCAGAGAGCTCGTTCTGAAACGAGAGGAAGAAATGAGTTGCCTTCTCCTCTCTAGCATTTGACTACTGACAGAGTAGTGCCGCAGCGACGGCCTCGTTCAACAGCTTCCTTCCGGCTGCCCTGCGAGGTCTTTTGACCTACTGTGGTCAAGACAGTCTTATCCTGCTCTACCTCATTTGGCCGTAAGAATGGTAAAGGAAGAAGCAGCTACCAGAAGCTTCAGCAAACAGTTTGGCAAGGTCTTCTGGCCAGATCCCACAGTCAGAAGACCCAGTCGTGTTACTATAATGTCTCGTTGCCTTCTCCAGAAAGCCAGTGAAACAGAATGGCCTCCCTGTCACTACTCGCCACCAGCAACAACAGAAAGTCCTCAGAAAGCCCACTGTTTCTAGTCGTTCACAAGTAGGCCAGTAGGATTGCATACTACGGGATGTGGCCACTTGCAGGATTGCATACTACGGGATGTGGCCACTTGCATGCACTCGGAGTCCGGACAGTCAAGCTGATTCCAGCTTCAACTGCGGCGGTTGTAGGCGCTGAAGCTTAAACCCAAAACGAAAGAGAAGAACAACAGCTGTCCAGGCATACGCCGTTAGGAAGTTAACACACAAGAAAGGCCAGCGTGGCACGCGCTCAAGGAGAGGGATGCCTATAGCCCTTTGGCAGGGAAGCTTCTCCCCAGACAAGTGCGTTTCTCCTCCTTTCCCACAATTCTCCTCCCTCTTTGTCCCCATACCTTCAGCTGGAAGGTCTGACTGCAATTCAGCACCACCCGGAAAGTGAACTGTCCCAGGAGCGTTCCCTGCTCCTCATGTTCTTCCTTCAGGCCCTAGAGAAAGACGGGGGTGGAGAAAACAAGAGCGCCTCCTACACCGTGGGAAGACTTAACTTTGGTCGGTGAAGCACTCATTTGTCTCAGCTACGTAGTCCAAGGAAGACGAGCACAAGGAGAAGACAAGAAGCTGCACCTAGGTAGCATGCCACACTTGCCTACTCAATGAGTCTAAGCTGCCACTCAGAAAAGGGGCAGATGTTGCCAGTGGGAGGGGGGTAATCTGAGGATCACAAATGCCCACGGGGATTGAAAGCCAAGCAGGTCTAGGACGGTGCACTGTGCCAGCTCCTCTCCCCTGTGGCTCCTGGAGTTCCATCTTGCCCCAGAAGCTTCCTTTTGAACGGTACATCGGATAAAAGAGGAATACAACTCCAAGAAGCTTGCTGCTTCTGCGAGCCAGGAGGAAGCCGCAGGCCGCTGGACTCTTTGACCCGTACTCACCCCCGGCTTGGAAATGCTGTGCAACCCCCCGCCCCCCACTCTAGAGAAATCACTCACGTAGACAGCAAAGTCCTTTGGAGCTCTGAAGATACTGTCTCCAGGGAGCGTTGTCCCTGAAACGTGGTCCATGGTGACTGCTTTGGGAATGACTGGCATGGACAGCTTGATGAAGACTTGTCCCGCTCTTCCCAGCAAGGGCCAGCAGTTTCCCAGATGGTTTTCAGGCTGGAAGGAGAAGAAGAAGCTACGTTCACATGGAGAAGGGCGCCCTGGCTCTCATTCCTGCTGTGAGCATCAGAGGATTAAGAACTGATTTGGCCAATCAGCTCTGCTCTGAAGCGCAGCCAGTGCCTTTGCGCGGACGCTGTGGGTACCAAACAGAGAAGCAGCCGCGAGAATTCACGCCGCACAAGACCCCTTGAGCACTTGGATGGCAGGGAGCTGGGTGCGCTACTTGTAGAAGCTCTCCAGCCTCTCCCGCTGTGGAGCAGCTCGCCAAGAACAAGCAAGGAACAGGGTGGGGCTGAAAGGCAACTTCCCAGAGCAGGTGGCAACTAAGGGCGCACCTGGACAAGCCTTCCCTGCAAGGGGAAGCAATCGCTCCCTTTCATCCACTCCCACCTCCTTACACTGGCACCAGCCAACTCTTCAACTGGTGCACGCAGCTCAGCAGCAGTGCCAGGACAGCTTGCAAACACAATGTGGGGCCCTCCAGCAGTGCAGGCTCTCAGCGCCTGCTTGTGCTCACTAAGAACCCCAGCGAGCTCACGCCCTAGCCCTCTGCAGGCACCTTTTCCATTCTCCTTCCGTGCCATGCTGACAGATTTCATGTTGACTGGGAAGACAAAGGCTGCAGGACCAAGCTACCCTGTTAGAAGCTCGCGCAGAGGACCTGGGGCACTCCGGGAGAGGAAATACTCAGCAGGGAGACACAGGAGGCAAGCAGGTCCATGCAAGAAGGCCGGAAAAGGAAGCTTCGAGGAGCAAAGGAAAGGGTAAAGGCAACGCTCAGCAGCGTGTTTGGTTCCTCCCCTCCACAAACTTTGTTCTTCTGTTTCTTGGTGCTCCTACCTCAAGAATAAGCTCAGGAGACCTCACGTAATCCAGCACCGGCAGGGAATAGAAAAAGACTTTTCCTTTCGTATTCCGGAAGGATGGAGAAGTCCTTGAATGAATGACAGCAGCTCCTGGGAATTAAAACACGAGCACGATCACTGAGCAGCGTCAGGAGGAATATTGCACTGTTGACTTGAAAAAGGCTTCTGTGTAGTCATCTCTCTCCTACAGTGGGATTCCCCTCTTTCTTACTGGCCTGATCCCTCTGGGAGCACACAGCAGGGACTCATCAAACTGTCATAAGGGGCCATGGAAAAAGACAAGCATGTGAACTAGGCTTTCTGCTCTTCAGATGTGGTCTGGCCCCTTACAAACTCTATCAGTGGGTACATTTTGAGGGCACGAGGTGGCCCTTGACTTCTTGCCCCTTCTCTCCTACCACCGGGCGCATTCAAATGCCCTTCTTGCCAAGCTGGACAGGAAGCGCTTTGGAACCGGTTTGTTTGTACAATGTCACGGCACCTGATGATTTGAGGGCATAATCAGGCATCGGGACTTGGTATTCTTCCAGCTTCTCCAAGACTTGATTGATTATCTCTTGAACAGCCTGGGCAGGAACACAAAGGAGAGTGCCTGTTAGAAGGAAAAGGAAGGGGGCAAGCAGCTCCCCTGCAAGGCCAGCCAAGGTGAACTGGGACAAGGTTAAATTTGGATGTAAGGAACGCCGGAACTGCCCAGAAACCTCCCAGGTTTGCTCTGCTCTGATTGACCGGTATCACAATGGAGGGGCTGCTCACACCAATGCTCTGACTGCTGAAGCCGCGGGAACAGGCTTTTCCTGCGGAGATGCCCCATGCCAGGCAGCACGGACAGACAAGCCTTCTGGGCCTGAAACGGGACTGGGGTAACTCCGCACTGCTGAGACCATTCTTTCTTTCCGGTCCTCCCTCAAGGAGGACCCGAGGTCTGGACGGAGAGGAAGGTACAACTAAGAGAACTGTCATTCCCATCACGGCTCTCTCTTCCCCCATAAGGAAGTGTGGAGCAACAGGAAAAGGAAGTGTGGCAATGCGCAGCTCCTGTTCCAGCAGCATCAGCCTTTGGGCTAGTTATGACGGGAAACTGTAGTAGGATACATGCCGGAGGGAGGAAAGAAACCTCTGAGTGGAGCCTTCTGCAGTGTGCCCTTACCCATCCCGTAAAGCCTGGGAGCTTAGCCTGCTTCAAGGCTTCCTGGAGCGCACGCTCAGCAATGTCCTTTATGCTCCACTGCAGGTGATAAAGCTCTTCCTGGAGTTTACACAGCTGTTCTTGCAGGGTCAGGGTTTCGCTCAGCGCTCCTCCTAACTCGTCCCCCGCTGCTGGCCTAGAAGGAGTGAGCAACAGAGAGACTGTAACTGTTGTGGCTGGCCTCTCAGACGCCATGGGGATGTGAGCGAGGCAAGAAGCCTGGTGCTGGATGACTGGCAGGCTAACTGCGTCTTAAGTGGTTGGGACAGTTAGTTCCAAAGTTCTCAAGAGCTTCAGGCCGAGAAGCTGCTTCCCGGCTGCCCGGGTACATTTGGGGGAACTGCTGGACGTCTCAAACGCCCGAGGCCATCTTTTTCCCTACTGCAAGTGCCAACGTATCACCAAAGCCATGCAAGAGCAGATTCGAAGGGGTGCAGGTGGCGGTTCCTGTAGGAAATACCAACAGAAACAAGAGGTGCGCAGTTTTTCCTTTGAAAAGATGTCTCAAGGCAGGCTGCTGCGCATTAAGATGTAGCCAACAGGGGCATCTCACATGCCGATCCCGCCTATGTTTGCCCAGTCTAATCTCCCAATTCCTGCTACACGTGCAGCTCAGACCTAAACAGGGAAGGCTGCAAGGCACACAAAGAGCAAGGGAAAGCGGCTGCCGTTGCCAAATGCTTCTTCTCAGTGACAGCTCTCTCCCCTCTTTTGCTCTTTGTTCCCCTCCCCAAACACTGGTCCTACTGATTCACCCTGCCCTGCTCCTTCAGTTCCCTCCCACTGCTCCGCAGCCTTGGACTGCTCAGTCCTCTGGGGCACTCTCCAGAATCTCCTCCCTTCCCACTCGGATCAGAAGGAGCCTTTTGCCTACAGCACGCCCCTCTCCAACAGTCCGTTAAACGGTGCTTGTTGAGAGTGACTGCAGCATTCCTCTGCCACGCTCTCACCGCTTCTTCCTTCTCCTTCCCTGCCTTAGCGATAGACTAGTGAGACACGACCTAAGGGAGACAGGGGAGAACTGTCCTGGACCAGTCCTAGAGCCCTCTGCCCTGGTTGCCTTCCCTGTGGCTGCCCTCAGTCCTTGAACCTTGCCCCCCTGCAAAGCTCTTTGCGGGCAACTGCTGCTACGGTGACCTCAGCCTGAGAGAAGACTCTCTTTCCCTTGGCCTCTCCTCTCCCTCAAGGGGGCAATGCTGCTTGCAGGGGCTTTCTGTTGCAGCCCAGCAATGGAAAGCCTCAGAGGTGTCTCCTAGCAGCTACTCCCAAGCAGTGAGGAAGACAAATGGATGCAGGATGGAGAAGGCTACCATTCCCCTTCTCAGGCATGTAGAGAGGTGGAGCTGCAAACAGCCCAGCCCAAGCAAAAGGGGGGATGGATGGGTGGCCCCAGTCCTCTAATGGACGTGGGGAGCACTACAGCTTGACCCTTTGGCAGAAGGGAAGACGGGGCAATAGGAGAAGCTCAGGGAGCTCTGCCAGGTGAACTTTGTGCGAGACAGGACATGAACAACGTCCTGTTGGGGCCGAGGGGCAGAGCTCCTCCAAAGAACTGTCTAGTCAAGAGGAAGTCCTTTTTACCTCCGAGTCTTCCAGTCCTCTCCAGGGAGGTGCGAGCGCTCCTGGAACGACAATTAAGGGAACGGTCATTCCAAACAGAAACAGGCCTTCTGCAGAAACAAAGGCAGCGCAAAACGACAGTCTCTGTAGAGCCACGGGAAACAAAGGGTTACAGACACCATGCCCATTGGCGCTTGAGTGCTCCACTAGCGCACACTGTGAAACCACTGCCGTGGACCGGCAGGCAAGATGGAAGACAGTTCACATTGGGCGTTGCCTACTTTCAGAAAGCCTCCCATCTCTGACTTGGGCACGGCTTCCAGTTAAACAACATCCTTCCTACAAAGCCTGCTACCATTACTCAGGCATTCATTCGATAGGTCAAGAGGGGCATGCAACCTCTTTTACGTATTCCCTAAGTTTCCCGTCTTCCTAGGCAGCTGGACTGCTATCGGGCAGGTTCCTGATACACTTCCAAGGGTGGTTTGATTCCAGGTCCTTTCTTGATACCGCCCTGAGCAGTTCCATTGCTATGAAGCTGCTTGCTGAATTACGTGCCCACGAACGAAGTTTTGAAGCGTCTGGCATGTTGAAGGCCGGGGCAGCAGGGCGCTCATACTGATCAAAACCAAAGGACTCAAGTCTTCACACGCAAGCCAGCGCTTCGCCGAAACCTATGCGGGCCCACATCTGCCTAATCGTTGCTCTTTATCAGCTGTGTGCGATGCCACAAACTGCGGAGACACCGCTGTTCGGTCCGGTTGACCTTCACCTGAATGACCTGCCAGGGTGGCTACTGTACCTAGCCCTAGCCACAGGCTTTTACTGAGTGGCACTTTATGCCCTGGAGTTACGCTGGCAGAACCAGTCTTGATCTGAAGAAACCTCAGTGTCACCTGCTGTTGGAGAGGCTGAATATAGGAGGAGAGGCAGGCCCGGCATACTGCTGCAGTCTTCCAGAGGCTGTCTTCGCCAAGCTGTCCCACGTGGAAAACACCTGTCAGACATACACCAAAGCTCCCCTTACACTTAGAACTTGGCCTAAGGCTGGCCTCCTCTGGTCAGAGCAGGGGAAACGGACCAGGGCAGAATGGAGCCCTGGGGCCCTCCTAAAGCACCATCCTCAGGTCTGAGCTCTACAGAGACTCACCGAAAGAGAACAGACCGACAAGCAGCACCAGGGTCACCCTCTTCAGAGCCTTCGTTTTCCTACAGAGCAGCAAGGAGCAAAAAAGGATGGTGAGGCTGGCGGTACACGTGCAGTTCAGCAGCAGACTCGAGAGCAGCAGTAGGGACTGCAGGTCTTGAAACTGGCGTTCCTGGCGGGAGGACTGACCGGCTTGGTCCCGCACAAGCTCGAGTCAGTGGTGGAGTCGTCACCAACTGCACCAGTGGGGCATTTGGTACGGCAGCCACTGGCACTGTGTTGTTGGGGACGAAGGGCTCAGGATTGACTCCAGAACAGGAGGAGGACCTGCAACAAAAGCTGTGGCCGTACTTCACGCCTGTGGAGGTGGAGAGGGATTCTTTGGAAACGGAAGGGACGTCACGAACGCCTGTTTCTCCTGCCCACCATCCCATCGCTACTTGTGCTGATACTGTTCTGCACCCCTTCTCAAGAAAAGCTTCAGCCTGTACCCCTACAGTTCAGCAGCCTGCAAGGCACGGGGGATTGTGTGTCTCCCCTCTAGCAGCATTGCTTTAGCACCTAGCTTATCACTGGCCTTTTTCTTGGCATAAATGCAGACAAGTGCAGACTGGGTAAAGAGGGCTGAATGTAAAGGCATGCTGGTAATCCATGGGGAACCGAGGAAACGCCAGAGGAACACCCTGCTGGCTAGGCCCTGCTCCCCTCAAGCCTGATCTGCCACGACACAGCACACACCGCTCTGCAAGACAGAAACTCCGCCTGCCTGTTCTAAGAGGCTCTCCCGAGGCGCACACTTCATCAGGAATAAACAGTCCCCTTTTGGTTTACTAGAAAACTTCTTGCACCCCTCAGAGGATCTTGTGCTCCTTTTCCTAAGGCAGACCACTGGTGAGAAGGTGACCAGGTTTCCAAGGGAAACCTCACCTGCCAGGAACACAGCTCAGACCCACTGCCAACAGAGGAAACGTTGCTGTCCTTCTGGTTCGGGTCGAAAGGAAAACCACAAAAGCTCAGGGACATAACCCATCCTGCACAGCGCAATACGGGACCGTGCTAAGCTCTCGCAATTACTACGGCAGGACGTATCTGGGCAACCGCTTGGGACTCCCTCCGTGCGATCCAAAACGGACTCGTCCCTCATTTTGCAGAGACAAGAGGCTTTCTAGGCCTAGTCCTGGCTTTCGGGAAGAGACTGGAGACTGCTGCTGCCTTCCACCACCTCCAGACCGAGCTCTCAGGCTGCCCTCGTGTTCTTCCCCTCTCCACCCCCCACCCATCCCAGCAGATGAGGTGGAAAACACACCTGGGGAAAGGAGAGGGGGATTTTTCAAACATACCCGGCCAGGTCGTGGCCCTTCCATGGCTGTCTCTCTGTACCCGATGAGGTGCAGGCACCAGGCATCCTGCTTGCTCGGGAGCGAGCCAAAAACTCTGCGCTCTCCGCTCCCTCAAGACCGAGAGTGACAAAGGTGCCGGGACAACCCCAGTCTTATGCCCTGCTGCGTCTACAACAGCGCCGACGGTGCTTTGTGACATCACCGGCGGTGGGTGATGTCACAACGGAAAAGGCAGCGCCACGTTTCGAGGCAGAGTCCCACCTGACAGGGAGCGGGTTTTGCCCTTCTCTCCACAAGGGAAGAAATCCCACAAAACCAGAACGTCTCCTAACAAGGGGTCAGCTCTTTGAATTCCCACTGAAGAGTGACAGATTTGGGAGCTACAAGAAACCTTTCCGAGCCGCTGCTTTTGACACGCTGTACAAGGAAGGCCTTCTGAGGTGACTGAAGCCAGGCACCAAGTACATTCCCTGTTTGTCTCGCGGGGGCCCACGTTCTTTCTGGTGGCTCTTTTCTTGCAGCCTGAGAAAGGCAAGGGACCATAGGGGCCCCGGGCCTGAGCGCTCAGTCCCAGGGACAACTCCACAACCAGGGTCAGAGCGGTTCCTGCTGCTGCCCTGAGGGTCACCAGCCCCCAGGCAGCCCCGAGCCAGAGTGCAGTTATCTGGGTTGGGATGGGACGGAAGAGGCTGGGAAAGAGTTCATCGAGAGCAGGCGATGCAAGAAGGTACAGTGTGTGTGGCACCTGGGATTAACTGACACCCTCGGTTTCGTATCTGGATCAGTACTGTACTTGCACATGGACTAAGCGCCCTGTTGAGAGCAGAAATTGTTGTTACTAATCCTGGGTGCGGGAGGGCTGTTCCTGCTCTCGCCTTCCTGGTGCGACCCAAGTGCACGACTGCCCTGCCTGCTCCTGCCTTGGTGCTTTGGGAACTCGGGGGTGAAAAGGAAAGACGGACGCCTGTAGTTACGGGCTCGCTTGACGTGTCCTGGCTTTGCTTTGCTAATCGCTTCTGCAATGTTTCCTGGGCTATTCACTCGCTATGTGCATAGAGAGGCAAACGAGGCCATGAGCTAGGTTTCCGATGAAGGGTTTCCTTCCTACAGTAAAGCAAGCTTCCATTTTCTCATGGCTAACAGCCTGAAAGACAGAAGCTGAAGCAGCATGTGCCTCTTGTGAAAACAGCTAACAAGTGATGGTTGTATTCAGTTGATCCTTAGTTGCTTCCTGCGAAAGGAAACTGCACAATAATTTAATCTTCTGTGTATAGGCTACTGTTGCTGTGTAGGCAGCAGGGATGTGGATGTCAGGCTTTCTGCTATGGACTCCTCAGGTCTCCGATAATCTCACGGGTCGAGAGAGGGACAGGGAGCTCTCTTAACGACTTAGCATCACAGGCAAAACAGACCCCACCTCCACTTGGTGAAAATTAATAGAGTTTATTGCCAGATGAAACTGACACCTCTCCCCCGTCTTTGGGAGGATCACCGTGCACCCTGAATCGATACAGGCAGGTGTAGTCTGCATGGCCCCAGTTGCTCAGCACTTGCAGCCTTACGTAAGCCACGACACCAGAGAGCTCGTTCTGAAACGAGAGGAAGAAATGAGTTGCCTTCTCCTCTCTAGCATTTGACTACTGACAGAGTAGTGCCGCAGCGACGGCCTCGTTCAACAGCTTCCTTCCGGCTGCCCTGCGAGGTCTTTTGACCTACTGTGGTCAAGACAGTCTTATCCTGCTCTACCTCATTTGGCCGTAAGAATGGTAAAGGAAGAAGCAGCTACCAGAAGCTTCAGCAAACAGTTTGGCAAGGTCTTCTGGCCAGATCCCACAGTCAGAAGACCCAGTCGTGTTACTATAATGTCTCGTTGCCTTCTCCAGAAAGCCAGTGAAACAGAATGGCCTCCCTGTCACTACTCGCCACCAGCAACAACAGAAAGTCCTCAGAAAGCCCACTGTTTCTAGTCGTTCACAAGTAGGCCAGTAGGATTGCATACTACGGGATGTGGCCACTTGCAGGATTGCATACTACGGGATGTGGCCACTTGCATGCACTCGGAGTCCGGACAGTCAAGCTGATTCCAGCTTCAACTGCGGCGGTTGTAGGCGCTGAAGCTTAAACCCAAAACGAAAGAGAAGAACAACAGCTGTCCAGGCATACGCCGTTAGGAAGTTAACACACAAGAAAGGCCAGCGTGGCACGCGCTCAAGGAGAGGGATGCCTATAGCCCTTTGGCAGGGAAGCTTCTCCCCAGACAAGTGCGTTTCTCCTCCTTTCCCACAATTCTCCTCCCTCTTTGTCCCCATACCTTCAGCTGGAAGGTCTGACTGCAATTCAGCACCACCCGGAAAGTGAACTGTCCCAGGAGCGTTCCCTGCTCCTCATGTTCTTCCTTCAGGCCCTAGAGAAAGACGGGGGTGGAGAAAACAAGAGCGCCTCCTACACCGTGGGAAGACTTAACTTTGGTCGGTGAAGCACTCATTTGTCTCAGCTACGTAGTCCAAGGAAGACGAGCACAAGGAGAAGACAAGAAGCTGCACCTAGGTAGCATGCCACACTTGCCTACTCAATGAGTCTAAGCTGCCACTCAGAAAAGGGGCAGATGTTGCCAGTGGGAGGGGGGTAATCTGAGGATCACAAATGCCCACGGGGATTGAAAGCCAAGCAGGTCTAGGACGGTGCACTGTGCCAGCTCCTCTCCCCTGTGGCTCCTGGAGTTCCATCTTGCCCCAGAAGCTTCCTTTTGAACGGTACATCGGATAAAAGAGGAATACAACTCCAAGAAGCTTGCTGCTTCTGCGAGCCAGGAGGAAGCCGCAGGCCGCTGGACTCTTTGACCCGTACTCACCCCCGGCTTGGAAATGCTGTGCAACCCCCCGCCCCCCACTCTAGAGAAATCACTCACGTAGACAGCAAAGTCCTTTGGAGCTCTGAAGATACTGTCTCCAGGGAGCGTTGTCCCTGAAACGTGGTCCATGGTGACTGCTTTGGGAATGACTGGCATGGACAGCTTGATGAAGACTTGTCCCGCTCTTCCCAGCAAGGGCCAGCAGTTTCCCAGATGGTTTTCAGGCTGGAAGGAGAAGAAGAAGCTACGTTCACATGGAGAAGGGCGCCCTGGCTCTCATTCCTGCTGTGAGCATCAGAGGATTAAGAACTGATTTGGCCAATCAGCTCTGCTCTGAAGCGCAGCCAGTGCCTTTGCGCGGACGCTGTGGGTACCAAACAGAGAAGCAGCCGCGAGAATTCACGCCGCACAAGACCCCTTGAGCGGAGAAGCACTTGGATGGCAGGGAGCTGGGTGCGCTACTTGTAGAAGCTCTCCGGCCTCTCCCGCTGTGGAGCAGCTCGCCAAGAGCAAGCAAGGAACAGGGTGGGGCTGAAAGGCAACTGCCCAGAGCAGGTGGCAACTAAGGGCCCCCCTGGATGAGCCTTTCCTGTAAGGGGAAGCTATTGCTCCCTTTCATCCAGCATTTTGCTCTACTGTGATTGACCAGTATCACAATGGAGGGGCTGCTCACTCCAATGCTCTGAATGCTGGAGCTGCAGGAACAGGCTTTTCCTGTGGAGATGCCCCATGCCAGTCAGTATGGAGAGATAAAGCTCTGGAGAGACAGGAGGTGCACTATTTTCAGCTATGCTGCGTTGAGATATACATGGAGTATGGGGAGCTGGGGGGGCACAGTGGGTGAGATTGACATGACACGTGTGTTAGACAAGTCTGGCCCCTTACCAAGAGCAGAATCAAATGCCTAATCATAGGCAGAGCAGCAGCTGAGAGTGCAGAAGAGCAGGGAAGGCTGGGCTTGACAGTCTCAACGCTCTTCTGTTGTTTGTGTGAACTTGAAGGAGAAAGTGATCAGGGGGCCTCTTGGGGGACTGGGGAATCTTCGTGTGAATAATGAAGATGGGAGTAGAAGATACCACCTGTTAAGAACTGGAGTCTGTTTTGAAGTTGGGAAAAGAAAATATTCAAAGCGCAGACATCATGGGAGCTGAAGAAGAAATGCTCATCACTCTGTCTGGAGGTGCCCCCTGGGGCTTCCGGCTGCAAGGGGGTTCAGAGCAGAAAAGACCCCTTCAAGTGTCAAAGGTAGGACCTTGAGATGTGAACTGTGAGGGCATATTTGTTAGCTGAACTCAGATATCTCCACTAAGTTAGGCATCTTTCACTACCGTTAAGGGATGCAGGAACTCCTTATTGTGGCACCAGATCTTAAAAGGAAAACTTGGGTGGAATGGTGAAGCAGAGTGCAGGGTAGGATGCAGGTCCTGAAATAGATGCTATTGAGGTAGAGACAAGTGTCAGATGAAGACCTGCTTCAGTGCAGGTCTGTACAGCTCAGGGACTTTATAATCTGTACAACTCTCCGCAGTTGTCAGCAGAGATATGACCATTGTGACAGTGCAGGAAAAAGGGTTCAGATGGGAAAGCTTCAGTACTTGTGTAAGACATCCAAATGAAGAAAAATAATTTAAATCAAAGCAACAAAAGCCATATTTTTAAATCATTTCAACTGTCCCTAGCACTTTATTACTCTACTCCAGCTTTCAAAATAGATGCACATTTCTTAGGGTCTCTTGTCAGTGAAACTTTCTCAATACTGTCTCAAGTGAATATTTTTCATGCTCTAAGCAGCAAATATTGGTTTCATTTCAAGAATTAAAGAAAACCACTTGTTTGGATGGGAGATGAAATAATAAAAAAAGGAATGAACATGAACCTTGAGTCGCACTACCTTTGATAAACAGCTGTTACTGTTCTCTTCTCATAAAGACTACTCAGTAGCTTAAAAATTAGGAAGAGAAGTCCTCTGTTTATTAAGCTCCTAACAGCTGTATTAGCCTTGACACAATAATATCTTGGGATGTCTCACTGGAAGGCATCCAGCAGCAGGAATGAAAAAATGCTATGCCCAAGTCCTTCTGTTACCTTAAGTAGACTGTGCCTCTGACAGAGAATTTTAAAATTAAATGTTGTGTGTCATTTGGCTCACCCCAGGTCAAGAAGTGTTAGTCTGTAACTTCTGCCAAATAGTTTGGAATACCATAGCTTGGCCCTGAAGTGGATGTTTCTTACATAGAGAAAGATGATTTTTCTCCAGGAAAACAACTTTTGTGCATACTCATAGAGCTTCAGGTGCTGAAGAGAAAGAATCAATATCCTTGAAACAGGTATCTGGCATCAGTGGTTGTTAGGAAAATGGGATTTTCAGTGGCCACATAAACTCTCTAGGGTCTAGGATTATTTTGACTCTTTTTTTTCCCCCAATAGACAAGAAACTGTGACTGAAGAGGGAGGAGATACTGAGTGTCTTATAAAGATTACTCAGGATGGAAGAGCAGCAAGAACTAGCCGTTACCCAGGTTAAGTTGCATCCTAAGGTGAATGGAATATTGCTGAAGGAAAGGTATTAAGTAGAAGTAACTCCCACCCAGAACCGGGTGTCATACCTTAAGTCCAGCAATACAAAGATGTACATACTTTACAATACTTTGATATTGCATAAAAAAAAATTATGGAAAATATAATTGATACAATTCCATTTGAGGCTCAAAGTATACTTCATTCTTCAAGCAGGACTTTGATTTTGTAATTATCATTTTGGGCTATTACTGTCCAGGATTTAATGGCATCCAGGTGACCATACATACTCACTGTCTTAAAGGCAACACCGTTTAAACAGTCTCCAAAGAAAGGATTTACGGATCCTTACTGGGAACCCAGTAAGATCATATCTGAATGTAAACTGCTTAGAAGAGAATAAACCCCCAGAAGTCAGGGAGTAACCTAATTGTCCTCCTCTTACCATGCAGAGAGCAGAAGTTTGAATCTCAGTTTTCGGCTCTTTGAGTTGAAAGACCAGCTCTTCATTCTTCTGCAGTTAGGATTCTCCTACTGACACTAGCAGGATGAAGTCTGGGCCAAAATGCTGCCTGCAAAGCATCTTCCACAACTCTAGCATCATTAGCAGTCTGTTTGGATATTTTAGGAGCCAAAAATGGGAATGGTCCCATCGCTAAAGAAGCCTGACGAGGGATTGTGGCCGTATGATATAGCATAGAGAAACAGGGCAGTATTGTGTGTATCTCTATCGGTTTGTTGGAGCTGGGACTCATGTGGTTGAGCAATTCGCTCTGTTCAGCCTCCATCCAGGAGATCAGTGCCATTAGGCAGCACTGGGAAGTGTGGCCAGAGGGAGGTGTCACTGAGATTTAGCCTGCCTAGCAGAGGTAAGCTCAAATAGCAACACGATGTTCATTAGTACGGTGAAGAATGTGTTCTGCGTGTATGGAAAGTCAGATTAGATAAATGAGAGGATCTATTAGTAAGCTGACTGTTGTCACATAAAGGACTCTTGGGGAGAAAGAGAAGTGTTCACATGAGACCAGGAAAACTTTGGCTTAGCAGAACAGAAATATTAGCACTTTGGTTCTTGCGGCAACACCTATTTGGACAGATTGGGGAAGGACAGAACAGGAACATGGATGAATCTGGAGAAAATGTGATAGGAGATACAGGCATGAATACCTGATAGGTGCCAGGAGATACTTGAGTGGATACAGTTGGTGTCTCAGCAGATTCCAGTGCTGTCATTTTAGGAAATTTCAACTTCTAGACTAGAAAAGTCATAGTAGCAACACTAAGAAAAGATGCTTGCCTTGGATGCCAAGTCAAACTGTTTCTATATACCCTTCTGGATGAAAAAGAGCAAGAAAAAGCTATTTTGGGCCCAGTAAGTGGAAAGGAATCAAGCATAACAAATAAGTTATATAAAAATGATATACGTTGTAGTTATGTAGAGATGCTGGAATTGCTAGACCAGACTAGGTTAATGGTCACTCCATCTCCTGCTTCCTGATTCCTTTGTGTTTCCTGCAAGTGTTTCAGAGGAAGTTGTAAACTTCACCAATGCATCTAATTTTCTAGTAATGCAATGCAGAGAGAAATTCTTTCACCCCAGTTGATTATCAGCATGCCCTACGAAGTACATAAGAATTGACAGTCCTGGTGTTTTACTCTACACACAAACAGATAATCACTTGTGAACAGCTAGTGCTTTATTTGTCTGACTAAATCTTCTATGGTTTCTGAATGAAGATTTGATAACATCAAGCAGCCAGGCATCCCAAAGCCTAAATGTTGCACAGAGTAGGATTTCCTGTTTGAGTCCCTCTTGCTGTATTAAAAAGCCCTGCATAATTCATCATTTTACATGATCAATTTACACAGTCACAGGTCTTCTTGCCTTTCTTCTTTCTAAAGTTTACGTCATCATCTTCCTTATATTGTTCCTCTATATGGAGATTATGATAAAATCAGTCACTAATTGCTGTTCTTTGTATTCTTTTTTTCCCCCAGAAAATTCTTCGGGTCTGCTGTATGCTTTCTTTTTTCTTTTTTTTTTCATTTTTTTTTTTAGATGAGATGGTATTTGATGACATTAGAATGTTTCAGCATTGTTCTCTATCCTTTTCAAATAAATTCATGGGCCTCTACTTGATTATTTTGTCATAAGCTGATCACAATGATGGCTTAAATTATTGGCTTTTTTCAAGTTGCAGCTAACTCAGAATGTACAGTGAGCATATGCATTTTAAACCATCCTTTCTAGTGCAAAGTATTCAACTGGTTGCAACTAAACAAAGTAAATGAACATGTTGGAAGTGAGGTGTGAACCATTCTTCTACAGACTGAAAGGATGCATAGCTGTAGTTTAAACCATTTGACCAAGCAAGGCATCAGTTCTAAACCTCAGTCCAGCCAAAAAAGAAGGATAGAAAAGCAGCTGGATCTTCACATGCTGGATCCAGCTGCCACAGAACTTCTGTGCCATCCAAATCCCTGTGGGTTATGAGTTCATGGACACACCTAGAGCAAGATGCTAGAATTCTATACCTTGTGGACAGCCTCTTGGGTCATACATAACTAGCCTCATGTTCCAGTAACCTTATGGAGCCAAATCAGCTCTGCCTGCCTCAGGATCAGGGAAACACACGTTGCTTCTTGCAGCAGTGCTCAGTGGATATTGAGGAAAAAGCTCAAATTTAAATAACATAAGCAAGACTGAAATGCTAGTATTAATGCCAACTGACTATATGGTTCCAGGTCTGTAACTGCAAATGCCTATTCCTCTTGTCTTAAACTTGCCTACAAGAGCACATACTGACTATTTTGTTCCCCCAAACAATCATTTGCAGTGTCTGGGTGCTAAAAATGTCATGTGTATATGAAGGATACCATACTGATGAGTATATGAAAAGGGTATCATAACAATTCAGTCTCATAAAAACAGATACTGTAAGAGGGAAGGATGAGACAAAAAAAGAAGCAAAAGAAAATTTATTAGTGTCTGGGGAGCCCTCAGTGAGAAAGAATGGATGATTTTTAAATTAGGGCTGTATTAAAATATCAACTCAGTAATGAGTAAGCTGAAAGAACAGCGAACATTGATATTCACAGCAGGCAGATACACAGCAGGATCAAACATCAACAGAAGACATGAATGATTCTGCAAAAATTAGGAAGGACTGGAATATGGAGAACTAGAAAAACAAATAAAGGGGAAAACAAAGAGTAAAGAACCTAAAAAGGAAAGGAAAACCTCCATTTTGTTCTTAGTTACAGCAATGTCCTTTTAAGTGAAATCAGTCAAACTACTGTGCATTCGTATTTGGCTTATTGTGATTCCTAATGAATTTTTTAACTCTTACCCAGTGAAGCAGATAAAGTATAGTGGGATTTTACACTACCCCTTACCAAAATAAAGCTAATTTGGTATAGCTCAGTAGCTGTGGTGCACATGGCACCACAACACAACAAATCTTTGGCCAGAAACAGTAATCAGGAAAGAAAGAAAACAAGCATAAAAGCAAGAAACAAAAAGGATCCATAGATGGCAAGACTTTTATTTTAGAAAGGCTGAGGGAAAAGTACGTGGTCCTGACATGCACAGCATTCCTTGCAAGAAGAAGCTGTAAATGATGAGAACGTTCACCCATTCTGAAAAGAGTAAGTGAGAACAATACCATCAAGTTCCTGGAGGATTTCTTTGCAATAAGGATACATGCATCAAATGCACTTGAAACTAAACAAAATGTAAAATAGGTAATCTGAGAAGAGTCATAAGATAGGACATAAGCATTAAGCCCATAATCAGCCCAAGCAGAAACATAACATGGAACTACATTAGGGAAATAATTTTTACAAAGATGAACAGGGCAGCTTTAAGATGGTGCAAGTGCACGCAAAGCTGCCTTTAGGAATCACGCTACAAACCAAGATTTATTCCATGAGAGGGAAACCCAGTTACTTACTATACAAACCAAGGAAGACACTTGTACCTCCAGCATAGTCTGGTGCATGAATAATACTGAAGAAATAAGTGGAAACTGGAGACCTTCCAGCTGGTACTGATAGTAGAAGAGAAAGACCTGGGCATATTAGTGCCTCACAAGAGGATAATGAGCCAGCAAAATGATGCATCTCTGAAAAAAAGGCAAACATAAATAAATGAGCCTCAGGTAGTCATATCTAACTGAGATAGGAAGGCATTGATGTTACTGTCTAATGCACAAGTGGGAATTCACTGGGAATATCATCACACCTAGAGAGCCAGCCACTTCCAAGAAAAATTAATTTAAGGTAGAGCAGCTTTAGAAAAGGAGGGGAGGAGAGAAGGCTTCTTTCACCTAGCCAAAGGTTGAAAGGTATGATTGCTGTCTACAAATAGATGTTGGGCAAATACCAGCAGCACTGTTCAAATATAGGACAGCATGTCACTGATCAAATGTGCAGAAAACAACTAACCAGGAAGGTTCAGCAACAACTTTCCAATCTGGAAAAAGAACTGAAAACCTTTTGTGATCAGTTTATGAACTGGAGTAAACAACATGGCATCTGTAACAACATGGGATTGGCCCTGATAACTCAAAAGGCTTCTTTCAGTTCCCTGTTCTGTACAAATGTTCCGCAGCAATGGAGTGAATTCTTCACGGAAGCAGTGACACAGGATTGTATAGCTTCTAAAACCAAGAATTGTTTTGTTGTTTAAGAGCAGTTCATCACAATCTTTTTGCCTTTTTCTCACATCTCCCCACTCTTTTCTGTATGTTCCTCTGCTGACAATTCACTGTTTCTCCTGTCTCCTCTGCCAGATATCCTTGCTGCCTGTATGCCATGATGCTGGTCCCTGTGACCCATGGCCTGGCTGCTCTGTCCCATTCACCTTTGCTCATGTGACATTATTCCTGCTGGAGATGCCAGCTCTAACCCAAATAGGTCTGATGGCTTCCAGGTTTGCAAGCACATTCTCCTTCTCTTCCCCTTTCAGTGGGCAGGCTGTTCTTTATCTGTTTTCACAAATGTTTACTGCCACACCTGAAAAAGCACCACTGGCAGCCTGGTCTATAGCAGTCACTAATGCTCGTTTTGAAGGGCCAAATATGTCTGCCACTGCTGTGGAAGGAGTGCCTCAGACAGCTTTGGGAGTGCTCCTGGACATGTTTTATGGCCTGTCAGCACTTCGGCAGGTGCCACCCTTGGCTGCCAGCAAGGGAGCACAGCCTGCAGCACTGGTGGAACTTTCCAAGGAGCAGCTGGGCCTGGCAGTCACTGTGTGCCGGGAGAATGTGGGGGGCTCCAGGGCTGCTGTCCAGCTGAGACACTGCAAGCTCTGCACAGTGCTGGGACAGCAATGAACAAGGCACAGAGCTTGGAAAGGAGCTCTGCCCTTCCTTCCCAGCAGAGGTGGGGGGATAGGACCTCCAGGACAATGATAAGACGGTGGCCTAAACAGAAAACCGTATTATCACGGTTGCAAATCACCATTGCTGATTGTATCAGCTAATGATCTGGTTCATGATTCCTTGTGCATCACTGGGGCTTGGAGCTACCTGCAAGGGGAATAGCCTTACACAGGAACCCCCTCCCAAAACAAGTACGGAGAGCAGACTGTGTGGATGGACTGGATCAGTGGTTATGCCATTCCCTCTAACTATTAGAATCTTGATTTATACTCTATGTTTACTCTCAGGCAATCTTTAACCATTTGTTAAACTTTTCCTTTCTCACTGCCCAAGCCACCTCACTCTGTGTTTATTCTTTTTTTCACTTCCTACCTTCCCTCCAAAGGACATGAGGCAATCAAGTCTATGACAAAGCATGATGTTGGTTGCTCCTGGTCTTTTACACATTACTGTCCTGAATGGTTTCTCCTCTGCTGTGTGACCACAGCTGTGCTGCCTCATGCTTTTTGCTTCCACAAGTTGTCTAAGACTTCTGTTTGAAGGACACTGCTAGAAAAGCTTTCCCTCTCCTCCTTGCAGAGGAGAAGAGTCTGAGCAGTTTTGTCTTTACATTCTATTTGCCCATTAGCAGGCGGGTGTCCTGGAGGAATCTCTTGATAGATGAGTATCAGCAGTTGTGGTGAAACCACACAAGCTACATCTATACCTGGTGCATTAAATGTACCTGGGACCACTCTCTGGCACTGATGCCAGCTGCTACAGAGCAGAACGAAGCCCAGCAATTAACCTCTTCTATTCTCCCAAACAAGATGGCCGCATGCAAGCTGCCCACAGGCAGCGGCTCTGGGAATGGCCTGTTCTAGCTCCCAAACCATGCCTGGGAATTGTTCTGGAGAGCATTAGCGGGCCTGAGCCAAAGATGGGCCAAGGAACATTTCAACAGCTTAATGCTACAGGCAATTGAAGTCCAGAGCCCAGGTTCATTCACTGGCATTATTCAGCCTACTACTTGCTACAACTACTGAATACATCTATGAAGGCTGAGCCTGTTTTTTCCTGTACATTCATACCTACAACATGCTTACAAAGATGCTGCAAGGCACAGGAAGGTCTCTGTACCAAAGTTCCCCTGGAATCCTTCAGGTGAATGGGGTATTTGTCTAATCTGTACCTGTGGCTGATCCTATCCTTGCTGCTGCTGAACAATGGTCCTTATCTTCCTCAGACCATTGCTGAGAGGCTCTCTTAGGGTTAATGAGTGCTGCATTTTGGTACAGTTAACCACATTTGCAAATACGATGAATGCTGTGTACAGTAACTTTTTGCAAACATATGTGGTTTTTTGTCTTGGATCATATCTTCATTCTATCAAAATAATAGTAGGTATATCTTCTTCCAGTTTTCTTCTCTCAGCATAAATACTGTGTAGGCATATTATACTTAAGACTGCTGCTGTTCAACAGTTGGTAGCAGCTAAAAAGAGTCCTCTGTTCTGAGCAAGGGCTTTGTTCAGAGCTTGCATATTCTCACTGCCCTTTAGAGCACAGTACTAGCATGTAGTGCTAAGGTTGAGAATACCTTCTTCTGGAGGACCGAAGCCATGTCTCTGGATGACTCTGCCCTGTGTTCACGGCTTTCTCACTCCTTCTGTCCCAGTTCAGTGCCTGTCCCTTTAAAGAGATATTTTGGTGGCTGGATTTGGTTTAGCTCTAATTCCCTTAGATTTTGATCCTAAAATCTTTTATGTCAAAAGGAACAAGGCTGAGCCTCTAGAAAAGGACCTACATGGGACATGAGTAAGCATGTTTCTTCTGAACACTCAATTCCTTTTGTCCCAGCAGCTAGATGTGGGCACTGGGACTCTTGCTTTTTGATAAACTTATCTGTTCCTTCTGAATCCTTGCTTCATATGAAAAAACCTTGATATCCTGCTGTTTACTCTGTTGAGAATAAAATGCGTATCAAGTACTTTTAGTATCTGTTCTAGTACATGTAGCATTATTCCTTGCCATTGATATTACACTTCGCTTGCTTTTCAGCGAATGTCCCAACGAGTAAGAAAAGGCCACGGAGATAAAGCCTCTTTTTAACGACCTGCAGCCAACCCTGGCTAGATACTTGTTCCCAGCAATGATCCCTGTGCCTAACTTTTTCCTTAGGCAAAGAAGGTGGATTGTTTGGGGTTGTTTTTCTCTTCCCCCCCTTGTATTATCATGATAAAATGCTCTTTTTAAGGCACTTGGTTTCAACAGAGAGGGAAAACTAACAACCCCTGATTGCTTGCATTGTTTTTTTATCAGCTTGTACCCCCTGGTACAAATCAGAATTAAGTCTAGTGCACCCAAGAAGTTGTTCTCTCTTTCCCACACTGGGATAGCAATATCCTCCTCGCCAGTACACTCTAGGCGGTAACATATTACAGTGTATGCACTTAATCGATTGGCCAGCACCAGAATCTTCTGCCACTACCAAGTTTCATCTCCTAATCCCTTGCCCAGAAGCCACCCAAGTCTGTCCTGCTACTCAAGAGACCTTCTCCCTGCTGTGTTCATCCCAGAAAGTGTGCTTTCTCTCCCTTCTTTCTCTATATAAGCTTCCCTGTGGATGACCTGTGAAGTAGGTCTGCAGAGACACTGGACCTGCTTTACCAAGAGGCCAATCATCCAGTGTCACCTCTTAAACAGAAATATGGTGTTTGGTCAGGAAGTTATTGGAGCTAAATAGAGAATTGTAATTGTAAGGATTAGTGTAATTATAATGGATTAGAGTAAATATTCTCCTCTAAAATAGCTGCCAATAAAAATACAGCATTGCCGTGAAGATGTGATGTTATTCACATACTTAACAGACAATGCATAGAAAAAGTATCTTATTGGATCTCTGTGTTCAGGTGGGCAGATGAGACAAAGAAAATCTAAGAGCCAGAGCAAAAGACTGTTGAAAAACTTCCTGATTTCCAGGCTCCTGTCATTTATGGCTCATAGTCTGAGTGTTTTCTCCAAGGTGACACAAAAAATCATCCAGGTCTCCTGAATCCCACTCTAGTGCTTTAGCCACAGGGGTATCCTTCCTTGCACAAGTAAAGATTAGGCCCTGGCCTGGCCTTGTAGGAAAAACAAACTGTTCCAGTAACCAAAATTATGTCAAGACAGATATTCAGAAAGAAGAAGAGATGGAGGGTGTTTATTTCTGCTCTTGCATCTACCAACTACTGTGTTTGTAGTTCGGCTGAGGAGGAAGTTCTGGGAGGAGCAGACCCAAATGCTGACTGGCTCCTGCCTGAATTCATTCCCTTTCGGTAATGCTTTACACTGCCTTATACTACAACAAGGCAGTTCTTACCTCTCCATGGGAATCCTGTGCCAGAACTATATTTCACATAAGGCTGGGAATGAAATTTAAACACTGCCAGGTTGCCATGGAGTGTTGGACCCCATGGCATTGTAGCTGCTGAGGGAAGGGAGGCAGCTGTGTGATGAGAGATGCAATCAGGGAGTGGAAGGGGCATTGGATGGGATGATGACTTGTATTCATTATACAACTCTGACTTGACCTGAGTTTGCTACATTGCTGCCGGAAAGATTTTAGGAGATTAGGGGAAGACTGATAATGTAATTTGTTTTCCTACCTTATAGATTGAGCTCGCCCAATGACAGGAGGTGGGAGGTGCCTTGGGGAGGCAAGGGGGAAGATGGCATGAACCTATCACAGCTTATTCCTGAAAGGCACTGCAAACCACTTCTGATTATCCACTGCATATTTCCTTTCTTATGAAGAAGCAGTGCTGGCCAGCATGCAGGGTGGTTGCAAAGTTTCAAGACAGGTTCCCTGGGCTGTACTCAGGCAAGACGTGAAGCCACTGAGTTACTATCAGGATTACTCTATTCTTAGCATCCCAGCATGTGTTCACCCCCCACATACCACTATCTAAATATAGACCCTACTGAAGGACAGATGCTGCCAAATTGCATCTGACCCCCTCCTCTCTTGCATTCTGTTCCCGAAAGCTAGGCCAAATTCCCCTGAGACACGTCCAATAATCAGCATGTCCTTTTGTCTCTCCAGGGCTGTACAAGGAAACTTCTGTTAAAGCCTAATCCTAGCCCTGGCCTTCCTGGCCTCTCCTAGCACTGGCCTTCCCTTCAAAACCTTTTCTTCTTCCTTTCCTCCTCATTTGTTGCCTTCACCCTTTTCCTTTTTTCCCCTCAGCTGCTTCTGTCCTTTCCCTCTAGTCTGATTCAATATGATCAATGAAAGGAAGAAGTCAAAGTGATAAAAGAAAACATGCACATATGTGCATGTACCTAGGTGCTGCAGACACCCAAACCTCTCTGTCAAGAGCTCTTTTGTCACAACAGAAGTCCTTCTGAGAGGGCAGTGAGATGGACAACCTTCTGAGTAAATGTGTCTCACTTCTTTATAGTTCCAGTTTTCCACACTGATTTGTATTTCCAGTAGCATAAATCAGTAAGGCCCTGAAACTGGGATTCCCTAAACCCAGCTGAAATCTAAACAGGACATTCCTCCCATGTGAGCCAAGGTGTGCCACGGGGGAGTGTGTCCACTGAGGCATGGAGTGGTAAGTGTAACAGGCAGTTAAAGAGGCTCAGAGAATTTGTGGGATTCCCCCCGCAAAAGGAGAGGTCAATCCTTTCAGTATGTGCTAGGAGGTTGGACAGTAAAATCCCCCAGGGCCAGGTCAGGGGCTACCACTGACCACTTGTCAGAGTCCCTCAGTGCTGCTTCTCACTCACCCAAGAAAGCTCTCCAGAGATCTGCTACAGGAAGCAGAGAGGATAGATCTTTGAAATGCCGCTTTTCCCACTCTTTCCCATCTCTTCAGAACAGCTGGTGGGTGACACTTTCCAGCCTGTCTGCAGCCTAAGCAGAAGCTCCCTGTTAGTGACGCTTCATGTGGCTCTTTGGGTGCCCAGCAGAGGGCATCTTTTGGATATGGGGAGCAAGTGGCTGAGCCTGAGGGCAGCCTGACCTTCAGGGTGGGCAGTGAGCCTGGCCTTTGGACTGGGCAGCCGCCCTGGCCTGGGGCCTCAAAGGCTCAGTGCTGTCCTTGCTGTGAGCAAGACGTGCAGGCTATGGGTTGTCATTAAAGGTCTCCACAGCACCGTGCTGGCAGTCATATAAAAACCGGCAGGCTTGTGCTGATTTCTGTCCAGAGGCTCTCCAGCCTCTGGCACACTGCACTCTGCTGACATGATTGTGGATTAAGTCCTGTCCTTTCTGTATGATGTGCTTTCTTCCTTCTCTCCCTGCACAATCCTCTTCTGCCTTTAACCCCTTTGCTTTCCTCCCTGGCAAATGGAGTGGGGTAGAGGTTTGTCATTAAATGGAGGCTGTGAATAGTTTGTTTCCCTCTGCCCTTGGGAAGCAGATTCATAAACTTCCAGGGAGGGATTCATAAACCTGTGGGAGACTGACAGCCAGGAACATTTACGTGCTATTTTCTGACCCTGTAGGTCTCTTCCTGCACTAGAAGAGACCTGGTCCTGTTTTCCCAAGGAGGAATGGAGACAGGAAGAAGTCCCCTCCTGGACTGTAGAGATAGTTTGCAGGCTCCTGCAACAGCACTGAAGCAACTATAGTTGTTTTAGTGCATGGTCCTTCTGCCACTCTGGTAAAATCTGAGCACAGACCAAGCCAGAGCCAGCATCTTTACTAACCACAAAAGAAATGCATTGCCTGCTCATGTTGCTCAGCCCACGTGGGGCAGCTTGCATCCCATCAGCCCGCTCTGATATAGAGGTGCCTGAAGCAGCAGCCGGCAGTGTTGTGAGCACAGCCTGACCCTCCCTGCCTGGGAATCCCAAACCCTTGCTTGCAAAGTCCTGCAGTACTGTGGGACCAGATGATCGCAGGAAGCTTACTGGCTCTGTTCTGGGTGGTCACCAGCCCACACCCAGTTGGTTTCAGTGAGCGTGGAGGAGTATAATGGGATGCGAGGAATGCTCTGAGCACCTGCTGACAGCCTTTAATCCCCAGTTCCCTCGCTCCATAATTGGGCGAGATACTCAGCAAGTGTGTTCCGATCCAGTGCTGAGCACCAAGCACTTGGCCATGGAGCAGCAGTTGGCCTTTTAGGGAATACAAGAAGGGGACCCTCCTTCTAACTTCTATTCAGCTTCCTAACTCTCTGCATTAGCTGCTGTGTCAGTAGGCAGCCCTGGGAAACGAATCTGCTATCTCTTCCTAGTTAACAGTTGCACCTTGAGGAAGTATCAAGAAGTATCATTTATACTGTAACAGCAGAAAAGTGGTTCTTCAGAAGTAGTTCATTACAGACCCACATGTTCTCATTCCAGGCTCATATTAACAAAGAGGGAGATAAAGGACTGAGATGACAGAGGCTGACGGATGTGGCAGCTGGGATGAGCCAGTCTCTATTTTAAGCATGCAGGCAAAATTTGGGGTCAAGCTGGAGAGGCTACAGAGTGATAAAATGCCAGTGAACACATAAACAACTCAGAGCATAGCCCTCCTCTTTCTACCTTCTTCCCCAGCACCTCTCAGACCTGCTGACAGGCTGACCTGGGAGGACGGTTGCTCTTGCCTGCTCAACACAAGCCAGCAGGGCTGAGCCCTGGGCATGTGCACACCCCATGGGTGCAGAGGGCCTGGGCCCTGAGACCAGCCAGCCATAGAGCTGGACCTCCTCAGGGCTCCAGTTCTCTCCTTTCCTGCTCCCCTCCTGCCCCTGCAAAAACAATGACAGGGCAGCAATCCTCTCATATCCACTTCTCTTTCCCAGGGCTGCCACGGGAGTGCAGGCAAAGTAGCTCGTGTGATTTTATAGCCGAGTCTGGTTGCTCGAGCAGCAAGGCTGTCCTGCTGTGTATTACCTCTCTGCAGGGATCTGCTGCGGTTCATTCACCCTCTGTTAAACAGCTCTGCACAGATTTGTCTCTCACTTAACTGCAAGATCTGAATAAAAATTCTAGAAGCATCTACAAATCCAGCATATTACTACCTTGGGCCTGATTTGCCCTGACCCAGTCTTTTTACCCAGCTATTCTTTTATGTGCAAAATGCATGCATTATGGGTGCAAAGCTGTCCTACAAGACTATCCCACTGGTTGCCTATACAGGAGAGGTCTGTGGTTTTGGGGTGAGTGGGCATTTTGTTTGCTTGCTTGCCCTAACAGAAGGCTAGGCTGGGTTGGGGGGTTTCAGTAAGAAGTTTAACTGAGGGATGATGGAACAAAAGGGAAAGGAAACACTTGGTGTAAGATGGCCATGATAGGCCAGATCTAGAAACTATCCTGGAACTAGCGACCCAGACTCCACTCTCAGATACAGCAATGCATATCCTGCACAGCTCCTGTTAAGGCTAAAGATTTACTCCAAGTTTACATTCGTGTAACAGAACACCATATGGACTGATGCAGATGTCCAGAAATATAATGGGCAAAGCCAAAACATCAGGAATGCTTGACAGCAGGAAGTGCTTTGGAGCCACCATCTCTTCCTGATGTCAGCTTCCCCAAGGATGGTACCTGCAGGGGCTCTGTGTGAGTGTCAGGGATCATATCAAGGAATCACAGTAGGGGCATACAGAAGGACACACAGCCATGTACAGGGATAATCTGGAAAGAGTTCCTGTTACCTCTCTCAAGCACAGACTCCCTAAGCAACTTAGGAGATAGGGAGCAAGAAGAGAAGAGCCTGTAGGTGCTCTTGAGTCTTTCATCTGCACTGAAGGACTCAAATTGGGTTGGTCATCAGGCCAGGCATATGCTCAGCAGAGTGACTCTTGGAATTAACAGGAACACAGAGACCAAAAGGCACAGCCAGGGCTCATGCAAGAGGACTGGTCCTCCTCCCTGGCAGCACAGTAGTCTTAGGCTTTATTTTATTCTGTCAGGGACAGAGCAATAGAAGGGTCAGCAGGAGACAAGCAACCGAACTAAATAGCTGCTGTTCTTCCCTTCATCCCAATCCTCTCTCTTCTGCTTTTCCAGATCCGAAAGAGAAGCAAAGCATGCCGTGGAGGCCTGTGGGAAAATGATGTGCTAATATCTATCAACGGGAAGTCATGTGCTGGCCTCTCCCATGCTACTGCCATGAAGATCATTGACTCCTCCAATGGCATGCTGAACATCCGTGTGAAAAGGTAACCTGCTCCCAAGCACCAGTGCTATGACAGTGCAGGCAGCAGGGCAGCTCCATCCAGCACAGCAGCTATCCACACATAGCAGAAAGAAGGCAGGCAGGAAGCCTTTGGTTTCTCCATACTGCAAGGTGTACTAGGAGGACTTCCCCATGGCTAATGTGTGGCCATCCAAAAGTTTTGCACTGTCTGTGTGCTGCTCTCCAGAGTGCCTGGCCATGGGGATGAACTGGGGCCCAGAACTCCTCGCCCCTGCCCCTCAGGATAGAGGGAAATGTTTGCAGTGTGAGGGCTATGCCACAAAGAATCAGCAATTTAGGCTCCAAGCAAGCAAATGCCATAGGGCAGGTCATCTCAGCAATTCACAGAGACTCCAGTTCATCCTGAACACATAACTGTTCTGTAGAAATGGATTTGACTACACATTGGATAATTGAGCCAAGACAAGATGACCCAAGTATTTACTACAGCAGGCCATTGCAGTCCAATAGGGTGTGAACTGACTTGCACAGAGGTGTGTAGCTGAGTCCCTTTTTGCAGGAAGAAGTATCTCTGGCTAAGTCTCTAGTCCAGCAGAATACTGGAGACCAGGCTCAAATTTAAGCACAAAAATGGTCCCAGTAACATCCCTGGTTCTACCTGTGCTAAAGCTAATCCAGTGCCTCAGTGCATGCTGGATGAGGACCGAGCTGTAGATGAATCATGTAAAGACGAAGGCAGCAAAGCTGTGTAAGGTCCCAGCTAGTCCACACTACTGCCAAAACAGAAGTCACCCTCAGGAAACAAAGCTCTGGTGAAGGGGCTGGGAGATGTAATTTTTAAAGCCCTGCAAAGACACTGCACTGTGAGCAGCGGGGAGGGAGAGCCATGCTGGTTGCTGGCATCTGTAAAGCAGGGGCAGAAGCGGGCAGTGCTCAGAGGAGGAAAGCCTGAGCATGTAGGATCTTCCCCTTGGCTTCAGGGAAAGCACTGGTGCCTTCTGATGTGCTCACCCCATACCCTAGCTGTGATTAAGTGGGATGAGTGAGCCCTCCACGAGGTGTCCAGAATAGCTCCTGGTCCCTTGCCAAGGCCTTATCTCACCCCATCGGAGCCTATCTGCAGCCAACAGGTGCCTGGGCAAATTCCAATAGGCCAAAATCAGCACCCTTTGAATTAGCAAAGTGACAAAGGCAGGCTTCTCGCAGCCCTCTGGGAGCCAACATCGGATGGTTTGGAAATAACGTAACCAGTTGGCTTCATCTTGGGGTAGTGGACAACTCATCAAATACTGCTTTCTGATCGCGTCTCTATTCCCACTTCATATTTATGTTCCCAGAGAAAACACCAATCAGTCTCGTTCAGAAAGGAGAGGTAGCTGCATGACTCTGGAGTATGCAAGGTCATATGTATATGTTTGTAAGTGTGGGATGTGTGTGAAGAGAAAGAGAGGGACGGAGAGAGATTGTGACCTGACAGTGCAGAACAAGAGAATCTGGCTTACAAGCAGTAATGCTTTTCAGTTATCTGGTTGAGTGTTTAAAGAAGAGGAAGGACTGCTCTGTTTTGCTTGGGAAGCTTTGAGTTTGCTCCCCAGTTAGAGTTCATAATAGCAAATATTATTAAAAAACAAACCATCAGAGAAATTGCCCCACCCTTAGCTTCCACAAAGGTTTGCATTTGACATGAATATAAATTTTTCACGGTTCAGAAATTGTACCGAAGTCATGAATTCCACAGTTTTACAGAGGCAATGCTGTCTGCCTGGCTTCCCGGTATGCATGCTCAGAAGGCAAATACTTAGGACTCCTTTGTAACTCTAACAAGCCCTGGTGACTCTGGCAGTGGAAGGGAGAAGTTCCCTGCCCCATCTGTGCAGTCTGGAGTCAAACTGCTGTTAAAATCCAGACTCACTCTTGAGGAGAGGGAGGGCAAAGCTGGCTCCTTTCCCATCAGCATAGCCAGTTCTCCCTACCTCTGGCAGTCAGCAATCGGGCTCACTGCCCCAGCCTACCCTTCCCCTACTCCAGTCATCCTTCCAGCTGACTTACAGGCTTGAAGTTGCTATGTCTAAGCCAGAGGCAAATGCCACCATGGATTGAGCTGGCTGGCATGACTGCAGTACAGTCATCAAAACCCAGGCACTGGTAGCTAGCTTGCAAAGCAGTCCCACAGAGAGCAGGCCACACAGATCAGGGTGGACTCCTACCACAGGATAACAGAATCCTACCCCCAAAAAACACTCGGGCCTTTTTCTCCTAAGTATTTGCTATTTACTTGCACGTAGAGGTCAGAGCAAACAAAGAGCACCAACTTCTTTGTTTGGAGCCCACACTGAACAAAAGCAGTTTGGGGGATGCTGGGTTCCATAGAGCTAACACAGCGCCGTGGTGCAGTCCCAGCTGCAGGAACAGCTGCAGTGCAGTGTGGTGGCTGAAGCACCACCAGGCCCCAGGCAAGCGGCAGGGATATGTTCCACTGTCCTGGGGAATGTTTGCTCTGCAGGAATTCACCTCCCCAGGATAAATGCCGGGGGAGCTGATTAAGCTGTCTTGGTAGATTTTTATGCTCTCAGGGCATTCTAATTTTCAGGTATTTAACACCTGGCTTTCAAAGAGTCATGAAGCAGAAAATCAGGATGTAACTGTTGTCAGAGATGATTCTGCCCTTGGTGTCTGCACTTCAGGTGTCTGTACCACCTGAAAGACACCTGAAACACCAGCTCAATTCTTACTCCTCTCCTGCATATGGGAGTTTCTTGCCAGCTCGGCCCCACCAACCAGACCTTGCTAACCGCTTTTCCTTCTCTCCACAGGATAGTTGGGGGGGACCAGATTGGCCCACGGCTCCAGCGCTCCCCTTCTCCAGGGCAGCAAGTGCTCTCCCCGCCATCCCCACTCAGCCCCCCAGCGCAGCTACTCAGCCCTGAACCAGCAGGAGCCCTGGCCACCGCACAGCCCTCACAGCCACGGAGATTGCAGAGGCACTTGGAGAGCCTCACATCCCCACCAGACAGTGAGGCCTACTATGGCGAGACGGACAGTGATGCTGACAACATGGCCCAGGAGAAGCACCGCCGGGCTCGCAAAAAAAACCCGCGCTCCCCGCCCGACAGCACCATCAGCAAAGCGGATGCGCCTCAGGATGAGGTGTCCCTGTCCGAACAGAGCGGCTATGAGAGCATGCCGGAGGCTGCTGTGCAGGGGGGACCCGAGGTGGCCAGCTCCGTCGGGGTGGCCAAGAGGGAGATTGCGTGCCCACCTGGCAGCCGCACAGACACTCCATTCTCAGAGAGCGAGAGACAGTTGCGGCCACCATCGACAGAGGGACGAGAGCCTTCTCCAGAGGCGATGCTCCTGCCCCATGCTACCAAGGCTATCCGAGCGGAACGCCATCTCATCCCCATGGTGGGGCCAGTGGAGCACCCGGTTGATGAAGACCTAACCACCACGTATGCGGAGAAAGCCAAGCAGGCCAGTAAGTCCTCTGCACCCTGCCACTCACCCATGCCCTCTTCCTATGCTGGATCTCCTTCGAAAAGCCTCATTCCTGCAGATGTCAAGTGGGTTAGGTCCTCTAGCTTGGGAAGAAGCAGAGTCAAGTCAGACCTGCAGGGACTGGGGTTTCCTATTGCAGCTTTGGCACTGGTTCCTACCTCACCCAAAACGTTCCAAAGAACAGATCAGAGAGAGGTCTGGGATCTGGGAGTCACTCGTAGAAGCTGCAGCCACATACCAGCTGTGCTCTAACATCTGTATGTGCTGGAAACAGGGTGGAGATCATTGGTTTCTTCAACACTTTGGGCTGAAGAACACTCAGGGAAATTATGGTGTCAGGAAAGAATTTGGGGGTTAAATTTCCCAGGCCTGGCCTTTCAGAGATCTCACAGCAGCTCAGTTTGCTCCTTAGCTATCTGTGTGTCTAAGGACAGGACGCACATTCCAAGGGGCTCCTGAGGAGCCCTCTGTTCAGCTCAGCTCTCCATGGGCACAGAGGCATGTAGTGTTACACATGATTAAGGACCACACAGAGGTAATTTTCAGTCACCGTAGCCCTAAAAGAGTGTTGTCAGTAGCTCATTTATTTCTCTCACCCTGTCAAGCTCAGGGAGGGGCTTGTCTACATTGACTTTCGGAGGATGTTTCCTCTGCAGGCACTTACTGCAGCAAGGGTGTCCATGTCTGGCAGCAGCTGGTGAACCCTGGTAGAATTTATCACTTCTTAGGTTTCGGCAGTGGAGGGCTGCCAGCAAGGACATGCAGGAGCTGGTAAATCAGCTGTTGAAACAGTTCCTTGTAGTGGGACCCCTACTAGTCAAGACCTTTCCAGGTGGAATAAAGTACTGAAAAATGTAGTGTAGTACATGGGTGATGGACCTGAAGCAACCTTAATTATGAAGATCTTTCCTGGTTTCTGCTACACATGGGGTATTTCAAACCCAAACACAAAGGCAGAATAAGATGTTACTGGACTTCACAGTTGTGATCTACCCAATAATATTAAAAACAAAGTAATCAAAAGCTTGTTTTCATATGAGTACCTCAGTGTGCAGTATGACTGACTAATTTACACTTCTCTGAGCCTAGAAATAAAGCAGGTTTTTAGAAAGTGACTTAGCTGGGGGACAGAATGGGAAACTGAGACTCAGAAAAGTTACTAAACTGAATGAGAAATAAAGCATACAGATTCTAACTTCTGATTCTCTGCTCCAAATGCTAAACATTTTTCCCCCCAGACCAGATAATATTGCAATGCAATAATTGTTAAGACTCTCTTTTCTCTTTTCCTTGGGCTAAATATTCCTTTACCTATTCTGCCTAAGGGATTCTACAGAGGTAACTTGGAAATCTAGGCTGCTTGATTCAAGCAGGGCACTGCCTTACTGTTCTGCCCTGTGTTGAGAGGACAGACTAGGTTGGGACCCTTATGTCAGGCCCTGCTAGGCAGGACAACTGACCTGGTGCCTTGTACTATTCCTTCCTAGTCTTTAGCACTCACTTTCCTTAAGATAGCAAATAAAGTAGCAGTTTTAGCCTCCTGAGGATGAAGCTATTTTTTCCCCCTTTGAATAACGTACAAGCATGAGGCAAATGTTGAGAAAGGCATGTTCAGCTGCTCCCTGCCACCCGATAGTCCTAGCAGTGGATGAGCAATTGCTTTACATCAAGACTTATTTCCATGGACAGCGTCAGTACAGAAGGCTCCCAGGAAAGCCATGTATTTAATGCAGAGCATTTCTGACGGCAAAATATCCCACGGCAGAAGGTGATGCAACTCTGTTGCTAGCTAGATGTAGGGTTCCCAGAAGCACTGCAGACTGAGATAATATTTTATTCTCCTATTACCCCTCCACTGCTCACTCCCCTTTTGGATTATGGTTGGCCATGGGTGTCCTTATATAAGAGTTACTCTGCCACGGATGGCAACTCACATGGCCAGCTTGGCCTTTTATTGGATTAGGAATCTTGGCAGTAAGTGTGAAGGCAAAACTCTATGTCCTGATCACGCTGAGCACAGCAGCCATTCAAAGAGAAGTCATAATCAGCAGCCAGTAACTCTGTGAAGGAAGGAAGCAGGGAAGGAAGAAGGGTGGAAGGTGTTCATTATGTGGTGAACAGAGCTAAGGAGCACCTATACCTGGCATAAAGATAGAAGGATGTGGGACTGCTGAGCTGCACTGGCTCCGTGGGGAGGCTGCCTGCAGAGAAGCTATCGGCATGGGAGGCACATGGTACACAGCATCTCTTGCCAGAAAGATGTAGCCCTGGCAAGGATGTCCAGGCATGCATTGGTTCAGCCCCTACAGCTGGTCCAGGCTCCCACGGAGCCAGCAGAGTTTAAAGCTCTGTTTCTCTGCCTTTCCTTAGCAATACCCACAGCACAGTAGCCTACTCTGGGACACAGAGACTCCTGGGTTTTGCTAAACAGGAACGCAAAATCAAGCTCGTGGTTTAGAAGCTAGGCAAGTTTTAAAAATCTGAGTTAACTACAGTAGGTGACTTGGATGATCAGTCATGGAAGCCTGGGGCTCGATATATACACAGTAAACATTTAAGGACCATTCTGACTACCTAATCAGATGTCTGTCTTTTGGAGCACCACCTATCTAAATATACTCCCAGTGCACCTGCTCAGCAGACCCTCCTTGCCTTACCATGGCCTTCTCCCACCATAAGAATGTGGAAAACTCCTTTTTTGTTTGCTGGGACTGTTATCCAGATGGTTCCTCACCTTTTCTTTCTAGAACGTACTCGTTTCTCATGCCTGCTTTGATGTTTTCTCCAATTTTAGGGGTATTTCTCTTGTCCTTTGTATTCATTCTTTCTAACTTTTCACTGTCATTTTTAAGCTACAGACACTTTCTCCCTTTCCCATCTGTCCCTGCACCTCAGGCAAACAGAATTGCAGGTATAGTAGTTCAACATGAGTATCTAGAAACATCAAACTTCTAGATCAATAACTGAAATCCCTGTACAAGAACAGAGATACATAATAATTCTTTTGCACACTACCAAGAGTGGCAACTGACATTCTTCACAGCTCTATTGCCCTGCAAGGATCTCAGTAAGACTGCTATTGCCTGCCAGCTCTTGGGTTTTCTCAAACTTAACATCTGTAGCTCTGCTCTTTATTTCCTATCTCTAGAGCTTTTGTAGACTTCTGTCCTCACTGCATGCTTTCCAGAGCTCTGAGCTTTCCAGATCATAGGCAAGTTGATTCAGCCCCCTTACCTCTCCTTTTCTGTATGATTTTCCTTCATTTCTGATGTTGTTAGCAAATTCGATCTGGGATGACTATACACTGTCCTCAAGATCATCAATAAAACCAGGAAATGCTTCCCATATTTCCCCACCATTTTTCCTAGTCTCACCATGATGGGTGATCAGTCTTTGCATTCTGATTGTTACTGATTCATTTTCTCTTAATTTTCATGTGATTGACATTTCTCCCGTACAAGTATTTTTTTGCATCGATGCCACCAACTCCTGACAACAGCTGCTTTCCCTGCCTTTGCTAAGAGGATACAAATCACGTGGCAATTGCCAGAGGTGACACAGCTGTAACACCTGCTTTGTACTGCAGTTATACAGGAGCAAATGGAGCTCACTTATTTACACTAGGCAAGGATTTGACTCTGGGAGCAGAACACAATGTGGTGGCAAGTACCAACTGCCCGAGACAGGGATTTGGCAGTGGGTGGGGTGAAGCAAAATAAGCACAGGGAAGAGAGGGCAGCAGCTGATGGTGCCTCACGATGCCCTGCATGTCGTCAGCTGCTGAGCTGTGCCTCTCCTTCCCCAGCAAGGACACAAGGCCTTTGAGCTCCTTAGAGAGGCAGCAGCCCTCGGAGTGAGGTTTGGGCCTGACTTCTTCCAAAGTCCCTGCCCTATCACAATTCGCACATTGGTACTAGCTCGTTTTTTCCAACCTGTGGGATGAGCACATATATCGTCCCAGCCCTCCATGGGACACGGGACTTGGACATGCTCAGAAACCACTCAGAGCATTGCTGATGCAGACTAGTGGGGCAGTGTGGGGAGCCACACACCATCCAAATGTGGCGAACTTGCCCTACAAGTAATAGGTCTTCAGTGTTCATTGTTACCCAGTGGCTACTAGGCATCCTGGTGTTTTGCTCAGTGGGGCAAGAGAACAGCCAGCAAACAGGGACTCTTTGCTGTACTTTAAACAAACTACAGGACAGCATTCATACTTGTGAATAGCCAGGATTTTGCTTAATCTAAGAAACAAAAGTACAAATTTGTTTCCTTCCCACTAGAACAGTAATCCCTGGGGAAACTGGGGATCTTTTAGGGCCTCAGTTCATCATCACTGTAAGGGCCAAGCCACCTCCCTCCCTGAGATGATTTCTGTGCTGCTTGGACAGCGCAGAAGGAAAGGAAGAGATAACAAGACAGAAAATACAAATACAAAATCTGAATGAGTTTCAGGAGGTTAGTAGAAAGCAGGAGCTTGTGGCAGGGAGAATCAGACTATAGCAGTCACAAGTAATTGCTAGTGAGGTTTTTTGGTTCCCCATAGCTCCTGCAGTATCCTCCTCTGCTCACCCCACCCTCAGAGGCTTGGGATCCATCTGTAGCCAGGACTGCTTCTCCTCAGCCACCTGTGCTCTCTGAGGTGCACTGTATTTTCACCCCCATCCTCAGGCTTTCTCACAACTAGAAATACCAATTGCTAGCAGAAGACAGACCCACCAGGACAGCCATCTAGTCCTAACTTGCTATCACACTGTAGGAATTTGCTTCAGTGCAAGAAGTGCTTCAAAATTCCTCAATTTAAACTTATCCACTGGACTATTTTAGCTCCTAGGACTCAAGAGCTTCTCCATGTATGGCAGAGGAAGGGAGGAAAAAATGGGTGGGGAAATTTTCTACTCTGCTTTATATGGGCCTGGCTGCCTGCACAGAGTCATTGAAGTTACTACATTCCTTATCAGAAAAGGAAATCCTTCTTGTTTAAAGCAGATGTACAGCAGCATCACTTGACGAGATAGGATGCTTATTTATAAGTGGCCTATTCATTGGAGGGTCATACAGATTAACTCTTCTAAGAGTGACTGCAGTCACATTTCTCTGCAGAGAGGGAGAGTCCAGCAAGCCATCTATCAACCTATTACAATCGGTATAGGCCACAGGAGCTGTGAACAAGATAAAGTACCTAAATGGCAGTTTGAACTTACTGCACCCCAACTTCTGCTTGGCTTTCAGCTTTAACACTTGTGACTCTAATGATCACAGTTACGTGGTTGTTAGGCTACCTTACTGGTTTTGTCATTCACTGCAGTCTAGAAGACCAAAAAGGTTTAGGATAGCAGTCAATTGTCCCCATCCCACCTGCCTTGAATTAGAATAGAAAAGCATTCTGCTCAGACCAGGAGATTAAAATGAATTGCCTGAACTATTGATCTTACAGGAAGTCTGTTCCTAGCAGTATGAAGCAATGCTGAATAACCCTTGGCCCTTGCTACTCAGGGAGCAGCCATCCACTAGGAAAACAAGGACAACAGCCTCCATGGTTGAATCACAGATGGAGAGTTTGATCTCACTTCAGCACACATTAAACTGGAAATTGCCCCCACTTGGGAAATCAACTTACATACACTGGTGTATGCAATCTAGTACTATGCCTTTGCTTAAGAATATCCTACTTAATAACTAACATTCAGTTTTGAATTCTCTGCAGCTTGGAAGGCATTTATTAAAGAAGACAATGGTGAGATAAACACTCTGCATCTGGAGCCATCTTCCTCCAGTTTTAGGCTTGAGTATGGCATTGGAGCTTATGCCTTCTCTTTATGTTCTTCTATCAAAAGCAGAGTGGTGATATTTTCAGATTAATGTATTAACTGCTTGGGCAGAATACAGAGATTATAAGCTAGTGTTGTCTGACTTGGCTAGTGTGGATGAGTTTTTCCTTCTTTCTTGAGCCACAAGTAATTGGCCATCTTCCTCAGGTATACTTACTGGAGACTTCCAGCATCGTTCCCTTGGACATCACTCTTGTCCAGCATTTCAGTGGAGATGCTGTGGGTTGCAGCACTGGAAGTAAGGCTGATAAAGCTCTACTCTGCTTCACCTTTGTACCTCACTGCTATCCTGCTGCCCCGGAGCCTGACAGAGACGTGGGCTTAGCTGAACATGTGTTAGCTCAAGATAAATCTAGATGTATATAATATTCTCTGGGAGGGAAAAGATCTTTAGTATTTGAAGATGTTTGGAGGAAAGCTGTATGTAATCCCTGAAATGAAAAGGTATATACTCTTTTGTCCTAGTATTTCCACTATATGAGATACCATTCTGAGCATCTTTTTCTATCTTTGTCTATCTATCTTCTCTATGTTATTATTGTCAGCGCAGGGACTCTGACTCTGGGTCACAGTTCCTCAGACACAGTGAGAGGTCATTCATCATCCCGCTGCTGGTGAAACAGTGTCAGCAGTTCTCTTCCAAGCTCACGCTTCCATGGTCCTTGCAGAGCCACAGCTAGTGATTTTTCAGAATATGCTGCCACACACATTAAATTAACATAGCCTGTCTTTGCATATGCACTTCTGGAGTGACTTAGGATGTGTAAGGCTGA
Organism: Morus bassanus; assembly: GCA_031468815.1. NCBI lineage: Eukaryota > Metazoa > Chordata > Aves > Suliformes > Sulidae > Morus > Morus bassanus. The sequence goes on along the minus strand of CM062575.1, from coordinate 24,738,842 downwards.
TGGGGAACAATGGGATTAAGCCAAAATTTTGCCAATAATTCAGACTTCAAGGTGATTAGAGCAATAATTACACTGAAACAACTATATGTATAACCCCATAGTCTGCCTTAGCCAAGCTGATAGTTTCTAGGCTCCAGCATTTTGAGAACAGAGTTGAAAGAAATCATAATGCAAGCAGGCAATGGGAATCCCTCTCCCTGTCCAATGTTGTTTCCATCAGTTCTGAAAGTGCTATGGGACTTGCTGACAATGTTGGGACAAGTCTGCTCAGAGAAAACACTGAAATGAGACAAAGTGATAGTGATGGGGGAGGGAGAGGCATAAAAGGGTGAGGCATAAAAGGACTTTGACATGAGGTAATTAAACAAGAGTCATTGCTCAACAAAAATGAGAGAAAATTATAGCTAGGAAGGAGAAAACTGTCAACCTGACAAACAATCATTCTTCAGTTTCACTTAAATCCATTGTAGGAAGAGAGATCAGTTTGTTGTGAAATTTGTAAAGCTTCACTGTCATCTGTGTATCTACCACTTAGGTTAACCAAGAATCTAGCCCTTTGTATAAAAGAAATAGGAGCAGGAACAGGGGCAAGTAGATTCAGCATATCTTGATACACTGACTATACTGCAAGGACAAGGCTGAATCATATTCTCTGTAGAGATGAAACATAAGGAATTAGTGAAAATTGTATTAGAATGGCCCTCAGTCCTTGATAAATACTCTGGAATAATGGGAAGGGTCTCAGGGAAAGAGACCAAGAATAGCACCCTTCTTATAGACACAGGCTCTGGGGATAAGAAAAAATAAATGTTTAGCTTCAGTTAGCTGAACGAAGTAGTTCTTTTGAGCACAGCTTGTGGAAAACAAAATGATCAGGAAAAACAACACGGACTAATAAACACTAGCAAAAGAGATAGTCTTTGACCTGTTCAGTAAGATAAGACTTTGTGGCTAAAGAAATAAGGTGGACACAGTATATGTTCGCATCTGTAAGATATCTGATATGGTTCCACATGACTTTTCCAATGAGAGAAATATGGATGAGATAGGACTACTGTAAGGTGACTGCACAATTGGCTAAGAATAGAGCAGAAAACATAACTATTAATGGCTCATTATGTCAGCTTAGCTAACTGACTAAGTTTGTAGTAGTGTCTCACCAGGCTTCTGAATCTAACAGGACTACCTCTATATTTTCACCCATGGATCTTTAAACACTAACATATGTCAATCAAATGTCCTCTCCACCTCAATGTTATACGACTGGTGAGGAGACAGATGATTAAAAATCCCAACCCTCCACTGTTCTGTCAGTGGATTTTGTCCTCTGGCTGCATCTAGCCAGGACAGGCAGTATGTGCTGTGGGGCACCCCAAAGCCCTGAAACTGCTACTATTCAGAACTGGGACCTTGCTGGGACACCTTGCAGCTTTTCTCTGGTCTTTCTTCCCACAGAAACCCAGGTGTGTGGGGGACATGGGGGAGGGAGGTGGATTACCTGGATTGAGGAGGTACACCAGTATTGCCTTCCTATCTGCTTTTTCAGCTGCAAACTCCTGCTAATGAAGCTTTTTAAATGTGTTTTGTTTCTCTCAATTGTGTTGTACCTAGCAAGCAGTAACAGGAAATAGCAACAATACCATTTTTAATGGATGGCCTGAGGATTCAGCAGAGATTGCTGTGTATTAATCAGCAGATGACATAAGACATGAAAGGTATACAGTTGTCTCATGAAAGGCTGGATTTTTAAGTGTAGTAGGAGCTTGACTCGTTGTAGAAAAGGACTAAAATCAATTGGATAACAAGAAAATATGGCAAGTGCTACAGGATTAATCAAGTTCACAGACACAGATGGTGAACATATGCTTGTCTGTATTACTAGAGAGTAGATGCTGGAAACACTGAAGGACAAAGAGAAGATGAATCAGTGGTATCCTGCTGTCAGACATCAAGCAATTTTGTGAGCAGCAGAATTAACAGATCCTGGCGTCCTTTTAATTTATGTCTTGTATTTGATATCTCATTCTCTCATGTCTAGTAAAATGCAAATCTGTCTGATGTCTCTCACATTCAAAATGAGAATTCATAATCTGTCTGTTGTGTGTGTTCTTCAGTTTTTTGTGCCTAATTAAGACCGTACTTGGCCTCCCTGCTTCCTATGGTGGGGTCTATCTCTTCTGTCCAGCCACCTATTTTCATGTAAACTTGTAGGAGTGTTGTATCTTTGTGACTTCAGACTCTTAAAATTAGCAAATAGGCTTAAAAGCTATTAGCATGAAACAGATAAGATCAAAAGACATGCAGCATGACTGCATAAACCTTTCTTAGGAAATCAGCTAAAACTGCAGAAGACAGATTCACTAGTGCATTCAGCAGGTGCTGTCCTGGCAAAAGAAAGCTCTCCTTTGGCAGTCTTGTCACAGAAGACTATGTAGGGAATAGCCAGTGTGAGCTGTCAGCACAGGAAAGCTGGCCATGTGTGCCACCTTTTGCACTGAGGACACATTTCCATCCAGCTCAGGAAGAAAGGCAAACTCTCATTCAACTGAGGGAGATTTTTTTGAGTGAACAATCTATTCAATTCTCCAGCAGGATACCACAAGACTAATACATTGCAGCCACACATAGCAATGTTTCCGCACCCTCTCTGCCTAGCAGAGTTCTTCAATAGCAGTGTGGGAGTCGCAGAATGGCTAAGAATGGTCAAAAATCTGCAAAATGACTGCGCGTGTTTTTTCCCATGGGCTGTCAATTCACCTGCAAAGAAGCTTGATTTCTGTTTTTCTAAAACCAGGAGATTGCAGTGGGGCAGTGTCTCAGTGGGAGCTCTTAAAATCACTAGCCATTTAAGAAGAAATTTTGGTTGACAAGTACTTAAGCTTTAACTTCAGATACATGCTTAAGTGTTGCAGACCTGAGGAGGACTGAAGCATTTGCCTGTAGTGTCCTAAATTGGACTTGAAGCCATATCTATGTTTTATATTATGCACAGATTATGTGATGAAAGTGTGCAAATATCCAAGAATGAAAAACAAGTTTTCTGTCCCAAGAGTTTTACCACTTTTTTAAGTAAAAGAATACATACTCCTCTGCTTTATTTTTTGCAATTCAAACATTGGTCAAAGCTTGAAAGATTGAAGCTTTCAACAGGGAAATACTCAGAAGTATTAGTATATAACCTATCCAAATCTTATTTTGAAAGGACTCCATGTATGAAAAGCATGAGATGTCTATAGCCTCTAATGACTTACTGAGATATTTGCAATGTTAGCCATGGAAAAATGACCTTGTCTAACACAAATAGTTGGAAGAACAAAATTCTAGTTGATCCCATGTGAAAAAATAGTAGACAAGTAGTATTTCATCACAGAGGAACAGGCTCTTTATCTCTGAAATTAGCAGTGTGCTTATTTTCTATGGTAATGGCTTTTCTAGAATTTGGTCTTTGGTAATAAAATTTACTGTTGATTGTTTCCTAGTGAACATGAATAGTATCTGACATTATGTAAGCCTGCTTGTTCAGAAGTTTTCCTGAGCATACATTAAAATCCTTTCTTTTAATAGGGCCTGATCTTGAAAATATTTATACTTTTTACACTTCTCTTTACTGTAATTAGTAACGTAATTCATTTCAGTGAAATTTAGTTAAATTAAGTTAATGGAAAAATCTTTGTAGTCTTTGCTTAATGGAAATTTTTCCTTTTTGTGGATTATTCCAACAGAATCGAGTGCTTTAGAAGTTAATAAAAAGTTTCCTATAAAAATTATCCACCATACCAGCATTTAGGAGTTTTATAACCCTTCTATCTACTCTTTTATTTATTCCATTTGAATATTCTTAATAGAGAATTTTTTCTGTACTGCAGAGCTGTATTTTCATTTTCAATTGCATATCGTATATATCAGATTCTACAAGGTTTTCCCAAAAACGTTGTATCCCTCCATGTGTAAATATTTATGAAAGAAGAGACTGAACCACTTTCATTGCTCTTGCTGCAAGAGCCTCTGTATGGGCATGACAGGTCTCTCTCATAGCAACATTGCCTGTGGAAGTTGTCTTCTTTGGCATGCAGCGATGGCTAGTGGACTTCAAAAGTCATGGTCAGACCTTCACTTTAGACTCACTAACACTGGAGATGGCCTGCTCCAGTTCTGGGCTACAGTGTTGCTAAGGCTAGGACTGCTGGAAGGAAGAATCACAGGGCAGTGTTGCTTGGCCACTGCTCTAGGATTCTCTTGCAGGACCTATTGCTCATGTACAGAAAGAGGCAGTAAGACGAGACCTAGCCAAAGTGTGAGGAGATGCTGGGCAGGCCACAACTGCGGAGATTTGTAGACTCCCAGCACCCTCTGTTCCCTTCCTCCCCATCCACCCCAGTCCTCACTATCAGCATCTCATCTTTCAACACCTCTCAGTCTCCAGCGCTGAAGCTCTGAATGGCGCTGCCAGAACATCAGTCCTTGGCCTTCAAATGCTCCATCACCCTCCCTGGGCACAACCACACTCTTCAGTGGTGTAGGTAACAGCCTCTGCCATTTTAATTCAACTAAACCACTTCGCTACAGGCACCAAGGATCCTAACGCTCCTCCGTTAAATGTTCCTCAGTCCTGGTACGCAACAGGAATCTGTATCATGGACTGGGTCTCCTGAGACATTGAAGGAAATTGATATACACAGGAAAAGAAAGACTCTCCTCTCTTTGCTTCCTTAGATTTACCTGGAGCTGGGTGCTCTCTGAGGGTTTCAGACAAGGAAAGTTGCTTTCCTCCTGGGTGGGTTTCTCTGCCTGTCCATGTTGGACATGAGCACTGTGTTAGTCTCATCTCTTTGAAGGGCTCTTTAGCACAGAAACGATGGACATTGAGGCATTGGAAACACCAACCTGAAGCTTGCACCACAGAAGCAATGAGTATAGAGTATATTTTCTTATTTTAAAATAAAAAAGAGGAGTTTCTCCTCACAGGGAATAGAGAGCGGGGGAAAAAATGAGGGTGTTTAAGTGGCAGGTGACAATGTCCATCACACTGGTCAGTGATGAAGCTAAGAAGACAAAAATAGACAAAGTGACCTCATGGCTTTCGGCAGCAATGCCTATGAGACAAAAGAGAGGCTTTAAAAGGCTTGTGGAGCTGACAGCAAAGGGCTTGGGCACCTCAGAGTTTTGGTTCTGCTCCAGCAGGGAACTGCTTTGCTTCTCTCTCATTGCCTCTCTCTCTGTTTATGGGGAGTTGTGAATTAAATGGGCTTTGTGACATGCCCAGCTCTCCAGGTCTGGACTCTGCCTTCTCAAGCTTGGATCAGCCTTATGCAGGTACAGATGTCTCCTCTTTTCTATTTTTTCTTTTCTCTTTTCTTTTATTTTTTTCTCTTTTTTATTTTATTTTTTATCTTTCCTCTTTTCTTTTCTTTTTTCTCTTTTCTTTTCCTTTCTTTTTTCTTTTTTCCTTTCCTTTCCTTTCCTTTCCTTTCCTTTCCTTTCCTTTCCTTTCCTTTCCTTTCCTTTCCTTTCCTTTCCTTTCCTTTCCTTTCCTTTCCTTTCCTTTCCTTTCCTTTCCTTTCCTTTCCTTTCCTTTCCTTTCCTTTCCTTTCCTTTCCTTTCCTTTCCTTTTTTGTTTCCTTCTTCCCCCTTTCCTTTCCTCTCATTTTTCTTCTCCTCTCCTTCCTCTATTCTTTTGCCTATTCTGATTTCACTCTTGCTCTTTACCTTCAGCAAGTAAACACAGGAAGATTTCTCTTTCCCTTTTTTCTTAAACTATTGTGGGAGATAGTAGCTTGAATACCATAATCATTTTTCTGTGGGGAGGATCGGTATAATTATTTATGTGCTTTAGCCTTTGATGAGAAGGAAAGGAGGAAGAAGGAGGTGAGTAGCAGGTCCCAGAGGGCCTTGCTTGCCAGCTGCTTCAGAGCACAGGGCAGTTCAGAGCAACTTCCTAGGGAAGTTGTGTGTGGATGCTAATGCTGAGACAGGACCAAGAGTTGGTGGAGGCATATCCAAGACTGTCTACTGTTATATTTTCTCTGACAGTATTTGCTAGCCCAGAGTTGAGTGCTTTCATGGTACTCTGCCGCCAGAAGGGGCTGCATAGACACTCACTGCGGACAGTGTAGCTCCCTAGCTGTTAGCTCCCCATGCCAGAAATCCTCCTGTGAGTCACTCAGGGCCCAGAGTTTACGTATTCTGGACTTCACTAAGATTCTGTAGTGCTGCTCTTCCTCCTTGTAAATTTAGAAGCAAAATATGAGCCAGGTGAGGTGTAGGAGCTTGTAGCAATGATGCTTGTAGCAAGAAAGAAATATCTCTTATTTCCTCCATTGTGAACAACCCCCAGAGACACAGGTGTGCAGATTTCTAAGCGGAGCAGACAGACCTTCAGGAACTGTAGCTCATTTCCATCATGGACAGCAGGTCTTTGAGGGCAAGTCTATGACTGCCCTGAAGAGCAGCAAGTCTCCACAAAAAACTGGAAACTACTTCCGTCTTGTTCCAGCAAGGTGGAGTCATTCTGTATGGAAAGTTTTGCAGAGAGCCTTCCCTTTGCAAGTGTAAGTACAAATAGTGAGCCATTTTTTCAGTATTGGTTTTGCTGTTTCCAGTTTTCTGGGTGCAAAGGGGAGAAATGGACTGTGCATCCATGTGAGGTGGTCTCAAACTGCCAAAGTCCCTTTGTTAAAATCCCAAAGCAGCAGAATGTGCTATGGAATGGCTGCAAACCCTGAAAAGAGTTTTTCCTTAAGCCTCCTAGAAGGATGATTGCTCTGCAAATCAACACCTTATTTTTAGCATGGGGTGAAAGTGGGAAGCTCTTCCTGCTGTGGTTACACCGGTGCAGTACGGAATGATGACACCTGCCACAGTTGTGCAGCCTAGCCAGGTTTTGGGGGGCATCTGCGGCCCTCAGGAAAACTAGTATCCTTCCTAGCTAAGCAACCTGTCCCCCACTGCAGTTAACTTTGCCACATTAGCAGATCCCCACTGAATTAATGCTCTGTGACAAAATGGTTCAGAAGTGAGATCCCGAGAGGTCTGAGCAGCTTCCATCCTCTCCTGAGCTAACACCATCCTCCAGCACTGCCTGCAGCTCTCCTCTCCTCTCCTCTCCTCTCCTCTCCTCTCCTCTCCTCTCCTCTCCTCTCCTCTCCTCTCCTCTCCTCTCCTCTCCTCTCCTCTCCTCTCCTCTCTCCCTTCAGCAGGGCATAATTTTGGACCTCCTTCTGGAGACTGTCAAGGCTGGACAAGGTGCTACAGAGTTTTTTGACAAATTATTAGATGCAGGCAGCAAATGGATGTTTCATCTGTACTATCATGCTGGGTAAAAGACAATGGGAGTGAGGAAAAGGATGAAATGCAAGAAATTAGAAATTAGTCTATGGTTTAGGTATGTTTTTTTTCTGTGCGAGGTTAGCACTGATTTCTGTCACTTGAACACTAATTCAAAGCATGTCCATACCGTCCTTAGGGCAGCTGAGTTTGGTTTTACTACTGAGTCTTGTTCACCCCCTGCTTTCCCTGCATGCAGGGCAGAGACACAATGTTCCTCCCTGGGGCTTAACTGACCACTGGGCTGGCAGAGCAGGTGGAAAATGATTATCCCCCACTTTCATGCCAGTGTCCCAACAGGTGTTGTCTTTTCCAAGCAAGCCTGTCTAAGTGGATTCCTTCCGGCCTGGATGATCAGTTGTGGAGGTCTGGGATTCTTGCTCAGGAGCAAATGCTCTTCTTCCTTGCTAGGCATGAGGCGCAGGCAAGGGACTGCAGCAAGGGTGAAACATGCGTCCTGCTGTTGCAGGGCTGCTGCAGACAGCTGCAAACAACCCTACACACAGTGCTGCTGCAAGGCACTCTGACTCTGTAGCTGGCACTGCAGGGCTCAGAGCAGGAGCAGCCCAGCTGTGCGTGTAGAACACCTCTCCCATTGCACACATGCATGGGTGCTAACAGTAGCAGTGTCTGCTTCCCAAACTCTCAGGGCCAGAGGGATTGCTTGCTCCTGGTAATCCTCCATAAGGGAGGAGGAAGTTTACAAAAAAAAAAAAGCAGGGCTCCACCTTCAGGGTGATAAGTAAATGGTAAAAATTCCCAGGAGCAAGGGCATGCACTGTAAAACTGCTGTGAGATACAGCCTGGGACTCTTGGCCTATTTCTTGCAGAAATAGGAAATCCCAGGTCTGACCAGGAAACAGAGACTGTCCGTCAGAGTGGGGAGAGTTTTCCCCCCACACCTGCATGGACTTCTATTGTGTTTGCACAGAAAGAGAAAACTGCACTTGGGTTTCTATCAAGAGTTCCTAAAGACACTATCAGCAAAGGTAGGAAAGAAAAAGAAGGGCAGGGGGTGGCAGTGTGTTTCCTTGTATGGGCACTAGAATACCTATAGCCATATCACTGTCCATCTTTGCCCACCCAGCCTCTTGCTGAGCTCTGAGCTTGCCTCTTTTTGTCTCTTGCAGAGCTTCACCGCCACGAGAGCATCCAAGAGAAGAACGTGAAAGAAGCCAAAACCAAGTGCAAAACCATTGCATCCCTGCTGACAGACGCACCCAACCCCCACTCCAAGGGGGTGCTGATGTTCAAGAAGCGCAGGCAGCGGGCTAAGAAGTATACATTGGTAAGCTTTGGGAGTGTCGACGAAGACCGCTCCTACGAGGAGGAAGACGGAGTTTTTCCAACTAGTGAGTCTGAATTTGATGAGGAAGGTTTCTCTGATGTCCGAAGCCTAACTAATCACTCAGACTGGGACAACACTTACCTGGACATTGAAAAGGCCAAGTCTGACTCTGAAAAGAAGGAAGAGAAGCAAAAAGGTTTAAGTGAGGCCTCAGGTAAAGGAGCACGATTATTTGAGCAGCAGAGGGAACGGGCTGGGAAGTACACAGTCGAGAAAGTCCTGGTGCAGAAGAGCCCCCAGCTTGCCCCAGCTGCCCAGCCACAGCACAGCACGGTGAACGGAGATATGCCTGTGCCACAGAAGGCAGACAGTGTGCCCCTCAGCATCCACCTGGAAGGCATGCAAGTGCCCAGCAACCAGCCAGCCACCCTCTCCACTCAGCTCCTGGCTCCCCCTAGCCCCACTTTCTTCCTGCCTCCCCCAAGCACCCCCGAACCCTTCTCTGCAAGCACAACGAGCATGTTCAACAGGTCTGCACGGCCCTTTACTCCTGGCTTTTCTGGTCAACGCCCAGCAACATCCTCTGTTGTCTTCAGGCCATCTGCACCCAAAAAACCTAGTGAAAGTCTGGGTGGGCAAAGCACAGTGGTTCCCCCTTTCTCGCCTCTGGCTCCAGGAACACGTGCCAATGCAACAGTGCCAACACACCGCAGTCCAGTCAGCTCCTCCACATCTCTGTATATCCCTGCACCAGGAAGGCCAACACCACCACTGGAGTCAAAGCCAAGAGGGGGAGGAAGTGCTCCAGAGACTAAGCCTTCTGCCAACAGTGCCCGGACATCCACCACCTCTATCTTTCTGTCAGCTCCCTCAAAGCCAGGAGGGGAGGTGGCCTCCACAACATCCCAGCCACGAGTCCCTGGAACAGCCTCTTCTTCTTTGTATATTAGTCCAGCACCATCACAGCATGTGATAAGCAGTTCCCCCATGCCAAAGCAGCCTTCTCCTGCCATCTCACCAGCAATGCCACGACCACATTCTGAGCCCTTAACCTCCAGAGAGCAGAGGATTGCTGTGCCAGCTCCCCGAACAGGCATCCTGCAGGAGGCTCGCCGGCGGGGCAACAAGAAACCCATGTTCAGTAAGATTGAGGAGAAGAAGAATTCACCCAACCCTGAGCTCCTGTCCCTGGTGCAGAACCTGGATGAGAAGCCAAAAGGTGACCACCCTGGGGCAGGCTTCGAGTCTGGGCCTGAGGAGGACTTCCTCAGCCTGGGTGCTGAGGCCTGCAACTTCATGCAGTCTTCTGGCCGCAAGTTCAAGACCCCACCTCCAGTGGCTCCTAAGCCTCAGCAGCAAGATGCTGGACTGGTAAATGGGGCCCAGGACATGCCTCAGCTTAAAGGCAAGGGGGCAGAGCTCTTTGCCAAACGTCAGAGCCGCATGGACAAATTTGTGGTGGAAACAACACCGAAGCCAGAGTCCAAGCCCAGGACCCCTTCTCCTTCCCCTTCTCTACCCTCATCCTGGAAATATTCACCTAACATCCGGGCTCCCCCTCCAATAGCTTACAACCCAATGCATTCCCCTTTCTATCCCCTGGCAGCCAGCAAATCTCAGGCTAGCAAAGCAGAGAGCAAAGTGAAAAAGGCACCTGGCCAGAAATCAGGGATCAAGGTCATTGATTTAATGCGCCACCAGCCCTACCAATTAAAGTCAGCCATGTTCTGTTTTGGGGATACCCCAAGCCCCAGCATTCAGGATCCTCCTGGTCAGCCAACCCCACAGGCTAGCTCATCCTTCACAGCAGCCAAGCGGGTCCCCATAAAAACAGCCAAGACCCAGGAGATTCGTCGCTTCTCCACTCCAGCTCCCATGTCAGCCTCAAGCAGCCTGGCACCCACCGTGCTTGCGCCCCGCTCAGCCACCACGTTGGATGAGCCACTGTGGAGAACAGAAATGGCCTCTTCTGCCCCCGCTACACCGGCGCCCTTCCAGGTGGAGCTCAGTCAGTCCTCTAAGCCATACCAGAGCTCCCCAGAGTCTGGTCAGGCAGGCCAGGGGCCTTCCCCAAACCCAGCATCAGCCTCTCGGTTTCAGGTGGCCAGGCCCAAATTCTCAGCAGCAAGAACAGGGATGCAGGCCAATGTGTGGAGGCCAAGCTTTGGCCACCACTGAGGCAGGCACCCCTCCCATCCTGTCTGTGGCCCCGCAAAGGTAGTGCTCGTTTTGTCTTTCATGTCAGCTCAGTACATTGGGATGAATGACACAAAATGAAGAAAAGAGAAAAAAAAAATTACGCCTTTCTGCACCACCCTCTCCCCCAGCCTCCCCTTGGTCTCTGATGGGCAGCTTCACGGCAAGGCTTACTGGCTGTGGCTACAGCAGGAGGAAGAATTTGGAGAGAGGGCACATGTGTTGCACACAGAGACTGGGAACTTGCACGCAGCAGCAAAACCCACCTCTGGAGGGGGAGAATGGCAGGGGCTGTCTCACATGAGGACATGTAGGCAGTAGTGGTTTTCTTTTCCAAAGGGCTTTGGAGTCATCCCTGAATGGAGGGAGACTGGGGGGCAAGAGTTTTCCAGGAAGAAAGCGTCAGAGGTGGGATTGCAGTACAGATGGCCTAGCTTCCCCATTAGACTGCTCTTCTCTAAGCCTGTCAGTCTGACACATGCACCTGTGTGTGAGCACACACATGCACACAGCAGCATTCAGCAGGGAGTGAAAGTAGAAGTGGGACTTCGCCTTGGACAATTCTCCCAGACTACCCTCCAGAGGGGCATGGGAAAGGAGGCAAGAGAGCAGAGTGAGAGGTGTTTGCGCATGCATGTGTGGGCAGTGTGCCCTGTGCAGAAGGGTGGCCATGTGTGCCTCTTCCTCCAGTCACCAGGGCTGGGGGTAAAAGGGAGAGTCATCCTAGCTGGTGCTAAACATGGCTATCAGGTCTGGCAGCAGTTTGCCAAAGAGGGGTGTTGAATGGACTTGATGGGACTATCACAAGCTGGAGGAACCACAGAAGGAAGTATCGATTTTTGAGGATACACAAAGTCAAAGCTAAGCTCAGGCAGTGGCTGGTTTGTGCAAGGAAAGTCCTGCAGCATTAGTCCCACTGGAAAAGGATACAGATGCTGTAAGTACAAAGGAGGATTGCGTGGGAGAAGTTACAGTTGGCTTTAAAAGGACACAGGATTGGATATGCATTTGCACATCATCTTTTTGTTTAGTTTAGGATAGAAGTGTGACTAGATTGGCAATGGGTCATGACATAAAACTTGCTGAAAACTCTGTGATGAGCTGGAAAACGGAGCCCCTTTACAGACACTCTCAGTATGGAAGTGGAGGACAGGGAAATAGAAAGTCACAAGTAGAATTTCATACTAAATGACTTAATTATCCTTGGGGTCTATTTGGTAAGAACTGAAGTGCTCTGAGAGTCCCAGAGGATCTGCACTCTCGCACACATACACAGCTCAGTTTGCTGGCAATGCTGGGGAAACAGGACTGGTTATTCCTTGAATGTCCCAGGCTACCCTCAGACTTAATCCCTACACTAAAGGCATACCAGAAGAAAGCATTCCCTTTCCCAAGGAAGAATTCAGGATATTAGTAGGCACTGTACATGTGTAGTGTGCATGTCATTTGTGCTCTGGTTTGCACACACCCCTGCCATTTGCCTTCTGCCTGTGCTTCCCCTTTTGCAGCAGCCACTTTTACAGTGTGATCCCACAAGTACACCAAGAATGCACTGCTCCTGAAGCACTGGGTCCCAAACACGGCAGATGTCCCAGCTGCAGGAAAGGGGCTTGCCACCTCTTCCTGGTCCGGGGTTGACCAGCCTTTCGCTAGACCCTCAGGAATGAGTACTGGAGGCAGGATGAGGGTCTCATAGCCCTGCTTGAGACATGTCTCCATCTCATTAGACTCGCTCCTCTCCTTCAAGCAGAAACCGTTCTCTGACTGGACTGAGCACAAACTTTGGATATACAAAACTGTAGGTTCTGGGGAGAAAAAGGGAGTGCAAATGGGGCTGTTGCCAAGTCTGTAAGCAGTGCAGCTAGTGTGGTTTCACGCTAAGTCCAAGCCAACCTTCCTCTGCGCAGCTGGAGCTTACAATGTGTAGCTCTCTTCACGAAAGCTGGGGGCTCTGCTTTTTCTTGAATGCTCAAAAGTGCTTCTCTGTGAGCACGTGGAGATTTTGCATGTGTGCTCCCCCACAAAGAAAAAGAGGGCTGGAGAACCTAGCTAGCAGCTCTAGTCCCAGACAAGCCTGGGAGGGAGGGAATGAAAGAAAAGTAATACACAATCTTGCCTTTGAATCCTTCATACTCTGGCTGGGCTTGTTCTGCAGGCCTGTGTTTGCAGTGCACATTCCTGGGGGGCCCTGAAACATAGGATGAGCATGCTGAGGAGAGAGGAGGACAGCACTTACACCTCACTTGGCAGACTATCAGCCACAGGGTAGGATGGAGAGAAAACCTTTGCGAATGCCTTGAGTTAATGAGCAAAGGGGTGGCTGAGCCAGAAGAGGTGCTGCACCCGGTTGTATAACATAGGGGCAGCCAACCTGAACTGATGAGGTGATTGTATGTGTTCCTGGAAAGCCCAAAAGGGGAGGTCTTAGCACAAGCTGTCACCACAGAGTTAATTTAGATCACCAGAACCCACTTAGCTCTGGTGAAGGGGAGCAGCCATGCTACAAAACCTGACTTAGACGATTGCTTTCTCACTCATCCCGTGCTGCATTGCATTGCCAGGGTCTCTGGAAAAAAATCCTGTGTGCTGTAGCAAGCTGCACCTCTCTGATTCTTCCCAAACATGGAAGGTGGAGTCTTCTATTTTTCTAGGAAAGCTGTGGGAAGGAACTCAAGGACTAGCAGTGCGCCAAAAGCTTCGTTTTTAGTCTCCTTGTGGAGTACTGTCACTGGCTAGTGGTTTTAGCCACTAGCCTTAGACAGACAAGCTAGCCCAGGGTGAAAGCATTACTGAACTCAGGTGTCAAGAGGGGTTGTGTGGACCAGAGAAAGGGTGCTCAAGTTAATTCTGCAGTGAAGAAATAACCTCAGAAAGTCTGAATCTTACTCCAGTGTCCCTTTCTCTCAGGCCCCTAAAGGTAAGTGCTCTCAGGGCCTGAGTGTCTCAGGAAATTCATTTTGCCACTGGAAAAAAAAAGGAGAGGTCTGGCCTTAGCATGTAAAGGAGATTGCGTATGGTTAGTATTTCAGTGGTCTCACTCCAGATTTCTGGGAGACACTGATGCACGCCAAAGAGTGATGGCCAAAACACTGTTGAATGTTGATGTCAGGACCCAAGTGAGTGGAGTAACTGCATTTGGCCCATCATTTCTGATAATGCAATGGGCAGGAGATGAAAAAAAGGTAGGTCTGATTGGAGAACAAAAACATCAGAGCAAGGAAAAGAACCAGGAGGCTGGGGATCCTGCATTCCACTTCTAACATCCTTGGTTCAAAGCTATGTTTAGAAGCTAAGCCAAAGTAGTTTGATGGATCACAGCCCCTCCCGATCTTTTCTGAATCCTATGCAAACACAGGGCTTGATCTGCAGAAGCAGAGGGTGTTGCAGATGAGGCCTACAGTGCTTGTGGTGTATCCCAAATAAGGCCTGTGGTTGAAAGTAGCATGAGATAAGAAATAAAACTGAGATGCATCTGCTAAGCTATAAGGAAGAAACCTGCACTACTGCTGGCTTCAAGCAGCTCTGCTAGTGTCTGCTCATGAAAATACTGTGGCTGGCCTGTTAGAAAGGTCACAGGTGAGGTTACAAGGAATATTTTTGAACCATATAAGCTTGTCTTGAGCCTCTCCAAATTTCTAATTCCTCAGCTGTTGAATAAGTACAGACATAAACAATTGTTTGACAACTTTTAGCTCCCACCGGCTAAGTTATAAGCTGCAGTGGTAGGCCAAACCCCAGCATCCCCTTGTTAAGTATTTGAAGATGTCTGCAAGGGCTCTGATTTAAAACTGCCTATCGTCCCTCCTCTCTAGCATGCTGCAGGTTACACATTGCAGCTATGGCAATTCTGCGGGTTTATCTTGCTTCAGAAGTATCAGTCCTTTCCCTCTGAATATATGGGAACACTTGCCAGAGATAACCTCAAGATCCTGCAGCAGCTGAGAGGAAGAATCTCAAAAGACACTGGTGTGATGAGGAGTCACTGTTTGCCAGACATGAGCACAGTGCTAGCCAAGATTGTCCCTCGGCAAGAATATGCTCCCTTTCTGCTGTAATATCCAGCATCCCCTACCAGACCCTCTTCCTAGAAGAGACTCATCAGTGCTCTGAAAATGGGAGCCCAGCAGCAGTGCTCTGTCTGGTAGAAGATGTGACCCCAGAAGAACAGAGTTGGCATCTTTGTTTATGGAAATACCTTTTTTCCTTTTCTGTTTTGTCTTTTTTTTTTTTTCCAATTTACAGTCACTTTCTATTTGTTTGTGCAGAAGAATAAACTTGTGATATGCACTTTACCTGTGGCATTTTGTCACCTTCTTTGCTTGGCACCCAGGAGGACCTGCTATGTGTACAGCACATGCAGTTAGCACTACCAACAAACTACTAAGGCCAAGAGAATATAAGAAGTCCAAAAATGGATGGGATGTCTCAGCAATAAAAACACCTAAGTTGGACTTAAACTCCCTATACTAAGCCCCATGCAAGCAAAAACATAAGTGAGATCCAAAATTTTGGCACTACAGGCTATAAAACACTCACTGGCAGGGTGAAGAAATTTATGGGCCAGCCCCAGCTAGCCTGCCCCAGCCCTGTCTCTCAGCCTGCTCTAACCTAAACCCTACCCTCTGCTTGTAAATCTAGTATCAACAGAAGTTTGTCAGCTCTGGTAAATCCAAATATAAACTCACACTGAACAATTCAAGTTTTTCTTAACAAAGAGATTGGAAAACCAAATCAGCGAGAAAATCAAATATATCCCATTGTATCCTCAGGGTCCAAGCCTAATCCTAACTCTAACCCTAACCCAATTCACGTTAAAGTCTACTCAATTGCTGGGTCCTGAAGGGTTCATTGTGCTCAGTTTAGGACAAACATTAGCAGGTTGCCTTTCCCAGATGCGTGTCACTCACAGACAGCAATTCCTGAGCACTGCAGGAGATGCTGGGGTCAGCTGTAGGATTAGACTGCAGACTCTGCACATGTGTACCTGGACTACACTTGTCCAGGTATCATTTTGTGGATATTTTTTGAGATTAATTACAAGGAGGGGTCCCTTATGTAGTGGTCTGGAGGTGGGTCTTGGGACTATCCAGCATACTTCTAATTGACTTGCGGACAGGAAACACAAAGGGGCAGCGATATTTGCTGATGTCAAACCTGAGCTTCTCTCCAATCAGAAGCACAGCTCCCAAAGAAATAAGTCTACAGATCCACAAGCTGCAGATTAGGACTGCATCTTGTTTTGCTTAATAAAGCTGACATAGTAGGATTATGAGCTACTCCAGATGGTTTGACACATTGCAGGACAGTTGCTGTGTCCAGGGCTCTGATTAAATTCCCTGTTAACCTCTACAACCTTCTCAAGTGAGAGTCATTTCTTCTCACAGTAGACCATGTCAGAAGGAGCCAGACAAACAGACTCTCAAAGGTGGAACAGGAGCCAGCCCTGAGGTTACTGGCCCAAAGCAAAGACAAAGGATTGCTGAGCAGCTATGCAGCAGGCTAGGGAAGAACCTGGACTTCAGTGCGCTACTCAGAGAGTAGTTTAAAACCAGAAAATAGTAAGGTGTGTAGTGGGGATATCTACCCCCAAACAATCATACCCGATGGAAAAAGTGTCCAGCAAAGAGCACAGCAGGACAAGTATGTGGCATGTAGGAAAAATAAGGGTATTTCCAGGCAGTACAGACGTATAGCTTCAACAGCCACTAGATGTTGCCACTGTTCTTCTCTGAGTTATCTGGGATTTTGACACTCGCCTGATGTGGTGTTAAGTCTGGAGGGTTTAAAATCTTAAGAAATCCTTTCTTCCTAATCTATCCTCTTTTGGCATTCACATATGGTGTTGCTCAGTCCCACATACCAGAGGAGAAGACCAGCCTCATACCAGGGAGTTTTGGCAGTGAGAGTCTTGCTGCAGCTTGGAGGGGATTCCTGGGGTGGTAGCATGTGGGGCATGCAGGCAAACAGGCTGCCCAGCAAGTATCACACCATGGGCATGCCAGCTATTTCAACACACACTCCAGCTCTGTGATCAAATCCTACATTTTTCTGTCCCAGTCCTACATCTCATCGTGCATTAAGCCCACTTAGTGGCAGGAGAGAGCCATGGTGGCATTAACTGTGTGGTGCTACAAAATACTGACAAGTCTTCCTGATGTCTGTGTAAAAGTGGAAGAGATCATGCATATCTGAGATATTTTAAAATAACAAACATTATATATGATGTATTTCAAAATAAAAAACAACCAGAAAAAAAAAGCCAAATCAAGAGTTTTACAACTTTTTTTCCAGAACAGATTGAATCATGTTGAAATCTACTGCTTATGAATATTTATGAATACTTATGAATACTTACAAAGCACAGATCAGTCCTGGGCTCCAGGGAAAAAGGGGACCAGGTCAAGGTTTAACCCTCTGTCTTTGGAAAATTAAAATGGTGAAGGCTATTTGCCAGACTGACGTCGTTTGCCAGACTTCCACATGATCAAAATGTGCTCAGGAGAGAGCCTGTCTCAGCTACTGCTTATGTCCATCTAGCACTGTGTAACAAGACAGATCTCATCCGCTGGTCTTGAAATGATTCTGCAGACATCAATTTGAATTTAGACCATTTGAAATTAGGTGCACAAGAATGCATGCAAAAATAAATTAATTTGGAAAATACAATTCAGAGAAAGCAAAGCTCTGTGCAGGCTGTTCCTAAGGCCACTTAAGCAAAGGGTATATTTGGAAAGAGTGAGGTTGTCACAGTGAGATACAGACAGTTCCTTGTATGATTAAGAACTCCTCCCTGAAGTGCTGAAATGTCCTACAGGCAGCACATGTACTACCCTGCTGACCTAAGTGGAAACTCCATGTACTCAAGCAAAGACTGAATTTAGCCACCAAACCTCACCACACGCCAGGTAAAACCCACCCCCCCCAACCAAAACTAAAACAGTTCATCAAGAAAGGCTTGTAATGATTTAAAACTTTGAGCACTGAGTAGCATGAGTGGGTAAGATAACAGTAAGAGCCTTACATAACTTATCTATGCCAAGTTCATTGTATTACTTATGGCAGAGATATGAGATTGGTACAATATTCTCAGTGGAAAAAGCCAGAGCTGCTGAACCTAGCATAATGGCAGGGCACAAGTGAAGTCTCTGCTAGACCCACCATTGACATTTCTAGACTAGTGAACTAGACATTTCAATCTCTCAGGAGAAACTGTGCATAGAGAGAGGAAAGGAGCATGATTTAGTTCTCAGCCTGGTAGCTGAAAATGGAGACATATAATTTTATTTGAAGGTAGGTAGGAGGTAAGAATCTCAGTTAAAGAAGTGCCTTGGTGCATAAGTGTCAGACACAAGACTGCTTTATCCAAATCACCCTATAAATCCTGGTGCCATACTAATAGGATAAACTCTGTCTTATATTCCTCCTGGGTTCAAGGCTCAAGCTCTGTGCAGTACACTCCAGCTGCAGTCTTAGGTCTTGTGTCTCACCCAGTGTATGTACATGCAGATGAAAATGATCTCTGGAGGATCAGGGTTGCAAGGACAGAACGGGACTTCACATAGCAGTGAATGAGGGCTATGGATCATCTTTCAAAGTGGAGGTGGCCAACGTCTCTTCAGCATTTGATCCTGACAACAGCCACAGACACAACAGAACTAAAAAATCTGGACAAGAGGCTGGCTTAAAGCTTGGATTTTGCTACTGGAGTTTCTGAGGAGTCCAATGATTGGTCTAGGACCTAAACAATACCCACCACCATCTAGGGAGTCAAGGAATCTCCCCATTTGATCATTTCAGCTTCCAGATACTATTTTTGAGCCCTGGATAAAGATCCTGCCCTGTACTCTCTACTCCTAGCTTACCTTCCCTCATATGCCTGCTCAACCTGTCTCATTTCCAGTTCCTCACCACCTTCTCACTTCTCACACAAGACCTTGACTTGGCATACAAATGCTTTGTTCCCATTAGACCACAGTTCCCACCAGTCCTTGAAGCTGGACTTCAAGGTCCTTAGCCTTGCCCCGAACCCGTCTTGCCCCTTGCCTTTTGGGCTGGAGATCCACAGAGAAGTCTTGTCTCCTGGAGTTGGTTTACCCTGAATTGCCATCAGTGCCTTGTTCCTGGTCCTAATTGCTGGGCATGTCTGCTCATATCCTGATTGAGATCCTCACACACTATGCCAGACATGCCTTCTCTTCATCCCCTTGCTATTGCTTTTCCCTAGTCTCTCTTGAGTTTTATAAGGAGGTT
Organism: Morus bassanus; assembly: GCA_031468815.1. Lineage (NCBI taxonomy): Eukaryota > Metazoa > Chordata > Aves > Suliformes > Sulidae > Morus > Morus bassanus. The sequence goes on along the minus strand of CM062575.1, from coordinate 24,719,785 downwards.
CACATCCATTTCCTGCTCACCTCCAATTACCAGCTAGTCATGAGGCACTCTCCTCCCTTCCAGCCTACTCAGCTCCTCTCTCTCTCCCTGCAGCTGCCTGTTGGAGCAGCTGTGAACCCCTGGGGTGGGAGGAAACAGAGAAGCAGCAGATCATGCTCGTGGCAGGGAAGAGCAGCCACATATTTCCCTGCTACATCATATTTTGGAGCTACACCATGCCTCAAAATCCAGCAGGTTTCCACATTATATCCATCTGGCACAAACCATTCCCCTGAAGTGTAATTTGTGCTCAGGAAGGCACAAGAGATGAGTATGGTCATTCCAGCTATGGTCTGAAAACAACTGCTGGTAGCAAGTAGAGAGGAGGCAGAGTTTAGCACCGCTCTAGTAACAGCAAGAAGGTGCCATATAGTGGTAGCTGCATTTCTCAGCTTCTCACCGCATAATATAAATCACATTCATTTCTTAGATGATTATCAAAATGGAGCTAGAAGTTTCTTGAAATTAAGAGGTAACTGCACCTCATGCCTTTGGGAAAGGAGAAGCAAAGGGCTGCTGATTTTAAGCAATATAGGAGCACATTGTGGCTGTTCTCACTATGCCCCCCCCCCGCTAGATGCCATCACCTTGTGACAGGCAATAGGACCCTCGATAAATAGGGTTTAGAATGCAGGGAACTTGAACAGGAGAGCAGCATCTCAAAGAGCACAACTGGACTTCACAGCAGGCACTGCGCACTCTGGGCAAATGCCCAGCATGGTGCTAAAACAGTCCAAGAGAAATAAATGTGGTGAGAAAATATTCCTCTTTTTACAACCTGCAGTGAGCAGGGCTTAACCAACACCAAGAGACCTGCTCCTCTGTCGCCACCTGCACTTGTGCAGAGTGGGTGCGAAGTGTGGACAGATGGTCCGTTGTGATAGTAGTATTTGACACCCTACAGCTTTGTGCAGATGTAAATGCCTTCACCAGACATGAAGCTCTGTGATGGTGCCCAGAATGGGCAGTGGCGGTTTACAGTTCAATTATGCTATCCCCTACATCTGTTTTACACTGGCACAGCTCCAGGGAGTTACTCCCAGACCACTGGCATGGCAGTGTGGCAGCAGGATCTGGGATGAATGAGGGAGAATAAGAGCTGTGCTATAGGCACAATGTGAGGTATACATAGTGGTTACATGGATGTAAGGAAAATGGTAAACTTTAGGCCAGGAGATTGCCATACATGCCCTGACATCAAGCAGGGTATAAAGGCTGATTATTGCCCATAGGTACGTTACAGCACTCTTATGCAGGATCTTCCAAACAGTACTGGGGGTTAACACTTTGTGCTTTCAACCCACTTATCACACTGGCAAGTTTTATACGCACTTGGTGCAAGCAAAAACAACTCTGCAAAACCTAGGAAAAAGGGAAAATGACTGTCTCCTGATGTTTCTTCATCATCTTTGCTTGCAATTCTCTGTGCAGACGATTTTCTACTACAATCACAGCTGTGTTTTGGGGTCTTTTTCCCCCCGCTAGACTCTAGGTTTATTCAGTGGACTTGATTTTGATCCAATGTGAAATAGGAAGACAATGTTTTCTGTAGGATTTCTGCTTTACACAGAAGCTGAAAGGTATGTGCATCTTCGAGTAATCCAGTAAAATGAGATATGTTTCCTTCATCCTAGAACCAGAACCCAACTGGGTATGGGAGAAAAAACAGGGACAGTCGCCTCATAATGAACAGGAGCTAAAGAAGGGGACTCATTTGCATGTACAAACCTGCACCAAATGCCAGCAATCAACCCTATTTCTGTCATGAATCAGGAAATTAGTTTCCATATTATTTGATTCTGCTGAGTTTCCCATACACATTACATAGCTACTTCCTAGAACTCTTAAATAGCTTTCTAGACTTTGTGGTTTTCCTACTACTTCTTGCTTCATGCACACAATTATTTTTCTTCTGTGCTTTCTGATGTGTTGTTTGAATGCCTGGCATTTTAGGAATTATATGTGAGAGCCTAGGGGACATGGGGTTGAATGATGGAGTGAGGAGGGGGCAGAAGGAGGGTGTACAACAGAGCAAGACCCAAGAGAGCTTTTGAGGCATTACTGACAAACAGGATACTGAGAAGGTTTTATGAATTGCATTAAAATGTAATAAGAGGAGGAAGGGGAATGGCATGTTGATTTGTACAGAGAGGAGGAAGAACTGAGGCACCTACGGAGTGCCTGGTCTTCTTGGGAACTGAGGGCAACTGCAGGAGGCCTGAGGAGCAACCTTTTCCTTTACCCTCTCCTCAGGGCTGTCACGGTGCTATCTGAGACTCTGCCCTCTGGGCTGTTGGCTATTAATAACCACAGGATGCCTGTGCGAGCAGCCTTCAGGAGTCAAATTCACAGCACTTTGCATCAGCAATTTGTGCTGGGCAGAGCTTGCCTGCGCCCAGGCACCGTGGGAGAGCAGGGCTGCTGGACAAGCCTCCCCAGCAGCACCCAGACAGGCTGGGAGGAAGCAGCCCACTGCTGAGCTCTGGGGCAGATGTGTGAGCTGGTCTGAGCCTGGCACTGCAAGCCTGAGGTGAGTTGACTGGGCAGCAAAATAGATTAGAGCAGGTGCTGGAGAGGGTAAAGACTGGTTGGTTTGCAGCAAAAACAAGGAGATGACTGCTGCAAAGACCGATGCAGAATAAGACAGAGGAATTGAACCAAGGGATAGAGCTCAGGGGAGAAAAGGATAATTGTGGCCCTGGCTTTATGTATGGGCTAATTGGGAAGATGGGGACTGCGGCTTCAGCAGCTTCCCTGTAGTGGAGTGGCTGAAAGAGCAGTAGTTGCAGTGTAGCTCTGGACCCTGTCCATAGTGAAAGACTGCTGCCCCTTTCCTTATGCTAGACCAATTGCATGCAGTAGATTTTCCACTCCCCAGTCCTGCTGGATTAGTAAAGGAGGATGGCAGAATGGGATGGACTTGCCCTCGCAGCTCCTTGGGAATGGGTGTGTTAGAGGAGCACGGTTCCCCACCAGGGCCAGCCCTTTCTGCCTTATCCCAGGGAGTCCACGTTTGGGGCATACAGATAATTTCCCTCTGTTTTGCCAGTCTTATGACCCATCAGATGGGCCATAACCTCCCATCCCCGCTTCCTCCTGGCAGCATTGCCCCTTTCCTGTCAAGCATGGCCTGCTTCTTTTATATAGCCAAGCAGATGTCCATCTGCAGCGTGTGCTTTATGGCTGCACCTGCTCACAATTGCTTTGGGAATACACCAGGGTGGGCTATTTTATGATGTGAACTACATAGGCAGCATCTCAGAAAACCTTGGAAATCTGAAAGCAAAACTAATCCAAGAGAGTATCTGCCAATGTGATTGGAGCTGGTTTGCTGTGGCTGGGCTTCTTTCAGCAGTTAACATCACCTCATCACATGAAAACCATGTCACAAAAGGAGCAATGGTGGAATGAAACTACAAAATACATAGGAGATAAAACTGTCTTGATCACAACAAGGGAAATGTACAAACTCCTAGAGCCAGCTGTTTGCTTCCTAGTTTTAAAATATAACTCAGAGTTCAATGTCTTCAGTTCTGAAATTTTAAGCAACTAAAGAGCAAAGAAGCACAAGGACAGAGATGGTTAGTTATTGTCTGCTATTGCTGAAGCCAACAGGTCTTTGCTCATTTTTCCTTGTATTATATTGATTTAGGTGAGCATCTGTCCCCTTATATGTTGTTGTTTGGGCATGGACAGTGCTGCAGTGAAGGCAAGACATTTTTCCTACTCACATTACATGTGATAACTCCCAAGAAGGACTCTGAGAAGCTGCCTGAAGTGGAATTGCTGAGATTTTTCCTAATTTTCCCTGATTTTGCAGCACAGACCTCTCAGCCTATCTGGGGACAGAGATGGGGAACATTGTACCAGAAGAAATCTCCCTCTTCCCCTCCTCCCCTCTCCAAAATGATATGTGCTAAGATCAATACAGAAGATACATGTCCAAGTGACTTCAAACTACTTGGGCAAACAGCTTTTCCTTTAACAAGTTTGCCTATGCCTTCTTCCTTTAGCCCTTCTGTAACAAACAGAAGCAGTCATAAAGGACAGAATTACTTAGGGTTTTGATTTGTTTATTTTTTTTTTCAGAACTTGCAGTCTAGGGGTTTTCTGAATACCTATTCTAATTCTAATAGGACTATCTAAATATCCAAACCACACTTACACATTATTCAAAACACTCCCAAATAACTCATGGACAGATCCAAAATCTTCATACAAAACTATATATTACCATCTAATGATAACTGCATGGTATTATAATACGGTATGACAGAGAAAATTTTCAAACTGACGTTCTGTTACTGCAGCACAAGATGGTAACAGAGCACCACTGTGGCACACATGGGTGTGGGGAGACTGCCATGTTACAATTAAAATGCCTATTTTGGACAATAATGCTGTCTATCTGGCACCTTGGCAATGCTTCTGCTGTGATCTGCTGCCATATCTTGTGTCATAACACTAAGTCTCCAGAGAACACCACAGTGGCCTGCTGATGATATTCTGTATGAGATGATACCATTTACTAGCTCCTTCATGTGGAAGGGGTGGAGAAGAACCTGCGTGTGTAATGAAGGCTGTGTTATCTGTTAACTGTAAATGGCAACTAAAAGAGAGGCAAGAAATACCTTTCTAATGTTTCACTCTCCATTTCCTTTGTGTTTAGAGCAAAGCAGAGAACCCTTTGTGGGAATGCCCCTTGCAGGGACTCCTGCTCCGCTTAAAAGGAAAAAGTCCACTAAACTCATTGGGAAGCTGACACACGAAGGTAAGATATGGAAAACTGCACACATGAGAATTGTTTGGATTTCAACCTGAATTTCAGCCTTTTAAATTTCACACCCTGTCTGACTGAACTCCCAGAGCAAGACATGCAGTGAACATACCAGGAGGCAGAGCCACAAATACTACTAAAGCTCAGCCTTCAACCACATCACATTTTATAATTTACTGTTCAAAAGCACGGCACACATACTCAGGTCAAATGTTGACCTAGATTACACTTTGTAAACCCATATTCTCCTGCAGCATTAATTTGGATGCACACCAGTGTGAATGGAAAGAGAACATGATCTTTTATGGGTATGAATATTGCAGTGCCTAGTTATATTCTGTGTTGTTCTCTCTCTTATAACCTTTGTCTCTAATTTGTTTTTCCTGTATGTGAGAGAATTCCTTTGATTCCAGCACTCATTAGTTGAAAAAGCCAAAGTCTCTTAGAGGGGGTAATATAGCAGGAAGAATATAACTTGGGACACTTTTCTTTCTACAAAATACCTGTGTATTGGGTAGGGTGACTTTTAGTTAACTGTGATATCCTTATCTTCTCTTTTCTTTTGACAGCATGGGGAAGGTTTTTAGAGGTTTTGAAAAGTAATCATTCAGTGCTGTCCCTTTCTTCAGCCCCCAAAAAGGTCTAGGGTACAGTTATATATTTTTCTGTTTGTCCCTAATCCTTTAGTCAAATAAACAAGTAAGTAAAAACCCAATTTTCAGTTAATTTCCTCCTGTGCTATGAAATAGTGCTATATAAAATTGGCTTGCTAAAAAAAATAATTTCTTCAGAGAATGTCTAATAAAATGAATGGACTAATACCGATTTTATACCAGTTTAAGGACAGAGATTCATCCTCTGTTGTAAATGAGATGTAGAGGTGGATAAGTGGACTTAACCTTGCTTAATACAGAAAAAAGAAAGCCTAGAAAAAGTTGCTTGTTTCTGAATGAAAAGCTTTAACTGCATTTCTGCAAGATTTTTGCAGTGAAAATGTTTGAATCCATTGCTTTGATGGAGAATTGGTGGTACCAAATTAAATGGAAAAGGACTCATCAAGTAACCAGTGTATTAAGACTTGAAAAGAACTTCAACTACTTTTCTCTTTAACAATTCTCCTTAAAACAAACTAACAAGCAGATCTAATAACATTTAATCTTGCCATGGTTTCAGGATAATGTTTAAATCAAAGCATGCAAGAGTTGTCTTTATTTACGTCAGCCCAATCCAAAGAGCTGACTGCCACTCATCTAATTCCAGAGGAGGGGAGGCAAGTGTAGGGCAGTAACCAGATATGGCAGTGGTGCATTTTGAGGCAGTACTAAGGAATCCTGATGCTCTGACTGAGGTGCTTCAGATGTGGGACACAGGCATCTAGCTCCACCCTTATGCAACTCTCCTCTCTGTGCAGATTTGCCTTGATTGCAATCCAGAGTAAATTCCACCCATCTATATCCAAAGCATCACCAATGTAAAAATTTGGTGCATAGGTTATTTCCTAAAAACTTAATTTAGAATAGAATTTGGTTGCTTTGAAGTCACTGCTGATGCTGGGAAGCAATGGACAAGAGACATGGACCAGAGCACTTCCTAAAGTATCCCATTTCATATGTTTTGTAGTCATGCCACAAGAGGTGTCCAAGCTGAACCTGGGGAAGAAGATCAGCATCCCCAGAGATGTGATGCTAGAAGAGCTCTCTCTCCTCACTAACAAAGGATCCAAGATGTTCAAATTACGTCAGCTGAGGGTGGAGAAGTTCATTTATGAGAATAACCCTGATGCCTTCACCAACAATTCTGTGGTAGGTAGGAGATTAAAACTAAAAAGCTGCTCCATACACCCAGAGGAAACAGGAATGGAGTGTGCCTAAGATCTCCTCTGTCTGTATGTGCATGGGCTGGGGGTAGGGAGGATCTGCTAGCAAAGCAGTGAAGGAAAAAGCTGAAATTGTATAAACACACAAGTTTTATTTCCTTTTGGCAGCAGCATTAGTTTCCTTTGGCAAATACTTGGTATCACACATGCAGAAACACAAGAAAATTCAGTACGGAGTGATGAGGGAGGACTGCATGTTTGACAGGTGTTCAGAGCTGCACAGGGCAGGACTAATTGTTTTTGTACCCATTCCATTTCTTCTTTGCGAGATGGAAATGATCCATCCAGGTCTGACTTCTACTCCAGTAGGTGCAGTTCTATTTTTAGCCTAAGATACACTTTTATGCTTCCTGCTGGGCAGAGTCCTCTGCTCATTTCTGCAATAAGTTCCATAAATGAAAATTCAGACTGAAACCTCTAAACTGACACTGCAGTATCTTCAGTTTATTTGCTAGAAGCTACATTTGTTTCCTTCTAAAGTATTTTCCTATCAGATATGGTGTATAAATTCAGACTTTTTTTTTTCACCTTTCCCATGAGCTAGTACTGTTACTTAATCTTTGAACTTCTCTCTACAGTTAGTTGGCTGGTATAAAGTCTTCTGAAGATACTTAAACTTTTACAAATGAAACTCTTCTTTCATGTGATTGTCAGCAGTTCAGTAAAAGGTTCATATGCATTTTGACATCTCCTCTTCTGATATTCTTTAAAATTTATTTTGTGTCATTTTATCCCTTTATGGCATCTATTTTCCAGTCCAAGGAAACTCAAGCAAAATAATAAAAGTCAACCTGAAGAAAGTGTTCTGCCAAAGAAAAACATACTATTTTTTAGCCCTCTGATATTTTCAAAAGCAGCAGTAAGTAAATCTTTGTAGGTCACTTCTAAAAATGACAATTTGGGAAGCAGGATGTGGAAAGATGCCTGAAAAAAAAAGTCATTAAAATTACAACAGTAGGTCAGATTACAGATCAGGGATGACAGACCGGAGAGATAGCAAGCATATCTGGTGTTGTTAGACTTCCGGGCAGATTCTTCATCTCTTTGTGCTTTAGGTAGTTCATCTCTTCAGTGAGCTATCTCCTACAAAGGATGTGAGAATGAATGGTGTGTTGAACTTTGGACTCTTCAAATGAAAATCCTAGAGAAATGCAGGCTGTTTTTATAAATACTCAGCAGTCTCAGAGCTCCTAAAACATATCAGGGCTAAGTTCATATGTCAGAATCTGCTGCAGTGAGAAGGAGTGAGAAAATAATAAGGTGCGGGAATAAAAAGGTTGAAGTCCAAAGTTTCAGAATTTGAGGGTGTCACTTCAGGGTGTCCAGCCAGAGAAATACAAAGCGAATGAGTTGTGACAAACTGACTCAAAACTGGACATGCACAAGCAGAGTCCCTCCAAGACTCACATTACAAAGGCTGATGACAATCGCTTCTTTTTTGTTAGCTGTTTTTCCTACTTTGTTTATTCATCCACACCTGACATTCACTCCATATTCTTTCTGTAGTGAGTCTCTCCTTCTATTCTGTAAGAACAGCCCTGCTCCCAAGCTTTTTAAGCAAGACTGTAAGATACTGTGCTGTGGAGAAATGTATTTGGGGGTCAGACAAGACCCTTTCTTCATGGCTTTGCTATATGAGAACAATGGCATGGTCTCCAAACAGCAGCTGGTACTCTGCTTTAAAATCCTCCATGATTCACTTTCAGGGCTATCTTTTCTCAACATTCATGGTAGAGATAACAAAACTCCATTGGTCAGTGCAGGAAGACTTCAGTCTGCCCTACAGCCCTTGCTCAGGGCCAGCTTAGCAGGATCACAGACATAATTGTAACCATTTGCTGGGTGCACTGTGCGCTCCATGCAATGACTCTGCCAGGCTGCATCCACTGCCTTTGTGGATAACTACTCTCATCACCACAGCCAGCGTGAGTTAGCACCTTTGCTGGCAGTCAGATCAGTGAGAAGAAAAGCTGAGCGATTACAGCAACTGAGCTGTCCTCTCGGAGAGCTGGTTGCTCTTGGGCAGGTAAAGGCAACAGGTCTGTGGCCTCGCTGTTATCTTCCAAACAATCAGGACAATGCCTAACCTTAGCACCAAATAACTTTCATTAAAAAGCCCTTTTGATTGCAGTATTTGATTAGCTTTCTGTTCTTTTCCTTTCTTGCTCCTGGCTCTGCTCAAAGGCGGATACAGAAAAGAAGGCTTAAACTAAAGGGAACTATGGGAGGAAGATAATGGCAGGGTAAAGAATTCCTACTGCTACTTCCAGTTACTTCCCATTCCCAGTTAATTTTCATGTCCTTTGCTCCCCATCCCAAAGAAGTCCTTCTGCCTTTAAGACTGTGGGACACTGAACACATTTAAAGCTGGTGGTGTGTTTTCTGCTTTCATATCATAGATTTCTTGACTGTCTTAGAATACTCTCAGGACACACTTAGCAAAGCAGGGCAAGAAGGGTCAGGGATGGAGTAGAGACTGCTTCTTTCCCCCAGAAAAAGTTTAACAGCAAGGTAATGTAATATAAAAACACACAAAGAAAAAGGTTATTAAAAATAATTCCAAACCATATAAGGGGTCCCAGAATAGCCTGTGCTGTAGCCATAAACCTTCCCCACAAGGGAGAAGATCTCAGCAGTCACGTGTCATCAACCCACCCTCCTGCTTCTCTCCTCCTCCTTCTCCTCCAGCCAAACCACCACACTGGGCAATCAGATCACTCTCCTTACTTTTACTGGAGAAAACATATATACTGTGTGTGCGTGAATATCAGACAGCTCCACGCAACAGTGAAAACCTGCCACTCTATCACTGCTGCAACTCCACCCATCCAGTTAAAGGCAAACGGTAGCTAAACCCACAGTCAAAAGGACTGACCATTCCCATCATGAGCAAAATGAAATGCACTTACTATATAGCTGTTTCCAATAGTGACCCTCTTCTCTTACAAATATACAGTACAAGGGGATGTTTTTAGGGAGGGCTGAGTTTGACACTTTTAGTACACCAATATCCTGCTGAACAGGGAGAGTTCATGTGACGTCCTCCTGGTTTGGTGCTGTGCTGGAGAAGCTGGGGTCTGCTGAGCCCTGTCTAGTAAATCAGAACAAGGATTTCTTCTCCTCATCCCAGGCTGTGCCACCCTGTTGCAGGAACTGTGGTTCTCTCCATGCCTCAGAGGATATTATCAACCTCACTGTGGAGCTGCAAGATGCAATTTACTACTGACTAAAGACCATGATGAAATCCTATCTCGCTATGTGCTCTATTACTGTAGCATCTGACCAACTACAGCATGAAGGAAATTACTACATTTTTTTTTTAATGGTGAAACTGAACCATGGGGTAGATTAACGAATCGCCCAAAATCATAGAGAGGGTCTCAGTCTTATCTCTAGGTCTCCTAAATCCCGCTTCAGTGTTCAGCAATTAATAGATTAGCTGTTCATAGACCTTTAATGCATTTCATAATGCTAAATTTCTTTGGTCTCAAACACATCAAGATCATCTGAAACTATGTTTCTTAGCCCTACAGCCCCACTCATTCTTGCCCTAACTCCTCTCATGGTCCTACCTCTGCTTTGGGAACCTTGGTGTAAGACCTTCCTCCTATCATCAAGTGGAAACTGAAAACAAAACCACAGTTATGCTTTTTTGGTGTTGCTGTTACACTGTTTCTCTTCCAGTGAGGATCCTTAAAAATAGTCTTTCTACTAGTCAAAACCTGTGGCCTGATTTGGGTTGCATGCAGGAGAGTTTATAGAAAGACTTGATTTGCCTCTTTTGGGTTTTTTCCTTCTTTCTGCTTTACCTACCAGATCTTAAACTAAAACCATTAGGAAGGTGGAATAACCAATATCTGAGTAGACAATTATCAGCAGTAGTACATCAAAAAAACCCAGACCCACAAACAAAACCCCCACCTTGATACTGAGACTCGTCCACAAGTTAAAATAAATGCAGTTTCCATATCTTGGCAATGCTTGTATGAAAACAAGCTGAACATACGTGGGTAAGTAATTTCTGCTGGACTTCAGGTCAAGAGGTTTCTTCAGGTAAGCTAAGACACCAGCTGTGAAATAAAACATAAGAAGTGGAAAAGGGTTAAAGAATTGGATTACTGTTCTTCTGGATAATGGCAGGAGTTGCCCTGTATTCCTTCTGCTGCTGAACAAGAACTCAGTGGAGTAAGCAGGGGTGGCAGGAAGAGAATGAAAGTGGCTGTGTTACAACACCAAAAGTGATGCTTCACAGCAGACAGAAGTACACAAACAACCTGCCTCAGAGACCTTATATGTTAAATAGCCAGACATGATACAGCATGGGAAGGAAAGAATAAGGAGCGAGTAACAGAGATGTTATCATGCAGCTACTTGGTTTAATGCAGAAGAGTGCACTCATGGCTCCGTTTGTCCCTTAGTGTACTTAGAAGAATGCCAAAAAAGATCACTGGAGGTAGGGTTAAAGGGAAAATGTTAGGAAAAGCATTCTTTCTAGGAAGTCTGTTCTGCAGGGAATATTAAACGTCTTGAACAAGCATTATAGGATAACCGCAAGCTGAGATACGAGAGAGTCTCAGATTATGACCTAAGTGGAGCGAGCCAGCTGAGATGTAACTTTTCTAACAAAATGAGCCTTGCTGTGCTGGAGTTGGATTGATGCAGAAGACCTGGAGGTCCCAACTATACCCAAAGCTGTGTAAGAGTGAACATGAAGTCTGATGCCTTCTTACTCAATAAGTGACTGGTGTGGAAACAGCAGAATGACAGAGAGGAAGAGCCTTTTATTTTCGACAGCAGTTTGTTGGAGCACTGTGAGAAAACTTTGGACCGAAATTCTGAAACTTGATTTCTTTCATCCACAAAGAAAATGTGGCAAGGATGATATACAAATAAGATTTAAATAAGTTTGGGTAGTATTAGATAAAAATTCCCATTATTTAGATGGCTAAATTCAGACATAGATGCAAAAAATAATTTGCCTAAGATTAAATAGCAAATCAGAAGTAGACCTGGAAATAGAAAGCAGGAGCTCAACCCACTGAACTGTGCCTCTTGGGGGAGCCTGTTTATAAAAAATTTAGCTTAAGATACTCTAACAGCTGAGGTTACTTTTTATTTTCATCCTTTTTTTTTAAAGTGTATCATAGGTTTAAGGCTATGCAACTCCAAATTAAGGACAGAGGCACACACTTCGATAAAACAGCAGGCAGTCTACAAGACTCTCCAAGTGTCTGAATTTTAAATCTCCCATCCCACCATTAAGGAGCATTTGAGTGGCTGCCACTGAGAGGATGCAGTTAGAGTAACTTCAGAAGCATTAGTAACCACATAGGCATCAAACCTTTGGGAAGCTCTTTATCAGTGAGGTGGAAATAGAAACACATTTGGTGGCCTCAATCATTCTCTTTAGGGCACAGCAAGGAGCTGAAGGGGAGCACACAGTGTCTCCTCCTGGGGGGTGACGTCAGGGCCTTGAGATACTTAGAGATCTCAGCTCCATTAGTTGGATCATCTTTCATGATCTATTTTTCATGAGACACATGCAGTAGCTCTAGAGAATTCAGAATTCATCCATCTAGGCACACAGTCTGTAGGATCAAGCTCTTGCTAGCACTAAGGACTTCAAAGACATGAGCCCAATTTTTTTAGCCAACCCAGGGGACTGCACATCACATGAACTTGTCACAATTGTTCTCTTGTTAGACTGGATTTAGGGACACCCAGGGACTGATAACATCCACTACCTCCAGCAACGCATAGATACGGCAGACCCTACCACAGAGGAACTGCGTGATCTGCCCCCAGAGCCAACAGAAGGTTATCAGCCTTCTCAGTTGGTACTCCTCGGCTTCTCTCCTGTGACTTCCACCAGCAGGGTCAATCAACCCAAACTGAGAGGTCGGTTTTGTGATATGAACAGGCATATACGTAAAAGCTCCACATCCTGGAAGCAATGGCCCAAGACATGCATTCCCCTCAAGCGTAAGCCGTATTTCACTCCAAACACCTGGATCAGGGGCATGCTGTAAATATCAGAGACAAAGCTGCACCTACCCAGCTTTCACTACATCGAGACTCCTGCTTGAGGCTGGCCATTCCTGTGCTCCGCTCTCTTGGAATGAGCTCATTTGAATCCACTAAGGTTCAAGATTTCAAAAAGATGAATTTGCCTTTGCCTTCTGTTATAGAAAAAGAAGATTTTCCTATTCATTTGAGCTAAGACAATCTATTGTGGTGGCCAAAACTAAAGAAAATTATATTTTTATTTTAGCAGGTTAGTAGACTGGGATACTGCATGGAAAATGGGTCTTTCCTATCTGAATGGAGATGTCTGCTGAACATGGGATGTTTTCCCAGTGGGTCCATGAAAAATCAGGAACTAGCCTGAGACCAATCAAACTAATTTCATTTGCAGCTAAATAAGATTTAGGTGTGGCTTTCCTGAGGAGACCTTGTGTTTCAGAGAAACTTCACTCCTGCTTAGTGACAATACTGTAATTTAAAATAACACCAGATGACAATGATGCCCCTTCCTGGTCACTTCAAATACTGCTGTGCATAAAATCAAACCAGCTCTTTTTTACTGTAGCTGATGTTATGCCGATGTTTTGTGACTTTTTTTTTTTTTTTTTTTTTTTCCACAAATGTGCATGTAAGTAACCTGAGGAAAAGAGAAATAAGCATTTAATTCTCAGGAAGGGCACACAGCATGGGTGAAACTTGAAGGAAAACAGATGCAAATCCTGGTTTGAAATTGCTGAGCAAATCAGTAGAAGCATTAACCTTGCATACACATCAACATTTTGAGAATAACCTCATTCTGACCCCTAGTCCTCAAAAAACCCTTTTTCAGTTTGCCTTTTTACAGCTACATAGCTCCCACACAGAATTAAACAGATTGCCCTGCTAGCTCCTGCGTACAGCTTAATGCTCACAATCCTCTCCGTTCCCAGTGCTTCCTGACATTCAGGGGAACATCATCTCCTCTGTTCCTAAAAAGGGAATTCCCCACAGCTAGGAGAAGGACAGACAGTCCCTAAAGGCCCTGGGGGCACCAGCTCTGCCACTTCAGCCTGCAGCTGGCTGCCTGCCTAGGTTGCAGCCTGGTGACCTGCTGTGAAACCCTGGACACTGTTGCTGGAGACACAGGGAATGGAGGGTTAGATAATTCAGCCTTGAGCCTTGTGGGGTTTTCATTTCTCATCTATTTTTAGCTGACCGAACAGCTGGCCTTGGAAGCCTATTTACAGCCTGGAAAGCTTCTTTTTGCTAAACTGTACTAGGTGTAAGAGCCCTGAGAAAGCCTTAACCCTCTGAGAGCCAGCCCTGAGGTTGGCACTCTTGTGCCCCATTTACTGCCTTAGATGAATTTATACAAGCAGAATTGCAGCATGAGGAACCACAGATGCATTCAGCTTCAGCTGTATGTGTTACATCTTTGCGCATCTATAGCCAGTCCGCTAGTCCAACAGGAAAGACCATATGTGACACACAACCCAGGTCACTTGTATTATAGAGCTATGTGGACTGTAATACAAAAGAGATACTTTTTTATATCTGATAGGCGTCAAGCTTTGATCTCACTTATGACCAATACATAAAACATTTTTCTGAACATATTATATCAATTTCTGTTCCATGCAGGTATTTATTAAAATTGCTGTGTGCAAAGACAGGACCTTGTGCTGGCACCACAGGGTCTATAAATCCTGTACAGACTGTTTGCTCTTTCACTATGTACTGCAGGGAGTGTGCCTTCTGGCCTGTAATAGGGAGAATGGATGGCCTGGACAATAAGACCAACTTGATTTTACTGATGGATACAGCTTGTTTTCTTGCCTTGTTGCTGGTTAGATTTGATTCGTTAATGCACATCTTGCTACAAACAAAACTCTTGCTTTTTGTCATTTTCCTTTTGTGGTGCCCAGGAAATCTTTCATGTTTTCCCAGGCTGCTATTTCTTCAGTCTTTCTCAATGCATAAATACCCCTCCCCATGCAGACCTTCATATATACGGAAAACAGACATATGGGCTTTTAGGTTGTCACAGGTAGCCTGTTGTTCTGGTGCCCTTAACACTTAGCTCCCACACTGTAACTGAGCTGACTTGCTGCGCTATCTTAACCTTGACATGAAAACACTTCCTATTTCTTGTCCAGATTGCTTTCCTACAGGTTAGCCAATGTATCTCTGTCTGGACCCTTACCTGCTCTGGCAAAAGCTGTATTTCCTTTCACCTCCCCCTGTAAATCATACTGATCACTGTTGGGGACAATACACAGATCCCTCTCTTCTCACCCTGATCATATAAAATGACCATGAGGTATCCATTAAAAGGCACACTTCCATTGCCCTTGCTGCTGTTCTACAACTGCTCCTGTACTGAATATACAGAATAACTCACACAAAGTTCTGCCACTGGTTTTGTAACTGAGACATGAAACCGGTCAGATCAAGGGGACTTGGGAGTTCACGTTCTGGGACCCAATCATGCAAATGTGAACGGACCATGTCCTGTAACAGGGATTCCTACTCTCTTTTTCTCCTGCCCTAGGATCACTTTCAGAAGTTCATCCCACCGGGAGGGCATTATGAGGAAGATGCTCATGGCTATGTCCACGGGCGGATGGTAGGAGGAGTGACAGCTGGGCAGCATGGCTCCAGTAAGCAGCAGTATCCTGCTGTTCCTCCTAAGCCTGGAAGCAAAGGAGGCCCTGGGGACAGCGAAGGGGAGCATGCGGGTAAATCAGCTGGAAGTGGTGGAGAAGGAGGCAGTGGCACTGAGAAAGGCAAGTATCTCTCTGCAAGACCAAGAAATAGCTAAAGCTATCAGAGCTCGTCCCAACCTTACTCTTAGGGACAAGTAAATTAATTTGATTAAAACCTGAATTCTTCCAAACTAAGTTCCATTGCAAAGTCTAGAAAAGCTGAACTGCCTTTAGCTTGATAGTTTTGTCTGCATGCTTTTGTGGTGCTCAATCATAGGTAAGAAACAGAAATACCTGCCTTGGCTGGACCAAAGATGTGATGGGAAACTTAACTACTGAGCTCCTAAGGTTGATAACAGCAGTATGCCAGTATGGCATACCCTTTCCTTTCAAGGCTTTCACACTGACCGCTACTGGAGATAGTAGTATTAGCTCTTTAGCCCAGCAGTCTGACCTGACACACGAGTCTCAAATACATCAGCCCTGATTTCAAATCAAAGTTTTCACCTAAACAAACAGCATTTTTTGGATAATATTCAGAAAGGAACAGCAATATTTCAGAAAGTTATCTGGTGATCACCACTGGTCTACTGAAGCAATATCTTTACAAGTAAAAGTACTTTTCACTGAATTTAGTCCTTGCCTAATTTTATCCACTGTTTGGTTTGGCCAGAAACCTCTAGAACCAAATCCCTTGTATGAAAACCAGCAAGTGAAATTGTTATTTCAACAGCCCCAATGGGATTTTACAACAAAAAGCAAATTTGCTTGGGAACCAGAAACCACTGTTGTAAGTAACCAAATGAGTGTCTTGTTAAATCCAAAGTTTTTCATTTACATTCTGGAAGAATATGCATTCTATATCAAGAATATAGTAAAAGTATACCTTTTACATTTCTGGGCATCCCTGTGAAAAAGAAATCTGTGTAGACTCTCTGTCTTCTTATAGGAGATTTTTCTCCTATTTCTGTGCGCAGGGAGAAGGAGGATTAACATCATCCCATAGCTTTTACTGCAGAGGTGGATCTCAACTGCTTTTATTTTTCATCCCTAGCAATCAAACTAAGTAGTTTAGAAGTAAATTAAGTCCTTCACAGAGAAAGAGAGGGGTAGTTGGTTTTTTTTTAATGAAAGTGAGATTCTTGTACAAGTCTGCAATTCTCTGAAACCAGGAAAGCCGAGGATTTGGCAAGGTTTGAAGAAAATAAGCAAGACAAAGAAAGAAGGTGTGATAGAGAAGAAAGTTTCAGATAAGAGTAATAGTGTTCATTCTTTGCCATGTAATTCATAAGGATTTATGTTTTCTGCACAAACTACAGCACTATGAAAGCACCAGAATGTCTAACTCCATTAACCTATTATTCCTATCTGCCCTAATCAAGCTAAGCAGAAGTCATTGCTCAGGAGTTCCAAGGTTTCTGAAGGATGAGAATCTTAAAAGTGTGCTACATATCAATACACAACCAGTACTCTTATTAGCAAGGTGGTATAATACACAACTGTAAGAAAAAATGGAAAAAAAAAAAAAGAGGCACACAGAATGAAAACCCTTGTCTAAGCTCATTTGCTTAATAGAGCAGTCAGAAGCTAACCTAAAATTTCTGGCAATCAAGTATCTGACTTAACAGCAAAGTGCAGCTCTGTCATTGACAGGATTTTAACTTTCAGAGAGATACCCCATCATATTTTCAAACTGCTTTTAGCCATCCTGAAGTGTTTGAGCCAGACTTGTCTCTAACATCCTGGCTCAGGAGTGGGAAAATATGAATGGCTGTTCATGTATTCACAAAGAAAATGCCAACTTATAAAAACATTGAGACAAGGGAGATGGTTAATTTTAGAACACTCAAGAATAGACTACGGAGGAAGACGTTAGTAAAGATGGCCGTCGGTTGCCAAGACTCTGAAATACAATGGTTAAAGGTTTTTGGTCAGTTAGAGCCAACTTCAAAGTTTGAAGCTAGTTTTGGAGTTTACGGTCAGAGCTTTGTTACATAAACCTCATCATCATCATCAGATGCGAGGAGTTATGTCTGCTACAATCAGACAGGGAAGAGAGAAGTAAATGATGAAATTAGATAGCATTTTGCCTTGTATAAAGCTTCCCTTGAGGTAGTGAAAGAGATGATGGGGTAAGGACATTGGTTCTTAGGGTAAGAGGTTTCTATTTGAGCAACCAGAGAGAACAATGAAAAATCAGCTTTCAAATATATGCTCTTATGCAAATTCCTGGGTGAATGGCTCTTAGACTGTGGTACACCTGCTTTTGTGGATAAGGATGGAAGTGGCGTATGACAGTCTTTTTTAAGAGAAATGTAACCATAAAATCTTGGACTTGATCGAGGAGTTACAGAATCTGGAAACAAAGCTGGTATCTCAACTTCAACAGCAGAATACAGAAAGACAATGTATTTAGAAAGTGTCATCTAACTAGAGTGTTTTACCTTCCTCTGTTTACAGATGGAAAGTCAGGAGGCAAAAACATCACTATATTTAAAACTTACATCTCCCCCTGGGAACGAGCAATGGGTATCAGCCCCGAGGACAAAAGTCAGTTCACCATTGACTTACTGTCATATAGTCCCAAAGCTGATTTCCCCCATTACAAGTCTTTTAACCGGTAAGTCTTCTTGGATATTCAGTTTATTTAGAATGAGAAAACACAATAACCCTGGCCATAGCCCTCCTGTCTTCTGCAATGTAAATAAGTTTAAGTTGCATGTCATGTTACTTAGCACAGTGTCCTGTGGATGAAATGTTTGGAGGCCTACAAAGAGAAGATACATTAAGAGCTAGAGATTTTAATTCAGCTTATGGACAGAAAACCTATGCAGCAGCATATGAGGACTTTAATCCTATTTCCCTTTCTTTCTCACCCCATTTCACCAGAGAGATTTAGCTTGCCAATGTTTATTACTGCAGCCATTTAAAGTTCAAGAGTTCAGGAATATCACTTATGATCAGAAGCCATATACTTCACAGTACTGCAGATAAGAATCAGGATCTTCCTGCTGCTTCTCATAAGAACTGAAAGTTTTACAACTATTTCTAGGACAGCAACAATTTTCTGTTAACCTCTCTATATAGTTTTGCCACCCAATTCCATAGCCTGAGCACATCAGTACCCAGGACAAACCCAAATCCCACTCATTTCTGAAGTAACGCAGCCTCTGCCTCCTACATGTACAGGGTATCAACAGGTATGAAAGGTGTATGGTTTGATGGAGATTGATGCAACAGGGGTGAAGGAAGTGCACGGGAGCAGACAGGGGGCTTTTTGGTTTTAAATCTTTTTTTAGTACATAGGCAATAGATACATATATGTTCTTGGGAACGATTTGTTGGCCAGCCAACTGCAACAGTAATAAAATTTACAATCTCAGTAACTTTGATTACTTATTTTCTAAATCCCGTTGTTTACCTATGCTCTGTTCGCTAACTCCATGTATTCCCCTATGCCAGGACTGCCATGCCTTACGGGGGTTATGAGAAAGCAGCCAAACGGATGACCTTCAAAGTGCCTCAGTTTGATATCTGCCCTTTGCTTCCAGAATCCCTCATGATATATAATCAAAATTTCAGCAACAGACCCTCCTTCAACAGAACCCCAATACCTTGGATGCCTTCAGGAGACTCCTCCGAGTACCATATTGAGGTCAATGTGCCAAGGAGTGGTGAAACAGAAGAGCTATAAATCCCCACTGCCAAGGCCTTCCCTTTATCTCAGCCCTTTCTATTTGCAAGTTGATGGAAAGGAGCTGAAAAGTGCAACTCTAGTTCTGTCAGCCCTTCCTTTCTTTTGCCATTAGCCCAGACAAGTTCCTAGTAGGTTCTAAACTTATCTTTGCTGTGGTATTAATCCATATCAGAAAGAGTTTGAGGGAAAGGAGCTTTTTATTCACCAGGGCATAAAAGGGCAAAACTAGTAAGTGTTTTTCTGTTTAGCAATGCTAAATGCTGCCTGTCTGCTCCACAATAAATCTGTTTTGTCATATATTAACAAGTAATAAAACACTAAGAGGAAGAAAAGCCTTTGTGTTGTCTCTTTAAAAAATGCTGCTGAATCAATTTGGGAATTAGCAATAACAAAAGTTTCAATCTCACAACTAGACTTGGAAGCAAGATCAGGGACTGATGGGGATGGTCATAAGGTAGGTATACACCAAGGTGGCTTGGATAAATACTGCAAAACTGATGGTGACGAATGATGACTTTGAGAGGAAATGACACAGGTAATCATAACAACATCAGAGATAAAAAAGCAAGTCAGCCTGTCACTGTAACAGACTGATTAAAGTATTTCACTGTCACATAAGATCCCCTGATTCTCCAGAGTATAAAATAGGTGATAGCTTAAGGAGGGGTTTTTTCATGCAGAGAGACCAAGCAGGCAATAGGTCGGGAAAGAACAGAGGCACACCCAAGTGAGATGACTGGCCCGTAGTTACAGAGCAAGAAAGAAAAAGCTTTAAATACAACAGAAGTAATTTGACACCCACCACAGTGCATTACTTATTCAAATACACAGCATCAAAGTCTATTCCATTTCTTGTAAATTTTATCAATGCCACACATATAGGAAGAAAGGCAGGCACTGTGGAAAACCAGTAAAGAACTTTATTTTTCTACATTAAATGCCTTATGTTTCATGAATATTTGCACTCTGACACTTAACATACAAGATTGCCATTTAATTACCATACCCTAGCTCAGCCTGCATGGAGACCGATTTGCAGTTCTCTGTCCTGGTGCCTTCTTTAGATCAACATTTCCTCTTATAAACAGGGCTAAACAGCTCATTTACAGGGACAGCTTCCACTGAAGTACTTTTAATTTAAGAGTTTTTCCTCCTTGTCTAGAAATCCCATATATTTGATTTTTATTCTCTTTGGATGGTTATGAGGTTTATTACACTCCTTTAAAAAGATACTGCCAGGGCTACCCTGAGATCTCTTAAAAATTGTGCTAATAATAACAAGCTGCAGAAGTAATGAATGAGTAGTTTCCCTAACCTTTCTGCTGAAATGGCTAAAGAACATTTATTATATGTCCTATTAAATGATTCAGAAATATCCATAACTCAGTTCTGTGACTCAACTTAAAAACATTAAGCTGGTACTTTGATCTTCTGAAGAACATTTCAACAAAAATGAAAAAGGTTGTCTTTTTTGACATGTTCCTACAAAGTATTTGGAATTTGAGTTGAAAACAACTCCTCAGAAAAACTTGGTTTGTTTCTTTGGATAAAATGGATCCAGGAGTTAGTTGAAAAGACACTTTCCACATTGATTTCCTTTTTTAATCCCTACATAAATACATGCAAATTTCACTGGTGAAAGACATTTAAATGGGAAATTCTCACATTCTATTGAACTATTAGTTTATTCTGTATTAGATCTCTGTCTGGAGATAAGGTTGCTGTGGGTTTTCCAACATTTTTAATCCATCTAGCTTTCTCAATTGCATTGCAATTAAGGGGGAGGGATTTCTTTTCCAATTCAAAAAGTATTCTAACTATATTACAAGAAGCCAGGCTACAAAGAGAATTCCAGAAATTCAGAAAGGCAGAGGAAATTTCAGAGAAAACTAAGTGACACTAAGAAAAATATTTTCCCACCAAATATGCTGTTTATTGCCTTCCCTTTTCTGACAGGGATTTTAGACTCTCGCAATACAGAATTACATGATTTTTTTAAGTGAAATACACGATGCTTTCATGGTAAGTATGTAAGGAGCAGCAGACACAAGACAGTTTGGTACCTGGGTATCAGGGTCTGTTTTCAGTAGCAGGTGTTGCAGATCATGGGCCAGTTAGACATGTCAAGGTGCAGAGAGAGCTGCCTGCTCCGATGAGGGGTGAGCCCCAGGCAAGCCTAGCACAGGCAGTGCCCTCACCAAACAGCACACATACCCACCACATCTGAGTACAGCAGGCAGAGCTGAGTGCTGCTGACAGAGTCCGTCAATCATCCCAGACATGGTGAGGGGATGAATCAGGCACAGGGGCCATCCAGGGAGTCTGGTCAGGAGCAAAAGGAGACAGGGCTGGACACAAACTACACTGTGGGTCCAAAGTCCATCTAGGAGACAGGCTAGCTCCAGCATAGGTCTCAGGCCCACCCAGGAGACTAGAATGCAGGCCAGCACCCCTGCGACATAGCTCAGGCAAGGACCTCAAGCCCAGGACTAAGCTTAAATGGGGTTTCTGGGCCATAAGTGGGGTGAACGTCCCAGGTAAGGCTGGTCAGGGCAAGTAAGGGCTGTTAATGCACACAGGGCAATGACACCAAAACGTTTGGGAATTCCAATATAATCATAACAATCATTTGAGTTCTACTGGAGCATTAAAAAAAAGACTAAATATGTCCTTAAACATGCACGGAAAGGTAAGAAATACTGTGCAGAAATAGCACAGTGCTCTCTGGTGGTATAGTTTCAAAGTTCCCACATACAAGGAAGGCAGCATCATCCAGCAAGTAGGTCAAAGGACTGGGTATATACCCAAAGCTCTCCCTGGTTCATAATGCACCATTGCACAAGAGTTTTCGTCTGTGTGCTCCACTATCCCAAACCCTGAATGGGGATAAAAAGTTGCTGTGTTCTTGGAATTAGTATTGTATCACTGTTAATTATTAATAATATTGCTGTAATTCATACTTGTAAGTTAGAGGATCCTTCAGTTTTGGTAAGTTTGCTTAATGAGGCATATAGCTCTTCTTTTGCCAGTACGTTTTCAATCTCAAATCCTGTCAAGCAGTATTTATGTGCTTTTGTTTCTAGAACAAAATGAGAAATACAACACCACATGCTGTAGAACAATTCAGACAACTATTGTCTTGCTGTTTGCATAGCTTAAGATACATGCTAGTTCAGTCATTATTCAAAGTAACATTAAAAGTGAGAAGAATCAGTAATCCAAACTCTGTCTCAAAAATAATTAATTTCAGTGAGGCTTGCAGTTACTGTAATCAGGGCAGAAGTTTGTCCAAAATGATCAAATATTTAAGGGGAAGTAAGTAACTACTCCTGCTCCTTGTTTTCCTTGGGCTATGATATAGACTCAGGGGAATCGCCTATGCCAGAGAATTATTTATATTGGGAATAAGAGGAATTTATAACATTTAATTACAGTGGATTTCCCCCACATACTAGGAGCTACAGAATGGAAACTCAGTCATCTGTTTTTAAGCAGGATCATCATAGTTAGAGATAAAAAAGAACTAACAAATTATTGAGCCCATCCTCTTGTAAAGGCAGGCTACAGTTCCCTCATAGGGGACGTACTGGATATTAAGCTTCATGGAACAGCAGCCAAAAATCCATTTAATAAAGAGGGGCTGTCCCATGAAAAACAGATTGGATAGAATTTTGTGACATTCAGATCTTTCATTCAGAACAAAAAGTTCTTACATTTTTAGTTATTTGCAGTGTCATTTTTAGGAATATTATTTTACAGTTTCCAAGCTTTGAAATGTTTCTCTCATGTAAGACAACTTGTATGATAAAGAAACCAAGCCACACTGAAGTTATAGCTGATGGCATAAATATTCAGCAGGTAGTAGCACAGTTGGTATCCTTCTGTGTTGTGCAGAAAATCTTCCCTTTGACTGCAATGTATTCCCTAATCAAAGGGTTTGCATCTCATAATTGTCTTGCTCATGTGAGCAGCTTGCCATTAGTGATGATGATATAATTCATACAACTAACATCTGGGAATTACATTTGATGTTGTTATTGACAGAGCATTTAGAGGAGATGGCTTTGTCATTAGGCTTAGTGACTCTCTCAAATAAAATCTGGAACAGTTTCAGGCTGTTAGGAGAATATGGGCTTTGTCTTGTTTGACTTTTTTTTAAATCATACTGTGAATACATAAAATATATTCACTTCTCTTATACAAGATGGCAGGCACCAGAGAGCCTCAATACAATCGTTCTGTCATGGAGCAAAGAGGTCTGCACATGGCCGTCCCTCCATGGGAAATGCTGACTTGTGGCACAGGGCTTGAACATTCACTGCACGGAGGTCTTTTTCTGCTTAGCTTGCCTGCAAGTATATGTTCTCTACCACAGAAGACTGCCACAGGTGTGACCATCTGGCAAACGCCCCACTTCTAAAGGACTGCCCCTTGGCACAATAAGCTGCTGTTAGCACTTCTCCAGCAACTTATTGGATCCACTGCTGCCCATCACCAGCACATATGCTAACTGCTCTTGAATGAGTATTAGAAAAGTTTGCAAGCCAGTCTGCTGGCTCACAGCACTTTAATACATTTATATGCAATCTCATCTATGCCAAAATCCTCAAACTGCAGGTTACAAACTAGTTCAGACAAGTTGCCTATTTCTGTCTTGGAAATGTGCCTGACCAGGACCACAGATAATCAAGAAGAATTTGCAGACAATCTTGCAGAAGCAAGATTGCGCACATTTTGTGGAACATTTTGTGAACTGCTGAGTATGTGGGGTTTGAGACACTATTAATTATATCCATGTACTAGTAAAAGTGTCTTCAGCTAACGCAATTAATTAGGAGTGCCTTTATGCTGTACCTCTTGTTCTCTATGTACTTAACACACAGTAAGTGCCATCTTCTCTCAGACGATCATCTTCTGCTTGTAGTACAGCTTACATGATGCTTTAATGAGTAGTACTTGCTCAGATATATATTGTGCTAATTAACACATGTAGTAAAGGGAGGAAAACTACATAAACCACTCTGAAGCAATGCTCTTAAACACAGCCTAAACTCTGGTCAACTTAATAAACAAATTCTCAGATATAAACTCTTCCTTTAATTTTCAGTTATACTTTTTAGAAACATAATTTATATCAAAATTTTTAATGTACATTTTCCAACTTTTTTGAAGAAAACCTGCAGGCTCTTTTTTTTTTTTACCTTTTGATTAACAATAAAAAACTACAAAATATTTTGTGCAAAGGGTTTTATTTTTAAAAATCTGTTTTTTATTTAAAGAAAATTCCATCTGATGTACTTTCAAGGAGAACTGACACAAATAAATTTGCAGACAGGGACCACTACCCTTTAAAAAATAGGAAGAAGTTATAGGTATAGCTCTAGCCAGAGTTACAATGAACATTTGCCTTTCAAAAATCCACAGTGAACAAATAAATGCATAAATAAGGCAAGATTAATTTATGGTTCCAAGTTCTTTTTCTAGTGCCAAACTAAAATAGCTATTCTTCTTTGTTCTTAAAAGGCTTACTGGGAACACTTATTTTGGGGAAATTAGATCAGGGAAGGCACAACCATACTACAAAAGGCTGACAAATGTCTCAACTCTTCCCAGGTTCAGACATGAGCCAAGGGCAGCACCACTGTTTTACTCCAGATGCCTGCATTTGTAGCTGGGGAGAAAAAACCGTACAAGGAGGGCACTAACAGCAGTGAGAAAGGCTACCAACTAAGCAATGCTTTATTTGTGCTCCAAAACATCCCTCTACACAAAAGGGTAAATAAGGATTCTGCAGACTTTCCCTTCTTACTGGGGGAAGTTCCTGCCTTATGCAACAATCTCATTATACATCATTCACTGCAGGGAAAACAAAATGGCCCCTGGAAGTAGGAACAAACAAAGGAGTAATTTTCTGCTGGCCAGCCTGTGGACAACCTATGGGCCTTATAGCACAGGACCTCCCCTGCTTACAGATGCTATACAAATTCAATTACACTGCAGAGTGCTTTAGTCAAACTCCTCAGTGCCTGGCTCAGATGAGTAATTATTTCCATATTCTATTATAAAAACAGCCATACTTTAATGGGCCTGAAGCTAGCATGGATTCAGGGCTTCATTATATCTGCTATCTCTAAACATTTCTCTTAATTATCTTTGGTCCCTAAGAGAGGTTTGAGGCCTTCCTCGTTTGCTCTCTCCCCCAGTATGATTGGCTTGATTCCCAAAGCAAAAGACTGAAATGGGATGGGAAGTCACAACAAGTAAAAGAAGCATTCTTCCAAATGCACAAACATTTTTTTGAATTATTTTAGAGGTGTTAGAAATGCCCTATTAACAGCTGCAGCACAAACAGTATTGCAGACACCCATACGTACAAACAGTATGCTTTAAGTGTTTGCTCTGGGCAGAGCAAAAGGTAGTCCCAGTCCTCCAGGCATACTCAATGCATCTGGTATACCACTGACAGTATACCTGGATTATCAGAAGCTGGTAACTCTGGCATCCAGAAATACATCTTTTAGATACAGAACATTATGCATCAACTCACTCACTTCTTACAGAGCTGGTGGCACTCCTCTAAGGATTGTTACAGAAGACATCTCTCTCAGATGTCGGGAACACTGAAATACAAGGGCAGAAAAGAAAGTGTAAGAAAGAAAAACCCCTCATGTCTTTATGTTTCAGTTTGAGTACTTAATTACATTGTTTATCCGGGGTGCTAGCACTGAGATACCAACTGCTCATGGAACTGGGAGTCTACCCAGTCATCTTCAGACTCTCTCTACATGCATGATCCTGAATTCACAGGATGGGACCCATTTATTTCAGTGGGCTTGAAATGTGTTTCTTGGATATCACCAAAAATACCAGTACAGCAGTGTTAGTATTACCAGCACTCTGTACCAGTGACAGGAAAATCATATACTGCAATGTGCAGCTGACGCAGTTCTGCAAATGTGAGCTTAATATTAATTTGACACACTGCCTAGTATTCAGAAAATCAATTGTAAAAGATCTCATTCAAATTTTCCCAGATCCTGAGATGGTTTAATTCACACCTGAAGTACTTGGATGGATAATGTTGAACATAGGATGTCATGGCTCTAACCTGCAAGGAAGCCCAGCTCTCACGTGAGCCAGAAGTAAACTCTGGCTAGACATGAATGCGTTGGACTGTCACCTTTGGCTCCAGTCATACCCCGCAGCTATGACAGCCCATACTTTGCAATTGTTAAGAGATTATACACACTCTGCAAGCACACCGATTTCTTTTCCGGCAAGAAAAAGATATTTCTGTCTAGGCAGCTCTATCGACCAAGCTCTGCTACATTGGCTCTAGGCGCTGAACCGCGCTAAGCTGCTCCGGGCGAAACCAGCCCCAGCGCTGCAAGCAGCGAGCGCCCTGCGAGGCCGGGCCGGGCCGGGCCGGGCCCGCCCCGAGCGGCCCTTGACCCGCGCTGCGCCGGCCCGGCCCCGCCACCACCGACCCCTCAGCGCCGCCACCTCCGCTGGGCAAGGGGATTTACCGGGGGCCAGTCGGCCCCGCACACACCTGAGACTATTCCCAGCTACCTCCTGGCTTTGGGCCGGCGCTGGGGACAGCTCTGCGGGCTGCCGCCCAACGAGGGGCTTAGTCAAACACACCGGAGACCTCCCGCCACTTCTGGGGCGGGACACCGGGTTATGCCGCCTGCCCTGGGAAGCGCCCCGACCCGCGGAAAGGTTCCCCTGCCCTGGACTGAGCGAATGAGAAATGGCGGCAAAGACACCAGACCGGGCCGGGTCGGGTCGGACTCCCTCAAACCTCTCGCGAGAGGATACACCCCTCACCGCCGGCGCGGCCCGTGACTCTCGCGAGAAGATGGCCGCCTCTCGCGAGAGGCGTTGCCGCGGCTCCCCGTAGCTATAGCAGCGGGGGATGAGGGCGGGCGCGGAGAGGAACGTTGCACGCCGCGGCAGGACGCGATGCCGGCAGGTAGGGACTCACCGCACCGCCGCCCCGGGGAGGGGCCGGGGCCCGCGGCCATTCCCCCCCCCCATCTCAGCGGGGTCCCCCTGCGACTGTCCGGAGCCGTCCTGGCCCTCGTGGCGCTGGGCGGCAGCGGGGCTGTGGCTCCGGCGGCGGGACGGGAGGCGCCGCTCCCCTCGGCGGCGCGGCGGGACGCGGGAGGCGCCGCTCCCCTCGGCGGCGCGGCGGGACGCGGGAGGCGCCGCTCCCCTCGGCGGCGCGGCGGGACGCGGGAGGCGCCGGGGCAGGTCGTGCCGCGCTGCCGGCAGCGGCCGGGTCCCCGAGGGCGCGGCGGGAACCCCGGATCCGCCGCTCTCGGGAGTACTTGAGGCTTCTTTCCTCCTGTCCCGTCCTCTCAGGGGGAAAAGAAAAAAAAAAGCCCAAACCAGCCGTTACCGGGTTGCTTGTTCCATGCGTGCGGAGCGGCTCTCCCAGCTCCGGGAAGCAGTGCGGCGCCGCTTGCCCGCCCGGCCCGGCCTCTGCTGGTGGCGGGCAGCCCGCCCAGGCGCGGGTGGGCTGCGGCTCGGCCGGGGCCCCGGGGCCTGACCTCCAGCGCGCCTGTGAGCGCGGGGCCCCTCTGCATGCCCGCAGCTGGTCAGCTGCAGGAGAGGGAGGGGGTAGCAGGTATGAGAACAAGAGGATACTGGAGGGTGGAAAGGTCTTTTATCAGCAGGGATCTTTGAAATTAGTATCTCTGACGTTGTATTATGTTGGTTAATAGCTCGGATGTGATCAACTGCCATTAAAAGTTAAACTTGCCTAGAAGCTGTTAGAAGAAGCTGCTCGGTTATAGTACTATATTTACTATGTTGGTCCAAGGTAGGCAAAAACATGTACTTTTTTTTTTAAAAAAAAAAAGCAGAAGTTGTTTGCTTTTCCAGGATCTGATTTTGCTTGAAACCATTCGTTCAGTAGGAGGATTATGAGTGAGGATTCATGAGGATTTCAGCCCTAAATAGAAACCATAAACAATATACACCACCTGCTTTCAAAAAGTTGCAGGCACAATGGCTTTCTGGTCTTTCAGCTGAGTGAAAGTGTTGTGAGTATTAGTGGCTGATCGCGTGTGTGAAAAGAATTCAAAGAGCTTTTCAGATTTCAGAACAAATTCTGAGTGTTATAATAATGGAAAAATATGCATGTGAAATGGGAGGAAAAATAGTTGTGTAATTTCTCATGCAGTTTGAAAGAAAGAAGTATGTACTGAAAACAAACCTGTCTAACCTTGTGCTGCTCTTCAGACTTGAAAAGAAAATCTAGGACTGAAAGATTTTGTGCTACAATATACTTGACATTGATTAGCAGTTTTGGAAAATAATAGCAACAATAGCAACATAGATAGTCTTGTGTTTGTTTCCAGAGGAAAAGAAAGTACTGCTGTGCTGAGAACTGAACTGGTGAGGTAATGCACAACTTGATAACTTTTAAAAATAATTACCAAAAATGTATTGTGGGCTAAAAAAAACTTGAATGAGTCTGTTGAAATCTGTTCTCATTTAGGAAGTGATAGAAATAATGATAATATCACTAGACAGGATACTGTTTAAATTCTATTCCAGCGCGTAATCAAGAGTATATCTAATCAAGCATGCTGCATATCATTCAGACTGAA
Source organism: Morus bassanus (assembly GCA_031468815.1). Lineage (NCBI taxonomy): Eukaryota > Metazoa > Chordata > Aves > Suliformes > Sulidae > Morus > Morus bassanus. Next base: position 24,691,068 of record CM062575.1, on the reverse strand, counting down.
TTAAACAGGAGCCTTTTCTTCCCACCCCCGCCGCCCCCGGTGATGCCAGCCAGAAAGCCTTTTGCCACAGTGTTCCTGGGGTAGGGTGAAGGGGAAGGGTGTGCTTGATTTGTCTAGTATATACAAACTTACTTACAGTTATCCCAGAGAATTTAGAAATTTTGCTTTCTTTATGGTAGTGATAGCTGTAAAAGCATTTCAGTTCATTTCTTTCAGTCATTGCAGGTAAAAATTATGTCAGTTCTTCTCTCTGTTCTGGGTTAACAGTCTATTTTGAGACTGTAGTCATGAGTTCATTAAAAAGGATAATGAGAATTTAAATCCTTCTTTATCCAGTCCTGTTGATGTTATTAGGCATTAAGCCTTCTTATGCGAATTTTCATGGAGAGTACATAGAAGAGAAAGTGTGTTTATTTCCCAGTCTGTGGACCTTCAAAAACCTTGTTACCTAGAGATGAAAGAATAGTGGCACAGCTCTTAAGTATCACATTATTGTAGTTGTAGTAGGTTCTATCCACACTAATCAGAATTTAGCCTCCATTGTGTTTGAGTGCTCTGTAAACATATCTATATAAAGAACAGTTGCGGCTGTCCTGAATAACTTTTGGTGCAACTATGCAAAATGCAGCAGGTGGTGCAAAAAGAAAACTGAGGTAGAAGGATGAAAGAATAACAAAAAGTCACAGCTATTGTTTTTTAAAGTCTGCTTACGTTACTGTTCAGAACCAATAAAAGTATGTCTCAAAATAAACGTGCCTATTGGCACCTGTAGAACTTATTAGTCTTTTCATTTTTCTCATGCAACCTTCTGAAATTTAAATCACTTACACATCTTTCAGTTTCCTAACGTGTTCTACCCATATTTATTTAGTTTGTTTTAATTTGTTCTCTGAAATACTCTACTTCTTGTCTTTTTCTAAACTTTGCCTTTTAATTTCTTTCTTTTTCTATCAACAGTGGCTGCAGTTACCATTCCACAGTTATTGTATATTTTTGTCATTGAAGGTCATTCCCTAGCACAGATATGTGGTGTTTGATGGCAGAGGGGAGCAGCAAGAAATCTTGTAACTGACTGTCAAGGAATTTTAATCATCTTGCACAGATATCTCTCTCATTCCTGTTAACTGCAAGTTAAGTAAGAGGCAGTCTTTAGTCTTTAAGATTTTGCCTTCATCTGTAGGCAGTCCCCTTTCCTAGGCTTGCACCGTGTGTGTGAGACTGCTAGGAGGAACCATCTCCTAGCTGCAGCCTGGACGCTTTCCAAGGCAAGTGACACAATATGTAGGTCTTTTATCGTGTCTCCTGACATGCAAGTTTAGCATGCAGTTTATTCCTTCTTTTTGCTCTGTTATGTTAATTGACGTATGGGGTTTCCTGTTCTGTGACCTGAGAAAGTTAACAGGTTTGCGTAGATCTCACCAGCCATTGTCTATGGGATACAGGACTAGTGTTTGGCCAGACTAGGGTTTCACTTGGCTGTAGTGCTCTGATTTTATAGCAGTAGACTACATGCCAGCTCAATCATTCAGCTTGCTGAACTTATGTGCAGTCATTCAGTTGCAAAGTTAATGCGTTGTGGCTTTCCTAAAGTTACAGTAAGTGTTCTATTTCTGGAGTTGTTGGAAAAGGAAGGAAAAACTTCAGTATGTTATCAACACCTTAGTAAAAACCAAGGAACCGGCAAGGAAGGCAGGAAGCTCTTACTTAAGTTATTTTTTCCACACTTTCCAAGATTTGTGAGCTATATGCGTTGTGTTGTAGTCTTAAATTTTAGAAGTAACGTTTCATGTTCATAGAGTATAAAACCTCCAGTAGATGTTGTTGCCTAGCGCCCTAAATAGAGCACTTGCTGTGATTATTGACAAACTATTAAGAGGCAAGGGAAGAGACTAGACTTATGGTTTTGAGGCTTAAACCCATCTTTGTTCAAATTATGAAAGCATGCAGAAAGTTATGTGCTGTTATGGACTAATCCGTACATTTTTCTGTCTAACATAGCTGTGAAGAAATAGTGTACAAACATGACTTCTCTCGTGTCTTTCATAGTAACTTGTAAATAAATCCTTTTCTGAATTAAACCCATCTGCAGGAAATACAATTCTTATGTGTTGCTGCTACAAGTGTTGTTTAAACATTTTGTCTATGAATACATCATAACAAAATGGATATTAAATTTGGTATTCCTTTTATATAACACTGTGACCATTTTATTCAAAACTTTCAGCCTTATGAAACGCATCTTGGAAAAAGATATCCAAAGAAATCTTTAAGCAGAACTGTGAAACTTCAGTTTTTAAACCTGCATATTGGTGTCTCTTCTGTCTTGTCTTCTTTCTTTATTACTAAAAAACCTGAAAGCTTTGTACTGGTACAGAGGTAATTATAATTGGGTATCTGAGAGGCAGAAGTAATCTTGATCTGCAGAATGATGTGCTGTGTTACTGGTGGTGTAATTTTCACTGTTCCTCTGCCACTCTCCCTAGATCCTGGTCTGAGATGGTGCCTGAGGAAGAAGAGACTACTTCTGCCTCTGTTCAAATTTTTGTTACTTTGCTGGGGTGAAGTTGTTTTCAGGAATGCAAATTGTAATGGTGAATTTTGAGTTTGATGGGAACTGGACTGAGCCTGACAAATCTATTTGCAAAGGCCAGAGCTGTCAGATGATAATAGCTTGCCTTTGTTACTGACCGGTTTAGATTTGAACCAATGACCTAGAGGTGAAAAGCTCAGTATTGCATTACCAATCCTCTGATCTAGCCGTATGTTCTCTTGTTTAAAGTCCCTGTAGTCCTCTTAAACAGAACATGCAGTAAATATTGAGCATCGTTTGCACTTATAAATACTAGAACAGTGTCCCTTCCAATTGTTTGCTGTGCATGTGAGGACACTGAAGTTAAATATAGCAACAATTTCTTACACTCTCTGGCTTTTCATGAGAAACCCTCAAATAATCCAACCATATGGCAAAACCCAGTGTTATCTTAAAACCATTAATAAAGAACCTATTGCTACCATTAACAGGAAAATGAATCCACAGCTTTAAGTAGCATACTGGGAGTTATTAATAACCTTAGGCTGCTGCTAAGAAAATGAACTTAAATCAAATATCATTAGAAGCTGAGTCATCCCACCAACACTTCTGCATGTTGTATCCAGGTTTGTATTTGTCTATGGAAGCCTTTTCAGAGTATATTAACATGTCTACTTCATCTGTTCTTCATTGAGTATTTTCCTTGTGCTCAATGCTGTAAAAAGCATAATGGAAAATTATTTCCATGGATTTCATAAAATAGCTTCAACAAAATCCATTTTTCCATTAATTCTGAGGTAAGATGTTTCTAGGCAACCTACTTAACCGGAGTAGGTCAGAAAATGTAAATACTTGTCCAGTTATACTCAGTTTGTAAGGCTATTAAAACAAGTTACTGTCTGCAGGTCCTAGTTTCTGTGAGCTGCAGAAATGAAAAAAATTACATTTGTATGTATGTATTTGGATTGTCTTTTTATCTGCTTATCACTTCTCCAATCCTTCATCCCATGCTCCTCCATAACAAGGGACAGTGCTGTGGATAGTCTGTACTGATTGACCTGCTGCCAAATCAAATATATGAGGTGAATTTTCCTACTTCCCCCTCACTAAAAGTGCCAATTAGGTCTTTTTCCTCCACCTGACCATCAATTTTCATGTAGTTTATAGGAATATAATTATTTTTGAGATCTCTGTTTTTTTATTTCAAAATGTTGGAAATTGGCCAACTGAATCAAAAGGTGTTGGAAGAAAACTGCTTTTGGTCAGATGCTTTTGTGGGCAATAAAAATAATCTGCTACCTAGTTACTAATAAAATGAGGCTTGTGATCATGCTGTCTGATGTGTTGTTGGTCCCATTTGTTTTCTCCCCCTTTTTCAGTTAGAGCATCCCACATACAGCAGTATCTTCCTTTTTTGCATAGCATTTCTAGTATACAGGATGTGATCCATATCTGTTTTGTCATTTTTTTTCCCACTTCTTTGATTGCATTGCACTCATTTCCCAGGGGTTCTGTCATTAAAAGCAATATGTCTGAATCCTTGGGGGTTCTTTCAGAATTGGAGAAATCAGGTTTTTAAAACTCGTAGATATAGATTGTAAATGTTTCCTTCTTTTGAACATCTCTCCAAGCCTGAATTGTGGTTGAATTGAATCCTCACTAAGTTGTGGTTGGCTCTAAAATTGTGAGAGGACATGAACCCTGGTGATCTTTTGGTTAATTATTTTGCAGTAGGCCCTGGCTTGTTACATTCTGCCATAATTGATTTGATGCGTGGATTTGGTCAAGCTTGCAGTCCTTGAATTTGAAGGCTAGAAGCCTGGCTTTTGGAATTACTTTCCCCCGTCGTCTTTTACAGCTCTGAAAATTCAGACAGTTAAAGCTCAGCTGCTTTCCCATCCTGTTTAAATCAGAACAGTGAGTGTGGGTTTATTGTATACATCTGTTTTTAAAATGTAGTCAAGCCTACAAAAATTGTATAAACACTTCTTGACACAAAGGTAGGTTTTTATGAGTATATACATTGCAAAGAAGCACTAAGAAATTGCTGGTTCAAAGGTTAATAATGCTAAAGGCAGAAGCAGGTAGGATGAACTGTGATAAATAATGATCACATTAGTATCTTGTCTAGAAATCTTTTTTATGGTATGGTTTGGCTCACCAAATTTTATACAGAAGTACTCACTGTATACTGTGGCAAGGGGAACGGTTCACATGAGAACCCTGTAGGGAGTCAAGGGGAAACTGGCTTTTCCCCGTTCCCCCCCTCCAATCTACATGAAACTTGTTTTGGCATTTTACACTCTTAAGTGAAGACTGGCTAGCTTGTTCATTTCTAATACTTGGTAAAATGTAAATCAGTATTTGGAGTAGATAATGTTTGGTGATTGTAATTCGTATGTTTTTAGTTTTTAAAAATGGTATGTGATTTATTACATTTTTACTTTTGAAAATAATGAACGGACTAAAAATATGTAAGAGCAATTCAGACGTGGGAGACTGTTTGAAGAGGAGGAATCTTCTGTAAGTATTTTAACATTTTGTGGAAATAAATGTATTCTGGGAATCAGTAAAGTGTGTCACAAAGCAGAGAATAGCAAAAGACTTTCTGATCCCCCAGCTGGTATTCCCAGTAGAATGAACTTACAAATGGATCAATAAACAACAGCTAATGCATCTCAGCACATCGGTACATGAGCTGTACTGTGACATGGAAACAGGTTAATGTCCTCACTAGGTCTGCATGTTATTCAAGAAAATAGGTCATGGTGAGGGAAAGGGAGAGAAAACTTTAAAAAAAAAATATATATATAGTGTTGATTATGTACTCTGCCTGTTCCCTATAACTTTTCCATTATACTGTACCTGAGGCATGCTAATAAATAGACCGCAAAGCTTCATAAAACTTGTAATTAGTAAACTGCAGCATTCTCTGTGATGTCTGTTATGGACATTGTTATGCACAACAAATCTGTGCAGTAATTATATTGTAATAGATGAAATCTGGGGAGTTTATGTAAATACTTTTGAAGTATGCTAAAAAAGGCATTGCCAACAAAAATTTTAGGATCCTTTGATTATGGATGGTTGATAGATTTTTAAATATAGATTTATTTATTTTTGTCAAAGAGAACCAGGAAGGAATGCTGCAGTGTGATCTTGGCAGTGCTGCAGGATGAGCAACAGTTTACATTGAAAGTGCTGTTCTTAAGGTGCTCCTAATTTGTTTAAATTTTTGAAGCTAGACAATTTCCACAAATTTTTCAGAGAAGCTTTTTAAAAACATCATTTTAGACATTACTCTGAAAATGTATTGTTTTAGGAGAGAATGGGGCAAGGAGAGAATATAACTTTCCTGTTAGCAAAAAAGATATTTATATTATCTTCTCCTTTTAGATAGCTGGGTTTGACTGTAGGTTTGATATGGAAATAGCCATCTTTTGAGAAGAAATAACTTCTGTGTGCAAATGTATTTTCTCAAAGGGCTCTTCCTTTTTGGGAGAGATAGAAAGGTAGTTTAATTTAGTAATGTATTTCTTCAGTCAGTCCATTTACTGTTGTTAATAATTATAGCAGTCATATTCAGCAATATAATTATCACATAAATTAAGCCATTTACCACTTCTTCATTGTGTTTTTCTCTGTTCACTTTTTGCTTGTGATGGGTTCTCCTCTGCCTGTTTGTTTGTTATCACAGCTGCAGCCTGGAAAGGTACCTGAGCAATTCCACTGTATTCGATTCTTGCTCTGGTACGAAGCGGCAGCATTCACAGACAGAAAACGGTGGAGTCTTGTCATCTATCCCAGAACAGAGAGCTTCTCAGGATTAAGGATAAAGAGTGACATTTTCAAGTTGAAGTTGCTTTTTCTGACTCTAGCTCCAGGAACGTTTCTAGGCAGAAGCAGAAGTACTAGCAAGGTCGTATTTTTCAGGATTATTCTGCAAAGGAATATGTGAGGTTTTGGGACAGAAAAGGTGGAAAATGCATGACTGTTGCAGTGTCATGCCCAACTGGATTGCTTAATTGTGCTGTGAAAATATTACTTCAAGTATCAATTACAAAATTATATCGCTTTTTTCCTCTGATAAAGAGTACATGTAGTGTTTGTACACAAGTTAGGCTTGATATGTCATTTATCAATAGATTTTAACCTTTAAGATATTTTATCTCATGTCTCCACAGTAAATTAAAAATATGTAAAATTTTTTGAACACCAATCCAAAGCCTAAAATAAGTTTTCTAATTAATCCTAAACTCTTTAAACTTCTCTGGATGTTTTTTTACTTGGATTTTCACAGCAGAAAACATTAAATACTAATTTGTTCTAGTATTGTTTTATTTTACATTTAGCTGTCTCTGGCAGGTCTGAAAATGGTTATGCTAGCTATAGTGCTTCTTTCCTCATGTCTCTACTCCCCACTTGATTTTGATGCTATCAATAAAAAAGTGCAACAATATTCCAGGTTGTTCATGGGCTTCCCTTCCTCTTCTTATTCCAGCTTGTCTGGAATTCATTTGAGTAATGCCATGAATGCTAAATGCCGGGGCCTGTATTGTTATCCAAAGATGTGAATGCATTTTCATATTTATCTTGTCTGTAATTGCGAATGGCCTTGAGTATTAATAACAATTAAATCTCAATACTTACTTCAATAAAACAATGGAAATGCTCTTCTTGAGGTGGACTCTGAGAATTTTCAGTGGCAACTCCTTGTTTTCTACATACTAAATTTTCACTGCTTCTGTGTGATGCCAGCCTATTGAGCTGATACGGGAGTGCGAATAGGTCTTTGTTTTATCTAGGACATAATAATGTCTTCATTGTCTAGTCATACTAATGTCCTCATTTGGTTTGTGAAAATCATAAATAAGTAGCAGGAACTTTCATCAGGAAGCATGTGAAGTATGTTATGAATTTAAATTATTGATATAAATTTAAATTATTTAAATTATAGGACATAAATTAAAATAAGGGAGGTTTCAACTGGTTGCAAGGAAGACTTTTTTTTTCTCCATTATGACAGTCATGCATTTGAATGACAGCCTGTACAGTCTCCATCCTTAGAGGATTTCAAGACCCAACTGGATAAAGCCCTAAGCAACCTGAGCTGACCTCTTGGTCGTGCTTTCAGCATGAGGTTAGACTAGAGACCTCCTCTGGGGTTCTTTCTAGCCTCAGTTATTCTGTGATTCTGATTTACTTGTTGATCACACTCCTCCTTTTCAGCATTCTTTGTTCTTAACTGCACGAGCTGATCATTTGGAGTGCTCAGTAAATTCCTTCAGTAAGAATGGCATCACACAAGACTGAAGAATTAGAGGCACCAGCTCAGGAAGAAAAGGAGTGCAGAGAAATTGCTGTCCAACTGTCCTGAGAAGCGGCTGAGGCCATAGACAGATTAACTCCTGCTTTGAAGACTATTTCTGTGAAGATTTAGTATAGTTCAAGCCATTTTCCTGAGAGGACTTTAACAAAATATGAAATTCTATGTTCTAAGTTTTAATAAATTATGGAGTAACTTGACTAAGCAAACATTAATTTTTGTACAAGAAATAGAGGACTCTGAGACATATAAAATATTCAGAACAAATTCTAGCTGTTGGTAGTATATAGCATAACTTAGATATAATGCACAAAAGAAGAATTAAAGCAAGGGAGCCAGCACACTCTTTCACGTATTGAAACTGAGACAAAACTTCAGACCTACTAGAGGCGTTCAGCATGGCTTTTAAGCAGGAAGACACCAAGGTGCTGTATAATGTGACTGTTGCTGAGCTTGTTGCTTCAACTAAACTTGGGGGTTTTTTTTTGTTACTGATATAAACAAAGACAAAGAGGCCAAAAATATTTTTTGTTTAATTGCAGTCAATTGTTAAGCAGACTGAACTGCATAAACGTTTTTAAAAGAATAGCATTGTCAGTTACTTTTCAGTCTTTTAGAGAAAGAAAAGATGCATTTAGATTAAAAAAAAAAATCTATTCAGGAGAATTTTTTTGAGACTGTATAAAAAAAATCCTTTCGTCTTCAGAGTCAGAGTTACATCATGAGAAAGCAAAATTATAGAAACTATCATAATTTATGCCTCTATAGTATTATTACTATAGTTTTATGAAGAGGTTAAGACCTGCTCAAAGTTACAGTGGGGAGGAAGAAATCTTTTTCCTCTACCTAGTAGTAGTATTTTCATGACGAAACTGGTCCTAGACTTAACTGAGGTCAGTTTTGTTTTAAATACCCATTTTACATTCCAGTGTTATCCTTGGTGTTGGAGGAAGATCAAATAGTTGATTTTCATTTACGTATTTTTAAGGAGAGCTCCAGGTTCAGGGCGTGACTGCCGCAGCAGAGCCGCTGGTGCTGCATAGTGGTGTTCTGCATGGGCACTCCAGTTTGCCAAATTACTTTGATATGAGGTAGGTGCTGGCGATGCTTTCTGGTGTGCATGCCAACGTGAGAACCAGCTGCTTGTTTTGGACTGCGCACAGTTGGTAACAACTGTGAAATAGCTTGCCCCTCACTTTCCCTCACAATGATCTTATGTCTGTCCTCCCCCACGATGACTATAGGCAATAAATACAATTTTAGCACATAATGTTTGAATTTTCCTTTCTCTGCCCATTCACATTAATTAGGGCTCTAGTCATGCAGTTTAATTCTGCCAACATTCTTTGTCCTTAAAAAAAAAAAAAACAACCCACCAACACCAACAGCTACAGAATACAGAGGAAAGTGGTGTCAAATGAAATGAAGGGTCTTCCATTCCCCCCATTTTTATGAGTATTAACCTGTTTTGATAGTGTGGGTCTTTTAATTTGTTTATTTTTTTCTTTGTTGGAGTGGGGGAATTTGCCTTAACAGCTTACAAAAGGAATTTCTGTTGACTGATAATATTATCACATTAATGAGAAGCAGTGATGATGATTTTGTCTTTGTCAAGGACTAGTGAAGGCCAACTCTGGGCTGCTCTAAAGAGGTTGTGGAAAAACTCTTGAGCTTCAGTCCCTTTTAATGAAAGCCAGGATTTTACCTTACCATTTATAGGTGCCCTAGCTCAGGACAGCATGAGGGCTCTCCGTTACTAGTTCTGTTTTTAATAGTGCTGTCCTTAACCCTTCATCACAAGCAGTTTACCTCCTCAGAAGGAAAAGAAATAGTAGCACAAGGTACTCTTGAACAAAAAAGTATGTTTGCAACAGTAGCTGATATGTAGGACTTTCCATTACTCCACAGAGGATTTATCTTCTGTCCATGTGCTTCTGGAAGACCATTCTTTGTGGTTTTCCGATCAACTTTCACAGAGGATTTTATTATTGATCTTGCAAAAACATACTAATGGAGCACTGCACTTATCAGTCTAGACAGAACTAATTGCTTGAATTCTGGCTTTTGAGACATGGACACTTGTAACTTTCTATATTAGTAGGAACTTCCTGGAAAAGCTAATGGTCAAGCAGGTGTATGTGTCAATTTTTTTTCTCTTGTCTGGGTTTTACAAAATACAGGACACACCTGCAAAGTCAAATTACTTAATAGTTCCTTCAAGTGTCCAGCACTCTTTGCAGGCTATGATTATCCAAATGGCTTTAGAGAGGGAAAATTATATTCTTCTGCCTCAATAGCATTCACTTGAATGTCTTGATTTCTGTATTTGAGGGCAGGGGGGGAGCAGTGTGTGTTTGCCTGTCATCTGCATGTTCCTTCAGAAATGCAATGCCAAACCCAGTGCCTTCCTCTAAGCTTACTTGGACTTAATGTCACAACTTGTTTATCTTCTTACCCTGTTGGCAGATTGAGATCTTTGAAATCATGGTTTTGAAAATTGGAAGCTGCAATAAGAAAACTATATCTTTGCCAAAAATCCCTTTGATATTTTTATAAAGAAAACTATCCTCCTTGAGGAAATACCAGCATCTTTGTTTCAAGGCAAAATTGCTTTGGAGATTCTTTAGTCATTAGGGAAATCTTTCTTCTGTTGCACTAGGATTTTATCAATGTTTACTGGTACTGCAGAAAATATTTGAAATTTAGACTAGGACAATATAAAGCAACATTTGTCTTCTTTTTAATAATGTCTGTTCTCCTGCTTCTACAACTGGAGTAACCTCTCTTGCAGAAAGAAGTTTCTCCCAGGAGAGAATGTCTGTGACTTTGGTGGCTGTTGCTGCCTTAGGCAGCAACCCAGGATTGGAAATACAGATGTTTCTACAGCTGGAATCAGTCCTGTTTTCTTACACTGTTTAAATTTCAACATTGTGAATCTTTTATTCCCACTGAATGAAGTAACAGGAAAATATGTTTGCTGGTACCTTCAGATTTCTGGATGAAGCCAGGATGCCAGCATTGAAAGCTTTGTATTATGAACGACACAGATTTTATATGTCACTTGACTGCATATTTAGTTATGTTTTCCTCAGAAATATAACTCTGCCTAGTAGAAAAGATAATCAGGTAGAATTGCTAGGCAAAGTATTAGTGTGCATTTTTGAAATGGTGTAAATTTGGAAGGTGTACTAATAAAAAGCAACAGTATCTATTAGGTAAGTCATTGGGAAATAAATTGATGTGCCTTGCACGTTTACACTTTATGCAAAATCTGCCTCTGATAAAGTACAATGACATTGCTCACTTACTTAGCTCTTTCAGATCCTTTGCAGTAAGGACAAGAAAAATACAGAAGAGCTTGAGTTTGGCGTTTTGGTTTCAAATATATATGAGCCTTAGTACTGAGTTGGCTCATCATATTTGGTCTTTCTGGCCTTCTCAGTGAAAAACATGAGAGCTACCATGCTGAGTTAGACTGAGAAACTGCTTAGCCCAGTTTCTTAGTCTGGTGGTAATTGGTAAGGGGGTGCTCTGTTTGGTATTTTCCTCCAGCTCACGCATTTTACATTTCTAAATCTTTTAACTTCTGCCACCCCACTATTTTCATTGGTTGCTCCCCAGAATCACTTGGGTTTTCAGCTTTATGGGGTTCTCTCCTTCTTGCCCTCAATTTTATGGCAGGGTTGTAGGTGGTCATTCTTGTAGTTCAGGCTTATACATGTTGCTACCAGGGTTCATGTATTTGACCTTAATATTATACCTCCTGTATTGTCTTTCTGTGTTGCTAGACTGAGAGTTGACAATGGGGAGAATGGTTAATAAAGGAAGGAACTTTGCTTGGTGCCCCTCTCTGGTTGCCTCATTTAAAATTTGTTCTTTGAGTCGACATATTCTTTGTCCCCAACAATCAGTTAGTAATTAGTTGTCTTCATTTTTATGGCTTTTTATTTGTTCAGTGTTGATTTTTTGTTATGTGGTCTTTTTGTTTGGTGTGGGGTTTGTTTTTTTTTTTAAATTTGTTTTGGCTTTTTTTTTTTTAGGAAGAGCTTTTGGCTAGGCTTACATGATTTCTATTGGTCAAGCAGTCTCAACTCTGGTCTAAAGAAAATGCATAGAGAAAGATGATGAAAAAAGAAGGCATGTCTAAGATGCGTCTTCCCCTGTTTGTTTATCTTTCCAACTGTCAGTAGCTATGGGGTATCCTGAACTTGATCTAGATAATAATCTGTAATTGCCTCTGATTGACCTGTCCTCCATTAATAAGTTTAGTCTTTTTGAACCAAATTGTATTTGGACATAGACAACATTCTGTGGTAGGGAATTCCACAATTTGTGATGTATAGTACATTTGTGTTTCTATAGTTGTTTTTAAAGCTGTTACCTCATAGTTTCTTTGCTTTCCAGATTATAGTATTGTGAAATAATGCATAATCACTTGTGATATAAAGAAATCTGTTGCAGTCCCCTTGTTCTCTTCCTATATGCTGCTCTTGTCTTTTGCTGTATCTTTTGCAGTTCTGCCTTAATATTTCAGGGATGTGGTGGCAGGAATTATATATGAGTCAAGCTTTAGAAGCACAATGGATTTATTCATGTAATACCTGTTGATTTTATGTGCCCCAGGAAGATCTCAGTGAAGTCTGTGTACTGGACCATTTGGTCTACAGTCCTTGATACACACAAATTTTTAGCACTTTTATCCAAAGTGTTTGACTGCAGCTTTGCTCTTTGTGGGAGAGGTTAGCCCTTCCTGGGAGTACACTTGTGTTTAATGATCCCATTGTGTTCTGTGCAATTGCACAGCTTTCTAGGTTGCTTGTGGAAGGTGTTTTTAGTGAGACAGCATGTTGTCTGTATGTTCTTCTGTCTTTGTCCTGGCTCTAGATTAATTCTTGCTGTGCCCAATTAAGCAGGGATAACAAACATCTGTGTCTGCAGAATTAATAATGTTAGCAAAAGCTGTGTGTACTCAGTGTAATATAAGCACATATTAAAATGGAGCTAGGGAGATGGTCTAACTTTTTAAAGTTTAAACTTTGCAATTTCAAAGTAGCCAATTTTTAAGTTGCAAAGCCGTTGACCCATCAAAGGGGAAGTCAATATAAAGGAAAGCAGGCTGGCAGACCCAGTTCATGGGTAGATACTTTAAAAAGCTGTGCATATTCCTTTCTTGTGTCAATAATATGTTTAGGTTTAGCTTATCCATTCAAATAGTAACTGTTGGTGGGTTGATGGAAAATATGACAGCACTTAAAATTTTAGAGGAGTGAGAACTGAGCCACTACAACATTAATTTCCACTGGGTATTTATTACATCAGCCTCCATTCCAGCCTTCCCTGTCAAATTGTATGTAGTTGCTACCAAAGCTTAAATGTGTGGGAATCAGGGTCAGCTGCTCTATATGGCACCATGCCCTTGCTTGTTGTGATGGATGTCCAGAAACAAGGCCTCCACTGATAAGCAAGGGGCTGAGGATTTCTTGTCTTTGCTACATAAGCAGGCAGTATTCCTTTTACTCTTTGAAATTTCAAATTACTCTAGGTGAACTCAGTTCTCAGCATGTTTTTCACCTTTGTTTTTTTTACCAGAATTCTCTTTGAAGTCTTTCAGTCCAGCTATTTCAACAAATTTACTTTGGCATGGTATCATAAGTAGCCAGAGGCTTGGCTTGTTGGAGGATGTTAGCGTAGAACTGGGAATAGAATTTGGGTGTTCTGGTGGCTGTTCCAGCGCTGTCACATCCCAGTTCAGTGAGAAGAGGAACCAGATCTTGTGCTGTCTGTCTGCTCACAGAAACAGTTCTAAAACTGGTTTAACTTCTTGGGGGGCAAAGGGTTCTTGGAGGATATGCATAGTAGTATAATGAAACTACATTACAATGAATTCTTATGAGATAGCAGATGATTTTGCTAATGTAACTTGTGTGCAATATCTATACACAAGAGAGAGAAATTAGATTCAATTCAGAAGCTCACCTGCATAGTTTGGTCTTTCTCTGGACGTAGATTAATCAGCAGTAATTATTTCTTGTTAGGGGTCCTGACCATATAGACAAGATGCAGCTGAGCTTGCAGCTAAAACTAAGCATAAACAAGCACTGTGAATACAGACTGTACTAACCATTCAAATTCTGTTAGAGAATCACAGAATGGCAGGGGTTGGAAGGGACCTCTGGAGATCACCTCATCCAACCCCACTGCTTGAGCAGGTACACCCAGAGCAGGGTGCACAGCACTGTGTCCAGGCGAGTTTTGAATATTTCCAGGGAAGGAGACTCCACAACCTCTCTGGGCAGCCTGTTCCAGTGCTCTGTCACCCTCACAGTAAAACAGTTTTTTCTCATGTTTAGGTGGAACTTTCTGTTTCCCAACTTGTGCCCATTGCCCCTTGCCCTGTCATTGAGCACCACTGAAACGAGTCCAGTCCCATCCTCTTGATACCCACCCTTTAGGTATTTATAAGCATTGACAAGATCCTTCCTCATTCTCTTCTCCAGGCTGAACAAACCCAGGTGTCTCAGCCTTTCCTCATAGGAGAGATGCTCCAGAATTGTTAAACTAAATAGGTATTTGGATTGAATTCCAGTGTGGTTGTGAATACAGCATAGAAGCTGATCACGTAGCAGATGGAGCTCTCTCATATCTAGTTCACTTACTTCTTTCCAAGTTTAAAGGTAATATTAGGAGCCTGCATCAATGTCACTTTTTGTATCGATGGAAATAGCTGTGACATATGGAGCAGCAGTGCAAATCACGTCTGCAAGGTATGCCTCTTACCATGTTAATTTTCCTAAACACATTACATTCTTGAGCTCTAAGTTGAAAGAAATGATTATGTTTATGGGAACTGTAGTAATTAATCTACTTCATGTAAAAGAAAATCAAACACAGTTGTTTAATGTCTCTTTCAGAACATACTGAATGCCAGCCCACTTCAAATTGGCCAGTAAAATGGTATCTAATAGTGATTAGTGTTCAATATTGCTAAGAGGATCAATAAAAAGAACAGTAACATTTGTAACATTCTTACTAGTTTCCAAAACATTAATCTTTTTAGAAGTGTGCCTATAGCAAAAAGCAAACAAACAACCCCCAAAATCCCACCAGTTGAAGCCTGAATATTTGTCCTTGTAAATTACTTCGCCTCATCAGGAAAAATGTGGTAAGCTGTAAATTTGTGACTGAGCAGTTGCAAGGTAAATGTTCTTAGTATATTGTCTGAGATTTTCCTTGAGTATATATAGTTAATTCACTAGTGGTTTATACTAACATGTTTTGCTTCCCAGGGTAATTGGACTAGAAGTGCATTAGTCAGTTCATGCAGTTCAGCTGATGGTCAGTATCTTGTTAAGTCATGATAAATCAGAGTATTAGCCTCCTCCTTCTGTGGTGGACAAAGCACAGTGCACCGCTGGACTGGTACTTTTTTCCTTCAAAAACATTAGTATTTGTACTATGAATTAGATAAAGTCAGATACTCTCCAAAAGCTAAGTATTAATTTACTATCTTAACCTATGCAAGTTCTATTTTCATTCTTTTTCTTCTCATGATAAACTTGTTAAATTTTGCTCTGCTATTTATAAAGTATTGTCATAAAATTTTACGATGTGTCAGATGAAATTTGGATGATCTTAGGGGAACTAATTAATTTTAAGGACACTTTTGCATACATCCATACAAAGATACTAACTATCCATTTTTATTAGTTTACAATTGTATTACAGTATCCTACTTCTTTTGGTCTCTGGTTTTTATGGCAAGATGAAATTTTTCAATAAAGGGAAGAGCTAGAAGGCTATGAGTATGCTCAGTGTACATAGAAGAGAATGAACAGTTTTCAGGTTTATGTAATCATTGTATAATTCTTGTGAAAAGGAAATAAACAATTTGGGTGCATGGTGAATACCCTACTTAAAAAAACTTAGGTATTAGTTATCTGGCAAAAATCAGCAGAGCTGCACTACAGCTGCTGATGTCTTTAAACTTTTTTTCTTCCTGTTCTTTGTGGCTATTTTAAAATAATGAAATCAAACATTTACATCTTAAACTGCCACATACGCATGTACTATAATAAGAGTCTATTATTATGTAGTTTAATTTTGGGCAATGACAGCAAATAACTGACGTTTCTAAATGTAATGGTGCAACAATGTAGGAATGTACAGAAGGGTCGCTGTTTTTGTGCGCTGTGCTATCAGAGCAAGTACACTGTGAGAGCCAGAGTATCTGCAGGATCATCTGTGTCAGGCTTAATGCTGGTTTTTATCTGTAATCCTTTATTCAATATATGTGCATGAGTATGTGGACAAAGTACATGCCCGGCCCCAGCACAGCTGTCTGCCTAGCTGGGCCGTCCAGAGACAGATTTCGTAATTGACACAGATACTTTGATTGTGACACTAATATGCTGCAAATGATCTGCTAATTGGTCTTCCCTAGCTGTTGTGACTGCAAGTCTGGATTGGAGAGCTCCGGTTCTGTTCGCATTACTGCCTTATTGGAGATCTTCTCGGTATTGCCGTTGAAGTAGAAATGGCCCCCCCCATTTAGAAGTACCCCTTCCTTCTCCTGGGGCCTTGTCTTGACCTTTCTGGGAGGGCTGCTCAGCCTACAGGCAGCACTGGAGTACCGCAGCCCGCTGAGCTGCCCTCACCACAGTGTGCTTCTAGCTGCCAATGCATCCATGGCTCTCTAATGTGGGGTTTTTGATAGGCAGCACAATTTTGTAAGATGTACTTGAAGTACTATGAAAATACCCTCAAAGCATTAGCAGAAGAGGAGTATAAGCAGCAGTTAGCACAAGAAGGAAATAAAAAGCACAGAGGATGTTAAAGATGGATGGCAAATCTGAAGCAAGCCTTTTGCATACTTCTTAGTACTTGAGTAGGTTATTTATTAGGCTAGATCTAATGAAATTCATCCTTTGACATATTAAAGGAAAAAAAAAGTGACCAAAGCTATGTCAATACCACTAGCTGCTATTTGAGATGCTGGAAGACTTGAAAATGAAAAGGAGAGGTGGAGGGAAAGGAGCCAGGAAATTACAGATTATTATTCTCATCTTCCACGTTTTGAACAAATTGCACAAAGTATAGGCTTCTGGGAGACAACAAGAACATGAGTCAAAACCACCATGAATTTAGGAAGAGTAAATAGTTATGCCAGTTTAATTTTATTCTGTAACATGACAGTAAGGCCTGTGAATTGACAAGAAAAGTGTGAATGTTAATATTTTCATGTTAGTGAGCCCTTTGGCACTGTTCCATGTGATAATCTTACAAACAAGTGAAGAAATGTGGCCTGAAAGAAACTACTGTAGAGTAGGAGCAAGACTCATTGGATGACTGTGCTTAGTGGGTGGTTATTAATGATTGTCTTTCAAAATGAAATGGTTGTATTGAATGTGGATCCACCACAGTCTGTTGGGTCTGTACTCATTCTGCTTCACTTCAATCTTTTTGTTAATGACCTTGATGATAGAATAGAGAGTGTGCTTACAAAATTGATTCACTAAAAATGCCCCCAAAACTTGGAGGAAATGTACATACATAGTTTAAGAGCACAAAATCATTTTGAGAAAATTGAGACAATCTTAGGAGATAAATAGGGACAGATTGAAGTTCTACACTTCACAGAAATCATGAATACACAAATACAGGGTAGGGGACAAGTAATTAGGTGACAATTCTCCAGAATTCCTGATGTTGTAAAAGGGGCTAAACGTTACATCAGGAGGGCTAAAAATATGAGTATAGGCTGTAAAATATATAAAGAACAATCTTCTTTTATGTATGGGTAAGTCCTCAATTGAAGTGTTGCATCTGGTTAGGGCAAATGCCCCAAGAAAATACAGCTCAGCTGAACAGAGGCTGGGAGAAGAGTAATCAAATAATTTGAGGTCTAGAAAATGGGACCTAATAGGAAAGACTGAAATAATTTGAACCAGGGAGAGGAGGGAGCATGCAAGCCCCAAAAAGAGAACTGGAAGGCATAATTTTTTGCATGTGTGTATGTAGTGGGCTATTTCAAGATGGTGGGAAGTTGTCAAGTGTAAGGCCCATCCATGACAGCTATAGGGCAAGGCAAGTGATCCAAAATTGCTGCAAAAAATGCAATTAGGTCTTGGACCAGGAACAAAGGACCAGTTCCTGAGATAACTGACTGTTGTTTCTCATAAGGCATTTTCTTTATTTAGCTGTGTTTTGAATACCAACATTATTTTAAGACTGATGAACAGTACGTATAGACTTTTTGGAAAGTTACCGATTAAAAAATGAACCGTTTGTACATGGAGACAATTTACCCTGAGACAGTATCCACTAGACAAAATGATGAGGCAGACAGCCACCATATTGCCAGTCCTTCCACTTCTAATGTCCTCTAACTCAGTAGCCTTCATCTTGTTTTTGTTGGTACCTCACTACATAAGTACTAGGTATACCATACAAGATTTTCAGCTGGCTTTTCCTGCTTTATGCCCTTGACAGGCCTGTCAGTAGTCAACTTTTATTTCTTTCTCATTTTCATAATGACTTCAGTTGTCAGTCCAGTACTTTGGGGACTCAACATATTATTATCATAAGAAAACAAGGAGTGTACTGTAGGTAATTGTTTTGTTTATAAAATCTTTCTGAATTTCCATTGTGTATTTCTGCACTGAGAAACGAGGGTAGCCTCAGTTACCTGAGGCTGTAACATGTGTTGTTAGCATACTTCGAGTCTCTATTTGCATTGTTATACCCTAGAACACACGTCTTTAATCATTGCAGTTGGAAATTACCTTGCTTAGCAATTTTAGTTTCTATTTTTCAAAGAGAAATAAATGATTGCATGAGTCAAAGCCAACAGCCTGTGTACTTGTAGCCAGCCAAACCTGAATTCTGTGCCTGAGAGTGGAATTTGTCACAGCTTCAAGCACTTTTTAGTGGGGCTTTTTGTTTAAGTAAATGTGAAGGAAATTCCATCATTTCAGTATTCCTTCTTTCTAATATCTTACTGTGAGCTGCTTCCAGTTTAGATTTTTGCCTTCTTTTTTTTCCTTTTCTTTCTTTCTTTCTTTCTTCGTTACTTCTTTGCTATTTTGAGATGTTTATGTGAGGGAACCTGTTCTGACAGCTGGACAAGAGCGGTGAGAACCCTTTGAATGCAGAGCAGATGTCTGATGTGGAAACTTCAGGAGGCCAGCATCCTGCAGGGAAACATTCTGGAGCTTTTAAGAGGTGGAGGTTTTTTGCATATCACAGAAAGGATCAGGGTGATTTGAAAGATATGTTTGTTATTGGTTTGGATATGAGAGGATGATTTGAACTCTCTCTTCCAATAATCACTGATTGCTCTTATCCTACTATTTTGTTTCTCAATCCCATAGTGAATTTAGGTTAAATCCTGTAAGTTCTAATGCTTTTCCTTCATCACATACCTTGCTTTCCTAGCTTAATGGTCACGTTCATATTATCTGCAAGGGAAGTTGTTGCTGACATCATTAGCTTTCAAATTTCCAGACAAATATATGTTGGGGAAC
Source organism: Morus bassanus (assembly GCA_031468815.1). Classification (NCBI taxonomy): domain Eukaryota; kingdom Metazoa; phylum Chordata; class Aves; order Suliformes; family Sulidae; genus Morus; species Morus bassanus. The sequence continues at coordinate 24,671,690 of CM062575.1, read as the reverse complement.
TCATAGGTTTGTGCTTGTTCAGGTTCTGGTCATATTTAAATGGTATTTTTTTTTAACCATCAGAGCCAGAAATTCTTACTTTTAAATTGAAAATTCAGAGCTAGCTGTATGAATCTAGCAGGTGATAGAGATATTTGGAATAAAGAGAAGGACCCTTACTGTGATGGAATGCAAAGTAACACAGTTTATTACTGATGAATACTTGGTGATAAAATAATCTTTGAAAAGTATGCCAAAAATTCTAAGTCTCTGAGAGAATGCCAATAGCATGTGCCACTGGAATTGGAAGGATGAGACTACTATGTAGGAGGAATGTATAATAAAGATGTACCATAGTATAGAAGTTGCAAGATGTTGCAACCTCATCAACCAGCTCTAAGTGGTATCAATGCTTCTGGATATACGAGGCAAAAACAGCATTTGGTGCAATTCAGATGATCTAGGTGAGAATGCCTGGGGTTTGGGAGTGCTGCGATGCTGCCAGGCTGAGTGCTGAGCTCATGCCAGCCCTCCAGGTTAAGGCGATAGAGCTGCTTTTCCCCTGCATGGCTGCGTAGCAATGAAATCTACAGCAGCAGAGGGCTTTTGGTCAATGGATAATTTCGTGTTGTACCTTATCTATTGTTTTTGAAAGCCAGAGAAAGCCAGATCAGAAAACTCATGGCTTTATTTTTCTCTTTAAAAGCTGGAATGCGGATGGCTTAAATAATTTAGTTTTTCATGGAATTGGACTCCTACCTTGCTTAGCTGCACTTAAAAATCTACTGAGGAAGCACAGACCACCTGTCTTATTGTTCATGGTGCATCATGTTGCACTTTCTGTGCTTGACTTAATGAAGATAATTAAATTACTCTTGACCAACAAAAGTTGCTTTTGCCATCCTTTATTTGGTAAAGGAAGGATGCCTCTCACCATGGAATGCTGGATTAGGCTGTTGGATGTCCTTTTAAAGTACCTAGTATTTGTCTGTCTCTTTGTAGAATTACAACATTAAGATACGTAACAGAAACTTTGTTTATAAGTGTTAGTGTGGTCTATGAAGAATCTGTTAGCAGAATTACAATCCAAACTTGCAAATTAGTGATGTCTTAAAAAGTCTAAAGTTTGAGTAATAGGTTTCAGTTCTGAAGGAAGTGGAGGAAGGTCTATTCTTAACACAGCACTGGGTGCTGATACACTTCCAAAATGGGATGTGGCTCATCTTTATTATAAGGTCATTGTTGCTTGAACAACATTGTTGTGTAGGTGACTGATGTGAAAAATGAAGGCTAACAAGTCAGTCAGTCCTGTGCAAATTTTTTTAGATACTTCTAATTCTCTAGTCCTATCTGCTTTTCTTGAGCACAGACCACCATGCTGAACTGTACTATTCTGCTACTCTTCAGCAGTATTTCAATGCAAGATTTTTTTATGTGCCTAAACATGGACTATGAGACGGATACACCCACTTTCATTGTAAAGTGGAGTTTGAACTGTCTCCTTGCAATACAAGCGAACGAAATTTGTCTTATGCTAGAAACTTAGCTAAGTGATCTTAAATGGCACCATATTTATTTAGGCTACTCAGATTGGGAAAAAATCCAGTGGTCTTTGCATAAAATAAGGTTTGGAAGTGATTTTGTTGTGATTTCACTGTGCAAAACAGAACTGAGCTGTAATTTTAATTATTAAGTGTTGAATATTCAACTTTACTGGTGGGTAGCTATGTTGGATGGTAGTGTGTGTAAATATGTTGGTTTAATTTAATGGTTGATTCGAGGGGGAAGCAACAGGGAGGCAGCACAATAGTCTGGATAAGCAATAGCACTACAAACATGCTACAGACCATAGTTGATCTGTCAGCTGTGAAGAGCTGACTTCAAGGCTCCAACTGAAGTTGCATAGCCATCTCTGTAAGGGTGGGAGCTCAGTGATCGAAAGGGCACCAAACAGGATGGATAACAATCAACCAAGGGATTTTTTTTTTATGTGACATTTTAAAATTATTAAATATTTTAAATGAGGGGAAAGTATTTTTGAGTGTATTCAAATTTCACATTCAATACTATCAATAATTAAGATAATCTGTTCTAAATATACTTTAAAATAAAATCCCACTGCTTGTTTGCCACTAAAATTTTAGCAAATGAGATGCTGAATTGAAACTAGCACTAATGAACTGAGCTTTTGACAATAAGTGAGTTTTTTTTAATTATATACTAGATATAACTGTTTTGATCCACACTGTTTCTCAGCTTGGAATGAAAGATGAAAAAACAAGAAACTTTTATCTTTTAATATTTGAGTAATAGCCTAGAGAGCTGAGAAGATGAGAAACCCTAGTTCTGCACGTGTTTAGCATTGGTGCTTATCATCAATATTGATTCAATTCAGATTACTCTAAAACGTTTTTTTAAAGTAGTTAAATAATGTCATGTAACTTCTGTCCGCATGAGATTAGTATGAATGTGAAATTTTGTTTTAGAAAACATGCCATATCACATTCACCATTTTCTGAAAGATAGTTCTGATTATTTAGTACAGTAGTCTTAAGTAACTAACCTCAGTAAGGCAGAAACACAGATCTTACAAATACTTAGAAAACTGGGGGGGGGGGGGGGGGAAGGGTCTAAACATGAAGAAAATTTTTTTAGACATATCAACACCTAAACTGTCAGAGGAAGAAAAAGGAATAATCTCTAGGGGAAAATGAGAGTTGAATGTAATTCAGGTGTTTTAATAAATGTATTTTTCTATGGTATCTTCCTTATTACTAAAGCAAGAAGCAAAATTTTCTGTATGGGGCTGTAATATATTGTGTGAAAGCATAACTCAGCTTGTTCCTATATGCAAACTGGAATGCTGTCTCTCATCTTCTGCTCTGAATGCTGCACTTCCAAAGGCCAACACTGTTTTTCGTGGGTGTTGGTATAATTGATGGTGGAACCCATGCATAGAAACAAATAAAAAGGGGGACTTTTGCAGAATCAAATCATTGTTTGGAAATATCTGTAGAAGGTTAAGTAAAACCTTTATGATATTAGTTGGACAATGTGTGACACTTTCCTATATTATGATTTCATCTTTGATATCTAAAAGTAAGAACTATCACTGAAAGCATAGATGAGAATTGGAAAAGTAAGTATGATTTGTTGATGTTTTACAGATGAGGAAGTGGAGCAGACAGAGATGAATTGCTCTGTGTGAAGTTGCCCTGAAAGTTGGAGGACATGGCAATTAATTGGGGTAGTTGGTCTAGACTGGTGGCTATATGGTAACAGTAGAGGAAAAAAAAAAAAGGGGCCTGCATGGCTGCAGCCTGGGAATTCCTAGCAACGTCCTCGAGGCTTCAGTGAGACTAACGCGTTTTCATGACTGGGTATATGGCAATACAATGTTTTCTGTATGGATTAGATATAAATAGGAAGGATGCCACAGTATAGGAACTGCCGTGTTTCTGTTTGATTTTGCTTCTTGAATAGAAAATTTTAGTGTTCGTAGCTTCCATTTAATTCTTCTCTTTTACGTTTAATGTTATTTGCCCAGCTGAGTGGAAGTGATGCAGATACTGATTTAAAGGTCTCTTGTCCTCCAGCACACTTCCTTAGTAGAGAGGGTCACTGAGCAGGGTAAGAGGACAATTGGTTTTGATTAGGGAAGAGGATAGTGATGATGGTTTGATTTGTCCCAGCTACATTTTGATTGGATTTCATTTGCCAGGCGTTGATGGTACAAACTGAACACTTATCAGTTTTGTGCCATGTTGAGTTGGTTGGTTTCTTCTGGCAGAAATACAATATCTAACGTTAAAGTAGTTGTTGTTCTGTAGGTGCCCCGAGAATGGGCAAGCCTCCCTTTGCCAGTGGGCAAACTGGCACTGTGTTTTTGGGGTGAAAGGGGAAAGCTGTGACCTCCAGGCGCGTAAGAACTGCTGCCGATTGCATTCCTGGGCAGGTGCGTCAGAGAGGTACGTCCTGTCCGGGTCGTGGGCCTCCTTAAAGAGCTGCAAAAAGAAGGGCAAAAGATGTGGAGTACGCCGCTAAAACCCACCAGGAGGGTGGCTCGCTTACCCCAGCTACTTACAGAAGCAGCTCCCCGAGATAACTTTTTCCCGGGAGGCGGGCGGCGAGCGCCCGGCAGCGCTGGGGCGAGCGGCCCGGGCGCCGAGGGCAGGCGCGGCCGAGAGGTCTCTTCGCGTGTCCAGCAGGCGGAGGAGGGGTGTTGAAGGGCCTCAGGCAGCGCACACGCGGCCCTGGGCTTCCCGCCGGCGCCCCTGAGCGCGGCCACCTTCGTTACTGGCCGGCCGCCGGCCGCCTCCCCGCCCCGGCCCCGCCGCTGCCCCTTTAAGGCGCGACCTGCCCGCGGATCAGGTGCGCGGCCGTTCGGTGACGTCATGGTGCCGGAGGCGAGGCCCTGGCTCTGGCTGCTGCCCCCGTGCAGCCCGCGCGGCGGGACGGGCGGTGGCTGTGTGGCTGTGTGTGTGGGTGTGTGTGTGTGTGGAGCGGCTCCCCCCGGCCCGGCTCTGTGTGGGTGTGTGTGTGTGTGTGTGTGGAGCGGTGGCGGCTCCCCCGGCCCGGCCCTGTGTGTGTGTGTGTGGAGCGGTGGCGGCTCCCCCGGCCCGGCCCGGCCCGGCCCGGCCCGGCTCGGCTCCCCGGGTGAGTGTGCCGGGGCCCCGGCGGGAGCTGCCGCTGCGCAGCGCGGCTCTGGGAGCGCGGCGGGTGGGCGAGGCGTGCCAAGGGCGGCCGGATCCTGGTGCCGGCACAGGGAAGGCTTCTCGTTGCGGGTCCGTTGCAGCAGGTGTCGGTTTATTTTGCGTTGTGCTGGCTGCTGTATGAGCAAATGAAAGGTTTTCTCCTTCAGCAAAATAGACTGGAAAAATGCCCTGCGTGCAGGGTGTTTAATTATTTGCAAACATAATTTTTAGCTTCTTTCGTATAGGCATACATAACATTACACGCTTCATTTGTATTTACTTGTTTAAACTGTTGCTGAGACAGTAAACGAACACCAGATTTTGCCTTAGCTGTTCCTGTTTCTCATGGTGATGAATTGCGTATCTGCTGTCCTTGGTAGAGGGTGCTGTGTTAAACTGAACGCATGATACTTGGGTAAATCAAGGCAGTTCAAAACGCTGGAGTTAGGAGTACAGGAGGGATGTAAGGTGTCTTACAGCTGCTCTTCCTCCCTTGCTGATGGGAAGATTCTAGCTGGCTTGTATGGCAAAGAGTAATGACCATGGCCTTTGCCAGTTAGGTGGGAATGTGCAAGCCCATATGGAATTTACACCACTTAAATCTTCACATGCACAGGAATTGCATTTGCTAGTTCTGACGAAGAAAAGCAAAGTATTGATTAAGGCTTTGGTTGTGGGTTTTGGGGTTTTTTTGGTTGGTTGGTTTTGGTTTGGTTTTTTAATAAAGGTAGAGGAGACATTGAAACCTTTCTTTGAATGTTCATTTAATCTTCTCCATGATAAATAGACTTTTATATTTGCAGTTCTAATTTCTGCCTAATGTGTTCAGTTTTCACCAGATAAGTTAAAATTGGCAGAAATAAATAATGGAAAAAATTGTCCTGCTCAAGGGAATTATCCCATGAAGATAAAGTTGGCAGGAGGTCCTCTGTCACCTTCTGGGTAGCAGAAGGATGTGGCAAAGTAAATCAAGGCTTCATCAGGCTTGAATCCTGACTAGAGGAAGTTCTCTCTGGTATTCTTAGGTTAAAAATGTAGGCTAAGACTTCTCTTAGAAGTCTTGAATTGGAAAGGCCCATCTCTACCACATCTAATTTCTGCATTAGATTCCAAAGCAGATCTAGTCTCTCAATGTACAGAGCAGGATTCTGGAGTAACTCCTCATTAAAATAAAGAAAAATACTTTAATGTATGGCCATATGTATTTGTTATGATGATACATGCTATTTTTGGTTTTGAACACATACCTATGAATCTATCTTTCTGTAAGTTTCTTTTATCTGTGGCCTTGATAGTGTTTCAGTCTAATCAGTATGCAATGGATGATGTTTTTACTCTCTAAATTTAGCTGCTGATGTTCTGTGCTACTTGGTATTCTGTATTGCTTTTTGTACTGGGCATCACGCATGGATAGATGGGCCGCAACAGCCTTTGTCCTGGAGTATGTGTCGTCCCAGTTGACTTACGTTAACAGTGGGCTTTTTTTAAGGGGTGAAGTATGTTAATCTGGTATGGTTTAAGACTAACGGAGTCTTTATATTTAGGTATATTAATGTATACTTGTGCTTTGCGTGTGCCTCACACCTGGCGGAAAGGAACCTCTGAGTGAATGTCGCATTGCTATAGTGTTTAATTAGTACTATTTTTTTGCATACTTATGCAGAGAGTACCAGTGTTCTGTCAGAAGCAGATTTGTAGTCCAAAGGGGTGATGCAGCTTCAGGACACCAGGCTAAGGTGAACAAATAAGTAATCCAGGACATAGTAGGATTAGGCTACTAGGTGAAATCTGGACAATTACTTTTTTACCTGAAAAATCTCTTTAACTGCTAAGTATATTTTTTCATTATAGCACCTATTACTGTGATGGATGTGACTTTCCATAGATTTTTGGCAAGTGGCTCATTGTTTCCTCTGGAAGTCATCAGCTATTTCTTGCCTTCCTTGTTGATATTTTAGCATCGTAAAGCCAATTTCATTTTACTGGCTATGAAACAAACAATAACCCTCAAAATGTGTGATTGTATATACTATTGAAAAAGTCACTGGATTTTAAGCATCTGGAACAGCTTTTGTAGGTGCATGCAGTTTTAAGAAATAGTGGCTGCTCTAATGAAATGATTAGAAAACAAGGTGGAAAGAAAGATAACTTAAGAAATGCTGTTACTTCATCTCTTCTTTCTAATGGCGGATTTTCATAGAGGATTTACTTACTTTAATTTGCAATTCATAACTGTTTTAAAATCCTCTGCCTCCCCCCCCCCCACCCCCCGCCAGTGATTGGGTTGATTCCTGGAATCATCTGTGTCACTGACTTTTGTTTTCAGATCTTCAGCACCGTCGTATGGATTTGAATGCTCTTGGGAGTTCTGTGCTATACACATCCTGACTGCACGTCAGTCTGCCAAGGTTCAGTCATAGGACAAACACTAAAAGTAAGACACAATGGAAAATAATTAGTGCAGGAAGTTTAAAATGGTGCAAGATAAAATTTTGAGTCTCATTACCTTCTCTGTAACTGTGATATTGTTTTTTCTATTGTTAAATTAAATGATACAAAAGTAAACTAATAAAGCCAAAGGACCAGAATATCAAAGGGAACAAATTAATATAGTTAGGGAGAACTTTTTTGTGAGCTTACTTCATTTTGGTTTCACGCTGATGTTAGTTTCCAAAGTGAATCTTCCACCTCCAACCTGTCATCTCCTTTTTTATATCAGATAAGAGGCTGAAAAGCATTGGTTTTATTTGATGCAGGCAGATGAAGCAATCTTGCATAAACTTCTTTCTCAAGACTTCCTTGCAAGTTTTTTATCAAAGACCACACCACTGCTAAGATCCTGTTGTATCAAGGTTTACAGGTTGGGTGCTGCAATTTAGGGTCACAGAATTATGTGACTCTTGACGCTGGGAAAAGTGGGTATGGATTTATCACTCCAGTCACGCTGGTCCAATGCCATGTGTGTGCTTTACATAGGAAAAGTAATTTTCTGATTCCCAACTTAGTCAAACTGTAAATTCATTCCTGAATGTATCCAGGGTTATATTTAAACTACAAGAGATTCTTTCTCCTACAGGGAAACAAATTTTGCACCATGCGTTTTAGGGCATAAAACAGTGTGTGCATCTGCCCCACCTGCACAGGTGATGGGAAACTTGTCTGTGGCTTTGGACATTGCATGGCATCACACTCATTCAAAGAATATGCTCGTGCTTTGACCATGAGGTTTAATTTAGTGCTTTGTTTGATTAGAAGGCATCTATAACCTGGTGTGTTACTGGTAGTCAAGAATACCTTTTACCATCTCCTTTTGATAGGATATTTATAAAGCATTCTTTTGACTCTGGTCCACATACTGAGGTGGAAGTCGCAGAAAGCAGGATGGATGAAACGCAGTGCGCTGTGTTTTACAGTCACTGGGAATAAGTGTGCAATAGAATTGCGTTATTTGGGTTTTATTTTGCTTTTAGGAGTGTAGTAGCAACAAGAAATGCAGTTATTTGTGGTATTTGTGGGGGTACCTCTCTGGAAAAGAGTGGTATTTTGGTTCCTGTTTGTGTTTGGTAATCTTCGCACCCCAGCTGTTCTGTAGACTCCCGGACCGCCCGGTGCTACAGGTAAAACTAGTTCGAAGCACTGGGTTAGAGTTCCTAGATGTAAAAAGTCAGACTGCTAGCAGCATATGTTCATTATGATGTGCTCAAGTTACTAATGCTTTCTTTTTCTCCCAGTATTTTTTGTTTTGAGTCATCTACCAAAAGGTTGACTGGTTTCAGTGAGGAGCGCTCTGCCGTGTAGTACATACACATAAAAAAGAAGACAGACAGCTTTTTCTAGTTAAGTGGAAAATATTGAGTGTATATACAAACTCTTCTTACTTTTAAAGTTATAAATGGGCCAGATTCATTTGTCAAACCATAAGGTTTGGCAGTGGAATTATGGTGATAGTGCTTTTGATAGCTGAGGACCAGACTTCATATACGAAGGACTTCTTTCCACTTCACTCCTCCTAAGCTTATTTTTAAAGCTAGTTTAGATTTTGGTTCAGACTACTGGCCATAGCCTCTCAAATAATTTAACTGGTACTACCACCCTGAGCCACCCCACCTAAAAAATACTTGTGGGGCTATGTAGGGAACATTGAGAAGCAGATCTGACTTCAAACTACCCTGGCCTGTGTTTCCATCCAGTCGCTGTTTACCCTGACCAGGTTGTCTTTGGCTCTGTGGCCACACGAATGCTTGTGTTGCCATATTGGAAAGGGTTGTGCAAGGGTGAGAATGAGCAGTTGGGAGGCTGAAGGAAAGCAGAGGATGTAAAAACTCTAGCCTCACATTAGCCAGCCTCTGAATAGCCTTGAAAACTATTTCTGATTCTCTGTCGATAACTACCAAAACAACAGTATGTTTGCTTGTTTTTTAGAAATACTGAGAAATGGCAAAAAAAGCTTTTTGCTCATCTTGTAATTTACAAGCTACTTGAATAGCTCTAGGTAACCTGATTTTAATAAAAGAATAGCTCAGATGGTAAGGGAGAAAGCAGTATTGTTTTTTATCAGTTTTCATTATATGGGTCCTTTCAGCTTTAAGGCTGTGTCCACCCTACCAAAGCAAGCTGTGTGGACAAAGTAAAATCAAGATTTTGCTGTGCTTCCACCCCCACCCCCCCGCCCAACAGTACTTAAACAGTTGTCTTGCCATGTGGAGAAGGTCAGCTGAGTACAGCATATGTGTTTGCCTAATATGTTTGAACACATTGCCCTAAAGTTTGTTAGATTGTTGTTAGATTTTTGTTGGCTTTTTTCCCTCCTCTTGAAATATGCACTGCTGATGTGGGAACATGAGCTTCTCTTTCTCAACCCACCCTCCCCTCCCACAAAAAGAAAAAAAGAAATTGTTGATCGTCACTGCTTTGTATCCACTTCACAGAATTAACTTTTTTGACCTCAAAGGTTTTCAATGAAGGGGGCAAACATCTGTTTTCAGACTTCTTAAAAGTCCAGGGGATGCATACTGTAAATTAAAACCCACTGTCCTAGAAGAATGCACTTACTTAAAACAAAGAGGCTAGAAAAGATTAACCAGGCGTTTTAATTTGCAGCGGTTGTTTTGAACTGATCTTTCCTGGAGTGCAGCATGATGATAACCTAATGCAGTTTTGTTGTGGCTGCTTCAGAAAACAACTGGGTGGGTTGCTGGGTCTCGGCTGGGTTTTCCTGCTCTCTCCTTGCTTGGCCGTGTGGCGTGACTGCTCTCAGTTGAAGTAGCTCATGCAGCTGGCTCACACAGCTCAACGTGGTACTTGGAAGCAGTGGGAGCATGAGGCAAGGGAAAGTAAACAGACTGACACAGCCTGGTGTTTCCCACAGTTAAATGAAGCCACACCTTTAGTTCGTGTTACCAATTGCCACACAGGTGTCTGACTGCAGATGGAAGAGCAGCTGCTTTGACCCGTGAGAGAATCTAACTTCAGGCCATTGTCAAGAGGCATTGCTCACCAGGCCTGCTTTTCTGAATCCTGAGTGAGCTAGCTGATGAAGAAAACCTATCATTTTTATTTCCACTGGAAGAGTTGGTTTTTGCTGACGTACCACCCTATACTAGCTCAGTTTGCAGACTGCCCAGTGTTAGCATAAGGGGAGCAGAAGGGGCACGTGATGGTGAACGGATCCACCCTGGTAGCAGCTGTCAGGTTGGCATAGCTGTATCATAAAACACACTGCAAGTTACCTGTGCAAGGAGTGAGTGCATCTACATCTTGGCTTTGGTGGCAAAACTCATACATGAAGCTCCATTACCCCTGGTCTGTGTTGTGCCATTTCAAATTGCTTACTGCAGGACTGCTCTGTATTCTGAATAACTGAAAATATAATAGCCCCCTTCCTACTTTTATTTTCTGTTTATTTTTAACCCAGATTGTTTTAATGATGCAATTTGTAGTGTGGTCCTATACAAGCTGCCATCTGCAGAAGAGAGCATCAGATGAGAACAGGAACAAGCGATCTGTGAAAGGTGGGCAGGAACTTCTGCAGCCAGCTTCTCTGTTGAAGCCACTCAAGAAACTACATCTTCATCACATAGCACTTAGTCCTGACAAACTTCTCCATATAGACAAACATGGTATTTAAACTATACTAAATGTGCTGACATTTACAGCTCTGTGAGTAGGAGTGCTGTGGTGGAAAATTATTCGAAGGTGAAGGGAAGGGCTAGCATAGCCTTCGCTGGGTAGGAAGCTAAATGATGTGCAATGGCAGAAGGAAGCTGAAATCATATGACTCTGCAGACACTGGGAAAAGAACGGTTTTCAGTATTCAAAGAATGGTTATTACAGCTCTCTGTCATCTATACTTTGTTTCTTCAAAATTTTTTTAACTTATGCTTTTGTCATTTTCTTAGACAATCTCTCTTTATCTTGTGAACTATGAACATATGCTGTAGGCACACACGCTTCTAATAGATAGGGTTGTCTGCAAATACGTTTGCCTCTCAGATTGCTGATCTCTGAACCAAAGCAGAAAAGGAAGGAACGGGGGGAAGAGACAGATTCCAAGCTTGTTTCTGTTGCTTTATCTTGCCTGGTTTTCCTGCTTCATTTCAGTCTGGGGCAGTTATGCGGATGGCTGTGTAATTGCTAGCATTGCTGTCAGGTCCTACTAGCCCTAAGGGCTGCAGTACTTGACCAGAGCTGTTTGAGGGTTGCTGTGCTGTCCTAGTTTAGAGTTAGAAGAGTGGAAATGCTCTTTTTGCTCCTTTTTTTTTCTTCTGTTCTGTGCAGAAATATGGTAATTGCTCTGAATTCTTAGTTCGGTGGCAGTGAGTCAGATGCTTAGCTGGTGTGTTGGCAAATCTCTCTTTTGTAAGCGCAGCAGAGCTGTTGTGCTTCAGTTGGGAACACGTCCTCTTGCTTCTGTTTGGGGCATGGGGCCCCACTTGCTGTCTGAACTGTTTGACTGTTGGCAGCAGGGAGTGAAATCTTATTTTTGTCTGATGCAGAGGGATTTGGTTTAGTAGTAAAACCTTCACCTGTCCTTTGCTGCTGTATGATTTTAAAAAGCTTTAATTTTAGGTGTGAGGGAAGCAGAACTGATCTTGCTTTGAAGAGAGCTTCTAGAAATAATTTTCATGCTTTCTTCACACACTGAAGTATTGAAGAACTGGATAGTGTTTAGACAGATAAGTGTTAGTCTCCACTATGCATGTGCTGAGGGACTGTGTAAAATGGTGTCAAAGCAGGTATTTGAAAACATCTACAATTTGATCCATACTTCCAGCAGTTACTGAAGTATGTGTGGTCACCTGAAGCATTTTAGCAAAAAGTTGAGAAAGAGTTCTGAAATGATGGAAACAGGCTGAAGCAAATAAGAATTTGTAAACATTAGTACTACAAAACTCTTGGTATTACTGATTTAGGTGCTCCTGCTATTTCGTGAGCATTGGCTCACACCACTTCAGCAAGGAAATCAGTGGAGTCTTGAGAGCATCCATGTGGTCTTTGTGCCTGAGGACAAAAGGTGAATGCTTCAGCCTTTGGAACGAGAAGGAGGAAGGGAATGTAGAGACTAGTGTTTTCTCTGCAAGGTGCTTGCTAACCTCAGGTCATTGAGCCCTGGACATAATGCTACTTGAACAAATGGACTTGCTAACTCTTGGTAAGACTTGTGCAGATATTTGAAAGGGAACCTGCAGACGCAAGTAATGGTGCGAGATACCTGGAAAACTCGGTCACTCTTTCTGTATGATAAAAATGAGAATTGGCATATTGCTTTTTGCCTGGAAAGCGTCTGTGTTGGTATTGCTACCTGTGCTTTTAAGTGGTTTGTGTTCCTTGAAACAAGCTGTTTGAGGAAAGAGTGCTGCAGAGTTAACATGCTGTTTTAACCATACACAGCTGTGGAGCAGGTTTTGAGCCCAGCATGGTTACTGAATATTGTACTGGTTTTTGTTCACAATTATGCCACTATTAGTATGCTTTAGAAAGTTATTTTGTTTGAAATTTGCACACATAAATCTAAATCTTAAAAAGTACGTAGAAGCATCACAAGTTAAACACTGCTTAGAGTATTGTGCCTGTGCTATATTTTTTTCCTTTCTTGTTCTAACTCCTATTTTTGTCTCACCAAAACTCTATCATTGTGGAAAGGCATAGTTAAAACTTGGCTCAGCCCCTTCTATCCTGCAAGACTGGATTGTTCTTAAGGCAAACCAATTTAATTGTATTCCAACTGCTTCCTTTTTACATTGTTTGTTTCTGTTAGGTAAACGGTCCCAGTGGGGATAGTATCTTCAACACCCTGTATGGTCCAAAGCATTATTATATTTTAATCTGATTCTGTTTGTTAGCATTATATTGTGCTAGGACAGAAAGACAATGGTCTGCATTGTTTTCTGTAACATAACCCAAGTTTTCTTTAAAGTTATTTTGGTCTTGGATATATAGTAACTCTCCCTGTCTGTGCTACGAATGTAACCATTTTAGAAGAACAAATTGATGCAGAATGCGGATGGCACTGGCGTCCTGGAGCTGTGCTGTAAGAGAGTCTGGGAATAATCATGTAGTAATGCTGCTTCTGAGCTTAAATAACTGAGATTATGGGAGATTTTGGGGGTAGGAGTCTGTTTTTTCTGAACAAGCTGCTTTTTTCCTTGATTGCTATCACTGTCTTTTGAACTACAGGGGATGGTTCCAGGAATTGTCCTGCAATAATTGTTATTTGAAAAACTGCTTTTAGATTTGCATTGCAACTGTGGGGCTCTAAACTGAGGGATCAAAACTGAAGCCATCTTTTGAGTCCTTTGCATTTTCTCTGTTAACTAGCTACATGTCACTCCTGGTTATCAACCCCTCCTATGAGAAAACATCCTTCATGTTTAACTAAACCATTTGCAGGATCCTCGCCAGTTCACTTGTCGCACTGAGGTGAGCCCCTGCCTTCCACAGACAGGCTGCTGCTGTAACATGAAGTCGTCCCTCACAGCCCAGTCTCACCCTCCTCTGCCCCCAATTTGGTCTCTTTCATAAAAGGGTTTGGAAAACCTTCCCCCCCCTTGCCTAGTCCTGTTTCCAAAGGGAATTGTTGCTAAACAGGGCTGGACCTCTGGCCTTATCTCCGTTGTCAGAGCTGCCTGCCTGGTAGGTGGCAGCGGGGGCAAGGCTTTTCAAAAGAGACTTTCCTGTGCTGAGGGAGGCCCTTGTTTTTTTGTTTTAACAGCTTCCTATTGTTTGAAACAGCAGGTTGTCCCCTCCCACACTATTCTAGCTCTTTCCTCCTCCCTTAAGTAATTTTTCCATGCAGGTATTACTCAGAGCGTTTACTTGAGCAGTGAGCCCGCAGAGTTTTTCCAGCCTGCTCTGATCTCCAGCTTTTGTTGCAATACCCGTGTGGAGTTCACAATAGGAAGTGGCTTATGAAGGTAGGTCTTTCTGATTTTTAAATTTGTTGGTTTAATTCGGTGTCACCACTGCTGTGACGTGACAGGTTTTTTGATTGAATCCAAGTTGTCACAGGAATTCTCTCCTACATATGGTACTGAAAGGTAAAAATAATTGTTTTTCAATACGGATTGTCTTTGTTTCTAAGACATAAAGAAAGAGTATCACTTCAGTTTGTTAATAGTTTGTTTTTTAATATTGTAATCCTGCTGTCTAATGCTGTTTTGTATATGTACATTTTATTTATGTTCTGCTACCTGTGGGAAAGGCACTTTCTAAGCTGTAAGCTGCCTCTGGTCCACCGTACTGTAACTTCTTCTGACTAATAGTATCCATGATGAATTTGAAGATTAAACCAGTCAGAATCTCTTCTCGCCTTTGTATTTGTCACAGCTGGGAGGGATATTGGCAGTTAATTTCCCATCCTTGTTACTTTACAGTGTAACTGTTCCCTAGTCAGAAGCTCTCAGGACTACTTTTTTGATCATTTAGATGCAGTTTTGCTTCCCTCTACTTGTTGAATTCTGTGTTAGAAAGTTGATAAGGAAATGAGGTATTAAATACGTGTAGAGGTTTTTTTATTATTTTAATGTGTTGATTTATGAAAGTCAACTTGCTTTCGCTGGTTTCCTGATCCCCTGCCTTCTGTAAAGTGTCTTGTTTCCAAAATAAATAGTAATTATTATGTGAATTTTGGAAGCCTACCACTAGTATTCCATACTTCTCACTGCTTCAGCTTAGCATGAAGTACATCTTTGTACTTGTAGATTTGAAAAAAACCACAAACTATTTTCATACATTCAGTGATACTAAGCAGAGGTTCTATTTAATTCCACAAAATTAAATCCAGTTCTAGCGTTTGTCACCAGAGGGGGAGGAAAAAAAAAAGATCTATGTATCACTTCCACTGCTCATCATTCAGTATAATAAACACATTCTGCCTGTTCAAATGCATTCCAGATTTTTTTTAAGGAATAATTTCTTTGTAATCGCTATGTGTTTTAGGCTGCCTGAGATATTGACATGGTCTGCTGAGGCAGGGCTCAGCTGATCCACACCTGGAAGAGAAAGTCCTGCTCTCCTTGCCCTGGCTATAACTTCCTGATGAGTTGATTCAGTTTGCTAAACCAGTAGGAAATAAAGCAAGCCCCTCTCCTCCCCTCTTCCCATCCCCCCAAAAGTGCTAATTTGGTGGCCGTGAGGTTTTGGGTTCATTTGTCCGTGTAAAAAGGTCACTGTCAGACGTCCCCAGTCTGAGGTGATGGGTCCTTCTTCTAGTGCATTAGACTCTCTTTCTTTTTTTTTCTTTTTTTTTCTTTTTTTTTTTTTAATTTAAACTGGCAGTTCAAGAAACCTCTTGCTTTTTCTTTTGACAAATGGAGAAGGGTTGTGGTGGACATACAGGGACTTATGTTCATTTATAATGTAGTTACACTTATAGGTTACAGTCAGTAATCTCAGAGTTTTAGATGTCTTAAAAACCCAAACAGGCTGATTCCAGGTTAGAGTGTTCCCCATCTAAGGCCAAGGAAACATGACAAACAGCCAAAAGAGCGAAGGAAGCAGACTGTGGTGGCTGTCACGATGAACAATGGTTTTGGCACACCTGCTCTGCTGCCTTGCTGCTGAGCTTCTTGGTGCTTGGCAGGAAAGGAGTGATTTGGAGGATAAACAGATAGTTTTGTAGATGTTTTTGGTATGTTTCCATCTTCTCTGAGGGAGAGAAAACAGAAGCAGTTGCTTTATAATGTAACAAATGGCTGGTAAAGGCTGGCACCATCAACTTTTGGGGCAGGATTTAATAATGCACTTGCAAATGGGAAAGTCAATATTATGCTAGACCTGAGGGCCCTTAGAAGCAAATGCAGGGAGATTGACATACCATGGGAAGGGGGGATAGTGGGATATAATCAAAGCAAAGTGTTAGAAAAAATTATGCACATACTACACTCCTGAATAGATCTAAACATTTATATACTTTTATTCAAGAAAAAGTTTTTCTGGTAATCAAGAAGCAAAATGAAGAGAGCTGGAACAAATACATTTGTAGGAAGGTTTCGCAGTACAACAAGGTTTTTGACTCCACCAAGAGCCGAGTGATGTTAATCAGTTGCTGTTTCTTCTGGGAGTTGTCACGGATGTAAGCTGTGAGACAAGATTACTCTTCCCAAAGAACAGTGTGTCACAGCCATGTCATTTCATCCATTTTCCAATTGCATCTTTTAAAGTTCTGATGTTTTGGATCATAATAATAATATTTTTAACTGATGTATTAATATATATAAAATTCCACAAGTTTTCTCTAAGTTTCTAATATACTCAATTCCACAAGAGGATGTGCGTTACTGTTCCTGTCCTAATTGGTGAGCACCTGGATCACCAGAGTATATTAGAATTGGAGAGCTTGGGGGGGGGCTGTGGAAAAATGAGAATGCTAAAAAGCCAGAAAAACTTCCTTCTAGTCTAGCAAAGAAAATATATCTAACACCACACATTTTGGCTCAAGCTCAGAGCAGTTTAGCTTCAGATGGAATTACTTCAGTCCCGATTGACCAGAAATGTAAGATTTTTTCCAGGTCAGCCACTTGGTTGCACATGTGCGTGCACACACGTATGATTTATTTTATTTTCTTAATCACAGAGGAAGGATGCATAGACTATTAATCTGGATAGAATATTCTTATTTTTTCCTGTCTCCCTTACAGGTGTGTATAAGGAAGTGTTATATGTTGTAATGCTGGTTAAGCAATGGATAATAATAATAGTAACACTGCATCTGAATGCTTTCTTCTAGTATTGACACTGCATCTGAATGCTTTCTTCTAGTATTGAAGGTAAATTTTGTAATTGATTTCTCAACAAAGCCTTTATTGTGGTGTAACGAGGTGACTGAAAATACCATTGTGCTGTGGTAACTCTTCTTGATCAGGATAGCTTTTACAGATGTTGCTTTCCCAGATGTCAGGTGATCGTTCCTTGGAGGCTGGTTATTCGGAGGGAGAGGACTTTTAAACAGGACAATGTTTGGTTTTGTCCTTTTATTGCCTTGCTGGTGTTCTGGATCTGCATCTGTTTCTGTACCAAGGTGCCAATCTTCCTCAGATGCTCTTCTGTCAAACGTAAGAGTTATGTCCGTTCAGCAGTTTTTTGTGTCGCCAGCGTATTGTCTAGGGAATTCTGGGGAAAACAAGTTACATTGTATAGCGTTACAATGCTCAGAGACGTGAGCCTGGAGCAATATCAACAGGTCTTGTCCTAACAGGATTTGGCAAGAGGAGGTGTGCGCAACGTGTGGCGTGTGACTCTGTTGTGCAGCTCGAAGGTGAAGGCTCTGTCCTGTGACCAGCTCCAGGTGGTGCTGGGGTGTGATCTGGACTGGGGGCTGTGGGAAGAAGCAAACCTCAAAGACCGTCTTGGGTTGCCATGGCAGGATATGGAGTCCTCTGCAGGTTTGAGGTGGACGTGTCTAACCCTTTTCCTGTGGTGAGCCTCCAAAAGACTGAAAGGATTTTAACATCAAAAAAAGCCAAATTTTATTTAAATAAGTACTAGAAATTTTGCTTTTTTTTTTTTAAAGAGAAAATTCCAAAGAACTAGGGAAAACAAAACGGAATGTGTATGCTTGCGTGCACCTTTTCTGTTGCCCGCATGTCTCTGCTTCTCAGCCTGTCAGTCACTGAGTGGCCCCAAATGTCTGTCAGAAATTTTGTGCCATGTCTAAGGCCAGCCATACCCTGCAGTCCCTGGAGCTCTCTCCTTTGAACACCCTTGGTACCTCTCCAAGTGGGACAGGGCAGGATGGGGCTTTACCCCTGCCCCCAAGGGCGCTACATGGCACAGGCACACTCTTAAAGGATCACACACATAATCAGAAGCAAGAAAGCAAACACTTACATAAATGATATCATCCTGAGACCCAGTTACATCCCATCCCCTATTGCGTGTGATGGAGTGGAAGAACCCCTAGAGCTGCTGCCGTCTCTTGCTCGAGACCTTTCCCCAAAGGTTCTCTATGCTCCACCCCATTCCCTGAGGCACTCTGCTTAAAGGGATGAAACACATCAATTTAGGCTGGGTACTTCTCTGTACAGAGGGGGGGGGGGGGAAATATTAACCAAATACACAGACTGTAACATGCCAGATGAGGATGCTGTGCTTTCTAAATTTCGTATGTTCCAGGCTGGCCTAAGTCAGAAGCTGTGTAATCCTTTGTGCCTAACCTTGCAGCACTCCTGGGTGTCACTGTTAGAAGGGTATGTGGTTTCTGCCAGATGCATGTCTTTAGTTTCACAAGTGGTTTCGGCCATTGATGCAGGATCAGATTTGGGAGAGTAACAGAAGTAGCTGCTTGCTTTTCAGTAGAGCTCAGACCCACAGCAGCATTGAAACAGTTGAACCACTGCTGAAAGAAACTAAACTAAATCTCCAAAGTAAGCGTGTTTTTATTTACACTCCAGGCTGAAATCCTATTCTTTGAAGTTGAGCGAAGCAGCTATTTTCTCTAGCTACACTTTCGGTGTTGCACTCAGTAGCTTTAACATTTGTTGTTTGCTGGGTACTTTGCAGTGTGGTCAGGCCAGGCCTCGTTTTTGTATATGGGGGCACATGCACATACCCTCAAACTTGTTCTTTTTCATTCTGTTTTAAGATAACAACAAGATCAAAAAGTTTTATAAGGGTATCTTCCTCTTCACATATACCAGTTGGTTAAATGTATTGTAAGTTCCCTGGGCACCCAGTTCTGTTTTAATTTCATATTTAACAGGCTGCTTCTGATTGCAAAGAGAGGAACTCTTGTGAACTACCTCTTCATGCTCCTCTTCTGCCATGAGCAACCTGCAAATAATGTGGAAAGGCACCTTTAATGTTATAAACCTCCTCTCGAGCACTTTCTCGGTTGTTTGGTTTTTTGGGGGTTTGTGGGGTTTTTTTTTGTTTGGTTGGTTTTTTGGGTTTTTTTGTTGGTTTTTTTTTTTTGTTTTTTTTTTGTAGGGAGCTTCTGGTGCCACTCAGTAGTGTCATTTCATCGCCAGGCAGAGAAAAAATAAATCAAAGTTGTTGACATCATTCTTCTTTTTCTTACCCCAACACCCAACTGGTCTGTTCAGCTTGTATTATACTGCATTTGCACAGCTTCTGCTTCTGTGAACCATCAGGACAGAGCCTACTTGTACTTAACAAGAGTCTCTTTCATGCTTTGTGGATCTCTCCAGGCCACAGCAGGACACAAAATAATCCCTTTTGCATTTGGTAGTTTCACAGTACTTTTCTGGTGAAGATGAAATAACCTTTCTGAATGAAAACAATAACATCTCCATAAGCCTGGTTTTGATACAAAGTAATTGTAGCATTGTTTCTGCATTTTACAGAATGAACAGCAGCTTTTTTTTCCAGCAGATCCCAAGATTTTAAGATGTTAAAATCTGTAAGGAAAGACTTCTGTAAGTTTATAAAATCAGTATGGAAGTACTTCGTTATGGTAGCATCTGGTAAGACTTAACATAAACAGTCTCTTTGAATCATAACTTAGAAATTTGAATTCAGACTTTGAATTCAAAAAGGCCAGAGTTTTGTGAAAGTTCATATGCAAATCTTATGGCTTCGCCTTACTTTTAGTTCTAGCATAAAATGAAAGATCTGTATTTCAGAAAACTTGTTTTAGGGTACAGTCTGCTTTGCACACATGAAACTTCCATCTGTGTATACTATGCATATTCTGTGATGTTTTCATTTCTGAAATGTATTTCTGACAAATATATACTGTATACAAAAATCAAAGAAAGTACCTTTTGCCTGTTTTAGCTATCTACTCCAAATTTCACACAGTGAAATAGGTTGAACTGCATTTGAAGGCTTTTATTACAACTGCTTGATAAAAATATGTCAGGGGTTTTTTGTTCCCCAAAATATTTATTCTAGTACATCTTTCATATTGTCTTATACCAGAGAATTTAAGCAGAATAAATTGTCTATTTGTAAGGGGCTTCTCAATGAAAGTAAAATTTTAGGTAACAGAGATAGCTTCATGTCCTGTTACACAAGGGCTCCTTTCCTGTGTTTGCAGGAATCATTATGTGACCTTGCTTGTATTTGATGTTTAGCTGTGAGTTCAGGACTGTTGTGCATTCAGTTGTCATTTTATCCTCTTCTATAAAACACGCAGAGCCTGCAAAATGGCCACTTACTTTATGAGATCGTGTGATGGATTGGGGCTGCAGCTGAGGAGGGGCACAGTATGTCCCCGGCTGTTGGCTCAGCCAGCAGCGGCCCAGTCAGCCAGGTCTGGTCTTGGGGTGCAAGAGCCACAAGGAAGCCATGGCAGCATATTACAAATGCTTTATTTGCTAGTCGGAGACAAGAGCACCATGTGTAAAGTTTTGAGGTTTGGTCGTGTATATTTATTTGCTTCCTATTTTAAAAAAGGAAAAAAAACCCAAACCTCATCAGCTTGCACAGAGAGCTTTTTCCTCTGTAATTTCCCTAAATGCATTGATCAGATGTTTTCTTGTGCTGGTCTCCTAGTTGTAGAGAAAACAAGAAATGAGACTTAAAGTTCTTCTCCTCCTCCTTCTCTGTTCCAGGTTTGTGGTGAGGTGTATGGTATGATGGTATGTTTCCCCCAACCTGTTTGTTTGTTTTAGTCTTCCCATGTCCTTTTAGCTGCTGTTGGAGACAGAATGTTTTGATTGAGTAAGATTCTTCTTGTGGTATGTGCAAGTGTTTTTCCTACTCAGGTTCTGAAGTCCTCAGTGGGTTTTGTGGGAAAATGCTTCAGTATACAAAGCCAAATGAACCAAAAATGAGTTTCCCTCTTCTTGTTAGTTATGCTTATTCCTCTAAAACTAAATAGTAATGATCTTAAACCCAAGTTGAGATTATTAAGTGCTTATGCATGTGTGTGCACACTCGTGATTCTGCTGAAGTGTTATTTATAGCTGTACAGCACAGATGACTGCTTAGAAAAAGAGGAATAATCAGTATGTTGTAGATGCTCGGTGCATGGTTTCATATTTTTATGTAGAAGTATTAATCTATATAATGTTCTGTGGTGCAGCGCAGCACTCCTTCTTGTTAGTTTTAGCAAGGCAGGAAAAAATGATGTAAGCATTTAATACTGAGACCCAGCACAGGCACCTTAAACTGCTGCTTGCTCTTTTTTTACTCTCTCTGCCTGTGCTTTGCGCGAGTACCTCTACACTGCTTTATTTTTGCACCTTGGTACATTACTAGTCTGGCAAGAACGTCAGTGTTATAAGCCACCTTGCTATATGGTAATGGTGGTGTAGATAAAACACAAAATACAGTGAATTAATACTTTGAGAATAAGCTCTAACTATTATTTTAATACCAAGTACTGTCCTGAGCTAAGAGAAAACAGGGAGAGGGTAAATGCTTTGGTACTATCAAATATATTATTTGGCCTCAGCTGTTGATCACAAGGGAGGTGGGAATTCTGTGAATTGTGTCTGCCCACCCTGTGTAGAGGTTTTCATTAGCCAGTGGTGTCAAAAAGGCCATTATGTGCCTGGGTTGAGGAAACTGATTTCTGCCCTGGGTGTCATCTTTCCCCTTGAACACTACCCAGAGAGAACATTGCATTGCAGTGTTTGAGATTCGTGACATCACCAGAAAGACCCATTTTTCCACCCAAAGGCTGTCCATCTGTTTGGTCAAAGTCTGTTGGTACTCTCAATGTGTTGCTGCTTTTGCTTAGTCTGCATTGTCTTTCCTTTGAAATTGAAGTACTAATGGTGCTGTTTGCTTGTTTTCCTGCAAAATCCATTTCTTGCTCACCTGTGGTTTTTATTCTATGTGGATGTGTGTGTATTAATACATTCAGTTGTTTCAAATGTTACTGAAATCAAGGTATAATGAAATAGTGTTTAATGAAACAGAGGGATCTGTGATGCCATAATGTGAACAGCATATGATTTGGGAATTGATTGCTACTTCTGTTTTAAGGAAGGGAAGGGTTGTGCAGATTGACAGGAAAGCTCATAGTTATAACAAGGTAGCTGTTACAGAAGAGGAAGAATTTTCCTGAAAAGTTTTTTGATGCAGCAGTGAAAGTCTGCAAGGTCAGGAAAAGAGTGGTAGCAGGATTTTAGGATTTAAAAAGTTGTCAGTCATTAAGCCTTATGTTGCTGAATACTACTGAAAGCTTCTAGGAACTCTTTAGTCATTGTTGGGCTGGAATTTGCAAGCCAAAGTAGAAAACTTTTGTTTTCTGGGGTCAGTGGTAGTATTGTAAGAGAGATTATTTTCTGGTGAATTTGAGTGAATTGAGTGAAGGTGCCACAGGGAAAGGGGCCTCGAAATCTTGTTGCAATAACTGATGGCTGTAAAATACAGAATGTTGCAATGAAAATGTTTGTTTATATCTGTAGGTTGAATCAAATACTGAATTCATCTTGAAGCTCCCCTTTGGAGAGCTAAGGTGAAGATTTGGAAGGGGAATAACTGGCAGCAGGAGGCTGGCTGAGTGTTCGCTAGAATCGAACCAGAACCTTCCATTTCACCATATGGTTGACAGCTGCCCTGTTCCTGTTTGTCATGATTTTCTGTGTTACACAGGATTGCTTGGTGATGTTTAACTGCTTTTGAGCACTTGCATAACATTTGAAGCTGCTGTCTTTTCCCCGTTTAGCCGAACTCCACAAGTTCCATATGAGGGGGATGAAAAGCTGGTTTCACCCCACCCTTCCTCCTTGTGAAATGTCCAGCACCAAGCCTAGGGGTAGGTAGGGTGTTTTTTAAATACAGGCTTGGGAGAGTAAACTTACATTTCATGTAGAAAGTAATACAAAACTTCAGGATAAGCACTTCAGAAATGCAGGTGTGTAAAAATGCAGGCTTTTATTATCATGGACAGCAGTCTTAAAGAGCTGGGCAACTGTGAAGGGGAGATCTGAAGGGAGTGCAAATTATTTTGGAATGGTTTGAGTTTACGTCAGGCTGGGCAGACTTTCTTAATTTTATATATATTCCTTCCCTCTTCAACTGTCAGAGAAAAGTTGAGATAACAGATCCTTTGGGCTGTGTAATAGAAAAGGGGGGCAGCTGAAGGATTCCAGAAGTAGGACACAAAGCTGTGGGCTCATCTGCCTCCACTCCCTGTAACCTCCACAGCAAATGCATGTGCTGAAAGTACCGTGATGCATGAGATCAGTGGTTACTAATACCACGTTTTTGATATGAGTAAAGGTTTTATCTGGGGAGTGAAGTATGTTTTGATAATAAGCCCACACAAAGTAAATAATGTGGCCTTTGCGCCTGTGGTTCTGAACTCATCTCATTGTTTGTCTTTGAACAGAAGCCCTTTATTATTTGATTATCCCGCATTATGCTCTTATAAATTGCAGTCTCTAACAAGAGGTACTTTCTTACACAAACTTCTACATCATCTTGCAGGTTAAGTTATTTTTGATCAGAAAAGGATGTAATGCTGACTTTGGATATTTAGAGCTGTGTGTTTGGCTTTTTTATTTTTAATTGAAATTTGAATGGTTGTCGTGTTGCATTAGAGCTCTTTACGGTGTGGGTTTTAATAGATTTTCTGATTATTTAAGAGTCAGCTGGATACTTTGGGTCCTTGTAACTGCTTTATGAAAGTCTGGACACAGCTACCCTACTCTTACCTCTCTCTGTAGCTCTATGGGTTAAATGACATACTTTTTCCACTACTTTCAACAAAAGTCTATGTGGTTGTAGGTTTGCACAGAAGACAGGTACTTATCAGCTGATGTCCTTCTTTCGGGAAGGGCCGCAGAAATGACTGCTAAGACTTCGTAAGCCTGGAGGAACACATACAGGCAGTTGGGAAGAAGCAGAGGGGTTCCCCTTGAGCTCGAGTAGGTAGAAGCTTCCAGCCTTCTACCATCACTGAACCTTCTGCAGTTCAAAGCCGATGGCTTTATGCTGCTTTTTTACTGAGAGAGATGCTCTTTAAATAGATTTGGCTGACTGTCAGGCTTAAAATCAAGTGATTCAGATTAGGTAAGTGTTCACAAGATTTCATTACACTGTTTTAAGAGACAGTCCACTATAGTTTTATAAAACGCACAAGCATTTTGGATGAAGAAGTTGGAGAACTGTTTGCTCTAAAGTCTATCTTCATGCAGTATAATGCTACACTTGACCCCAGCAGCTTGCAGAGTCTCACTTTGGGGTGTTTCTGCAGAACATGGTCTCTCCATGCCCCTTGTTGGTCTGAGCAGTTAACAGGAGCATAGAGTGGGTTTGTTCTTGTTTTTCATGGGTTATTTGTTGGTTTGAAAAGTTGGTATAAGAACATATTCTTTTTTCATGAAAAATGTGTTCAGTTTTCTCTCTGATCACTGTAGAAGCAGTAAGTTACTAGTTCAGAAACGCCAGCTGTATTCCCAAGAGGCAATCTGGCCCATCAGGATCCTGCCTACAGTTTCTTCTAGTGGTTGGTATGCTGTACAAATACAGTGGTAGTGACGGGAATGACTGCAGTTACACTCAAGGATGTATATTACCCCAGTTTGCTCGCTGTTTTGTCTAGTCCCTTCAGTTTTGGTTTCCATTATCTTGAGGTGGTCTCTCAGAGATGGCCTTCATGATGGTGTCTTCTGGGAAACCTGTAGTGTTTGTCAGAGGCTTGCCATACCCTTACATCTGAAGAAGTACCTCTGTGGATTTGGGGAAACTTTGGTTTTAATCTTCCCTCCAAGATCATTTTGATGGTGTTCACTAGCAACTTTTAGCTAACATTTGGATAATTACATCAGCTAAGTGGTAACATTTCCCTGGTGTCTGAAAGACCATTTATCATAAACTTACGCAAACTCTGAGTATATTTTCTAACATGGTTCTGGGGAGTTAGCCTAAGGTCTCTGACACTCACAGCTTTGTCCTATCTTTATAACACTTCACAGACTAGGGACTGTGCAATAGCAGAATGAAAAATGAGGAAGACCAGTATGAGTCTGTCGTGGGCATCAGCAGCGCCATCAGGTGCTGTCAGTTTCTGGTTCCACCCAGTAGGCGCGAGTAGCGCAGAGCCGGGTAATTAAGTTATTCCTTTAAGAGGAAGACTGACAAATGGGTGTAAGCTTGACAGCAAAAGCATCACAGGCTTTTTTTCCCTCTTTCTTCCAGCATAGCAATCAAGACTGAAAAAATCCATGCATAAACCAGAAAGGTTTTGGTTTTTTTCTCTTATCCCATTTGCACTATCCAAAAATTCTTGGAGATGAATGGAAATAATTGTACGTTTTTGTAGTTACGCTATATCGTCTAGGGGGACAAAGAAATCTGTCCAGTATTTCTGGCTAGCTAAGAATTTCAAAAAGAGGAGACATCCTCAAGAGGAGGAAGTTATCCCCTCTTTGGTTGTGAAGCAGCTGACTTCTGTCAGGGATGTTTACCTTTAAGATCACTGCCATGTTCACTCTTTTCTTCATCCAGCCTCATGGTTATTTGGTAATGGGAACTTTTTCTGTCCCTCTGTTTTATTTCATCACCTTCAGGATTGAATTTAGACTGACTTGTAAATCTGGCTATCCTTTGGGATGTCTAAACTGTAAATGAAGGTCTTAAATGATATTTGATTGCAGAGCTATCAATATTAATCCATGCAGAAATTAGCAAATATTTTTATCATTTCAGCTACATGGAGAAGGTATGTTCTCAAGCCTCTACTTGTGAAAACCCTTTCCCTCTAGGTGAGAACAGCCATGGGATCAGTCAAGGGGATTGTTCCTGTGCTGCTTCACCCAAAGAACAACCCTGCTGGGAGCCATCTGCGTGAAAACTTTCACCAAAAGCCATTGTCTTGGACAATTCTTTCTTTCTGGTTATGAAAAATATTTAAGTAAGGGATTTAAAAGCCATTAATCATCTGTTTAGGCTTTCAGAGGTGTTGTGGCATGTGAAAGGACAATTTGCCCTCAGCACCATTGATCTACTCCCTACTGCCAGAAAAGGTGGTAGGATCTTGGGTCTAGGGGGGGACTCTTTTAAAAACAAACACATTACACATTGAAGCATTTACTTTGTTCTGTGTTTTGAAAGTTTATTCAGAAATAGAAGTAATGAAAAATAAATTCTGAACCTCTGCTCTTACATGTAACAGTGTGATAAATACTTAATTGGTGGTTTCAGCCATACCTAGTGCTAAATGGAAGCATCTCCTTTCCTAAGTGGATGTTTTAATTCAGCCATGTGCTGGGAATGGTTTATCAAGCAATAGCCTAAAACATCTGGAGAGACATGAGACTTCAGTAAGAGAGGAGTGTTACAATTTTTTTCCCCTTAAAATGAACAGTAATAGCGGGACCTCACCAGAGAACGAAGGATGCAGCTTGAGATGTTGTTTCTATGTGATTGATTTAGCAAGTGAATATGAGAATGAAAAGGGACTTGAACTATTCTGTGGTACGTGTCCTGTAGAGTGCTGTGCTCTGTTGTCCCAAGGACAGACTTGTGTTTCTTCAGGACAGAACTATGTGCTGAACCATGGCCAGCCTTGCTCTGGGGTTGCACTGCCAGAGATGTGATGGGAGTGGTGCGCCATGCCCTCCTCTTGTCTGCTGAGCCCATCTCTGCAGTTGGGAACCCTCCCTCCTTCCCGAAGAAAGCTGTTGCCAGACAGCATGAATTCAAGGGAAGATCTAGAATGTTGGATTTCATTTTTTTAATGAAATAGTCCTTGTATATTTCTTTATGTATTATTTACTCTATATTGTAACATTATTGTAAGGCTGTGCAACTTTTCAGGGCTATAGTTAGCTTTTTTTAAATCATGCTGCCTAGATTAATTTTGTGCCTTATTTCAGTGAATAGTGTTCTTAATATGAGAAACAAAATTCAAATACCTTAGAAGTTTTTAGGCTTTCTGCCTCAGTTCATTGTGTCTCTAAGATAATGTTCCGAGTACTGAACCAAGAACATCATTTATGCTTTTGCATCTGGCACTCCTCCTATTTTGGTCAAATTTCTGTATTAGTAAAATGGCTAGCAATGAGAATCCCGTCTCTTTTCTATAAGAACAGTTTTCTCAGGTTGATAATACCTTTCTCTTTTACCTCAGACTCAGTTTTCTGGAGTCATACCAACATGCCACTGGGACATAGAGTAGCTACAGCTTTTGAATCTGTTGTCTTGGTGGGGGGAGTGGGAGGGGGAGGTTTGGTGGTTTTTTCATTGTTTTTTGTTTTGTGTGTGTTGGTTTTTTGGTTTGTTTTTGTGGGTTTTTTTTTTAATACAAGAGTTACGTGGAACTGCAGTTGTTGCCTAACATTAAAATGCTACAGAAGGCTGGGAAACCCTATCAGCAATTAAACTGTAGGGGTTTTCCTTGTACTATTAAAAAGCTGTTGGCTTTTATGTGTTCTTAATAGGGGAGCAGTCTTTCTCAAAAACTTCTTTAATCAGAAATAATATATGAAAATGTTTTCTTCTCACTTAACTATATTCTCTGAAGCTTGTGGCATATATCATCAAAGAGTTATCGTGATTTCATTTCTGAAAGTAAATTTTGGTTTTGTTTAGTTCTGTGTTTGGGACCACTTACAAGTTAACACAGTATCTGGGAGAAGTAGCATATCTGGAGAACACCTACCTCTGCTTGCGCAGCAGTAGCCTTCCTCTTCACTTACAGATCACTGCTGTTTTCTCAGGAATTGTATGTTGGGTGTTTAAAGTATGGGAGGGTTAGCTTTTTTCTACTGATGGTTCACCAGCGGTGGTGGAAACAAAACAGAGTGTTTTATAATGATGGTTGGTTTTTACAAATATTCTTTTTTCCTGCTTGCTTTTTGTTAACCTTTTTATGGTAGAGCAGAAGCTAAGTGGGTCTGTAAATAATCCATATGAATAGTGTCTTAGATATATTTCAGATTAATTAGTATTCCATTTTGTAGCTGTTATATAACCTTGGTAAGTTTTTAGAGGTTGGCAAAGTGCGAAGCTGCCGTTTATCTCCAGAGATCTGGTTTTGTCATAACTGGGTGGTTACCAGCTTAAGTGTGTTCTGCTTGGTCTTAACTCTGCAAAGGCCATATAGCCGATTGAGCAGACTGAACTTGCTCCTGTGAGTGATCATAGTGAACATGTGGTAAGAAGTCAGGTCTGCTAAGCCAGTGCAAATGTAGTGCAGGTAGTAAGTTTACACGGTTGCTGTGAAAGTCCTGGCCAGCTTGCAGTAGTCTTGCTGCAATGACAGGCAAACTGCAAAGCCTCTGATTTGATTCTGGTTCCAAGACAATAAAAATCAATAGAAAAAACTTACTCACTTTGTCATAACTGAGACAGCTTGGCTCAAAAAATACTTAAAAGTTTTATAGCCCATTTTGAGAGCAGAATCTTGTTTTGAACTTGAAGTCCACTGAATAGGTGCTGCTCACAGCTGTGCATCTGGGGCATGTTTTGGATTGTATTTTCCATCTTTTCATAGGTGCTATGGAAAGGAGAAGAAAGAGTGCTTGGCTCAGGGGTTTTTGTGAGTTAGCACAGAGCCTGCTTGCCTCAGCTCATTCCACGCGGTGTTCTGCTCGTCTCTGTGGTGCAGGCTTAGCCACTGCACCTATTGCAAGTGGTGTTGGTTTACGGAGATCCTTAAATTGCTGCTTGAAACTGAATTACCTCACACAGTATGGTTGGCTCATGGTTCATTAAGGGTTTGAGCAAAGAAAGGGGGCTGAGGCTGAAATTGCTTTGAAATGAATCCTGTGTAAGTTCATCGCTCAGGAATGTTGCGCGACGGGCATGGTAATGGTCTGTGCCTGCAGGTTTGCAAGCGCATCTGAAAATTTTGCATGGCACTGGCAACCAAGAAGAATATTCATCTGTATATAGATATTTGCCTGCCTTAGAGCAATGCTGAGACTTCATTAGTATTTGTAGAATGAGTTTAATAGAAGTACAAACAAGGTATTACTAGAAGGGAATGGGTTAGGCTGCTGTAACACATTTGCAGATGTTGAGGAAGTTCTTTCTGTGTTTTGACAGGAGATGAAGAATTTATAATTGTGAGGAAGGTAAAAAACATGCCTTCACAGATACCCAGGATATCTTTGTAAGGAATTATTCTCTTAGTTAATTTTTGCTGATGCACAAACTCTGTGTGTGTCTATTTTGTAGTGACTTCATGCTGCAATTACTAATTCAGAACACGTGGAATAGAGTCATCTTGCTTCTACCAGCTGTAATAGGTACATTCAATTGTTATGTGTATCAAAAATGGGATAATCCTAAATGTCATTGGGAATGTCCCTGGAAAATGTTATGCAATTGGCTGTAAAGTAAATACAGGTGGGCTACACTTGCAAGAACTTTAAAAAATGTTTTGCCATGAATCTTGTAGTTCCTGTTTCTAGAAATTTCTTATCAAATTCTTTTTTACATTTCCTGTGAGATGAGGACAAAAGTGAACTTGTGGTGGGAAGAGCAGTTTCTCTTGAATGATTCTTCTGGCTTCTTCAGAAGCATCAATTTTGCTTCCAAAAGACATCGATGCTTCTGAAGAAGCCAGAATAATATTGTATATCCTGTGTACCTAGACTAAGTAACTTTTTACAGAGATGCACATAACTGCTTTGTTCATGAGAGAGCTGTGGGCTGCTGAGTCAGGGGAGAGCCTTGTGCCTTTGTCTTCTCAGCCTTCCAAGTTCAGTGCAAAATCCCAGTTCTAGGGTGGACAACGTGCTAGCCTGTATTCACAGACTCACAAATCCTCGTACTATTGTTTGAATGACTAAGATATCTTGAAGAAATTTAACACTTCAGGAGCGTAAAGGATTTGTATGAAAAATGCCATGGAGTTCACATGATTGTTGTGTTTTATTTTTTTAATCTAACTTCTTTCTTAACCCTTCCAACATATTCCAGCCCTCTTGCTTTTACATACTTTTCTCAGAATTCTCTGTTCTATTCAATGTTACTTTATTTTTTGGGTGGAGGAAGGTTTATATTTTTTGCTTTGTCTCAGAAGATTCAGTGTATTGTGGGAGGTGAGGCAACACTGGTCTTGGCAGAACAGCACAAAACCAAGAGAGTAATTAAATGACGCAAGCCTTTGATTATTTTTCTCTCTCAAGCTTTCTGGCACGGCCGGGCATTCCGATTGCAAAAGAAGGATCAGGAGAAGAAACTTCTAAAGATTGTGCGCAGAATTGGAAGAACTGTATCGGAGACTCTTTGCTGTTTTAAAGCTCTTCACTCTCCAGTCCTGGAGTTGCTTCTTTTTCACTGTGAGGATAATGTCTCTTTCATCACCCAAGATAGATGTAACTGAAAGGGAGCTGCCAAGGTTTTATTTTGGTTTTGGTTTCTCTGCTCCCTTACTAATTGGATTTTTCCCATCTTCTGCAGGAGGATTATAAAAGGATTAGAGAAGCTGGGACTTTTGGGGTGTGGGAGGTAGCTGTTGTTTTTCTCTTCTCAATTCTGGGACCTCCTTATTTTGCTATTTGTTCCCTGAAGTCACTGCCTGTTTGGAAAAGGGAGAAGCAGCATAACAGATGAACTTGCACGACCATGGATTACTTTCCTTTGCAAACTTTGTATATGGCTGCTTGTAAAAGAGGTTTTTGCATACATAAGTATGAAATGAAGAATAGCCTCCTGGGCTGGATTTAAAAGAAGCAAACTGCTTGTGTCCAGATAAATTCTGTTTAAACTGTAATTTAAAGAAGATTGGATATTGGAATTTGAAAGGAAGGGTCTGGTCAAGTCAAATACTCTGCCGGCCTAAACCTGCATATTCTACAGCTGAAACTGGAAGATGTCTTGGAAAAGAAACTACTTTTCTGTGGGTCGGGGGAATGTACAGGGTATGTTTACTCCACGAAATACAACCTCAATAGCGCCCAGTAAAGGTCTCAGCAACGAACCAGGACAGAACAGTTGCTTCCTGAATAGTGCACTACAGGTAAGAGCACATAATAAAAAATGTTTCTGTCTTTGTCCTCTGTCTATTTCAGTGTTTTTTTAGGCTCAACTGTGCAACAAATACAGCCAGGCTTGACTACATAATTGTTTGTGGACCTAGATAGAATAAAGCTATGTTGGAAAATGCAGATTAGTTGAGTTATAGAACAGCTAGGTTTAATTTTCAGGTTTTATTGGTAAAATCAATGGCATTCACATAGTCATCACTTAGTGTACTTCAATCTCTTGTTTGTGTAAACTTGTAATATGTCAACCAAAGATGAAAATAATATGTAGAAATTTTCCTTTAAAGTAATAGAATATTGCATAGCTTGCCATATGTCTAGTCCTGAAAACTAAATGTAACTTTTTTGTTGAACCAGTCAGGTTCAAGGTTGATAATACCTATACAAGATCCTTTTTATGTAGTCCACTTTTCTTTCTGTCTGCTGATTTGTAACTTAGTTTAGATGACTGAGTCTTTGTCTTTTGGTTTAGAAGGAAAACCTTTTCCTTTGTCAAAATTTAGCGGAGTGGTATGGCTGCTGTAGTGGTACTGTCAACATATAGATGTTTTGAATGTCTGATGTTTGAGATTCAGTCCTTCTGGCTGCAGGTTTTAAAACCCTTTCTCCACAGCAGTTTCCTTCCCTTCACATGACTTGTCTGTGTAGCACAGACTTTGTCACTGTGGTTTGGAGGGGGGAAGGGGGTTGTTTGGTTGTTTTTTTTCCATGGGCACGATTAGGTTCTCAACTAACTTCAGGCTTGAAGATACCCCCATGATGCAAATAATACAAATAGAAGCACCAGTGACCCTCAGTAGGCTTAATATGCCATGAAATACAGGACTGGGTACAAAGGGAACTTAATATAAGAAAAGTGGGTTTTCCAGTGATGTACCGTATTAATTGCTTCTGTTCAGTTGTAATGTGTAATCACTGGCTGTCTCCTAAGATTGAGTTACTGAACCTAGGTCAGAACTAAGTAGAGCCTAACATCAGCTGCATGCCATACATGAAGATGGAAGCCAATGACCCAGCCTTTAGTCTTCTACATAACCTGTTTTCTTCTAACACTCAAGAGATATAGGATACCAAAAATATTTACAGTCAAAGCTGAATTTAAAAAAAAAAAAAAAAAGGCACCAAGATGGTGATCACTTCATAAAAATATACTTCTGGGTTGTTTTATCTTGACTTTTTAACATTGTGTTAGTCTGAGAGGTTCTTGAATGTTTGTTGCTCCTTACTATTAAGTATTTCTATAAACATTCAAGATAAACTCCAAAGGCAATTGTATTGAAAAAATTGGACTCATTCCTAAATGTATTATTTTTTGTCCTTTTGTGAAGTCTGCAGTAGTTCTTCAGGAATGTTGTGTGTAATCAGATGGTTCCAAGGCTTAAGTTGCCTCCCAGGCCCTTAAGTATAGGGAGAGTTCGAATATAAACATCGCCATGACAATTCTGAAGTTATGGGAACCTTTACAGATTAAATCTTCAATAAATGTGGTTTTTAAATTTAATTTTAGGTAACATTTGTGTGCTGTGGGTTTTAGTTAACAAATTGTTCCAGCTGGAAACACTTCTTAAAACCAGCACAAATTTTTTCAGAGTGCTAAATTTTTTTCTAGCCAGTTGCTCTGGACAGATTAATTAGAAATAAGAAGTTTGGTCCCTCTGTTTATGCCAACGAAGCAGTTAGCCAGTCACATGCCAGCCTGGACCTTGCTGCTCTGTCTGGAATCTGGCAGGATGTGATTTAGGTCAGGGCTTGTTTCAGTGCAAGTTTCTGCCTCCTGAAAGGCTGGTGGCTCTGAGGCTTACAAGAAAGTGCGGTTATTGTTAGTTGAAGCTGAAATGGCCAGGACTGACCACGTTTATATATAAAGAGCTGACTGTGAAACATCTCAGAGATCAGTACTGTTGCTATTTTACAGATACGTGTTTAGATAATTGCCCAAGATTGCACAGATTTCGTGGTAAAACTTAAGAATAAAACCTGGTGCTTCAGCAAACATTGCCTCTAGCTGTTGGTTGCAGAACATATAAAAGCCTGCTTGCTTTTATATGCTGTGACTGTACCTGGTCACATACCTGGTATTACCACCATATCTGTCCCGAGAGAAAAGTATAACTGCCTACACAGGTTAGTGTTAGAAATCTGCCAGTAGTCGTGGCATGTAAATACACTTACTAATGTAATAATATTGGGCATAACTGCTTTTAGTAATTTATCATTTTGACTTGCAAGAACTTGTTAGTGTATATGCTGGTGGTGCTCCATTTTTCCAGCATTAGGACTTTCTGCTCAGAGCAAGGAAGCTGACCAGGAGGTGGAAGGACGGGGGAGTTTCGGCCGCAGCGGTCGGTGGGGTGTCCTTGGCAGCTCTGCCCAGCCTCACGGTGCGGCTGCACAATGGCTGGCCATGGTGCCAGCGTGGGGGAGCAGTCAGGGCAAGTGCTGTTTAGGCGAACAAAACAGCATTTTGATTAGATTAGTTTTAGATTTAGTTTTAGATTTTAGTTTATTTAGTTTCAGATTAGTTTTTAGATTAGAGTAGGTTTTTAATCTAAAAGCACATGGCAAGAAATTCAGAGGGATGTCCTACTGCAGATTAATGCATGTGAATGCTACAGCTGAGGAAGAAAAGATGAAAATGTCAACTTGCAGTTAGATAAAAGGCATCCCATTTTAAAAGCAATGTTCACTGACATTAGTGTACTTCTGGGATTATTTAGCATGTGCAACTTTAGTCAGAGCTTTATGCAGTATTTTATTTTATATATTGATAAAACTGGCTGTGCCCCTTTTTGTGTTTCAGGTTCTCTGGCACCTGGACATTTTTCGCCGCAGTTTCCGGCAAATCACAACACACAAATGTATGGGCGATTCTTGCATCTTCTGTGCTCTTAAGGTAAAACTTGGAAATAAATTAAAAACAATTTAAAAAAAAATGAACTGAAATATTTCTGATATGATTAATATGTGTAATCAAACTTGCATCTAGAAATTTGTGAGAGCAAAGGTAAATCTGATAGATATTGACCCAAGGCACTCAGAGTACTGTTTTTAAAATACATTCAAGCCAATAAATTGTGAAGATACTGTAGGTAAATTTTCAGATAGGATGACTCTTATCAGAGTGCAGATCATTGTGAGCCTCCATGTTGTTTGAAAGGTTAGTTCAGCCAGTAAAACATCAGTTTGCTTTGTTTTTTCTAACCTATTTGGTTTATAAATATCATACTGCATACAGTTAGTATGGTCTTCAGAAGTTTCCTTTCCCTCAGAGCTACTTTAAATGTCAGCATGGAGAAGGCCACTTAGCTTTAAGACTTTCTGTTCAAAACTATTGATTATGTAAAACTAAAATGTATTTTCTTCTGTAAATATTGATGTCTGCATTAAATGGCTCAGCTCTTTGTGGTCTCTCTTTTAAAAAACATCAGTTATGTTTGTAGATGCAGATACAATAACTGAATGTCATAGGTGCTGTCTGGACAGTAAGATCTAGGTGCTAGCTCTGATTCTGAGTACTGTTACGTATTTGAGTAAATTGTGCAATCCTACATCTCCATTTTTCTCTACCCGTTAACTTTTGGCACTTCCAGTTTTTTGTGTCCTCCTTTCTAAGCTTTGCTACTTTCAAACTCACAGCTCCCTCTGATCTTGTGGGAGAAATGGACGTGATGCAAATATGATGAAAATACCAGCTTTAATCTTCCTGAGCAGTGATTTTTCTTTCTGAAATTAGGACTGACACATTTTTTTATCACAAATGGGTGTAAAATCCAAGTAAATATTTAAATTCATTGTGGGAGAATTTATTGTGTCATGAATTCTGTGTGCAGTAATGCAAAGGACAGATAGCATGTCTTATAAATGTGGCAAAATAGAGAGTGCAAGGTTTAAATTAAGTTCACAGGCAATATTTATAGTATAATAGCTGTCTTGCTACTGTTAAGTGACTTCACAGGTGCTCTGGTAGAGGCAGGCTTGAAATGAGTTATCTAGTGAGTTTTTGGACTGTTGTGGAGGGGTTTTCCATTGCAAAAGAACAGCAGAGGAGGCTACTAAGGCATGAAAGAAGATAAGTAATTTCCTTCTGAAGGGAAATTTGTCTCAAGACATACCTGTTGAAATTATGAGGCAGGATGATATTTACAACAGTATCATCAGAAGAGGATATAACAGCAGGTTAGGAGCAAGATAGCACATCCAAAGTGAGAAATACAGCTACCCAGACAAAGAAAAGATGGCATATTAAATATATCCCTTCCTTATAGGGAAGTGGCAAGACTTAGGCATGATCTGGTTTGACTTCAAGTTCAGTGGGATAAATAATTTGAAGCTGATTCTTGGATCATGCCCTCGAATATTGCCAAGTGATTGATGGCATTCCTTGGTAGCTGAGATGAGGACAGAAAGAAAAGGATTTAGGAAATTATCATTAATGTAAGCTTTTGCTGTTCTGGGGTTTAACCTAACAGCAAGATATGTCAGTGAAATACCAGGAGATCAGACAGGTTCTGCCATTTGAATGAAAGTAGACTGGACTCTGAGGCAGAGTTTAGAGGTTTTAGTATAAAGATAACAGTTAAAGTCTTTTTCTGAATAAGAGTACTGAAAAAGAGGAGGGGAAAAAAAAAGTTATAGAAAAAAGGAGAGGACGAACTTTTGTGGAACTGGTATTGAAAGATCGACTCTGGGCAAAGATGGATGTCGATTAGCAGTACCAGTCTGAGAGGGGAAGGCACTACAGTAACACTGGAAGATGGCAGGATCTCTGGAATATATGTATTAAAATCAGACATTAGCTTGAAGAGTGTTTAGTTTTGTTGATAAAATCCTTGCTTTTGATGTCTTGCTGAAGCGTGCAGTATGCTATTATAAACTTGGAAGTGACAGGTAGAGTGGCAGAATTCACAAATTGTATGCCTGCAGCCATATGCTTATTTTTTAAATTAAGCAGCCTTTGAAAAAATTGCTGCTTTCTCTTCTTGCTCCCAGATATCTGCAACGATTTTTTTTTGGTTTGTTTCCTATCTGAAGTTCTTACCAATGCCATGCTTGGCCGGAAGGTGTTACAACCCTTGGTTTCCAACAGAGCTATAATGTTACACCAAATCCTCAAATACTTTTGCACATTTTAGAAAACTTACATCTGGTCGTGTGCAGAATTCCTATAGCTCACAAAACTCAACGTACAGTGAAAAACTCTGAAGAAATGCATGAACAAGTAAAGAATTATCTGAACAAGTATTTCTGGATATGAGCAGTAACCAATACTTGTCAAAGTAAATAAATGAATTCCAACTTGCTTTAATCCAAATCAAAATGTTAGCGTTTTCTCTATCTGCAGTCTGTTCTTCACGGGAAATTTCAGTATGTTCTACCTAAGCCTATTCCAGAACCTTCAGAAAGTTTATAGACATCTAATGTAAAACTATACAGGAGAAAAAAATATGTAGAATTTGTTTGTTAGAACTTACAGAACTGTTTTATTCCTGGTTCCCTTATGTTCATAAAGCAACTCACAACCTTATGTTTTCCTCTGGGTGATACTGTGACAAGTTTCCACCTTTATTAACTTGTGTAAAATGTTGATGTATGTACATAAATATCTGAAAATTTTCCGCCATTTTTATGTTACTATCAAGTCAAATAACATTATAAAGGTGAGTAATGAAGGGTGTCACTTTAAGTGAAATTGGGGATGTAAACCTCCCCTCTTCCCCCCAAAAATCCCAAACACCAGAAACATAGGCCGTCTTGTTTGCATGCAACTGAAAAGGTAGGGTTACTAATTGATAAAGGTATGCAAAAGGGATAGCCCCACACCGTGGAGATGATCGCATTCATTTTCATAAACACTGTAAGCATGCATTAGAGGGGGGAAAAAAGGCTGTTTAAGATACTTCCTTGTTCTCTGCTGCCCTCTGGATCATTGTTCTCAAACTGCTCTTTTTTTTCCTCCTGTAAAAGTCTGGCTGTCTGGCACATACTATGTGTAAACTTGTGTAAGACAAATGGGATAATGTGCTTAATATGCACCTAATACTGCAGGCATCACCAAGAGCATGTTTTGTGTCCCAGTGCAGCAGGATCTTCCCTCCCCTTCCGTGTTCATCTCTTCCCCTGCCCCAGCCCTCCCATCTGCTCTGGAAGCCTTTAACAGTTGTCCTGCCAGGGTAATGCCAGCTTAGCCTCCAGGTCTTTGACATCCTCTTTCTCTTGAATCTTGCCTTAGGCTTTGCTAAGATGAGGGAGAAGATATGGCTGGATCCAGTGGGAACCCAAGAATTTGGAGCTCTATACCATGCGAAAATCTCCCGTTAGGGTCTGGGGAGAGGTAATTAGCCTTGCATGCTGTCAGGTGGATCTGCCCGAAATACCTGTCCAGACCAAGCAAGGAGGAGGCAGGATGTGTTTACTCTTCTCCAAAGCATGCTGGCATGTTCAGATTCCAGCCTGGCCTGGGAAACAGGCAGTACTTGGGGGGAAGAGTCTACGTTGTGTCCCTGCCTCCACTCCAGGATCCTTTTGCGGGATACCTCCTGTGTTGTGCAGAGAGAGTTCACGCTCTTCCCCTCCTGTGAACTCTTGCTCTAAAGGCGACATTCTGTTCCCGTTGACTTTAGAGGAAGATACTCTTCAATAACCTAAATTTAGCCTTTGAATAACACCAAAGAAGTTGTATTTTTTTTTCCACGCTTTCTTGGCTTGCTGCAACTGTTTCTAGGGATTCTGATGTCATGCACAGTATTTACTGTAAGCGCTCAGCTAGCTCTGTAAATATTATTTGTAATTTTAAATTGCTTTTATTTATAAAGTGAGGGATCACAGGACAGTGATGTCATACCTGAAATCAAATCACATTTTATTTTTGTACCGCATTGAAGACATCCATTGCACAAATTCTTCGAGTGATTTTAAAACTTGCAGTGCTACCGATCTATGTTTACGTGGCTAAAAAATGAACCTTGAAATCATTACAGTCATCCGTTCATTGGTTATTTTGAAGGACCCTTGCACCAGCAGGTACAAAAAGACACGGCAGAGCTGCAGACTCTGTGCTGAAATCCCAAACACTGTTCCTTAAGGTGTGGCATTACTTAAGTGTTTTTTTCAGTACACAGACTGTCCTTACCACTATTCGGTTTGCCTGCTCTAACACTGGAACAGTCTTCTGATTTATTTTTAATATTGAAGTCTACTGAGTTCTGTTTTATTTTCCTTTTTCTAGAGCATTACTTTGCTTTGGTGTTTGTTTATCACATCTGGAAGAGGGCAGGAAGGGGGAAATCCGTCCACTGTACTGAGCATGCCACAGAGAGTTTGTTCTCCTTCCAGGGATTGTACTGGGAGCTCCATAGTGCCAGGATATAGGACAGAGTGTTTTTTGTAGTTTGCAAAGAAGAATGCTTTATTGATTGATAAATTCCAGTAGGGCTGGTCTTTTCTGTAATTTTGTCATGTGCAACAAAAGCAGGAAGAATGTGAATTTTTCTGTGTAAAAATGATGTTTTTTTCTAAGGTGAAAACTGAGAACAATAGGGTATTAGAGTGCATCAAAAAAATTGAATGACTATAGTTTATGGTTCTGATTAGCCATTTGACTGAAATGGAGGCATTTGTTATGAAAAGCTCATTATGTGGTTGAGACAGTAATAGGTTGGTTGCAAAGGTTTCATCCTCTTGTTTTGTGCTTTTTTCCAAATTAGGGTAGTATTTCAGGGTAAAACAGTAGTAAAAATATATAAAATAATTATTTTTATTGTTTAAACTTTTTTTCCAGTTGACACTGCCTGACAAGTAAACTAGCAGCAAATACAGTTTCCTAAGTTAATAAACTGGTAATTGAAGCTTCCAAATAATTACTGCCTTTTTTGATCTTGATCAAGCAGTTAATAAATTGTCACTTAGTTGGTGTGGGCACTCTGTGATTTGGGTTTCTTTTCCTGACACCCTCCTAAAGAAAACTCATGGAAAGTATATTTTTACTTGATTCTGGTAGTAGCCAGGGGTGCCTGACTTTACAGTACACATTGGGGACCTTATGTTAATGTTTAGGGCACAGTGCAAGTAAAAATGGAAGAGAGACTGTAAGTGAAAGGAATAATAGAAATCTAGGTCTATTGTTATCAGACCTGGAGGTTTGGAAAGAGATCCAGAGATACAAAACCAAATAGAGCTAGAATTATTTGCACCCTTGAAGGCAAATGTAACACGAGGAAATGTGGGGAAGAAATGTGAGCTAGTAGAAATACTGTGGGTGGAGGATGATGTGGTTGGATGGGAGAAAAGTGATTTTAGCAGCCAGAATTTTTATTGAAATGGGTGGTTGTACTGAGTAAAAGGCTGCATCAGGAGAAGAGTGTGATGTTCTGGATGAGAGATTAGGCACTGCAGACAAGAGAAAAAAGTCCAATGAATGGAATGGAGTAAGAAAGGCATGCTATTGAAATGGAGAGAAAGTTTTTTAAAAAAAAAAACAAAAAAAAACAGTCACAATTGAGTGACAACAAGAATAATATTGATATGTTGAGCAGTGAGAGAAGGATGAGGATTGGCCATGTTAATATTTATAGATTTTGCTAAAAGGCAGAAATGGTTCATGTAGGGAATACTGAAGCCTTTGGGGATGATATGTTTTGTTCTTTGAAAGAAATACCACACCGCTAAAGCTGCAGTGATATCCCCACCCAGAAGGAACTTCTGCACAATGCTGGAAGAGAATAATTAGTTCTCAGAAAGCTGCCAAGGACCAAACTCAAATTTACAGTGCATGGACACTGATCTGATTCAGTAGCTGTTGCCTGTTGTCTTCAGCCATCAATTTATTTTTATGCCAGCCTGCTTCTACATGCTTGATTAAAACGTCATATGTACATGTGTACCAAGTCTGAGTTTTTTCATTAGTATGGTTAGATACACATCGCAGATGTTGGTTTTCCCCAAATAAATTGAATACTTCTTTCCTAGGGAGAAAATGGATTCCAAACATTGTTAGAGATAATTTGGAGCAGATATTGTAAACTATGGGGGGGATTCACATATATTTCAGTTTTCCAAATCTTTAAAATTTAAAAGAACTCTAAAATGTCAATCCATGAATTTACTTTAAAGGATAATTACTATCTTTATTCTCTAACGAAATGAAGAACAACTGGGTTTATGATCATGCATATGAATTTTAACATTCTGAAATAGAAAGCTGGGTTTTAACTTGAATAGTTGTATAATAAAGGTTCCTTGTCTCAAGCCTTAGGTTGTTTTCCTTTGAAGCTTTAGAAAGTTTGTTGATTCCCCACACTTCCCAAACTGGAGGAGATTATTTTGGGAGACCACTGACTCTGCAAGCCCTGGTTCTGATGTATGTCAGAAGCCTAGACCTGTAGTAGAAAGGACACAAAGCTTCCAGTTAGAAAACTAGAAAAAAGCCTTCTAAATGGTAATGAGCCAAGTGAGGCCCTACAAGTGAGGCCTGGGATGGTTAAGGAATTTCCAGATTTGGATGCCTCTGAGAGCAAGCTGGCGAAAGATCAACTATGTAGTTGTAGTTGATTTTGTCTTAGTATTTTGAGAAGGAC
Organism: Morus bassanus; assembly: GCA_031468815.1. Taxonomy (NCBI): domain Eukaryota; kingdom Metazoa; phylum Chordata; class Aves; order Suliformes; family Sulidae; genus Morus; species Morus bassanus. Next base: position 24,631,091 of record CM062575.1, on the reverse strand, counting down.
TAAATGCAACTAGATGAACTTCAGCAGTTTATTCCTCTTAAGGAATGCTTGTGCTTCCTAATTCTGCTGTCTCTGCTACCCTTTCCAGACCTTCGAAGATCTGTAGGGAGAGGGATATGGGCTGCTTTTTTATATAGACCTCAGGAATGCAGTGTAACCAGAAGGCATGCTTTCTATCTGAAAAATCCCTTGCTCATGCTGTTCTTTGTCTTGGCTCATAGACTTAACAACATGCCAAGAATAACTGATCAGTGTAGAAATCAGAGAACTGCTGCTAATACAATATTACTAATTGCTCAGATTTTATGTTAAGCTATTTCTTTTTTTTCTGGTTCTGCAACCTTGATTATAGTTACTGAAAACTGGTAAAATAGGAGAGACTTCCCTTGTTCCTGAAGCTTTTAGTAGTGTCTCTTCATATTGTTGCTGCTGTTAGGAATATGCTCATTTGTGTTGGAATGTAGCCATTGAGAGAGATCATCAGTGTGGTGAATACACTAATGGCGTTTTAACTGTCTTCAAATTCTGATGAAGTAGTTTTTGAAAGAGAACAAAGTTGGAATGTTTCATATATAAAGTCTCATTAAGTTCAGAAGTACTTGGAGAAAATGTGTCATGGAAACTCCTGGGGGCAGAATCAGCAGTGCTTTCCTGGTCTGCGCCCAGCTGGCTTTCAGGCCCGTATATGGAACAAATGTGTTAGTGATTAACAGTATCACTCAAGGGCAAGACCTGAAATTAAGGAGAGAGATCTGAGATAACTTAAAGTGATGAAACAGCAGGAAATGCCACACCTGTCCATCTAAGGCTGACAGACAAGAAAGACCTGTTCTGAAAGTGAGTAAAGACCGTATCTCAAAAAATAAGGAAAGGGAGAAACAACACCCCCCCCACCCCCCCCAAAAAAAAAAAAAAATTAAAAAATAAAATAAATAAAAAGAAAAGTCCTGACCAAAACCAAGTTTAAAACCAACCCCCCTTGTCTTCATAGTGCTTTGGACTCTGAGGTGCTTTTGGGACTTCCTACAAGCAGTATGTTCCGGCATGCTCTAAACTGCACTGTGCAATGACGTGATAAGATTTGATCTTTATTAGATTAAAATGCACAATTACTCACTGGTTTTATTTTTTTTTCTTGTAATCTGAATAAGACTATACCATTGCGTGCTATGTCATTACACATTTTAGGAAGTGTTCTTCTATACAATATTGGCATCTTCTGCTTCCTGATTTTAAGTATTAGAATTCTTTGCTGTTACTGAATTATTTTTGTTCTGTGGTTGTGGTAACAGATTTCAGTTTTCTGCTGTTCATATTTAATGAAAGTTTTTTAGTTTTAATTGTGAAGCCTGTAGTTATTTTGTGATGCAAAAAAAAATTGAAATGCAGGATCTTGTGAAAAACAGCTCCTTATAATCATCAGGATGACTTTTTCCTTACTGGATCTCTTTATGTTAACTAGTAGGTATGTTACAGGTAAAAGTAAAGTGTACTATTTCTTTAAAGATGGAAATTTAAAATAAGAGTTTTGGTTTGCTTGCTTGCTTCTCCTTTTACCTATTTTGGAGCCTGCATTGATTCTCTCTCCCCCCGCCCCGCGAGAGTGCAGAGCAGTTTCAGAGCTCTCACTGAAGCAAACCGGGTCCTGTCATCAGTTCCCTGCAGCGAGGTTGCGTGCCAGTTGCTGGGCGAGTGTCTCAGTTTCCAGATCTATGAAGTGAGATTGATGATAACCAGAATAAACGCATTTCTAAAGCGCAGTCATGAATATTTTCAAGTGCTCTTAAATTATTTAATGTAAAGTGCTGAAGCAGGATGGAATTATGTTTCACAGCTTATTTTTTTTATTTGTTGAAGTCCACTGAAATGAGAAAATTTACTAATGAAAGATGACACTGTTATCAGTGACAGAAATGGGGATCAAGGTGGTCAAGTAGAGAGACTTTGTCATTCTTTCTATTTTTATATATATATATGTATAAAAGGTAACTGAGAAGTATTATCTGTAATTCATGAAGTGTGAAACTTAACTGCCTCGCAGCCTTCTCTTCGTTACCACTTTCCTCATCGTTATTTGATACTCTAATAAAGGCAATATTAGAAGAGCTATGGGCTTCAGCACAGTGGGTCCCACATGAATGAGCACCATAAGGACTACCAAAATAAAAACAGCAGTAAAGAGAGGATGGGCATTTTACATCTGTATTAGATAATATTTCAACACTATGAATTGTACCATTTCTACGGCCAGAAATGGCAGGGGCACGGAGGTTGCTTTGCTAGCTGTGCAGTGAAAGCTGTGTTCTGCACTCTCAGCTTCCTCAAAGCAGCTGAGATGGCACAGTTTGGCAAACCTTCTCCCAGTTTACCTGCTCATTTCCTCATATAAACAAATAAGAATAATTCAAGGAGAGAAAGACTCAGATTATTTATTTCCAATTAATATAGATCCTAAGTATGCTGGGGAGAAACTTTCTGTAACTAAGGGAGGAAGTGATACATCAATCAGCATCACTTCAGATTCTCAGTATAGATTTGAAAAAAAACCAAACAGGCAAACCAGTTTGAGGCTGGCTTTATCCTTGTTTGGCTAAGTTTAGAAGGCAGAAAAGCCAAGTGGCGCACAACTGAAGATGATCCTATTTTTTCTCTTGCAGTAAGAATGGAGCTTTTTCCACAGTCTCTAGGGAAATTGTGAGGAAAGTTTTATAGGGAAGGACAAGCAGAATTTTGAGATTGACACTGAAGAAGATGGTTGCTTGTCATATGAAATGTGGGATAAAGTAGAGCAGAGTGGTGATAGAGACAGAATGGTCTTGTAGGAAATAAGGGCTAGAAGTTTTTACTTAGACCTGTATGCAAGATCCTCAGTTTATGTTCCTATTTTTGTAGGAGAGCACAATGAAAGGTAAACTGTTCAGAAGATCTTTGGATCTCACGCACACGTGCACATGCATACATGCACACAAAAGATAAAAGTGGGGTTTTAATCAGTTGGGAATATGTACTGAACTTTCATGCATATAACCCACATTTTAGACGATAATCCGTTTTCATAGAACTACTCATCCTTGCAAAACTACCGAGATGACCTGTGAGTTACAGTTACGAAAATGCAGGTTTATGGCACAACAAGCGAACAGCTGGCCATACATAGGAACTGCTATTTGTGTCATGCCTTTTCCCTCCTTTATGCTGACCCCCAAATCATCTGATTTTTAGCCACTTGTTGGACTTATTGGAAGGTAAATTCCTTAAGGAGTGGAAGCAGCAGGTTGTGCCTGTTTAGGGTTAAGACATTTGGAAAGAGCTGCTTGAAAGAGGAGAGAAGGCAGCATGTGTAAGAAGACTGAGGTGGGACTGAGAAAGTGAACTGGAGAGGGAGAAATAGGAATAAAAAGCGAGGAAGTTTTGGTGTCCATTGTATTTGCTTCAGGAATCAAATTTGGAGGAAGATCTAAGGTGGATTGACACTGAGGAAAATTTACCCCTAAGCTCCCCACCCTGCCATATGTGAAAGAAAAGGAAGGAATACACAAAGGTTGTATGATTTCAAAGGATGAACTTTCAGGATTTTCTCTTGTAGTCCCTGAACAATACAAATATCTGTGTGTTGCTTGATCAAAGGTTTGCTGTTTGTTTTCAGATAACTTGACTCATGTTTTTAAAATACAGTAACTTAACTACCTTTTTGTTTTCTTACTAGGGTATCTTCAACCAGTTTCAATGTAGCAGTGAGAAGGTACTGCCTTCTGATGCCCTGCGCACTGCTCTTGCAAAGACATTTCAGGATGAGCAACGCTTTCAGCTGGGCATCATGGATGATGCTGCTGAATGTTTTGTGAGTATAACTGAAAGGTTTTGACAGGCATAGATGCAAACCCCCACTACACAATGGGGGTTTTTTTGGTTGGTTGGTTGGGTTTTTTCCCCCTCCATTCTTCCCCTCCTCAAATTCCAACAGACCTTACATGTGTGGCCTGGAAAGGTCCACAGAGAAATCCCCAATGGGGAATAAGATAATGGGCTTATGATAACCCAACGTATCCTCTGTTTGTAGAATACTAATATAGCAAAATACTATAGTTTAATGAGCTCACTTAAAATGGAAGTAGATTATACCAATAAAGCCTCAAAGTGAAATAAATTACATCAGCCCCCGTGAGCACAGTTATGTGAAATCATTGTATGCAGTCCAGCACTTGAACAGAGTTCTGTATGTAGTAGAATATGGGAGCTTTTCATTTAGTTTCTTCCTTGGGATAGCTAATCTAAATAGCCCATCTAATACTGCTGTAGGAGTCCCCACAAGCAGGTTTGTTAGGATAACCATACTGGCACAAGGACAGTTAAAACGGGTACGAGTTCTCTTTTGAGGTTAAGCTTTAAGGCAGAGATAATTCCGTAGCTTTTCACTTAGTTAACCTTTTCAGTCCTAAAGGCAGAGATTTATTTTTAAATGGCAGAAGAGCTTAGATTCTAAAGTCCAAGGGAAATTGTATGAGGTCGGAGCTATTTTGCCTAATAAGTAATCTTGACCTGCTTATTGCAGGCCTATAAACCATTCAGGCAGCTGATAGTGATAGTGAAAATTGTGCTGCTGAAAGAGGTGTCAGTAGACTTCTGGCACCCCCAGATTAATGTTGGCAACAGTGGGAGGAGAGGAGGACTTAGGACAAGAACTCCTGGGAACTTGAAAACAGATGGAGTTGTCTGAGATAGTATCTAGAAAATGTTCAGTGCTTTTGCTTCATGCAGAATTTAGTCTGCTTCTTCATTTATTAGTTCTCCCCCTTTTTGATAGAACATAGATTATTTGCCATATTTCAAAGCCCTTGGGGAATACAGAAATTGATTTGGGTTACTTTGTGTTGATGAGGAGAAGTTAGTGTCAACCCAATAATTTTAAAACTGCAGAGCTGCTCTGGCTGTTATATTTGGTCAAATGTGTTGACGCTTGAGAATTGGACAGAAGAATTAGTGCCAATCTTCACCTGTGCTAGTAAATAAAATAAATGGTTACCTGACATAACATTTCAAATCAGAAGTGGTAGCATTTTCTTTTGTATCAAAGAAATGCCAACTTTTTTGTTTTCTAACCAACTTTCAGAAATTTGCAGGAGCCTTCTGTCTCCGTAAATAACGCCTATAGCATTATTGCATCTGGCATGCTTTTGTGATTTATATTTTAACTTTTGTCTACGTTTCAAATGATCTAATGCTTTTTTTACTTCTTTCTTTCGCTAGGAAAACCTGTTAATGCGAATTCACTTCCACATTGCAGATGAGACAAAGGAAGATATTTGCACTGCACCACATTGTGTTTCCCATCAGAAGTTTGCGATGACCTTGTTTGAACAGGTGAGGTAATGGTACATGCTTTATACAAATCACCAGTTCTCAAGTTTCAAATTTTAATTCCTAAGACACACATTACCACGGTAAAAAAAGATACAAGCAGAAGTGTTGCTGTGGAAATACCTGTTTAATCTTGTCGATGTATTATGTTTTCTTTTTCTTCAGTGTGTTTGTACCAGCTGTGGTGCCACGTCTGACCCCTTACCTTTCATCCAGATGGTACATTATATTTCTACAACCTCACTCTGGTGAGTTGAGATCTTTACAGAGAAGAGAATCTCTCTCTCTCTCTCCCCCCCCCCCCACCCCCCCCCACCCCAGTAGTGCATTTTGATCTTTACCTTCACAAGATTAAATGTCCAGAACATGGTTTGTTCAATGTTGGCGGAGCTTTGGTAACTATGATAAAGAACATGAGAATTTAGCGGAGCAGAAGATATCAGTTTAGGCATGGATCATTGTGTCTACTTCTTTATAATTCTGAATCTGACAACTGTAGAGGCAAGGACTCATGTACATTTTAAAAGACCTTAATATGTGAGCAGGTAAGTTAAGAAGCAAGGTAAGAAAAATAAAAAAAAAAAAATTATACTGGAAAGGACCTTTGGACATCTACTCCATCCCCCTGTTCAAAGCAGGGCTAACTTCAAAGCTAGATCAGGCTGCTTGGGGTTTTGTGCAGCAGAGTTTTGAAAACCTTCAAGGACAGAAATCCCATGAATTCTCTGGGCTGCCTGTTCCAATGCTTAACCACTTGGTGTGAATTTTTTTTCCTTTCTGCATCTTTTGCCTCTTGTCCTTCCTCTGTTTGCTTCTGCAAAGAATCTGGCTTATGTTTAACTTGTCTACCAGCTTTCTGCAATGTTGTTCCTCAGCCATTCAGTGCCCTGCCAATACTGTTGCACTGAGTGTGCTCTGTCCAAGGTGCAAGGCTTTGTATTTTCCTTCATTGAATTTCATGACATTCCTGTCAGCTTGTTCCTCCAACCTGTCAAGATGCTTCTTGATGGCAGCACTCCCTTTCTGTATATTGACTGCTCCATCCGGTTTGGTGTCATCTGTAAACTTGACGTGGGTGTATTCTGATTCATCATCCAGGTTGTTAATGAAAATGTTAAATAGCATCAGCCCCAGTATTAACCCCTGAGGAGCACAGCTCTTAACTGACTGCTGGTTATGTTTTGATCCTCTGAGCCGAAAGGTCCAGCCAGGTTTTTGTCCACATTGTATTCTACCAGCGCAGTCCACACCTCCAGTTTGGCCACAAGAACCCTGTAGACGACTTGGAAAACTTGCTAGAGACCAAATGATATTAACTGCTCTCACCTCCTCAACAGAACCCATCATTTTATGCTAGGAGATGATCAAGTAGGTCAGGCATAGCTTGCCCTTGGTAAATCCATGCTGGGTGCTCTGACTCACCTTGTCCTTCGTATGCCTGGAGATGATTTCCAAGGGGATTTGGTCTGTGATCACCCCAGGTACTGGAGCAAGGCTCACCAACCCATAGTTCCTCAAATCCTCTTTCTTGGATGGATATAGCTCTTGCTTTTTCTAGTTATTAGGGGAACTCCCCTGGTCACCATGACCTTTCATTAAAGGAGATGGTGCACAGAGCAAAAGCTCTAGCTCTGTGGTTGAATGAATGCTAGAGGGGAGAAGTTGTCTTTTAGTAGGTGGCTGCTCAGTTAAAAGCTGCTTAAATCTGATTGAGGCAGGAATCTGTTATTTGCTTCTGTCTTGAAATTTTGATTGGGATGAAAACTTCTGTTTGTTGTCCTGTATGTGCGACATGTAGTTACAGAGCTCAAAAAAATTGTCTTGAAAACTACTAATTGCTCTTCTCAAGCAGATCTCTGTTAAAAGCTACCACTTTACCAGTCTATCAGGAGTATTGTAAAGCATTCCCCCTTGTGGCTGCTATCTGCCTTTCCATCGAGCTGTAGTTTTTTCTTTAGGTTACCAGCAGACAGTGTGTATCAGAATATTATTTATTAGAAAAATGGGAAAATAATCATGTAAATGGTATTCAGTAGTTTATATGAAATATCTCAATAAATCTTAAGTCATGCATTATTTTAGAAACACCAGTAAACAGTGACATATTTATTTACCTCTTAAACCATTTTAAGCTTGAACATGCTTTGAGCACTAGTAGTCTTGTGTACTTATTGTCATCTTTCTTTCAACTTGGACAGTGAAATCAATTGGGTACTGTGCTATTTTTTGTCTAGAGTTTTATTATTAAGGATGTGCTTTACTGTGCTACTTCACTAGGGTTGTGGTTACTGAGGGGAAGCATTTTGAAGCAAATATTTCATTTTGAAATCAAGTATTTATTAAAATGCTAAAGCTTGCTTTTAAGATGTAAATTTTAAGTAACTAGAAACTGTTTCTATTTAAAGTTTTACTTGTTTTCTTTATGCAGTACTATCATGGAAGGTGTAATAATTTACAATTGTGTGATTTTTCTCTACTACAATATTAAATATAGTGTTGTGTATTTTAAGGTTCTTTTCATAAAATTTAAGTGAAACATACACTTACTTAATGTGGATTTGGGATTTTATTTTATTATTAAACTTCTGTTTTCCATTTTTTGTCTATATTGAAGCAATCAAGCTATTTGTATGCTGGAGAGACGAGAGAAACCGACTCCAGATATGTTTGGAGAGCTGCTACAGAACGCCAGCACTATGGGAGACCTGCGAAACTGTCCAGTTAGTAGTCTTAGCTTTCCTTTTGTGGGGAGATGGACAAGACAGAAGAGGTTTAGTAGATTACGCTGATGTGTACCTTTAATCATGAGCATTTTCAAGGTTTAGTTCATCATAATGATAAAAAGCATGGGGTTTTTAGGGTTTGAATTCAGTACTTCTCGGTTATTCAATGAAGGAAGGGAAAAACTACTGATGTTGAGTGCTTCTTTGACTAGACACAAATGGTGAGAACAGGAATACACATAGTGTTTGGATGGAAGCTAAAAATGAATGTTTCAGAGAGAAACCACAAAAAAAGGTGATGAGGGGAAATAAATTGGAAATGCTTACATCGCTCCCAGGGAATGGCTACACAATCCATTTCTGTTCAAGCCTGTGTTGCTGCTAGAAGGTACCTATCATTTGTTTGCTGTTCAACTTCACTGAGAGTTGGTGAGGCCTCCAACACTAGCATTACATGAAGCTGCGATCATGCTGCTTTCATCCTATGATGAAAGTTCAGAGATCTTACCTAGAGAAATGGAAATGACAAAGAATTTGGAGGCTGTGTCTTTTTATAGGAGATTTCTGTGTGTTGACAGTGGTTTTGATTAGCTAGAGTTTTTAGAACAGTATTCTCACAGTTCATCTAGTTTCTCTGTTGATTATTTCTGTTGAGGGTAGTGTGCTTCATCTGTAATAATAGCATGAGAAAAGAAGTGCTTATTTCTTGTAAAATCTTCTCAGCAGTACTATGCTATGGCACAGATAGCAGAACTTTTGTACCAGTCACTGTAACTATGTGTGCAAGACTGGTTGTTTTGCCTAGATAAGCTTCCATTCAACTTCATTACTACCTTTAGGCTGGAATAAATTGAACTGTTGACCAAACTGCTGTACCTGCTTTGGTTTTCTGAGTGAGGTTTGCTGTTCAGAGTGTGGTAGATATTAACCAGAAAGTGTAGGCTATAGTTGTAAGTGCTGACTGGCATTTAACCACTTAAAAACAATTACTGCATATGCCCCGTTGATAGTCACAGGCTGCTGTTCCTGACAATGTTCTGTTCTGCTATGAAGTAAAAGTCTGACAAAATTCAGCTGAATTAAGCCTGTGTATCAGTTGGGTTAAGAAAAATAAAAATTTTTCATATAAATATAAAATGATATCTTTTTTTTAATCCTAAGGGGTTGATTACTAAAGCAAGAGTTTGATATCTTGTTCTACCTTTTAATTTGAGTATGTCCAGATCTAGGGCTTTAGATAAGTATGCAAGAAGAGTTATCGTCAAACCTTTTTACATATTGATTAATAGGTAGGGCAGGAAACAGCTGCATAATTGCTGCTTCGTGGAATGCTACTGTTAGATGCCTCACCAGTCCTCAGTGAAGCAGTACAGGCTCTAACAGGAATGGCTTGTGTGCCTGTTCCCTGGGGGCAACATAAGTATTTTCATATTATCCCTCCCACTTTCTGTAGCTTATAACTCTGAAACATTCACTTTTAGTTCTCATCGAAACATTATTTTCTTTTTTTTTTTTTTTTGGAATATTGGCAAATAGTGGCTCACTTATCTGAGTAAAAGAAATAGAAGATATTGTATTGTTGTTTAAAAGATTCATATGACTCTAGGTATTTAATAATCAAAGCATGGGAAACTTAATAGAAAGACGTTCTTTGTCAGGGTGAACTGCTATTTAACTGTGAAATAAATGGTTGGATAAAAATGCTTACCAGTACTTGCTGCCCCTTTCTTTTTCTATTTGGGAAATTTTTTGTTGAGGTTTAGCTGAGAGAGTCCTAGAAGTCATGCAAGGGAGGCTTTTTATCAGGATGCCATATTCCTCCTGCCTTGCAGAAAGTGCTGATGTTAGCTAGCTGAAGCAAAGAAGACAATGTGAGAGTAAGATAAGTTTGTTGTGAGGTAGTCCACAGGAATGCTTGTACTTTGAATGACCTCTGCAAAATATGTGTGAATATAGTCATCTTAGTATTAAAACCTCATATCTACATTTAAACGTCACAGTCCTCTACCTGTAAAATAATGTCTTCATCGACCTGTTAAAAAAACAAACAAACAAACAAAAAACAGAAAGAAACGAGCTTAATTTTTCATTTTTGTTTCTCATTGGTAATTGGGACTGAAATTCTGGTTAATTTCCTAGATTGCTGTGGGGAAGAAATGCTTTATGATATCTTTTCCGGTTGTAGTGTCAGGAATTATTATATCCAATTGTGAAACTGGTCTCTAAAGAGATAAGAAACTATTCTCAGTGTAAAAATGTTTTTTTCTGAAATCTTGCAGAGGTGCCTTTGTGACTTGCAATAGGGGGAAAGTGAGTGTTGCTAAGGGACTCTTTTGTGGTTGTCCCAAAAAGAAAAAAAAAAAGGCATGCATTGTTTGCTAAAATTACAGTATTACAGTGATAATCTCTTAATTCAGATGGTGAACTTTTTTCATTAGGCTTTAAAGATGCCCACAGTTCCAAGGGGATGGATTAGAAGGAGGACTGAGATATGTCTTAGCTTCACAAGCATGCTTATCTCTGAGAAGTGCTCTGGCTAGAGAGTGAGGGGAGACTGGCCAGTCAGTAAGCACTGGTAGTTATTTAAAAAATGGGTGGGCAAAGGGAAACAGGGAATAAGAAATGAAGAACTGCTCCTCTTATTCTCCTGATCTTCCAGCTGCTGCTGTCATATTTATATGAATACTGACCTAACTATGCTGTTTGAGATGAGGTGCTTGACGTACCTGGTAGAACAACCACCCAATTTTCACAGCAAAGCGGCACCTTGAAGGTTTTTCTGACACTGTTATATAAAGGATCAGTCTCTGTAAATATCATTTTTAATCGGAGATTCTGATCAAAAGAAAGTGAGCTTTCCTTCCAATTCCTAAGAATGTTTTGGGGATCTTTCATGTATGCTTGCTTATCTTTTTTTAAATAAGCCTACTTTTGTGCTATACCTTTTAATCATTATCAGTAGTATGAGGAAGAATCAGCAGTGTTCACTTCAAAGCTTGTGAATACCAGATAGACTTGACAACACTCCTCATCTGTGATGTAATACGCTCAGTGTCAAGATATGAGCTTCTTATCTGCTGTGTTTCACCACTACTTCTTTGGAAGCTGTGCTTTTGAAACTTGTATTTGTTAGTGCCTTGCCCTGACATTATAATAACAGAAGGATTATATTCAATGTTTTGTATTATTTAAATCCTCAGAGTAACTGTGGGGAAAAGATCCGTATTCGTCGTGTGCTGATGAACTCTCCACAGATCATCACCATTGGCTTGGTTTGGGACTCGGACCACTCTGATCTGGCTGAGGATGTGATTCACAGCCTGGGCACTTGTCTTAAACTGGGAGATGTGAGTTTTTTTTTATTTTGGCACTACCTACAAACACAGTCTTTCTCACAGTAGTCTATTGTAGCGGATTGAGAAAAATAAAAAGTCACCATATTTACCTTTTCAGTGTCCATACGTAGAAGAATAGAGGGCAGACCCAAGGATCCATCTGATCTGTTTCTGAATGCTTCACAAAACCTGTGAAAGTACTAGTGTAATTGCTTATTTTCGAATATCTGAAATGACTGAAAATTAAAAATTACTCCAGAAAACAAAGCTTGTCTGAATCAAAAGATATTTTCAAGTGCAAGGAAATCTTTGCATTGGGGTTTGTGCTATTTCTATGAAAACACATATGTACTCTTTCATTTTGAAAAACAAAAGTTTATTTCTTTTGAAGACAAAATGTAGTTTAGGGTTGTTTGGGGGGGGCATTGTGTGGTTTTTGGTTTGGGTTTTTTTTATTTAAATTCTTTTTTGTTTGAAGTGTGTAGTTCTAACACTTGAGTTATAAATAACTGAGCAGTCTCTGAGGGATGGTGGCTGGCACTGTGTGATTGAATGATAGATTAAATTAAGTGGTGTTTGGGATCCAGAAGTTTGTCCCCTAGAGGATTCACTCACTCTGCATTAGCTGCTGCTTTGATGCTGATGATGCTGAATTATTGGTATATCAAATTGTAGCTGTGTCTTATTGTAGCATTGAGGTATTACATAAAAATTACTTTTTTATTTTTATATATACACACACACATATATATATTAAAAAATGCATGGGCTGCTGCATAGTGTACCAAAATTAGTGCAAGTTAGTGGAAATGTGCTTATGAAACAGTGTGGTCCTTGCATAGTAAAGCAGTAATGCACTAAAAAATTAGTCCCGTGCATTTTTAAATAAAACATGGTCAATTAAATAGTCAGAAAACAATTTTTTTGTGTGCTGAGTTCTTTTGACCTACTAATATCTTTAGTTCATCTTTTATGTGGTGTTGTCATAAATTTGTCTTTGCTTAAGTCAGAATAAATGCCAGCTGTTCACTGTCAGAACCATTTTGTTTCTAAGAAGCAAAGAGGAAGGAATGTTTTAAACAGTATTTGATATAATCAGCAAGCATAAGAGAGAATACAAATTTTCAGAATAGAATCACACTTCAAATTCTGAAAAGGTAGTATATCATTGTTGTAAATGTCTTCCTTAAAGTACAGCTACTGTCTCCAAGACTGACTCGATTCTTGAGCATCTGGTGAGTTGATAGGAGTCTGTTCCTGGTCTGTGTTGCTAGGTTTGCTTAAACATTGGTTAATTACTTAAATTTTATTGCCTTGTTTTCTCTATCTCTTGAAGTAAAAACCCAACACCTCTCTATAGTACTTTGAGGTCTTCAAACACAAAGCAGTATGTAAAATTCTGGGCATTTTATTAATTTCTCCTTTCATTTTTCTTACCTTCCTTGAAGCTCTTCTTCAGAGTAACTGATGACAGAGCAAAACACTCAGAGCTGTATTTGGTGGGAATGATCTGTTACTATGGAAAACACTATTCTACCTTCTTCTTCCAAACTAAAATCCGCAAGTGGATGTACTTCGATGATGCTCATGTCAAAGAGGTGAGAAAATAATGTTTAGAAAAATAATCTGTTAGAATGTGTTAGCTACTTGTGTGTAGATCCATACTGTTTTCTACAGACTTCAGGAAATTTTGATTATTTTTCCACTCAAGATCCATAACTCTGTTGCTCCTTTTTCTGAGCAAAGTAAAGCATTCTCAAAAAAGCATACCAGAAATCTCAGAAGCCCTCCTCTTAGTTCTGTTCTGTTGGCTGCCAGTCTTGCTTTTATGCTGTTGTTTGAAAACCTACAGTTTGCTTGTGCGCACAGCTAATGTACATTTCTTTCCCTTGCTGACAAGTGGTATAGCTAATTAGTGCCTGCTTTTTGGGTTCTTCATTGAAGTATCTAGATGCCAGTCTTCCTTAGTGGTTGCTGCCAACAACAAATTTTCCGCTTCTTCTGTTAGTGCTTTCTCCCCCCGCCTTTTCACCAAGCATGAGGTCCTTGACATTAAAGATACCAGTGCTGGGATCTTGCCACGCCATTATTACATCCCATTAGTTTGTTTGGCATTATTTCACACCACTCTCCTTTTATTCCTTCTAGTCATGGAATAACAAAGATGAGAGAGGAAAGTTTTCTCCTGTATTTGTGCCAAGCACAGTCTCAAAGGGAAAACTCTAATCCTTGCATTTGTTCAGTCACATTTCTCTGCAGAAAAACTTTGCCAAGGATAGGTACTGCAGTGTTTTAGTAGAATACTTGTGTATGGAGCAAATTTGTTGGAATGGATGTTCGGTGTATTAGGTGAAATCTGTATTAGTATATGGGGAGGATTTTTGAGATTAATATAACTATATGAATTATTGCCTGGTCTATCAAAACGCTTGCAGAGGTTCTGTAACAGCAGAAATATTCACACACCAAAGTGGTTAGCTTTGACTTGAATTTGCTGTCATGCTGTTGATGTCTTTTATTGTTCATTTTGTTCATGCTGATGGATGGATGAAGAAGTTTTGTTAACAAATTCTTTTTTTTTGACTGATGCAAAGTTAGAACATTTCAGAGGATGAAAAGCTTTTTATGGAGAAAAAAATCTGAAAGGGAAGGATTATTTTTGTAGTCATATTTTTAGCAGGAATTTTAATTTGTTTAGCCATAAGATGCTGAATACCTTGATTTTATTTGAGTTGGTTCCAGGGTGTTGCAAGGGTGTGTTCTTGATCAGCTGGTGTCAGAATTAGTACCTTTTTTCTCAAATAATGTGAATCTCAGAGGAATGGAAATGCCAATTTTAAGGGACAGTTTACTTTCATTTACATTTTAGAATTCATATCCCTTTTTGATGTGTTTTCCAACATGTGACCAGCAGTTGGAGTTTTCTTGGTGAGTCCAGCTCAGTGCTGGATATAGAAGGAGTTAAAGAATGTCAGTGGAAAATCAAACTCTGAAAGAAGTACGAGGGGAAAAAGGAGAGCTTTTTATAATAAGTGATGACAGAAAACCTTTCGTGTGCATTTTTTTGTTGTTTTTAATTCAGATTGGTCCAAAATGGAAAGATGTTGTGACAAAGTGCATTAAGGGTCATTATCAGCCTTTGCTGCTGCTGTATGCAGATCCAAGAGGAACTCCAGTGTCAACACAAGACTTGCCCCCTCAAGTGGATTTAAAGCAATATAGCAGGACTTGCTATGATAGTGAAGACTCGGGTAAGCAGTCTGGACTATATGCCTTATACCTTTATGCTGTAATGCTGCATGGGAAAAGTTTTTCTTCTGTTTTGGGTGGTTTTTTGTTAGCAGGGATCCTTGTTGCTTGTCAAAGCTGATCTAGAATTCTGAAGAGGACTTCCAGTGTTTCACCTTTGAAATCCTCTCTCAGTCCAAGACTCTGTTGATTGTTTGGGTAGTAATCTTCTCCAAAAAGGTTTGGAGAAGGAAACTGGGGGAAGTGGGGAGGGAAGTAGTGAAGGACCTGTTGTGGCATGGACATAGAGAGGAACAATAACTGACGACTTCAGTGACTGAGTTCGTAAATACATCAGCAGTTTTAACCGGAAGGGAACGAGAGCAGAGATGCACAAACACATAAAAATTAAAGGAAGCTGCAAAATTAAACTCAGGAGGGAAGTTAGGAAAAAGAAACATTAAGGAAATGTCATAAATGAGTCCTTTGCTGGGATGGTGAAGATTTGTAGGGGGAAGGGGAAGAAAATCGTTTTATTAAAAATAAAAAAATGAGAGAGAATCAGTGAAGCTTATCTTCAGCCTTTGGCTTGTCTTTTACTCAGGTAGAGCAGTGCAAGAGATGTGAACTGATTTGTGGGAGAGAAACAGAAGGGACTGGCAAAGGTTTATGCCCACAGATCATGTTTACTTCTTCATTTTTCTTGGTCTGTTTTGCATCAGAAAAGATCTATGGCTATAGATTTGTAGCACTTAACATTTCAAAGGCCTTCAACACATTGCTACTTCCTGAATTCTTTGTATTAATGGTAGTCCATTGAATTAGAAAGGTATGTCCAAATAAGGTGCTTCAGCAGTTAGAACTTGGTCTGCTCAAGATATCAGTGGTGGTCTGGGCAGGCTATTGGTTTACTGAAGTTCTGGATAATTTCAGACATTTAGTCACACCATTGGGGGTTGAGGCCTCATTTAAAGAGGAATAGATAAATTCTGAGAAAGTTATGCAATTGCAATCCAGATCGGGTGAAAATAAAAACTGGATCTAAGTTTATATTGTAACGGCTTTGCTAAAGATTGTTTCTATTTTTGGATGTTTGCAGACAGTATCCTGGATTAGAGATGAGTTTATAAGTTTGCCAGGAACAACAAGGCGAGACTAAACCCAGAAATACGGCCTTTCTTCCAAGATTTTAGCCTATTTATACAACTGTAATTCCAAGAATACTTTACGGTTTTCCTGGCCAATAGCTAACTTTATGCTTCCTGGTAAATAAATCTGTAGAGAACATATGCTGTCTCCTTATTTATGTGTTGACAGTCTACCAGTAATAAAATAAATCTCTGACTCCTCTTAAAATAAATGCAAATTAAAACACTGGTAAGATTACCTTCACTTCTCACTTGACAAGATGTCTTGAAATTTATAAACCTATCTTCCTGTTCCGAAAAAAAAATGGGAAGTCTAGAATAGGGCCTTCAGTGCTATATGTCAGTTGTGACCACTTCTACAAGTTTCAGGTCAATATACACTGTAAATTTGCCTTGCTGTTTTGCGGGTTGATCTCCAGGAAATACATAGATAACTCTTCTGCTCATTGTCTCTGCAGTATCTAATATTATTGTGTGTTAAAATGACTTCAGGAAGCTGAACACAAATATATATATAAAAAGCTGTTTCCTTTCAGATAAAATTCAGAAGGCTATAGTGAGTAACCTGGTCTTTTATTTCAGAAACATTTGGTGAGTCCTCAAGACTTACTCCTGTAGTCTGCAGTTTTCAACATTGATACCAAGCTCTTGAGAGAATTTGTGAGATACTGCAGGTTGAAGTGCCAGGAGAAATCATACCCTACACATTTTCCTGTCAAATAGAAGTGAATTGTTTTCTAGCCTTGTTGATATCCAGAGTCTTCTGCCTTAACATATTTTTTTCAGCATGGCTTTTTTGTCTCTCACTAAGTTGTAACTGCAGCTTCTTCTGGATTCCTCAGTGTTATCAGATATTCATAGCCCATAATTCAGAAATGAACAGAAATTGCTTATTCTTAAGCTGTTAATCACAACTTCATTGTACCTGAACTTTTGTCAAGGTAATCTGATAAATGCATCTAATCACATCACGATCCGATACTACAAATTATGGAGGAAAGATTGTCAAAGGTGCTGGTATGAAATGTTGTAAAGCTAAGTGCAAACAAATCCTCTTAATGTTTTTGATTTTCCATTGTTTAAAGACCTCAGTTTACAAATTATTTTCTAGTACTCAGTTCCACAGGACTGATTCCCGTTGCCTACATTCACCTTCCTTTCTGTGACTGTCATCTCTGTTAACAGCTGTATTCTATATTTCTTGAGACCAATATGATTTTTAACCAGTAGGGAGGTGGGGGAGGTTTCTGACTTCAGAAGTTGTTAGGCATCCTTAAATAGAATATCAATTACAGGACTTGCTCTCATCGAAAACGTGAAGTGCCCTCAGGCTGAGTGTTTGCAATTAAACATAAGAATTACTTCTTTAATTTCTTTTTTCTTCATTAATTTCTCCACTGAGGAACAAGTATGAAATTAATATCCTGTATATTCAGCAGTGTATACATCACATATGTAAAATGGCCAACAGTCTTCAGACTGTTCAGATTTTTAATTTTATGTACTGAAAGTGGTGGGAGGAGGTTGTCGTCCTCTCCTTTTTAATGAGTTTAGGAATTACTGTACTGAAGTTGAATCATGAAACTTCATCCTTTTCAGTATCCCGCTTGTGCAGTGGACCAATGCTAGCTTCTTGAGAAGGAGCAGGTTACTTTGCTTTAGATAATACAATTTCAGTATAAAGTTTTACTAGATAAGCTTTTGAGTCATAATAGATGAAATGTGCTAATTTTTATAACTTGTGATAGTCTTGTTACCTTACTAATATTTTGTACTTGATTCATTTTTTAACTTCGACTTCCCCTGAAGCAGGGTATTTCATATTTTAATTACACTTGACGGTGTCAAAATTTAATAAAGAATAATTTCAGTGTGGTACTAATGTGTACTTTCAGTCCAATAGACATAGTTTAATTTTGTATAATAACTCTGAATTTATCAAATCCTTTTATCTGAGAGAAAGAAATAAAGGTTTGCAGAAGGAATGATGCTCTCTCCCCGCTTTCAAAGGAGAGAACCTTTCCCATAAGCTCTAGTGTCCTTGAATCTGAGTTTGTATGTTTGGTACTCTGTTTTTCTGTTAAATTCTGTGTAGTTTCTTCTGTTGCATTCCTGTTTTCTTAGCCCCTCCTGACTTATATAATAGCCCAAAATGATTGAAATTTGACATTGCTTCCTTCCCTAGGGAGAGAGCCTTCCATCTCAAGTGATACCAGGACAGATTCCTCTACAGACAGCTATCCTTATAAACAGGCGCACCATGAGTCTGTGGTCAGTCACTTCTCCTCTGACTCACAGGGGACGGTCATCTACAATGTGGAGAATGATGCAGCTTCACAAAGCAGCAGGGACACAGGTAGCAGATACCATTATATCTGTGTGATCATTGTCATTAAATATGACTGCAGTGGATTTCAGTGAAAATTCTCTATACAACATAGAATAGTGAACAATGTTTAGTATCCTAAATGTTTTTGGTTTGTAGTAAACCGTTGGCATTCACAAAAAATAAGAAAAATTTTAAATGTCTTGTTGGCTTTTGTAGACTTGTATCTAGCCAGACAAACATTTACAGACGTGTTTTCTGTTATCAACAATCCCACCTGCTCTCTGTTATATAATTCTGTGAGTTGGAGTCTGTTGTACGGTCCCATTGTATGGTTTGGTAAGTGTTGCATGTGCTACTTGCTCATCTACAGGCAGTTACTTCGTTTCAGGAGTTGCAGCTGTCTGGGAAAGGCACTTTCATCACCAGAATCTCCCATACTTGAGCACTAAGGGCTTTATATGTAAGCGGGTGTTGGTAGTATTTACTGCACCAGGGAAGAGCATAAGATGATTTCCTGCCTGTGCCATGGAAGCAAGTTAAATGAGAATCTGCACTGAGAAGACAATCTGTATATATGTTCCTTCGGGCAGCTGAACAGTCTGCCTGAACACTCTTTAGTTGAAGAGAGGTTAACTGGAAATCTAAAGGCTTAGATCTCCTCTGTTGTTCATACCCAGTGACCCTAGTCATGTATGCCTGTTTCTGCATACAGTACTAACTTCTAACATCACTTCTGAAAAAAGTAGTGCATGAGTTAAGGTCAGACTTCTCAAGCATCAGAAATACGATCTGCTAAGTCTGTTTGAAAAGTTACTTTATTGTGCCTTAAATAGACTTTCTAAGAAGACTTAACAGTTGAATCAGCAACTGTTTGTTGCACTAGAGTGTCAACAGCTATCATACCACTTTGTCCTTTTAGTTGCAAAATACTTGCTCTCTTGTACTGTGATGATATATGCGTATTTGTTTCATTTGAAACAATCTATGGTACAAATATTTTTCACATCAAAATCTGGAAAAAATGTTTCAAGTCTGTTTCCTTCAGTACTCTTTAATTCTTCATCAGAGGTCCAAGTAATTGTAATACATGGTTTAAGATAACCTGACAGTACTTTTAATGTTTTAGCAAATACTTAACACTGTAGGTTCCAGTCATAGTCCTAGGTAGAGTATGAGAAAGAAGGGAAAGTCGGAGCAGAATTTGAGTGATGAGGAAACAAAAATTATGTTGATCTTCAGAGTACAAAGACGACAAAACTGAAAATGCTAGTGGAATATTGTTTATATAGTTTGCAAAAGTGGCACAGGGTTTATTGGATTAGGTTCCTCCCTGCAAAACTTCCCATGCAGAAGTCAGCAGAAAAGGGAGGGTAGGGGGATGGTTGCAAACATGTAAGCATGAAGTTCAGCATGTAAACTTTTGTTCTGTCATTTTTAGTGACTTTCTCCTTTTCTTTTTCTTTCTTCTCTTAATGGTTCTATCCTATGTTATTCCCTTCAGCTTAGCCTGTCTCACCACCTAAATTCGGTTGTCCTCATCTTCCCTGATTCAGCCTTAGCTATAGCCAGTCTGCCCCCTTAGCTAGCCACCTGTCTGGGCATTTCCCCTTTTACCTACCCAAAACCTTTCCAAAAAAGTCAGTCTGCCAACTCATATAACCACTCAACCATCAAATGCTGATCAGTGGGGCTATAAAGAAGCCATCCACATTGACCTGTCAACTGAATCATTCTGGGCAAGAGCAGGATTCTTCATTTAATAGCCATTTACCCACTACTGCAGCCCAGAAAATTATGGACCCTATCCTACATCATCCTCCGGGGAAGGACCGCCATTGGGTTGTATGACCTCAGGCACCCAGGTACTTCAGAATGGGGGCATGCATAGTGGCTGCCTAAGCCCTCTCTTGCCCCTACCAACCTGTGCTGCTGAGAAAAATGTGCGTATTCTGTCTGCCCTATTCATGCAACTGCGGTTTCAGTGGGAGGAGGGAGTAGGGGTTTTCTGCCTTAACCTGTTTGATTTCATTCTCTTCTCTAACATATTCTTGGACACACACACAACCCCTACAAAAACACTCCTCCTTTGAATATCACTGTTTGCTTTAAGCATACTATTGGGCACTCAGACAGAAATCCTGACTTGTTATTTTAGTGAATTAAAAAGAAGTGTAAAGTGTTAGTTAATATTCTTGGGATTGTAATTCCTATATTCATACATTATGTTGGATTTATTCTTTGTTCTGGAGGGTCCAGGTAAAGACGACAAAGCCTCTGTCCTGCAAACTTTTGATTCTTGATGTCTCCTCCGTGGCTATTAAATGTCCAGTGACAATAGGCCAAAACTTGCAATTTATGAAAGGAGGAGAAAGTAGTTACGCAAAGCTAGCAGCCTTCTTTCTACAAGGCTAAGTTGGGCTCTAATTAGTTTATACAGACCCTAAGCTAGCTCCAGCAGCACTAAATATCTTTAAATAGTTTCTGTTACAGTACTTGAAGGATGCTAACCCTATCAGATTGAAAGAACTTTGGGGGGGGAAAAGGTTTAACTAGAGAAGTTGTACACTCTGAAGTGAAAAGCCTCTTCTATATTGAGGGGAGCCACTACAAGGTATAAGATAATACTGTTCTTTCAGTCCCTAAAAGATGTGTGACAGTCCATGCTGTGAAGGAAAAAAAAAAAAATTGTCCCAAAGCACTGGCTCATGCTCAGTCACCTAAATGCTGCACATCTTCTATCTGGCTATAAAATCACTCTGCACTTTGCAAATTACTAGAAATGTGAGTCTTGCGTAGCTTGCTTTTTGTTGTCTGGATTCCTTCCCACTCATTTATTTTAGTACTTTTATAGCAATTGTAGTTGAAATGAATTATTTTTTCGGCTGTTGAGGGTACAATTTCATGTGTAAAATCTGCTTTAGATGTTGTTGATTTTTATATTAATTTCTAGAGAAGGGGCAAGGCTCAGAACAGCCAGTAATGTAGTCTGGGGACTGTTAATCCATTATTGGGTGGTAGGGATTTTCCTTTCCTATCATCCTATGCAAGGTGAAAGTTGGTGATATAAAGGCTAGAGAAAAGTCTTTGTAGCTTATTCATAAATTCCCTTCTTATCCTGCATCTCTGCTTGGGACTACTCACGTGAGTAAAGCCATGCGTGTGTTTGTGCTTGCAGGTTTAGGACTGTGAGTGTGTGAGAACCATAAAATTAAGAAAAGGCAATACAGAAAACTTGTGATGTCAAATACTCTTAATTCACATTTGATGCGAGGAAATGGGGGATAAATTTTGTGCAAGAGACAATATTAGCACTCAGACACATGAGCTGTAGTAAGGAAACATCATGTGTCAGCTGATCCATGTTGGTGGTTTGTGTGTATGCTCTTAGCTTGTGGCAGATGTGAATTAGCTGGCTTAGCCCTTGAGAGCCAACCGAGGCTTCTTCACTGTAGACTAAGTTAACTCAGATTACTTAGCATTTGCTGCAGGCAAAGAGAGTGCAGATGGATAGTTAGTGCAGAGCAGCTGATGATGTGCAGTAATTTATTATTACATGGTAACTCATTCATGTGTTTGAGTCTTCATTCAACAGAGCAATGTCAAGCAAGCTGTCCTCAGGAGTTTCATGTTCATGGCTATTAAAACTGAGAAAGTATTCAGGCAGCAAGAAAGTGGTGTCCTTAGACTATTAAAAGACAAGGCAGAGTCAACTTCTTCCTCTTCCTGTGGATGAGCTCTCATTAACCAGAGTCCTTGGAGGGGCCTTATTGCTCTTTTATGACCTTAAAAACAGGACACCCTCCCCAAAACAAAACCAGAAACTCTTGGGTGCAAAAACTTACCCAAACCTGCCAGTTAGCATTGGAGTGTCTGCAGCTCCTAAGGAAGAGGAGAGCCCTGCTGCTCTTAGCGAACAGAACACTTGGTCCGAAGGCTCTTGTCATCCCTACTGTGTTCTTCTGTCCTTCCAGGGCACCTGACTGACAGTGAGTGCAATCAAAGGCATGTTTCCAAAAAGGGCTCACTGGCAGACCGCAAGAGGAGTTCTAGCCGATCTCGGCGAAAAGGAGATGAGGCTCAGTCATCAGGATACCATAGCGAAGGCAAGAGATGTTACTTTATTTCAAATATCAATCTCTCTTTCTGCAAGTTTTTAAGATCCTTAGTGTGTACGTACATTTCCCTCCTTCTTGCTTCTTCTTGTTTCTTACATCTTTGTCTGTATTTTGCCTGTCTTTGCTTTTTTTGGGGGGGGGGGGTGGGGGGGCAGGGTGAGGGGTGTGGTGTTTGGGTTTTTTGTTTGGGGGGAGGGTTGGTTGGGGGTTTTTCCATTTTGCTGGGGGTTTTCTTGTTTTGTTTTTTACTTTTCAAAGTCTGCATGAAGATCCCACAAGTAGGGCTGCTAGTTTAATCTGAAGTTATTTTTGTGGCTTTTGCTGTCTCTGTAAACTGCAGGAGAAACCTTGAAGGAGAAACAAGCCCCCAGAACTGCCCCCAAACTATCCAGCAGCACCAGCAGGCTGAGGGAATTCAAAGAGACAGTGAGCAATATGATCCACAGCAGACCACAGCAGATTTCTCAAACCATCCAGAATTCCCCTCGTGGAGGGAGTACTGTGGATCAGGCAGACACACAACCCTCAAAAATCCTGTCTGCGCACTCTCGAGACTGGGAAGTGGAGAGTACCAGTAGTGAGTCTAAATCCAGTTCATCTAGCAGGTACCGGCCAACCTGGAGACCCAAAAGAGAGTCTCTGAATATAGACAGCATCTTCAGTAAAGACAAGAGGAAACATTGTGGCTACACTCAGCTTAGCCCCTTCTCTGAAGAGGCAGGTAAGAGTTTGAGAAGATTGATTTATTTCAGCATGTGTGGAATTTATAATACTCCACTATCCAGTTTTGTATAAGTAAAGTAGGAGAGTGAAATTTTGAACGTGGCGTTTGGGTCAGTGAGGAGCCGTGTCCTTGAAGGCTAGTTTCTGTGTGGGTATTCATGTTGCATGTATGATACTTCTGTTTGCTTTCTGTGTGCTAAATTTCACATGTAAGGAAATAACAAGGGAAACATTACCATCTGTGCTGTTCAAATGGACACAGGGTTCTCTCTTAAATATCTGGAATTTCATCCTTTGGAATGGCGTTTTGTATTGGTCTGTTTTTCACTCTGGCTCATCATGGTGTTTTTGCCTGATGGCTCAGACTATGGTGCAGTGATTAACTCGTATATTGGTGCTGAGGTCTTGTTGTAAGGATAAGAGCTTGGCAGCCAGTGATGATTTATCTGGGACTGTTTTACACCATAGTAGCTATGCAACTTGTACATAGAGACTTTGTCCTCAGCTTTGCTGTTTTTGAAGGTAATAAAATCTGTTGTGAAACAGCTTTGGGTATCTTTTGTTGACCCTGTCCCAGGCCCCGCTTCCCTTTCCCTGGTCTGAAAATGAATGTAACCATTATTTTGGTCCCTATCAAGACGAGGGTGCTCTTGAAACTGTAAAGGTTGTGGAGAGGAGTTTACCAGTTTCTGGCTTTTATGCTGTTATGCTACTGGAGCTGCTGCACTCCCATCTCGGAGTGCTTGAAGGACAGAGGGTTGTGTGACTGGCAGTAGAGTTGTGGTTACTGAGGTTGCTGTTGGAGAAATTTAGGGGCCTGGAGAGAGGGAGGGACGGATGATACCAACTAGAAGTAACTAAATGTTGAAAATAATTGGGAAGCATAAAGAAATATGTATAGGGAAGATGAAGGGAGAAGAGAACACAGCTCTAGGGAAGGAAGCAAGGGGAGCAAACAAGAGGCAAGTGGGAATACACAGTGAAATCGGTAAGGAAGAATAAAAAAAAAAGTTTTCCTGTCCTCTATGAACTAATGTTATATAAGCCTCATCAAGTCCTAAGTGACAAAATAAACAATGTAAGAAGTGCAGCATCTGAAGTAGATATGATAGAGTTCAATAACAATTATAAACTGGAAATACAGTTTGGTATAATGTAAAATGATCTTGTACAAATACAAATTGTTATGGGGAGGAAGGGATTTTCTTTCCAGACTTGATTGTTACTTGCAGGGAATATGGTAAGTTATTCTAAAGGGGAGAGATTCAAAAATAAATTTGTTGAATAAATTACTGCTTAATATTACTAGGAATGCTGTAAAAATATTGGGGTCTTTTCTGCTTAGTATTGCTGGTTTTACACGAAATGCAGCACTAAGCATGGTTGAGAAGCTAACGTATGTATAGATGATTTGCTGGTATTGAAGCTTGGATCTTCTATCAAGCTATATTGTTTTGTCTTGACAGGTAAAGAGCTTATTGAGAATGAGGTGAAGGAACATGCTGTTCAAGAAACAAGATCAAGCCAGTCAAATGTCAGGTACAAGCGTGGTGTGCTAGGCTGGGGCACCCAGCATCATGCGGTGGATCAACATCCTCATCTAATACAGAGGATGGAGTCTGGCTATGAAAGCAGTGAACGCAACAGCAACAGCCCAGTTAGTCTGGACATGCCCTTGTCTGAAAGTTCAAGCACCCACAGGTAGATTTCAACAATCACTCCAAAAATTAAGTCTGAAGTCTTGATTTCTTTTTCGTAGTTACATAATGGTGTAGAACATTTAAAAAAAAAAAAAAAAAAAAAAAAAAACAGCGTTCCTAACTTGTAGTACAGATTTATTGGGACAGGGGAGAAATAGAAGGGAAATAGTAATCTGAGTTTGATTCCTTTTCTTGTCAGTAGATTGATAGCTTACTGCTAGTGAGAAAGAGAAGAAATTGGGTTCAGCTGAATGAGAAATATTGACTAAAACGATGCATCTGAAATAGTCATACCCTTAGTCTATGATTTAAAAACTCAACTAAAATATCAAACTTCATGCTTGCCCTTGGAACAGCTCGTAGACCTTTTTGTTTCAGTTAAGCCATTGCTTGATAGAAGCCTTGTACAAAATGAGAAATCAATAGACTTTTATAGAAATCTTTGGAATTTTCAGTTTGAGAGGTTCGCTGAAGTCTTTGCAAGACACTTGCAATATTTATACACAAAAATAAATAGGCAGCAAAATGTGTTTCTCTCCTTGGCTTAGCAAGCTTCAGGCAATCACAAACTGAGGCTGTTTATGGACAGAATAGTAGATTTTCAGCTGTAAGAATCTGTTGAGAACAGCTATCAGACCACGATTTTAATATGCATTGCATATTCTTATGGAGGAGACTAGAATTATTGTCTTCCCCCTCGTTAACTTTCTCTTCCCCTGTTTCTCCCAAGATTTTCTTATGGTAGACTTTTTTTTTTTAAATGAAATTAAAATACAAGTAAATATTTATGTGAGGATATAAAAAAAAAAAGGTAGATGTAGTTTCTCCTGGAGAGATTATTAAAATGGTAAACTATAATTATTCTCTTCTTGGAGGGATGCTCATATGAAACGAGCAGGTGGATTGGTTCCTGCCTGGCGTAACATCCCAAAGTCTCACAGTAGCAGCATCTTGGAAGTGGAGTCTACTTCATCACGTGGGAGCTGGGCAAACAGCCCACACACCATTGGAAATGGTAAGATACACTTCCTCAGTAGCAGTGGCTTTGCAAGGTAAATATTATTGGAGTTGTTCATTATTTTCTGGTTGTTTATCTTCTCAGTGAATTTGAGAAAGGGGAAAAGAAACATTGAGGAACATAACACAGTTTTACAGGATGTAACTTACAAGATTTACCAAAGTGGGTTGCAAAAAACTTTGTTGGAATATTCCCTTGATCATGTTGCTCTGCCATCTTTTTTGAGTATTGACTTAACTGATAAAGTTATTTTTCCTGTTCTTTCCCATAATTCAGTATTCTGCCATCACTGGAAAATACCACCCCAAGCATAACTCATAACAACTTAGTAGGATTGACAAGTCCTGAAAAGAAGCTCATAATGCTGAACAAAATTCAAAATTGTCAGAAATGAGAATGGATATTTACAAGATGTTTGGGCTAAGGCTGAGCTTTTCTGCAGATAGGTGTTCTGATTATGTATCGTTCTGAGCAAATACTTTATTCCAGTGAATGTCTGGGGAAGGGAAAGGGAGGAGAGGAGGCAGTTTTTGAACACAGGTCATAGCTGAAGGAAGAATGACAACTGACGATTTCTGCTGTGTTGACTAGGATATTGATATGCTTTATTTTCCTCCCATTTTCATCTGCTTATGCAGTTAGATGAAAAGCATCTCAGTTGGAATCCATTTTAGTTACTAAAGGTAATGATCTGGCTAATTTGACATAGCATTATTTACAAATTATAAGCACAGTAAGAAGCCTCAAGATTTCGGCACCAGCTTAGGGGTTATCTCTTCCAATGACTCTCTCTCTGTTCTATTTGCTGTTTCTTGGGTCAGTGAATCCAGGGGTGGGCTGTGCTGCAGAGGAGCTGGAAGCAACACTGCAGCACTTCTGCCAGTCACTGACACAGAGAAGGCAGCTGGAAACCAAATGGCTTGGGCAGGGTTTTAAAAGTAAAACTTAAAAAAGCAAAATTTGTGATCTGAAATTCTGTGGTCTTTGCTTGGTCAGTCTGTTATTTTCTAATGTTAATTGTATTCTCCATTAATATTTCTTTGCCTTTTAAGGGATACTTCAAGAGATTTTACTATCAAGAAAAAATTTTTTTTTTCTTTTTTCTTTTTTTTGGAAGGTGGTGAGATGTTTGTCCCTTTAAAGAGTGAACTGGATGAATTGCAAGAGGAGGTGGCAAGGAGAGCACATGAACAAGAACTACGCAGAAAAAGAGAAAAGGAAATGGAGGCAGCAATGGGCTTTAATCCCCGTCCTAGCAGGTTCATGGATCTAGATGAACTGCAGAATCAGGGTAACTTACTGAATGCAGTATATTTTGCAGGTTGTAGTGCTGAAGTTTTTTGAATCTTTGAACTTAATTTCCTATTGTGTGTCTCTCCCCTCCACCCCATTACAATTTTGTAATTTCTGTTAGTGAAAGACCATCAATTTCAAACCTGTAGGATGCAAAAAGCCTGTTTGGTATTTTGACCAAATTCCTTTGTTAAATGAGGCAATGAAGTAATGCAGAGGTGTTTTTAATATATTTGTACCTTTCCATTTTTATGTGGTGATATGCACCATCACTAGTATTGATATCTAGATTTAGCTACAGGGCTTCAACCAACATCTTGGAAAGAGCAGGGCTATTTGTACCTTTCAGATGCCTCAGGTCCACTTGCAGCATAGCTTGTCCATTTAGGCCATTGTTTTGTTTCTGATAGCATCACTGCCCTAAGCAATTCTACTTGTTCCTGCCCTTGTACTTTCCCCTCTTTCTCCCTTCCTGGCTGTACAGCCACAGCACAGGGGTGGGAACAAGTACTGTGGCAGGCTTAAGCTGGATCTAATATTGAAAATCTGAGCTGGGATTAGTTTACATATCTTTTCTAAGGAAAAAGAATTAAAAAAAAAAAATGAAAAAGTCAAATACTAAGTTTGATTGTCTTTTCCGTGGCTCTTCATGTTTCTGGCAGGGGATGGCAGCAGAAAAGGTTTAATTGGAAGGGTGGAGCTGCAGCAGAGGGAACTTAGTGACGGGATACACTTGTAGCACCTTTATTTTAGCCCTTAGTCTCCATCAGCCAGTGAGGGGAGTCAGAGAGAGGGTGGGTTGAAGTGCACTGACCCAGTCAAGAGTGAAGCCTGAAGCCTGGTACATCATTTAACTGGGGGGTTGTTGGTAGGTCAGCAGAGCCAAGGAAGGTGCAGTGAATGCCTAGACTCTGCTCCCACAAATGCATGCATGATTGGGGCAAACCTGCTGTGGCCTCCTGTGTTGCCAGGCCTCCTTGCATCCCCATGCTGCTTGCTCACACCTGTTGTAGACAAGAGTTGAGGTGCTGGTTTACTGCTACAGGACAGAGAGGAAGAAGTGGGGCACCCACAGCAATGCTGGCTCTGGGCACAATACAGCCAGTGCTCTACAGCCTACAGCCATGCCAGCTGCTCAGCAGCCAGAATGTCACTGTGCCAATGACAGCTGAAAAATATGACCTCTATCAGAATGTCTGACTGTGAGAATGTTTTTATAACTTTTGCTGACCATCAGTGAGCCACTTAGTTATCCTTTACAGTCCTGCTGTGACCTGCCATTAACCAGGTGAAAAATTCTGATGTATCAGAGTAGATGGATATCTCTTTTTTTTATTAGTATTAGTGTTTACTTTTGTAACATAAATGCTAATCATGTGAAAATTGAAGAGTAAACCTCTCTTGTTGAGCATGAGGATGTTGTCTTCTCTGCTTCTCCTGCCCAAAAGAAAATATCATATTCTTCAAGACGTTACCCCTCTTTGATCTCTTGTTGTATTAACTGGTAAAAGCAAAAATTGCGTAGCTTTTCCTTGTTAAAAAGAAAATGAACTAAAATAATGCTTAATCAAAAAAGATGTCAGTAGAATGTTTGAGTTTACAGGCATTGACTTGAGATCTGGGAAAGTTTTTGTTTGTTTCTTGTAAGCCTTTCCCCACCCCAGTCAGAGATATAACAGCTTAACATTAACAGGCTGCTTGACTGACTGGAAGGCTTGCTTGTACGCAGAACTCCAGAACACTTGTGACTCATTTTCCCTCAAGTAAACTGCTAAATTCATGCAAAGAAAGCTAACTTTAGTATACTGGCCTTGATTACAAGCCTCAGTAGCATTGATTTTGAAACTGAATGTGCTGCTTGATTAACTCACTGCTCTAACAACTTTTACTTCTCTCTGCAGTACTTGCTTTTCATGCGATTCTTTGGGGTTTATGGTATAAGGGAGTTTGTGTTTGCATCTGTTCATGAGGTTGTTGAGGAGCAGGCCAAGCCAAAGCATATGTTATGCAAGTTGAGAAAACAATTTATTGTTGGCCGATGAAGATATTCATGTTCTCTACCACAATGACAGAGACATTCCATTAAAAAACCCCATCCCTAAACAAAACAAAAGGTCAAGTTTTATTTTGTTTTCCCCTGCCTCATTTGAATGTGTGTATTTTAGTGCATAACTTGCATAATGCCTAACAGGTCAGACCAGATTGTTTGGGCATTTCCCCCTATCAGAACTGGATGTTCTGATGCCAGGACACAGCGTTTCATCTCTCTGTTTTGTGTCCAAGGATGATTTGTCTTTCTCTTCTCCAACACTGTTTTCTAAATTGTTTCAGAAAGAATTCTTGACAGTTGTCCCTTTCTTTTCGGCTTCTTTACACATATCTTTTTCCTCCTAAACCTACAAGACTGTTGGGTTTTCATATTCCATGTCTCTTTCAGCAGTTGAGTGTATGCACTGAACACACGTTTGTGGAAGTACTTCATGCAGGCATTTACACTCGCACTCAAGTCTGAATTTTTTGTTCCCCAGACATCTCAGTTGTTTCAGTTTGTTTCTATTTTGTATGGAAGTAATTGGATATCTGAAGAAGAGACAGATTATTTTTGGCAGGGGACTTAAGATAATGTACAAGGAAAGCCCTGACCTGCTATATTTGTTTTACTGATATATTCTGGTTTAGATTTAATTCTAAATTGATATTAATTCATATTTGATAGAAGTCATCTGAACTGACTCTGTGATATGCCTATACCATCTTTTGTACTGATTCAGACTGTAAAAAATAATATAGTAAGCCAGTACAACTCTCTCAAGTAAACAAAATTTGAGGAAAAAATCAGGTTCACATTGTTTTATTGTGTGGATGTCAAACATGTTAGGGTGCTCAAGTTGTACTCCTGCTTAGGAAAAGTTAGGTGGTGCAGTCTGGGATATGTGCAGCCTTTGTGAGACTTCATATGTGGAAGGATTTGGCAATCATGAACTGTATGAGGGTAAGTGAGGGTTATGAAATGCATGAATGAAACCAAAATGAAGGGTGCTGCCCATTGCAGGGAGGAGTGATGGCTTTGAGAAGTCGATGCAGGAGGCAGACTCAATCTTTGAAGAGTTGCTGAATCAGGAGCAGAAGGGGGATTGTGCTGCAGCTTTGGCTCTCTGTAATGAAGCTATATGTAAGTAACTCTAACCGCCTGAGCTATTGCGCTTTTGACAGTTTACTAGTATCATAGAAAAAAGTCTGAAACATTGAATCATGTTAAATAGTGAGGTAGTAATATGGGGATCCAGTTCGTCTTCAGGAACATGCAGGGAGGCAGAATCTTTCCTTTTTTCAAGCATTCCCTTTTGGGGGTTTTAGTTCTATTCCTCTTCATCTCTGTTTTTTTCATGTTTGCTTCCAGTTTTGTTGTTCTCTCCAGTGCTATGGCCCTTTTTGGTGCTAAATGGTGCATTTCAGCAAGCACCTGGTAGGTAACTCCCCCTGCCACTTGGACCTCAATTAAAAATTTTTCCCAATCCTCAGACCAAATTACAAAGGGCATTATGCTCCCCTGTTTCACATGGAGGGTGTAGTGTAGGGAAAAAAATGGTAGCCCACTCTTGAGTCCTCTGAATTAACAGAAATGAGCTATGCTGTACCTGACTTTCATGAAGAAAAAAAGCATTAGGACATCGAAGTGCTTAAATGCATTGTGACCTTTGAGAATGTGTGCTATGTGATTTCATTTTATTTGTGGTTTTTTTCCATTATGACTGGCTGGCTGTCTCACCCCATGCTCCTCTCTGTCTGCAGAGAATGGCTGCAGACAGAGTGGGTAGCTCCTGTGCATTTGCATTTAGAAATTGGCTCTTATGGACTGCAGAATAAGGAGCGCAGCATACAGATGTTACGACAGTTCTATTAGCTTCCATTCCAGCAAGGTATATGCTGAATCTCAAATCCCAGCTTGGGTATTCCTGCACATAAAGGGAGTCCCAGGTATGGAGGAGAGAAGGGTAGGTGACAGAATGAAGCATCAATGTGGTAGGGTTGGAAAGAGCCTGTGTGAAGGGGATGAGAAGTTGGACTAAAACATGGATAATTTGGTTTTTTTTACTTTATTTTGGTTTAGTTTCAATTAACATGTTTGGACACCTGGCTAAGCTGAATGTGCATTAGTGGAAATGATAGCATCCTTGTCAACTCTTTTGTGGCAGTATTTGCATGGTCCATGTTTTATGTTCTTGCTGCATCTTTTTTTTTCTTTTCAATTTTATTCCTTTTTTCTGTTTGTTTTCTGCTATGTTTTCTTTTGCATTTTAGCTAAACTAAGACTTGCCATGCATGATGCCAGCGCTAGCACTCACAGCAGAGCCCTAGTCGATAAGAAGCTGCAAATCAGTATCCGAAAAGCCCGGAGCCTCCAGGATCGCATGCAGCACCAACAGCCATCGCAGCCGCTGCCGCCGCCAGCCTGCCACCCACCACAGGGCGGCACCATGGCCCAGTCTACAAGGTAGTCCAAGTATATCACCTAGACCCAGATCTGAGCTGCATCTATGAGCAGTGCGGTCTGGAAAGAAATAGCGAACTATATATATTGCCCTGGGTAGTCCAAATCCTACAGCGTTACTTCCTATTCCTTTCTTCTTTAGGTTAAATCCTATTATGAGATGTTCAACTGCCCCCCTTTTTTTTTTCTCCAGTCTTTATGGAATAGTTCAGTGTGCACGTGTTCAAAATGTGATCTGTGACAGAGAATTGTAGCAGTCAGTGCCTGGCAGCATCAATATTTTATGCACTGGGGAAAGAATACAATAAACAATAACCTGTCTAAAAAGGGGGGATGTTAGGATGAAATGTGCCACTGTTTACAATCAGGAGCAGTTTCAGGACTCAGTCAGTAAAAGAGTGTACTACAGTAAAAATCTTGCTATAACTGCTTTTGTGTTGGGAACAGCAACCAGTGTGTTTTAGTGCTCTGTAGTTTGAAAAGTGTCAAGTACACTGATCTTTCTTTCTAGTCCACTTCTCTAGTGGTGCACTGGTACAACTCTTGGATCCTGATCCTGTCACCTTGACTACTCTCCCTGATGCTGTATCATTCTTCATTTTCTTTCTGTGCTTCCCAGCATCCTGTAGCCTGGCTCAGCAGCCTCTTCAGCGTCTCTTCATGATTCTTTCTTCCATACTGACTTTAACTATAGCGTAATTAACTCTCTGCTGTAACTGATCCTGTCTTCCTACCCTCTTTAGCATGCAGCTTAATCCTTATTTCTTCCCATGCCATTCCCTCCTAGCACTAGACCATCCCTGTCCAATTTCTAGGCTGTTTCTTGAACTGTTACTTTTCTTCCCTCTCCCCTTTTTTACATGTTGTATTATCAGAGGCTTAGATGAAATCTCAGATGGGAATCCTTTTTCTTTTCCTTTTTTTAAAATGCCACATACAGCTAAAACTCAGTTAATTTGCACACCTGCCAGGCTATAGTTCATAATGTTCTCTTCTTTTCCTGCAGTACCTGTATTATATGTAATGAGGGCTGATCTTTTTGTCAATCAAGAGTCCATTATATCCTCTTTTACAGGAGAAATGCAGAGCCCCAATTACACCTTTTGGCAGATTCTAAGAAAATGAAAGAAAGAAACTTTCTAAACTAATTTTGTTAATGCTGAACTTACTGCTGCTCTGTGAAAAGAACATTACTTTGCAAAAAATTATATCCAACCAAATGTTAATATTGCAGCCAATGAAAAGAATCTACGCATAGCCAGAGTTCTGTACTCTAGCTTTGATATAAATAACATTGTAGACAATGCAAAGTTTGCAATTGCTCACAGATGAGGTCATTCTGCTACTCATATCAATTAGGTCTTCATGATAACTTCCATTCTGTGCATCTCAAGGAAGAAACAAAGCAACGATGTTACAGTTTCCTTAAGTTCTCTGTTGGAGCTGTTCGTAGCCTGTTGTTTTCTCACAGGCACATGGACTTGGCACTGTTTTTTCTGTCTGCGTATTAAAATACTAACTAAATGAAGAAAAATGCCAAGGACATGTATGACCCAAGGATATAATTTTCTTCCATTGTTACATAAAAATATAAATTTTTTTTAGAAGTATATTTAGAATACAAATTATTACATAAAATTCAAGCTAAATATATAACTATTATTTTGTAATGTGTTGGATAAATATCTGAAAGATCAGAATACAAAGATGATGTGAGAGAGATTTCAACCTGTTCCTTCCATTTGTCAAGTCATTCTTCATGAAGTTGCCTGGAGAGAAGGGACCTTACGGAAAAGTTGTCAGTTCCTGTTCAGATCATGAACATGTTCAAAGTATTTTCAAAAATATCTAAGATGTTAATGTTGGAAACAGTTGTTTTATGTTATATAAATGCTATTTTTACTATTCTTACAGTTATCCTGATCCACACGCTCAGTCTGCTGGTTGAAGAGCCTAGGGTGCTCTACAAGAATACTTTATATAGAGCCTAACTGTAGCAAAATACTCTTAAAAATATGAAATGGATTCAGTAGATCACTTAGAGTAGGAAATCAGTGTTAGAAGCAAAGGACTAATGTGTGTATCTACTGAATTAATGCAAAGTCTTCATCAGAGTACAGTTAGCAAAGAAAAGTGTGGTGAGGTATATGTCAACTAGTGCAAGTTCTGCATCCTAGGGATAAACATAAGCAATGACTACTGCTAATCATTTACCCTTCTGTGTGTTTTAGTGAACAGACTGGCCCGCTCCAAGTACTGCTGAGCCAGGAGGTACCACTGGAACCCAACAAAGAAGTGGAATTTGGGTCCAGTTCTTTCTTTCACCCACCTGCTTCCTGCCATGAATTGCACTCATCATTATATCCAGAGTCTTCCTCCTTGCCCCCTTCTGAAAGCAATCCATCCAACAGGATCTCTCCAAACTTCCAGTCTGCTTCTGCTGATTTTCATGACCAAGTTCCCTCTTTTCCCTATAGGCAAGGGTTGGCAGAGAGGTCTGCAAGAACTGAGAATGATGCCCACCATAGTGTGGAATTTGCTGACACCACAGCCACAGGGCCAAAAGACTATAGGGAATGCTGCAGTAGCAGCAAGTTAGAAGAGGTTCGTAATGTAACGCCTGTTCTCACACCTCAGTACAAATTCAAGGCTAACACAGTAAACTTTGGGTCTTTGCCTACACTGTTTCCCTGTCCACATCCACCACAAGCAGCATCTCCTGAAAAGGACAGCCATCACAGTCCTTGTTCCAAACTTGCAAGCTCTCCAGTGCAGCCCAGCATTGATCATTTAGGGGCCTATCATGCAGTGACCCCTGCAACTTCATCCCCTACACAGCAGTGCTCCTTGGATCTTTTGCAGAAAACAAATAAGTACTCCAGAGCAAACAGCCATGAGATTTTATTACCCTCACAGGATGAATATGACACAGCAGAAGGTTGCAAATCTGAGGCTTTTAGTACAAAGGGACATGTTCGCTCCTTGGCAGAGCAGTTTCAGAAAATGCATGCAGTCTCCCAGAGAAAAGGTACTCATGAAAAAGGCTGGATTGCTACAGTGGGTCAGGATGAGAAGTCTCCAAAGTCAACAAAAAAATCTTTCATCAACCCTTCATCCTCTGGTTGCAGACAGCTAATCCATCAAAACCAAGAGAACAAAAACCAGTCATCTGAAAAATTACACTCAACTGTGGATATTAGGGACAGGGTAGCTTCTTTGGAGGGTTTTAGTGCCCAACATGTTGCTTCTAAGAGTATTTGTTCTCACAGTGAAGAGCTGTGTAGAAGAGGTGGACAGAATATAGCAGACCCTGCACCCTACCTGGAAAGGCACTGTCATGATGGAGGAATGAAACAGGTGGATGATGGAGCTCCTAGTAGCATGGTTGCCTCTGTGCCTGTGGACCGTTGGGTGGATAATGTTACTAGGTATTACAGTTCTCAGAAGGCTAATAAGAATACTGAATGGCTTCCTGTACCTGGGAGGAGTCCACCCCTTTCTGATCAGAGAGCAGTTGGAGATGGCTTGAGCAGGATCCCAGTACATCTGCATCCACAGTGGAATCAAGACACAGAACAGGAGCTCTCAGAACTGGAATCCCTCTATCAGACTAGTCTGCAGGCATCTCAGGCCACTAGGCCTTTCTTGGGAAGACAGGACAGTGCTAGGTATCCATTTGACCAATCAGGTAAGAATGATGCAGCTGTTTTTCTTGGTTGACCTGCCTGTGTACTCCAATATAGGTGAAAGTACATTTTCCAGTTGATTCAGTTAAATGGGCATTAATTTGTGCACAGATGCAGGAAGATTCAGGTTGAGGACTCTAAAAACATTGTAACTATATAGGCAGAGGAGCAGTGTGATAGCACTTCCCCTGGGAGGCTGCAGAGTAGCTGTTGATCTTGGCAAATGGAGAGCAACATCTGTTAAGAGTTACATAGAAATAATTCATCCGGTTTTCAAGTAGAGAGCTAGCTGCTTAGGTCAGGCTGCTGAATTTTGCTGTTTATCACCTCTGGAATTTATTAAACTGTTTCTATGCCTGAAGTTTATGTTCTCCACATTTGTGAATTTTAACTGATTGTATTGTATTTGAGGATGTAGTCTGTACCTAGTTGAGGGGAATAACTTTTTTAAAAGTGTTTCCAGATCTATGAGAGTTGAACTTGTGTTTTGCAAAGGACTGTCTGCTTTAAGGTCTGGAAAATTACTTGTGAAAGCAGCACTGGGGGTTACACAATCTGCACTAAGATCCTTGAAACCTTGCGGATTAGTTGACACCAAAAGAAAATGAATGGATTCTGTTGCTGTTGGTGAGAACATCTAGCTGTTGCTGGAGACGTTCAGTTAGAATCTGATGACAGCAGTCCGGTTCCACTTAAGCTGATCTAATCTCCTGCCTGCGATAGGGCAACCTTGATTCTTCGCTTAGCACAAGTGAAGCCAATTTCTTTATAATCCATGTCATAGCATTACAGCTACGAATTTTTTGGTTAAATACAAAGCAGCCTGAAACTTGATGGGTACCAAAATGAGATAAATTGTATATATGCTATAGCTATAGATAGATAGATATGATGTATATTGCAATACATACAGAAGACAGGTTTTCCCCTGCCCTGCACCCATGGAGGTGGAGCCTCCATCGTTCCTGGCAAATCAAGCCTGGCTGTGACTAGAGTGAATACTGCAGTAAGCTCTTGAACAGGTTTTTATTCAATAGCTCAAGTTTTCTATGAAACTCTCTTTTCTTGCAGTCCACTGGCAGACCAGGTGACACATCCAAAGGTGGCCATTTCCTATGTGTTGTCCTTTGGGTTTCTTTCAGAATTAGGCAAGATCTGACCTCGCAACCTTGCAGATACTCTCTTGCATGGGCTTGAATCAGAAGGTCTTACACGTTCCTACTTAGCCTACTGATTTTGGAAGCTCTTTCTGGAAAAGCCCAGTTGCTTTAGTGTTAGCTGGAGCTTTGGAGTTCTGTCATCAAATGCCATGTTTCTTATGCTGACGCTTTTCTTGCCTATTCTCCCACTACATATATGAGGGATATGAGATACGGATATTCTTCTAAAGTGAAGTTTGTGTTTGAGATCTTTACTTCTGGTTTGCTATGACTTTCAGATGTTTCTTCCTATGTTCTGCAAGTTCTGTATAAAAACAAAAAGTTTGAACCACTGCATCTCCTGTGATGAGCTGGATGAAAATCACCTGAGTGGGTCTAGGACAGCTCTTTCTCACTTGTTACCTTATTGCAAATGCTCTTTAAGCTTTCTGCCCCATATCAACTGGTTTTGTCAGACCTTTGCATTCAGAATCATGGTGAAAATGCCTCTGTTTCATTACTGGAGTTTTATAACAGAGATTAAAGCAAAGACCTGATCCTACAAATGCCCCCTCAATGCAGAAAATGTGTCGTTACCAGCACATCACCTTTGTTCCTTTATAAATTGATTCTCTGTGACCATTTTTATTAGGTCACTGATCTGCCTGTCTATTCCATGAGAAATTTTAGGATTATAATTGGTTAGTGGGATTGCACTGAAGTGAAGTAACAGTAGCAATCCTAGTTAAAAACACTTTTAACTATTTAACCAGCACAACAAATGGCTGACAAGCTGTAACATTGGGTGGGAACAAGCAGGTCAATGTATGGGGAACTTAAAGCTGATAGTCTTGGTTATCCCTCGTAACTTTAGGTCACTTGCTCCTGGTAGCTGATTTTCTGTCCATTTAAGGCCCCCTAAACTATCTCACCTCTGTGTCAAACAAGCACACTGCTGGTGTGCAGTTAAATCATTTAACTCTTAAATAGATCAGCTGCTCCCAAAAAGCCTGCAAAAGGGCAAGTGGAATAGGCGTGAGTGTCCCGATAGACTGTCTCCCCTTGAAATGTTGGGAGTTAGTTTATGTATTAATGTTCAAAGGATCTCTGATGACTTCTCGTTCTGCATGTATAGTCTGTTTGTCTTTGCTGGAGTCAGACCTAAGATTGTCAGAAGTGAGAAATGTGCCATAACGTGCAGTCAAGTGTTGAATTTAACCATAGCATTTTCCTTCCCAGTCTCTGTGAACCTGAATGTGAGGAAGCTGCATGCTACAGCTGGCATGGGTCTCTCGAAAACCCCAACAGCAGAGATCGAGCGCAGTCTGTGTGGATCCCCTGTCTCTTCTGTCTCCAAGGTGACATGTTGTTACTTAAGAGGTGCTAGAGGGGGAAGGTCTTGGCCTTTGCAAGTGAAAGAATTTACAATGGAAGAAGTACAATATGAAAAAGGTACTTGGGTCATTGATACTAATGTTAGAGAGAATTTTAAGTGCAGTCTAGGTCAGGATTAATTAGCTAAAAACAAGTGACTCATGCTACATGCAGTTTGCATGCCATTAGATTATCTAAATTCTGACTTGAAAAACATATCCCTGAAAACTTTAACATCTAGTCTCTTTAAACACACTGACATGAACTGCCTTGCATCACAACTTAATGATAACTGCTTCTTGATGTTACCACTTGCAGGGGCACAGACTTTTTTTTTTTTACTGTGTCACTACATATTTTGAAAGTGGGGGATAATTTGGTATTTGCTACAGTTGGTAGTTGGTCACCTCAGTGGGAGAAGATGCTTTTTCTTTTTTTTTTTTTTCTGGGGATAAACTTCAGGTAACTGGCAGTTACATGTCAGTGCCTGTACATGAAAACATACAAGTATTTTCAAGGAGAAATAGCATTTCCTATAATACTTCCATACTCATTAAAGGGAGCTTAAATGGTCTTGCTTATACAGAACAGAAGAAAAGAAAGAAGGGATAAACATTTCCCTTGCTAACATAAGATTAACAAGCTTCCAGCACTCATAATCCTAGATTTTTTTTTCAGTTACGAGAAGACTGTAGTACCTTATCATAGGATGGCTCTCAGCTGCAGCCATGATTATCTCTACAGGGGCAGCGATGACTGTATCAGCAGTCAGTTCTTTAGATAGATTCATCCCAGTAGAGACTTTTTGTCCTGGCTTTAGGTGTTTATAAAAGAATGAGTCTCACTTAGACAAATCAATCAGTGTATCTTTACTAAAGAAAAAAAAGACTATAAGGAATAGTATTTTTTTAATCACCAGATCCAAACAGACCCATTTGCTTTAAGTTTTCAAGGTAGTACCCGAATGAAGGATGACAAAAAGGAAAAGGTCATGGAGTTCATTGAAGTATAAGTAGTCTGCTAGATTTATATTGATCTCTTCCCTATAATTATTATACAAAATTGATATTATGGAGAGCCTTTTCTGAAATGTGTGATATTGTCTGCAGGTCACATATACCGGAGAACATAGCAGGGAACCAGAAGAGGAGGAAATGTACAGTGCAGAGAATTTCCGTCGCATTGCTCGCAGTCTCAGTGGGACAGTCATCTCAAACAGAGAAGAGACCTTGGTCTCTTCTCATAGTTTTGTAAGTAGAATGATGTGCATCGTTTGAAAGAGCCATCATCTGTGAGTAGGGTTGCTGTTTTCTCTATCCGCATTTAGTAGTTAACAAACAAGACAGCAGACAGCTGAATAATAAACCATGATGAAAGCTTGTCTTCATAAATTTTTGTTCTCTTTGGAAGAAGAATGAGCTGATTTAAGTAACAAAGCTGTCTTTTTCAGGAGTTATTGCAGAGTAGTACCTGCTGCAGCTGGTAAGCATGTCAGCTAATATTACTTGCCAGTATACAAAGACATTCAGTATAAACAATTTTTGAGTTGATTTAGAGTATTTTCAAGAAAGCTTCTAATACACCTATAATTTTAAAGAGACACCACTAACCATGTGAAAGTTTCTGCTCTCTTGTCGGTATATTCAGTAAGTAGCATTTTTAGAGAGTAAAAGCATAGAGGGGAGACAATTCAAGACTTGGTACACAACATGCAGCCAGTTACATGCAGGAAGTAACTAAAAATGGGGAGACTGATTCCCCTCCCCACCCTATATCTCTGTTAAGTAGTCTTAGGTGGGAGTTAAAAGTATCCATGAGGAGAACAGTAACAGATTATTGTTAGTATTTAGCAACCTAGCCAGATCCAGTGTGAAGGTTTGGCTTGGGTTGAATTTTTTGCAAACTGTGCTTAAGTTTTGATTTGAAACCAACTGCATAATAAGTGTAGAAGAGTCTCAGTTGCAAAATCAGTTATGTAGACTGGTTGGTCTGATTCTATCTTTCTGCTGTCAGCTAAGAATTTCCTAGCTGTAAGCTAAGAATATGTCAACTTCTGAATGTTTGCTCCTCAGCATGCTTTAGTTGAGGGCTATAACGCATACCTGGAGGTGCTGGCAGAAGCAATGCAAAAACCTCTATCTGTCCAAGACAAACCTCTCTGCTGAAAGTTTTTATACCCACAGCAGAATCAGCTGATAGGATGGCTGTCTGTCACCACTCTTCAAATTAGTCACTGGGCTCAAGTCTGTGATGGTTTGTTATCATGCCATTCAGCCCTCCCTGCTTTGGGGTAGGTACCTCCTAATAGAGGGAAGCGGTACACCACTGGTAAATACTTCAGCTGCAATAGGTAAATCTGTTCAGAGTCTGGAATCAGAGCTTTCAGTAAAGCCTGCTAGAAAATAGGAAGGAAGGAAGGATTAGCAATAACCTTCTTTATTTCATGGCTTGCGTAGCATGGCAGTTCCAATGCTGACTGGCCTGCCATCGTTCTGTGGATTCAGTTTTTGTAAACCAAACCTCTGTGACTGGTTTGTGTGTGTTTTGGCTTTTTCTCCTTGGTATACTTCTAGTCAAATGACCCTCCTAAGTAGCCCACCACTGCAGTAAGAGCCTTAGTGGATTGATGCAGTTTTTGTTTGTATTTCTTTTTCACGTACAGATGCATGTTTTTGTTCCGGTAACTCACCCCTTTCCTTGGCTCAACACCATCTTTGCTTGATTCAACCCAACTCTGTGTTTACTCATCATTTTATGTTCTTTTCTCCTTTCTCATTTTATAAAAGGAAGCACCAAATACGAGGAAAATGCCAGTGGACACCAGCCACCGTTCTTCCAGCTCCACTTCCCTTCCTTTCCCCCATGATCCTCCTGTGTTTCCCTTTGATCCCCAGCACAACCCAAACAAGGTGCAGCACCTACCCCACGATGTACTGATGCCCAGCATGGTGGGCAAGGCACGTAAACTGTCAGGTAATCACAGGACTTTTCCTCCTCCTTCGTGATCAGATATATTGCTGAAGTACAGCTCTTCACATCTTGTTTTTCACAGTGATATTTCACCATCTGCCTGAATTCCTCTAGAAATGTGGAAGGACGAAACACATTCCTTTTCTTCTCTGCCCTTTTGAGTTGTTCCATGATTTTGTGCTAAGTGGACATAACAAAAGGGAATAATCTTTATGGAAACATTACAATGACTTTATATAAAATCATATTCATGTTTTCATGAGGTATTTTCTTTAGTGTAAAAGTAGCAGTAACACTCACCACCTTGTTCTCATGTATGAGAGTACTTCTAAAGGCTACTCATTCCAGCAAATCACACATGTAATTGTGCCAGTAGAAATAACTAATTCCTGCATGAGAATTATCTTCCCTGTGACAGCCATCAAAACCAGTTTGATCTACTAGTTTGAAATATTTTGTTGGCCTCCTCCTTGATGACACAAGGGCTATGAAAGGAATCTGAAGTCTGTGACAGCAGCTGTAGTAGGATAAGGAGGAAATGCGGTGTGTAAAGTGAATGCTAGAAAGGGTACAGCTAGCTTTTATTCAGAATTGCATGTCAACCAGTAACTGGATGTACTAGTGATTTCATTTTTCTTCTGTCACCTGTTGGCCACAGCTGAAAGTTCTGAGAAAATGAAACGAGGTATAATTAAGCAAATCCTTCTTTTTGCCCCCCCCCAGGAGATCAGAAGAACATCATCCAGAAACTTTTGGTTGTGCCTGACAGGGGTGAAGCTTTCCAAGGTGAATACTACCCAGGTGTGGCACTGAGCTATGGGAGTCTCCCTTGTGTACCCAAAGGCACCCTCTCCCAGGGGCAAAAGCCTCTTGTTAATCTGCATTTAGGAGGTGGAGCATCAAGTGTCTCTGGCCATTGGCTGAACACGAGCTACCCTGCCAGGCAAACAGCCACGTTACCAGATAAACGAACGATGCTTTGGGGGAAACATGCTGGCCAGCCAGGGAAGAGTTTACAGGAAGGCTTCCTCCAGCAGCCTTTGCAACATCAAATGCATGAATCTTATGCCATCGGTTGCAGGCTACCAGCCAGCACAGACTACAGCACTTTAAGAATACCACATGAGCCTTCTTGGGATCCCAGTGCCTCTCAGGGTTGTCCTGTGCCCCCTTCTTGCGTTAAGGCCCCGGGTCCAAGGAGAGTTGATATGCCCCCAGAAGAAGACTGGCGACAGAACAGCTACACCCCTCAGCCTGGCAGAAGGCGAATGCTGCCAATGCATGTGATGGATGGGACTTTTTCTTCTGCTTCAGAGGCACACAGAAATATGCTGGCTCGAGCAGCAGCAGCTACTGGCACCATGCAAAATAATGGCTGGTGAGATCCTGTCCACTCCATGTGCCCCGATAAACTGCTCTGTGAACAGACTATAGCTGTTGCCAGACCATGGATTACATGGAGACAGCAAACTCTTTCAATCAGTATCTGTGCCAGTTTTGTCTTAAAATGTAGCTATACAGTATGTGAAAACTAATTGCACTGTAATTAATTTCTGACACTACTGAACTGCTGTCTGGACAGGGAACCTTAGCTATTCTAGTCCTGGCCTCTCCTAGCTAAAAAGTGCTATAGGAATGGTAAGCTTCAGGGATGTTGGTTTACAGGTAAGTTCAGAAGTATGCACAGGTTTTGAAGGAAGATGGCCACTAACAAAAGGACATTTTTAAGGACTCTTTCATGAAATGTAGCTTTGGTAAATTATTCACATAAAAACAATCCTTTTGTTTTCCTCTTCTTCCTCTCTCCTGTTCCTTCCCAGGGGGGAAAAAAACTGACCCACCTTCCAGGTTCCAGTAAATCTGCACTTGGCAGGCTGGCAGTTAGTAAAGCAAACCCAATTTTCAGTTTGCTGAGATCTCAGGCAGAGATCACAGCTGTAGTTGCTGCTGAGGAAGTGGCAGGGAGACATTGTTCATCAGTAAACCAGAATTTTCCCCACTTCCTTAAGGCAAACTAACAATGCTTCAAACAGAAAAGACTGTTAATGCTGCACGCTTAATTACACCCATGTAAACACAGAATAAGTTTAACTATTTTAGTGTCAAACATACTTGCTTTTGTAAGTATTTTTCAAATAAATCTATTAAAATAGTTCTATTTACCTGTCTGTGTATGAGCTTTCTTTGCTATTTGGCTTTACTCATCAGTTGGCCTGAAACTGCTGATTTATTTTCTTCTA
Organism: Morus bassanus; assembly: GCA_031468815.1. Lineage (NCBI taxonomy): Eukaryota > Metazoa > Chordata > Aves > Suliformes > Sulidae > Morus > Morus bassanus. Next base: position 24,588,220 of record CM062575.1, on the reverse strand, counting down.
CGCTAACAAACATGATTAAATTGTTCTAGTTCATTAACAATGTTTATCTAATAAATATTTAGTTAGATTGGAGAACATGTCTAATTTTGTCCCTGGATTTGATCTGTTTCATCACTACTCCCCTTAACTTTCCCCTCATAATACAGAGTAATTAACAGTGTCCTTTGAAAAGTATTCGGAGACTTCTTTGTTGGAAGGAAAACTACAGAATCCATGCAAGATGGTAGTGTATGCAGATAGGACTCATACAAAAAAGTAATTAGAAATTATTGGTGTAGTGAAAAGTGTCATTTTAATAAGAGTTGCACTCCTGCTCTTGCAAATGCTTTCAAGAGTTCAAAAATGTGGAGGGTTCTGTTCTATGCTTATATTGAGAGTGGGACTGTAGCTGTGGTGGTTCTAGCCCAGCCAGCCAGTGGAAGGTCTAGGCTGCCCTCTAGTGCATGGTACTCCTTGGTAACCTACTCTCGCTGTTGCTCTAGGTGAGGGTCTTCATTTTAATTTCGTGTTTTGCACCTCAGTGTTTGATGGAATTTCATCAGTTTTTGCTGTTTAGTCTGAGATTGTCTCATTCATTTTAATAAATGTCATTTCTCAGTTTCTTGTTTCTAAACAATTGCTATTATGTCTGTTATTTTTACAATCTCATGTAACTACATCATGTATGTTACATTTGGGATTATGTTGCACACTTCCTTGTGCTTAACTGCCCTCACTAGCTGTGGTTACCAGAGCAAAGCACTCTAGTCTTCCACCCCGCCATTCCAAAAAAGCCCTCTTGACTTTTGACTTTTTCGCATAATGGTTTTGCCAGTTTAATAACATCAAACTTCAACAGTCCTATTTTTTTTCTAATTTTCTAAATATAAAACAATGGAGTGTTATTTTATGGAAACAACTATTTGATTAAGGTATCCCAACAGATACAGAATCATTAGTCTCTCTGGCTGCACAGGGACATGCCATAGCCAACTGCTAAGTTTCTAGCTGTAGAAATTATGGTTTTAGGAAGTGACTACAATGCAGAGGTGGATATTTGGACAGAAATTCCTGTTGCAGTTCTCTCTCTCTCTCGTTGGTAGAATGAGACTAGTGGAGTAGAGGGAATCTAGGCAGAAGCAGCCCCTGTTTGTTTTCAGCTTTTTGTTACCTTCAGCAGTGGGAGAAAGTTACAGTAACCCCAGGATGCAACTAAGGACATGTATTTGACACTTTGCTTGACTACAGCTCTAAAGAATTCAGGTTGCAGAAGTGAGGCTTAAGTAGTCTTGAACTCAATTATCTAGAAAAATAATCTGCCCAAATAAAGTAGAAAATCACCTCTTCAAGAATCAATATGGAGTATGAAACACTTTCAGATAAAGAAACGTGCATGCTTAGATTTATTTTTCATTTACTTATTTTAATCCTAGCTACCAGGAAAGAGGAAGTACACTTCCATAAAGCTCTACAGAATAGTCCTGAGTTGATGCAACTCATTTTAATCATCGGTGGTATCCAGCTTTTCTTTATAAAGGGAACTGTTGCTTTTATTCCATCATCATAGTTCTATCTACCAGGTTTCAAAACGAATTTGTAAATGTCCTGTGTATATTAACTATTTGCTATGAAGTTAACTCAGCCAGAGACCTGAAAAGGAAAAGTTGGGACATAACCTCTGAAATATCTCCATACCAACCAACATGTTAGTATATCACAATAGAAACAAACTGAAGTAGAAACAGCAATGCGTTTAACATGGGAGAAGATGTGAAGCTGGAAAAAAACCTTTACTTTATCTGTACCTTGTGCCTGCAAGTCTTAGCGAGGTTAGTAAGTTAATATTTACATTGTAATTCATTTGACTAACTGCTAATTTGTAAGTCTCTTCAGTGGTATTTATTGGCTTTTTAAACCCTATAGGAAAATCACTTATGTATTAGTTTAATAGCTCATTAAAGTTCACTATTGCCTGTAAGAAGGGTGAGGACGGAGCTTCCCCAAGGATTTCAGCAGCTATTTTGGAACAGTCTTTCTTCTTAGAGTTTATAAAATTTGTAAGCTTTGATGCAACATAACCAGGGCTTTCTTCATAAAATATCTGTCACTGGCTGCAGAATAGGTTGATGGATGGAATTAAGTGAAATGAAACCCCACACACACTCAAATTTATCTTTTCAAATAATTTAATTTTAGTTCTCCTAAAACCAAAATTCTTATTCCCTATACTTGTGTGATCTCTCATTGTGTTTGTAATATGCATTTAGAGCCGGCTGTATAGGGGGCAAAAAAGAGCAATAATAAAATTAAGAGTAACTTGGTGTTCTAGCAGTAGCAAATTTGTGTAAATATAATCCTTCTGTACCTGGAAAAGGAACTACCTAGCACAGTTCCTTCTCTTGAAGGCAACAGAGTTTGTGCACACGGTTTATGGAAATCATACTCAGACCTGCTAAGCAGCAGATTAGCTCAAATGGAGCATGTGCTAGAGTGTTGTGCTGTAGAGAAGCGGGCTACAGAAGTGCAAGGTAAGTGCCTGGTCCTTCCTAAACAAAGGCTGCTGCACCCACGTTAAAATATGGGGAATTTGGGAAGAGGAAGGGAACTGTCTTCCTGATATTTTCCATGATTGCTAATACTGCTGAAATTGGCTTACCAGTGATGGTTGGGGTAGGATGTATAAGGTGTAGGCAGGATTCCAGATAACTGGCAGTCATGCAGGTTTTGCATCTAATGTCTCTTGGGGGGAGGTCCAGGGTAGGGGTGTGGGGAGAAGAGGAGGAGGAAAGCAAAAGACAAGAGCGAGAGGGTGGATTGGAATAGGAAGGAACAGATGGATAGGTGAAGAAGACAAATTGAAAGAAAATGTGTGCATTACATCTCATCACTTAAAGAACACGCAGTAATTGGTCTGTCTGAATTTTCTTTTAATGGATAGATTCCTGTGCAGAGAGGGTCCTCAACACCAGTCTGCTGCTGAAGCTTTTGAGAAGGGAAGACTGACTGATGTAGAGAGTAGGCGATGTTCTTTATAGGAGTCTTTAATAATGTTCATGTCATAGTAAATTAAACTGTGCAGAAACACTTACATACCACCGCTATATGTATAAATAGACATTGAGCAAACAGTGTAGGTTAAGTTAGTGTTTATGTCAGCTGGGGCAAAGATGAAAATGTGCTTGGGTTTTACAAATACCTCAGTTAGGTTAGATGCGTTCTGGATTCTCCTACCACTGTGCTGTCTTCCACTTAGCACTATGGGTGGCAAGAAGCACAAGTATGAGATTTTCATTCATCTGTGCTTGCTGCCTCTAGCATTTTATCACTGCGTAGTCCAGAACCTTTTCAAGCCTAGTTAGATATCTGTAATGCTCCTTTTATGCTAGTTCCTCCACTGTATGTTTTAGAAAAAGCATGTTGGATTAATTTATTTTATCCTCTTACAATACTGCTGAAATTATTTTCTATCTGCATCATTCTTCTAGTTCATTGGAGGATTTTTTTTTATCCTTTAAAACAAAAAAAAATCACTTGGAAATGTTTTTGAGATTGCTATTTGATTGATGGAAAAATGCCAACTGAGACCAGCTATACAGTCATTTCAGAACACTGAATATGTTTGCTAGGATATTTATGGAAGTAGATGCAAATGGATGAGTTCAGCTGAAGAAACCTAAACCTCCTTATTGGCATCAAAAGAATTGTTTTTAGTATTCATTCTTGAGTGAGTAAGCACTGAATATACTCATGAATAAGATCATCTATTTGTAAACTAACTTGCGGTAAGTTCATTGAAGGAAGGTTATCTTGAGTTTGGGATGGCCCAGTCCCAGATGATTCACCAGTGAATCATAGGCTTAAGAAGCTTTATGTGTGTATATATATCACTAATCAAAATAATTTTAAATGTGAATACATGAGAAAAGTGAGTACAATGAAGCTGCACTTTAGTAATCTAAGAATCATTTCATATTGTTAAATTTTAGCTTAACTTTTTTACTACTCAAAGTCATTTTGATGGCAGTCTAAGGTTATCTATAATTCCAGGTGTTTTACTCAGAATTTGTACCAGTTAATTGTTACGTGACTGTCAACTGAGGGAGTTCCAAGTGTAGAATTCTTGCCAATTACAAAAAAAAAAAAAAATCTATTCAAGATTGTCTTAAGTAGCTTAAAGCACATTAAAGCATGAGCATGTTAACATGCAATATCTAAGTGAAGAGTAAATGGTAGCTGAACACAAGTAACTTGCCTTGATTTACAAAACTTGACTTACTAACTTTGAATTCCTTTGCAGGAATGCTGTACATAAGGCTAATTTAAGTAATGAATGCGTGTTTCTACTTCTCTTGTCTGACAAGGTGTTGGTTCCGATACAGATCGAGGCATATATATATATATATACAAAAAATAAAAAAAATAAATTGTATAACCTACCATCATAGCTTATATGCTATTTGAAAAATCTCTGGGTTCCGTTTGCTATGGAGGTACATGTTTTGTTGCTTGAAAAGAATTTGCTTTCAAATTCCTATAGTTCCAATACAGCATACTAAACTTCAGCTTTCTGTAAAGGTACAGACTGACTTTTTTTTTTAGATATAAAATATGTCAATCAAATGCAAGTTAACATTATGCCATTGTCAGCTACAAGTTTTTTGAAATCAAGCATGTATTTTAAGTACATTTAAGAAGACATAATATTGTTCACAACCCTATGTAATAATTGTTCCTAATTGGATGAAATAATGCATAAATAAATTTTCCATTTGCTTTGGTAGTTTGGTTAATTTCTCCAGATAGATGAAAAAAACCTCAGTTGATATTGAAGAACCATTTCAGCACTGTAGACTGGTTTTGGTTTACTGCCCTTAGAGGCTTAAAAGAAACTGTTTAATATAGCAGGTACAACAGTCAGGTGTTTATGATACCTTACTCATCTGAAGAGGGAGAGGAAGGTATGTGTGTGGCAATCACAACAGATTTTTCACAATAAACTACTGATTTGAACACAGATGTAATTCATATGAAGAGCTGAGATGGTACAGACCAGAAAAAAAATTTCTAACATTTTTTCATAGTTTTATCGGGGGAAAAGCCTACATCTCTCCAGTGGTTTTATAATTTTCTAGTTGCATATAAAGTTATTGGGACAAAATATTTAGTAGAAAAGCTTTTAAATCTATGTGGGATTATTTTGGGATATCCTTTTCTGCATTCATTAGTCATGACCTCAGGTTTGCCCAGTTATGAGGGTAATTTCTTGTTCAACTGTTCCTTAAGCTAACCAGTCCCAGTGGAACAGTTAATTCTTATTAATACTTAACGCTGTTTGATCACAGTAGCTTGGGAAAAGGATGCAGAGGAGTAAGTTGAAGGCATAGTTGCACTTTTGCCATCTGGTAATGATGGCCAGATGTGTTTGTGAGGAAAGAGTGCATGTACTTTTCAGCCACTGAGTCGTCATATCTCTGCGGTTTTTGTGTTTGTTCCCCCCCCCCCCCCGCAGTTTCCTTTAAAATTGCTTAATGGCATTTCTCTGATCTGTAGGACATCATGTTCATGGATCAACATGCTTCATCAAAGCTTAAAAGAAAAACAAACCCCACATAGTTCCTGTTATAGAGTAACAAGATCATTATTTTTTAATAAGGTCCTATATGTAGACCTGCTTACCTTGAATACTTTGTCAGTTAAGTCTCTTGCTTGTGGAGGCACTTCAGAAAACTAGAGAGAACACAAAGGAGGGCAGCAAAAAGCAGAGTGAACTCAATTTTTAGAGTGAGTAGAGGTGACTGGATCATAGGCTATTAATATCATCAAGGTAGTAAGATAAATGAAGAGAGGGAATTGCTTGGTCTCAGATGGTAGGAGAAAGAGCAATCGCTTAAGGCTAAGGAAGGAAAAGTTTGAACTAGATAATAAGGGCGGGGGAAGGAATGCTTTAAACAGAGCAAGTGAGCGATGTTTTGAGGAACCTAAGGAAGAGTTTGAGCTACTATCACTCTAGAGGTGTGAGATTTAAATTAGAGATGTAGCTGATAGGTTTTGGTACAAAAAAAATCACCTAGAATTCTAGAGTCATGCTAAGTGGCACAGGCTGGTTTGCCTTAGCCTATTTTTTTACAGTTGTGATAATGATGCAAGGAATGACTGTGGCCTTGACTAGCTTTTTAAATGTAGTCTGTACTTCCACAGCCTGTTCCTAGAGGTTATTGGGAAATGAAGGAAACACGTGCAGGAAGGGAGTGTAACAGGATAAAACTGTAATAGTCAAGTAGCTTGTAATTTATACCAACAACTATCTGATAATTGGGTTTTGTTTGGGGTTGTTTGGTTTTTTTGGTTTTTTGGTTTTTATTTTTAAGTCAGTGCAGCTTCTCGGTACTGCTTGATATTGGCAACTAGAGTATTGCAGTGATAATAATTTGATGATGCTGGAGAAAATGGCTTAAGACTATGCTTTCAGCCTTTCTGAATGATGCCCTTGTGTTATGGATAATAAGGTTTGCCATAGAAAACTGGCTTGGGACGGCAGGGTAATCTTGTGTCCTCTTAAAAGAAAGCTTTCAAGTATTCATATTGACGCTCAGTACAGCAATATGTCAAAATATATTTAAAATAATATGTGGCTATTTCTGAGGCACTTGCAGTTTATACCGACTGCATTTCTGGCAATCAGAAAGGACAATTTCAAGCAGTTACTAGTAGAGAGTCAATGAAATGGAACAACCTCTTAAAAGTTTTGTCTTCCTCATCTTATTCTCCTGCTTATAGCACGTCTTCCCCTCTCAGACCTGGTTTATCTCTGCAAGAGTTGCTCTGTGCATCTCTCTCTTGGGATCTGGAATATATCTCTCTCTCCTGTGATTCAATTTCCTTCTTAGAGTTTTCAAAAAGTCCTTGTTGGGTAATTAGATGATTCTGGGACGTTGCATTGTGCCAGTTTTAAAGATACGTCGTTGTTAGAGTCAGAAGGGACTGTTCTGATCATCTGACCTCCTGCATGAGATGGTTACAGAATTTCACATAGTAGTTTTTACATCTAACTTCTGTCTGAACTTCAACAAACTGCACTTGTTGTCTGAGGCAACAATTTACTAAAATATACTGGCTACTATGCCTTGCAGTACTCAGTCAGGGGAGGCGTCAGAAGAGTCTAGGTTTTGACATAACACCTTTTTGTTTAAACATTTTTTGCATGCAGCTTCAGTGCAACTGCTTTGAGATGGAGCAGGAGGAAGACAGGGGTCATCTGCTTCCCAAATCGCTCCATTCCCCATGGTACAGAATAAGATGGATTGGCTTGATTATTCCATGTGCTTCTCTTACTTAATTGTCTCTCCATTATGAAAGCAGTTGTTCAGAAAAAAGTCCAGTGCTAGCTAATGGTTTGGAATATCCCATCAGAATAGGAATCAGGCTTTTTTTTTTTTTTCCTCATTAGGTATTAATGTGTGGAATGGAACAGCCACTTGGTGGCAAAACTAAACAGGAAGTAAAGTGTGACTCTGCTTTTCAGAAATACCTTCATTTGTCTGGCATTTGTGGGAGATTTGGGGGAAACTGTCAGGATTATAAAGGCAGACTGACTTGTTCCTGCAATGCCACATTTCTGTTTGTAATTGTGTTTCTAAGTTCCTACAATCATAATGCTACTTGTGGTGCTAGTAGAAATTGTTTGATTCCTTGAACACAAGATGTACTGAATCAATCAGCTTTGCTTTCACCATCGGGTAAGTTGGAGCAATGTGAATGCCCCTTCCAAAGTCTCTAGCAGATTTAGAGACAATACTACATAAAAAACCTTCAATGACAAGCTAAAGGATTTGGGTAGAGTGCTGTAGTTCTCTCTCTCCCTAATACAGGTTTTGGTATTGTCCTAATGACAAAGGCACATGCTCTGTATTTTCATGAGACAAGATGGAATGTGTTAGAAAAATGACAATAATAAAACCCCAAGGTAACTGCTAGCTAACTTCTCTTTCTAGCTGCTGTTATCAAAAAAAATGGTCAATCAAATTATTTTTTGTAATGTTTTAAGTAGGTGTGGTATGTAGGGAGACATAACACCATTTATCACATCAACTTGATAGATTTAAGTGGGGCAAGAAACCAGCAAGATTTCATCTGTATGAGCCTTTTCTTCAAGTGATGCCTGGATATGACTGGAAGTGTTTCAGCATGCAGGACACTAAGTATGCTGCCTAGAAGCTGATCATGTCTCCTTCTGGCACAGCATCATAAATAAAATAAAATAAATTATGCTATGCTTTTTCCTTGACTAGAGTTCTCACTGCGTCAGCCCCTTTTACTTTGTACTCCAGGAGACAAGATGCACGTTGGCTGTGGGCTCATGAGAGAAGTGAGCAACTGAAAGAGGTAAGAGGCATCTCTCCTGAAACTGCACTTCAGGTGAGGTGACGAGGCGATCCCTGACAACACTTAGCAAGGCCTTGGGCTCCCTGTGTGTTTGGAAATGTATGGACAAATGAATTTCTTTATAATAGGATAATCTCTCTGCTTTTTCACGCTGTCAAACATTCAAACTGCATTTATTACCAAGCTTCTCCTGATTCTAAATACGAGACTGATGAATTCATTCCCCCTGTTCCTTGTTCCAGCAGACCTACACTGAGCTAATGCTCAGTCAATAGGAGCAACATTTACTTACTGCCCTTCCTATGCCACGCTCTAGTGAGCTCATATTCTGAATGGATACACGTGCATGCTCTTGAAGCAAAAGAGCTTTTGTTCTATTTAAAGAACAGGCCCTTTAAATTTTTTGTACAATGACAGACATTTGCAGAGCATGTGGTATAAGGTAGTAATTCCTGCTACTGGAAAGCTTAGCGATTAAATCCAGGATTTCTTCCATGATACTCTAATGTATCCCAGCTCTCTTTTTGCATGCATGCACGCATTGTACTTGTGGGCATGGAATTAAAAGAATTCTGTTTTTCCAAAACTTCGGAGTCTTATAAGTGTCATTAATAAATAAACCAAGGGTTTATAATTCTGATTCCCTTAGAGTTTTCAGTTGCTTGCTTGAATGTCTTTACAGTGCTATTTCATTCAGAGTTTCTTGCTTGGACTGTCTTGGCCATGTAATGAAAAAGTAAGGTCAAACCAAGCTCTTGTGCAGCCCATCAATTTTCATGTATTTTTGCTCGAGCCAAAGAGCTTTTCATGCTGAAGATGGCAGGTACTCACCTTAGATGTCATCCTTTTCCCTTGGACTTCAGTGAGGCAAGAATGAAGACCTTGCTGGAAACTATTACCTCTGAATGGCTTTTCTTTCTTAAATTCCTGATTTATTGTCTGAAATAGTTTGCACAGCTTGGTACAAATAATGTGTAAGAGCTGTATTATTAGATACAGAGATGCAAAGCAGCAACTCTCTTTAGATATGCTGCATTTGATTAAATATGGTTATATGTATATGTTTAGACCGGGTTTGTTGGCAGATATTTATGTGATGCCAAATTCAGAGATTTTTGGTTTGGGTTTTTTGGGGTGTGTTTTGTTTTGGTTTTTGTTTTTAAACCCAGCTGATTTCTGTGATCTTGACTACACTGCAGTCCTACAGCCAACCTGCACTGGTACAACTGAGGATACACTAAACTGGAGGATAGAAGATGAAATTAGCAGCTGGTACAAAGGACTGGAGGAACTACTCTCCTTTTTTTATCGGTACAGTTAATTTAATATGGAATAGTCATAAAGAACGACCAGATTAGCTTAGACTTAGTACAGTTCTGCTAGGGCAAAGCCCTGTCTTATGCCCTGCATATGGTTAGACAGGGCCAAATTTGCATGGTTTGTACATAATGGAAGGGCTGTGGCCTACTGCATTTGCAAAGATCGGGCCGGGGTGCAGTGCTGTTACCTCTCCCTGCAGCTTCGAGGGGGGTCAGGGACTGGGAGGGGGCCGCTGGCACTGCGGTACCCAGGGCCATCAATGCTCCTGGCTGCCTCCGTTCTCCACTGTTGTTCTGCTCCAAGCATGGAGCAGAGAAGTTTGGCTGAATGAGCTGGCGCTGGGAGCTTGCAGTAAGCCGCGCCCAGGTTGTTACTCGCGGGGGGGAACTTCCTCCTCCTCCTCCATCCCCTGTCCTAGGCCGGCCCTGCACCTAACAGTGCCCCAGAGGTGAGGCCGTGGGGTCCCTTCCGGCGGCGCTGCAGGCGAGAGGTGCCGGCCGAGGGCCGAGGACGCCCGTCCCGCCCGGCCGGGGCAGGCGCCCCCGCCGCGCCCCCAGGCCGCGCCGCCTGACAAAATGGCTCCCCCCGCCCTGCCGCCGCCGTTCTGCCCGGCGGGGCCCCGCCCTGCCCCGGCTCCGGCGGCGGCCCCGCGGAGCTCTCCATGGTGGCCGCCGGCCCTCGCCCGCTGCGGGGCCGCTGGAGGCCGGCCCGCCCGCCGCCCCGCTCCGCTCCTCTCCCCCCGCCCCGCCCCGTCGCCGCCCCCAGGCCCGGCCCGACACCCGCCCGGCCCGGGGGCGGGGGCACGCCGCGGCGGGGCGCTCCCGGCTCCTCGCCCGCCTTCCCCGGCCGCGGGGGGAGAGCCCGGGGGCGCCGGGCCGCAGCCTCCGCCCCTCCCGCGCCCCGCGGCGGAGGCGCCGCCCCGGGGGGAGCGGAGTTTCACCACGCTCCCTAACGGCCGCCCTGCCGGCGCGGCGGAGCCAGGAGTTTCGCCACGCTCCCGTAGTCCCCTCGTGGGGCGGCGGCGCGGTGCATGCCGGTCCCGAGGCGGACTGTCCCTTCGCTGCGCGAGGAGCTGGGAGCCGCGCCTGCCGCCATGTTCCGCCGGGCCGCCGCCGCCCGCGGCCTCTAGCCGCCCCGCCCCGCCCCGCCGCCCGCCAGCCCGCCGGCGGAGGAGGCGGACGAAGGCGCCGCCGCGCCCAGCAGCAGCCGCCGCCGCCGCCGGAGCCTGGCAGCGCCCAGCGATGTCCGCCAAGGAGGGGAGCAAGGTGCTGCTGCTGCCGCCCCACGCCACCAGCGAGCGCGCCGTCAAGGGTGAGCGTTCCTCCGGCCCGCGGCCTGGCGCCGGCCCGCGCCCGGCGGGGGTGCGGGGAACATGGCTGCCCGGCGCGGCGGGACCCCCGGGCGGGGCGGCGGCGGCGGGCGGCCCGCCCGCGCGTGGGGAGAGCTGCCCTCGCGTGTGCTCGCCGCGCGGGCGCCTGGCCTGTGCCGGGCCGCCGCGGGCGGGGACGGGAGCGACGTGTCCGCGGGAGCGCTGCGCGGCCCCGTGCCGGGGCGTGGGAGCACCCGCGGCCGGCCCCGCTCGGCGGCGCGGAGGCCGGGCCGGGAAGGCGGCGGGGCCGGCCCTGCCTGCGCCCAGCCCGGGGCGGGCCGCCCTCGGAGCTGCCCGCGGGGCGCGGGGTCTGCGGGGGGAGGCGGCCCCCGGAGGCCTGCGGCCCGGGCGCCGTGGGCAGGAGCGCGCGTGGCTCCGGCGGCCGCGGCCGGGCCCCTTCGCGCCTTGTCCGTGCGGGGCTTTTCCTCCGTCTGCGCGGGGCAGAGCCCTGCGGCCGCAGGAGCCCACGGTGCCGAGGAGGAGGGAGCGGGAAGGTGCTGCCGCCCTCTCCGTTGGCTGCTGCTCTCGGTTCCCGGTTCTGATGGAAAAAAATCACCTTGATCTATTTCTTCGTGGCCTTTCGTGGTAGCGCAGTCTTATGGGAAGCCTTTAAAAGCCGAGCGTTACACTTCCCAGAAGAAAAAGTAAAACGGCTTAAAGTAGATGCATCTGGTAAAACTAAGACGGGCTAGCGACCAAAATGCTGTAAAAATATTAAGATCCTTGCTCTGGAGCACATCGAGCCTGTCATTTCAGTATTTGTGGGGAGAATAATTCTTCGTAATTAAAGTGTTCTAAAATACAGTCCTTAGATCTAAATTGTCAGTTAAGAGGATAGCCTAGGTAACACTTCAGAGAATTTCTAGGTTTTGTTTCCTCAATTTACAGCTAATTTTGTTTTGATCTCAAAGGTTTTGATATTGAACTGTATTTGACAATGGCAGTGCCGACGTTTGTGATAGCAGACCAGGGCTATTGGAATTCATGCTTGTACACAAAGCAGTCTGCTTTTAAGATTGATGTTCCTAGGAAAACGGGGTCTGACGGAGTTCGAAGGGGTGGAGATCTGTTCATTTAACTTTTAACGTGACCAGGGTCTTGAGAAGTGAAAGGGATGACTTTGTCTTCAGCAGGTCTTAATCAAAGCCCTGGTATCCCATAGGATGTTTCGGAAATTGGCATGTTTTCCAGTAAGCTGGAAAACTTTGCTCGCATTGAGTTGTTTCTCATTTTGGATTGCTTAACCTGTTGATTTGTTTGAACAAATTGCAAGAGTAAAAGTAGAAAATATTAAAACTAGTCTATTGGAAAGTTGTACTTATTAGTGCTACTTTAACGTATAGTGTTTAGACTTGCTGAATTTTGGTACCTTTACTGCAGTTTGCTGTAACAAATTAAGTTCCTCAAACAATGCAAGAGAACTAATGGTAAGCGACTAGATATTTTAGAGTGCGCTGGAAAACCTGCTGATTTCCAATCACTTGATAATTCAGCTTGTTAAATGTGACCTATGCATCTGGTTGTCTAAAATCATACTTAAGGCTTGCTTCGTTCTAACAGGATTACAGCCTGGGGTTACAGAACTGTTGTAAAGGTAGTCAGGCTTTGATAGCTTCATCTGATGTAATTACCACCAGTTAAATGTTCATATAGCAGCATTTTTCTATTCCTTCTGTTGATCTGTCCTGCCCATACCTATAATGCTGAATCACTGGCTTCTGGAGAAAGCCTGGACAGCTGTGCCAAGCTCTCTGTGTTCTTGATATGAAGGACAGGGTGGTTTGGTTTTTTCCCCCCTCGTTAGGTGCAGTGCAGTTGGAAATATTTTTTTTTAGGCAGCGACCTCAGGGCTGCAAGATTGCAGGTTATGTCAGTGCTAAGTGGGAGTGTGCATGCAGCATAAATAGGTTTGTTGAAACTATATTAAAATGTGATAATTATGTCACATCCCTGTTCACAAACGGATGTGTTGCCTCTCGCATACCAAGAAACATTCACCATCCTCTTACCTCTTGCGTGATGAATAGATTCCAGATAGGGTGATACTCTCTTAAGGTGGGCCCTCTGCTTTTGTCAAGACAATGCTGGCATAGCAGGGGACCTAAAAGTGTTAATTTTTTATACTGGAAATGTGTGGACCGGGCGTGCTGCTGAAAATGTTAAGACAACAAACAGTTCAAATGGTTGCATAATGTCTTATACTTTTAACTTCTGTAATGCTCATGAATCACTGTAGAAATTGCCTCTTTTTTCATAAATATCAACTTATTGATAACTATTAGTGAATTTATTTACTGGAATAAGGTTTAGGCATTCTTTTTAAGGCAATATTTTTTCATGTGTATTTAGTTTAATGTGGTCTACTATAGGAGAAAAAAAAAAGTGTAAAAGTATTCTGAAAATGTTACTTTTTCTGTGTGCCAGCTCTGTTCCCAAGAAAAAACATCCTTGGGGCACCCAGGCTTTCTGTCTCTCCTTGCTGAGACATTTCATTTATAATGTCTCAGGTGCTTGAGAACAGCCACAGAGAAAAACGTAGTAATATTTTCTGATGTACCTGTGTGTTGATCCATGTTTCAGCTTTCATGCTCTCCATATACTAGGTCTTTTTGGGCAGAAACGTGAATTTAGGACTTAATGTTTGCTGATATTTCCATTATTTCATCTCTAGCTTTTATTTTAGCTTTATTTTCTTCCTCTGTATTACTGGAAGAGTGGAAAAAGTAACAGAAACCATTAAATTTCAGAGGCCATGGGAAATTAAATCCTTTACCACTGATAATATATGTTGGCAGAAATGGGCAAGAGATGCTCACCCAAGAAAAAAATGGTTAAATTGTTGTATCATCAGTAACTAATCTTTTCTAATAAGGTAGGATAATAATTAGGATGTGTCCCCCTTTATATTTTAACCTGTATATTTAGCAATTAGTGGGAAGTACTTATATCTAGAAAAACATCTGAAGGGTTATCAGGTGTAATGTTCATATTAGATATATGTATAATAAACTTAATAATGGCTTTAAATATGCAGTCTATGCGGTCTAGCTGTGTTGGTCTGGGGTACCTTCCCAAGTATTAATTGTATCATCAAAGATCATTGGTTGCTTTTAAAGTATACAAAAAGCTCCAATTTTGTCTTTTCATGGCTTAGTTAAATTGTCTAAGTAATTTCTACTTACAGAGTTTCCTATAAATTAATGGTTAGCTATGGAATTGAAATGTCTAAAGTCAGTTTTTTGTATTTGGTTCCCAAAAGGTGTCCTGTGGCGAGGCTTTTGTTACTACTTTTTTTAATAGAGATGAGAAAATGTACCTGTCCTCTTGATTCACTGTTTTCTAAGGCACCCTCTTCATCTTTGGAGAATGATACTTAGTGTTTTACTGGCTTGTGGAAGATAGCATTTTCCTCTATTATGGTTTTTTTTCTTCAAACTGCCATTGATATTTAACTGCTGTATCTGGTTCTTTTGGGTTTGGTTTTGCCTTTTTTTGGATGGTTGACTGACTTCAGTCAGCTCATTTGACCTTTCAGTGCATGTGACTTTCATACTTTAAATTTGTTGTTATATTGTATCTTTTCTACTAAAACAACTGTTTCACTACTGTAGTAAAGTATTTTTCAGCGACAGGGAAGAAGAAGTGTTTGTAAGCTCAGACAGTTTGATAGAGCGGTCCTGGGCATGGCAGGGACGAGCCTTCATTGGCTTTCCTTTGTGGGAAAAGCACCAGGGCTTCTCTGACCCACCTGTGAGTAGCTACACCACAAAGCCGTACTTGGAAGTACTCTATCCTCCCTGGCATTGTGCTTTGCCCGCTATGGGAGTTACTAGGCTTTGGGAAGCAATCCACAGGACCTCGTTGTGCTGAGCTAATGGATAATTCTTGCTGAATTTGGAGATAATGTCTGTCTGTTTTTGTGGAAATGGGAGGCTTCAGTATTCCTTTGTTTTGGATAAAAGTCACGATACAGTCTGTCTGATTGGCAGTCATTTTGGATATTAAATGGTAGCTCATTGAGACAACTCTTCAGAGAATCCCGGAGAAGTAACTCATAGCCTTGAGCAGGGTCCTAAATTAAGACACTAATAGCTACTTTTTAACAATAATTTCCATGTAGGAGAAGAAGAGATCATTGCAGTATTTAACTTTAAAATTCAGAGTCTGGGAAGAAAGAAGAAAAAAAGAAAAAAAGAAAACAGATAAAAGGATAAATGCTTACAGGCAGCATGAAGGCTGTTTTAAAAAATATTATAAGGCACTCAAAATGTCTTTATGCTGCTGGTCAGAAATGATTCTAAAATGATGCAGAAAAGCAGCGGAGTAAGGAGAGTATTAAGAGGTCATACTTAAAAAAAATCACAGTTGTTTTGGGAGACACAATGGAATGGAACTGAATTCTGATAAGTCAGTGTTTGACTGGCCTTCTGCTTTTTTTTTTTTAGGGCCAGTTGGCAGTTGAGGCTTGGGAAGGTAAGGCCAGAGCAGAAAAATCTGGCGACTACTTACACATGTGTTTATTGCATAAGAAACTAAGGACTCTCTCACACGCATTCTTGAGAATTGACTTGAGACAATTCTCACTGAATTCTCATTAAAATGTGAGTCGTTTCAGAACATATCAACAAAACAAATGTTCAAAAAAAATATGCCAGGACTAGAAGATATTTGTCTAGTGGATCTAAAGGAATTCTTTAGTGTTTCTGGGTGCAATATTGCGGATCTGTTTTCTGTAGCCCGTGGCATAACTCATTTTCTGAGTCTGAGAAATGGAGCACAGCAGCATTTTTTTAAAAGCGCTAGTTTGAACTGGAGAGCTGCAGATCAGTAGGTTTAATTTAAGCAGACTCATAGCACTTGTAAGAAAGAGTGGACTAAGTATGTCCCTGGGGAAATACAGTATTAAAGAGGAGTTGGTGCAGTTTTCATAGATGGAAGTCAAGAGAAATTGTTAGAATTTTTTGGGGGAGCCAGTGAGCTGGTCGATGCAGGCAAAACTATTCATCAGGTTCCTTCATTGGAGCCTTTAAAGTAAGCAAAAGAGGAAGTGTCCTCTTTTGGATCAAAATTAGGCAGGAAAGAAAGGATGTTAACAGATAATAAACTTATATGGTTGAGGGAGGTTAACATCTGTCATCTGTGCTCTTTAAATGTATTCGTAACTTATTTAGAAAACAGAGTGAATAGCAAATAATAACACTTATTCAGGATAGTAAACTTCCAGAGGTGTTTCGGAAAGCTCTTGTTAGACTGAGTGCCTGGGTAAAGAAGTTGCAGGAGACACTGTTCTGATAAAGGCAGAGTAGACTCTACAGGGGAAAGAACAATTCTTGCTTAAGTGTAGAGGGCAGTGAACTCGCGAAGGAAACCTTAGGGTCTGTACAGATAACATTGTAAAAATGTTAGCGCAGTGGCAGTCAAACAGGCTGATAGGAATTTAGCGATTATTAGAAGATCAGTTTAGAAAAAAGAGAATGCACCATCATGCCATTATATGCATCTTGTGTTATATGTGCATCTTGAACAGCAGCATGTGATTTTGGTCCCCTTTCTTCTTTACCTAAAGATATGTTCAGAGGCATAGAGTGGCTTTCATGCAAGATGGAGCAACAAAGGTGAGAAGTTTGTGACTTGGAAAAGGGGTAGCTGAATAGGGGATAGAGTTAGGTACTGCTTACATCATGAATGGTATTTAAGGGAAAAGTTGAATAGGAAACAACTGTAATTCTTGTCTCCTTGTGAAAAGGAGAAAAACAGTACTAAACAAAATTTTCCAGAGGTGAATATAAAGGAAAGGTGAAATACTTTTTCATATAATATGTAATTAAAATTGTGGAATTCATAGTAATAAGGTGCAGTGGAGGCAAAAACTATAAAAGCATCTATTCAGGGTCTGGACAAACTAGTGAAAAATAGTTCTATCGGTGATCATAAATATTGATGGTCTGGATGAAACTCCAGAGGGAATCCTTAAACCACCCTGTTTGGAAAACAGAGAGTGTGAGGAGGGAACGACCTATGAATCCATCATTGCCAGAAGCACATTTAAGCACTAAATAATCTTTTGGCATAACACACAGTGGCCATTTTAATGGGAGGAGCATCTTTCAATACATTTCAAACAAATGGTTATATTTTTCCTGAAAGAAACTTCTAAAAGCATCAACCAAGTTAATTGAAAAATTACACAGACAGTGTAAAAGATGAATGCACCGTGGCATACTAGGTATATCAATAGTTCATTTCAGATTTAAAACTCTATGAAACTTTTAAGACTGCAAGTGCATGGTAAGTAAGGATAAAATAAATAGTGCCTGCAGTGCTTTTGTAGGGTTTCAAGGTTTACAGGGTCATTTTTCCTCGCTTCTAGAAAGCTTGTTAATATAGCAGGCAGCATGCATTCAAAGAAACTTGAGTAAAGGGGTGGGTTTTGTGGCATTTAGGAAAAACACCATAATTTGCAAGAAACTGACTTTGCTGAATCTGTCCTTTTTTGTTTGGGATGAATAAGGTAACTCGTATCTTTTGTCAACTATTGATTCCAGCTTTCTGGTTCAAGTAGACACTGCTGTGTATTTGTGCTTAACTAATATTTTCAAGGTTGCTGGTCCATAGACCATCTGTGATGTCTTTATGCTATTTCTTTTCAAATCTGTTTTGCTAAATGCAGAAGGATAATTGGATATATTGTGTCCTCATAGCAGTCATGGGTGCTACATCTCTTTCTTCTGTATAGATGTTGGCAGAGGCATGAAAACTCTAGGGACAGACTGAAAGATGTGCTAGGAGTTAGGCTTTGTGATTCTTCTGAGTGACAATACATAGACAGCAATGCATTTATAAAACCAAAAGCCCACAAAACCTGACCGAACGACAGAAAAACTGTAGACAACTATGCTATCGTGGTAATAAACCTGCTGACAAAATGAAGGATACTGGCCTATCTTTCCACAGAACACCATGGCTGTATTGATATATGATATCACTTAGTGGAGACAAACATTGTATACTGTTTCGTGTATACCTACCACCAAAGCAACAAATTCTTTACAGACACAGTGTCTGTGTTTAGTAACCTTAGTAATGTGAGCTGAGACTTTATCTGTGAAATCAAAAACACCCTTAAAACACAAAATGAAATCTGGGACGTTGAGCACGCTTTTACAGCCAAAGCTGAGTTCATGGAACATGTCATGGGCTCCTGATGATAGAGGTAAAATGGCTAATTTTCTTCCACTGTCAGAGAGAAAAAAGAATTATATAAGTTTTAAGGTCTTAAGAGCAGAAAATACTTTGCTTATGAAAGTAGAGTACCTTGTACAGTTGATCCCTGGTACTTTTTCCTACCATTAGTCTAGAGGCTTTGATCTGATCTTGTTTCATGAGCCCATTCCAACAGGGTGTCTCTGATACAAGCCAGATTTAACCAGGGTTATTAAAATGGTCATATATATCAGTGTGGTTTAAATTTGCAGTATCTACATGTAAGATTTTATTAGCAGCTACTGTTGTACTCAGTTACTAGGCAATGTGAGATCTGCTTTGGGTCTGGAAGTAGCGTGTTTGTGTTAGTTGCCATACTGCACCTCTTAGCAGGGATTATTATATTGGGTAAAGTGCCATGCTAATGTAGTTTTTCTACTTTTGAACCTCTTTGCCATGCACTGTGAATTTATCCATTCAGATTGATGCTAACTTTTGAATCCCTGGCATGCTTTATTGTAAGGTATAAATGTACCCAGAGGCTTATAGAAAGTCAGTGTAGAACTAGGTTTAGAGGTTTTGCTTTTGATATCTCTGTTTTAAGTAGTACTGCAGTATAAAGGAAAGGTGATTTTTTCCTCTTTGTAAATGCATATACAAATAGTAATAAAACCCATCAAAACCTTTTTGTTAACAAACCCCAAAAGCTACTCACTGTTTTTTTTCCCAGCATTAGTGTTTAAAATTTTGAATCAATATAGTTAAAATTATCCATACATATTTTAAAAGTGAAATTGATTAATTTTGACTAGTAAGCAAGAATTTGGTTTAGAAAATCCTGTACATTGTTGTAAGTCATGATGTGTTATCTTTGTTACTGAGATCTATACTTTTACTAGTAGGATATAATCTGTTATTTTGTCCCGTAGTGTGTATTGTTTTAGAGAGTCATCTCTAGATGCTTTTCTATTGCTTAGATTTGCTGGGAATGGAAGAAGGGAATCCTTTAATGACCAACACCATGTTATTTCCTTAGGGTAATTCCTCTTAATTACCATTCCATTACAGTCCCAAGAGCACAGGTTGTGCACAAAGACTTTGAAACATGGATTATATTTCTGTCTTGGAACACATCATGCTGCAATTCTTTTTCCTTAGGCTATAACATTCTATTACTACTTCATCAAAGGTTTAATTAAACCCATTAGTTTGCAGAAATTTTCTACATGCTTCAAAAATTATCATCCTTAACCTATTAAAAGATGTTATTTGTAATAGTTTTCAAAGGTGTGAGCTCTAATATAGCATTAACTATTGTTGAGATAAAAATTAAAGTATAAAATGGAAAGAAACAGTTTTTATAGTAAGTGTTACTGTTTTATTCAGCTGGGTGATGCAGATAAAATCTTTAGCCATGTTGTATTCTGCCTTTTCTGAAGATTATTCTAAAAAAAATCCTTCTTGAGCAATAAGAAAATTACATGTATTATGTGAAAAGGATTTTGTTAAACTGAGGAACTAGTTTTAAGACTTCATGTTTTTCGTGAGGCAAATATAACTTTACAGATGCTTAACTACCTCTGATACTAACACTTGTGGGTTTTGGACATTATGGGTAACCCCTGGATATACAGAGATTTTAATTTGAATCTTCATAAGTATATTAATTCAAATAATTTGAGACAGTTCTTTCCAGACACCGGACAGAAACATCTGGTTTTATAGGCTCCCAGAAAATGTAACTTGCTAGACGAACACAAAGCTCTAGTTTGTTAAAATAGACAGAATTCATTTCTGTGCAAATTCGATCCGAAATATATTATGTGGACGTAAGAACTTTATTAAGAGAAAAAAATTTCACCTGCCATGTACTTAGAACCCCTGAGATATTTCTGAACTGTCATCATCCCATCTTCCTGAATTCTGCAGCCATTGGTAGTCATAATAAGTCAGTAAGGATTTGCATATAAGAGAATGAAGAACAGCTGGTCACCTCAACAGACATTTCTCTACCACACCGTGCACCTCCCAGAAAACCTCCAAAAAGAAAAAAGGGTCATCTTTCGCTTAAGTAGATCATCATCTGGGAATAACGTTAGAACTAATGAATCACAATTCCTACAAAACTCTGTCTTTGAGGTGATTGACTTTGGTTCTGGGAAGGTATGATCGCAAATGCTTTTGTAACAATTAAAGCAGCAGAAATCTACTTTGTGAATTTTGTGGTCTCTCGTAAACGGGTGAGCTAACTTTGCATTTGCTGAAGGTAGTTGTTGGCCCACAAATAACATGTTGAAAAAAGTGGGGGAAGAAACGGCCTAGAGTTAATTTATGTACAGATTAATATAAACTTCCAAATAATGCAAAAATAACCTTTTATGAGAATATGAAGGTTGGAAGGTCAAGTTTAAAAAAACAGTGAATGGTAGAATTGATGTTTGCATGGTCATAATTAAGTGCTTCTAAAAATTAGTTAAATTTATCTTGTTGGAACGATGGATTTCTCTTTTCAGAGACAGATTTATGTTTTTAAACAATTGTGCATGGAACAGAAGTGGTTGTCTTGATTTCTTAAATGCATTAAGTTTATTAACATTTGGACTACACGGAATTTTAACACTTACAAATGAAACTTGAATCATTACTAGAGGAGACTGGAAGGAAAGGCTTACCATTTCTTTTCTGTAAATAAAATACTTTATGTCCAAAAATGAAGTGCCGAATTTGTTCTACATTGTGTAATGTCAAGCCACATCTTTCAGCTTCTTCCTACTTAGAAACTTTTATAAGAGGAAGAGCAGACAATTCTCCAGTTTATTCTCTGAAATTAAATTATACTAGAAAATATATATAATGTGATTTATGCATCAGTTGTTTCATTGATAGATTTTTATTACTGCATAAAACAGAAGGGTAGCAATGTGTTGCTAATAATCTAGAAGTCAATTTAAATGAAGTCAGCGAATGTTTTAGTATTTAAACATTGATTTTTGGAACGTAAAGTTTAACTTTGGAGAGTAAGAAAATAAAGTATGAATAATATATCTACAAACGTATCCATACAGCTAGTTGTTCTTATCTTTGAATAGATGTGTTGCTCCAATTTTTCTTTTTAAACATATTTGAAATAATATTTAAATGAAGAGAAATTGAATTATATTGCTCCTTTTCTCTTTTATTTCATTCTTTCAATAGTGATAAGGGGTTTTGGGGGTTCTTTTTTCAGATTAGTTTTATTTCCTGTAATCCTGCATGGATGCAATGATATTCTGATGCACTGCTTAGTGACACTTTTGATGTATCCTCTTCTCCCATGTCCCACATCCGTATTTTATTTGTGCAGTAACTGAACTGCCATTGTTTGAATTCATGTAAGCTGCCGGCCGTCATGTGTGCTGTCTGGGCAGTTGCTGGGCCGGGTTTGGTCCCTAACCTCAGACCTCTCATCTGTTCCACTTCTTTGAGATATGAATCACATATGGCTGCTTTTGACCTGCAAGCCAGGATCCAAGGACTTTTGATACTTCCAGCAATTTCTAAAGTTGTGGCTAGTATACGGACAGCCTCTACTCTTAGTTTAATCTTTTTAGAGACAGTGCAACAGGAAAATAAGGAAAACAAGCTCAAAGAAGGAATTTCAACCTACAGTCGACAATGTTGTAGGCTCCCAAAATTACAGGTTTTTCCTGATAGTATGAACTTGTTCCACTGCTTAGTCAGTGGTTTGACAGAATTCCCAAGTGGTAGAGTCCATCCTGCCCCTTTCTGCCGTTCAGGGGCTGAGAGTGCACGAGTGCTGCTCTCCCTTCACCTCCATTAATGCTGTTGCAGAGCTCTGTTAGAGCCCCCCTTAGTTTTCGTTTTAGACTGAAGAGTCCTAGCCTACTTAGTTACTCCTGTAGCAAAAATCATGCTAACTTTTTGATTTCCATTATTGTTCCTTGAATCCTTTTTTAATTATTCTTTCTCCTTTATAAGGTGAGCAAACCAGAGTTGCATACTAGATTTATCAGTGGATAAACTGATAAATCTAGACAGATCTAAACAGATCACTGCATCTTCTTTTGTTTTCTATCCCTTTGCTAATAATTCTTAACATTCAGTTTTCTGGGTTTCTTTGACTTGTCAGCATCAAGTATTTTCCTAGAACTATAGGAAAGATCTTGCTTCTGAATAGTAATAGTAATTACATATAAAAATCACAGATTATAAAAAGTTAGGATTTATGTCATTAATTTGCATTTATTAATATTTAATGTACCATATTTGCTGGGCCAATCAGTAGCACGGATGACTTTTGTAGCTCTTCACAGCCTGCCATGTTCTTCATTGTCTGGAATACTTAGTGCCACCTGAAGGCTGTGTTGCTCTGTTAGTTATTGTCTTTTCAGTGTGATTTATGAATTTGTTAAACAGCACAGATTCCAGTGGGGCTCTTCTGGTGACTTTCTTCCTTTCCAGGTGCTGGCTATTACCTTCTTTTTATTTATAGTTCCTTAAACAGTATTGTATCCCTTTCTTGCTAGCTTTGGGTTTAGTTTGGGGATTTTTTATTTGGGGGGGGGGGGTGTTGGTTGGTTGGTTGGTTTTTTGGTTTTTTGAGGCTTTGATGATGGGTGTATTTTAAAATGTCTTTTGCAAGTCTGAATGGATATTAAGTGGATCTCCTGCATCCCCAATACTTGCTGAGTCCTTCAGAGAATGACAGTATATTGAAGAGAGATGATGTCCCTTTGGAAAGGCAGCTTGCCTCTTCCAAATGCTGTACATATTATTGTGCCTTCTAACGCTGTTTTGTAGTTTCTACAAAGTTGCACATTGTAGATGTTAATTTTTTAAGTACATACACAGATAGCACTATTCCATCTAGGTTTTAATGATGTCATCAAGTTGATTGAAAGACAAATTTGCTACTTTGTATAGCAGCTATTCCATGATAGACCCCATCTTAGATGGAGTATATTTTTAAAATAGCATTATTGCAACTACTGATCTTCTTTTTAAATTTTAGCTGTCCCTTTTCCACCAACACATCGCTTGACGTCTGAAGAAGTGTTTGACACAGATGGAAGACCAAGGGTTGACATTTTGAAGAACCACTTGATAAAAGAAGGCCGAGTGGATGAAGAAATTGCACTTAGAATCATCAATGAAGGTGCTGCAATATTGCGGAGGGAAAAAACTATGATAGAAGTTGAAGCTCCAATTACAGGTAATGTTTCTAGATAATTTCACTCGTAATTAAATTTGAAAAAAGCCGGCTTTTTTCAGTAGTGGAGTTTGTCTTAAAAATCACTAAAATAAAATTTCTGTATAATCTTATTGAATTACCCCTCACAACTGCATTTGCTTAACGTTACTCAAATGGTTTGAAAAAATATGCTGCGTGTTGTTTTGCAAAATGAAGGCATTAAACCTACTGGAAAAAATAGTATGATCGGTATTAAAATGACAAAATAGAAAGTAGTTAAATGCTGATGCCTGCAATGTTGTAAGCGGGAATAAAGATACCTACCTGGAATAGAAAAATGAACTCGGAATTGTCCTGAAATCTGAGTACGTGAAGAGAAGCTAATTGCTGTGGTTTGAAGCAAATACTGTGAACTGGAATTCTGAGTGAAAAATACACCTTTTATAGTTCCTCTCTAGGTGACACTGATGATTGCATGTAAGACCGTGTTCTTGTGAGGGTCCTAGTACTGGAAAGTGTTGAAAGATTGTTTTAGCATCTTTAATGCACTAGGACCAGGTCCACTGTCATGCAAAACTGACTCTTAGGGGTTTTTTGAGTATTTTCATGGTTTGACTAGTTTTGTTTCTGTTTGACCTGGTGAAAAGTAGAATTGATGTCCTTTAGTACTTCTATTTATAAGCAATCCAGACTCATAGAAAATAGTTTATGTTGCATATCTGCTATTTATGATAATGAAAGTAGATTTGATTTTTGTGTTAAAATCAGATTTTCTTTCATTTGAAAGTGTTTTCTTCTAAAGGGACCTATATAAAATTAGTGTCTGAAAAGCTTCTTTTATGGCATCAGCTTGCTTTAGTTTGTTAGTATCGAGTAAATGAAAACATTTAAACAGTACATCACTGTTATTGACTTATAAGTGACTGTCTGAACTCAGAGTCTTTTGAAGCTCCAGATAAAGCTCCAATCCACAGTGTTGTCCATATGTTTAGAATTTTTATATTTCCATTTATTCAGGTAGTTACCCAGATCTACTGGTGTATTGGCAGCTGGGAAAAAAAAGGAAAGTTCTTGCAGCGTTTGAGTAGAAATCTCAAGAAGAATGACATAAAAGAGAACACATTCTGTTTAATGTAATATTTTGTAGGTCATGATGACAAATGGTCTGCTCCAAAGGAATAACAGACTTCAAAGTGTGGTGTGCCATATCCAGTATTTCTTTCCAAAATTAGAACAACTTTTTTTCCCAAAAAAAATATACTGATAAATTCTGAGATGTCGGAAGATGCTGTTCGTAAGTTGATCAGTGGCATTTTGCATCAACAGAAGGCATAGTCTCTCAAATGCCTGTTAATTGTTACCAGCAATACATCATGCAGAAGCAAGAAGGCAGCTCCTGACTTTTCCATTGAGCTGGGAACTCCTGTGGAAATGAGGAGTTAGGAGCAGTTGTCTCTTCCATACATCGTTTTTAAAATTTTTTTTTTAAATTGTGAGATGACCTGGCTTTGCTGTATGCTTTTCAAAGTCTTCCCATCTGCTATCTTTGGCACTTCTGCCTTAGGTTGCTGACCACTGGTCTTGTCCTGTGTCATATTCTAAAAACACAAGAAAAATCCACTGTTGAAATAGAGAACATGGTTATTTGAAGGAGAAAAGTAACTAAGCAAAGAGAAGATAAGATGATATTAAAAGGTATGTTAGTCTGACTCAGAAACAAAAGCATACTCCCTGCTTCCTTCAATCCCACATGGACACAGCAAATTGTTGCAAAGCAGCAGGCATTTTCAAATATGCATAGCAAGGAGAATTTGCAAAGATACCTAAGGGGTTGGGGAGGACAGTAAAGAGCTGCTGACAACTTTCAAGACCTCAATGCTCGGTGCATTAACTGTGTTTGAAAAATATCCCACAATCTGCTAGACTGAAATAGGGCTATCATCAGCGTTGTCACAAGTAGCGAGGACAGCATCTTAATGAAAAGCAAAGGGGGAATCTTCAAAAATTTCTGTTATTCCTGCTTTATACCTTCCTTTCCTCTTAATTAGAAGTATTTTGTGGCTGATTACTTAACTATAACTTAGTAACATTTTCTGTTAGATTTTTTTAAAATTAATTTGAACAAAATTTTTGCTTGCAGTGTGTGGTGATATACATGGCCAGTTCTTTGATCTAATGAAGCTGTTTGAAGTGGGAGGATCACCTGCTAACACAAGATACCTCTTCCTCGGTGACTATGTAGACAGAGGTTATTTTAGTATAGAGGTAACTGAATATATTAATCTGTTTTGTTGTAAATTTTTCTATAAGCACACTTTCACAGAGGTTTTCAAATGAAATTCTAGGTCTGCTTTAACATGTGAATGTGTTCTTCCTTGCTGTGCTTTCTCCTGTGACAAAGGCCTGTTTACAGGAGGAGATTGACTGGCCATTTGGACTGTCCTGTTGAAATCACCAGACTCACTCATTTTTCCTCCTATTTCTTTAGTTAGTTTTAAAAAGTTGAATTCTGTAGCATTATTGTACAGAATTCTGCTTCTCTGGTAATATGCAGGAAGGTATGTTTGTATGTTTTTGGGGAACAGGTGAGTCATGACTGCAAGGTCTTTTATCTGTATAAAGTAGATTAATTTTACTTATGTAATCAAATGTTTTTTAATAATTATTATTATTTTTCTTTATTAAAATTCTGAGGGTGATTACAGATATTCCCTAAGGATGACCTGTGTTTCTGCCATTAATTTTTCAGGTATTTTGAGTTCAAATAATTTTTTAATCTTCAGCATGTTTATTAAGTATGCTACATTCCAGAAATATTCACTTATTCATATCGGTTAGTTTCAGAGCTACGATTTTTAAGTTAACTATTCTTCTGGAGCCAGCTTGGGAAGTGCCTCAGCTTGGGATCTCTTCATAGATACCAAATCTAACAGAGCGGCATACCACTTGAAATAGTATTTTGCAAGTCATGATGTATGATACTTCATTTCTGTATTAAAATTATGCTGTTCTAATAACGTGTGGGTATATACTGTGAAGGGCATGTGCAATGCCTTTTGGGGTTGTTAGGGATGGTGGACGAACAGGAGATGCAGCAAGAGTTATTGCCTCAGTCATTTATAAGGAAAATTTTCAACAGACATTCCCTATTTATTAATTTTATCTTCTTGGCCTGTTCTTGATAATAACAAATAATGTAATTGTCCTTGAAAAGGACATTTACATAGCCACAATATATGTTAATATATCAAAACATGGTATGAAAGCTTTTCAACCGTTATACTTACAAAAAACTTTTGAACAATGGATGTTTTTTGATATATTAATAAGAACAGGCTCAACTTTTTTCCTCATATGATTTTAATTTAATTTTTAATACAATACTTGGCATGCTAAATATACTGGCAAACTATGTATAGATATGCTAAATATACTCTTGAAAACCACTCAAGGGTTCTTAAAAGGCTTGTCTTCATTGAGATAATCTGCTCTCTTCTGCTCTGAGTGGCTGTTGGAAAACCAGTGAAGTACATGGCAGATTATCTGAATGAAGTTGAATTGCTACAAGTGCATGAAGGTGGGGCTATGCTTTGTGGTCCTGTTGAGAAAGAAAAAAGTAGTACATGAAAATCAGCCATTTGTTCTCCATTTTAACCTTAAAAAAATTTTCCTACTTAAGTTTTTACCTTAATTAACATTTAGGAAGTTTAAGTTGACCTCCAGGAATTTTTGTACATGGTTACTTTAAAATTTTTCTTAGTGATTGGAAATGTAATAGACTTTTGGTAAAATATTTGACTTCTCTCAGAAAAGTGAAGGTGAAATTTTCTAAAAATGTACGCACAGTGAGATTTTATTTTTCACTAAAAAATTCTTAATCAGTCTGTCCTGAAACATCTTTAATTGCATTGATATTTTAGTAGTACCCCAATACCAATTAAAAAATGTCATCAATTCTACTAGGAAAGATAATTACATGCCACCGTGATTGTGTATCACAAACTGCTGGGATCAAGATGGAGTCCTTCACATAAGTGTGTACAAATTCTTTTTTTGTACTGGAAGTAACAGGACATAGAGAACTCTGACATTAGTCTGTCTGTATTTAGTAATAAAAAATAAATATGCCAGTACAGGAAAGGTAAAAAAAAAAAAATTCTTTTTGTACTTAATAGGTGACATGCTTGAGAATGTGTAAATCTCAGCAATTTAATCAAATGTAGTTATCCAGTCACTGAAAGGAAGGCACTATTTTGCCACTTTTCTATTAAATGTTTTCAAGTTTCCCAGCTTCTATAAATTTCTCATACAAACTGACTTAACTAAAACAGTTCACAGTTGTAGAATTTGCCAAATTAATTCATGTATTCATTTGATGATAAGCAGTTATTTTGTAAGAAACTGATTATGCTCTCTGCTGGGAAACAGTTTTAGAGTCCTGGGACTTTGCAATGCATCAGGATATTTTAAAGTTATAGAAACATTGGAAAGCAAGTGGTATCATTAGAAAAATTACTATTTTGCATGTTTTTGCTAAGAAGATAAAAATTCAGGACTTAGTTTAGCTAAACTTCACAATAGAAGTCTGATGTATTTCTCCATGTTTGCTGTGTTTTTTAAAGTGTTCTTTTGTTTTCTTTCTTCCTTTGTGTACTTACTATTTTATGCAAAATAACTTTGAAGAATTATAGCTTCAGGGTACTCGTATTGATTAAGAAAAATAATAACTTGCAGGTGACTTCAGTGTAGTCCAAAACGTCTGGGGTTTTGAGATTTCTGTGCTCAATTAAAAATACAAGAATGAGAATTGAAATTTAAGAAAAACATTTTGGGCATTCAAGACTGCTGGGTGGTAACAGACTCTAAACTGAAAAAACTGTGCATGTTCTGTAGCTCTGTCCTCAACTCTGTTCGCTGCTGATGTTGCAATAATAATGATTTATGAAACTTACTATAATTCTTTGAATTTGCTGCTTGAACACTGAATACCAGCTTTCCCAGGTTTGGAGGAAAAAAAAAAAGGTTTACTCTGTCCATTCTTAGTTTAAAAACGGTCTCCGAATTGTATAGCTGACTTTAATGTAAATAGTTTGGGGGGGGGGGGGTTCTTCAATCTTTATTAATAAATGTCTGCTTTCCCCCTCTTGACAGTGTTTAGAATCATATTATAAAATCAGATTTTAGGCACAAACACATACATTACTTGTCTAGGTGAAAGTGTTCTGCAGTATAATTCTGCCAAGTTTATTTTATTATTGAGTGTCCACTAAACATAAATTTTTTTTTCAGCATTCTGTGCAGCTGTTCTTAAGAAAAGTAATAAACAATTTGCATAACTCATGTCCAGAATTGGACTCAGGGAAGTAGTGCTGTATTTTAAAACAGCACATTAAGCTGTACTTGCTTTTGAAGCTGTTAACGTTCTTACTCAATGTTTCTCAATAATAATTTTTAAAGTTCTTATAAACTACTGTATTTTACTGGATATCTTTGTTTTTCAACAGTGTGTGCTGTACTTATGGGTCCTGAAAATTCTCTACCCAAGCACGTTATTTCTTTTGAGAGGCAACCATGAATGCAGACACCTAACAGAGTATTTTACCTTTAAGCAAGAATGTAAGTACTGTCTAAGAATGTAAAATTAGCTTACCTCCAACCTGCTGATCTACAATCTGTCATTTGGCTTGAGAGATGTTCGTCTCTTAGTTTCATTAAGGTCTTGCAAACTTTTGGAGGTCCTATTGACTTCTGTAGAACTACTTGCAGTTAAGTGTGGCATTGGAGTGCAAGTTATGCAGAATACTGCTGTCTGTAAGGATAACATTAGGAGTAAATTTTGATGTTTCAATCCTGATTTTAAAATCCTGGAGAGAGAAAGATTATTTTGCTGTCTTGGCTATAATTGGGAGTGCAAAATAACTTGCTGAGCAGCATTGTGAAGCTGGCAAGAAAACCCTACTGCCAAGTAGCTTTCGCATTTGGGGAATTGATTTCAACTGTACTAGTAAGATAACTGTTTTGGTGATGTAAGCTGCTCTTCCTTTGGGAGGCTTGTGTAAGTATTGATACAATGATAAATGGATCATTTGCCCTGGTAAAACCCTCTTTGATGGTGGTAACAGTGATGTAATTTATAAGCAGTTCTTTGCTTATTTTTCTTAAGCATTCACTTTGATATTTGCTTTTATAATAACAATCCACTAAATTACTTCTTCCATCTTATATGGTTCTTAATGTTTTATATTTTCTTTCCTGCAGGTAAAATAAAGTACTCAGAAAGAGTCTACGATGCTTGTATGGAAGCTTTTGATTGTCTCCCTCTTGCTGCTCTTTTAAATCAACAGTTTCTTTGTGTTCATGGTGGACTTTCACCAGAAATTAATACACTAGATGACATTAGGAGAGTGAGTATTTTGTGTATTTGAAAATAAGTGGAAATAGAGATATTTACATGATGCTATACAAAGTCATGTTTGTGAAATTGTCAGTGTATTGTTTTCTGTTCTTGTCTCTCTCGAAAGTGCAAATTAGGAACTGAAATGTAGGCCAAGCAGTATCATAATTAAAAACTCTTGGATTATCTAGTACATTTTCCATTAGTAGATCTCATTGGGACAGCTGGGACTGTTAAAAAACACACACAAAAAAACCCCTCAAAAACTCCAATAGTTTCCTGAGACAGGGAGTACATGTAAAGAGCTTCATATCCAATCAAAATAGTGCTTTGTGTTTCTTTCTAGATGAGAGCTAGCATTCTCATGGCTTTCAGGACAAAACTTGTAGAATTTAATTGTAGTCTTAAAATTTGGTATATCAAACATCATATTTCAGTCATTCCTATATTTCTTTGAAAATTGTTTTTTTTTACGCTTTTGATCATGTGGATTTTGGTTTTGAAAGAGTGTGAAATTGCAGTATTTAATAGAAATTCAGATTGCTATTTAAAATGGCAAATTTGGTAGGCATTTGAACAGCTCTGGAGTGCTCCTCACTCGTAAATGTGCTGAGTATATCAGTAAGAAGAATGAAAACAAGTTTTAAAAATTATACAATAGAAACACTAAATAGTGGTGTGCAATTTAAAGGGAAGAAGATTGTGCTGATATGAGGTGTCTGTTTCTAATAACTTGGTTTCAACTTGCATGGACTGCTGATGTCAGGTGAAGATTGTATCAGATGGGAATTTTAACTTACTTGCTTTTTTGACTTATTTTAGTTAACTTAGCTGACATCTTGACTGCTGCATTTGGAAATCAAAAGCTTTCCTGTTATGATTAGTAACTGCTAAAGTGTAGCTGATTTCAGCTTAAAATATAAATAGGTGGTTCTAAGAAAGCTTTGGAATTATAGGTAAGGATGGAAGAAAAAAGTTGTTTATCCACATATGGAAGAAGGTATGTGGGAGCCTATTTCAGAAAAGATCTAAATAACAGCGAGAAGGAAAAAGTATGTTCCTAATTTGGTTTTACAGTATGTAAATATTGATGGCCCATTTTGTCTTTTATCTTCATTTATTATATTTCTTATTTTCTTAGCAGTTTCTCCATGCTCAATTTTTCTTTTTTACCTCTCCCTCTCATCAGATTTATAGGCTACTGTCCAGTTGAATCTCATTTCTGAATTCACCAGATTTTTTTTTTTTTTTGTACTGACTGGATCATTTCAGAGGCTGGAATGTCAGCTTATTTCACTTACAGGTACTACACTGCCAAGCAGAATGATGTGAGAGGAGAATACAATGGTAGAAACAGAAAAGAAGCATATTTACAAGCTCAGTGGTGTAAGTGGGAAAATGTACTGAGGCACATTGCATTTTCGGAGCAAATACTAACATGTGCAGAACTCTATATGCATTGTGCAGAGAAAGAGAAATAAGAAAGTGAAGTGAGTAAACAGTGCCATTCTGACATGGCCTTAACACTTCTCATGTTACAGATGTAAAGAAGCATGGTCAAACCTTTTTGAAAAGTAGTGTAAAGGAAACATAGTCTGGAAAAACACTTTGGAAAGCCACTGTCATAATAAGATTGTGATTCATTTTTCTTTTAGTCTCAGTCTTGCAGCTAATCAGGTTTCAAAGTGTCAAGTAAATTTAATTAAAAGGTAATTCTGTCATCTTGGCCTGTGCTTTCATACGTGCTTCTGTAACACTCAAGGCTACATTAGGACAAAATATAAGCTTCGATGTTTTTATATATATATATATATATATATGGAAATCTACATTGTATATTGCTTCTGATGAAAACCACATTTATAAATGTAAGGCAGTGTTATTAGAACTGTTCTTTGGGCCTTTTTATTTTTTAAAGAATCATCTGGTAACTTGGAAAAGGCACTATTCATGGATTGGCAGCAGCTTCAGTAGCTGCATTAGAGCTTGGCATGCACTGATATTGTAAATGTATTTAAATTAAATGGGTGATGTGAAATGCTCTTTTTATATCTAAGAAAATATCGTATACTTATGGTACAAATGTGGTGTGTGAAATGACTTCTGTAAACAGTCGAGACAATTGTATAATATTACAAGCCTTCTGGTTTATTAACAAAAGTTCTTATCATTGAGAGGTCTTCTCTGTAAACGTGTAGGCATAATCGTCTGGCATAAGAAGGGAAATCACAGCTCTATAAACAGGATAAGAGTCACCTAGGAAAAAAAGAAAGATTCTGTGCAGATGCACTTTCTCCTGGATGAAGTCTTTTTTCAGTATTGTTGACATTCAGGAAGGTGCTTAAACTACACAAATGAAACGATTATTTTTGCTGGCATAAAGTTATTTCCGGTAGAGGGCAGCTATCATAGTAGCTGTGACAGTAAAGCCTAGCCAGAAAGATTGCTGCAAGTGCTTCTCATTTTTGGGAGAATGGAAGTTTGTGAAACTTGCAGTAATCTGATTTTAATTCTCTGAACTTCATTACACAAATGTTCTGGTTGTGTTGGTAAAGAGTGTCTCTTTCAGACACGTCCATCAACTTAGAGGTGTTGTTTAGTTGATTTCATTTACACTGCCAAGACTTCTGCTTCTGAAACAAAATTCCAGGAATTTTGATTTTTAAGCTAGTGATTTATAAGGAGAGAAGTGTCAAGATAAGGTTATGGGCACTCTTAATTTAAAGAAGAGAGAGAATTTTCTTCCTCATTTGCAACAGATTGTCATTCTGTTGTTTAGTTCTTGGTCATACTAAGGCTTGATCAGTGAAGTGCCTTGAAATATATTGGAGCAGTGCTGGGAATCTGTCTTTATAATACGTTGCTTCCTTTCTGTGGTCTGATGAAATTTCCTTTTCTTTAGTAATACATAAGATGACTGCCACGCTTCACTGGCCACCTTCACATTGGTTTTAGGGCTTTAGTATGTGATAGTTCTCAGGAAAATTAGGACAGATTAATTAAAACTGGTGTCTGTATCTTCAAGTATGTGAAGGTCTCTTGCCTCAAAAGAAAGTAGTTTTAATTTGCTGTACCTTAATCTACCTCCAATGTTTTGCTACTCCTGAATTTGAACATCCACATGGAGGTATGGTGCACTTCAGTTTAGTAGCCCTGATTGCATAATACCTAGAAATTAATATTGATTTAAATATCTTATGGTACATATTAAAAAATATACTACCTATTTCTGTTTTAACACCAGGTGTAGTGATTCTTATTCTTGAATGAAACTGTCCTTCTCAGTTACCGTAATCATATTTAGAAATAGGTTAAGCTAATTTGGATTGAGATTCTGTTTTGCCATAGTTGCAGCATATTTGGAAATAGTTAATCAGTAACAAGTGTTTTGAATTGACTCATGTCCTTTGCTAACTTTCTTGCTGTCCTGATGTAGGGAAACCCTTAAGTTGATTATTCTGATTTGATCTATGTAATCTCGGTTGAGTAGCTTGCAGTGACATTTCCTTAAATTTTGAGATGTCTTGAGAACAATGGCAGTTGGTAGACTGTCTAGTGAAGGAGACACTGATCTGGTGTGTATGTAAGTGTATTTATTTTTTACAAATTGACCTCTTCAAGAAATGGCTACATTATTGTTCCAATGCTACCAGAAAGTAGTTTGGGAGAGAGGTTCATTGCTTGCAGCAACCAAAACTTTTTGTTTATAACATCTCTATCCATTTGGCCCAAGTCATAAGGAAAATCCTTGAAGAATAACTCAAGAAAATTTCTTAGAAATGTGTTCTAGACTTTCAGCCTTCTGTGTTGCAGGAAACATCAGTCGTCAGACAGTTGAATCTTCCTTGTATGAATGCTTCTGTTAGTTTTTGGACACAAATTTATTGCTGGAGGTTTAGAAACTTGATGGTTTAATCTACAGAAATTCAGGTACTTGCAGAAGTTGATGGACTGACTTCTTCAATCTGGAAGAAATATTCCATACCGGGTTTATCATCCAGTGTGGGAAATGTTAAACCACTGGATTTTTAATATTGAATAAATTCCAACAACAACTTCAGTTAATACCTGCCTTGCCATTATCTGGCAGGAATTTGTAAAGATCTGGACCTCTCCACTTATGTTACAGGTGGCAGCCTCGGGAGCTCTGATTTTCCAGGGCATGAGAGAGCTTGGCACTACTGCTGGTTCCATATTTGAATGGATTCCTATGGACCGTTAGACTCAAATTCACCAGGTGCTCACCAAACCTCCCTTCGAACGTGTCATGAAGAGTTAAGTGTTCTCTAGTACCATCAAAGTCATCTTCTTTGGTATGGGAGGTAAAGTGAGATAAATGCACTGTCCATCAAAGAACTGTTCCTACATTTCTTGGATAAAATCATCTTGTGAACAAACTCCAGCTACATAAAGATCAAATAAACTTTACATTGAATCTGAGATATCTAATTTCATTTCCGGGACATCAGAGATTGACTGTTACTTAAGCAGGGTATTTTCTTTTTATGTTAACAAATGAGCTGTCCTCCTTACCTCTACCCCTTTTCACTGTGGTTACTAGGAAAGTTGCAGGCTGCTGAAGCAGGTAGTTTCCATGTGGAAATCTGTAAAGAAGCAGCTAGAGTAAAGAAAACAAACAAACAAACAGAGGCATCTCCCAAAATGCTTATGGCCCATTACAGCAGGGCTGTAGCTGAGAAATAAAGCCTGTATGAAAAGAAGTCTGAGACGCCTAAGCTAGTCACCTCTTCATTACATTGTTAAATGATCCATTATGGAGACGGGTGTTTCAGGGGTTTCTTTGGTTGGGGTTTCCTTTTTTTTTTTTTTTTTTTTTTTTTGATGATGATATATTTAGTCTCTTCTAGTCAGTGGTAATTATTCATGCTTTTCTTTTATCATTCCTGTTTTCTGTACTGTTTCTCTTTGCTACTTCCTGGTAGTGTCTCCAGATTGGTTGATATGGCATGTGCATGAAAAAGGACCATTTTGTTCCTTGTCTGTAACTTGACCTTGTATTACACATATCCATCAGTCTGGAATTTATCTCCCTTCTTTTTACAACTGATAAATCTTATTGCTCTTAACAGGTTTGGTTCTTTTGGCATGCCTCTGCCTTATTTCATGAGGAGGAGAGGAAAATATATACAGAAACTACTTCTCTTTGATATGGTTGGGATTTATTCTAAGAACGCTTGCTATTGATAGATATGTAGTTTAACAAATGTGTAAAACTTACTGATTTAATATTCAAAGAGTCTTTGTGCTGTTGCCTTTTCTCAAACAGTTAGATAGATTCAAAGAGCCTCCAGCATTTGGACCAATGTGTGACTTACTATGGTCAGATCCTTCAGAAGATTTTGGAAATGAAAATTCACAAGAGCATTTCAGTCACAATACAGTCAGAGGATGCTCGTACTTTTATAGGTGAGAGTATGCTATGGTCTATTTGATGTTTTAATGCCAACTCTTGCTCCGTATTTTAAGATAATTTCTTTTACTCATAGATGTTTTCATTTCACAGCTATCCAGCAGTTTGTGAATTTTTGCAAAATAATAATTTATTATCAATCATTAGAGCACATGAAGCACAAGATGCAGGGTAAGTACGTCGTGTCCTCCAAGAAATTACACAGTGTAAAATAAAAATTAATTGCTTATTGCTGTAAGACGTAAAATAATCTGTTTGGTTTTGCAGTTACAGAATGTACAGAAAAAGTCAAACTACAGGGTTCCCGTCATTAATAACAATTTTTTCAGCACCTAATTACCTGGATGTCTACAATAATAAAGGTAAGAACTTGTTATTAATAACTACGTGTAATACTAAAATAAAAATGTCTTACTAGATAAGTCATCTAATATCAACAATTTTTTGCCAGGTGAGAAATTAAAGGACAAAGAAAAATCCATTAATAAAAGTTATATTATGAAAGAGAGCACATGACGTAAATTATGATCTCCTATAAGAGTACCTTGAAGCACAAGCATGGACAATGTTTCCTTTGTAAAAATTGTTGCTATTTAGTACATATGAATGTATCACCTGGTGTTTTTCAGTCAGGCAAAGCTTTCCTGTGCTGTGAGTTTTCACTCCTCTGGTTGTCTTTAGTTTGTGAACTAAGTAAGGAAGGGAGGAAGCATTGATCAGTAGCCTATGCATAAGTAGTTTGTGTTGCATATCATGGCATTTGAGAATCTAATTGTGATGGTACAGGGCCATAATGGCCATGTATGGGAAATCGAGAAAGAGCAAGTACCAATATAAATACTGATCACCACTGGAAATGTTATTAGGGAGGTGTAAAACAGAAGGAATTAATTTTTGTCCATCATCTGCTTAAGATAAAGTTGCACAGGAGAAACATGCTTAATAGTGTGGAGAAAGAGTTACAAGTCAGAATTACAGAGAAGACCTCAGCTGTGAATTAATATTATTCATAGATGAGATCAAAATTCAACAACCAAAATAATTAAAAATAAAGCCTGCTGAAATTCAAGTATGACATTGAAGTATGGCATTTCAAGTATGTGACAAATGAATGATCTCCAAATGTTCAAATAGTGTTCCTTTGAAACAAAGACCTCTTTTCTATGAAACACATTGCATTTTCTACCGCCCACCTCCAAAGAACCAACCCTCCAACCCATACCACTTGTTTAAGGTGACTAACTGTACAGAGGAAAAGATGAGCTATTGTTACTTGCACTGATTGTAAAGCAAAGGAGGAAATAAAATAGCTTCAACTGGCTTTTTACATTTTTTTCACCATCTCTGTGGATACTGTGTTTTAAGAACTGTTTTTCACATCATCTATTCCCAGTGTAATGCAAGTGTAAGTATGGAAAAATGTAGTCAATGCTTATTTAGCTTCAGAATGCTTCTGTTTTGTTTCTCTGTGCTTTCCCTTCTCCCTGATCTTCTAGATTTCTATGGTTTTACTCCAGGCTTACAATGTAGGAAGACACATATGAAGAATAAAACTTGAATCTGGATATACTGGATATGCTGCTGTTCTGAGTTGGGATTTTGTTAAAGCTGCCGAAATTATACCTTTTCGGGAACTTTTAAAATCTTTGTTCATTATAGACCTATAATAGGATAGTAAAGAATTATATTGACATGTAACAGTACCTTAAGCTGCAACATGTGCAATAAAATTCCAAAGTTCTCCATTAGAAATCTGTCCTGTAAATCCTGTGAAAGAAAGAGAATGGATTATCTCTGGGATTATTTTGTCAATAGTATAAAATACAGCTAAAACAAACCTGTGACTTTACATTTGTGGTACTCACAAGTTTTAAACATTCTTTTCAAAATGTCTGAATTTTATTTTAGCTGCTGTATTAAAATACGAAAACAATGTGATGAATATTCGTCAGTTCAATTGTTCTCCTCATCCTTACTGGCTACCAAATTTTATGGATGTTTTCACATGGTCTTTGCCATTTGTTGGAGAAAAAGGTAGGCAAAAGTTACACATAAATGAATATCTTTCCTATTTCTCCCACATTGAGGTTTGGAAGATTTTTTTTTAATATATTTACCAATGAGAGATTAATTGCATAATTTTTGTGAAAATGGGTATTTGTATTTGTCTTTATCAAGTAGAAGATTTGAAGTTGCTCAGCTGATTTGGAGGGGGGGTTTGGCATGTGAAAATGCCATTTCTGAGAAAGGATAGACTTAAATACAACTTGTTCTACAGGTTTTGGTTGTTCTCTTCACCTGTTTCAGTCAAGATAGTTAAAACTGCATCTAATAAAACAGAGGTGTTAACAGAAATTATAATTTCCATCGAGGGTGTATTCCTGCATTGTTAAGTAGTACCTTTGAACTGCATTTGAAGTCAATATGAAAATTGTTCATATTCTACAAAATGCTAAGTTATATACATTATTAATCTTGTCTAGTTCTAGGTATAAACTATGTTGAGATGTTCATGTAAAATTTTAACTTTTCTATATAGTTATAACAGATTGACCTTCATTAAAGATAACTTTTTCCATTATAATTATTCTTGTAAAAAAGGATAATTTAGGACAGATCCTCTCCTCCTCCCCGCCACCACTTCCCCAAGCTGATAACTCTGAATCTAGGATACTGGGGCTCCAAGTAGCCTTCAGTTAAAAAGCAATGAGGTTAGAGACTCTTTGGGTCTGTTTAAAATCCTTCCATGACAGGAACTGCTCTTTTATAAAAGAGATCTGGAAAGCTCTTTAAATTTCTTTGACAATTATTCTTGAGATGATATATTTACAGTCATATAAACCTAGGATTCTAGATTTGTTTATATTGTCTTTAGTGAGCAGTTAAACACAAATGACTTGGACACTTTTTAGTGTGGTTAACCCACTCAACAATGTTTTTATTTTTAAATGGAGGGACCTGACATTTGAAAGGAGATTTTGTTTATATCTCTTTTACCTGATGATGCAGTAGATAACACTTTCAACAGCAAAGTAATACTCTTTATTTTGCTTTTGTTATGATGCTGGTAATGAGACACTGAAGTACTGTTAAATAAGTTGCTCATTGACCTGCTCTATGGTTAAGACTGCTGGACTTATGGCCCTTGTAGTTTGTCTTGCCTTTGGGAAAATACATGCTTCCACTTTTGGTGAGGGATACAGTGTCAATATTGTCTGGTCTGTGTTGAGCAGATCAGAATCTGAATAATTTGTTTAATTTTTTTCATTAAACAGAGAGTAACTCTTCCAAGAATGGAGAAGAATACCATAGCAGATAACACAGGGATTGTATGAATTAGTCATGAATAAATGTAGACAGCGATTTGCAGAGTTTTTAGCTGACTGAACTCCTGGAATAGGTTTCTAAACACTGTAGGGGAAGGAGAAGTTTGATTATTTTAAGAAAGAGTCTGATCTACATGGGAAAGATTGAGTGGCAGAGTAGGGAGATCCCTGGAGAAAGAAAATATAAGCTTTTTAAGACAAGTTAGTGTATCCACTATGTTCATATTTTTAAGGGGAGTTTGAAAAGACATGTAGTTTGCACCATATTTATATCGTATTTTTCTGCTTCAGTGCTTCTGCTACATGCCTGCAGGTGCCAAGAATGGAATAGCTTTCTCGTTTTAAACCTAAATTTGATCAGTCAAAATGTTTTCATACTTAAGTAAATTTTGCATAAAATCTAGTTCAAACACTTATCCTAATGTAAAATACTAATATACAAGAAAAGAATTCTTATCTAAAAGAACTCCTTGTAAGATAGGAGAGGAAGCTCTGCTATGTTCTTTGATTGTTAGGTGATATAGTTTTTAACTGCTTATTTTTCTGACCTTTTTTAAATTCTGTGACAGCACACATCAAGAAGAACATATTTTTGAAACCAGGTTACTGAGCAATGGCTATGATGTAGGAAGTTCATTCACTATAGTTGCTGGTGACTAGTTATATCTTGTGTGTATGGAAATATTTTAAATGCTACAGGGAATGAATTAAGATTGATTTTTTTTTTTCCTATACAGTAACAGAAATGTTGGTGAATGTTTTGAGCATTTGCTCTGATGATGAACTGATGACAGAGGGAGAAGATCAATTTGACGGTAGGGGTTACTTTAAGATATCGTAATCTTTTTAATGGTAATAACTTGTGAAACAATAGTTAACTTAGACTGGTGTAATATTATCTGGAATCTGAAGAAAATTGCCTTCAAATTTTTCTTTAGATAATGACTCTTTGTGGGTAGAGAAGGGAATTCTGGTTTTGTGTTTGTGATCAAGAAGCACTTATGGTATCCTTTGCAAATATTCATATCTGATTTCTATTTGAAACTTTTCGTGGAAAATTCTCAGAATTTCTTGGCACTTTAAATTTGAAAAGTACTAAACTTACTTCGCTAATATTTAGAATAAATTTATTAAGAGGTCTTAAATTTCTTAGTGATTACTCTTCAATAAAGAGTTGATATAGGTGAAAGTCAAATATAATATTTCTTATGGCAAAGTATTGTACAGAAAGTATGAAATACAAGTTTAAGTCTTGGTGTTTGAGTTTAATGCATAAAAGTTAAGAGAACTTT
This sequence comes from Morus bassanus, assembly GCA_031468815.1. Taxonomy (NCBI): domain Eukaryota; kingdom Metazoa; phylum Chordata; class Aves; order Suliformes; family Sulidae; genus Morus; species Morus bassanus. The sequence goes on along the minus strand of CM062575.1, from coordinate 24,548,333 downwards.
TGTGTGTATGTTGTATAATATGAATTTATGTAATGAATTATAACATCTTTCTATCTTGTAAACTATGATACAGTAGATTGTTAAGGAGATGTTTGTAGCATGATGATTAAGAAGCAACATTAACATGAAGACCTAGCATATCACACTTTGATTTGTTGGTTTTTTACAGTAGTGCTTAATGTCACACCTAAAACTTTCTCAGACTTGCTTCATTTTATCCAATAACAGAACTGATTTGGTGGATTGTTTGATGATGGGGGAGGAGGAAGGAAAGTTTCAGCAGCCTTTGAGGAACACTAAAGATCATTTATAAAGATAGTAGAGACATGACCCCATTCTTAATGTTCGATAACTACTGTGTTCAAATTCAGTAGCAGAATAGTGTTGTGCCAAACAGCTGTGTGTTTTCAATTGGAATGGATTGGTTATGAGCCACATGAACTTTGCTGCCATTTAGATTGTTGCCAGAAATGTGAAAACTTAGAAATAGTCTCAAATATGATCCTGCAAACAGTTAATTTATGTTTTTCATCCAAGTAATCCTACTAAACTGAGCATAAAGCAATTACGCCAGGCATTTGCAGGGTAGGGTTTGGTGGTATTCTGAGATGTTAGTATTTAGGTTGTCCAGCATAAGTGCAATCAACAGCTGATGGCATATGCCCTGTCTTTAGTACAATAGTTGCAGTTTCCTAATTTGAATTATTTCATTCTTCTGTCTCCTTTAACAATTTCTTTGCTTGATGCATCTCTTAATGCCTCTAGGTACTGTCTATGCTTTATCTTTCTGTGTGAATGGATTTTTTTTAACTGTTGACTTTCAAGCTTTCACTTGTTTATTGTCAAATTTTAAAATACACTCAACAATTTCACTTCTCGTTCAATGAATGCATTTTTAAGTGTTGCAATTTTCCATTTTATTTTTTCATATTTCTTCTCCATTCCTTCTTTATTACCACTGCCAAGTTAAATATTTTATTTGTCTCACTCACGTTTTTCTCCATCGTTCACTTCCTTTTTTTCTGGACTCTCCATCTGAAGAGCGACTCATATATGGCAATAAAAAAGGTACAGACCAGACAGAGTAGGAATGTTTTGAAATATGACTTCATAGAACCTGTCAGTATAAGTATTAACGCAGAGAATACATTTCTGTTGAGAGACATATATAGCATTTTATTATTATTACCCATTTTAATGGGATGTTTATAAAGGCTTGTGTATTTTGTTATTGGAAGTCATATTCCAAGACATCTGTCTTTCTGTGCATGAATTTTTTTCCTCCTTTCTTCCATTCCTTTTTTTACTTTTTTTTTTTTTTTTTTTTTTTGTAGAATTTCATTCTTTTACCTATTTCTAAAATTTTATCTTTGGTCCTGCATGTGTAGGGAGCGTTCAGTTGTCTGTCTTGCTCTTTAATTATTGTGAGCTTTTTTTAAAATTGTGCATGAAATGTGTTTATACAATGTTCCAAAACCTGGTTTGTATAGTACTTTTAGTTTCCCTCAACTGAGATGTCAAAAAGGTACTTTTTGATTGTATGTGCAATTTTGAAGATGGCTGGATACAAAATGCAAAAAGAAGCCTACTAACTTGAATTCATGGTCTATCACCTGTTTTTCAGAAACTGCAGGGTAGATAATTCTGTGCAGAGAAAATTCTTCTGACCATTACTTACCTAATAATCAATTTGCTCTCTGTATAAGTTTGTCACTTCCAGAGACTATTTCTAATACTTGGGAATGCACTAGATTATACAGATGTTTTGAAAGGTTATGTGAATTCTTTGGAACATAATAGTGTGAGCATATCAGAATTTGTTTCTTGTACAGGCGTTGGGAATGGAGAACGGGAGAGTTCTTTATCATATGTCTTCTAATTTAGGGTGTAATCAAGACATTCTTCTGCAAGCAGATGCCACCTTACTGTCTCTTCTCTAAACTAACCAGGATTCAGTGGCCACATTAGTGCAGTACTGCAGCCTGCAGTAATATGTTTGGCCTTTGGGCTTGGTTCTGTTACTTCTGGAGGGCTGGGGCAATGAAAGATCATGTTATTAAAAAAAAAAAACAACACCAAAACTACCCAAAACCAGCCCAGCACAGGGACCTTCCAGACCTGAGATACAGGCAGTAGCACTGCCTGAAATCTTTTCAGCCTGCTTGTCACAGCTCTGCAGCAGTGTAGCCCTCAAATAGATGTAGGTAGGAGGAAAATTGAGGGACTTGTAGAGAAAGAATGATGTTCCTTCATTTAGCCCTAGCCTTTTCAAAAACTCTGAAAGAGTCCCCTTCTCATTCTAGATCCTCAAGCTGTTATTTAATAGTGTTCAAAGAGAGAAAGTAAAAACTTCCAAGAACTTTAAAAATTAAAAGTTAAAATTTAAAAGAAATTAAAAATTGAAATGTTTCAGCCTATCCTATTCAAAGTTTTTCCTGAGCCTTCTGGTTTTGTTATTTTTTTTTTTTTTTAATTTGGTGTCTGCAGTTTATTAAAGTTGTTCCTTTGTCTAAAAAAGCTTTACTCAGTAGTTCCTGGCTTTTTCATTTTGTGTAAATGGATTGGCAGGTATTTGTCATACCCTGAGATTCTACCATTGTGTTCACACTATGGTTGCCCCTTGCTCCCTTTTTTCTTTGTCGCTACTATACATTTTCCTTCTAGTGTGATTTTGTTGTTGTTGTTTGCCCCTATCTGCCTTATCTGTTGTATTTTATTTGGTTTGGTGTTCGGGGTGGCAAGTCTACTCGCTCTTGTGCAACAGAAGGCTTTGTGTTCTTGCAGCTGTGGTCTGAAAAGGGTGACTGTTGTGCTAGAGTGTATCTACTCTCATGTGGAAGCTAAATACTAGCAAGCAGGGATGAAAAAAAGCTTCTTCTACAGCTGCCTTTTTTGAATACGAGTAGACAAATTTGTGGATATGCAGCTTTTCTCTGCCCACTTCTCTGATCCTCTTTTCCACATCTTGTAAATTAGTTTGGCAACTTTTTAATTAGTACATTTTCCCAGGGTTGAAGAACAACGGTATATGGAAGATCTGGAATACCTAACAAAGCTGTCTGAGTTTGTTCACTTTTGGTCCCCTGTGGTTGAATTCAAAGTATGACTGAGTTACTCTTACCTTGGTGGGATTAATACTCACCTTCCCCAATGGTTGGGGAGAAGTAAGGATTTTAGTTTTGATATCTGCTCATCTACCTTTAGTGTTTCAGTGGAATTGAGGAGTCAGCAAAAGGAAAAGAAGATGAGGGGAAGGATGACTTTTATACATTGAAACAAACCAGCAACGCCTAGTGTTGGAGAAAGGAGCTTCCATTTTTATAATGTCAAGGCAGGCAAAGGCGGCTCTCCTTCCCAATTGCAAGCCTCCTTGCAGAGTTTTGTCTTCACTTTTATCTGCCACAAATGGTGTATCTCTGCTCTGTGGAATATGCAGTATTTACTCCAGATCTTTTGTACTTCTAATTTCTGCAAACGATGCAAACCTAAGATGATACAGAACGTGGACTTAGGTGGTAAGGGAGGTAACACTGCAACACTTCGGCATTTTATTTTGTTGGGGTGCGTTTTAGGGAGTTGACATAAAAACAAGCAAACAAACTACTGTTTTCTCTCAGACAGCGGTGTAAGAATTAGCAACAAATCTTTATTTTTTGTGGCTTTATTATCTCTTTGGCTTCTATATTGGGCTGCATGCCTACATCTTGACATACACAGATGTCAGTGAGGAATTTCAAGTGTAAAATTCAGGCAAATGAGTTATGATAGTTACTACACTGTAGTGGCAGTAATTTAGATGCTTGCTAGCTTTAGGAAATCACTGTGAAACATCCTAAACTTTTTTGTGTGTGCTTTGTGGACACAGAGGTGATGGTGGTTTTGATGGCATTCTGAAGCCATAATTATATAACTTTGTGGTCTTAAGGGTTTGGGTACTGGCCTCCTGTGAAGAGTATTGAACTTAAACAGTTGCATTGAATTTGATGTGCTTTAAATTGGTGACCCTGTAAATACTCATGAGCTTGAGACTCTCTCTTATTCCATTGAAAGTAGGTACAGCTGCCGCACGGAAAGAAATAATCAGAAACAAAATTCGTGCAATTGGCAAGATGGCAAGAGTCTTCTCTGTTCTCAGGTACTTGCATGACTTCTGCATTCCTAAAACCCCTTTTATTTATGTATATTAGGAAAACACTTCTGTTCCAGGATAATGGATACCAAACGTTTTTCAGGGAGATCATTACGCATCAGAATCTTGTTTGGCATATTGATGCACCCCGTTGATGTTGGTATGTTTGGTTAAAGAATATTTTTAAGTTATTTTTGAGACATGTTTTAAGAAATTAGAGAACATGATCTGTAGTTTACAAGTTATTTGTCCAGCCGTTAACCACGAGTGTTGGAAAGACAATACCAAAAGAGAGAGATTGAAATCAAGGGTGTAATGGAGGAGGTCAGGACTGGCTCAGAAAATTTCTGGCATACCAGAAGGTTGAGGACTAGGGGTTTTTTTGTTTCAGGTTTTTGTTTGTTTGTTTTCAGCTTTTAAAAAACACCATTTTCTTCTGCCTGAGATCTAGAGATCTAGAGATTCCATGATTACATTTAAAGTTGGTATTTCCTAAAGCATAGACATTTTGAACAAAATCCTGGATTGTTTTATGGCACTGAGATGTGTTCAGTACCTCATGAGGCATTCAGTGCTAATTTAAAAGCTAATTAGCCTGCACGTGAATAATTGGTGAATTTGGTTCAGAATTAATCAGTGTTTATAACTCCTAGGCAGAGGAAGGATTGGTATGGAATAGAAATATTTTGCCCTTTCTAGCTGTTTGAATTTGAATTTACATTCAGTCTTGACATGCATAAAGCAGAGCAAAAACAGGCTCTCACTATCCTTTACTTTAATACAACCTTTCATGAGCAGATACTTAAGGTTTTGTTGCTGTTTCTTCTCACACCAGGGAGGAGAGTGAAAGTGTGCTGACACTCAAGGGTTTGACTCCCACTGGAATGTTACCTAGTGGAGTGTTGGCCGGAGGACGACAGACCCTGCAAAGTGGTAATGATGTTATGCAACTTGCTGTGCCTCAGATGGACTGGGGCACATCTCACTCTTTTGCTAACACTACACATAATGCATGCAGGGAATTTCTTATGCTTTTCAGTTCTTGTCTTAGCGGCTGATACAAGCATAGTGTTATGTGTTAATCAGGCAATGTGAAATGGATACTTAACCAGGGTATAAAACTAAAAGCAAATGAGTTCAGCAGTGTCAGGCCATATTTTTCAGACTTCGAGCTTCCTTAGTTTACAGTTTTTCAGGTGGCACAGATGCCTGAAGTGGGGTGACCTTATAGATCTGGTATTGAGGCATTTGATCATTACAGATACAAAAATGGCAATGTAATTTTGCGTCATTACTTGTCTACTTTCCATTAAAATGGTTTTATTATAGATGTGTTAGTATTTTCATTGACAACGTCAAATACTTGTTGATACTAATATTAACAAACAAGCTATGGGCTGCAGAGTTCCATATTACACGCCATTGGTAGATTGAAATGTGCTACGTTTTGTACCCTGGTAATTAATGCCAAAGTTTGTTCTCTATGTTGTTTGTCAAATGTTCTATGTATAATTGACCTCCCTGAATTGTCCTTGTAACATGCTGTTTCCTTCCTCTGCAGATGTAGCTGCTTTCTTAGATCTGTCTGTCTCTCTCTAGGTATAGATGTATGTCTGTATAAGTGTTAAAATTAAACCACTATCTCAGACACCTGTCTGTCTCTTGATGTAGAAGCAATGTTGTAGCACCTTGTTTTTGAGGTTTGCTGCATTTGCTGCTGCACATTGTCTGTGCATTTTGGACAATAATGTACTGGAAAAATATTCAGTAATTGTTATAAAATCAGTTGAGAATAAAGGGATTGAATTTAAAACTTGTAAATAAATCAAAATAAAAGGGTGTTATTAAGTGTGCATATATTTTTTTGCATGAAAATAAAAAGAACTCTATACAAAACATACCTGTAATCTGGCTCATTGAATATTTTGTAAAAGGTTTTTCTTCTTTTTTTTAGTTTGTTGAATCATTGGATCATATTTTTCACAAGGCCCGTAAATTATTAACTAGGCTTAGGGAAATGCTATGAGACTGTACCAAATGTATTAAAAGAATGAAGTCCAGGTTTCTGTTCACAATGGTGGATAACTAAAATATACCAGTCTGAAACTGGACTTCTTATCAGCAGCACTCTTAACATAAATTATTCAAAGACTTTTTATTGGCCATCTTCAGGCTTTAACAGAAAGTATAAAACTGTTGTTTGGGACCACTGAATTTTATAACTACTGAAAGACTGTGAGATACGAATACTGCTTTTTACTCAATATATTTCCCAAGAGTAGCTGCTTTTCTAATTTTGTGATTTAGGCTGCTTATTTGAATTTTTTGAATTTTCTATGTAGTTTTTTTAAAGCCTTTCACTACATTTTCTATTAAACTATCAAAGCTGTTTTTTAATAGCTTTGAAACATGAATGCCACATTTTAAGTCATTTTTCAGTGGACATATAATGTCTACAAGTTAATATGTCCAGTGTATGTATGTGATCGTTTTGTGAATGTCTATAACAAGAAATGGTGTATGTTTCCTAATCCATCTGACTATTCCAAAAGCATATGTTCTAGTTTTAATTTTCATTGTTTAATAAGATACTTTATTATGCTTAAAAAAATAAGTCTGCATTCCTCTCACTCATTTAACAGATTTTTATCCATGTTGCATTACAAATATCAGAGAGGATCAAACTGACTAGAAAATTTTTTTTAACATTAAACTTAAGACTTTGTACCATTACTGAAAATGTGGGACATTTGGAAAGTATGCAAAATGCATTTTGGATTTTTGTGGGTGTTTTTTTCTTGACTAGAACTTTTGATGGCAATATTCCTTGATGCACTACATTAATATACCTCATTTGTTTTAATCATGTTGATTGTTCAAAATAACTCATGCCAACTGTTAGTTCTCCTTAAATTGCAGTAACTTCTTTTTACTGATAAGAATTTTATTGATCCAGTCTTAAAAAAGTAGAGATTTTCAAATTATTATGCTCAATTGCAAAGCTAGAAATAAACCAAAAATAAAATAAAACTTCAATAATTGACAATTTTCTAAATCATCATAATATCAGTGAATTCATATTCTTGGCAAAAATATGGTCACTGGTAGTATAGTAGTATTTCTTACTACAAATATTTAATTTTTGAAGTATATTGTACTATGTTGATCAATATACTATCAATAATTTAAACTAGTCTAGATTTGAGAAAATAAAAGAACATAATATTAATGGTAGGTTTTTTTTTAATTCTGTTAGTTTGCTTGAAAAGTCACAAAATTGACCAATACGTCATGGGTTTTCCAGGTTTCAGTCTTACGAGTGCTCATTTTTCAATAGCACATTGAGAAAATTTCTAGTTGTGCTGGTTGCTATTAAATCTATAAGAAGTTTTGAAAGCTTTAAGAAATTGGAGTATATATCTACATTCCTCTAGAGAGCTGGGCTGAAATTTTTTTATCAGGGCAAGTATATATATATATACACATATATATGTAAGTCACCATTAATGCAATGCATATGCAATTTTTGCATATATGCCTATTATAATTCTTAATGTCAGTAGCATATTCTGTACTAGATCTTAGCAAATACCACTCCTGTTTCAGGAATTTGTTCAGCCACACCTGCTATCTTTTGTGAGATACCAGCCGTTCTCAGAGGAGAGAAGCTTGTTGGCATTGACATAATGCAGGGTAGGGCACCAAACGCATTAATCAGTCTGATACAACTGCTTTATGGGCAATGCTTGAAGAGATTCTTACTGCAAAATAGAGCAGTCTGAGGGTGAAATACAAATTCTAACTGTAGTGAAAGGGTTAAACAAAGACAAGTCAGTTAAAAAAGATAATTTTGGAAAAAAAATGCGAAACTACATCCTATGGAAGAAGTCAATATATGATTATATTTTTTTCCAGAAATATCTTCCACGATATATTTTTGAAAAACAAATCATAGGTTATTTTTAGATAGCTTTAATGTACTAGGATAAAAACAGACTTTGGGAAATCGTGGCCTTTGTATGTTTCTAAATTTCTTTTTAATGTAGATTTATGGGTTTTATTTTTTACATCACTTGCATTATAGTAGCTGAAATATTAAAGACCCTATTAAGTACTGTTCTTTAAAGTAGCATTTCCTAGTGACTTGTGCTGTGAACTGAATATTCTGTGAACTGAATCCAACAAAATTATTTTCTAAATTGAGTCAACAACTGTTAAAAAAACCCCCAAACACCTAAAGCCTTATTCAGCAACATACTAAACACAAGCCTAAATTTAAAATTTTAAGTACTTCCATGGAAATCAGTTGAACTAGCCAAATACTTCTTATCTTTCATTGCTGCCCTTGCTATTAGTCAGAGGGGGCAGTATGATAGTTTTTTGGTTTTATGTTGAAAGTTGGCAAGGATTGTGTATCCAATCTGTCCCCTCAGTAAAGCAGGGGGAAAGCTGGAATTGAGGATGGAAATGCCATTGAACCCTGTTGCTTAAAATTTGCTCTCAAGTTGAGAATTTTCTGAGCAAAGGCTTCGGGATTACCGGTTATGTTAGTGTGATACAGTATTTACTTGAGGTTTTTCAGGGTTTACAATGAACATAGCTTTAATTTAGATGTACCTGCAAAAGAGAATCCAACAAAATTATTTTCCAAATTGAGTTTTTGCAGTGTGGTTTTTTTTTTTTAAGTGCTTGTATTTTCCAGTCAGTTTGTTCTTTTATGTCAAGTTGAAAATTATATTTTTCTTAACTGTGATGTATATTCCAAGATCTTTTTGGAATAATAGTACTACAAGTAGAATGAACTAGGAGTAAATTTTGACATTTGTATTTATGACCAAGCTACATAATTTACAGAGATAAATCAGTATTCATGATCTTTTCAGGAAAAGATTGAAAACAAAGACTTCAAAGGTAACAGGAAATGGTGGAAAGAGGTGGTTTTTCTTACGTAGTTTTGTATTTGTATGGCAAATTGATTATAGTATGAAAGTATGTATTTGGTGACTTTCTAAAATAATTCTTAAACTAGTTTATTTTTACAGTTTGAGAAAGTTTCTTTCCCTTAACGTAAACATAAATAACCATCCATTCAAGTGGGGTTTTTTTTATTTAATTCTGGGATTGCCCTTGTCTCTGTAGATTTAAGTGTAGGAATTTTTTTTTTTTTTGGTACCGTGGAATGTGCAGTATGTAAAAGATAAAATGCTGCATTACCCTTAAATATTCCACATTATTTTAGCAGCAATTAATGCAAGTATTTTACTTTTTTTAGATTATCTCAGTGCAAATTATAGTTTTATGCAACAGTGAGGTTAAGGCATACTGTAGGCAATTGATATATAACAACATAGTGTGGGCAATTGAAATGTTGTGTCTGGTTTTTATTGGATAGGAAATGAGAAGTAATAAACTTAATTTGCTTTAAAGAATTCTATTCTGATCTAATGCCATATTTTCTTATATAGCTAGTTTCCCCAACATTCGCTTGAGTACTCTTTTATGATTTTTGTTGTTAACAATATGTGTCAAGCACTACACAAGTTAGGTCTAGTACTATGTATGCTATTTGTTGTTAATATTTCTGAAATGATGGTATAGAAGCATGGCACATAGTAGGGGACATAAAATATTGTTACCTTTATTGAAATTTAGCTACAGTTTAGGTCGTAGTTACTAAGTAGTTTCTTTAGCAAGTCTGCCCTATAGAAGGTTATTTTGATTTTGGTATCCTAATAACCTTATGTTAAAGCTTTGACTTCTAGAGCTAAAACAATTGGAAAAGATCTTACACCTAAGAAATTACAGCAGATGACATGGTTATTTAGTTCAAAAAACAACTAGTAAGCTAAATTTTTTTTTCATATTCACATTAATTCACCCACCAAGACTGTGTTAAATCCAGACCTCTTCCTGCTGTAGACTTTGTTGTTGATTCAACTAAAAAAATATATGAGACTTTGTGAATATGACTTGCTAGATTTGTCTTATAAATTTCACAGTTCAGTTCTCAGAGATACCCATTTTAGCTTAAAATGTGGTGAGAAATTGAAGTACTAGTTAAACTTCAGGGAGCTAAACATAAAGAGAAAAATAATTTATTATTAGAACACTCCTAGTGTTATTTTTATTGCATCCTTCCTGGTAATTTAATGAAGTTTACTAATGCATTTTAATCTTTAGAAATTGTAGTCTCAAATAGACTTTTAGTATTTTTTTAAAACCATACCACAATGTTAACATCAGTTGAAATTTTCTGTTACTGTCTTAAAAAAAAAAAGCCAAAAACTTAGAGAAATGTGCAGTTAATAACATCAGTTAATTAGTGTTGCTTTCATATACTTTTAGTTGATAAATTGTATTAGTTAAAACTTAGGAGAAGTTTCACTTAAACTTAAAAACAACCCCCCAAAACCTTAATGATCATTTTAACTAATTGTAATCTAATCTGGCGTAGCATACTATATTAAATTGATCATTGCCTTTTCTGCTATGCGATATTACACTCTTCATCTTTCTCATTCATTTTGCATGCATCTGCTCACTTCTGTACAGCCACTGTAGAGGCAATTGAGGCTGAAAAAGGTATGATCAGAGTCTTTGCCATTGGCAGAGATCTGTGGTGTCTGGGAGGGAATTCAAAAGTACTCTGTGTGGGTGTGTTTTACTTTCAACTTGCACAAGCAGAGATGAATCAACTGCATTGATTCATCCCTTTTACATGTAACATTCATTTCTGGCTTTAGGATGATGATTATCTTTAATATTTTAGGGAAATTCTTGGGGTTTTTTGGTCTTTTTTGTTTTTACAAAATATGCAGTAGGTTTTTGTATAACAGCATGTTGTGATACGTGGTGTTGTCTTAAGTCCTTAAAAATGGTAGTGTTTAGTGGGGTTTTTTCTGCATTCAACTGCAAGGTTTTGTTTGATTGCGGGGGGGGTATATATGAAGGGAGGGTTGTTTATGCATGCCTTTTCTCATAAAATCTGTTTTAATGGCTTTGAGTATATTTTTTTTAAAACTTTCCGTAACACATCTGGTAGTGCAAGACGTATAAATGTAATGTTTTTTCTATAGATTTTGAACATAATTTGCTGACCAAATTTATTTCCAGTATATATGCCACCTTGCCAGTATGAGGCATATTAAATTCCATGGATTATCAGTGCTTCTTTGCTAAATAAATTGTATATATGTCCTTTGCTAGCGGTATTGAGCAAAATGCCATCAAATTATTTGGTGTTCAGAGTATTCAATGTCAGATTGTTGTCTTTTCAGAGATATTTTCATTTCCTCTTGCTCAATATTCAATGAAGTGAATGACAAACAGCATAGCAGCTGAGAGAGCTACCTTCGGGGTTTTTCAGATTTGGTCGCAAAGCACCATTTAATGACTGTATTCTTTGTTTTTTAATTAAGGAAGTCAGACCTCCAAAAATATAAACAAGTGCCATATTCTGTTCTCACACACATGTGCAAGAGGTCCCGTTGTTGTGAGTGCAAAGCTGTACTTAATTCTCCAGAGAATTATTTCATCCCAAAGACTTCAGTCTTATTATGTGGTCAACAGACCTCATTCATTAAAATAATCAGTAGCAAAATAATACCTATTTTCTATACTTACTTTAAATACATTTGTATTTAAATTATACCATTGTTTAACCACAGTGCTAATTCAGTGATTGTGGTTGCATCCATTTCCATCACCCACATGATTAGCCCAGAATGTGAACCATGTCCTGCAGTTTTGCCTGCATGAAAACTGCAGGATCGGGCCATCAATGCGTATGCAGAATGTAAATCTACCGTTACTTTTGCTGCTTTGCCTCCACCACACTTGCTGTGCTACTTAGATCTTAGTGACATTCCACCGAAGAGAAGGGGGATGTTAAGATAAGCCTGACGGGCTGGGCAGCAAAAGCAGTTGGTGTTGATAGCTGGCCATACCAGGGACATGCAGAAGCAATCAAGTGGGCTTAAACCCCTTGATTCCTATGTGCAGAATATTTGCCATACTTTGGGGTTTTTTTGTTACAAACTGAAATTATGATTGCTGTTCAACATTTCAGGAAAGCAGGTTAGAAAAGCTTTTACTAATACAGATGCAAAGCCATAAGTTTCTTTGGCTGATTTCTTACCTGTTTTTAAACATCATTGTTAGAAAAAGTATATGCTTTCAACTTATTTTTCCATTACTGACATATCAAATTTGCATTTTGTTAAGCAATACGAGGATTCTCTCCGCAACATAAAATCTGCAGTTTTGAAGAAGCAAAAGGTTTGGATAGGATCAATGAGAGAATGCCACCAAGAAAAGATGCTCTTCAGCAAGATGGTATTAATACTATAAACACAACAAATGCCAATGGAAACAATGGAACTGGCAACAACAATGCACAGTGACCACGTCAGCTTCTGGTTTACTCACTCATGTCTTGCCTGAGAATTCCTAGATTACTGCTTTTTGATGTGACAACAGATGAAATAGTCAGGGGGATCGCTTGAAGTGACTACTTCATATGAGGTGGAAAACCATCTGCCTTGACCCCGCTGAAGAAAGACCATCATGCTTTTGAGACAACAGCCCCTCTGTTTACGTGGCGACCCAACCTCCTGGGAGTGTGCCTCACCTATTCCATCACTGGCTGCTGAAGCTTCAGAAGAGATCTGGAGAAAGAATCGGGCTGTTATCACTAAAGCACGTCTAGACTAGCATCTTACGCTTATCGTTGTCAACACTTTTAAGTTTACAAATGGGATTTTTCTTTCAGTAGAGGTAGTTTGTTTGGTTTTTTAAATCAGACTTTCAGATACAACCCTAAGAGCTAACTATTTATTAATGGACATCGGTTTCATGAAATGTCTTTAAAACGATAGATTAGAATGGTCTTAAAATATCTGAGGCTGCAAAAACTGTATTTTAAATAGACAGAAAAAATGCCAAAAAAAAAATCTCAGTTGGTCATTCTGTAAAATGCTGACCTCAGGTTTACTCCTTAGATGTTGCTAATTCTATATTGTATTCACTGTATTTTTTAGTTACAGCTTATCAGAAGATTTCTATGTAGGAATGTTTATTACTTGAACACAGATTTAAAAAAAAATATTTAATTTAGAAACTTTTTTGCCCAGCTTTTTCAAGACTCTTCCCCACCTTGAATTTTAAAAAGATTATTATATATACTAATTTTAAAAGTAAGAAAAATATGGAAGTGTTAATTTTAAGGTACTTTTAATTGAACTTTGTACATTGTTTAAGTAAATTTTGATTCATATCAAGTCTGTAAAGCTTGGCATTGTATTTTGTGTATGCATGTTTTCATTTTGCAAATATTTAATATATAGACCTATGATGTACATCTATAGGTTACCTAGATGTTATGGGTACTTTTAGTTTATTGTGAGTATTACGGTTGCATAAATAGCTAATAATCACTGGGCTGAATAGCTGCAAGCTTTTTATTATTTTTAAATCTGTAAAGGAAACTGAAACTGTATCAGACATACTTTTTGTTTAGGCAAAGCAGCGCGTAAGCAATTGCTCTGTTCAACTGCTAAGGCATTAGTGAAAGTGTAAACTCGAGACTGCATGTATTTTGGTATCTACAGGACTGCTTGGTTAAAATAAAAATTGAAGCCCTGTGCTAATTTGTTCACAAATAATGGACTGTACCGATTGCCACTGTACTTTGTTATCTATTTTGACATTTGCTACATGTCCTTCTCATCCCCTGGAACACAACTTGAAATTTATGTCACTAGAGTTCATCTCCCCTTTTTTTTTTTGTTTGCCATAAAGTACAATCTGTACATACCCCTAAGTTGGAAATTTTATGCATGTTCTGAACTATTCAAGTATTTTATAAACAGTAGCACACAATAAATTTTGTGCATGGGCTGCGGCTCCGATCATTGTGTATTGGTTTTATTTGGCATACATAGGTCTAATCTGACCTTGAAAATTGTTTAGAAATACTCTCCAAAATTTAAGCTATTGAAAAAAATAGCCTAAAAGGTCAGATTTAACTTGCAGAGAGCTAGTTTAATGTAAATGCTATTTAATTTAACTGTTATTGCTGCTGCTTTTTTTCCTTTTGAGTTCTCTCTCATAAATAAAATACCCAGATATTTTTCTGTCTGCTAAACTGGACATCCATTGTTGGTTTGTACAAGCTTGTAAGAGCAGTGTTAGTTGATTCTAGAAAGGCTGTTAGGCATAGCTTCATTTTGTGTGTTGGTTTGAATGAAACATTCAAGACACTAGTGTGTACTGGGCTGCTTGTTGGGCAGAGGGGGAGGACTGACTGTTTTGACAGTCAGTATAGATACCTGATTTAGTCTTTTTGGTGCATTCTTTTTAAAGTAAGGACAAGCTGCTGAACAGGGTGAGAATTAAGAGAAAAGATAAAAATAATAAGCACACTAAAAATAATAAGCACAGTATTGCTAATGGAGTTTTAATGTTTGATTTTAATTTATTGCAGATGCATTCTAACTGGAAACTCTTCACAAAGTTTGAGTGCAGGAGATCAAGTTAAAAAATGGTAAGTTTTGTTTGTTTGGGTTTTTTTAAATCAAGCACCACCTATATAGTCTATGTATGATGTCGTATATGTGAATCGGTGATCTGTGATCGATCACATCACGTGATGGACATTATGATGGTCCCTTCCTCCTTGTAAGTGCTAGTGGAAAATTTCTCAACCTCAGAAGACAGTATTTTTCATGATTTGATACTCAGATCTTAGTTGCAATTAGTGTTCTGACTAGCTGGAGTTGTGCATGTGAAGAAAATAAAGATTCAAGCTTTGTCTGTCTCGTCGTAATTTGAGAGAACTGGTTCTGATACTTGCATGGCAGTAAGTGCCCAGCTGCAATGATGCTTGCTTCCTTGCAATATCCATTGTCTGTAGTTTTTGCCAGATACGAAAGCAGATTGGCAATAAAGGAAAATTTCTTGGGCAGTTGTTGTTGACCTGATTTCTCAGACTGTGTGTCTCCTGTCACCCTTTAAGCAAGTAGTCAGGTAACAGGATTATGTCTGTGGGTTTTCTTTGTTTGGAAAGTAGGTACTCATTTTTTACTACTGTGTTTCTGAAAGGTAGAGTCTGGAGCTGTCTCTAATTCTTGCATTGTTGGGGAGAAGAAATTATATCCTCCCTCCCAGAAAACTGTAAGTAGTTTGCATTGCTCATTTTCTGTTTTCAGTGTTTTAAGGGGCGGGGGGGGGAGTTTATGTGTCCTTAGCCCGTTCTTGGGTGGGGAGGAGAGAAGGCTTGGAAATAGCTCTGTCAGCCGAAGGACACAGGTAGCAAAAGCTGTGAGAGGCGTGGTTGGTTCCTGGCTGGAGTTGGAGCTTTCCTGCCCTGCCCTGGGCTCAGCGGATACCGTGTGGGTCCTGGGGAATAGGCCACTTCTTCCCTGAACAACACTGGATCAAACCGTTGTCTGTGGTGCTCTTACCTGCAGGGCACCGGCAGGGAGGCGTATTCAGAGGTGGGCTGGGGGTTCTGACTGCTCTGAGAGGTGTAAATGCATTTGTAGTGGAGCTGAGGAGCAGAAGTACAGATCATGCTCAAGTAAGGTTTTGGGGGCTTATTTTAAAGTGGGACTTAGGCTGTCAAGAAACTTGCTGCCACCCAGTGAGCCAAACGGGGAGGGATGAGGATAGTTCACAGAGCCTACTTATATTTAGTTTAATGGCAAACACACAACTTCACCACTCAAAATTATTTATAGTGTTAAACAACAGCTTTCCTTTCAAAGCTTATTAAATTCCAGTTATGAAATGGAAAAATTGCTATAGTCCTATCTATTGACTTGTGAAGATTGGCCTCTCCAACAAAAAGACAAAGGGTTGGGATTGGGGCTGCTTTTCTGTTAGAAAGAGGCAGGTCCCTTCTGGTTTGAGTCTGAACACTTTTTGAGAGGAATAGTCTTATAAACAGCTTTCTTTTTTCTAATTTTTAATCTTGAAATGCCATTATGTTAGTTACATAGGAAAACACGGCTTTTTCAGAGGAAGGGATAGAGAGGATCTTTTCATTCTTCCCTTGCCTATTTTTTGCTAGAGTTTCATGATCAATCACTCAATTCTTGTTACCCATTTAACAATTCTTTGTTACTAGTATGTAATGAAAATATCTTTTTGCCATAAAACAGATGAAAGTCATTAGGACGTAGAACCCTGTTCATCAGTTCATTTTCTTGTAGTAGTAGTATGCATGAGCCAGACTTAATCGCTATTCTGCTTCAAATGACAACTGAAATGGTGGGGATTTTTTTAGTCATGTAAAAAGACAGATGCACTAATATGCTTTGATTATTAAATGCTAAGCTTCACTTGTAAGGAAGTTTGCTCAAGAGCAAAGAAACAAGAACCAAAGCTTATGAGATCTTGGTCAAGCTTGGAAAGCTACTGACAGATACAGATACAGATATCAGTGGATACTTGCACCAAGGATGACCAAAGTAATGCAGAGTGGAATGTCTGTTAGTCTCCCCAAATCAACTCCATCTATTGTTTGTATTTGAAGTTCAATATCAGAAAAAGTTTAAAGTCAGATTTAGGTTGCAGAACATTGACGTAAGTGAAATACTTAAGCTTTTTTGGTATGGTAAACTTGATACCTATTCGTGTTTTGCAAAAACCTTTATGTGTGTGTATGTAAGAGTGAAAGGTTTGCCATATTACAATCAACTCTACCAGCCCTAGCTATTTTTGTTTGAGGGATAATAGAAATAGGATTTTGCTGGTTGTGTGAAGGTGTCCTAGAATACAATTGTTATTTGTTAAAGTGTTGCTTAGACACGTTAGGAAACACATTGCTGGCTGCTGGACCTGAAGGTTCTGTTAAGTTTATGGCTGGGGACAGATTGACAGTGGCTTTCTAACAAACCAAATGTGCTATTCAAAGCTGTTCTTTTTAAATCCTTTGAAAACACCTGCATAGTCATTGATATTGTCTAGGTCACAATTGCTTTCAGTTTGGATTTACACATGTTCTGTAGCTTTAGCATTTAGATACTGGCTTTTTTCATTGCTCAGTCATTTGCTGTATAACCCACTCCTTTACAAGGAGAAACTTCAAATTATATTTGAGATGATTGCTGCCTTAAGCACAATGGTAACTAACTTAATAAATCAAATAGGGGGGGTACAGTCAGATTCTGCCACGGTCCTTAAACTGTCAGTGTAATGTGACTTAACCTGAGCACTTGCAAGTTTTTTCAACATTATGATGGAAAGACATTAAGGGGTGGGTGGGGGTGTAAAATGCCTTAAGTCATAGCCTCAGGCTTGTGTTGTCATCCACAGTTAGCTCAGCAGTTATGCTTAGGTATTTCAAGAAACTTGTTGAGTGCTGGAGATTCAACTGAGACAGTCTAATCTTGCAGGAGTCTGGCAGAGGAGAGGTGGTTTTGTCTGGGTCAAAAGGACTAAGGCTTAAGGTTAATAGACAAGATGTATCTTTTATTATACAATAAAGAATATTATTGTGCTGTAAATGAATGCAATTTTAAGTGCAAAAGCTTATTGAATCATCAAGAAGGCATATTTGATTATACAAAGTTTAAAATTATTCTTTTACACACAAGGGTAGTCAGTGTCTGCATAAAGCATGTTACATGTCCTTCAGTTTGTTTTAAAAAAGAAAACAAAAAAACAGAGAATCCTCTTCTATTGACCAACAATTGCCAGCAGCAAACGCCTGTAATCACCGCTTGTATCACTTGCTATCATGGTAGCCAAAGTCTTCTGATACATTTGTGTGAACATCTGTTTAATTTGCACAAGGTCAATCTATGCAAAGAAAAAGAAAGGCACAAAACTTTAACACAGTGCATGATTTTAACTCCTAGACGGTAACCCCGCATCTCCTCCCTCATGGACTGCAGATGTAACATATGCTGAGGGTGAAAGGTGCAACTGATTAGCTCTGCATGCCTTACAAGCCAGCTGGTCCCCTAAGGACAAGGAGCAGCTCCCAAAGCAGAGCATCTAGCAGTTGTTCCTTGCTTTGTAGTATCCTAACTCAGCCTGAACCTTTGACCTTGAGGCACTTACCTGCTACACAGACAGGCAACCACAGCTGAGAAGGAAGACAAGCAATATTACTATCTAGCCAGGGATAATTAAATTATTATAGAAAAGCTGGCTTTAAAACAAATTAACACATTCATCTAAATCTGACCGCTGTAAAAGCTTCATTGCAATACATGATTTCTACAGCTGTGAAAGAAGGACTAAGTGAAAAGCTGGTTAGGGTAGATAGAGCTTTCCGCTACATGGGACATTTACAGAGGAGAGAGTTTCTTACCTCACTGCGAGTGACTATAATTCTGATGAGGGTAGAATCATCTGTGCCAGCTCCTTTCATAGAATAGTAAAGTCTTTCTGCAAAAAAGGCTGGGCGATTTAAAGCACATTGCACTGCAATAAAATATATTTTTAGGATTAGTCCCAGTATTGTATGCTGTATAGCAAAAAATCCTGAACTGCCAGGTATTGCTGTACATAGGTAGAGGTGGGTATTGATGAAGATCCAGTTACTGTGAATTACAGGAACTGTTCTATAGAGCTAAGCTTATTTTCAAGCTGACCAAATGAGTTATTCCTTCACATGAAAACTTATGGTTATGAGCAGTTAACTTCTCTGGAAGTGCTTTTCAAACCTGGCTGAAACCTTAATTCTCAAGTAGGTAATTTAAAAAACAGTTCTTCTCCTTGGATAGCTGGTACTAGGATACGAGGTGTTTTACTCATGTGCCATTGCTAGAATCTCATTAAGAAAAGTACAACTGTAAAAAGTTCTCACTTCAGTAGTTACAGAATGGATCTTGTTTGAGTTACGTTGTTCACTCTCAGAGACAAGCCTTTATTCTTCTACATGATTCTCAGAGCTGAGTTTTTCCCATAAAACTCTTGAGCAGAATATAATCTGGGAAGTTCTTGCTTATCCTTTATGGCTACAGAAATGCTGTCATTTTGGTAAGCACTGGTAGGACTGGTGTCTGCAGATGTACTAGTAAATCATACTGATTCTCACTATCAGCAAATTGTGCTAAATTTGAACTGCTTTACTATAACAAGTCAGCATGAAAAAAATGAATTCAAAATAGGTCTTCTATTTTGCTGAAGTTTTCCTTAGCAAATGCTGTGCTTTTTGGGGGTAGGTGGTGGTGGTGGGGAGAGAGGTGGAAAGGGAGCTGTGCCTAAAGTAGGTTCATCTTAGTTCTGAGGTCATGTGTGAGGATGGTTCAGCTGTCTCTGCTGAGGTGGCACACAACCAGAGTCATGGCTCTGTTACCCTGGTACTTGCATCATTTTGCAGAGCTCTGAAAAATACAACTGCAAGCACTAACCAGTGACCCTTGGTCTGTGTGGCTGCCTGCCTTCCCAGAGAAGTGACAAGTAGTTCCTACGTAGCCTTTTCTTGTTTCAAACTGGCTTCTTTGTGGCATATGCTTATTTTCTCCAATTAAGTGTAAAGTGAATAATTTGACTAATTGAAGTTCCTTTTGTGCTAGCAGAGTCTCAGATAGCGTGTTCATTTGCCATATGGCCACTGTTGAATTGGATTCTTCTTCAGTTATGTTTAGAAGGTTTAATTCCTAAGGGATAAGGGGAGGGAAGAACATATCACTTACAAATAGTCTTCAAACCACGTTCCACGTTTCCAGAAAATTCTCGGTCAATGCTGCTTAATAAATCACGATTAGCAATCTACAAATAAATGAGATTAATATGTGGATAATGAAATGCAGTAACAACTGCAACCTTAATTTAAAATACACTGACCAAACTCATTTGAAATCAGGGAAGAACTCCTACCCTGGAGTATGCCTCAACTGTTGCTTTCAGTTGGGGAAAACTTCTGCTTGCCAGAACCATATTAAAGCAAGATTCATCAGTCCCAAGTTTTCCTTCACCTGCTTGGTACAGACGCTGAGCATCTTCTTGAGCTTTTTGATAATCCACAGTTTGATTCTCATCCCGATTACCCTAAAAGCAAAGGCAACAGATGTCAGATGAAATTACACAGAGAAGGCTATGCTTTAACTGCTTGCAATGCAGACCCCAAACATGTAACTTCAAAGCTTGAAGCAGAAAGAGTAATACCAGTTTGAAGTACGTTACATTGCTTTAAAACTACTCTTTGGTTTAATATTTCTTGTAGGCAACAAATAAAAAGTGGCCCAGAACCCCATCTGTAGGGCATGCTTTAAACTGTAGATATACTGACTCAGATAATTTCACCCCTATGTACCATCTCATAGTTCTAATCAAATAAGTACTGTACTTAATTCTCTTTTACTTAATAACTAAGCTTTCTCTTGATTTGTTTGTTTCTAGGCTTCAAGTTGCAAAGAATCTTCCCAAATGAACTAATGAATTATCTTACTGAATATGCACACCTGAAATATCTCAGGTCTTCTATTTTATTTAGAATATGCTAATTTCGAGTAGGAAGGTGTCCAGAAAGCACTTACTATATTTGTAATATGTCAGTAGAGCTTAGATGACATTTTATGTGCTTTGTTGTTTTTGATTGGGTTTTTTTTTCTTTTTTTCTCTTTTGCTGCCCAGTGCATGGATGGATACTGCTAAATATACTGTCTGAGTAGGCTTGAATACATGCTCTCAAATACTGTTGTATCTGTAGTGGTTAATATAGTATTTAAATGATGTGGTTTTCAGTTATTGTAAACTACTGGATTTATCAAAATAAAAATTAGCAGCAGAAGCTTCTCAAGGTTTGCTTTCTTGTGAATTTTGACTTTTTAATCCAAATACCTAGTGCATAGCTGAACCCTGAAAAAGGTAGAGGCAAACAAGATAGAGAAGTGTCATAGAAATTCTAACAGCAAATGGAAATGGGGGAAGTTACATTAGTACGTATTTCTTCCTAAACATGGATAACTGCAGGTTACTATTCTTCAACACAGAAAGAGCCCTATTAAATGACATGGGATAAGCAAGCTCCAGCATTCACCTGAGTTCAATAGTAGCACCTCCCCAGTTCTGGTGATGTGAAGGGAAGGAAGGCTGTGGTGTAACCTGGGAGGTAAGTTTTGCCCTATAGTACCTCTTAGCTTGTTCGTAGGGATTCTCACAGGTATTCTCCATACCATAAAGGTTATCCTATCAGATTTACCCAAATTATTTTGTTAATGCATGCAAAAAAATAAAAAGCGTCTTGCTTTAACAGCAGCATGGAGCACTGCTTTATAGTACCAGTTGATCACACCTGCACAATAAAGTATTTACACATAAGTTCTGAGATGAATATAGGGTGCTAAATTAGGTCACACAGTTCATCATAGATTTGCATCTCTTCCTTGAGGAGGGACTGAAGTGTCATATCTTGTCATTAGGGAATAAATTAATGGCTCAGAGCTAGTAATTTCTCAAAAACCTGGCTCTTGCTAAGCATACACAGGCTATTTGTGGAGCCATTATGACTGACATGCACTGAGGTCAGACTGTACACCATTATCTTACAAAAAAAAAATTTAAAGCTCACTTGGCACATAGATATAAGTAATCGTTCAAAGTGTCCTGAAGTGTCTCCTCTGATGTCTTCTTCGATGTCCCTTCCAAATTCTGATTTATAGCAGTTCACTATTTCTCGTATTTCCTGGTTTGTCCTTGTGCAAAGGATCTCAATCAGCACTCTCTCCTGAGTGCCTGCTCCCTGTAGGCCGAGGAAAAGAGGGCATAACTACAAAGCACTACCTAGTCAGTTTTCTTCACCTGTGAAATTAAGCAGTCATCTGTTATTTCAAAACTTAATACAATCTACATTATAAGAACAGTACCCTTGCAGTGTGAAAGCACCAAGTCTTCTGTATACTTAAAATGGAATGAAGATTCCTCAAACATTCAGTTCTATACCAGTTCAAAAAAAGACCCCAAAACTATACATCCACAACAGTGACATCAGCAAAAGCTAACTGGAAAATGGTTTAGGAAGGAAATTCTTTGGCAACCTTAATCTGGAAACATACTGGAGGAAAGTAGAGCCTTATGATTGAGCCAAAGTTACACACGTAAATTCTGTTTTAGTCAGCGTACAAATGTGTTCCCTATTCCAAATTTGACCGCTTCCTCAACATTGAGCACCAGCAGGAACTATTCATAGATAATTTTTATTCTGGGGAGAGGGAAGTAACTGTAAGTTCTGTGTACAATGACTGGCATGGTCATCTCTGTTCAGGCAAGGATTAGATAGGAGTGGATCTACGTGAGGCTTCTAGGTAATGTTATATTATAAATTTCTTAAAATGGTCGAGTGGCTATTACCTCCACTAAAGCCAGATCTTCATTTAAGCTCCACATGCTTTAGAAGGTCTGCATTTGTACATGGGTTAATCTGCTTATTTCCAGTATAAGCCACGTGCTAGCTGCTGCAGCTCAAACAAGCAAGAAATTCTGGTAAACCGGATGTGTACCAGTTTACCTGAGTTAAAGGTTCACCTAATCTCTAATGCAGTCTTAACACTTGAACAGACACATGCATCATCTGACCTCAGGAAAATATTTTTTCATTGTTGTCCTTTTGGAAAAAGCCTGGGATAATCCAAAAATGTCTTTCAGTAATAATGCGTTGCTCCTAGTAAGGAGAGGTATGTACCTTCAATTTAAACAGTGGTTACAGTTTTAACGGCACCCTGGCCCTTTCTAGGTTCTAGCAAAAATTATGACGAAGTGGCAGAGAACAAATTTTTGTCCTGCAGCGTTTCATCCTCTGCTGGATGGAGAGCTGCTCTGAATTGGCTAATCCTGCAGAAATTGGCTGGAACTGGGGGACGCAGCAGAAAAGAATTTTAGGCCCCACAGTCCTGAAATTTGTTTGCCACTACAGGACTTTTCAACCATCAGGTATTCTCTCTTCTTAGATGAGCATTTTAAGACCATTTTAAACTATTTTGCTCACAGGAAAACCATACCTTCATTGCATGACGTAAACTCCAGGCATCGTAGTAGGTGCTAGGCATGAAGAGCGCTAGAATCAATTCTTCCACATTTCCACTTAACTCAGACTTCAGATCTTTAATTAAATCCTGTTCAATTATAAACAGAAAAAGGGCTTTGGAGAGTACTAGCCATGTAGATTATGGACTGAAAAAAGATCAAACTAGAACTTACTTTTGTGACTGATTTCTACCTCTGTGCTGTTTTTCCTATAAAGCCTTATTTTACTTATAAAGAACTTCCCTGTGTCCAAAACTTTGACAGCTCAGCTCTTCTCCATTATCTCCTCACTAATTAGGACCTAGTCAGGTCCTGAGACATGCCACAACTATACAATTTCACTTTAAGTTGCAAAAGTGACGGGGAAGAAATTAAATTGTCTTGGCCTTTTATTGACTAATCAATCCTCAACCAGTTTCTCAGTTTGTTTCTCAGGAAAAAACAGATTTCAGTACTGGTTTGTGTGCATAAATAACTCAGTAGTTTCAGACACTAATAGAAGGCCAGTTTACACTTGATTTCTATCTACCAATCATTACGAAAACAGAGAAACTTCTTGTTTGGTCAGGAACAGAGCCAGCCCCCAACCTTTCCCCAGCCCTGCTCCTGCCAGGTATCAGGATGACACTGTGTTAAATACCAGATGCCCCCGGTACACAAGGAATGTAACCAAAAGAAGTGCATTTAAAAAATGCCCAAACCGCTTCCCAGGACTAAAATGCAATCAGGCATTTATAGCAGCAGCTGAAAGTTTGGTTTTGTGTACTGATTCAAAGAACTAGTGAACATACCTTGCCATACATAGTCTTGAAAGCTGCCTTGATTTTTTGCCTTTGATCATTGGAGCGGTTAGCAACAACATTGATGATAGCCTGCTCATCAGTTCCTTGGAAACAGAAGGGCAATTTCCTGTAAGAACTCATAATAATCCCGCCGAGACTATGCACTTTATAATCTTGCATTTGGGCATAGCTACATAATAAATGACTACCATTTAAGTCTACCAAATTTTCTACATAACTTCGTCTACTAAATTGCCCAGATCATATTGAAAGTGTGACTTTCGAAAAGCTTGGGGAGAAACGGTTAAAGAAAAATTGAAGAAAAGGACAAAATGGCATTAAGAAGATAGCGCAATAGAAATTTAAGCTTCTGTTGCTTACTTACCAAACCCCTTCATAGCTTTGCGTAGAATTTCTGCGTCCCTTCCAGCATCAAAGTTTGGAGCAGCTTGAATTGTACCCTGGGTACACTGAACCATTGCTGCAGGCTGAAAATAAGAGTCACGTGTAACTAGCTAACCTGCACAATATAAATTCAAATTAAAATCACAACTTTGGAATCAGTACTTCAGAAGGAGCTGTCCATTAGTTCCCCATTTTTTTTTTTAATGTGGAATCATGGCGACGTTTAGTTATGTTGAACACCTTTGGCCCACCAGTGCCAAAACAATGCTTTTACCCAGTTGTATGGATGAAAATCTACTCAATGAGTGAGTATACACAGATGCGAGGGTTATGCTTTTGTTCAGGTTGTACTCTTGAGTGTAGCTGGGCATTCTTGTTGCAGAACACGTTGTAAATTGTTTGAAAACAGTTGTAAAGACATTAGAACTACAGGCGCCATATCAGATTGATTAGAGAAGAGGATACAGCACATACCGGACCAGGCATTGGTGATGGTGCTTGTCCACCAGGATATCCTACTGAAATTAAATTAACAAGATAAAAGGAATTAATCAGGTCTCCTCTCATTATGTAAATGCTATCTAATCTGAAAATAAAGCCATTTACAGACTTACCACTGCACAAAACCTGCTTCCTAAGTAATGATACCTATCATGCTCAGTAACTGAACTTCTTGCCCTTGGGAATGATGGGAAGAAGCAATCACAGATGCATTCTGGTACATACACTAGCAAGGCAATTCTAAAAACACTAAATTTACTGATGCTCTGGGAGCTGGAAGGAACTCTTCTTATTAAATATTGCTATCTTTGACATAAGCCAGGCTAGCCCATGCAGATGAAGAACATGTCATGTGCTCTCTCAAAGTCGTATTATACACTTCAAAATGTCTACCATATAAACAATAAATATTAAGAATTCATTGGTGCAAAGACTTGAAGGAATCTCATTTTGTGATGAAAAACACTGTGAATACAAAAGCTGCAACTTTTTTTTACTGGAATTTTATGTGTAATACATATGTACAATTGTCATTTTAACAGCAGCTTAGAGTTAACAAAGCAATCCTTAAAAAAAGGATTTTGCTGCTCTGAATTTCTTGCAAACACAGCTGACACATTCAAGGACAAAAATCGTCTTGATGGTAACTGACCACTCAAAGCATTAAAAATTGTGTGCGGTCTCCTTTCCAGTTCCCCCCCCACTGTGCCAGAGATCCCTATGAACACGCAGATCTGAAAAACGCATCCATTTCTTTGAGATTAACAGAACAGCTAGATACTCATTGAATGTGGACTCTAAATTTCACAGTTCTCATCAGATACTTGCAGTGTGAAGAAGGATAAGCACCTAAACCACTACATCATGACTGTTAATCAGTGACAGCCATCCCCTTTTGCATGTAGCTGCGGTAGAGATGGTTCTCATCAGCCCTTCAGTGGTCTTGTCAAGCCTCAACAGCTAAAAGTAACACAGGCAAGGGCCTAATTTGTTACTTCCTGTCCTGGGAGCTCTCTTGGTTTAACCTTGGATGCTGTCATGGTTTAACCCCAGTCAGCAACTAAGCACCACGCAGCCGCTCGCTCACTCCCCTCACCCCAGTGGGAAGGGGGGGGAGAATCGCAAGAGCAGAAGCAAGAAAACTTGTGGGTTGAGATAAGAACAGTTTAATAATAAGATAGCAATAGTAATGGTAATGATAACAATAATGATAATATAATAATAAAAAAATGAGATAAATGAGACTGGGGAAAAGGGGGGGGGGGGGGACGACCACAAGTGCTGCAACCGCTCACCACCCGCTGACCACCACCACCAGTCCCCGAGCTGTGATCGCTGCTTCCCCCGGCCTACTTCCCCCAGTTAATGAGAGGGGACGTCAGCAGCCTTCCATCTCCGATGCTTTCCCACCAGATGACAGGACCCGTCAGTGAAAAGGGCATATTGCTTCTCATTTTCTGGTAGTTTATTATACCGTGGGGCCTCTTCAGCACATGTCACCTCCTCCTCTGGCGATATTCCAAAATCTTTGCCTTCTGGCCAGTCCATGATCACTTCCAAGATTCCTGGGCAACTGGGGTTTCCTATTCGAGCCCGTTGGGTGATCAGTGCGACCCACTTACTCCATGTAGCATCAGTTGCGTGATGTGTAGAGGGGACCCTCCCTTTGAACATCCAGCCCAGCACCGGCAGTCGAGGTGCCAGGAGGAGCTGTGCTTCAGTACCGATCACTTCTGAAGCAGCTCGAACCCCTTCACATGCTGCCAAAATCTCTTTTTCAGTTGGAGTGTAGCGTGCTTCAGACCCTCTGTATCCCCAACTCCAAAACCCTAGAGGTTGACCTCGGGTCTCCCCTGGTGCTTTCTGCCAGAGGCTCCAGGTGGGGCCATTCTCCCCGGCTGCAGTGTAGAGCATGTTTTTTACATCTTGTCCTGCTCGGACTGGCCCAAGGGCTACTGCATGAACTATCTCCTGCTTTATCTGTTCAAAGGCTTGTCGTTGCTCAGGGCCCCATTTGAAATCATTCTTCTGGGTCACTTCATAGAGAGGGCTTACAATCAGACTGTAATTTGGAATATGCATTCTCCAAAAACCCACAACGCCTAAGAAAGCTTGCGTTTCCTTTTTGCTAGTTGGTGGAGACATGGCTGTTACTTTGTTGATCACATCCATTGGGATCTGACGACACCCATCTTGCCATTTTATTCCCAAAAACTGAATCTCCTGTGCAGGTCCCTTCACTTTTCTCTGTTTTATGGCAAAACCGGCCTTCAGAAGGATTTGGACTATTTTCTTCCCTTTCTCAAAAACATCTTCTGCTGTGTTGCCCCACACGATGATGTCATCAATGTACTGAAGGTGTTCCGGAGCTCCACCCTGTTCCAGTGCAGTATGGATCAGTCCATGGCAAATGGTAGGGCTGTGTTTCCACCCCTGGGGCAGTCGATTCCAGGTGTACTGGACGCCCCTCCAAGTGAAAGCAAACTGTGGCCTGCACTCTGCTGCCAGAGGGACTGAGAAGAATGCATTAGCGATATCAATTGTGGCATACCGCTTGGCTGCCTTTGACCCCAGTTCGTATTGAAGTTCTAGCATGTCCGGCACAGCAGCACTCAGTGGCGGAGTGACTTCGTTCAGGCCACGATAGTCTACTGTTAGTCTCCACTCTCCATTAGACTTCCGCACTGGCCATATGGGACTGTTAAAGGGTGAACGGGTCTTACTGATCACTCCTTGGCTCTCCAGTCGACGAATGAGCTCACGGATGGGAATCAGGGAGTCTCGGTTGGTGCGATATTGCCGCCGGTGCACTGCTGTGGTGGCAATTGGCACCTGTTGTTCTTCGACCTTCAGCAACTCCACAACAAAAGGGTCCTTCGAGAGACCGGGCAAGGTAGACAGCTGTTTAATTCCCTCTGTCTCCAAGGCAGCTATACCAAAAGCCCACCTGTACCCTTTTGGGTCCTTGAAATACCCTCTCCTGAAGTAGTCTATGCCAAGGATGCATGGAGCCTTGGGCCAGTCACAATGGGGTGCTTTTGCCACTCGTTCCCGGTTAGGCTCACTTCTGCCTCCAATACAGTTAGCTCTTGGGATCCCCCTCTCACTCCAGCAATACAGATGGGTTCTGCCCCTACATAGTTTGATGGCATTAGGGTGCACTGTGCACCGGTATCCACTAGAGCCTTATACTCCTGTGGGTTGAATGTGCCAGGCCATCAGATCCACACAGTCCAGTAAACCTGGTTGACCCTTTCCTCCACCTGGCTGGAGGCAGGGCCCCTCTAATTCCAATTGCAGAATTTGCAACCCACTTCTTGTGAATGGGAATCAGAAGTCTCTCTATTAAGATCACAAATAAAATCAGCGCTTCTACTCCTCTGTGTGGGGAACTGCTTACTGGAAACTGGAGCAGCAACTTTCCTGGAGGTCCCCCCTTGAGTGATTGTTTCTCCTTGCAACTCACATATCCGTGCCTCTAGCGTCAAGGTAGATTTTCCATCCCACTTCCTCATGTCCTCTCCATGGTCACGCAGGCAAAACCATAGGGTGGCCCATGGTGTGTATCCTCTCTCTTGAGCAGAGGGACGCTTACTCCTAATGGCTGATACACTGGTCTGTACAGGTAGGGAGTAGGACATACCTTCTTTGAGTTGCTGGAACTCCCAGGACAGTTTCTCCACAGCCATGACAAGGGAGGAAGAGGCATGTACTTCATAATCCCGGAGTTTATCAATCACATCCCCCACCGCTGGTACCTCTTCATCTTTCCAGGACATTACTGCCAGGGAGTTTACATGGGACGACGGTGCGCTCCGTACAAACTTCCGCCACATGGGCCATGTGCACTGAGCTTCATCTGGATCTTTGGATGACTGTTCATTGTCCAGGTCACCATAAATCACCTCAAGCACAGCTAATTCCCTCAGGTACTGGATACCTCTCTCCATGGTGGTCCATTTTCCTGGACGATATAGAACATCTTCCTTGAAGGGATACCTTTCTTTCACTCCGGATAGGAGTCACCTCCAGAGGCTGAGGCCTCGTGTCCCTTTTCCAATCACTTTGTCAATGCCCCCAAGAAAGGGATCCCAGTTGTTTGGCCTCCTCACCCTCTAATTCCAGGCTACTGGCCCTGTTATCCCAGCATCGGAGCAGCCAGGTGACAACATGCTCACCTACACGACGGCTGAAATCTTTCCGCACATCTTGCGGCTCACTCAAGGATAGGTAGGGATCGGGTAGTTTCCGTCTGTTCCTCTTCCTCCTCCTCTCCTCGTGATGGCCCTGTTTTTCCATCATCCCTTTCTAAACGAGTTGACTTTCGCTTCCAAGATTTCTTCTTGTGGATAGGGGCGATTGATACTGGGACGGGTTGATTCTCTGATTCAGCCGCAGTGCCTGTCATGGGGGTTTGAGTGGCCACAGTACCTGTTCCTGGGGTTGGAGTGGCCACAGAACCTATCGCTGGCGTTGGAGTGGCCACAGTGCCTGTGGTGGGGAATTAAATGGCTGCGGTGCCTGTCGTCTTCTTTTTCTTTATCTTCTTAGATCCAGAGGCCTTCTCTTCCCCTTGGGGATACTGAATACTGTTGAACAGGGCTCGGTAGGCATGGGCCAGGCCCCAGCATGTTGTAGTGATCTGTGTCTCTCTGGAGTTGCTGGGGTGACAACATACTTTCTTCAAATACTCTACTTTTTTTTCAGGATTCTGCACTTGTTCAGGGATGAAGTTCCAAAACACTGGAGGCACCCACTGTCCTAGGTATTTGCCCATACTATCCCACATGCCCTGCCACTCGTAACTATCGAGCCTTGGGGCAGATCTCTGGATGATATTCTTAAAGTGCATATTAACCTTAAACAAAATTGAAACAATCTGCCAAAGAAATACCAACATATATAGCTTAACTATCCAAGGATGTTCAAGATGCTCAAAAGTCGTTGTAATGGAGGAGACACTATAGACGAAGGTAACTACGGTACCATTCTGTATTTCCTCCATAAAACAACTCTCAGAGGAGGAGGTATAATTGCTAATTGTCTCCATGAGGTGGTACCCAAAGAACAGTAACAGCTTCAATATAAACTTCAGATACCAAATAAAACTCAAGGCCAGTGTTTTAATAACAACTCTCCCAGGCAAAACATCACTAATCGCTGCAGACCACAAAAACAAACACCAATCTTTAACATGTACAGCAAAAACAAGAGCATGGTGGAGATCAGATAAACTAATACTGAGAATAGAATCAACACTGTGACTAGCAACTGTTATTATCTCAAACCCCTCGTGCCCCATGTTGGGCACCAAAAAGAACTGTCGTGGTTTAGCCCCAGCCAGCAACTAAGCACCACCCAGCCGCTCGCTCACTCCCCCCACCCAGTGGGAAAGGGGAGAATCAGAAGAGCAAAAGCAAGAAAACTCGTGGCTTGAGATAAGAACAGTTTAATAATTAAAATAAGATAGTAATAGTAGTAATGGCAATGTTAACAATAATAATTATGATAATAATAATAATGATATAATAATAAAAAATAACGACAGAGAGAAATGAAACCTGGGGAAAAGAGGAAAAAGGGAAAAAAAACCACAAGTGCTCCAACCGCTCACCACCCACTGACCGACATTGCCAGTCCCCGAGCCGCGATCACTGCTTCCTCCGGCCAACTCCCCCCAATTAATATACTGGGCATGACATCACATGATATGGAATACCCTTTGGCCAATTCGGATCAGCTCTCTTGGATGTGCCTCCTCCCCTCCCGGCTTCTCGTGCACCTCACATAGCATAGGAAGCTGGAAAAGTCCTTGACTAGTGTAAGCACTACCTAGCAACAACTAAAACATTAGTGTGTTATCAACATTCTTTTCATACTAAGTCCAAAACGCAGCACTATACCAGGTACAGTGAAGAAAATTAACTCTATCCCAGCTAAAACCATGACAGATGCTTAAAGTTTCTTTATATATATATATATGACGTACCTGGAATTTGTGCTGGTCCACCTCCAGCATAGCTTTGGGCAGGAGGCTGCGGATAGCCACCAAAGCCAGGGCCAGCGGGAGGCACACCAAACCCAGGGCCTGTAGGAGCTAGGAGAAGACGACTTTAGCATGCTTCATATTTTGTACTTGACTTCTGACACAACATGAGCCAGGTTACTGAGCAGAGCTATGCAAGAGACTAATTTCTCTGTGTCTGTGCAGCGGCCCAAAACCATTAAGGCCCTGCCATCAGCATGCAGGTATTTACTGCCAGATAGAAATCTCTCTGGCTGCCTACATGGATCGCTGAACAAAGCTGCTTTTCTTTACTACTTCTACCAAGCACAGGGAACAGTTACACCAGAAATCACTCCCCACAGGTACTCTAACAAAGGATCATACCTCCAGGATAAGGTGGCACTCCTCCAGCCTGGGGAGCTCCAGGATAGCCCCCAGGGGCAGGGTAGCCCCCAGGGGCAGGATATCCTGCTGCCCCTGGATACCCAGCACTCGGTGGTGCTGCAGGATAGGTCCCTCCTCCTGCCGGAGGGTATCCTCCAGGAACGGCGGGATAGGGGTACTGACCAGCTGGCGGATAGACAGACTCTTGTCCTGTTGGCTGAAACACAAAAATGGGATGTGTGTACACCTGCTAACAGGACATTAGAGTAAAAACTCTCAAGCTACCAAAATGTCCACGTGTACAATAACGTGAATTATATCATTAGATTCCGCACTTGAAGCGGCAGCAGCAGAATTTCTGAAGCCTGGATGGGGGCCTCCTGGCTGGGTTTTCTGATCCATCTCCCATGTTGACACAGAATCAGAGAGTGCTGCAGGGTGGAAGGCACCTCTGGACAGCCCCGATCCCATCCACCTTCAAAGCAGGGACAGCTTTGGCATTAGAAGAGGTCACACTAGGCCTTGTTGAATTTTCAGTATCTCCAAGGAGCAGTGAATCCACAGCCTCCCTGGGTCCCTGTTCCCGTGTTTGACTGCTCTCACGGTGAAAAATGTTTTCCACAAATCAAATTACATTTACAACCTGTAGTTGTTGCCAGCTGCCCTTTCACTGTGTACCTCTGACAAGAGTCTGGCTCCAATATCTCTGTCACTCCTTCTTACACGCAGAAGGCTGAATAGATCTCCGCTTAGCCTTCTCTTCTCCAGCCCTCCCTGGACACGCTCCTGTTTGTCCATGTCTCTGTTGTACTGGGAGGCCACAACTGGACATAGTATTCCAGATGTGGCCTCATGAGCACTGAGCACAGAGGAATAATGATTTCCCTTGATCAGCTGGCTTTGCTCTTGCTAAAGCCTGGTACGTCATTAGCCTTCCTCCCTGGAGACACGCACTTGTCATCCACCGCTGGAAAGCTGCTACTTCTATCCCACATAAGTAAGAGGTGAGCTCAGCTAGGGTTGCTCTCGATGAATCATTAGGAGCTCACCTCCTGTTTTCGTAGGACTTTTAAGAGCTTAGTATCTTTGAAACTTCTGCCTCTCCTGCATAACCAGTATTTTCAAATGTTACATGGTGAGAACTTACAAGAGGTGTTTTGGTTTTTTTTTTTCCCCATTTCCTCTGGAATCCAGGTTATAAAGCATAGACATTCAATGACTAAACCTGGAGCACTGAGTCAGACTGAACACCTATTACAGGTTTTAAATAAAAAGAACAAATCAAACCTCTATATGCCTTTGTTTTGCTACGTGCATGACTTACCAGGCATATCACAAAGGTTGCTATTAGCATTAATGTGCATTAGAAATATTTACTTGAATGACCAGGATCTCTAAGGGAAAACCCTATAAGTTAAAAGTCATATACTTGATCGTAAGCAGGTATTTAAAATCAGCTTCATAACAAAGCATAATGCATGGACTCATTACTCACTTGCTGGGAATCATCTTTACCGACTAGCTTTAGAAATACGGCTCACACATTACATACAGTACACAGTCATTCTTGAGCCCAGAAAACAGAAATAAACCACAGACATTCTCCTCAGGTTTGGTTCCCCCAAGATTTCTATCCCCAGATTACTGTGCCCATGCTATACAATATTCTCTTCCCCAGCGGTACACTCTAACTTTTCTCTGCCAGACTCAACAAAAAGATTTTAATGGAATTTTGATTCACAAATCCAAAATTAGGATCCTCAAAAGGCCTGCTCAGATAACTACCACTATTGCAAAAGAAAATATTTTCACATCTTTTTTTGCACTGGCTATCACTTTGGGCATCGTCAATGAGACTAGGAAACCCAGAATTGTTGATATCGAATCTAAAGGGTCTTTTAAAGTAATCCATTGAATTATTCCCATAATTACAGTATAATCAGTGCCGTACTAATAAAAGCACACAGTTGCATCTAGCTTTGAAAAACGATGCAGGCATATCAAAAAGACTGCAGTATCAGCCACACCTGATACATTCCCATCTTCCATTGAGTTTCATTGGAATTTTTAGTCCATTCAGTCATGAGCTGAAGGTGGAACAAAGTCCTGCAGCTGAATGATAGGGGGTCAAAGTCAAGATACGGCGTCCTTTATCCTCAGAAAAATATTTACTTGCTGTCGTATGAAAGCTGGGCTATTTGAGTAAAGCATTCCAAGCTCTTCCTGAGCGTAATGCCCACTGAAGTTTGTTCAGCATCTCTGTAAATCCTGGGATACAGGTATGCAGAATATTTGGTAGAGACTGTCTTAGAGACTGGTTCAGAGATTACCTCTGATCCTGTACATAAAGACTGTCATATTTATGTAAGAACTACTGATACTTTAAAAAAATGGTTTGCTGAGAAAGTTAGCTATATAAAAAAAAAACCCAAACTCACAAGAAAGACTAAAACTAAAACAATACCAAACAATCAAAAACCTGTCCGGAACAATAGGCAACATTAAAAAAAAAAAAAAACAAACCCACAACTCAAACTTCCTTCTTGGAATTCTTATGAGACAACTGTAAAGTCATCCTCAAGGATATATAGATGAAAACAAAGACCATAACCTCTAGAGAATACTGTATATGAACTGATAGCTACTATTCACAGACACACAGAGCATAGTAAGAAGGGGTATTCACAGAGTATAAACACATTATGAATGCAACACATTCAAGAGCTATACTTACAGGATAACCAGGAAAAGCAGGGTAGCCACCAGAAGGGGGATAACCTGGATAGGACATTCTGGGGAAAAAAAGAGATATTTTCAATGTCAAGGCACTATATATGAGTTTGTAGTAGTTATTTGCTTGCTAATTACCTGTTAAATCATTTGAACAATTTGTTTAGTAGGTTTAGAATTGCTCAGGAGTACTTATCAGCCATTAAACCCACAAAACCTTTCCTTTTTTCATACACATGACCATAGCAAGCAGGATTCAGAAGGGAAGCATCTTCAACTCTGTAATTAACTACCACTCTTATTTAGGGTCAGATAGACATTGAAGCATGGTAAGAGGCTTGAACCTCAAAAAAGAACTCTGAAATACAGGATATACTTCAAGGTGCCAGCAGGAGGGGGCCGAGTCCTTTGCCAGAACAGAAACAGCAGGGTCAGGCTAGAGCAGGGCCCCAGTCCTGCACTGCACCAAGCACCTGTCTCCCATCCCCCTGCACTCCTCTGCTCACAGAGATGATAATTTGATAGAAATGTGTAATCCCCCAGCATTACTTCACTTGTGTAGAAGATTTCTGTTTCCTGACGGTAACTGTTTAATTTAGCCCCATTTTTAACAGAGGGGCTTGGGGAGTAGGAACAGAATGGGACAGAGATCATCCCCCACATTGCCAACCATTGGGCAGGGAGCTTCGAGGCCCTTAGCCAGGTTACGAAACATTTAATGGCAGGAAAAAAAATAACGTTAATGTTAACCAGCCAGATTCCCTGACTGGGGCCTGGGAGTTACGCAGGGCATGTTTCTAAGACAGTATGCACCTTAGCTGCACAAATCAAAGGACATGGGAAATACCAAAATGAATGCAATACAGCGAATGATTATTCACGTTTCTAGGTATTCAGTGGCCAAACCAAGTGTATTTGAGAGCAGAATTCTTACTGCGTTGGACCATTAAGGCAATAGGTGGTCATAGAACTAAACATCTGAGACTTAATGTGGAAAAAGTAAAACAGTAAAGCATAGGTTAGTTCAAGTAAAAGCCAAAAACAACTTGCAAAGAACAGCTATGCAGTTTCACACTGATAAACTTGGATCATCGCTTCCAAATAAATAAAGAGGGAAGAACAACATGAGGTATATTTGTAAATCTATGCTTTAATCATAAACACTGCTAATGGCTATTTATTTCCCTAAGAAGAAACACCTTAAACCAGTACCTGTACGTATTTATTACTGACAGCTGCTTGAATGGACTTTAAATTTGGCTTTCAACAGCACATCTCTTTTGATAGTTCTGACTTTAACACTAATTGTAACTCCTTTCAGGAACAAGATGACCAGCAAACACTTCCTTCTGATTTCCGTTTCACTCCGCCTACAGGAAAATATTGTGTCAGCAAAACTGAACATTAAAAACCCAACAAACAAACAAAAACTTCTTCAGCTTTTCAGCTTCATATAATTCAACTAAAGTTACACCATTAAGACGACAGGATTGTAAAGCTCGTAAAACGTGTTGAGGTGCACTGCATCATTTCCACTGTACAACTTACTATGTTTTTCATGATGCAAAATCAACAGCTGGTGACAGCATTTACAATGAATTTAAGTTTTCAGCTATGTCTCTGATTTACAAGCAAACACATTCTGGCAAAAAGCTTTTTAAAGCATAAGTTTCCAACATCATATTTTCAAACAAATAAGCCATCAAGGCTATGTTGTATTTTTGATTACCAAATTGACCACCCCTGTAAACCTGTGACTTACAGTGCACTGGTAAATTGTTTAACGCTTCCCTTACTTTTGTTGTATTGATTCCTTTTCTAGGATTCAATTTGTGATGGGAGTTCTTTTGGGCCCGGTACTAGCAATTGTGGTATTTCATTTAATCATCCCCTGACTCCTACTCGTCGTTCTTCTGAATTACAAAAAACAAAATAAAAATGTTTTCTTTGCATTTGCTTGATCTAGCTGTTTTTTCTTTTTTTATTTGGAAAAAAAACCCAGAGTAATAAAAGGGTCAAATAAGAACCGCTGCTTCAATTACTTCAGACCTTTTATAACTAGATGGACACGATGCTAAATTGGGATTTCAGACTTGCCTCTGACACCAGTTACAAGAGTCTCCTCAAAACTTACTATGACCAGACAGCAATATTTACTGAAACAGCCTTAAGCACGTAGATATGTTTTCTAGGAGATAAATATGAAGTCATTTACACAATACTAAGTACTTCCTAAACATTGGCGTGCCACTGCCATGGGGCACGGCCTCACTTATCTCAAGCACAAGCATCCTCGAGCAGAACAGAGGCTCTGATATTACTACTTGTATAACCAAAACAACAAGGGATTCGCCCATCAGGTTTTAATTTCCAGCGCGTTTTCCGCGGGCGGGGCACAAGGCGAGGCCCGGCGGTGGCGGGTTCAGCGGCCGGTGGGTCAGCGGCGGCGCCGGCCGAGGGCGGCTGCGGGCCGCGACCCCCGCCAGCACCCGCCGGTTCTCCTCGGCGGGCCGAGCTCGAAACCGGACGGGGGCAGCTCTGACGGTGCAGCATCGGGGGACGCGCTGAGCTCGCCGTGTTGGGCGGGAGTTCAGCAGGTCAAACAGAGACGTCTCCCCGCCGCCGCCGCCGGGACCCCCCAGGCCCAGCCCCGCTCACGGCGGGGCGGTGGGAAGCGGCCCGGCCCCGCCAGCGCCAGCACCACCACCCGCCCCCGGAGCCTTTAAAGGACGCCGGTGGGGCCGGCACCGCGGCCCGGCCCGCCCCGGCCCTGCCCGCCGGGCGAGCCACCGCCCCTCTGTTTCGGGGTGGGAGGGGCGCTCACGCATCGCCCCGGCCTCGCCCCGCTCCCTCAGCCCCCGGCCGGCGCAGCGAGCCCGCCGGCGCGGCACGGCTGCGGGCGGAGGTAGGTGTTACTCTACTTACTTCCCCTGAGGCGACCGGGACCCCGTCCCCGCTCGGCACCGGGAGGGCAGGCCCCCGGCCAGGGGGGTGCGGCGCTCTGGGGCGGGCCGGCGCCCCCCTCGGCCGGACACCTGCTGAGCCCCGAGCCGGCAGGCGGCCGCGGCTCCGGGGGCCCCGCTCCGGGCTGCCGCTCGGGTGGCCGCGGGCCCCGGCACGCAGGACGCGGCGGGGCCGGGGCCGAGCCCCCCGGAGGCGGTGTGCGAGGGGAGCCGGCGGGGCCTGAGGCGAGGGGCGCCACGACGCGGCCGGCCGGCTCCTCCCCTGCCCCCCGCCCCCGCTGCCTTACCTGAGGGGAAAGCCGCGGAGCCTCCCGCCTCTCTCCCGCAGCGACACCGCAAAATGGAGGCTGTGGGGCCGGGCGGCACCCGCCCCGCCCCCGGCACCGAGCCCGCCCCGGCCCTCCCCGCGGGCAGGGGCGCCGCGCCCCGGGCCCGGCAGGGCCGAGGCGGGCCGGCAGCGGCTCCCGGTGGCGGTCGGCCTGCGAACCCAGGAGCCCGTTCCTATCTGTGCGGGTTTGCCCCGTCTTGCTGAAGGAAAGCTGCGGTACGCCCGGTTCTCCTTCAGAACGGCTGAGAGGTAAGATCGAAGACGGAAGTGCCGCAGAAACGCAGAGCGACTTTCCAGTGGAGCTGTGTCAGGGGAAGCACTGAACGCGGGAAGCGCCAGGCGATGCCATCCCACGGGAGTCCTTAGCCACCCGCCGAGGAAGGGAAGGGAGAAGTCCACACTGCAGTTTCCCTACAGCACCACTGCAGCGGAGGTCAGCCCTAATGCACGTAGCTCTAAATCGAGTCTGTTATCCAGTAACACGGAATCACAGAATGGCAGGGGTTGGAAGGGACCTCTGGAGATCACCTCATCCAACCCCCCTGCTTGAGCAGGTACACCCAGAGCAGGGGGCACAGGACTGCCTCCAGGCGGGTTTTGAATGTCTTCAGGGAAGGAGACCCCACAGCCTCTCTGGGCAGCCTGTTCCAGTGCTCTGTCACCCTCACAGTAAAGAAGTTTTTCTTCATATTCAGGTGGAACTTCCTGTGTTCCAGTTTGTTCCCATTGCCCCTTGTCCTGTCATCGGGCCCCACTGAAAAGAGTCCGGCCCCATCCTCTTGACACCCACCCTTTAGATATTTATAAGCATTGATAAGATCCCCCCTCATTCTCTTCTCCAGGCTAAACCCAGGTGTCTCAGCTTTTCCTCATAAGAGAGATGCTCCAGTCCCCTGATCACCTTCACAGCTCTCCACTGGACTCTCTCCAGTAGTTCCCTGTCTTTCTTGAACTGGGGAGCCCAGAACTCCAGATGTGGAGCAGCACTCCAGATGTGGCCTCCCTAGGGCAGAGTAGAGGGGGAGGATAACCTCCCTCGACCTGCTGGCCACGCTCCTTTTCATGCACCCCAGGATACTGTTGGCCTTCTTGGCCACAAGGGCACAGTGCTGGCTCATGGTCGCCTTGCTGTCTACCAACATTCCCAGGTCCTTCTCAGCAGAGCTGCTTTCCAGCAGGTCAGCCCCCAACCTGTACTGGTGCGTGGGGTTGTTCCTCCCCAGATGCAGGACCTTACATCTTGCTTTTGTTGAATTTCATGAGGTTCCCCTCGGCCCAGCTCTCCAGCCTGTCCAGGTCTCGCTGAAGGGCAGCAGAGCCTTCTGGTGTGTCAGCTGCTCCTCCCAGTTTTGTATCATCAGTGAACTTGCTGAGGGCACACTCTGTCCCTTCGTCCAGGTCATTGATGAATATATTGAACAGGACTGGACCCAGCACAGACCCCTGGGGAACATCGCTAGTTACGGGCCTCCAACCAGACTCTGTGCAGTTGGTCACGACCCTCTGAGCTCTGCCATTC
Organism: Morus bassanus; assembly: GCA_031468815.1. Lineage (NCBI taxonomy): Eukaryota > Metazoa > Chordata > Aves > Suliformes > Sulidae > Morus > Morus bassanus. The sequence goes on along the minus strand of CM062575.1, from coordinate 24,509,607 downwards.
AGCCAGTTCTCAATCCACCTCACTGTCCTCTCATCTAACCCACACTCCCTAAGCTTACCTGTGAGGATGTTATGGGAGACAGTGTCAAAAGCCTTGCTGAAGTTGAGGTAAACAACATCCACTGCTCTTCCTTCATCTACCCAGCCAGTTATGCCATCATAGAATGCTGTCAGGTTGGTCGAGCATGATCTCCCCTTGGTGAATCCATGTTGACTACTTCTGATAACCTTTTCCTCTACATGCCTGGAGATGACCTCCAGGATGAACTGTTCTGTTACCTTTCGGGAGGATGGAGGTGAGGCTGACTGGCCTATAGTTTCCCGGGTCCTCCTTCTTGACCTTTTTGAAGACTGGAGTGACATTGGCCACCCTCCAGTCCTCGGGCACCTCTCCTGTCCTCCATGACCTTTCAAAGATCATTTTCAAAACACATGAGTCTTAAGATCATCATTCAGTAGCTGGCAGGTAGTCAGCCAAGTCATCTAGGCCACCAGAATAGTGTGTAAGAGGCAAAGTATACAAAAGATGTAAGTGGAGCTGGAGGAGTTGCTCCTTCTTATGTAGTTACTTGGGATCAGTATCTAGGCCCTAAGGGGGCATAGAGGTAAGATTGTCCTGACTACTATATACCTTTCTCTAGAAAGAAACCTTAATTATAATTATTTGTATGTAATTGTGGGAAGTGTGCTTAGTGTTTTGTTTCTGCTTATTGTAATGCTTATTCATATTGTACTTAGAACAGACACTGCATACACATAGCTCTTCCTTTACCTGGTGGTTAATTATTCATTAGGGATTCTGACCAGCAAGATAAAATTTATGAAGGATCCACCTATGATATTATGCACCAGTTACCTGAGATTATTCAAAATAACTTTGTACTTTATGATAAATGTGTTAGCAGTTCAGAGACCATTAAAATGCAAACAATTTTTTTACTGTAACCTGGTGCAGCACTTGAGCTCTAGATGAACCAACAGTCACTGTTCTATTTGTCTGTACAACAGCATTAAGTGCAGGCAGCAGAAAATAGGTGGATAATAATTTACCATGCTTGCCCGCTTCAAATGAAAAGCACCTAAAGCCACATAAAGAATCTAGTAAATGACCAGTCTTCAGCAAAACTGGGCTTGTTTTCTCTTGTTTGCCCAGAACACATCAGGAGCAGCTTCAAGAATTTAATCCTCACAAGCACTCTTCAGTTGATACTCCCAGTGTATGTCTACTACATTTCACTTGTTAAGCACATTTCTTTCAGGACAGGTATATATTTAAATCCCTGTTTCCATGGGAACCAAGTATGCTTATAAAATGCATGATTCTTTATCTCTTCCATTTAGTGGACTATTTAGATGCGAGCTATTCAGGAAAGGAATAATGTGTTTTCACAAACAAGTAAGAAAAGAACAAGAGAAAACATTTTAACAAAACAGCATATGTCTGAAGAATCTGTTAAATGCATTGCATGTTTCTATGTTAACAAGTATATCTGGAATTACTTTTTTAAAGCATGGAATGGAACCATTGTGATAATCTAAATTCACTGCCTATGTTTAAGGAAATCCCTTGACTTGTTACTATAGCTAAAGCCAGCACATTTAGGAAAGCTTCTAAAACCCCATGCAGAGTCAAGGCAACTTCTCACTATTAGAAAATTCAACTTTAGTGAAGCTGGGAGACAAACTCTCACTCCTCTCTTTTGTAACATCCTTGCAACTTCTGCTAAGACATGATACTGGACAGAATTCTGGTTTGGAGGAACTTGGCTCTCAACTACATAGTTGTCCTGGCTTCAGCTGGGATAGAGTTAATTTTCTTCATAGTAGATAGTATGGGGCAATGTTCTGGATTTGAACTAAAACCAGTGGTGATATTTCAGAGATGTTTTAGTTGTTGCTAAGTAGTGCTTACACTAGTCAAGGACTTTTTCAGCTTCCCATGCCCTGCCGGGTGCACAGGAAGCCGGGAGGGGACACAGCTGGGACAGCCAAACCCAACTGACGAAAGGGATATTCCACACCATATTTCGTCATGCTCAGCATATAAAGCTGGGGGAAGAAGAAGGAAGGGGGGACGTTCGGAGCTATGGCATCTGTAACCATTACGCGTGATGGAGCTCTGCTTTCCTGGAGATGGCTGAATAGCTGCCTGCCGATGGGAAGTAGTGAATGAATTCCTTGTTTAGCTTTGCGTGCATGCGTGGCTTTTGCTTTACCTATTAAACTGTCTTTATCTTAACCCACAAATTTTCTCACTTACTCTTCCAATGCTCTCCCCCATCCCACCGGCAGATAGTGAGCGAGCGGCTGTGTGGGGCTTAGTTGCTGACTGGGGCTAAACCACAATAGTTGTGCTGAGTGCTATCAATAGAGCCAAAACAAAACTTTTTTTTCCCCAGAGTAATTCACTGTTGGTGACATAGATCACTAAAGCATTGCTGCTTCTCTGTGCTATCTATCCTGGTTGGAACATTATTTCCCACTTAAATAATATGAAGCATTACTTTTGATGTTCTATTTCGGCCAATACAGTTAAATAAAAAAAAAGTACTTTCCCACAGTTTGTCGTAAGCAACAAGATCTGGTCAGCTTTGAACCATAGGTCAAAGTGTAACAAACCAACAGGATACTGCAGTGATCCAAGTCTAAATTATGTACTAAAAATATTTTTCCTGTTACACTACCTTGTGACTGCAGTAATTAAAATGCAGATAGTCAAAGTTAGCTGTTAACCTTCCATGTGTACAGGGAGCAGAGCAAGTTCAGTTCACTTCAGGAAGAGCCATGTGTTTGGTTAGCTGCTCAAGTGAGAGCAGCTACCCAGTGAGTCATGTTAGGGCTCCACCCACTGTAGTCCAAACATCGCAATTTCACACAAACCTTACAACTGACTTGGCACCAGGGTCTCTAGTTCTGTGGTGTGGAACCACACTAAAACAGAAGCTTCACCCTTCCTCAGAGCACAGAAGAACAGCAGGTTGTTCTGCTAGACAGTTTAAAAGAGCAGCATGTCCAACATTTTTCACCATCAACTTTTTAATCCTTAGGATTAAAACCATGCATTTCAGATATAGATGGCATATGTCCACAGGTTCACAAAATCACGCATCAAAACCCTGCTTCCTCTTTGCAGCAGACTCAAGTATTCTGCCAAAAAACTTAAATGACTCAACTAACAAGACAAACTTAATGACCTTCATCCCAGTGTACGGAAATAATCACCAAGTGAAATTGTAATTCTGGCAGCAAGGATTTTTTTAAATTTAAATTTAAATCAAATTGCAGATAGCAAAATAAAAAGTTTGTTATTCTCAACAATATAGAACAATCAGTCTTATCTCCACTTTCCAAGGCTTACAGCCAAACACGTGGTTTATCAAAGATCAGTCACTGAACATAGTGGGTCAGTTTGACACTGTACATCCTAAATGAGGAATTAAGTAAAAACCCCTTGGATGTCCACAAAAGGCTTGACAAGAACCCATAATTAAGTAAACTACAGAAGACAGGAATTAGCATGAGCAAGGATAAAGAACTTGTAAGAAAGAACAAAGGCTGTGTTGAAAAGGGAATTTGTAGAATTCTGTTAAGTTGGTCTGGGATCAATTCCAAGTTTTTTCTTAACTGAGTAGGGCATAAAAGTTAGGAATAAGCTAATGATACCTGCTGACAAAACTGTGAGGTGTCACCAATACTGAAAATAATCCAAACCAGGAGAAATATGTGGATCTGGATTTTTTAATTAAAAGTATCATAATGCCAGGCATTTAGATTAACAATTTTCTTGCCAAACTGGAGTTCAGCTGCAAGTGACAGCAGGGGCAAGAGGCTGGGGTGCTCAATCACACTACATGACAGACACCAAGAGGCAAACAAGGAATTTATAACAGGAAAGTATTAATGTATTCTTATATTAATTGATTTATATGCTGATATGAGTATGGTCTTGAACTCAAGTTCAAGAAAGACTGAAATTGATTTTAAGTGGGCAGCTAAGTGATCAAAACATAGACCGTGCATCAGAAGAAAGGAGAGAAAGCTTAATATGTTTAGTAAAATGATGGCTACCTAGAACAGATTATGTATAAATACAAAGAGCATGAAATAAGAACTTTAGTAAGGACAAAGGGGTTATATTTAGTATATTTAAAATAGAATTCAAGATATGGATGGTCAAAATGGGAAAGAACTGAATTTGTGAATCAGGAAACCCCTTCTAAGGTAAGGTTTGTGGGCACAGGGAACCAGAGAAGATGGCAACAATGAAGTGCCTGTTAAACATACCAAACTAGCACCACAAATTTCTTTCCCTACCCAAAGAAACACATAGTATTAACTCTTTTCTTCAGTCACATGAATTTAGAATGTCAAATTTCAATTGCTTTTTAGCTTAACTGGCAAACTAACAGTAACACAATACAGTCCACAAGGACTCCCTTTAGACCTAATCCTAGTCACCACCACCACCAGAACTGTTCTGTGCAGCATCGATCCTAAGTACCTGATAGCAGTCATAGGAAACCTGACTGCTGCGTACTGCCTGTCCTCCAATATCTCTTGGAGAATCATCTAAATGTCATCTGCAAGCCTTGCAGTGCAACAGAGCACAGGGAAGCTAATTACCGCCAGGTATCTGCAATTTCCATTGTGGTATACCACCTTCTTTCTACTGCTGAGACTGATCAGTTAAGAAATACTGGAGCATTACCAACTCCCTCCTGCAATTTTGAGGCATTTCTAGTAAAGATACTTCAGCCTGCAAATATTGATTTTGATAAGTAAGACAGAGTACTCTCATGTGCTTGTGGGTTTCATGTGCACTTGCTCAAAGATGCCAACAAGCACAGTCTTGCTACGCTAGGAAGATGTCAGAACAAAGCGTAATGTCTGCATGCTAATTAAACTGCAGGTTGTCAGAGGTCACCATGCTCACTGAAGAAACATAAGGTTTCATTGTCTCTTTGTACTGCCAAGAGATGCTTTGCTGAAACTCCATTCCTTTGTTGAGGCTAACTGAGATTACGTGTCTGAGGAGGGTCCAAGGCAGCAAGGTGGACTGATTTTATACACTCTAACTTTTCTAAGGACACAGCATACCCAGAGGGAGAAGAGAATCAATTGTAACAGTAAACTCTGTTCTGAATATTGTTATGTATATTGAGGAAAAGAAGTTTTCAAGAACTTCATGCTGAGGTGAACCCCCCCTGCCCCCCCCAAAAAAAATCTTACCATCATTTGAGCAATTAAATACTTGAGTGCTAGGAGCTGGTAACAGAGCCATTTAACCAAGGTATTTTAAAGCCTAATACTTACCAGGAAAACATGCACGTTGCCAGACATAAACATTTAATACAGTAATGTCCAGTAAAGTTGTACTCATTCAGAGAAGCCATCTAAGAAAAGAAAAAGGCTGAACATGTCACAGAGGACAGAAAAGTTTTTTATTATATTAGTGAAGGCACTAGTATGACTAAATATACAGTGTATATAGAAGCATACCCAGAGAACTATCTACCTTGACTATTTAAAGCTAGATTTTTGTCAAAGTTATTTGGAACAACGCATCCTAAACAAATAAAAAAAAAAAAAAAGGAAAAAGGCTCCTAATAAATCCAAGAAGTCTGTGGTTTACAAATCAATAGCAAGTTAAAGCTTGAAATCCTTCATGATGTTTTTTGACTCCCAAGTTTTTCGCACCAGATTTTTCTGTTCAACTTCATGATTTTAGCTTTCTGTAAAGTGGAACAATTCAAATAAAATACCTTTAGGAATGCCTGTCTAGATTTTCAAACTCCATAGAAGGAATGCCTCAGTCTCCTAGGTAATAATACAGCCCAGGCTTTACAGTTAAGCAAAATGATGCATTACTTTTGTGTTTGCAATATGGTACTTCCTAAGAGTGGCCACTCAAAATTCCAGAGTCAAAGTATGGTTCATAATGTGCCATTGACCCAATAAAAAGGGACAGAATTGATGGGATCAGATACTGAGTTTTTAAAAGGGCAACTATTTTTTTCCTACTCCAATCCCAAGCATTTGTCACTGTGCTGTCTGGCACACAACAGAATCTATGGATTGTGGGCTCTTCTGCCACCTCTGCTTTGCAGTGAATCTTTCTACCTAGAAAGACATAACCTCAGTCCCTTATGCCAGAGCATCATTAGTCTTCAGGTACTTGTAAGGACTGGCAAATTCCACAATACCTCTTCTGTATCAATGACCACAAATTAATCTTTCTTCTCAGAACTTCGCATTTTGTGCATAGCAGCTTATTAAATAGCATAGCTGTTCAACTTGCAGAGTATTTAAAATCTTCTCCTTACATTTTATCAGTTTTCCTAGCAGAGAATGGCAAGTTTTCTGCAGAGGAGAGGTCAGAGAAAGAATATTATGCTTTTCCCACCCTGCAACCTTTTTGCAGTAATTGAGAGGCTTATCCAGCTTTGCTGCTTCCTCTTTTCCTCCACCTATTTCAAGGCATTAAAAAAGAACACTTTGAGCTGAGAATATGTGAAATAGTTAAATGGCCGGTAGTGAATATGAAGTCTAAAGAAAGGAAAAACCTTTTTATTCAGAACAGAAAACAAGAGCCAAGAGCCAAATTTTAACACTTATTTCATGCTCACAAATAGCATTTTCAGAGATTACAGTCTCTGCTATACCTTCAGTTTTCACGTACCGTGTCCTTGCAATTAGAACTTAGAATTTAGCATTGAGTCACAGGGGGAATTTTCCAGATTGAAGATCCTGTACTGATCATTCCAGATTTGTAACCGGAGTCCCATTCTTGGATTTATCTGGCAATTAGCACAAAAATTATTTCGGGGAACACTGGCTTTGCAGGCTTCTCTAACATTTCAAATTCATTTACTAAAACAGATGTGAGGCATCAGAAATAGTCATTAGTAATGAGGTGGGAACAGTTATGCTGTAGAAAAGGGACACTTTTACTTTGTTAGGCAAAACCTCCTCAGTACAGCTGAACAGACTTCTAAAGGTAATGTTATTAGCCAAGACTGTAAAAAGTTACAGCTCAGACTGGTACTGGCTTTCTTTCAGCTAGAACTCATTTAATGTGAAATAGGTTTGGGGGAGAAAATGCTAAGTTTGTGTTCACATAATTTTAGCAGCAGTACAGGGTCACAAAGGAGAAAATTTCTATTTGATGACACCCAAATTTTAACCTCAAAACTTCGGAAGTATAGTTTTGCTGTGCTTTTCTTTTGCAAAGATGGCAACTCCAGTAGCCACACTTGTTCAGCCACAAATTGCTTTTCAAGCCCTTTTAACCATGAACTCAGTTGCCAGTCTAATTCTCTGAAACCTCACTTTATGAGGTGCTAACCCTATTGACCTTGATTTACTTTCCCAAAGGATCAGATATGCATAGAAATACCATAATGTAAACTGAATTCACTCGCTCATACTCTGTCAGTACCCTGCTGAAGAAGGGCATATACACCACTAATAAACCAGTGACCATTCTGTAGTCCTCCATGGACAAGCATATTATGTGCAATACAAGAAGCCACACTTCCAGTGTGCTTTAACAGCTGGCAAAAAAACCCACAAAAAAGTCTGCAGAATTGGAGTTGACTTGTATCCACTTTAGTTTTCTTTCCTGATGTGGTGTTATCCCCCTCTTTCTTTCAAACAGGGATTCATTAGACAATAAATGAGAACAGTTTTTTCTGGAGAGAAGCCATTCTTGCCATTGCAATGGAACTTTTATTTCAAATATGTTCTTATAATAAAGCTGCATTTTGTTATACAAGTAGATAAACCCAGGAGACAAACGATTCACGTATTTTCACATATTCCATTTTAAAATACTGGGCTCAACTAAACTGCAGCCATCCCCATTCATTTCCTAAACCATGTTAGGGATTTTTCAGGGCAATGGAAATAAAGATGTAAACCAAGTCGTCTAGGTAATTAAATTACGGTCCAAGGAAATTTGTAACACCACCATAGAAAAGTGTGTCTGCTCATTCTTCAGGCTCTTTGAAGTGTAGCATGGCAGAAGTTTCTTTATAAACTCAGGAGTTTTTCGTTGAGAGCAATCTGTGACTGTGTGAGGTTTGCCAAGTAGGTTACCATCAGTAGGTCCTGAGAGGGGGGGAAAAAAAACAGTGATCAGAAATATTAACAAAGATGGTAGCCTATTAAGAGTTGAATTTTTAAAACCTGTAAAGCAGTTTACTATCAGCTACTAGAAATACTGTTAGTCCTGGAAGTCCTACCCTGAGGAATGCTTCCTGCGCAGGAAGAAGGTTTTGGTATTCCCAGAACATGAAACACTGCTTGTGAAATTTTAACTCTGAGTTCACCCATGTTAACCAGGCAAGTCAAAGGGTATAAGCAAAATTAAAAATTAGTTCTGGTCTTTCAGGCTGTGGGTGAACAACACATTCAGAAACTTAGCTTTCGCTTTCCAAAAATCTGTTACAGAAATAAGGTAGCACACTAAAACCTTGTCATGTCTTTAGTGTTATGTAAGGAGACAGAACTTCAGCTCAGGTAAAAGAAGCTGGCAAGTCACCAGTTATCCTTGAAATCCATACTGCTTTAAGCTTGGTAATTCGTACTGTCCAATCACTCCAAAAGAATTGGTGCTGGCTTTCAGATTACTTGCATAATTCCTAAGTACTTTAAAACTTATTCTCTCCTTTGCAGTTGCTTGCAAGATTTATTATGGTGAACTCCTTTATCGACCTTCAGCTCTTAAAACATCAAATTACTGTCAAGAAAGGGCTGTATTTTCTATTAGCATGTTTTTATGAAAAGATAGATTGTTTTGATCACAGAAAAATTTGTGTCTGTACGACAAATTATCAACATTGCTGGTAATACACTGAAAAAATTAGATTATGAACTTACATTGATATTGCTGTTCAACATTGTCTCAAAGTCCTCTGGTGAAATCTTTGGCACCTGGTTAATAAGATCCATCAGGAATCGCCCGACAGTGTTGTCAGCAGCCACTTTGCCAGACTAAGCATAAGAAACATACACCTCAATGTGAGTAAAACTCAGTAGGTTTATGGCCCAGAAAGACAATACATAAAAGGAAAAACAAGACGCACAAGCTTACATCGAACTTATCCGCTGACTCGTAAAAAGCCACCTTACCAATACATCCTCTGCATACTGGAGCACCATAGTCAGGGTATCCTGAATCCTGGCTGATGCTGACCCCACCTGCTGTAAGTCACTGGATAAGCCAATCACTCGATTAGGGCTAAAACAAGTCTTCATGATAAGATCCACTGAAAGCAAAAGGAGGATCACTGAGAAAACTGGCTGCCACAAAAGAACATCTTAAATCCTTAACTTCTTGAAGATTTTTAAGACAGCTTCAGCAAGACAGTCTAATTCCCAGTAGAATGGCAATTTTACCACAGTAAAAAAAGCATTTAAACAAAAACAATGGTTATAACCAAAACATTCACCTCCTATCCGCTCTGTATCATAATAAACATATTTCACTGTTAGAGGTGTGAACATCACGCCCATAGTTTTACCAGGGACTCCCATTGGGGCACTAGAAAAAAAACAAAACAAAACAAAAAAAACAACAAAACATTTTCAGCATTGACATATTTAAGGGAGGAAGTAACAGATTTCCATCTCAGTGATCTCTGTTAGCACTGAAGTGTGAATCTGAGTAGGTTACTCATTCTCACCACAGTCAGCAATATTTTGCTAAAACCATAGAATCATATGATATAGAATCCTATAGAATCATATGATTCTATGATAGAGCAGGTATTCTCCTATCCTGAAATACTCCGTGCTCTCTGAGAAATCACTTAAGGAACAAACATGAGTATGACAAAAGTTCAAGTACAAAGCACTCGCCACACCTTTATTATTCCTGTTATTCAAAGTATTTGAAGTTCATTTATGCTTTAAATAAGTAAGATGTCATGGAACAGCTTCCTTTTTGAAAATACACAGTCAAGAAGCAATAGACTTCCACTGCAAAGAAAGGCTGGGGTTTTATCCCTAAGGAGGAGAGCTCTTCAGCCAGTACTGGGAAGAACAGTGAGATGGAATACTTTCATTTCTTAATGGAGATATGTCAGCTGGAGATATCATTTCTGAATGGAGATATGAAATAACTGATAAAAATGGAAGAGGTTAAGGGTAAGAAAAACTGATCAAGAAGATGCTGTTTCAGTTATGTTTTAACGGCATTAATCCTCAAACTTGTATAAATAAACTGCCGAGTAATAAAGCCCAGCAACTACAGGCTAGCATTCAGACAGTGCGATGGAAGTTAGTGACATTAATGCTAGCTACATGAATCCTGTGAAATGCCACGAAGATGTTCAGAACGCTGTTAGGTTAATTAAGTCACAATTCCCCACCCCAACAAGGTACCAGCTTATGAAAGGTTAGGTCTTTCAACTTACATATGATGGTCAAGACATTCCATTGGGAAGTAAGGCAAGATCCCTGGCTTACTGCTGTGTTTTAGCTACTGCACAATATTGTCCAAAATGAGACACTGCAGCCCACTACATTTCTCGTTACCCTGATGTGGTGTCTCGCAGTAATTCAGATAGTTCCCCTCCCAGAAATGCAGCCTCCCAGAGTACCTGACATAGGCTTTAATGCTCATGCGTGAATTCTGGAGACTCGTGTCCACAGTGAGGTGGATGGGGTTGTGCGCTTCCCGGCTGTAATACTCGTGGATCAGGACAGAGTGTTCTGTGATGTCATGACCTGTTGCATACCTTCAAAAAAGCACATGTTGAGGACCCATTCTTCCAACATTCAAGTACCCAGTGTTTGGTATTGTTGGTATTTAACAGGTTTGTATCCTAAACCACTGATTTCCAAATATGGAGCTGCAGAAACATACTAAATACAAGTGTTTTAACTAGGGAATTTGTAGTTTTATGGCCAGCTCTCCTAGAATTGTAGGAATCACAGGCTGAGCACACACGTGCCTGAAACATGCACAGGGACAGTGTTGTAGTACCAGCCATAAAGAGTTGGTACAGTTGACATCAGACACCCAAGATTCAGTTATCTGTCACTATGCTCTGGACCAACTCTTTATTTCTGTGTAAGCCAAAGCATGCCAAACAAATTTGGACCAACCAAGTAGATCTTCCCTAAATCAAACATCTGTGTGCAGGAGGAAGAACTTGTTAATCTAGCTCCTTTAGCTGCTCTGCAATTAGCTTCTCACATACATAGGAAAACTCCTGTCATTAGAATGCCAGTTTGCTGTGCCATTAAAAGGTTGTCGAGGAAGTTTGCTTCACAAGAGCAGAACTAAGCTATTTTGTAGGATCAGAGAAGCATGAAAAGACTAATAAACCTAGCTATCCACACACTCGGACACAGCCTTTGTTCCCGTAACACCGTACTGATCTTGCTTGGCATCCCCCACACAAGTACTTCCACCTTTTCTCAGCAGAGAACTCCTGCGTGCTCAAGCTGATATCACTGACTCCTCCTGAGGCCTTTGGTACTTTAAACTACTCTTTTGTGTTCTCCCTTCTTTCTAACCAGTTATCTTCTGTGTTGCAGGTTGTATTACAGGTGGCTAAGTTCTTTTAACAAATCCGTGCCAGTATTCTCTAACTCATCACTCCTCTGTGGTACCTTTTCTAGATATAAACAAGAACAAACCCTGTAAGTCTCCGATACCAGTGTCTTCCTATCGTGAATTCCAGCAGCTTCACAGCTGACTCTATAACAAGAGTTGCAACATCTTACAGTCACAAGCGCTAGTGCTTCTGCTTCTCAACCTGCGACAAGGAAAACTATGCATTTCAAGCAGTTTAAGGGACCAACACAACTGCTTGCATGTTCTTGCAGAAGGAGAACTTACCAGCCCAAGATGATCTCGCTAGGAGACACCTTCTTGTGCAACTCATACATGTTTTTGGCAAATTCCATATCGACTGCCACCTGAGAGACGGGACAGGGCCAAGTCAGCTGGTTTCGGGGCCGCTTAACCCTCGGCGGAGGCCCACAACGGGCACAAGCCCCAGCGCCGCCATCAGAGGGGGCGCAGGGGCCGCCCCCCTCGGCAGCCGCCGCCCGCCCTGCGGCCCGGCCCGGCCCGGGCGGCCCCGGCGCGGAGCCCCCCCGCCAGGCGGGCCCGCCACGCCGCCCCGCTCCGCCCGCGCTGCCGCCGGAGGGCAGCGGGCGGCCCCGCGCTCCGTACCTCATCCTCGGACTCGTTGTGGGGGACGGAGAAGCAGTTGGTGACCTCCACCGAGTGCTTGTCCACGGTGCCTGCGGGAGGGCAGCGCGGTTAGGGGGGCGCGCGGGGGCGGCGGGGCGGGGCGGGGCGGCGGCTCTTACCCAGCAGCGTCCCGATGACCCGCGCCGCGCCCTCGTTGCGCCGCTCGAAGCTGTCCACGATGGAGGCGAGCACGACGGGGTGCAGCCGCACCACGCGGCCGCCGGGGAAGGGGCCCGAGAGCGCGGCCGACAGCGGCGCGGCCGGCGGCGGCGGCGGCGCTGGGGCGGCGGGCGGGGGCGGCGCGGCGGCGGGGGGAGCGCTTCCCGCCGGTGGGGCGGGCGCCGCCGTCGGGCTCTGCGCCGGGGCGGCCGCGGGAGCAGCCGGAGCCGCAGCGGGAGCTGTCGCCGCCATTTTGCGAAAGAGAGAGAAAGAGAGAGAGCGCGGTGGGGATATCCGCGCCAGCAATAATTGGCTGGTGTGAGCGCCTGTCACGCAGTGTTGCCTTTCTATTGGGGAAATCGTTGTGCTAAGGCCCGCCTGCCATCTGTTAACCAATCTGGGGAGAGAGCGGTGAGGGAGGACGCTCTGATTGGAAGAAGAGCACACTGTCCGTGACTGAAGCTTACTCTTGTTCCCACCCTCTCGGGGCCGGAAAGTTTTTCGATTGGGTTCTCGCATCCCCCGCCTCCTTGCTTGTGTGCTCTCTTATTGGCTGGCACCTCCCTTGCATTCTGTCTGTCAGGGCGGGAAGGCCTATTTATTGGCTGTGGCGCCACCGTTCCCCCGCTGGTTGCCCGGGGGAGGCGGGGCTTACGCTCGGGCGCGGCGCGCTGAGCAGTGGGCCGGCCGGTGCCTGGGGCTGAGGGCTCCGCTGGGGCGGGGCCGGGCGTCCCGCCGCTCCCGCCGCCGGACGGGGCTGCAGGGCGTTGCTGCGCCCCCGGGCCGCCTCACCCGGCTGCACTTCTCGGGCCCGGTCGCGGTTGAGGCCCGTGTTGCTGCCGGCTGTGGGCGGCCGCTGAGGGGTTTGGACGGCGGCAGCGCGGTCCTGGCTAAGGCGGTAGGGCCGCCGCTGCCTCGGCCGCTTCCAGTGAGGGCAGCGGCGCTCCTCCCGCCGTCCCGCAGCCGCACGGCCGTGTGGCAAACGCCGCAGCCTGCGGGCGCGGCGGCGAAGGTCATCTGTGGTGCCCGGCGGGGGGCGGGCCACGAGGCGGGGAAGTGCGGTTAGCCCCGTTTTCCAGCTCTTCGTTGCCAGTGAGACATGGACGAGTAAGTGGTTGCCAAGTATCGTGTAGGGAGCAAATGCTGGTTACCCCTATCCAGGGTTTAAGAGTTACCCAGCAAGCTGACTGCTTGGATACAATTTGCCTCTCACTTGTAGCGCCCCATGTGTCCGCTCTCGAGCAACAAACCTGTGTGAGTGGGGCAGGTATGGCTGTAAAATGAAGCATGTATGCTTCTGACAACTGGTAAGGAGACTGGATTCTTCTGGAGCTTCCTTTTCTGTTTCTTGGCCATATGCTTGCAGCTGTTATCTTAACAGTTGTAGCAGCATAGTAGCAGATTTACCTCTAAGTCTCTTAGTTCAAAACCTTTCATCACAGATATTAATATTAGTTTGACAAACTTTAAGGGAGAGCTTCAGGTATCATTGAAATGTTTGGGGGGGTTTTTGATCTCGGGCTAGTTTTTTCCCCACAAGTAAACTATCTCTGTGTGTGTATACACATATATAAACACTGAAAGATCCAGAAGTCTCAACTCCTGATAAAATGCTTAGTCCAGTGAAACTATACCAGTCAAAAACTGCATCAGTTCTCCAGCACTGCTTTGTCTATTGGGTGGCTACTGGAATAACTGAGAATATTTCCAGGTACGTGTTTCCCAGGTGTAGCAGAGAGAAAAGTGGTTACTACTTCAGGTGCAATCATCTTCACTCTTTTATAGATCCACTTTGGGCTCCTGACACACTCTTTCCCATATTTGGGTTACCAGTTAAAGTCATTTTAACAAAAACTATTTTATCATGGCTGGTGGCTTTTGGAGTTTTCTCTGCTTTGTTTGCTGAGGGGTGAACACCATCAGTTGACAAGCAGTTTTGACTCAGTTGTTGAAGACAGGTTCCTGAGTATCAGAGGAGATGCTCAATAAAAAAGATAATACATTCTGCCCATGTGCTAGCAATTTGCTGCTTTTACATAAATGGGGAACACCTGTCAAAGCTACAAAAAAGGAGAGCTAATGCATGGGAACACAACCAGATTTTATCTCTTCATAAATGCACTTCCCAGTCTGTGTACCAGTAAAAAATGGATTGCCTAATCTTAGGCTTTTGCCATGCAGCCTTCATTTCTTGTAGGGGTGCCTGGGTGAAATTGCATAAAGCTTTAAAATGTTTCTGTTCCTGAAGCTTTGATGTGTCATTGAGAAGTCTAATGTGTGAGGCGTTCTTGTTAGAGAGCAGCTGTTTGATCTCATTTTTGTTTGCATCAAACTATCCTTGGTGCTTAATTTGACATAGTCAGCTGCAGATTCAGGTAAAGCAAGCAAGGCTATTTAAGATCTGCCCATTATACTTTTATGTTGCCACCTTAAAAGTTGGGCAGCTTAATATGGTGCCGCAGTTGTGCTTCAAAACTGGCAACCGTGATAACCTTCTCTTAATATGTTAATGTCAAGCTGCTGGACAGAATGCCGGAGAGTGTATGTAGTGAGTCAAGATGGATAGCCTGTATCTCAAATGTCAAAGATCAGTGGCTGGCTCACATAAAGCCCACTTAATACAAAGACTGTATAAATCTAATCATAAGAAAATCAGTCATGTGATAGTGCTTGGACCAGATGTGTCCAAGCTACAGAACTGTTTTTCCTTGCTGAATGACTACTGAAAAATAGACATCTTTGTAATTAATATTGTTTCATAAAGTATCAGTTTACTTTTAGAGGAGGGTAGTTACCAGTGACACATACTAATGGTGCCTGTTGTTGAAAACTTAGCATCCATCTGGTGAGATGATTAAAATGTTTAGATACCACCCCATTACAGTAAAAACCTATCTACCTAGAGGAGAACAAGAGACACATTTGCACATGAACATGGATCAGTGTGGTAACTCAGGGCCTTCTGATTTTACGTTTTCCTTTGCTTGGTTTCCCCTGCATCTGATTTTGGTCGTGAATATAATTAACCTCCTAGCTCTGCTCTTGTATGATTTTTCTTTATAGTCCTTACGTGTGACTGAGTTGTCGTTATTGCATTTGCTGTCATGTCAGCTGCATTTTCACAGAGGATATACAATTCCTTTATCAGAAGCTCTCTTCTCATCTAGCTTACATTACTGGAAGCAACATCATCTCTTGCTCTAAGGAAAAATATTTCTTACATTGCATTACAGGTAAAATAAAATATTTACAATTTATTTGATTCATCATTTCAGGATGTAGTTTTATCAGGTTAGTTTCATGGGATTGAATCAGACACTTTTATTCCATTATTATAAGAATAATTTTCTATTGCATGTTCTGTCTAAGAAATTAGTGGAGTCTTTCAATTACTTCTGCCAAGAGAAAAATCCATCACTGAACTTAATGTTTATTTTATATAATCATGCTTATTTAGGAAAAAAATGAATATCAGGTCTCATTTTCCAAACAATTTTGAGATCAAAGGACAGAAGTCCATTTCCCTGCCTGGAATTTGAAGCCTGTGTCTCCAGCCTTCATTGTGCTCACAGAGCTCCTTCTTCACCTTCTCTTACAGTCAAGTTACCAGCACTTTTGTTGTCTACTGGTTATCTGTGTTTTTCAGGATCCATACATATGTTCTGCCTTCTATCCAGGACTTTTGTATGATGTAGTCATGGGCAATGATTTCAGTTTTTGGTTTGGTGTTTTTCTGGGTTTTTTGGGGGGTTTTTCCCCCCTATTAAAAAAAGTAATAGTTCCCTTATTTAGTCTTAATCAAAGGTCTTAGATACTCGTCCGCTTCCTGTATGTTTGGGATTGCCAGTAGATGAAAGACAGTTGTTGGCAGCAGCCAATTCCCAGTGTAATGTGTCAGCTGATTCAGCTTCATCCCTTCAGCAAGAGGGATTCAAGCCCTTCCCTGCTTTTGTGTAATGTTTCATGGGGCTACCTTAATTATCAGAGAAATAACACTGACACATGGGACTACTGAGGTAATGCTTAGAGTAAAAATCCAAATACTATGTAAAAATAATGAGGAGTAGTGTTAATTGCATAGCACACTGATAAAAGAATCTACCTTCTCTAAAGTTAGAGTGGCAATGGAAGTTATCATCAGGTGTTCAAATATAGCACATTGGAGACTGCCACGTGCTTTTGAGTTGCTATGTGGAAATACAGAAATCCAAGCTAAAGTAAAAGTAACTTCACAGAATAACTTGCAGTGAAAAGTAACAGAGAGAAACGTACACAGGCTGGCATACTTAGGGCAGCAGATCCTTTCATGGTCAGAGTTTTACACTCATTGAAGAAGGGAAAATAGAGGCAGGTACTGAACAAAGGATGGCTGTGGAAATAAAAAACATAACCCCAAAGTCTAGCAAACCCCAAATGGTACCAACTAGTTGGCTTAGACAAGTGTTGAAAATTATAAATTGTCAAAATATGTCCCAAAACTATTTAGCTGTTCATGATTCTTGTACATACAAGTTCCATTGCTTCTGATGAGCAGTGAGAGATCTGTCAAAAAAGAGAGAAGGTGAACTACGTTTAAAAGCCATGGCAAAAGGCATTGTGATCTAAGAGGCAGATTTCTGTTGCTGCAGTACCGTAACCCCTCCGACTTCAGTGGGAGTGTATCATAATAACTTGGAATAGGCTTTTCCTGAAGAGAGGGTTGGTTTGGTGTCTTTTTTTTTTTGTCTTTTTTTTTTGTGATTCAGTCCATACTGCTGTGATCAATGGCTAACTGCTTTTATTCCATATGCTGATAAGATATTCAGAAAGAGTCTTCTGTTGTCTCATACCATGCCTCTCCCCAGGTATGTAGAATTGTGTGTTCACACTGTTTTCCCAGATGAGTTTGAAAATGCTCACCCTAATATTCTGTATAAAAGCAACTGTGTATTTTATCATGAAGATCTGTTATCACATTTGTATATAGAAAACAGTGACTAAACTCATAAAAGCCCTTATGAAATTTATACTGTGAGGATACTATCTTGGCTAGATTATTTTTGGAAAAGTTTGTTTCAGATGTTTTCAGGGCCAGGTCAAGATCATATAATTCTCTGATTATTAAATCGGGTGCATATAAAGGTAGTCCTGCATCCACAATTACCCCATTCTCTGTACTGGCTGAAGGATATTCAAACACCCACTGCAGGACTAAGGCTGTTCAAATAATAATGGAAAAACTTACAAGGCATAATGCCTGTGCAGGCATTGCCACATAATGCAACTGCCATACCATGATT
Organism: Morus bassanus; assembly: GCA_031468815.1. Taxonomy (NCBI): domain Eukaryota; kingdom Metazoa; phylum Chordata; class Aves; order Suliformes; family Sulidae; genus Morus; species Morus bassanus. The sequence goes on along the minus strand of CM062575.1, from coordinate 24,491,959 downwards.
TGTTGAGGAAAATCAGAAATATTTAATAGCGATGCTCCAGCTTACATGTGTATATTGCAAACATTAGCAGAGAGAGAGCTGTTGCTAGATGTTACTAGAGCAGTTTCGTGCTTTTTGGACCAATTTTGGATGAGGCTTTTTTGTCATTTTTTGTATTTAATGAGAAATCACTTATGCTCTGCAGATCATCATGAATGCTTCAGATACACGAATAGAAAGACGTGAGAAATAGAACCTTACCTAGTGTACTATTGTCTAGGTTTTGGTTTTGGAAATATAAGAAAAATACAAAAAAGGAAATAAAAGGATGAAGTAAGAATAATATATGTGGGACATGGAGAAAAAGAAACTGGATAGCTAGAAATAGGAATGTTTGGGAAATGTGAAACTCCTTGACATGTGAGATTTATGGGCAGTGAATGATAGATCTTGTGGTGGCTCCCTGAAGGCAGGCCTGCAATAAGTGTTTATGTGCCTGAAAGGCAGTCTGCTTTTCTTTCCAGCAAGATCAATTGATCTAATAAAAGGTACTGCCTCTCCTGCCAGCCAGAAGAGAGGTAATTCATCCAGGTGTTTCCAAAAGGTCTCGTTGCGCTGGCCCGCCGGGGATGGATGTGGGAGTCTCTTCCCGGCTCCGTGCGTCCACCCGCGTTTGCAGACCGAGAGCCTGGTGCGCCGGCCCCTCCGCCATCACCGCAGGCCTCGCCGGCGGCGGGCCCCGGGCCGGGGGGGGGGGGGGGGCGGGCGCCCGGGCTGGGGGGGGGGCCGGGGGTCCCCGCGGGGCCGCCCGGGCTGGGGGGGGGGCCGCCCGGGCTGGGGGGGGGGGGGGCCGGGGGTCCCCGCGGGGCCTCCCCGCGAGATGGCGGCAGGCACACGCCGTGGCGCGCACGTACAAGCGCTGCCTCGTACCGGATCATGGGTTCCAGCCCTCCTTCCCGCGGCCTTTACAGGAGTCGCACGCTTAATTGGATTTACTGATTATTGCGAAGAGATGCACTTTTATTTTCCGCTGATACTAAAGCCATTAGATAGTCGCGAATACAGGCCACCTCCTTTGTAATCACTTAATGCTATTCTATTTGTTGGGAAAATAATCTCTTCTCCCAGTCCCTTGTTCTTATAAAATCACTTTACAGCTTTATTTCTCTTATGAGTAAGCATGTCCTTTCCTTGTTGTCCTTTATAGCCTGGGTCAAAGTCACCACTTTCCATACATTTGAGCCCAGACCAAAATTCCATTTGTCCCCAGAAGCATTGAGGTAGACCTTTGGGACTGGCACTGTTGGCTGTGTCACTGAGCCCAAACATTTGCTTTGGTGTCTTGAGATGGAATCTACATGCAGAGGTGAAGTAACTAGACTGGAAAATACCTATATCATTTGATGGTGTAGGGCAGCCTGCCGAGAGATAAAATGGCCAGCATGTTGTTACTTTGTGAACTCCAAGGATTATATGATTGTCACATCATCAGAGTCTGATAGTGTTTTCTGTCCCTTCACAGCTCTGCGCTTTTTATTCAGTATGAGGCAGCTGCATCATGATGTGTTTGATGAATAAGGGGTCAATGAGGGAGAAGTTAAGAAGATAATAATTTACATACAGAAATGAGAACCAAAAAGGAACAGTGGTAAGAAAATCATGGGGATGGTTTCTGTGTTAGAGCCTGGGAGACTTGAGGGCTCATTGCATTTCTGGTACTGGCATCTTGGGTGATGTTAAGGCAAGTCATCCATATAACCAAACTAATGGCAGAGGCATGCTTTGGGTAGTGTTTTAGCTCTTGCAATGTGAAGTGTTTGATAACAACTAGATAGTGTTATTCTCCTCCTATTTCTGCCACTGACTTCAGGAAAGTCATTTAACATTTAGATTTCAGTCTTCCACTTCTGCAAAATACAACTAATGATATTGTAGTGGCTAGGTTTGTATATAGGACATGCACAGACAGCCTAATGAGGAAAGGTAGGAAAGACCTTACCCTTTGAGGAAAGAGCTTTGAGAGGAAGCCTATCTTCTGTCTTAGATGATTGCCCATGTTTGGAGCCTGGACTCTGATTGGTCTCTCTGTGGTCAATGGTAAGAGAAGTACCTTCAGAAGACAATTCAGTCATGTTGCTAAAGTCTAATATAGATGCTCGTAGTTGCCCTCTTAAGGCAATTGTCACTCTGAATATTGATTTTATAGAGAGTTTACAGAGCCTAGACGTCTAACATAAACATCTAATTTACCTGCTTAATGCAAACCATCTGAACACAGCCCTAACCTGTGAAAACAGGATGAAAGCATGAAACAAAGAACTGAGGTGGCATCAGCTTGTGATAGTGCTGGCCAGCAGTGGGGTAGCTGAATTCTGAATATTTGGGAATGAAAGGGAGGCTGGACTAGCAGCTTGCTTTTCTGTTTTTGCTTCTGCACTCTAATCACTGTACTCTAATTCATTAATGCATTCTGTCTCATTCTGGGCATGCCTGCCCCTATGGCTTCAAACATCTCTTGTCTGTATAGCTAAAAAAAAAAAGTTTTATCTCTATCAAGGATCTAATTTTTGGGGAAAGGCTTTGTTTGTTTCTGTATTTTTTTTATTTTTTAAAAAATATTTTTATTTTTAAGAAATGAAGAAGTGATTAGAAACAGAAGAACAGAAGCTAAAGACTCGTTTTGGGGGTAGCACAGCATCTGTCCAGCAAAATAAAAGTCTAGACCGTTGGACTTAGCAACATATGCTCCCAGAGTGGTAGACGTTAGACGTACATTGCGCCCAGTGGACCTGAGTCAAATTTTACCTCAGTCCCTGCACTGAGTCCTGTATTGGCTGATGTAGCCTTCAGAGATATCTAGCTTGTGGGAAAAAATAAGCTTAGAAACATGGATGAAATACTGGTCACCTGAATATAGCCTAGAGTCTTTCTGCATCAGAGTAAGATATGGATAATAACACCACCTTGCTTTGCAGGAAAATTATGGAGAACTAGTTTGTTAGAATCTCGCATATTCTGTCCTGGGAGATGTATGAGTACTGAAGATAAATAGAGGGAGTGAAAAAACTTCTCCGTATTTCTCCTGTAAAACATTTCTGAGACTGGCAGTCTGCAACCTTTCAGCAGTGTATAGGTGAATATATATTCACCCTCTTGAAAAGAAAAGCATCTCGCTCTCAGTGTTTGCTGTTTCTCAGTTTGAAATCACCTAGTAGAACCCCAGTGGGTTTCTCAAACAGCTGACCATTAAACAAAGTCAGGAACAAAAGTCAATTGAAAACACATTTAGATTTAAACTTCCTGGCCTGCTTTTAATTTCTTCGAATCAGCATTGGGAATTATTACCATGGTCAGTCTGGCCTTTTATTTGTTCTATGGCTTATTCATACAAACAATCAACTTCAGGGATACCCAACTGCTTTCTGGGGTTTTTAATTTTTTTTTTTAAAGTGTCTTCCAAATATTCCCAAAGTTAATTATGGTTTTAAATGCAGAAAACATGTTAAATAGAAACACATTATTGGAAACAGAACTATATTTATGAGTCTAGAGGGAGTTTGCAAGAATCTCACTTTGCACGCAGAGTTTGGGTCATGGCACCTTAGAGCTTCAGTAGCTTTCTTGAGTCTGGGATCTGGATTTGTGGCAGCCTGGATTATTATTTCTGTTCAGATGGAGCTATACAGGCACAAAAAGATATATAGCTCCAAAGAGTTTGTAGGTCAGATAGAAATCAGGAATAGTCAGTGGTTTGGCTGAGCTTACTTATGCCTTTAGGGGACAGAAGAGGAATCCGAAATGTAGTTTGTAGCAACCTCTGGGCATTAAAATGACTGAAGCACTTGCAGATCTGTCCATGGCTGTTGTGAGCCCTGAACTCTTTCTCTTGTATAAGGTCCCATGCTACTGTGTTGCCACCAGAAGTGTGTTACCAAACACATCATTTTGTTGCAAGTCTTGCAGTAATTGGTGGCTTTGGCTTTTGTTTCTTTTTTTTTTTTTTTTAAGACAAGCTACTGTAGTCGTAAAGCAAGTTATAGTATCAGCTTTTAGAGTTTTGTATTATGTTTTTAATTCTCAATGTTACAAAAGAAAATTATGACTATCATTCATAGGATTGTTAGGTAGGATATTTGAATGTTGAAAGCTGATGGCAATATAGCATCACTGTTAAGAAGAAAATAATAATTAAAACACAAACATACATACGTTTGTGTTATATATGTCAGACCAATACATGGCAAATACATTGCAATGCAGACACACTCAAAATAGTTTAGGTACGAGAAGCCGTAAGTCCATGTTAGTACAGCAGCCTCCCTGGATTAATACACCCTTCACAGCGGGGCCACTTAATTTCTGTGCTCAGTCAGCTATATTATTCCCCATAACTAAGCTAATTTGCTCAGGTACCACAGCTATCACTCTGTGGCAATATTTGTAATGCAGGCATATAACTTCACAGAAGGACAAGCACACAGGAACAAACAACATCCCCAGCAGAGATCCCAGGCTCTGAGTCAGTATGTTAAATCTTTTTAAGGGAATAGTATTAGTGATAGCTTCAATATACGACAGGGTATTCATTATGAGTAATGGTAGCCTAGAGCCTGCTAATTATATTTGCAGGGTGGTTTCCCTAAAAGGCAGATGTTGGACAGATGGTAGTCAAATGGTCAGTCATGCCACCATCTAGAGCAAGTCCAAGGGCTGTAGGGGAGAAGTTAGTGTGTGGAACACACTTCTCATTTCTGTGGGAGCCTTGTACTTTTTTACAGGTACACAAAGGCTCACAGAAATATGTAAGTTGTTGGTTAAGAACTGTAGAGCTGCTGATGGTTGGCTACTGCAAGTTAGCAAAGCTCCACCTTCGTGTGCTTGTTACCCTTGGGTGACTGTGAATCCTGTAATAGAACTCTCCAAAGGTGATGCGACTGCATGCTAGCCAGAGCTTTGCAGAAGCCTTTTTAGGCTGGAACACTTCTTGCTTCTCTTTTTATTCCTTTTCCTTGAAAACTTTTATTTTTGTGTGCTCTTTTTCAGTCTGCTTTCTCGTGGAAGCCCTCTATGCTGTTATGTTTCATGTCAATAGCATTGGAAGAGTATCCCTTCAGCTGAAAGCTGTTGTTCAATATTCTGTTGCAACTGAGGTACTCAAAGCAAATACAACTGCCTGCATAGATAGTGACTTATAGCATAGTCCAGTATTTAACAGGGCTTACGTAAGGTAGTGTTCAATCTTTATCATCTTTGTTCAGCATGGGAACTAGAATTGTATTTCCTGTGTAATACCAAGCCTTTCCTAAGATATAATTCTGACCATGGGTTCATAACAGTACTGATTTTAGTGTATCTTAATTGTTGCTAAACCCATTTGTTTTGTCAGCTGAAGTCAAATTACAGGACACATGTTATGTAAATAGAACATGGTACTTAATTGTTTTAAGTGGTATGTCCAGTTTGTGTCACTACAGGAGAAGTTCTTCTGGGTTTTGGGTAGAACTTGTGCAAAAGCTCAAGACTGCTCCATTAAAATGAAATCTTTGGTGTCCGTTGCCCTTTAATCATATGCAAACCAGACCTTCCAGGGATTGTAAAGGATTGTAATAATGTCTCAAGTTGAATTTGGCTTTTTTGCAGCCCATCAAAAGAAGTTGTCCTTGACAAAAACAATATTTCAAATATCTGCTCGCAAGCACTGGAGCCAAAAGGTTGCTATTTCTTTTGGCAAAATACCTTCCCAAGAACAAGACTGAGACCTGAAGCTGAGCCAAAATAAGCTCTAACAGATGCTTAGCCTAGAAAGCACTAGACTGAATGGCTAAAATTGTTGAAAGAGTATACAGGAAAAGGGAAGGGCAGCTAGCTAGTTCTGCTTCTGACTTGTGGTGTGGGCAAGCTGCATCCCTTCTGTCCTGCTGCTCTGCCAACTAGAGGGCATGTCTCCCGCCTCACTTCAGCTTCTGGGGCTTAATCCATTTCTTGCTGTGAGTACTGCTGTAGTCAACAATAGACCTTCTTCTGTTCATAAGAGCTGAGGAGTCTAATCTTATCCTTTCCTAATGGACTCTGTTTAGATTGAATAGCGAAAACTCTTTGGATCAAGAGGCTCTGCTGTGGCCTTCCATTCACACTTTCCATAATGCATCTAATACATGACCTTGCAAAAAAAAGAGGTTTAGATGCTAGTCAGATTTGAGAATTGCAAAAGCTGTGCTCCTATGATGACTGAGGTTGATCTAATTGGCCACACAGTCCTCCTTTCCTTCCAGGCTGGTTCTGGCCTTTATCTGTCCTCATATAATGCTGTCTTTGCTCTCAGATCTGGTGAGAAAGTTAATAACTTTCTTGGTGTCTTTTCTATTAATGCAAAGAAGGGGTGTGGGACTCTGGGGCAAGGACAAAGCAGGACTGTGGTGGTCAGCAGTTGGATTGGTTCAGGTTGTTGTAAAAGTACAGCCTGATGATGCTGTTCTATGACAGTTTCTGTGAAACTTGGTCATTCTCCAGATCCTGGCAGTGAGAGGAGGTGAGGACGAACAAGCTAAACAGCTTTCCTGGGGTACAGAGATGCCTGATCCATAACCAGAACTGAAGTCCTGGGTTCTTAAGTCAGACTGTAATCACAGATATCACCAGGATATAAGCAGCTAATTGCTGCTTTTCTGGAAACAGTCAGTCTAGATAGCTTTGTTCAAGTTAAGAAATACCAAGCGTCAGTGCTCAAGGGAAATTCTGGTTGTGTTGCATGCTGCAGTAGAGGTTGGGACAGATTCTTGTCTCATTGGCTTTGATTCATGCCTGGAGTAGGCCTTCTATCTGGTGTAATTGATACCAGGGCATCTTGTGAAATTAAAATTTTCTAGAGCTTGAGGCAGAGAGGAGAGCAAGTGGCAAGGATACCAGCACCATTCATAAATCTCTAAATTCAAAGAAGCAGGTGTTTGTTTGTGTATGTGGCTTTATTTATTTAGACTGGCTTTGACACTGCGTTTCTTCCCTAGGCCAAATTCAGAAGGAGCTTTGCCTTAACTGCTCCTGTGAAGCCTGTGCCCATGGAAATAACACAATATGACTGATGCTCCTTTGCATAAACTCCAGCATGGCTGAGTCCAAGGAACAGGTAATCTCATTCTGTAACTGTACATCCTAACATCTGAAATCCAGGATTACAGTGGAGGATAGTGGTGGGAGAAAGATAGGCTGCTAAAAAAAAAAAAAAAAGTCATTTGCACTTAAAAATAGCCAGCGTATGCTTTCTCAGAAGCATGCTGTGTTGTGATGTGATATGTAACAAAGATAACATTAGTGGCCAAAAAGTACTCATAATGAACAGGAGATATCCTTTGGAAGGTGTTGGCTCACATCAATTTCAATATCTTTTATTGGACAAAGTGGGTTCCAAAAGCACTGACTTGGGCTTGTCACAATCCTGGTAAATTATTATCCTGATATTACTCTAATGAGGTGGTATGAGCCTGGTGATAGCAGGCAAAGCTCTTGGGAAGTTAGGATCTGAGGACTCCATTGAAAATCTCAACTTGACTAAGAGCATCTGACTCTCCCTAGAAGTCTGACTTTGTACTAAATATGTGGCAGCACTGTGTTAGCAAGAGTGCATCTTGGGAAAGAGCACTGCCAGAAAAATTTCTTTCCCAGTATTTCCTAGGAGTCAGTTTGGCCATGTCTTGAACAAGATCGCTGCACTGCAAACTGCTTGGTTTGAATGGCTTGGCTAGAGCTGCTTCTGGGGGACATTTGAGCTTTGATTTGCTCACTGGTCCAGACCTTGTGAGGTCTGGTAGAAGAAGAGGCTTTCTCCATCCTGTGTTTAAAGAAGCCTTAGTGTGTTGCTCTAAAGAACTGGGGTATTGGCTTCAGCTTCAAGTTAATGAAACGATAGCAACCTGCTGTGGGATACAGCAGCTGACAGGCTATATATCAAGAATTGTTCAGTCTCTGTGACAGTGGGAATAAACCTCCAATACCTGATTTTAAAGAACTCCTAGAAGTTTGGCTAAGACTCTGCATTTAACAGTGAGGAGTCTAGGACATAAATGAGCCATTCAGGTTCCATCTAGCAGAAGCTAGATGTGCCTGCTTTCATGTAACTATAAGGAACTGTATCTTCACAGAGGGACTAAGCATAATCTGAAACCAGCTGTCTCTCTATAAGCATAGACAAAGTCACAACAAGAAAGACATGCTGATCATTGGATAAAAAATGCCATGAAAAGATTTGGTGGCTCAAGGAGCAGGCAGGTAATGTGAGGAAATATTTTTTGCAGTCTGGTTTGACCTCCAATTGGATTGTTCATTCTGTTCTCAGAATTGATGATCTGTAAGACCAGGACACAGTCTTTTAAATGATGCCTGTATTGTTTATCACAGTTTTTCTCTCCAGTTCATCTGTGACATTGTGAAACACTTCAACAAAACCTAAATTGCTGAGGCTAACTTCTTTAGTCTGTTTGTGGGGTTTTTGAGTGCTACCCTTAAGCCAATTGCTATGTCCCAAACACTTACTGATGCTCTACAAAAAACAAATGACAAGCAGTGTCTCTTCTTGAGCATTATTAACTTGCAGTTTTTTCTGGCTCATAGGAAATCTTAGCTGAAGTTTATCCCAACTCAGAATAAAAACAATGTGTGCAGTAATCTGCAAATCAGAAAATTTCACATACCCTTTGGAAATGGCAGTTGCTGATTGAAATCAGCTGTTTGCTTATTACACAATGAAGTGTGGAGCAAGGCAGAACAGCTGATTAGAATCTGGAAGCTCTGAGGTTTCCAGCCCAGAGCTTCTGCTTTGGGAGGAGTACTGGAAGCCCAGAAAGTCTGTGCTTTACCTTGAGTTCTTTACGTTCTAGGTTACCTTGGAAAAGAAGCCTAAAAGCCCTTACTGTCTGTAGTCCTGGTTAGTGTACTAGATTACTAGTTAGACTAGACTAGAAATCAGAGTAGGGCTTGAACAAATTTGATTTCTTTTTAATTTTTGACCAGATCTACCAGTGAGGTCCTACCTGCTGAGTGGTCCTCTAGCAACTGGCAAAACAGAAGTGTTGTGTGTACATAGAACTATACCGAGATGTGTTTTGCTGTCCAAAAAGGTAACAAAAATCTGCTGGGGTTTTTTTTTCCCTGCCAAATACAGAGATTTCAGCCATTTTTTTTTTAAATCAGATCTGTACTCCAGCTCTACTGGTGCTTTCTATGTCCTGGGTGTGTTTTTACTTGAAGAGGTGCTTGGGTTTCTCTGTCATGAGATTGGGTTGAAATTTAGCACAGACAAGTGCACTGGCAACTAGAGAAGAATTAAATACAGCAATGCCCCTGACTTGGGATGCATGCTTGTATTGGGGATCTGTGATCCTGTCCTACTTTCTGTTTACGGTATGTGGGTCGGGAGTGAGGAGGGTGAGGACACTAATGCATAAACAAATATAAAGGTTGCTTTGCTATTGCAACTCATAGCAAGGCAGGGTGTGCTTATAAAGTCTAGTATGACACAAATTAAACTAATTTGTTTCTCAGTTAAAGAGAAGCTGATAACAAATGTGTCTATAAATATTTTTGCTGATTATCTTCAGGCAATTTATGGCTGTAAGTGGAAGGTACCTACATAAGGTTAGCTATTGTGTTGTGAATAGGACAATGTGTTTTAGGATAGTGAAGTCCTTAGTGTACTACCAGCCAATCTCAGTCCAACCAGTAACGGAGTTTCAATTGCTTTTAGTTGATCTAAGACTTGCCCCTTGGATGAAAACTGGTTGTGCTTGAAAGTCTCCAAAACCTTACTTCTGAAATATCCTTTTCCATTATAAGGATTTTTGATGGCCTGGGCTTACTTATCTGAATCTTCTAAAGCATTGGTCAGGCTTTTCAACATGTTCCTTGAGCACTAACTTAGTCAAAAGTGTACAAGTGTTCTCTGTGTAAAATTGCAAGTGTGTTTTCATGAAAAGCTATCATACCTCCACCTGGCTATGTGAATACAACATCAGGGTAATTCAGCTGGTGGCATGGCATTGAATAAAAAAAGCTGTCTCTTACTCATGAGGAACTTATCTTGAGGTTTTTGTCACTTTTTTTTAATGGTGGTGTTTGTGTTGCATCCTCTGTTATAGCTGACATTTCCTGTTTTCAGTTTTGCTGATGGACATCAGTGGTATTTCTGTCCTACAGGGATTAGTTAAGAAGTTCACCTTCCTTTATGTTGTAAGGAAATAGCCTCATGTGGTGGGACTTTAAGTCACTATTAGTTGTAGCAGAAAAATAACCAGGCTAATATATATCAGTTCTCTCGCTGTCTGTCCATATGACTGAATTAGATGAAAGTTGATGACTTTGTATGATAGACGTTTTGAGAACTTTATTTGGGCAAGTGACCTTTGTTGGAATTCCTTGCACCTGACAACTGTATGCAGAGCAAGCAAGTGATTAGGAACTACCATGTTTGGTTGGTTCGGGTTTACAGGCCAGCACTCTTGTCTCCAGTAATATATACTTGCAATTCCTTCTTGGCCATCACAAGGGATGGGAAGATATTCTGCACCATGAAGGTGTCTTCTCAAAGGATTAAAAAAAATGTTATCTAAAGCACCAAAACTAATAGGAAATAGCAAGTTCCTCTTTATGTCATCTGTTGCCTTTTCAAACTGAGATGCAGCTTGAGGGCTGGCTCCATGAACATCTGAGTAATTGATAGATCCACCCTCAATCCAAACATCTCTGTGTGGTTCTCCTGTGCTCAGAGGGAGGGAACCAATTCCAGGAGCACACTCCCTAGTCTGTTATGCAACCAGAGCATGCAGGCATTCAAAGTATTTCCCATAGGTGGTCTGACGTTTTCAACTCCCTAAAGAGACTACACTTTTTGCCTCCACTTTGATGAACTCTGGCTGCCTTTTCTACATGTCAGGGAGGGCATTGAGAGTGGCTTTTAATCTCTTCTGCAAAGCACTGTGGAACACAATAGTGTGTGGCACTGTTGAGGTCCCACAAGAAGGGATACTTGCAGCAGACAGTGGCAAGGCAGAGCTGGCAGATGTAATAATGAGCCAGAGGCACTGAGTGGTTTGATCTGCAGCATATGAAGAACCTTTTAAGTTGTGCTTTATGTGTGTAATGCTAAGCTGTTTATCCACATTTTGTGGGGCTTGTTTTTAGCTATAGCAGGCAGTGTTAGAAATATTTAGACAGATCTTCAAAGCATCACCAGATGTTTGAGACCAACAATCACCTCAGTGGGCCTCAGTTTTTTTGAGATGGTATTTGATACTAATAAAAATAAATACGTGAGGGCATTTACAGCAGAGAACATAGCTATGACAGTAGAAAGGTAGGATGCTGCAGTCTGTCAACTTCATATATACAATGCCATTGATTTGAAGACGTATACTACGAGGAAGTAAAATTACAGGCCGTTTCTTTTGTTAGGATGGAGAAGGGATAAAAGGGCTTCCTGGAGAGCTGGGGGCTAGGAGCAAGCTACAAATTGGAGGAAGTGTGTCCAGTCTAATGGATAACTGAGGTAGCAGTGGTGGTGCTAGTGTTAAGACATCAAAATGAAGTATTCTGGGGATTTGTCTGTGAAAGGTCTGAATATATCTGGTGAGAAAGCTTTCTTCATTTCAGTGGAGACACAGGTGCTGAGGAAAAAGCAAAGGAGTAAGAAAAGAGATGAAAGAACTAGTAACCAAGATTGCTTCTGTTGGATTCTGGATGAACAGCAAGATCCAGTTTCCACTGCTGTTGGGAATCTTTTAACAGCAAGGAGATGACTCTGTGAAGAAGGAAACATACAAAGCTACAAGATGGAGGTATGCGAGAATACTTGACATAGCTAAGAAATGCAAAGTTGCTCTTAGTGTGTCTATTTGCTAAATCCTCTATTAGAATTCTTGGTGCTCAAAAAATCGTGCCTCTGTCAAACCATTTCTGTGTGCAGGAAAGCATTGTGTTTACAGCTCTGTGAAGAATTATCTTGGGTTTCCTGCAGACTTGTAAATCAGCTGGTTATTTCCTTCAGAATTAATCTTGTGCTTGTGAGAAAAAGTGTCTGGAAGCCTGAACTTAGGCTGAATTGTCTTCCCATTCCTTCAAATCATGGTCACAGAAGCTGGTTCTGATGCTCATTACTAGTTAACTGTGGTATCCTAACTGCTGAGTTTGTCTTGTTATCTCTAGAGACAGGCTGCTCTGTTACCAGGTACTGTTAGACTGGAGAAGGGAAGGGTCCAGCAAAATGATTTGAACAATTGTGTTGGTTTAAATATTTAGATCTAACTACCAACTTCTTGCGATTGTGTTGTAACCATGTGTTTTTATTTCCTGTCTATAAAATGTGACAAATACTTTATTCTTCCCATCATATATAAAATTATAAGCTCTTTAGTATAGCGACTTTTCAGTTCATAAGGCTCAGAGGACCCCTTGTGACCCTTAAGCACACCAATGCTGTCACCAATAAAATGATATTAAGTCTTTGGCCACCGGCTTGTTATCCAAGCCAAGCAGCATGGTCAGAGTCGAGACTTGCAGGGACCATGTCCTAAATGAGTGTAAAGCAAAGCACTATTTCATGCTATTCTTGACATCAGCTAAATACTATTACAGAGTTTTGGCGTTTTATTTTTTTGCAGCCAATCTTATTTTGAAGGGTGGGAAGATGGATGTTTTCTCTATTGTATGCTTCTTCATTGGGTACTCTGTCGCATTAGTGAGTAAAAAAAACAACCAACCAACCAACCAAAAAAAAACACCTGGCATGAATTAACAGGCTTCCAAAACATAACTGAGTATTACATGGAATATACTGTTCTGTGTAGACATTGCATATATATAGCATTATATATTTATCTAAAAGATAACTGATGAAATTAAAGTAGCTCAGTACCATCTCCAGCTAAAAAAGCACAGCTTTTATACAGCATAGCCCTTGGGAAACTTGTATTTCTGCCTTTTGGATCAATTTACTTTTCAAAGTTGGAGATCACTTTGGAATTTTGGATCCTGTTTGTTGTGTTTAACATATAATCAAAGGGGCAAATTTGGAATGTAGGTTCCCTGTGTCTACTGGTTCAGAATGTATTGGTAGGAGGAGTTCTAAGAATCAGTTCAGTATAATATCTGGAAAAATAATCTGATGTTAATAGAATATTATACAATGAGAACATACATGGGTGACTCTGTACTAGATCCCTATGTGTCCCCAGAGATGAGGTTCTAGGCAATTGTCCGTGTGCTAAAGCAACTGCCTAGAGAGGAAATTGGCTAAGTGTTTTCTGTCATGATACCTGTCTGAAGGAGGTCTGAGTCAGTTTTGGTGGGTTGTGGAATATCTTCAGTATAAATACCAGTAGTCATTACAAAGCTGGTTGGACATGCTGACAGGAACTGCACAGTTAGTTGTGTACTGCTGAGCACAAAATTCTTCAGAAAATCAAAGCAACAGCCATAGAATGGAAAACTACCAAATAAGTGCACTGTAGAAGATGCAAGGGTATAAACCTAATATCTAGTCCTTCCCTTCATTCCTCATTTAATCTTCCCTTAGGGTGAGTACCAGTAAAGTTCAGTTTAAGTCATGAGTCCTAAATTTGTCAAAGCTACTTGAATATTTGATCAGTAAATACAGGTCACCTGGAAGATAGAGAAGATGGTTTGTGATGGGCAAGTGAGAGATCATATTGTGTAATACTGTAATGTAGTTCGTGGTATTTGAGGTTGACCTTTTTCTTTTGGCAGTGCAGAATATTCTTCGAAATGGGCACAAGACAGTAAATTCCAACTCGGGAACTCTCTGAGCTGTGAATCCATTCCTAGCAAGGGTTCAGATTTAAAGCATCCAGCTTTAAGATGTCTTGAGATGCAGCTCCTTATTCTTTCTACATAAGGAGTAGTGTTATTCTCTTGTAGTGAATTAATATGACCTGGAAAGAATGTTTTTTAAATATTTTTATTTTTTAGAGTTCTGAAGTTGATTGCTAAGTTGATAAATCGTCTTTTTCATTCCTCCCCAATCACCATCTTGTTCCCCTCCCCCCATATTCAGATCACAATTTGCTTAAAACCTGTCTAGCCATGACCCTGAAAATATTAAATATAACTGATTACTTTACACTCCCAAACTCTATAATAATTCTTTCTCCCAACCCTGTTAAGACGAAAACATGCAATGCAGTGGCGATGGGGAACATCTTGCATGTTTGAGAACTACAGAATGGCATTTTGGTATACTGTAGGACCAGGAGTTAACTTTGTTGGAATAACTGACAAACAGTGGGGCCAGAGATCCACTTGGTGGCAATCTCTCTGTTTCTGTTGAAGGTTATAAGGTTTTGCATGCTGCATTTGCAGAAAAGGTAACAATGTGCCCAGATAGGCAGTAGTTTGATGGTTCCTACCATGTGGAAGACCTGTGCACAGACTACTTCTAAGAGATAACATATGAGCAGAAAGAAGATGCGTTTCATTTTTTATTCACCTTTTAAAAGCATCCACTACCTTTTAGCTCAAGGGAGTTGTACATGATGACTTTCAGAAAACAAGGAAAGCTTTGTTGTCAGTAGAAGAAATCAGAGGACAACAGATGAGAGAACTCTCCCCTGTTAGCCAAGTTCAGTCTACTTCTGACTATTCCCTGCAAGTGTTTGATCCTTGTTCCTGTCTTTTTTGCTCCACAGTTGCAGGGGACAGCATGACATAAATGCCAAGCTGAATACATAGTTCACAGCCTAATGTTCTTGTAAATCTGGTGTCCATTAACCATTGCGTATAATGGAAGTTTTGATCCAGGGCTAGAGACTACGGCTGAGGAGAAAAAAAAAAAAAATCCTTTCTCTTGATGGCTGGTAGTTAGTATTAAATGATGGCAAGGCTACTCACCTGCTTGTCAAAAAAAATTAATCCATGCTGTGGACTCCTACCAGATGTAAATGGAGAATGTCTAGCTTGGTTCATATGATCCATGTTTGCTGTATAAACTCTGAAGACTGCTTATTGTTAGAGAAGTGATGGGTATAGCAGTTACCCTCAAATAGGCTCTCTTAATTAAACAACAGGGTTTTCTCCCAAAAAGGCACTTAACTTCAAACTTGCTCATTTTTATTTGCTCGTAACAGGACCACTTTACCATTGACAGCAAATATTTCTTTGTAGCAGAAGGAAGCTTCTATAGCGGTATCAAATTTTGTTGCCAGTGTCAGGAACAATGTGAGTAAACTGGCCATAAGCAAAACCTCAGTAGGCAACATGCTCTGTGAGCTTGTGTTTGTGTCAGTATCACTCTGTGATTCACATTATGCAATGGACAGTGTAGAAAACTGCCCGGGGTCAGCAGAACCTGAAGACTTGGGTTCCTCATGTGGCCCCATCTCTGCCATTTGCTTCTCTTTGTCACTAACTGGTTTGTTCTGGTAGCACAGTGTGTAACAGGGCACATATCCAGAAGGTTCTCTGCTGCTTCCTGGAAACCTGAGAGCCTATACTATTAACTTTGTAGTGTTTGATTCCTTCTTTTCTACACAGGCTTTTCTAAACTGTTAGTTCATTTGCATTCTGCCAGAAGAAGATATGTTCCTCCAGGAAGCTGAGAGAATAATCTCTAAGTATTGTGGGTTTGGCTAGGGTACCAGGAATGCTGGTTTATGCCAGGCTGCTCAGATGGGAATTCTTTCCCAAGGGCATATTAAGAGCAGCTATAACAAAAGGCAAAGGGCAGTAATGTCTCCCCTCCGTAGATTTTTAGGGTAGTGCCAATATAGAGAATAAGAGACTCCAGTTTCTTGTGAGCTGGTTTTTGTTTTGGAGGAAGTAGTGTGTGTATGTTGGAGGGAGCTTTCTTTAGGGAAATGGTTGGAGAAAGGCTTTTACAGAAGACTTCAGGATGCATCACAGCAAACCCAGAGTAGCACATTGTCATCACCAGATTTTTTTAAGGTCTTTCTGGAAGACTGTTTCAGTGATATGCACATATGGCTTGAAAGGAGCTGGAAACCAGTCTGGCAGCAGTACATATCTGCACTGCCCTTCTGCAGGCCCAGTGAGAAGGAGAAGGTTATCTAGGGTAGTTGGTAGTGGCATGAGTTAAGAAAGATCTTGAGTTGCCCAAATTCACAGTGTGAGTGAAAGACATACTACAGAAGTAGCTTAAGTGGTAATTTGTTCTTGCTTTTCCTTCTGATTGCTTTTCTTTAAGCTTCCCCTTATCAACCTTACCCCAAAAGGACAGCTGGAGAGGAATGAGAAGGAAACATAGAAATAAAGGCTAAGCATTGAATGCTGAATAGCATTGACTTACTGATATCTATCCTTGCTTAGCATAGGCTGAAATTTGGGAGGGTGCTGTGTTCTTTGTAGGGTTTTTTTTTTATGTCACCTGATGTAATATTTTACATAATACGTAACATTATTCATATACTCCAGTTTAAGGAAATTCTGGTAGAGTGATGACTCTACTTATGAGCTACAGGGATCCTGCAAGTTTGGTTTTTTCCTATTTAATACTTTCCAGAAATCTGTTGAAAAACTCATACCACTTGTGGATTTTTTTAACCCCTCCCTTTCCCTTTTCAGAGGGAAAAGTAGCTGGGACTGTTGAGAACACTTCTACAGCTAGTTACTGATATTCAAAATCTCCTCCCATTCTCAGAAATTATACTTCCAAACTCACCATGCAGCATGAATTCCAACTTGCTGGTGAGCATAAAATTGCCTGGTTCCCCTATAACAGAGAAGGCCTTCCGTTTAGTGATTTCTGCTATTAGTAGGCTCTCAAGTATTTTTCACAGATTGAGGAGAGACTCTACAGAGCCCTAAACTGCCAGTTTTCTATTTCATTCAAGGATCAAATGCTTGTCCTCCATGGGTATTTATATGTGGCGAAGAAAATTGAGGAGGAGAGGAGGGGGAATATCAGCTTAAAATATTTGCTGTGAATTAAACATCCAAAATTATAGCAAGACTAAGTAATTTACTGTCCATTTTAAATTATATATACCATTATTTTTCCAAAGCAGTTGATCAGGTCAAGCATTGTCTTGCTAAGTTTGTGGGCAACTGCAGAATAATATCACAGTATAAAAGCACAAATTAGTGGTTGGCACGACAAAATTGATTTGCAAATTGCATGGCTCTGTTGAAAAGCTATAGAAGGAATCCTTTTTTTTTTTCCCTCTTCAGCTCTGCAGAACATTTTTTCCATTTCTGCAGTGTGACTTAAGTTCTTAGGTTTTGGTATTTAAAGGACTGATGCTGCCTGCAAAAATCTGAGCACAGGAATGTTGCTTTTGGAAGGATATTGTAGTTGAAATTGGAGAGGCGCTGAACTAAAAGAGCTATGGCAGACTAGGAAGGAACAAAAGTACTGAACCTTGGATTTGTTAATGTAGTTTCTATTCCATGAAAATAGAGCTGTCCCAGAAACTTAACTACTGTTCTGAACAGACTTCACAATGAATCCCCACAGCTTTTTAAGCTGGCCTGCATGAAAAGCCTTGTATTTTAAGGGATAACTCTTATTCATATGCCAAATGAATGACTTAGCTGTTCAGTAGCTTGAACTCTGCAGAAAAACACTAAGAAATATAGTTACTGAACATGTACTCTTAGTGTGGATTTCTGCCTGAAAAAGCCTTACGTTTGATCTTAACAAAATTAACTATACTAGGTTCAAGTATTCCTCTTATGTTGTCTGAAGGCTGCACTTAAAATAACAGGAATTGTGTGGGGGTAATAAATCATGGATGTATTTGAGTCTTTGCCATTGAAATTACAGGTCAGGGTAATATCATGTTTTGTACTTGTGACTCAGACAAAGAAATGGCATGCCGTGTACAAAATTCTGAAAAGGCTCTTTAAAGAGTATGTAAACAGCAGGTAGACACTGATATGTCTTAAATCTTTCAGCTGATAGTCTCTCCAGGATAGGGCTTGTTGGAAGCACGGTTTTGCAAGAACTCATCTGACTGGGCCAGAGTTTCTAGGTAGAGGTCTTCTGGAAAACCTTGTCTGAGTCCAGAGGCTATGACAGAGGAAAACTTTACCTCTGGGGGACTTACTGGTATGATGCTGATAATAAGTGGCCTGAGGAAAAGGTTCAGGGTTAAGTGATAGAACTGGAAGATGAAGTTGCTTCCTCTGAAGTTGAGCAGAGGTGAGAGTCAGACTTGGAGGACATTCAGAGAAGGAGGCTATATAGAAGTTTTGGAAAGATGGAAGTACCGAATGCTTAATATCCCAAATAACTTCTGAATCATGGAGCCTCTCTGAAGGCACTTGACTGTGATCTCAAATTATACTTCATTTTGCAGCCTTTGGAATCTGGAAATGATGTGTGTGTGTTGTCTTCATCCCCCTGTTTCCCTCCCCACCCATGGGGATCTCTTACAGTCTGTAGCTGAAGGGATTTTGAGTGTTTTCCACTGGTTAGAAACGTTCTTGTACATTGTATAAGGACTCTCTATTTGCAGCTAAACTCTTTAAGGACTACTAAAATGATAGGAAAACTATAATTATGCTACAAATTATTGGAAAAATGTGACAAGTTCTGATTTTAAGACTGCTAAATATTCCAAACCACTAAATATTTTTTTTTCAAAACTGAGCTTCAAATTAACTTCACTTTTAATGGAAGCAGTCTTATGAAATCGATTACAATATTTTGGAATGTTAAACTGGTGAGCTTTAATATTTTAAAATAATTCATAGTTGGAAGCTGGTAAAGACATTTGAATGGGGAGAAATAACTGTAATTCCTTAAAGGGAGTACACTTGCTATAAAATATCCCTTAAAAGAGATGTGGTACCTTTTATTTTTAAAGAAACATGCTCATACTATAACAGCTGCTAATGACTGACCTTGATATGGAGCCAGGCCTTGGTGAGCTCTGGGCATCCTTTGCTATTCCATTCTCTGTCCCATGCTACTATAGCCCCTGGCATTGCGAGCAGTTAGCTGGAGCTTCAGCAGGTTGTTGGGAGGTGCAGGCAAGTTCTGCACACTGATGCCTATGCAAGAAGAAACGAGTGGGGAAAGTAACAACAGGGACACTCTAGGCACTCAATATCACAAATACTGAACCTGTTTGCTTCTTTTAAATTGTACTTTAATGCATTACTAAAGTTCTGTTTAAAATATTTGGGTTTTTATCTTTGTAATTAAAAGCAGCGTGTGAGAATACAAAAACCATGTAATCCCTGCAACCCAGCAAATGGCCCTTTATATCCCCAAGCAAGGAATCAATTAGACATAAATTCATAGCTTATGAGGTTTGTCAAATGTGATCTGTAGCATGAATTGGAATATAAACCACGTGGTTTAACAATTCAGTTGCCATAGAAACTTCTTCTGAAAATGGAAACTTGCCGAAGAACGCAGCCCATGACATTTTGTTAGCTCTAAGCCTTTATATGTTATGTTAGCTGTAACAATAGCCATGTGATGTGATTTCCCTTTTGTCCTTCTAACTTACATTAACACTGGAAATGGATTGTTCATGGTTAACTCTGCAGTTGCTCTGGTTGTTCTAGTTGCTAGTGATCAAGTGGTCACTTCAAGTCCTGATGTTGCAGGTATTATGTAAGGAATAATAGGCTGCAATTATGTATTTAGTATTTGCATCAAAATGGCTTTGGCAGTCACAGGCCAACTTCAAGAATGTGCATGTACTTAGCAGTTATACTCCTATATATACTGTTCACTCTTTAAAAGCTATATATAGCTGAATTCACCAGCTTCCACAACTCAGCTCCTAAACTGGACCTAGACTGACCCTCTATGCAATAACAATTAGCCAATTCAAATGGTGGATGGCAGCATGTGGACCATCCATTTCTAGGACTGTATTTTAAATCTTGGGGTCTTCTCATTGCTCTTACCCCTGGGTTTGTTCAGCTCAGTGCATCTGCAAATTAGACATCTTTAGCTTTTGAGAGAGACTACTATTATAGTATGCAGAGACATGTTGCTGAAGTTGAAATCTGCATTTATATCAAGTCCACATTTATAGCCACCAGCTGGATCATGGTTAGGGGGATGAAAGGCTTCTCTGCTACTTTCCTGTGGCGTGTGCTGTCTGTAGCTAGGTCTTTTGTTTTCAGAGCCGTTAATCCAATACTTCTTGTGCTAAAGTCACTTGAAATAGGTATCCTATTGAGCTGCTAGGATATAAAACTAAAATAACTTTGAAGTCACCTACTGTAATACAGAATGTTAAATCGTTGTTCAACTGACAGTGAAGGGATACAAGGTAGGAGTTTTGATCCAGCCTTTAAGTGGGCTTGAAGTCAAGCAACAAACATCCTTAGCCATAACTTTGAACAAAGTTGCTATTTTCAGCAATTTTGTCCTGCAGAAATCTGAGATTTGGCATGAGGAAAAGAGACAGCAAAATCTTTAAATGATAACTAACCTGCCAGGCCTCACTAATCCAGATGGCTTTTAAAGCCCCTATTAGATTAACAGAAAAGCTTACACTGTTGACCTGTTGATTTGCTTACACTTTAAGCCTTTGGATACCTAGACATCTGGATGAGGCATCCATGGATTAATGAGGTGTCTGTGTAGTAATAGCTAACTGAATCCCTCTTTAACCTTTAGCCTGCTGTTTAACACATATTTACAAGTGCTCAGTGCTTTGTGCTTGACCAAAATATAATACATAGCTGAACTCATTGCTATTAATCAATGTAGAATCATACTTGAAACTGTACTGTCTTGTGCAACCTGATTCCTCAGCCAAACTAAGTTTGATTCCTCCATTTTCAGCATTTGTACAAGTTGTAAGATCTAGCCTCTTGCTGCCATTTTCAATCTGTTCTTCTTTTAGGACTGTTGTTTAAGATTTAAACTATTTATAAGGGCCCTGTGATGTGCATTTTGGCTGTTCTTACCTCTTACTGGAAACTGAGACTGGAGTCAAAACATAACTGGTGCATGCAGTCTTGGGCTGTGTGCCAAAATAAAGAAGGGACTGGGGGGTAGGGAGAGGTAGGAATAACCGGAATGAAAAAGGTCATGTTCTCAGAATAAGTGGCTGCAACTTGGCATAAGTTTGGAAATTGCATCTGTTTATGCTAGTGATGAATTTGGCATAAAGCAGATGCCAGTTCTCTTTGATCTAGAATTTAGTTCTGTAGCCCTTCTGAATATCAGGTGGAATTCTAATCTTGACCCCGTGAATCTTGTTTGTTTATTTCTCTAAAATTGATGGATTAAAAAGGTTGGCTGGCTAGGTCAGAAGATTTGGAAAATTAGTTGTGCATTTTAAGGGGCTGAAATCCTAAAGACTCCTAAAGTGAATGCAGTTATAGCAAGAGTCTTTAATGAAGACTTTGTAAAATAATAATAATTTTTAAAAATCATTAAAGCTGTAGTTAATCGATACGGTAGACAAAGATATCAGTCTCTTTTGAGGCCATAGTTCCACCTAGCACATCAGTCCAGAAAAAAAAGGGCTCTGCTATATTGATGCAGTTGAGTCTTTGATTCTTTATGGAGCCTTGCAGAAGATGTGCAGTTTGCAGGAGTGGGACATTGACTTCTTAATGTATTAAACTGTTGTGGTAAATATCCTCTTAGCATATCGCATCTTACTATTTGCATGGATCTGATAATCTGCATAGCAATAACAGTGAGCATTTATGCTACTGGCGTTAGCAAGTCTGGACTAGTTTCTTTTGTGACATAGTGTTGCTGTATCAACAGGAGAAGATTAAAAAGCCTTTATTTGTCTGCAGTTGGGTTTCTCTTTTTTAACTGTTCAATTGACAGCCCAGCTAGTTACCATGCAATAGAAGGGAATGTAATTCCTTAGTGCCTAAAAGTTAGAGAATTGTTTCTAGAGTTTATTTATACTTGAATCTTTAGCAGTAGTGGAGTCGGGGGTGGGGAATTATATGACTGTAAAAACAAATATAATTGGAGTGACACTTCATAAAACTGTGAACTAGACCAATGAAAACTACAGATAAAGAATGGCAGGAAATGTACACAAAACCTGATTCTGTGGGAATCACTTTCCATAGCCCTCCCCTTTTGACAGCATGTAAAGGGCCAGATCCTCAGTTGCTGTTAAGTTATCCCTCAACTGAGTCAAAAGCGCTGCAATGATTACCAGCTTAGGCTCTAACACAGCCCAGCTGACTTCCAGCTTGCGCTTGTGCATCTGATAATACTTTCAATGGGGTAGGATATAAACACATACATGGTGGAAATAGGAAAATGCCACAATTTTTTTTTTCTGCAAGAATAAAGGCTGGCAAACACCTGCCCCAAACAAACAAACACCCCCACCCCCACCGACAACCCCTGGATCGTACCTCACTGGTTTCCTATTAGTATTTATCCATGCAATCTTTTGCTTACAAGAGCATTCCTAGAAAGAGAAGACTAAAATCTTTGCAGAAAGTGCTTATGTGAGTACTTGTGCATGACTTTCTGTAGTCACTGTGATTTGAGTCATGCAGTGAGCCACAAATCAATACCATATAGGATAGGGGAATCAACCTGAATGGTGGATGATTGAAGTAAAACAGCCTCGAGCTGGCTGGCATAAAACTGTCAGCTTACTCATGCTATTAGGAGTTCAAACAATGAATAAGGAGTACACTTATGACTTTGTAGAAGAGCATACTTAAAAATCTGAATCAAAACAACTTTTGCAAATAGATTTATACTCAATTATCTTTCCCAATGCAGTTGACCACTTTTCAGGAATGGTTCCACTGAATTAAAAAAAATAATTTATGCAATAATGAAACTACAGTCTGATGCTGAGACTTCAGTAAGAAAATGTTCCATATGGTATAGCTAAACACAGATGTGCAACATCAGGTTGAGACAAGTGCTGCAGACATAAGGGGGTGTGGATCTGCTGTGATCATTGCATCCTCTATACTTACTACAATTTATAATAAATTCTTTTGGTTCTGTCCACGCTTTTCAGCTAAAGCACCTTGTAACAGTAACATTACAGACTGGCTGCTATTTTGTCATAGCATGTTGCTTCCCAGCTTTAAGAATTGACCTTAAATTCTGTAAAGCTGAATCTTAAGGAGCACAGATGTCTGTCTTTACCTGGTCATAAAATATCTGTGCCCAGGAGTGATGCAAAAGCTCTGGGAAAAATCTTTCTTACCTGCTTCACTGAGATTCCCTGAATCTCGTTTGCTAGCACCTTTTTGCAGCTATGAATAAGAAGCCTAAAAAGAGGGTCATGTTGTCCTCAACTGCAGAGGCAAAAATGATTTCACATGAGACAGCCTGTGAAAAATCAGTCTTTTTTTGTATAAGTAGGTGTAAATTTACCAGAAGAAAGGATGTGGCAGACTAAAAAGTCCATAGGCTTCCTATAATACTACCTAATGCACACAAACTGGCAGCCACATAACACTTCTACAGTCATGTTGCTGCATTGCTCCAGTGTCTTCAAAGTGTCTGGATCCAGCTCTGCCTATGGTTTTGCAATGTCGTCCGTCTTTGCGTGATCTTGCACAAGTATGACCAACTGCATAAGATGATATGAATGTTGCCTAGTAACATCGATGCACGAAATAACTATCAGAATATTCTCTACAGGGATTACTTGCTTAAGGCTTACTAGACTCAGGGAACACTTAAAATGCATATTTTAAAAATATGTGACTACATTAATATGCTTACTTATTCCTTAATTTCTAATGTGAGGTAACACTGAGATACTGATAACATTGAGATTGGCCTCATTATCTACAATATACCACTCAGACTGGCTCACTGCTAATAGTCACTATATCATTATCTGTGATAAGGGTAAAATTATGGCCACTTTAAATTTTACCTTTTATTTGCAAAAGATGTTCAGTCCACACTGTCGATGTGAATGTTCTACTGCTGTCTTGTAGAATTCGCACAATGCAATAGATGAAAACTTTTTTCTTGTCTTTTGTAGTGATTGAAGTGGCAATTCCTTTGCCTGTTAAATGTGTTTCTGAGCATTTGAAACATTGAAAAATGGTTCAAGAGTAAAATCCTCAATACAAAACACCTTAGATCATCAGGTTCCTTTTGTCTAGTAAGCCATGATAATCACCATGTACCCCAGGATTATCTCTCAAGAAGAAAATTGTCTTAAAAGTTTTGCCTTCGCTGAGTTATTAAGACCTGGCAAGTCATGTGTAATTGTGTTAAACTGCACTTTGGGTAAAGCTTCTAAGCTGACCATGGTGACTAGTTTAATTTAAAAAAAAATGCAAACAACTGAAAACCTCTTACTGGTCTGATGAAGGCACAACTGAGGATTCAAAACCTTAAGGAGAAAGTCTGAAACGCAAGTGATGACTAGACAAGGTCACTGTATTTAAAAAAAAAAAAGCACAACTATAACACTACTTTGTGCATTGGGATATGCAGTCAGTAATGTTTTCTAATCTAATGTTGTTATCAGGCACTGAATTTGTCATGTTTGTAGCGATTTCGTATCCTGCAGGGGGAATTATGGAGGTGGAGTCTCTGAAATAAGCCAAAACTTAGTTTCTATCTTGCTCAAGCAGCTGAATCTGCCTCCTGTTAAAAAAACCAGTTGCTCTTCACCTATCTGTCAGGGTTCCTAGTAAGTGCTATTAAACAATATAATGAACTGAATATGGCTTTCTCAATAAGGCCCTGAAATTTTCTACATTAGGTACAAATCTGATGCAATTTGAATAATGAAATATGCTTAGGGTTCATGGTTGTAGCTGAAGTTGGCAAAGTGAAATGTCTCACAAAGGAAAAGCAATCTAGGTAGCTCAGACTAAAGCACAGATAGTTGCGGTAAGTGGAAGTCAGCAAATTTAAGCTAGAAATGGTAGGTAAACCATTAATACTGTGGATAAATGAACAATAGCAAAATGTGCCTAGAATGCAGTGGACTTGATGTATTTTGACATCCTTATATCAAGACTGGCTCTCACTGTAAAGTTTTCAAATAGTTATTTTCTTCCTCCTCAACAGGGATTGCATGGTTTTCTTGTGTTGCAGTCATGGAACTCCGACCCCCAGGAAAACAGTGTCACCATCAACATTAAGGGGGTGGGGGAAGGTGAATCCTGAAATATTGAATATTGGATCTTGGTATACCAAAGCAGTGGTGTGGCTTGGCTCTGGTAATTTTTGTTTGCCTAAGCTGATGCTAGCCACATTCCCATGCGCATTAGTCTTCTCATTCAGCTTGGTGGTTTGTCCCTAGCTACCTAGCCTGTGGCCCCCTGCAGATACAGATGTTCTGTGCTTTGAAGTATAGGAATTTAGCACACCTTTTGGAGGCTGCTTAGTGGTTTTGTGTGACTTACATGCACACTGGGAGTCTTGGCTGCCAGCTGTCAATAGTGGTTTGTAAACAAAACGCAGACCACAGGGGTAGGAGTACTAAAATGAGGAATGTCACAGCCTGATGTGAGTCCTCACCCAGGAGGGGAAGCTGTCTAGGCAAGGCAAACTCAGTGCCTACCTCAGGCTGCACTGTAGTTGGGTTTAGACATGTGTTATGGAGAGGATGCGGTATGTTATAGTGATAGGTTTCCTTTTTCTGGCTCCAGTGGGAGCAGGCTGAACCCTCTGATAAGGATGCTGAGCTGACTTTTAGCCCTCTCAGACTATGGATTCTGACTCACCCTCACTCAGACCCTTTGGACAAGTTCAGCCTGTTAGAACGGGAGATTACGTTTAAGCTACTGGAAGAAGGGAGTTTGCTTGCTGTCATTATGTTTTGCCCACAATGAATGTCCTGCACAGAGCACAAATCCATTTTTGTCTTGCCTTCTCTGAAATAAGATTACCTTTGTTTCACCCTAGAGCAAAGAACCTGGCCCTTTTAAATACCTGGTGGTAACATGGACTATTTCCCTTACTTCCAGCATCTTTAGCACTGTGTGCCATTTTCCAAATGCCATGCAAAAGGAATTATTAATGTACCAATGATGACAAATTTACTTGAGAAACTATTTTCAGCCCAGATCACAGTGCTGCTTTTATTTGCTGATGGGCCACTGTATTTCTTTGCCAACATTCCTGCATGTTTCTGGTTCTTATTTATTTATTTTTCTAATGCTAGTTTCCTCTCATTAATCATTCTAAACCTATACAAAAGTGATTTTCTCATATTACAAGAAATCTCTTGCAGGGCATAGACCTTTATGTTACTTCCTGGATATATTATAATATCTTAATTAGGCTACATATTAAATAGCAAAATACTTGATTAGATCACTTACTATTTCTGTCTATGGTAAACTAGTATCTGCAAGCTTAACCTTAGAGACTGAGTCTGGCTAATCATATAGTGCATAAATCATGAGTGGCCTCAATGTAAACAGCTTTGCAATACCTCGGTCTCTCAGCCCTGATAGGACTCTTCCCTAGAGGACAATTCAACACCTGGTTATTAAGTATGAAAAGACAGAAGTACGTAAGGTAGATACATTTCTCTCCTTACCGAGCATAAAATGAGCTGGCTAGCTCTGACTTTTGGCAACCTGGTCTGGGGCTAAAATATGATTAGGCATTTTTAGCATTAGGTGACTGAAATACATCAAGCAATCCCTGCAGCAGAAATATGTGTCAGTTATAATTAATCTTTGTCTCTGGGTGTGGAGGGGAAGAGGACTGAAATGGGTGATTTGAGAGCAAGTTCCTCCCATACTGCATCACCTAGTGAGAATGGGGGTGAGCCTTGCTGCGCTGCAGTGGTTTTTATATCTCTTCTGTTTCTGAGGACCCAAAAAGTGGTCAGAAAACAAGTGAGCACTTAAAAGGAGGGGGATTATATACATATTTCTTTTCTGGGTTAAGTATAGATGGCCCGTCCACCTTGGGGAAAGAATCTAAGGCGTACTTATCCCACTTGGTAAATCTGTGTCAGTCTGTAAGGTTTGGGACAACTGTGTTGGGAGGATGGTCACTGGAATTTCAGGCACTGGCCCTTGCTGAAGAGGAAGGTGATTTCTTATGCCAAATTGCATTTTCTGGTTATTACTCATTCATCCTTGTTTGAGGTTCATGCAAGCAATTTTGGGGAGTAAAACTACATTACTTTTAAGATGCATCTTATACTGGTATTTTGGAAGGGGGAAGGAGGAATATGGAGGGAAGGATCAACCTCATTCCCTGCACAAAGCCTTCAACACTGCTTTGGGTTGTACCTGTTGAGCTCTGTGCACAGCTATTGAGTATGCTCCGTACAGCGTTCAGGAGCAGAGAATAAACACTTCCAGCAAATTTACTCAGGAGGAGCCTGTCTGCCAAGCGGAGCCACCTTCCTCCTTGGTTATGTTTATGAAAACGTTGTTTAAATGGGGAAAACAAGAGAAGAACAAACAGATTCCTCAACCCACCCAGCAGTTCTCTCTGCAGCACAGCCACTCCTGCTGTGTGGGATCCATCACATGACAGGGAGATGCTTCTGGGAGCTGTTATTTTAAAATATTGGCAGCATGCCATCGGGTGGAACTGTTCTATCTCCTATCTTCTTACATTCTCCTACTAGCTACTTTTCCTGTGTTATACATCTTGCTCAGGCTGTATCAGCTATAACAACATAATTCTTGTTTGTCCTCTGTGTGACTTTTCTCATATGCTTTGAATGAGGTTTGTTCTGTGGATGATGCACCAAAGACCAGTCACCAAATCCAACACTTGTGAGCCTCTGGAACCCCAGTGAGGAAACAGTCATCTCCAAATGTTATGGATGGCTTTTGACACTGTATTAGTGCACCTGCACGGGCCAGAGGCTGTCTGTGTGCAGATGCATAAAGAGGCAGTGTTATTCCAAAAGCAGATCACCTGTGCAAGGCATGATAAATGTCATTGTGTGTCCTTGCTTCCCTAGTACAGCAGTGTAGCCTGAGCTTCAGTCTGACTGCAGGTTCCTGCTGCACGTTTTACAGCAGCTTGCACTAACTCTGAGCTTGGCTCCAGGAGGTCCTGCGTTACAATATCCTGTTCCATTCGCTAAACAGCAACCTCCTTCCCTTTTATTGTTTGGGACAGTGGTTGTGTGTAGGGAGAAGGGAATGGCGGAGAAGTGATAAAGCATATGTAGGCCCTTGCATTGTATTTTCTCACTGTCTTGCTGTTTTGAATACTAGTTAATGATATTTGCAAAGCTTCTTGTTGTTACACCGGGTTGTTCCATTCCAGTGAGGGAGACCCTTTGCTTCTTGCTGGGTATTCAGAAACAATGGACCAGTCACAAAAGGATTTTGCTTTAGCAGATGTTTCTGTTGGCAGGCCTGCTCCTGATAACATCTCCTGCTGTGTACAAAGAGTGCTTGAGCTAAGGACTCTAATATCTTACATGGTCAAGGTTTTGTTTTAAAGGGTGCAGTAGTTTATTTTTGGAAGGAACTGAGGAGTGGCCACATAGCATTGAACTCTCCTATCCTGTTTATCACCTCCAAGCCCAGCGCTTCTCCCAAAATGGGTTTTCAAGATGCAGGCTGTGCTTAACTACAAGATAAGATTTGGCAGTCAGTTTTCTGCTTTTGGCAAAGTATTAGTTGGCATAGGAGTTTGAAAATGGAAATTGCTTGGGGATAAACTACTTAGGCTAATTCACACCTAGAATAATATCAGACACTAGCGGAGTTCCTTTACAAGTGAATTTGTTCTGTTTTCCCTATGTCTTGTGTTAATTCTGCTGGAGTGTGACTGCTATAGCCACCATGGAAAGGCTGATTAAGTCAAAGAGGGACTAATCCACAACTTAGCTGAAAACACTTTTTAAAAAGTCAAATTCTTGAATTTTCTTGTCTTATGTATCTTGTCCTGTCTAGTGTTTTGCTTGTGCTCTTGGCAGAATCCTACAGAGGGCTTTTTCTGCATTGGAGGCAATGTAAGAGAAGAAAGTAGAGGGAAAATTGCTACTTAAGAGAGCTGTCTAAGGTTTATGGATGCATACCAGCAACCCTAGATTATTCGGAACTCCAAGACTCTGCAAATTAATTTAGCTGAGAAGTATAATTTTGCTAGATTTCCAGTTGTGTGATCCAGGAGCATGACTAGAACGCTGCACCAGGAACTCTGGTGTGCCTAAATGTATCGCTTGTGTAGTTTCTTGAATGCTGATAAGCAAAGCTGCAACAGCCCAGGTGCTTTGATCTGTTGACTTTAATGAGCTCCTTCTTCTCACGTGCCTTTCTTGAATTGGTGTCTGACTACTCCAGTACTTCCTAAGCAGTTGGATCCAAGTCAAGAGAACTAAGAAAACTCAAATTGAGCAAAGCCCCACAACCTGCCTCAGTTAAAGACAGGTGTTGAACATGTGATTCATATTGGAGTGATGGGCAGGAGATAAGGAGTACAGAAGACTGTAGTGTATTCCCGATTGCTGTAAATGCATCTTTAAAAACATTAGCAAAATCTCCTGCCTATCACTTTGATTAATGAAAAGAAATAGGGCAAGCCTTTTTGTTTTGAGGGTCATCCAGCCTAAGGTAACAGAGCTCCTCTTTGTACAGGCATATCTACAAATGCTTATCTACAGGGTTTGAAATGGGTCTTCCAATTTTAGAAAAAATTCATGAGAGTTGTAATCATGTTCTGCTTCCCTTCTGCAGAAGGTATTGGCATATGCATTTGAAATGGTAGTCAAGTATAGAGCTCTGTGCCAGCCACTGTAACAGTGAACAGATGTTATCCAGCGAGGTTCTGAATTAATTGGAAACACCAGCTCCCTGAAGGATTTGCATCCTACAGGACTGTTTTCTCAAGTGTAATTATGTGCTGAATGCAGTTGGAGATAGGGCTGGGGACAAGGTTAGGGGTGCAGAGGACACAGTAGTTTCCCAGCTTTGCAGCAAACTGTGCTGAGCTTGTCCCAGCAAAATTTGTCAGTTTGCACCTTGCTCTAAAAGTTATCTGAATGGTTGCTGAGCCATTATTCCAGAACCTGGGAACAGAGGAATTGGTGCTGTCCAGGCCTTGCTAACTTTCCCAGCTGCATTTCCTATAGCAGGAGCTGAGGAAGGAACAGCTGCAATTACCTTGTGCTACAAAAGGATCCCCTCTCACAGGAGAAAGCCCCTGATGAGTGGATTCACTAGGTTTTAAGCCTGCTTAGTGCATAGTGTCAGGCAGAGGGCAGCTGTAACAGCTACGGAATTGGGCCTTTCAAAGATAACACTAGATATAGAACAGCTGATTTCTGAGAAGTGGTGTTAGGATGCCTTTTCTGATGTTCCCCTCTCATGGATTTCAGTGCATAATTCTTGTGTGTCTTTGTTACTCACTATGTATGTGGCTTGCAGTTTGCTCTAGTTAGCACAGTTAATCCATAACTGTGAGGTTTCTGGGCTTTGTAGTAGTACAATCTCTGATAGTAATGCTCTACTGTCCCCCAGAAAGGATTTATCCTCCTGAATACTGTAGGAAACTATAACCTCTTCCTGAAAGTGTTCATCTAACTGTAAAGAGTCTCTTTCAATAACTTAATGCATTGCCTTTGCCTTCTCCAGGTCCTGTGTGACTGTATTACTCCTAACAGTGACATAAGTAGCTATCCAGGTGCACTACAGGTATTTCACCTTAGTCTCTCCCATCAGTGCCAGTGATCTCTTCTTTATTAAAAATAAATAATATTGACTGGGTCTGTTTTACAAAGAATTAGAGAGATTAGTGGCAGAAACTAAATGCAGAAGCGTTGCTGTTTCTTCAAGAGGTCAATTTGGCTTGTTAGAAGTGAGAAGCCTCTAGCAGTACCCCTACATCCTTGCTCTTTGGGTACAGATCTTTGGGCTTAGAAATGTTTAGCAGAGGCTTGATAGTAGGTTAACAATAACTGTCATGAAAACAGAATATCTGTGCATATTGGAAAACATTTTAACAACTCTGCAGATTCTAGAAGACTGGTCAGAGCAACTGAAATGGGTTGTGCGAAGTGTTGCAATTTTATTGTGTGTTTTGAACAACCAACATTTTAATAAGTGTTTGAATACAGATCATGTGGATAAAAATTACCACCAAACTTCCATTCCTCTTAATAAAATAAAATACTGTGGCATCTGTCCCAACCAAAACTGCAGTAGGTCCTTTAACTGCTGGAGGTTGTGTTGCTCCTTGAACAGTATTTACTTAAGCGTAGAAAATTCCATCATGTTTCCTAATAGTTTGCTTGGAAAGCAGCAGTAAAACCTCAGTGCAAGCCACATAATTATTGTGGTAGTAAACTGCAATATGACACCTACCTGTTTTCTGGTATTTAATTCCTATAAGCTTTTGTTATGAAACACTTTGTAATGCAGATCGACACGTGCTAGATCAGAGGTTTCCAAACAGACTTTTGCTGTGACAGTACATGTGGCTACAGAAAGTGCACAGTGGATGGAGTCCTGACGACAGCACTAGTAGTTGCTTCAAACTCCGCTGGCCTTGCCCAGTGTTTCTGGTGGCTTCATTTCAGAGATGCTGTGCCAGGCCTGGTCCAACCTGAAGGTCTTTGGGACAATAATTTTCATCCCATCTTTTGTCCTGTGAACTATGGAAGAGAAATGAGCATGGGGCAAAGGCACTTGCCTAAAACCAGACTGCAAGCCAGTGACAACAGGGAAATACGATACGTGATGGTGGGAGGACTGCAGTGAATCATCTCTACTGCTAGCTTATCTGTTAGATCTTTCATGACTAGGAGGGAGGAGATGGGATTGCTACAAAAACACTGACTGCCCCATTACCCAAGCCAGACAGCTTACACAGAATGAGGCAACGTTTGGCTAACACTGCTGCAGAAGCACATAGAACAGTATAAGCAAGCTCCCAGCACACCCATTTGAAAGAAAGGCAGGTATTGTTGCTGAAGGCTTTATTTGGGCTGTATCTGTGCTAGCAAAATAGAAAGCCATGTTTCTCTTTTAAAATAGCCCAGCCAGGACTCCAGGTGTTCTTATCACCATACTACCTAACATTATTTTGATATCAGTGTTGCTAAAGGCAACACAGGAAAGATTGCTCGTGGTTTGAACTCTTATCATTGTTGAGCAGACGCAGGGTCATCTTTGCTGAAGAAAGCCATTCTCTGCAGCCTCCAGGGACACACTGCAATAGGAAGAGATTTAGTCTCTGGAATTCCCTTAAAAGGGACTTGGCTGACACCTCTTCATTAATGCTAGCAGTCTCATGCTGCAGTGACTTACTGTTTTGAAAGCCTCAGACGATTTTAAGCTGAAGTTGGATATGCTAATTGGCAAAATTGTACAAAATGTAGTGGCAGCGTTCATACCATCTATGCTATGAATTTCATTACTGCTGAAGTTGCTTATGTGTGGACAGATTGCTAGAGGATCTATAAATAGCTTTCAATGGGATAGAGCTGATTTACACTCCCTAAGGATTTGGTTCTTTTTGTCTGGATGACACTGGGCTACAACGTTTCTGTCAGAGGTCTCTCTCTGTGGCAGCTGTGTTGGCTGGAGCACTAGAAGGTTAGCAGTCACCTAACAGGCACTTGAGTAGCTACAGGAAGCATTCATTAAGAGGAAAACCCTGAATTTGCCGGACCAGTACTGTCCACTTAGATGTACTCTGACCTTTACTGTGCAGCCTCCCCTCCAGAACTGAGGCTGCAGCATCGGCATTGCACTAGTGATGCACTGACTTGGGAGACAAGTTTCTTTCCTCTGCTGGTTCTGAAACAGATTGCTAGAGCTCCTTCAAGTACTACTGCTTCATTCAGGTTATGAAATTCACAGAAACTTGTAACAAATGCAAGTTTGCAAAGTGCGTTTTTTTCCCTGCATAACCAGCAGTTGGAGGACAAGTTTTCTTGTTAGGTGCTGTACTAAGTGTGGATCAGCACAAAGCAAACAGATTGGTGCTTGATCTGCTCTTCATTGCAATTACTTTTAAAGGAAGTTTGTGCTTATCGTGAGAAGCTGTGTGTGAGAGATGTCAGCTAAAAACAATTACTCTTTCATCTGTACAGTCCAGTCTTTTGCTGATGTTTGGAATATAAAAGCATGTGCATAACAACCCCCTTCCCCTGAAACAAGACTTTATTTTAGGTATTTATCTTTCCCACTCCTATTGTATTTGAGAGACTTACAGTCTTCATGTAGCAATTATCTGAGTGAAAACAAGGTGTGCATCTGGGAGATAGGGGTGCGTGGTAATAGGTTACTGGATGACTTTGCCTTTGATATATAACTTTAACATTAATTTTAAACATGAAGAGATGAAAATAGGTCAGCAGTGGAGCCTTCTAGCTTTTTCTCAGCACTCTCCATAAATCAGGAGATGGTTTTGTGAGACATACTCTGCTTTGTGATCAAATGGCATTTCTGGGGAAACTTCAATATTCTCCTTATACTACAGCTTTGTGTGATGTGACATGAAGTCTGTGGCAAGGAGACCCTGCACTCTGGCACCATCAGCCAGGGCTCTTGATGATGCCTTCAGTAAAAAATGCTAACAGAAATTATTTCCTGAAGTACGTTTTAGCAACTGCCTTGAAACAGAAGAATCTGTGAACAGAATACTGTGTGAGATTATGCTCTATCCATAGAGGGGTGAGGGGAAGAAAAAAAAAAGTGTCCGCCCAAGCATTACAAAGGAGGAATAAATCTCAACCAGTGCTATGCAGAGGCAGAAGTTGAGTCAGGGAAGGGCCTTTTCTATTGTCACCCAAAAGGCAGTGGCAGATCAGCTTCATTTCCCCATTTCATGTTAGCTGTGCTGAACCCATCCTTGGTTTGTTTTAAGTCTATTTAGTTACATAATCAGGGAGACCAAAATATTGTTGAGCTCCAACTAAGTAATTCTTCTTTGTCAGAGAAACTAAATAAATAAATGACAGAAATTGTTGAAGATGGCTCCACTGATGTTAGAGTTGGGGAAAAAAAAGGTGACATTTGAATGAATCCTCACCCCGATATATTTAAATTGAAATTCATATAACTTAAAAGCTGTTTTAAAAAATGTTGCATACTGCAGGCACTAGGCACTTGTGAGGATAAAAGTACAGGCCCAAGAAAATTCAAATTGGGCACCTGTAATCAGCGATCGCTTAAAACAATTTTTACTCTATTTGCTGCTATCCTCTCTAGTCTTATTGCTTTTCCTTACATAGTACAGCTCTGTTCTTAACTTCCATGCTACTGTGTTGTCATGTAAAAAACGCTACAGGACATGTTTCTACCTCACCACATTTAATTTATTTGACATTTATGTCACTGAGATACTTGATTTGTCCATTCAGAGTGTCAGCTTTAAATAAACATCTCTCATTTTAATACTTTGTAGAAAGCTATGAGTGTTATAAAAGACCTCACTCACCAACACTGATTTTTGGAAACTACAGCCATTCAATTATCCTGATACACAGTTGTTGAAAAAGAGAGAGCACTATGTGTAATGCTTTTTGCAAAATAAAATTATAATCACATTTGGTTACAGTTTACACTCCGCCTGCACATGCTGACCTGCACTTCAGACTAACCAGAGCCTGCATGTTTTGAGGTGATGATCAGAGTTTAGGAGATACTTGTTGCAGCTCTGCTACTTACTGACTGCCTTTGAACAAGTTTCACCTGTTCCTTCAAGGGCTTCCTGATTTGTCAATAAGAATAATTGACAGAATCTTACCTTATCTGTGATTACAAGAAAACATTTGAAAGTTGAAATGCTATAGAGGCTCTAAGTTTTGAGGTGCAGAACTAAGTAGCCCTGCATTTATATTTTGGTAACAGCGATCTACAGCATTGGCAACTTATGAAAGAGCTAGATCTGATAACAGAACATAAAAGAAAGCCTACCTATGATAGATCACTCGCTTCTTGTGTGCTTGACCCTGCACTGTGTGAAACTTATTACCCTCTCCCTCTAAAGCAAAAAGACTTCTCTACTGATGTAAAAAAAGAAAAACTTCTTGGCAAGTGGCAAAGCCATCCCTCTGTGCTGAGTGCTTCACAGATGCCTTGATACAATTGCAAGAGTACATGGAAATGTTTGTCAGAAATGTGAATGCAACTATATTGCACAGATCTCATTTTTACAGAAATAATAATCACATGAAGCAGAGAGCAAGACTATTTCATTTAGGAGAGTTTGCCGGTAGATATAAAATTGTTTCTGTCACAGTAAATGAAGTGCTGTTATGTAGAGAAGCACCATAAAAAAGCCAATCCAAGGAGATCAGGCAATGGAGGAAACCAAACGTGCCTTTTGGAATAGAAGGAAACAAGAAAAAAGATGAAAGAAAAGAGTCAGGACATGCCATTTATATAAAAGCAATTTAGACGCTATCCATTATTTGACCATTATATGGCTGTTTCTACTATAGGGAGGAAAAAGTGAGCATTCACTGCTTGAACTTTTCTCTTGGGATTAGTGAGGTCACTATTACTGAGGTTCATGAAAACTGTGAGTACTGAGAAATAGGGGCAGGGAAGATAGATGGACTTACACTTTCAAGCCCCAAGGACCTACAGGATCTTCCCTTACTGGAGCAGGAGGGAGCAAATAGTGTATGTGCCCCCAGGCTCCAAAAATCTTGTTATTCTGATTACTGCACAAGTGCTGACTACACAGGGTCCCAACAGAACCTCAATATTCCCTTATTTCCACCCCAATGAAGTCCTTTAATCAATGTTTCCCTTGTAGCAGCAGTTCAAGTAGCAAGGAAAAAAAGTGCTATGTCACAGGAAAACAAGACATTCTGTCAAACAGAAATGGCAACAGCTTCTCTTAAACAAGGTTGTGGCTTGCAGGACTTTGAAAGAAAACATCCATTCCACCTGGCTTCTAGTCTCTTAAAGGTTTTCCTTAACAGTGCTCCACTGCTACACTAGACATGGTTATTTCTGTACAGGGCCATTGGTTCACACTGTGAATTTTGGTACAGAAGATGAGGCCGAGGCACATGTTTCAGACTTTGATAAGAAAATGCTGATGCTGGGAGACTTCAGTTATACCATGGCATTTCACAGACACTGTTAAATAGCATAGTATTCATCTGACAGCACTTTTAGGTACGTTAAACTTAATGAGTTGACAAAAAGGAGAATACACACCAGAACTCCAATCAGTGTCAAAGTTGACCAAAACCACATTAATTGTCCCA
Organism: Morus bassanus; assembly: GCA_031468815.1. Taxonomy (NCBI): domain Eukaryota; kingdom Metazoa; phylum Chordata; class Aves; order Suliformes; family Sulidae; genus Morus; species Morus bassanus. The sequence continues at coordinate 24,455,909 of CM062575.1, read as the reverse complement.
GCATCTTTTCATGCTTGAGAAAGATAATTTTCATGTCTTTACAGAAATAGCATCATTCATGGAAAAGAGGAGACTGAATAATTTTGATTTGCTTTCGAGCCACTGATACATAATTTGGGATGCTAATTTGGATGCAGAGAAAGACAAACTTACTGAGCTAGAAGGTAGAGTACATTTAGCATTCAAATTCAAAAGAGTTACAGATTACCTTCATACACAATTATTTTGATAGTGGACAATTCTGTTTTATTTAAATTTCCATTGGATAGTAACTGTAGTGTATAAATGTGGTGACATACAGAGAATTTGGTTTAAAAATATGCATCTTAGGAAATAAAGCAGCAATACTTTCAAAATTAATAATTTTCTGATTTACTGATGAGCATTAACAGAATAGGAGAGAGCAGAAATATGAATTATTAGTGTAGTTTTATCTGTTGTTAGAAACATTAAATAGGACATAAATGATGCTGTCATCATGCTGCATAACACCTCCCACTAAATGTAGTTCTGCTATAGTGACGGCCCCACCTTTTCAGGGCCTAGCAGCTTTGGATATCACACACTCCACAGCTATGTCCTGACCTTTTCATGAAGTTACAGAACTGGTTTGCCAAGACTCTTCGTGTTGGTTTAGAAGGCTTTAGTTTCCTCTCCTTTGTCAGGGATAGACCAAGAAAGTGGCATTTGAATTTTCTAAGCTTTTGACAAGATTTGCATCAGGATTTTGTAGATCTTATGAACTGTGACTTTAGCTGCTTTTTGGTCCCAGTAAGAGAAACTTGCTCTCAAATGTTTCCTGGATTTTGTAGTCTACAATTGGAAAAAGTATTAGCCATGTCCAAAGTTCTGTCTGAACAAACTCAAAATAGCTGAGGGAGGGGAAATAGTAGCTAACATTTAGATTTACTCCATGGATATGTGGATTGCATTCAAAGTTTTGGCCTTGTTCCAGCTTGTATATGAGCCTTGCACAGCATTTGGGAAGTGCTCAGCATCAGTCTGGACACACCAAGTGTAACAAGGACCTTCTGTGTTCCCCTGCCTTCTTGCTCTGTCCCCTGAATACGTGAGAGCAGCCTGTGTTTCAGCACCTTCCCAGGGAGCTCCTGCTTCCTCCCACTTGCAACAGAACAATACAACGATCTGTTAACTCATCTCATGCACTAAAAGTGCTGAAATTAGGGTTGGTCATTAAGTAACAACACCAGATACCTGCTAGTGGAAGAGTCCTTCTTACCAAGTCACTAATGATTAGGCACTCTTTCTCTTCTTTGATTTTGTTGTTTGTGTTGGATTTTTTTTTTTTTAAGGTAACAGTGTACAGTGTTTTCAAGCACAGTGAGCTTGTTTGAAGTTTCTCTTTGAACTATAACACTCAGTCTCTAAACTGTCACTTTTTGAAGTCAGCTTGATTCTGCTTCATGCCCAGAAGCAGAATCTTTGTCTTGCAAAGACAGAGCTGGTTCTCTAGATTAGCGTAATACTGAGACAGGTCAATAAGCCAGTGAGTGGCTCCTAAAAGTGTCATGTTTTTTGCTTGGATACTTGCCCTCAATACACGGCACTAAGGAAGGTGTGAAATTTCTCTTTGCCTTCCTGAGGAAGGAAATCTGAGGATTTGATCTAAGGAAATCAATTAATAGGTGAGTTTTTTCCCCCTCCTCTTTCTCTGCTGATATACAGAGAAATTGAGTAATGGTTTGCTAGAGCTTCAATAACACTTGAATGGTTTTTGCACATGCTCCCTCCCCTTGCTCACTTCCAGATGCAAATGAAATGCATGGTCTCTATCAGGACCTAAATAGGCTGGGATTCAGGCTTGCAAATTTGTCCTAGAATGATGCTTATTGGGAACATCTGATTTAGGCTCCTCAGACAGTAGGCCCTTGGGAACAAATTTTTTTAGTGAACAGCTCCTGGCAAGAACAAATTTGATACAGAACTAAAGTGGTCTGAATATGTCCATGTCTTACCCAAGACTGTATTATTCTCTATAGTTACATTACTAATAAGTTAAATGGCATATTCAAAGTTTTGTGTCAGAGGGTCAGACAAGGTAAATCCACTGGGAATGACGGAGTGTTTCTGTCAAAGACTTAGGAAGCAGACATCACCAGAAGCTTGTCTGTTTTTTGCTCAACTGTATCAGTTAATTTAGGAAGAGATATTACCTTTGCCTACAAAACTTGCCCCAAAGGATTATACTAGTAACATAACTGCTAGCTAGGATTCAGTAAGAACTACCCAAACAAGGTATTAGTGAAAGATACTATCAGTTCAAGCAGGGATATGAAGTATTAAATTCTGTTATATCAGATTGATTTCCCATGCATCTTGTTTCTTAACAATATACTAAGATACTTGGCCTTTCACCACTCTTCCAGTGAAAGTTCTTACTGTTTTCAGAATGTAGGTGTTCATTATTTCTCCAAGTGGAGAAAAAAAAAAAAACCAAGCTTGTTAAGGTAGTATAAGCTGGACACTTAAAACCAAACCAAAAATCATGTTTCATTAGAAAAAGTACCAGCTTTGGTACTTAAAATAAAGTCAAAGGAGCAGTTTCTTTTTTATTGCTAAGACTTCACCCACTATTTAATGCAATACCTGATTTCCTGTGCCTCTGCTTTATTCCACCAATACTTATCTCCTTACTTGTCTGCATTTTTCCACTCAGGCACCTTCTCTTGTAAAAGGGAGGAACTCCTCAGCCAAACTTCAGCTGTCCTCCAAAAGCCTCTTCAAGGCCTGTCTTTGCTGCACTGCCTACAAATCACTGTCACATGGCAATTTTGAAGCTGGAGGCCATCTGTGACCATGGTGACTGCTGATTTATGTGAGCACACCCATCTTCATTGTTATTCATGCTACCTTCTTTCACACATTTTTCCCTTAGTCACTCGATTTCTTGTCTTGGGAACAGTCTGGGGTGAAAACTTCCTAAAATAATGAATACAAGGTACAAAATAGATGTAGAGCTTTGTGAAAAATATGTCAAATAATAATATGTTTGGAGTGCATATTTGTCAAAACAAGATTATATTGAATACAATTACAGAGGAGGACATACCTACCAAAATATGTAGGCCAGAATCACTGATCCAGCCAAAGACTGGAGCAACTTTGGTGACTTAAATCACTCACAAACTTCAAAGCTAGACAAGCCTCCATCTAACTCAGGGTAACCTTGAAGCTTTTCTGAATTTTCTCATCTTTCACAGCTCTCGGGGTGCACCAGAGCTTTGATATTTTTTGGACACATCCTCTTTCATATGGCTAAACCCCTAGCACTGGTGGCTGAGAACAGGGCATAGTGTGACAAAGATTCTTCTGGTAGATCTGTCCCACGTGGGACTCCTCTGTCCCAGAGACTTCTCAAGGGACACATTAGGAAAGGTTTCTGGCTGCCATGTGTCTCTGGAAAGGGGCCAAACATTTACACTTTTATAAAACTATATTAGGGCAAGATAGGAAAATATATAAGTGAGAAGCACATAAACCTGTGTAAAGAAAACCTGTTATATAAAGCAGAAAATACATTGTTTGTGAAAACCTGTGTCTACTAAGCATAAAATTAATTTAGCGGTAGTTCAAACATTTTAGAGGAACATGCTGTATTCAACAATAGGGGCCCAATCCTGCCATTACTGAAGCAGCAGTAGTGCTGACATAGTTAGGACAGAATTCCCAAGCTGTTAAGTGAAGATTATTTCTTCTTCATAACCATAGATTACCACATAATCTCTACATTGCCCCTATCCTGCCTTTCTACATTTTCACAAGCCATAGCTGAGATGACTTTGGAGAAAGCTGGCTTATTTATGCACAGAGCTGTGCTGCAGAATCAGCCTAGCCTTTTGATTTATTTTCCAAAGCTCTTCTGCATGGTTTCTGTCTTGATTTTCTTGTCAACATGATTTAGTGCAAATCTCCGGGGATGCCTTGTGCATTATATGAAACTGGTGTTATTGTTGACGGAGCACTCCAGCAAAGAGCTTCTGTTTGTGGAACTGTTTTATGTTACATGCATTAATAATGTCAAACTTCTGAAAGAAAAACTCCTGGAACAATCTAAAGCTGCCTTTGCAGACCAATCTCTTCACTCTTCCCTGTAGCCTTAATTTTTCTCCATTCCTTGCTTCCCCCGATGAACTGTTTATGGTTTGAGACTTGGCTGATTGATAGCTTCGTGTGAGTCCTCTAATTTGAGCATGATTTGCTAGCAAGGTGCTGAGCACATTCAGTGAGTCAGTGGGAGTGGCTGGTATTCAGCACTTTTGCAAACCAGGATGCTTACTTCGATGCCTCAGTATGGGTTCAGGAGCCTGATTTAGGCTACTATTTTTATAAACCAGAGTCATGACATCAAAGTGTATTAACTGATGTGTTCTAGTATTTTTAAAGAAGATGAAGTCACTTAGCCAATTTTTAATGGGATTTGGGTGTCAAGCACCCTGAGCTTCTCTGAAAATCCTGTTCTGTCCCTTTTGTTCTGCATAACTCCAGGCCAGGAGGAATTTCTTCTATGTATCAGCTTTGCTGAATATGTGTTTGGTGGTTCTGCTTGCTTGAAACTGCCATGCCAGTGGAACTGGGACATGGTGAATGTCTTAAAATGTGGGGACAGTCAAGATGCATAGATTACCATAACTGATTACAGTACATGAGCGTACTGACTGTGTTTGGGGCTGTAAAGGGTGAGCAAGGAGGTAACAGTAAAAGTCTCCATGTTAAGCATTTCTCCAAAAGGTCCTGTGAATCTTTGGTACTACTGAATATCTCTTGTTGCATAAATTGACCCAATGAACATGTCAGATCCTGAAACTTAGCAAGCTTTTGCAGGTGGTGTCTGAAGTGAGCTGCAAAACAAGACAGCCTTTGATAGGTGTATGAATTTGTAAAGGTGTATGAGGAATTGCTCACATAAATCCCTGTGCTGCTATGGTGATTTATTACATGTGCAAACCTCAGAACATTAAAATGGAACTGTAGCTGTGCTGGCTAACAGCTGGACCTGGAATGAATTAATACAATATCATAATTCACTAAAGGAGCTCTGCTCTTGTCACAGAAGCAGAGAGCAGCATATGTGTTTTATCACCCTAGCAGTGACCTGAGAATATATAAACAAGTATGTAGCATATACTGCTGTTCTATCCATTGTCCAATTTATTAAGACATTATTTCTGTGGCATCATACTCAGATTTAACTAATAAATGCAATCTGGGTGGTACCTGAATGAGAGATATCTGGTAGTACTAATTCATGCTTTAACAGGATAATTCTTTCAAAAATAATGTATACGAGTTTTTAAAATTACTCCCCCCAGAACTCTGCACAATGGACAAGTCAGTAAGTAAATACAGCTATTTCTACTGGGCTTCAGCTTCTGACAGTGCTTTTTGCCCTGTCACCCAGAGCTTCCCACTTTTTTCCTCTGTCACTCAGACCACTCCCTTGTCAAATTAGACCAAACCTGCACTGTGCCCCAGAAGCCAACGTGAGTCTGTTCTGCTGATAAGTAGGGAGACTGATGGGTCTCAGCCTGGGGAGTCTCTTTGCTAAGAATTCTCTGTCCCACATTTATATCTGGGCACTGCTCTCCTGAGCCATCTCAGTCAGTATGAAAGCAATGTTGTCACACAGAGAAGGAGGTAGTACTCAAACTAATGAAAATATGACCCCTGTGCAGCACCGTTCTCCGTTAATTACAATTTCAGGGTGGTCTTTCCCTAGAGTGTATTTCACTAGAGTGATTGCATTCTATCCTGGCTGAGAGGAATAATCATAGAATCATAGGATCGTTTAGGTTGGAAAAGACCTTTAAGATAATCAGGTCCAACCGTTAACCTAGCACTGCCAAGTCCACCACTACACCATGTCCCTAAGGACCACGTCTACGTGTCTTTTAAATACCTCCAGGGGTGATGACTCCACTACTTCCCTGGGCAGCCTGTCCCAATGCTTGACAAACCTTTTGGTGAAGAAATTTTTCCTTATATCCAATCTAAACCTCCCCTGGTGCAACTTGTGGCCATTTCCTCTCATCCTATTACTCTTGGGAGAAGAGTCCAACATCCACCTCACTACAACCTCCTTTCAGGTAGTTGTAGAGAGCAGTAAGGTCTCCCCTCAGCCTTCTCTTCTTCAGACTGAACACCCCCAGCTCCCTCAGCAGCTCCTCATCAGACTTATTCTCCAGACCCTTCACCAGCTTTGTTGCCCTTCTCTGGACACGCTCCAGCACCTCAATGTCCTTCTTGTAGTGAGGGGCCCAAAACTGCACACAGTATTCAAGGTGTGGCCTCACCAGTGCCGAGTACAGGAGCATGATCACTTCCCTGCTCCTGCTGGCCACACTATTCCTGATACAAGCCAGGATGCTGTTGGCCTTCTTGGCCACCTGGGCACACTGTTGGCTCATGTTCAGCTGGCTGTGGACCAACACCCCCAGGTCCTTCTCTGCCAGGCAGCTTTCCAGCCATTCGTCCCCAAGCCTGTAGTGTTGCATGGGGTTGTTGTGTCCCAAGTGCAGGACCCAGCACTTGGCCTTGTTGAACCTCATACAGTTGACCTTGGCCCATCGATCCAGCCTGTCCAGATCCCTCTGCAGAGCCTTCCCACCCTCGAGCAGATCAACACTCCTGCACAGCTTGGTGTCATCTGCAAACTTACTGAGGGTGCACTCAGTCCCCTCGTCGAGAACATTGATAAAGATATTAAACAGAACTGGCCCTAATGCTGAGACCTGGGGAACACCGCTTGTGACTGGCCACCAACTGGATTTAACTCCATTCACCACCACTCTTTGGGCCTGGCCATCCAGTTAGATTTTTACCCAGCGAAAAGTACACCCGTCCAAGCCATGACCAGCCAGTTTCTTCAGGAGAATGCTCTGGGAAATGGTGTCAAAGGCTTTACTAAAGTCCAGGTAGATAATGTCCACAGCCTTTCCCTCATCTGCTAAGTGGGTCACCTTGTCATAGAAGATCAGGTTAGTCAAGCAGGACCTGCTTTTCATAAACCCATACTGACTGGGCCTTATCGCCTGATTGTCCCATACGCGCTGTGTCATGGCACTCAGGATGATCTACCCCATAATGTTCCCTGGCATTGAGGTCAGTCTGACAGGGCTGTACTTCCCCGGATCCATCTTCCAGCCCTTCTTGTAGATGGATGTCACATTTGCTAACCTCCAGTCCACTGGGACCTCCCTGGTTAGCCAGGACTGCTGATAAATGATTGAAAGTGTCTTGGTGAGCACTTCCACCAGCTTCCTCAGTACCCTTGGGTGGACCCCACCTGGCCCCCCCAGACTTGTGTGTGTCTAAGTGGTGTAGCAGGTCACTAACCATTTCCCCTTAGATTATGGGGGCTTCATTCTCCTCCCTGTCCCTGTCTTCCAGCTCAGGGGGCTGGGTACCCAGAGAACAACTGGTTTTACTATTAAAGACTGAGGCAAAGAAGGTATTAAGTACCTCAGCCTTTTCCTCATCCTTTGTCCCTCTGTTTCCCCCTGCATCCGATAAAGAATGGAGATTCTCCTTAGCCCTCCTTTTGTTGCTAATGTATTTACAGAAACATTTTTTATTATCTTTTATGGCAGTAGCCAGATTAAGTTCTAGTTGGGCTTTGGCCCTTCTAATTTTCTCCCTGCATAACCTTATGACATCCTTGCAATCCTATAATGTCTAATTGGAAAAGGAAGAGCTTTTGCCTCTTACCTCAAAAACTGGTAAATGAAATATCAATGACTACCACAAATGTTTGAATATGTTGAAGGAGCCAAAGACCTAAAAACATACAGGTAATTGCAAATGTTAGTAGAAAAAAAATAGAAAGCAGGTATTACTTCTGCCATGTCCTTTGACTGTTTTTATAATATCCTATCATCTTCCCTATCTGAATTGACCGATGCACATGGCCAGGTGAATCAAAGCCTCTTTCTCAGCTGAGCATTAGGAAAGCTGTGCAAGGTGGATGAAATACATTCAAACTCTGGAACTGAATGCCTCAAACTCTGGGACTGGATAGCCTCATCCTTCTTATCACGTCCACTAGCAGAGACAGTGAAGTGGTATAGGCTGTGAAGTATTGAGAAGTTTACCTGTAATATATACTACCAATACATGTTGCTGTGATCTATAGAGATTTTCAGGCAGAAAAGAAGTGGAAACCCAAGTTGTGTGAAAGCTTGCATGCTTGCTTGCTTGTTTCAGGTTAGTTGTAATTTTGCTCCTTAAGAAGGCAGCCTGCTTCAGAAAGGTTTATGATTCCATCTCACCTGAGACCCATCTGTGCATTGGACAAGATGAGTGACCGAATGGTGCCTTGTGCCCCCATCCCAGAGAAAATCGTGGAATCAACAGGAAGTCATCCAATGTTTTTTACTTGGTCCCATCAGACATAAGAAAGGAGAGATGTTTCAAGAACATTTCCTTCTGTTTTGACTGAGCCCAGAGACTGGTCAGCAGCACTTAATGGTGCCTGGAGTAAAGGCCATAGGACTGATTGCTGCTTTCCAGTTCCCACATTTTTTCTGCAGACTGAGGTGGCCGAGTGGGATGGCAGTGCCGTGGGGCTGGGCTGCATTGCACTGCTAGTGGCATGGCAAGCAAGCTCAGCAGATGTGAAAACTCACCTTTTCCCCCATCCATATGCACAGATAAACATAACACTTGCCAACAAAAGGAAAAAGGGCATGGCAGGAGGAAAAAGACCATGGTCAAGACAACTTGAAGACTGCTGATCCCCAGCTTTTTGGCCTAGGCTAATGTATTCTTTTGTCCTATATTTTCCTCATAAGGCTGCTGGTGTCTTGAGCAACTTCAGGGCCCTCCAGTCTAACCCTGGAGAAAGGGCCAGTTCTCAAGTAGTAACACAAAAGTAAGCCTGAATCCTACTTATCTTGTCAGCTATGACATTCACATCACAGCGCATATTTCTGTACACAGCTCTGTGTTCTTGTAGATATATCTTACATACAATTTGTAGATATTTGTAAGTTAAGGATGCAATCTGCAAAGTAATATCACAGAACTCTATAGGTTGACATCAGGGATACTATTTTTCTTACTCTCCCTGTATTTCTTTATCAACTGCTGTTTGAAGCTTTCTCTAATAGTCTAGCAGCCCTGCTGCCAGTTTGAGAACTGCCCGTAAGCTGATACTTTTTATTATGATCTTTCCAGATATGATATTCTTCATTTTTATTGTGTTATAAATCCTGGTCATAATGTGTTTGCCTAATTTATTTTCTCTTGCTTCTAAGAGTAGGCACTATCTCTTCATTTACTCTTACAGTTAGTTGTGAATGCATTATCAAACTCGAGGGATGCTTTGTTCTCTTCCAGTCTGTGCCCCTTTCAAAGCTCCCCTGTGACTTGGCAGTTCATTTACTTCTCAGCCCCCATTAATCATTGCCATGTGTGCTTCATTCTGCAGCCGACGCTCTGGGCCGCTCATGGCTGTTGAGAAAATGTGGCATACACATATGAGTTGCTGGTCATACTTCACAGAGTGAACAGACCACACACAGACACAACCTCTGAAGGCCAAGAAGTCAAAGGGGCCCATTAATTTAATATGGAGCAGCTTCTTACAGTCAGAAAGAGAGAGGGGAAACACTGACTTTTGTTTTTGCACAGAAACTGATTACATAGTGATGTATTTTAAAGGGAGATCAGGACAGATCTCTGTTGATAATACATCCCTAGGAATCTATTTTAATATGTATCCAGCTTGAGGTTAACCTCATCAGTTTAACTGGAGTTTCACAAGACAGGGTTTTGGTCTATTCTTTAAATAAAATATGCTTCACACAGGTGATATAAATCTATTTGCACATTCCAGGATGTGTATAAAGAATGTGTAGCTGCTTTGAGCTGTTTAGTTGGTTCCAACATCCAAGTTGCTTAATTGTGTGGTGGTTCTAGGTTTGTAATGTGTCTGGCTGCTCCAGCAAAGATGAAACAACAGAACACAAAGAAAGGTGAGGTAGTAATAAAGGAAATATTTTTTTCACACAGCATGTAATTAAGGAGTAGAACTTACTGTTGATGAATGTCATTGAGGCCAAGAGTTTAGCAAGATTCAAAGTGACACTGGATTTTTATAGGCCCCTCCTATAATTACTTTGTCAAAGCACAATAAAGAAAAAACCCAGAACTTATGAGAAGTTCTGCATTTCATGATGAAGCCTGAAGTTTGTGACAGTTTTAGGATGTCAGCTAATAAAGGCATTAAAATCTGAAGTTTCTGCTAGACTTTTCCATGGTGCCAGTGGTGGCTTGCTTAAAATCTGAGTCCTGGAGTTTTCCCAGTACTGACTATCCTGTTATCACATCTCAGTTACATTTTATTTTCATATGCTTATATTCGTGTCTAAGGATTCCTAAAAGCTAAAGCAATGAATTGTAGTGGATTAAGTTTGTGCAAAAATACTAGAATTAACATGTTGCGTGGCATGTCACCAATGCAATTTTGCTATATAATGATAAGTTGGCTTCTCTTTCTCTTTCTTAGTAGCAGTAACCCAGATTGGCATTTGAGTAAGAAGACACTGTTGTGTTTCAGGAATACACACAGATTTATAAACATTTAGAAATGCTAGAAAAATAAATTTACAGAAGTGTGCAGCATAAAATGGGTAAGGAAGCAATAAAGTCTTTCCCAATCTTCACTGCATGCTTTGCATGCCCCATTGGGGTCCCTGGGGAAGTGCATTTCAGTGTTGCCAAACACCTACTTTTGGAGAGGCCTTTATCATGTGCTCTCAATCCATCCATGTTCTGAGGATGAGGGAAACTCAGGTCCCAATATCATGTGCATAAACCCATCAGGGCCCTGTTCAGCATGTAGCTCATGTAATGTGTTGGGCCAAAGCTGTTGCTAGCGTGGTGCTAGAGGTTTGGAAAAACCTTTTGACTCCTTCTCCTTTCCTGCTTCTAGTCTGAGCCTTGAGACTTTTGGCAGCACAAACAGCTCAGCCTACAATCCTGCTGCTGTGACTCAAAGGTATGACAAAACATTTCAGAGCATAATCATTAAGTATGTTGCTAGCATCAGGTTTCAACACGTTCACAAATATTGCTTCATCAAAAATGCTGGCATCAATGGCAGGAGCTGTACCTTGAGGTTGAAAGTTACTCTCCAGAGTAGCCATCAGATTACCATTTCTTTTGCCAAGGTGATCCTTTTGCATCGCATTTTCTTCTGTGAACTTTTGAAGATTAATCTCATAAAACTCAGTGTAGCAGGGTTTGTGTCATTGACAATAGTCCTTTTAAAACCTCTTTCTCTAGACCATTACCATCTAGCCAAGTAATTTCTATTAACATGAAAAGTGCATTCAAATTAAGTTAACATCTGACATTTTCTGCAAACCATATACAATATGACCTCTTTGTGATTCTACTGCAGTAGTCTGTATTGCACTGTTGTCCTCCTGCCAAAGACAATATTTGCCTAGTCAGTGAAGGCATGGGATGGCTCTCTTGATGTACCCAGCTCATGAAGGGATGTGTGTCTTTATTTTTTTGCAGCACTAGGAAGCTAGTGATAGTCTTTCTTTAATATGCAGTTAATTTTTCCATAGCCACCAAGCACCTTTTACAGACTCAAGCTGCAATGAAATAACAGAGGGATTGAATATTCCAAGACCACATTCATTACAATCTGTTTATCTTAACAGCTAACATTCAGGCAAATTAAGTGCTCAGTGGCAAGCAGAGCAATTCCTTTAATCTGTGTAGCTTCAAGCGTCACCAGAAGATGATGTTCACAAAGTATAACAATTTTCATATAAAGCATTGTGTAGCATGGGAACAAGAATATACATATATACATATATACATACATACATACATACACATGTGGGTTTTCAAACAAGAATGTGCCTGGCAGACTTATATTTGTCCATACCTTGGGCTGTGAATATGTCTGACTATCAAAACTGCTAGTGAATGTGTCCTTATATCAACCACAGTAAAGTTCTTGTTGAAGAAAAAACCAGAGTACACTCCTTGTATGCAGTGTGATAAAATGGCACATGGCAATGTTCTTAAAATGGCTGCTACAGCCAGTAAAGTAGGAGTGGTCCTGATGCCATATCCAAATATATTTATTGAGTCAAGCTGTATGACTGATGGGCTTAATGCTTGTTACATTTGCATATATTCCCTTAGTTAACATGCAGAGGACAAAAATCTGTCCCCAAGCTTCTGGGTAATAATGGCAATCAGACTGACTTGGCACAGAAGATTCATCATTGTAGTCCAGCATCTAAATCAGTACCCCCAGGCTTTGCCCAGTACTCCCCAATGTTGTTATCCTCTCATCACTTGTGGAGTGCATGTGCTAAATGATATTCAGTCTCTTTTCCTTCATCCATCCCATCAGAGTCAGTCGAGCAAGGTGCCAGCTAAATAAGGAAGCTGCTTATTTGTTAGGAATGGTCTTGAAACAGTCTGAGCACAAAGACAATATTCCACACACACCACTGAAATACCCCAGTAGTAGCAATCTATGTCACTATTTAACCCAATGGGGTTTCATATTCATAATCCTTAGGTGGAAGCTCTGTATCTCCCTCCTTCAGCTGCACCATATTACCTGTTTTAAACATTTATTGATTTATTTGTCATAGATATGGTTTCTGTTGATAAACATTCTTGGACAAAGGCTTTTGTACAGATAGGTTTCCTAAAATACTGTTCAATCCCAAAGGAAAGCACTAGTTTAGCAACTAATGGAAGTGCTAGGATTGCAAAATAAAACTGAGATTATTTTAATGGCTTGGAGATAATGAAAGGAATTTTCAGGGTAATGCATAGATATGAAGGGACAGATTTCTATTCTGGAATACAAAAAATGTCTTCATTTGTGTTAAGAGAAATGATTACACCTTGCAGTCAGTGTCCCGTGATGGAGCATTTGGTGCACAGGACCTCAGACTGGGAGTCGGAACAGTGGGATTTCTGTCCCAGATCCATGGCTTGGTGTTAAACTGTGTGCCAGTCATTTAACTTTCTGAGTCTCAGAAATGATGAGCTTTGCTTTCCACCTGAAACTACTTTGAAAGCTACAGAGGAAAGTTGACTCCCAGCTTGGTCATTAAGGGTATCCCAAATTAAATAGCAGAAGTATTGCTACATGTTTATAAGGTATTTGTCATAAAGATGTGGCTCTTTGATCTTCTGTATTTACAACATAAAGTACTGACACTCCCAGAGTGGAACAGTTTATTCAGTAAACAAATAACAGTGAAAGCCCAGTGATTCAGGGTATGTCTTTCAGTAATTCTCTGTAATTTGTGTATGCTTATTTCAAACAAATGCTAGCACAATGACTTGATATTATCTAAACATTTCAGAACATCAGGGATTCCAAATACACAGCTCACTTCTCACTCATCAGTTTTAAGCCTCAGACTGAGACAGACAGACAGTGTGCAGAACACAAATGTGAGGACTCAAGAGTTTTGGTCGACTAGTTGTGATAACTTTTAAAACAGTACTGCTCCCAGTTTTCCATTTTGCCCCTTAATTGGAATTAAACATCCTGTCAAAAGGGCAGCAGAGCAGGATGTGTGCTCTGTCCTAGGACTTTAATAGTGGTATCTTTGCTTAAGCCACTTGGTAGATCAGCTATTTGGAAGAAAGTCCATGTCTAAGGTTTGTGAACAGTATTTAATTTCCCTCAGGGGGGTGGTGGCTACTTAGAAGACTAGAAAATCCTGATTTTCAGAGTGTGGATTACATTGATAGTTTGGGGAATTGAAAGAGAAAGGGGATGAGTCAACAAGGCATTACACTTAAATCTGACCTGAAGAAAACAAAGGCCTAGAACTAAACTGGGTACTGAAAGCAGGCCACTCACGACAGGCTGGGACTTAGCAGGAGTTAACATTCCCAGCTTCAAGTAGGTTGGTCAAAGGACAAATACCTGGAGTTACTACTTTGCTCTGTCCCTGGCATTATACAAGTTTCACGTTAAATATCCACCCATTAGGATAAGAGGCTGGTCTGGTGGGAAATGGAGTATTTTGGGACCTTGGGAATGGAGAAGGACTCTGAAGCTCTAAACGAGTCCCCTAGAGGATGCTTTGAGTTGGGCTTTTGAGTGAAGCTTTCCAAGTTAGTTTAGCTTAAATTTTAAGGCAGAGAGGGGGAGTACTCACACCATATTACTTTATTCTTTGATGAAAAATAAATTTGAAAAAAAATCTGTCTGTGCAATAGCTGGACTGTGAAAATTAGTGCAGTGATGCTCCCAAAATGCCTTTAGAGCCTTTAATGGAAAGTGAGATTATGATGATGATGACGACTATTATTATTTCAAAATTTGAGTGTTAAGTTTACCATTTATTATGATTCTTTGTGCAAGACAGATCTGAACTTAGATCTAATGTTCTGTATAAGCTTAAATCTCCATGATGAAGGAGAGATGAAGGAATCCGATTTTTCTAATGCTACTTTTTCTCAATCTTGGCTTTGTTTCTGGTTTTGTTTCTGTCTCTCTGTTTCTGTTTAATGTTGCTGTGCTCAGTTCCTTCACACTGCAAATGTTTTAGGCTTGCTGGGGGTAGATAAATATTCCTTCATGGTTGACAGAAATACAGACAGAAAGCAATTTAAATCCCAGCAGAGAATAAGTGCTTTGTTACTCTCCCAAATTGCTTTCAAGACTTCAGTTTTACAAGTGAAAATACTGAGAAATAAACCTGGCTGCCAGTGGTGCTGAGTAAGAATCCACAGGTCAGAGATTTGGTGATGGGCCTTGGTCTAAAGTATTACAAGCTTAGGTTCTCTTGCTTTATTAATTTCCAGAGATGTTTAGATTCAGCACATCTCTCCGGTTGTTTCTTTATCTTTTGGTTGAAAGCAGGTATAAAGAAATGCAAATCCTAAAAGAAATATCAGAACTTTTCCAGATCTGTTCAGTTCAATTTGCATTTAAAAATAAAAATTAGGCTACAGAAGCTAGATTGTTATTTCATCCAAAGCAATAAGCCTTAAATAGTTCTGAATGAAGGAAAAAATCTGTCATCACCTGTACTTTTGCTCTTCCATTTGTCCATGTAAATAGTTACATCTGTCTCTAAACCTACATTCTTTCAGCATTTTCACTTTCAAAATCTGCCCCCAACAACACAGCTCACCTTCTCCTACAGGTTTTTAAAGTTTTTTCATTTCTTCACTCTTCTTTCCCAGGGCAGATGGGGCAAGAATGGGCAGAAAATCCCTCTCCGTTCTTCCGTGGGTAGAAAGAAAGATATTGTCCTGAGCCACAGACTATTTCTGCTCTTTTAAGGTAGGAATAATATCAAATCTTGGAAAGGGGGATCACAGGAAAGGCAGCCAATCTGAGGAAGATATTTTTACAGCCAGTGATGGACACTGCATAATTTTATTGATTGCTTAGCATTTTCCTCACTATTTACTTTTGGGATCTGGCACACTTTATACAGTGCACTGGCTTGACTTTCCAGCTAGATAAAGGTATTTTGCTACCTGTAGAGATAGATGGGAAAAGTCTCCCTACTGATGAAGCTTGTTGTTCCCTAGGTCAGATCTGATCCCTCTTCAGGATGGGATGTCTCTATGAATTCTGATTAGAGAGCAGAACATATCAGTGAAAGAAAAAATATGTTTAGAATTGCTCAAACCAAAACCTGAAATGCATTTGGACTCTGTTTGTACCCCTTTAATGTTGTTGTTATTAGTTGCTCGTAAACATTCTGGTGTGTTGTCAGAACTATTCTTCACAATAAGAAGTTGAAATAGCCATTATAATGCATTTATGGAAAGAATTTCAGGTTCATAAATTATTACTATTTGTATGAAGAGCCTTAGCCTAAGCATTTTCTGTATCTTATCAGGGAATACAACATTACCCATTAAAATAAGGAGCTGTGTTTAACTAACAAAGATGGCTTTATGTTCTCTGTGTGTACACGTGTATACATGTGTGTATATATATATAAAAATAGATATGAATGACCCTGCATAGCCTGCCAAAGAAGAATCGGTTGTTGAAATGGTTTAATGATTAATTAGGCCAGCCAGAAACATATGCTCACACATCCTGTCACAACTGCACAGCAAGACACTCCCTTTGAAGAAGCATGGATTTCTTGGACATATGGTCTGCAATAGACTTGGACAAATAAAAACTTTCTTGACTTTCTGCATTAGGGACAGGGAACATGTCTGTGGACACTGGTATGTGTGGCAGCCCCTTCTTGAATTGAAGGGGCTGGAAGTACAGGCGGTGTGATAGAGTGGACGAGTGTTTTGTACAGGGCTGCATGCAGTAGTGGCAAAGCTGAAAACAGATCCAGGTCTCTGAATGATTATGTCTATAAATCTTCCTCCACACCACCCTGTCTACCAGACAGAGAGAAGGAATAGGCTGTGATGGTGGAATAGAGAGAAGGAAAAGTCAAACTTTATCTCTGCTCAGAAGAAAACTGTCTTGGTTTGCAGAGCCTGCTTGTTCCCTTTACATAGTGCCCAGCAAGAGAAGTGTTAAACCAGCTTCAGAGCCCTCATTCCTCCTGGGATTTGGAATACAACAACAGATCCCAAGGTTATCTTTGTCCTATCTCTCCAATGAGGCTCTAGAGCAAGCACAAAAAGAATGCTGCTTTCTTCCCTTTTTACTATCAATACCAACAAGAATCATAGTTCTTTACAGTGATTATATTATGAAGAACAAAGGTAGTGGGACTCTCTAGAGACTCTACAATGGTTTAAAATTAACTCAGTGTCGGGACAAATAAAGGTTGCTCATTGAACGAGTGCAAATCTTTTTTTCTAAAGGATTTCCAGAAGATAATGCTGTCTTGACCCCTCCCATATCAGCTGGGAGCCTGCAGCATTTACCACAGCCAAGGCTGAAAACCATGACATAAAATCCCTGAGCTATTCAAGAGCATCTCATAGCTGAACCTTTCCACAGTGTAGTTTCTTTGCTTCACCTGTTTGTCTGTGCAAGGGTGGTATAAATCACCATAATCCTGGTTTAATAATTTGTAATGATTCTGATGCAAAAACAAGGCAGTGCTGCCTAGTGGATACATGATGAAATTAGGATTAAGAAAGCCTGGGATCTCTTCTCTGCTCTGTCACTGGTTTGTGGGGTGACCATGGTCATATTGCCACTCTGCCTCAGTTTCTCCATTTGTAAAATGGAAGCAATTTGTTCACTTTGCATTTGCTCACTGTGGATATGAATGGTGGTCTATGATGTAAATATGGTGGATTCTGGCTTTTAATTTTTTTTTCTGTATTTTTGGCCCTCATTGTCGACAGCTTTGTACTTCATGCTATCACTTCCACTCTGCACTTTTCATACAAGACTAAATGGGAGAGGACTCCTTCCTTGACAGTAGCCCATGTGCATTAGCCAAGATACAGTGTCGACAGAAAAAGCAGGGCGGTGAAGATCCCAGCCATTCATCCTGACAGCAGAAACAAATGTGTCTCACTTTTGCCCTACTATTTACTCAAGCAGAAAACAAAACAATAGAGATGCGAAAAGATCTGAAAGAGTTGACACAGAACAAGTGCACCATGCCAATAATTTGAAGGATTAAGGACCCCAAGCCATATGTCCTGACACAATAGCCGGGGCCATCCTGTTCACTGGGTTCATGGATTAGAGGGATGTTTCCTATGATTCTGGTTTTCTTTTCAACTCTGGTTGAACAAACATAGCCTGTGTGCTTGCAAATCCCTTGTTAGCAATGCAAAAAGTCAATACAATTTCCCTTTCACTACACTCTATGATATTGCCTTTGGAAAATGTTGCAGTTGCTCTGTCTGGATGCCTTCACAGAATCAGCATGACTTTGTGTCTCGTTTAAATAGTGTGATGGTGAATGGTGGGAGCCCAGAAGAGGAGCCTGGAGTCAGTATACCTGCATTGAGGCTGTGACACTGAGAGACTGAGCTGAGTCACATCACTTGATTTGCTTGTCTAAGCTGCTGTCTTATGAAGTGGGGTATTTCACCCTTGAAGTGCACTTTTTCTCAGACTATGGCTATGGAAACAGCAGGGTTTGGGATCAGCAGTGTCACAGATTTTATTTTAAAAGTCTTTATTTTACAAATACAAAAATGGTGTTGCTTCAGTGCTATGGAAAGTTTATCTGGGTTTGAGTCAAGCAAGGATTTTTCTTTCTCTCACATCGCTGCGAGCATGCTGCTGGCAAGCTCTGTCCCATCCAGTTCCTGTGCCACCTCACGCAGGGGATCCCCATTCCAGCACTAAATGGCAGCAGTGGGCCTGTTTGTGAAAAGACCTGATGTGTGCCTCCTCTGACATAATCTAGAGGCACAGTTTGGAAGTTTCTTGGTCAATGTGATAAACTCTCATCATCGTCAAAGATGATCACGAAGTCCCACAAACTTCAGTAAGTTAGGGGTATTTGTGCCTATATATTTATTACATATGACAATTTCTCATTAAGAATCTACCAAGTTACATAGTTTGTGGGAGCGCAGAAAAATTTCAAGGGAGGTATCACAGCTCCTGGAACCAGCATGTGGACTCAAATGTTAGCTGTCTAGTCAAGGGTCACTTTTTCTTTGTAAACCCACAGTTCAACATTTCAGTGGAAACGGGGGGGGAAAGCAAATGTGCAGTGTAGCCAAAGTCTTCCTAGTAAGAAGGATTCTGATATATTTTTGAGTGTTTTTTGACTGTGTTGCCCCGTAATCCGTTTATCTCTGTTTTCTCATACAAGTTATTTAGCCATTACATTTATCTTGTTTCAGTGAGGGTATTTAGATTGGCATTAAAATTCCAAAGCACCTGGGTAATGTCTCAGGGTTGTAAGTGTGGTGCAGTCTTTGTATTTGCACACAGGACAAACCCTTTAAAGAGAGGGATGCCTGCCAATTGATACTACTGTGAAGGCTATTAGACAGTTGTTCTTACAGGTCTTTACCTGAAGTATTGGCAGTGTTAGCTTCTTCCTTGTACTTGTCCTGGAGAGACACCGTTCAAGAGAAAAACAAAGTTCAGTCCTTGCTCTCTGGGGCAGTTTGCTGAGGATGCAATTGCAGTAGGGAATATTCATTCATTCAGCCTGAGCTGCCTCTGCATTGGATTCAAACCAGCAACTTTGTGATGAAAGATTTGCTCCCTCTGGTAACATAGCTCCTCACAGGAAGGGCTGAGTTCACTTCCTAATGAAACGATTGGCTCCGCTACATAGCTGTGTTCATGCTCTCACATTCACGTGTCATCTTAGACGGACTGTTATGTTACTTGCTTGGCTGCTAGTAACGTAACAGTCAGTTACATGCCTTTTTTAATACAGCAGGGGCACAAGCAGGAAGGCAGACTTCCTGCTTTTGAGCAGAGCAGGAAGATGGGGCATTTCAGGAGACCAAGACCAATGTTTGCTATTTACAAAACAGTTACAGATGGGCATCTGTAAAGTCACCTGCTGACACCAGTAAGGTACAAAGCCCTCTCCTGTTACAGAGGAAATGCTGGCTTCTTGCAGATAGGGCGAGTATGGTTTGATGGGGTTTTTATCTGTATGAGCTAAATGGTGCAGGCTTGTTTTTTGAGCATTTTTTGAAGGATACCTGCTCTTATTTAGGTGGGTGTTCAGAAAAGCTCAACAGGTTTTGAAAACTGGGTCATGTACATTAGCATGCTTTCACTTAAAATCATAGTTTCTCCACGGTTTGACTTGCAGTTGCCTGCTGCTGTGGGTAGGACTAGTTTGGTGACCACGTCAATGCTAAGCTTCTAACACGACTGACTCCTCTGTTGCAAGCAGAAAAGACCTTCATGCATACATTCCCTGTGATCCCATCAACTCATTTGTAGTGCTGCACAGGGTCTATAAGCAAGCTATATATATTATGAAAGAAATATATAGAAAGATTATATATAAGTCTAATCTTTCTAAGGATAGCAGGAGTGGTACTTTAACAGTGCAGATAAAAACATGGTCCAGAACTTCTTGCACTGAGAGGTGCTAATGTGGTAGAAGGTACAGCCAGCTTTGCTTTGTGCTGCTGGTGGATCTGGCTGATAGATGAACCTATCCGGCTAAACACCTCTCTGCCTTCCCCCATACAAGAGCCTGGAACAGAATAGCTATTCTAGACTGGTGGGTTGACATTCCTGGGTCCAGGGACAAATTAGCAAATCCCCAATCTACTTAAAGGTACTTGAGCTGGTCCTTAGAAGCACTGTTTCAAGAGCAGAGACAGGCAAACAACCCTTGCAGACCCCAAACAGGTCAGGAGAGATCAAGGCTACAATGATTAACTGGCTGTCTACCTACATAGATCCTGGGCTCTGCCTCTTTTGCACAAAGATGTATATACACACTTGCACACATTTTGCACTTCAGTAAGTCTCTAAATTGAAACCAGGCATTTCAGCTATTAGGTCAACCCCAGGCCTTGCTTTAAGTTGTTCTCACAAGCTGCTATTCTTATGATGCGGGGAGTTTTGTTTTTTTTGAGGGGTGGGAATATCGGTGAATAAAATCTCAACTTTTTTTTTTCTCCTTGATGATATTCAGCCTGGGTAATATGAGGTTTTGTGCCTAAGTGGGTTCAATGCTTTTGGCAGGATGCCACAAATTTTATCACCCTTCTCTCCGTCGGATGAGAGAGAAATGGACAGGTGCGGCAAGAGCACTGGCCACACCATTTATTTTCTGCCCAAGCTGGATTTCAGATTTGAGATTTCCCGGCTGTCCACTCTGCTCTGAGATGACGGTCACGTTCCTCCCTCCTGGGGATTGCAAGAAGCGAAGGGCTGCTTGGGATCATTGCCGCAGAATTCTGGTCCCCATCTGGAAGGCAGCTAGTCTGCCTTTTGTATTTATTCATCTCTGAAATGAAAGGGGTTTCTCTAGCTGCCCTTGAGAGGTTAGTGTGCTTTTAGAGGGAGCAAAGTTTGGTGCTAAACTCCCTTGGCGTCTTCAGGCAATTGGAGCCAAAATAGGTTTGATCTTTTCTCAAACTAATTGACAGATTGAGATCTAATTAATTTCTTTTGGCAATTGGTTTGAATTATTTGGGGATATTTTTCATTTGTGGGTAATATTCAAGTAAAGAATAATAAATTTGATTCCTATGGCTGTTAGTATATTAAAGACAATAAGAGCTCTGAAGGTGAAAGAGAATAGAATAATAACTTCTGAAGAAGAAAAAAAACCCAGGAGATATCATGACAGCCTGAGAAGGATGAAATTCCCTCTGTGTCCACTGTGTTTCTTCCTTACACAAAGGCGGCACCGTCAGGCCTTATGTGGATTGGTGCCATTACGTGCTTGGCGCATACGCTCTTGAGCCTGGATGGGGCTTTCCCTCACTTTTGCAGAGCACCTAAGCTGATGCAGGAGTAGTGCCCTAAGCATTAAGAAAACCTAAATGGTAATATTAATTGCATGCAATGCAGGGTGAATGAGACAGGGATTTGTTAGGGATTTCCCCTCTCCTCCATGTGATCTTTTTTTCCAGATGAATCATTCAGTGATCTACCAGAGTCATCTCTTCCCCCTTCCTTCACCTCTTCCTCCTTCTTTTGCTGTGATTTGTGTTACATGCGATCAATACAACGACGACTGCACTGGAAGTCCCTTCGTTTCCCGCCTGCTGAGCCCTGTGCCTACCCGCACCGCCGCACGCCCTCCCCAGCCCTCGATCCTCGGCGAACTTCCCCACCCGGGAGCCGCCAGCGACCGACCCGCGCAACAGGTCGGGCGAGGGGCTGCCGCGTCCCCCCGCCCCGGGCGGCCGCCCCTCCGCTCGCGTCGTCCTCAGGGTCGGCTTGGGGGGCTTCGCCCCCCATTGGGAAGCGCGGGCCCTTTTGGGGGTTTGGTTTTTTCCCCCTCCTTTTTTCCGATGCGCTGGCGACGAGGGCTCGCTGCGGGCCGCCGCCCAGCGGCTGCCTCGGGGGGCGTGGCCCGGGGTGGCCCGGCGGGGGCGTGCCCTGGGGGGGCGTGGCCCGGCGGGGGGGCGTGGCCCGGCGGGGGAGCCGGGGCTGCAGGGCCGGGGCGAGCGGGGCTGCGGCGTCCCGTCCCGGCGGGCGCGGGGGTGCCGGTGCCGCCGCCGCTCCGAGGTAAGGGCTCGTTTAACTCTCCGGGGCAGCCGGTCAGTCCCCCCCTCTCTGCGATGGAAATCGCCTTGGCTCCATTTTATTCTTGAGATTGTTTATACCCATAAGGACTAGGTGTTCTTTAAAGAGCCATTATGCTGTGGGGTATTAGCGCTTCTCTCTCTGTTTTTTCTAGTATCTGGAGATGTGGTCGGTGTTATACCGCAATTTTTGCAAGCCTTGTTATTTGCAGGTAAAATAGATTGCAGATGCAGAGAAGTAGATTTGGGAATGAGTTTCTCGTGCTTGTAAGTAGGAATGTTATTTTTCTGTCAGTGGGAAGGGGGAGCAGAATACAACGTTGCTTTTAAAATGAGAGGGAGTGCACACGGGCGTTTTCTGTGTGCCTTTGGACCCAGGAATCTGAGTGAATCTGGTACGGGGAGTCTGTATCTCCTTGTTCTGAGAGAGCCAAACCCAGGATGTATGCATTACGGCTGTTCATTCATCAGCGGCTGCAGATAATGCAATTACCAACTCAGCTGCACATGGATGCTGCTCTGCATGTGACATGCTGAGAATACTGTACTTAGGAAGCCAACACTTGCCGTAGTTTGGATAAAACAGAAGCTGGGAATGGCAGGGTATGAAACCATTGTGTCTCTAAGTGGAGAAGAGGCTACTGATTAGTCTCGATCACTCTATCCTTTCTGAGGACTTGTATTTTGTGTGCTTCTATGCAGAGGTGTAAATACCTTTTGCAGTCTGTTCGTAAGAAATTCAGGAGTGAAAAATAATTGGTAGCAGCTTCCAGTATCACCAATGCCTGATAAATGGTAGATGGTTTAGATGCCTGAGAATTCACGGTAGTTTTAATTAAATCCTGTCACAGAAAGGGCTTCATTTAGGTCTCAGTTTTTTATTTACAGATCAGATTCTGCAGCCCTGGTATGGCTACCTCTCTCCTAAGGTGTCTTGGAAAGGAAGGAAGAAAAAAATCACCAGCATGATTACCATGGACACAACTATCCCTTATTTATTTATTAGGCTATTAGGGTAATGAAGAAAAGCCATGCCTGCCCTACTGTGGAGATCTCATTTCAGCAAAACTGCCTGGGCTCCTGCTGTTACCCAGGTTTGATTTTTAACCAGTAAGTGCCCTGTGCTCGTGTCAGTGCCATGGTCGCTACACCTCCAAGTATGGGTATTCATCGTAGCCCTCAAATCAAGGGGATCAGAGCGGAGCCCAGAGGATTGTTAGTGGGATTTGATGTAAGCAGAATGTGCTCTTCACTCTTCTGCCCAAAGATCACTGTTTGCTTACTTGTAGTTGCTACTTCTTTATTCTGCCTGGTACTGCTGTTACTGCTGCTGTTCTGGGGCAATATTTGGTACATTAGTATTTCATTTTTATAGATTATGCTACTGAAAGATTGTTCTCTCTTGTATTTCTTGCCACCATGTCATAAAAAGAAACGGTACCTGTCCCAGACAGCTTCTCTACATAGAAGGTGTGGGAAGGCAAGAGGAGTTTTAGCTTGCTCAAGGTTACTAGCAGAGTTAGTATCTCTTGACTTCTAAAGGCAGGACCACATTGGTTCTGTTGCACACATACACATAGAAAATGTATATGTGTCACATTAGGGTCCCTAATGACTCCCATTTCTTTTACACGCCTCTTTTCTTGTTCAGTAAGTATATGTACTATCTTTAAATAGAAGTAGTTATTTTTAAAGATAATCCTGTTCTACAAAGCCAATATTGATTGATAATGCCATAAAAAAATATAAGTAGTGATATTAGGTAGTCAAAACACAGAAAGTGTGCCTTCTTTGGAATACCTCAGATCTTTTTGTAAACACAAACATAAACACGCACAGACGCACAAGCTCATGCCTAAGCTGTCTACAAGAAGAAAGAAACAGTGCCTAATAAATTTCACATGCCCAGAAGGCTGACCTAAAAGTCAGGAAGGTAAGAATTGTGTGCTCCACGTGAATATTATTTGCAGCTTCCTTTTTCTTCAATATATATGTGATTCAGAGAGCACAAACATGAGGATTCCTCCAAAGGAAGGTCATGTGATAAACAGGTCTCTTCTTGTGTTTTCTGTTTGTAGGAGAGGGAAAATATTTGGGGGGGGGCGGGGAAGGAGAGCTCAGAGAAACTTCGAAGCACTCTGCAAATGTTGAATTACAAGTTTACTGTTTTTGCAAAGGCTGAATCTGGGGAAAAACAGGAATGTTAAACCTTTGTGCAACTTACGTATCCTGTTTTTAAGAATGTCCTCTATGTATGTATACTTGGGCGCATGCATGTGTGCACAGACACTTCTGTCACTATTAAGAGATGGCAGCAGGTGTTGGTCACAAAATTTATTCTGATGTGTTACTCTATACAACGTGCTAATTAATTGATGAAACTACTACAGAATGCTTTGTCTCAATGGTAGCCTGCAGCAGAGAGCTACACTGGTTAATTATGTGTTCCTCTGTGTTTCTTTGATGTTTTTTCGGTTTTCTGGTCCTTAACTTCACTAAATGCCTCTTTGGCCTGTTGTAGCACAGGGTGGATGGGGATACCGAAGCAGTGCTGTTGATGTTTGTGTTTGTTTGTTTTGTTAGTATATATCTCCTAAGATAGATGAACAGTCATCATGTTTTCTCTCTTTGCCGAGTCCTTTGCAATGAGCCACAGAGGTTCTCTTGGTCTGATCCTGAAGTCTTCAATTCCTTCCATAAGCCCATTAACTTCTCTGGAGCTATATATGTGAATGAGCATTACGGAATTAGGTTGTACAACACGTGTTGTTTGTGGTGCAAGTGTTAAGACAGGGTCAGCACTTTCATTGCTTAGCGTAATTTATGTCAGAGCAGAGGCTACCTATAGGATTATGGAAGCTGCTTGTGCCTTTAAAAGTAGACAAGAAGTTTTCAGCAGAGAAGCTTTTTTTGTTTGTTCCTGTGAGATTTATTCAGTATTGGGAAATGCACTGGCAGCAAGGATAACGTTCAGTGTTCTTTGAAAATTGTTTTTAATTCAGGCCTTTGACGTTCATGGGTAGGTTGTTTTAGTCTTTGCTCTTATTGTGTAAAAGAATACGGTAGGGCTTTTATTTGCTGCTCAAGATTTCTGAAGTAGGAGCCTAAACAAAAGCCTGGGTTTTCGAGAATGCTGGGTACCCAGATGCTTCCCTTCACTTTTTCCTTTTCCTTGGATGATTGGCACTTAGTATGTATATCTAAAAAGGGTTTTATGAACCTGACCTTTGACTTCAATATGATTTCAGCCTGTGTTCCTGTGTAGACTATACTGTGACCCTTCTATAAGCCACAATATAAGCAGGTTTTGGACTGACTTGGAGTTTGGATCAGAGGAGAGGGTTTGGGGAGTGATGATATCGTGTCTTCACACTCAGCTAAGACAGGGCTTATCCAAGCATGGCAGTAAAGGCAAATGTGCTGTTGGAGGTGTTTTTCAAAGAAGGTGTCATACTGATGCCATGCATGCTTAGGTTCCTCAGCACTCCGCAGTTCTTTTTGCATGAAAATTGATCCATGCCAAACTGCAGCTCGGATAGTGATGGTTGGCCACTCTGTAATAACTCTGCTAACTAGATTCAGTTATGCCTCATTCTCCTTGTTGTGTGTGGTTGCTGAGTGTTGCCAAAACAGATGCTACATGCCATCCCAGAGAGAAATGCTATTTAAATACTAGAAGGAATAATACCTTTATATATGCCTTCTCATGGTCTCACTAAGATGTCATGAAGGATGATTAAGTAATTTTGGATCCCTGCATCGTAGATGCTGTTCATTGGAATGTGTTTATAAAAACAAATAGTATTAGATGAGAATAATTAGGTAGAAAAACTGGTTTGTGATGTGCTTTTCTGATCATACACTTCATATCTGAATTTGGGTGTGTGAATGCCTGTATGTCAGTCAGTATTTTATTCTCGCTCTCTCTCTTCCTTTACTTTTACACCTGCCCAATGTGTACAATGTAAACCTGGGTGTTTGGGTTTCCTACCCATTCACAGTAAGAGGAGATGATCTGAATTGATTTTTAGGCAAGTTTGTTCCATATCCTGTGTGAAGTCTCTCTAGCAGCAGAACTATAGTGTAGCACTAAATCTGTTTCTTATCTACCGATGCCAGCATAGGCAGGCAACTCTGCCATTACTTTACAGCTGAAGGAAATGAGATGTGGAGAGGTGAAGCAATTTCTACAAGAAATTATGTTTTATGTCCATAGCCAATCTTGTAACAGTTTATTGATGTTTGCCCTCTTCATAAACAGTAAAAACTTTGAAGTGAGTGGCCTTATCTTAGAAAGCAAACTGTTGCTAAAATTATTCTTTGTTAAGAAGACTTCTGAAATAATCCCACTTCCTCTTATCCTGAGAACCCAGGGAAAATTATTCAGTACTGTGACGGCTGGGGGTTTTCAATGCCTCCATCAAAATGGGAAAACAGGAAAGAGCAGCATGCATGAAAACGTAGTTTGCCTACAGGTTTGATTTATAGCTATTCTGGTCTATCAAAGAATCAATTATTTACATAATATGAATGAAATCCGCCCCAAGACCAGAAGGCTATTCTGGTTTTGAATAAACACTGCAGCACTCATTCACATAAGGAGCAGAAGTTAAATTTTTCCTAGAGCAGAATGAACACAATTAGGATGAAGATGACTGTGTGGAAAGGGAGGCTGGTAACAGAATATGAGTCCATTTTTCTTTCAATATCTGTATTGATCCTAGCACATAAAGGTCAAAAGTAGCAGTTGTTCAGTTATTGTTATGAGTTTTGTGAGTATCAGCCCACTTTCCAGTGCCTGCAGCGTTGCTGTCACAAGAGACACCAGTGGTGCCCTTGCAGGAAGGCCAAGCTTAATGGTCCTCACAGTCAAATGCCTTTTATAATCATAGGCATGGTTGTTCCGAGTCAAGCAGGGCCAGTTAGTCATGTGAGACCCTAAGAGAGAAAGGCCAGATTTAGGGACTGTGCACTTGGAATGTTGCCCAGCTATGTAAATACCAGTAATGATATGTAAGGTAGTGTTAGCCCTCACTTAGCTGAAGCCCACAGTTTAGAAGAGCTCTGAAAAAGCAATGAGCCCTATGTTGGAACAGAATCTTATTTGACATAATGTGGAATTATAGCTGTCATTATCTCAAAAATATTCAGAGCAATTAATCTGAGAGTTTATACAGCATTTATGGTAGATAATGATATATTTACAAAACTGTCCCAGCCTAGGTGAATTTATAGGTATTTATCATTGGTGTTATTTTTAAACAAGGGATAGTACTAGATTGTACTAAGTCTGTTAGAATGCTCTCCATGTTCTTTGTTGCAGTGTGCTCTGTCTGAGCTCTCTAACTACTGTGAAAAACTATTTGCAAGTGGTTGTTCAAATAAGACATGTCTTTGCAGTGGTGGTACTTGTAACTCCCTTTTATTGGCTAATTTTGTAGAATTTTATGGAATAAAGTGTTGCTTTTACAAATGGTTATTTTTCTGAAAACTTGGGTGAAATTTATTTGTACATGAAGTACTTCTCATCTTCATGGAAAGCCATTCTTGTGTTTTGGGGATAAGCCAGTTACAAAACATAAGCTGTACTGAGAGAGTAGCCAGTCATGCAGCACTGAGCTCCACAAACACTTGGTGAATATTGAAGCGTGGTTGGCAGTCTTTTGCTTAACTCAGAGTTGAGATTTGTATGGTCATGATAGGAGGCAGCTGAGCCAGTGCGTGGTAAGGGGGAAAAAGAGCCAAGAAGACTAACATGATCTGTCAGTGTCCACACTGTGCCTTGGAGGATGACCCAAGTCCTAGATGGTGGTTAATGCACTGGCAGTTGGGGTCTGACATCACGCTGTCCCTTGCAAGGAGTCTGAATTGAGTGTGAGTTCAGGCTGCCTAAAAATGCTACAAGTCCTTGCATCAGGTAATGTGAGACTGTGGGGTATTTTCAAATGATTCCCACTTCATCTTGCCCACCTGAAATCATCACTGCAGGGGTGGATGGCATGACTAGAGGCTGTACCATGTAGGGTCTCCTCACAATGCTAGCTATGTCTAAGCTTTTCTCTGGGAATACCATCAATGTCACTGAACGCCCATCCTGCGGTTCCTTCTAGAAAGTAAGTGGATTCACTGCTTTAGACAACTATGAGGATACAACCTCAGTCTCTAGAAGCCTTAGAGAAGATCTTTGTGTTAATTACAGTGGAGTCCCCTCCATCATGTAGTGTGAGAGATACTGCACATAGTATTCTATATATCATCTTAGAGTTATCAGTCAAGTCTTGTGTTGCAAAGAAAATTGCGATGAATTACTGCTTAGCACCCCATACCAGTATAACATGTGTCTCGAGAAGGAATCTTCTGAGAAACCTGTTGGGCACAAGTCTGCAGAATTGGGAAAGAATATATCACATACACAAACATGTTGGATGACAGTTAAAAGCTATATATGCCCCAGAGTTGCAGCTTCAGGGAAAAAATTATTAGGTATTGCAGTTTCTCCTGTTGCAGTGTGACATTCGAAGGGCTAGAAATAGCACTCTGATAACACATTTTAATAGGTGACTAGATATTTAGTTTTGTTTCTTCTCTTGAAAGGTGTGGCTGTGCTGTCAGTTAGCTGAAAGCTCTTAGGCTGATTAATTAATAAAAGAACCCATTAAATATTTTACACTTTTTAATTTTTTATCTTTTTGTCTTATCTATTGATACTCTTCGAAGAGTTTACAGCAGCAGAGGAAAAACTGATCACAAGATATGCTAGGAACTTATATAGCTTCCTATAAAAGATTAAAAAAGAAGAAAGATTGTCTAAATATTCGTTTCCGCACTGTATCTTTGCTCCAGTTTTTTCCTGTTTTCCCTACAGTAGCTCTCTGAATTTTTGTTGGGTAACTAACTGAAGAATTTTTTTTTGAGATGATGTCCATTTATATGTCCAGCAAATTTGTGCTCCCCTTATGCAAGATGTTGTATGAATGTAGAATAAATGGAAATTTGTATGGCAGAACGTTTACCTTCTAGAAGGTGAGATGTACCAAGCAAGGGTAGCACGGTACTCTAAGAATAGGGTAGACAGACATTCACGAAGAATTCATCCTTTGTGTCTTACCTGGCCATATTATTAGGCACCATCTCTCAGCATATCTGTGGGTTAGGAAACTTTACAGCAACAAATGCACACAAATCATAGAATCAGATCCCAAACCTGGAAATCATGTTTCCTCAGATACTGAAGATAGTTGGATATGAATTTAGCACCTTGAGCATGTCAACAAAACACTTGTACAGTCTTTGCTTGCTGCGAGGGGTGGAAAGTGGGATAGACTTAGTAGTCAGACGTTCCACATAAAATCATTCTGTTCAGTGCAGGAAATGAATGAGGCAGAGGTGTTCCTTCTCCCTGCAGCTGGCTTTAACCTGTGGCACTCCTGCCACTAACTCTTCTTCCTCAATCTACATATTTTGTGTGGCTGTTTCTTTTAGGGTGGAATTTTGAGAAAAAAGAACCCAAGTCTCTTGTTTTGTAATCAGATTGCTGGTAGGAGTAGAAGCACCTTAATATCTCCTCTCAACTCCTCCATCTCCTCCCTTGGAGGGGGGATTATAGTATTAATGTCCTAATGTATGCATTTGTAAGGTTGGGAGGCGGCCTCTGGAGAATCACCTGCTATGTTGTGAGGCCTCATTAAAGAGAGGACAACAATCCTTTTGCCATCTCGCAGCCTTTACTTTTGTTCTTTCTTGCTGTCTTGTGTTGTTTTTTACTAGAACAGACAAGCCATGAGCACACTCAGATATGAGTATTTGTGCCTACTGAAAACCACAGTGTCAGGCATGTGCTTGTTATGTTGACCCAAACAAATGTTTTGCTGCTGATACTGTACTCACTAGAGCTCAGACACAGTGTGAGCTGTGGTATTTTGTGACTCATGTTCATCAGGCTATAACTGTTAGCTGTGTTCCAGCCCTTGCCAGCGCGAGGGACCCAAGATCTGATCCAAACCTATTGGAGTTGATGGAAACAATCTCGTTAGCTTCAGTGAACTAGATTTATCCAGAAAGGTTTTGGGCTGAGTTGTCAGGACAGGATGTTAAATAATTTCTCCTTTTTGCTTTTTAAATTTAAATAAGTTGGCTTGGAATTAATAGAGAGTGAGAGAGAACATGGAAATCCTGCAATGGCATCATAGTTCATTGTTACTTCTGAGCAACACTTTAGGCTCAGCGGCTGGAATAGCCCCTTACTGCCG
The DNA here is from genome assembly GCA_031468815.1 of Morus bassanus. Taxonomy (NCBI): domain Eukaryota; kingdom Metazoa; phylum Chordata; class Aves; order Suliformes; family Sulidae; genus Morus; species Morus bassanus. Next base: position 24,425,538 of record CM062575.1, on the reverse strand, counting down.
TACCGCAGTTGGCATGATCTACAGCAGATGCCGAAAACTCCTGTTGAACACCACGCTGTTTGCCCTGTGATTTTTCCCCACCACTGCAGAGATTCCCTGCTGTGAAGAGATGATGTTGGCAACTTCCAGAGGCCAGCCCGCAGGGAAGGTCCAGTCGTGAGCAGTTCGGTGTTTCCTGGCAGTCTAGGGCTTGTACATGTTCCTCCGAGAGTTGACAGAGGAGCTCTGGAGAGGGCCTAGGATATTACTAGCTCACAGTCCAGTAAGAGAAGACAATGTGGGCATCTCCACCTCTCCCTCCCAAAACAGAACTGTTGGAAATTTCCCCAATCTTAACGTGTTTACATGAACATTTTAATTTACTTTTTGATTGTCACTGGAACTAGGTGGATTTTCTTTTTTTATTAAATGTGACATTTCTCCTCTTTTTTGTCAAACATTGTCCTGCTGCCTTCTTAGGTGAAGTACTGTGTTGTGTGTGTGTGTTTGTTCTTTTTAAATATAATTTAATGTACAGAGCCTGGTACTCATAAAGGCTTGTAGTTCAGCCCTGTGAAATCCTGTTACTAATTCATGATATGCCCTTGTTCTCTTATAAAACCTTATAAGCCCTTGCCCGAGAGATATGATGGATGTTTCTACACAGACAGTCTCTTTTCGTTTGGAGGAAGACTAAAGCTTTATGATAAAGGATTTCATGCCTGTCTATCATAGATTTTATCCCTCTACTAGTATTTTGCAGTACTGTAGCAGTACTAGGCCACCAGGTCTCTCACCTCTGTGATGAAGATAGAAGTCTGTAGGAATTTCAGGCTGATCACAGGCTTTAATTAAGACCCGTGTGCTCTAGTATGCTCCCTGCTACATGAGCTAAAGCAAAATCACTGTTAGTGGATAGCGGCTCACTGCTCAGCAGCTGGATCCCATCCAGGTTATATACTCATATAAGTCAATTCAGCGAAGTTTTTTCAAGTGAAATCTAGCTGTTGAATTAAAAAAAAAATCAACCATAATTTTATAGAGACTCATGACCTTCAAAAATATGCTGCTTCTCTGGCACATCAGCTAAGACGAATTCAGTCACCTGGCAACAGAAGTCCTTTGTGAGTTCCAAGTACAAGGACACCCCACAGCCTCTGTTCACCTCATAGCAATGAGTGGCAAGAAATCCTCACTGCTTGCGCTGCTGGATGTCACAGACCTCCCTATCTTAGGTGACTCCTTGATGCTGAACTAGCCTCTGGTTGACAGTTAGCTTCTCAGACAAAACTTAATCCTGTGAAAAGTCTGCTTTACTTGACACCTTGCCAAACCATGGTCTGTCCTTGTATTAATTCAGAATTAATTAATTCTGTTTCTAATGGCTTAGTAAACTAAGGCCAAGTCTGTGAATGCAATTCATTTTGTATTTGGGAAGGCTCCCACTGAAATGAAGACCATTTTGCTTGAATAAGGAGCCTTGGGATCACTGCCTTTCATTATCAAGGCACTATTAGAAGCGAGTCATTGTTATGTTACCTCCTCTTGTCATCATGTAGGTGCAGACAGAATGGTAAAAATTAATCTCCTGCAAGCTGCTGACTGCATACAGGGTAGATGCAGGGGAAAGCATTCACCAGCAAGCTTAACTGAGCCTGTCTCAGCACCCGTCCTTGCCTCCCTGTGACGTTATGCCCATGTTCTAGTTTACACATGCTTTGGAACAGGGCTCTGTGAAGCACCTGTCATGCCTCTTGATGCAGTGTCTAATAGGGGAGGTTTCTATTTCCAGCTCTGTGGCTGATATAGAGCAGGCTGACGAGTAAATTACACAATGTTCTTTTATGCTTCCACTCTTCCATCTCTGATGTGGCTGGAGGATTTTTCCTGGCCAGTCAGGGTCGCCTTCTACTGTGCAGTAAGAACTTGGTTTATTTGTGCTAGTGCTCAAGGTGATTTTTGGGCAGGAGAGGGATGTTCTGTCCACTACTAATATTTGAATTTACATGAAAACATAAATGATGCAGGAAGCAATGTTGATGGCTCAGTGCAAGGCAGTCCTGCTAGGTGCCTGCTGATTTTGATACCATCCATGGCAAGTAGTTAGTGGACTCATAAGAGAAAATGTGAGCAAGAAGGCTGACCGTCTCTGCCTGGCACTTTGCAAGCGTACAGAGACATCAACTCTGGTGATATCCCCTCATTTTGGATATGCCGTAGAGGCACGGTTCCCAGCACCTGTTGTAAGCTACTGCAGAAGTGTCTGTGTTCCCTGCAGTGAGTACAGGAACTTTCACTGTGTGTGGTTTATGGGACTGACTTTGAGTCATTATGAGTGGAAAGTACAATAGATGTGTGAGATGCTATCTTTTTTTTTTTGGGGGGGGGGGGGGGGGGGGCGGGAAGAGCATTGCTGGAGTTGACTTCATCTTCACTAGCATAAGAGTCCACTCTAAATATTGGAGCTTTCTACATTTTCTTTTGTTTGGTCAGTGTTCTGTGCAAGTCTGCTAGTCACAAGATTTTCAGAAGCAGTGTATGTTATCTTCCAATTCTATTTTGCTTTCCCCTCCATGAAGTGTTGAGATAAACGCTTTTATAGCCACTGAGTGGTTGTGGACCATATGTTCCTGTAAGAGCTATAATTTCCCACTGAGGGCTTCTGTTTCCATTAAGCCATTCTGGATGTGTGCTACATGCTATAATACCCACTGACTTGAAGAGCTGCATTGTAACCCCAGCTGGGTACAGTGCTGATGACTGATGCTGAGACCTTAACCCAAAAACATAGCTGAAGTATTTGGAGCCTAACCTGAGGCCAGATCTGGGTCTGAGTGAGAAAAATTTCTTCTTTAGTGGTATGCACAGAGAACACGTGCAAAAAATGTCCTGGCATGGACAAGGGTAGAAGACTGCTGTTTATGCTTCCAGAACAATGATAGCACAGAGGGACTCTGAGGCAGATACACAGTGTGATAGAGGAGCAGCTATTCAATCACTAATAATTCAGTAATCACACATAATTCAATTCACGACATACCCTAGACATTAAAAGAACTGAAATAAGACTGTCACTTTCCCAAAGCTATTTTATACCCCAGACACTCACCTTACATGTCACATAAAGTTAACAAGTCCCATAGATCTTCCCAAGATCCCTAATGGTTCTTACAGAAGAACTGTTGTTTCCTGAATTTCAGACCAGGTGATGCTGGATTCACTTAGTATGCATCATGCACACATGGGTATGCACACAGCTTTCACATCCTTGGGTGTGAATTACATGCTCAAGCCCTTCTAAAGTAGCCTGTAAGTTTCCTACATTTTTATTAGCATTATTAAGGATGACCAGCCTGTGACTTAAAGGGTATTTGGGTCTATCAGTTTGCATCCGGCTTTTTTTTTTTTTAAGGGCCAACTCAGATTCAAGCAAGGATGTGGATATGGCAGAATTAGCTAATTTTTTTTTTTTGTGGCAGCTGCTGGCATAGCATGTATCACACAGATGTGGGCTTATGTTGAGAGAAGGGCTGTACACAAAGTTCGCTGCAACTATTAAAATATGGTGGGCAGTCTCCCTGTTGAAAGTGGGGCTCTTGTGTCTGGGAGCCCCAGGTGCGGGCCAGGAGACTCTTGTGCTCTGTGCTGTCCCAACCAGAATAAGAGGACAACCTTAAGAACACACCATGGACAAACAGCAGAATGATAAACTGTGTGGGTTTCTTCTTATTTCACTGTAGCCTTCTCTGGTTAGTCCAAACAATGAGTTATCCCAACTCCATTTACTATAGAAGGAATTTACACGACTAGTTCTCGGTTAACTTTTGGATGCCCAAATTAGGAAAGCTGAAACCAAAAAAGCAAAGGAGCACAAGGAAACAGAATACAAATACAGTTAGCCAAAGGAACAAGAGATACAGCACACATACTCCTGTCAGCTGGACACTTAAACAGCCACTGATGTCCTTCCTTAATGTAAAAAAATCTAGAAAGATTTTAAAATGTTTTTTAATCCAAAGAAATTTAGTTTGTTATGCAAATCTTATGATAATTTCCCTTCCTGCCACTTTAATATTTCATAAGAAAATGTAATTTTAAATCTAAAAATTATGTTTATGATATGATTGCAGAGCAGCTAACTGCCTGCTAGATGGTTGATCTCAAGCAGAGGGTTTTTAATTTCTGTAACCCCCATATTTAGTGGATGAACTAAATGAATGAAATATTTAATGTCCTTCTGGGAACTTTTGCAAACTATCATTAAGTAATCTAGAAAAGATAAAAAGTACACTTGTGATCTATTGTGGGGTTTTTGTTTTGGTTTTTTTTTCCTGTTCTATATAAAAAAGGCCCAAAGAGTCCCTCCGTGTTCTACCTCTGGTTTTCTTCTATATGAGAAAAGCATGTCTTGTTTCCTTTTTTTTCTTTAAATTTCTTCCAGAGTGTATGCATAATTGATGATCTTGTAGACTTATCTCAAGGATATTATGAAAATGAAAGCTGACTAACTGTCCAGGGAAGAGATATTTTTATTTAGATGGCTTAAAAGTTTAAAACAAACAAACAAACAAAATCCCCAAGCTTTTGAACACCTGAATAAATATTTGGGAGAAAAGTTGCCATTTTCCAGAATGTAGCAGCTTGCTCAGATCGCTGAAGGAGCTTTGAGTCTATATCTAAGGAAACCACAGAAAATGACAAGTGATATTTTAAATGAAAAGGACAAGTGGCAGAAAAGTTCCAAACACTTATCTTCCTTATTTTAAACAGTTTTCAGGCCATTAGGAATTAAAAAAAGAGGGCGCAGAACTGGAAAGATCGTCTTTTATGTATTTTACCTTGGAAGTCAATGTTACATAAATTAGACTGATAAGCAAGATATTATTTATGGTAGTAAATATTAACTAAATGTGTTGAACAAGTCTTTCTGTGTGAAATTAGCCAGGCTGCCACTGTCCACTGTAAGTGAAAAATCTGAGTTGCAATTTTTTTCCTCTCACCACATAGCTTCGCAATTTCTGTGCCACTGAACATGGAGGAGTTTGGGAAACACCCTTTGCTGCTGCTGTTGATGATTAGTAATTACTCTGGCTTCAGGGAATCATTCAATTTCTTTGTGCAGGAGTGTTTTGTTTTTCATTTTATCAGGTCCTAATCGTGCCACTGCGGCTTGCTTTATAAAAGCTGACTTTGATAAAGAGCCAGCCTTTATGTGAGCGTGTGACTGGGGGCGAGGGAGATGCACAGGGCTGAGGTGGGAGGAAGGGCCGGGAAGGCTGCTAGGCAGAATCGGTCTGGCAATACAGACCAGGGTTGTTCTCCCTTCCGAGGAAACAAGATGTCATAAAGTCACACCCTGTCCTTCAGTTCCAGACAGAAAACAAACTCTAGACTCCTGCTTATCTCTTACTTAATGCTATGTATCGTGTTAATACTATATGTGTATGTCTTCTGGGAAATGTTTTTCAATTGTCTGAACATAGCTAGCCGATTTAATTTATTTGATTCCCTGAGAAGCTTGAGAGAGGTGTAAAAAAATTAGATATTTTTTTCTTAAACTAATTCATGTATCTGAAAGTGATTCCCATTAGATGTTGTTTGGGATTATGAAGTATTCTACTGGTGCTTTGTGATGGGCTGGTCTTGTGCTTGATTTATATGCCTATATACTCAGTGCTCTGCAGGATAAATGGTAACTGTTTTAACCATGTATTGGAAGTCCTCTGCTGCCTTTGGAGTAGATATTGGAGAGTACTGGAAAGCATTATCTCCCTGCTTAGGGATTTGTGCTTCTGGAGCAAGAATATGTGCTTGCTGTCCTCGCTGAGGAACTGCAAGTGACACGAGTACTGTGTCATCAGGGAAGCCACAGGTAACTCACATGTTGTTTTCATAGTTGAGAAGGTTGCACAGTCTTAGTGCAGTAAGGTGCCCTTTCTTTGCACAAGCTGTTGTTTTATGGATACCATGGGGAACGTGTCTCTCGGTGCTTCTCTGAGAGAGAGAGCAACCATGAGAAGACTTGAGGAGAATGCAAAATGCAAGAGGAGAATCCTGAGTCTTTACAGCCTCGGCTCTTCCCCGTGTTGTTTCTGCTTTCTTTTAGGACATTGATGAGGTGGTGATACTTTCTTCTGTAGTGGTTTACTTTAAATTCAGGCTTAAGTTCCAGGCAAGATTAGAAATGGAGTTTTGATATGGATTTGAGCAAACTGCTGTCACTAGAGCTGCGTTTGATTACTCCAGTGCAACCTTCCAAGTCTGTGGTTCTGATGGGCCCTGACACTAAATTGAGTAAGACAACCTTGCAAGGTTAATGTAAAAGGACACTGATGCCTTCTCTATGTGAAATTCATCATACCAGCATGCCTATCTGTAAAATCTCTATTACTAAGAGGAAAGGAAAATATTTGAAAAGGAAAGCAGTATTCTGAAGCCCTGTGGTGTGTACCATGTCTCTGGGATGCTGACAAGGCTGGCAACCAGAAAGTCTGTCCTTGCTTATGCCGTGCTGTCTTTCTAGGTACTCCAAGGTAGGCCGGAATTCCAGCTCCCTCTTGTCAAGAAGCATAGGAACAGCAGAAGAGTACTGTGGGTTTAGTTCAGTCGGTCCTTTGTGAGTTTGGAATGTGTGTTTTCCATAGAGTACAGTTGCTGTCCAATTTCTCTGAGGGAAAATGCCTTCACTTATTTTCAGCTCCTGCTTCAAGGAACCTCAGTATTCTAGAGAGAAATTAAATTTTGTTCTTTCTTTTTGAGCTAACTCAGGGCAGTGAAAGTCTTGTCTGTATACCTGGAAAGAGTTCACATTCTAGTCTTTGTCAATGATTTTGTAGTGACAAGTTTTCCAGTTCAGGTGAGGCTGCGTGAGGCTCCCGTGAAGGACCTGCATGGAGTGTGGAGAGGCTCAGTTGCAATAACTTCATCCCAGTAGCAGTGCTGCTGTAATTGTAATTGTAATATGTAATTAAGGTAATATGGAGCTGTATTACTCGCATGTGCCAATTTTTCATTAGAAATGTATGATTGTATTTAAATTCTCAGGTGACATAATCCAATATAGCCACCGATGCCTGCAACGGAGGCAAAAATGCCAATGTAATCATATCGTAAAGACCTTTACACTTGGTTCACTGAACCTGACATAATTTGACTTGTCTTTCAATCTAATCAGTCTGTACTAGAATTTTAAATTCAGCATTTTATTTATATATTGTCATGGTTTCTGTCTGGAAAGTTAGACACTGGTCTTTTTATTTCCCCTCCTGAACAGCATGATGGTAAGCAGTAAAGAGCTCAGTGGCAGTAAGAGATTGTTGAGTGACTGAGGAAAGCATCTAAAAAAATTCTGTGCCTTTCATACATGGGTATCTCTACAGCTGATCCACCCCCCCCACCCCCCCCCCCCCGAACAGTATCTGAGCAATGTGGGTGCTCTCAGAATTCCTCTTGTCGTCATCTTGTTTCACTAGTAAGGTCTGAACCAGAATTCCTTATCTGTGCATCCTTTAAGATTGAATATATGTGGTACTTTGAGATGAAAATTGGATGGCTCAGGCTCAGATCGTCAGATTTAAATTAGTTTATTAGTTATTGATTTTTTTCAGGCATTTAAAATTATTTATTAGGTACTTCAGATGATTAAAAATGGTCTTTTTCTCCTTTCCAACCTCCCTCTTAACCTGCTTGGGAAAGGAAAAACGAAGAATTCTTTTCATGACAGTACTGAGGTGTTCTAGTGCAGGATTATTATTTATCTGGAAAGCAACAGAAGAGATTTTCAGAGGAAAGCATCAAAATGTGATTTCTAAAAGCTCTGAACCAAGGAAGAAAAACAGAAATATAACAAAGACTCAAAATGTATCATTTATGAGGTTATCTGAAAAATAAAGCAAAACCTTATGATTAAAACAAAATTCTGAAGTTGGAGACCCTGCTCTCCTTACTTCTGAATGTTTAGCCGTAGCCCTGATTTCAAGGTGGTCATCTTCTAAGACAGCTGAATTCTGCAATTTGAAGCCCAGAATCACTCACGCCACAAAAATCTTAATTCAGATCTCATTGTTGTAACTCTTGTAACTCTAATGTGCTATAGTGCAAGTCCTAACAGCAAGCAATGCTCTGAATGGCTGTTATGAGGTGCAAAAATCCTCCATTAAAGTTCTCCAGTAATGACAAAACGTATGTCAGACCCAGGCTGGCCAGGACCTGTGATTGCAGTTTCTGTCTTTAAATGTGCTGCATGAAATTTGTCCTCTAAACTATTACAGTTGTGTTTTCTTGTCCACAGACTTAAAGTAAAAATTCCCTGCTTCTGTAATTCTTTGCTGGCCTGAATGTTCTTGTGTGTGTTTGCTGCTATTCTGAAATTTTATCTAAAGTAATATTTAGCAATGATCTATTGCTAGTTTTTGCTATTGGTCCTGGCTAAACTTAGGCATTCCATTTTTCTTAAATGCTTGTCTAGCCTGTTTTAGCATATAACCATCTGCTTATTTTCTCTTTTGTCACTCTTGTTCTGATTTCTTTTTCAGACAGGCTTTTCAGTCTCTTAGCCATTATTCTGATGCATCTGAGATGCAGGTTATTGATGAACAGATCCTCCTAACCATTTACACACATGCAAGTACTGGGCTTTGGCATGAAATGTCCCCACACTTCCTATCAGACATGTTCTGGTACACTATGACACACATTGCCTAGTGTATTGTCATGTGTATTTCATAGGTGGTAATAGAGAAAACATGTGGTCTGATGTTTAGAGAAAGGAGCTCTGAAACAGTGTCTGGTTCTGATACCAGCTCCGTCAGAGTCCGACTGCCACGTTGAGCAAATTCCTTCATTCCTGTGCCTCATGGTTCATGAACAACAAGTGCTGTGACAAGCAGGCGTTGCAGGCAGTGATGGTTAGTCACAGTGAGGCATCGCATTTTCATGCCGTTGTTCTGCCTGAATAGTGTCTCCCCAGCTTGCTCGGGCTGCCTGGCACCCCTCACTAATCCATGCTCCTATTGATGTCCACCCACCGTGTTACACCTTCATTAATTCACGTATGAAATGGGGAGGAATGCTATTTATCCCACCAAATCCACCCCCGCACATGTAACGTGAGTTGAAACATGCTTTGATAAATCTTTGTGTTGTGCTGCGGAGTCTTCAGCTACAAGATGCTGTGCCAGTTCACCATGAGGAGAGAGATGTGTCTGGGTCCTGGAGAAGGGAGTCGGGTATAGGGAACAGGCGCTACTGAGGGCTGTTTCAGGTGGCTTTACAACACTTTCCATTAGTTAATTTTGGTCCTTCTGTTTCTATGTAAATCCACAGAGTTCTTCTAGCAGTTTCGTTAGACTTTATTTTCAGACATTCAGAAAAGCTGAAGTAGAACTAAAAGATGAAAGCATTATTTACAGTCTGTCATTATACTGTGTGCTGCTGATCAAACTTTTTCTCTTGTTTCTCCCCTGTGCTCCTGGATAAAATGAGAATTGCCGTACATGGTGCACCAGAAAGTCGTGAGGGTTAATGACTCATCCCACGATGCTCTGAACATTTCAGAGTTCTTGAAACGGTTTTTATCTCTAAATACAGATTCTGCATTTCTGATCTAAGCTGAAGGATGCAAGCCGGTATTTTGAAAAGCATATGTTTGCATCTAAGTCATGCACTCCAAGAGCTTTATTTAACTGTTGTTACAAAGTTTATTGGAAAAGCAGTGGGAGGACTTCGGCCAGCAGTCAAGTTGCTCGAACAGTGGAAAGGGCAAAGCTTGTACTGTTTTCAAATGAGTAGGGCCAAAATTTTTCCCACTTTGCTTGGGCCTACAATTGTTTGGTGAAACAGAAAATAGATTATGAAAGTGTTTGTAATGAAAAATAAATTTGTAGGAATTGTTGCATTCAATACTTTTCCTTTTTAAGTAGAAACAATATAAAGAGCTTAATTCAGCACAGAATAAATCTTAGTTTTGTTGCACTGATTGTATAAAACTAGGCTGCTCTGCTCTACATTTGCCTTTAAACTGTTTATGTTACCTAAAATGTCATTCCAGAGGAGAGTTTGGCTTAGGACTGCAGTGAAAGCCATTTTATTCCATGTATGGACCTGGTCTCCCAAAGCTATTTTAGTGAGTAGCTAGAAAATATTTTTTAGTGAGCCATAATTTCATTTGTGTTTATGTGCATTGGCCAGTTTAATGAGGAAGCTATGCTGTTCTGCAATTCTGCTCTGCATTGTTTCAGGGAAAAGACAGGAATTTTCAGGTGCAGGCTGGGGTTATGTTTTTTTAAAATGCTTTATTTAAAACCATATCTTGAAATCACTGTGTTTTCAGTTTAGCTACTGAGGAATGAAACCCTTCTGTGCCTAGAAGAGGCTCCGTTAAAAAAATTACATTCCCTGTTGGTGTTAATCAACATTGCCTTTAACAGAACCAAGCCATTTTTAAACGGTGGTAGGCACTGGTTCCAGCTTTCACATCTCAGCCTTCAGAAACTCATTAATTTCTCTTGTTACAACACAGTGATAAGTGGGTGAAGAAGATCCGCTGGTTCAGCAGTGGAATCAGTAGTCTTTGTTTAAGCTTTTATCCTTGGGACTATGTTGTGGCAGTTCTGCAGAAGCCTGATGTAAGGACGTGGTATAGAACTGTGTGGCTCTGGGAATGGCAACTGGGTATTTGCTCGCAGGACAGCTTCCCTTAGGGTGGATCCCCAAAGGGTGGTAAGGAAAGTATATTTGTTTGACTGTATTTTTAATTTGGCATTATGTCATGCTAAAGAAATAATTGTGAGTCTTTTTATGTTTGAGACACCATTTAGTGCTTGTTCAGAATATTCCCTGGTAATAATTGATATGATGTGATCTTTTAACTTGGAGGAAATGTTACAGAACTGGTGTGTGTATATATATATAATACTAGATATAATCAGAAATAGTAGGCTTTTGAAAGTGCAGAACGAGTATCTTCTCCTGCTATTAGTAGCACACGGTCATTCTAATATGGCTGCCCAGCTTCCTCCATATATATTCTAGAAAGCCCTTTATTTCTCTTCCAGGGGGTTTACCTCTGGGATTAAAGGGCAGATTGCACCTCTGACAAGGCATATACAGCCTTTGCGTTAAGGCTACCAACTCAACAAAATGGATAACATCCATTGTTATAATCTTTAAGTGACCTGGAGCCAGATTTTCAAAGGTATTTATTTACTTAAGAGCCATTAGACTCTAAATGGGATTTCAGAATTGCCTGAGTAAATTAGACTCCTAATTCACACTGTAGATCTGATTAGGAGGCTTCATGTATCTCTAGGTGCCTAAATACCTTTGTATAGCTGCCTGCTGGATACTAGGAACTAGCCTGAAAGCATCCCTGAAGGCCACAAAACAATAGTCAGAACACGGTAGTGTTTGATAGATTTTTGAAATTAATAGTATTCATATTACTGAAGAAGAGGTGAAAGGCTCTGAATTTGTTACTGATCTTTTTCTTCCAAAGCGCTATGAGTCACCAGCTTGAGTGAGACCATATTGTAGGGCTGGGCTGGGCTGGATGTGGGGCTGACAGGACACATACATAGCCTGTGCCACTTCCAGCACCAGCTGGGCTACAGTCTGGAGCCATTTCATGCATCTTCTATTGATATGAATAAAGACTTACAAGAGATGTTAGCAATTGTCAGAGAAATCTCATTGACTTGAACCTTAGTGTCTCCTCAGAATATTGCCATTCCTTGGATTGCTTTCATTCAGCTTCAAGTTCTTGCAAAAGTAAGTTTGTCTTTCAAGCACATGTTCAGTAGGCAGTCCTTTAGGTACTTCTGTTTGTTTCCAAAGAAATTTATTGAAAATGTTTTAAACTTATCCTTTTAACTTAGTACTTGCCTTCATCTTTCTCCTAGCAGAGAAATGAGAAAACATTCAAAAACTTCAGAAGCTGCAGGACTGGGACCTGTAAATCCTGAATAGGTCTTCAAAAATTCATTTGTGCAGCAGTCTCATTTTTAGATATTTAGAGTTAATACGGTCATTATCAATTTTGTATGTCTCAGACTTGTTACTAAGTTCTTAACAGTCAATTGAGAAGGCTCTTGCACAAGAGAGAAGTTTCTTTTCAAGCATATGGCTGAATTCAGCTAAACTGTAAACCAATCCGATCTAGCTCATCTGTCCTTGACTTTGGTGTTATGCCCATTTATATCAGAGTTAGAACTCATACAGATTATGTGGGTTGAGAATCTTATGACCTACCTGGGATATCACTTTGGGCTATATTCAAATAGCAGTGATAGGTATGCAATGTAGATTTTATGTTTACTCTCATCCATTGATGGTGTAAGGAATCAGGCTTTCCTTGAATTTTAGGTAGTCTAAAGTGCTTATTACGGTCTTGAACTAAAATAGCATAGTAGACACAACACCAAAGCTGGGCACATGTAACGGGCAGTCTTAATAATGCCATTTGTTTCAAGGCTGCTGAACAAGTTTGAAAGAGACTGGTCTATCTCAGATTTGTGTGTGACCTTTCAACAAGGTTGTTTAAGGTGAGCAATGAATTCCAAGGAGAAAATTTTGAGCGGTCTGTCTAGGTCTTACATCTTCTAGCATCACACCATGGCCATGTTTTCTCATTCTATGTTAAGGTTTCTTCAAAGATGAATGCAAAACTATTCCTCAGAAACACCGCTGAGAGGTATTTTTCTTTATTTACTTTTAAACGTCAAATATTTGGTTTTCCTCTGTAACTCTTGGAGATTATTTCATTGTCAAATATACCTGGAATTTATAGGATACTGAAGAACACAGTTATTAAAAGGGGTGAAGGTTCACTGGAGAAGCTAGTGAAACCTTTACTAACATACAACGTCATGCTAGAGGAGCTCTCAGTCATAAAGGGTGGCTCTATATACCCCAGAGCTGGACCACATTGTAGAACTTTGTGTATTTGCTGCTTCCTCTGAGCTGATGGGCAAAGTCTTTTTATCTGAAGCAGCAGAGGTTCATACTTCTAAGTTAAAGTGTTCCAGCTTTGGCTTCTATGTGGATGATGTTCCTAGCACATTCCTGTATCAGGACAAAGGAGGATAATTGGTAGCAAAATACCAACAAAAAGTTGTTAGTTAGGCACAGTAATGTTGAAAGAGGCATACCATGACATAAAATTTAAGCTCCAAATTCCAAAGAACTATTTTGTCTCAAAAACTAACTTTGAAAATTCAAGATAAACTCCCTTGTTTCTTTTACTGGGAATTTCACAGGTGATGAAAGGCTTGAGATTCTTAAAAACAGTTGGGTTCCCAAATACCTTGGGCCTCTCTGAATATCCTGAGTAGGAAAAGTCAGTAACACTTCTGAGAATGTACCATATGGAGAGGACAAAACACCTGGTTTTGAGCAGTCGTTTGTGAAAGGCTATAAACATAGCTGGGAAAATATTGCTGTATTCATAGTTAAAATGGCATAACGCTGTCATTTGAAAATGCTGAAACTCTGTAGTAAGCTGTTAAATGGAAGTCCATTAATACACCCTTTAAATTTTCCACTGCAGGTTCTTGAATACATCTGCCTCCTTTTTTGCTACATTAGGCAGTTTTGGTTTGCGCTGGCTTGCATACCAAGTACAGTTAGTTAATGAATATTTAATTGCCATTAATGCAAAGACTCTTGTTACATAGGAAAATATATTGTACAAGAAAAGCCTCAGATCCATCCTCACACTAGAAATGGAAGTCTGAATATTTATTTTAAGTCCACTTCTGGAAAGTTTGCTAGTTTATTCTAGTTTAAGTTATCTTTGAAATGGCTTGGTATGGAAGCCCCATGTTTACTAGGTTTTTATTGTGACTGTTATGGGGCGAAGTGGTGCTAGATTATTGAGCATGCTAAATGGGGAAGTACCATATATAATGAAAAGGGTTGTGGTGTCTGATTCCTAGGCTGTAAATACTTAAGGCAGTACATGTTATGTGTTTGCACAGGGTTTTTAGGTGCTATGATAATACAAACAATGCATAATTCCAGCTTTTACTACTGTCTAGAGACATGGAAGCAGGAGAGGAACTAAGTGTTAAAGGCTTAGAAATAAACATGAGCAGAAATGAAGATCGTGCAGTATCTGGAGCAAGTACAGGTGGATGAAGGGTGAATAAACTCAAACCGTTAGAAATATGGATGTGTGTCTTTAATGCCTAAATCCTCAAATGAATGTATCTTCCAAGGTGGCTTTTCTCTTCTGTATGCAACAAAAGGTTGTGCTGTGGTCTGACTAGTCTGGTTCACTGCTTAACAGGCATCAGGTTGCCTGCGGGTAGGGATCTTGAATTAGTCCAAAGTCCTCACAAATAGGATATTCAATGCTCAGACAAAGAAAGTATTTCAGTAAGTGACATTGCAACTTGGGAACAGAGTAAATCCTGTGTGTGTCTGCTGGGTGAGGTGATCTGTACCGTGTAACAGTCTGTCCATTTGATAGCATGCTTCAAGTGTCCTAAATATTATGTTTGTTTGTTTGGCAGGCATTATGCTTTCCTATTGAGAGCTCGAATGGTTCATTGACAGTAGCAATTCATCTGTAATAATCTACCTTGAACAGTTGTGGGGTTTTTTTTTTCATTAAACATGAACTAAAATGATTTGTTGGGGAATCAGAATGAAAAGCCATTTAGATTTAAAACACATGAAGCAAAATTGCTTTTCACACAAGTTCCTTTGCAATATCTTTCTCTTTTCAGTGCTTTTTGTAGAACTATTCCCAGAGAGATGAACTCACTAACAAGAGACAGGGACTGTAAGATGAGAGTCTAAAGCCTGATCAGATACACACATTTCCCACAGCTCACACTGAGGTATCATGGAAAAAACAGCTTTAAAAAAAACCACCAACAACAAAAAAAAGCCCTATTGTTGTAAAGATCTGTGGATATTATTCTTTGTGTAGTGCCAAGAACAAGATCCAGACTCAGGAAGTGGTATTTAGCTTTATTTGTTATCTTGGAGTTTAAAGTCCGTGATCTCTTCTCTGTAGAGACAGAGTCAAAGGAAAACAGGCTATTTTTCTCAGTAGCTTACAAACTTCTCCAAGACCTGTTTTCCCCAGGTCATTTTGCTTTTAGTAGTCAAAGAGCAGTTAAATTAAATTATAAACTGTCTTTTACTGCAGCCTGGATGTCTACAAAGGGTGGTAAGGATGAAAGGATGTTTTATCTCCTATGTCCATATACCTGCATTTGATGGATGGAGCACCTCACAGTTGGGAAGAAAAACTGAAACTGTGCTTTAACTGCTGTACCAAACAACGATGAGAATCTGTTTGCGTCACTGGTCTATCTGTCAGCCTTTTTGCTAGGTCTGCATAATTTATATGGACTTTACATGGCATGGTGAAAGATTATAAGGTCGAATTCAGAGCTCCTGGTAGAGCTGTTCCTGCAAGTGACCTCCAAGTTCTTGGATCTGATTCCATGGTTCTGAAGAGGCAGGCAAGTTTAATTAGGCAAAGCGTTCTGTCATCTTATCTCTTTGTACAGAGCACTACCAAGATGCACGTGAGGTTCCCATCGTTAATTCAAGTCTCAGGCAAAGTTAACATAGCCAGAATTTCTTCTCTGTGGGATGTCAGGAACTGTATCTAATGAACTAGTCAGAGCATTGGTACATTTCTGCCCTCAGCACTCCATCGTATTGCATCTCAGCAGTCTGTAGCAAGGTTGCTTCCATTGTGCACTGGGCTGAATATGTCTATAAGGGATTCTTTCTACACATTAAGTGTGAATAAGCTAAATGAGTGCTAATAAAGACACTGAGCTAGCATCTCAGCTGGAGTAAATCTACTTAGTGCTCTGAGGAAATTCCTATGAATAAGATGAAATACGGGTTTCTCTGACATAGGTATAGATTCATCAAGCTGGTTTATACTTTAGTTGGTCATCTTTCATGCATCGTCCTTCCACTTTCTCTGGAACCACTCATTCAAGTTTTGATCAGTGAGTACTGTGTTATGTTACGACTTTCAGGCAGTGAGCAACTTTTAGTATGTACCCCAAGAGGTTTTGGTATATAGGCAGCTGCAGCTGAATTGCAATTGAATAGGAGACAATATTTTATTATTTGTCTTACAGTAGTGCCGGTAGGACACAGTTAGGACCACAGCCTCCGTTTCTCAGGCTCTAAACAAAAGTAAATTTAGTTCTTGCCCCAAAAAGCTTACAGTTTAACCAGATGTTGAGCGCAAACACATTTTATCTGTGGTCAAATAAAAGTATTTTTGTTCACCTGCCTAGCTGAAGAATCATATAACGAAGTGTAAGCTTGAGAATTGGAAAGCAATTTTCACTTAGCCTAAAACAATACTGTGTAATTCTTCCTTATGACATTATTGAGTGGGTTTCTTGCACTCTTAAACGGCAGTAATGGCTTCTACTAAACCTCAGTTTATCTAGTTTTGGCTCCGACCTCTTCCAGTTTATTTGTTCTCAGTTTGACATCTGCATCCCAAATCTAAGTCTATCTACCTGTCAACTATCAACAGCAAAGTTGTTCTTAAAGTAAAATGTTGTATCCATTCAGCAGTACTAACTCAGCAATGGAAGCTGGATGTATTGTGGATTTGAGAAGAAAAAGGAAAAAAAACCCAACCCAAAAAACCCTCAAACAACAACTTATTTTGGAAGTCTTTCCTTGTCTTGTTATCGTGGTTCAATTTGCAGTATATTTTGAGCATATGTGTTAGAGTGTGTGCAGGGCCACAGGACAGATAAAATTATGGGTTGAAATATGCTTGTGCTATTAGAATCAAGTTTGCACGGCATTTTTGAGCGTCTCATTATGGGAAGAACATCTAATTCTAGTCATGCATCAGATCTGTTTAACTTACAAATACCATGAAATATACATAAGAAAACCAAAATTACTTCAGGCATCTGGGATTTGAGAACTTTCTGAGCAAGTGTAACATTCCAGATACTTGGTGCAGCAGTATACACTGAAACAGATATTGCCAGGAGATACACAGGGGAGGTATTTTTTATATATTAAATTCATGCAGCAAGCCACATTGACTTCAGCAGGTTTCTTGGCAAATTACCAAACTTCTGTGATGATTTAAATAAAGAAGAAAAATATTTTGTCAGAATGGCAGAATTGTAATGTCCTAAGGGGTCAGGAGAAGCATATAAATGCTGTTTAATGTTGTGTTTTGTTGTACTATTACAGTATCTTCATCATCATCATTAAAATTTGGTTATATCTGTCTAGTAAAATGCTAAACATGTTTCCAGAGGAAATATGTTGTCCTTCTAATATCGAAGAAGCTTGTTTGGTTTTTTGTGTTGTTTTCTCTTTTTTAATGGCATAGCTGAGTCAGTTGTGGTTTACATCCTGTGAAAGGGCCTTTTTATTTGAAATATTGAACAGTAAATACGTCTTTTATTCAGATCGTCCCAAAGCAAAACATAGGAAGATTCTAGCTCTGACGGACTCGTGCCAAGCAAGACAAAATAGCAGCTTAAAAACCCCACATTACCCAAATTTTACCCCAGTTTCGTTAAATCCCAAATATCACTCATCAGAGTGAACATTCTCAGCCACCAATAAATATTCTGATCAGACCTCTTCATGTTAAACCTGTAAATACTGTCTGAAACTTAGATAGTGTTGATGCACATTAAAGCACATTACAGTTTGGTTCAAATGACTACAAGGTATTGGAAGAATTCCAGTGCAATATTTTTAGCAAGTCACAAATTCTCTGAAATTGAATGTGCTTCAGAGATAGCTCAACTTTGACAAAATGCTGACAGGATCCTAACTGCCAAACACATTTCCTGTCTGGGTGCCTGTCTGGTTCCTTGGTTATCCATTTGCTAGGATACCTTGTTCCTGGAGTCAGTACCTTGGGAGATGTTAAGTGAACTGCCTCTGGGCTGCAGGTTCCAGGCCCCCAGGATCCACAGCTTGCCCTGAACAAGTGTGCTGCACCCTTTTGCAAAGCATGGACAAAGATTTGATACTCCTTGATTCTAAGGAAGAAGAAAAAATAATTCAAGATGGAAAAATTCCCCACACTTAAGAATTGCCTTTTTGTGTGCTATTCTAGAGCATGCATCATGTTGACAAGTAGATGGACAACTAAAGTTGTTCTGTTGATTTAGATTTAGGCGCTGTCACTTTGCAGAATCAGATATTGCTGCAAGGTAGAAGATTAATGCTAGCCTTAAATTTTAGATGGGGGGTAGCACTAGGAGGTTAAATGACTTGTCCCAATTATTCAGAGAGCTTCCAAGGAAGCTGAACTCAGCTCTTTGGCCTTCACCACAGGGTCACCATGCTTTCCTTTGTGACACAAAACCAGCATGATCTTTGGCACTGCAACCTTCCACAGTCTTGCTGCCAGTAGTCTCCCTGTATTTGATGGTCTCTTCAGTTGTAATGGAATCGATCATGTTGCAAAATGGAACCACCTTCTTTAAACTTGAAGGCTGGCTCCAGGTGCCCGTGTGGGTGTGGTAATATGGTTTTGGATGATGGTATGAACTGTAACTAAATTAGAAGCTCTGTTCCCGTGTTCTTCAGCTATAAAAATAGGGATCTTGTTATATGCCTTGGTTCAGGCACAAAATGCTTGAGAGGAGCATGCGGGTGCAGTTGGGGAAGACTTCTATTTTCTTAGCTTTTAAACTAAAAACCAGTAAGTTTAAATCACCTTTTTCTTTATTATTGTATTTCTTATTTAGCTTTAACATAGCATGGCAAAAACAGGAAACATCCATAGAAGTTGCTGGCCTTATCTACAGTAGCATTTCCCTTCCCTCAGCTGCACTAGTGCTCACAGTGATGATAGCTATTGGTATTTTAATTGGTGCCTAGTGTCCTCTCACTGTCAGCATGCCTGGATTATTTGGTAGTCCCAGCTGGTGGCCATGGGCCACTAGGGTTAATAATGCAGGCACAGCTGGTCTGGGTCAAATCCCTGCATGCTTTAGTTTGTGAAAATTTCTGATGGCCTCCAGTATGTGGTAGAAAGGATATAGCAGTTAAAAGGTATCTTTCATTATCATAGACTAATTAGGGCTGTCCTAACTTCCTGAGGGAATATGTAGTAATACCTGATAGTTACAGAAGATTGTAACTGGGCAGGAATTACTAGGCTGCGGAGAAGAAAATGTACTAGCTCCTTATATCTTAATGAAATGTAACCTGTATGAAAAACAAAGCTGGGAAAAATTGAGAAAACATCCTCCATTCTTTGCAGCCTGTACACTTAGCCCCTAAAGGATGCTAGAAGTGTTTTCTTTCTCACTGTGGAAGTGTGATGGCACGGCAGCCTTCCTTTTTAAAATTTGGAGATTTTTTTTTTCCTCCTTTTCTCCTTCATTTTTGTTTTATTTCTCCCTCACGTTGCTGAGGCTGGTGCTATTTTGCCTGCATCTCTAGAGTGAAAACAGGCTTTGCGTTCATGAGCTTCTAATTGGAAGTGATGACAAGCCCTTGAATGGAGCACTGTTGCCCTTGTCCTCATGAAATATTTTATCCTTTCTGATATCATTGGGCATGCAACTGTAATAAAGGCCAGTTTCTGCCACTGGATATGTGTAGAAGTTGATCTGTTACCTTTGTGCAGGAACACCTCACAGTGACATCTGTGGCTGTGCTGAACATGACTTCCTCCGTTTCATGGGAATAAGATGATGCTTGTGCATTATTAAAAGGGCCTAACAAGTTTCTTGGGGAGAGGCTGTGAAGTGCATTGTATAACAGTATTTATGTAATTAACTCCTTGGGATTTTAATGAAAAATACTGCTATTTTGCAACCATAATTTTTGTTTTCTGGCAGCCTCAGAGTAACAAGGAAACTGTAAATTGCACAGAGTCCCTAAGCTGTTGTCCCTGATAAGAAAGCTGGACAATTTTGATGCTTTGAAGTGATGATTAGCTGGAATCTAATTGTGATATTAGCATATAATCACAAGCATTCAGTGTAATGTCATCAAAGTGTCATTCCAAGGATGAGGTGTAGTAAGAAACTTACTACTTCCCCCCCCTCCCCCCAAAGTTTTTATTTGAGAAGAGATGAGGGAGATTCAGAAAACAAGCAGCAAGAGGTGAAACAAAGTATGTGTGTTGCTTCTGACTTCCCCCTACACCCCATCTCATGTGGAGTTAAGTCAGATACCAGGTCAGGTGCTTGGCGCTCTGAATGGACTAACTTCTCGAGCTTTCAGTCTGCTTTTCAGCCTGGACTACCAGCTTTCTCTGAGCTGTCTGCAGTTGTGGCTACACTGCTATCCATACCCAAGCTAGCAAAGTGAACAGTGTTCTACGCTTGATGTTTGCAGTAATGACTGAAGGGCGTATGTACTTACAACTCCCTCTTCTTTGATCTTCAGAAATGCAATCTGCGGGAACATTGTATCGCTCTACTGATGGAGATGCAGCACCTCCTGAATGTCCTGTCCCTTTGTGCAGGACACAGTTTGTCCTTTCCAGAATAGGGTTGAGCTGAACATAGTGCCCTTGATCTGACTTAATTTAGCACTATTGTAAAACAACCAAATAAAGGTCAGTCTGTCCTCCAAACCCAACCACACCAAAAGTATAAGTTTCTGTGATGGCCAAAGACTAGCTAAATCATCTTCATTCTGTAGCTTGTTTCTGGTGCAGGACCTCCAGTCCTCTCCAGGGACCTGAACATGGTGTGTCTTTCTGCTGCACTGTTCTCATGACAGCAGGGTTTGTGTATGGGGAAACTAACACAAGATGTAATGGTCTACTTGATAGTAGGTAACAGTTTGTGGTTGTCTCTCAGGAGAGCCCTGGAATTTGGCTTCATTACAGAAGAGAGTGAGGGAAGATGAGGGGAAGAGCTAGTTGGTGGTGAACGAGGAGAGTAGTCAGGGCTCTCTGGAAATGGGCTGTGTGGACCACAGGCTGATGGAGCCAGAGCAGCCAGCTTAGGAGAGTTGCTGTCAGGTAGAACATAAATTGCGGAGGTTTGTTTCAGTGGAGGATGGTATAAAGTCCTAAGCAGACTTGTCCAAGGAATCTTTACAGGTCTTATGTTACACCTTGCACACAGTGATTTCTTTGTCTCATATGTTTTTCAAATGCTCTGTGCAGTTCAGTCCAGGATGTTTTTCCTTCAGACCAAATTTTCGAGGAGTGGGGGGGTGGTGTCACATGCCATATGGTGACAATGGACAGCGTCAGTTTTGGTCCCCAGAGAATTTCTGGGAGAGTTATCAAGTGAATGATTTACCGTCTCTTGCCCTGTTGTTCCTTCTCCAAAAGAGCAGAAATATTCTAGTGACCTCAAAGCTAATGCACTCTATTGTCTCTGGATGGAGACAGCAACATTTTTGCCAATGTAGTTCTGGAGCATTATTCTCCCTTTCATTCCCAACATTTTTGGGGATGCTTCTAGCAGAAATCATGTCCTTAGAAGCATCTGCTGGAAACTAGTCCCTCCAGACACACCAGAGAGCTGAATTTTGCTCTTCATGCCATGGTACTCCCCGTGAAGTTGAAGCAGTTTCCTGTGCATGCATAAATGGAAAGCATGTAATCTTCTGGCTAATTATGAACCTTTATCTGTATTGTCTTAAACAGACCACTGAAGTTCTTTTATTTATTAAACCGTCTCATAATCTGTGGCTACTGTTATATGTCAGAAGGTTTAGGAACTAGTTTCACTGTGTCATTTCACATCTGAAACTTTCAAAAATTCTTCCATAGTGAAATAAATATTTGGCTTATTTCCTTACATTATTGTAGTCTTTTCTTCCCAAATCTCTTGCTCATACAAGTGTAAGCATTCTCAGCTGAATATCACAGTATTGTGAATATAAGGACTCTGCATTATCCTGACATGATTCATCAGATTTGTTGAAGTGACAAATAATTGACTCTGCACTGAGGTGGACAAAGAAAGGTGTCAATTCTTGGCATTGGTGCATTTCCATTGTGCGGGGTGAAGAGTCAAATCTGCAAATTTAAGATCTGGATCATGTGGGCTGTACAGTACTCCTGTGGTACATTTGTACTGAAGGTTGTTTTACCTGAAACACTTCAAGGAATTAAAATAGTTACAATGCCTCGGGTATTAATGCTATTGCATCTCATTCTTAATTACACTACTTTAAGTTTAGAGTAATACTCTTTAGAGGGAAGATGTTGGATCCAGTGTAATGTAGATCAGAAGCTTGTGTAGAATCTATAGCTAAGAGAAACCCAGGTATTTGAAGAATTTAAAATCTGGTGTTGACAAATAAAAACAGAAAGAGAAGTAGTAAAATTATGTATTAGTTATGTGTTAGTATCGGTATTATGGTGTTACACTGTAAACTGGTGTAATGCCTTTGACTTCAGAAGGTACTCACTGTACTTGTTGAGGATCTGGTCTTTTGAGCCTATATATACTCCAGTGAATGCTGTTAATATCATAACTTATTATCTTAATCAATTCTAAAAATGTTCTCTTCATTTTTCAGATGGTACCCTGGATGTGATGGGAACTTGCCCAGTCAATTTTGCCTTCCATGGGCTGATAACAATCTGATTATAAAAGGTTTTAAATCCTCTCTTCCTATATTCATGTTCTGCTTTGGCCTTGTTTATTCACAACTGAATGCCTCTGATTATTTTAGCTGTCATGTGCTCAGTATTTGATGCTTTGCATAGCACAGCCAGTTTATTGCAGTTCTACTATAAGATGTTCAGTGTATATTTAAGACAATGGCCATTTAGCTATCTCATTTCCTTAGCAACATTTAAAAGATTAATCATAGACAGTAGTGTAAGCCAAGAAAAAGATAGTTGAAATATATCAGAAATTAAGTATTTTTCTTTATGGTGTTTTGCTTGGACTCGATATTTTGATAATCTGGTGCAGAATTCACAACCACCACAATGACTTGTTTGTGTGCCTGAAATTTGGATGAGCAGTGATAGAGCAATTCTCAAATATGCAGGGCTAAATTTGCTGAGCCCATTTCTTGGTCTTTGATGAGACTGCAGTAAGCAGTCAAATACTTAATATTGGTGGCAGAAGTGGATATGTTTCCCTTGGGGGTTGGAGGGGTGGCTACTCATTTGATAAACCCAAGACAGAGGCCAACTAGTCACTGTAGTATAGACTTCCAAGCAGCTAAAGCATCAGCCTCCTTCATGTGGGGGAGATTGCTGTTGGGGTCTGCATGTGAGAAAGAGCTTCTGTTTTTTTCCATTTAGCAGCATGGGGGAGAGAGGGAAGGCTTTGAAACATCTAGGGGTAGTGTTGTGTTTTCAAGTACTCTTAAGTACAAATGTATTCTCAAAAATCTTTGCCATTGGAGTTTGGTTTTTAACTGGTTTGATTGTCATATTACCAATTTTGAGAATAACTTTGTAGCCTGATTTTTATATTAAAAATTAAGGAGTGGCCTCAATACCAACACATTATTGCCTATCTTAAAAAACAAACAAACAAACCAAAACCAAACCAACAACAACAAAAAAACCCTCACCAAAAACCAAACATCCCACCCAAAGCAACCTCCCCCACCAACCTTATTGCTTACATCAAAAAGGCATTATATGGTCTGTCTTTCCTTCCTTCAGAGAAACAGGTATAGAGACTCTGTGGGGTGCCTCTTAATGAGTCATGATTCACTCTTGCAGGTGATTTACTAATGCTACCATAGGTGTGAGAGTTGGGAATAGTTTCTGCTCTCTTTCTCTCTGAAATAATAGATTGGTGTGTTTTGTTTTGGGTTTGCTTTTTTTTTTATTTCTGACAGACAATCAATCAGTCTGAGTAGCTCAAGTGGATGAATCATGGGATCAACTAAACTTGAAGACAAGGGTTTAGACTGTAGTTTATACAGTTTGTTTAATTGCTTAGTAATACAGCAAGGAAGGACTGGGGAAATTTTGACCTTACCTGGTGTGGATTTGACTGTATTTTGGGGAGAGACAGCATGTCACATGCATGCTGGCTGCTTATAATCTGAACACTATGCATTTAAACCCTGAGTGGAGGAGATGTCTGGGAGTACTCCCTGAAGCTCAGTGAGGCCTCAATTGCCCATATGCATCCTCAGAAAAATACATAGAAAAGGTTACCTAGTCACTGTGTAGGGGAGCATTTGCTGGGCCATGTTTCTCAGCAGTTACGCCTCAGCTGAGTAAATAGGTCCTTTGAGCAAGTACCAGATTTGGCAACTGAAATAGTGTTTTTCATGCTTCAGGCTCAAGCACAAACTCAAGCCTTCAGACTTGCATCTGAGATGTCAGCAGTCAGTCTTATTTCCTAAATGAATAGGTTTTGTTTTCTGTGGTGTTGTAGCTCTTCAAGCATCCTGTATATCTCCTTGGTTCCATATATGTTTTGAGTTACTTGCTTGGACCTTTTTCTTATTGCTTCATCCTTTATACATCAGCATGATTCTGCCACTCTGATGGAGTGTCATTTTCATCTTTAATTACATAAACTCTTTCTATATGATTATTCAATTATTTGTATTGTGATAGTCTAGACTTCTCCGTCATGAGTCAAGGTCTCCTACTTTCTAGGATTTCCACAAATGCAAAACAAAGAGATTTGTATCACCCATAAGAAAGACTTTAAACCTATTTTGACCTATCCTGCTTTTCATGTAGAACTAATATGAAATTACTATAAGGTACAGTTCCATTGGGTTTGAAAGCAGATTATAGTACTAGCATCCGAGAGTCGGAGAAGGCATAAACTGTGTGTGCTTTGCCACTTAGTTATTCAGTATTGCAGCTGGAGATGAGGAGGCCATATGCATTGTACTGTCCCTGGGTGGCACAAAAGATTTCATTTGGCTGGGGCTGCATCAAGCTGTCACAGGTGTTCTTCTTTCATTTACAATAACTCCCTTAAAATATAAATTACTGTGTTTATTACATCAGCTCTTTTTCCTTCTTTGGAATACCCCAGCTAAAGTTACATTACACGTAACAAATGCTCCTGCTCCCTTGAGAATTAGTTTAATTACTGATGTAGGTGGGTAAAGGATCTATCATGTCTGAGATGTTAATTTTACCATGCTTTAATTAAGAGGTCAAGTGTGAAAGGCTGCATAATACCACCCACTTAAAGATGCTGAATAGAATGGCGGGGGATAGAAGGCACTGATATGATGAGGTTTTTACTGTCTGTAGGAGTATTGACTTTCCTTCTGCATCTCATTACAATGAGGCTGGCATCTGGAAATACATGCCGACTTTTATTTGCTCATTGTGTTTTCTAATTTTAAAGGCCTTTTCCGTCCAGAGTCTTCAAAGTACCAAAACAGCATGTCGCTCCTTTCAAAGGTGACGGTCACTCCTAGGTACCACTGATTTCCATTAGAAACGTCAGGACCATGTCCTCTTGCCTAGTCTGTTTGAAGAACGGGGCTGTGACTATCCTACACCCCTGTGCTCTGGCACAAGTGAGGATATGAGGCACGTATTCACCAGAGGTCAACAGGTCCTACCATCTCTGAACATCCAGTTGTTCCCTCCTCATGTCTCACTGTGAGTGTGGGGAGATTCCTTTTAGCATTTAATTTGAAAGTTTTGTTTCTAGCTAACTCAGAAAACAAGGAAATGGACTTGAAAAACTTTTGGGATGAAAGCAGCAAAAAATGGGCAGGCAGAAGGAAGGTGTGTCTCATAAGAAGATTAGAGAAAACTAGATGGTAAGGATGCCTTGCAGTGGGGTGGCTGGGACATTGCTGACTGAGCTTGTGATGTTTACCCTGGCAGCTGGAGCAGCAATGCTATAGATAGGAGCAGGTGTTCACTGGCCAACATTTGAAGGTTTTCTTTAGACTGACCTGTTGCGCTTTTAGAAATACGAAGTGATCAAGTAATGTAGTACTCTTGCTCTCCAAGTAGCTGTAAGGACAGTTGATGATTTTTATTAATGTTTTTTAATCACTTATTATCTATGTAAATTGCTGATTCATTAAGATGTTCTTGTGTGATACAGAAAATTTCTTTTCAGAAACTTTTCTCCTTTTTCATGTATTTTCTGTTGCTGGTTTCTCTTTTCTGTGGTGGTTGCTTCTTTTGCTTTTAAAGGGAAGTAACAGTTCAGCTATGCCACTGCCTTCCTCTGCATCCCTGGAGAAAGACTGGTATAATACTGGAAAATCACAGAGTTAAATATTAACATGTACTACTGAATGTTCCCACTGAAAAAATCAGAAGCATTTCCAAGCAGTGAAAGCAGACTTTCCTTTCCTGTAGTTAAGTTTTGCTGCTTAACTTTTAAAACTACAGCTTGCTTCATCCTTTTAACATGGTTAATAGCTAGAAACTGGGAGTCCTCTATTTCTTAAGTGCTCTCACCCAAGCTGCTTCTCCTTACCAGGTGATAGACTTAGGGGAGGAATCTCATGTGGTGAATTAGTGCTGACATGTATAATAAGTTTTTTTCCAAGGTAGGAGGTTGATTCACACACACACACACACCCTTCTCTCTGTGCTTTGGTTTGGAAATGGAACTTTCATTACTTGCTCTTTTAGTCAGAAAGGCAATGTTAATAAATGTTGTGATTTGATGTTGATGCTACAGTAACTCCTTAAGGCATACTCAGAATTGGGGTTCCTCTTGGGTTATGACGACACATAGCCACCCCCATTTGTATTAACTGAGGACCTAATTAGCTAAGGCTGCAAATGTGGCATTTTCTTCTACTGACTTGAAATGTTGCCACCAGTCTCTGCTGAGATAAAAAGGTGCACAAAGGAAATGATTTTGATGAAGAGGAGTCTTTCACTCTTAACAGTTTGATGTATTCAGAACACATTTATTCTGTCTTACTGGTTGTCTCAGGTGTTGCGCCTTCTGCCTCAGTGCACCAGGAATCCCTGCTCAAGGTGTTGAAGCTCTCATCTTTGCAGAGCAGCTCAGATATCAGCTGTGGTGAAGCAGGAGCAGTAAAGCCTATGACCCTGAACTGGAAGGGCTAGATTGGTTAATATAATGTTTATGGTGTGGTATTACTGAAGCTGCTCACTGTATATGTAAAAACTACGCATGATGATATGGAGTTAATCCTTCAGAAATAAAATGATGTTTTTTGTTTTAATTCCGATTACTTGCATTTGCGCAATAACATCCCAAAGCAAGAGAGGTCTTGGCATTTGCATGAGGCATGTGCTTCTACCCACAAACAGCCAGTAAGATAAGTCAATAAAAACAAGCCATGCAAGTCATGAATTGCTTAGAGGTGAAAGAGACCTATTAGGCTATCTAGCCCTCCTGCATGCCAGTGAAGAATTGCTTCAGCTGGATTTGCTTTAGAGGACAGACGAATAGCTGAGTAAAACACAGGATCACATTTTCTGTATTATGTGGTGGAAGGCCTTCTATGCTTCAGTTTTTACATTTGCATCTAGCTTTGAACCTCATAAGCAGCAATATCGCAGAGAAGTTTTTTCCAGGCTGTTTGACTGGAAGTGTAACAACGGTCTGAACAACTGTTCTGATTGCACAGATGTGTAGTGTTGCTTTGCACGGTGATTTTTATCTCATCAAAGGAGAACAAGAAGAAAAGGTAAAAATCTGTGAGTATGGCTATCTATGAGAGTGCGAGTATGTGTGTTTGACAGTGCAAGAGGTCTGTCCGTGTTACATCAATTGTGAGAATAAAATGGCTACTCTGCCTGTCCGTGGGGAGGGAATTTTACAAAGGCAACACATTGCAAAGAGAACAAAGGCCTCACTGTGTTATGGCTGTGTGCGACATACTGTTATCGCTAAAGCAAGCTACCATTTCCTATTAAAGTAGTGTCTCGCATGTTCATGAAACAGAGACTGTAAAACAAAGTGATTTAGCTCACTGGGAGCTGATGCAACTAGTTCTGGCACAGACATATGAGGTTTCTGTGGTCAAGAAGGCAGACAAACATGTTGGTGTTTTAAGCAGCTTCATCTGGTGACTGGACAGGGAATTGCAGGCACGTTTGCTTCATTGCATTAATTTCTTGCATTATTCCGCCTTTGTCCGTTATTGTTTCCTTACCAGTATTTGAACAGAAAAAAAGCTCTGTGGTAAATTATGTGCGTGCCCCACTTCTTTCCAGGCCTGACCTGTTTATATATACAAAGAATTATGGAGGAGTTAGAGAGGACCAAAGAAGCTTGGAAATTCTTTGGAAGAGCTTGTCAGATTTTTAATTAATGGGCATATAGCAGAGGGAGTGAAATCTGTTGCTCGATACCATAATAGGCAGTGGAGTGCTTCTGCCTCTCTCTGTCATCCTTAACAGACGGATTTATTTTTGGTAATGAGACATTTATCTTCTCTGCATCTATTAAAAGCCAGTTCCAGTGTCAAAAATCAGTTGGAAGTAACATGAAAAAGTTTAGTGGTGAAATGTGTTTCTTTTAGATGCTTGTCACAGGTCTATCAAATCCTGGGGATCCTTCTTCACTATTTTGGTGTATTTTTGCCTTGCTGCAACTTGCATTTCCAGATGATTTAGGTGTTCTGATAGCACCAAATAATGGTGTGAATATTTAGATTGCACAAAGAGGCTTAATGGAATTACTTTCAGGGCAATAATTAATATACTCTCTGTGTAAATAATTGTTTTTCAACACTTTTCAGTATGTGGACCCTTTAGGACTTTTTGTTAGCCCCAGATCCCTGCCTACCTGACTTAAGCCTGTTGAAAGCAGATTTGCTTTTCTTCATGGGCATCCTTGAAGCAGTCCACAGAAAACCATGGGTGAGCGGCAGCCTGGTTCAACTCACCTGGTGCCATAGAGAAGGAGTCCACATAGAAGTAATTGTGGTAAAAGAATGCCATTAGTCAAAAAATACAGGCTCTGCATGTGTTTCTGGTCCTGACACAATTCAGTTAGGAAAGTATTTTCACACTTGAGGACTGAGTAATTAATGTCATTCTTAAGCAGGTCAACAAGCAGACCACTTTCCTTAATCTGTTCATAGAGAAGCTTGTGTGGGCTCTAGATGAATGCAGTGGGGTTTTTGTAGGCATTTGTTTGAAATTCTGTGGGATTTATTAGATGCCTTTTAATAGGTTTTCAAACTGTTCTATAGCATTCTGCAGGTGGGATGTAATTTTCCTAGTGAGATCTGAAGTGCTTGACAACTGGTGAAAAAAACAACTGCCTTCTTTTAGGTTTGTAAATAAGATTTCTTTGAAGAAGCTCTCTGGTGCCTCTGTGTACCTCCATTTTGTTAGCTATAAAAGAGGGGAAATGGCCAGGATATCGGAGAGGCTTACTGATACAAAATGACCCAGAAGCTTTTTCCAGGAAGTTTATTTTCAGAAAGTGTTGGGTATTCATACTTTGAGAACTCTTTAAAGTATTTATGATTCACACCAGACATTCCTTTCAGTCTTGGTTGATACCCATCTCATAAAGGTGACATAAGACTAAATAGATTGATGCAAGGAATGTTTTGATTTTTTTAGCTGATAAAGAATTATAAGAACCGCAACCCATCTAGTGAAAGAACCACAGATAACAAACATTGAAAGGTTACTATTCCAGAGGAGTTATGTCATCCAGCTCCATGGATGAAACATCTTTTCCATGGAAGAAATTGCATCCTACGTGGAAGGGATTTTCTTCTGTACTGTACAAATCCTACAGTTGCCCTTACCTACCCATTTCCTTTTACTCTTCCGTTCTTGCACTGAACTTATTCTCTTCATTTGGATCCTGCTGCAGTCTCTATGTCTATGTACTATAAACAATGCTATCCTTTCTTCACCCTATCCTCCTACACATGCTTTTGAACAACTCTGGTTGCTAGGATTACAGTCCTCATAAGGCTACAGGGGGGAAGAAGTGTCCCTTCATCATCAGCTTCCTTTTGCAATCTTCTGTTCTTCTTTGCATTACTTAAGTCATTTTTTCCAAAGACATGTTTGTGACGAAGAGAGACAAGTGCTCCAAAATGGCAGAGGCAGTGACACTCTGTTCTGTTAGCTCTCCTTCCTCCCTTCTACCCTGCACTCAGGTTTTACACACATGGATGCTGACTCTGTGATACATCACATACACTGCAGAACTGGGCATGTTTCTCCTTCACAGGAGGTGTGTGGAAAATGATAGCCTTCACATTATTTCAAGCGGCACAGCAGCCATCCTTTGATGTGCCAGACTAATTTTTGCAGGCAAGAACTGACACCGAGTTAGACTCTTGTGGGTAGAAGGATGGATATACGTGCTCTTTGTTTTCTTATAAACGTGCTTCTGTATAGTATGAGCACTGATATTTATTTTTTATTATTATTTTTATTTATTTAAATGTGGATCCTGTTTGTCAGCATGCTTGAGCTACAGAGTTCAGCTCCAGAAAGTTTTAGTGCTTATTCCAGGGATCTCACCGTAGCCTTTCCCTGGAAGGGTTAAAAAGTGCAGTCATTCCAGAATCTATGTAAAACCTTAAGTTTGAAACGCCTTCACAGTGCTCAAAATAGTACAGGATAGTACCAAATTCTCTGGAGCCCATTGGACCTGTTTCACAAGGCACGAGCTCATTTTAGAAGAACCTGTGTTTAATTGGGTCTTAAAACTTTGCCTGAGATATTCAGGAGTGAGCTGTTTAATAATAATGCTACAGTTGAACGATCCCTCTCAATCAAAAGGCCTGGCATGTAGCTACAATGAAGAGTGAAGTTTTGAACAGCCTGGCACCAAGCTCTGCATCCCACCTGCCTGGCTGATCTCCACATTGCCCTTGGCACCCTGTGAGAGTGGGCACTGCTGAAGTCCTGCCTCTGTATTGCTGAGCCACTTGCTCTGGGGAAGGAAAGGACAAGGGGCTGGGAGACATGTTTGTACACCTGAAGATATGATGTGGTTAGAGAGGGGCAGACATTCAGCAGTTGATGCTTGCTGCAGTAAATTCAGGACAATATTCAAGCCAACAAAATCAAAGAACAGGGAAATGTTCTTACCCTTTCTGTCACAGAATAGCTCATATTAGGATATAAAATATCTCTGTTTAAGCTTCCTCCTGGGTTTCACATACAGGACACTGTCCACATTTGTCAGATACCAGGCAGTCCTCTGCCAGGTCTTCTAGCTTGTTTCTGCTTAAATGCTTAACAGGAGTGGCAGAAGTATCAGCTGGGCGGTTGAACAGAGCTCAAGTGAAAAATGAGAAGTTCATGGTGAACAGTAATTAAGATAGTACTGCAAGGGATGGTTTGGGTGGAGGCAATGAAGTAGGATAGTTATGAATGAGATTTCTGCACAAGATGCAGGGAAGGTTGGCCAGAATGTCTCCTATGTCCAGCAACTTCCAGTATCATAGCATCTTTATTGATGGTATCTAAGATACACACTTTTGCTACTCCTACCTGGATATCCAGCGATTTAACACTTGCAATTAATTTAGAAAATTTACTTGAGCTCTAAAACAGGGCCTCAGTCAGAACATATGTTCTGTACATTTTGCATACTACTCGATTTAAAAGTTCATAATTCAGATACTGTACTCTCATCTTGCTCAAGCTGTTTGGAAGCTGCATGGCTGCCACCTAAGCAAAAGTTAGACCATTGTGCTTGCCAGAAAGGAAATCTGTGCATATTTTGCCCTCACCAGACCATTTTGCAGGAAGTGGGTGGCATCCTGGATACTTTCTTCAAGCTGTAAATCAGCAGTTTAAAAGCAGAATTTCATTTTGCTGTTAGGAATGTAGTTGCAATGTGTGTCTGATCCTCAGGGATATCCCTAGGAAGCATGTGTTAGTGATTGAACTTAATTGGACTCTCAGAGAATTTCTCCTCTGTTGCAAACCAATGGAAACAACAGTCCTTTGGCACTCTGAATTAACATTAGATAAGAACGGTTCATGTCAGAGTTACTTATCTAATGGCAACACTTACCATTACTGTTATTCGTAATAATGTTTGCTCCAATATACTTGGGCATTTTCCTGTCTTGTGATGTATGGAAAGTCCATGATTTTCCTTGAGTAATGTTGCTGGAATCGAGGTATATGTATCTCACTTACTGTTCTCAGCCTTTGACTCTACATCCCAGCCAAAAACGTCCAGGACTTTTTTTTTTTAAAAAAAGAGGTCTGACTTTTTTTTTAATTTTGTTTCTATTTTCAGAGGCATTAATCTGTGAAGTGTGGCTGAGGGTAGGACACTGTTTGAGTCAAAAAGCTTCCGTGCTTTTTGTAAACAATCAAAGTTTGACACATTACAGGCAACCTGTAGTCAGCATTTGCCCCTCATAAATTAATACAGGTAAAAAAAAATAGTAACCTCTGTGTTTTCTGTAACAGCACTGGCATTAGAGCATGAAAAAGTCAGATTACAACTTGAGTGGCTTTGATTGGTCTCATGGCTAAAAGATAGGCATTGAACAGAGGATTTGGTCCAGAGCAGGTATAGGATAGAAAGGGAAGATACAGCTGTGCCACTGCTAGTGTGCCTCTCTTTTTTCTTTATTAGAGTGCCTCTATAGGGATGTCAGCACATCATAGCACCCAAATTATGTTACTTTTCATGCTTTACAGAGAGTAAGAGAGAAATTAAGAGCTGAATGTTGCAGGAAGACAGACAGCTGGGCTAGGCATGCAGGCAAAATATCTCTGCTAGTGGAAGGGGCTTTAGGTATCAATGGTACCACATGACATCTGATTGGTATACCCAAGAGTGTTATGGATGCTTATGAGTTGCACTATCGAGTGTGGTGGGCTTGATCTGTTGACTCTTGAGCAAAATGAGGCTCAGAACCTGAGGAGATGGGGAGAAGAGGGATGGAGGTGTTCCTAGAGCTCTAGTCCGTCCTTCTGGGCTCAAGTAGCTGGTGAGAAGGGTTGCTTTCTGAGAGGGAGGAAGAGGTAGAAAAGTTGATGGGAGTTTTACTTACTCCCCAGAGCAACATTGTGGGGAGGGAAAAATTCCTCACTGACTGGAGTACCCACAAGAACATATCAACATGAGCATAAATCTTGTGACTGAGAAAGGAACAGTAGGATAGAAAAGCAGTGGTGTGCTGTGCATCTAGTGTAAAGCAGCTCCCCAGAAGGGCTTCTACTGCATAGGACAATGGACTAATATTTGATGTGAGGAGTTACCTGCCAATGTAGGCAGGAGCCCTTTCTGGGGACAGAAGGTGTGTTGGAGAGATGATGGGTTTTTTCCCCTTCTGTTTCAGGACTGCAGCTGTCCCAACTCACACATAAAACTTCCAGGATGAGAAGGGGAAGTTTGGAAATTATATATCCAGCTGAATTAATACTTTTCATCCTATAGTGCCCCTCCTACAGGGGGAAGCTAGTGTCTTTTCCCATCCAGAGGTAGCTACTGATCTACCATTTGAGAAGCAACCAAAGAAGCAGGGAGGAACTTTTAATTTTTGTGAAGCACCTTCTTCTGTATTGAGAACAGGCAGCTTTTCACTGAGAGTATACAGAAGGTGTAAATGTTCCCTTACCAGGATCCAAATACAATAATGGTGCAAATCTGTGAGCTCTACCTGTCCTGAGGCTCTGTAGCGCAGGGTGGAAGACAGCTTGGAGCATGGGCCCTGCTTGTATCATTCACACTGGACTCAGAGAGTTGAATTCTGCCACTTGCTGGTATTTGTAATCATTTATCCTTGGTGGCAGCAGCAGAGAACGTCTTTCCCAGCTGCTATCGCCTGCTCTTGAAAACATGTAGAGAAGTACCTGTTGCAGGTGGGGAGATTGGCAGGTGAGTTCACACTACTGAGGTGAGAAAAACCTAGATTTAACCTGGAGCAGAGATCCTGAAAACAGATCTTCTGCAGGGCTTAGATCTCATTTAAATACTCTAAATAGCTTTTGCAGATCTGTCTTTCTGGGCAGCTCTGCTCTCAATTGATTCTTGAGGAGACCTGCAGGAAGAGACGGGCAAAGGCCAACCTCTTCCGGCAGGAGGAGGCACTTCCCCGAGAGACTGCAAGATGAAGAAGCAGCAGCGAAACGTCCACAGGAGGGAACTGGCTCTGTGGCACACCCACTGTGTCCCTACATATAGGTATCCACGGCCGTGTCCTTGGCAAGTAGGAAGACACCTGCCTAAATAGTGATGGCCACTATCACTAAAAAAAAAGCAGACTTCTCTGTACCTGAGAACTTTTGTCCTAGTCCTGACTCATAATGTAACTTTGTATTAAATACAGAATGTAACTTTGTATTAAACACAACATAGTAAGAGTAGTGTTAGAACATTTGTATATATCAATCAAGCTGCCATTTATGTGACGGGCTGGGAGAATTTAACTATTTACCAACTTCCATGGTATTTTTAGAATGTTTAGAACACTCTTGAAAAATTTCAAAGATGACGAGTAGAAGTTATTCTGTATGAGTTGCATAGGGTGTTTTCATATTTGGTTCTATTTTTGCCTGTTATGGAATCCAGTACCTTCTTGTCACCAAGTGAGCCTGTGTCTGATGTATTAGATCAAAACATATGCCTGCCTCCAAATGCTAGCAGCAGCAGCACATTCAGTTCTCTGGATTTCAGAGGCTAAAGTGGGTGTTGCAGGAAGTTTGGCACTGTTTCTCTTTACAGAATAATAAACACAGATGATGTTGCCTTGGATTTCATATAGACGTGGGGGCTCTTGCCTGATAAAAGCTGATTCATGGAGAAATGGTGACTCTTAGCTTTAAAAAATAACAATACTAGTTGAAGTAGATAGGCTAGAAATAACTGTCAGTTTTTTTTCTAGCAGACCCCAGGGTGGTGGTTTCTTTTATCTTAGGCTGAGAGAACATTTTATAGTTCATTTTTCTAACAGCTGCATTAGATTATTGTATTCTGTAATACTCCCTGGGTTTTTTTTCTTTTCCAGGAGGAGTCCAGAACATACCTGTAGAGCTGTGGCTTCTCTTTCTCCAAGCTCTGCCAAAGGTATGTACTTCACGCACTGTTACTCTCCCCAGTATCATCTCAAATGTAGTATGGAAACTTTCAGAAAAGTGAGTTTCAAAGCTATTGGCAGAAGACCACCACTTCCTTGATGTTTTGAATGCAATATTTTAAACACAATACAAAGATCTTCCCCAGAAAGTTGCATGGAATCAGAACTAAGCTTGAGAATTCAAGTTAATGCATAAAACAGTGGCCATCCTGCTTGTACTGACTGTTGCAAGTGATGTTCAAGGTTGGGCTGCCTGGTCATGGGTAAACACTTGATTTCAGAGGCTCCTGAACAAGAACAGAGCTATTTAATAGCAGGTCTACACTAACTTAAAAATCATGGCCAGTGTCTGTTAATTAATATGATTCCCCAAGGTTATACCCTAACTCAGTTATCATTCCTGGGCAAATAACGTGGCGTAATGGAAGCACGGTGTCCTACCCTTGCTGAATCTGTGAGTCTTCCTAGCTCTCTTTAAGAAGGTCCTGTTTTGTAATTAAGCACTGAATCAAGGTTGTACTGCTCCTCCTCAGCAGCTTGGTACCTGAAGCCGTTTTACCAGAACTGCCTGACATAGAGAAAGTGCTTTCAGCAGATGTGTAAAATTTTGATCTAAAAATGGAATAACATAGTAAATAAGAACCCGATGTTCAAAGGTTCAAAGCTGTCCCTGCTGTCTAGTTTGTTATATAACTTGGAAAAAGTGAAGTAGCTTTTGTGGCAATAATTGTTAACATATGATAGCAGAGTTAAGAATAAATAATAGGGTTTTTTTCTATACACAATACTGTAAAAGCCTGTATTATAGCATGATATTTCTATGGTTTTTCTGAACTAATGCAAAGAACTATAGAATCATAGAATAGTTTGGGTTGGAAAGGACCTTTAAAGGTCATCTAGTCCAACCCCCCCTGCAGTGAGCAGGGACATCTTCAACTCGATTAGGCTGCTCAGAGCCCCGTCCAACCTGACCTTGAATGTTTCAGGGGATGGGGCATCTATCACCTCTCTGGACAACCTGTTCCAGTGTTTTACCACCATCATCATAAAAAATTTCTTCCTTATATCTAGCCTAAATCTATCCTCTTTTAGTTTAAAACCATTACCAATTGTCCTATGTAGCCTAGTGATTAATTTCTGTATAATTCTATATAATTCTATAGGACACTGCAAAATTCCTGAGTAAAATTCTGTGTTTTCTAAAGAACTCTACATATCAGCTTGACAGTGTCTGCCTGGTAGCAGAGACAGCAATGTATGGTGAGGAACAGTGGGACTGATTTTTTTTGTTTGTTTGTTTGTTTCTTGTTTTTTCTTCCTTTTGAGCAGAGGGTGGGAAGTGGTTCCTTTGAACCACCACAACACTTAAGCTTTGACTACTGCAATTTGTACTCCCCACCATACCTTCTAAATACTCTCCCCCCACACCTTGTAGTTGGAGCTGATGGTGCCCCAGGTTCTCAATGAGCCATGAGCAGGGAAGGTGCTGGTTCTCTCTTTCAGTATCCCAAGAACTATGCACGTTTTCTAGTTCTGCATTTGGAAAGCCAGATATTCCCTGACCCTGTGTGAACTCACCAATGCTTTTCCCCCTCCATAGACCCCTCTTTTCAGTGTGGAATAAAGAACTGAGAATGACTCAGAATTAATTTACACAAAGTTTTCCCAAGTAATTCTCAGCCACCCATGGGTTTTCCTGGAAGAGTGATATACAATAGTCCTTTGTCTCCAAGTGGATTTATTTATTATTTTTGAACCTAAATTCCTAGCTTGACCCCAGTCATGAAGGGCTTTTTAGTCCCTGAGGTTTAGCAGTTCATCCTTGAAACCTTTTGAAGATGTGACTCTTCTGTGAATATACAAGGTATCATAAATCTGTTCAGTACTAGAATGAATGCAAATTATTCTAATTATATCTGAGTCAGAGCTTGTTACATTTTAAAGGAACTAGAGACAAAGCAAAATGGCTATGAAAGAAGTTTTATGGTTTCTACAGAAATAAATTTTTTTTAAATTAGGTCTGGATTCCTTGACAAAAACAGTGCATGTGGAGGCGGGGCATACTCGCAGCAACAGGGTTGCAGTTCCTACAAGCTGTGAGCTCTGAATTAGTAGTGTAAGATTAGTTGCTCAGATAACTATTATTTTGACGTTTGGGTACTTGAAACCCTTTAGAGGCAAAACAAAACGATGAACAGATCTCCATCTTCTCCTCTTTGCTTCAAATTAGCTTGCATTAATATCGTGGTTTAACTCCAGCCCAAACTAAGCACCCCACAGCCACTCCCTCACTCTCCCCCATGGGATGGGGGAGAGCATTGGAAGAGAAAAAGTGAGAAAACTCGTGGGTTTAGATAAAGACAGTTCAACAGGTAAAGCAAAAGCCGCGCACGCAAGCGCAAGCAAAGGAAAACAAGGAATTCATTCACTCCTTCCCATGGGCAGGCAGGTGTTCAGCCATCTCCAGGAAAGCAGGGCTCCATCATGCGTAGCAGTTACTTGGGAAGACAAACGCCATCACTCTGAACGTCCCTCCTTCCTTCTTCATCTCCCAGCTTTATATGCTAAGCATGATGCCATACGGTGTGGGACATCCCTTTGGTCAGTTGGGGTCAGCTGTCCCAGCTGTGTCCCTCCCAACCCCTTGTGCCCCCCCAGCCCACTCGCTGGTGGGGTGGGGTGAGGGGCAGAAAAGGCCTTGACTCTGTGTAAGGACTGCTCAGCAATAACGAAAACATCCCTGGGTTATCAACGCTGTTTTCAGCACAAATCCAAAACATAGCCCCATAATAGCTGCTGTGAAGAAAATCAACTGTATCCCAGCCAAAACCAGCACATTTAAGCATGAAGGCATTGTACCACTTGTCCAGTTGGTAATACAACAGTTGTTTTGAAAATAATATTGTTCAAACAATGAGGACTTCACCTAGAGGTTTACATTCTTCTGCTTCAAAGTGGAGGGTTTTGTGTTTTTTTTTTCTGGTCTCTTATCAGGTAGAATAAGAGTGTGATTTTAACTTAGTCTATTTAAGAGTCTCCTCCCCATTTTAGTTTGATTCTACTAGGTAGTTTGGCCTTGTGGAACACAACTTTCATGTGAAAATCCTCTCACATGTGAGCTCTGATATTTGATGAGCTGAAAAGTTCATGAAAATGATTATATCTTCGGGGGAAGTGTTCTTGACAGCAGTTACAATAGGTAGATAGCTGTGGCCAGATTTTGGTGTTTTTTTTTCTCAAAAGCTGAACACTTGCAACTGATTGGGAATTTCTGTAGAGTTCAACTTCCAGTCATATGGAGGCAGATTTTCTAAAGTGGTTCTGTTCTGATCTTTCTGAAAGGCCTTGTCCTTTAAGTAGCCTTGCCCCTCCCTGCCCCTCCTTCAGAATTGTAGTACTTCTCACTTGATAAATGGTGCACACCTTTCCTCCCAGAGAGATATTAATTTACACCAAACTCAAACTCTGAAAATTGTGTTGGTCACAGGTAAATAAATTTTGACTAGTACTGAAATCTTGTCATGCATGACCCTGAAAATGAGAGAAGAGAGAGTTATGAGCTCATCTGCTCTACTGCCATGCTGATATAGCTGTGTTCCCTGCAATATATTTTTGTACTGCATTTAAATGACTGAAGTGGTGGAGTATTTTTTGTGCCACTGAAGAAACTGTATAAAGTCCAATAGATTTCACTGTTACAGGAATTTTTCCTAATAGAGTTGTCTTTTGCTTAGTTTGAGACTTGCTTCCATCAGATATAGCCCCTTTTCTTTCCTAATGCACACCGACAATTGTGAAAACCTTCCCAATTCATCACTTAGTCAAATCTCTTTCAAGGCTAAAATATCAAGAGTGCTGTTAATGAAACTGTGTTTAAAATTAATAGGAAAGAGGTCCTGACCCTAGGATACAGTGGGTGGGTGCCTTCCAGCACTCCTTGTTTCAGAGTCCCTGTGAGCACGCCACAACAGTGATTCTTTACATCCCTGGGTTTAACCCCAGCCAGCAACTAAGCACCACACAGCCACTTGCTCACTCCCCCCCACCCCAGTGGGATGGGGGAGAGAATTGGAAGGGCAAAAGTAAGAAAACTTGTGGGTTGAGATAAGAACAGTTTAATAATTTTTACAAAAATAATGAAAAGGAAAACAGAGAGAGAGAGGCGAAACCCAGGGAAAAACAAATGGTGCAACTGCTCACCACCCACCCACTGACACCCTATCAGTCCCTGAGCCATGATTGCTGCCCCCCCCGGCCGACTCCCCCCAGTTAATATACTGGGCATGATGTCATATGATATGGAATATCCCTTTGACCAGTTTGGATCAGCTGTCTTGGCTGTGCCCCCTCTCCTCCCAGCTTCTTGTGCACTCCGCAGAGCATGGGAAGCTGGAAAAGTCCTTGACTAGTGTAAGCACTACTTAGCAAGGACTAAAACATCAGTGTGTTATTGACACTATTCTCATGCTAAATCCAAAGCACAGCACTATACCAGCTACTAGGAAGAAAATTAACTCTATCCCAGCCAAAACCAGGACACCCTGGATTTCATGTCAACAGTGCACCAGTTGTTGAGATTATGGGATAAGACTTGCCATCACCAGCTTTGCCATTAGGAGCAACCTGATATAAAGAGAACAAACCCCAAATATTTCTCTTTGCACAGGTTGTGGAAATTTCTGATGTGGTTTGTTTGTCTCCATGAGTGCTAGATGACATGGAGGCCTGATGCTCCTGCTGCCCCATTGGGTTTGCTCCATTAGCATAGCCATATTTTATTCATTGGCCCTGAGGCCAAGGCATCATACATTCCCTGTTTGTTTGAGCAATCACTGCTTGTGTGGTGTCAGTGATGAATCACCCAGCTCCTGTTTGGTCACTGAAATAAAAACTATGCATTCAATCTGGTACTGGGGTTTCTCTTTCACGATTAATTCTAACACATGAGACAATACAGTGAAACCCAGAGAAAAATCATGCCAAGAGCAAGTGTGAAAAATGGGCAGGACCATTCCTGTCTCTTCAACCAACATTAAAGAGAAAGCAGAGATTTGAAATATTTGCTGAAAATTACATTAACATGGGGATCTGGATGGAGATAACATAAAGGAGATGAGACAGTGGTTGTAGCTGAGAATAGCCTCACAGTCCATAGTGCTGAGCTTCCAAACTCTAATCTGATTCAAACATGGAAAGAGTAGATAGGGCCATTTCCAGTGCTACAGTGTTTTGTTAGACCACTTCAACTGTTGCATCCTTTAGCTTTGAAACTGCAGTGTCACCAAACAGCTCCTTTTTTTTTTTTTAATTCCAGAAGCTTCTGACAGTCAGCAAGGATTGTATCCAAACAGTCTCCCTGG
Source organism: Morus bassanus (assembly GCA_031468815.1). NCBI lineage: Eukaryota > Metazoa > Chordata > Aves > Suliformes > Sulidae > Morus > Morus bassanus. Next base: position 24,385,315 of record CM062575.1, on the reverse strand, counting down.
GCATTAGCACACAGCTTGTTCCAGCAAATGCATTATTACCTATTAAACATTTATACAGCAGCATAAAGTTAGACAAGGATTCACGAACATAAGTAAGACCTGTTCTTTGCACTGTAGAGCCTCCAGTCTAAATCATGCCTAGCTGATGACATACAGCACAGCTGCTTGTAGGAGGAAGGGTGAGAAATGTCTGAAGGAAAAGTGATTTCTGAGAAGACAGTGACTGGAGAAGGGGATTTGCAGGCTAGGAACTAACAAAACAAAAGGTGTAAAAAGAGTAAAAATAGGAATTGAAGCAATATAGCAAGTTTAGGAAGTAGTAAAGAATTGAAAAGACATTGTTAGCTGTGAGATAAGCTTGAACATGGAATAGGCAGGAATGGATAGGAGAATTCTCTCTTGCCACTTTTTAACATTCAAGCAGAGGTGACTTCAGTATCCAGATCTGATTGAAAGCATCTTGCAGATTTTGAGGATGGGACACTTTGGGTGGCTTTCTACCAACATTCTCTGCATTCCAGCAGAATAGAATAAAGTCTGTGAAAGTGTCTGTCTTGAAACGCAGTAAGTATAGTTACTTTGGCCTGCCCTGATCAAAATGCAAGTGTTCCTTCATTACCTATTGGTTCAGAGCTCTGCATTTCCCCCCCCACCGCACCCCATGCTCCAGCTGGGAAGCTGCATTTATTGATTTGGTGCTTCCAGAACTGGATGTCTTTTCTCTAGGTTAATACTGAATTCTTTAGGTTTCTTGCAGTTTTTCCTTTTTTTCACAGCGATATCAAGGAGTTGAAAAACAAAGGGTGGTACGGATGTTTTTATCTGTTGCCTGGAATCTGCTCTATATGGGAGCTGGAGGAAACACCGCATAATGAACTTCCAGCCAAATGGAATCTCAGTAAATATATAAGTCCAATGGACTGTATGGGAAGAGAGAAATATATTATTTTCTAGGGCTGGCTCTAAGCAAAGTTGTCTAGGGTACTAGATCGCTTTTTTTTTAAAAAAAAAAAAAAAAAGCCAGTTCCTCTCTGGTCTGGAAAAACAAAACCGTCTGAGAGAAAGAGTACATGAAACAGAGAGATAGTTGGTGTTGAGAAAGGAGTGGCACCTTCCAGCAGCATCAGTTGCTACTTTTCCTCCTTGCTGTCTGTTGGCAGTACTGGGAACAGCAGGGCTCCACAGCAGTTTTGACACAGCCAGATCCATCATTCAGACTCATTCAATCTTGTCCATATTGCTGGGAAGCTTTTAGCCTATTACAAACAGTGAGTGCAAGTTCTTAGTAGTTTATAAAAATAATTTCATGACAGTGCTACAAAATTACATTGGTTTCTGCCAATTTTGTTTGTGGTGCCTTGAGATTTTATCAGAGATCTGGGCATAGTGCAAGTATAGTGAAAGACAGTTGCCACTCTGAGTATACAACCTCGATGTATATTTTTGAAACACCGAAAGATGAAGTGACTCAGCTCAAGTCCTGGAGAGAGGCTCTGGGTAAGGCTAGAAATGAAACAAAGGTCTTTGCCTAGGGCTTTTCAGTGCCTACGTGCCCATTTTGTCCCTGCAACAAATCTGCATGCGGCATTTGGGAAGGAAAATTTTTCTTTGCCCAGAACTGCACTTAATGTTCTCAGACCATTACACTTTGCTTTGCTTTCCCTCACCCCCACGGTCATTTTTAATATACAGATATCAGAGGAGTTACTAAACATTTGGCTGAATGCAGCAATTTTTATCAGAACACTCATGGAATGAGCTCCAGCACTTGCTGGAGTGCTACTTGCACAGAGACAGCAAATTCAGGAGTAATGCTGTCAGGAAAAGGATGTCCTGTCACCAGCTTTTGTTCTCTGACACAGTTGCCTCTGAAACGAGGGGGCTGGTCATGCCCTCTGTCCTGCCTGCTGACTGCCAGCTCAAGTCCATTTGTGAGCAGTTCTGCAGCATGACAAGTGCCACGGCTGTGGGACACAGAGAAACAGCACAGCTACTGTGTTCTCCCTGCTCGGGACTGAGATTGGAGTGAGGACTTTAAAGACTGAAATCCCTGTCAACAAGTACTTTGTGGACGGTCTCTGTGTAAGCCTCCATCCAGAGGGCTTTGACCCTGTTTTGGACAAAATCTGCCTGACTTCAGTTTCTACTTTGAGGTTTCTTGGTGCTTGGGTCGTTCTGCTGATCTGATCTATTGGCAGCTGCTAGCGCTTCATAGCCTGATGCTCACCCGCTCCTTGGGGCAGGGCTGGCCAACCAGCCTGCAGAGCGTGGTTACGTGCTACTTTCGTAGACCAATGACAGCATTCAGGACTTGGCCTAAAGTGAGGAGTACTGCTCAGAGAAACATAATATTGCACAGGAAGGGATGGAAGCGCTGCACCCATCCCTCTCCCCACAAAAGCTATCTCTACATATGAATGAGCAGAAGTTGTAGTGCCCTAAAATTGGGGTTACAGTACCAGTCCAGCTGGAGTGTGTTCCTTTTAGGTTTGATCTACAGTTAATATAAGCTTGTGAAACTGGCTTGAATTGGCCTGATATCGAAACCAATTTTAGAAACATGAAGCAGAGCAAAGGTAATTTGTATAAAAGTCTAGTGCCACTGCAGGCACTGGTGCCAAGGAAAGACAGCTGGAAGGAGAGAAATGTCACAGAGAAGGGGGATGGGACCTGTGGAGTATCTATAGACTTAAGATTTGTATCTGTAAATGAGACTTTAGTGGCAGCTAGAAAACAGCGTGAGGAGGTAGAATGGCAAGTGGCAAATGATGCAGATATTAATCCTGCTTAGCAAAAAATTTCCAAGAAATAGTATTTCATCCCTGGAAGAAAACCAAAAAATGCCAAAGCCAAACGTGGTAGTCTGAAGGTGAAATGGGAACAAAACGCTCTGCCAAGGTTAAACCTTCTTTGTTTCTCCTCCCCATGTATTATCATAGGGGGAAAGGCAGAGACTGCTGGTTTTTGCCTGCCCCAGAACCAAGCTGGGCAGGTTGATTAAGGGATGCTTGCACTATTTTAGGAGTGGATCTGAAATATCAAGGAGATAAATTGTTGCTTGCATTGGAACAAGTGGGGGCAGGGAAGAAAATAAAGGGTGAAACACATGGGAAACATCTGCTCCAAGGAGACATTTTAGAAATAAGCTTCAGGAAGAGGGAAGGAGAAGCAGCTGTGCTGCATGCAAGGGGACCACCAGGGCTGCAGTGAGAAACAGGAGAAGAGGAGGCAGAGCTCGTATAAGGCTTCAGTCAAACCCAAGAAGGAGGCAGAGTGAAGACCCAGGCTGCAACATTGTGGCTGAGACATCTCTCTAGTCTAGACTGACAGTGAAAATTTGGAAGGTCTGTGAGTAGCGCACTGCCTTTAACCTAGACCCAGCTCAGGGAAAGGAACAGGGCACTTTGGACTTGTGCTGAAAGTAGGGTAGGTGGTAAACATACAGAATGATTTATCAGAAGTGGTGTGCCCTTCATGGAGGGGACATACCACCCTGTAATCAGGAGGGAAATGAGCTGTCTGGAGAATATTAAGCCAGCCAAAGAGGGAAGGTGCTAGGTTAGGGCTTCCAGACTCTGCTTCTTACTGTGCCACAGGTTCTTTAGGTGACTTGAGAGGCTTAAGAGTACATTCAGATGTTTGGTTCTAGGTCTTCAGAGGTGCCAGGTGCATTGCTCCAGAAGTACAGACAATCATACTTGTTCCCAAATATCTGTTTTACCTGAACCTGACTTGTTCTCTTGACTTATACTCTGCTTTTACAGGCACTGAACAGTGAAAAATTTCACTTTAAATTCTTCTATGGAGCTGTGGTTTCATGACTGGTGTAGACTGATCCAAGTCCTGGCTGCCACTGAAAGAATATGCCCCATGCTACCCCTACCTCAACTTCACCCTTACCTTGTGTTAGCTCTAGCGTTGATGGGACATGGTCAGGTAAATTGGAAACTGATCCAGCTAAAAACTTGCCCAGGAAAGACAAAATGGTGCCTCACTGACCTGGGGAAGCTGCTTTGTGTCTCCTCAAATAGGAGAGAAGTCCAGCTGCAGCTTTCCCAGAATTGCTGGTTGGTTTCTTGTACGTGACTCTGAGGCTTCTGGATTAAGTGAATTAGTGATCTGATCAACTGTGGCATCTCCCACATCCCTTTTTCTGGAAAGTAAAATTTTTTCCCCTACATTGCTGAAATTATACTGTCCTTGTTTCTCTAGTTGTCTGTGTTCCTATCTTTTTCATGTTGCTCATGGGGGACTCATCCAAAGCCCATTGAAAGCAATAATAGGGTTCATGTTACTGATAGCAGACTTTGGATCAGAAATAAATTCAGTTGTACTGTTTATACTCCACAGCAGTTTCTATATCCCATGATGTACCACTAAAGACAAACTGGAATAAAATTCATCCTATGTATCCAATTGAATTGAATTGAATTTATGGGAAGCTCTACCTATACTTAGAGAACCAGTTGCCCTAGAATTGCTCTAATCCCTATTTTCATAAAACCTTTTTTTGGATGAAAGCATCTCAAAGCGCTCTACAATAACTATGCTCAAACTATTCCAGTACAACTCCTTCTGTGGTTGTGCTACACAACCATTCCATAAGCCACAAGAAATTGCAATTGTGGGATTGATTCCTTGCAAGTTGAGAACTGTCCACAGATGGGCAGGGTTATTATACTGGGTTTGGTTGGGACTAATATTTTTTTCCAGCCTAGATGGGCTGCAGAAGGAAAACCAACAAACCTTTCCATGAACCACATTAAAAGAAAGTTTTGCTTCCCTGTTGAGAAAAGCCGTTCCCAACGCAGAGTGCTTTCAGGGTGGGTGGGAAAGTTAACTGGAAGGGAAGAGGCCTCACAATCCAAAGAACAGATTAAGACTGTCGAGGTTCTGCTCAGCATCTCTGATGCTTGATCATGTTGCCTTACCCTGCCAGATTTCTGAGTTAGGTCATTCTCAGTTTGGTTCTATAAAGCGTGTGCATTTTTTGAATGGATCCTGATAAATTTGAGCCTTCCGTGCTCAGGATGGATATTAAAATATCCCTTGAACCCCCTGATCATGTCATAGAAACAATGGCCTAAAGCCAAAGTTAATAATCTGGGTATTAATAAAATCACTGGGAATTTTCAGAAGATAATAGCATCACTAGTAATACAACACATGCCATTCCAGAAACGAAAGCCGAAAGGTCGTTGTTTTGATAGATTCAGCCATCCAATCCATATATATTGCAACTTAATATTTAATTTGAAATAATTATGTATGTTTCCAGAAAGAAAAAATTGCTGACGAAAACTGTAAAAAAAAAATGTGGCAAAAGAAGATCTTAAGTTTTAATAGCAGGATTAACTCCATTATGTTTTCAGACAAAAAGATTTTCGCTTTTTAGCTTTGAAATCCCTTCTTTTCCTTGAAAAATTGTTCTCTCATCCTTTCTGTTTCTCCTTCCCTAGCCTAAATACCTTTGCTCTCCTTTCCTTTTCATCTCTCTGTTCCATCCAATGGGAAAGAGGGTAAGAAGGAAACAGAATTGGGAGAAACTCACTGATATCCCAAACCTGATTTATTACTTCAAAAAAAATTTTTTTTTTAAATGAGACAAGATGAAAACTCTGAGGAGCTGCACAGAAAATCTTGCTGGATTGCAGTTGCTGAAATCAATTGTTACGCTGTTTCAGCTCATAATGCTGGTGTAACTCTCACCAATTGGGCATGCTGAAGGCTATCTGGTTGCACCTTCAGACCACTATAATGACTTTCCTGATCTGTAAAAACAATTGTGTTTGAAGGCTTTGTGCTAAGGCACGGGTTCAGAGGAAAACATTTATTGCCCACCATCTCCCTCTGTAACACCTAAGGGACTTCCTATCCAGCTATTGAATTGACACAAGTCTGCTTAATTTAGGAGATTTGATGGAGTTGATGTACAAAGAGGAATGCCTGCAGACACAGAAGCATCCCGGAGCGTGTCCCGTCAGTGTATTGATCTCTCATTCATCTACTGAACAAAGTATCAGATTGTACCTTGGCTGTTGTTTTGACAACCAGCATTCCACTGTGTTGCACCTATATGAGTTACTCTGTCAGTAATTTCCTTAAGATCTTCTGACATAACAGGTGTAGTTGCAACTAAGTGAAGATAATGAGATTTCCTCTAAGCCTGCCTTGATTCCTCTTGATTTACTCTGCAACTTTTAATTAACAGAGGGAAAGAAGGGGCAAGAAAGAGAGGACTCATCAGTTTCATTCAAGCCTTGAAGAAGGAAAGGTAAGACTGCATCTAGGTACAGCAAATTGTCCCAAAGTTATTTTTAATTCTGCTGGTTCTCTAGCAGTAGGTACATGGTAAAGTGAAAGAAAGAAAGGATAGATCTATCAGGAAACAGTGGTGAAGGAGACTTGGGATCACAGTTTGCTGCCATGAATGGGTCAAAGATCAGGACCTGAAGATTATTGATTAGGGCCTGTGCAGGAGGAAAGAGAACATCTGTTCTTGTTCTGTCATCCCCTGCCCTGCTGTGGAGGGGATGGTACATACTCTTTAGGTTGGGTGAAGTGAGAGAGAGGTCAGGAGTAAGTGAAGCCTTGTTTACATCTGTGTCTTCACCGTTTCTCAACCTGTTAGCACTGAAACACTTAGAATTTTCCAAAAGGCTATTTCAACGTAGGTGTGAAGCTTTGCACAGGAAACATGCATTTTCTCAGGTAGACCAAAAAGTCTGTGATTTGCTAGTTTCTGGTGGCCACACTTCTTATACAAGCATGAATGAAATCTAGACCAGCCCAGGATTTAGAAACCAACTTTCTCTTTGTGAGGCTCTTTTGCAGCTTAAAGGAACTGTCTGGCAAAGTCGGCATCAGAACTTTCTTTTTAATATGAAGAAAAATTCAGACAAAGAAAACGGTACCAGACCTTAACCTGGATTACTTAGACAAGAAGTAACCAAAAATAGGCAGCATCTGTATTCTGTGATGTGGACGGAAAGCAGTAAATATTTATCTGTCCTTTCCTTCCCTTTGAAATAAACACTGAAGACTCTGCTGTCATTCAGATAATTTCTGTTTCTATACTAACCCATCTCTTTAAGGGAGACATCTATTTCCTATTACAACTGTATAGAGGCCCTGAACTAAAATATTTTGCATGCCTTTGCTGGCCTCCAGGAAACATTAAACACAGAAAGAAAGACAAACAGCTATGAAGCCCCTGTTTAAAATTAGGAGCAGAGAAGGGAAGCAGAGTTTGTGGCTGCTTTTCTCAGACCTGATCTGAGAAGGATCTCCACTTAATTTGCTTATTTTGAATAAAAGTATCTTGTTTCTCAATATTAATTAAGACCAGCTGTTGAACCAGCAGGGCCAGCAGGCAATTATGCCTTTTGCCACACAGTGAATGCTTGGCCACTGCAAGGGTATTTTTAATGTCTCTTATTGAAAAAAAAACCCACAACCTTGATTGCACAGACTATTTGCTAGTTGCTGCTACAAGCAGCAGTCTGCTTGCCTTACACTGAAGGATGGTATTTGACAAAATATAAAAGGCATGTATGTATTTAAAATAGCTTTGCTGCAAAAGGATTTCACTATCAGAATGCATTAGTTTTTGTAACTCTAGGCAAAGGGAGAGAGAGCAAAAAATAGGAGTAATAGCTGCTGGAATCTGTTCTGGAAAAAGTCCTGTTGGTGAATAACTTTGCTCATGAAAGTAGTTATACTGAAGTAGTTATACTGGAGTGAACAGGGGACAGTCACAAGTGCAGGGATTTGAAAGGCAGGCCACCTCAGATGTTGCCCTTGAGAAGTACAAAGTCACTTGAGGATGACTTTTAAGGGTAGTACCTAACTGTCGAATAGAGGTTACTAGTCAAAATTTCCAAAGAGCTGGGATGCTTTGGGCCTTAATGTACATAGTTAATTCCCCATCGGTGAAATGGACCTAATAATACAGACAATTTCTCATTAAGGACTATTGTGAAAATTAGGTAAATGGGAGTATAAGAACAGGCACAGTTGTGGCTCGAAGATCCTTCTAATGGAGTCTGCTGCTCTGGCTAGTGCCACAGGTCTAGGGAAAGGGTTAATGTAGAGGGCAAATGCAAATTGATACTTCACGTGAGATATCCGCACCTTCTAGTAACTCGTGGTTAATTACTTCCCAAGCTAAGAGTTTTATCTTAAGATCATTCTTTCATTTTTCCAAATTTCATATTTTGAGCTTGCTTATACAGTGGACCTCCACAAGATCGTGGGGCAATGAGCTCTGCAATCCAATTATGTATGACATGAAAAAGTACTTCCTTTTGTTTGTTATAAAAATTCTGCCTAAAGATTTCTTTCAGTGCCCCGTAGTTCTTGTGTTCCCAGAAGGAATGAGCTGCCATTCCCAGATTAGCATTTTTGGTGCCTTTCAAGATTTAAAGAGCTTTCTCATCTCCCCTCTGCCAACACTTTCTCAGACTGAAGAATCCTCGTTTATTCAGTGTCTCCATGTCAAGAAACAGTTGAGGAGCTTTCATTGTTCTTACCACCCTCCTCTGCTCCTTATCCAGTTCTAACTTTGAGGTGATAATCTGTAAGAGGCATGCTATCAATTCTAAATATTGCAATTTGTGAGCTAGTATTTGTTGTTTGCTTGGGAATTCTTGGTGGGCAATCATTTGAGATGAATTGTGTATTACATTACACGTAGATTTAAGCATTATAAAGCACATATGTACTTGTCCTTGCGGGGAGGAGAGGGAGGATATTTTAGGGATCTGTTTTCCCCTAGTGAGATGTAATAATTTTGAAAATGGAGAGCTGACTATCCACGTTATACTTATTTCTGAGCTGAGTTAGAGCCGGTTTCTTTAAGAGCAATCCAGAGGAAGAATGACATTCAGAAGAAAAACTGGTTTTCTTACTGAGATTCCAGAACAAAACCATTTTACACCTAAGAAACTTAATAAAAAACTGCCTGGACATCCTCTTCCTTTCTATGGCAGCAGTTTCCACTCTGTATTTTAATGAGTGGGCTGAACTAATACCTTTGGGGAAGGGCTTTCCCCTCCCTCCCGCCTCCTTGGCATCCCTACGTAAAAGGCTGCACTACAGTATCATGCTCTGTGCTTCTGTTGAATGAGTAAATGCCTATGGCTGGACAGTCCAAAGGAAAAGCTACCTCGTATTCTCAGCTGGTTAAGCTCCTTAGTGCAAGCTTTTTAAAATTTTCCTGGATATTCAATTGATGTGATTTTGGCTGCAAGAAGTAAGTATTTAAAACCTTGGAAGATTTAAGACTTTTCCAATCTCTTCTGAATTTTCCGCTATAAATAGCTCGTGGAGTATCTATTGGTTTTGGAGGTAGATTCTGTTTGATTTACTTCATTTTACATTTCCTGTTAACTGTTTATATCTCTTCTGAATGATTTATAAATTCCCCAAAGTTGCATACTGAGATTCTTGGAGGAAAGTAACTCAAATGGCATTGTGTATGATGTGTAGTGGAAAGTATTGATTCCCTTTTACTGTATAACAAAATGAGACTTACTTGTTACTACAGATGTTGTTTCCAAACTACTTTTTGAGTCCTCTATTTCTTGATTTATCTCTGCCTGCTGAGTGACTTTTTTTTATCCTGGTTTTATAGTTTTATTCAGTGTCTAATCAGTCCCTCTTATGTGTGCTGAGAACATCTGCTTTGCAAGTTTCTGTCTGCTTTCAGAGTAATACAATAATTTCTCTGTCTTTTGTATGCTTTCTCATACGAAGCAGAACTGAGAAAATGGTGAAAGCAGCGGCACATTTTTTCCCCCCCCTGGTTTTCCTCCGGCACAAGATTACATTCACTAAACTCAGCAAATAGCAGAATTCCCTCTGGACTACTGGGAAGCAGCCCAAACTCACTACAGTTGCATTTTGCTGGACTATTCTTGTAGCAGGGTTTTCTTTTTTCCTCTCTTTCTCTTTTATAGTCTGCTGAAATTATTTCTGTTGTAACTGCATTCCTGACTGATTCCATTCTCAGATAGACATCTCTTGCCTGTTAAATTTCCCCAAATGAACATCCTGAAACAAAAGTAAAAGAGATGCCGTACGTCTAACTGCAAATTCAAGTTGAGAAATTTTTTACTAAAGCTGGGAGTAAGGTGGGCTCAACTTCAAGCCTTCTTAATAACTTAATTAATTTGGGTCTGAAATTTAACAGAATTTTGGGTCTTAATTTAATAGAAAATTGAGGCTGACATTAAGCCTTAGAAACATAAAGTTTGGGTTTGGTTCTAGATTTCTCTGCTGCACCTGGAACCATTTAGGGCCAGCATCAAACTTGGTGATTTGACTCAATAATTAGTGGCACAGTTAAAACATTTTAAATGAGATCTAGGATTAGTTCTTTCTCGGTTATGCTGGCATAAATACGGGAGAATTCCTTTCATTTTAAAAGTTCCAGTGTCTAGAGCATGCAGACACTTGGACTTTAAGTCAAGCATTGTGGTTGATATCTGGGCTGGATCTTCACTTTTATTTTCCAATTTTATTCTACTCCAGTAATCACCGGCATCTGTCCTTGTAATATTCACCTCACCTGAGATTTGCACAGCACTAAATGAGTGCCTTCCTAGATTTCCCATCAGTGACTAGGGATGGCTGTTAATGGTCTGAGCTCAGGTGGCTGAACAGTACTGGGCACCCTGCCTCAGTTTCCTGTTAAGCCTTTCCAGACTATTTCCTTGAAGTTTAAATGACAAAGTTTGTTATTCCACAGCTTCCTGAGGCAAACAGTTCAATAGAGGCAGTCATTTAGAGGAAGAGCCAGAACCCAGAGTGTGGTTAATAGCTTTTAAAGCACCTTGTAGAGAGCTTCCTGCCTGTTCTACAGGAGAGACTTCTCCTGTAAGACTCCTCTGAGGTGACTGAATGGTCTCCCCTTATACAAAATATCCCGTGCACAACAATAGTCCACGGCCAACAAGAAAGAGAGAAATAACTAGATGCAGGCATAAGTGGGCACAGCAGCCTTGTCCGGCCTGCCCTGTGGCAGATGAAAATGAGCTTTAGCAGTGAACTGGGGCTCACTGGGAGGAATAGGTTTAACGCATGACTCTGGGATCTCTAGCATGTTATTTGATCTGTCTGCATGAAGTTTCCCCACCTGTGAGTGTAATAATGCTTTGTTTGCCTGTATTGGCTGTGAGCTAGTCTGATAAGGACTGTAGTCTTATACACACCTAGCACATTAGGGATAGGATTTGACTGGACCTTTATATAATGCTGTAACAAAAATACTGAAATATGAAAACAGATTATTTCAGGTAACTGCATCATCTGTATGTATCCATACAGAAAGCATATGCTGAATTAAAGATCTGCTGAAAGCTTTATTAGGAGGGAGTCACATCTATCACATAGAGAATGTCTGTTTTAACTTCACTTGACACCAGTCAGTCCACAGAAGTGAGATCTTTGTCTCTTATTTTTGATTTTAAGTTCTGGTAATATCTGAATGGAAGGAAGCAGACTGGTGTGTTGACGTCCTGTACTAGGCAAGCTATAGTAATGTTTAGCACATGAATATGTTTTAATGTAACTTTCTAAATTATTTTTAGATTCCATTAAAATCTGCTGGCTCTGTACGTGGTAGATTCTCCAGGGCCAAGAGCACATAACTCCGGGGTTTCCTGTCGTACAAGAAACCCCATCCAGCCCCTGACTTCATTAGTTTCTGAATTCCCACAGTTCTATGTTCTGAGATGCCAAGACTCGGAAGACACACTTAATTTTCACGGAGAATAAACTCTGAAGCCTGTTTCTTTTTTGTCTACCTCTCATCATTTTGCCAGGTTATGAGAAGCTTTTGGCACTCAAATATGTGCTAACCTGTTCTGCAGCTCGCTCTCAGATACCTCTTCAGAGTCTTCATCCTCACTCAGTGTCCTGGTTTCTTCTGTGTGACAAAATAATTTTCACTCTGCTGATTCTGTGATGTTGGGGTAAAAAAAAGTTGAAGAAAAATGGGTAAACAGCAAATATGGGTCCTCATTAGTTAGTAAGGGAGAGTACGTAAAATGTGAAGAGATTTGTAGGGAGATTCTCTGTGTGATGTGTGAGTGATTCTTTAAAGTTTTATGAAATGGATGTATTTTTTTGAGAACAGAGTACTAATTATCTGTAATGATACACTTTCTTGTGGATAGTATGCATAGAAAGACTGTTATCCATGAAGTAATTAAAAGGTAGAGGTGGATTTTTCTTTCAATGTACTCAGTATTCTCATTCTTCCCAATTTATCCATGTTATGAATCAGGGAATCGCTGGGGTAGGAGGGAAGGTGGGATTCATATAAGTAAAGTAATCATTAATGATGCCATCAGAAATCAAATGGCACTAGGAATCACTTTGGACCTCTTGTTCTCTGCATTATTCATTCCAATATTTTTTGTGATTGGGCAGACAAAGGCACTCTTTCTGGTGGGGATCTGTGTAGCTGCAAGTACTGGCATGGATCAGATTCCATGATGAGGACCATAATTTGGATTTACAGCAATAGAACTGAGACCTGGAGTAACTGCATTTGAAATCAGTTATTCTGGATTGACACAGGAGTAAGTGAAGTCTCTGCTCTTGAGAAATGCTGCTGTGGTTGAATTGGTGTAAATGTTAGCTGGAACATTCCAAGAGCATACAGCAAATAAATGTCAAAATCTGGTCATTTTGGAGTGCATGGACTGAGTACTTAACATGCTGATAAAAGTGCAAAACTTGTATAGAGTATTGATCAATTTTTTAAGTGCTTGCAAAGGAGACTGGTGGGTTTAGTTCTTTTAATTGAGAAAATGAGACACTGCTTGGTAGTGCAGTGATTGCAGAAGGCTGGGAATAAAGCTCAGATTTTCTGAATCCCAGTTCCTCAATGAGCTCTTTGAGAATCTGAGTCCTGCTGAATTATCTTCCAAGAGGAAACTTACACTGGATTGTGATTACTTAGCAACACTGTGAATGGGAACATCGTAAAAGGTTTGAAAGTTGAGTGTCATCAGAAAATCTGGGATTTTTAAAGGCAAATCTGGTAGATGTGTGGATAAATGTCTTCTAAAAATATGGAGGGGGAGAAAAAACATATCCATTAATTCTATTTGCATCTTACAGTATTACCAGGAGCAGGATATTGACCCTGGTAAATCCCACATGCTTACGGGTAATGTCTTATCATTGTGTAAGCTTCCACACAACATTTCCCGTATCCTGGATGTTTCCTCAAAGTCATGGGTTGGGTTTTTGGTTTTGTTTTGGGTTTTTTTGTTTTGTTTTGTTTTTTGGTGTTTTTTTTGTTTGGTTGGTTGGTTGGTTTTTTCTTCCTGAAATGTCTGTTTCTTATAGGAAAGAGCAAGACTGCTGTAATGTTCTCCCCAATAAGTCCTGTGCTGTAAGAGGAGATTGTAAATTTACATTGTGTTAGAGCTTTTCATGTGATCAACCACTCCTAAAAATGGCAAAACATCACTGTTTCATGCATAGTGAAGGACTGTAAATAAGAAACTATCCAAAAATACCATGGTTTTTGGCAGGGACAAGAATATTTGGAAGGATATTTGTCTGCAGATAACACACATAACTACTACTTTAAATGTTGGTTGTGTGCATGGGGTGTTTTGTTTGGTTGGGTTTTTTTTTTTGGGGGGGAGTTGTTTGTTTGTTTGTTTGTTTTTAGAAGATCAAAAGGTTTCCCACAGTTTTTGACATGATAATTTGTATTTGAACCATTTTTGGGGCACATTGCGTGTAATTAAGTTTATAGACTTGTCCAAAACCTCAAATTGTCAGCTTCTACATGTAAATAGCAACTCATTTATCACATCTCTTCAGTAGCAAGGGAGAGCAGGCTGTTTCAGAGACATTTAAAATGCTTTGCTTTCATATTTGCCAAGTTCTTTTATTCTCTGTAGGTTTTAATGACTCAGACCTCTGAAATCTCTTCCATACATGGTTAAACTGTAACCACTGGTTGGGGGTGGAGGGGGAGGATGGAGGGAACAACTTACTGAACTGATAGAGTTTTAAACAAACTTGGGTGGTTTTCTTGAAACAGCATTTCAGTCCTAAGTCATACATATATATTCACACACAGGGCATCTCTCAGCCTTAATCATGCTGGAAGCTAGTGGAAATAAGTATCCATATACAGTGAAAGCAGTGCGTTTGCATCCAGCAAGGGTAGCTAGCCTCAATTGTCCATCCAGGCCCATCTTCTTAGCCAGGATCCTTTTCTAGGGTCTTATTTCTACAAGATTCCTTCAGCCTTTCTGCCTTTGTCCATTTTTTACGTACGTGTTAACGGAATAACTTGGTTAACATCACATACTTCTAATAGTGGACACCCATTGCAGATCTATCTCCTTCTGTTAAAGGAGCTTAGCACAAACAGCACTTACTTTTGAGCAGGTTGGTAATGGATGGTCAGCAGAACTATCAGGTCAAATGTTTTGCACCCATTTCTATTTTTAAAATATCCTCTAAAATAAAGTTTTCTGTGTGACTGAGCCCTCTTCCAAGCAAGAAACGTATTCAGAGGGGCTGATTTGGTCTAGTGCTCACTAATGTTGGACAAACTGAGTTGTCATACTGTCTCTGTCACAAGCCTGTTGTGTCATATTGGTCAAATCATCTAGCTGTTGTGGGTAGGATGTTCAAAAGCACACAGTGCTTATGGAAATCCATTCCCATTCAAGCTGATGGAGGCCTAATTCTTATTTCCACTAAGGCTTCATTACACTGCCTGGCAAGCTGAAGATCTTTAAAACTAGGCTTTTTTGCTCTGCTAGAGGGATATAAAGGGACCCCATGCAAATGCAAATCTGGCCCTGGCAATTTTTCCATGAACTTCAGTGGAAGCAAAATTAAACAAACACAGCAGCATTTTAAAAATTCCAATTTGTGCTTCTTCATTTCCCCATTGTTAAAATAAGCCTAATAACATGTACTTACCTCATACAAATGCAGCAAAAGTAATTTAATGTTTGCACAGCCGTTTGAAGATGTCCAACACTATGTGTCAACTTGCATCATTAACTTGAACTAGTTTGTCTGCTGATCAGTGAAAAATTTGTATGGTGTTTTATGTATCTCTGAGGAACATCCCCAAATTGAAGTAATTTAGTTTTATTAAGAAAAACAATGTATTGATTGTGAATTTAAGAGCCCCAAGTGAGGTGTGGACTTCTGATGTACATTATTGTGGGAGGGTGTTCAGTCCTGTGTTAACCATGCTGTAGGTCACAAGACTGTTGATGGGAGCCAATTTCTTTCTGTCCCAACACTACAACAGTCTATCAGTTGCTCATGGTATTTTGTGACAGATCCTTGTGAAAGTTCACAAGGATATGAGGATCACTGTCTTCTAAATGCCACATGTATTTTGCAGACTGATAATGGAGCATTTTGTTACTGCAATGAACTGCCTTTTCTTCTCCTGTTGACATTCTAGAGCTCAAATTAATACCGCACCCTGTAGCTCAGGATAACATTGCTCAATTTGTATTAAAGTGCTAACAGAAGTAAAAATAAAAATATATTTTAAGGGTGTTCTTGTTACATGAGCTGAGATGGTTGTTAGATTAATTAAGAGACCACAATAGTAAATGTCAATTTAATAGGGACACAGATTGCCATACAAACACATACTGACAGATGCCTGCAAACCCTTGCTTGCAAGAAAAATCCCTGCTTATGTGAGCAACTGCCTTGCTGTCAATGGAGTTGCTCATGAAAAGGCTGTTTGTGTATGAAATTGCAAAATCAGATCCTAAATAAAGAATGCAACATGGTTATTCTGTGGAAGTAGGGGGGTTATCTTGAGGCATAGGGCTTTTGCTGTCTCTTTAAAGAAATGAGTATGGTGTGAAAATTATCATGGTCTAAAATGTTACTTCAGGAAACGTTCAATTTCCATTCCTTAGTTCTCTCTCTGGATTTACATAATCAATAATGTTAATAAATCTTTCATGGACTTAATCTATATTTCCTTCTCTTCGTGGTGTTTTTTCGTCTCTGTCAACACTGGAATAAACAGGATCTGCCAGAACAGATTATTAAATACAGCTAATAATATTGACTGTTTCTGGAGTGCAACCTGATTTACAATTGGAAAAGCTAACTGGGCTTTGTTAACACAGGAGCAGTAAAGCAGGTTGGAAATGAGTAAAACAGCACTTTTCCGATAACTGTGTAGCTAGCTGAGAGGACTACTTATCATCTCTGATGTCCAGTGCAGCATATGTTAAGCATCTTGTGTTTAAATGCATTACAATTTATTGGCTACAGTATTTTATAATTGATAAAGTTATCCAGATCCCCTGGTACTCCAAAGAGGCTGTATGCAGAGACTACCAGCGATGAATAACCACCTTTTGGACTGTGGCTGCAGCCAGGGTGCAGATTTCCTCTGAGGAATCTAGACCCAAACCCAGCTTTTAAGGAAAGGGCCCTGGCCTCATCTGTGTCAGAGTAGAGAGGGGTGCCAGGATTTTAGTCACATTTGACACTCGGTCACACAGCTTCTGTGGGACCTTTGGGAAGGCAAAAGGGTGACCATGTTATGAAATTGCTGTTTTAGTGTTCCAGACCTACCACTTTCACCAAGGAACTGTGCCATCTGGCATTTGATTAGTTATGTTAATGCCACTGGATCCAAAATGTTCCTGGTCTATATTTTAAGTACAACCACATTTCCAGTCTGGAATCAACACCTTCAGCTGTGGTATCTGCACCAAATGCGGCTGGGTCCAAACAACGTCTCTGCCAAAACACAAGCCACAATTTTAAAACCCACAACTTTAAGCTATTACAAGCTGACACTACCTAACTATACACATGCTGTTCTGGTGGGAAAAGAAATCTGGATGGCTGTTCAGTGCCGGTTGTTCCCTTTCCTTTTGTAAAGGACTAAGCATCTCCTTATAGCAGGGAATGAGAACAGCCCTGCAAATAGGGGCTACTGCCTGTGTGCTGAGATCTAGATCTAGCTAGTTGCCATGATCTCAGCTATTACCACCTGAGCTGTGACAGAGGGTTTGTTGTTGTGTTTGCTAGGGGGAGGTAAATCTCACTCCTCTGTGTAAAACAAAACAAAACAACAACAACAACAACAACAAAAACCCCAACAACCAAAAAAACCCCCCAACAAAAATGCAGCACCAAGGTTTCCAGGCTCTTTCCATAACGAGAAGAGAAAGAAAAGTACTGCTATGTGGGGATTCATTCCAGCTTATATGGCTGTCCTAGTGCAAGATGACTTGTCCTCTTGAAGCCCTTGTTGCTCACCATTGGCTGCAGAGGTAACTGTCTAGATGCCTGATATCTGGTTAACTCTAGCTAGGTGAAGTGGATCCTGTCATTACTATTTATGTCTCATGTTTGTACATGTGGAAATGTCCATGTTTAGAATTCATGGCATCACTAATTTTATCCTGAGTGAGGATTATGTTTTGCAAAGTTCACGTATGCCTATGCTGGTGTGCAAGACATGCTTTGGCAACATTTTTTCAGGAGATTCTTGCTGCTGGAAAGCACTGGGTAGCTAGTCTTGACAGGAAATAGAAAGTAGAGGGTCAAAAACGGATAATTATAACTGCAGCTCTCAGCAAGATCTAAAATTTCTGAAAAAATGAAACTCATGAGAGTTTCATGCTACAAATGCTTTGGATGCATGGTACACTTGGTGGTTACTTGGACCCAACTGGGATTTCACCTTTTTGCATGTATAAAGTTGCTAATTAGGGATGGACAGTTCTGCTCTGAACACATCACATAACTGTTCTGAAAACTTACTGTTATGAATTTTTGTCTCTGAGGTCTGTAGTACTCTTTTACTGTATTACTCTAGTCTATGTGGCTCTAAAACTATCCTGTCAGTATTCTTATAATAGACAGGGACTTCTATGATGTTAGTATAATTATGTAATATTTATATTACAACAGCAGTTGAAAGATCTGGTGCTGAGCCTATTTTGTAAGATGCTGTGCAAACAACACCTTTGCTTAAGGAAAGTATTAAACCAAAAGTTGCTATACCTATTAGTTTTTTTACCTGCGTATCTCAGCACAGAGTACGGGAAGGCTCTTTAGATTTACCTCCTGGCCTTTGTCTTCGGTGAATACATTTTTGTTTGAAAAGGTAAACTGCAGATCTCTGTGAAAATGAGAACTGAAGACACATGATGTGAATGTAGCTCTGTTCTAGCAAAGAACGTGAGTATCCAGAGGAAGTTAAGTATGGAGCTAAATCCATTTAGTAAAGTCCAATGGTACTTGCATAAGTGTTGTGCTGCCTCAGAAGCCATCTGCAATTGCAGCTGTTTACATCCTTAAAGTTATGGTAATAACTAATTCTATTTAGTGAAAGTGATCATGTGCAAAAAGTTAAATAATTGCAGGAATAAATCCTAGTTTTATAGTTTTTTTGAAACCTGGACCTGCTGGGATCCAAGCTATACTAGGGGTTCCTTAAACAGTATGTGGGGAGACCCTGTTTATCATTCTGGCAGGAGGGCTGGCATTCTGTTTGTGTTCATTTTGTTTGGTGTGGGAGGAAGGAGTTGTAGTAAGATACTGTCTGTCCTTGTCTTCTCTTTTTGCATTGGTGGGGTAAGAAAACCTGGTTTGATTGCCAGACTTATTGAATTCCTTGAGTCAGGGCCCTGGTGTACCATGGGTAGTAGCAATGTCAGATTCCACTCTGCCATTTGCTGAGCTGCCTCACTGATGCAACCTGAGCCGTTTCCTGGTAGGGCCAGTTTGGATGGAAGGCACTTCCATGCGTGTGTGATGAGTTCCTCCTTGCAAGGCACTGGGCAGCTAACTTGTTTCGCACAGGCCAACAAAGTTATGATATAGGTGTGACTTCTGTTCACTCCTGGAGTGGCTTCAAGATCCTTTTGTTGTGGAGTGGTTATTACGTAGAGAGAGGTTCTTTTGCGAGTCATACAATTTCTTCACTCACTATGTTGTTTACGCGCTTCTCTAGGCACGCTTGTGGAGTGTGTCTGTTGAAGGGTGTCAACACTTCACTGCATAAGCATATTAATTAACTCTTAATATCTTGATTGTAGACATGAAGCCCCAAATCACTTTGGTTATTTAGAGGAGCAGAGCCTGGAGAGGGCTTGCTGTATTATTAAGGATGCTCTTTGTCATTTCAGGAGTCTACTGGCAGTTGACTGCACTGTAGACTCAGTTCATCAGGCCGCTTGTGGCTTCTTTTGGGACTTTAGACAAAACATCCTGCCTGTGCTTCAATTTCTCCATCGACAGAGCAGGGACAACTCTTGCATAATCATAGTAATAAGGACTTGTCTGCTTAGAGTTGCTATGAAGTTGTTGAGATGACATATGTTATATAAATGTATCATTTTGTTCTCACTGAAATGCAGCATTACTGTTCCCCTCATAATTCTCTTTAAGAAGAGAGTGCCAGGATTTTAGCATGATAGCAGTTCTCTCACTGTATCACCAGGCAAGCTCTTGCTCTTTGTAACAACATAGTTTCCATTTGTCATGACAGACTATTTCTAAGCTTTGCTTGTTATTTAGGACTGGATTATATCACTTTCTTTGTTTCTGTAGATGCTTTCATCAGAAACCAAGTCCAGATGTAGCGGGTTGGCATTAGATCAGGTTGAACTACCCAAGGTTTTGCTGAGACTAAATAAGGCTTAAATATTTTCATTCTGTTTCCACTTCACCTTACTTATCGTGCTGGCATTGACAGAAGCAAGGCTGCTTTCCTGAGTGTTGATCACCCTTCTGCATAGTCAGTAAGTGCTGTTAGCAGTGTTTAAAGTACAAGTGAATTGTTGATGCAAGAGAGAGACAGGGGATTGAATAGCTAACCCTCCTTGTTTTGGCAAGCCTATTAAGATGTCAAGTGGCTCATATGGTGGACAGGATTCTGAGACCTGCAGTAGCACAGCCCTGACATTTGGAACTGGCAGCCAGCCCTGAAGGTAACAGCACACTCAGTCTGTTTTCGCAGTGATTCTCCTCACAGGTCTGTATCTGGTAATAGGCTGCCACTGGCAATTTGCGTGGCAATTTGGACTAATTGCCAACAGCGTTGTCACCTGTCACAAACAATTCATAATCAAATAGTGCCTCTCTGCAACTCTGGGCAATTACCATGTGTGTTACAAGATGTGTTATACTGTACCGTGATCAGTAAACAACAGCATTGTACTGACTTTTGCCTTCTGCTTCCTGAAGAGTGCTGGTGGAAGCCACCTTGCTGCAAGACATGGCTACCTCTGGCCCACAGGAGACATCCTTCGTTTTTTGCATGCAGGAGCCAAGAATGAGGGATGGCTTACACTTGGAGCAGGCTGTGTGACAAAATACTGCTTTAAGGGCACGGATACCCCCAAAAGGATCTCATGGTGAGGCAGTTTGACTTTAAGTCAACCTCAGAATAAAAGACGCAATTTCCAACCCCTCAAACTAAGGTCTTGGAGCAATGTGGGCTTTATGGAAAGTGCTGTTCTGATTTTTAGTAGTTGAGTCAGTAAAACAGCATGACTTGGTATCTAGTTATAGAAGAGGTTGGGGAAGGATATTGCTTGCCAAATATGCAAAGCATTTGTGTGATTTACTTCAGCAAAGATGTGAAATACATCCTACTCAGTCTGGGCTAAGGAGGAACCCTGGGGCTAGGAAAGTGCAGAGCTTTGAATGGCAAGTGGAGATTGGAAAAGCTGTGAACCCCCAAGGAGATGCCTTGTCTCCCACCTGCTTGAGGCCAGCTTGTGGTGGTGATAGACCTACCTCTGGATTGAACCCCTAGGACAGTTCTCTGTGTGACAGTGAAACAGTTGTATTTGACAGAAGATGAAAGTGAGTTTTGGCTTCTGTTTCAGAAGACTTTGTGCAGTGTTTTGTTGAACACAGAGTGCTATTGGAACTTCCTGATGCGGTTAGGGCCAATGCTGCTTTTCTGACAATAGGGAGGTCTCCTGATTTGTGATACAATTTAGTTATGCATGGAGATAAAATGTCAGCTGTTCCGGTCTTGTTTGTTTCCTTAAAGCTATCATAGGAAACATCTCAAATGCTGCAAGCTAATTAACTGCAGGTACTATTTAGTTACCAGTATCAAATCTGTTGTATCATTTTCTGTATAGGGACTTTTGAGTTCTGAAAGCTGTAAGTTAGAATTTGTCCTTTTACTGGTCTGGGCTTATGCTTCCTGAATACTTTCCCATGAATTATGCAAATGATGAGGAGAATAAAATGGGCCAGTATACATCCAAATTAGGTTCACAGAAGCTACTAGGGTAGAATTTCTTCGCATTACAGAATTCTGTCTCCATCCAGGAAACGCATGTACCAGTGACCTCAATGAATCAGTCAGTCTTCTATGGAAGATCTCATTCTGTATAACTGAGATTACATATCTGAAAGTAGGTTATCTAAACTGCATTAA
Source organism: Morus bassanus (assembly GCA_031468815.1). Lineage (NCBI taxonomy): Eukaryota > Metazoa > Chordata > Aves > Suliformes > Sulidae > Morus > Morus bassanus. The sequence continues at coordinate 24,363,864 of CM062575.1, read as the reverse complement.
AATATGTTTAGTCACCCACCTCTTCACAGAACACATGCAGCATTCCTCCTTCCTTATTACATGACAATTCTCTGATAGCAAAGCAAGAGAGGATTAATTTGTACAAGAAGTCAGATCCATGTGAAGAACATATCACTGGTAGGTACACTGTGACAGAAATGTGTGCATACTGTGAATGTAAGTTAAGGAAAAACTGCACCTTCTGGACAGAGATCACTCCACCTCCCTCGTTCTCTAAAAAGAAACAGCAGGATCCCAGTGCATGGATACAACTGCACTGACACAACCTTGGTGAAGTTAGTCATGTATCATACTTCGTATCAGTACCTCAGCAGATCTGCTTTCCCTTCACCAGCTCCCTCCTTTTTCAATGGTCCTGGTCTTATTCCTGTTAAACAAAGAGCTGCTTCTTCATTGGTTTTGACATGGGGCTCAAGAATTTACTTACGTAAAAATGCCTTGAAATCAATGGGTGTTTTGCCATAGGGTGTGCCAGGTTCATCTCCTGAACATAAAAGGTTTATCATTGCTACATCATCAGTAAGATAAAGAGGTGTGATAACTGCTGCCTCAAGGGGCTGTGGAAAGCTGTGGGCCTAGCTAAGAAATTCTTCCACCATGGATGTGACTTTGGGGTGAAGCTAAGGCTCAACAGACACAGGCTGTTCATGTAGTTACTTCCATGGGATGGATATGCCTTGATTGTCTAAGTAGTGCATAATTCTAACTGTTAGAGAGCCTCAGACTATTCTGTTAAGCCCTACTTTAAAAAACACAAGTGTCTGGCTCAATGAAGTGTGGGAAATGAGGAGAAAATTTTTAATAATTATTGTGAAAGTTTATTCAGCTTCTCTTGGCACGTAACATAGCTGGGAGCTTCTATACCATATGTGAGCTATGGAGAGTTTAGAATGAAATAGTTCTTCTAAGGTTTGAACATGTTTCAGGAGTAAAATATATTGGCCATGAGCACACATTACAAATGACTGTATAACAGTTAAGCACAGTCACCTTCACTGTGTACAGGCGTCGCAGATTTTAGCAGTCAAGAAACAAAGAACTGAGTCTGTAATGCTGTGTGCCTCTTGATATTGATCTTTGGAATGGGGATATCTTCCTGACTCATTCCAGTCCTGTCATGCCGGGAGCAGCTCTGTTCGCTCTGATTACAGAGAAATGTGGTGGAACAATGCTGGCTTACACTTGCTGAGAAGAGGAGTACATTGCAATGGAAGTTCCCAAGATCCTGGCAGCTTAGCTAATGGACATTGCATGTCTTTGTTAGTGTTTGAACATCTGTTTAGTTAGTAAACCCCAAGACAAGTGAGCACCTTGCTCTTTTTAGGACAAACTAATAATGTTTGAACAACTTGTTGAAAATGTTTTGGCCCAGCATTGCTATAGCTAGCCCAGCTGTGTTATAATAAAGCCAAGCCCTTTATTATCTGAAGGGATGGATGGGAAAAAAAATATTTCTTATCATAGTATAGCCAAATACAAAGCAGCCGAGTTACTGGTCTTCTGAAACATGGGTCACTTTTACTAAGAAGTCATGTTCAGAAGTCTTTCGAGCCCTTACCATCCAGAGGAAATTGTCTGCTTGAGCCAAAGCATTCTCCATTTCTGAATGCATGGCTGGGCTCTGCTTAGCAGCCCCTTGGCTAGGAGAAGCAAGCTGCTTACATGGGGAGTGTCTGCTAAATTCTCCACCTTTGTTAAAAAAAGTGCAGGTGTGCTAGATGATGAATGGGTGAAAGGAATGAGGAGAGAGTTTATCATCTTTCTATTAGATGCCCGTTTCTCCACAGCACTGATTTGGTCTAGCCTGTGAAGTTCCATGAAGTCAAAGGAGTCTTTAAGTATGCATTTCAGTCCTTAGGTCTGAAGGGGAAGAGGCTCTGCACAAGATCTGGTGCAGGGTTAATAGAGAATTCAGCTAACCAAGATGTGGTCTTCTAAATGGCAGCACTGTCTCAGGTTGAAAGTTTTGACTTGGATTAAACATATAAACATTTGCAAAGACATCAGTAAGAGTAGCTAGAATTTTATGCAGCACTGAATGAGAAACAAGCTGCATTTGATCTGGATGTCTAATGCCAGATAAGTTATTTCTGTGCTTCTCTCAGATTTTAATACTTTTTCTTGTTTTTAAAAATGGAAAAATGGAGCAATGTCACCTCAGAACCATTTTACAAATCACGAGAGTGCTGGGTAATTTTGTCTTAGCCTTACAACAGTGTCCTTCCTCCCTTTTGAAATTCTGCAACCATATTTGACTGTTCTGGCTGTGCTATCCTAGACATTTTTGCTGCTCTTGTCAAGCACATGGCTTAGTTGTCTCTTGGCACCAATTTGTAATCTGCCATATCTTTTGTCTCTGACTTTTTTTTTTTAATGATAAGTCGGAAGAGTTTATAGTTCATTTGAGTATTTGTGAGGTGTCCTCATCTCTCAGATATTTAATGACCATATTAGGGAAGCTCTGAAAACCCAGAGAATCTAGATTATGGGATTAGTTCTGAAAGTTTAGTACACTTACAGAATTTGAAAAATGACTTAACTTGATGGCTTAAATTTTAGGCAAAGCTGTAAACAAGAGAAGAGTAATCAAAGCTTGGCTGGTTCACAGATATGAATACTTTAATAATATCTCACAGGAAGTAAAAGAAAAGGCCGGTTATTCAGGTTCATGGATAGCATCTGTTTTGCGAGTGACCTCTTGGAGTAGGTACAAAGATACCTAGGTCATGCTGTTGTACTACCCTTTCATCGTCCTGAGTGACGCCTCTAAAATGTGAGGGGCCAACATGCCAGTGCAGGATGAGGAAGCATTGATGTTGTTGTTAGCGTTCTTCCTGTAGATAGAGAAATTCTGAGAGATGTTCTGCAAAACCTGAGCAGGTATGCTCCATTCTTAACTGGATTACCATTATCCCCATGGGATATTTAGCTATGAAGTGTATCTGCCTCTGCATTTTGATAGATTCCCAATGAATAGAAGGACTTTCAATGCAATAACAAAGTTCTTGTCGTTAATCTGTTACGAGGTACTTGGATTTTTAAATAGTACCAGGATCTTTCTATGCCATTTTGATTTTTTTTTCTTCTGAGCCATTGATAATGTTTTTCAAACTTACTTTCTGTAGCCACAAAGGCTGCTAAGGTTCTTAAATATTCTTATGATTCTTTAATTAAAAAAAAATAAAAAAGGCAAACAAAAAAAAAAGGAAGTAGCCCTTTAAGGATGGCTCCACCTACTCTGCAAGGTGATGGAGCCATCACAGCTCTTCTGCAGAAAATGCAGGTAGTTATTGGCTCTGGAGGGTGATGGTGACAGCCTGGGCCTTCAGAAGCAATAAATAGAGCCTCTAAAGGGAAGTCCGTCTTTAGAAACATGAGAAGTAAACACTGCCTAGGCCTCATGTATATATACAGTAGAAATACCTGCATGAACATTTAATTGATCTCACCTGGGGACCTGGAGCAGCCTGCCTTGTGCCTGGGAGCACAGTGCTGACATAGCTAGGTAGCAGCTAGCTCAGGGCTTGCTCATATATCTCTTTATAGTCCTGTGTTGTGCGAAGTAGGCATTCCCAGAACATTAATTTTTTTTTAGTTGAAACCTAAGATTCCGGGATACTGTGTGAGCTACAACAGCTCAGACTTCACAGAATAACCCAGCTATTCCCTATCGTGGGAATCGCAGTCAAAGCACAAGAGGTGACATGGCTGGGCCTTCTGCATTCAGTCCACATTTGACTTGCAACTGGTTAGTGTCCCCTGACTTCACAGGGAGGGAAGCCCTCCTGGGAGTCAGGATCAAATTCTGTTTCATGCCTGCTGCAGAGTAAACTGTGAAAGGAGCTGGACCCAAGGAGAGCTACTGCTTTGGCTCATATGCCTTCTTTTCTTTGAGCTCGACACCCTGTTCTCACGTTTCTCAAGTCCTGGCTGACTGAGGCGCATCCTTCTGCATCAGGGAAGAGGACAGAACTTCCCGTCAGGTATGTTCATGGAAGATAGATGGGAAAGCAGTGTCCTCTTTGAGATTCAACTCTCCCCTCTCTTGAGCTTTTGAGATTACTGGACATGTTAGGCTTCAATGCTAGGAGACTGAAGAAAACCTCTGATTTTATTCAGGTTTGGCTCTCGCTAGCTATGCCTGACACCTGGCAGGATATAGTAGCAGTCTGAGGTGTTTGCTGCTCTGGGTCTCTGTGCACAGGTGGAAGTGACTGAGCTCTGTTGGGGGATCCTCAGCCAAGCATGGCATTGTCCTGCTCCCAGCACCCAGAGCACTTGTGCAATGATCAAAGGGAGATGGTGGCTCCTGAGAAATGTCACCAGGTATTTAGAAAATCATTCTGCTTGGCAACATTTCAGCTTCTTAGTTTCTGACTCTTCCCCTCCTTGTCCTTTGATACTGTGGGCCTTTGCGTTAAAATAGGATCTGTGTTTCCCAAGAGAGAATGCCTGGAGGATGGTGTCAAGTCTATGTGTTGTATGTTCATGGTATTGCCACTTCAAATATTCTTGAATCAGCAGGTGGCTCCCCGCTACCCCAAATTAAGTGATTTCACTTAAAGAATCATGAGGGGGTTTTGTTTGTCATGTAAGAATATATATTAGAATGAATTTTATTTGCCTTCTGGTTCTGATCCTTTCTGGTTCTTCAAGTTTTTCTCTTCACTGTGAGTGTCAGTAACTCCCTGATTTTATTTTGGGGGTTGTTTTTTTATTTATTTTAGATGAAAGCTGAGACTCTCATGCAATCTTCTGTTTCTTCCAGGTGAGGCTTTATGAAAATACCACTCATTGTAAGAGCTGACAACACCATACTCGATGTGCAGTGCCCAGGGGTATATCAAACAGGGAGGTGGCACTTTGTGCTGTGCCCGTTCTTAACTGACTGGGAGATTTGATATGGTTTAGAGCAGCTCCATAAGTGATTGTGGGCAATTCTGGATGGGTTCAAGCTTGGAGCATCCCCCAGGAGATTTTTGGTTAAAGGCTGAATGTTATTACTTGACTGGAGCTGTGTGAGAAGACTTCAGTATTTTTGCAGCAACATTTTGGAACTATTTCAGTTACTGGAACAGTGGATGTTAAAAATCTGGGATGGTATTTTAGCACTAGGGCTTTGCTGAAGACAGGGTGGCTTTTAAAGCCACTTTATGAGAAATGAATCTCTGTCAAAGTTTGTGCATTTTGTGGTGGTCTGACTGTGAAGACCAAAGATGGAGTTTTTTGGTGCTTATCTTCATTCATAGGAGCAGACTGAGTCACAGCTGGGGCAGACGTTAGGGGGAGAAGGACTCTTGAGCTAAAGTAAGCAACTTGCTGCTGTGCTCATTAGCTCTCCAACTTGCTAGAGGAATGGAAATACCAGTCGTTGTACCAGACAAAACTGTAGGCTTGCTCGCTGGCATTGGTACAACCCAAAACTTCTGAGGAGAACTTGAACCAGCGCTCCCTGATGGTTTGAGCGTCTGTTGCACAAAAGACCATGTAAAGGTCAAATAGGAATTTTACAGCCTTTTTAATCCCAACAATGACTCAGAAAGGGCAGACCCTGCCTGAAGGCACAAGTACGGGGCTGCAAATGGAAGAGAGCAATGCCTTTGGATTGATTATCCTTGTAACTCTTCATATAGCTCTCCCAGCTGTAGGTATTATTTATGTTAATATAATTGTCTAATCCTTTTTGAAAGCCAGTAAAGCTATTTCCCTACAGTATTCCCTCCTTGCCCTGTGGTAATAAATTCCTCAGGCTGATTTTATGCCGCCTTTTAAAAATTATTTTTATAAAAGAATATCTATTACACTTAATGCCTTTTTATAGTATGGAGCAAGATAAATTGGCACATCCCAATCTTGCTTCACAATTATTCATTCATTTCTTCACTTGCTAGCTGAAATCAATCAGCTTTTCTTCTTTCCTTCTATCTTTTCCAGCTAAATATTCCTAATCTTCCTGTGTAACCTCAATGTATGTTTGTCATTTTTAGTTTCTTAAGCATTGATTTGATTCAGTTGTCTAGCCTTTCAAAGTTCCTCAGTATTATTTAATTATACATTGGTTAGCGAGTCAGATTTTCTGGGCGGCTGCTCCAAGAGTCCGCCTGATTCTTCTGTGGCTGTCACCTGGAGCATTATGAATCCCAGCCCAGGTAACAATGTGGTTCCCCAGGACTTTAACAGCTTCCATGTACCTGGTCCAGGGCTGCTCCTTCCATTACTCTGTTCCTGTGGTTAGGACAAGCAGGAATTATCTTAAATCATGCTTGTGGGGCCCTACCACCGTAGCCAGGGTGCTGCATAGTCCAGCAGCAACCATAGCAGCCTTGAAACTGCTTCCGTGTTTCCTCCCTTCAGCATCTCAGAGCAATACCCTGCAGCAGGTAGTAGCTGTAACTTGGCGTGCTCTGACCCAAACACTGATCCTCTGAGAGCTGCTGTTTAATTGGTTTTAGACTCCTAGAAGGGCCGTCTGAGCAGGAGACATTTTGAAGTGAGATGTTCTCACCCATTTTAAGGATGCAATCATACCTGATGTAACTTTACCGGCAACTGTGTCACTTGCGGTGTTCAAGCACAAGATGTTGGCAGGGAATCTCATGAGAATTTCTCTCATAGCTATTACAATCTATTTTCTTTTCTTCTGTTTTGTATAAAGACATCGGAACAACATGAGGTTTAAAGAAATATGAAACATGTATTTGTTCTTTAGAACAGGAAGCTTTTTCTTTTCCCATAGTCCTGATCGAGAGCCTTAGCATTTGCCCTTCCTTTTGCCAAGAACAGATCATGTTTTTCAGGGTCCGAGTCTAATTTCGTAATTAGAAGAGCAGCAAAGAGAAAAAGAACACCATTTATAAAGTCTCAGTGGAAGAATAAAATAGGTACATATGCAAATGCGGGGGGGGGGGCGTGTAAGCACGTGCACAGACAGGGATAGAAGCAAGCAATGCGACTTGCTTCCATGAGACACACTTGCAGTTCCGTCACAACATGGAGCTAATGTACAGAGAAAGCAGAGCAGTATTTCACGTCAGTTACAGAGCTCATGGACAGTATGTCTGTGTCAGCTTTTCTGTGAGCTGATAGTGACCCCATGCAGTGCACCGTTCCTTTTCTCATTTCCGTCTGTTCAGCATTTCACAGTTTCTCAAATCACTGGAAGCCTGCTGTTGATTTTTGGATGTGTCCTAAGTTTGCTGTAAATTTTATACAGTGACCTCATACTGCCAGAAAAAAAGATTTCAGGACACCTTCAGCCCAACATCTACCCTTAAATAAATGGAAGATGTTTGCAAATCATTGCAACCTATTTATAACCCTCTGGGAATGCCTGAGCTGAAAGAGAATCACCACCACCTTAGTGCTTATTGATCTCTGCAGAGTAGATCTTTCTTTTCATGGGAGAACTCGGCCACTTTAGCCTTTGTTCTCCATATTTTGGTGTGTGATCATCTCTCTTTTAGTATATGCACAGCAGCACCAAATCATAACAGTTGTGTCTGTCTTTGTCCAGCATGATGTGATTTCATTCGCAGGCAATGCAGTCTCTGTGTTAGATCAGACAGATTCTGCTCTGGCAACGGTACATCTGCCTGACATGCCCCATTGCTCCTGCAATCTACAGCCAAACCCTCTTTATGTCATCCCACTGTTCCCTTTCTCATTTCCATCTGTTTGTCATTCCGGAGTTTCTTGAATAATGGGGACACAGTGATTGCTTTTGAGATGTGTTATAAGCTTGTCATAAGCGTTTTCTTTCCTTTAATCGCCTCCTTTGCCAGGCAGTGCAGTTGGAGGATATAGTAAGGAGAATTGACAACTTCTTCCAGCTGTTCTGCTGAAGCAAATGCCAGTGGCTTTTCCGTGTGTTTCCCCACTCGCTGTCCGCATTGATTTTCTATTATTCTTGGCAGATACACTGAGGCCCATTATTGCAGCCACTGAAAATTAAGGGGACCTTGTCCCTTGAAGTGTTAGAACGAGAGATTTTAGCATTAGGGAGGTGAGGAAAATAAGTGCTTGTACTTTAAAGGATTATTGATATAAAAAATAAGGCAAGAAACTTACTCCTGTTCTGAATTTTGCATGCTTCACCCTCTCTGTGTTCATTGAGGTAAAATTCATTACCATAGTTGTTAGCTGTGAAAAATTATATTCACTGTGGAGATAACTCATGTGGCTGGATTTCAAGTCCCAGCTTTATTTACAGCTACTTAATGTTTGCCTCAAGCTGTGATAAAGATCTTACACCTTAGGGCTCCAAGCGATTTGCAAAGAGGTCAGGTAGAAATAAAATACTGTCTTCCTTGCACAGCATTCTTGAGATGGAGAGGGAGGATGCAAGAGGAAAAGGCACCTGCCTTCCACGGAGGCACTGGGTGCTGGCTATGGCCAGGATCAGAGCATGGTGGTGCTGTGACCCAGCACAGGTAGGACCCCTGCACCCCTTGGAGTTGCGGCTGCCGCCCCGCCTCCCCGTGTGGAGTACCTCTCTCTCTGACTGCAGCGTTTTCATCCTTGGTACAAAGCCCTTCTAGAGTGATATTGCACAGGGTGGGGAAATCATTCACTGCCTTCTCTTTCTCTCCCCCTTCCCTGTTGTGGTTTCTTTTTTCAAGGCAGTTATATAGTTCTCAGCCTTTTTGAACCAAACGTGGTGAGTTTGACCTCGGTGAGATTTTGTTGCATTATTTTCCCCCTCTCCCTGGAATGAGGGGCTATTGTTTCCTGCTAGAGAAGTATAATAGACACAGTGCCCAGAGGTCGAGTCACTGTGTGTTTGACCCTTTGCCTTGGTCACTGACCCACTTTGCATTCAAACACGTTGGTAAATACTGGCACTTCTTACATCTTTAAGATTCATGTAACAGACAGGGGAAGATTAGAATTGGAGGTCTCTCTTACTATTTTGGGGCCTGGGCTGCCTGCCAATTTTACTTCTTGAGAAGCAAGTGTTTAGTTTTGTGAGTATGAAGCGTGTGACTTATTCTCCTCCTTGACATGCTTTAATACATGTACTGAGTGGTGATTTACATGAGGATGCACTGAGGCTCTGCTTGAGCAGACAGCACTCGGTGCACTTTAATCTCACATGTGGAAAGAGGAAATGAGTTAATCTGCGGTTAAATATAGATGTGATGAAAGAGGTGGGAAGGGGAGGGGTTGACTCTAATCTCACTTAGGCTGGGGTCAGTCAAGAGTAACTTCTTTATCTGGATGATATTACTCTGTGGTAAGTCATATCTCACCTCTGTGGAGCTGACAATATTAGCTAATGGAAAATGGCGACAAAGTGAGAATGTGCCCTAAGCTCTGCCATCGCTGCAGTGTTGTTCTTTCTGTTCACCCTCTACATGTTGGTGACACCTTTTTTTTTCTTTTTTTCCTCCTTTCCTTTCAAGAGGTAACCAATGGATTGTAGGGGTAAGCAACTGCACATTGCTGAAATTACATCTTAAGGACCAAAGCTGAGAGTGGATCGGTGTTGATCTACAAGCGTGGTTCTCTGTGATTGTCGTGAAGATGTACCATGACTTTGTTTCTTTATTTTGCAGTGTATGTTTGTTTTCTATTTATTCCTGTCCTCAGCTTTGAGCTGGAGATGCAGAAGAATTGGGAAACCAGGACACCTCCTCCACAGAAATTCTCTTCTCCCTTTGTGTGCAGATGTGTTCTTAAACTCTGTGTTAGACTGAGAGCTGCCACCGACCATTCGCTCCAGCTTCCTGCATGCCTATGTGTTTTTTTGGGGGGAAGGCTGCATTATTGTATTCCTTACTGGTACATATTAGCTGCTTCTGAGCAGTTTTTTCTCTGCAAAGCGCTGCTGATATGCTGCCTGCTGGTATGCCCAACCAGAAAGGCAGCCACACCTGAGCAAAGAGGGGTGCTTTGCACCAGGCTGGCACTGCTGCCAGGCAGGGTGTACTGCCTGTGCCGTCAAGCGGTACGCTGCCTGCACTGTGGTGAAGAGGTGAAATGGCTTTTGCTGACTCATTTGGGCAGGTAAAAGCAGACTTTCGGGCATGGGCTGAACAAACCTGAAAGAGGAATTTCAGCAGCAGACAAGAGTTGCCTCTTCTGAGAGGGAGGCTTGAGCTAATCTGTTGTGTGCTGACAGTGTTTTCTCAGCAGAGCTGAACTCAAGTAGTCCATGTGAGGAATTTGCATTTGGAGATCACATACTATATGGGTCTTGTTTGATGAGCAGTGGGTGAGGAAAGCCACTGGTTTACATAAGCTCGCTAAGACGAAAGGTCTGTCAGTTAGAAGAGTTCTTTTTTATATTGGAGAAAATCTAAAACAGTTTTTAGAGATCAAGATCTACCCTGGAATGTACTTGTGTCTCTTTTGTTGACTTCACTGGGAATCACATGCTTTTGCAGGGTTTGGCCTGGCATGTAGATTAGTAACAGCATCACTGTTCTCTTCACTCTTCCTGTTGGCTCAAAGCAATATTCTGTGAGTCGTTCCAGTCCATAGACATAGGCTGAGCTCTGGCCATCTGTCCCTAAGCAGTCCATATAGATGGCATGCAAACAGTTTGGTAAAATCTAATAAACTATTCAAAAGCCAATAACATTAGAGATGGCTTAACAGTAACAGGCTGATTGTCAGTATTAATTGTAATTAGATAAAATGTTACCAGAATCTGATCTTTGCTGCACTAGCTGAGGATGGCATTTTTGTTGTATTTGATGCTTACTAAGCTAGAACTCACAAGATGGAGTGGCTAAGATAAGAAATTTTTAAAAGATCCATTGGTAGCTCTTATCTGAATCACAAGTCTTATGACTTTCACAGTGGAAGAACATAACCATATCTGAGATCAAGGCCGAGCATCAACTTAGCAAACAGTTGCTCAGGTGGAAGGCAGGGACACTGTCCTCCCTTCCACACTGCTGGTTGTTACTGTACCAATACTGATGGTTGACTTCACTTGTAGCTTTGCCGGCTGAAGAGTCCATGTGAGCACTGTCTGATCAGCATGAAGAAAATAGATGAGCTTAATTTATCTTCACTGGTTGTTCAGTTTAATTTGGTGGATTCTGCCTTCTGCAGATTATGGAGTGCTCACATGGACACTTCTGCTACCAGCACTCTGGGAAGTGGTAACCTCTAGCAGGTGAGATGGTGACAAGCAGTTTTCAATGGGAACACCTTCAAAAGATGGGTGTTGATTTCCATCATTAGATGCAGTATAGACCAGTGAAAAGAGCATTGTGCTAGGGAAAGCAGGAGCTACAGTTTGTTCCTGGCACTGATCCTGGTGCTATGTGATCAGGTCAAATCACTTCTCATCAGTGCATCTGTTTCCCCTTCATCTGTCTTGTCCATTTAAACTCTTTGGAAAAGGGGCTGCCTGTTCTTATGTGGACAATGGCAAAAGAATAATATTTTTATCCCGCTAGTCTTACAGAGCTCCTTAAAGCTGCTGTTTTCTAAATGGCCTTTAGATCTGAGTACTGTTTGTTGGGTTTTGGTTTTGGTTGTTTTGTTTTTTTTTTTCTTTCCAACCCTTTGTTTTTCCATTGCAAAGCTGGCCCCACGGTGGTGTGTTTGATTATGTTTTCATTACCATTGTACTTGCTTTGATTTTGCAGCTCAGTGCCCAAAGCACAGGGTGCTGTACAAACATGATGAAGTCAAGCAGGGTCAGCCCCTTTCTCTTTTTACCTTGAAAACAATGTGAAACTCCTTCATTTCTTTACTTGGCACCTCCAGTTCTTGAGCGCAAGGCTCCGTGTGTGTCTGCTGCTCTCCTGCCACGTTCAGGTGTGAGATCACTTGGACAGTGTTTTCTTTGCATTGCTGCCTATGGAGGTACTGGAGACTGTGCTGTCTGCTTTGTTTTGTGTGAGATCAAGCTGTGAAGTGTGGAAAATAAATGCAAGAATAGCAGTGTGCTGAGCTGATGTCCATCCATGTGTACAGTGTGTTAGTTGTGACTAGGTGCCATTACCCAGGCTCACAAGTATATGCGTAGACTTCTCTTGCTGGATCATGCCTGGCCACTGTCTGTGACAAGGCATTTTCTCCTGTTTCTCACCTCTCCTTTTTGCTTTTGGCAGCATTTCTTTCTCCATGGGGGTGCGGTTTGAGTGTGGCCTGTGTCCAGTCCTTTTAAGAAGTGCCAGGTTACTGGCTGTTGATCTGAGAAAGGGAGAAGGAGCCAGATAGCTTGATTCTGCACTACCGTAGTACTGTCAGCCACTGTATCAGCCCTCAGCATGAACAGAGCAGCCTCCAGAAACACCTGTAAAAATGTGGACTTTGGTACTTTTGTACTTTAGCCTCACCCACATCTGGTTCCTGCTGTTCCCTTCCCATGTCACTCTGAAAAGCCCCTTATGGCAGGTTTGGGTACCAGGACAGACCGAGGCTGTAGCTTGATGCATCAGAACTACACAAACTGCAGTTTTCTCTAAGCCACAGTGATTTATTTGACTGCGGATCTGAACACTCTAAACTCAAGGAGTGTTTAGAGTTGGGGAAACCCCTACTTAAAAAAAATCTAAACAACCAACCCCACAGGAAAGCTCTTTACCAGCAGTGTGGTGAGTTTTTTTTTGTTTTGTGGTGGGTTTTTGTTTTCTCCTCAGTTTGCTTGATTTCAGCACTCACCTGTTACATTGCTGCATTCATTCAAAGTTTCCATGTGGGAGCACTGATCTGGTTGTATGCTGCTTTTTGCAGCTCACTGAGCAGTTCAGTCACCGTTGGGGGCCTGGTTTGCTGGCTGCTTGTGCAAGGAGAGTCCAAGTACCTTTTGCATTATTCAGTGGAAACTCTTTCAGCAGACCTTTCTGTTGCAGTGGAAATCAAACTCTAACAGCAGATAAAGCCAGAACAAAGCTGAAGTCTAACAAAATTAAAACTGGAAAATGTTGAAAATGTTGGCAGTGTCCTTTGTCTCTGACAAAGCTAGCGGTTGCCCTAATTTTGCTGCCACTGACAGGAAGGGAAGTTTTGTCACTAACAGCAGTGGGTGTAAAGTTTGTCTGAACTGAATCCTTCTGTGAATCCTGCATTGATTTTTCACCAAAAATAGCTTCTTATGGTCCTCCAGGAGCTAATGTGGGGCATGTTTCCAAGGGGAAAGTTCAAATATTTAGATACCTCTTCTAGACTGGGGCACAGACCATCCATAACCTGCATCCTGATTCCCATGTTGTGCTGGGCTCCCTGGCTATGTGCCAGGTTAGAGCCCTAGTTGTAACAACTCTCAGCACCAGAGGAGTTTCTATCAGTTGCTTTTCATGCTGTTCACTCTGCCCTGCCCCTCTCAACCTAACTCTTAGTCCTTGTGATGAGTAATGAGTTCTCTGGTTTGGGCAGCTTTTGATAGCTGGGACTCCAACCAGCTTCAGCCTTTTGCCAACTCACAAGGACAGGGCAGGTTGGGAAAGCAAACAAACTCTAGTTAATGCCAGTGGGGCAGCTTCTTGTGTTGCAGCAAAACCAAGGCTTGACCTTGCCACTGGAATATTAACTCTCTCTTGGTACATACTCTGGACAACTTTATAGGAAATTTTCTTGCCAGTACTAGCAATAAGCCTTTCAAATGTGTGTCCTTTCATTGATCCCTTTCTACTTGTTGGAGACAGAGAAACTACTAGACTGTCCTGGACAGAAAACTCTAATTTGTTTCAACTTGTGTTTTCCTAGGACTATTCTAGTTTTATTGAAAAACTAGCCTGGTTCTTCTAGGCTCATTGTTTGGGATATTAGCAGGTCTTGAAAGAAGTCTTGAGGCTTGTGAAAACACCATATTATTGGAGCTCTGTGAGCATGTTCTGAGATTGCTCCCAGGCAATCCCAAGTCCCAACCCAAGAGGCTGGGTTTCCCTCTGGAAGAACCCTTCTCTCCACTCAGTATGGGAGAAGCTTAGAGTGACTGGCTGACTAGTTCAGCCTGATAAATGACATGATTAAAGTTGAGTGGTGTCAATACTTACCTTATAAATCAAACAGCAAAGACATCTCACTGAAGCCAGGCTGCTATTAATGTTATTGAGTGAAACAATAAAGCTGCACAGACATCTATCAAATCAATGTCAAATCTAACCATTTAGACTTAATATTGGACTGGAGTTAAATAGTCACATTTAGTAACCATCAATGCATGCAAAAAAAATAAATTGTCCTCTGTGAATTCTGCCTCTGTGGCTGTCTGTCTAGCTGTGTATCCTAACCAAGGAATTTGTCAAAAGACAACCGGATGTATGTTTCTTATTATGTGTCTACTACCTGCCCTTCCTTCTGAGCATTTTTATTCCTGGCAGTGGGGAGTTAGATTTTGTGGCTGTTGTTACCCCTAGCTCCCAGCCCAGGCTCTGTATCGGACAAGCCTATTTATGTATCAGGGATAGCTGCATAAGATGTGTATTCACTTCTCTTTTTCTGCATGTTGCAAACCAGTATACTAAATCAAGCTGAAATCAGCAGTGATTTACATTAGTAAACAGACTGTAGGTTGTAGGGAGGCGTGAGTATTCGTGCTATTCAGCTGTCCTTGCTGCTTGAGGGGGGGCTCTCTAGCGGAAAGGCAGGAAAACGGATGTGGTTTCAGCCTTCCCTGGAGACAACCATAAATATCGGTTCTCACATAGGGGATGCTAGGATGCGGATCTGGTCAGCCTGCTGTTTAGACTAACTATGCTTCCTGCATGGTAAGCAGAGGGAATTGCTTCATCTGAAAGTAATATTATTTCTGTGAATGGCTGATTGCTTTGGTACAGCCCTCTTGGTAATTTTGTTGGACAGCAGGACTAGTGGCACTAATTGCATTTTCTTCCTCTTTGACTTTTGTAGGTATGTGCCGTTATGTAGCAGTTGCATGTGAAGAGAAGACAGAGTGGAAGTTGCTGTCAGAGGATCCTGTCCTTCCAAGCTGGGCCTGAAGAGTTCAGCCAGCTGACCGGTGTGAGTACCCGGAAAAGGAGGGGAAGGAGCATGTCACTGGGAGACCTCATCCTGACTTGGGGCACCAAAACTGCATATCTCTCTCTCTTACTTGAAGTGAAGGATTTTTTCTTCCCAGTAGCAGCCTACCTGAGTTGTGCAGCAGAAAACTACACGTTGGTGAGAGCACCACTGTATTATATGGGTTTTTTTGGTAGGTGAGCCAGTCAAAAGCTCCAGTTCTTGAAAGAGGATCAAGCTCCAAGTGCTATTTTTGTGGTGAATCATGGATGCATTAGATAAAACATAGCAGTCCCAGCAAGGATTAAATTCACCTTCGCCACCATCAGATGTGTTCCTTGTTTATTATCTGCATTTGTGACATACTTTTCTGTTTGTTTTGATGCTGGTGCCAGTAAATATTTTGTGCCTCAGTCTGGGTCAGAAACGTGGAGGTAGTGGGATTTTGGAACTGGAATGAGGGTTAGGTTTTAGGATAAAGATTAAAGTTTAGCAGTTGACCTTGAATAGGCTACAAATCCAGGTTTAGCAGTGGTGCTTGCCTGCATGGCAATAGTGAGCTGGATTCATTGCCTTATCTATAAGACGCCATTGGGTTAGGTTTGAATGGATGTTGGGATTTGTGACTTGACTTGGTGTAGGTTTAGAGCAGGCAGGAGCTGTTGGACTGGGATCAGGGTTTTGGGGGGAATTATGGAGTTGATGACATAAGATAAGGTCAGATCCCCAAGGGGCTACTGGGCTAGATTTAGAGTAGCTGCAGACAGCTAACGTTTAGGACAGCTACAAATGCTGGTGAAGCTGATTTGTTTCTTTAGAGGAGATGGTGTGGGGTCTTTGGGACCATTTGGTTTAAGATTAAGTCCTGGGTTGAAAGAGACTTGACAGTTCTGAGATAAGGTTTGATATTCTTACTTGCCTGAGGCAAAAGCACCTTAGCTTTGAGGACTCTACATTGAAGCAGAAGTCTTAGACACGATCAAGGCTGAGGCTTACATGTCAAGCTCTTGAGACCATTTTTTCCCCTTAGGATGGTTCTGGTATGGAGCCTGTTTGTGATCAGGAAGGCAAAGGTCAAAGCAGCAGTTACAGAAGACTAAATCTCTGGCATCCCAGAAATGGCAAATACAACTCTCTTGGGCTACGTCTTGCTTTGTTTCTAAAAAGGCTGAAAGCATCAGGGGAGCAGACTCTCCTGTCTCTCCCCTTCGCTTTCCTCTGAACGGGTGCTCTAGTGGTCTCAAATTTCAGCTCCATATGATCATCTCAACTCCTTTCCCATATAACACTGTACCTGATGCTTTTCTCCATGCCAGAGTCACATCCATACTGACATCGTGCTTCTCAGGGGTTGCTTATATCTCTCTCCTTCAGTGATACAGAGCCCTTCCGGTAAGGGTGCATCAGTCTCTTGCATGCTGAACATGCCTGAACGTGTCTTTTATGAACTAGTCCAGGGTGTTGGAGAGGAAGCTGGAGAAGCTTTTGGGATGTATCAAGCCAGGTTTTATGTCATTCTCCTCCCTTTGCCTTATAAGCAAAATCACACAGACCCTGCTGTTGAACTGGTACAATTACTTGGTCTCTTCTAGAGATGGGCCATTTTACACCAGGCCTGAATATGGTCCTGTGCTTTGGCTGCAAAAGGGAGGGAAGCTCCCTCCCCTCAGTTTGGCTGCTTTAGAGGGAAGGGAATGCGGTACTTGGTTCTCCTCCAGCCAAAAAGACACAGTCAGGCATTGATCTGGAAAAAGAGCATCGTCAAGAAGCCTTGATTCTCAGAGACATGCCTGGGAGCCACAGTGCTTCATGCTTGCGCTGTGGCTGACCTGTGTCATCAACCAAATGATGCCGTCTCCTTTCCTTCTTCCCTTCTCCCCAACACCTGCTGAATCCTTCTGGCTGTCAAGTGACATCAAGGCATGGCACATCTGTGCTTCAGGGAGTGCATAGCATTGAGTACCAGGGCCTGGATAGCCCATACAGGAGCTTGGAGAAGAACAGCTTACTCTTCAGCCCCCGTTCCAGGTTAGGTGGAGCTCTAAAAGGCTCTTTTTACATTACCTTTTTATATGAGAGAAAATATTTGCTTTTCTGTAGTCTGATGACTCTTTTCCTTTAGTTGGAGGCTCATGGGAATGCAGGGAAGTGCTTGTATACCAATGTGTTTTGCATTTGTTGTTTTTTAAGATCTAATTAAGGCATTGTGTTGGTTTTTAATGTGACCTGCAATGCATGCTGCAGATCAACTATTCACTTAGACCTTTAGTCTAGGCATCTGGCGCTTAGAGGAGACAAAACAGTTCCAGGCCAGACAAATTGGACCAAAGGCATAGAGGGGGGAAAAAATATTTAGCCAATGCACCAGGAAACAAAGTAAGTCTATGAAAACACGGTCAGGAAATCTTGACTATATCTTTTGCTGTCATAGGTGGGGGAAGTAAGGTGTGGAAAATGCTACCAAGAAGGTCCAAGGCCCTCTAATTGTTTTTCCGGCAAAGGAGAAAAACTGCCCTTAGTGCATGCACAGAACTGTTGCAGAGGTTGCTACAGAGTTGCTGTTCCACTGATGGCCAGATTTCCCAGGGCCCGCTGGTCAATAGCTGCTGTTATATTCAGTTCCCGAATTCATTGCTTCAGCTGGATGCTGAAGGTTACTCAGACAGGCTGCTGTAAGGTGCAACGAGTCCTCCTTTTGCTACTTTCCCTGGGAAAGAGCAGGATGTCTGCTAGAGGAAGGCGTTGCCCAGAATGTCATTTTGGCTCCAGCTGGCTGGTCACATGAGCTCCACACCAGCTCTGCCCATCTTAGACTATAAAAAAGGTTTAAATGGTGCAGCACTGTGCCAGAAACCAGAGCAGTAACAGTGAGAGTGAGTTTATAGAAAGCAGGAAGATGGAGTTTTCATTTTTTCCATTGAACTTTTGGGAACAGATGGAGAGTTGATGATGCAGAGATGCTGGAAGGGACAGTGTGTTTCAAATGTTTTCCTTAATGTTTTCCCAGTCTGCTCATAGATTCATAGCTCCTGCCTGTTCAGTACAGGGCAGTTAGTATAGGATGTGAAAACTTCAAAACCCCATGGCCTCCAGAGGTGGATGTTCCCCAAGGCCTCTTGAACTGTGTTTTTTGGGCTAAGGAATTTTTGACACAAAGGATCGTGGGAGCAGCTCATGGCCTGATGGGCAGTGTCTTTGTTTACTTCATTCCAGGTCATCACAGTGAAGAGTCTGGACTTTCTGGATAGAGACAATGACCCAGGAACATCTTAACTGAGCCCTGTACTGATGCTAATAGGCCAGTCCTGCCTCTCTTAACTGAGCCCTGTACTGATGCTAATAGGCCAGTCCTGCCTCTCTAAATGGCCAGTGTTTTTTGTTTGTTTTTTTTTTTTTTTTTTTTAATCTGATTAGAAGTCAAGAAGAATCTAATCAGAGCCCAGCAGTGCACTGAGCAGCAGTCATTATCATTACTTAGTCATCCAGTTGCTGTCTCTTTGCTCTGACAAGAAATGTTGGTCTGGTGGGAGGGGATGGGCAAAGATGAGTTTTTGTCTTTGTCTCCTTGAAGAGGTTCAAGCATGTTTTCTCTCAATACACCTATACCCAAGTGTTGCCCTTGGAGGACAGATTTAAAGTCAGTGAGGCCTTCAAAATTTTGTGGCAGCCACAGTCTGAGGGAGGGGAATCAACAAGAAGCGGGAACTTAAACCCTCATTAACTCCTGAAGGCAATGACTTTTGGCTGTGAAATGTGAGATATGATTACCCTCTCATTAGCTTTCATAGTTACAAATGTAACTGGTTAATAATTCCAGCCAGCTGGCTGAGTTAGAGGCAAATCCAAATTTCTCCTCAGCCTGGTGTTTTGGGCTGGATCTCTACTTATTAAGGACACACACAGCAAGTACATTGGGCAGAACTGCTGGGACTTAATTTCCATGAATGCCCAGGCTTGTCTACTGGAAGACATGTTGCTTCTTTTGGCTCTGCAGTTCTGTTCCTGGAGAACAGAGCATCAGCTGTGGGTAGCCTGATTTGATATTCACTTGCCTTTAGCAATTAGGGTACAAGGGAAAAGCATTGCAGGAAAGTACTGAGATGGAGAGAGAGCAGTCTGAATTTTCTGTGCTGCTTCTGCTAGTTCTGCTAGTTTCCTTCTTTACGGCACTCCTACCTCTCCTTTTTTACCCTTGACAACCTACCAAATCACTGTCTTCGGAAGAGGCACTAAGCTCAGGTGCTGGCCCAGAGATTATGCTAAATATCTGAGTATTTTGAGTCTGAAGAAAAATGAGAGAATTTTACAAAAATCAGCTTCCTTGCATGTCATATTGGAGATGATTTTGTCCTGACTGTACCTTAAGGTTAATTTAAGCTCTACAGCACAAAGGTTAAAAGCACTGGTAAACCGCTAGTGTCATTACAAAAGCTTTTAATATTGATTCCACTGTATTCTGTTACCTTCACAGCCAGCAGTGCCTTTCATTGAAAGAGGTGCTGGTTAGATTAGTAACTTACATGCTGTAACTGCCATTAATTTCCTTAGGACTTGAGTAAGCATAACTGAACCCTAAGTTTTTCCCCTGCATTGTGGTATTTAGCTGGTCCTGAATTCCACAAAATTGCTTGGACCAGGGTCAGCAACTGTTCAGGGTAGATGGGCAGGTTTTACTTTCTTTTATGCATGAGAGTTTAAATAGGTCAGCAGATCAGTGGGAGCTGGGAGAAACTTCTACTCAGGTGACTGCTAAACAGCTGGTCACTCCCAGCTTGTGCTGGTTTGAGGCAGTGCTTTCCAGCTCCTGCTGAGTTCTCCAGTCAGTAGAAGACAGCAGCGGGAGCCATGCCTCTCACAGAAGTCTCACTTAAGATGCGGTAGATCCCAAATCCTTGTAAACTGTGATCCTACCAGGTAATATTTTTTTCTGTTTTAAATGAGGGCTCACCAGCCTACAGCATATCCCATATCTCCAACAGACAGAAGGGACACTAGGACGGCCAAATTATGCATTTGCTTTTCTCAGCCATTTGAGAAGATTTTCTAGCAGTTTGTCTCATAGCCCATGCTGTGCTCTCTGTATGCTTAGCAGGTTATGTGCTTTCACTGGATTAATACACACGTTATTGTTACAAGGGCCTCTTGCTAGCCCTTAACTTCTGCCCTGCAGACCAGCTCCTATTGGCAGATTAAGTTCCTATCTAAAGCTCTTAAAAGGCCTGTATACATCTGTACAAGGAGTTTTGCTCAGTCTCTGGTGACAATCTGAACCCCTTCATGCCATGCAGATTCAGCTGTAAGTGCTTCCTGAGTCCTTGTGCAGTTGCACTAAGCTACCTAGCAGGTTGTAGGGGCTGCTGACAGCAGTATATTTCATTCTGTGGTGACACTGGTTCCCGTAGCTTTCGGCTGGGGAGGACTGAGCTGCAGAGTTCAGGCTCAGGTCTGAGGCATCCAAGGGGATCTGGGTGTTGGGAGCTTTGGGGCAAGCTAGGGCTCATCTCTGATGGCAGGGAGGGTGCTGTAAAACTATCCTAACCAGAACCTGGGTGGCTGTTTCGTAACAAAGCAGAAGCTCCAGCCCAGCAGGGCGAGGATGCTGGGTGAATGAGTTTGTGCTCATTCATGGTACTGGGTGGAACTCTAGCAGCAGCATGTTATTTTGCCTGAGTGTTGTTTTGCAGTTCAAACCCTAGAACTCAGAGGGAACTGAACTGAAAGCACGAGCATGATGTAAGTTTGCTTGCCTTCCTCCTCCATCTGCAGACCCAAGTAAGCTCAATCGCTTTTGCTTAGTATCTCCCAAATCTATCAAAAGTACCTCCTTTTCTAAACTGCATGTCACAGCACCTCTTTGACCTCTTCTGGTAGCTGGAAAGCCAAGCGCCATGGCATATTGGGGTGGCATAAAAGAACTAGGATGGCTGTGTGACATTTATCAAAACACAAAAACTATATGGATCATGCAGCAAACTTTCCAGGGTAGTTTATAAATGGAACAACCCACTCCCTGGAGTGAAAGGATTTGTTTATGACTTTGGTAGCAAATAAGACATGATGAGGGAAGGCTTGTCCAGTGGCTACTAGAGCAGTGGTCCAGAACATCCTATAACTGGCATCTGCCCCTGTTATGCCAAAGACTTCCTTTGTTGTGCAAATTGTTTTGTCCCTTTTGCTATTTCCTTCAGCTGTTACAATGATGATGATGTTGTCTTTCGCAAAGACATGGCTATTATGGGGGAAAAATACAGCAGTGATTGTGTAGCAGTAGGTGCCAGGAAAACTGCAATGGATAGTACACTATTACTGTGGGTTGATGGTAAACCAGCAACACTTCATGAAGCTTTTTATCCTGTACTCAGGGTTGACTTTGGAAATAACCAAGCTATGTGGCCGTGCAGCCGTGCAAAGCTAACTGCCAAGTTCTCCCTTCACCCAAGTGGAATGGCAAATTCTGTGAAAATTAAGTTTTCTGTCCAAGTGGTTGTCTGTAGCAGAAACTTCTCCCTCCAAGCAGTCTGAAGGTTGTCTAAGCTGGTTCCTGCAAAGACCAGAAGTGTTTCAGACCCAATCCTTGACCTATCTAAGTTTGGACCTGAGCCAGCCCCTGGATCCTTCCCTGCTTTGCCTCTCCCTAGGTGCCATTCTTTCATTCACTAGCTGTTATTTTTACAGTATGGTTTCTACTCTCTCAGCATTTTAATCATGGTCATTTTTATCACCTGAAGACAAACTATCAGAGACTTGTTTATAAACCCCTGCTACACAGCAGGCAGGGCTTCCAACTGACATGCTTTCATGTGGTCCAGGCTCCACAACAGGCTTGAAGGAGATCAAGGAGGTTATCTTCGGGTGGTGAGGGAGGTCTTCTGCTGTGTAGTGTTGTATAAACAAGTATGTTTCAAGTAATTTGAGCTGGTGATGACTGCACAGCTTACTGTGGACAACATTGTGGGCTTTTTTTGGTTGGCTTTCCTGATTTGCGTTTGAGAACAACATGGGGGTTTTTTGTTGTTTTGGGGGGGGTTTTTTTGCACAGAGAACAGTAAGGTCTGACCATTCAAAACATGCTGTTTTCCAGCATCCTTTATTCTCACTGTTGATATGTCTGAAATAACCCTCTTCCTCGTCCACCCAAACCAAATACATCTGACTTTTAAAGGGGCTGGTGTCTAAACCTAGATCCAGACCTGAATTTTGCAAATAGTCTCTGATATCTGCTGGGGTAAATGAAACCAAAACCCCAGGTACAAGCTCCCCAGTATTAGTCTTTTGGGATGTGGTAGTAAATGTGGGCTCACAGGCCCTTCGTTTACTCTAATTAGAACTACCAGGGGCATGTTCATACTGAGGTATGGGACTGGTCTTAAATGAAGTAAGATAGAGCAGCATTTTCCAATCTCTTTTGACCCCTTAGCCAACATACCAAGTCAGAATTGTGCCTATATTGGCTAACAATTAAGTGCTTCATTTGGTGGGAGGTAAGTATTGGGATGCTAAGAGGTGTATTGGGGAGGAAGGAGAGCTTGTGTTGCTGACAGAACCTCAGTTAGCATTTCACAGTGCATCAATATGGTTTTACATGTGTAAGTATTTGGAGACCTTTGTTCTCTGTCCTTCACTAACATTTTACTGGAAGAATCTGAAGTTAGAGTAAGCGTTGACCCACACAGTAACTTTGCTTTATGCCCTTCTGCAGTCAGCAGCTCTCGCCATCTGTGTTGCTTTCTAGGTCTTGTTTGAATGCTGAGATACTCACCTTGCAATTATTTTCAGTACGTTTTTTCAATCTGTGAGTTTGGCAGCAGGTGAATGCCTGTACCTGCATATTTGAGGAATCAAAATCCAGAGACAGGCTGCAGACAGACACTCTGGAGTGTCAGTCACAAAAGCCAGCAGTGCTTGGTACACTGGTTGCTGTGGTCTGGTGACAAAGGACAGTACCAAGAGACTTGAGGGTCTCCTTCAAATTATTTCCACTATTAAGCTCCCACTTGGTCTTGAATGAACCAGCCTCCAAGGTCTGATTTCAGGAAGTCTTGGTCCCAGTTGTTTGTTCCGTAGACATTCACCATGGAAGTAGGGGTGATCCTGTGCTGCTACTCACCTTCCAACAGGCTGCCCAGACCTGGGGATGTGTGAGTATACCCTCACCCTCCTAAAAGCTGGCACCACCTCCACTCAAGTGCGAGTCTTGGGCTGTCTAAAGAGGAGCCAAGCTGCGCTGTAGTGGGGACACTCCACTCTAGGGACACCCTAGTACAGCTTGCGGCTCGAAAGCTCCCTTGATGCCTGTTATGATGCCCATGGAGTGGGCATAAAATATGTAATAGCCATGCAAGCAGTTAGTTTCACTTTGTGTCATGTCAGGTATTTATGCTACAAATCTCAGCTGCCAAGTGCAGAAATTTTAGCTGCCCCTTCAGCTCCTAGCCATTGAAATAGGATCTGTCCTGTCCAGTGATAATGAAAATATTCCTTCCTTGATAAGCAGATGCTGCCTGGTTTAAAAAAAAAGAAAAAAGGAGTACTTTTTCAAGTACTTCCTCTGTACTTTGATATTTCTTCAAGGTCTGCCTGTCACTTCCCTTCTGAAGTGCATCTCATACTTGTGCTACCATGGAGTGTCACCTCCAAACTTTCTCTCCTTTCCCCAGCTCCAGGGCTGCAGGAAGAGTCAGGGTCTTCCCTGATGACAGTGGCAGGGGAGTGACAGGCAGGCTGGGTGGGGGTGGCTGATGGTGAGCAAGCCTAGTGACAGGATGGGGTGACTAAGAACCAGCTGGCTAATTAAAGCACAGCAGTAGGAGGAGCAAAGTATTTAAGGGTGCCAGAGAGAAAGAGATGCCTCCACAAATTTCTTGTTACACCTCAGCAGCCAAGTGACTGGGCAATGCAGTGAAAGGTTTCCTTAACTCTTTCATGCTTCTTATGGAGTGAAATCAAGGGACTAAGAAAATGGCACCATTAACTGAAAAGCCTGAATCAAGGTAAGGACAACGGTATGCTTTTTAGTCACAGTGAGTCAAAGCTAGCCCTCCTAGAGCTGCCATGAGCTGAACTCCCAGGATCTTACATGGCATTGGCACATGTTAATGTGCACTGAGTGAGTAGGTCTGTTGGGGCAGTACACATTGATTTTCAAATTGCTTCTTTCATTTGGATAGGTATTTCCAGTTGCTGCTTGAAAAGAGAGGAGATACCAAGGTATGGATTTGCGTTCTCATTAAGGGAAATGAGCAGGTCCTTGCCTCCTTACCCTAATGACTGGATCTTTCTCCTGACTATTTTTATGGGAAGGAGGGATTGAAAGCAATTCCCGAATGCTGATTCTGAGGCTGTTGCTAAAGTGATGAGGATGGATGTGGAATTCTCAGCAAGTGTGAATTTGGTCACCTGAGGCT
Organism: Morus bassanus; assembly: GCA_031468815.1. Taxonomy (NCBI): domain Eukaryota; kingdom Metazoa; phylum Chordata; class Aves; order Suliformes; family Sulidae; genus Morus; species Morus bassanus. The sequence continues at coordinate 24,339,514 of CM062575.1, read as the reverse complement.
GGAGGAGTCAGAAGGAAGTGAAATGAGGACTGGCTTCTGGAATGTGACTTTCTGCTATTTCTGGAGACACTTTGAATGTCAGCCTGTTGCTTAACCCAGCAGTTTGGTTTTCTCAGAGCGTTTTCAGTACTGAATAGAGGAGTAGGTGACTTTAAAGGCAGCACAGTCCAACAAGGCTAGCAAGCCAGCACTCCAGCCTGAATTCCCTGGCAGGCACAGGTTTGCTGTCTGGCTTTGGATGCGTGACAGTGACCAGCCTTCTGATTTTTGCTGGGACCTTTTTGTGCTTGATATTCAGGTAGATGAATCAGTTCCCTGGCAATTTTTCTGGTGTAGTAATGCCTCCAGGTTGGCAAAGGCTAAGGAGAATGACCCTGTTTAATTTCAACTTGCATCCCTAGGCTTGTCAAAGGTGTGTTGGAAGTATTCTATGCCTGGCTTGCCATATATGTTGGCTAGACTTTACTTTATGTGGCTCCCTGGAAGTCATTGCAGTTGTGTGTGAATGAGACCAACTCGCAAACTGGTTTTGCTTATTCTGAAAATATAAAAAGCAGCCTGTAAGACTGATACATGCACCTTATTACACTGTGCCAGGTCAGCTGATTTCAGATGCTGCATAGAATACAGACCTGAATCTTCCACCTCTGCATAAAATAGGAGTATCACCTATGAATATACCTTCAATGCACCTTGAAAAGTGTTAGCTGTTGCTTAGTGAGTGTTTGCGCAGAGCTTCAAAACAGCTAGTGCTAGGAGAGGTCATAACTAAAAATTAACGTTTGGTGTGGTTGCTACAGTGAGCACTCATTAATGCCTGTGTAATTCCTCTGCTTTACACAACTAGGAATCTTGGGATGTGTTTGGGATGGTATAAGGTGGTCTGTAGCATTAAAGTATCTGTTTTATGTCAGAGGTGCATCAGAATCTTCTCTCTGCCCTCATTTTTCTGAAATGTTTGTAATCTGGATTTGAATTTTGTGACACTAGTCAATCTCTAATTAGTATTTCATCTTAATGCAACTTCCTCTTATTTACTACTTCACTGTTTGAGAGTGTGTGGCAGAGGTGAAGACAGCCTTTGTAGTCTTTGTTATACAAAATCATGCAAGAGAAGCTGTTGGATGTTGTTTGGATGATCTAATTGATCGTATTTATAGAATGCCATTCACTGTAGTAAATGCAGTGTAGTGTTTGTGTCCCTCAATCCAGGGTCAGCTGAATGGATCCATTGTTATACATAATTAGGGCTTCTGGAATTTGGGTCTGTTTATTTACAGCAATTGTTCTGCAGAGGCACAAGTGGCCCCATATCAGAGGTGTACAGAGAGTTAAGTGCAGTATGAAGAGCACCCCAGCTGCACAGCTCTTACAAGTAGTCTCACAACAGCTTGAACTCAAATGAATCTTCTATTTCTTCCAGCTGAAGTATAAAAGTAGCATCCTCTTCGCTAGGTGCGGTCACTGCAGTGTGTCTGAAAGCTTTCTCTTTTGCAAAAAGGTAGATCTGGTGACATTGAATTAATTACCCATTAACTGTAAATAAATCCCAATTTTGGTAGTTACAAGCTCCCTGCCCAAATTCCTGTATGAGACTCAGTTGAGTTAAGTGTCCTGAATGGTCCCAGGTTGTGGTATGCTGTTAAATCATTTACAGCTTTCCCTCTGGAGTTGACAGCCTGAGAGCTGTGCCCAGTGAATTCCCTGGTATAGGATGTACATCAGCTTGTTTGTAAAGTGCTTCCATCTATGAGATTTTAGCATACATATGACAGATAAATCTGAGCAGAAATATCAGCTTCTGCTGCTCTCAAATGCTGTGCCTTGTGTGTCCTGTTAAGATTTTATTTAAAATATACTAGAATGGTTATCTTTCTTTCAGAAGTTTTAAAATGTACATGTGAGCTGCTTGGGCATATGGGTGTGGCACAAAGGCATTTGTTTCTTTAGCAGGCATGAACCATACATGGGGCACAGCTACTGTCACCATGATCTCAGCCATCAAATACAGAAAACAGAAGGCAGTCATGACAGACTGGGGAGGAAGTCAGAGCCCAGTTACAGTGTGTTTAAAATCTATTGTCATGAGAAGAAATGTTTTTGACTGTAAGGCTACTGATAAGAGCAGTTAACTTATCCAGGGGGAACTGGTGATGCACTGCATGTCAAGTTACTCTTCTGTCTGCTCTGTGCCAAACAACTCTCCCGACGGCTGTTTTCCAAGCCCATGTCTGTAGCAGAGCAGGAGGTTAATGGCTCAAGCAGGAGCCACCTTTCATCCCCACAACCCTGCAGGTATAAGTCATTGTCACTTAACGAAGGTTCAGTGGCTATGTGAAATTATTCCAGGCTATTTCTTTGCAGGGAGGTCCCTAGAGACATCAAATCACTATCTGAACCAGCACTGACCATAGAATTGTTTTTTAGTAGACAGGCCAGAATTAGAATGGATCAAAAAAGCTGAGTTACCTTTAAAACTTTGCTTTTCAGCTGTTGGGCATGTCAGCTGTAGGCTTTGCTCTCTGGTACTGTGACATTAAGCAGAGTTTAGACTTTGGACTGCCAGCCTTTTAAAATCTTCCACTATTTGCCAGATTTTAATAAGATGGGTGACAACATGCAGACCGATTGCTTTGGAAATGCTTGTTTACAGTCTTGCAAAATGAAAACCCAGAGGTGCAATCGCTTTCTAAAAATGCATGGATGGGGGTGAGTGCAAGGAGGAAGAGCTGCTTAAACAGAAAAATTGTGTTGGTGCAAAACAATTTAGCTGTAGCTGTTCATGAATTAAATTTAGGTTGCAAATCAGAAACAACATTCAAGCCATAAAAGGAATGAGTTCTGGAGCAGGCTTCCGGGAGGAGCAATGGAGGCAGGAAACCTTACCAGTTTTAAGCTGGAACGTGCAATGTTCTTGCAGAGGATTGTGTGACACAGTTGCCTGCAATAGCATGGGAGTAGGCCTGGTGACCCAGGAGATCCTTTTCTGCCCCCTGCTCCAAAAGTGGTGACCTTGAACTGAGTTAACTCAGGTTGCAGCTAAACTTTGTTTACTCTGAAGTTGATGACTTAGTTCAAAAACAACTCTGGGTTCTTAAAGCCACATCTCCTAGCTTACATTTCCTATTTGACTTCTATTATTCAGTGGCACATTCCTCTTAAATTGCACAAAAGCTGGCACATATGCCCCAGATAACTTCATTTTGCCTATTAGGAAGGAAACAAACATGTACCATATTTAAAAAAAAAAAAACAAAGAAAAGAAAAAAAGAAAAAGCAGCGATACTGTGAAATGTGCTATGTTTGTTTATTCTAACAGCTGTAAGTTCAATTATTTATAAGAACACCTTATCCAAGCTTGTGTTCTATGCTGCCATTTGTTTCATTTAGTGAGCTTTCACTGCTCCCTCTCTGCAGTCTTAACACTTGCTGAAGAGCGTGGGAAGGCTGTTGTCTTGTACAGAATTGGTATGATTCTTCTATGTGCACTGCTTGCTTATTCATAGTCTTTTCATGACATTTATACTTAGGAGCATAATGTCTTCTGAAGGAATGACAGGATGTTCTTTAACCCTTAAAATAAAAATGACGGACAACATATTTCACTCTGTGCTTCAGGAAAAGAGAATAATGATACTTGGAAAGAGAGCTGATTGTCTGGGTTAACCTGCAGCTGCCTCCTGTATTCTAGTTATATTTTCCTGCCACATTTTATGTGATACAAAGTGAGAAGTACAGAGGAGGTGTGCTTTCCAGCCAGTTCCTTTAAGCAGGGGAACGTCCTGGTAGGAGGCACTGGCTGCAGTGCAGCCGTTTGCCTACTTTCCAGATTTGGGACTCCACATCCCTGGCAGGACTGGTTGAGCAGAGCATCTGGGTCAGGGACACTGGTGGCGACGTGAGAAAGGGTCTGAAACAGGGGCTAAACAAATAAGTGCTGTTAGTGATGTGTGAGACCTGACCAGGTGAAAAGTAAGTTTTGCGATTGCTTATCATCCCTTAAGTCTGAAAGCTAACCATTTTTCTAAAAGCCTCAACTCCCAGATTATACTGATATAAATAAGAATTTGATTTTTATTTAAGTGCAGCCACAAAACACTTAAAGCTCTTGATTATGGAGAGAAAAACATTGAAAATGTAAAAAAACTCAGAACTGAGAAGATAAAGCAGGAGTCCAAATCTCAGGAGTACAAGGGACCTTCCCAATAAGTTTTGAATGCTCATCTCATGTTCAGCAATTGTTTTAAAATCCTATGCAAGTCATCAGAGCTGTCAATAATAACAAGAGAAGAAACAAAAGGAAATTACTTTTCCCCACTTGCACATTAGACCACCGAAAATAACCACTGCCTACGACTCTTAGCTGAGATACCGGTGACTTAAGAGCATGTGTCCTTACGCAGAACTATTAATGAGCTGTTTGTTACCCCCTGCCATTGTAGGGGCGGTACTCTAATGTTTAGAGCATGTGAGATAATCCAGAGACTCGTGCTGTGCAGAAGTAGTTGCCACTTATCTGCGTTCCTCCTAAATAGGCTTCTAAATGCACTGCTCTCTTTTCCACACCAAGTAGGGAAGGAGCTGCAGCCTTGGAAGAAATGTGCTGGGGGTGGAAGGGAGGAAGGAAGCATTAAACATCTTGTCTAGAGGTATGACTGAACTGGCAAGGGGTTGGTGGGTGTTACGTAGGGACAGTGGCATGTTCAGGGTTACAGCTGCTGGCTTATGCCCTGAAGAATTCATTACCTTTCATTGTGTTTTGAATGTCTGCAGCTTTGACGCCTTTGTTGCTATGTCTGTCACATTTCAGGAAGGGCATGAATTCCAGTCTGGCAAGGAGACACTGGTTAGAGCAGGGAGCTAGAGGGAGACACTGGGGGGTTTTGGAGGGTTTATTTGTTTGTTTGGGGTTTTCTCATTTGTTTTGTTTTGCCTGATCTGGCAGTACTGGTTTCTCTGCTTTTAGTATTGACACAGAGATCTCATTTTTGGTTCCCTTTGAAAGGCTCCCTTCTGAAGTGCTGCTATGCCTACTTGCACTGTGTGTCTGCAAGAATGGCTTCGCTGTGTCTACAGAAGTTCTTGAGGGGAACTGGGAGCAGCGTTTCCAGATCCGCCTGCTCCCACAGCCCATGGACAGCCTGTCTGGCCAACCTGGCAGGGACTGCTCTGTCTGAGGGTGTGCCATCCAAACACTTACGGCACACTGACTTACGGCATGTACCCTCCCAAGTGTTAGAGAGGGCAACACTGCTATGCTGGGCCTGTGGAGCCAGATTTGCTATCTGGCTGGACTGTGTATCTGGTCCCAAGAGCAGCCTTAGGACTAAGATTGTCCTAATAAGACTTCAGTATGTGGTTTGGGTTAAGCATGTGGAAGACAGGTAGAATAACTTTGTAGCCCTGATGCAAAAAAGCACTGAAGCGTGTTCTCAACTCCAAACATGCACCATAATTTTCTCAACCTAAACAGCAGTTATTTCTACCTGCATGCAGCAAATCTGTACGCATCTCCTCAACTGATCAAAATTAACTTTTAAATGGAGTTTCTGGAGCTGCACCAACACAGGTTCTCGGGTTTGGTTACACTCACCCCGAGCACACTGAACCCATTCTGTGTATGGGAAGCTGCATTAAGTATGTGTTTGTCTGAGTGCTTGAATAATGCTGATGAGTTTTACAGTAAGTGAACACTGAATGCTTGTTATTTTAATTGAATTCTGTAATTGTAAGTAAGTGTGGGGATATGTGGAAAAGTAATTTTTCTAGATCTAGTTCTAATGAGTTTATACACCACCTCCATTTAATTTTAGCAAACTTACTTCTTTAATTATCAGTTTATTTTTAACCTCAAATCACTTCTTGTGAAAAGTAGTTTGTTCTTTTAAGGCCAAATCATTGTGCTTTTTTTGGTGTGAATTCTTTCCTTAATGCTTTTCTTAAGGCATGCCACCTTCATAGCCAGTGCTTCACACTGCAAGCAGTGTCAAGAATCTTGAGTCAAAAAGACATCACTGAAATCAGACTTTAATGGCAGTTATGATGTGGTTGTCTCTAAACAGAGATGAGACAGTTTAAAAAGTATATAGCATGGGGTTACAAGTTGAATTGCTTGGATACTGCCATTGTGGAAGGGGACCTGTGTTGCTCTGGGATTGCAGCAGCACTGGACCCTGCCTTTCTCCAGGCATGTGAGCTAGTATTTCTTCTTTCCTCTCTTGAAAAGGTAATATACTAGATATTTCCCTGCCCACCCCCGCCCCGCTTTTTTTTATCTTGTATACCAGAGGAAAGAATGCAACCTTTTGGGGATGCTTGGAGTGGAAGAAACTGTCTGTTGACTTGCATGAAGCCCGTGGAGAGGGCCAGTGCTGAGTCAAAACTTCTGGGTACCAGCAACCTCATCAGTTTCAGAATGGCTTTAATTCTAAAGCTGAGTTGAGACTTATTGCAATGCTGCCCCTTCTTGTAGTTTTCTGCCTGCCCTATGGAGGGACTTGTATTTATCCAGTGAGTTTAACTTGATACCTGATACTAGCTTCAAAAGAACATACGACCTCCTTTAATTGGAGCAACATAGCTAAGTTTTTAAATACTTGGAATACTTTATGAATAAGATAGCCTTAGAACCTGCTATATGTGATTAGATAGAAGGGAGTTTGGAGACACTGTATCCTTGAGTAAAAAAAATAAGGGAAAGGTACTAGAATAAGCTAGTTTAGTATCAATAATAATTGTGTAACCAAGCCAAAAATGAACTGAGCATGCCCAGAGACTGAGTTCCACCAGTGGACACGGTGGGGAAGACTGTCGACGACCACCAGAGGACCCTGGAAGACCACCAATGAGTATGAATGTGCATGTGTTAAGGCCATTTGCATATATTAATGAGTTCCAATAATAGTAAGAATATGGTAATAATTTCCTAGAAATCTAATGCATATGTATATTTTTGATTGCATATAACCCCTGTAGTAGAGCAACTCGATGGGCACATTAGGTGGAGCGATCCCCTGTGCGCCTGGTGCCACAATAAAGAATGCCTGCTTTCTAAAACTACAAATCGAGTTTTAGAGGGTTCTTATATCTGCTGACTTACAGTATCAAACTCATAACAGTTTTCCATACATAGAAGACCGTGATATTGCTACAAACCTCCTTAGCCTGGACAAGCCTATCATTTTAGCCTGTTTCTTTCTGCTTTGCTTGATCTAAGGTATCTTTCTGCAACTGAAATGTATGGGGATCAGAAAGACCATTATTATTACGTACATTTGTCTAGATTTTCAGGTTGTGTCAACCATTACAATTTCAGCATACATACTGCTAATACGAAATGGTAGAAACAAAAAGCAGATACTGTATGGGCAGGCAAAGCCGGGCAGCAGACCTTTAAGTTGGGCTCAGCTTTTGTTGTTGATGGGTTTTAGGCTGCACCCTCCACACTGTGTTTCACTGGGATCAGCTTGGAGTTTGGCTGCATCCTGCTGAGCCTTCACCAACCCACAACATATATCTTATGTGGATATTTTAATGAAGAAAATATTCAAATAAATAAGCGTTGGCAGCTGTTGCTAGGGTGGCATGCTGGAGAGCCCAGATATTGGCTGATTTTACAGACTGATCTGTTACTATATTTGCTTGTTGAATTTTCTTTTCTTTCCTTTTGAGTATCTGTTGAACATGCTCATTATATTCTGGCTGGTATGAAACAAATGCTAGTTAAGAATGGGGATGCTTGAGGCAAGAGAGCAAATCCAGTTCCCTGAAGGCAACTTCCACCTCTTACAGTGTTCCACTGCTGCCTCCAGTTCGTATAACAGGAAAACAAGTATCTCCAGCTCTCTTGTTTAGTTTCTTGTTTCTCTGAGCAATTTTTCCCTATACTTCACAGATTAGGGTCTTCGTTTACACATGATTTTGCAGCTCCAGATACCTGTTTCTTTTCATGTCATGGAAGCCATTAATTGGCTGGAGTTACACTTGAACTCGCTTTCTTTAGCACTAACTTTTGAGGGGCGAAAAAAAGATTGGAACACAAAATTGAAGGGTTTGGTAATTCAACCTAGGACCTTTAGAGAGTTGAGAAATCTTGGCAAACATGGACTTGTTTTGTAGAAATGCTGCTCTTTGACCATTCAAACCAACATCTATGGTGTGACATTGAAACCTGTTTGTTTGCTGCAGGTATCAGGTCCCCACAGGAGTGGGCACTGGGTATGAATAGGCCCCACGGTTGTTCTCCATAGACTGTCATGACCAGGAAAATTGACTTTTTTCTCCTCTGGTCCCCATCTGGTAGTTTGTTCACTTACTGGAGTCCGATCCTGAAAATATCAGTGGCGGCACTGATATTTTCATATCAAATGAATGGAGGAATTTTCCATGAAAACTGGAAATGATTGGTGCAGAAGATAATATGCATTTCGACAAATATATCTTTTCTGTATTGTAACTTCTTTGAAAGAAGAGACTGACTTTGATCTGAGCAACAGATCGCTTTGAAATCTGGCAGTGATCCAAGTTGAGGGTTTTAGCTTAAAGCTTATAGTCTCACTGAGATTTTTTATTGTTTCTTAAAGGTGATGCACATTTTATATATTAGAAGTTAGCCAGATTTGCACTTTGCTATATATAGACTCAGGCTTTAATCAGTATCTTATGATTTAATGTTAAGGATTAGTCTTAAAATCTGAAAGTAGTACCTATATTAGGTGGAAATACTCTTTAACTTCTGACAATTGTCAGCAAAAAATATAACTGGTGGTTGACATAAATCCATTTGGGTTTTGAAACTAAATTTTTTGAAGCAACTCTGACTCTTACCGTAACTTTTGTGATGAATGTTCAGCATCACGTCCAGTGCTTCTGGGCAGACATGAAACATAATGTAACCATTCTGCCTTCCACTTTAAACAGAGAGAAACAAAATCCAGAAGTGAAAAAGGCAAGTCCCTCCTCCACAATGAGCTCTGGTAAGTCTGTGTTGTTTTCCACTTGCCCTCATTGGCATTCCTTTTTATTACAAGAAATATTCCTGTCTGTTTCTGATGCAATTACTCTTTTTCTTCTTTTCTTTTTTCTTTTTTTTTTTTTTGACTCTTCTTCTGCCTCCCAGAAAAGAGTCAAAGCCTTTGAAAGCTCAGGGAATCTGACTATTAAGGCAACAGCAGAATGGCTTCATAGTAAAAAGTGTTCTGGCTTCATGTTTGTTGTTTTGATTTGGCCCAAAATGCTGAAAAAATGACTAGAAAATCTTAAGCTGGAGTAGGTCACTTTAGCTTCTTTCACTTTGGGATATAAGAATTCAAAATTATTGATTACCTGGAAAAATTATCTGAAAGAATTTGATATGTTTTAGTAGGGGTGAATGCAAAGTTTGATATCTGGATATGAAAAATCAGATGCTCAGAGAAAAATGGGGGACCAGGAAATGGGGGCTGGTTGGGAAGAGGAAAACTTCTGGGCTTGTCTGGGTTAACAGGCTAAATCAGAGTGAGAAACAAAGCAGACGCCATACTGAAGTGCCATATGTAAGACCTGTGGAATAATATTCCCACTTGATTTTAGCACCTTATCAAGTCTCAGCTGGAGTATTATGTCCAGTTTTTAGCACCACATTTGAGAAAAATGTGAACCATTTGGACAGAGTCCAGAGGAAAGCTAGGAGACTAATTGGGGTCTGAAAAACATGAGCTGGGAATTTGGCTTAACCATTGATAAGCTTCCAGGTTGTGAAGCACTGGAACAGGTTGCTTTAGGGTGATGCCAGAAGTTTGTAAGAACTCATTAGGCAAACATTTGTCAGCAGTTATAGGGGTAGATTTTTTTCTGCCATGGGTCAGGAATGTGGCTTTAGATGACCCTTGGAGGTCCTTTCTAGCACTATCTTCTGTGTTTTTCTGAATTGGTAAGAGCCAGTTTTATTCACATCAGCTAACGATGTTGCAGACTTGAAAAAACTCTCTTGAAAAATCTGATCACTGAGCTGGATGCCATATGCACGTACAAAGACAGTCCCTGTTTAAAAGAGGCTGCGATCCAGGTAGGCAAAGGAAAAGGAGAAACAGGGGTGTCATCCAAGGGAGATTTGTGTCTCCAAGCAACATCTCCTGAGATAGTAGGAAAAATTCCTAGTTCCTGACCCAAATAGTGCTGACCCATGGCATCCCCTCATAGTCAGAGGTTAAATTCAGTTGCAGAGGTGTTAACCGTGAAGTAACATGCTTCTTCATTTATCTTACAGAACACGAAGAAATTGATGTTGCAAAAACCGTTGTCAATGGGCTGAGCAGCAATGGACAAGAAAAAGGTGGGTTAAGAGCTTCAGAGACATCTCTGCAGCTCCCCCTGCACGTCAGCTGCTTGATGTGGTTGATTTCCCCAGACACTCACTACAGTAGGGGTTTCCAAATTTAGTTTGCTTGGCGACTGATACAAGAAAAGCCTTGTGCTGCACCATGCCAGCAGCAGCAGCATTTCTTAGCTGAACAAGTGTTCTTTGTCTCTTAAAGGTGGTGGGCTGGATTTGCCTCTTTGTATATTTTTAGTGCTGTTTTGGGGAAAGCTATGCACTACTTGTGGTACTTGCGAGCACCTGTGAATCAATATCTTAGTGTGTTTAGATAGCATGGGTTTGTGGGTGCCTATGTGTGAATCTTATTAACTTCAGTGGGAGGTGAAGGTTTGAGCCCATGATTAAAGGACAGGAACTAGCCATTTAAATAATAATAATAATAATAAAAATCTGTCATTAGCAACAAAGATTTAAAACCCAAACTTACCTAAACAAACCAGTCCTGATGTTAACATCAGCAGGTTTGCAGTGTGCTTTGTAGCATTCAATATTGCATAATGATAGTGTGTGTTTTGGCAGGGTGAAAATATGTTGTTGTATGGGTTGGTTTTCTACTGGTTTCATTTCCTTTCTTTTTCTGACTTTTTATAGTGGTTAGTATTTTGACTGCATTGTGGATGGATGAATTCAGTCAGTTACAGAGCAGAACAGAATTAGGGTGGTTTCTTAAACCACAGGCTTCTTGGATTTGGGATCGATTGTATTCACAGGGTCTCCAGTGCTCAGGGAGAAGCATAGAGAGCAGGGTTTGATTTGGATTCCTCTTTCATAAAAAAAAAAAAAAAAAATTAAAACGATTCCATCAAGTTAAAAACTAATGATTTTATGAGGTTTGAAAAAATTCTATCAAGCTCTTCCCCCATCCTTTTGCTTGAGACCCCTTTTCTAGGTTGGTGAAGTCTGTGCTTTCCAGTTTTGCCAGGGACCAGAAAGATCTGCCACAAGAGGGGGTGTACACGCCATCCCGATGTCAATGCCTCCCTCAAGCTGGCCCAGTGCTCAGTATCGGTGTGTAAAGTACTAGAAATGTGGTTCCTCTTAGTCCTGATTTTGCAGGCCCAAGAGGGATGGCATGGATTGTGAGGAGGCATCTAGCATTTTCCAGTTAATACGTGCAGAAAGCTAGTAGGTTTTAAAGGAGAAAATCCTGGCTCTGCGGAAATCAAGAACATAACTCAAATTATTCTGGTGGAGCCATGATTTACAATACAAGATGTTTATCTTGGCAGACCCTGTTGAGCTTCACCTCTGAGTAGTTTTGCCTTTGCCTTTTTTTACCAGCGTCCCTGGCCTGCCCCCCCCCCCCCCTTTTTTTTTTCTAATAGAAAGAGTTCCACATCACCTGCAATACAGAGTCAGAGAGAGAAAGTACCAGCTGTTTTGGACAGTTTTGTAACAATTGCTAGAATTTTGCAAAGTGCGATGTATGGTTTTCCCCTATGTTACTACATCTAGTATAATTAGTGTGCTAGCTGATGGAGTCCAGTAGAAATCTCTTCAACTGACTGTTTAAATGGATTTTTTTTCTGAAATGGATATTTTGATGCTATCCTTTGGCATGGGACTATTTTCAAGATTATTTCACGTTTCACTTCCTTCTGTGGCTGAACTTGTAAAATATGTGCCATAAAATCCAGAATTCACGTAATGTGGCTAGTTTATGTTCCTCTCTCAACCTTTCAGTCCTTGTTTTTTCACTTTATTTTGTTTTAACTGAGCCATATTTATGTTAACTTAACATTTTTGTTTTTGCATGTAGTGTATCTCAGCTAAATGATTACACTAAAATTTTTTGATGGCTTCTAAAAACTAATACTTCCAGATTCTTTTTGCCTGCAGCATAGTGGCACTCAGCAGTTAGTCAATTCAGTAAGCTGTTCTGTATGCTGCATAAAACAGACATGTCCTGAATTAGGGTGAACGAAGGGATATTTTTAACGGTTGCATCACTGCTCTATGGACTGCTTTTGTATTTGAAATTTCCTGCTATTGTGCCTCCAAGTACATTAGAAAATTTTGTGGCATGTTTCCCAAACTCTGTTCTTCCCTTTTTGGATGTGCCATTTACACTTTTGTGTTTGCAGCTGTTGACGTCCCTTTATGTACACGCTCTATTTCTGCCGTTAAAATAATCCCTGTGAAGAAAGTGAAAAGTTCTCCTCACCTAGTGCTGCCTACAGGTATCTTCTTCCTTCTTCTCCCCGCCATGCATTAGTTGGCCATCATTCTCCCTCTTCTCCCGCCCCCCCCCCCATCTGTCTCTCTGCTTCACCCACGCGCTTTGGCTAGTTTTCAGCTTCATCCTCTTCTCACTGTTTCCAGAGCTGCAGATTTCATCAGTAGATAATAAAGTTAGCTCTTGATGGCACAATACACTGTTCTCAATTATGCTGCTCCTTTGCAGACATAATTGTGTCTACTTGAATCTGGGATAATTGTAAGCTCTTCTACTAATGCTTGGTTATGAATAATATTGTTATTACAGCCTCATTTTGTACCAAACTCCTAATGAACCAAAGAATGTTTTCTGTGTATCTTTTTAGTCTTTATGAAAGTAAATGGACGTCAAAGATGGTATTTTACAGGTTCAAGCATCGTTGAACATTGTTTGGATGGTTTTGTTTTTCCTGTACATACAGTGAATTTACAGAATCTTTATATAGATAAATAAGGATGTTAGGCTGTCTGTCACCCCCTTCCCAAGCACCTCTCCTGCTAAAGTACGATTATTTTTGTACGTTGCTGGATTTGGACAGTCAGACTACTCTAGTTGATACTGCTTGTTTCTCCTAATCTGTCACACATGTGCTCTGTTGGACTAGTACTGTGCTAATGTCATGTTTATTACCATCTGCTGGATTTCTATACTGAGAGATTCAGATTTTTGTCTTCCGTCATTTCACCTAAGTTGTGAGGGAATTTAACAACTTGGGTATTTGTCTTCCTCTCCAAAGTTGAAATAGTCTGACAATATTTTATTTTCAAACCTTTTCAAAACATTTTAATTTTGTTCAGAACACTTTTTTTCTGATTCATATTGTTTTGATTCAGTATACAGGTTTGATATGTTGTGTGAAAATAAAAAAAATGCTTTGATTCCCAAATTTGATTCTCTTCCAATATGATGGAGACATTTATGGCATGGTGAACTCTGAGTGTTTCCATTTATCTCCAGTGCCTGTGAAGGGAATCTAGGTGTAGGAGCATAAGAGAACAGCTACCCTGCACTCTCTGTGGATGTCTAAATCAGGCCTGGTGACTCCCAACAGTGCATCCATGCCTCAGAGTTACAGCACTCTTGAAACTGGAGTCCCAGAGCTTAAACCTTTGTGCTCTGGTTTGAAAGTGGGTCCGTAGAGTTCTTGGGCTGTGTGTTGTGCTGTGGATGGGAACGATAGCCAGAACTGGACTCTGGGCAAAAGGAACCCTGACCCTCTCTGAATCATGTGAAAATCAGTCAGAGAAGTCAACTTCTATTTCACCAGGCATGTGGGTGACCTTAAGGCATGATCAGTTGTGTGGTGTGAGTGGAAATGTGGTATATTTAAGGATTAAGCAGCATTTGATATGTCTGTGTGGATAGTCTTTCCCCTCACAGAGGCTGCCTCAATGCTGCCTAAATGAACTAAAGGCTGAACCGTAGGAAAGTATCCTCTAATTCCTTACTTATTCTATCCTTTCTCCAGTCCAAAGTGTGGATCCGAAGCTATGCTTTTTGTGAAATCCCTAAAGTATCAGAAGCCTATATAAAAGCCTGAACTGCGGTGATTCCAGTGTGAAGGGCTTTCGATGTGAGCCAGGTGTTTGACATTCGTTGAATCTCTCCATCCTGCTGTTGTCCATCTGGCACTATTGATATTTCCCTATATTGTAGCCACCTTGGCTATGGTTTGTGTGTTTTGCAACCTTAGTCGAGTCGTTGTCATGGTCTATAGGCACTGCACTGGTGTGGATTTAATGGGACATTATCTTACTGAAATCAGCCAGGGAATATTGATCTGCACAGACATGGCCTGTTGTCTGGGCAATAAGCAGCAGCCTTTGCCCCCTCTGTCCAGTCTGAAGGCATAACTTTCATTATAATAAAAGTTCCTAGAGAGGAGCTGCATCCTTTCCGGTGCAGAGATAGCATGATCCTAACCCCATAAAAATAAAAATCATCATGTTGTCGTTTGTGTAACACAGCACATGTACAGTACCTCTTCAGGCTTCCTGTGTGGTGTCATCGTAGGACTAGCAGGTCATGGTAGGTAGGTCAAAGTGAAGTCTGATGGCAGCTCCAGGGTCAGTAATAGTGCATAAGAAAGGGAGGTGATTTGTTTTCCTCTGGAAGTAGCTTGCATAAGTGAGAGGCTCTTTAGGCTTATTGTTTCTATAGGTATCTTAGAGCAAAAAAGTCTCTGGAAGGATTTTAAGTAAGGGAGGAAGATAGCCTTGAAGTGCGGGTTTGTTATTACTTAATAGGATGACAGGAGGAAAAAACCCAAATCCATGGACAAAGGTAAGCCTGCACAGAAGCTCTGCTGGATCGGGCCTCAGCAATGGTGCTGGCATGCTCTGGTGCCTGGCTCACAGGGTGATCTGAACAGGTATATATGTTAAATCTTCTTCTAGTTTTGGGGATTTGGGTTTCCATGTCAGAAGGTGAAACACTGCCATGAAATGGGGAGAGATGGCAAGGAGGTAGGTTTCAGTGCCCTGCCTTTACATCATATTCAGCATAGTTACAAGATTTTATCCTCCAGTGGTCATAAGACTGTTTTTTTTCCTCTTTCAGTCCTGCACAAAAGGCATTTTTAAGGCTTCAGCACACAAATCGTATTACTTTATACCATTGGGACATCCCTATAGAAGAGCCACAGGTGTAACGGTAGAATGTCCTTGCTATTACAATATCTCCACACAAAGCAGACCAAATAAAGCAAATGGACCTGCGAAATTTGGTTCAAACACTCATCCTTTTTTCCTCCTCTCTTAGCTCTGTTACACTGACTCAGAACTTACTTCTACATTCATCAGTTACACGAATATGAAACTGCTTTGATTTCTCAATGCTTTAAATCCAGAGCTAATCTTCATCTGCATAAACATTACTAGATTGATTCACCTGGAGGCAGCCATGCTAAAATTACTCCATAGAGCTCTGATGGCTCTTCTAGCTTTGTATCATCTGTTTAAATATGTCTCCTCTGTGCATGTGCATTTCCTGTAGAAACGGATCCCACTAAAGTCTGCAGCGGAAAAGGAGCTGTGACCCTCCGGGCATCTCCAGCCTATGAAGGGAATCAGAACATCACTTTGCCATGTCCTCAGGTTGTTGAGCAACCTGCAAGTAAGTGGGTGGAAGGGCTAACTTGGAATATGTTACTCACAATAAACTGAAGTGAGGTCAGTCCAGGGTCTTGGGGTGACTTTTTTTAGCTACGATTCAAAGCCCAAAATCTCATAGCATAGTCAGAAACCTCTTGCAAGAACCAGACCAGTGGAGGGAGACTGACTCCTGGTCTCTCCTAGTGCAGGTTTCATGACCACTCACTCATTGGCCTAAATTTGTTTACAGCTCCCTTCTGCTGTAAACAGAGCTCCAAAAACTCTCAAATATTTTTTTTCTTTTTTTCCTTTTTTTTTTTTTTTCTTCCTTCCTGGCAGGTCCATGTCACCTCCTTTTATCCCAGGCGTGAGGTGGAGCAGAAAGAGGCCAAGTGGTGCTACTGCCACCATAGCATTCACTTGGGTTGTCAAGGGAGCAGGGACAGCATCCCAGACAGACAGTGTCACCACAGAGCTCTGCCATCTTTCAATAGCAGACATGTAATTACTTAATTTTAGGAGACAGGCAAAGCATAACAAACCAGGCTGGTACCGTGGGTCTGGCAGAGAGGATGTACTCCCAAAGGCAAGATTCTGTGAAGGGGGAGGGAGGGCAAACTTGCTCTGAAAGCAAAGCATACATTGTTTCTGGCTATGTTGTTGGGGGAAGGGCAATTTCATTAATTTCAGCCCCAGTGTGCTGCTTTCTGCTCTGTCTCCTCCTCCCATTCTGCTCCACCCGTGACCTACACTCTTTTCATGCTTGTCATTCTCTGTTTCTTCACTCCTACCCCCCACCATTGCCTCTCTCCTTTCTGTTGATGGCTTCATAAATTTCCAGCAGCCTGAATGGCAATGAGCCCATTACTATGGAAATCAGCTCATTAGTACTTCCTTTGCTTACTCTCTCAACCACTTTATGAAATGTACTTTGGAGCTGGAAGAGCTTTTTGCATATAACTTAAACAGCAAAATGGGTAGAGGGGTGGGAAGGAGCCCAGTGGTAGGTGGGTAAAAAGGTGATGAGACAGACCAATGCATCAAGCTGCAGGGACTGGGTTGTAAGGTGACATCATATTTTATAACTCCCTTCATGCACACACACTTAGTCTGCAAAACCTGATCTGTTTATTGGCAGTCCTTTATCTCAGCTAATCATACATAGTGGTGTTGATAAGGATAGATACATCTTCATAGCCTGTGTCATGGCTGAATATGGGGTCCCTACACTTCCAGTAATTTGTGGTGTCTGGACGTCAAGCTGCAGCTTTAGAAAGTAACTAGCTGGGCTGCCTTTTTGCCTCTGAAATAAGAATGTCAATGAACAATTGTTTCTTCATTGCTCTGAATGAATTGCTTTGTGTTTACAAAGGTCAGAAACAAGGAGGGCATCATGTTTAGGACTGGTCTCTATGGTAATTAGGCAGCCCTGTCAGAAAGCATTTTATGTGTGAAATGAAGTAGCTTGACTCTTAACTGCAATTGGTACGTTTTCTGTAAATGTAATGGTTTATTTTTTTCCCCTTTCTTTTCCTTTATGCCTATCTTCCACCCCCACCTCTTCTGTCCCTCCTTTCTGTGAAATGCTTAGGTCTGGAGCCAGAAAACACAGAAACAGGTAAAAACATTGGCTGCTATGTTGTTGCTTCTTTTGCTTTCTTGGAAGTATTTCTTGTTGCCTGGAAAAACAAGAAAGAAGAAGGAAAAAAAAAGGGGGGGGAAGAAAAGAGTCCCCTCCTTTCGCTCATCCTGTAGCTGGAGGGAATCCTCTGTGATCTGAGTTTTCCTTCCCCTCGTAGATGACTGGAGGTCGTCATCTAACACTGATGCCAATGGGGATGCCCAACCAACTTCTCTGGCTGCCAAGGGTTATAGGAGTGTGCGTCCGAACCTTTCCTCAGACAGCAAGCCACAGGTAAGCCTTTCTTCTCTGACCCTGAGGGTGATCTTCTGGGTTCAAGCACTGGATTAATGGTCAGGAGCCCTGGGTTGAACTCCAAACTTTGCTGCAGACTTGGGTAAGTTGCTGTGCCTCAGCTTTTCCTACCTTTGAAATGGGAGCAACACTTATGTCAGCAGAGTGCCATGGAGCTCGTGTGTTCAGGCATGCCACAGTGTTTCCTTGGTGGATGAAGAAGGATGTCGATGCTATTTGTTTGCGAGAAAAAAGGTGAAGTAGTCATCTATTACTGTTTTGTCTTTTACGTTGGTTTATTTCCTAAAGGTTGCTGCAGGCTGAAAGCAGAGTTACAGCTTACATTAAAAACAAGATATTGAGGAAATGCCTTTCATTTTTAACACTGTAACTGATACAAGCCAACGAGGGAAAGGTTATTTGTACCTGAAGGTAAATTGTTGAAGTCAATCTGTTAAAAGGAGTGTAACTTCATCCTTTTTCTTTTGGGTGGTTGGTCTGCACAGAAGCAGTCTGAAAGCTGATAAAGAAACCCTTTGTTAGAAACCACTTTCTTGTGTGAAACAGAATCCCTTTAAAGCCTTGTACCCTATCAGGGTGACTGCTCCCATCATCAGGGACCTATAGCAATGCCATAGAACAGACGTCGTTCCTGAAATTGTAAGTAAAAGTGGAAGAAGGCGCAACACAGATGAAGGCATGGGAAGGAGCAGCACCCTAAAGGAGAGATGCATTTACTGCCTGATACTTACAGCTGTCCTGTAGTCCCTTATTGATCTTGTTGATGAACAGGGAGGGCATTGATGCACATAGTACTTCGTACAGAAGTGTCAAGGACTGCTGTCCAAACTAAGCTGAAATGGAAGAAAATAGAAAACACCAATTGCAGGTGATGAATTAGTATTTCCTGATAATACTGCATAGTGGTAAAGTGAGGCTTCACCTGACCTAGGGAAATATTGTGGCACGCTGAAGTTTCCAGACTGAAACTACTGTCCTTAAGGAATCAAAAGGAATGAGCCTGTTCCAGAAGCAGAAGCCCTTCAGAAACCAAACCTCTTCTCCACTCCCTTACGCATCAGGGAAGCGGGGAAAAGAGGGGCAGCATGAGGACAGTAGATTTCGGGACAACAGCTGTAATTTTATTAAGCTATTCTAGGTCTATATCCATGTAACAAGAATAGGTGCTGGCCACAACCTGTCATATGCGGATGAATTTTAAAGGAGGTATTTTTTCAGATTTGAATGTTGCAAGCTGTTAAGGCATCGTCATTCTCTGGTTTTGGCCATTTTAGCAGTGGTTTAGCCAGCCTTTGCCCATAAAGATATGACAATAGGGTGTGTGTAAAACCTACTTTCATAGTCTCCAGAGGGTTAATTTGGAAGAATGCAGGGAGCTACTGTTCACTAGGTGGGTGTTTTAGTTCTCTTCCTTTCAGTAGTTCATGGTTTTCAGCTATTGGCATCAAAGCAATAAATAAAACAAAACCTCTCTATTGCTAAGTTATTTACTTCAAAACAGTTTGGCTTTCAGAAAAAATTCACTGTAACTGGAGTTGGAGTTGCAGTTGGCAGGCAGCTGTGGAGTTAGCAACCTATATGTTGCAAAGTACCAAAAACAGTATAAGCTTTTTTTTTATTATTATTTACTAGAAGCAGGATTTCTCTGTCAGTGATCTTGATTCTGGAGGCAAATTCTTATGAACTCAGTTCCTCAAGAAACTTCAATTGTTCTGGTCTTCCTGAAATCATTTTCAGGACTGAAAAATCCTGAAGAGAATTCAAGAGCTAGCTTTTAGAAGGAAGACATCCTGACTTTTTACTTAGCCAGCTGTGGCAGGCTATAGTATTCACATGATGTCTGCTTCATTAGCACTGGTGAAATTTTGCAGCGTTCATTTCTCGGCAGTGCACTTAACATGCAGCAGAGATGGCCTAGAGCTCTGAATTTGGCTTTGCAATTCAAATGTCCCCAGCGCTGGGAAGTATTTAGTTACACAGGCATGAGCCTGGGTTTAGTTAGCCAGGATGTTAAATCTTGACTGAGGCTTTCCCAGGGGCATGGTGGGTGTTGCTATGTAGGCCTCTCGAAACAATACAGCACTGAGGTTTGTTTAGCCCAGAGAGAGAAATGTGTAGGCAGGGACTTGAGAGCTGGGTAAAGTTTGCCTGCTTGCAGTGAGCAGTGCTAAGAAAGAGAGAATGTGTGAGATGATGTATGTGAGTGAGTTCTGCACTGGCCTTCCAGATACTGTATTTGCTTTTTGTTCTTGCTGTATTAAACCCTGCTTAACCCAAGTCTAATGACTGAATTCGTTCTTTGAATTTATTTATTTTTTCCTTCCTTTTTCCTTTCATTTGGTGCTGCTTCTTCTCTCCCTCTCTTCCTTCTTGACTCTGCCTGGGCAGGCCTTTGCTCCTCCCCGTCCTCCTCTTCCCAAGGAGGAAAGCTTTGCATGGCGTCCTCACACTGGCACTAAAGTGACCAACCTCTTGCCAGTGCCCATCATGGACTGCGTGTACCTGAATGCACCCAAGCCTTATAAGCAGCGTGCATCACCAAATGCCAGAGCACGGTGTTATTTCTCATCACCTACCCCCTATGGGGCTGTCCCCAGTAGGAAGCAAAGCTTGCCAGCAGGGCATTCTTCCTCTTCAGGCCCCAAAGATGAGGTGCATGCTGGGCAGCCACTCTTGGAAAGTCGCTCCTCATCAGATGCATCATCCATACAACATAACCCTGACAGGGCAGATCCCAGTAGTAAGGCTGGAATGAATTCCAGTCATGAGACAAAGGCGGATAAAAAGGTCACCAAACTATATGTAGCTTGTTTATCTAACAGCACTTGCTCAGCTGCATCTGAAAATTCCACTGGCACCACACATGACCCAGCAGCCAGCACCCGTTTGGGTGCTGAGCTCACTCAGGCACCAGCCACCAACGTTGTGTCCTCTGTAACAGATACTGGAAAGTTTCTTCCTGCTCCTCCTCCTCCTCCTGTTCCTCCCAGGCCGTACTTTTACATTGTCCTCAGTAAAGACGCAGTTAGTTATGGTGCGGGTCAACCCTCCTGGACTCAGTCTTCACCTTCGCAAGCTGTGAGGGACAGAGTGCTAGAGCCCAAGAGCACAGCTGCCACAGAGGACAGGATGAGAAAAGAGCCTTACCTTACTCAGCAGCGACAGCCGCCATACAAGGCAATGGGACGCAGCATGGTACATGTTTTCTCCATAACCTTGTTTTCTTTCAGCCATGTGAACAGTTCTTTAATTCATTACAATGTTCCCTTAATGCTTTATTCCCCTCCTACTTAATTTCTGAGCACTCGTTGTGCCACCTGAGTCTTGTGGTCTTCTCCTTGATAATATTTAACACCCCATGCGTGCCCCCCCCAACATTGATTTGAGTGTTTGTGCGTGTGTGGTGTTGTAGGGGATTGGGTTGGGCTGGCGAGGATCTTTCTATTTTAGGGAGGTGTAAAAGAAGCAAACTCTGTAATGTGATGGTTAGTGCTTCTCAAGTGATGGTGAATGCAGAGCTGTTCTGTGGTTTGATTTAGCCTCACTGCACAGAACTGGAGAAGAAGGGTGGTGAGGGGGAGGAAGATTTTTGTGAAAAACTGCATGTTCATAGAGGCCAGGGCTGCAAGACCGAAGACGTCTCCCTAAGGAAAGAAAATCTGTTGGGACTTTGTATCATTTTGGGTGCATCCTTGCATGACACTATATGGCTGTGTTAGACTGAAGTACCAGTCTCCCCCGTTGCATAACGACACCTTGTTTCCTACAGGATGCCACTGCCACCACTACAGCTCAGCCTGGGGTTATAGTAGTCCCCCTTCTCCAGGTTAATCCAGACAGACAGCAAGAAGGCAGCTCCAGCACTCCACCACCGCCTCTGGTTCCTTTTGGGCAAGGCTCCGTATTCCCTGAGACTGTTTCTCCTGGCTCACACTTGACTTTTCCGACTCTAGATGATTTCATTCCCCCACATCTCCAGAGGGGTTCCCACCATAACCAAGCACCCTCCACATCTGGCACATTACCCTCTGTTTACCCGAAACTGCCATTCTTCTCATCACCACCTTCACTTGTCCCTCCAGTCACAGGAGCTTTGCACAGGGGCTTGAAGCCTGAAAGCACTGGAGTCATCTCACATACAGTAAGCTTGCCAAGTACCCTCCTCGCCCTTTTCCTAAATTTGTATTCCCAGATTAAAATTACTTTCTCCTTGCAATACTAAACTTGAGAGAGGAGTGATGACTCACTCCCTGCCAGCAGCATGACAACTGAAACCTTGTTTACATCCTGTACTAGTGCATGCGTGTTGCCTGCCTTGTGCAGCTTTGAACTTTCTATTGACTTCTTGCAACAACATTTATTTGACTGTCTGCCTTCATTCTGCTAGGTGATGTACAGCTTAAGAGTCTTCACAGGATTTGCTCAGAATAATGAATTATGTATAGACAGAATAGCTGCAACTAACTGATCTCTTCAGGCTCTTTTAATAGCATCCTTAATTGTGTTTGAATAACATTTAAAGCAGCAACAGCAGGCCAGTTAAAGGTTAGGGCTGGCTTTCTGTTCCACTTGGAGCCATAAGACTGTATGGTCTCTACACAAATCCCTGCTGAAATCAGTGTAAGACTGCTCCCAGTAACCAATGACCTACAAGCAATAATATCAGTTACTGAGCTAAGACTCTTCCAAGCATGTGTGCACTATGGGATAGATTAGGGGGAGAGTGTCTCTTCAGTTTGGAATTGCTTGTCTTTGAAAATTTTGAAGAATTCAATCCGCAACAGTTGGAATTTACTGTGTTCTTCTTAGATTAGGTTTTGTTTCTCTTTAAGCTCATCACTTGTTTTAAAAAGTCCTCAGGGACAAGGAGGAAAAGTAGCTCTTGGTTAAGGTTGCAGAGGAGGCGAAAAGTACCTGACCCTCCTGGTACTGGTAGTCTTACAACCACTGTTGTTTGTTTTTTTTAATGTGGTTGCTTGTAAGGACAAGTAAGAAGTTATTCAGCAAAAACCCCCTCCTCTCATGATGATGCTATCTCTGCCCTCTGACCCTATAGGGATCTAGCAAACAGGCATGGGGGAGGGGGAAGAAAAAAATGACCAAGGATGATATTTTCAAAAGTTCTCAGCATTGGCCTTTCTGCTTCTGTTGAAATCAGTAGGTTTTTACTGCAGAGAGCACTGAAAGTTGGGTTTGTGTTTTTTTTTTGGGGGGTGGTGGTGGTTGTTGGTTTGCGGGGTTTTTTTTTGGTTTTGGTTTGGATTTTGGTTTGGTTTTTTTTTTAATGGAGCCTATCTGTAGGCCTCAGAAAAATTCAGCAGGCATCCAAATCATAGAGGAGTAGTAGAAATTTTGTTGTACCTGATTTCCATGAGATGAGAGTTTTGACACATTTTTGGGCATGCTCACTTCAGGCATGTAGTCGCAGAGCTGTTTTCCACAATGATTTAAATGGTCTTTGTTCACCCACTTTGGTGACTTAATGGGGGCCGCTGAGACTATCCTGATCTGACATCTCTCTTCTTTGAGGGTTTTTTTTATATTTTAGTTATCAAAGTGAAGCTCAAACCCAACTCTCTCATACTTCTCCTTCATACACTCCTTTTCCCAAATTGTATTGTTCGGCATATTATCACAGCCAGCAAAATGGGGCTGGGCCTCTCTCTTAGGGACATACATTTCTGAAGACAATTGATTCTTTTCTCTCCTCATGAAATGACTATGGCCTGATCAGATGCTGCTTGGAGCAAGATCACCTCCATCCAGCAGAACAGGATTGTTCTTCCCTATTTCCCCTCTAGGTTGGAGGCATTGTAGATCCTTGTTCTGATTATGGCCAATTCTCACTAAGATTTATCTCTGAGCTCTGGTGCCAGGCCTCACTCCAGCACCTCTTCACCCCCCTGCCTGATCCTGTAAGTCCTTTCCTGGTGGGTATGAAAGGCACTGAGTTGTACTTGGCCAGAAAAGCCAGGAGTAGGGAGTCTTCTGGAGCAATATTCTGTGCATATTCAGGTTTTTCTTAATAGCTATGAAAATCGCCTGAATACTCAGCTCCATTTTACAGATCAGTGGTATGCAGCATTTCAGTCTGACAGTGGAGTAGCAGGAGTGCAGAAATCTGGTACGCTGTTCCACACTCTCTTTGTTTGGAT
Organism: Morus bassanus; assembly: GCA_031468815.1. NCBI lineage: Eukaryota > Metazoa > Chordata > Aves > Suliformes > Sulidae > Morus > Morus bassanus. The sequence continues at coordinate 24,315,756 of CM062575.1, read as the reverse complement.
GTTCATTCCACATTAACGGTAATTGTGTGTCCAGATTCCTTAAGAAGCTTTGAAAAGTCTCAGCCTAAACTGGCACACGCAGTCTTAATCATCATCCCTTCTTTATCTTTTCCTCTTACAACCAACAAAAGCCTGGTATCCCTGGACTGAGATTTTTCAAAGATGAACTAGTTTTTAAAGTCTCCTTGCTGACACAGCCTGTATTTCTACAGAACAACCAGAGCTGTGGTGATACCAGAGGTGGGTTTGAAATAAGCAAATAATGGAGTCGGATGCTTTAGGAAAGCAAGAGCAGCTTGCTTTCTGTGCTCCAGTGGCAAAGCCATGTTGAGTATCTTCCTTGCTAGAGTCCTACTTTTTACCCTCCATCAGTTTTGTTTCGTTTTGGTTTTTTTTTAATGTCATTATTTTAACCAGGTAGGTGTCACACTGTATCGTGAGTGATGGTGCTAACCTTATTCCTTGGACCTTCCTTACCAAACCAGCTGCAGCAATAATGTTTCACTCCAGAATTGCATGAGTTTTGCATGTCTGACTTCTTGTTATGAAAGGAATACTTATAAAACAAATGTTTGTGTGTGTACGTATCAGGGGAAAGATATCTGTGTCTTCCCCCCCAACCAGATTTGCTCATTTCTGGCACCCTGTGTTTGCTCCAGAGAGTCTGCTGGATGAATTTAGTGCCTCCTTTTGGGGTTGGAGTTATGAAACCCAACACCAAATAATTATAGGACTGCCTTAGCAAACTAATTGCATTAACAACGAGCAGGGTATGTACAAGGAGCAGGGTAACACTCATGCTTACACCTTTTTTACTAAAATTTGCTGTGATTATGCTTCTCATGTAGCTTAATTTTTTTTTTTTTTTGGCCCAGATTTTCCCAGTGTAGCAGCCTTCTGCATGTTGCTAATGATGTGTTGCTCTCCTTTTCAGGACCCAGGTCCTGTGCTAAATGAAGTGCCCCAGCCTGGCACTGGCACTGACTATCCAACCTCCTTCACTTCAATCAACAAGTCTTCCTCTGCCTATCCCTCTACCACAATCGTCAATCCCACTATTGTGCTCTTGCAGCACAATCGAGGTAAGGAGTTTTGCATATAGATATTTGTGGCTCAAACTGAGCAACCTGTTATGCTACAAGGAAATGGAGAATGTGTGTGCTGTGGACAATTAAGTCCAGACTACTAAGAGCTAACAAAACTGCCTCCAGAAAGTTGTAGTGACTGGAGCATACAACAGGCAAGTAAGAGGTTGGAGGCGTGGGACAATGCCTACTTTTTCTAATTAAAACCTGTGGGTCAGAAGCCACTCTGAGGTTGGGAAAGAGGCTTCTAACTGGGCTATGGACATATGAGTAAGTTATTGCAGGGTAACAGCTTATCCCCCATCAGGTGTCCTCTCATGGCGGAAAAGGATGTATGCTCGCATCTGTCTGTCAGTAGAAGCAAGGTAGCTTGAGGTAGGCTCTCCCTCACTGGAAAAGGTGCTATGTTACTTCTCAACTACTGTGGTGTGAAAGCAGCCATATTTTCAGTTACTGTGGGAGAGATTTGACCTCTGAATTCTCAGCAGAATTTACCCAATAGTAAATAAGCTGTTTGCCCATAAGTTTGAACTTGGCAATTTGTTCCTCTGTCCATAACTGGATCAACTCAGACTCATACTGCAGTACAGTAGTAGTCCTTGAGTTCTGGGTTTGCATATGAACAAAACAACCTTGTTTGAGCACTCCCATGTTTACTAATCTAAGCCTTTCTCTGCCTCACAGCAGCTCCCTCTGAATGGAGAGTTTCATCTCTTTACCTCTGGCATTAGAGGGAAACTTTTCTTCTCCTTTTTAGTTTTCCTGATGGCTGGCATTACCCCAGCCTCCCAGTTCATTGTGCGTCACTAAAGACTGTCGCTTACAAAGGGCTGCACAGATGCAGTCCAGTTTGCCTTGGTTTCCAGTGGACTAAGGAAACTACAGGACAGGCAGATTCCAATCTACAAAGCTACAACTTACCTTATACAAAGAAAAAAAAAATAAAATCAGAATATAGGGGCAAGGCCTGCACTCCTCATATGGTAGTCATTCTAATTACAGGCATGCATTGATGTGCTCCTTTGCAGCCCCTTATGTATTTTTTTTCAGTGCCTTTTTAAAACAGACTTCAATCTTTGATCCTGAAGATAGCATCCTCACTGTAGCCCAGGTGATTATAGGGGTAACAAGTGGGTTATGTCTTCCTTTTTGCCAGCGTCTGAAGCAGCTTTGCTTATGTGCTTCTGAATGAGGGTGTCTGGATTCCTCAACTGTTTCAAGAGGAAAAAATATTATTTGAGGCAGCCTTTTTTTTTTTTTATCTCAAAGCTTTTTGTTGACTTTCTTAAGGTGGGATACTCTTGGTTGGTTTTCACACTAAATCTGGAGCATTTCAGTGTGTACCACACAAGGATATTTTCTCTCTCTAGATTTTAAGAGCACGAGAGACAAATCTGTATAATATGATGTTCCACACACACACTGGCTCTGAGACAACTGATGTCAAATTGTTCTGTTTACTGATTACTTTCACAGTTAACAATTTGTCCTGTCTGAATATGTCTTGCCTCTGACCATTAGCACTTATGATACTGTATCCTGATAGATTGAAGAACCTTCTCGCATCACATTTTTGTTGACTGTGATATAGATCATGGCCTGATAAGCAACTTGATCAAGTCTGTGAAGTATCTCATTCTAATGCGTGTTTTTCAGTCTTTATTAGTCAAACTTGTGATTTGCAAGAATCATATTGAAATGGTTTGACAAGGCATCTTAGTCATGAATCTGTATTGACTGACATTGCGTGTATCATACTATGTATTTATTAGTAAAATCCCATATAAATCATTACAATATTTTTTTGCTGGAATTATTGTCAGCTTGACAGACAGATATCCCAGCCATCACGCTAATGCTTTTGAAGGTTGTCACAACATTTGCTTTCTTCCTTGTCCTGTGGAGTTTCCTTTGTATTCCAAGACATGCTGAGGATGAATGTTAACAGTCCAATGAGCTGTTCTCTCTGTGAAAACTGCTCTAAAATTCTTCAGTGCAGTTTATATGAATGTGCAAATTTTCAAGCATCTGACCCCAGTTTTTCATTCAGCATAGTCCTTAGTTGCTGTTGAAGTAGAAAGTGTATCTCCATCAGCTGGTAGGATGCCAGACTTTTTTATTTCTTTCTTTTTTTTTTTCAAATGCAGAATGGAAATAGTAATTGGATGTGTCATCTTTTCTGCCTTCTTATTAACAGTTCCACTGTACCTATTTGGTAAAAGACAAAATCATTGCTAGGTTTCTGTTTATTCTTCATGTACCTCAAAACCTATTTTTGAGTCTCTAAGACATTCTGTTAATTATTCTACTTCCATTGTCATTTTCTTTCACTTCCCAGCATATGTGACCTACTCATAGGTATACATTTTCTTAGTTTTCCATCTTTTTGTGTGTTGAGGTTTTCTTACAGTTCATTATGCTTCCATTCCTATCTAGGCTTTATCCCAGCATAGCGTTAAGATTTCTTTTTGCTAACTTAATGTTTTTTAAATGGTTCTCAGATCTTAGTTATCTGTTACATTTCTGTCCTGGCTGACATGATTCATATTTGGTTTCATCTTTATTCAAAACTGGTTTGGTCACATGGCATATAACAAATTGTTACTAGGTTATGATCCACCTTCCCCTGAATGGTTAATTATGTTTTGTGCTGAAATCAATTCCTTCATGTCAAGATGAGGTTTAATATAAATTCCTCTTGTGTGCTATGAAATGCCCTCTGAATTAGAAATTTCACGGTCATTTTAATGCTGGCAGTCTGAGATCCCCAGTAGTTTAGTTAGTCTTCCGGATAGATAATGTGGCTTGCTTTCTTCTCAGTGGATTATTGATTGCTTTTTAAGGAGCTGGTTTTCTTATTCTCTGGAGTGACTGTTGTAGCAGACATCACCTACTGCCCTATTTTATGCTTTATCTGCTAGTTCGTTACTCTGTAAGCATATAAGACCCTTTGATTTGGAGCTATCGGAGACTTAGAAACAGGTAATACCATGTGAAGCACAGAAACTACACTATATCCTTTTTTTGTCTGCTTGATCTTAGTAAGTTATGATCAGAGATCTCAGAACTTTTCCTACTGGATTTCACTAATACCAACTGAATAAGATTTTTGCTTATAAACAAGTAATTTCAGATCCTCTTGTTCATTCCTAGCACCAAGGTGAGAATTTCTTCCCTTCATATCTGTTGGTATCTTGATTAATTTTCTTTTTGACACCTTTATTTTGCACTAAACGTGTGCTCAAATACTCCCTTCCTCTTCCCTTTTTGTTATTGGTTTCAAGTCTTAGTCTCTCCTCCAGTGCTGGGAACTCTGAAAGCATCTATAATCATTCCTTTACTGTTGCCGGCAGTTATATCCTCTGCTCGACCCTTTCTTGGAGAAGCCTACAATTTTTTGGCCTTTGCTTGCAGTCTCAGAACACAAGATCAAGGGTGAAACCCTCAGTTAGCTGGTGTGTGCCTGGGGCTGCAAGCTGGCTCTGATCAGGCAGGAGAGTGAAATAGCAGACACCACCTACTCCTTCCACTTCTATCCATCAGCAGCTCTCTTTCCTACTCAGAGACATAGGTGAAAAGGAAACTGTTCATCCATCATATTCTCTTCCCTGTGGAAGAAGAGATAGGAAAGAGCTCTCAAGCATCGACTCTTTAAACCACATGTTTTTGTCAGGAGGCCTTAGTGATTGAATGCAGTTCTCAGTGAAGGTGGTAGCTGAAGCTGAGACCATCCCCACTTACATCTTTTCTTCTGTGTCATAATACAGCAGCCTACTCCTGATGGCCTGCTTAGAAGAGCGGACCCTGCAGCAGGTGGTTCCCATCTACTTTTCAGGTTCAGATTGCTAACCCTTCCTTTTACCCATTGCATGTAGGGGTTTGTTTCATATGTTGGCAGCTATCGTGTGAGCATAATGCACACGAGCAGCTTGCCATTGGCGGTTAGCAGAGCAGAAGTGCTGGAATTAAAGAACAAAGTTCATAGATATTGGTGAGGGAGCTGCACTTAGTGAGGAGAAATATCAGATTTCCTTGCTGAGATGATCCACTTAGTACAAATATCTAGTGAAGGCAGGTTCTGCTAGCAAACAGCATACACCTGGAGGATTGTTACCTACTGCAGACTTGCTTGGCAAGTGTCCCACACCACCCCAAAGCACAGTTATTTCCTGGGCTGGCATTGCATGGCATGGTTTATTATGAATATATAACAGGTGTGATTAATATATTAAAGTTTTTAAATCTTTGCATTAACAATATGAGCTTTCAAGAGTGTTTGTATTTTGTATGTCAGTAAAATAGTTTATTCTTTTCAAATGGCTTTCATGCTTTAAATGAAAGGATTAACTGCTAGGGAGTAGAAAGAGTAGAGAACAGAGAGCTAAGAATTCTTGGTTTATTCCCAGCCATGACTTGGGCAAGTCATTTGGGCATCCCTTTAGAAAGCATCTGTGAGCATCAACTTTAGGGTGGTCAAACATGCTGGAAGACACAACAAATGTCCCAGTTGTGGAACTCAGTAGTGAAAGGCCCTAAACCAAGGGGACCATTCTGAGAATCAAAGCCTTAAGCAAGCTGTGTCTGTGTGCAAATCACTGAATCTGTGGCTCAGTAGTGTGTGATAAGACTCAGCAAGCACCAACGACTCGATCTTTTCCTGTATCCCTTTGAAATGCTACAGCATTATTGTTTCAAAATATACTTCATGCTAATGGTGACATACTTGTCAAGTTGTTTGACTCTGTGAGTCTTTACTGTTTTTCAAATTGTATCCTGTCCAACTTTTTTCATTCTCTGATGGTAAGAAAAAATAAAAAATGAAAAAAAAAATGCTCTTTGCAAATGTATTGGTCACTGCATTATGAGATTTATATTATTCCACAAGGCTGCTGTGTGGAGAAGGGACTGTGGGCTGTCACTTTGGCAGGATATTTGAAAACAGATTCCCTCCAGCAGCTGCTGCCGTTCTGTCTACAGCGTATTTCTTGCCTGTCAGAAGTGCAGTGCCAGAGCACTTGCTGTTTATGTCTCACCCATTTGTTCTGTATTTCTTTTTGTTTTGTTTCTTCCTTTACCACAGAACAGCAAAAAAGGCTTAGTAGCCTGGCAGGTATGATGTGAAAGGTCTGCTACCCCCCAACTGCTGCCTCTGCTGGAGCAAAGCTGCTGCTTTGTTAGCTTGTGGAGTACCTTTAGCAAACACACTTCCCAGGAACTGCAAAGGAATTAGTATAAATATTTGTCCTGGCTTATTCCAGGTCACGGAATGTTTTATTTCAGTCTTTTCTCCAAATGCTACCTGTGTGGCTGCATGTTAATATACCCAAACCCTAAATTACTTTTCTGTTCCTCTAAGTCATAAGATTTACATAGAGTTTGATTGTTCTAGTTGACTTTTGGGGCTGGCTTTTGAGCCTTTAGGTTTGTTCCCTTGGGGCATATTCTCAAGTTTCTCTACACAGCCATTAGAGGTAGTCTTGCTTGTGGTGAGGGGAGAGGAAGAGAAATAAAAATCAGTATTTACATGACGCCAAGAGCAGAAGTATTTGTGCCAGATGTCAAGAAATAGATGATAAAATTGTAGTGTGCAAGTATGCACGTGTGCTGCCCCCCTTCTCTCCCCAGGCAGCTCTCCGCTCTTGCAGCGGGTGTGAGGGTCTCTCCTTGAAAGACGAGCAAGTTGTTTTCCTGGTCATATTTCCTTCCCCACATCCCAAACAGAAGTAGCTCATTCTGCAGTGGGCGTTATAGGACCAGCACATTATGCTCCACTTAACCATATTGTTATTCTTTGGTTATGGCCATGGTAGGGTAAACGGAGAGGTGGGAGAGAAGAGAGTTGCAGAGAATGCCTAAACACTTTAAATATCACAAATGAAAACGCAGAGAAGCCAATACTGCATGCTCTTGCTCTGCTGCATGGGCCCTGGACTAGCGGAGCGTGTCCCATGAGGCAGCTGCTGACCTGGTTGAACTTCATCCACCAGGTTCCTTCAGCTGCGATACCAGGCTGTCCCTCCTCTCTCCTGCCACCCTGCTGAGGTGACAAGCTGCATAACAGCTTACACCGGTTTCCCTCAGCTCCTTTCCTTAGTGTAGGTGTTGTCTCATCAGACACCACCCAGCTGTGAGTTTAACGCTTGCCTGCAAGTCCAGACAGAGGTTTCCTGTTGGTTTTCCCTTTCGCAAGGTGCTTCCCTTCGTTATCAGGAACTCCTTTGTTTTCTAAGCTAGAGATAGCCTCAGAGCAGTTTGTTACAGCCCGAATGATCCTCGGTCTGGAAGAGCGAAGCACACTGTGGCACAGCTGGCTCTGCACCTGCTCTCAGTGTATCTAAACAACCGCACAAAGCTGCTGGCTGCGCCCTCTCCCCCTACTTTTTATGTCCTATTGGTCACAGCAGTAAAACTCTCCTGCTGTGCAACCCCATATATTGCTACTGCTCTTGCAAAAGGATGGCTCAGGTACCATGGAGTGTGCTGACTGGTGCAGTCTGGTTATTTGGGCAATTAGGCACCAGACTTGGCTCTCTGATTTTTAAGTACCTCAAAGCCTGGTATATACCTCCATAAACTCTTTTGAAATCATTGGAGGTGCATGGCAAATAAGTCAGTGTGAAGTTTAGCCATTATTTTCCAAGTTGTAGGGTAATGTAGGAAATCTGTGGTGAAAGATGTCTGCTTTAGTTCCTCCTTCTGCAAAGACACCTGTGCAGCAGGTGTCTGTGTTTGCCCTATCAGCTGAGCAGCCAAACTGGACCAGCAGCTAAGCTGGTCCTCCTGGTTGAGTCCTATGGACGTAGGAAGGACTTACCTGGCAGGGTGCACAGGGAGGGCTTGCCCTAATACAACTCATGCTGTCAGACAGGTCTTTCCTGTCTCCAGGGTTGTCAGTCCAGCACCTTCAACCAGTTCTAAATGGACTCCAAAAATATTTTTGAAAACTCCTTCAAAACACGCTTAACTGGCTGGTAGACTTTCTCCCTGGCTATGCCATGCTGGATAGCTCCCAAACCTTCATGTTATAATATTAAAGATGGGAATTCATGGTTGGGAGATGGCTGACACAGGCCAGACAAGTGGGGTTTATTTTTTGCTAAATCATCAAAATAAAGATTTTTTGCTTAGATCACGACTATGGCACTGGGAAATCAGATTGTGATACATTTACCCTCTTGTTTATGTCTGTATTAGGTATTTTGAATATTATCATCATAGTTTCAGATGGGGTCTACCCACCAAACAGCCAACCACTTTTCCAGTGCAGGGAGCTAGGGAATCAAAGAGAAGGACTTTGTCACCTTTTCTGGCATTGAATTCTTTAGCCTGTAGAAAATAATGACTTTTCTAGACCAAAAGCTGAAGACGTGTAACATCAAGAGTGACAATGATAAGTAATGGAGGAAAGCTGTGACCTTTCCTAAAGTTTGCATCCTATCCACATCCAAAAACCCGCTTTCTTTTGGTGTTCAAGTTCATGGAAGAATGATCTAGTTTCAGGTGCTCTTTCCATGCTCTGTTCCTAGAGGCTTAGTAAGGAGTTTAGTAATGGAAATGGACCAAATACTTCCTACAAAATGGAGAGTTCTGTACACTAGGGACACTAAAGGACCAAAAGACGGTGCACACACATTCACAGGGAGGGGAACTAGGATGAAAACTATAAACAAGGATTTAATAGATGCTTTGCCCCATTTTAAACATTTATAAACATTATTTCATTTTTTCTTGAAGAGGACGAAGACTTAAAGTTTGATGATAATTTCAAACCAACCACTCAAACACAAATCTTTCACATACTGAGTTTCGCAGGGCAGAATTGTGTTTGCTCAAGGTACCAACAGACCAATACTTTGTTATGCACGAGCCTTTCCTCTGCTAACTGCCCCTTTCAGATTTCTGCACATTTAATGGCTTTGGGCAGTACGGTGATGTGCATGTGAATAAACATCTCTCTCTCTCCCCCCACCCCACCCCACCCCAATGCATGCAGTGATGTAAAAAGGATAGGACTTGGCAAAGTCTTGATGAGGCAGACTCTAAAAATCTCAGATGTTTCCTCTCCAGAAAGTCCATGCAAAAAAAGTACTTAACAGAGTCTAAGGGTTGTTGTGCTGCAGCTCTTCCATAGTAGAGCTTCAGAGCAACCTGAGCTCCCTTGGTTCCTTGGCCAGTGGTGGTGGTGGTGCCTGCTGCTAAATGTGGATGTCAGGCAGCGTCAAGGAATTCCAGGTGAAAGCAAGGCGGTCTGGAGCAATTAGTTGTTTCCTCCATCTTTAGGCACACTCATGTGCAAGAGGAATCATATGTATGCCTAAACAACAGTGGAATTAGTTGTTTACAAACTGGTTAAGGCACAGAGGTGAATTGGAAGCATCATATACTGACTATAATGAATAAGATTGTCAGGCAGGTGAGCGCAAGCTGTTGAAAAGTAAGTGCTCCACTACCACATAGGATGCTCCATTAGATCGAAATCACCAGCAGAAAATGATGTCTAGGAGACTGTATCATTGATGCTTTTTGATGAAGAATGAAAATGCAGAGTTGCTAATTAGTCAAAAAGACACAAAAAACCAACCCCCAAACAGTCCTTGAAACCAAAATTTTCCCTTGTCTTACATGGTAGCTGAGACTGCCATGAGACATGTGAACGTAGCTACCTGAGACAGGGTAGCCTGCTTTTGCTCGTATCAAACATTTTTGTGGTAGATTTCCTTCAGTTCAGATGCTAACCGCAGCTAGCAGTGACACAGTCTGTCTCATCAACTACTTGCTAGGATTTTTGCCTTAAAAGAGTGGAATATGGGGATGCAGTGAAATGCTGGGATGAGATAAGAATCCCCCATTGTCATTTCCAGATTCACTGCCAGACAGACTAGTTTCTGATAAAGTTGATTCAGCACTCATACGGGACAAGCCGGTTCAGGAGCCAGTGCCAAGTGAGAAGAAGACAGTGGAGGAGAAGAAAACCATTGTCAAGAGCCCTCAGCACATGGCTGATACCTCCGTCGATGATATTGGCATTCCTCTGAGGGTAAGACAACACTGAGCATGTGGTTGATGCACAAAACCTGGGCCAGATTCTGCTTGCCTTAAGACTCAGGGAATTCACTAAAGCTCCAGAGACTGCAGAGATTTAAGAGAAGATAGAATTATAGTTCTGATGTATTTTATTATGAATGCTTCAATTTGCTATCAGTGACCTGTTTCAGCTGCCTCAGGGGGAAAAAAATTAAAAATTAATATCACTTTTCATCATATTTGAGAATACTGTTTTCTGCTCTTCTGTTTCACTCACAGCTAGCAGCTAAGGGAGGGTTTGTCTCATTTTAGCCATCTTAAAGGCAGATAGATCTCTCTTTCATACAACATGTTTAAGTTCATTCAATGTTCAGGGGAAATTATCATGAAAAGAATTATTAACCTATTCTTACAACTAGTGCCTGGAGTGACTTAAACACTAAATGTTTCTAACTGCTTATTGAATACTTAGGAAATCGGTACATATGACTAAAATAGGCAAGGTGTCTACTTTTAGGTGTCAAATCAGATTAACATGCAAAACCTTCCACACAATCTACAGTTCTACACAGGTTATAACCTCCCCCTGCATAGCTTGTGTATTATTAGTAACTTGAGTGAAGCCTGTATCTTCATTACATGTATGAGATGATATATCTGAGTGAAATCACTCATGTTTCAAAGTATTAATTTCATATAGCCTTCATATAGCAGAATGTAAACCTTTTTCATTGCTAGAAGATTCAGAAGAACTTTGAAAGGCTGGTAAAATTCATGGTTGTGGTTATTTATGTGTATATTTATTTTTCCAATAGAATACAGACAGATCGAAGGACTGGTACAAGACGATGTTCAAACAAATCCACAAGCTAAATAGAGGTAATGTAACACAGATGTTTTTTACTTACTTTAAAAGACCACCTCGATAACATTTTGTTTCATTCATGTGAAGAATTGTACTGGATGTTAACTAGTGTTTGCTCTGCACCACAGAACTCAACCAATGTATTTGAAATCCCTGAAGTCAAAGGTGAGAGAACAGTGAAGTCCAAAGAAAGGTCTGAGTTGTTCTGAAAGGTGAACTGCAGTGCCCTCATGAAATCAAGAGTACTATTTGAGATTAGAAAGCTGCTAATAATTCCATACTTAGGGAAAACAGATCCCTGAACTCTGGTTTTAGCAGCTAACCCCACCCACCCACACTTTTAAAGAACAGTAGGTTATCAGTGAAACTGCTCTGTGCATAAGAGAAAACTTTTTAGACTGTAAAGCTTTACTACCTGCATAACAAAGCTTGATTTGAAGCTCACTGAAACCAATGGAAAGGTTTCCATTGATTTTTGATGAGTTCAGAATCTGAACTCTGCTTTTCAAAACTTCAGATTTTCTCCTTTTGAAACCTAAAATTGTGGTGAGCACTTGCAAATTTTGTAGTGGTACACTCTCAGGGGATCCCCTACTTCAGGGCACGTCTGTGCCTGGCTGCTGATACATTCATGTTCTTTCTTCTGTGTGAGAAATGGCTGCAGTAGCATCTGCAAACTGAACCCTCTGAACAGCCTGATGTGCAGGCAAATGCAATTCAGAACTGCGCTTATATAATAAAACATAGAGCATGCAAAACTGGAGCTGTATTTGCCGCTGCAGGTGCTGTCATGATGAGCTTTATGCATGGATAGATGCTGTGTTGTACCGGGTGTAATGAGAAAGAGTTGAACTGTTTCCTAATCCCAGCACTCCTAACAGAGGTTCTTCAGTTCAACCAGAGCCCATGCCTCAGAAGGAGGAGAATGAGTTCAGTCCCCTCGGCTTCCAGGATCTCTCGCAGGGTCCAGCCATGCAGGGCAGCAATGAGCAAAGAGGCATCTAGGTTGTGTCACGCACAAATATCAGCATGAGAAGGACTGTTCTGCAGTCAGCTTGTGTATGGATTCTTGTCTCGCCCTTCTTCCCCTTTAAATCTGTCCTCTCTGTTCTTTTTTGCAAATCATGTTCCTCACCTTAGACACTCCTGAAGAAAACCCCTATTGCCCTACCTACATATTTCCTGAACTTCCTGAAATCCAGCAAAAAATTGAAGGTACTAGAAGCGTAGTCAGAGTATCTGTTGTCTTGTGCTTTGAGTTAACTGTACTATAGCACCCTAATAGTAACTAGATTCAGATTCTAGATTTCTGTTACCCATATGTTACACTGGCTGGAAATTCAGTTATGCCCAGTATACCTTCTTGTGTGATGCATAAAATAACTAAATCTTTGCTAACCCATTAATCTTTTTTTAAAGTATGATGCCATTTACTCTAGTATTATTAAAGTAGGCAATAAAATCATATGGTGATAGGAAATTGGGGGATGAAGCAGAACCTCCACTTCACTGTGGATAGTCTCAAAATCCACTGCTTTTCTCTGCTGCAGAAGACAATCCTTATTCTCCTACATACCAGTTTCCTGCATCTACTCCTAGTCCTATCTCTGAAGGTAATAATAATGGACTATATATATTTTACTGCACAAATGCTGCCTTATCCATTTATTTTCTTCCTGGAGTTTTTTCTAGTTGCTGAGCATTATGCTGCCTCATAATGATTTGCTGCACTCTAAGCATTGCCTTGACTGTATGATGCCTTTTTGGCTTTGCAGTGCTCCTCTGGCTTTATAACTAGTATTTGACTAATGCTACAGACTTGGGGTTTGCTTGGGTTTATGTGCTTATCAGTTGTATTTAGCCATGTGCGTGCAGTGATTATTTAACATGCCTAGAATGCTGACTTACCTGTAAAGATGTGGTTTAACTGAGATTTCTCCCACCTCCCTTCCAGATCAATATGTTTCTTTAATTATTTACCTCTGGTTTTGAGTATTAACACTGTGTTAGGGCCAGACCCAAAAAGCCACTGAAGTCTATTGGTAAAAAGGCTGCTTGCTTCAGTGGGCTTTGGATCAGTCCCTCAATGTAGCATTTTAAAATAAATGTATCTTGGTAACATAGGTTCAGGGCTGGCCTTTGGTGCACTTGGCATATCTAGGCAAGGACAGAGTTTTACAGTCTCATCAGCACATCTTGCAACTTGAAATAACACTGTCTTTACCTTATCCTCTTCATGTGCTCAGCAGATTCCTTCATGTACAAATCCCTGTTTCAGGGATGGTGAAATAGCATCTATTACAGTGATAATTGTGTAACTGTGTGCATATGCATTAAAACACTTACTTATGAGAACCACTGGAATCTGCTGCACACATTGGACATACAGACATTTCCTGATTGGGAAATTGTTGTTGGTGACAGCCTTGTTGATTTGGTGCTTTGGTGTCACTTTAGATCCTGCAATTTAGGAACTTGCCTACTTAGCCTGTGCTTCAAGCCAGCCCTGGTGAGACTGTTAATTAACCATTTAATTCAATGTTTATATTAAACATCTGGTGGGTACTGTGTAAGAAGAAAGCATATAGTATGGGTTTTAGCTGAGATGCTCAGAGAAGACTAGGAGATATAAGGTGCATTTCACTGTTAAAATGAATGTGGACTAGTGTCATGCAGGTATCTAAGATACTTGCTCATTTCTTGGTAAAACCTGTAGGTGAAGAGTCCTGTCTTGCAAATCATAATGCAGTGTAAATTCTTTTCTAATGTCAGAATGGTATATGGGATTAGGTGAGAGAGAAACAAAGAGTCTCAGTAACTAATTGATAAAGGACTTCTACAGAGATTTAAGTTTTCTTCTTTGTAATGAAGTTTGAAAATCCATTTTGCACTTGTCTGAACTAACATAGTTCGCAAAACCAATGATGATAATATACTAAGAGTCTGGTTTCCCATAAATGTCCCCTATGCACTTACAAATGTGCACATGAAAGTAATTTGCTGGTTTAGGTAGCTGAAATTTTATTGGACCAAACAATTGCTTTTTATTCTCAATATGTTGGGAAATGTTTATCTAATATTCGCTTGGATTCTTTCCTTGATAAGCAATCTGGAATACCTGATGATGTAGATGGGTTGGAGTGCATGTTTCATGTTTAGAAAACATTGCAAAGTTATGTACTCAATGGCAAAGTGTTTATACAGAGATGGGTTGAAGCCTCAATTTCATACAATCACTGTCAGAGTTTTTCGCTTTGGATTGATGCATAGGAGCTCCTAGAAACATCAAGATTTGGGCTCCCCTCTAAAATACATTTAGAGTCTCTAGAAACGTAGAGAATATGGCCAATCCATGGAAAAAGTAAAAGAACTGCAGATTCTCTAGGAAATACAGGGGGAACAGCCTATTCTCGCTAAAGGAATCAGATTTTGAAACTAGAAACTGGTGATATCCTGCTCCATTAAGGAGGGTCCAACAGACAGAAAGCAGCTCTGAGAACCAGGAGATCTTGTTTTAATGCTCATCTCTGATTTACTCTTTAATCTTTATCAAGTCATTCCGGATTTCTGTGTTTCAGTTTTCCTTGCTGTAGAAAGGGAAGAAATGTAGGCACTCTTCTTCATAAGATACTCGGAGACAAAACATACCTGTTCTCCTTATTATTGTAGGTATTAGAATATCAGCAATTGGAAAATAGCACTTATCTGAAGTGAATTTTTTATTGTATGGTGTTCGTGTCTGAATGATGAGCTATAATGAATACTGATATTTCTCTTCAAGTACATGAATTTTTTCATTGATCACCAGCACTAAATAAGACTATGAAAGGTGAATGGCTGTGAAGATAGTTGTAGACATTTGTTCATCTGTATTTGTAGGGACTGAGAGATTTGTGATTTACCAAGTATTTTGCTGTCTGAATGAACCCAGCTTTTATATAGGAATGCCAGTCAATTTTGTCAACAGTTCAGTGTAATAACATTAAATAAATAAATATTTGTTTTCTGTAATTTAGGTTTAAAATATGGGAATTAGCCTGAAAATTGACCTTTGCTATTTTTTAACCTGAAGGTTATGATAAGCCCACCAGAGTCAATAACCATCTGTTTGGAACTTAAACCTTCTAATTTGTTTATGAAGAGAACTGAGCAGAGAGGCTAAAAGTTAAGACTTCTTTGAGCCTTCCTGAAAGGCTTGATTAAGGCTTGAGTGCAGTTTCAGGTCAGCTGTGTTAGCCAGATTGGTTTTTCCAGCAGATGAGATTGGCTGTAGCAGCTGACTGATGTCCTTCTTGAGAGAAGATCTGGAAATTGTTTCAATCTGTTGATCGGCATCGCTAAATTCACATAATAATTTTTTAGTATGTTCTTTTCTTACCTAGCTTATTCTAGCTTCATCATCTATTTTGTTTTTCTGTCTTTTTATCTCTTGTCACTTTTAGGGGTTTCTTCACAGAGGTATTAGTAATACCTTTGCTCACAGTTCTCTTTGCAGTCATTGCATTGTACTTTCCTGCATTTTGCCTTGGAAGTCCTGTAGTGCAAGTAGTACATTAGTATTTATATCTAATCTAGGAAAAATATTGAAATGCAATTTAAACCTCACGGGGATTTTCTTTTTTAGGATCCTCTCCCTGTGGTAAGTATTGGGCATATCACTCAAATTATGGCCAATGTATTATAGAAGAAATGACAAGGGTCTCTGGTGCTTCTTCTTTGGAGCTTTTTCAGCTCACTTGCAAAATGCTTTTGTCTTTCAGATGAAGATTCTGATTCATACTCTCCTCGTTATTCCTATTCTGAGGACAGTAAGTAATTCACATTTTTTTGTGTAATCTGTCAAACAGAAAGGGCATGTAAAGCATGTATTTATTTGCCTCCTATCCAGTTCACCAATATTCCTGTATCTGACTTATCCTACAGGCAGAATCCAGCTTTCAGTTCCCCGCTCCAAGAGTGAGACGGACAATATTGATTCAGAGAAGGTTGTTAAGAGGTCTGCCACTTTGCCACTGCCAAATCGTACTTCATCGCTGAAATCAAGCCCAGAAAGGTGACCTGAACTAAGATATATTTGGATCAGTACTGGAAGAATCTCTGAAAGCTGTGAATGGGAAGAGAACAAAGGTGGAACCTTTAGGTCCACAACTCCAGTTAAACTTTTCTGGGGAAGTGGAGATGTAGTTTTGATTCTGACTTTTCTACTAGGCAGCAATGAACTCCTTCATTGTCACAGCCCAGCCTCCCATTTTGTCTGACTTTTTTTTACCAGGCATCACACAGTCTGTTGCATAGTTTCCTGCCTGGATAAGGAACGTTTCCCTGGGTGTCATGCCTGTACAGTGCCTACTACAGAGGCACGGTGGAAACTTTTGGCTCAGTGTAACGCTGTAAAGGCACCTCAGAATGCAAGCAAGTAGTAGTAATTGTGGAGAAGCGAAATTTGGATTTATGTTGAGCCTTAGTAAAAGTTTTGTTACATTTTCTATCTCTGAGGAATCCCGTCCATATGAACTTTATTGGAAGTAGGTTCTAGTTAGCTGTGTCATTTCTGATCTTTCAAGATGACTTTCCTCCTGTTTTTTTGCTTTGTTTATTACCATGTATTTTAAACCTCTTTGTAACAGTAATGACTGCATTTACCAAATGAAGGGAAAGCAGAATGAGCAATGAATATTTTATGTCCTGCTGAATTCTCCCAGCTCTTGAACTGCTCCTCCCTCCCTCAGCAACTTTCACATGCTCTTGTTTTTCACTTGCTTCTTCAAATGAGCAATGCCATAATTTGAGATTGCTAAATCAGTGAGCATCTTGAGCCGCTGGATCAGGAGACAAAGTTTGCTGATAGAACATGTCTTCCTTATGCAGGAATTGAAGGCATAGTACCTCGGCCCTCTCAGAAAACTCCTGCAAGTGAAAGGATTACAATAATTAATGCTTCCTGTTATCTAGTGACAAAACTGTTTCACTAGGGAGAAGTTGCTCTGGGATTGGAATCTTAAGCAATCAAGTTTATTCTAGACAGCAAAGATGAACCTCGTTGAAATTTGTATGCTGTTTGTAGGCCAGTCATATTGGCTGTCATCTTGCCTTACTTTAAAAAAACAAAATTTAAATTGGTTGTCTCTGTCTCTCCTACACCAGTGGAGAGAGTTTGGGCAACTCAGTGGGTTGTTCCTGTCCTAAACCAGGTCAGTAGGGTAAGGGGGAGGAAACATAAAGCAGCAGTTTTGGTTAGATGCCTCACTTTTGTTTGGTGAATGCTAGGTGAGATGAATCCACGTACAACATTGCCGATCAAAGGGAGCATATCAAGAGCAAGATCAGAATTAGATTACCAGCTTAAATGGCCTGATTCCTGGGCTTTTTCAGGGATGTTGGTTATTCTGCATGAGGCGTTTGAATATATTACTTTTCAGAGGAGCTGAACATTGATATGGACCCCAAATGCTTTGTGACTACTATTGTCTGAACTGTGCCAGTGTGGACACTGCACAAAATTGTAGTGGTTTGGATAGTCGATCGACTGTTCTTAGCCATCTTTACATATACTAGGCTGAGATAATTCGTTCATGTCTCCAGAAAAGACCCCCTCTTGGACCCCAGAGTGCCCCCCAGAATCCAGACCAGCAGTAGTCAGGTAATCAGTGATATGGCTAAAATGAAGTCGTTTAGCAAAAGAGATTTAATCTGAGTTCTGCTCAAAGTTTGGACATGTTCATATTTGTGAGCTTAGCTGAAGCCCATCACTAAGCTATTTCCAATCAGGAAAGACATGGAAGTCTGGAAGTTTATTGAAAGTACTTGGAAGAAACCCCCTCTGCTCCAGTGGTTTCAGCAGCTGAGCTGTATCAAACTCTGACTGCTATAGAAAAACAAATATATGCCTGGAGCTCTGTCTGAACTGTTTCTTTTGCAGCAGTCTCCTTTCCCAGATTAAAAAAAGTCCCCTGATTAAACCACGATTAATGGGGAAAGGCGCCTGTCAAAAGGAAGTGCTTGTCTCCACGGAAACCCACAGTGTTTTGGGTTAATTGACCTTTCTTTCCTCAGGACTGACTGGGAGCCTCCAGACAAGAAGGTGGACACCAGAAAATACCGTGCAGAGCCCAGGAGCATTTATGACTACCAGCCAGGAAAGTCCTCAGTTCTGAACAACGAAAAGATGGTAATGTTTGTTTTATCCTAGTTTGTGACTTTACCCCATGATTGTAAAATACTCCCCAAATGCTTGTCCAGTTCCATTCAGATAGGATTCCTTATACTTACATTGCAGTGCTTGTGTGATGTATTTCCTGTACATGTTGTTTTGAAAACTGTTTTGCATAACTTCCTAACATTTTTGTTCTCTATAAAGCAAGATCCAGGGGGATTGAGAGGCTTCTTTCCTTTTGGACGTGTTGTTTTCTGTGTTAAGTATGGATCACTAACCCTAGTTTTTAATCCATGTTTGACACTGTGACCTATTCAGCAGCTGTTTTGCCAGCTGTACTTTTTCTAGGGCACAGCATTAGTTGATGCAGGAGGGTTCAAGGCATTATGCAACAAAGCAGGCTGGTTCAGTTTCTATGTTTCCCTGATGCTTTAAACACTGAATGACTAATTTTTAGAGTGCCTCTAATGTGCCTCGGGATGCTCTGAGGTGCACTTGGACATGGCTATCTCCCCTGGGCTGCTTTCTTCCTCAGCTGGATCTCACTACTTCTGTGGCAGGGGTGGCAGAACTGAATGTGAGCTGGCTCCCCAGCTATGCCAGTGTGTAACCTGGAGTCTTAAGTGAGCTGTTACAAATTTCAGCTTGAATTAGTAAGTAATGCTGTGAACTGTGACAGCTAGGGGACATAAAAAGGTCTCATTCTGCAGGCTTGACTGAGAACGCTTGACAAGGGGCAGGGCAGAGAGGTGGTGCTAACCTCATCAGCCAGTCCTGCATAAATCACCACAGCTCACTTAAGGTGTCTTTCAGTGGTACAAGTGTGCCACTGTAAGTGCTGGAAAATACTGAATGAGGTTACTAGTGAATAGCCAGTTTGGTACATAAGGATATAATTGTTCTATATAGGCATTAATTTGAAGGATTAAATTAGAAGCGCCAATTGCATGCAAAATTCCAAATGTAAACTGGACTTTGTGCCTTAACAGCTCAGGTGTTGACCAGTGCATGGACTAGGTAAAGGAATGCTCCTGAAAAACCTGTCAAGGATTTTACACAAGAGTGAAGAGCAATTTAAATCAATAGAGATGTAAGAATCAAGTCTGGTCTGGGACCTGATGTTTCTCCTTGCTATTTTGGTGGGTTTTCTATTTTCCTTCCAAGTGCAATCAAGGTCCGTCACTTTTTGAAGATCCTGCAACCAACTTCTTTTCACATCCATGTCCCTTCATTGACTTCAACAAAGTTGCTCCTGATAGGAGCATGATCCTAGTGCCTATTGAAATGGGCGATGGATGACTATCTCTTGATCCTACAGGGTGTTGGCTCAGCCCATTAGAGAAGTGCCGGTGAGGAGCGGTTTGAACATGGTATGGCAACTCCATTCCTGCAGTCTACCCTGGAGCAAAATTTCTGCAGACTTAAGTGGCAATTTTTTCTCATGGTAAACAGCCAAGATTAAACCTTGTGGCAAAAGGCCTGGTTCATCTGTGTACTTAAGCCTTTGTGAAAGGTCTGTCATCACCAGTGGCACTTCATCAGGTTCAGACTTCATCAGGTGCTTAATGAATTGGAGTCTAAAAGCCACAACCAGGACCATCATCAGCATAATTGAGAAAAATTGTGCGGAGTTCATCAAAGACAAGAAGAATGTGATAGCTCTGTTACTTCCAATGTTATTTTTTGAGCTTTAATTTCAAGCCATAGATCACAGAAGAAAGAAGGTCTTGAAATAGTGGCTTCATGGTTTCCATCAGTCTCATTAAATACAACAGTAATACAGTGGTTAGTGACTAGATCTTTCAAGGAGGCTGCAGGAGATTTGTGGATATCTCCTGGTAATCACACCCAGAGCTGTGACTATCAGAATCCCAATCCAAAACCATTTCAGAGCAATGAAGAGCCTCCCGTTGACGTCAGTGGGCTTTTTTTTCATGTAAAAGCAGTTATATAACAAGATGAGTACTTTTAGTTGGGAGTGCAGTAAAGAAAAAAATGGAGGCATTGCTTCTGTTTTGCCTTTAAGGAATAGCCAAATCTTCCTCCAGGCCATCAGGAGACCAAACATGATGTATCCATTTATCTTTCAGATTGAAGCATTGCCCCTCATTCAACATCAATCCTAAGCTCTTCTCCTAGAGCTTTTTTTGTGATGCCTACTGGCTGTGGCAGAGTCTGGGATATCTAGCAAAGCCCAGCACTGTTGGGAACTCCTCCCTGCCTCAGTAACCCCATCACAGGATGATTTTCATCAGGACACTTTGTGTTGGCCCTCTGTGCACGTGTGTGGCTCATCGCTTGTTGTGATGGAGCACGTGGGATCACAAAGGCATATCAGACGTAATGTATTTATATTTTTAATGCACTGAGATCCATTATGTCTAAGACTAGGTACACTGAAATGCAAGAGTTAGCTTGATGTCTTTTGGGGAGTGGCACCTCATAACCCTCAGCAATTATTCTCTTATCTCACCAGTAGTGATTTTAAACAGCTACAACTATTGAAACTTTTTTTGTTTCATTAAAACAGATTATATGAACAAAAGGGAATTTCCTTGTCAACTGTACTGTTTTCTGTCCTGTCTGATTTTCCTTCAGTGTAGTTTTGTCTGATTCTCTAACATTTATTTGTCAAGAAACAAGTAATATTGTCTCTCTATCCATCCCTTCAGAGATCTTTCAGGGATGTGCTCTTTCTGACTTGTGTCTCCTTTGATTTAGAAAACCACCTTTCACTCTGTTTGCAGTGTATAGAACAGGGTTTCTCACATATTCATGTGCTGTTAAAGATGCAGTATTTGATTCAGGTCTCCCTGAATCTCTTTTTATTTTAACCAAATGAAGATAAAAAAAATTTTTTTAAGTACATGCAGCTTCGGACTCATGGAAGTGTCTGACAGTAGGACTGAGGGACTGGTTGACTCCCAGCTCTTCCATTGAGACTCCCTGTGACTCTGGGCAAGCTGCATAATCTCTCTCTGTGGGGGTCTCCTGATCTGTAAAATGCAATTCATTCATATTCATGTTGCTCAAAATGATGCTATTAGGCTTAACTGATACTTGCAAAGCAGTTCATGGTCTTTGTGAGAGAGGTGCTATAGAAATTCCAAATTATAAGGCTAAATATCTACGTTTTAGAATGGAAACCATGGGATCTGCATCTCTAACAGTCCCTTTCCGTGTATTCTTTGCATAATGTTATCCTTCTCTTTCTTCCATTCCCCTATCACCAACTCCTTTAGACTCGGGATATAAGCCCAGAAGAGATAGATTTAAAGAATGAACCTTGGTATAAATTCTTTTCGGAATTGGAGTTTGGGAAACCGGTAAGTTTGATAGTTGCGATGACCAATGACGTCAACCTGCCTTTTTTTTTTTTTTTTTTTTTTTAATGATTGTCACATCTCTTTGCTAGGCCCTAAACCTGGAACAGCTGCCTTACTCATTTAAAAATGTGATTGTTCATAACATCATCCTGGTACTGATGTAAAGCAGCTGTTCTGTGACCACTTTAAGTATTTTGAAGCCATTTACAAACATTCCCCACCTTCCAGCCATATGTATCAACAAGGCAATATTTTTTCACACACCATAGTTCAAACTGCATTTTTGTTGTTAATGTTAGAAGTAATGCCCTGTTCTCATTACTGAAAGTCCTTATTCAAAGCCCTTATTCTCCCTCTGCCTAACAAGATCTAGGATGGCTGATAGGTAGCTTTCAGTCAAGAGAATCACTCATTTATTCCTGGCCTTGGCTTGTAAACTGTAGGTCAGTAATTTCCAGCTATTGGTAAACAGCTCATGATCCTGTTTAGTGCTCATTTCCTATGCATGTAGCTGCCCATTGCCTGAATGGGGTGCATCAGTCTGTTGAATAGCCCTTGCCATTCCCTGAAACCAAAGGAGTCTGAGAACAGTGTGCTTTCTTTGCAAATGGAGCTGTGTTGCTCTGTGTGTGTGTGTGGGGGGAAGCCTTGATTTCCCACTCTGGAAAAAGATGAAGCAAAGCTTAATTATTCAATAGGACAAAGGACATTTTGATGGAGGGAACACATCAGTGGTCATGGCTACTGGAAAAAATATGACTTTAAAGCATTTTATGGCCTGGTTCTTACTGATTAAACACTACTAACTTCATTGTCAAATACTGTTTAATAAGCTACTCTTACTGCACCAGAGGGTCAGTATCAGCCTCTCACATCTATTCAAGTATAGTGGTTGTTTCTCCTTTCTCCTTGAGGTCAGTTGTCAAGTGCCTATGCACACCATTTCTGAGTGCTGCTGAGACTTCCCTGCATGTACAACAAAACAGAAATATGCT
The DNA here is from genome assembly GCA_031468815.1 of Morus bassanus. Classification (NCBI taxonomy): domain Eukaryota; kingdom Metazoa; phylum Chordata; class Aves; order Suliformes; family Sulidae; genus Morus; species Morus bassanus. The sequence goes on along the minus strand of CM062575.1, from coordinate 24,293,308 downwards.
TTAAGGTTCAGTACTGGCTTCAAAGGCAACTGCACATGAACACCAGAGAGCAGATTTTCTTTAAATCTAGTCTTTGTTCTCACAGAATTGACAAAATTCCTCTGCGCAGAATGTAGCTGCCTGAGGTTGGGTGCCCAGTCTGATCACATCATAAAAATAGTGTAATTTTTGCTGAAAACCAAACATGTACAGTGGCTGGGTAGTCCATTCTGTCATAGAAAACTGTGTTTTATAGCTATGGACCTTGTATCCTAAGCTGAAGAAGGAGCTTCAACAGTGTTTAAGATCAGGCCCCCTAACTTTTAGGCACTAGAAGTCAGGTAAATCACACCCCACTGAGGCTTTTAAGTGATGTCAGTATAAGGATTTAACCCTTCACAAGTTGTCATGGTTTAAGATTTCCACAAAGGAAGAAGAAACCTGCTTCTCTTTGCTGCTGTGTAATTAATAGCCACATGCTCTTGCAATGAATGAAGGTTTGTCATCTCTATGATCCTTCGAGTTAGTTAATGGAAAATGTGTCAGAAAAAGGAGAACATTTATGCCCTTGGGCCTTTCTAGAAGTGAAGGTATATCTGTTCCTTAGAAGTGTGTGTTTGTGTTTTTAGTCATGCGGCCTTGGCCTTACTTCAGAAGAGGGCAGATCAGGCTACACCACCAGTCCATCTCGTTTAGCAGAGCATCTGTTCAGTGACAAATTCCCCACCTTACTCAGGGCACTGTTGTTAAGGGCTGCTTTCTTGCAGCTTGCCTTGAAATGATATCCCATGTCAGCTTGCTCTAGCTCCAAAGCCATGCAACTACGCTCCCTGATCAACTATGCCAACCAATGAATGTGGTACTATGTCTATAGTGCTTTGGCATTACAGCAGGCACTTGAATTGAGGATGTCATCTCAGACTTTTATAGCTACCTGCTCTGGAACCTGACAGAAATTCAGCAAAGCTCCCTCTGAGCTTTGTCACCAGAGCCAAAAGAGCATGCTTTATGTAGCTTTGCTTACTCAGGTCACAAGAGGACCAGATTTCTGAGACCAGCTAGTGGCTAAGCCCCATGCCTAATCAGAGCGTTTTAACTGACATTTACCAGCACCTGGCATTTTCAAAGATTCTCTGTTTGTCCCAGCTGTTTTTTCTAATGCTGGAGATAATCTGCAGGATGATTTCCCCTGGCTTTCTGTCTTTATTTGCAGCTATATGACATGGGCAGGAAAATCCTTGGTAAAAGGGAGCACAGGGTTCTTGTGAGCCTGTGGGTGTTGCTCTCCAAACAGACCAGAATGACCAAGACAGGGCTTTCCCCATTGAGGAAAGCACATGCACTTCCTAGGACAGCTGAAGTGACGCTTTGCTGGACCAGCATCCCAGATGCGTTTCTAGGCAACTCTGTGGACAGGCAGGTGCCCTGCAGACAGTTAAATCAGTCTCTGCAGCATGGATGCTTTTTTAGTGTGCTGCTGAGGCTGAATCCCCACATGCTCCTTCCTTTCTTCCTCCTGACCCATGGCTCCGCAGCTCCATGGAGCTCATCCACAAAACTCGACATTCGGTCAGTCTAGAGCTCAGTTGTCTTCCATTGTGATTGTGGGATCACACACGAGGGCACTTTCTCCCAGCCCTTGCTCAGACAGCACTAAGGAAGCTCTTTGTTATAAATGGAGAAGCAGGGGGGCTGGAAAAAGGGGTGCATGTCCTGCCTTCTCACCTCCTTCCCTCCAGTTCCTCCCTCCAAATCTCAAATCTAACTCTTTGCAGCACCATCTACCTACCTGCAGCTGCTGATCTGATGATAAGAAATAGGTGTTTAGTGTTTGCAATCCACACAGTGGCTGTCCAAATGTAGAAGTGAGCTGGATTCAAACTGCAGATCCAGGCAGTCTAGAAACCTGAAGGAATTTGGACCAAGACCCAAGGGCTGTAGCTCAGTCTCACCTTTGATAGTCTGACACCAGGAGATTCCCTGTCAGTGACTTAGAGACAATCTAGTCACAGAAGTCGGCACGGACACGTAGGATGATGCTAAGCTTGCCAACCCACAGAGGTTGTTTTTGTTTGGAAACAGAGCAAATGTATTCTGATATCGCAAAGTAAGAACAAAGTCTCTTTGAGCATATCAGTGAGAGGTGCATATCTGGTGAAATGAGGATATTTTGGATAGGAGTGTCAAGACAAAGGTCTTTCACTTCGAATAATCCTCTCTGATATTTACATGTGCATCCAAACAGGAAAATCCTATTTTGAAATTGGCGCCTTCACCTATAGGATGAATTTTAAATAACTCGTTCCCAAACTTCCATGTGTCCCACTCTCTCCACTATCACCCTGCCCCAAACAAACGCCCAAACCAGTGAAATAAAAAATAACTCTGCATTCTCATTGCCCCACAATGCCACCACTGGAAATTCAGCCATTTGTTCACATGGTATGTATTCATAGTCTGGTGGGGGTGGGAAAGATTCTCCCTTTTCTTTATCAAAGGCCCTTGTTTTACCCTTTCCTTTTGAAAAGAAGAATGAGCAAAACAAATGCTTTTTATGACTCTGTGTGTTTTTTCCCCGTTTTGTTTTGGTTTTGTTAAGAATGCTTTAACCAGCAGCTGTGGGCTCCCTCTAGAGAGTCCAAAATCCCTCAGAGCACCTTGCAAAAATAAAAATTTCCTCAAACACTACTGAGAACAACCCCTCTCAGACTGCATGTATGCTCCCTTTTGCCTCTCATGATCTCTTGATATTTGTGCTGTAGCAGATTTATCCCTCTTTCTATCTCTTTGTTGTGTTTTTTTTTTTTAATTTCTTTTCAGTGTTGATGCAAATCCCTTATTGTATTCCCCCTCTGTTCTAATCCAGTTTCCATATTCTCTGTGATGTCTTTCCTTATCTTCATTTCCTCATTTCCTTCCTCTGCTTTCCATCAGCCTCCAAAAAAGATTTGGGATTATACTCCTGGAGATTGCTCTATCCTTACTAGAGAGGATAGAAAGGTAATTGTGTCTCACATATGTTGTACTACAGCATCTAGCGTGTATGTATGTGTGTATGTGATTTTTCTTTTTCCTTTTTTTTTTTTGTAGCATTGCTTGGGTTTTGTGTGCTTGTGAGTGATGTTTTTAATTGGGTTTGAGCTCATTAGCCTAACAATTAAGTAGCTAGTAAATTGATTTAATAAACAATTCTTAAAGCATAATCAGCCATAATTTAGAGTGGTGGTTTTGCTATCTTGACTTGCAGTAATAATTATACTAACAGCATATTGCATATTGTTACAGTATCTTTTTTTTTTTTTACAGGTGGGTTTTATAACTTTATGGTTTGTAGAATTAGATTCTAGCAGGCCTGTGCATCTCTTAATTTTGAATATGAAATGCCTAAAACTGTCTCCTCTGTAATGATTGAAATATGATTAATTACTAGTGAATTTCTATGTATTGTCCATGCCATCTTTGTCTTTTTTCAATTAAAAAGGCTCGCTTTTTTTTTTTTTTCAAAATTAACATTCCTTTGGTTTCCCCTAACCCTAAGCATTATTTTCCCATTCTTCTTCTCCTTCTTTAACCAGACTGATCTAGAAAAAGACCTCTACCTCTACCAGACTGAGTTAGAGGCAGATTTAGAAAAAATGGAGAAGCTTTATAAAGCGCCACATAAAAAGCCACAGAAGGTATTTCCTATTCTTTTCATGCTGCCAATCCCTGTTTCCAAACTCTCTGCTCTAATCTATTCACTGCTGGATGATTATTAAATGAGGTTGGGATAAATAATGGTTCTGACCGTTCTGACTGCATGGCTTGCTGTGTCGCTGTCAGAAATAATAGAACGTGATGCTGAGAATCCGGCTTGAAATCCATTTCAGATACAGTGATTTCCTCTCCCTCCTGTTCCCTTTCAGCTGCCTCCCACCCCCATCCCACTTTAGGGTTTTGAGTTCAGTGTCTGAAAAAAAAAAAACCCTCTCTATTTTTCACATGAATAGGCAGCAGCAATCAGCTTAAAATTCTTGGTTGGCGTCACGTCATCATCTCATGCCTTTCAAGCGTGTTGCCATCTACGCTCCCTTCATACAAGCCCTGCTCTCTGCTAGGAGCTCACGCCTACCCAATATTTGGATATTCCCAAGAGATCTTACACAATTCTCCTTACGCTGTACCTTGTCGTGGCCTTCTAGGGCAGGTCAGCTGCTGCTGCTGTTTCAAGGGTCTGCAGGACCCGAACCATGAAATGATAGATTAATTCGGTAACACGCCATTTTTTCTATTTTTTTCTGTTGATTTTTTTTTTTTTTTGAAGCTGCGGCATTTCACCAGGACTTGAAAAAGCTGCTTTTTCAAACTCAAGATTTGCTTTTTCTTCCTACATAGAAATCCTCAGATAGATGAGGGGACACCAAATAGAGCATTTCTTCTAGAATTGCCTTCAATTTTTTAAATAATGTGCCTAGGAAGTGTTAGATGGATTTAAAGCAAGCGGATAAGAACCGGCTTTTGCTTTTGAACCTGTGCAGCTGGCATTGCTTCTCTTAAGTAAGGAAACTGAAGTGAAATGTTGCTTTTCTTGTTAGTGCTTTGATATTTTTTTGAATGCTGAGGAATGTATTGTGCTGCAGAAATGTAATATACCTTTAAAGCAAAGGCGGGCAGTGACCGGTTGGGGAAAAAGCTTGGGGAAATAATTATGAGCATGTGTCTCGTGGTCATGGCCCAGCTGGTTATCTCTACTTGCTTTTGGCTTTATTCACAGTGACTCATTTGCAGACAAAAGAATAGGTGCTGCGAAAAGACATTGGCTGTGCTAAAAACCTGTCACTGCCCTGAAGGAACTCAGGGAAATTGTCGCTTTTCTGCAAAGGCATTGACAGCTTTAATTGCATTTAGACTTAAACCTCAATGTCTCCTAAAGGCTAATATTCAAGCAATAGAAGGAAAATTACTTAAGCAAGCTGTTTTCTTTCTCCTCATATGTAAGTGTGTATCAATGACTCCTTTGTTTGGACTTTTGCAGAATACAGCAGGTGTTACTCCTCTGGAAACTTCCACAGACCATTCTTCCTAGTAAGTTTTCCAATTGCTTTTTGATGTCTCTTTTACAATTGGAGGGCAGCATGTAGGACAGGGTTTAGGGCATTGGAAATGGATTGGCTTTATTTTTTGGTGATGGATATAGACAAATGCATGTACCATGAGAACTATACACGTGGTTTAGATGAGTCCAGGTACAACATCTGCTCTTTGATCTTGAATGAATTTTGAAGTGATTACATAAGCGATTGCATTGTCTAGGTAAGAATAGCTGACTGTGCTAGGCAGTGACTTTAAAAAAAAAAAAACCAAGCAGACCTTTAACTCCATCTGGATGAAGTTTGCAAATTGACTGTCATGCAAGTAATTTTATTGCATGGAATAAACAAAGTTTGTTTCTGTTACGCATGTATGATAGATTGGCTCCTGTTAGATATTCCCAGTTATGTGCACCAGATCAAAAGGATGCTGTTGATGGAAGGCAATAATTTTCCAGCTTCCAGGAAGCGAACAGTGGTAGCAGTAATGAAATTTCTCAGAGATCTAATGTGGCACTGCTTTTCTGGAGGAATATGTAATAAACAGTATATTCTGTCTAAATAATTTGTGCATGGAGCTGGTTGGTTTTAAAAGAGGATCACAAAAAAAAGAAAAAATCCAGAGCAAGATGCTGAGCTGTGCTGAGTTACTCGAGCCATGGAGCCAGCCCCTGCTGCGAACCTGCTGCTCCATGTAATTGGACTGAACGCTTAACGTTCTCTATAGGCACAGTGATCCCTTCTGCATGGATGGTTTGTTAGGAAAGGCATGTTCTTCTCCAGACACCCATTAATATCACGTGTGTTCACTGCCCCTCTGGGGCTGCCTTAGAAGTCTCCTGTACTTCTTTCAACTCAGTTCCCATCTGTCTGTGTTCATTCTGCTGAGAAACTAGCACACTGCTGCATTTTGTTGGTTGCTCCTATGACTGTTTAGTTTTGTTTTGGTAGGGAGAGAGCAATAAAATAAATTAAAATCTCAGAGGTAAGCATAAAAGAATAGCTTATATTTACCAAAGACTGGTAAGGTTTCTGCCCATGGTAGCACTGCCTGTGCCCCTTCTGATGCCACCCAAAGCATGCAGGAGTGCCAGCATCTGAGCCAGTGGAGGGGAAGCGACCTGGGTAGGCTGGGAATGGGACATAACAGTGAGGCTCAGTGGAGTTGCACATTCTTCCCTGCCCTGCCTTTAGAGAGCAGGGAGAAAAGATACGTGGAGTTTATTGTCTTTTTTGCAGTGTTGTTCTTCCCTCTGTTCACCTGATTCTGATCTTGCAGACTGCCTTGGCCCCCACAGTACTACTTGCTGGCCCTAATGAGGGAGCAACCGGTAAAGGGACTCTCCTCTCTCTCCCCCAGGGGTATTCCCAAAGGAGTATCATTTTAACCCTTTGGTTTTTAACAACTAGACTAAAATGCTTTTACCTCCTAGGTGAGGAATCTCAGGGCAGGAATTATTCCCTGCAGCAACTGGCAGGGCTTCCTCTGGAACCTGACAGAGAGGCACTGGGATAACCCCTGTAAGACACAACAGCTCTGTAGCTATGGGTCTGTTTGAGTATATTGCCTAGGTTGAAAACATGACCATATTCCCTTTCTCTTTCATGGTGCTTTTCACGAGCCTTTACTCCAGACAGCAATTTATGGGACTGCATGTGACCTGGCTTTCCTCGTCCAGAAACTAAAATCTTCTTTGTGATCCAGACATCGCGTAATTCCACTTCCATAGCCAGTCCTCCAATGTGTTTGAAAGCTTTCTCTTTACCCCATAAGTACAGTGTCTATGCAAAATAAACAGACACATGTATAAATTTATCCACAACAAGCAGGCATAACCACAAACAATTCCACACACGCATAAATTTTAATCACTCCTGGACATCAGGATGTAAAACAGCTTTCAAAATGTTTCCATGAATTGGCAAATGCGCTATTATTTTATTTTTTCAAACTTTCCAGGAGTCATGTTTTGGCCCCAAAATAGCCTTGTGTGAGACTGCATCTTATTCTGAAGAGCCTGGTTGAGCACAAGAACTGGTATCAGATGAGCTTAGCTTTTAGGAAAACATTGTCTACCTGATTGGTCAGCAAGTCTTATGTACCTGGAAAGGCCTTTTATGCCATGGCATTGCTGGTTATTTTTTTTTGGAGAGGAAACGGTGAAATCTAGAAATCAGATGTGGGGGCATACTTGTGATTATATTCATGACTGAGAAAAGGGATTTGTAAAAATGTCCAGTCTTTAAAGGCCTAATAAATTAAAATTTTACTCATTTTAACAGCATTTTGTTTATATATCTGCATGTTAGACCTAGAGTCCAAGATTTTTCATTCGCTGTCATGGAAGCCTGAGGCAAAGCTGAGCAGAACTATGCACATCTGGAAATTTCTTTGGCATTTAAAACAGTAGTGTATATAGCCCCGTACCATTGCTCCTCTGCATGGTCCCTCACTGATGGGCTTGAGAAATTGCTCTGGGAGTCTTGAACTATAAGGTTAACTGGGTGGCTGAACTGATTGAGATGAACTCCTGAGCAGCTGTGCTTTGTAACCAGGGGACAAGCATGGCTAGTGTTTTAGGGAGAGAGTACTGGGAGCTGGAAGATATTTGTGCTACTTCCAGCTAGCCGCTGAATTTCTTTGTGCCTGAAACGAAATCATGCATCTGCTCTGTTACTCTGTTGTTTCACCTGTAAAATAAAGGAGGAGTGCTTTCCTGCTGCCTCTTTGCTGGGAGACTGAGCTGGGAGAGTTCCCTCAGGTGGAGAAAGCTATGATAGTGCCAAACCTAGAACATTATCACAATATATTCATGACCTCTTCATTCAGCACCAGTTCTTCATACACAGTCTACTCTGGGTTTGCAAGTGTGGTTGTCTCTTACTTTGCTTGAAGGTCTCAGCAAACAGAAGTTACCCATTGGTGTCCCTCCCCCTTGTGTTTTCCAGCTCCACATATTCACCCAACTACCATGCAGTGAAGAGGGAGTCAGAACCAGCACTGGGGGACCCTGCTGGCTTGGAGAATGAAAGGCAGATTTACAAGAGTGTGCTGGAAGGTGGAGATATCCCGTTCCAGGGGCTGAGTGGTCTCAAGCGACCTTCTAGCTCTGCTTCCACAAAAGGTAAGTGGTCATGGCACTAACCTCCTCTCCATTCTGTGCAGTATCAAAAGCCAGGTGATATGGGACAAACTGCTGCAGGGTTTCGAGTCCTATTCAAGCCAGTTGAGGTTTCCTCTGTCCTTCCTCTTTGCCATCCCCAGTTTTCCCTCCTTTTTTCTCTCAGCCCACACTGGCCAATATTTTTCATGACCCGTTTATCTGATCCAGGTTCCTCTTCCCAAAAGGGACCAGCTCCCTCCATCCAGCACCTCAGCCACACCCCACACCCTCATGTTCTTCCTTGAGGCTGCTCAGGCTGGCCTTGCTATCCATCTGTTCCTACTGCCTTGCCATGCTAGAGCCCTTCCCTGCCTTTTCTGCTCTTCCTGCTGCAGTATCTCAGCAGGCCACACCAGCTCTGCTGGTCTGGCTACCCTGGCATAGCTGGCGCCATGTGCTCCACAGCCTCCTGCCTGCGAGGGGTGTTCAGAGAATGCATGGTACACTGTGAACCAGCAATGCTGTGCAGGCTCTGAGAGAGCGAGGCAACAGAGACCGCTGCATCTCCTCCCCTTTCCTCCCCTCATCATGGGGTCTCTAGAAGATTAGGACAAGAGCCTGGCTACCATTAGGGAGTTGTATTAGGGAATGTGTCTCTGAGCCAACTTCAAACTAAAAATGGCTTGAGATGGGGAGAGGACTGGGGAAGGAATGTGTTTGGTTTCTGAACTGCTCTCCCTAAAAATAGTACATCATACCAAAAAGGTCTCTTTCTGTCTCCATCTTCCAGCTGTTTTTCAACATTATGTCAGGCCTGTAGGGCAGGGAGTCAGACTGGATCTGAACAAAAAAATCTGTTCAAACAGTTACTGTTCCCCAAACTGCAGTTGAATCTGGATGGTTATTTTGACATTTGAGTTTGAACTCAAATCAGAAACAGACCTGAAAACTGCAGTCTAAGCTGAACCCAGACTGGATCTGGCTTTAAAAAAAAAAGCAAAGTCCTGATCTGACTCCTTGATTTTTAAAGCAAACATGGCCAACCACATTGTCTGAAGGACACTCAGCTTATTTCTAGTATGGGGAATCTCTAAGCAGGCAGCTCTTGGGTGAGGCCGGCTGATGTGGCCTGCTTGTGTTAGTCAGCCACCAATTGTCTTCTCCCTCCCAGGAATAAACTGTTTGGCAAGCACTGTGGTGAGACCGTAGTAGGTGTGATTACAGGCTTGGTATTGAGCCATTTTTGCAGTGTTAGTGCCTCTGCATTCTTGCTGACACCCTGATCCTGCCCACAGTTCAGCTGCCTTTTTCCATGGTGCCGCAGCTTCCTTGGAAGCTGATGATGCTTAGCACTTTTTAGGAGGTACCTTCAAAGTGCTCCAGATCTGCTTCTGGCCAAGCCTCTCATTTTAGAGATGTTAGCAGCAATTCACCTACTCCTGTAAGCGTGGCTTGTTGTGCAGTTTCTTCCTGCTTTTCTTTATGTTTTGGAACTTTGCTTCTTTAAAGTGCATTTTATGAAACCCAAGCATGTTCTTTCTCCTTTCTCAATAGCTTTCTAGCACTTACGCTAACAGGTTGTATTTATTTTATTCTGCATGCTTACCAGTGGATCGTAAAGGTGGGAATGCTCATATGACTGCACCCTCTTCAGTTAATAGCCGAACCTTTAACGCTAGTCATACCGGTATGTTAGGTCACGCATGTAAACATAAGAAGCCCTTATCAGCTGCAAAAGCCTGCATTACTGAAATCCTCCCTTCTAAATTCAAACCCAAACTAGCAGCTCCAGCTGCTCTTGTGCAGGACAAGAAGGGTATCTTGCTGTCTCATGAGAAAGCTCAAAGCTGCGAAAACCTTCGTAGCTCCATTGCCTTGTTCGATAATAAAAAAGCTTTCATGGTAGACATAGGGGAAAGCATAGAAAACATGTTGATGAAGTCGAAGCAGGAGTATGTCATCAAATCTGGCAGTACCATGAGCCTGCAGGAGTATGGCACCAAGTCTAGGAAAAGCTACCTGTTCCCTGCCTCCAGGAAGAGTGGGATGGAGTTTACAATGCTGTATAAAGACATGCACCAGATCAACCGGTCCAGAATCCATTTGGGCACAGTCTCCTCCTGCAGCGTGAGGGATATTGCATTTCAGTTTGAGAATGAAGCAAAGGACAGGATGGAGCACAGCCTTAGTCGAGAGGATTCAGAGCAGATCCCCAAACACACCGTTTCCTCCCGTATCAGTGCCTTTGAGCAGCTGATCCAGAGATCCCGATCAATGCCCTCACTTGACTTTTCTACCGGACAAACCAAATTCACCACTTCTCTCCAGTCTAAAAGTTGTCTTAGTTCTGCCTACTCTGCAGAGTTTCTTCTGGATTTGCCAAAAGCACACCAAGAAGAGAAGGATGCTGCCAGCTTGGCAGATAAATCCTCCCGCTCCTGCAGCAATGTGGAGGACACAGCTTCGGATGTCAGTGATGCCATCCCTATGGACACACTTTCAGCTTGCACGGATGAGATAGATCTCCTCTCAAATGCATCCAATGACAGCGGCAGCAGCAGCAGCAACCTCAATGGGCCTCAGAAGCATAAAATCAACAGATGCAAAGGCGCATGCCCAGCTTCCTACACTAGGTTCACTACGATCCGAAGGCATGAGCAGCAGCAGGCCTCCAGGAACCCTGATTCCAAAGGGGATGTCTATGGGGACAGACACATGCTCCCCAGAAATGTCTACCTAATGAGTCCACTTCCCTTCCGATTGAAAAAGCCCTTCCAACACAAATCCTGCAGGACTCCACCCCCAGACTGCCTGGGAGGCCTGGCAGTGCCCAGCCCTGAGAACTCAGACGACCCCATACAGCTGCAGGGGAGCGTAGGAGACAAGAGTCACCACTCCCAGCACCAACTGTGCTCCAGAAGCAGGCCTCTAGCCCCCAGGCGCCTGTCTTCCTTTGACATTGTGGAGAGGCTTAGCTACTTCCCCACCATGGGATCTAGCCGAGATAGCTACATGGGCCGGGCTGACACTCCTGACTTCTTAAACAATGGGAACCCTGTTCCATATGCTCTCTGTCACAGCCTGGACACAAACAACAACCCGCAAAGTGAACTTGGGACGTACCTAGGAGGTGGCTTTTTGTGTTCTTTACCAGTGTCCCTTCATATGTCTTCTTCCTTTCCTTTCTCCTCCCCTTTTCTTCCACAACCCTTGCATTTTTACTCCCTGCCTTTGCATCCCCTGACTCTCTCTGTTTTTTCCCCTAGTGTGTCTAACGTTCTTTGCGTGTCTTGCTGAGCATTTTTGTTCAGGACTTGTTAACAGCTGCACTTCTGAGAAACGATTTCCGCTGCCTTTTTAATCACATCGGGTTCAGTTTGTCTCTCAAGCAACTCCAGGGATGCAAGAATCTCAACATGAGATATTTCTAGTCCTATATAATTTGCACACATGGGAATATAAAACAAACCCAGATGATTTGCTTTAAGGAGCAGTTTCTCAAGGTCTAGTTGTATGTGTGTGTGCGCGCGTGCGCGCGTGTGTGTGAATTAAACTTTTCTCAACAGTAAAATGCCAAATCATACTTTGATGGCAGCAAATCTTTTCTTCACAAAGTCCTTCTATGTCTTTACTATTTCCCGTACCGTTACCTTCTCCCTGTTTTTGGATCTTTGTTCACAAGTACAGCCCAAAAGGGAAAAAAATGAAAATGGATAAATTATCGACATCTGATTGGCAATTTGGTCAATGGCAATTGAGAATCCTTAGTCATAATGGAAAGAAATTGTTTTAAAAATATCTATTTTTTTCCTTTCTGGTTATGCTAGATAAATGCATCTGTATTTTAACTTCCTTATGTTGTTTCGAAGTAGATTCAGAATCACCAAGGCATTTTGCACCAGTTGATTACATGGAAACTCCAGAAGAAATTATCCGTAGACGGCACGATGATAAAGAGGTAATGCCCTCCTTTGTGGCCTAATAACAGTTGTAGCAGCTCCACATACAAGAAATATAACATTCAGCCTTATATAAGGACAGCTTCTATGTCCATGGCTATGTGTATTGGAAGTTAGAGCAACAAGCTGGAACTAGTATGTTTTAATTTTAATACTACCTCTGGCACTGATTAAATGTTTAGTGTGTAGTCCAGTTTAGCTTTTTTTTAAAATGAGCCTGATAGTTCTTATCAATTGCACAAAATGATATATGGGGGCTTTAAAGAATGTGAAAAGGTTGGAGATGTATGTGAGATGTGGTACAACACCCCAATACTTGCAGATAAAGGTGAAATGGTTATTCTATAAGTGAGTTAAGGTTTTATTGTTCTCCAAGCAAGCTACTTGAGTCAATACTAATCAAACTGGTGAGAACAGTATTTTTCTTGTGGTCCTCAGGTTTTGAACAGCAAATGTAAGATATTTTAAGCTATCAGAAAGTGTGAAGTTTCTCCCCAGTGCAGACTACATTTCTTTATGGTGTCTCAAGTTGTTGACGACAGAATGTAGCAGTTCTTTTCAAAATGGCTGGGCAACACTGGGACAAGCCCAAATAATAGGAAAGCCACATAGACTTTTCAGCACTGACTGTATTCAAGCTAAGTTTAAGGAATTATAAAGTGACTGCTTTCCAGGAAGCTGTTAATTTTCACTGCCTGGGGAAAAAAGAAGTTATATTTTTAGTGTTACTTTCTGAGTTCAAATGATGTTTATGTGTACTTTGAAATTTGGTAAAACCTGCTCTTAATTCCTATGTGAAAAATATATTTTTGCTGTCTTCTCCCCTGAAACAGTTGGTAATCCCCCCACTTCCAAAATCCAGCACGAAAATTCATGTAAGAGCAAAACTCCGAATTTACTAAGACCTGCTGGCTTCAAATGGATTAGCACAGAGGTGAACTCTTCAGCCTACAGTCAGCCCCAAAAGGTGGAAGAATCCTTCTGCCCAGATACTCAAGAATGCACGTTTCCACCAGTGTGCCAGAGGCTTCAGGAGTCCAAAATAATTATTTGGGCTTTATTTACTTTATTGCACTAAGTGTATTACATGAGCCCAAAGGAAGTATGGGAGAACCTGATACCTGAGGTGGTTAGGCACTCTCCCAAGCTCCTTGCGAAGCTCAGGGGAGTTTGGTGCTTCGGAACTTATCTGTGGGGCTGATTCAGGTCTCTTGGAAGTCAATGAGGGAAAATCCGTGTTGGTTGAAAGGGAGTTGTATCAGCTCTCTGCATTATCAGCAATCTTCTTAGAAGATCCCAGGACCTGGCCAAAACTTAGAATAACTCCTCATTGACTTCCATCAGCTTTGGATCAGATCCTCTGTATGAGCTGGATTTCAGTTATGCCATAACGGTGATGTACTTTCTGTGCTTGCAAAATGAAAGGGTATTGTGTAGTTAGTAGAATCAGTATTTTATGTTGAACTGTAAAATTCCAGCTATTTGCTGGGACCTCAGAAATCTTATTTAAGTCACATTTATGGCAGCTTTTGAATGCCTTTAACTAGATGATTTACTGCCCATTTTATGCAATTTTATGGCAGAAACTTTTAGAGGACCAGAGACGGCTTAAACGTGAGCAAGAAGAAGCTGATATTGCAGCTAGAAGGCACACAGGGGTTATTCCAACGCACCATCAGTTTATCACTAATGAGCGATTTGGGGACCTCCTAAATGTAGACGATACAGCAAAGAGGAAATCTGGGTCAGAGGTCTGTTTTAGTTACCTCAGTCTGCTGCTTGACCCAAAGCAATATTTGCCTCTCACAATGTTGTGCTTTAGGCCGACATTAGCTCTTCAGAGAATGTCGTTTGTTGTTTTGTTTTGTTTTTTTTTCCACCTTCCCCTTTCCCATTCTGGCTTCATTTAGATCTGCTTTGACTCTTGTGCCTGGTAAATTAATTGATATCTCTATACCAAGCTGTATATGTTAAAGCATGCCTGCTGAGAATTGCTGGTGCACATCTGTGATGCATGCCTTTAAATATCAGCTACTTTTAGTGAATCAAAGGCATTCTACATCTTTTGCATCATATTGCTACATTGTCTTCTTGTCTGTGCCTTACCCTTAGAAACTTCATGTCCTGTTGATCCTGGCCATGTGACTGTCTCGTAGGTTTTTTTAGAAATGGATTGTTTCTTCTCCTCTTGAAAGATTCTTAGTGACCTTTAGAAACAATTGGAAAATGTCTCAGCATGTTTCACTTCGTACAACCTGGTCAGTCTTTCTGAAAGAGACAAAGGAGGAGGTAGATGGTTTTCCCATGAGCCCAAGGCTCTTTTCCTGAGGGCTGGATGCCAGTCCAGGTGTCCTGGCCAAATGCCTTTTCCTGCCTTAGGGATTGCTGCTGGGGCTCTAGACAGGTGCTACACTGCGGCGGTGGGTGAGGTGGTCACCAAGTGGATGGAGTACACTTGTCTGCCCTTTATGTAGTTTTACATGTTCTGATGCCACATGAATATGAGTACTTCTTATTTTATGCTCTATTACTGAAATGACTTTAAAATTGTATGAATATTTTTGTGGCCATTAGAAAATCAGCCAGGTAAATCAAGCGTTAAAGCCTAGGCCTGCTGTCAACATCCTTTTTGGCTTTATAGCCACTGAAGACATTTCTTTAGACACGTGCTTAATTTATTTGTATTTCCTCCTCACCTTTGTCTCTTTCCTACCAATTTATACAGAGTACATGGGTCACATTGCAGGATTCGGCAGGGCTAGGTAATAATAAGAGCCACATCAGATAAAATCCTACTGTTTTTTTTTCCCAGCTAGTAAATTTTGCTTTTCCATTCACATGTCAAGGGAAATTTGGTCCCAGAGCCCCAGTAACTGTAGTTACTGGAGCAGCTTTCATTCAATGAGGTTTGTCACATTTAAAAGTTTACTGCTGTTAAATCCATTTTCTGTAGAGCTCTTAATTACTGTTATACCAGAATTTGGCACTTTTTGCCCTGGTAGGAGAGACCCATCCAGCATATTTGGACTATAGTACCAGTTGCACACAAGCTTGTAGCAGAATACCTGCATTCAGTTTCTTCCCCAGACTAATGTTAGCTATATAAGAGTTTGGGTGCTTTTCCTCAGAAGGGGGTTGAAAACCTAATTATTATTTTAATGTTTTGATTTTTTTGATCTCTAGATGAGACCTGCTAGAGCCAAGTTTGACTTTAAAGCACAGACGCTAAAGTGAGTACAGCTTGTTATTATTGCCTTGAGTGTTCTTCCTCTGCTTTTTCCCCTAGGATGCAGCATTTATGAAGTGTCGTGCAATTGGATTCATGTTTTGGGAGTGTCTTTCCAGCAGCTCAAAGCAAAGGTGTCTATAGTAAGGCAGGGAAAAGTAATAGGAATCTTGCAGGTCACAGCCTCTAAAGGACCTTTTGGAAAATGTCTTCTTTCCCAGTGCATCTGTATCCCATGTGATTTTTAGGGCAAACCCATTCTTTACTGGAACAAGCAAGCACTCTGCTCTGAGGGTGGGGGGAGCCATGGTAGAGCACTCTAGTTGATGTTCCTTCTCGCACCTTGTAAGCAGGATGACTGGGTGAGACCTTTCAGCAGCAGCTCTGTCACTGCCCTTGTGCTGGAGACGGAAGGGATTCCCCTGCATGACATCCCTGGGCGTGCTCCGATTTAGGACCTGGAAGAACTGTGTTAGTCAGTAGCTCACTGTGTAAAACTACCATACAGATGGTCAGAAGAACATAGATATGCAGAATAGCAGCATCCTTTTCACTGTGCTAAGCATAGCCCAAAGTCAGCAAGGAACTTAAACAGATGCTTTGCTTTAAGCATGTAGGTGGGCCCTTGATTCAGGATTTTTCTGATTCAGGACCTATAAGGGTAGAGAGTGGTTGCTGCTCCCCTGGCATCTGTGGATATGCCAGTGGATGTTTCTGGTGGCATTGCTGTACCTCTGAGCCCTGTTGTAGTACCTCGGGTGAATCACACAGCACTACTCATCCTTTTTGGGGAACACTGCTGTGAAGAGAAGGCCTGGAAGGCGTTTCCCTCTGCAGGAGCCTGGAGAATCTCTCATTTTAACATTGCTAGAGAGGGAAGAAAGAAGAACAGAATTCAGTGAAGGCCTGCTGTTTTTCTTCTCAGGTGCTAATGTCCTGGGAATATTTTGTTAAAAGTTCTATAGGTGATGATTTGTAATGATTTACACAGCATCTCCCCAGCACCAGTAATAAAACTGAGGCAGATGTAAGGTGTAACCTGTGTCCCTTGAGCAGAACACAACAGGGTGCCAGACAAAAGTAAAGGAGAGCTTGTGAAAATCGTGTTAGGAAGGGCTGGGTTGTTTTTTTTCCTGTGTGGTCCCAGGTAGTAGGTTTATGAGCCTAGTGCAAGCTGCCCACAGTGGGTGTTTCTCAAGCTACAGGCATTCATAATTTTAGCACTGAAGACTGTAGGTAGAAATGCGAATTGTTAGCCCTTGTGAGGTTAGTGGTTGCACAGCCACAGGCTGACCAGAAGTGTAATCGTTGCAGGATCAACATTGGCATGCGAGGGTGTTCATCTAATCAGCAAACTTGTTCCATTAAAATCATGTGTCTCTTTGGAAGGCACTTGTGACATGACCTGTTTCAAAACAGGAATTGAGCACTGCTCACCATATCCAACATGGAAAGCAGCCAGTGGCATCTTTTGTTTGAGCTTGACCCCATTGTTGCTGGAGGGTGTGTGGTTAGTAGGGCCCTCATTGGCCAGCTTTTTCGACAGGATGCCCAAAGAGCAAGGGAGTCTGCACATCACGATATGAACAGGGTAATTCTCAACACAGAGCTTTCATTTTGGGTGGAGTATGATTTGTATCAACAGGGCTGATGCAGACCTTGGTACCTAGGGATTGTTGGAGAGAAAAAGAACATGTCTGTTCTCCAGTGAAGTTCTGATGGAGTGCTTGTGTTGTTAACAGGGAACTTCCTCTGCAAAAAGGAGATATTGTTTACATTTACAAACAGATTGACCAGAACTGGTATGAAGGCGAACACCATGGCAGAGTTGGCATCTTCCCACGCTCTTACATAGAGGTAGCTGCTTTCCTTGCAGGTGTTCTCTTTGCCCACTCCCTTTCTGCCAGTGACCAGTTTGTGGGCTTTTTGTATGTGACTCATTTGATTCTGTTTGTTCATTCTAGCTTCTCCCACCAGCTGAGAAAGCTCAGCCCAAAAAACCATCACCACTGCAAGTATTGGAATATGGAGATGCTGTTGCTAAGTTCAACTTCAATGGGGATACCCAAGTGGAAATGTCCTTCAGAAAGGTAGGACTTTTGTTGTGCTGATGAATTGAATCCAGACAAATGCTGAAGTTTTTTAACACTAGTAACTTGCAATTTCAAAATGAAAGCTCCAATAAGATGAACTCTATATTCAGGAAGAATTCCTTCTCATCACCCATGTTTTTACTCCATAGTCATTATGTAGTGAATTGCAGTGAAAGCAATGCAGGTAGGCTGAATCAAGAAATGCCAATTTCTTCCTTATGGCTAGCTGAGAAGACACTTTAAGCACAAGTGCTGGAAGCCTGGCTCTGCAAGGCAAATTAGATATTTGGTGACGTGTCTCCAGTCTGATCCTCTCCAGTGGAGATGCACACAGTCACATGACAATGGTGATATAGAAAAGAAGGAAACTGGGTTCGCCTTCCTTCATATTACAAGCCAAATCATTGAGCACAGGCAAGTGAGATTCTGTGGTATTGAAGTGACTCGCTAGGCCTCACTGCAGCGTAAAGGAATAGGAGTGGGTTGTGTAATGGTTGTTCAGAGCAAGGTCAGCCATATTTAGATTAAGTAGCAGCATTTCTCTGCCTCAAACAGCTTTCTGTTTTGATGCTCAGATTACATCTTGTCTGGCTTAATTATACATGAAGGTGGGGCTTGCAGTTTATATTAAGGAACTGGAAGTCACTTCATTTGTCAGCAAAACAGGAGAGAGCATAGAGAGACCTAGTTTAAACTGCAGACCTGTGCATACTCCCTGTACACCTCATACCCCTGAGAGTCTCGTGGTCAGCCTGAAACTGCTGGTTTCCATTTTTTTAACTGGCTTTAGCAAGTAGGGTCTTGAAAATGTGAGCATAACTGAGTGAGCATAACTGAGTCTGCAGACAGCCCAATTCAGCACCAGAAGATCTGCATTTCCTCCTTCTCTGAACTGACAAATATAATTTCCACCCAGAGGTTAGGGTTAGGACCACATAACTGGGAAATCGGGGAGGCTGAGAGCCACCGATTGTTTTAAGTCAGCTGCAGCAAGATTAAATATGTAATCTGCTTTGGAATGATGAAATATGTTAAAGTCAGGACTACATTACTATTCCTTCCCATAGGGTGAAAGGATCACATTGATTCGACGAGTGGATGAGAATTGGTATGAAGGAAAAATCTCTGGCACCAATCGCCAAGGCATCTTCCCTGTCACTTACGTGGAGGTGCTCAAACGGCCAGTGGTCAAGAATGCCATCGACTATCCTGACCCACCAATGTCCCTGTCCCCTAACCGCAGCATGACAGCTTCACCACAGGTATTTGGACTAGATGCAGCCAGTTACAGCACCTTGCAGAACAGAGGGATGTTACCATTACTGTGCAAGAAGCAATAGCTGAAAAAAGCTGTAGCTAAGACTAGTGTTTTGCACAGTAAAAGCCATGTGCTCCCTGCAGCCCGCTGGAGCTGCAGGAAAAGGTGATGTTTCGTTTACCAGAAAGGTTAATGAACGGGTCATTTGGGGATTTGGAGACTCAGCTTTTTATCTCTGATCTGTATCTTGAATTCAGGCCAGGTTGAAAGGGCTACAGTTCACAGCCGTCTGAATAGATCTCACTGCCAGAGATGAAATGAATCAGTGATCTAACTCCTCCTGAGTGCATGTTTATGCTTTACAGACCTCCACTGCGATGAGTGAATTTTTTAGTATGACTGTTAAAAGGGCGTCACAGACTGTTATAGTCTGTCGGAGTCATTATGTTGATCCCTGTCAGCTTGAATGAAGCTGTATACTTACTCCTAAATGTTACAGCTCGCGACCAAGGTTTTGGGAGACAGGGTCAGGAAAGCAGCCTGTATTATTTGAAATTGGTGCTAAATGAACTCAGGTTTTGAGATCAGGCCAGTCTGGGATCTTCCATGAATATTAGATTCACTATAAACCGTACTGCAGTTCAAAACAGAAATCAAAATGGCAGCAGGTAATTGCATGGGGATCCCAGAATGTTTGCCATCGAAAAGTATCAGGGAGGCACTGAGTCTCTAAATCCCTTTGTTTTGTTCTCATCCTGCAAATACTCATGCTTGAAGGTCAGCATATGTGTTTGGGTCACAGCCATCAGGTTCTGGTCCATACCCCTCTCACTCATGGGACTGAAGCAAGGTCATTCTAAGGTCAAGACTGCAAGGAACAAAAGTGGAGAATTGGGATCGGGAGGAAGGGATATATGGTACAGGACAGACAGGAAAGGCTGCCATGGCTCATGCCTGGTGTCTGTCTGGATCTTCCTTAAAAAGAGTGGTTATATTCTTAGCTACTGTGTAAAGAGGAAAGACTTTTTGCTTGTTTGGGGTTCCCTGTCAAAGTGGACCTCAGCTGAGCTTTTCTGTTTGAGCTTGGCAGTCTTTCCATAGCTGTGGCCTGTCTGCCACCAGCTCTCAGCAAGCTTCTCCCTTTGATGGAAGGGATTGGATCCACCCTTCTTTGGTTTCCTTTCCTTTTGATTCCTCTCCTAGTAAATCAATTCTCTCCCTTACTTCTTTGCCTAACTTGGCAGAGGGCTAAGAAACACTCTGATCATTGCTAATGTAGGTGATCTCACTGATGTCGCTGGTGGTAATAGCTAAGGGCAGAACTCAGTCGTGTGTTCTCCCTTTATAAACATAGGACCTACTTTCATCACCTGAAGACCAAAGAGCCACAGCTGCTTTATTTGATCCCTTTCTCCTCCACAGCTTCAGCGATGCAAGTTTCTTGAGGAGTGGGCATTGCTCATGCTAGAGTTGGATAAAGTCAAAATTCATTGCAGCAGTGAATTCTGACTGGGCCCACAGTGTGAATTGCTGGGGCCCCAGCTATTACTGCCAGGCCAGTCAAAAGCTGCATGCTGCCATCATGGATGGTGGTTTCAACTCCTCCCTGAGGGACTTAGGGCATATGGTATGAAGTCTAAGGTCTTCCACAAGACATATTATGTCTGGGATACTGGCAAAGGCTGGAGGAGGCAGCACAGATACAGACTGGCCTCCATGGTTGGAGTAGCTGCAGACAGCACGTTCTCCAACACGGTGCACCTGTCCGTGGAAAACTTATGCACCAAGCTTGGTCACAGACCTGCTCCTCTCCACACTTGCTCTCTCTCCTTTTACCTTTGCTCGGTCATTTTGTATTTTCCTTTATTATTTTTTTTGTTCATTTCTTTCTTTTTTCTCTCCTGCTTTTGTCTCCTTCAAGTCTCCCAGCTCTGAGCTGCTCCATATACCAACTCCTCCGCCTTTGCCTTTTGCACGCCGCGCCTTATCTCCAGAGGTGCAGGCGGTCACATCTGAGTGGATTGCTTTGACCGTGGGAGTATCTCCTAGCACCACTCCTGCCATAACTCCTCCATTGCCTCCTCCACCTGAAGCCTCCCTCTCTCACACAGACTATCTCTCGCCTTCTGCTGCAGCCAGCCCTTCCCCCACGGCCAGCCATTCTCATCTCTCTGGCTCCTCAACTCCCAGGTCCATTAAATCCCCATTGCCCTCTTACTCATCCAGACCTCAGTCCTCTGCTCGCAGTTTCTATCCAGCCACCTTGCAAAGCGAAGAAAAGTTTGTTGGCTCCCCTTCTCCCAGCGTGAGCTACTGTAACTCCCCTCGCTGGGCAATGGAGAGCCCCGAAAGCATCCTCGCAGAGCAGCATGACACCACTGGCAGCCAAGCCTGGCTCCAAAAGACTAGAGAGGGCAGCAGCAACCCCGAGCAGGGTGCTCACGCTGTTCCCAAGATCTCTGTGGAGCGCTGCCTGAAACCGTCCCAGCTAGACATGCGTGTGAGCCCAGAAAAGCGACCCGTGGGTTCCTCTGAGGACAACCAGTTGTGTCAGGAGCTAATGGCTATTGTACAGGGAGGTAAAACAGAGAAAAGAGGCGTGAGGAAAGGTGATCTGGGAAAGTTTCAAAGCGGGGAAAAGAAGGTACTTCTCCTGCATGTGTGTGTGCTGCTCTGAATCCCTGATTTTAACTGGTGTGTTGAGGTGTGTGCTATTCTGCCAGCTAGGCAGAGCCAGTGGCTGCCACGTCATTTTGATGATCCTAAGGCCTTCTTCCAGGGGTCACCAATGGCATTCACTGGATAGCAGATCAAAAAGTTTTAGAAGAGGGCTCAGCAGCAGTGTAGTGAAAATTATTTTAGAATAGATAATAGCACAGGACTGACTCAATTGATCATGTCTAATGAGGTGATTGTCCCACATAGTGGCTATTACCAGATGTGTCTGATGAATGTATCACACAGGCCTCCTGCCCATATACCTCACTGTGTAGAATACAGGAAATTCCTTGCTATTCAGAGATTTTCCAGTGTACAATGGATCATCTTTGGTCATAGAATTTATTTGTTCCTACCAAAGCCAAGGACTGAAAAGCCTTGTAAATGTCAGCCTGGCTCCTAGAATCACAAAAACTGTCCCCTGTTGATCCTGGAGCCTGTGGTTTAGTGAACCTTAGTCTGGGATGTGCATGACTAAGTCAGGGAGGCTTGATTGTTATCTATGCATTGAGTGGAATTTATTACCTTTGCATTTCCAAAATGATGTGAAAGAGTCTAGCCACAAATGAGAATTAGACCTAGTGATATTTTTCCCCAAGAGTTTTTAGTTATGTACAACTGTACGTTACAAGGAGTACGAACATAGGAGAACCTTCCAGTAGCTTCTACAATATATCTTCTGCCCCCAGTCTTGATATAGGAGATCTGCCTTACTTTGCAGCTCTCAGTTGACATGGGGTCCATTGTGGGCTACAGCTAGCCAAAATACATTACAGCACCCCCATGCTACCTGGTCTAAGAGTGGAAGTTTGGAGAGCTCAAAATCATAGCATTATAAGTACTGTCTTGGATAAACTGTGGTAGCTTCCATGACATACCCTATCTAGCCAACGTTAAGTAATGAGGAACGAGGGTTTCTAAGATGACACATTTCACACTGGGAAATCTTATGACAAATTGATTTCTGCTTGAATCATAACCAGAAGTGTATTGAAAGCTGTATAAAGACTGTGCTGCTTACTATCTGGATATCTTTTTAGTAGCATTTTTTACAGGCATAACCTGCATGTTTAAAACAGAATGAGGTGTTCAGCTCAGACAAACCAACTGGAAACTGCACTGCACTTGCATGGAGTTACGTTTGCTGTGTGTGCATCAAATTTACTGGACAGTAGATGCTCTTATCACTAGCAGTGATTGTGATAAGAGAGTGTGTGCCAAGCTGACCAACTTTTCTTTTCTTCAAAAGACTGCAGACTCAAAAGCATTCTCTTCATGTGCTCCTCTCTCTTCCTCTGCCCTCTCTTCCTCTACTGTCACAACACAGCCACCTCCCAGACTTACATGCAGAGTCAATAAGCCACAGGTAATCATCTTTGCTGATTACTCTTCCATTATTTAGAGTTGATTCCATGCCATTGTTTTGTCATTTGCTTGTTTAGCCATTCATTGATTCCACAGGTGAGATATTTCTCCTGTCACTTAATTCAGAATTTTTCTTAAAAAAAAAAAAAATTATTTAAAATTACTTCCAGGCTGTGCAGAAGGGCAGGTATCGGCAAAATCTTCAGCTGGTGCAAATCCACATAGCTCAAGTCTGGGTTTCTGCCAGTTTGTATCAGCTGAGGATCTGTTTTTCTGTTCCTCCAAAGGATTAACCCAGGGCTTATTTAGTTCTGACCTTGAGTTCCTACAGCTCGATTGCATTATAAGGCAGTATTGGTGGTCTTGTTAGCAGGAATGATGTAGGGTGAGATACTTTGGTTCAGGTTTTGTTTAACCACCTAAGATCAGGATTGAGGGTTTGAGTTTCTCAGAGCTGGGGGTAAGGCATAGACAACTTGGTATCCACGATGTCAGGATCCTGTTCCAGCCTTCTCAGGGAGGATTCAGAGGTTCTCAACTCTATTGGTGACAGCTACAAACATCTTTAAAGAGGAATGTGGTAGGGTCTGTGCAGCATAACCAAATCAGCCTCAGCACTGTGTGGCTGGGATGTCCAGGGTCTCAGAATGAGTAGTGATCACAGCTGCTGGTGTCTCATCAGTCCTTCCAGGCAGCTTCCACAAGATGGCAATATTTGAAACAGAAAGCTCACAATTAGCAAAAACTGGACTGAGCTTGTAGTGATGGGTATTGGGGAAGCAATCTTAGGCTTGATCAGAGAACCAGGCAGGCTGCTTATGCAGGATCAGTGTGGGAAGTAGTTGCCAATGTAACTTATTTTCTTGATCAGTTTATGAGAGCAAGATACAGCTTTAACCCTGAAATTTTCCTGTTACCTTTAATCACCTCATTTCCCTCTGATCATGAGCTTGCACAACTTTTTACTGAACAACCACCTCCTGCTTCCCTTTCAGTTTCAGTATCTGAGTCCAATAGGATACATATTCTGCTTCATCTTAAAAATCCACGTTTTCTGTGTTGGCCTTTCTCCTGACCTCTGATCTGCTTGGTCCTGCTGGTCCTTGCATTGGATGTATGTGATTCAAAAGAGCAGGAGCAAAGAGCAACATTTAGGGAAAGATGTTTGTCCAGAGTGCTGACTAGCATGAGCACGCAGTTCTATTTTGGGTGTTGCACCTGGTTGTAATAGGATTCTGTGGCCTTTCTTTAGACTTGAAGTCCAGCCAAAATTTATATTTTATATGCCTTGACAATCAGAGCATTGTCAGTGTCAAGTTAGAACTGTATGTGACATTATCAATAGTCTTGACCTCGTTTCCAGCTCAGGGTCTACAGTTATTTAGGGAGCAGGAGCAGTATTTATATGTGCAAATGACTTCTCATTATCTGCATGACCGGTACAGAGGCTGATGGGTCAGCAGAACTGCAGGTAATACGCTGGAGGCCTTTTCAAAAATCTGTCATCTTTTCATCAATTTTAATCAAATGAGAAAAGCACTTAGTAGATATGGAAATGAGATGTTACATTTGTTTTTTGTTTCCATTACTGTCCATCCCTGGTGTTTGAGGTATTCTACCATTTTGAATTATAGTTTTCTTTCTCTTTAGAGACAACGTCCCCAGTTATAAAATTCTGACCCAGGGTTTTTTGCAGGTACCCCTGCAGGACCCGTTTGATAGAGGGCTGGTGTAAGGGCTGTGTTCTTGCCTATTCCGTTAAATAATAATATGAAGTGCAATGGCTCTTTGAGCTATTCTGAAGTAATTCCCATTTGTTTAGTTTCGCAGCCGAAGTTAAAAAGAAAAAAGAACAACCCCACAGCATGTGAAAGATATTTCAAGTGTAACTTACAGATAATTTGTTTCAGTATTCCAGTAAAACATGCTATTAAGCAGTAATGTAATCTATCAAATTAATTTATTTCACGGGACCCTCAGAAATTTTCTTGTTTAATTCCTGGTTTACTCTGAGGTCCTCTGAGTGTGACAGTCAGCAGTGGTGCTAGCAAGTGTGTGAGCAGTGCAGCAACTTCAGCCCCGGGGCCGGACTGCAGCCGGCCATGGGGTGGGGAAGGCAGGACCGGCTGGACAAGGGTCCCTGCATTGCGCAGCAGTGTGAGCCATGTCGGTGAGGGGCTGTCTGCTCCTTTCCACTTGTGCAAAACCACTCAGGCAGAGTGGTGAGTAATTTCACCCACTTTGTGCTGGTAGAGAAGAGAGCATGTGAGGAGGATGCTCAGACCCCGTGTTCCCCAGCACAGACCAGCTATGCTTACTTAGCATGGTCGTTACCTAGCACCATCTCCAAGGTAAGCTTTTGTGTCCCCCCCAGTGGTTTTCTGCTACTCCACAGGTTCAGCACGGTGGCTTTTCTGCCCAGCACGTTTATTGTCCAAGCCAGAGCTGCACAGCCTGCAGCAGGCATTGGTACCTGCTCCCCATGGGAGATGTGTTTCTCTGCTGTAGACACAGCCCTTAGCTTCTGATCCAGGGACCAGGGAGTCTGTGCATTGACTTTGACAGCCTTTAGGTCAGGCTGCTCCGCATGCAGCCTTTTCAGGGTCCTTTGTGAGAGCTCCTTGGCCAGCTTTCCGCTCACTTTCACCAGAGCTGGGGCTTGGTGTGTGCAGAGGTTTTCCTTTTTTCTTTCGTCTGGGCTGGGGAGTCCTCCCTGCTCATGGTTCTCCATTCACATGTGGGAGCATCGCTGCTGATGTGTGCCCTTTTCTGAGGGGATACCAGTTTGACTGTCTGTCTGTCTTGTCTGTCCGTTAGTCTGTTCTGCTTCGCTTTCTCTTTGCTTATGTAGTCCTTTAACTACCACCAGAAAGGGATGGAGGAAGACATGTAAACAAGAGCTACAATGGATAGATACGCTAATGACACTTGACTTCACTAGGAGCAGGGAGAGCACTGCTGAGTAGCCCCAGCATCTTTCTTCCTAACAGTTAAAACCTGCTTCAGGGCTTTTCTAGGCTCCTAACGTAGAACCTTCTTCTGGTATTCTTACAAACCTCTGGTGCTCTTTAGATTCACCCTCAAACTCCGTATGAGGTGGAAACAGTGGCCAGCTGTGCTTCAAGACTGGCTGTACCACATATTTGTATAGTCTGTAGACATGGAGACATAGACACTTAAAAACCTGCTTAAGTTAATTCACTTAATCTTTACAAAGCACATAGTGTGACCAAGGGGGTAGGAGTTGAGTTGTCCTCATGGGTTGTGAATACTTGGTCACTTTTAGGGCCCTCAGTTTACCTACTGCCAAAGCAGGGCTGGCTCAGTGTTTTAGGGGAACCTCTCTGTTTTATACTTTGTAGCTGTGCCCCACACTTGCTGATTCCTTGGTCACCTCTGGCACATGGATTCACCACTGTAGGTAGTACATGGGCTTTCTGAACCTGTATTTGAAGAGCATTTGGACCTGTAACACCTTTTTTTTTTTTTTCTTTATTCTCTTGTCTCCCTGCAAGAATAATGTAGGGATTTTTTGGGGAAAAAAGAAAAATTTGCCATCTAGGCCATGCTATCAAGGCCACTTGTTTGAAGCAGTGGGGTGGTACATTTACAGCCTAAAATCATAGGATCTGATCTGGTCAGTTTTTCATCTTGTCTGGCTAACGCTGCATAGCTGCTGACTTTGGGGTGTTTCATCACCTCACTGTAGGGCTCTGCTGTAGCCCTGGGAGTTAGTGCAGAGACACCCACTGCTTTGGTAGGAGCTGCCTGGATCTCTGGAGCAGAGGCCAGAGGGGATCCACTTAGTCGTGTGTCTTGTCAGGAATGAGGGTCTGCTAGGAGGGCAGGGAACTGCTTGGCCTCTGCCCCTGCCTAGCTGCCTCATGCAAGTCCCCTGTGAGGATCCTGCCAGGAAAAGGAACGTGGCCAAGTTTCTGATGCTGCTAGGTTGCACCTCCTGGTATTACACATACAAGCCTGCATCATGGAGCATTCAGAGGTAGTGTCAATTTTTTAGCTTTCAAATAACTAATTTAGTTCATAGTTATTAATGCTTTTTGGAGGAAAAGCTGGTCATGGGGGTCACAAGTCATCAATGAGAAATGGACCATGCGGTCTTAGAAGCCCAGCAGTCAATTTATTAGTATGGAGCAGAGAAGCACTTTCCGGAATTAAAAAAAAAAATCATTCTTACAGCTGCCTCTCACCTCAGCCTGGAAATTGGTTTTCCCAGCTACTTGACCACCACTTGAGTTAGCTCTGATCTCATCAGATTTAATGCACTATATCCAGTTGGTCTGCACAATATTAATTTTAAATTTCTAATTATTCCACTTGCCTTTCTGGGCTGATGATAGACAGGCAGGAATGATTTCCAGAAACCCTGTGACAATTTCAGGCTCCACAGTAAATGCTTTGAATGTGAATCCCACTGCAGTTAGCCCATCCAACTTATATTTAATTTTCTCTCTATAGAAATATACCTGGTAACAGAGCATTGTTTCTTAGGGCAGCGATCCCAGATTCCAGCCCCTGACAGTATGGCTGACTACAAAGGAGTTGCTGTGGGGTTGGGTTGGCCTAGAGTGGGTCACAGTCCTTGAGAAAAGAGATGGTTTGCTTTAATACAATGATGGGCACAACTCCAGAGGTCCACAATGTTGTTCAGAGGAGCTTTGAGAATGGGAATTGGACAGGATGAGCTCATCACCCTGCACTTCTCCAAACTTTTTGAGCATGCTTGGGCTGAAGGTGTCACAAACCTCTCTATCCTCTGCTTCTGCTCTGTCTCAGGATGCCGGGAGAAAGCAAGCCTTTTACTGAAGGGCATTGTTGAAGTGAATAAAGAGGAGGAGGGAAAGCATAAAAATTGAGGCCTTTGGAATTTGGGTTGAATATTTTGTTGAATGATCACAGAGGATGGCAATGCTCTGTATCTTATCTAATCCGCTTTGCCAAGCAGTCCTGCAGGTAGTACAAATAACCCTACACTAGTTCAGACATCCCATTTGCTCACAGCATACCCCTTGCTTTCAGTATGTGTTTGAATATGCAAAAAAGCATGCAAAACTAGGCTCTGGATACCTGTGTGACTTTCTCAGTGACCTTCCTCTTCCCCATAAAACCTCCAACCCCAAACACCCTGATTTTCCTTGCTGTGCCCTGAGCCACACGAGTCCCTGAGTCCCTGTGAAGAGTTGTGGCTGGGGAGAGAGGCAGGGCAGAGTCCAGAAGGTTCACAGGTGGTGGTGTTTGGAGCTGTGTTTTCTAGTCAGGGCCTCCTCTGACCTGAAGCTCTGCCTTGTGGGAGTTAACAGAGCAGCTCAGATCCTTGCTTGGTACAAGCTAGAGTGATTTTGATGGGGCTACATGGCATTGTGCCTTCTGAGGACCTGAGCTGGTCTTTTTTAAGAAGGAAGCAAGTTACTGTTCTCTCCTGTGTCAAAGTCATTGAGGACTTTTCTAAAAATAGCAGCAGATTCCTCTCAGCATGCTTTTGGCCTTTCAAGTTTGATGCTCTCGAGTATGTGCTTCTGTCCTTGGTTTTTTTTTCCCCCTACAGGAATGCAGTATGACACTATGTACCAATTCTGGTTGTAGCAGTGTCCATAACCTTCCACTCTGACTCCCTGCTCTGAGCTTCTGTTTGGCCGTCACCTTTTTCTTTGCAGCGTTCTGTGTGCTGTGGTGCAGTTGCATTACTGTAGCCTTAATGTCTCTTGTGTAAATGAAAGACCTTTTTGTCCAAGAAACGTAGTGTTGGGGTGGGGAGGGGAAGAGTTGTTCATTTTCCTTTGTTGTCTGCACTCCATTTAATTTTTTTTTTTAATTCTGACCAATATAACATCTGCTAAAATGTCTTCCTTATCATTTGCTTGGTGATCACACAGCCTTCCCACCATTCATTGAGAGCTGGACCAGATCTCACAGAGTCTGAAAAGAGCTATGTGGTAAGGCCACTGTTTAAATCAGATGTGTAGTCCTAGACTCTCTTCACCTAGACAGTAATACCTCAGTAGAGATAAAATGCCAGCACTATTTTTAGCAGCAAATTAGGTACATATTTATCTACTTGCATATATTGTTTTGTTTGCAACAGAAAAAGGGAATTTAGCAATTAGAAAAACTACCATAGCCGATGAGAAGTGGGCTAATTGTGCGGCCAGTCCCTGGGTATAAGTTAAATGAAGCAAAAATGCATGAATGGAGCAGCCCACCTTGCATTCTTGAACTGACTTCATAGCATTTGTAATGGTGCCACTGCATAACTAATTGCAACCTCTTATGCTGCTGCTTTTAAAAATATGTGTATATGTATTTGTTACAAATCTTCAAACTAAATGCCAAATTCTTCTGTATCTTGCCTGTTTTTCCATGCTTACATCTGGATCCCTTCTGCACTCCACTACCTGGATATTTACCTGGATCTACAACTCTTTTTTTTTTTTTTTTACTGGACTTATGTGCTGCATCTGGAATGTCCCATCTCTTCTTGTCTATATTTTCCCCTCCCTTCCCCCTGTTGACTGTCCTTTGGGTGTTCTTGGATGTCAATGCTGCCTACCACGCAGGAAGCTGTTTGCAATGAGATCATAAACATTGCAGAAAAGTCTGTTCATTACTGCAGTACTATTTCTCAGCCTCTTGACTCTCGCCACAAGGTGACCTCTAATGACCATAAACCATCTCTCATCATTTCTCAGCAACCTCAAGCACAGCAGCAAGGAGCCAGCCCTGACAGAAGTCAAACACCACGAGACATGTAAGTCCTTTTGGCTCCCGTCTCTTCCAGGGGCCTTGTCTCTGATGGTGAAGATGGGGAGGTGTGAAAGCTTCAGCATTTCAGGAGTTAAATTAGAATTATGGGAAAGTGTCAGCTTTGCTTTAACGAACAAAAATAGCCACATATCATCACAATGAGTTTAAAATTGGGACCTTTGTGTCTGTATAGCACCTGAAACAATGACGTCGTGATCCAGGACTGGGTCTCCTTTGGGCACTTGATTTATGCTGGTTATGGAGACTATCTCAGTGTCTTTGTATCTTGAAGCTGGAGACAAATGAATATCCACTGGCTATACCTGGCTCATATGAGTCGGTGTGTTCACCCCTGTTCTTAGCCTCTCACAGTACAGTGAGCAGTCCCAACACCAATGTCACTTGGTGAGTTGTTGGCCAGTTCCGCAGATGAATTCGTGGCTGAATGATCTGAGAGACCAAGGCTGACATTTTCAGAGCTGTCTGGTGGGTTTAAACCTGGAGCTGCCATTAAGCTTGGTGAGGCCTTTCACTGATGGTTTTGAGAACAGTAGCCTGCACTGTGTGCTGGGGACTGAAGTTCCTTGGCAGTTGGCTCCTGAAAGGAGCCCTTGCTTTCCCCCGCGCCTTTATGCAGCATGGAAAGTCTCACATCAGTTCTGTTTTCACTCCCCACAGGCAGGGGATCCAAGCCTCCCCAAATTTGCCTGCAGATTGTTTCTGTTCCATAAGGTTCCTTTCTGATAAATACAGAGTGCCTCTGGTGCAAGTGGTATCTCAGGGCAGGAATCAACCTTAGATTTTGTTTGCACCGTGCCTCCTCAGCCATGATTTATCCAGCAACCTTAGTGCAGTAGAGTAGGCAGTATCTTTTTCTAAAGTCCTTCACTCTGCCATTTGGTCATTCATGGCCCTGCCTATGTGCCTATGTGCCTGGGCAAGGGAACAGATGTCTCAGCCCAGGAATGAGTGTATATAGGTATTGTCTCAGTAGGGTGTCGGCACTCATACGCTCTCTAGGTGCTACACGTTAGGTTGTTGCAGTCAATGGAGACGACTACATGGCAAAAAGGAAACGGAAGCTCTCCGCATATCTGATAGAGTGCAAGTGTGACACTTTTTACTGCTGTGGCCTTGTGACAACAGCCAATTTAATGCAGTTGGCTTCCACCTCTCAAATGGAAACCACAGGTCCAGACTGCATTGAACGAAATATAATAAGAATTAGAAAGGGTAAGGGAGATGTCTCCTTCTGAAGGGATGTCAGGGAAATCCAATGGCTAATGTGCAGTATCTTTCTGGTTTTAGAGTTAGCTACCAAGCCCTCTACAGCTACACTCCTCAGAACGATGATGAGCTGGAGCTGAGGGACGGTGACATTGTCGATGTCATGGAGAAATGTGACGATGGCTGGTTTGTGGGTGAGTGTGACACTTGCCTGTCAGCAGAGCTTTTTGAGATGCAGATGAGCAATTTTGCAGAGCGTCTGGAAGTTGCTTTCATTTGTGGGGTCAAAATGGTGAAAAAAATCAACTTTTTTCACAATTTTTCAACTTTTCCCATCAAGAACATTAAAATTAGGGTGCAGGGTGGTGGACCTTTGTTTTCCTTGCTAGGTCTCTAGTTTTTCCTTTTTTCTTTTCTTAATTTCCCCATTCCCGTCTTCCTCCTGGAAATACAGAATTGGATTGCTGTAGGTTTTCCAAAGCTGAGGGAGCCATGGCAAGTTACGGAAAGTGGCAAGTAGGGGATGAAGGGAACACATGGGTGGGAGTTGCAGTCCCTGAAAATCCAGCCTCATCTGTAGCTGTATGTTTAGCAAAATCTAGCCCTTCACCTTCAAAGAATGCAAGTCTGGACAGTGTTCTCCATCTCAACACTGCAAATCTAGGCTTGTTATCTCTTCTTAAGGGAGATTAGCTCATTTACACTGATAGGATTTTGGCTCCTAGCCTATAGGCCCAGGAGCTTTCACCAGCACCTTATTAAAGTGTTAAAAGGGAAGACCAAAGATGATTAGTAGCAGAACTAGTTGTGATCTCATCTATACCAAAAGGCTCTTTGACCAGGACCTCTATTTAGTTTTAGAAAGCAATACCTACAGGCAGAAGAGGCTGACACCTCTACCTTTTTAAACTCCTAAGCTTTCCTTGCATGGCTCCATCTTACTCGCTCCCTTGTGTTTTATTTTGCGACAGGTACGTCCAGGAGAACAAGGCAGTTTGGCACCTTTCCAGGCAACTACGTGAAGCTTCTGTACCTGTAAAATAACAGTGATCCCACCGTGACAGTGATGGGGTTGTTTTCCAGATGGTGTTTTCAAACAGTGAAGAAACAGACAATTTATGAATGTAACAGACAAGAGACAAGACATGTTAGGAGGATGTGGTTATGTGGTACAGTATTGAGTTGAATGTGTAGCCCTGCTTCTGCAGATTCAGGGTGTGATTTGTTTGCTGAAGAAGAGACAGTTTCTAGTTTACAGTGCTGCCTTTCTGTATTCCTCTCCCCTCCCCTGCAAGAGTGCTGGTGATAATCTTAATTTGTATGGAGTACTTACCTCTGAGAAGGCTTTCAGGGAAGCACATGGTATAGGTTTTGTTTGTGTGTTGAGAGATAGGATAGTGCTTTGGGGCAGTACGCAGCCTTGCAGCTGCTCCCTTTCACTGGCAAGGTTCAGGGAGGCCAGGCTTTCTGCCTGGTTTCTGCCCTGCTGAAGACTCACTTTGCTCTGCCTTCACTTCCATAGAAAACCCTTCCTCCATGTCATGCACCTTAAGACCCAGCAGAGGCAGAGGACAGCTGATATGGTTAAACTGCAGAGCTCTGTGTGGAAAAGGAGTTTGGGACTGGTGGTTTAATCCAGAGAGGTCAGCCAAAGCATAATGCAAATGCGCAAAAATCCCAAACTCTTTAATAAGATATTACCTATCTCTGCAGGGTTTTTTTCTTTTGTGCAGGGTGTGTGTGTGAGAGAGTATTGTGTGCATCAAAATGATCTGAGTCCTGTTTTTTGAAGAGAAGTCAGCCTGGCTTTGACACTTATCTGCACAAAGAATAGAACCAATAAACAGAACATCCGTGAGAGCAAATCCTGTTTACGAGTCCTACGGCCATTCACTTTCTCTGCTCCTCCTGCCCTGTTGCTGGCCCTAAAGGATCACACGCTTTTCAAAGCATACTCTTTGGGATGAAGACTTTGCTTCTTTCCCAGCATTAAATCTTAGAGGCTCTGATAAATCCGAGCAACGTATCACTGAGGGTGCCTTTTTTTTCTTTTTGGTTACAGTGTCAATGGTAGGTCTCAAATAAATACATGCATTTTGGCTGCCTCTTAGTCATAAGAAAAGGCTAATCAATTTGGAAAGCTGTTCCCAGCAGTTATTACCAGTTACATAGATTTGTATTTCCTTGAGGAAAAAAAAAACATGGCTTGGCTGTATGCTTGCCTGTAAATCCACTATGAATACTCTTTTGATGGACATTTTGTTATTAAGAAAAAACATAAACTGGTTCTATCAGACTCTGCTTCCTACAGTTACCATACAAATAGCAAAGGGTTAGATTGCTATTTTGTCATAAGCCGTATTTAATAATATAAAATGCCTATTTTTATGCTGATGCTTTTATACAGATTTATTAAGAGTAACTACAACTAACTGTTAGCACGACTTGCAATGTTTTGATAAACTAGCCATGCTCCTGGGTTTGAAATCGAGTAGGCTTGTCTCCCGCCTAGGTCAGCAGAAGAGAAGACTCAGTGTCTCAGAAGTTTGACTGTAAATATGTATATTTAACTTTGTACAGACAATGTACTTACCTTGTATAGAAAAATAATTTAAACACATTGAGTGAAGGGAGGAAAAAAAGGCAGTTGTGAAAGGTTGGGATTTTTTTCCACTTTTATTTAAACGATGGAATTCCATGTATGTTCACATAAAGAGTTTTAGCACAAAATATCTATTATGAAAGGATTTCAGATATGATACAAAGTACCACTGTTTCTTTTCTGCAGGCGATACCTTTAATCCTGCATTTTATTTATGGGTTTGTTTTTCTGCTTTAGGTTTGCCCTCCAGTTATTTGCAGCAATATTTAGGCCTGTTGCTAAGATTGGATAACACCAAATTAATCTATCCAGCAAAGTAACATGACAATACTGACTGTATATAACATACTCATTTAAAGGTTTATTTTTTGTTCTTGCTCTTGCCATTTTAAGTTACACACACACGTGCACACACACACGTACAAACCGCAACTTATTTTTGTGTTGATTTTCTGTTTCTTATTGCAGTGGATTACTATTTGACAATTAATAAATGGAATTATTGAATTACTATTGTGTTCCTTGTACAAATTATTAAATAAAGTCTATTCCCGCTCTTCCTGTAGCAATGCACTTTTGTACTCGTGCCCTTCTGTGGCTGTCTTTGGCTGCGTCCGTATGGAGCAGTAGGTGTCTGCCATGGGCTTCCCGAGTGTCCTCCACCTGAGGATCCTGCTCATGACTTGGCGTGAGCTCACCAGTTCTCCTTCCTGAACCATAGGTAGGCTGTGACTTTTTCTCAAAGAAACCAAGGTGTAAAAGCAGAGAAGAAGCTGGTTCACACTCAGATCTCACTGTACCATGGGGTCAGCGGGCAGCTGCTGTGGCGTGCACGCAGACATGGGAGCGCAGGAGCACACCCAAGTCCACTGATTTACAAAGGGTCTTTGTGACTCTCTCTCAGATGAGAAGACCACACGGGTTGAGTAGGACAAGAAACCCCAAATGCCAACCTCTGTGGGAAGGCATGTCAGTTGATGGATTTACATGTGCATTTTTAACCCTGACTCAGATCAAAAGCTGTAGGACACTGACTTCTGCGGTAGCTGCACTCTGACCAGGCAGGTATGGCTGCAGCACTGATTCAAGGGGTTTGTGCAAGGGCTGTGATGAACACATCACGTCTCCCAGCGCTGCAGCAGGAGAGCTTGCCCAGGCTTTTTGGGTGTGCCTCGTGTAAGGGAGCAGTCCCCGCTGGAGCAGAGCAAGGGAATGCTGGAGCTGAGCTGCCTGGGTGGGCTCACTGGGGCTCAGTAACGCACAAGTACCACAAAAGCGCACCCTGTGCCTCCACGTGTCTGGCTCCTGCACACTGCCTGCACGGGGCTGTGCCCACCCCGAAGGCTCCTCGCTTTTGCAGAGAGTTTTAACTTCCTTGGGACCTCCTCCTCAGACTAAGCCAAAATCGGGTAACAGATTCAAACTCCGTGGTGATGTGACCAGATGGCCGGGCAGACAGGTGCACATCATAGCTGCATATGCAATGATTTTAGGAAGTCAAACTATAAACAAGCCCATCCTAAAACCAAACTAACAGGACAGCAAAAACCTCAAGCTACTTTACACATCTTTAGGAAGCACACAGAGACAAGCCCATTTTTCTGTTCACAGGTTACCTTATATGAAAAGCAAAAGGGCAGCCTGACCACTGCTTTGGTGCAGTCACTAGCGTCGCTAGCCCTTGCTTTACAGTGCTATGGCCGGAGAGGGGAGAAAGAGGGACTCGTATTTACTGATGTCGCTCTCTATCCTAATACACTTGGTAAGGAACAAGCTAGAGATGCTTTTGTGACTGCAGAAGCTGGACGTGCAGAGTGGAAGAGAACCCAGCAGTGCATCACAGGTGTCCAGAAATCCCCCCACCTCGGGGGGTTAGAAGCTCTCTGTGTCACTTGCTTCACCGCCAGGAGATGTGCAACAATGAGGTGGAAGAACTACTGCTCTCTGATAGCGACGAGATTAATAGTCCAGATGCACGTACCTCGGAAGGAAATAACCTGTGAAATGACAAGTTAATCCAGGAAAAGGGAAGAAGCCAAGAAAGGGGATTGCAGAGGCAAGGGTGTGCCTTGTGATGGGATCATTCGTGGCCCTGTCTTGTAGGGCCTGCACCTGGGTGATCCACCTTATCCCTGCTTGCTGACTGCTCCACACTCCCCAGCCGTGGCTGAACCCCAGCTTCAGCAGCGGCCTTGTGCTGTGGCCCACTGATGTTCTGCATTGCCTGAGCTGTATTTAGCTACAAAATAAGCAGCAACGCTTGCACTCAGTTTGTAAATGCTAGCACGGTTGCTGTAACCAACCTCTCCCACCTGTCCATCGTCAGATTGGCGGGGGCTTAACATGCAACTGGAGCAACTATTTTTCCTGAATCACAGCTAAGGATGTTGGCTGATAAACCCATGTAGAGAAATTCCTTCTTTCGTTGGTGGTACCGACCCCCCAGGGGCTAGAGATAAACAAAACTGCATAAACAAGTGACAAATAAGAGTTAAATTAGGGGAAAGATAATGCCCTTCCCAGGTTCTGTCCTCACTCATCAGCTCCCAACCGGGAGAGGGCACGCAAGGCGACTTATTTCCATCGCCTCCATTAAGTTTCAGAGTTAACATCGCACCAGGCTGGAGCAGGACGAGCCGGATTTGCCCGGGGGATGCCGCACCGGGGCGGCCTTGCCGTGTTTGCTCGGCGGCCGCCCTGCCTTCTGCCCGCGGGCGGCTCCCGCTGCGGCGGGGGCGGGGCGGGGGCGGGGCGGGGCGGGGCGGGGCGCGGGAGCCCCGGGGCGGGGCGGGGCGGGGCGGGGCGGGGCGCGGGAGCCCCGGGGCGGGGCGGGGCGGGGCGCGGGAGCCCCGGGGCGGGGCGGGGCGGGGCGCGGGAGCCCCGGGGCGGGGCGGGGCGGGGCGGGGCGGGGCGGGGCGCGGGAGCCCCGGGGCGGGGCGGGGCGCGGGAGCCCCGGGGCGGGGCGGGGCGGGGCGGGGCGGGGCGGGGCGCGGCAGCCCCGGGGCGGGGCGGGGCGGGGCGGGGCGGGGCGCGGGAGCCCCGGGGCGGGGCGGGGGGCGGGGCGGGCCGCAGCAGGCGGCGGGGCTGCCGGGCGTCCCGCGAGGTGCAGCCACGCGCATGGGGACACACCGCATCGTGCTGTCGGGCCCCGGGCCCTGGGGCTTCCGCCTGGTGGGCGGCCGGGACTTCGAGCAGCCCCTCACCATCTCCCGGGTAGGGCGCGGGGGGCCGGGGCTGCCCGGGAGGGGGTCGGCGGGGCCGGGGGAGGCTGGGGCTGGCAGGTGGCTGATGGCACAGAGGCAGGGTGGGTGACACAGCCGGGGCGGGGGGTTCTTTTCTTTTTCTTACCCCTCTTTATTTTTATTTTTTTTACCGTTTATGGAGAAATCCGTAGTGGCCCACGCAGCCCCTTAACCTGGCTTTGACCGGGGTCTTTGCTTCTTACCGACCCTCCCTCATCAGTTTGTCCGCAGCAAACCCCTTCCCGCAGGCTGAGGGAATCCCCTCTGCTCCCGCCAGCCCATAATTTGGGTTTTGCAGCCCCTCCTATGGGAAGCAGTCGCACTGAGGTGGTGTTGAACGCTCCCCTGCTTTTGCTTGCCATGTATAGTTAAAAGAAAAGCCTTTGTTTACAGAAGCCATATTAACTTACGTTAAGTGCCTCTGCCTGTTTCTGTTGTAAGTCCTTCTTTCCCCGACTTGAAGAAAAATTAGTTAGGAAATGACAATTAAAGCATTCATGTCCGAACGGTTTTAGCGGTGTAACTTAATTTGCCCTCCTCTGCCCCAGCATTTGCCTGTACAATGTCAGGGTTCAGTTCCAGCTACCTCACTTCTCTGCCCATGTACCGACCTGCACCCAAGTGTCCCTGTGCACAGGTGTTCCCGCCGCGCTGCTGCCTGCCTGGCTGCTCCTCGCAGGGAGCCGGGCCCTGCCCCGAGCTCCTTGCTGCAGACCGACGAAAAGCAAGAGCATGCGTGCCTGTCTTTTCCTGCGTGGGGGCAAATAAGCCCCAAACTCCCCGTCCTTTCATGGCTTTGCACGGCTTTGATGTCCCCGTGCGCCCCAGGTGAGGAAGGGCTGTGGGAGGTGGGACGTACAAGAACGTGAACTTCTGTGAACTGCCCTTAAAGAAGAACAGGATGGTGAAACTTGTGATTTTTTTCTAAATACCTCCTGCCCCGTGGTCTCCTACCGCGGGGTCCCGCTGCCTGAAGCACCCCAGGTGCCAGGGGGAGGCTGCCGGCTCTGGGACCAGCAGAGCTGGCGAGTGCTGTCAAACCCACAGAGGGAGGGAAAGTTATTAATTTTCTGTGTAATCTCTTTCAATTACAGTAATAATGCCTCATTCTTCTAAAGCATTTTTTAGATATGAAAGCAGCTTTAGCACAGGGGAAGTGATATTTACTTCATTGTTATGGTAATTGTTGCCATTTCCTTCCAGCAAAAGGCTCTCAGGCAGAAGTATGTCTGAAGTCCTACCTCACTGCTCTTACCTCTTCTCGGTTGCCTTTGTCAGTGCTTATGGGCACATACCAAGGGACATAGATCAGCAAAGTGGCAAAAATAACTACCTCATGAGAAACTGTGACCCTGGAGACTAAAATGAAGTAAAATAGCCTCTCTGGTGGTGGTGACGTAAATGCTGACAATTGGCAGCGCTTATCATGGCTTTCTCTTGTGGCCCCTCTGACATTTTTAATTTCCCCTCCAAGACTTCAAGCCATTAATCTTTCCTGTGGTTCACTCCTAAGGCTCCTCGGCTCATTCCCTTTGGCTCAGGAACAAAGCTCTCGGCAAGTTCCCCCCTTCACCATGCAAGAAGTGACCCGGTCCTGTTTTAAAGAGTCTGATCCTCCTTGTGTGATGACTTTACAGGGCTATAACTTCATATTTCTTCTTGCTTATTGCATTTGGTACCTGTGCTCTGACCAGAGAGGTTTTTGGGCATGGAGTCCTCCTCTCCTCACAGGATGGGGCAAGCTCTGTCAGCGAGCTCTGGCTGTAGTACTGGCATCTGCCAAGGGTTATGATGGCCTTGGTCCCACCAAGGTGTGAGACTGGGGGGGCTACCTGGGGGAAATGAGAGTGAGGGAGGCTGTAGCCTGTGATGAGAGCATCTCCCTGGGAGCAGGGGAGGATGCGGTGGTCCCTCCCCAGCACTGTTATGTGTTTGCTTTGTGCTGCAGCATGTAGGTTGTAGGTCTGTGGTGCAGATGTGCTCGTGGGGTGCGCTGTTAGCAGAGGTGCACAGGGCTGGGCTGCCCACCCCAGGCCAGGTGTGCATCTTTCATTGCACTGTGGCAGCATTGTCCTGCCACTGCCAGCTGAGAGTGCGGCAATTTGGGTGTGCTGCATGGGAGACAAGCCTGGCTGTGCCTTATCCAGGGCTGCCTGTCCCATTGATGCACTGATGGGGTCATCCTGCTGCACCAGGCATGTGCTGGCATGGTGGGATGCCAGGAGAGAGACGTCCATCCAGTCATGGACCTGAACGGGGGGTCTTGCAGCTCTCTTGGAACCAAGGTGCCTAAATTCAGCCTGCATTGCCTGCTAGGAGCTCAGATTTGGCTTCTGGCAGTGTTGCCTTATGGTGAGCTCTTGAGCTTGTCTTGGTATTTATGGCCCTCATCACATTGTACCTCAGCTCCTTTTGGCTTCTAAAGCTCCTCTCTGACGTAGGGAGGATTTAATCCCAGTCATGCTGGTGGGAGGCACCACCGTTTGAGTTGCCAAGGCAGCTTGTTCCCTAGGGGGAGTCATTGGAGTTTGGTGCTGCAGCACCAGGGTCCAAGGATGAGGAGCACTAGTGCCATGAGCAGCCTGGCCAAGAGCTTCTGGCTGGCAGTGGCTGCACGGTACCAATGGCCACTTGTGCCTTAGGAGAGCAGCAGATGAAAGATTATGGTATTTCCACAGGTACTCTTGTCTTTTGTTGCTGCTGTACCCTGCTTTCCACTTGAACTATGTGTTCAAAACTGCTTCGGGCTCAAATACATCATGAGCATCTTCTCGTGCAAACACTTCTGGTTTCTTGGTCACGTTGGACCAGTCTTCCCAGTGAGAGCTGAGCGTGGGGATTTCACAAGTGCTGCATATGAGACTTTCTTGTGGAGTCCCCCATCTCTTCTGGAGAGGTGCTTCACAGATGTTTCTGGTTTACATTTATTTTTAAAACTGTAGGGTTATGGTGGACACTTTATTACAGTCTTTGTTCAGAAAAAAACTCACGTTGATCATTGTAATGAAGCCTAGACCAAAGCCTGCTGGATTGCCTGACAGGAGTAAGAGGGACCCTTGTCTTTATCACCCTTTGGATGATACCGTGCCATGAGTCAATGGGGTAGAGCTTTTCCCAAATACTTACTGAGCTGTGGATGGACACATTGCAGGATAGTAGTGTCTGTGGAGCTGCCTGGTGCACAGGGTAGTTCCTAGGCAAATCCCTGTGCGATTGGTGGAGGAAGCAAGCAATGTCTTGCGTGAGGAGACACACCGATGAAGTGGAGCTGGCTGAAAAGCAGAGCAGTTAATAGACCCCAACTCCCTCCATCCCTCAGGTAATGTGAGATATTTCCTGTTTGGTTGCGTTTGATTTTGATAAACATTGGGGATTTCTGTTTTCAGTTGAATATATACATGGAACTGTCCAATAAACCTTGTTCTTCAGATGATTTTTGTGGTTTGTGCTAATGGTGTGTTGATCTTGAACATCTGACCCAAAATACAGGCAGAGGGGAGTTTTGCTTTACATTTTGCCATGTCGGGAGCCCCCAGTCCCATTAAGGAGGGGTGTCTGACAAAGCCTGTGAAAAAGGCCAAAGCTGATGTACTTCCGTAGCTACATTTTGTTATGAAACTGAGCATTTTCCCAATGAAAAAGTGGTTTCAAGACAGTCGAGTTCCGCAAATATATTGAAAAGATGAAATCTCAACATTGTGCCTGTTGCTGATTTCGACCATAGTAACATGAATTCATCCCTGTTTAGTCTGTTTTATCTATTTATGGTATTTTAAAAGCTCAGGATTTATAGCACGTACAGAATTGGAAGATAATCAGGTATTCCTGGGTTTGGGGTGGTTTTTTTTTTTTTTTTTTTTTTTTTTTAAGTGTGACCCCCCTGAGCCAGTTCTATTAACTTAAAACTTGATTTAGTGATAAAACTGAACTTGGTAGTCCAAAATCAGGCACGGGACCAAATGCCATGGTGTGAAAAGACTTTGGGTTTGACTTTGGTACTGGCTGATGTCATTCCCCCTGCTTTCAGCCAGTTGCCCTGTTAGGAAGCAGCTGAGCAAAGGTATCCTGGAGCCACTGGTGAGAGGAAGCCCCAGTGGTATGGGACACCTTGCTAACGGGCATCTCTTGTGGGAGCTGAGCAGCTCAGTGGGATGAGCATGGCAGTGGCCACATGGAGACTCCTCCCTCTGGAGTATGCCAGGGCTCAGCTGTGTGGCACAAGTGCCTGCCTCCAGAGCTGGGCTGCAGCATCGTCCCTAGATGGAAAGAAAGAAAAATAACCTGTGGCCACGGTCTGAACCATGGGGAGAACTGGGACCGGACGAGGAGGCTTCTGCACCCAGAGGGCTAGAATGGCTCCCCCTCTGCCAAAGGAAACATGGGGCATGGCGGATGTGATAGGATTTAGGGTTGGGCTGGCTTTCCTCCTCGGCCCAGGGAGCCTTGGCTGGTACCTGCTGTGCATACCTACGACTGCAGTTCCTCTGCTGCCTGGTCCAGCTTTCATGCCTGTAACTGCAAATATGCCGGCATTACACTTGGCTCTTGTTCTGAGGCTGGCTTTGCAGGGAGAGCCAGCTGGGGA
The DNA here is from genome assembly GCA_031468815.1 of Morus bassanus. Taxonomy (NCBI): domain Eukaryota; kingdom Metazoa; phylum Chordata; class Aves; order Suliformes; family Sulidae; genus Morus; species Morus bassanus. The sequence goes on along the minus strand of CM062575.1, from coordinate 24,252,122 downwards.
AATCTGCTGAGGTTTATAGGAAGGTGAACGTGGCTTTACGTTTCCTGCGCTGATGTTTTCTCTTGCACTGCTGCTCTTGGCTGCTGGGCAGGGTGGGGGCTGTGGCAGCACAGCCCTGCCATGCCACGCAGAGCTGCACTGTAACTAGACAGCTGATCAGCACCTGTGGGACACCGGTCACTAGGGCCACCTGCCAAGAGCTTCTGGCCCTCCAGAAGTAGCTGGGTTGATGTTTAGATGATGGCACGATCCCTTGTGCGTCTGCTGCTGGAGGGAGTCCTGTCTTGTCTGTCTGAGAGTGTGGGGTTTGGAGAGCACAGGTTCACATCCCTAGTAATGCCCCTACAGACTTTGAAGTCAGCATGAACCCTGCCAGCTTCTCAGGCAGCTGCTGGGGCTGGACAAGCCTGTGCTTCAAAGGTACAAACAGCTGCTGAGGACAGGAAAGTACTTTGCTGATCTGCCTGACTGCTGGTGTTTGGATGAGAAGGAGTCATCCTTCATTGTAGCAAGTGGAAAGCAGCAGAATTTTCTCGCAGTAGAGACAAGAGTGCTTTGGGGCACAGGACAGGCTTGATCTTTTCCAGCACCGTTTCCTGAGTCTGGGGGGCAGTTTTATCTTTAGAAAAACATTTAAAAGAATGAGGATACTAATCAAACATCTTCTGCCAGTGTTATGTGCAGGAGCAGTACCCTTGCCTCTCCTAGGAGCCAGAGTTGTACTTTGTGCAGTTCACCTTTTCAGACCAATTTGCTACGGGTTATGTGGTAGCTTGATGTCATCAAACTCCAGAGTACCCTTTTCTCCGTCCCTCTTCCTTGAGTCCAGCATCATCTGGTGGGCTACATTTGGCCCACCTTTTTCTTGATGAGTTCTCCAAAGAACCTAGAGAACTCCACATCAGGAGGGGATGTACCAGCCCTAATCCTATGTGAGAGCTTTAAGTCCCAGAACTTCAACTGACCAAGGTAAATGCTGGACTTCTCGGGAGAAAGACAGTCCTTTTTGCTCCCTGATCTGCTTGTTCCCAGGTGTCAAGTTATGTGTGTTTGCAAGCTGCCTGGTACCTTTCACCCTCAAAAATCACTTTGTCTGTCAAGAGATGTATTTGGCTTGTAAAATGCTTTGGGTTTGAAGGGTGCAATGTCAAAGTAACTGCAGAAAATGGATTTATGGGGTTTTTTTTCAGTATAAACAGCAAAATTAAAGGAGGTCTTAACTGCATAAACAGTTGATGTTGTTCAGGACAGTGACACCAATATCTTAGATGGTTGCTCATTACTGGACATGTTTTATTTAGAGGATGAAATAAACCATCAGGAAAGGCTCAGCTGATGAGCAGCTCTAATGTTTTTTGAGGTCTTGTAAGGAATCTTCTTTTTTTTTTTTATGTGGGGCATATTGCAAAACAAGCTATGGGGCTGAGTGACTCCTTGACCACCGATGGTGCATCTGTCTGAGCGAATCATCTTGCCTATGTCTTTTTACACCACCTTCCTGAGGTCAGCCCTCTCTGCGCTGTGTCTGATGCTTTTGCTGGGTTAATAATCCTCATCTGACCATCAGAAATAGGGAGGAGCTGAGGGCAGGCAGGAGGGTGAGGGCATGCTGGGCTGCTACAGGGGCTTGTGGAGTAGGAGCCCCAGCTCTGCTGGGGTGGGCTGATACTCAGGGGTTTCCCCAGCCAGAGGCATGTCTCCCTTCCCCTTCCTCTCTCCTGCTGATGGTATGGCCTGGGCCAGCGCAGAGCAGCTGGTGACCTTTGGGCTCTGGCAGTGTTGGACTATGATGCTGCAGAGAGCGGTAGCAGCTTGGGAGGAAAGTCTCGTGGAGTTGCTTGTGAGGAACTGGCCTGTCAATCCCCCTCCCCTAAAGAGAAGGAATGGGGAACGTGCTTGCCTGAATTTTCTCACAGCCTCTGATCTCTGCTGACCCAGCTGCATGCTTTTGCTGGGAGAAACTGTGGCTGCTTAGCATAATACTCCAGCGATGAGGACATCACTCATGGTAAAACAGCAGTGTGTGTGGGTGAGGAGGATTAAACTGAATGTCAGAGATGTCTAGTTGTCACTGGTGGCCTTAGAAGTATGTTGCTGCGTGACTGTTCTGTCCAGAAAAGATGCAGCTGGGTTTTCCTCTCAAGTGTAGATAGGTGCTGTTTATCCAGATCTTTCTTGGCTGATGTTAATTTTCTCGTTTCTTATCTCTTCATCATTCCTTGCAATGTGTGACTAGGTGTGGAGCAGTGGGTGGTGCCGGAGGCTGTAGGGTCTGTGAGAAACTGTGAAGGGCTGATGGAGTGAGCAACTAGTGTGCCTGAATGGATGCGGGGAGAAGGCCAGAAAGAATTGAATGAATTTTAGACCCACCCATCTATCTTGACTCACGTGGAGCTGCGTTATGCTGCTTTTCATAGAAATGCTTCCCACCCTTCCTCCCTCTCATTTGCTGTGGGCAGCAGCTTCCCTTAATATACCCATTGCTGCCTCTTGGATCCTCGCCTGCAGAAGGAAAAAAGGCACCATATATCCCTGTCCAGGGACTGCAAAGCTTGTTGGGTAGCATGTATGGAGGCAATTGCATCAAATGTAAAATGTGGTTGTGTTTGGCTAGCTCTGGGACAGATGGAAGTTTTATAAAGAGGGCCTGGGATCTGGGTAAGCAGCCAAGTATGTCTCAGTCCCTCTGCTAAATTTTCTTTTCTGTTGTAAATGTGCTTGCCCAAAGACTAGTCTTCTGAAGACTTGATGTCTCAGAGTAGTGTCTTTTGTTTGTTGCCTGGCCGCCAGTGCAAGGAAACGATAGCAGGCAAACCACCTGGGAGACAGAAATCTGAACTTTGCAAAGTCCCGGTGGTGTTGGCAAGGTGGAGCCCAAAGTGTGTGTGCTGGGAAGGCAAGGGGGGCAGAAATTGTTTCTACCCTTCCCATGACTGCAGAGCTTTGTGTGTGTGTGTGCGCGTGCACACACATGTGCATATGTACACAAAGCTTCACTTTGTAGTGTAAGAAAATAATATACATTTTTCTTCTATCCATACCAACCCTGAATCTGTGGGAACTCTTTAGAAAGAGGGGTCCAAGCCTATAACTGGTCTAAGCTGTTATCTACTATACTGAGCTTTGCATGAGTAAAGAGTGCACGATCAAACCCACAGATTATGGGGATTATTTCTTAGAATCATAGAATTAATTTTGGAAAAGACCTCTAAAATCATCAAGTCCAACCATCAACTCAGCACCACCATGCCTCCTAAACCGTGCCCTGAAGTGCCACGTCTACACATTTTTTGAACACCTCCAGGGACAGTGACTCCACCACCTCTCTGGGCAGCCTGTTCCAACGCCTGACCACTCTTTCAGTAAAGACATTTTTCCTAATATCCAGTCTAAACCTCCCCTGATGCAACTTGAGGCCATTTCCTCTTGTCCTATCACTAGTGGCTTGGGAGAAGAGACCAACACCCACCTTGCTGAGCTGGTATCAGGGACCTAGTTTGATGAGTCTGGTTATAACTATCTAGATTATTTCTGTAGTAGCCCAGATTTCTTACATGGAGATGCCAGCCAAACAGAGCATCACCACAGGGACCTATTCTGGATACAGTGTGAAGCAGTGCTGCTCAGCCTGTCTCAGCATTGTCCGTTCAACGGTGAAATGACCTAATGGCAAAGTGTTACACAATTGCCTGGAAGCAACCACCACAAGGTAGGGCAAGGCTCCTTTCCAAAGGAAGCCCTTGGGCATGATATTACAAGGGGTGCAGAGCTTTAGTCACCCAATGATAGCGTCCCTGGATCCGGGGGGCTCCTGGGGCCCTGTAATGCTGCCCATGTCCCCTCTGCCAGAGGCTGCTCAACCTCAGTGGGGGAAGCCCGAGCCAGTCAGGGAGCTCTTTTGAAGGAGACGAGGCTATGCCTTTGCACGACACTTAACTAGTGCAAAGTTGTGCTTGCAGATTTTGTTCCTTGCAGTGTCTTTCAGCCCTCCTCACCTTCCCATGCTGAAGTGTAGCTGTATCTGCTTATTATTGGGTCACCCGCCTGTGCAAGGCACTGCCTGCCATCCCCTCGGCTCCTGCTGGTGTCTGCTCCATGCTTGGTCAAGAGGGGAAGGAGAGGAAAAAGGCTGGTGCAAAGCTTTAAGTCATCTGAGAGGAGAGCAGGAGCAAAGCAGTTTCAGGCAGTGCAATATTTACTGGATGCCTGTGAGCCTGAAAGCTTTTGTTCGTTTTTGGAGTCCTTTTGGTTGGGTTGTGTAAGCTGGCTGGTAGCTGTCAGTGCTCCGAGCACCTCTGCCAGCCGTCCCCAGCCACACACCTGCCCCTGCTGCTCCTCAAGGACCAAGGAGGGATGTGACAAAAATAAAAGTAGGAAAACGTCTTCCCAGTGGCAGCTCTCTGCTCCTCACTTAATAACAGAAACGCTTTTTGGTTTCCTAACTTAACTGGTAGGGGAGCAAATCTTAAAAGCAGCATTGACAGTACTGAGCTAAGCCCAGACCTTACTGTAAGGGGAAAAGGGAACCTTATTAGTAGCTATTAATCATCCCACAAGGATGGGGGATGGATTCCCTGCGGTACCATGCCCTTGTGCAGACATGTTTGCTATGAGCAATCCTGGCAGGGAATACAAGCTGGATGTGGCAGGGGAGCGGTTTGTGGAAGGTTGCATTTCAGGGCAAGTTATTTCCAGAACTGAAAAAATTGGATTTAAAACGTGTTTCCTTTTGGCAAATTCACGTACCGTTTTCATTACTGTGCATCCTTGTGGCTTCCCCTTAAGGGAGAGGTTTGTACAGCGCCTGCGTGGATGTAATCGCCGTTGTGCTACCAGTGGCTCTTATTTGATGGAGAAGAGCACTCAAATTTCAAATTCCTCTTAAGTGGACACAGAAGGGGAACTTGACACCGCAAACGCTGGCAAAGCACTGAGATGTTCCTGCAAATGCCACTCGCTCATCCTGGTGGCTCTTGGGGTTTCTTCAGGAGGCTTCAGTATTTCAGTGTCCCCAGCTGCTCCAGCTCAGACTGTGGTATGGGATTATTTCTAGCAGACTGCCAAATGTTGTGTTGATTATCAGTCTTTAAATGCAAGCTGTACAGCTGAGCCTCCGGCAGCGTTCCAGCGGTGGTGTTAATCCACTGTTATTCTTGACCCCTTGGCAGTCTTGTCTGATTGAAAATGAATCATGGTAATAGTGTGCTGAGCTCCGTGCTCCTCACAGGGGTGAGTAATGTGCCCCTCTCCCTCCTTTGGCAGTGGAGGGAATCAGGGCACTGAGAAACCAAGTGATTTGGTTAAGGCCCAGCGACCACGAGAGGACCCACAACGTGTCTCCTGTGGGCTCCCTCCAGTGTAATGATGTCTTCGGGGATCTGTCTCGTGGTTTCTGAAGCAGCAGCTCCCAAATCTGGTAGGACTGTGGGCCACTTCCAGTGCTCAAGCTTTCTTCATGGCTGCTAGCTGTCCCTGCCACAACGTTTACATGAAGGTACTCTCAAGGCAATGGATCCAGTGGAGCAGCAGCAGGCTGCACTTGGTGGTCTTGCAGGCCACCAGTCAGCTGCAGGATGCAGCTTGGGAGGCAACTATCTTCACATTTAAAGCAGATTTTCTATATCCATCTGCTGGCTTGTCTGGTCTTTTCATTAGCACTTCCTCTGTCAGTTTGTAGTCTGCCTATAGCATTAAAGTGGTGAGCAGGTAGACAGGTACTAGTTGGTTGACTCATCTGAAGGTACTTTGGGTTAATGTTGAGTACCTTGGCCAACTTGAACATCTATGATACACATCTGTGTCCTTCCCTTTTCCATGAAATACTGTCCTAGTAGAAAGGTGAAGAAAGAAAGGCATCTTGCTATCTTCCTTCTAGTTAGGGAAAATATCCCACTACAGCTGTGAGGAGATGTGCTGAACAGCCTCAGTTTTGGCCAAGGGAAAGCAGTGATTGTGGCTAATGTGTGACACCTCTAGGAGGTGAACGTTTCCCTAGGGGGAATGATTTGCCATCCAATCCCACATTAGGAGGACTCTCTAAATCTTGTGAACAATGTTTATGTCTGACAGCTCTGCTGTGTTTTCTCAGCTGCTTTCCAGCATGCTGAAACCTAGCATGAATGTGTAGAATGAATACCAGTTGCAACAGGTCTCCCAGCTGCAAGGCACGTTTTAATCTGTACTCATGTCTGGGAGCAGTCCACCCTTCTCATTTCCTCTGCCTATTAAGTAATTGATGAAAGCCCACAGTAATCATTATGCTCCTTCCACAAAGTCATTAAAATGGCACAAAATCTGTCGTAGTGTTTGCAAAGCCACAAGCAAGTGTGACATTCTTCACCGTCCACCCAGGCAATAATTTTCGCCCAAAGAGGTGTCTGTTGTTAAGAGGACACCTCTTCAGCAGGAGTAGGGGAAAAGTGAACGAGCTGTTCAGCTGATTATCTTGAAAATGCCAAGTTTTAGCTGGGACCTTCTTTTTTCACAAGGAGTATCATACTGGTGACATTGCTGCGTAGTGTGTTCTGTCTGGGATATCGGTGAGATTACCCTGAGCTGTTTCCCATCAGTCATTTCTCAGGCAGAACACAATACCTTTTGAGCAGTGCAGAGGTGTATCTGGGAAGCAAAGCACCATGCCTGGAGAGGAAAGGGAGATGTGTGCGGCAGAATGTATCAAGGAGAGCTGTGGTCAGGCTGGGGATGATCCTTCCACTTTTTCAGGAAATATGGTCAGATTGTGATTGAAAGGTGAAGTTTCTGATGCCTTCCTCCCTCCCGGTCTGCTTGTTAGGTCAAACGCTGTTTTGGGATTGTTCTCACTAAAGTCAGTGAGAGTCTGTTGCAGCTGTTCCTGGGCTAAAACAGATTAAAACTAAAGAAACAATCAAAAATCTTGAGCCCAAACCTTTCTTCCAAGGCAGGGAGCAAATAGATTGTGATGCAGATGAAGGTGTTTGTGATTGGCGTTAACTGTATTACAATGACTCTTACTCTCTTCTGTCACCTCTGGTTTTAGAGGCTCAGGCTTCTTGGCTGTCCTCAGCGTCTTCTGTTGTGGAGAGTACTTCTCCGTCCAGCAAAGAACAGACTTGCTTTTCTGTATGTTCTCGCTCTGTAGCATGAAGCCAGTTGCCTTGAGTGAAAATACAATTTCTGTTATTTACCTGTTGTCTCCCCCAAGCTTCTATCTGTGGGTGCCAAAACAGATTTCTGCCCCTAATTTTAATACTGAGAGTATCCAAGAGGCCCAGATCCAGATAGCTTTCTGCTAAAAATTTACTTTCATTAGTTTTCACCTCCTTGCTTCCAGGTACCAGCAAGAGAAGTCCTGAGTGCTCCAACTGTTTTTCAAATGTTGCTATGGAAAGCTGCTCCCTGGAAAGTCCATTCATTCTTTTTGTTTTCTCTTAGGTGACCCCAGGTAGCAAAGCTGCAATAGCCAACTTGTGTATAGGAGACCAGATCATAGCCATAGATGGAGTGAACACAGATGACATGACGCACCTAGAGGCGCAGAACAAAATCAAGGGTTGCACAGATGAATTAACTCTGACGGTCAGCAGGTATGCCACTGAATGAGACAAGATGGGGAGAGGGAGGGATGAGGGGTGGGCAGAGGCTGTATTTTGGTTTGACAGCAGACCTCTCTGGCTGGTTTGTTTAATTTGACCTTGTAGTGCTTTGTCTGGCCAGGTGCTGGATTGCAAGAGGGAACTGCATTTCAGCCTTTAATCCTAATGCTGCTTGCCTTTGCTGCACTTTAACCTAATGAAAATAACTTTCCAGTGAGAAATTGGCTGATAATTTGTGGCAGAGGCTGTCAGCCTATTCTGTGGCTCCTGACAGCAAGAAATCAAAGACAGGTCTCATGAAAACTTCACTCATAGCAGAGAAGGTATGACCAGAGATGACCTTTCATCCTGTTGCACTAATTTAGCAGTTAAAATACATGGTTATGTGTTGTCCAAGCTATTAATTGCCTAGTTTTTGCCATACACAGACTCAGAAATGTTGTACGTTTTGGAGCCTCTTAATCAAACAGCACTGGCAGTGCTATACGGTAATAACCCAGACTGCATCAAAGTCCCTCTCAGGCATCAGTGTCTTGTGAGCCCTGAAAAAATAAAGGAAGGCAACAGCTGAGACACAGTCTCTGTCATCAGTGTAGAGCTTCAGCCTTCCCACCGTCTCAAGCTGCAAAGCAATGGACAGCTTCATTCCTTTCCCCAGCCATGCTTTGATCTTGGGCAATCTTTGCACAGAGAAGAAATTGAGCCTGGGAAGGCAAGGATCTGCTTTGCACTGACCCATTGCTGCTTAAAAGTACTGGAGCCTATTTTTTTGGGGTGCTGGAAGTTTAGCCTTCCCCTTGGTTCAAATTGCAGCCATGGATACCAGCACTTCTTGAAGTCAGATGGTGGATGCATCATGGCATTTCTAGTTGCTCTGGAGTGAGGTTTTTTCCTACGGCTGCCTTTCCCCGGAGCGATCGTACATCAGCTTCATGACAGATGCAGGGGAAGTGCTTTCAGAAGGAGTGCAAAAGCATGCCTTAAATGACACAGTAGTTCAGTTGTTCAGGGCTTTTCTGTGATTTTTACTGTAGCTTGGATAATGCCAGGAGTTCAGTAGGCATTTCCCAGTTCAGGAAGAAGTGATGGGTCTTGGCCAAAAAAAGCCTGACAATTCATTGAGGAAATTCACAGAGGGAAGAACAGAGCACAGTGCAGGCAGTGTGAATGGGTGGTAAGGATTGCAGCAGCCTGTTAGCCCCAGAATTTCTCATACTGGCCTGTAACTTGGCAGCCTGTAATCTTCCTGCGAAGGAGTGCTCCTTTTCCTCTCCAAAACATCTGGCTGTTTGACTTAGCAAACCAGTGCCATGTGGTTCTGGCTGGAAGGGAGGAGGGGAGGCAAGGGCTCCTTCAGCCTGCAGGCGAGCTCACTCTTACAGATCACTGAGTCTGTAAAATGTGTTTGTTAATGTTAATTACAAAGTCATTAGCTTTATAGCTGCCTCATGCATGTTTCATCAGCCTTTCATGTGGAAGCTGCCCAGGGAGAGATTTCTAGCTGGATGTGCCCCAACCATGCAGGGCCTTTGAGTTAGCACAGCCCAACTCTTTTTCAAGACCCCCTTTCAAGAGGTAGCATGAATGTGTCTTGGACGCTTCTGCTGCTGTACTGATCGATGAGTACTGCTGACAAAATGGCCAAGAATGTCAAGACCACAAGTGAAAAGCAGTGATCTAACTACTTATCCTCTTTAGGGTTTGATATTACTACCCATTGCTCCATGTAAAATCCGTTTTAGATGACTGTAGGGGACTTTAAGTCTTTGATAGTCCTCCTTCTTTGGGAGTAAAGTTCTGCTTAGGGAAGAATTACTTACTTGTTTGGAGATTTGGTAGCTGCTAGAGATGTATTTGTATTGGGGAATATGATACTGCAGAGCACTTTCTTGGAAAAGAAAGCTCTCTCTTAATGCCAAAAGACAGTCGTGTGTATCATGTGGTCTTTCCTGGTTGTACTCTGTTGAGAATATTTTATCGCTAGCGCCCAGCTGTCTCCTTCTGGGCCCCAATAACTGTGTTGTCCCAAATGCAGCTGGACTTAGTGGTCAGAAATGTAGTGTAGTCTTTGTTGCTGAGGCCGGAGCCCTTCTTTACTTTGCAGTCTACAGCCAAGACCTTAAAATGGTAGATCTTGTGAGGAAGCCTTGAGGGGTTACAGAGAAGGCATTTTGTATCAGTTGGAGCCCATGCTTCATCTTCCTGTTCAACTTAGGGTAGAGGAAATGAGTGAGGAAGTGGGTCGGTGGTCAGCCCTCCTCCATGAAGAAGGGAAGAGCATTGCTGTCAAGGTAGAGAGGGTGGAAAATGAGTGCCACCTGGCCAAGTGGTATGGCCTGGGCTTCCTGAACTGTGGTGGGCCAAACTCTGTCAGTGAGGCTTGACCTTATAGTCAGTCAGTTAGTCAGGAAGGCTGACAATACAGTCAGGTCAGAGCTGTGTTGAAGTGGCTCTGTAAGTAGTTGGCTGAGTATAAAAAGGCAAGTATACCATTTGCACTTCAGCACCACCAACTCATGGTCTTGGTCTCCATGCTTGGCAGTCATAGCTCGTTAGCTGAATCGGTTATACAAAGTAGTCGTGCTGGCAAGGACCACTGGTCTGACAGGGCAGCAGCTCCATGGGCTGGGTCATCACACACAGCCAGTGCTGAGGATGTACTCAGCTGCAGCAGGTTTTCTGGAGCAGGAAGTCGTCCAGTCCTTCTTTTCTACTCACCATCACAGACATGTCTTGTGAAAGCATAAATTCTTAGTGATTTTTAATTTCATATCTGATGAATTTTAAATGATTACTCATTTAAATGATTTCATGTGCAAAATGCTCTCTGACCTGCATTCAGGGTGGCGGCAGGGTTGTGCCAGGAATGATTTTACGGGCATGGGTCTGAGCTCACATCAGACATTTCAGTTCCACCAAAGGGTCAACACTGTTGTGACAGTGGAGACTTCATTTGTGACTGTGCTGTGAATGCTAAAAGTGCACGTGGGTTCAAGAGGAGACTGGATGAATTAATAGTAAACAAATCTATAAAGGATATTATATACCATGGCAGTATCTCTGCTGCAGAAAGCCCTTAAGCTGCAAGCAGCTGGAGGCTGGGAGAGTGTTTTAGCTTGTGGTCTTCTGCAGACCAAAACAAAATTTATATGTGTGTGTTTTGCATCTATGCAACCCTCTTTTCTCTTTTAATGGTAGCTGAGCAGTTAAAATGTCTTCATGGTTGGCTGTACTAATGATTATTTAAGATAAGTGTAAATGTAGAGAATTGAAAGGACTTAAACACTTCTGGTAAAGGAAATGATGTTTGCACTGTGTACTTGATTGTGAATATCAACAGCATTCCAGTGTTTCCTGTTTCGGTGTTTTCCTTAATGATGGTAACAGTCCAAAAATATTTTGGATCAGATTGTAGGCAGGAAATCTAGTCTAATGCATGTCTCCATTAAAAATGGATCAAATTACTAGCTGAAGAATACATGCCTGGTCTGCTTTTTCACCCAAAGGTGCAAATCTGTTAATTTTCTAGGATTTAAAACCAGCCACAAATCGCTTTCTCTGAAAATGCTTTTCTAAGCGGCACTGCCAGGTGCTTTGGTCTTTGACCTGTGATCAGAGTTGGAAAGGTGTGTTTTCTGCCTCAGAAATGGGTGTTCAACAATGTTGGGGCATACACCAAATTCCTGCTGAACTTAAGTGTGTCTAGCAGCACACCGCTCTCTTCTGAGCCTTTATTTTTTCATTCATTTTGCTTTTTGTTTCAGGCTAGAGAGTGCTTTTAGAAATGTAGTGCCCAAGAAACCAAAGTAAAGGTTCCATTATTGCCTTCAGTGGTGTAAAATGAAGCTTAGCACCATGGTTTTTTATGGTATGCACAGAAAGACTGACCCTACAGCAGACCATGTACTTCGGTCAACTCAAAACCACCTGGTTGCTAAACTGAGAAATTTCACAGGCGGAGTTTTGAGCCTCTCCCATTTGCAGGAAAAAGGAAGTTTTGGATCTTGAGTCTCTGAGAAGAGCTGCTTTTCCTTCCCCTCCCCGCCCCGTTCAATTAGGGTGTGTACTTCATAGCACTGACATCCTAGGGACGAGCAAAACCTCCCACCAGGCTGCACCCCTTCCAAGCACACCTCTGATTTTTCTTTAACGGGGGTAAGCAGCAAGACATGTCCAAAAGACTGGAGAAAGTTATCAACTTCCTTTGGAAACTTAGTGGGTTTTGGGAAAGAGACTTACTCTGACAAAGAGCACTCAAAGAAGAGAAGGCTCAAGAGAAACAAGTTTTCCTACCACAAAAGTCACCTGATAGCCAAAAGATCCAGGCATCACTAATGTTACTGGTAATGCTTATGATGAATTTGCACACAGCTCTGTGTAGCTGTAGATATACAAAAGCAGACAAATGTTCATTGTATGGTATGTACGAAGGCAGACAAATGCTCATTGCACCATGGGTGAAAATAATTTCTAAAACAAATGGCTTTTTGCCTGTGGTTGTAGTCACCAAATGGGTGGTGGATCTGTGCTCATACGTAGCCCTGAGCAACTCAAAGGTAAAGTGTATATTTATGGGGGTTTTTTAACAAAAAAGAAGTTTTCCTACAGTGAGCCTGCCCTTGCCTCTATGCCTGGAGGCAGTTTGTGTGGGTGGTAATGAAAGAAGAATATTTGTGAAAAGGGATTTCAAACATGTAATCTCTTGTCCTGCTCCTACTGTCCTTTTCTTCAAATGTCAGGCTGCTTTTCTGCAGCTCTGCTGCCAGCATATAATATATTAATGCACCTTTTTTTGTTTGCAAAACAGTCTGTTACTCTGCTAAAAATGATGCCAAGGAATGAAGCTATATATTTGTTCTTTGAAAAGTGCTAGGATCAGGGAAGTCAGATCTGCTACCAGCACATGTGAAATGCACTGTCAGAAAGGGTCGTGTGTAGATGCTTATGAAGAAGAAGAGAGCATGTGTGCCATGTCATCTGCATTTTATTCCGTAGGTTCAATTGCGCTCTTGTTCCACGTGCTCCCAGTTCTCGGCCATGGGGACTAGTTGCACAAAGCCACAATAGGCTTGAATTTGTGTTCTAGGAAGTCAGTGGAATCTGTTGACTCATTTAGGTTTGCTTTTTGCTTCCCTGCCAACAAGAGTTTTCCAGCTCCGTCATCTTACTAATAATTATTTTGGCCCTGGGAAAAGACTGATGCTCTGCCTGCAGCTATATAAGGGCATGCAGATTGCCTGGCCCTCCACGGCAGCTCACAACCTCTCCATGGCTGGTGTAGTGCTCCCCAGCCCTCCTGGGTGCATGCCAGAAGGTTTTACTAATGATTGGCACGTTCAGAGTAATTCTGGCAAGTCAAGCCTGGCATTTGTCATGTTTTTACAGCCTCTTTGGTGAGGCAGTTAGTTGATTAGTTAACTCTGTAGCTGGCTGGTGGAAGACCAGTGTGAGTCTGAGCAGTCGGGTGTGTTTTAGCCTTCATAACTTTGCAGTGAAACTGCTTGTGATGCACCTCTTGTTGCCTCTTCTGGGTAGCCAGAGTCGGTCTTTTGTTCTTAGTGGTTGTTTGAAAAGACACCTGAAACGCAAAGAGCAGAGGGCAATGCATGAAGAAATTACTTTGGGGCTTCTTGTCTCAAGGAATTTGTGACTGGCATTGCTGTTTGAATTGGCAATAGGCTGCATGTGGCCCAAGTACAGTTTTACTTGCCGAAATGAGTATGTCCAATAATGGATGGCTGCTAAGAGTGACATGTCATGTTTAAATCCAAGAGCATGTACTTTGCAGCTGTTGTAGCTAAAAGGCTGATTAAAAGGTACCTTCTGGTAGCCTGAAAGCTCTTCTAGTTAGTCTCTAAACATTATTAAAATGCCTATCTAAGACTCTGGGGCGGGTTGAAAGAGGAATGCTTTAGGTCTCTCCTCATTTTTCAGCTCGCAAACTTTGTGTTGCTCAAGGAACTTCTCTATCTTTACAGTTTAGTTGCTACTTTGGTATCTTAGTCATGTCCATCCCAGTGTTTGAAATGGGTATGTAAATGTGCCTCTCTTTTACACAACTTATTTATGCAGTTCCTGGCACACAGGATTAGACCCTCATTTTCCAGCTCTGAATTTTCCCTTGAAGCAAAGCACTGATAGCAAAATCTAGGCTCTTGTGAACATGGTGTAATATAAACATTATGCCAAGCTTCTTGAAAAATGTTGTATTTCATAAATTACCTCTCCAGGTTCCTGCCTTGACTTGCATGCAGTTTCCTTCCTCCCCTTCCTTCCAGTACCTCCCCATCCAAACTAGCATCAGAGAAATTACTTTCTAATCTTGGGTCTTGGTTTCTGCCTGCATGAAACAGCAAATGCATGGCTCATTCCCTGGCCCTGGTTGCTTTCTCTCCTGTAGTAAGGAAACAGCATGGAAATGTAAACTGCAAATGTGACAGAGTTTGTATATCCATCTGCCTTCAATTAATTTGCCTGGCACTTTTTCCCAGGCTTGTTTGAGTGTCATGGTTTTGTCTTCTCTTTCTGTACTCTTTGAGTGTTGCTCTCTGCTGGAGTCTCATTTGAAAGAATATGCATTAGAAACCATATTCTAAAATAAATATTAATCAATTTAAGCAGGAGTCTGTGAGATCCTACGGGGATGACGAAGCCCGCTGGCTTTCACTGGAGACAGGGTGTGATTCTCCAGCAGACTGTTGGACATGTAGCCCCGCCACTGGTGGAGAGGCAGGTCTGGCAGCTCTGCTAGTGTGGCCACACTCCGTGGTTGGGGTACAGCCTTACTGAGGGAAGCGTGGAAGTGATTTTGTGGCTGGGGGTCCTCTCCCCCAAATTTGGAAAAAATCCCCTGGAAAGCCATTACAAGTCTACGCGTAGCAGCCTGCTGTGAACTGAAGGCACTGTTGCCAAGGCTGGGTTTGAGCTATCTACTCTGACACCTGTTCCGTGCTTCATATAAATAAGATATGAAAACATATAGATAAGATACAACCAGGATGAGTCTAACCAATCCACACTGCTGCCTGAGCCTTTTGCCCACACTTCCTAGCCTTTCAGAAAATAAGTTCTGGGCCAGCAGTGGGACATAAGGTGAACTTTTAGGTGCTATTTTTCTTTCTCCTGCCACACTTCAGTAAAAGTGCAGGCAGTGACACCAGGAGCAGAGCCAGGAAACCCTTGCTGAGAGCTGGGACCATAGCAGTCCTACCGATGACCTGCAGACCGTGGGCTCCAGACAGTGTGGTGGGACAGGGCACGCGCCTTGAAAGCCCTGCTAGGCAAAGCCAGGGAGAGCAAAGCTGTCTCCTCTTTGCAGCTTTGCTGGGGCCATAAATGGGCTGCTGAGTGTGGCTGAAGGGCTCTGCTGCAGCTGTTTTGAAGACAAAGGGAAGCTTTATTCTCCCAGCCTTAGAGGGACAACCGCGCAAGCTATTTAACCTTTCTGTTTGGGTAATTTAAACTGGATTGAAAGTAAAGCCTGGAGTGACCTTGCTGCTTCCATTTATATCCAGTGACAGATCAGAATAGCAGCAGGCTGGGAAACAAACTTGTGCTATTTGCCTTGCTGATAAATAAGGGAGAAAAATCTGGTCAAAAAAACCCCCCATTGGCTGCAGTAGTTGGCCATAGCTGCCTCCCCTACACTGAAGACCAACGTGCTGTGTCACCTCAAATGCATTGAGTGAGGGGCAGTGGGACAAAAGCGAGTGCCCGGGGCGGGGGGAGGTTTCTGTTCTGTATTCGTATATTGGCCTACTCTAAGCTTGAATTTGCAGTCTGAATAAGGCCTTTTGGGGCTTCTGAAATCTGATGATACTAAGCTGCTGCAAACAAAAATTTTGCCTCAAAAGTACTTACATCACTGCTAGTGAGAATTGGCATGGGGATGCCTTATGCTAGAAATCAGCTGAAGCGTTAAATGCTTTCTGAACTGTTCTTTGATCGCCAGCCAATGTCCACTTGCTTAGAGCCGGGCTGGCAGGGTATTTGATTTCCATATACTTTGCTGTCCCCCGTGTTTTTCCAGAGGAGATGAAACTTGGTCACACGTGATCTCCAAACACTTCTAAGGAATAAGGCTTTGCGTTGGTCAATGGGTTGCTCCCCTCTGCAAACACAGTCTTTAGGTGCAAAATACAACCATCCTAGAGATGGCTGTGACTTTGTCAGCCTTTATAGCCTTAATCTGGATAAAATCGCTGGTTCCTCAGGCACCTTAAAGTATGTGTTGCCAGAAGCAAGGAGGGAATGGTTGTTTTACACTCACCTGGGTTATGTTGCGCATACAGTAACAGCAGCTGTTGAGACAAGAGAATCATCAGATTGGCATAGATCTGATCCCATGCAGCTGTTACAGTCATATTTGTTAGTCTATGTGTGCCCCACCTTGCCAGATGCCAGGATTGGAGTGATGTAGGTTGTTGGGTATCGGCACTGCAGCTGAGCCCGTGGGGTGCAATAGCCTGCAGTCAAAGGTTTGCTGTACCTGAATGCCTGTAAAGGATGATGTCTGGTGTGACCTGTGTTTTTGTACTTTCCTGTGAAAGGAGGTACAGCACAGCAGACTTCAGGTTTCTTCTGTGTAAAGTCCAGAGCACAACAGATGCAGTAGCAGGTCAACAAGATTTCTCCTCTTTCCTGAGTGAGAATGCTGCCTCCCATCTCCTCCCACTGAGCTACCCTCTGGTGTAAGTCTTAAAATACTATTTATGCAGCAAATGTCTGTAATATACATGTGCATCACAGTTAAGTTTGGGCTGTTGAAAAAATGTCCTGACATTGGAGGGCTTTTAAAGGAATGGTATAGACCAGATTGAATTTATTGTGCGTAACTCTATACGCTGTTTCTCCATTCTTGTCAGTTTTATAAGCCTTTTTTATTTAAAGTCTCTTTCTAGTTATCCAGTTAATTTTCAGTGGAAGCATTCCTGTTTTGCTAACTAAGTACTTTAAATTGTAGCTGGCCCTGGGAAAAAATATCTGGGAAGCACATCTATCTGCAGTTGCAAATTCTACAAAGGGCTCCTGTCAAAACAGGACATGGTTTTCAAAACTCATCCTAAGAGTCTTTCAGCCATCTGGTTGCCGCATTATGCAATGTTTAGCATTAAACAATGGTTTTCATTCAGGAGTACTGCAGTCACTCTTTCCCTACTACTGAAAAGTTTGGAAAAGGTGACATTGTTTAGTCCATCTGAGATGCTAACTACTGTCTGTACTTCTGACAAATGTAGGTAGCATGTTTTCCTGTAAAGTATCTCAAGCAAATCTAAGCACTCTACTTCTTCCTCACTGCTTGTTTGTCTGTTGTTCTTTGGGACATAGCAAAACTCTGGAATGATGATGCTAAAAGCGGTTGGTTTGGTCACAGATCTTGACTTGTGTTTCAGGCTTCTGTGAGTAATTGGGTCAGACCGCAGAGCAGCAAAGGTTATGCAGACTTTCTCTTGGATACATTATGTCATCTTGGTTCTTAGTCCCATTGCAGCCTTGGACCCTTTCTTTTTTTTTTTCCCCCCATAATTCCCAAAAGCTTCTGTTTGTTCAGCATGGATACCACTGTATAAATAAGAAGAAAATTCCAGAGACTCAAAACAAAAAATATTTCTAGCTTTCCAAGGCAGTGCAATTTCAAGAGCAAAATACTGTCTATATAGTCAATACAGAAAAGAATCATTCCTCTTCCTGGCTACCCATAGAAGCTGAAACACACAGTGATCTGAATTGTCCCACTTAATTAAAGGATCTGCATCTAAGGGATATCTCCAGCTTCTGCTGTTTGGGTGACCCCCAACTCTACTGCCTGGGTTGGAGCCCATTCTGCTTGTGTTGCCGGTAGAGTCCGAAAGGATAAGCCAGGACAGTCACTGCTGAGATCCTGTCTTTCTCCAAGGATCTCATACAACATAACTAAGTCATCCGAATTATGTGCCTAAAATGAGGCTGTCTAGATTCCTCCTGATGTGAATAGTGCTATATACAAAAGACTGGGGAGATGCTTTCAGCTGATGAACTTCAAGTTTTTAATGGCAGTAATGATGCTCAGTGATGAAAGTAGATTAACTATTAAAAACCTCTGTGTTGCAGAACTGAGTCAAAAGTCTGGTCACCACTTGTAAACGAGGAGGGAAAGTCGCATCCTTATAAGATGAATCTGGCCTCTCAGCCACAGGTAAGTAACGGAGTATCTGCATGCTTTTGTTCCCGCTTACTCCTGTCCGACTTCGGAGCAGTTTCTGGCCTGATCCTCCAAGGAGCTGAGCGTGTGTCACTCTGTTGGTCGCACTGGGGATAGTGCGTGCCCCATACCTCCTAGAAACCACGTAGCTTGGAAGCCTTCAGAGACAGGCTCCCTCCCTCGTGGTCAGAAGCCTACTGCTGTGGAGAGCTAGTTGGATACCTTGCCAAGGGTAAGCTGCTTGGATCAGAGGCGTTGTCTCCTGTCATCTGCATGCTTGCACCTACCATAGGGCACAGAAAGCACTGCAGAGGTGTGGCTCAATAAATCATCACTACCGTTGCTAAGCCTGCTGATTTTCATAGATAAGAGAGGAGGAAAATAGTTCATTCTTAGTGTTTTGTGTTGAAGGGGGGGTTGTTGTTTTGTTTTTCCTCTTACTAGCAGGTTCTTACTAGCAGTCTAGCCATGAAGAAAGTGGAAGAGAAACACACCAGCCTTTTATATTTTTATCTGTGAAACAGATCTTGCAGCCTCTGTCTAGGAGGTTGGTTTTGTAACCTTTTGGCAGCCTTGCTTCATTGGTCTGCTGCCTCTGTCAAGTAAATGTAGTAATAACAATGACCTGTTGAAGGACAATTGCCTTTGCTAGGTTTAGAGGATTGTACTGCACAGATGTACAATAACTGCACTAAAATCAGTCACTTTTCTGTGGATTTTCACTGGGGCAGTGACACAGATTCTGGCCCTAGCACACATCCCATGTGAGTCTTTCTAGCAAAATAAGTAGAGATAAAACTAGTTTGACTCTGCAATTAAGTGCTAATATGTCTGTTTGGGTTGGAAAGGACCTGTACCTAAAGTAGCACATGTGCAGCAACAGCCTGCCCAGACCTTGGCCTGGGATCTGTCCATGTTCCCTCTCATGCCAAGCTGCTGCGTGTTGCTTGGCTTGAGAATGCGATGCGACATTCTCCAGGTATGTCATAGCTCAGCCAAGGCACAGCATGAGACTGAGCCATTTGGACTTAGGGTGGGCTGGGGCCATGCAGTGACACCTGCCTGTGACACTGCTGAGCTGAGATCTGGTCTGTCTTCTGGTGCCCAAGCTCTGGAGATGTGCTGCTGCAAACCTTGCGACTTGGGGGCTATCCCTTGCCAGGGGAGCAGGGCAGAGTACACTGAGGCTTTGCTGCAAGGCTGCAGAGGACTGTTGTTTAATTCAGTACGAGACCTGATCTTGCAGCCCAAGTCCATAACCCAGCCATTAACCGGAGTTTAGCTAAATGCCCCAGAATTAAACATAGGGCACTGCACATGCCAGACAGGACTTTAATGTAGTTCACTAAGCTTAGTTAACCACAGCAAGAAACCTGTGGCTGCAGCCCCCCTGTCACTAGCTGCACCATCACACTTTACCCCCCAGGTCCAGCCTGGGTGACTGAATAGATAAACACTGCTGGTCAAGTACTAAACATAGGCTTTTTTAATTAACTGATGCCACCTCTTACTTAAACTCATTTGCTCTGGCAGTTTTAACCCTAAACAATGGCTCTCCTTTAATCAGCTGCCCTCCGGGTGGGGTGTTCGCATGTAAGTCAGCCCTGGACTGTTTCAGGGAGCCTCCTGCAACTCAGTAAGAAACATGGGTGAGAGGGACTAACCTTAACTCTAGTGTTTGACTTACAAGTAATGTCCTACTTTCTAAAATCCAAGTAAAGGGCATCACGCAGTTCAGACTGTGCAGGATTCAGCAGTAATTCTGGCGGTGGATCACATCCCTTCCTAAACCCTAACCTTAGTCCTAGTCCTGCTTCTAGCTCTGGCCCTGGCCATTACATAGATATCTCTATGCTGCCAGTTTGTAAGTGTGGCACAACTGCATTTTTTGGTACCAACATGTAACTGACTTCAGCAGGAGAATTTGGTGAAAAAACAACTGTGGAGAGATTCCTGTTACAAACCCTACCTCTGAGCAGTGACCCCTGTCTTTAATCTTGCACTAGGAACCAACTGTTGCCTGAAAATTAGGCTTTGACCCCTTGTGATGGCTGATAGCTGATGGCTGATGGCTTTATTTCCTGGTGTAAAAGGAACATTCAAGCTCTCACAGAAGTCTTGCCTTTCTTCTTCCCTTCCTTAAAATGAAGCCTGTTAAGTCATTTGAAGTGGCCTATGTGAGTGGCACTTGCTGTTTTTCAGAGCATGGGGCTTCCCTTTAAAGGGCTTTGCCTGCTGCATGTTCAAGCAGAGGAATTTAACAGTGTGAGGGAAGATGTAGGTCTTATGTCTCCAAACCACAAGCTCTCATTTACCCTTCCAGCTTAACAGTGCCTGAACATCCTAGTTCACTGTGCCAAGGAAAAGTATCATGAACACCGTTAAGTTTTAAGGTGTGTATTTGTTTGTTTTTTTTTTTAAATACACACCCGTTTCCTTTCTCAGTAGCAGACTGCAGCAAGTGAGGTTTGTGGCGAGGTCTGTCTGCTTGGAGCGTGATGTCAGCGGAGCGTGCTGAGTCCTGCCAGAGCCATGGCAAGCATCGGCTAAGTCACTCTGGGGCTGTGTCTTTGCAGCATCACCAGAGATTTCAGCCAGGCCTGCTACAAATCAGCAGCAGCAGAGTGCAGAAGATGCTGTGCATATACATACTAGCATGGCAAACTGCTATGAATTTTACCACTAAGATGTTGATCTCATTTTTCCAACAGGATTGGTACAAGTTGTGAGTAGAGCCCAATCTTCGAAGGCGGCGCTGTCTGAGCTGTTCAGGTTTTTTTAACTCGCTTGCCAGTGAAAACAATATATTTGCTTTCCTTGGCAACAGTCTCATGCAGAACACTTATTAATTCACTTACCAAAGAAAACAGGACATACTGCGTCCTAATCCAGGGTCCTCTGAAGATGTTTCTCACTGGTTTTGCACACAGCCCTTTGAATGCAGAAATATAATCATACATGTAAATAGACTTATTTCAGGCTCAAAAAAAAATGCTTTAAAACATTTGCTGTAGAAATTGGACTGCAATTATTCAAATAAGTTTCCACCTTTCTTAGAATTAGGTAGTTTGGTGTTGCCCCTCCTACCTTCAATATCTTAACTGAAATGTTTCACAACACTTGAGTACCTTCTTTTCCTTTTCCCAATTTATTGGTGCAGTTAAATATCTAGATCTTTGCAAAAGATCTTGCAAGAGAAATTAATTTTCAGTTTGTCTCAAGAACTGTATGACTAGCTCCGTATTTTAAGATCACTGCTTACACATTTCTTTTACCCCATTTGAAATAGACTTTTTGTTTACTTCTGTAATCCTTTTGGAGGCTGATACTTGGTGAAACGCTGCATCATCCTGTGGAAGTATTTTCCCTTACTTGGAATGCAAGTTCAAGATATTTTTATGTGCCTTTGGAAAATAAAAAGGCATTCCACAACCTCCCATGCCTTGCTCGAAGTCCTGAAGCCCAAGACTGACTTCATTGTGTAAGCTGACATTTGCCGATGGAAGAGCTACAGCTTTATTATTATTTCATTACCATTATCTTTACCCTTCTAAATTAATTTAAACTGAGGTAAGAGTGATGACAAAATCACATTTCATCAAAAGGTGCAGCAGCTTGTTGATGGCGATGGCTCAGCAGCTGAGCCAGCTTTGTTTTGGGTATGACCATGGCAACATTAGGGGAAGGAAATGACGGAGTCTTCTTAGTATATTTACTCAATTATTTCACTTGCATTTCTCACCCAGATGCTAAGGGTGATCACTCAGTGTCATTTTCCCATCAAGAGCTTTTCCTCACCGTGGTGGGAAAGATTAAAATAACACATCTGCCTCTCCCGTCTGCTTAACTTTTCTTGAGAAAAGTGATCACAGCAAGAGAGAACAAGTTACTTGGTGACTAAGGCAATTTCATTGCTTAGGACACTGACCAGAGACCAGCATAACTTTCAGACTCTGCCATGCTCTCTGGTGACTTTGGGCCAGGCATTAAGCTCTGGATCCATGTGCTGGTGTGCGTGGCTGTATTGTCTCTTGGTAAAATGAACAATAAAACTCTTTATCCCTCAGACTGTGCCATGTCTTGTCAGACCTGGGCTCTGTGAGAGAAGATTTGTCTTCCCCCCCCCCCCCCCCCCCATATTTGTAGGACATTGAGGTCAATGGGGCCTAGGTCCCTGTTTGAGCTGAGTGAGCTCATGTATGGAATGAGCTAAAAGAGATCAGCTTTGAGGGCGGTCAACAGCAGGACTGTCTCCAAAAAAGCTTGTCCAGCTCCCTGAAGACCACATGCCCCATTTGCAGTGAGGCACAACTATTAATGTCACTCCTCAGGAATGTCAGTGAAAACTCTTGGTTTGAGATGGATAGATCAGCTCTTCTTAACCACAGAAGATACGGGCTTTCAAACATGAGGATGTTTTGTTTTGTTTTGTTTTTAATGAAAGATAACCTCCCCCCACATAGCCTGGAGCTCTGAGGGTGAATCACGGTATTTGTGGAATGACAATGATAGACAGCCACTTCTGTCTTCCCAAGGTTTCTTGAGAAGAGTGCCTGCCCTATCCTCCTCGTCCTCACAGAGTGATGTCATTGTTTCGGTCTTGTGTATTTTGTCTCCTTGGATATGGAGGAGGCAGGGGCTATAGAAACTGGGTGTGTGGCTGGCTTGGCCTTTGATAAGGCCATGCGTGTGTGGGCAATGCATGAAGCAATAGGTATATAAAGTAACACCATCACATTTCAGATGAAGGAATCGCACTGGCATATCGCGACCTGCTGTTTTCGGTTAAAAGGCGTTACCACATGGATGTGGAATGTGTCGGGGACGCGGAGGGAGAGGATGTGGGAAGCCAGCCTTGTTGTTTTACTCCCCTACAATAACAAGACCCCAAACCCTTCCTAATTTCTAATCGGATTTCAAAGCATTGCAAAAGATCTTTCCATAGCTGAAAAACCCCAAACAATAACAGAGGGAGAGGTGAAAGTAAAGGCACTTCTAAATATTTGTGATTGCAGCTGATGAAACATAGCACGGGGTAGAGTTTGCCATGAAGACACCCATTTCTGAGATGCGTGTTTGGCACGAGCAGCCTTCCCCCCCGGCATGCCGTCTGGGCACGAACACAGCCTGAGCTCCCTGGGCAGCTTTGCAAGGGTGAGGATGGGGCCAGGGAGTTTGGCTGCCCATCTCCGCTCTCCTTCCCCACCCACGGGACCAGAGTGCTCTTGTTCACTGAGGTTTGGTCAGGGGCCCATTTTCTTAGAGCTGAGTAAACATTTATACTGAGAAATGTTTAATCTTGTTTCCTCTTGGCGTGGCTCTCGAGGTGTGCAATCCAGGATTGCCTGCCCCGAGCCTCCAGGCTCTGACTTGGGATGCAAAAACATCCCGCGTTTATGCAGCCTGGTGGAGCAGTGGGTTTTGCTGGCTCGCTGAGCTGCTTCAGGGGGCCTGTGGGGGCTTTCACTTCTCCTTGCAACTGCAGAGCCTGGGTATTAATTTTTTTTAATTTGTAACATGAGGTCAGAGTGAATCCCCTGACTTTGAGAGTTGGAGCTTCAGGAAATAGCTATGCTGACCAGTCTCTAAATCACAACTCCACACCTGAAACTGCTTTTTGGTGGCTTCAGGCAGCCCCCTGCTCTGTACCCAACATGCCTTTCCTCCAGGGGCTGCGGGAGGGTGGCCTGGGAAGGGGCAGGGGGCTGCAGGGGAGCAGGGGTGCTGCGGGTGCCGTGGCAGTGGGGCAGTAGCCAGTTCCTCTGGGGCCCCAGCCTTGACAGATGCCCTCAGACCATGCTTTGGGGAGAGGAAAACCCCGCTTCGGGGAGAGGCTGCCCAACCCCTCACATCGCGGTTTAGTTTATTTAGCAAGTACAAAAAGCCTCCAGGTTTTTCCTGTTTCTGGTGGTGCTGAGGTCAGTGCAGCTGGGATGGCCTTGGCCACATCACCGTGTGGCAGATGGGATCCAAGAGCCCACCCTCAACCCGAGGCTGCCCCCAATCTGCCCGAGGGCACCTGCAACCATGGAGGCGTCCAGGTGGCTTTATGACCCTAGTGCGTGGGATGTGCCCCAACTCAGCTGATGGACGTGGCTCATCCTGGGCTGTCCATCCATCTGCCTCGCTGACAGCTGGGAATTTCCCTGGAGCCCCATGCTCCGATTCCCAGGGTGAGCAGGTGCCATGGTGGCAGCCACGTCCATCTCTGGTGCATGGTGAGGCAGAAGCAGCCGCCCATGCTGCCAGCCACGTCCATCTCTGGTGCATGGTGAGGCGGAAGCAGCCGCCCATGCTGCCAGCCACTGGCTGGCCCCAGGCATGGAGGTGGCTGGCACAGCTGTGGGGATTTCACAGGCTGGGCTTCAGTGTTGTCAAGTGTGGCCTGGCGCAAGTGGGACAAAAGGGAGGAAGGGGCCATTGTTTTCCCAGATAATTCCCCATGACGCAGCCTGCAGCCGGTGCAGTAGGAAATGCTGATCTGCTTCCTGCCCCGGCACAGGGACGTTTTTCCCTGTCCCTGCAGCCTGGCACCGCAGCTAGTGGCTCCCTGCCAGGAGGGACAGGGTGGCAGGGGAAGCCCCTTGGCACCCAGCTGGAAGGGCTGCAATGCAGCGCCTGGGGTGCATGGCGGTGTCTGCACCTACCCCCAGAGAATGTGCTGCCACCAACAGCTGGCACCAGAAGACCCATCTGGCAGGTGACCTGTGTGTTTGACCTGAAGCTGGGGTACTAGAAACCTTGTTTGTCCTTGGGACTGGGAAGTAAGTTGTTTTTTTTTTTCTCTGGGGTGGGGGGATTTGCCCTGGTGCCTGGAGGACTCAGGAGTTAGTATAGAGGAGGTAGTTTCAGGTAGAGAGGAGGCTATCGGATGAATGGCTTCTCTAGCAGTGGCTCCCTGAGTGGCCCTGCTCATGTTGGAAGTCAGTTTCTGCCCAATGGGAGACTTTCAGAAGATCAATCTATTGAACTACGTGTGTAAACTGGAAGTGGATTAGTGGAACTGCAACAATCTTCTCTGTGCTCAACCGTTGTCATGTGTTTTACAGTGTCCTCATGTTATGTGGCTTATTTTCCTCCTTAAAAGTCCACTTCATTTTGAAAGTGAAGCAAGATGAGACCTCTCTGAGTTCAGAAGCAGCACCCTAGCAGAGAAGTTTGTGCAGTTGCTAATCCATTTTAGCTTGGGCGAACCACTCTGCCAGCCCCTCTGAAGACATAACTCAGCAAAGGAAGGAGGCTGGTATCTGTGCAGATAAAGTGTTTTAACTATCACAGTATATTTGTAGTGGTAAAATATTGCTCTTGAATATCCTACCTGGAGGCTGCAGGCTTCCATACCCCAGCTTCAGACCAAAATAACCGCTGCTGGTAGCCCTGTTCGCTGTTGACTGAAGCCCACTGCAGACAGGGCCAGCCTCGGGGGACTAAGGCAGTGCCATAGCTTGCAGGAAGGGTGAGGCAAGCGATTCTGGATCTGCCTGCAGATACCAACCAAAGATGCCTCCAAAAAGATGTAATATTAGTCACACTCCTCTGTAGTACTGACAAAGAAAGAGTGGGTCATGCTTTGACTGGACAAGAGCATGTCCTTATGTCTGTCTGCCAGTTCTCCCTTTGCAATAGACCACTGCTTACCGCTCTTGCAGTCCGTGCCCCAGTCAGGGATACTGTTTAATGCTGCTTGCCCCCTTTTCCTTACACTGGTCCTGGGAACACCACAGCCTTAGAGATGCTGCAAACCCCAGGCATCTCAACTGCATAAACGAGGCACTGCCCCCACATGTGTACACATTATAGCAGTGGTTTTGTACTAACATTGTTCACTTGCCTGCTGGTGGACAGGCTTTTGGGAGTGTCACATTTCTAATTTTTTTTTTCCAGTATTAAGTCAGAGAGTCTCACATAAACACATGATTCCAGGAGCTGAGGCTTTAACAAAAATGTTGCACAGCATAGGGCCTAGATTGGCAATTTTGGCAAATCCCTAGGTAAATACATTTGACAGTGAGAACATGTTATCTTTTGATCTTGGGATCAAGAAAGCACTTGTTCTTTGCAAATTCCTTCCACAGGTCGAGCAGAAAGAGCAGCCCGGTGTGACAGGAAGTGCTGGAGAATTTGGATTATCCAAATGCCTTTTACAATGTTACTGCTCTTGTAATACTTGTCTGTAGACTCTTGGGTTATACACCTTCTACACTGTTCTCCAGATGGGATTTTTCTAATCTAATTGTCAGACACCATCTTCTGCACTGGTATCTCTATTTAACCTGTTATAAGCTCCCTTATAGTCAGTGGACTTTATCCACATGAAAGCTACTACAGATGACCTGACACTTTTGAAAGTTTCATTTATGGTCTTGGATATTATTACACAACAGAAAACCCACTTGGTGGCCAAAAGTAGGCCAAAATCTCCTATGTGGATTCCGTGCCTGAGCATGCATTGCAGTTCTTCTTGGAGTTAAGGCACTAAGTGATTTCAGTCTCTCTTCTCCATCTGGCTGTCTATGTTCTCAACACTTGTAGGAATTTAAACATCCTTGAGGCCTCCACCACTGTCAAACTGATTTGGGCTTGACTGACGAATTCAAAGGACCTTGGTGGGGGTGGGAACGTGCCCACTTGCATGTGGAGTATGTAACTGAGATGCCTTACTTCCTTAGGAAACCAGAATTTTAAAAAAATACTCTAAATTACTTCCCTTTCTTTAATTCTTGGTTAATACGCTTCCGCAATACAGGTTGTGACATGATTTCAACTTTGAACCTGTTTGACCTAAGACTGTAACCCCTTTAGCCTAAGACTTATGCCTCTGTCTTTTATTAAACCAGCTATTTATGTGCACATCTGAAACCCTCTCCTACCTGTGGCCTCAGAAGGGTGGGCTAACATGTGTATTTAATGCTGATATAAGATCACTGATACTTTTCCCCATAGTGTGATATACAGGCTGAAGTAATTTCTTTTGCTAAAATCCACAGTTCCTGCCATGGGAAAGACTATTTTAATGAGCACTATTATGCACTTTGAATGAGATTGCAACAAAAGGAGATTAGCTAGTTACTCCAATGTCTTGTCTTTTGGTGTGTGGGAAAGCTTCGTGGCTGATGTCCATATGCATCGGCCAGAAAGCCGTGGGAGAGCAGTCCTGCCACCCCACACCTGAACATCTTGAGCTGCCCCACTGATTTCAAATGACTTGTAACTCATGAGTGCATTTGGATCCAGGCCGCTCTTCTCTGAGGTATCCTATGCTGTGCTTGGTGCCATAAATAGCATTTGAGTGCCATGAAGCGAGATGACTCCCATCTGTCAGTCTGGGAATGCTAGCCAGTTGCTTAAGGAAACCTGGGGACGTAGAAGTGATTTAAAGAAAAGTCTGTAGGGAAGTTTAGTCATCCTTGTTTCTAGTGTATGTTTTTGCTGTAACTATAGCTTTATCAAACAAACGCTGTGAGCTGTTCAAAGGGCGGCGAAGGCTCACTTCATTGCTGTAGAACTCAGCGCCTGGAGTGGGAGGGGGAACCAGTTGTGTTAGTTAGACCTGGGAACCATGGGCCCAGCATGTTAAGGGCCCTGTTTCATCCTGTGCCATTGGGTGTTAGCCCTGTAGTGAAGCTGTTCCCAGACTCTGCAGCTGGCTGAAGCATTTCAAAATGCACATTTTGGTGCCATCTTTTAGCCCTGGGTACTTCAGCCACCCATGTGAATGTTAGTCCTTTCTTCTGCCTGCTCTAGTGAGGCTCCACTGTGCTTACTCCTTGCTTTGGTAGTCTTCTCTGGGGAGAAATAGGCCCTAGGATGTTGTTATCTCTGCCCCAAGGCTGCTAATTCCCAGCCTGCTGAAGTGGTGATGTGGTTCATCATTTTCCCCATTTTTGCTGGCACTGCTTATGACTCGGAAGAGTCTTACCTCATGTCTTATTTAACTTGGGTTTGGCCCCTTTCTTATTAAATTGTAACCAGTGTTTCTAAGTATCCACTAACACCTCTGGAAGCCTCCACATCAGCACCCCAGAATGTCTGGGTGATATCTCATACTTCTGGCACTGAAGAGATCTCTGGCATTTAGCTGTCACTGTCTATGGACAGTCTTGTATTAACAAGAGTCATCTTCCCACCTTTACTGTGGGAATTTCTTGTCCAGAAAGTCCAGAGTTGTTTGTCAAAGGCAGCTGTGAACCTCAGTCTTAGCTGAAGGAGCAGACATGCTCCAGAGCATTTGTAGTAATGACAAAGCCATTCTTTTGGGTTGCCCTTATCTAAGGAAAGCCAAACTTTCAGATATTGTTGGAGTGCCTCTCTTTCTGCCCCTCACCTTCACTTCTCTGTAGAAATTAGCTCTGCTTTCAGGAACTGCAAGGAATGCTTAAAATCTGTAGTCTTGCATGAGAAGGTAGGTACTGTGGCTTACTGTAAGCTTGCAGGAGCTCCCAGGCATGTGGCAGCTTGAGCTAATAGCTCTGACGGTGTTTCTGAGCTCTTAAGTTCCTGGCATGTCAACTCTGAAACGTCCTGAAGGTCAGCCTGAAGCCATCCAGGATGGGGCCGGGGGCCCTCATGACGTGTGGAGGACACTCACCTGCTTTGGTGGTGGTGGTCCTCAGCTGACACCACATGCAAAGGCTGCCATTGCAGCAGCTGCTCACTCCAGGCTGCTTTGGTGGTGGTGGTCCTCAGCTGACACCACATGCAAAGGCTGCCATTGCAGCAGCTGCTCACTCCAGGCTGCCCCATCGCATCCCACCTGCATGCCTGAGCACCTCTGATTTTTGCCTCTGCTCCTTTGCATGCAGGAAATAAGGCACATAGGAAGTGCACACAACCGGAGCGCGGTGCCCTTCACTGCTGCCACGGCTTCTGCCCCCAGAGTGATCACTGCTCAGTACAACAGCCCAGCAGGCCTCTACTCCTCAGAGAACATCCAGACCTTCAACAGTGCGGTGGAGTCAAAGACATCACCTGGGGCCCTGGAGCCTACCAAGCCGTAAGTATCTTCCTTGCCTCCCCTCCCTGCCCGGGCCTGCAGGGGAAGGCTCCAGGACACACGAGTTCGCTGCGAGGCTGCCAATTTGTTAATCCAGAAAAGCTCTCTTTCAGGAGAAGGGAAGGAGCAGAGGCATGAGCGCGGATACGGTTCCCGGGGCAGGGCTCGGAGGAGCGGGGAACGTTTCATGAGATGCAGAAATGAAATTAATGCTGTTGTGTTTCTTTGTTTAGCAGAGACCGATGCAGTTTCCGCGTGCGTTCAGCATGACATACCAGCCTGCTGGTCCTAACAGGTGCCTGATAGCTTGTTACAAGTGCTTTGTAAAGTTAGTGTTTTGTGCTGGCTTTGCAGGCCGTGCTGGACAGGAAGGGTACCAGCTAGCACAGGAAGCACACACATCCCCATTCCTGGCTGGCCTGGGCTTCATAGACAGGCTCTGCCTAAGTCTGGATCTTTCTATTTGTTATTGAATCTTGTTTTTCACAGGAGTTTTAAAAAGTAGCTGAAACATTCATACCTGTGTGAGCGACTTTATATGTGGGATTGGAAAGGGTCCCAACCTTAAAAGGGCCTGTTGATTTTTGTGGTTGCAGCTGAGCTTCACCAAAGACATTACTTTATCCCAGAAGTCCAAAGTTCCTCTTTTTTCATTGGAAGCAATAAACCAGGAGCTTTCTGAAATCTTTCTGGCTGTGTTGGTCAAGTTGCTTAACTGCCCTAAGTCTCTGTATATCAATACCAAACTGATGGGAAGACTTTGGCCATTTTTACAACAAAAGATGCAAGACCAATGCTTTAGGTGATACTCTCCTAAATTCCTGACTTGTGAATGGGGAGACAAAAGCAACTTCAGCCTCTGCTTTTGCAGCGCACAGAGACCTGAGATTGTGGTTTAACACAAGCCTGAAAATTTGCCTGACTGAAACCAGCTTCTTGCACTGGCAGCCCCATCGGCAGCGTGGGCCTTTCTAGGCAGAGTTATAGTGCTGCAGCTGGCAGACAAAGTGACAGATGTTTGTTCCTCAATTGCTTCTGGTAGACCTCAGCATCTTCATTCAGGAGCTGAGCAAAGGCATACCAAGGACAAGGGAAATCCAACTTTGCGTTAACCTGATGGGACCATTTGGCAGTCAGATGCCACCTCTGGTCTAGTCTGGAGCCCCCTCCAGGTGAGAGCACTCCCTGGAAGCCAGATATATTTGGCTGGAAAGTTGTGGGTGATCCCTTTTTCTTGCAGGGATCAGCAAAGAGGTGGATTTCTTCTAGTGCTGTGGCTCACTGTGCTCCTCCTAGCAGGAGGGTCCATTGCCAGCCCTGCTGCGTGTGGGGTACATGGCATCCCTTTCATCTTTCCCTTGCTGAAACACAGCAGGTTGCAAAGGAATGCTGGGGGGGACTGTGGATGAGGCCTTCAGTGCAAATACACTTTTTTACAGAGTTATCAAAAGCAAATGAATTGCTGCTACTTTGCAATGAGAGCCAGGGGCCTCACCCTGCCATTAAAAACCCACTGTGATCTTCCCAGTTCAGAAGCACAGGATGTGTAGGTTCTCCCATCACTCAGCCTTCCAGCTGCCTTTAAATTCCTGCCTGTTTTGCTGAGATACGTGTACATGGCTGATCTTGCTCTGGGTTTACCTGGCATTTATCTGCATCCCCATCCTGCAGCCAGCAGACACACAGCCTATCTGGACCCAGCAGCCTGATCTTGCCCCACTGCACATAGTGACGTGACACTGGGACCTGATCCATGGTCCCTCCTTAGAGGGTGTGTGATGTAAATCCAGGGCTGTGATACAGACAGAAACACCAGCAAACATCTCTACTCGATTTGGTGTTGCAAAGCAGGAGGGGAGGGCAGGGAGAAGCCCCACTGCTGAGCACATCTGTTTTGGGATCAGAGGTGAGGTTGCACCTCGATAGGGCGCCCAGGCTAGCTTTGGGATGGGCAGCAGTGAAGGTGGCATTCCTTGGCTGGACAGTGGGACCGTGAGTGTATACTGAGGTAGCTAGTTCATAGTGAAGCCCCTGCTGCCATGTCTTCATTGCTTTTACAACCCCTACATTTACTTATCAATAGAGCGACTGCGTTTTAGTTTTTGTGAGGACACACCTGGAGTGCGAGACCAGAGCCACAGCATTAGCCAGAAGCCTTTAATGTAAAGTCATGTATTCAGTGGTGTGTCCCTCTGGCACAAGCAACAGACAGTATTCTGCAACTGCTTGTATTGCTTAGAGTATTTGCTTTAGCTCTTCATTAATTTCTTCTTTCTTTCCTTTCTTCCTCCTCTGCATTTTTCCCTCAATTCCACAATGTAAAACCCAAATGAACCCCCAAACAACCACAACTCAAACTGCCTGTGTGAATGCGTGGGCCTGTAGCCGCCCATCGCCGACGAGCGTGATGCAGGCTCCCTTTGCCTCCGTCTATAACCCTCTGCAGGCGCAGACCTCTGAGCCACCGCAGCGGAGGCACAGCACCTCCTCCATCCCCAGCCAAGTTCGAGTGGGGCCCGAGCAGCTGAAGCACGTGGCCCAGGTCTGCCCCAACAGCCCCGTGGAAGTGGAGGTGCCAGGACTCAAAGTGCTGCATGTGCAGTTCAATTCTCCCCTGCAGCTCTATTCACAGAGCAACATCATGGATTCCCTGCAGGGGCAGATCTCTTCCATTAGCCCCAATTTCCCCAGGTAACCTGCCTGCTGCCTCTGCAGCCAGCTTGGCTCATCCACATCTTGGTGTCCATGAGTACCTCGTCCCTGTCTGTGGCTCACGGCATTGACTGGTCACAAGGAAACAGCATTTACATTTCACCTTTCCAACATTAGTGCATGACTCTTCATAGGAGCTTTCTCTGCATTGTGTCTGTGTCCAATGCCACAGGAAGCACCAAAACATCATTTCAGCCTGTCAGTGTGTCCATTGTCCCCGTGCACCCGTGCAGCAGGACCTTGACAGCAGCTGGTGGCTTTCCTGGAGGATCCACCTGCAGCAGATGGAGTTTGCTCGCGGCAGGAGAGTGCTTTATCCTGAAAGCTGGTGTTTCTCCTGCACTGAAACGACTGTTGTTGTTTGCAACTGGAAGGTGCTGGGCCGCATGTGTCCTTGTGCTTTTGTTTCGCTGCTGGGCCATGGGCCTGTGCGGGGCGTGTTTCATTTCAGGCTGAAGCAGCTCCCCATGGGTCTCCGTCTTTGACTGATATGAGATATGAGATCGGAGTAACCTGGGCAGGTACCAGGCACATAGAGGACCCCAGTCTCGTTCCCACCCGTGCCTACTTGTCTGCACAGGTTGCTGTTCTTGGGGCTGCCTCTTTGCCCATAGGACCAGAGAATGCTCGACATGTTGTGAGGTCTGCAGGACCTGCGGAGAGCCTCAGCATCACATGGCCTGGGTGCTCTTTGGTGTTTGCTTTGTGGGAGTTGGGAACCAGCTGGCCCATGCCTCTAAATGACAGCCCACAGGGTTTTACAGGGAGAACTTTGGTATCGAGATGGGTGAAGCAGAAGTCATGTTTAGCCATCTTGCAGGAGGGCTCCAATCAAGGCTGAATTGTTTCAGACGATGTAAACCTTCAGCAGTTACCCTGCTATGTGACCAAGCAGCTTGCAGCTGTGTGACATGTGGTCCAGGGAGCTGGTCAGTCCTATGGCCTCCGTGAGACAGAGCAAAAGGGCACAGCCAGATCTCATCGCTGCTCAGCTGCTCACAGTCCCCTCCTGGACTGAGCACCATGTACTTCAAAGCAGAAAAGTTGGCGTCCTCACCCATGGACTCACACAGCCAAGCTTTGCTATGTGCCAGCAGCCAAGAGATAATGGGAGGCTGTGGATTTACTCCTGCCTTGTTACTCAGTCTAGTTACTTGCTGTAAGTCAGTGCTCTGGCTTGTAGTCGATACCATGCACGCCAGGAGTGGTCACGCTCTGCTGGCTGGCTGTGCTGGTCTGGACAGTTGATAACACTCACAAAGAAACCCCAGGCATCATCAATTGTTTCACTGCAAAAGCAAGTGCTCAAAGTATTGGGCCGTCCTGTAGCCCAGCTTTGAGATTCTTGTAGACTTTACAAAATGCGCTAGTATAAAATAGTAAAATGACATTAGTAAAGAATAAGCTGTGTTTTTCTGAGGACACTGTTCAAGGCTGTGTCTTTATGGTTTTTATTACCATTTTCTTGCCAATTTTCAAAGCTCAGTGATCCAGTTTATTCAGTCAGGAATGCAAGTTGCCCGTGGTAGCAGTGAAATTCAGTTACAGTTGTGTGAGTCTGAAATCCAGTAAAGGTTGTTGGAGTTGTCGCCTACAAAGTCTCTGTGTTGGGGAATGCCTGCACATGGAAAAGGACACCAGTTGCTGGTGACTGCAGCAGATAAAGTACCTGTGTAACAGGAGGTGCCATAAATCAGCCAACATATGGAGACTCGTTATCCTGCAGGTACAGTTCCTGTGCCTGTGGCCTTGCCCATTCAGAAGAGGCATGTGCTTTTTGGTGGTTTTTATTTTTTGTCTTTAAGCAGCATAGCCTTCTGCCCTGACAAGTTGAGGTATTTCACTCTGCTGGTACAAATTCTAGGATTTGGGATTTTTTTTTTTTTTTTAATAGACGTTCATAAGTCTTGTGTATGCAAGTTTATCTACAGGGTACGTACCTGGGAGAGCTGATCTGTATGTTTTGCACACTGCCACAATGCATGGTTGAAATGTGATGGCTTTGTTTGACTCAAGTGCTCTTTAAGATGATTTAGCCTTTGCTTTTTGAATGCATGTTAGTGAAACATTCTTAGTATGCAAACTGCAATGACAGGCTTCTTGCCTAATGTTTTTAAGGGTGGATAGAGTGGTGGGAGTATATGAGTTTACATAAGAAGAATGTAATGTGGAGCATGGATTCATTTGGGATAACCTAGGACATTTTCTGTGTAATAGAAGGCACATCATTATTTTATTTTGGATGAGAGTCTTCAATAAATGAGATTCAGGCTTCAAGGGTTCAACTGCTTGCAAGTCTAATGTGCTTCCTGCTCCACTGAAAATTACTAAAGATGGAAACATTTTATGAAATTCTTTTTATGGAAATAGCATTTTATAACACGTGCAATGATTTTACCTCTGATGCTGGAAGAGTTTATTACATAGAGTAAGTCCCAGATGACTCAATTGCACATTGGCATGGAAAGTATGCAGTTGCCTCCTCAAGAAAAAGATTTCCCTCTGCAGTTTAGTCTGAACTTCAGGATGTTTGTGTACTTTTCAGGCAATCGTAGGGTGCAGGGACGGTGAAACCTAATAGACCATTTACATTTATGAGGCTGCATTATGTAATTGAGCTGACAGAGGAGACTTATCAGTTGTGTCAATTTTCCAGAGGTGTTTTATTCTAGCCACAGGCACAAGGCAGACAGGAACCTCCCATGTCATTTAGTCCATCCCTTAGCCCAGCATTTGGTCAATTTAAACCATTGTTTTAAATCATTCCCAGTGGATACTTGTCCAGACTCTTTTTAAATCCTTTACTATGGAGGTTGCTCACCTGTCCATGGTAATCTCCTCTGGTATTTCGGTGTCTGTCTGTTAGAAAGCTTTTCCCAAGGGGTATTCTGAATAGCCTCCTGCAGTTTACCCTGCACCCCCTGGATGTGGAGAACATTCTAAGTACTGCCTCCAGCCTTTTTCTTTTCCCTAAAGACCCTTCCAGTGGCACAGTGACCACCCTTTCAGCACTGTGAAAAGCTGCCCCTGAAGCACCTCAGGCTCTAGGCTGAGGGTGCAAGTCCCTCGTGGCAGCAGCAGCACCTCAGGAGGCAGCTGAAAGGAGGGCTTGGCTTAGTCTTAGCAGGCAGAAATCTCCTCTGCCCTTAACCTGCTCATTAACTTCAGTTAAATGCTGTAAATGGGCTGTGGCTCAGAGTCTCCATCTATAAAATGGAAATAATAACACTCACTTGAAAACCAAATTAAATTATTGCCAGTCAGAGGATCTTTTAGTTAGATCCTACAGCCGTTACTTTGTGAAGGTGTCCTCTAGGACCAATTCATAGTGTACTTGCAAAGATTTCTTTTTAATGGAATAAACTTTCCTTAATTTGAGATTCACAGTGGTGTAAGGTAGCAGTCTAAGGTAGTTTATGCATGCTAGGAACATGTATAGACATCACAGCTACCATGTGGGATTCCCATCCCAGGTCATGAGTTCTTTATTTTCCTATTAACAGAGCATTGATGTCCTGGGCAGAAAGTTTTAGTTTCTGGAGTATATAGTAATTGCAGAGCAGGGAGAACACTTGGGGACTGGCCGGAGGCAGTCGGTGAGAGCCCCGTTGACAGTGGCATACACGGATGGCCCAGTGTGACGATCCCACCCGGGCTGCAGCTGTCTTGTGCGAGCACAACCAGCACCTCCGCATTTTATGGCGTCCTGTTGTGCGTTTGTTTTGCACGTTCATTCATCAGTCATGTGATGCATTGTGAAAATTTTGCTAGAGGGACTATCTTTAGTTTTCAGCCATTAAACAAGCATGTTCTCTGTTCCTTCCTCAGTTTAGATCAGCATAACCAGCCCCCAGGCGGCATCGTCATAGACAGAGAATCTGAGGTTTACAAGATGCTCCAGGAGAATCAGGAGTCAAATGAGCCACCCAGACAATCTGCTTCCTTTCTCGTGTTGCAAGAGATTTTGGAGTCAGAAGAGAAAGGTAAGCACTCACTGCACACCTAATCGGAGTGTGCTGTTCCCTTTTGCCATTCCTTGGGCTGTGTACAGTGTTTAAGAGTAACATCTAAAACTTCATTTTCCTCCTTAGCTGGTGATTGTTCAAGGTAGCATGTGTAGATGGTTTCCACAGAAACACACCCTTTCACTAACTTTACTCCTAAATTTCCTTTCCTTGATTAGTTTCAGCCCATATAATTGCTTACTCATTGAGTGCTCAAAAATAAACCCTTACAACATTTAGTTATCAAAAGTTACAAAAACTCTTCCTTACTTTCTGAAGTTTTGCCCCTTTGGGATAATATTCACTGATTAAAGACCATCTTAGATTCAAGACTTTGAATGGTACCAGACGATAGGGCTCTTCAGTGAGTCCTAAAGCTTCTGACCTCCATCACTGTACACAAGAAAAAGGATCCACTTCTGCAGCTGAATGTAAAAATATGGAAGCTGAGTTACAGTGAGCAGTTCATAGCTTTGAATCGCTGAAACTTTGCTCTGCTTGGCATTCTTGATCTGACATCTGGACTTGTGCAGTTCAGGGCTATAGACTTTAAGATAAAAAAGCCAATTAACTTAGGTGGAGGCCAAATCGTATTCTCTTCGCCCTTTGAATAAAATAAAATAAACAAATAAATAGGAAAAGAATTCAAAGAATGACTTTTTTTTCCTTAGGCTAGTCTTTTGTGATATTAGCTTGGCAGTGGAATGTTCAATTTTATCCAACAAAAGCCTGCAGTTCCCCAGCTTTTCCCAGCAATATTTGCCACACAGGGAAGCAGATCAGCCAAGTGCTGGTAGGTCTGAGGGATCTGTAAGGAAAGAGCAAAATGAAGGAAATAAGGAAACAATAGGAAGAAAGAAACCAGTATCTTGGAGTCTTTAGCACGCTGTTAAAATACCTACCTGAAAGCATCTTTTAAATATTGAGTGTTTGCAACTTGCCCTTCAGGGTTCAGCTCCTGCATGGAAGGGACTGGAGTAGCCAGGACTTACACATCCAGGGTCCTCCCCCGTGCTTAGTAGCGCTGAAGAAGATAAGAAGCAAAAGCCTCTCTATTTTATCTTTCTTTGAAGATTTGCAGCATTATTGGGATTCTCTGACACAAGGTTTGCCGGCCCGATCACAGGCCAGGATAGGCTTTGGCACTGCTCCACCATGAGCTGATAATCACCCATGCGGAGCAGGGCTGGGGGTTATGCAGCCCCAAAGGAATGTCTGTCCCCAAGGAGACAGTGCCCCTGCCTGCCATGCTGATCAGCCAGGCTCAAACACCACTGCTGCTGAGTCAGATCATATCCGCAGCAATAAACAGCAGATAAATAGCATGTTTGTTGGCTGCTTCTCCCAGCCTGTTTTCAGGCAATGGCTTGTGAATAGCAGCAGGGAACTATCTCCTCAGCTGGGACAAGTCCCTCAGGGCATCGCTGACTGTATCGGCTGTGCTGACTTACACCAGCTGAGAGGCTGGCCCTGGACACAGGGTCTGTGTGTGGGTGCTGGTGTGTGGAAGCACCACGGGTGGTCTGTGTTTAGACCAAACCCTGCACTCTTGGGGGGGTGGTGTTTTGCAGGGCGGAACGGGTTACATTTCCTGTGTGTATTTGATTAAGCTGATTCCTTTAGAGAGATTTAAAAACATGCTGTCAATGTTATTGATGTAAGCAAAGTGCTGTTTGAGGCAGAGGGAGTGAGCAGAGGTGATAGGGAAGAGCCTGAAAGTGTGATTGCTGCTGCTTCCTTCCCAGCAAGGGCCACTTGCAGTAACTCTGCTGGAGGCCAGGTGCTTTCTGCTGTATTTGGAGGGTGCATGGGCTGTTGCCCCCATTAGAGAACTTGCACCTCTGCATCAGCATCTCTGCACGGAGCTGGGTGCAAACCTCTGAGCTGAAGGCTGTCCCAGAGGCAAAGCAGCGCAGCGTCACCCACCCCACGGGTGAGCAGTGGCACTCAGGCCGCTCTCTGCACTCAGCTGGGCGACAGGGAGGTGCAGTGGGCAGTTCCCCAGCTTTTCTCCTCAGCTCTTCTCAGTGGTGCTGTCCCGGTCTGTGATGTGTGCCTGACCTTGCTGGTCACCAGGGCGTGCCTTTGGAGACTTTATCTTTCCCTTACATCAGGAACAACCAGTGCAGTGTGCTCTTGGCTTGCCACTAGTCAGAAGGGTTTTATCAGTGCCCCTTCCAGTCTGAGGTGGCACGGGTCTGCCTATGGACTCCCTCTTTTCCTGGTGAAGCATCGTGGGAGTCTCTGCAGCCCTCCTTCCCTTGGTGCCTGGTATTGAACCTCTCGCAAAAGTCATATAGATATGACTAATCACATCAACGGTGTCATTTTGTAAGAGGCTCCTTTTTCACTGCAGATATTTAAAGGCTTGCCTTGTATCCTGCATCTAGGAACCACTGCTGTTGTAGGCATCCAGGTCAGCAGATGTCTCTTGTGAAGGACCTGCAGGACATCCCTGCCCCAGAGAGGCTGCACTAGGGAGATGCCTCCTGGAGCACGCTATGCAGCAGCAGGAGAGCACAAGTTTGTCCCCAGTGCCCCAGGGCCCTGCCACAGCAAGGAGTTGTTAACCAACTCTTCCAGGAGTCTTGGGGGAGCCAGCCTTCACTGTACACCAGACAGCAGACTGGAAAAGGACTTTGACAGTCCTTCCTAGTCTGCTAGGGCACCCACCCAAATCTGAGTCCAAATCTGACAATCAGCTTGACTCTGTATGTGTGATAAGGACATGACAGGCAGACTCTGGTGCTGCCAAAGGCTGGGGCTGAGGCTTTGCTTTGCTTTGTGCATCTGTGCATGAGAGACACATCAGCTAAAGACTGATGGGCTTTTAAGATGAGAAGAGATTGAGAGCATCATCTTGTCTGACTGCCCACAGTCTCAGGCCCTCAGGTTTCCAGGGCCAGGTTCAGCTGTGTTCCTTCTCTCCCTCTTCCCCACACACCCCTGAATTGCTGCCCCTTTCCATGCATGAATACCTGCCTTAGAGCTGGGGTTAAAGAATATCATCCCTCCCTAGCAGAGTGTCTGCTTGGGAGGAAAAGCCTGGAGCCACGCATCTCACATGCTCAGAAGCACTCTCCTTCCACCCCCAGGAGACCCTACCAAACCGTCTGGATTTAGGAGTGTCAAAGCCCCCACCACAAAAGTGGCCTCATCGATTGGGAATGCCCAGAAGCTGCCCATGTGTGAGAAGTGTGGATCTGGCATTGTGTAAGTAAGCCTGTCCCTGGGGTTGCAGGCCATGGCCGAGCATCCCATGCCTGCCTGAGGGGCTGAGGCGTCGCACCCGAAACACTTCACCTACCCACATCCAGTGCATCCAGGAGCTGGCTCAAGGCACGTTTATTCTCACCAGCTTTGATAAAGCTAACTTTGCAGTTCCCTGCAGTGAGGCAGGAGTTGGGTTTCCCTCTACCGATCCGTATCAATAGAAAGCAAAACGAGTCCCTGTGAGACAAACCTCGAGACAGGTGTTGCTGCAGTGTTTTGCTTCCTACCCGAAATCTGTTTACAGCACCCAGAAACCTAATGACCTTTCCATTCAGGGCCTGTGTATTTAATGATTTTCATGTCTTGGCACTCCCTGCCATGGAGTGGGGACTTGCCCTGGTGGTCAGAGGCAATGTGGACTGGGAGAGCTGCATTCTGCTCCCCACTCTGCTGTAAGACCACACACCTGTGCTGTGTCTACACAGACGTAATTTTTGTTGTCTTTATGTGGGTTTGTCCAACTTCCAGCACAGCAGGGGCATGGGTTCGATACAGAGCTGCTGCATCACAAGTGTGACAGCACGAGGGACCCAACCCACGTCTTTGATTCACCATTCAGTTTCTCAACCACAAATTCTTCCCTACAACCCCCTTAGCTTAGCAGTCAAGTTCTGGTAGCCCATCTGCATGGTCATGGAAGAATTCAGATCTCTCCCATGCTGCCTACCACAAGCTATCAGATTGTTGCTGAGACCCACTACGCTGTGATTGCATGGTCCTGGCATGCCTGGAGCACCAAGGACAGGTAGAATCCTTACAGAGGCAATCCATAGCCTGTAAAACATGAATCAGAGACAAACCCTACAATTATTTTACCAGCTGGGTAGGTCTGGAGAGAAAGCACAAGGCTATGAATAGCACTGAAAACTAATGAATTACGGAAAATATAGATGGCTGCTGGAACAAAAGGATACTCCTGACAAATTGTTGTGTATTTTGCTGGTGGTAGTTAAAGAGTTGCTATGTAGTTTTCCTCATCATTTGCTGGGTTCAGCTGTGAAGGTTTCTAGTAAGAGCTGGCCCATATTTAGCTGGATCCGTTCACTGCAGCTCCGAAGCAGCAGCATCTGAGATCAGAGCCAGGATCTGGTCTCTGTGCTTCTCCCAGAAATACCTGGCCTGTCCATCACTAGCAAAAGGGCAGTGGCTGGCTGTGCAGCCTTCATCCCCCTTGGTTGGTGGTGGCAGTCATTTCTGGATTTGTTCTGCAGTCTGGTTGTTTTGGGCCTGGATTTTGCTCCCCGAGATGGTCAAGCTGATGCCTGTCATTTGATCATGGGCATTTGAAGGCTGTTGCGCTGTCTCCAGCCATCAGCTAAAGGTGCCACCACAGTGATTCTTGCCACCACAGGTGATAGGAATGTCCCTGTGAAACTTAGGCAGACCAGTGCTAGGAAACACTTTCCAGAGGAGGGCTCCCATGCTGGCACATGTTTGGCTCTAAAAGTCCTGTTAATGTCTGCCTGACCAGAGGTAGGGCCTATACTTTGACTTGTCGGGAGCAGGAGGAAATCGTCCACCTTGAGCGTTGGTGTGGGTCTGGGCTGGGTGGGAGGTGGCTGGGAAGGAGGGAGGCAATGGTGGGCGCTTGGCACTGAGAGGTGCTGGTTCCTTCCCCAGAGGGGTGTTTGTGAAGATCCGGGACAAGCAGCGTCACCCCGAGTGCTACGTGTGCAGCGACTGTGGCACCAACCTCAAGCAGAAAGGACACTTCTTCGTGGAAGACCAGATCTACTGCGAGAAGCATGCCCGGGAGCGGGTGGTTCCCCCGGAGGGCTATGAGGTGGTCACCATCTTCCCAAAGTAAACTGCGCTGCTCACAAAACCAGTGTGGATGATTTCTCCTCTGCTGCTTTTCCTTGGAAAGCATTGTCCCTGCCCCCCCTGCCGAATTTTGTTTGCAATAAGGAATGCTAGGCATGGCTTTGAATTTCCTTGCCATTATTAATCCTCCATCTGTTCACATGAGATGTCACTAATTGTTCAACATTCTTTTCATCTCCTCTTTCACTGTTTTCTTTTTTTTTTTAATACACAGATTTTTTTTTTTTCCCCCTCCTTTGTGCTGCCAATCACAGGAAAATCAGAGGCCGAAGTCAGATTACAACTCTTCTGTGTCCCAGTTATTTTCCTTCTGTTTGCATTCAATAAATGGGGTGAATCTACAAGGCAGATGTGTCTGCTTTCTCCTGGTATCCCCCTGCACTGGACAGGGGTTCCTGGGGCAGCAGAAGAGGTGCCCAGTGCATGGCTTTGTTTACCCTGGAGAACAGTGGGAGGGAATTACAAAAATGAGTCAAACTGGTCTCGCATGCTGCCCAGCTGCTGTTAGCCACCTGCTGGCACCCAGCAAAGGCCAGGTGGGCACAGCCAAGCCGCAGACCATAGCTGGCACTGGTGGCCTGTCCCTGGTGCAAGGCAGCCAAGAGGTGCCTCCTCTGTGTCCAGCACTGCTTCATGCTGGTGGGACTGGGCACTTCAGTGCTTTCCATTACTGCACCACCCAGGTGCCCCTTCGTTCCCCACAGTCACAAACCAAGCCCTATGAAAAAATGTCCACTTGATGCTTGCTGGAAGCCAGGGAGTCCTGGAACAAAGCAAGGAAGGTTTGAGTGGCTGTAGTCCCTGTCCCTGTTCCATCTGTCCCTGTCCATTCCACACCAGCTCCCCCCCCCCGCCCTACACTGCAGGCTTGCGGCTGGGTGCAGGCTGGTGAGGGTGGGTCTCACCACCACACACCCCCTCATTCAACCCAGAGCAGACCTCATGGCCATGGTTGTTTCTGTCTGGAGATATTTGGGACAGTCTCCTGTGGAAGGCGCCGTGTAGCTGCCAGAGGCAGTGCCCTGCTCCTTGTGCCACCAGACATGCATGGCTGCTGGAGGGTGCCTTTGGGGTTGATGTGGGGAGGGGGACACATGCCACATTTGCACTGGATGAGGGGCTGATGGTGCCCGAGCGGCAGCACCTCCACCCGTGTATAGCAAAGAGGTGGTCTGCGGTGAAGTTATTTCTCGGCTCACACCTCTGAATGAGATGCTGGCTATTCTTTTGGTGTAAAAATAAATGGTTTCTAAGATGTAGTGTCATCTTTGCTTTAAAACAAATTGCCAGAGGTTGAAAACAGAAAGATTTGTAGCTGCATATAGGCTCTCTCTGGCAGGTGCAGGGCCACCTCAACCCCTGGGGTTAGTGGGTGCATCTGCAACAGCTATGGACAGAGTCACATGCCTGGCCTGGAAAGTCCTGGCCACCTTCAGCAATGCTTTACTGCTGTGCCCCATGTTTCCTCTCCTTCACGATGAATTACACCACAGCACAGCTGCGTTGCAAAATAAAATTAAAAAAAAAAAACCAACCCAAAAACCAAACCAAAATGAAATTCCAATCCTCATCTGAGGTAAAGCTGCCCTATCACCAAGATTATAAGCCTCCCACTGTCCAGATCAACTGTAAAGCTTTTTGGCAGTTTGGGGAGGGGCCTAATTCACCAACCCAGCTAAATTTAGTTCATCTCCTCAGGCTCCTTCTATGGGCAGTGGCAAGCAAGCATGGATGGCATAGCTCAACCAGGAAACTCCTTGTCCAGCTCATCCCTGGGAAAAGCCTGACTTCTCTGTGCCACTGGCACATGCTTGCACACACATCTGCACAACTCCAGATACTAACACAAGCAGCTTTATTTTTCAAGGTGAGCGGGGAGTTTTTTTGGCCTGCTGGGGTGACATCTCCCTGCTGCTAATAGGGGTTAAGTCTTTCCCTTCCACAGTGCACTTCCCCAGGGAAAGGCTTCTCCGTGCTGCAGCGCTGGCAGGCGCAGGCAGGCTGGACTGGAAAAAAAGCCAGTGCAGCGGCAGAGGGCACAGACCCACTGGGCTGAAGAAGTAAACCTGTAGGAACAGATTGGTGGCTGGTCACAAGCAGTGTTCCCCAGAGCTCAGTGTTGGGGCCAGTCTTGTTTAATACCTTTATCAATGATCCGGATGAAGGGACTGAGTGTGCCCTCAGTAAGTTTGCAGATGACACCAAACTGTGCAGGAGTGTTGATCTGCTCGAGGGTAGGAAGGCTCTGCAGAGGGATCTGGACAGGCTGGATCGATGGGCCAAGGTCAACTGTATGAAGTTTAACAAGGCCAAGTGCTGGGTCCTGCACTTGGGTCACAACAACCCCATGCAACGCTACAGGCTTGGGGAAGAGTGGCTGGAAAGCTGCCTGGCGGAGAAGGACCTGGGGGTGCTGGCTGACAGCCGGCTGAACATGAGCCAGCAGTGTGCCCAGGTGGCCAAGGCGGCCAGCAGCATCCTGTCTTCTATCAGGAATAGTGTGGCCAGCAGGAGCAGGGAAGTGATTGTGCCCCTGTACTTGGCACCAGTGGGGCTGCACCTTGAATACTGTGTTCAGTTTTGGGCCCCTCAGTACAAGAAGGACATTGAGGTGCTGGAGCGTGTCCAGAGAAGGTCAAGGAAGCTGGTGAAGGGTCTGGAGAACAAGTCTAGCATGGAAAAGGGTCTGGAAAACAGGAGGAGCAGCTGAGGGAGCTGGGGGTGTTTAGTCTGGAGAAGAGGAGGCTGAGGGGAGACCTTACTGCTCTCTACAACTCCCTGAAAGGAGGTTGTAGTGAGGTGGGTGTTGGTCTCTTCTCCCAAGTTACTAGTGATAGAACCAGAGGAAATGGCCTCAAGGTGCCTCAGGGGAGGTTTAGATTGGATGTTAGGAAAATGTCTTTACTGAAAGAGTGGTCAGGCACTGGAACAGGCTGCCCAGAAGGTGGTGGAGTCACCGTCCCTGGAGGTGTTCAAAAAACGTGTAGACATGGCACTT
This sequence comes from Morus bassanus, assembly GCA_031468815.1. Taxonomy (NCBI): domain Eukaryota; kingdom Metazoa; phylum Chordata; class Aves; order Suliformes; family Sulidae; genus Morus; species Morus bassanus. Next base: position 24,208,564 of record CM062575.1, on the reverse strand, counting down.
TGGGACATGGCTTAGGAGGCATGGTGGTGTTGGGTTGACCGTTGGACTTGATGATCCTATAGGTCTTTTCCAACCTTAATGATTCTATGATTGCTCTGGATGCATTTCAGATCAGTGCTCAGGGCCTGCCATGGCATGGGACCATGGCTGCCCCAGCCCTGCACACTCCTTGCTGCCCACTTTCTCCACCACCCGTGGCTGGCTGTTTGCCTTGCAGGAAGAAAATGCTGGCCACTGGGGCCATCTGGTGTGCTGCATCCCAATGCCAGCACATGGCTGAGCTCTCCAGTGTGTGCAAAGTCACCAAATGTTTTCATACAAAGGTCTGTCAGCAAAACAGAGCTTGTTCCAGATAACATCACAAGCTTGTGCTTGCATCAGGGTCAGGACGGAAGAGCCTGAACCATGCCTGGCATTTCCCCTGCCCTCCCCACCCCAGCCCCGTGCTGCAAACAGACAACAAGCCCTGCTTTGTCCAGGGCTGTGTGCTTTATCGCCCTGGCTGAGCCCCTGGAGCGAAAGCTGGCAGCACTGCTGGGAAAACACTGATTGTGCGGGGCTTGACGCAGGAGTCGGAAACTACAAAAGGCTTGTGGGATAGCTCTGGAGGTGTAGGTTGCTAATGCACATACCAGTGTTGATCAATTTATTACTATGGGAACAGACTCGCAAGACAATTCACATTCATTACGTGGGGACAACTTTGATCACTTTCTGCTGTAGCTCACTGAAAAAAGGAATGTATTCATTTTCTTATGTTGCAAGACAAAATATTTGGCAACTGCATTATTCACTGTAGTCTGACTTTCCAGATTCCTCTAGAGTTTAACAGTTGGCAGCTAGAGTTTGTCAACAATAACAAAATAGGTTAAATAGGGTCACACCTGCAACCACACTGAGCCACCTACTTCAGAAGTTAACAATAATTTAAGATAATATGTAGAAGGTTCCTCTCTGAAGAGTGTCAGGGAGTTTGTAAGTGAGCTAGCATCCCGCCAAAGAGGGACTGTCTCCCATAGGTGTGCAGCGCAGCACAAAGCAAAATCTATCATTTTTAACCCAGATTACTCAGGTTTCTGGTTGCGGCCTCTCCCTGCCACCACCACATCTCCCATTTCCCCTTGTGCAGCAGCCAGCACTTGTGTGCTACTGCTCCCTGTTCACTTGTGGGAGTCCCCTCCACTTGGCATGGGGTGCCAAGCTCAGCCGTGGTGTGGAAAGCACATCATCAGCTGTGGGCCATGGCAGGTTGGAAAAGAGGGCTTGTGAGGGACAGGGTAAGTCATCTCTCTTCTGAGCTAAGAACACAGATCACTATTTTTTAAAACTGTTTACACAGTTAAAAAGACCCCGCTGCTGGCAGTAACTCGACAGAGCTAGCCCCCCAGGAGATAAAGCAGATAGAAAAGGGTTAAAAAACCCCAACAAACTAAAATTAACAGCTAAGAATGTGACCTGCTCAGCTATTTAAAAACAAACAAAAAAAACCCCAACAAACTCAAACAAAACCTGCAAATAGACAGAGTAACAACACACAAGCCAGCTGAGACCCCATCTTTCTGTCCATGCATTTGGTCTCAACAACTCCAGCATCCAGACATCCCCAAGAGGAGGAAGAGCTGAGTGTATCTGGGTGCAGCATTGGACAGAAGCACAGCTTCCAACTCACTAGGACAAACCTATGGTTCAGGAACCCGTCTTGTATCCACTGAAATATTTATTTCCCCTCTACTGGACAATCAAGGGGACATTATTTCACCCAGAACAATTTAAAACTGTTAGCGTCCCTCACCCCCTCCACCCCAAGCATCCTCACATTGCCATTACCACATTTACTTGTGGATCTCCCCCACCTATAGAAAGGCAAACTGCTTTCTGAAACACCACACCCCTTACAGCATGCCCCAGGCTTTGCCTTAGGCATTAAGTGCACAAATGCTGGACTGCCCCTTCATAGCTTCAGTGGACAGCAAGTGTGAACATTACTCTTGACTGCAGAAATAAGAGATGCAAGGTCATGCCAAGAAGATACTGTGCTTGCTTTGATCAATGATATCCACAGCACTTTGGGAGCCAAAAAAAAGGGGGACAGAGAGATGGGCTCCTCTATAGCAGCAAGCAAAAAATGTGCATTGCTTTCACTTTTTGAAGGTGGGCTAGAAAAGCAGCCACAGCTCTGCAGAGTCTCTCTAAACATCAAGCTCCACACATCGCTAAACAGAGACTACATTTCACTAATGCTACCATTAGCATTAATGCTAGTTTATGCATTTTTAGGAAGGTAGCAATTATTATTAAATCCTGGATGTGCTGGCTCTAGGATAGAAACTTCATTTTTATTTTCCAATAATTCATGGTATTGCCCTGCAGTGACATTCAGGTAGCTGTGCAGGTTGAGGAGGGTAAATCAGTCTTCAAAAGTCAGGTAAGCCTGTGTGGAAGCGGTTATGGCGGTTATTATTAAAACTTTTACAATTATTCAATTTAGTAAATGATGATTCTGCAATAGTATCTCTTAAATCTTATAGTAGGTCTTCACTAGCATAAAACAATGCGTAAAGAAAACTAACATAGTAGCTCAGCAAATGTAAGTAACATGGAGACAGCACATGTTGGACTTTGCATTATTCAGGCTAATAAGTAACTGAGCAGAAAACTTTGAAACTTTTCTCTTCAGCAATTAGAAACAAGACAGAGCTTTCAATAGGCAAAGGTCAAAGCCAGCCTACTCATTAACAGTCTATATTTGTTCCCTCATAGGAGGTAAGGATAAACACCTCTCACGAATATAAAATAATTTTCTCTAAATCAGGCTGACAGACTACTCTATGAAGAGTAAGAACAATCATAATGTGACTGGAAACTAGTTTCCCAAGTCTGATAGATTAGGTAGGATTTTGTTTTATTCCATGTTACCTATGCCTTGGCACACCTAGCACAACTACAACTGTGACAGCTCCAGCTGCAATTCCATGACTGCAGCTTCTAATGACACCTAGATAATGTTTTCACAAACCAGAATTGAAAGCTTAAAAGCTACCTGATGCCCAAGTTGAAAACCATTGCTTACAGCTGGCCCTCAAAGGCTACATATGCAAGTAATACCCTTCACCTGTCTTTTCTGCCCCACTGTACTCAAACCCACCCTCCCCAGAAAGCACTCCTCCATCATCCACACACTCCCAGAGACATTCTGCATTTTCCCCTTCCAGTACCCTTTGCTCCCTCCACGTGCTTCAAACAGGCACTGTAGCTGTGGAAGCTGACAAGCCAGTCAATACAGAAGTAATGGCTGCACCAGAAAAATTTAGGTGTTTTGAGGCTCATTCAAGCTGCCTGTTTTTTGTTGTGGAGTTGTTTTGCTTTGGGGATTTCTTTGGGTTGTTTGTTTTTTTTTTTTTTTTTTTTTTTTTTTTTTTAAATGTGAGACTGGCTAACGTGCCAAATGAGTAGGGAAAGAGTGAATTAATGGACACAATATAAGCCTCACTTGTTTAAGAAGCTACGCTAAAAACCCTACATCTTTAGGACAAATCAGACATTTATTTAATCAAAATAATTTGCAGAAGTTAAAAACAGAAGCTACACAATTGGCTGTAACTAAGACACATGTTCTTTCCCTTCCAAATAAAACCATAAATGACACCATATAAAAAAAAAAGTTTCAGGACTTCCACAGGAAGACTTTTTCTTCTTTTTTTTTTTTTATCTTTAAACACAGATTTGCCAGTTTTTACCACTGATCACAAGTGCTAGCTGCAAATGTGAAACATGCTCATTTTCTTAATTCTTTATGAGAGCCTACCAAAGCTACAACATGAAACTATCACCTGCATTATACTGTAGAACATGTTAAAATTCACTGAAAGAACACAACGGATTTGAACAATGCCTTAAAGAAACTCAGCATAAAGGATCAGTATGTATAAGTTACATCTCTGGAACATCTGATGTCAGTCATATGTTTGGCCTGTAAGACTACAGGCCACATTTGCACATTAAAAGACACATTCTGCATTGGAATCTGAAGATTCTTCTAGGACCTTGAAGACACCCATTTTTTGCTTTTTCATTTTTTCAGAGGTCTTCATTTGATCTAGGATTAAAACAAAACAAAGATGAACAGTAACAGGTGAAATGTCTGCAACCTTACTGTTGCAGACATAGAAGTCGAATATATTTTTGTTCGGATTTGAAAAGCGAGTTGATAAAAATCATTCTGCTCCTTCATCAACAGTTTGCTACTAAAAGTTTGTGGTTGAAAATATTTTTCAGTTGTGTACTTTAAGAAAAAACAATTCTAACGCCTCTAGCTAAACCTGAATGGTGGAGATAAACAGTTTTGAAGTCTGCCTGAACTAGTCTCGTTTTCCTGAGAAGAAAACAGAATGCAGTGAACTTATTTAGTGAAGTTACTAGGAGAAACACAGAAAGTTACAGCTCCACTAAGCAATATTCTTTTCTAAAGTTCAAAGACCTACACCTTGTTTTCCTAGCACTTGCAACCACTACGTTGCCCTTCCAGTGAATATAAAGCTAATGAAAAAAGTATTGTCTTTATATCAAATTTAATAATTATGGCTTACAGGGGTGGGAGGTGGCATTTCAGTTTCTAAAGCATTAACTACAGTTAGCTGTAGTAAGTATTCAGTAGTATGCTAGACTAACATCTTTGTATAAACATTTTTTGGCAATTCTAATGTACTAATTTTGCTTAGTATAGCCATAAAAAAACCAAAAAAGTAACCATTATAAATATGATGCACAGTAATAACCCAAAGTAAATGGCACCTTCTCCAACTTGAAAGGAGAAATCAGATTGTTTCACAGCCTGAACTTGTCCAGATAGATAGACCATATTATCAGTGCATCCAGAATAATTTTCTAAATTAGCAGTCAGTTAACTGAAATAAGCAGTTTTATAAAACAATTTCTTTAGATAATCTAGGAAAAAATGTTAAGTATAGCAACAGTTCTAAGGCAAAGTTATTTTACTCAAACTGTACATCTCACGCTTATTTAAGGCTAGCTATCATTTTTACTTCTAAATTCTGTAATGACTGATTTCTTCTGTATCTATGCTTTGAGGCTTATCTCTCCTAAAATAAATATTTTCTGAGAATAATTTCTATTTTGATCAATTACAGCAACTAACAGGGAAAATTGCTTTGCAGAACACCTCCTAATCTATGCTTTTCATTCACAGTATGCTCAGGACACACTATGCAATAATGTGGTTTCCTGGAGTACTTTTAAGTTCTGTTATTTCTTCTGCAGCAAATCCTATTGGAAATGTCAAAGGGACCAAAGGGTCCTGCTTCAGATGTACAACACAGCTGTAGGGAAGTGAAGCTATGGCAGCTTTCTACATATAAAGACTCTTACAAAATATGAATTTACTGTTGATCAGAAAAAAACACAGGTGAAAACCCCAACTTACCAATAAGATCACTTCTATCCAAGAGTAACTCTAGGTCTTTATCACTGATTACTTTTTCTTTAGATCCTTTAACCTCCCTGTTGAGGAAGAAATAATCTCTCTTAATATTCAAGACGGCAGAAGCATGTTACAGTTAGTATTGCATAGATGTCGGTTTTCCCACATAGCAGAATCCCTAGGACATTCTTTCCACTATGAAGATCCACATACCACTTCATGAGACAAGAAAGCTACTGACAGCTGCTTGCAAGCTGCACGTTACAGGCTCATGGTCTGAGAAAAATGTGAAATCTGCATACCTCTCATAGTCTCTGGATTTCAGTAATTCTATTAATTCCTGAGGGTCCAGGCAGCTCTTTGACTGTGCTAGACCAGATTTGCCACCTTTAAACTGATCTGTAGAAAGGAAAAATTTCAAGACAAGTACACAGAGACAGGAACAAATTCTGTAAATTGTTAAATCAATGCTGGATGCACATATCGAACAGATTTCTCTTGCACATCAAAACTAATGCTATGTTTCATTGCTTAACCCTCAGGTAAACACACCTTACACTAATAGCCTAACTGGTGAAAAAAGTCAGAGGTACATGAAGAGTTTACATGCAGGCCTTTCACCTTCTAGCTGTAGTATGCAGAAGAACTGATTGGAACAGTAATTCAACATGCACACAGGCACACACAGAACAGGAAAGCCATTAGTTCTACTTACAGTAAAAACATTGTAAATAAAGTTAGATGGTGGATGCTGAAGTTTGTTCCCTTTGTATTGTAAGCTGGTTGAAACAAAGTAAGCAGTATTAACCACAAGATGGGAGATATGTGAAAGATATGTGGTTAGCAGAGAGAACATCCCTCCTTTTAATGGACTAGACAGACATGACAAAATAATACACCTGACACAGGCTGGTTTCTTGAAGAGAATATGCTAATGCTTATCTACACACAAATCTGGATGTCAGTCCAAATATCAAAAAAAGTTATATAAGATTACTTAACTAAAGCTGAGCATGGATGAAGTCAGGCTCAGTCTTGCCCATCTCAAGGAAACAGGCAAGGCTTACTGTTCTGTGCCAAGTTGCCTCAGTTTTTATCAACACATGTACCCATTTTATTAATGAATCTTCATTGACCCCTTTCATCACACTCACTACTGTTCCTTCCTGTATCTTGGTTTCAGAGGTCCTCCCCACACCTTTTCCCAACTCCCTCCAAGGACTGGCTGTTTCTCTGTCAAGTGCAAATCAGAGGGGTTTGAGCTATAGGATTCCCTCCCCCATTAACATCGGCTATGACACACAGGATCCAGGTATTGTCATTCATTATTAGTGATGCAGTCTCTCGTTTTTAGTTTTCAGAGTTTCAGAAACTACGTGGTATTAAATTAGTGCTGTACAGGTCTTCGGTTGCAATAATAGTGACACAGAAAAATACAGAACACCCTATCAATCACTTAACACTTTAAATAGAAGTCTATGTGCATCACTTCCTCTTAGTCTGACATCTACTAATTTATCTAAAATCATGCTGGTTCTCATACAGTTTCCTAGGCAACTTTCTTCAATAAAACAGAAGCACAAGATAGAAAGAATAACCTGGTACTAAGACCAAAGCAGCATTCTGTTTTGCAACAAATCCCAGTTCTTAAGCTCCAGTACTTTCACTGTACACACCCTACATGGTTAGACACCACTGAAAGGCCTGACTTAAGTAAGCTTTGTGATATCCCTTCCTCATTCACTCCTCCAAAGTTCCAACAATTTTTTAGATATTCAAAATCACAGGATCCATTACATCACCTTTACATTTACACAGTAGATCCAAAGGTTCCTGGAGGGGACAGCCCTGCCTAAGCTGCAAGCTTTAGATATGATTCACCAATAGTTACCAAGGTAAATATTTAACTTACTGCAAAACTGAAGGCATGGCCCAACTTGACACTTAACTTCCTTCAAGTACAACTAGCTCCAGTTCCCATTGCTGCTTTAGTATATGGCAGTCATCTACTATTAGAGCCCATTCTGTTTTGTGTACTTGCCACTTTGGTTTTAACTTCAGGTTGGATCATAATCAAATCATTGAAAAACAAATTTTTCTTACTTAAATTGGTCATTAACATGCCTACAAAGAGTCAAATGGCAGTCTGGCAGTCACCAAGGCAGCAGTGGCAAACAGATTACAAAGAAAAAGGCTAAAGCTAGGATAAGGGAAGCATCTAACAAAGATTAGCTAAAATCAACCAAAACCAGAGGCAAACCACAGCTTAGGCTTGACAAGCAGTGCACCGTGCAGTAAACAGTTACAGGTGTGGCCTTTCCACCCCTTTATGCCCTCATAAAAATGCCTTCCCCTCATCCCTTAATATGCTATGAGAAGTTCTTAACCTCCTTTAAAGTTTAATATAAGGCTAATTATTGTCAGAAGCCCATACCAAGTTATAAGAATTGTATTTTTCAAGTGAGCTTAGTGTTTGGAAAGCAGGATTCCTATAGGACCCAAACAAGAAAAATTTACCCCCAAAAGAGAAACTTCAACCCAATCACATTCTAAAGACTTTTGAGCATGACCAGCTATATAATCAAGAACACAAGAACCACCACCATTGTTCTGCACATGAAATCAATGACTATTGCTCTATTCAGCACTGGTTAATTGTTCAAACAGGACTATTCTACTGCGGTTATAACATACAATTCTTAAATGCAGAAGGACAGATGCAAACAGGATGCTGAAGTTTTTTACAGTGATCTCTCGGCTCTAGGATTTGCTATCTTGACCAAGTTTAGTAGGACACACCCCCCCACACCCCCCCAAGCCAACTTTCTATAGTCTCTACTCATTTTACCAGTTTTAATAGGAACACTCCTACTCAAGCAAGTTTGCCAGGGCAACTGAAAAAAAAAAAATCTATCGCTAAACTTCAGTTCATGAAACACTGGTCTAGATGTCATTAGGAAGGTATATTGCTCCAAGCGAAGAATTGTTATAAATTAAACTGCAAGCAGTAAGAAGTTTTTTTATCTGCTTTTCCATTTATATTCATCTAATTTGATTTAAAAAAGACAATCACCTCAGACTTGTCATCTACACCCAGTATTTTCAATGTTAAAAATCCAAAAACATTTTTGTCAAACTATCATCTTGCTGATAAGCTGCCAACAAGCACAAAGCTCTACTCCCTTATTGCCTGGTTTTACCTATATTTCTTCCAGGTAGGCTCATTGTCCCATCTCCCCTCCTCTTTTCCTTACCTACTAGTAAAGGAGTCATAACATGGTGATTCCAGAATTACTAGAAGTGGTCTCCTTTGATTTGCTGCAGAAGTTACCTACAATGTGTCTAGGAATGCCACTTGCTGAAAGGATGAAACTTTTTGCATTTAAGAAAAAATACTAAGCAGTCACAGAGCAGTAAAGAGCTCTCCCTTGAGATTTAAAGAACAAACACATGCTTACAGTAAACGATAAGAGAAAGATACTAACTTTTGTGGATGATCAGCTTCTCCAGCTTCCTCTTGGCGGCAGCTCTCTCCACAATCTTCTGGTCAATAGTATTTGCTGTCACAAGACGATAAACAACCACTGGCTTTGTCTGGCCAATTCTGTGACACCTGTCTTGGGCCTGCAAGTCCGACTGGGGGTTCTGAGCAGATAAAGAAACAAGTTAGCTACATCATTAACCTTTTTTTAAGAGACATACCACAGACAGCATTTTCAATAGTGAGCTCTGAGAGTCAGAGAGGGAGCAGTAAGCAGGGCAGCCATGGTATAATACAATTCTATTTCTTTACTCTTAAACTCATCCATGACAAGCTCTGTTGCTGTAGCTGCACAGCCAGAATAACCCAACTAGCTCGGACTGCTTCCGCACTACGTGCTGCAGTTTTCAACAGGTGGACGTGCTTTATATCACAAATTTAGCTGAGGGTGTTAGTTTGTAGGTTTGTGGGGGTTTTTTGTTGGAGGATAAGAAAAGGTATTAAAAAAATGTTTTCAGCCATTTCTGAAGCTGCTTTAGCTCTCCTGAAGCTGAACAGTCATGCAAACAGCAGAGCTGTCTATCAAAATAAAGTGAAGGTGCAGAGCTCCTCAGCCATTTCCTTCCATACCTCACTTCTTCTCAGCCTCCAGACTCACAGGAGCAGCTGAAGCCTAGCTAGCTAAAATACATGTGGCAAATCACAGAAGGAAATTCAAGGGGCTGGTACTAACATGGCAGCTGTTGGGAACAAGGAACCTGTAGAAGGTCCAGCTACATTCAAATTTAATAATTTAAATAATAAATCGAAAGGAGGAAATGTATCTTCAACAGTAACAGAAAAAACACCTCCTGCTTTTGGTGTAACACCAGGGCAAAAAGGCTAGTTTTGGAAACCAACTCTAACACTGTGTTCGATAAGCTAGGACTTCTCAAACGAGGCTGCATATTTCATATATAACATGTTTGCATACACTACTTACTATTATCTTCATGTAACACCTTATTAAAGTTACAGAAATTGTCTATACCATAAGGGGTTAGTAAATGATTATCAAAAGCAGCTATAGAGAAAGCATTTTATGACACATATCACTAGGTTAAGTCTGTCAACATACCCAGTCACTATCGTATATGATAACTGTGTCTGCCGCAGTTAAGTTAATGCCCAAGCCTCCAGCTCTTGTACTCACTAAGAACAGGAAGACTTCAGGGTCAGTATTGAATTGATGCATCTGGAAGAGAATTTGTCTATTAAAAAACAGCAGATGGATCAAACACAATATAGATAACATTTTATTTTGAGAGACCTTGTTTAGAAAGATGAACATAAATAAAATACAGCACACACTGTCAGAGACCAAACTAAGGCTTTGAGAAACATTGTATGCATTTGGGACAGGACAAGACCAAGAAGTGAAGCAATTGTATTTTCTTATTTTATGATTCCAGTCAATGAGTTGTCTAACACAGAGTGGAGGTGACTATAGTGAGGTATGGTCCAAATCACATTCACCTCCACGTAACCCACCCTCCAGTGATGAGCAAGGTGAGCACAGTCCAAACTGGTAGAGCCTAAAAACATACCTACTCCCTGACATAAGCAACAATCTAAAATACTGATGCCAACTTGACTGTAACTTCCAGCTACCCTGTATACCTCCTCCTCTTACTTCAAAACTAAGAGTAACTTTCTGGCCTCCTACTCAGCATCTAGCCATAGTTTCCAAATGTCAGCACAGCTCCTACCAGGTCCGCAACACCAGTCAAAACCTAGTCTACTTTGTCTGACCACCCACATGCTGGTAGAAAACTGGAAGCGTATAGTCGTTTTCAGGACTTTGATCACAGCAGAGAAAATAAACCATCACCCCAGTGCCAGGTGGAAGCAGCTACCCAAGCTCTCTAAAAGCCTCATATCCTCTGGGCTGTCCTGGACATCAGCATCTGCAGCACCAGCAGAAAATCATGGAGCTGGGAAGAGCCTTGCTGAACTTTGACTGGTGACCTGGAAGACATCTCTCATCGTGCACCCATACCACGCTGTGGTAGGCACACAAACAACTCCTAAAAATCCCCACAACCCAGCAGTACAAAATTTTACCAGCTTAATAAAAGTCACTATAGCTTGCTGACATGTTGCTAGTTAGCCTTTCCTCTTTAAGAATCAGCTCTAACATTAGCAACCTAAGTGTTTAGGGGTTTGGTTTTCCTCAGCCACACCGTGACACTGAAAAAAATGGGACAAAAGGAAGCACAATTTGAGATATGTCATCTGCCGCTGTTTTTTGTATCTTCATAAACACTAGTGCATACTTTGGAGACCAGATGGCAACTGCAGCACATCCCCTAGATACATTCTGTGTACCTCCTCCATACATGCATTGCTCTTTTAAACTCCTGCAAACCCTCAGAGACTCATTGCCTGGAAATCTACTTCATCTGGCATCAGACTGGAAGTACACTCCCATAGATGCTGGCATCACATCCTGAATACTAGGAAACAATATGTGCAGGGTAAAACTGGGATTAGCATCTGCCACAATCTAGATACATTACATACTTCACATTTGGGCAACAGAGTCGGTAAGCACCCATCATTCTAGGCATACCCCAATATATTGGTTAGTAACACATTTCATTGCTTCAGTATTTCTGAGCTGCAGATATTAAAGCAGCAGGCAAGGATACCAGTTTTCAGCATAGATATCTTTTGCCCGTTAAAGGCTAAATGCTGTGCAAAATCATACTCCAGTATCACAGGAACAAGCAGAATTTGCTAACAGGCTCAAAGGGCAGGTACATCTACTTACATTTTCTTCTCTATCCGAGTAGGACATGGAGCCATCCAATCGACTAAATTTGAAGTCTCTCAGATAGCAGTAATCCATCAAAATGTCAAGCATCATAGTCATTTGCGAGAACAACAAGACCTACAAAACCAGGAAGATTCCTTAACACCATTTTTTGGTCATAAGGAGACAACTATGCCCCCTGCCAAACCATTAGCTTTACCTTATGTCCCCTCTTTTTCAGTTCTGGAAGCATTCGGTCCAAGAGCAGAAACTTGCCTGAATTCTTTACTAGATCTTCATCAACCTTGGAACACAGGAGAGGGGATCATATATTAGGAGGAAGGATACCAAAGGTTTCCCCAACTCAGAAGCACCAACAAAAGCTGTCTGAAAGCCTCTCACAGAAACAAGCTTGTACCATCTTTTTAACTAAAAGCCGTAAGATTGGAAGCAACACTAATTTTAGCAAACTACATTGAATCAGTTAAATCATGATGAAACTAAATCAAACCCCACCATTTCATATGCCCAAATAATTTTCAAAAAAGTACTTAGTTTTCATCCACTTTCTGGAAGGAGAAACCCTGATGATTTTAATTTTTCCACATGGAAAAGCACTCGTTTCTTTCCCAGCTTGTAACTAATGCACAAGGCTTCCACCTACTGGATATAAGGAAGCACTGCTGAACAAGTTGCTACACGTCAGCCAAGTGACAAAAGTTCACAGAACAAGTTTTCACACTGCTACCTTAGACCCCTCTTTTGCTCAAGAGAGTTTGTTAGATCTAATTCTTGCTATGGGCTAATAGCAGGGATGTAGGAACTTCTCAGGTCTGAGCCATACAGTAACCACCTCGACAACTCTTAATACCACCCTGTGCAGGTATTAGCTCCTGCAAGTGGTGTCAACTGTCAAACAATCTTCACTTTTTACACATTAACTAATTTCCCCTCATCACCCAGACTGGGCTATCTGCTTTTTATGCACTGAATTTACATTGATAAACTTCAACAGCTCGCTCCTGAGTGCGTCTGAATCTGTTATCACTCACTGAACAGGAAACATGACTATACATGCCCACAAACCTACATTCAGAATGGGCAAGCAACTTCTAGTTGTTCAAGATTCTTTCAATTCCAATTACTTCATACTTTCCTATATTGCCAACTGCTTTGTGCAGATTAAAATACCAGCTGGCCTTTGTGATATAGTTTGGATTTTCTCTCTTTTGAGGAGAAAGGATGCTGTATTCTCTGAGCAGACAACTCTGTTGTACTTGGTTCAGCCCTTCAACACCTCATACTTAGAAGTTACCACAGCACCTCCTGCATTGTGTACAATTTGTCATGAACAGTTAATCAAGGTCAGCATTTTTTGTTTTGAAAATTAGCCATTGTGAGGAGAGCTTGAGGCAGATCCTAAACACCTTGACTCAACTGAACCCAGCTACTGTTTGAATTCAGTAACTTTGCTCCCAGCAAATGAGCGCTGCCATAATGAAGAACACTACGGCATCACTATGCAAACACTAAACGTGCACAGAGGCTGAACTGGTCTCTGCAACTGCTGCAGGAAGCTTCAAATAATGATTCATTCCATACACTGCTGGAATTCAATGGGGAGGTATACGCCAAAAAATTGAAAAGGTCATTCTTTACTGCCATCAGCTCACAGTCTATTGCTTTTTAATGCCTGGAATAATTTTTCTCATAATCCTTCTAAAATATGTACCTTGAATTGTTGTGTAGCAGGGTCCAATGGATATTCAATAAGATAGGGGTGATTACAACATTTCCTCAGTAACATCATAATATTCTGCAGTTTAAGGTTCACCTCTGAATCCATAGGGATGCTCACTTCTACCACTGGCCTTGAAAAGATAACTCATCTTGTTAATACAGAATATGTCACTTTGTTATGCTACACATACTGAAGAGGGAAAAAAAAATCAAAAATCAAGCAATGGATTCACATGCTGTGTCAAATGTTCTCAAAATCCCTCAGTTAGTAACGCTATTACCAGACAAAACTTCTTTAGTGCCACACTTGGTGCCAAAGGCATGAGGGTTTGCCATTATTGCTTTAAAATACAAAAAGGCAGTAAGTAGTAATCAGAAGCAGAAAAAACAACTTGTGCAAGTCACCCAGACAGAAAAGGGAACAGAAGGAAGCCCTCTTTTAGAACAAATGGTCAGATATCCTGCAGACAATACATAAGCTATTCCAAAATCAGCACTCTGCCTATTCCATTTCAGCCACACATACACATTGCAGGATTTCACAGCGAATACAGCTGTTCAGCTCTTCCACATCTAAGTGCCACCTCCAATATAAGGGATCCATGCATACCATAAAACTGATACAAACCTATATTTAAGTACACTGGACTACAATAAAAATCTAGCAAAATAAATACATTTCAACCCTGAAGACGAACCTGGTTTTCCTTATGCCCAAGGGACTTCCAACCGATTTAGAGCCACCAATAGACCTTGCCAAACCCAGGAAGAAACATGATCCCTCAGCTCCCAGTCCTGAACCTCAACTCTAATCTTAATCACCAGAAAGTGACCAATACATGTCACCAAAACAACAATAACCACGCTGGCCATCTGGGTTCCAGGCCTCAGCTTAAGCCTACATATTTTACAAAATTTAGCAAGGACACTACTCCTCCCTTTTCTCCAGTCTTGAGCCCAAACTTTGCTTCATGTATTGCTGAGTAATTCTGCAAAAACCTAGGAGTTAACTGTAGTTAGCACACTAGCATTACCCTTGCCCTGTCTTTGAGCCAATGAAAGATATACCTGTGAATGTAACCGGACATGGGAGACAAAAAGTTTACCTGAACCTTGCAAAGCCTGCAAAACCTAGCACTAAGCGAAGCTCTTCAGCTCTTTGTCCTCATTACTAGGTGTAGCCAGGACCTAAGCTATTACAATGAAATTTCAACTACCAAATAACTAAGATGAAGCAGTTCTTCCTTGGCTGGCACCCAACACCATCTTAGACCTTGAGGCTTTGGTGAAACCACAGTTCTTCACTACCAAAATGTTTTAACAGTCCAAAGGAATTGCATTTCACACTAGAACATTTTAGCTCTTTATGGATTACCAATAGCAATATCGTCACAGGACTTACTTAAGACTGACTAATGAAAACAGGGACTCAAGAAGCAATTTTATTGCGATCCTGCAAAGGCCACAGGTCTAGGAGTAAATATCTTGGTAGTTATCTATAACTCTAATGAAGTGATGGTACAACCTAATCGTTGCTATCATGGCCCAGCAAATATTAGGGAAAAGCAAAGAAACAAATAAGCTACAAGGATAGTGAATTATGAAATATCATTCTTCTTGATCAATTCGAATAAGCAAAGCTCTTCGAAGCAAACTAAGGAGGAGATATTCAGTATAATTAAAAAAAAATCTTTTAGGGCAGGCACCTCTCTTTTTCTACTTCCTGTTGCATTTTGCTGATCAATTTTTCCAAGTCATCAGGTGAACCACTATGTTCTTCACAGTAATCAACCACTTTGCGACTACGACGTTTTGGTCGGCCTGTAGAACTCAACTCAACTACTTCTTCCTGTGGGAAATTATAACATTGCCATCAACAGCAGATAGCTTCACATTCAAAGGCCTATGCTGACCCAAGAATTCTCAATACTGAAAACATGTCTCAGTGATATGCATCATGCAATACGTACTTAGACTCAGTGGCTGTAAGTTTTGCTAAGTAGAAAATGTAGCCCAAATTTTAAAGGTCTATAATTGCAGATTCTGAAAGCTTCTGCTTGATTTTTAAAAGCTGCATTAGTACCTTACTGATTTTACAGCAGAAACTGTCAGCTCTATGAAAACTGTTGTCTTTTTCCCCCTCAAGCTACTACTAATCAAGAACATATTTACACTCATTTTGTATTAGTTTGTGCCCACTGAGGCCAGTCACAGTAACTGCCATTGAAATAGATAACAAAAGGAACAGACTAAAAATGTAAGCAAAAACTGGGTTTAGTTATAATGGTAATGAAGCAATACCTATGTGTTTTTGCCTACAAACCATCAATAGCAAGCACATTTCTAACAACCATATCAGTAGATACCTCACTATTTCCAAGCAGTTTCCTAATGGTGCGATTTACAATGGCAGTATAGAAAGTTTCTTGCTTCTTTGCCAGCGGTGCATATACCACAACTTCTCGTTTAGGAGGAACCTCAAGAGCAACATCAGATTTCAGTCTTCTCAGTAAGAAAGGTGTCAGAATCTGAAATGTTGAGCAGATGTGTTAAAATTACTCAAAGCTCTCAACATGGCTAGTTTAAAAAAAAACCAAAACAAAAAACAACAAACAAAAAAAACCACATACCACCACAAAAAAAACCCCTACCACACAAATGGGTCTACTGATATAATGTTATTTCGACAATCTAAAGCAAGGGAGTTAATTTGCAGAGTTCCATATTTCATTTTTCAATACAAATGCCTACTCCAAAACATTTACACACATGCTGGTAATACATGTGTTCAAACAACACATCCATTGACATTTGAAAAACTTTGAAGTGTTTAATAAGGGTGCAGTAATAACTACATTACAGACCTTTCAAATAATTTTCGTTAACTGAAAGTAATTTTATTATGAAACAGCTAATTTTGATTTTTGTATTTCTTAAAGCAAGTTATTCCAGGAAAGCCCCAAATAATAAATTGTCATTGACAATTACATCTAGAAGATACAATTTATATCTCTTACCATCAGCCTATGATGGGAAAATGATAGTTCTGTAAGCATTTACTTCCACACCCTCCTTAAAAAAAAGTTGAGTGTTATTTCGTTTTGAAGACAGGCACATTATAAAACTAGTTTGTCAAAAAGTACTCTGTTCGACACCTAAAAGTTACATAAATTCCTTCAAAGTTACCTTTCAACAAAATAAATATACCAATTAAAGCTTTTGGCAAACAGAAGCAAGCAACTGCAATTAAGTTTGACTAAACTCAATTCAGTTCCAAGAATAAAAATGAGTCATTATCAAAGAGGTATATTGTTCCTTTCAGCATTTATAAGTGCTGTAAAGATTGAGAAAAACCCCACAAGTTGAAGGAAGTCCAGAAGTGCCACAATAAAAGCCTCAGGCCCAGAATTCAGCTCCACAAACAAGATTTTGACACCCTTCATAATAATGGTCAATGCTAGAAATAAACCATGAAAAAAACAACACAAAAGAATAAGTGAAAACCTGATGCAGCATATGCAAGATGTTTTGCTCCCTTTCTTTAGCAATAATATCTTCGGCAGTTTCTGTAATGCTGGTAATATCAAACCAGGATTCAAAGCTATAAAAACAAAGCAAAAAAAAAAGTAATAGCTTACTTCATAGCTATTATTCTTCATTATTTAATTATACTATTCTTCTGTTATCCTGCGATTTAAGAAAAACAAAGCACTAATCCGCCATGAATAGAGGGTGAACAGGAGATATTTCTGAAATATATATGTGAATACCTCCTTGAGGCTGAAAGTGATTGGTAAAAATACTTGTATTAGTTGGCATATTCACTATGATCTATTATATTCAATCTAGTCTGTATCTTTTTTCCAAAATTCGTCTGGTCTGTTTTGGCAACATTCTTCCACCTGACCCCCTACCGCTTCAGAAAAGAACCTGTCTCCCATGTGTCCCATGTCTGCCAGCCTCACATAGCTTTCTCCAGCACCTCAGAGAATCTCAAGCAGCACCAGGCACTTATGATGAGACAAACATCTCTCCCCGCAAGCGCTCATGGAAGCTCAACTCTGAGCTAAGACATTATCCATAGAGCTGACAATTACTTCCTTACTTTCTGAAATGACTAAGTGTAAAGGCAAGACACATTTCAAAGCCTTTACCTCCGAAGAGACATACCAAATTACAACCATACCATAAAATAGCTCCTTACATGCTGATACAAGTTTAATTATTAAAGAGTCACAATAATGCCCAAACAGAACAAAGGGGAACAGTTTTCACCATCAGATCACAACCTACCTTTTCAAATCATCAAACACATCTGGCAACAAGAAGTTAAGCAACGACCAAAGCTCTGCCAAGTTGTTTTGCAGGGGAGTACCAGTCAACAAGAGTTTATTGTCTGCATTAAATCGTTTCAATTCTCTGATAAGGCGGCAGTTCATATTTTTAATCCTGTGACCTTCATCTACTATCAGGTATTTCCAGAAGCAGTGCTACAAAAATAAGGATATTTCAGTAAATCTTAGCTTTACTCCAAAACATGTGCCAGATGAGATAAGCAGCACTAATAAGACTGACTGATACTGCCTGCCTGTTACAAAGATTCTATATACTGTTGTTTCTTACTTTGCCAGACTAGAAAAGCTGAGTCCAAACAGTTAATGCCATATATCTGCATCATGGTGACTGCATTTAGAAAGCTTAGGTGATTACAATGAAGCTTCTGCAAGAAACTGATCTTGCTGAAACAACTGTTCCAATGCTAACAATGATTTTTATACACTAAGTATAGCTTTTACTCCAGGTCTTCCTCACCATCACCTACAGAGAGGTAATGAAAAGAGTAAGTATGCTGTCTGCTTACTTCATTTTTGGATAGTGTTCTGTTCGAAGAACTTAAGCATAAAATTCCAGAGCCACTGCTACCAAGGAAACAGAAGTGAATGCCAGTATAAATACTACAGTATGACACTCATTGTACAGGCAGCATGCTGGCTTGTTTGCCCCCCCCCCCCCTTTTTTTTTTTACTATATTCAAAAGCATTGCTATTAGTGATGAGGCATTCCACCTGTCCTAGGGCTTTCAGGAGAACTTAGGTACCTGCAGGGCATTTCTGTCTCGCATTGCTATTTCAAAGGAAGTAATGACCACAGGATGGATTTGCAGTGATCCTTGTCGCCTGTGAATTTTACGAACCAGTTTACGACGTTCCTGCTGAGCTCCGTGATAGAGCATTAGTGGAATCTGAAAAAAAAAAAAGTGTTTAGAAGTCAGGTGAACTAAACTCATATAAACCTAAACAGAAGACAGCAGAAATAATTAGCTCTGTTACAAGAAGGCTGTAAATACATAGCAAGTCATGGCACAGTGTGTAGTAACCACATAAACAACTATAATTAAACTGATGCTCTATATAGAGAAAGTTTCAAGATAAAGAATTAGAATAAGAATTAAATAATTTGTTCTTTTAAACCTAAGGAAGAAAAAGAAAAATCTTGATTTCTTTTACCTCTGGAGTAAATCTCTTGAATTCAGACATCCAGTTTGGAAGAGTAGACAAAGGGCCACATACTAAGAATGGACCAGGGACACCTCGCTCCACCATCAGTGCTATTGTTGCAATACACTGGATTGTCTTCCCCAGCCCCATTTCATCAGCTAAAATGCCATTGATACCATTTTCCCAAAGCATCTGCATACACAGAAAAAGAAATGCAAATGCAAAATAGCCAACACACCTTAAGAACAATAGACATATTTAGGAATATAACACCTGTAGAAACTCTGCTAGGCACATTTCATATTACTGAAGAGTAAGATTTCTCCATGATGACAATAAATACAAGCACCTTGTAAACCCCAGACATTCATACGCAGGTGTATGTGCTTCTAGTCAATTAAGTGCTTGGGTAGGAGGCAAAAACCGGAACAGTATCAAAGGAAAGGATGTAAATTAATTTAGCATTGCATCAAAAAGCACTTCAAGTACAGCTCACATTACCCAAATTTTTACTCATCCCAGCTCCAAAGAATTCCCTTAGCTCCCCTCTCTAAAAGATCAAGTTGTTGTGCTGATGTTTCAGTTTTATCTGTTCAAGGTATATATATAGGCACAGCTACTTCACCATAGGAAAAAGGTGCAATTCTTGAGCAACACGGCCAGCTGCTCCAGCAAAAACTCTTTGTGCAGACACTGCCTATTCTGAAAAGTGACAGAGCAATCTCGCACAAAAGAACAGAAAGACGGACATAGAAGTGTTCTCGGCTACTCTGTATACTATTCATAAAGATTCATAAAGAAGGTTATTATAACTGAGGGCCCGAGGAAGCTGGTTTTTCCCCTCCCAGAACAGGCCTGTCTTCCCTACATGCTTCTCAGTGACAGAACAGAGCGAGTTCAGTGGCAGCCTAAGCCTGTTAAAACAAGATACATACACTTGTGGGGAAGAAAAAAAGAAAGAAAAAACCTAAGGGAAATATGACATCAGTACCAGAATGAAAATTAGTTCTGTCTGGCTCTGATAATTAAAAAGCAAACTTGTTCTAATTTGGCTTGAAAGCAAAAACGGGTAAAAGTTACATATGTACGTAGGCAATTTTTATGGCAAGCTTCTTTAGTTTTTGATTTCAAAGACTAAAAGACAAAAAAATTTTTAAAACACTGGTTTAATATTACTAGTTAGATTCCAAGATGCAGAGAATGGAAAACTCATCCACGTCAGGCCTGCAAGGTAGTGGGTCTTTAAACACCTATGGGCTAGGTATTCAAGCCCCTGAGAGTCTACCGTGAGACGTGAGACGGTAAGACCCTCCCTTAGCAATATGCATAGTCCTGCTTTCACAAAGTAGTTGTAAGGAGAGGCTGAAAAGACAGTTGAGTTGAACAAGAAAATAGATGGAGAAATGGAAGATGGAGAACACCAACCAGAAAGTCTAAATAAATGTTTACAAACACAAATATCCTCCCCCCACACTGAAACATTTTATCTGCTGCTTGACAACTTTTTCATAACACCAGTCTTGTATCATGACAAATCATAAAGAACTGTCTCTCTCCTACACCTTCCCTGTACCAACTATGATCACAGACTTCCACAGTGTCTCTTCTCCTCCATTTCTCTGTTTCCAATCAGCAACAGGTTAAATTTCATCAACAGTTGCTCCATACCCGTAGCCACTCCATGCCTTCCACCTGGTACCACCTCATTACACCTCCAGTAAAAATTTTTGGCTGCTGAAAAGGCACTGGTTGTCCATTAAATTTCCGTACTGGATCAAGGAATTGCTTGGCACTGTGTCGTACAGCCTGACACAATCTATCCTTAATGACGCTATTTGAGTCTCCATTTTTCTGCAGTTCTTCTGGACACAGGTTGTCAGAAGAGCTTTCATCCTATAAAGGGAAGTTCAAGGAACACGTGACAAGTGGAATGCACATCAAAGCCCAGCTAAGGCATACTTTTGCCCAATTTACAGCAGTCAATGTGCAGTGAAGTAAGCCAGCCCCTGACACAAAGACTTATTTTGAGTAACTGTCAACTCGATTAGAGTTTATTTTTAGGATTAATATTACTATGTGGGTAGATGTCAACATGCAAAATTTCAATGCCTTATATGCATTCTTTACTCCTTTAGAACTGAAGAGCAGTGATAGCTACTGAAGCAATTGGGCTTATAATTTTCTACCCATAAAAGCAAGCAGACCTAAAGCCTTCCTCACAGCGGCTGGTGTTTAATGCAGGTATTTCCCTTCTGTAAACGTATTCTACAGATTGTTGGAAAGAAATTAATGCTGCGCATGTAGCTTTTAAACTACAGAAGAGACCACACCTGTTATCTCCACACTTGAATGCTTAAAAATGACTATGTCTTAAGGTCTTACACACCAGGACAAATATTTCTTAGTAAATTCTTATTTTTGAAACTACAGGCATTCTATAAAGCATAAATACGTTCAAATACAGTGTTTTTAAAAAAAAAACCCAACCAACATTTTCACCTCGGATTTCTGAAAATATGTATTTAAGTGCATTCACTTGCACCACTTTTTTAAACCTCTAATTCAGGACTTCAATATCTAGCAGAGAGATGTTTATTTACAGGAAAAGTTTAAAGATATGTTATAAAGTATAAAAAGCCCTCCCTCCCCTTGGGCTTTACACACTTAAACTACAATAGCATGTGCCAACATACCTGGTTTTCCACTTTACTTTTTTTTGCCACTGATAATATTTCCTGGAAACAAAGAAAAAACTATGCTTATATGCTTTTCAGCCTTAAGACTCCAATTTGTATTTCATGAGATCTTTTAACTGACGAACCTGGACATACTTTAAAAAGCTTTCCATACAACATCATTAACCATACAAGTGACTCATGTCACGAGGCCACACACCAGAAAACACGTTTCAATTACAAAGGGTAACTGAAAATTCAACTGGCGATGTAGCCTCCTCACAGCTTGCCTCCCCAAAGACTTTTTTTTTAAATCTGAATTCTGCAGGTCTGACATCACTGCTTGTTACATAGATCTTTGTTGGCAGAAAGTCATATGTTCCAGACAGACTACTGTTTGCTGTTGGTTGATGATCTCTGATGGCAATGCAATAGAACGTATTGGTTCTAAAATACAGGTATCACACAGCAATTGCCTCACCAGTTAAAATTTGTGCTACAAAAATCCAAACAAGCCTATTTACGGTTATGGCCTACCTCTTTGGACATGATTTCTGAGATGTTGTATGTCCCCTCTTCTCTCCCTCTCTTCTTTTTTGCACCTATAAGAGAACATTTGAGTTTATACAACACAACAAACATTAAAGAAGCTAAAAACACCAGTACTGACAAAAGGCGAAGCCTAATCCATTACCTGATTTCTCCTCTTTGCCATCAACTGGATTTTGACCCTAGAAAATAAACACAGGAAGAGCTTCATCATCTTATGCATCTCTAGCTATCATGACACAGATAAAAGCCTTTGAAAGCTTCTTGAAACACTTTTACGATTAAGCAGTTTTTAAAAATAGAGCAAAAAAACCCAAGCTCCTGCATATTTTTATTACTTATTCAGCATCTTGGCAGAATAAACACTCATTGCTAAAACAAAAAACCTCCTCAAGACATTCAAACCATTTTCTTTAGTATAAATTAGCCAGAAACATTTCCTTAAGATGACCGTCATGGTATGCAATTTTTAAGCACTTTTAAATGGTCTTATTACGGTTAAAATAAATATGGTATACTAGATAGATCCCGCAAGTGACATACTGGGTAATCTAATTTATTACCTTGATCAAAATTGACATTGTAACTTGTCAGACTTTTATTCAGAAAGTTGCATAAAATAGCTAGTTAATCTTACCTTGGCAGATTTTAACATCATCTCTCTCTTTTTCTCTAACTTCTCTTTCCTCCTCTGTTCCTAAAAACAAAACAAAAAAAACGACCACACATTTCTTATCTTTCAGTAACACCCGCAAGAGAACTATCCATTATAGAAGCAATAACAGGCACAGACTACATTGTTAATGTAGATAGAGTTCTGTGTACTCTACAGACTGTTTTTGCAATCTCACTAAAAGCCTCTATTATAGACATAGTTTAAGATGAAAAAGCAAAGCCTGGACAAGAAAGTGCAATTGCTCCGAATTGCTTGTCAGTGAATACTTTAAACACTTAAATTAGGAAGACTAATTTAGGAAGTCTTCCTAAATTTAGGAAGACTCCAAGAAAAATATTCCCAACTGCAAACTCCTTAAGATCACATCTATTGCAGTTAAGTTTTCCATGTATGCATCTCTCCTTTAACTTCTACATATCACCACTTGTGTTCATTGTGGAACAGAAAGCAATGTAATTAGCCAACAATGCCTGTAAGAAAGAAGTGCTTTCATGTCTTGAAGAATTTAAGATTTTAATTCCATCTACTATTTCTACTTAGGGAAAGCAGAAAGCAAAAGGATCCCGGAAAAAAGAGATAAGAGACCTTGGTATTTATGAGATGGAGCAAGACTTGGTACTGAAACATGCATTCTATCAATGCAGTAACCACGAATTTGAGCTGACAGTTAAAATAGAAAAGTATTTTAGAAAGGAGGCTCCTGCAGTCTGTCAGTATCACTTTTCTGAGAACGTTGTTGCCCTGAATCTTTTCCTAAGATTCTCCCTCTCTCTCAAGCATAAACTTTTACAAGCTTGTCCATAAAGTTAGAGTTAAGAAAGTCAAGATAAAGCTAGATATGAACTCTGCAGCCCATGGATTAAAAAAAAAAAACCAACAAAAAACCAATCAAAACAAACAAACAAAAAAACCAAAAACAAATACACAAAAAACACAAACCACCACATCAAATCATGTTATGGAAGCTCGTTTGGGAACACTATGGCCTCAGATCACTGTAATTTATAAATTTGTTTGAGGGAGGCCTACATTAGCATCCTTAAGACACACCTCACCCTCAGCCTTCAGTAATTAACACAAACAGGCCACACAACTTCCTACTTGTCAATTCTTTGCATCTTCTACCCTCCCTCAAACTTTGTTTCTTATTTCCAATATTTATTTTTTCCTCTTCCTAGCACTCAGGCCAACAGAAGAATTGTAAATACATCAGTGCCACCTTTACACTGTTATTTTAAATTATAATTCAAGCTCTTTCCAGTCTGATTTATCTATTAATTTGTAGAACAAATTCTGAATATTATGTGAAGTACCACTTCATTCCTCGGCAGCAGTTCCAGTAGATTTCCATGTTGTTATTGCAATCTTAACAGCATGTTTACTTCAGTTCAAGCAGCTGGATGGCAAAAAAAACCCCAAACATACGGCAGCCCATCTCAAGAAACCCCACTGCAGACAAGAATACACTTACTTCCAGTTGCTGCTGTTCCATTTTGGTGAGCAAGAATTTGGAGTAGATGTTGCTTTTTTCAAGCAAATGTTGAAGCCTCTTATAGCGCATGTCACTTGACTCTCTGTCCCAAGAAGTGCGAGCCTGGCCAACACAAAGGGATGTCAAGTATTCATAGATGCTTCAGAGTTAATGCTTTTAATATAACGAAGGTACAGGATAACAATTGTCACACACACAACCTTTCCCTTCCAGTCATTACACATCTATAATTCCTGAGTGTATGGATTCACATGTACCTACGAAGTGCTGTAAGAGGAAAGTAACTGAGGATTGCATTCATTTGCATATGTAAACAGAGCTCTGCAACACACATGCTTCCAGTGCAGTAGCACAAGGCATCTAAGGGCTCAAAAGTGCCTCAACTCCAATTTATAGATTTAGAGCAAAATGAAATCTAAGTTTATTTGCAACCTGCAAAATTTTGGAGGAAAAAAAAAACCCTCCCTGGCAAAATTCAGCAGTTTCCCAAGCATTAGTTGGGACTCCTCCATGCACCATTTCCACAAATGGTAGTTTTTCCTTATGAACAAGATAGCTACAAAACCATTGTGCCTAATTTACAAATGTTAAGTCAATTCCCCAAGTGAAAACAGTAACTTCTGCTTCCTTTGCTTACAAAATCCACACATGCTTTCAAAAGTAACTTCTGTTGAATTAGTCAAGGCTATGCATTTGAAGTTTGCAAATTACTCTTTAAAACCTAGATCAAGACTCCCCCAAAAGATAAAGAAGCATTCACACCTCTGCATTAACCTAACATCGCCTGTTGTATTGAGGTATCAAACAAGTGAAAAGGTATAAATTAGCATCTCCAAGAAACACCCCAGAAAGGCAAGATGCAGAGCTTTACAAGATGCTTATCTATGCCACTGCCTTCAGAAGAAGCACTGGGAGAAGGGCACGCTATGACAGAAAGGCAAAGGAATCTTCTGAAACGAAACAGACTAACAGGCAGGGAAAAAGGATATTAGCTGAATCATGGGACAAACTGTGTGACAGAGAAAAGGAGTAGCATGTTTCTCTCCCCCAGAAATCACACCTTTATCTTCCACAAACAGTACTCCATGTCATTCTTATCAAATAGCTATCACTGTATTCTTTTATGAGAGAAAGATGTATCCCAATAAATTCTTCGGAGGAAGAGATTGCCTTCTCGCAATTCTCCATACAGTAGTTATTTGCTTATGCTCTCCCCAATCCAAGTTTTTTCCCTTCAGATGAAAAGTACCTGAGCTCAGAAAGATCAACCCTTGATGGCAATTCCAAGAGTGAATATAATTAAAACAAAACTAACTAATTCAGCAAATTGCTGTTGCTCACTTTTTATGGGAACAATGGAAGGAACACAGCATCCTTCCATTAATTGGTCAATCTGAAGGACTGTTCCCTTGCCCAACTGCGAAAATTTCAAGGGGGGGGAACCCAACCAACTTCAAAGATGAGCAGCACTGAACTCTTATGATTCCTCCACTTTGTCCTTTGACTCAATCTTCAAGCCTTAAAGTGGGTTTTTTCCCCCCTTTTTTGACTGAAAAGGTCAAAAAATTGCCACTCTTTCATCACTCTACATTCTTATACATTTGCAGAGCGGTATTTTGCCATCAGCCCACAGAAAGAACAAATGACTGTTTTGTTGAACTGCCGTATAAATCACCTGGCAGGGGTTTGCCGAAGCGACAAGCATCAAAAACCCAGAAGCTTCAAGAACATCAACTGCCCCGAGATGCCAGTAAGCCTGGGTTTTAACGACATGTGTAATTTCCCTTGGTCTGACCGGCCCCATATTGCACAGAGAAAGCATGACAGAAGCACAAAGGACAACGGAGTGATACACTTGCTAGAGGTGAGCTCTGTGGATTCTCAAGAAATGGAGAGCACAAGAAACCCAACCCTATCACATTATAGCATTGTTACAGAAATAGCTGGTTGTGAAAGAAACCAAATTCTAAGTCCTTTTCTCAATACTTCCTGTGCAATGAGATAGTATGCTCTACAGGGGTTTCCTCCTTACCCTCCAAAAGCAGCGCCTCCAGATTTTTAGTTCCAAGTCTGATCAACGCATACCTGAAGAGAAGCTCAGACAGGCTCTATCATGACTTATTGTTTGCAAGAAAGAAGATTATAAGACTTCTGGAAGAACAGACTATTATTTTCTAACTACAGTATCACAAAATGCTGCAGCCTAAAAGCATACCTTTATAAATCACAACTCTTCTTAGTGAAAAGAGTAACTAAAATTAGTTCCAGGCCTTAGACATTGTATTTTTCATGCCTTTAGAATAATGCTTCAGTTTTTAAGACATGAGCCTCCTGTGGGCTGAATACAAAACTACATAATTAACTGAAAAGGGGAAAATGAGAGCACTCTGAAAGACAGGAAAAAACCCACACTCTGATTCCTAAAGTATTTTGAGTAGTAGCATTCGTTCTTTAGAATACAATTCCCAGAAGAGCATTTAAGAGAAGAGTTTTTTCAAACTTATTATTTCCTTATGCCTGAAATACAATACTTTATATGGTATTCTAATACCTTGATAATTTGTACCAGCACAGGTTTAGAAGCATCATGTTTTCATGTTCTCTCTCCAAAACAGACTGGTTAATATCAACCAATGCTTAATATCAACATTTGAAAACAATCACAGCAAGAGAGAAATGAAATGTAGCGACGAATGTCATTTGTGTTAGGTATGTATCATTTCCTTGAAGCAGTCTAAGCTAACAGAAGTACAGAAACCAAACATCAACTCTCAGGATGATTGCACATGCACTTCTCTTGGCAGCAAGGCCAGCTCGAGCAGCTCTTGCTCCCCTCAACTTAGAGGCGCCTGCAAAACCGCGTGCAGGGAAGAGCAGGAAAGCAGACCAGGAAAGCGACTGGCATAAACCCGATCCTTTTTAGTTAGGCTTTTTAAGCTAGGCTACCTCTTTGATGCAGTTCAGTTGCGGCCTTCAACCACCACTGCAAAGAGAATGAGCTGCCAGTGACAACAGCTGCCTGAACTATACCTGCTACCAAAAGAAACGCATAACCGGGCTTATTTCTGGAAAGGGTAAATGGTATTTATAAAAAAGTGTCCCGCAGAGCTCTAATCAGGTCGTTTGTTTCGTGTTTTTTTTTAATAAAATAAGGAAGAAAAAGAGGAAAAGAAGCGTTATGTACACATACAGAAAACGCAAACAAAAAAATCTTGCCTTTAATATTTCAGATGGAAATTCAGAAGGGTGTGAACGTACCACCCTTTCTGAAATCAGCTTACTTTAAAGGCATGATATCTTAGGTTTCTAAGCTCGGAACGACAACAGTAAAGAGGTATAATCTCACTGCAAACTTAAACTTGAATATAGAATGCAGTAAGCTTCTTGCTGACTGCAAGAGTCCCCCGTTAGCCCCCAAAATAAAAACAAAACAAAACAAAACAACCCACGACAAAAGCCTCCCATGGATGATCAAAGGCGCTCGCGAATCGCAGCCACCGCCCGGAACTTCAGCTCTCACGTTTGTTTGTTTTGAGGTCCCAGGAGCTGCGGGACGCCCGGGCCGGCGCGCAAGGCACCGCCGGGCGGCCCAAGGCCGCGGCGCTCGGAGCTGCGCCCCCGGGACCCCCCGCCGCGCCGCTCCGCGGGGCAGCCCCAGCCGCCGGGCCGGGGCCCGCCGCCCCTCACCTTCTCCAGCATCTGCCGCTCCTTCTCCAGCCCCGCCGCCTCCAGCTGCTCCTCCTCCTTCAGCATGGCCGGCGTGATCACCGCCGCCTCCGCCTGCTCCCCCATCTCCGCTCCCAGCGGCTCTGCAAGGAGCGCACGGTCACCCGCGGGGACCCCACAACCCCCGAGCCCCCCAAAGCCCGCCGCCGCCCCGGGCTCTCACCGCCGCTGCTCGCCGTGTTCTGAGCCGGCATGGCCGCGCGCCGGGGCCGTTGGACGCGAGGCAGACCGGCACGCGCCGCGCCAAACTCCCGCGCTCACCACCTCGCCGCGCGCCGCCCGCCCGCCTCGCGAGACCAAAAACCGCGCGCTGCCCAAGCCGCGCGAGAGGCGGCGGCGCTCTCGCGATGCCGCTCGCCTCGCCTCGCCCCGCCCCGCCCCGCCCCGTCCCTCTCGGCGCCCTCCCAGACGCCATCTTGGCTGCTGGCAAGCGGTGACATCTGGCTGCCGGTCCGCTCCGCTGTGCCGCTCAGCGCTGCCCGGCCCGGCCCTGCCTGGCCTTGCCCTGCCCTGCCCTGCCCTTACCCCGGGCAGCTCTTCGGGCCCGCCCCTGCTCGCCCGGGCCCCAGCGCTGAAGTGCCCTCCTGCCCAGCGCGGGGTCTCCACAGGCTGCCGCGAGCCCGGGACCCGCGGGGCCTCGGCCGCGCTCCGGCTGAGCCGCGCGTCTGGCCCTGCGGTGCCCAGCCCGCCGCGCAGGAGCCGCCGCAGGGCGGTGCCGGCGGCAGCCGCCGGCTGGGCTTCATCGCCCCGCTTCCCCCGGCCAGCGGGAGCAGCCCGCGTCCCCCCATCTCCCCCTGGAGACACGGCCAGGGCTGAGGGTGTCCGCTAGTGTAGGTCCGGCATGCTTATTTGAAGACTTCTGATTTGTGCCACGAGAGGGCAGAGGAACGCTTAGAACCCAAATGAACGCTGTCTTTCCCCAACCGATGGAAAATCCTTTTTCCCAAAACATAGTCTACATTAAAGTAATTATCTCTAGCGTTCAGAACACAAACAGTTTAGCTTCACCTAAATAACACAAGCTGTCAAAATAACTTCGGGCTTATCACCTCAGATCCATAAAAAAAATGCGCTAGTAGTTTCTCACACCTGACAGTCAAATGGATCGCTATTTTAAACTGGCTCTGCACACGTAGGGACCAGAGCTCCTGGTTCTAAACAGAGACCTGGGAAGGGAGAGGGGGGAGGAAAGAAGAAGCAGAAGAACAAACAAGTCTAGTAATAATGGAGGTGGATGACATTCTTCTCATTCCCAAAGCCTTAGAGGCTGTTTCTGGATGTTGTAATGTGGTTTATGGAAAAGCGATTCTGTTTTGCGAGGCATAGTTTGGAGGCTAACTTGAGATGGTTCTGCACTGATGTGAGGGAATGTTAGCAGGGAGGAATGTTATTAACCCCCTAATAAAGTTATTTTATTGGCATTGTGGCAATTGAATGCAGCCTTTTTCAAGCTTCTGTTTCGCTTGCAACTATTCTCAAGACATCACAGTGAATAAAAAAAGAAAACCTCTATTTTGTAAGGCACCTCATTCTGTGAGACCTAAAGTGCTTTCCAAACTATATTGTTAGAGTAGAATAATCACCTAGATGACAAATGAAATGCATCCAAGATGGAATATGGTGGTGGCTTAAGTGGCTCCCAACACCAGCTGCAAGCAGGAAGCGGGGATGAAGGTGTAACTAGAACTTCCAAAGCACTCGGGAAAATGAAATTGCAAAGATTTTGGCTGGGATATAAATGTTAACATCTCTCTTCTTTTAAAAAACACCATGAGAGCTGTCCTGCTCAGAAGTTGGAAGGAGTACAATTTATATCTCTTATCCAAAGAAAATAAGCCACTCACTAAAATACGTAATAGAATACAAATGTTCCACCTCACTCCTGTATCCATACATGTTATTTTGTAATATCATTAAAACCATTTTTAGAATTGTGAGTCAGTGAGGCATACATCACCTTACCTCAGATTATCATTAAATCAGACATTTTTGGTTCAGCCATTTCCTGCTCTGCCCAACACCTTGTCTGTAAGCTGTTTGGGGTAGGAGAGGGTTTGCTGGTGGGTAGTGGAGTTGTGGTTCCCTGTGGATGGCTCAGCATCATGATTGCCATTGATTTTTGCAGGGAGAGACTGTGCTGTTGTGTCGCAATCCTCACCCTCCCTCCCACCACCACTGCTGTGGCTGCATCAACCCCTGGCCCAGGACCCCCTGCGATGCCCTGCGACAGGACAGCAGCTCTGTTACCTTCTAGGGGAGCATTTGCCTTCATGTGCAGGGTGTTTCTGTGTTCAAGTAGATGTAATTTAGAGCTGGAATATTATTCTCCCCATTTATTGATAACAGTGATCAGAACTAAATGACAGAATGGTAAATCATTAGCCATCTCTTTGGTGACATTCAGAGATCCAATACCCACAAAATTTGATGCAGTGAAAGACTTTGTAAAACATGCCTTTTAAAAAACTATTCTAGGTAAATGCTACCAGATCAGTCAGTTGTGGCTGGAGCCTGTTGGACACATACCATAGTCTGTTTTTAACATCCCACAGACAGGCAGACACTTAGAAGGGGAGTGTGCAAAAGATTCATGTCCACTCTTGCAGACAAGGGCACTTATACTGGCTTAGCACACGTGAGTAAGATGCCAACAAGCAACCTCCTCCAGATCCAGTTAGTACTGTGGAATGAGTAACTGCTGCTTGTCACTGCTCCTCTCCAACTGCTCTCAAGACTGAGACTTCAGTTTTTGATATTAATGGTCTAAGGTAACGAGGGGAATAAGGCAATGTTTATGTAAATTTTTTATGGGGTAGATTCTTAGGGGTTGGGAATAGGGCTATTTCTACCAGCAAAGGATGTTGAACGGGCAGAGTTGGTAACACCTTCCACAAGTGTAGCAGGATCCAGAAAATGATGTGTCTCCATGGCATAAATCTCCATTCACTGCTTAGCCCAAGCAAGAGGTTGTAACATGGAACTTCTATCCAGAAACAATTTCTTTTACCTCAGTAGTTGGTGACTTGTTACTGCAGTGCAGAAAGTCACCGGTTCATCACCTTTTGTTTCAGAAGATGAAAGTCCCTCATAACACACCTGGACACTTAACAGTATAATGTGAGGTGCGGAAAAAGATGAACCTAGTGGCACAGAGGGGGCTGGGGGAAATTACAGTGCAAAAGAGCAGATAAGAGTTAGAAAAATGCAGATTGTAAACAAAGACGGTTCTGTTCTCAGGTTGGCGAAGTGGCTGCTGCTAAATCACAGTAGCCCTGGATTGTCACCTTTGAGATTTACTTGTCACTCTGGTATGCAATACAAGAATGCGTGTCGTTTCGTCATGCTCCTTGCCTGCACACGTTGCCTAACTAATTTACTACAAACTGTTAAAGTAGTTCCTTGTACTAATTTCCCTGTCTGCTGAATGACCAAAGAGGAATCTGGGACTTTGAAATAAGATGGTTTTCTCTAGATGAGGGAAGTGAGACATACAGATTCAGGCTATTTTGCCCTTGTCTTACTTGTTCACAATATATGTACAAGGCTCTCCTATTCCTAAGCAAATGAGAAAGTCTCCAAAGTGCTGTGGCAGATAGCAGTGGCATGCCTGAAGTTTGCTCACTGATCTTCAAATTTAAATTTAGTTTTTTCTTTTTTCCCCTTTTTTTTTTCCTTAAGAATCAATGACTGCTAAAGCGCAGCAGTAGCAGCCACAGACACGCTGGTTGCTCTTCCTGAGAGTAGCAACACATACTTGCTATGGCTAAAAGGAATACAGTAGCAGGATCCTCTCCACCATCCACAAGCACAATCTTCAGGTGGTCAGAAATTTCAGAGATCATCAAGATCAGTGGATTGGCAAGTTTAACTGAATCTCCTGTAACTTAGAGTTAAACATCTAGCTGGGAGACATGTAGGAAAAAAGCACTGAAGTGATCTAGGGTCCTGGCAGGTAACCAGTATGCTATATATACAATAACGCTAGATGGCTGCACAGTCTCCAAGAAACTGCTGTTGCCTACAAGTTTAATTATGTAGCTTGTGGGCCTGAAATATATAAGGTAAGATGTGTTGGTCAGTGAAGTAGGAGCCTGTTTTTGTGCCAGCCCCTCTGTGTTAGTAAGCAATCAAGTTCTCCTCTGAGTTGGCAGTCAGAGCTGCAGGGTATGAGGAATGGCATTTGCTGATGGCTGGACTGAAACATCCCACCAAATAACAAGAATATCATGCTACAGTGATTCAGCCTTCCTCCAGATTTGCTATGTCTCTGTCAGCAGGAGCTGAACCACATGTGAAGCAGCTCCTGAGACACCCATTTCCAGCCTGGCCTTTTGAGTAACCTGAAATCCCGGTAACTGCCAAGAAAAGGGTTGGGTGTGCAGAGGGAGTCTGAAGCCTCTGTGGCCATCCAGCTTTAATCAGCCATATTTGTTTGTTTACAAAGACATCTAAATAACACCACCCACCATTCTGTACATCAACATCCCAAGGTTATTCAGCATACAGGTCTCAGTTTTCTAGCTCCTGCTGCAGCATGCAGCCCAGACAGAGCAGGATTAGAGTTGCCAGGGAGAAGGATTGCTAGTGTGGTGTTACGCTTCAGCAGGTAAGTAGTTCTCTTGGGGGCCAGGATCCTTCCTTAAAAAGTTGCTGCAAAAGTAACAAGAAAATCACCATATTAGTCTGACAGTTACAGTGAGCTGTTAGCCTGGTGTTTGTATACACAGCTTTTATTCATGTATTTCTTAAAAGATTGCTTGTGTTTTTTCTCTATGATTAGGTCTGGATGTTACAGCACTTCTGCTTGTAACTGAGAATACGACATCTGCTAAGAAATGACAGTTTTATCTAGCTCATCACCTGGTCCAAATCTTTCAAGCGTAAATTCTGTTAGCAATGTGCTTCCTGGCTTACATTTGGGTAACTGTAAAAAAATCCTCTCCTAGTTTCTCTGCCCATAACTGTTTGGTTTTCACAATGATTTGTGGCGGTGCATTCACACAGGCACCAACTTCATACACGATGAGAAACAACACTCATCCTGATAACCCTCTGCTCCAAAACTACAGACTGCTCTCACTTGACGTGAATACGTACTAGGATCAGAGCTTATGGCTTCATTTCCAGGCACCCCAGGTGGGCAAGGTGGCTCCAAACCCTGGAAGTCATCCAACCCCATTGGACAAAGCTCCTGGTCACTAAACCACCTCTTTGCTTGTGGCTGCAAGAAATGAAAATGTTACAGATGAGGCAGAGAGGGGGAGCACAGAAATCCCGGTGTGCTGCAGCTTGCCACCTGCCCAGCACTCTTGCCAATCTGCCAGTGAAGCCTGGGGGTCTCAGCATGACTGACTGCAGCCTGTGCCCCACTGGACGCTGGGAGTTCACAGGCTGTTTCTAAGGGATCTGGAAAAGCTAATCACAGGGTGCAGCTTTGCGTGTGCTGCACAGCAACCCACAGAGGTGTGGGCTCAGAGAGAGTCCTCGCCTACCTTTGAACATGCCAAGTCCCTGCTTCTCCTGGTCAGAGTCAACTCCAAC
The DNA here is from genome assembly GCA_031468815.1 of Morus bassanus. Lineage (NCBI taxonomy): Eukaryota > Metazoa > Chordata > Aves > Suliformes > Sulidae > Morus > Morus bassanus. The sequence continues at coordinate 24,174,955 of CM062575.1, read as the reverse complement.
CAGGAACGATTACATTTCTGAGTGTCGCATGAGACAATGACCTCCAAGTCACGCTAGAGGAAAACTCTTGAGAAATTTTTGCTGGCAGGCAAAGCGGGAACAGAAACATCTGTGAGCTCAACGTACCAAACATGCATGTTGAGATCTTACTACAGGTTGAGAGCACAGAGCAGGGAGACATGTATGTACAGGCAAAGCCCAGCACTGACGACATGTGAGAGTGGTCCAAGCACCACGATGTTCACAAGACTCTGTCCATGGGTGGTATCTTTTGTGGCTTGTGATCACTGTAATTCAGCCGCATTGCATGACAACTGTTTTGCATGAGATGACCAGTCTTGTCTTTTTGTAACTCCTTCAGAAGTGGGCTAGCTACAAGCTTTATCACCAGGTAAATGTTGTTTAGCCATTTAATTGTCATTACAAATATCAGGAAATGCTGCACCATTAGCAAGACCGTGGTTTAACCCTGGCAGTAAGGAGGGTCAGATTCCCATTCACATTGCCCTCTTGAACCACAGCCATGGTGGAAAGGGACCTGTCAGTGCCATTAAGAACCTTTTCCCAGGGCTTAGTCAAAACCTTCCTTACTAGGCTTAGATTGTCTTCAGGGGAATCTACTTTGTATGTGGTTTGCCTGCAGTTGTACTTACTAATGTGATTTATTTATGTTTTGTAATATAGGACCCAAAATTCACATAGTTCACAGCATGCAGACAGTAAAGGGAAGTTACTATCTCATTTGAAATCCCATTCCTTCTGATTCCTCCGTACTCATTTTTTTGACGACTCAGAAGGGGTTTCCACCCTGCAAGAGCATATTGATCTCCAGCAACAGGCAGTAATATACACAGATCCAGAGCCTCCAGCCTGGCAAGTCCAGTGTGTGCCAGAGCTGTGGGATCAGGCAGCCACAAATGGCTCCTTGCAGCCTGGGTGGGGTGGAGAGCCCAGCCTGTAATACATGCTTTTAGCATATCTGCTGAGAAGTGAAACTCCCTTCCCTCATACTCGCCACAGCACAAAGGTATTTTGAATCCTACAAAAGGCATGCCAAAAATCAAATTTCTTTCCAGCAATAAAGAGAATGAGGAATGTGTGTAGCTGGTCTGTTAGGCTCAAAGGGGGAGATGATTAATCACCAGTGAGGGAGGATGACTGTAGATGGCAAGTCAGCATCTCTGAGTATTTTGTTTTTCCTCCCCTCATCCCTTTCTCCTTTTAAAATGAATTTTAAGAGATTGTTTACAGTAGAGTGCCCTCTGCATGCTTTGGCATCTTGTCTGAAGTCAGCAAGTCCCATCCCTTCTGCCAGCTTTCAGAAAACACTGGTCTAGAAGAGAGATCCTTCCTTGAAGACAAAACAAGGAGTACAGGGGTTCAGGGGTAGCTGTAGGCGAGGCCTTGGAGAGGAGCTGAGATGGCCAGCAAAACATCCAGGAGTAATTGGAAGGAATCCCAGCCTCAGTGAACCCACTGAGTATTTTGCCATGTCAGTGCATATCCTCTCCTGGCCAAATTTCTGTCAAAATTACCAGGATTTTACCCGAGATTTTCTGCACCTCTAGAGTCTGCTGTTCATGAAAGCTTCTGCTGTGATCCAGTCAGACTGCACAGCCCAAGAATGAATGACTCAACATAACGGATGAGCAGAAGATAAGCCGTGATAAGTGGTAACCTAGTGATGCTCTTCTTTTTCAACCCCAAAGTCACAGAAAGCATTATGGTACAGACTACACATGGAAACAACATAGGATAAGCTACAGATCCAGTGCTGGTGAAGTTATTGTACTTGGATTTAAATGTAAAACTAGAGTTTTCATGCAACTACAGTCATTAAGGGTCATGTAGTATTCACTGAATAATAGAGATGTTAATATTTGCACCCAGGCAATCAGTTCCTGCCCTATGGTTTCAGCTGGGTACACTATTTTCCATTTTGTCTCAAACTCTTGACTGGGAGTGAGGCATTTCCTTTAATGCTGTTACACTGAGACCAAGATCTACTTCATTTATAAAGTATTCCAGATTCACAGGGAATGGGAAGTGCTACAAAGGTGTGAAAATGCAGCCTTTCCCTCTTTCTTTTAGGTAAGAGAAGAGGCAAAACCCACCAAGCTTCTGTCAGAAGATTTTATGCTGTGGTCTTGATCCTGAAAAGGCAGAAATGCTAACAAAGCCAGTGGTTTTCATCCAAAGGAAGGTTTTTAGGTGGTTTTGATAAAAAGTGTATCTACAGCTGCCCCTCAGGTATGAACCTGCTCTTTAACCTTAGTGCTGGGTGCATATGCAGAGCTCCCACTTGGACCTATAGATGTATCTAATTAATACAGACCTTCCGGAAGGGAGTGGTGCTAGGTAAGAGATAGTCCGCTATAGATCAAGCAAGCTCACCCTCTGTGGGACAAGCTTGTAGCATTCTAGGGTGCTGGGCAGTGTAACACAGGTACTGCGGGGCTAGCACTGACCTTTCTCTTTCCTGAAATACTGAACATTGGCCCTAGGACCTAAACAGGAATCACCAGGAACTATGAACGACTGGGACGCTACCATGCAAGTCATACAAGTGCAGCTCATCGGGCATTACAGTATTCTGCTCATGTGGAAACAACCCAGGATCAGTAAATCTGCCTTACAGCAAAAAGCGAAAGAAATCTGAGCACTGTGGACTGACATAATTAGATGCCAGACAGGAGGGCTCAGGACATATTGTACAGACTATTTGTAAAGACACGTTCCTGGCGTTCTGAGTCCATAAATAATGTTTGCGAAAAGGTATTAGGTGCCTTCCCCAAGGGCTGCCAGAAAAAAGAAATAAGCAGACCAGAAGGAGCTTAGGCACATTCCAGTTTGGGGAGGAGAAAGAGGCTGCAAAGACATCCCTAGCAGACTTATTACTGTACCTTTATAATATGTTTGCTTTTTCTTACCCAGAGGGTGGGGGTGGGGGAAATATGATTCCTTGCTCTGACAATGGTGGAGATCGAATGCTGTATCTGTATGGAAAACGGTCTCTTCTCTTGGAGCCACTCCTGCAAAGGTGTCTTGAGCCAGACTGACAGCAGCCAGAGGGGGTTCTGGCAGCTGCTCATATCCCAGGGAAGTGGCAGGTATATGAACTGGTCACATCAAACTTGGGAGAAAGCGGGAGGAACGAGGAAAGTGTTTGGATCTGTGCAAACAAATCTTTTCTTGCTCCATTCTTATTTACAAGGTTGATCCAGGGCAAAGCGTCACCTCTTGAACCCAAACAAAGCTGCACCATGCAGGGAGCACCGCACGTCTGCTGAAGTCCTTGCTGTGATCCTGCAGGGGCCTTGAAGCACTCACAGTTAAAAGAAATGGATCACGATGATAAAAGAGAGTTATCTTCGCTTTATCATCATATACTCGGTAAACTCCCATGAAAACATAGAAAATTCCCCCCGCTGCTTCCCCAATGCCTGTGCCTCAGGCCCAAACTCAGTTACCCTTTTAATCTTGTGCAGGAGATCCAAGATCAAAGTTGGTGGGACTTCATTTCATTGCAGCTATTCCCAGCACCATCCCTGGAATTCAGGCTGGTTTTCATTCCTCAGCCATGGGGTAGCCAGGTCTGACACTTCAGTGTTAACCCCTGGGTTTGGCATGAATTATGAATTGGAGTCTGTCTCCTGAAAATTCCCCTGCTCTGCAGAAGATAACTCACCTTCACTACGGTACCCTACGGGGATAAATTTTTCAGTGGTGCTTTCCCCATGGGTAGCAACATTTCAGTGGCAAAGGAAGCAATCCCTATGCAATCTGGGATCTTCTGAGGTGGAAGGTGATCTGTAACTGTCCATTATATTATTCCCAGGAGAAGGGAAAGAAAATTGAAAACATCAAACGTTTACTGGAAAAAACAAGACCAGTCCTGTATTTAATCAAAACATTTTGTTTTGTTCCATTTGTAATTATTTCCATCCAATGGACAAATATTTTAGCAATGAAAATGACAGTTCCCTTCCATGAGTAAACAAAATAAGAAGTCATGTCAGTTCCCGTACAATGCCACAGTGAAGGTGACATATTTTGAATGCTGTGTTGAAATTTTCTTTACTTGTATTCCAGTAATATTGCAGGCATCAATTTAGGTTTAATGAACTATTGTGTTCAGTGCTGGAGGGTTTTGTTAGGGGGGTGGTGGTAAAACCAAAGATTTGTTGGGAAAGAAGCTGAAGTGACACTTCATTGCCCCTGAAGGCCGTGAGAACTTGAATATGAACATTGAATATGCCCTCAAGACCAACTGAGGCAGAGGTTCCCAGTAGATGAATGCCAACCTGAGAGTCCACGGGAGTTATTGCTGTTGCCAGCTATACTAGTATCCTGCATTTTTTATAGAGAACTCTAGTTTTCACCTGCTGGAAAGAGGTAAACAGGAAAAAGATACCCATCCCTGTACAGAACTTGCTTTTACACTCACATCGCTGTCACAAAATCGAGGCAATGAATTGCAGGTAGCTTGGTTTTAGTTTATTGAGACTTCATGCCAGCCAAAGGCTCACTGTATGTTTGCTTTAAGTATCATGTGTCCCTAAAAAGGGTAACAGTTTATGCAGATTTCGTACAATGCCTGACTCCTCTCCCTTCCCTTTGCCTCAGGGATCTGAACTCTGTATTCCCCACAGAAAAGTGGAAATAACATAGAGACTTCCACTGCAAAACACATTGAGATCTGCTGGTGAAACACCACTAGAAACACATTGCCACTTCCATATGCTGGGATATGTCTTCCCAGAGCTCTCAGACACACAGTTGCATTTTATTGCCTAGAACAGGACAACCATTTTCTCTTTAATACCGGCTGAAGCAGTGCCCAAGTGAAAAGGGTGAAAAGAGAGATGTAATTCATGGACATCGCCACTTGCTTTTAAGTGATTTTTCATCCAAGAACATCACACTGGCTTCTGCACCATCTCGGTATAAATCCTGCTTCCTGGTACTATCGCTGCACCTCGCCTATTCAACTCAACAGGTATATTTTCATGCCCTCTAGCAACAGATACTCTGCGGAGGAGTCAGCGTCCGCCAAGTGTGGTTTAATACTAATTAATGCAGGCTCCTTGCCATTTTTTCCTGCAACTCAAAACAACAGCGCACCAATCACATATCTTTTCACTGGCATATTGTCTGACTGCGAGATCAAAATATCCCACTGAGATCCAATTGCATGGCCCTTTGCTGCAGCATGAACAGAATTCAGCTGCCTGCCTCTCAGACAGATGTGACATTTGGGGACCCACCTTGCATTGACTTAAACCGTTGGTAGTGCGTTTCGTAGCAGAGGGCATGGCAAGTGTATGTGATTGTGGGAAAGCAGCATCTGGTTTGGGGAAAAGGAGGAGGGTTTTGAAGAGGCAGAGGTTGCCCAAGATGTGCCCACGCAATGTAGGGAGAGCCACCTGGGAAGGAACTCTGGAAAGATCAGGAGGCCCATCTGCTGGCTGGCTGGTGGGATGGAGTGAGAACAGGGACATAACACTCTCCCTTGCAGGAGGCCAGCACCCCGACAGCAAGGGAGGGAAGACTGCTCATTTTTTGTGAGGGGAAAGCAGGGTGGCCACAGCACACTTGGTAGGCCAGATCTTCACCAAAGTACCAGGATGAAGTCACAACTTTTATCTGAGATATTTAGACCTGCTGGTACCAAACCTTACATTACTCATCAAGAGCTCCACCTTGTCCTCCCTTTGGGTACTGCTGACGTTGCGAAATCTTTTCCTCATCACAATTCTTTCCACATAGTATTTTCTGTGCCAGCAGTTGAATCTGGTCTGCTGTGAGAGGCCAGAAAATCTGCAGCACATCATCCTTCTAGTGCTTTCAGCTAAGTGTATGATGGCTTGCAAGACACTGAGAGTTAAAACTGATCAATGATGAAAAAAGTTTAGAATCTTGTGCCAAAGAATCCCCTAAAAAAAAATCACAGTCAGGTGCTAACTAGAGCTGTCTAGCCTGCCTAGCTTTGTCTGTCTTATATTCCACCGTCTTCCTCCACCCATTGCTTTAAAGATCACCTCTGTTTCTCCTAGAGCGTTCTCAAACTGTTTGTGAGCTACCTAATCCAAATTTGTGTTAAATCTCTGTAAACGTCCAGATGTTCAGATATAGGGCTTGGGTTATGTTCGTACCTCAAAACTGCCAGATCATTAGCTCACATGTGTGTGGATAGCAACTGAGTTACAGACTCACTTGTACATTTGCATCATGATGGATTTCCTCTAATTGTCTTTTTTCTTAATTCCATTACAGGCATGAATAGCCAGAAAGGTTAAATATAAGTATATCAATCTACTGGCTGCCAAGAGAGACTAGCATGTGAAGAGAGAGGCCAAGGAAGTTCAGAGTTAAGAAATATTTCTATTTCAAGTGGACAAACACGTAATGCTACCTGCAAGCCTTGCTGATAAGAATGTGCAGACACTTGGGTTACTGCTGGAGCCAGAAACGTTACACCAGATCTGATGGGGAGTGGTGGTGCACCGCCATGGCTGCTCTGCCTTCAGCATCTGGCAGCACCACGGCTGCACAGCAAAGCTCAGCAGCTTTCTGGGGACCAGCAGCATAACCACTTGCGATCCCCTGAGCTTCTTTCTGTGTTGTTGAATTACACTGGGCCACATTTTCAAAAAGCAAGAGCTCTCTGTTAATAAAGTCTCTAAGGTATGATCCTGCAGACCTCTACTGTATTCACAGGAACATTCACAGCAACTTACGGATTTCCACTGGCTTTCATCTTTGCTTGGGCCAAGTCATCTACAAACACAAGGACAATGACAACAAAGGCTTGCTATTTCTGAGGTTGCTGGTGGCCAGGATGAGTAGCTGCTGGCAGCACACTGTCCCCTGTGCCGGCCATCAGGGATGGCTGAAGGGACACTAGTCAGGGTATCTGCTTCATCCATAACAGGAACGGGGACACCCCTCAGTGTTTCAGCTGAGGGACCCAAACCTCCCTCCACTATGGGGAAACTGGGTGATAGTGGAAAGGGGCACTCCTGGCTTCCCCACACCCCCTCCTTTCCCCTGCTCATTTATTCCCCTTCTCTCACTGAATCCTCCCCCAGCCTTATCACATTCCCTCCATTCCTCTCATCGCCCTCTAGGCTTGCCTCTGAAATGCTGAGCCCGTGCTGCTGCACCCCACTGGCTTCCAGATCCCCTTGCTCAGACCTGTGGCATGGGGTTTCTGGCCGCTGCAATGACAGGGGTGGGGAAACCCTGGCATCCCACTCATCATCTTCTCCCACAGCTCTGAAAAATATATATACACTCTCTATCCACCTCTGCTATGCACAGCACCACATAAAACCCCCTTCTTCTCGATGCTATCTATTTACCATAACTCAGTTTCCATAAACTCTCCTCCATTTATTCCTCACTGAAGCACTCTTATCTTATCTTGCAAACCTGACTTGACATCATGCAGTTTGGTGTTTATATGAAAAAAAGGGTTTGGCTTTTAAAAGAGTTCAGCAGCCACAAACAGAGCCAGATCTTCAGAACAGCTTAGCCTGCATTTTTGGGCACTAAAATGAGCAGCCAGCTCTTCCCAGAGGGCTCTCTGTAATGGTGTGCTTTGAAAACATGACTTTAAATATCCCTGAAACAGTTAGAAGTAGAACCTTGGCTGAAAAATCAGACTCTAGCTCAGTGCCTCCCTGGCAGCCAAGCTTACCTGAAATCTGTTCTGCAGCCCTTTGCAGTCCTTCCCTTGTTTTCTGCTGCCTTCTCAGCCTGCACAAACACAGGTTATCGGGGCAAGGGTAAGTCTGGCCCCCACCTACTGCTGATTTTGACAGACTGGAGCTTGACTGATTCAGTTTGCAAACTTGGGACAATATTTTATTGTGTCTTTGCTTGTTCCTTCACATTAGAACTAACTCTGGAGCGAGCAAATTGTGCAGTCAGACTGCAAATCACCCATATTCAAAGCTGGGTCATCTGGAGGTCAGTATTCGCTCTCAGTATTCGCTCTCACACTCTTTTTTTTTTTTTTTTTTTTTGTTTTGTTAAGAGCACCACCAGGAACTCTGTGGAAGGCACCAAAGAAAGCTGTCCTTACACAAATCCACTAAAAATACATATGCTCATTATTTTTAGCGGGCATGGAAACCTGCGTGTCTTAACTCATCAGTCCAGTTGTATTGGCTTTCAATGAAGGATTGTTGTGCAGTGACTGTTTCAGTGTACAACAATTTGGTGACATCTGTCCTCCTCCTGTGAGTTGCGGAGCACTGCAGAGTCATGAAGTGATGTATCACAAGCCTCCTGTTATTTCAAGATACGGAAATATCTCTCAAGCGCTGCACATAGACTACGGATTCATCATGAGCCAACCTGGAAATTTCAGTCTGAAACAGCAGTCTTAAATTAGCAAGCCCAGGGAAGTCTGCAGTAAAACAGCAGACTGTCTCCATTCATCCCACACTGAACAAGTATACAAAGAGAAGCAGAGTTTTATAGATAAAAGCACAAGTAGCACTGCTAAGATAAAAGTCACGAAGGTCCTGGTCCCAACCCCTAAAAGTTCTTGGTAGTATTTAATTTTCTTCTGTGGGCTTAGATCAGACCTGAACAGATGGGATATGAACATGTCACTGGCATTTCCCATCTGGACCTAGAAGAGCCCTGCTTTGGGGAGGGGCAAAAATGTCTTTATGATGAACTCGCTTTTGTTACTCTGGACAGCTGTGGTCACTCATTGTTCATGGAAACACCCGGTTTAATACAGACTCACAGCTTTAATGCCCATGCAGCTTTACAATGGAGATTGGCTTTACCTCCTTTTTTTAGGTAGGGAGGTGAAAAGCACAGAGCACTGAACTGGTATGCTGAGGAGGCAGAGCACCTCAATGCTGGTGTCAAATCTGAGCTCTTGTGCTCTTTCCACTGCATGAAGGAGGTGCCAGATGTGGGGCCAAGCAGCAGCATGCACCTGCTGCTTGCACACAGTCATGTACGCAGACTGTGGCATAAGGTCCACAGTCACGTTACCAACTGCAGTTCACAAACAGTGGAGCCAGAGATATCCTCTGGGATGTCCAGAGGAAATACACACCCAAGAACTGGATATCAGAGTTGTACACAAATGAAAGAGCATTGATTTGGCTTCAGCAAGAGATTTTTTTAAATAGCAGGTTTGCAGAAACAGATGCTATTTGTAAAGTATGTCCCAGGGTTATCCAGACAGGTCCTTGGCTACTGAATACTGTCTCCTTGTCAAGGACAGTTGTTTTCAACCTTTTTCAGCCTGGGAAGCCCCTGTAAACATTTCCAGTGGAGGTTAGGTCTCATGCAGCGTATTTAAACCTACTCATAGCTGGCCTCAGTTACTTCTCCCAAATACCGGAGTAGCCAGATCCACAGGAACTGCCAACCACTGCTCCAGGCTAATCTTACGGTATCTTCTTTAGTGAAAGCCCATGTGGTAACTCTCAGTGCTCCTGTTGCATCCAGGGACAAGGGAGCTCCATCATTTCACTGGATGGGGCAAATCACCTCATTCCTGAGCCAAGGTTCACAGACTGCATGTCAACAGTCCTTGGTTCCCAGTTTTTTTGCCGAGGTGTACAACAATGTATACCCCCTCCAAGCCGGAAACTGAATTCTGTAGTCAGACTGTGAAAGCATAATTATGAGTACAATTAAGGTAAAATATAGCTCTATCGAAGTTGATGGGAGTTTTATTATTAACCAAAGTTTCACCTCTGTGTTTCGGGTGGATAGTTATCCTGTTCAAGCAAAGAAGCCATTATTTCATCAAAATGACATTTAGAATGCAATGCTGCTATCATATTCAAACCTTCAGGACATGTTTACTTTAATAAGTTCTAATTAAATTGCTACACAAGAAAAAATATTTAGTTCTACTGATGCGTGCACATATATTCAGGGGAAAACAATGCAAATCGCCCAGGATCTCATTAATTGCTATTTCTGCTGCTTTAAACTTTGGTAATGTATTTAGCAAGTCACATCTAACTGTTCCCTCGCAATCCACTGAAACAGATTGCTCTAAACTGAGAGTGAGCATTTCCAAACTAAAGCAATCGCAGCATTTTCAGTGATGCAGCATTTGCAACAAGGCAACTGAGGCAGAGATTGCCAAGACCTCAGCCCTGTTAATTGCAAGGTTTAAGCAGCACTTTCACAGCCACTGGGATTCTCCAGGGATAAAAAGCAAAGAAACAAGCAAGCTGAGGGATGCTCTGGATACTCTCGTTCTCCAGCTTTGGCCCAGGACACGGTGTTGTCATGTGCCTGGCAGGTCCCTCCCAGCCTGGCTGCCTCCTGGCAGCAGACCAAGCAAGGGTGCAGGGTACCCCTTGTTCTGCACCAGGTAGAGTTGTGATGGGGATAGAGAAACAGGCCAAGCCCAGGCCCGGCTGAAGCTTCATGGGGCTGCAAACACCTCAGAGGGTGGAAATGGAGGCCCAGGTCAATAAAACTGCTCTTCTGGGTTCCTCCTCATCATGTTTTCCCCAATTTCATGGTGGGAAACTCCATGACCCTTCCCTCACGCCCTCTGATCTTTTCTGTCATGGTCCCTTGGATTCCTGTCTAGTTTTACCAGTCTTCTCTCAGCAAAGCAGAGCATGAAACTATGCAGCACTTCCAGGGTGCTCAGCCAGGGCTTTGTGGAGGGGCAGAGCTCCTGCTGCCATGCACCCAGCCCTGCTGCGCTATGCTGCCATGTTGTGACCCTCGCCTTACCCTGCCCCATCACTGTATTTTCAGGCCAGTGCCTACACACACAGACGCGAGGTTGGACACAGTGTCACTCACTCCTGTGGGATGGTCTGTGTGAAGGGACCTATGGGAGTGGGGACGAAGCTTGGCCCAGCTCTGGGGAATGCCATGAACCAGATGGATGGCCAAGCCTGGGCTCACTGCTGGGCACGGGCTCACAGCCTGCAGGGAGGCCAAGAGCCAGGTGGCAGCAGGCAAGCTCCTCAAGGCAGACACCCTCACATGTCTTCTGCTCCTGGGGCTGTGATCACCCTACAACTCCCCATCCATCTCTTCTGGCATTACCTGTGAGGCCTTGAGAGGAAGGACAAGGCTGGCCCCAAGGCAGCTTCCAGGACAGCAGGGCTCTGGTGAGGGGTGCTGTCAACTGCTTGGCACCTCTCAGGACTGTCCCACAGAGAGACTGAGATGAGGGCTGCTGAGCTGGAGGAGATGCTGCCCTCCATCACGAAGATAAATTAAAGAATCAAAGAAATAACGGCAGTGCAGCAAGAGCAGGCTCTGCCCCCCACCCCTGGAGCAGGGCAATGGCCCCCAGCAGAGCCCAGGGGCAGGGTGCCCCTGGCCGTGACTTGGCCTTTGTCGGGGCCACTGAAGCAGCCCCCTGGACACCAAGGTCCCAGCAGAAAAACAAGGCACCTCTCTCCCTGACCCAGCTCAGCCTCCGCCTTTCCTTCCTTCCTTCCTTCCCGAGGAGCTGCTGCTGCTTCTCAAGCACCTCTGCTGCTTTTCCTGCCCCTCACCAGCTCCCCAGTGTCGCTCCCCTCTGCTCCTCCACTAGGGCCTGGCTGCCCCACTGATGCGTGGCCCGAAGGTGCCCACCACCACTCTGCTGCCTGTCCCATCACAACCCAGGCACCCTTCTCTCCTGGCTGAGCCCCAGCACCCACCAACTCAGACACCTGACCCAAAACCACTGGTGGAGAGGGGTGCAGGTGTGCCGAGGGGAGAAAGAGCTGACGGGGACCCCTCTGTGCCCGCATGCTACTGGCCAGCCTGCAGCATCACGGGAGGAAAACGGAGGGTTTGGGTTGTGCCATAACCCAGAGAGCAGCCAGTGCAGCGCAGCGCAGCACAGCCTGCCTTTGGAAGGTGTTGACAAGGTACGACAGCTTGTCCCTTGGCTGGGAAAGGTGTGGTCCCGCAGGGCAGGTAATTCACAGGAAAGTGAGGGGGACTGTGCTGGCTCTGGAGAGTTAGAGAGCAGCTACCTGAGTCTAAGCACATGTTGCAACAGCTTTTGAAGTCAAAGGTCCCGTCAGCCCAACTCAGTGAGCACAAAGGTGTTTCCATTGTGCACAGAAGGAAGTGATGTGCCTGGCAAGCCACTGGCCCCAGCTCCCCAGGGCACAGCACTGGGCAGCTGCTTCTCACCAGGGCTTCTTTCAGAGCAGGGAAGTTTGGGGACCACGTACCTGCTCCAGGATCCATAACATGCCTGGCATTGAGCCCTCTGTGCTCTAGAAAGGCTGGTGGATACACCAGCAAGCAAAAACATGGCAGTAGGTGCTAAGCTGGGTGGCAGCTTTCTCCCCTCCTCTGTGGCTGCGGAATCGCTTGGGACAGCAGTGTCCATGAGAGAGGCAGAGAAGATGCAGAGGTGCTTTGGTTGTACAGACAGGCTTTGCTCATTTTGAGTATTTACTGCATTTATCAGATTCCCTGAGGAAAGAGCAAAAACAGCAATGCATCTAGACTAAGACAAGTGTCTGGAGCAAGACACAAGAATCGCAGGGGTTAATGCGTTATGGTTAACAGACTCAAGAGCTACTTCCTACCCCAGCAAACTATTTTTTGCACTCTAAGGGCATTGCAGTAAAACAACTTCCTCTTTCCTGACCCCAAACCTTCTCCTGGACAAGCTGTACAGGTGCAGGCCATTGCCAAGTTAGCAGGAGAACTGTTTCACAGGAAACTGTCTTCTGGAAACTTCCGTTTATAGGAATGCAGACATCGTGCATTTCCTCTTTGAGCCCTCACCTCTCTTTTTTTTTTTTTGCCCTTGACCCTTTTGCGAGGGGCTGCTGCCTGAGGCAGCGCAGGCTCCCCAAGCCATGCACGCAGGCGCACTGCCCGGCGCGGGGCTCCGCGAGGCAGCAACCCCATGGCACCAGGGTACCCCTGGGGCAGCACTGCACACCCTCACATGTGGGAGGATCTCCCTTAAATGAGATCAGTACAGCATCGCTGGCATGACTGATTGGGCAAAGGTAGCTAAAACCTAAGACAAAGAGCAACCACTTACAGTCACTCATCAGGGGCAGGTCCAAGCCAACCCTGATGGCTGCTGCATATATCATCCTCTCCCTGTCCTTTCCTTGCTGACGGGGAGCCCCCCCATAACACAATGTTACGTCCCCCGCTTTTTCCCAGGCTGTCACACAGATCCAATGTCCCTCTGCCAGCTACATCCCAAAACCTTGCTTGTACCAGAATGAAAGAAAACATATTCAAGTCGAGGTGGTGATTGCATTGTACAGGGTCCTTTTGTGCCACACTGCAAGTGTACAAACCAAACCAGGAGGTAGGCGAGCAACCTGTCCAGATCCAGCCTTTAACTAAAGGGGTCAGGAAATGGGATGGAAAATGAGGTCTTATATATACATATGATGAAAGGTTGACAGTTATTTCATTGTGTGCTTCAGTGTGAAAACCACAATGACAATGCTATCAGAATGTGTTTTCTTCCCCACAAATACTTCACGCCAGGTGGAGAGGCTTTTTACATGATTGAGAAATCCTGTGATATGGGGGCTGCACAATTTAAAGATGACAGGTCCTGAAACTACTGACAAAAATCCTGTTCTGCCGGAGAAGCTGCGGCAGAAGAAGATGAAGTTATTTGTGCAGGGGACTTGCCTAAAGCCAAACAGCAGAGGAACACCTGTCCCAGCCACGAGAGCTCACCCATGCAGGGCTGCACACGCTCAGGGCTCTGTCCTGCTACTGCAAAAACTGGCTCTTAGCAAGTTTTTTGAAACAAAGATCACTTTTGACAGGCATCCTCCTTTGCAACTGCAGAGCATCTAAATGGACACTGTAGGGATCATTTCTGTGGGAGATTTGGGGGTGATTTCAACCCCTGTAGTGCCCAGTAGTGACTGGAGCATTGAGAAACAGCACAATAGCCCGTATAGTTTTAGGAGTCACCACTAAACGTATCTCTCTTGCTTTCCAGGTGCCTAACCTGGGAATTGCACTGTAAACAGACCTTGCTGCACACCCTCACCCACCCTCCTTGGTGCAAAGGCTGAGCAGCTCCCTGCAAGCTCATGTCTGGCTTCTCCGCATTAGGGAAGTGCCCTCTGTTCTGAAGTGGCTTCCCACCACCCCCAAGTCTCACAAAGGTGACAAGAAAGATAGGATGCAGCTGTATGCCCAGGGGATCCAGAGACACAACAGTGTTCCACACTCGGGGACTTCTTTGGGTGGAGAGTTTTCTTACAGCTGAGGAAATTGATGCATCCATCAGAAATGAAGCTGATGCTGACTAAGAGGTTTTTCCTCTTCCCGTTACATCCTCTGCAGCTCGAGAGGGAATTTCCTGCCCCGTTGCAATTTGGAGAACCCATCCCACACTCTCAGTACATGGGTGAATGGGAAGGAGCCCTGGCACAAGGTCTGGCAGCCGCAAGGAAAGGTCCGATGTAGCCTGTGCCATGAACCACAGCATCCTCACAAGGTGCCTTGGACCAGGCTGTCCCATGGCTGAGACAGGTCCATTTCCCCTCCTAGCTGGTTCCTCCCCATCCCTGTGCTCTGCCCCCAGCACAGCAACTTACAGCTCAACCCCAGCACCCCATGCTGCCCTCACTAACAGGCTGGACTTTAAGGAAAAGGAGGCAGCCTGTCTTAAAACACCCAATTAAATGGTGAGACCTGGCAATACTCTTGCTGCCAGACAAGGGACAGAGCTGTAGGATAGGAGCATCCTTCCTTTCTCGCTGGACTACAGTAGCAATGGGGCTCAACTTATTTCTGTACAGAGGGGATATGACCTTTCCTATGACCAGGGTGTTCACAAGGTTTAGACAAAAGCACATTAATAATCAGTTTCCCTTTTTTGCACTTTCTTCAAGTTTGGACACCAAACCCAGGCACCACTTTCATTTCTTGCTTGTGGGCTGTTTTTGATGCTGTCCACCCTTTGGAAGGTTCCACTGCTGTTAATAATACAACCACAAAATGGTAACATCTCCCTTCAGGTAGATGCATTTACACTGGAATAAAAGTCTTAAGCATGCTATGGCTTTTTCCTGATCCAGTGCTAAGCTATTCAGGTATAAAACCTTTTGATGCTAATATAGTCAATAAACCTGAGTTGAAAAAATATGTAAAACACAGTTATGCTACTAAAACTTTTCAAGTGTAGACAAAAATAACCACGTACAACACCTAATGACAGCTTTGTGGGGCCCTCTAGACTCTGAATACTGTCACATATTGTGTCAACACAGGGTACTTCCAATATTAATTACCAGTTACATACACACAAACACACCCTCTTGTAAGAGTACCTAGAGCATGGAAATCTTGCGCTGATTGCCAGCCATTTTCCTTCCACGTTTTGCCTTAGCTCAGGGCTGGAGCACTTGGCTTGTGCGCATTCCAGGGGATGTTTTATTCTTTTTCAAAAAGCTTACTGTCACTGGGTTCTTTTATTTATTATATTTTGGTAACACAGTCATTTCTGTTGGCCCCAAGCATTTGTTGAACACAAGGGGGTAAACTGAGCTTAGAAACAGCCAGCTTGAGACTCTCTTTAGGAACCTAGTTTTCTCACAGCGTCAAACATTTTGCTCACTGCAAAGTAAAGACATTTCAGGGCACTTTGAGATGCAGCTATATACAGACATCAGCATGGCACCTTTTTTTCCTTCTCTAAACTAGTTATTTAAAAAATAAGCCTCTGGAGTGTGTTCAGCAGTGTACAAAACAATGGAGCTCTATGGCAGGAAGAAAGCAGTATGCAATGATATATGGACAGCAGACCTGGAGGTGAGAGGGTAATACTTTGTCCCTAAAGTTCCTCTGGCTGCTAACAGTGCTACTGAATTCAGGCTAAGGCATCTGTAAATCACCCTTCCGCTGCTCTAATAATTTAAGTCTGCCCACTGAAGCTGGGAGCTGAGATGGTGGGCCCAGGCTGGTAGCGTGGGTAGAGCATGGCAGCACATTGTGTGCGAACTACAAAGCAGTAACCACAGCGGTGCACATCTCCACGGCCTGGGACGGTCTCAGTGCAAGAAATAGGGACCTCCTCCCCCAACAGAATTTATGGCCTTTCCTTCTCACCAGCCCTGGACACAACCCTCTTTGGCTTTCCCAGGAAAACAGGAGCAGGTGCTGGGTGCGCGATGAATGCCTGGAGCACTGCAAGGAAATTGGGTGCAGCCCACAAACACACTATCCCACTGCAGTGGGAGGCAAATGGGGAGCAGTATAATGAATCTCCCAGCCTGGGTAGGAAGGATCCCTTCTGTTGGATGACATGAGTTTGGGAGTAATAACTAAACACAAGAGCAATGTAGTGGGGGAAAGGGGGCAATTAAATATCCTGTCTTTAAATTGTGGCTGGTACCAATCAGCAAACTCTAGTGACTGCTACAGCAAAAAGTCAGTTAACTTCAGTTGATATCTGGCCCATGGTCTTTGTTGCAGAGGCACAGGAGGACCGGCACCTGGGGTAGCAGAGCAAGGGGGCAGCTGCACTGGATCCCCCCGACAGCTCCCCTCCCATCTGGCCTTCTCATGGCATTTGCAGCAGGGCTGTAGTACCCACTGGCTCTCTGTGGTCTCCTTGGGGCCACTGATCCTGTGGATGGCTGAAGTCCACAGAACTAGGCCGGTTTAACTGGTGGAGCAGCACATTTTCTTCTGAGAGTGCTGGAGTCAGCAGAAGTCTGGATGGGAGAGTAATGCAGGTACTGGTGCTCTCTTAGCAAGCAGAGACCCAGTATAGGTTATGGGGCTGTTGGTTGTAGGGAGCTTGTATTGCTTAAACCTAGCCTAGGAGTAATTTCCAACATGATTCCCAAGGCAGCACTCTGGTGAGTGCAGCCATGCCCAGGGCATGCCAGAGCTCTTCCCACCTGGTCTGTATGTTTAAAGTTCACTCCAGTGGGGTGGCACCACAAACCTGCCCATGGGAGCTTGCATTTGGGCCAGTCCTGCCACTTTGCCCTCGCCCCTCTTACCCATAGCCTGCAGCTCCAGCTACGACCAAGGCAGAGTTTTGCGAACTCACAACATGCATTTTAAATAAAGAAAAAAACTGAAAAGAAAAAAAACCCCAAACCCACTCTACTCTCTCCCCTCCCCACCCCACCCAAAACATTCCAGCCTTTCCTTTCCTGCCACTTGAGAGGGGGGTTGTTTATTGACATTATGCAAGTGCTGAAATATTTTTCTTTTTCTTCTCTCCCGTCCCCTTTTTCCTCTCTCTCTCTCTCTCTCCTCCGGGGGTTGCAAAGGTAGTTCAAACCCCTCCAGTCATCTCGGCTTATCAGCCGAAGGAGATGCATTCCTCTGGGCTGCTCCCTTTATAAGTCGCTGCTGGCCGTCCGCCCGCCCGCCGCTCGCCAGCCCCCGCCATGCCCCAGCCCGGGCCCCGCTCGCCCGCCGGGGGTCCCGCAGCAGCCCGGGGCGGGCCGGCGGCGATGGCGTCCCCGTCCCGCGCCCGCCCCTGAGGGCGGCCGCTGCCGGGATGTTCAGCTGGCACCGGAGCTTCACCCTGGGAGCGCCCGGGAGGAGAGGTGAGTCCCGCCGCGCCGGGGCCAGCCGGGGTCCGCAGCACGCCGCCCCGAGCCCGCCGCCCCCTTCCTTCCCCGTGGCGGTACTTAGGGCAAGCGCAGCCCGCCTCGCCCGCGGCCCCGCCGGCCGGGCTGCCCGCACCGCACCGCCTCGCCCGCGGCCCCGCCGGCCAGGCTGCCCGCACCGCACCGCCCCGCACCGCCTCGCCCGCGGCCCCGCCGGCCGGGCTGCCCGCCCCGCACCGCCTCGCCCGCGGCCCCGCCGGCCAGGCTGCCCGCACCGCACCGCCCCGCACCGCCTCGCCCGCGGCCCCGCCGGCCAGGCTGCCCGCCCCGCACCGCCCCGCACCGCCTCGCCCGCGGCCCCGCCGGCCGGGCTGCCCGCCCCGCACCGCCCCGCCCGCGGCCCCGCCGGCCACACCGCACCGCCCCGCACCGCCCCGCCCGCGGCCCCGCCGGCCGGGCTGCCCGCACCGCACCGCCCCATGCTGCGCTCCCTGCTCTCCGGCTGCCTCTGCCCCCACCCAGGTAAGGCTGCCATGACCCCCCGACCACCTCCTGTCCCGGGTCTGGCGCGGGGGGAATGATCGCGCTTGAGGAACCGATTTGTTTTCCTCTTAAAACGGGTTGATTTTGCATTTGTACGCGTGGAGGGGTTTGGCGGAGCAGAGCGGGCGAGGCGGGAGCGCTGCGGCTCCGAGCGGTCCGAGATGAAGGAGGGCGAGCTCCCGCAGGTGGGAGCAGCGAGGGGGGCAGCGGGGTCGGGCCCGCCGGCTCTGCTCGGGCTCCCCACTAAGGAGGCGGGTGGGGGCTGCCCTCAGCCGTCTCCACGCCGCCGAGGGGTATCGGATCGCTTTCTCGGCTGGTACATCCCCATGCCACAGGGCTTATCCCGAGTTTGAGAGGTTTTTATTTGCTTTCTCCTGCTCCGTGCAGATGAGGTGACCCAGGCAGGGAAGGCAGCTCTGGACCTGCAACAGATCACTTCTAACTTTCTTAGTCTGTTCTCAGAACAAATGGTGTGGTCTCAGGCTGCCTTTTTCAGGCACAATGGGTCTGGTACGTTTTATTCCTTAGCCAGTGCTACAGGCTTTGAGATGACAACCCCCAGGTAGCAGAATCCCCTTAGCATCCCTTTTTACCCTTCAGCTTGGCTTGTGCCAGCTGTAAAAGAACTGCAGTTTCTGTCTGCATTAATATAAATGCACTCGGTTGGTTTGCTTGGCACGGAGGTAGCTACAGACAGGGTTTGCCAGAGTCTAAGTGTATTGCGCTATGCAACAGTGGGATGGTAAAGCCGTTGCAAAACACAGCGTGGTTATGCCTCCGGGGGTCCTGACTTCCCATCTGTACGCTCAGCTGCCTCCTTGGACTGCTGCAGCACACGCAGCTCCTGGAGAGTCACCAGAGCGGCCACGTTTGTGGGCATCTGCTCAGGCACTCGCTGCTGGGATTGTGCTTCCCAGCACTCCTGCTCTGGGGCAGCTACTCAGAGCTCAGGGTGAGCTGGAGCCTCTCTGAGGTGCGCTAGCAAGTAACTGCTGGGTGCTGTGCTAGCAAGGGCTGCTGAAGCATGTTGCTACACCTGGGTTTGGTCTGCAGACTGTGTTTTTACCCAACAACACGAAGGGCTCTTGAACAGCGCTGCTGCAAGAGCGCTCATCATCACCACAAGATGTGGAGAGTATTTGAAGAGATGTCGTTTTACAGAACGGTGGAAACTGCTCTTTTTTTCCCCGCTGGATGTAATTTGACCATGAAATTGTTTCCCCCAGGCTATATGGTACAAGCCTCAAGGCAGGGTTAGGAGGGGAAAGGAAGCTTGCTCTTCCACATGGAAGTGTCCCTCATCACCCAGACACAGCAGTAGGCATAGGTGGTGTAGGAAACTTCCGTGGGGGAATACACTTATCACACAGAGCACTGAGGAATCAGAGAGATTCAGCTAGAATTTCTACAAATAAGAAACAGGGACAGCGCTCCCTAATCACCTCAGCTGGAAAGAAGCACCAAATATTGTGTCATGGTTTGGACCCCATCTCTACTCAGAAAGAGCCAAGAATAAGCTGTTTCTTGTAAGCTTTGCAGCAGGGACTTTAAAGTTGCATCTTCAAATGCAGCTTACGGTAAACAATACTTTATTGGTTGTGAGGTTTTTGTTGTTGGGGGTTTTTGTTTATTTGGTGTTTTTTTTGTTTATTTGTTGTTTTTGGGGTATAGGCTGCATCTTTCCCCGCTCCTTGGGCAGGGTGGAGGGCAGTTAGCACAGAAGTATCAGGGTGGCAGGACCTGTTGTATCAGCAAATTGGGTTTACTGAAGCTACAGAGCCCTGCTTCACCACCTCTTCCTCCTATTCATCTCACCAAGGTCCTTGTGCAGCCCCAGCAAGAGCAACAAACCCCAAAATTGTCACCACTGTCATCGCAACCATGAAAGATTTCAGACATACCAAAGGGTATGGTTACACCTGCCCACTGCTACCTTGTTTGAGCAGAAGCTCTCTGGGGTTTTGCCTAGGGACATCAATGATTGCACGTGAAGAACGGGTTAAAAGTGGCTGTTCCGATATGATTCATGAGTTCCTTTGGCTTCAGCTGAAGCACGGGGTCTAATGGCTTTGGTCTGTGGGGCTATTGGACAGTTGTTTATCCAAGCTTATTATAGGCAATAAAACCTGAATTACTACATACCTGTCATCCCTGGGGGGCAAGTTCCATCCTTGTAAAGGGCCTCCTGTGTCCTAGTTCGTTTCTGGCAGAATACTCCTTTGCGATATGAGGCAGCCTGCAAATCAGGTGGGCAAGGAAAGATCTCCTAAATTAGACAGTTTTTGCCAAGGTGTGGTATATTTGTTTCCATTGTTTTCATTTTCTGCTCAGACACATTAGTGAGCTGCATGTCAAAAAATAATCTTTTACTATTACACAGGGCTGCTCATGAAAGCACCATTTTGTTTATTTAAGGCTTTGAGCACACAGGAATTTCCAAGGAGAAGGACTCACAGATCCTTAGTGAGAGCTGTCATCTCACCGACAAATTCTCACAAATAAGCACCATAGGTGACTGTGGGAGCTAAGCTCTCTCCCCCCCCCATCCCCCAGGTGTGGTTACATTGTGGAGCAGGGAGGACTTAGGCACAAATAGATCCTTGTGCACCAAAATTATCCTTGCCCAGGGTTTCCCACTGGGCTATACATCCAAAGAAATAAGTTGCAGGGTAAATGCAGTAATGAGTGGGAGAGGCTCTTCAGCTGGCGCAAGGTCAAGTGTTGGTCTGAAAACTAGTGACTGCCAGCCTACAGAAGTAACTGCGATAAACCAGGTGGTCTGTGGGGACCTGCTGTGCCCCAGGACTTTCTGCCAGAGGTCACTAATTTATCAGACCTGTCGCTCTGTTTCAAAAACTTCACAGGTCACTTGGAATGAATGGAAGCAAGCTGTAAAAATGTCGAGTGGCCTCTCTACTTGGAAATCTATTTCCTCTTTAGTTCACCCAACTATATCCCTCAGTAAACAATCAATCTCCCTCTCATTCCTCCTCAAATGCCTGAAAAGAGCTGTGATTATCTCTTCTGAAACATACGTATTAAAGCAATGAATGCCTCTTCAGTCAGAGTCCTTGAACTCTGTTATCTTTCTCTCAGTATCTATTTTATATGGATTTATCATTACCAGCTGCAGCTATGGGGGATCTGTAATATTTCTGGTCACATTATATTGCCAAACTATCATCTGGAGGAACTTCACACACTTACCTAACAGAGGGACTGGGGAACACCTTGGAGCCAAATGATTGAAGAACTTTGTGCCTTTTGTTCAAGGACTGTCTGAGGTCTCAGTTTTGTCATAATTATTCCTTTGCATTCAACATTTCAAGCAAATCAAATTGTATATATACTCCCATTAAATACACATGCATTTCAGTTCCCTAGTTGGATAAATTGAAATTTTGATAATTGGGTCTATCATGCAACTATTCAGTTACCACATGGGAGTGTGTTCCTCTGCAAATGTGAATTTTTCAGTTACAATTCCAGTAAAAAAACCCCAAAACATTTCTATGACAGTGATTTTCAAGCCTTCACAAGTTTCTGCTGTTGTAGACAGAGGTTGTAATTGGTGCACTGAAGACACAAGACCTTTCCATAAGCTCCCCTTAGAAATTCTTAGGCTCACGATTGTCGTAATTGTTTTAGGAGAAGCCCTTGCTCAGATTGGGCAGCCCAAGATACAGCAGCATGCTCACGGACTAACTTTGTTTGGAGGGTGTTGGGAAGGCAGATTGTCTGCAGAAACGTGGTGCCAAGCAGCACCCATGCCATCGCCAGGACTGGCATCAAGTCTTCAACAGGCCTGTAAAGCACCAGGAAGCAGGGAGATCCTCACCCCATGGAAGTCCATGGCAAAGCTCTGTGGAGATAGGCTTCCCTCCTAGAGGGTTAATTGGTAGTGGTTGCTGGGTGTTTTTGGGTGGGCTTTGTTTGTTTGTTGGGTTGTTTTGTTCTGGGTTTTTTGGCAGCATAAGAGTAATCCAATTCTTCTAAGCATTGGGGTTCTGTCCATGCAACGACTCCCTGCACCCACAAGGCTATGCAAGGGACAGCCATTACCCAGCTAGGAAATTAACACAACTCCCACGCTCTGCATGGGGGACAGCTGGTGGACTAGTGCTGAGAAGGAGGTGCCAGCACAGCCCCACCCCCCAGCCCCACCCCTCAGCGCATATGGGGGAAGAGTCAGCAGCAAAAAATGCCTATTGTTTCAGAAAGGAAGTGATCCCTTTTCTCTTAAATGCTGGGAAATCGAGATCTCATCGTTGGTGAGTAAAAACAAAGTTCCCCTCTTTGCAGTGAAAGGGAAATACCACCTGAGCTGTACTGCCAGCAGTCTTAGAGAACCTGTCGCAGCAAGAGGACTAAAGGGAGACTTTTTGTAAAGGAAGGAAGGAAAATGAGGGAATGCAAGGACTGAATAGGAGAGGCAGCCTTTCATTTCTAGGTCATGAGTTTGACTCTGGCTCACTAGTCACTGCTGCCTAATGATTCTTCAAAAGCTGATGATCATTTCTTAGTCTGTTATTTGGACGCCGCAGCCCTGTCACAGAACCTGTCTGTATGGCACAGGATTTAATCCTTGGCACAGCTGGAGCTAGAGAGGAGTTACTAGGCAGGCTGTGCAGGTGCTCTATGGGATGCTGAAAAACCTTTTCTGGGGATTCACATGTGTATCTTGCTCCTGTGCTCAGGGCTAAGCAGACCAGTAGGAATGATGGGGTTTGACTTTGGTGTTCCTTTGAGGGCAGGCGTGCAAAATCCCTGCTACTCCATCAAGCCAGGTCATTGGTGATGCCCTTTGTTTCTGGTGCTTTGTTCTTGTGGCACACTGCAGTTGGAAAGTACTGGTCTTCTGGACTTAAATCTAGAGGGTGTTGCAAGTCTTGTGGTAGACAGGAGTGGGGAGAGGAATAGGTACTCTGAGCATCTCTGGACTGCTCACCTTGTGCCTCTGCCTGGGACTGCCACCCTTCCAGCACCACCCACCGTAGATGGGTTCACTGTGCATGTAAACCTTGCAGCAGCTCTAGGGACAAGTAGAGGGCTGTGATGGCTCTAATGCTGTTATCATTTGTAACACAACAGCAGATGGAGACAAGCAAAGCTTTGGCTCCAGCTGTGCCAGTCATTGTGCATGTGTTTAACAGAGACTCTCCCCATGCCAAGTAGCCTACAAATCAGTATGAACATTTTGAGAAGATGGGTGGGCACAGATGAGAAGGGAGGAGAGCAGCACAGGGCAGCACTGTATGGTATAACTGTACTGTCACTAGCAGCACTCATCCCACTGCCAGCCTGGCCTCTTCCCACCACCAGTACTTCCATTAGCCACATGCATCAGAAGATGATATGCTATGACACTTGAGTCAGTGCATCAGAGGCCAAGGACACCTCTCAGGGAGGTGGCAGACCTTAACAGGGCTCACACTGAAGGAATTGCCAATGAAACGTGGCTGTGAGCCACAGGCATAGATGCAAAAAAGAAAAAACTGGACCTGGATTTCAATCCCCCTGCTTTGGAGCATGGGGATTTGAATATAGACTTTGACTTGGTTTACTAGAAAGGTGGGAGCTTTTGCAGGAATTGGGCCTGGGCCAGACTGGGAATGCCTGGGAGTTTTGCCTGGGCAGTTGTTTGAGTGCATCTCTTGCATGCAACTTAACTGAGATAAAGAAACTGCTTGAAAGCAATTTCACGTTTAGATATACACCCTCCTTCCTCAGGTCAGAAATCTCTATGTTAATGCACTGGGCTGTGCCCTGACAGCTGCTAGTTATCATGCAACAGGAAAAATACACTTGGACTTAAAACTCCAAGGAAAGGAAAGCCTTGGGACAGCAGCTGATGGGAGAGTATTCACCTTTGAAGGATTTAAGTTTCTCTGCTAGGCTTTGCTAACTGCCAACAGAGGAGTATCCTAGAAAGCAATTTGGAAATAAAGCAAAGTAAAGTTCTAGAGACTTAGCTGGGACACATAAATTCCTGTCACTCCCTACTAATTACCTTCAGATATTAGTTCACTGTTACCACCTCCCCATGAGATGGGAAGCAGTCTCATTCTTAACTGTACAGGCACAAGTCGAGCAACTCGCCCAAGGTTACACATAATCAGTCACCATCAGTTACAGGCTTACATTACAGCCCAGGGAACCCTGTTTATCTCTAGTGTGATTACAGAGCCATATAACCCTTTGAGAGGGCTACTAGGCAAGTAGCACAAATTAACCTGAGACAATGTTTGGCCTGGGCACGCATTGCCAAAGATGCTGCAGGAAGCTATACTGATTCCTAAGCATGCACACACAACTCCATTCCCTTCCCTGCTGCCATACCAGTGTCCCAGCCAGCTGTCTGAAAGCAGCATCTTTCGGTACTTTACCCCCACCCCAGAAGGGGTGTGGAAAACCAATCCAGGGGAAAGGAAACAAAAAACAACAACAACAATAAAATCTTGGCTGATTTCCCAGGAGCAGCAGTGTCAAACCTGGCTGGCTTCCAGCACAACTAAACACATCTTACCAACCTTAATGCTGCCATTCAGCTCTCTGAAGTTCTTCACACCTCCTTTCAGAAGCCTCCACACAGCATTGTAACAATACCCATGCAGCACACTCCCTCTGGCACCATGCAGGAGTCCATCTTCCCTGCTTCGCTCTGGGTCCCTGGTATTGTTGTACAAAGCACTTACAGGCCAAGTCCTCAGCCAGAATTAACTGACACAACTCTGTTAGGGGCCCTGGTAATGAGCTAATTTATAGCAGCTGAGGGTCTGGCTCACTTTTTTTTTTGTTTGCTATTGCACAGATGAGCTTTAATTGCACCATTCTGGTGTTTGTTGGCAATGTGCTTGAAAGAGCTGAGCATTTTTGTATGCCTCTTTCAAAATCTGTAGCAGAAACAATCTGCTTGTTGGAAGCCCCATGGTTTAGTTTTCATAACCCAGTTAACAGAGAGGAAGAAGAGACTATTCCCTCAGTGAGGTGCAGCAAGAAAAACTTGAGTTTCAGGTCACCTCCTTAATCATGAGAGATCTCTCTGCTGTAGCGCAGATGACCTCATTGACCATGGGAAAGTATTGTTGAATGAATGAGAATGAGGTGCCTAAGTGCGTTGCAAAATCCTGCCATCCTTTGCATCTATTCTGAACTTGTGATGGGGGGGGGGGTATAATGTTTTGTATCTTTGCAAGGGGTTGGGGTCATAAATCAGAAATGCTCAAACACTGTGGTTACTAGGACCTGCCAGTGCTGAGACCAGTGGTTTGCAGCCTAGAACAGATAAACAAGAAATTGTGAAACCATTCCATGTTGCTAGCGACCACAGGATGGGAAGACCAAAGGACTGTGTTGTCCACAGCACAGACCTTTCTCAGCACTGGAGTTGTTGGCATTGAGGGGACCCTCATGCAGGGGCTCAGATATTTCATCTCCTTTTTTATTTTTTTCTACCCCAGCCAAACTTTCTGGTATACATTTTAGCTTTTGTAGCATTAAAAATATGAATTAAAGCATCTGACATCTCCTTCTGTAAGCAGCAAGACCTCATTTTAATATGCTGCTTCTGATTTCAGACAAAGAAATATTTGTGTAGGCCAGGGTGAAACCGGTTAAGCAAGAAAAAAAGGGGCAGATTGAAAGACAGTGAGAGAATCTCCAGTCAAAGGAAAGCAATGCATGATTAATAAGTGAAGGCAATCAGAGTCTATGGGAAGGGACTACCATTGCATATAGTAATTTCTGGTAAGAGTGACAGCTGTATGATTTGTTCTTAAAAAGAAAGTGCAGCAATGCAACTGCTCTTCTCCTGACTCTCAGTGGTTTTGTTCTGGGGTGCTGATGCCATCAGAAGAGCCTGATAGCCTTCTATTTTTCATGCAGATACAGTGCTTTGCCTCTTTGCTTCTCGCTGCAGAGAGGTGTTTTCAGCTGAACAGGTAGATCCTCTTCGCTCCAAATCAGTAATGACTCAGCTCCACCTCCTCCTTCCAAGACCTGGTACCGAGCTCCCTCTTACAGGTGGCTTTTTGCTGTGCGTGAAGCTGCAAACCAGGCTCCCTATTCCTTGTTCTCAGTTCAGGGTCCATCGTGCTCATCCCAAGGGTGGAAGGGCTGTTACCCAGCCCAGCACAGGCAGCTCCTGATGAGTTTTCCTGTGGCATTTCCATGGGCAATAACTTTCTCTTGTCCCCCACCACAACAATGTACTGGTGTTGCGTTGCTGATGGTCTGGCACTGACTGTCCCAAATGTGGCTCTTTGCAGTGGAGAGACGGCTGTGAATCCTGCCAAGGGAGGCAGATGCAGTTCGATATGTGATATGTGATTAACATTCGATATGCTGTATGTGATAAACAAGATCTATAAGGGGCTATAAGCAGTACATGCCCAAGTAAGTCCATCAGATGGGATTGTTTATCACTGACAGCCCTTTTGAAAATCCAGTGTAAAATATTAAATCTATGGCTGCCTGTGGACAGTAAAGGGCATGCTTCAGTGCTATCCCAAGAAATTCTCAAGATCAAATAGAAGGAATTTAAATAAAATAGAAAATGATTAATGTAATAGCTAGCTTGGCCTTAATGAGTAAAAGTCTCCCTTCCTGTGGACATTGCGGAAAGCAAGCTGGAGGAGGGAAGGCTGGAAAACAGGTTATTTCTGAAACAGGGAGTTCTCTGGGTTACCGTGGAGGAGGGCTGCACAGTAGAGCTTTCCCCACTCTACTGCTAGCAAGGGGTCCCAGGCTTCTCTGCCTACTTAGTGATAGTTACGTTACCAGGAGTGAGTTTGTGAAGCCGCTGCTGGTTTGATGTCAGGCGAAAAGGAAGGAAGTAAGAGAGGGGAATGAAAGGAAATGAAGTAGGAAGTAAGATATCCTGAAAAGTGTATGCATTGTAGCCCTCTGAGGTGCTCTGAGTCAGGCACTAATAAGGGAAAAGATACCAGAGAAACCGAAGTTTTGTACTGCAGCAATTCCTGGTCCCAAATCCATGAACAGAAGGATATGGAGCTGAGATGTGCAGTTTAAAGGATGGATGCAGAGCTTTCACACTGGCTTGCATCCCAGTGTGAACCAGAAGTCTGCACTGTGAAATATTAGATTCAGAAAAACAGTAAGAAAACCTGGGGGCAGATCTACAACTCCTGTAGATCAGCCTTTCATCTAGAGACTGTTCTACCACATTACCGTGTGAAATAATTGTGATGTGAAAACAAGTCGTCTTTGTCCACGTGCAAAAAGCCCATGAACAAAGCCGCCTCCATATCCTTTCTCTTCACAAAGAAGGTAAGAGTTCATTTAAAGAAATTACTTCATAGCTAAAACCCTAGAGGGAGTGAAAAGATCCACAGTGCCAGTACTTGCTTTTTGTCACCTGTATGTGTGCAGAGAATGCTGCAGAGAATACCAAACAGTTTGCAAATTGCTTGTTGCAACCCCAAATTCACTTCAGTCTGCAGAGAGGTTTCATTTTACCCTTTTTTCTGCTGGTTCAGAATACATTTAATCGGAGGAAATATTTTAGCCTTAATTTAATGTCTGTTGTGCTGAAGGAACATGTACTTCTCTGCGTCTGTATGCAGGTAGTCACTAAAAAGTTATCTGGCTACATGTGTTGTTTTCTACCTATCTACTAAATCAGAACTCTGTGTGCATTTATGACTACCCCCGAAGGACTCCGGGTCTATGATACACAACACTTCTGTTGTAGCAAAGCCTACAAGAAAGCTTCTTATAGCTCAAGAAAAACAAATTAGGGCTGCCCCCCTCTACCACCTTACTATAGACAGTTTTACATATCACATCCCTCAGGGGATGCACTACACACTGAGTTTTGTAGCCTCTTGTGACCTTCTACTTGTTCTCTTTTAAGCAGGTAAGAAGAGCCCACCTGCTGAGGACAAAGTCGTGCTAACACATATGAAGATACTGAGCAATGAAGGAATTCCAAACCCAGGTTTAATCCCAGAGGCTCCAGCTGACACAGCCTGCACAGAAGAGTCCCATCTCCCTGGTGCCAGCCTCCCACCGGCCTGCCAGGGAAATCCGAATGCAGCAGCTGCACCTGCAGATCCAGACTATGTAGATGCCCCGGCAAGCACAGACTATGTAGCCACACTGCCTGACCTCAGCGCCTTTGAGTCCAAGTGCCGACTTCACAGATTCTCCAAATTTGAATCCGAGGACTCGGGGGTTGAATTGCCAAGTGGGGCTAATTCTCCATCAACGCCGACGGGTTCAGAGAAGAGCTTTGTGCTTCACAGCAGAGACTCGTTTTGTGACTCAGGCGTGCTTAGCACTTCTTCTTCTCCAGAAATTGACCATCTGATAATGAGAACATGTCAAGAGCGTGCCAGAGAAGTCAGCCACCAAGATCCAGACAGCGAAAAGCAAGCTGAGTACTACAGCCGGGAGGCAGATGCTGTGCAGGGCCCTACAGCTTCCCTTGAAGACTTCAGTGTCCCTCAGGAAGAAAGTCCTGATGAACATTTTGACCAGAGCAATAGGCAATCTCCGGAAAAGGAACCTACCCCAGAGACGGACCTTCCCAGGGAAAGCACTCTTCCAACCCCAGGTCCCATAGAAGAGCCGAAGACAATTGCTGACAATTTCCCAGAGAACTTTGGCAGCATGCAAGACCTTCAGATCCATGGACATCAGCTGAAGAAGTACCCCACAAGTGACAGTCTGGATGAATACATGGATGAATGCTGTAGACTGAGTGAGGTAAGAAACACCTAAGCTGAACCTTAGAGCCAGGCCTGTCCAAATACCTCAGTCAGGGTTCACATCCTATTGTTTGTCACAAACTAGGACACATCTGAGCGAGTTAGAAAATCTCCCCTGAAACTGTTATAAGCAGCAAATCATGATAATTGATTTTTAAGAGCTCCTTTCATAGCAGTGAAATTCTGAAGTAATTGACATATATTGGGCAAGAATTACTAATGGCTCGTGGAGATTTGATATTTCAAAAAGCCCTAGATTAGAGGATGGACTTGATTCTGGTCTTAAAATGAAGACTGTGAAGTTAGTTGTTGTCCTCTGATAACATGGGATGGGGAACAGAACATAGTTTCTTTTTCAAGGTCGGGTTATTCCTGTTCCTGGGAACAGCAGGACTGCTGTTGGGGTGCCGAAATTTGGAAAGAACTTGTCTAAGGGGTAGTTCATTCCTGTCCAGGCCTGTCCCGTCCTATTGAGCCAGCTCTCTCAAGTAATGAGTGAGCAGGGAGCTAATGCACAAATTCATGTCTTTGCTGGGCTGGAGACGAAGATCCCATTTTAACTCGCCAGCACAGCTGTGATGGACCAAACTGCAAAGACATAATTTCAGCAGCATGTCCCACTCCAGACTCCCTCTTTTCCCCCTTGTGCCTTCCCACTGTGCCACTGACAGAAAAATAAAAAGCCCTTCTGTGCACCTTCTCCCATAGTGGATGCTGGCAAACACTCACCCCAGTGCTTTGCTTGAAGCCCTGTGCTGCTGACATGCAGGCAGACCGCTGCCTTGCCTGCCCGCTGCGGTGGCTTCCATGACCAACAAAGGAAAGAACTAACTGGGGAGCTTATTCTTTACAGAAAGACAGACCAAAAAGCCCCATGAGCAAAGGGCAAGGAGAAGGGCAGACTAGGTGAAGAGGGTCACACAGACACAACAAAAACATCAAACAGTGCATAACAGGGATTTCTTTTCGGGGCGTTCATTGTGGTAATAGTGATGAATTGGAATGGGAGATGGATAGAAGGAACCCAAGTGACAAGTGCTGTGTGCTGTGCATATAATTTCACCATGACCTCTCTGCCCGGGCCTGGAACCACCAGGCGATGGCCTTCCTCTCCAGCATGCCAAACCCTCCTCAGCATTGAGGAAGGTCAGAGATGGCCCATCTCTGTTAATATTGCATAGTGAGGCAGTACAAGCAACATACGATCCAGCTGAGCAGTCTCTTCCTCCCCAGAGCTGTCTTGCACATGGCAGGAGACTGATGTCTATTTTGTATGGTTCCCAAACAGGCAGCGACCTGGCCTTTTGGCAAAGAATTCAAAAAAGGACCAGAGCAGGAGAGTTTGACCACAGGGAGACTTTATAAAAAGTTACCTAAATTCTCTTTTGCACTCTGGAGGGTTTGCAGGCAGCTTGGTCTTGTCTGACAGCTCTGGCTGCCCATGAAATTCCTTTAAATCCTTTGTGAAATGGAGCCTCAGTTTCCCAAAGCAGAGCATTTAAATAAATGAGAATAAATTAGAAAGAAGCTGAAGAGGAAATGAAGCTCTTGGTGGCTTATCTCCCCTCCTTTTTAATATCCTCACTGGCTAAGTGCTAAAGCTCTGTGCCCCAGAGCACTTTTCTTTGTTTGTTTTTCAAGCTGTATAAATACAGCTGTGACCTGGATGCTGGGGAATTTTGCCCCTCTTCACAGAGCATCTCCAGGCTGCTGTATCTCAAGAGCAGCGCTCTTCAAACTTCTGGGATGCCAGGTAGCTCCCAAGCTGACTGGGGCAAGAAATGCCCACAGCTGCTGCACAGCCCTGCGGCTGCTGCTGTGCTGTGTGCCTCAGAGCACAGGGACAGCCTCCTGTAGCTGCAGAGCCTTCTGCCCTCACCAGACCTGCAGAAGGTTGACCTGTCCTCGCTTCCTGTAACTGAGGCAGGACAGAGCGAGACCCACTCAGAAATGATGTCCAGATGATCATCTGCCCATACACCTGATGGATGCACCTTGGTTCACCCCAGCTGAGGCTCTGCTCCAGGCTTACTCTGTGGTTTTCACATTTGCCTGTAACCTGTCCAAAATACAACATGGTACTTAGGATCCAATCTCTTGTCTGGTCTGATGTCATCTCAGGGACTCAGATACCCCTGGAAATGCAATCAATGTTGTCTGAAAGATAGCAGGCCAGTACAGAATATTCACACTCTGCTTGGCAAAGAACATGGCAAATCAAATTGTTGCATGGAATCAATTCCTGCTGCATTAAATTCATGTCGATATAAGCCAGTATAAGCACTTTTGCATCTCTGTTTAATGGCAGGTGAGAGCATTATTTAATTATAGGTGACCAACTTCCTCAGTTCTGTTGCTGGTTTTGGGAATATAACTTTCAAATAACAGGAGAGCAGTTGAGATTCTGCAGCCCAGCTGACTGTGGCGATGCTGACGGCACTGTGGTTGCTGGCACGCCACAGCTGAGCAAGGATTCATTTGCTGGTTGAGGATGTGCCTTGATGTCCTCCCAGCCTCCATCACTTCCAAGGCTACTTCCAAGAGAACAGGAAGGAAAATGCTGAAAAGGAGAGACTGGAAATGACCAAATGTTTTGACTGTTTGGATTCATTTGGTGAATGGCTTTGGCTGAAAATATACATCAAATCATTTCAGTCTGGCGTTTCTTAAACAAAGCTTTCTGATCTTTTGTTTTGAACTGTTGTTATTTTGAAATCTGCCTGCATTCAGAAAGATGAAAGAAAGTGGAAGCTGTCAAACAACAAGTGAAAGAACTTTGAAGGCTAAATAAAAGCATTTCCTTTTAAGTGAAATTAAATGTTTGGGGTCAGTTTGAAGATACATAGCTTTTGATGCTTTTGCTTTGCAAACACTTCCTCGCAATCTATAAAGTTTACATTTAAAGTCAGCCCATACCCCTAGAAGAAGAGAGAGGGTGGGAGCATTGTCGTCATTAAATAAAAAAAAAAATTATTCACACAGTGCTAATTATCCTGGGCCAAAGCAGTCAAAATACTTCTCTGCAGAGAGTGGTACGTTTCAGGCATAGCCTGTGCGTGCTGCACAGAGGAAACCAGATGCTATCAGCAAGCGCAGCCCCTCCTGGACAGCAGGGTGGAGCTGTCAGAAATCTACAGCACGATCCCTCTCTTTCCTGTTATTCACAAGCCTTTTGGTGCTGTCAGCTTCTAGTGACAAATGCTTCCCACTCAGCTTGTGGCGTCACTAATCAGTTGCTCCAAGCCTATGATGGGAGGTTTGTAATTACATTCCTTGGCTGTTGGTGCAGTGACCGTACTGGCCGTACTAATGCAGCAGGAGCGGGTAATGAGAGATTTATGGGAGGATGAAGCATGGTATAACTCAAAACTATCCACAAGAGAAAGTGAAGAGCATTGCATGAAGTGCAG
This sequence comes from Morus bassanus, assembly GCA_031468815.1. Lineage (NCBI taxonomy): Eukaryota > Metazoa > Chordata > Aves > Suliformes > Sulidae > Morus > Morus bassanus. The sequence goes on along the minus strand of CM062575.1, from coordinate 24,142,738 downwards.
AAACCTAAGTCACTGCAAGAAACATCAGCAAGCGCTTGTCTGAATGAAGAAGAGCTTCGCCTGCAAGGTAGTCCTGCCCGTCAGCTTTGGCTCCTGCTACCAGGTCCAGCCCAGGACAGTTTTTGCTTGAGCCCAACTGAAGACAAGCCCATCACATGCCTCAAAGTAACAGATAATGGCTGAAATGAGGCAGGACAAAGTGCTGATTAGATGATCAGAAATGCAGGTTTTGATTATACCTCAATTAAACAAGAGGCTTGAAAACAACTGTCTGTCTTGCAGCTCCCAGTGAACTTCAAACCTTTGTAGTGCTCAGATGCTGCAGTGAGCACGATGTTACACAGAGAGATTGAGGGACAGGCTCCCACCTCTGCAACTCTGGTGGCTTCAGAGGAAAAAAAAAATGTGATTTTTACACCAGTTAAAATATTGACTGGAGGGCTTTATAGGCCAGAGTTCCCAGTGCAGATGCTGATCTGGTATTTTTAAGCTTCCTAAGAAATCTGTGGGCAGCACAACTGTGATGGTTTATTACCAGCTGAGCAGGGATACATGTACTGAAAAATCTGTCCCCAAAACTTAGCCAGGTGAGCACTCACAAGGGCGGAGATCTCTTTTTAGTTATATGGGTGTAAAGTCAGTGTAGTGCACCTTAACTCTGCAGGGTCAAAACCGTCATGGGAGTAGTTCAGCATAGTATAGCTGAGAGCCTTGGATTACTTTTCTTCCAGCTGAGGGGCTGGCTCTGTCTGATGTACCTGAAAGCAAAATCTAGCACCTATTTATACATTATGTTGGTTGATGAGAAGCTCAACATGACCCAGCAATGTGTGCTTGCAGCCCAGAAAGCCAACTGTCTCCTGGGATGCATCAAAAGAAGCGTGACCAGCAGGGCGAGGGAGGTGAGTCTCCCCGTCTATTACACGCTCATGAGACCCCACCTGGAGTACTGTGTTCAGCTCTAGGGCCCCCAACATAAGAATGAAATAGTACTGTTGGAGTGAGTCAGTTGGGATGGGTGCACCTCTCCTGTGAAGACAGGCTGAGAGTGGGCGTCGTTCAGCATGGAGAAGAGAAGGCTGTGGGGAGACCTTGTAGCAGCCTTCCAGTACCTGAAGGGGCCCTACGAGAAAGCTGGAGAGGGACCTTTTACAACGGCATGTAGGAACAGGACAAGGGGTAATGGCTTTAAACTGAAAGAGCATAGATTTAGATTAGATATGAGGAAGAGATTCTTCACTCTGAGGGTGTTGAGGCACTGGAACAGTTTGCCCAGAGAAGTTGTGGATGCCCCATCCCTGGAAGTGTTTGTTCAAGGCCAGGCTGGACGGGGCTTTGAGCAACCTGGTCTAGGGGAAGGTGTCCCTGCCCATGGCATGGGGGTTGGAACTAGATGATGGTAAAGGTCTTTCCAACCCAAACCATTCTATGATTACGTTGTTACTTTTGTAGTGCAACTTCAACCATCTGATTCATAAATTATGTCTGTCTGATCCTCTGCATCTTGACCTTCAAAAAAGTAGGTGAGATGTTTTTCCTTCTTCATAGGTTTCATCAACTCAAAAATGGGCACATGACTTTTGTTCCAATACTATTTGACAGTCCCCATGTGGGGAATGGGAAAAATTTCAGTCTCGTTAGGTGAATGTTTTGGGAAGCTTCAACTGGGAGGACAGATACTGGAAGAGACTCATCCTGGAAAATGTTTGCAGTTTTCCTGTGGTTGCTCACCCTCCACTGCTAGCATAAATATCTCTCACAGGTGCTGAGAGGGAAATATTTAGACCAGAATGTGACAAAGCGGGTTCTATGCTGCACTTGGCGTGACCAGAAGATAGTGAGGGCTGTTTAGGTATTTCCAGTCTATGGAAAAGAAGGTCCTGGAAGGGTCCCTAGAGAGGCCTTCTCTGAGCAATCGTTTTGGGGACAACCAGCTAAATTACACAAATTTTCTGTATTGAATGTCTGCTGTATCTGTGCAATCCTGATGCTAATGGGCCTGTGGCAGGGCAAGCAAGGTGAAGCATCCCCCTTAAAAGCTTTTACCCTTGCATGCTGACCACAGAGGTGTCTGGCCCTGCAGGGAAGGGCAGGCACTGCAGGCTCTGCCTGATTTACCTTTTGCTCATTTGCGCTTGCTGGGATCACTTCAATAAAATGCAAATTAATTTCCTATTAAACAGCCCAAACTGCCTGCCCTGAGCAGCCTCTGAAGGATGGCTGTGAAACAGGGGCCTCCAGCATATTGAGTCCAACCTTCAGTCTGGTTTAGGTCCTCTACAGACCTCCAAGACCTGGAGCAACTGCTCTATACCTTTTCCCTCTCATTTTCAGGGAACCTGTATGTATTCTCTCAGGAGTTGGAAGTTCTCTCTACATTTTGCTAAAAGGCAGATTTTCTCCATGCCTGCCCAAAACACACCTTTGCTTTCAAGTGCCTTCAGCCCTAGGCACAGAGCACTGGAAATCAGGGCCACCTTCTCTTCTCCTCCCCTGCCCTTTTTGCCCTATAAACCCAGCAGCCGCAAACACAAAGCAGGACCTTACAGTATTAAGCAGTGGACAAATATTGAACAAAAAGAGGCTCCCTGCCTGAAGGAGGTGACAGTCAAACGCTTCATGCTCTCTCCCCAGTCTTGAGGTTACAGCCAAATGTTTTTATCCTCTTTTCCAAGAGCTCCTCTGTCCCTTGTAGTCTTCCCTTGTGTTTCTACAACTGGGGTTGGATTTGCCTCGCTGTCTCCATAGGGCACTATAGACTTGCCATCAGTCACTGCAACAGCAAACTGGCAGAAAGGAGAGTTGTTAAATGTGCAAAAAGGTGGTACAGAGTGGCAGAAAGCCTACATTTTCAGCGAGAATGAGGAACTTTTGACTATCCATTTTGGACAGCTTAAAAAAAAACCCAGATTTTCAGAAGCTAATACTCATGTACCTTCTGAAAATCATGCTTCTGAAGCTGAGCACCCCAAAATCCCTAGCTGCTTTCAGATATTTTAGTTATAGTGCATTTGATTCAAGCTTTTCCCAGCAGGCACCACATGGGCTTTGGTCTCCCTGTGGGTTCTGGGACTGCGCCCCTTCCCACTGCACAGACATGCTAAGGACTCAGTTTTATGGCTGAGTAACATTTGTCTTGCCACCACTTCTGCAGGCTCTGCCCGAAAGGAAAATAAAAATCATGAATGTGAATAACTGGTTGGCTTGGAGTCATTGCAATTTTTCATATAATTTCATGTGACCTCTGTCCCAGCCTGAGACACAAAAGCATCTGGACATAATAATACCTGTTTATAAATAACATTGTATCATCATTTGTTTAAAAAGAAGTAAATTCTAATGTTGATTATTTTTGAACACACTATGAGCTTTCTGACATAATGAAAAGACAGGAAGAGTCCCAAGGCTGGCATTTCCCCAAAAACGTAGATTGTTGTGGGAAAGGAGACAGAGTAAGCTTCCTGCTTTTGTAGAGGGAACTTATTTTTTGAAGTAAGATAAACTTAGAGCACTGCTTTTCTAAAGATCGAGGCTTATTTTACTTACTGATATCCCATGCACATCAGCAGGCAGCGCCAAGGTGGAAGTGAGCCTCTGCATGTATTTGTTAGCAGCACGTTCGGCAGAGTCCGCTCGCAGTGCAGGAGAGGACACTTGCTGTGCACGGGGAAGTCCTGGGGCCAGAAATGGCAAGGTGCAGAGCAGGAGGCCGGGAAGCACCGCTGCTTTTCCTTTGCTGCAGGATTACTGTCTGTCTCTGGCACTGCCCTTGGCTGAGCAGCAGTGAGACTCTGCAGGTCCTGAGTGTGGAGTGGTCAGTGGTACAGAATATCCTGCCATAGCCAGACAGCAAGCTCGATCCTGCAGACTTTCTTCAGGCATCTCTTAATGACTGAGAAAGTAGCAGCAGGGATGTAAGCTGGGATCTGTTAAAGACCAGTGGCAGTGGAAAGATCTTCTCTGTTGTAGAAAGATCCAGAAGTGAAGATTCTTTCACTTTGGCAGCTTGGTTCAGGCACATGTCCCTTTCACTGACACACCAGTGATGAGGGTCTGAGTTCAGCTGTGCTGTAATGGCTGCAGATTGCCACAGGCAGACAAAATGTACCCCCAACTTGTCACAAAGCAGCAAATCACTGCAACCTGCAGATACATTCCTTTGGGTAGGAGCCAAGCTCAGCCTCAGTACCCATAAGTGTGACTTGCACTGAGGGCTATGGGCTAAGTGAGCCATAATAACCCCAGCCATCTATATCATACAGTAGAACTATATTTGTTTGTAAGTGTCCTGTGGCCAGTAAAAGGCAAAAATTAGCCTGGGAGGTGGAAGTAGAAACAGGCTGTCATGAGGTTTTCCTGCGTCAGCCTGTGGGCAGTCAGAAGGGTCCCTCTGACGGAGCATCTTGCTGAGTAATCCAGAAAAGAGCTGTAAGCAAGCAACACTGCAGCTCAGATCTCGCTATAACCAAAGCTCCTTGCAAGAGGAAGCCTGAGTATCTTTACCATAGCCCACATGTCTGTAAGGAGTGTGCTGGGCTCCCAGCTGCTAGTAAGTATTGCTCTGCTGTTACTCCATGGTCCAAGATGCACTGTCATTGCAGGTGAACCAAGGTAACAGCAAAGCCTTGGGATCTGGTCTGGGATACCTGGAACACATTTGCCAACTGATTGAGAAGATTGGGCAGCTGCAGGAGCACAACCTGCGTCTCCAAAAGCAAGTGTGCAGCTTGCAGAAAGAGCAGAAGATGAGCCAGATAAAAGAGGTAAGCAGACACCATAGTATCTTCCATTAAATGATATACTCAAGACCCAGATGGAAAGTTCCAAGTCTGTGTGAGGGGAGATGCTAATTTACTTGACCCCACACCCATCTGGGCTGGGTGCTCTGGTCTTCAGGGAGCCCTCACCCACCACAGTGGGCTCAGTTTCCCTTAGAGTGGGCTTGGTTTTCTGTTCTTGTTGAGTTTTGTTTCCCAGATGATCTTGCTTTTCTTGAGTTAAAAAGCATCCCTCTCACCTCATGCGAGGGCCAGCTCAAATTCAGTAGCTTTTACTTCTCTGCAGTTGAAAATTTCCCAAGAACACATCTCCCCCCATCAATGCTATCAAAACAAACATTTTCATGGACCTCCTTAGCTATTGTGTTTTGAATTAAAAGCTCTTTCTTTTCCTTCTGGTTTCAAACTGTCAAAATCCCAGAATTTCCCACAAAACAGACACAATGGAAAAGAGAAGTAGTGGTACCACTAACCTAGCTCCATGCTTTCTTTCCCTTCCTGTGCTTCTGAGCTGCCAAATAAAGAATCTCTGACGTGAAACATATCTCAGTGTTCCCATTTGTCTTTTTTTATCAGCCAGAGCTAGCTGGGAAATTTGACTGAAAGTTGCAAATCATTTCAGCATCCTCCTAAACAGCATTTTTTAACCCCAGCATATTTTGTTCAGTTTTACCCCACCTCTGCTTCTCAGTTCTTTTTCTTTGGCCATCAGAACAGGTTTCCATTTTTTTTCCTCCCCTCCCTTTCTACTTATTTTATCACTCCCCAAAGGAACAGAAGGGGTTTGTTACACTCAGCTATTTCTTTCCAGCCATGCTGTGGCAAGTCTTTTATTATCCTGACAGCGTCATTCCTCCCCTGGTGCTGCTTTCCCACCTGCTGGGACTGGAGCTGCAGTAGGTGACTGACTCCTCCTCAGAGCCAAAGCCAAGTTGTGAGTCAGGTTGCAGAGCAGAGTAGCTTGTCATTTCCATGTACCCATCTCTCACGCTCAGAGGAATGCAGCCTCCTACATAGAGCCTGGGAATTGTTAACACATTTCCTGAAGCTTTACAACTGTGAGTCATTGCTCAAAGTAACTCTTCCAAGCTGCAAATTCAGGGTCAGATCCTCATCTGGTGTATGTGCCCCCTCCTCCCCAGCTCCCACTGAAATGAAAGGCATTATGCTTTCATTTAAGTATTTGAAACTGTGATCTTTTTGGTATTTTCCAAGATCTCTCAGCAGTGCCTTCTCAGCCGCATTTGTCCCATACTGTTCAGCAGGGAATTGGACCCCCAGATGTAACATTCAGCACTTGCAGTGTGCTCTACAAACCTGGATGCTCTCTCTCAGGTATCTCTGTGGTGCCTGCATCTCCTACATCTGAGCAGCTCTCCGTCATTTTCCTCTTTAGACTCACAGCCCCTCTGTGTAGAAGAGGAACACTACTACCCCCATTTGCCATGAGATGTGGAGGTTGCTGTCCACATTGCATTTTGGAGGGCGTCCTAAGGCTACTTTCCAAACCATGTTCATTTTCCATGCAGACTATGAGCGTGGAAAGGTTTCCATGCCCCAGACGCAGCTAGGGAAGACACAGCCCCCAGAGCAGAGATGGGTTAGTGTGGTATTAAGAGCTGGTCATGAGGATTGTAGATAGCCAGTGCTGCCAGTGCTGGTCTTTAGAGCTGTACAGACATCACCACAGAGACTGATGACATCTCGATCCTGGGACACAATGGGAACACAGTTACTCCACATCCTTTGCTTTAATGCTGTGAGCCAAAAGCAGCATCTTTCATCAGATTTTCAAAGCACCTCCCAAAGGTATAAGTAATGCAAAGTGCCATGCTGCTGTGACAACAAATCCAGATGAGATGTTACATTAAAACTGTCAATCGCTTGGGGGTCTCCAGAGATGCTAAACTGGTGTTGGCCTGTCCTGGATCCAGCACCAATGAACCGTTTGATTCCCTTTCCACTTCAGCTGGATAAAGCTCTCCTTGCTTCCTACCCTTCTAAACTGTTGTGCAAGATGGTTGTGCAAGGCAGAAAATCTCCCCTTCCCACCACACCAGCTACAACAGAAATACACCAGCTGAAGTACCACATACAGTGAATCTGACTGGTAACATGCAAGTGAACTATGGCATTCCATCAATAAAAATACAAGATGTTGTTGTCGATATGTATTCCAAAACAAACAACATCTTAAAATGCGAGTCCCTCTTATAATGTATCTGTTTATTTACACAAATGCCTTAGCTGAGTAGCTCTGTGTTTAGAAACTTGTATTCAATTCCTTCTGGGAAACAAACCCAAAAGATGCTGAGTATCAGGCAATTTTAAGTTAAACACCAGTGAAGCAATGAAAAATCTATATTGCCAACTTCAGGCTGCTCAGCCCTTTGGAGAATTAAATAATTTGTCTGGGTTCTGATGGATCTCAGGACAAGGCTGGGCATCCTTGGGCTGGAATGTTTGCAACTTGTCTGTATCATTGCACTGCCTGGTTATGTTGGGCCGTTGCAGCCTGAGAGCCTGCATACTTTCTTTCTGTCTGGTGTAGGAGTACCTTCTGCAGCATTGCTCCTGTGGAGCTGCCAGCGTCTTCCTCAACTCATACCAAGACATGAAGACGTTTTTTGCTGGGAGAAGCAGACCTCACAGCCTCTTGGTTCAGACTGGAAACCCTTCTGATCTTTCCATCATCCCAGAAATAGGAGTGAACACTGAAAAGCTGAGCAGCTGCGATGGTGAGTTCAAATATCTCTAACCTGCCCTCCTGCTTGCCACCAGTTGGTAAAATAAACTAAACTGACCAGCAACTTCCTTTTCCCTAGGAAAGAGAGATGGGAACAGACCAAGGTGTTAGTGGAACTAAACGTTAGCTGGAAAGCTAAGAATGTGTTTTAAAATGCTTTATCTACACCTAGGATTTTAACACTTGCTGCTTCACATGTGTGAAGCAGGACTTTTTGCTCTGCAGCTGTGGCTACAAAGATTAGGACAAATGTGTTATAAAATGGGTTTCTTTTTGGAAACTTAGCATTCTTGAATGGGTCCATTAGCGGAGCCCATCCACGTGGCTTTAAAATCCCCCCAGCCAAGGTAGGATTTGATCTAAGATGGAAAGCCTTATGCCTGTTCTTAGTCTCCTACCCTCTCAAGCAGGCACAGAACACATTCCTGGAGGATGACTTATTCTATAGACCAAGTGGAAATAAGCCCCAGCTGCAAAGCTTGGATCCAGAGACCAACTTTTCCAGAAGGCTGAGAAAGACTCAGCTCAGCCTACTGATGACAAAGCCAGCTGAAAAATCTGGGTCCAATGTTAGATGTGAACCAGCCCACTAAGTGAGGCTGATGAGTTTATTTCAAACCTTGGACTTCAGCCTGGCTCTAATACCTGGTGAAATGCAGAACATCAACACACCTCCTAGCAGGATTGAGTCAGAGTGTAAATGGCCTTTGGGATCTCTAGTGCTGAGGCTCAGAAATGCTCTTTCCTGGCAATTTTAGAGCAGGTCTGGAAGGAAAATAAGACCATGAGGAAGCCATTAGAAAGTCCTGCCATGGTCACTTGATTGGAGCATTTCTCTTCTTTCCACTGCAGTGTGGCAGGAAGACACATGGGGTCTCATCCCATCATTAAGCTTAGGGTTCTTATCCCATCTGGAGTCACAGCTTGCTGGTAGCTCCGCCCAGAAGTCATCCTAGCAGGACACGGCTGAGAAATGTGAGCAAGTCCTTGCATTTCATTGCAGGAAGTGAGAGACACCCGGAACCAGGAAACAGCCAGCCGATGGTGGGGCTCAGGAAGTCGTCAAACAATAGGAACAACAAGGAGAATGAGTTCAGAGAAGCTGGTAGTATGGCTGAGGGACAGGCTTTTCCGTCAAAGGACCCTGCAGTAAGAAAGGTGAGTGATGAGCTTGGAGCCAGACTCCGAGTGGAACCAGTGGGAGAAGCAGGGGGAAGTTCTGCTCAGGCACATCAGAGTGGGGTGCCAGGAGAACAAGCCAATCCTGTCTGCTACTGAACGGGGTTGGGGCAGTGAGGGCCAGGGTGCACTGTGCCTCTCTGTTCCTAGCCTTAAATGAAGACAATGGCTATGTCTTTATGCCAGGAAGGGCACAAACAGAGCACTGGTGCAGGGGAGAGGAGCACTGCAGACAGCAGCCTGGGCTTTAGCCCTCACTAATTCCAGATAACACGTGAAGTCTGTCATAAGTATCTTCACTAATGCTGCTAGTGAGATTAAACCAAACACATATTCATTACCACATATGAAAATTTTAGTGGGTCAGTACTTAGCTGGCAACACTTACTACCAGACTGGCAGCATATCAGTGTAACTAGCTCCAGTCCCCAAAGTGTGTTTCAGGGAAAATGTGTCGCTTAAGTCCAAGCGAGCTGGGAGGACAAATGCTTTTCCTCTCCCTTTCTTTCCCATTGTTTGTGCCTGCCTCAGCACTTTCAGGTTCCGGTGGGGATCAGAAGTGCTGAAATGCCAGAGCAGAGGCTCTAATCAGAGTATTCCCAGCCTGACAGGAAAGAGGAAGGAGTAAGTCTCTCATGGGAAAGACCTTATGAAATTTCCACCCCGAAGTTGCAAATAGGTTGCAAACACTTCAGTGAACTTCAGAAACCAAATCAAGGCTGAATCCTGAAAGGTGCTCTATGCTCTGGCTTGTGTCCAGCCAACTTCTGGAGTATGAGCATTATTTTAAGCACATGGGAGGCCCTGATGACTTCACAGGACTGCAAAATCAAGATCCACACTCTTTAAACTGAATCCTCATGCTCTTTTGTTACACCACACCTTAGTATTGTCACTTAGCATTGCATTTTGTACCCTGAGCATGAAATGCCCCATTTACTTCTACAGTGCAGGTACAGTATGGGAATCCTGCTACACCAGTCCTCAGGCTATTAGGTGCTAGACACATGAACTGGCAGTCTAAATACAAAAGAGAGGCTGGAAGTGGAGGAGGAAAGAAGGGATTATCACACAAGTGAGGGACTCAATCGTAAACAGATAAAGGATTTGACCAAGGCTATGGGTGGACTCCAGGGCAGAGCTGAGAACAGAGCCCAGTCTGTTCCCAGCACTGTGAGATGGTCTCACTGCCTTGTTATTTATCGGTGTATTTGCCTTTTGTTTTTAGGGTCTGGACATCAGCAAGAACATCTTGGTATGTACTGCCTTTGCAGAATATATTTAATTTGTACCTGCATTATCGTGGAGCAAGCCCCTGTAGTGCACAGCTTTATACGTGAACAAAAGAGGTTCACTAACTCCCAACGTTTACCATCGAAGTAACGGACACACATGACTTACTGCATGTGGTCTGTTGTTCTCCCACCCCCACTGCAGACAACAGCTAGCCAGCCTTCAGGAACAGGCAACTGCTCAGGCTTTCTGTGTTATTAGCAGATATTGTGCTTTTCTGGCACAGCACCAGCACAAAGAGGGACTAACTGCTGAGGTCTCCAAAATGCTTCCACAGCATACATTAATCTTAGTAGTAAACACAAAGGTTGATAATTCCATGAGTAAACAGTCTCACTTACAGGCAATTAACTCAGCACAGGAACCGGTGTTGCAGTTTTCAGCTGAGCCCATGACCTCATCTGAAGTTTTGAACTGAAAACTTAGCAGACCCCCAAGAAGAATTACAGCAATAGGCTCTGCCTGGACTGGTGCGTGCAGCTGGGCAGCTGCCAGGTTGTGCTCCCAAGGTGGCCACAACTCATGGAGCAACGGCTGTGCTGGTGGCACAGTGGGAAGGCACCTCGGAACGGGGCAAAACAACGCTCCTAACCTGACAATGGTTTGAGAAATTCGGTGAAATGGGAATAATTTCTCCCCAATACACTAGTCCTGGGGCATGATCTTTTTTGTTCTGTTCCCAAGGTTTTCCAGCCATTACTTTAGGAAATTTAAAACAATGTAGAAAAAAACCGTGAAATTTTTTGATGTGTGGCTCCTTTTTAGTTCACGAGTCCAGATGAGCTCAGCCCAGAGAGAACAAACATGAGGATGAGTCTCATGAGACTCCCTGAACTCCTGATAATCTCTATTAGCATTTCAAATATACGTGCCCAATAGCTGTGGCTTGCAGACGTGACAGGGAAACAAAGGCTTGATCTCTTCTAATTCATGGTCCACAAAAGTCACCACCTTGAAAAGGGCTGTTACCGATGCACCTGGCCTAATAGAAAGGAGAAGGGAGTCAAGCTGCTTTTGTGGGTTGTTTTTGTTGTAAAGGCCCCCCGGGTGCATGTGAGTAGGTAGGAAACCAAACTAATCTTTTCCTTTAGTACAGTATAACAATAAGGTAAAATGTGCCTTTAGGCACTCAGCACTCACCAGTGAAGTGCCCTCACTCTGAAACCTTAAGTCAGAAAGAACAGCAGGGTCCTAGACACGGAAATGTTACCAAACAAAATATACGAAGGACGGTATTACTGACAGTTGATCCATCCTATCTCATTGTGTCCTATACAAGCACAGGCTGGCCACTGGGCATCATTGCAGGGTGTTAAAAAGTCTTTTGTGGGACCTGACTCTTATCTGTCTGAAATAAAGAAGCTCCCCTCTTCCTACCACCCTGGAGTACCCCAAAGTATCACATGTTGGCCAGATGACGTCTGCCAGCAACTAGCCTCTGGTCCTTCAAGTTGTGGTTTCTTTTTGCTCCCTAGGGTGAGAGCCATGCTTGGGGGAGAATGAGAGATCTTATGAGGAAGACACGGCTGAGAAACCACAACAAGCTGGGGCTGTCCTCTGCTGCTCTGAAGAGGTCCTGCCCACAGTTGTACAGGTAAGGCCGTGCTGTGGGAGATTTTCACTTAGTGTTGGGAGGAGGTGGTGGGAGATTCACCTCTGATTGTTGCTGGCCAGAGAAGACCCCTCCTTACCTTCTCTGCATTGCATATGGAGGTCCTGGCCAGCAAAGCCATTTGCTTCCTTAGTAGCCAGGTGCTCTAAGATCCCAAATGTATAATGTTACCTGTGTGAGGATAACGGAAACATTAGGGTCCCTAAAAGAAGGTGCTTATCCCCAACAGGACAAGGGGATGTTGACAATTAGCCAGAGCTATTCAAAAGCCTAATTATTTGTCTTTCTGCTCCCTCCTAAGCATTACAGTTGAGGTTAATGCTCTCTTCTATCTACCTTCACACCTTTCATTCAGTGGAACAGTAACCCATGTTGCATCTAATGTGTGATGGGATGGGACAGTCAGGATCAGCTGGAACGTTTCCTATCAGAGGAAGGGGAGACGAAGTTTGCTGAGCGTGTGCTCATGGGTGAGACCTGCTTGTTGCTGTAAATGAACATTTGGGTCAAGCATGAGGTCTTATTTCTATTGAGAGACCTGTGCTGGTCCCTTGGGCAGGTTTGTCTACCAGGCTAGTTACAGCCTGGCCTCTGAGCTACACTGTGTGGTGCATGTCTATCCAAGGTGATGACAGTGCCAGCTACCCCTTGCACAGATATTCCCTGTGCGCCTGCCAAGTCCTCCCAGCTGGTCTGGTGAATTTGGTGTGTCTGTGTATACAGTCAGGTAACAGGAAGAGCCTGGCTATCTTACTCACCAAAGCCAGAGCATTACAAGGAGCTGTGCATCTCCCTGTGTTTTTTCAGCTGAGGTCTCAGTAACCTTGAGCAGAACAGATCAAATGTGCTTAAGCCCTCCTCAGGTTTTAGAGGGGGTGATGGTGGGGAAACAGCAGTTGTTTAAGCACTCAGGAATGTCCCATTGTTCCCCTTAGACAGTCTGTACCTACCTTATAAAATGCATAAGGGAACTGGGAATCCTGTAACTACAGCTGGGAAAAAACCCTCTGTACTTCATGGAGTGATTTTTCCAGCTGGGAAAAGCTTGGTTGGGGCCCAAGCACACGTAACAGGCAAGCTTCCTCCTATTGTTTGGGAAACTGAAAGAAACACAAAGCAGGAGGAGATCAAACAGTTCCATCTAAAATAGATGGTGAACCAGCTGGGGAAAAAATACAAACTCTTATGAACCTTCCCTCTAAACCTGAATAGAACCAGGACTTTATCTGGGCTTCAGAAACCTCTTGCCTGGCGCTTTCTCTGCAGTACTGAGGACACTGTGCTCCCTGTGTGAGAATTGCAGGCTAGGTCCTCAGGTGGCTAAACCGATGTACTTTCAATGAAGGGCCAGCCCAATAGCTCCTAACAGAAATAGCTTTTGCTGCTTTCACACACATACTGGATGACTACTACTATTATGGAATTGCTGTACAACGAGATGCCAAATGGACAATTTTTTTACCTGGCTGTAACTGGGCAGCCCCAGAAATCTTGTACACTGATTTTTCCAGGCTGATTTCTGTAGCTGGTGAATGGCCTTCTCTTTTCTTTCACTAACTTTTGTCTCCCATATATCTACATAAAACCCTTGCCTCTACTCATGCCCCTTATTTCCCTCCATTTCCTCTTCTCCTGCTTCCTAGCTCTTATTCCCCAGCCCTACCTGTATTTGCTCTTGCTCTTTTTACCTCACACCCTGCAATAGCAATGCATTGACCCTGGGCTTTTCACTGGTACCTGGAAAAGCTGGGCACCTTGCTCCTATGGCATTTTGGATAAATAGTTGCCCTCAGGCTGCTTTGAAATAGAAAGTTAGGCTTAGTGGATCAATGAGAGCCCTGCAAATGCTGCTGGACAGAAAGCCAGGCCCTTCCAGTACCAGAATGGTAAAGCAAGAAAGTCTCACTTATCTGAAGCTCTTGGCAAAGCAAACGTTGAAGCCCTGATACTCTCAGCATTTAAAGCCACTGTCTTTGTTATAATTTGTGAAACATGTTTGTCCTGGCTCCTGGTCCTGTTTGTATATGCAAGCATATGGAATTGGCTGACTTTTCTTACCTGGGCTTCCTTGAGCTCAGAGACCTCTCCCAAGGTCTTGAACTGGAACAGTTTGGAGCCTGGTGCCCTGTATTAACAGACAACTCTGAAGGAAGCAGAGATTTGTTGCTTTTGACACCCAGTCCCACTTGAGTCATTTGGGCAATTAGAGAAGGTCTCTTTGTTTTTGTAACTAGGTCAAAGCAAATTCCCTTTCATGCTCCTACTCTGTGTATGATGAATGAGCTCCTCCAGGGTGGTTGTTTTTTTTTTTTGTTTTGTTTTGGTTTTTTTTTGTTTTTTTTTTTTTTTCTGTCTCTCTTTTTTTTTTTAACATCCACAAAAGAATTCTTGTAGTAGAGAGAAAACTTGGTTCTTCCAGTGGGAGAGAGGGGGGCCTGCCAAGGTAAACATACTGGCACAAGACTCGGTGGTTTGTCATACATTGTTCTAAACAGGCTCAGGTTTTAATTTCATTTTCTTTTTCCTGCTAGTATGTTTACTCCCACAAAGCAACGTCTATTTTGTGCAAAGGGCCAGAACAGGCTGATGAATTACTTGATCATGAACCTAAGCAGCACATGGACCTGGATCTTGACCTATGGCAGGAAAAGTAGATTTCTTCCGCAAATCATTGCAGAATGATCCCTCCACAAAGAGCAAGGAACTTAATTCCAGCTCAAATGACACCCAAGACAAGAACTTTTTGCCTTCCTACTGTGACTAGTTTGAGTGACAGAAGACTGTTTTCAAATGATAGTGGTGCATCATACAGTCAAATACTTGCCCTTATTAAACAATTACAGTGTGATGCTGCTTTGAACAGTAAGGAGAGAATCCAACCTGGCCTGTGAAAGCTGGGCTGCAAGCTCTGCAGGAGGCTACCTTGGTCAAATTATTGCCCATATGTTGCCACTCCATCTGACATTATAAAATGTGTGAAGTTGTCGCTGGCTAGAGTGGTGTTACAGACAATCCCCAAAAGCTCAAGGAGGAGCTTGACCCTTACTTTCCCTAGCTCCCTTTGAGGAAAAACAGACAAGACGTACAGTGTCCCGCTACTTGCCGTGACTGCTGCTGGGAAGCAGACTGGCCCAGCAGTTGTTCCAGCCCTGGCAGAGATACAGAGGCAGCCATCTCAATTAAAGCAATTGTGCTCAGGAGCTCTTCTGATGCTATCCCCAACCCTCTTCCAGGGCAGGATCTAATTTGGGAAGCTTCGGGCAATCCCAGCCTGGCACTCCTGTACAGACACACCCACCTGTGTATCTATGGGAGTTGCAGCTTTAATGCAGCTGCATGGGAATGTGCTAACCTCAAATTATGGTATCTTTCATGGTAAGGATGCTAGTTTCAGTATGACAGCCACCAAAAGTTTGCTGCTGTATGATGCCTACTTTGTGGTTAGGGTGAAGTAAGTTAGGAAGGACAGTGCAGTTCTAACATTACAAAAACCCATCTTCAGTATTGTATAGCAAAGGCTTAAAAGGGCCCTAGAGCCTCAGACCCAGGTGTGAACGCTGCTCTTCATGAGGGAAATTACTACCAAGGGAGATGTCTGTGCTCAGGGTTGAGAAGCAGCCAAAAAATTAGAGAATAATATCAAGGTAGAAGTTTGACCATTCCACTGTAAAAGAATTAAGAGCTGAACAAGACAAAAAATCATACAACATTTAGATTAAAAAGAAAACAAATTAGTAGCTGGCAAAACAAAGAGCCTGCACCACATCAATCAGGGCTTTGAGTTGAAAAATTTTTCACATCAAAAGATTTGAAGTAAATAGCCATTATTATTAGAAATAAATACCTATTAGCTATTTATTTTTTGTAAATAGCTTTGAAATGTTGCATTAAAAAAACTTCAGAACTACAGCTTTTCTTTCTTAAACAGCAGCTATTTTTAAAAAGTGTTCCAAAAGGTTTTTCTTTCATGAGGCCTGAGCTAACTAAGCATTACAACCAAAGGCGATGCGTTACACTTATTTCAATTGTATGTAATAAGTAACGAACAAAAAAATTAAGCTGGAGACAGTCTACAGCAGCTAGCTTAGTGTTGTTCTTCAAAACGTCTCATTTCCTACTTACTACTTCAGGCCAGAACTTTTAACTTCCCTGTGACATTCACCCACCAGTCTCTCCCCCTTGCTTCCAGCTAGGCATAAAATACTGGTTTCTCTCAACAAAATTATGTTTGTGTCCATCCATTACATTGTGACTCCATGCCAAGTGCTGCATTTTGTAGCTCTCCTTTTCTTGAATGCTGCCACAAATATTTGGACAGCATCTGTTTCGGAATTTCAAGCTGGAGTGGTGGAAGCTGCTTTGGGTGTAACTTGGATGTTGGGTACATATGCACGGCATATTAATGCTAAAACACAGCCATGCATTCTGACTGCTGTCAACTTTAATTGTATTTTTCCATTTGTTAAGGCCAGATATTGTGTCTTCGGAGCTGAGGAAAACTGAGAGGAACTCCATGATCATTCTGGGGCAAAATACAAAGAATGAAAACATATGGCCTTTCTGATAACCCAAGTCAAATGGAACAAGGTAAAATAAGTTAAGCACCATGTGTTTCTTTGTGGGTTGGGGGTTTTTTTCCCTCTTCTCAGCACAGAAATGAGACGGTCCTGTTCCTTCATCCAGACATGCTCCAACATGCAAAGACGGGAACAGGTCAGATTTTTTAAGTTCACATTATATGGATTTATGCCAGCTGAGGACTGGCCCATATACCTTCATTTTAATAGCCCCCAACTTTAAAAAAAAAAAAAAAAAAGCCAAACCACAATTTAAAGGTGTCTATAGTCATATAGGCTACATCATGCAGCCCTTTTACAAAAAGTACAGCAGCAAATTCATTTATCTGCAGTCAGTCAAGAGACTCCCAAAGAGTAAGTCAACCAGATGTTTTGGGGGAGAGACAATCTGCCCGTAATCAAGACTAAATGAGAATCAAGCTCAGCCTCATCTTCGACCTTCCCAACTCAGGCCACACGTTAAATGCAGAGAAACCCTTTCTAATCACTCATATTCACTGCATGTTTCTGTTTCAGAAAGGTGAAGTGGGAACACCAATGGACAAAGAACCCCAGTGTTACTTTGTGCAGCCTGCATCCTACAGTTATCAAAACAGCAACTCCAGTTTGAGCATTGGAAGGGAAAGAGGGAAGGGGGAGGTTGAGAAGGGTCTGTGGACAGATGCATGCTCAGCTATGTACATCTTCACTGGTGAATCTGAAGCATACTTACAAAAGTCAAGCCACAGAAGAAAATTGCTGTTAGCATCTTGGCAACGTAACTGACAGACTTTTAAGATTTGGAAATTCTTCCTCCTCTCTGGGTTAGGAACAGAATTACCTGAAACATTGAAACTTTTAAATTATCACTGCTTTCTGGAGACCTTCTCCAGCTGAAATAAACCTAAGCTTTATGGGACACAGCAGCATCTAGAAGAGTGCCAGAGACTCCTTGCCCAGTGCAGAAGTGGCTGTTGGAAGGATAGCCTCCTCTCTCCCGGGGGAGGTTGAGTTGCTGTCTCTGCTTGTCCCCAGCACAGCTCCTCCCTTCAGACCAGCATCTGGCCAGCTGCGCCACATTACTGGAATCCAACAGGAAAACCAAGTCTGTAAAGCCAAGACTTCTTATGAGGCCATTCCTAAATGCACTACTAGCTTCTAATCCTGTGGGACTGCTCCTTCTGCAGAGGCCCCTGGAGTCCGGTGCTACCCTACTCAGAAGCTGGCATCATGCAGGCTCATTGCAGAGACCAGAGTGAGGGCACTGTAAGAAACAGCCTTTCGAGAGACTGGAGGCTGCATCCAAGGCAGCACCTCAGCTTCACCAGACAGCCCAGCTCTTGTGCTATCAATCTTTTGCAGGAGGAACCAGGCTTGAATTCCTACTTTTAAGTTACAAGTTCAGTCCTCTGGCTGTGCAGGTGGGGGTCTGAGGCTGTATGTGGGGTAGTCGTGCTGCTGTATGGCTCAGCCTTGCTCTCTCTGCTGGGAAGAGGCAAGAGGGAGAGCAGAGCTGCAGGGAGGAGTTATTCAAATACACACATCCTTTATAAGCTGCTGCTCTTTTGGGCCACATTAACAACTGTATAACACTATGGCCGTGTTTGGTGGCTGCCTTATTGCCACATGTCCACTGATTCCAGAGTCAAGGGACAGGCAGCACACGCTTCTGAAGCTCCCATGGTTGCAGTGGTCTCTGCACACCAGCTCTTATTGGTACTTGCACAATCATTAATGCATGTGTAGTAAGGATTTAAATAAACCAACTTTGCTTCTTAAAAGATTATTCTACCCCCTAAATTACAATGTAATTGCAAGTCAAGCTATTACTGTTTAAAAATCCCTTCCCAAACCAAACTTGCCTGGGAACCAAGATATGAGAAGCTGACAGGAATGGATCAACTTCAGCAGGCTTAGCCTTTCAGTAACAGATGCTTCCCCCTTGCTCACCTGCATCAGCTGGAGCTCTTGGAGTCATCAAAACCAGGGCAGAATCTCTTCTGAAATTCAAAGCACCCCAGCCATGCTCTCCCAGGGCAGCTGTAGTTTGCAAGGGTGAGCGAAGGCAGCAGCCCAGGCCTGGTTCTCCAAGTACTCAGAAGGGTTGTTACTTAGCATCTCCCCACCCCATCCCCTGCCAAAAGAAAGTCTGTGCTGACTCAAAGTTAGCACCCTAAAGTAGGTGCTGTGTTTAATGTTTCAGTTTTAGCTGCTGCTGCAGGACTTCGTTATTCACTGTATATCTTGCTAGCTTCATCCCAAGCTAGAAAGATTTATAACTTAATTATTCTGTGAATAGTCTTTATATCTCCATAAATACAGGGGACTAAAATCCTGCATTAACTTACACCCTCCATTATCCTTCTAACTTTACAGAGACTGTAAGGAATGTGAATCAGTGCAAACTGAATTTAAAGTGTTTAAGACACAGCATCATGAACTGGTATTCCCCACCACCTCCATTCACATTATAGGTTTGTTGGTTTGGGGTTTTTTTAGTTTTTTTTTTTTTAAACGGAGATGGAACTAGCACTCTTTTTATTACAGCATTATATGAAATATATTCATGTATTTTCAGAAATATATATTTATAACATGTAACATACTGTATAGTTCTCCACTCCAGGATGCATTGTAATACAAGCATAAGAAAGGTAATAAAAGCATCACTACTACAATAATTGTTTTCAGATTTTATTAATGAACACCTGGGTTGTAGTATAGCAACTGCCTCACATTTAAGGTTTCAGGTAAGCATAGCTGGTCAAGAAAGGAATTGTTACCTCCAAGCTTTTAAAGAACTTCTTCAGCCCTGGCAAAGAAGCAAGTTTGGAAGCTGGTGCTGTTCTCAAAGATCCAGAGGACAAGGAGAGCCTTTGGAAAGTTCATATACAGCCAAGCATGGATATTCATTTTGAACAGCCCTGTATTAGGTGCTGTTGCTGGCCTTTGCTTCCAAAGCCACAGAGTGGGCAGACAGCAGGGCAGCCCACACCACTTCCAGAGGAAAAGGTAAAGACGGTGAGGGCAAAGTGGGCTGATTTTCAGCATCAGGGTTTCTTTCTGAAAATCTGGGTTCATTAGCAGCACTGCAGAACAGCCTCAACTGAGAGGTGCTAGCTGGCCTCACAGCTGCTTTTGCTCAGCTTCTCCTTCATTCACAGCCCATGACACCCTCACCTGCAGGAGTCTAAGCCAATGTCCACAGCAACCCACACCACCTCTAGTTCAGCTGTATAACCAGACAGAACAGAGTAAAACTAAAGAGGGTGCTGACACACATCACATGTAGTTACTCAAAAGAAAATAAAGGAGAAAAGTCAGTGAGACCCAACTAAAGAAAGTATAGGCCTAGAAAAAAAAAAGCCAGAAATCCACCTGTGAAGGTAGAAGGAAAAGAATACACTTTTGCAGGAGGAAAGTTGCAGAACAAAGCAGCAATAAAAGCCACTAACACCCCGGTAGAGAACAGGCTAGGAAGAGGGACAATGCACCAGAGGAGGAAACCTGAGTTGCCTAGCTTTCACCCTGTGCCAGTGCTTCATACAGACAACTCGCATCCCACTGCTGCTTGTGCCCTTCCTCTCCTGCTAGGGACCAAATAGTAAGCCTTAAGCACAGAAGACTTTCCACAGAATGGATAAAGGAATTAAGCTCACTCATCTGCTCACCCACCTCCAGTTATCACTGCATGCACCCTACACTAAGCAGCAGGTTCATTACAGCAAAATCCAGCTCTGCACCAGAAGGAATGGTCCCTACAGGGGAACCTACCTGATCCCCAGAGACTACATGCCCAGAGCTCCCTGCCACATTGGGATGGTTCAGCAACCCCAGGGAGGGCAGCAGGGAACAAGCCAGGCAGGGACTCTCCTCTCCTAACCCCTTCAGCCTCCACACAGGCATCTAAGCTCTTTTTGATATCTAAGCAAATATTTTTTGTCTGCCTTACTGAGGCATGGGAAGACTCCAGCAGCAGCCAGGAAGGTGTTTAGATCTTTGCTGGCACACACAGTTAAAGGCAGTGCCAGAACACCCTGCCTGGTGTACTGAAAAGGTGTGGTCTATATTACTCCAACTGCCCAGTTAATTAACATTAAACAGCTGCTGAAGACTTGTCATAAGGCACATTACGAATTTACACTCTGCTTTCCCAGACAGAGTTCTACCTATACCAAGGCCATTTAGCTGCCAGAAACACTCCCTAAAGGAGGAGGCTGTTTGACCTATCCCCAACTGATGATTTCTCCAGCCTGTGATCTCCTTCACCCTCCCACAATAGGACTTGGAAAGGTCTTTTCTGATTAGGTTTTAAAAGCAAGCAAGATTAAGAGCACTGGTTATTCTGGAAGTAGCAGGGAAGAGCAGTTCTGCTAGATAAATAAGAACATTGTAATACGATTTCTGAAATTTCTTGTTGGACTAAGAAAGGAATCTAAAAAGCAGTTCCCACTACCTGTTAACACCTTCCAATCACACAGTATTGGCAGAAGCCAATTAACTAGAACAATATCTGCTACCTCAAGCAAGATAACTGTTCAGTTCTTTGCTTCCATGTATATAAGAGCTGCTGTTCCACTTTAAAGGCCCCCAAGCAATATGGTTAGGACTACTTTCTTGTCTTAACAGGGCAGAATTTCTAATCAAGCCTGTGGGGAAAGAAAAAATATTTTTCCTTCCCCTCAAATATACTGCTCAAGAACTACCCCATCAGCTGTATGAGGATCTCAGTGTGAGTTTGAGCACCAGAGCTCCCACAGCCTGGACAAGGGGGAGAGGGGGGTGGAGCCCCTTTCCCCCTCCACCACCAGAAGAGGTTTGCTGCACTGTTTTTGCCTAGTACCTCAGGAAGCTGAGAATGATCCTGCTCAGCGACTGACCATACCACACTGAACTGCTCCCAATGCTCAGAACAGCAAGTTTTATTTCTCATCTCAAAAAAGCACATCTGTGACGCTGTTACACTAACAGTGGTGTCAAACTAGCTTTAATCTGAGAGCTTTGAAGACTCTTAACTGTCTGCTCTTGTGTGAAAGTCTAAGATTAATCTTTAAATCAAGTTTTATTTTTTTCCCCTGAGGTCCAAACCACCTAGGCCCTTTGATTTTTTTTCAGTTGGAATAAAGCTTCCCTGTTCTCATCCTCCAGAAAAAAATCCCACCTGCCCATTTTTGTTTCCAGAGCAAGAGAGGTAGTCTCACATACAGCATCATTAGGAAGGCCCATCTGTGTAGTGCTTTGCCACCCCTGCCTCCGAGTCCTGCCACATGAGCACAGTCCTGACTTGCCTAGTGAGCTCAGGGACAATTCCCAGCTCCTCTGCACAGTCAAATACTAGCTCTGCATCCCCAAAGGAGAAGCAGCTGTAGGATTTGCTTTTAATTAGTTTTGCTGCACTTCTACTCAGTGTTTGAGGAGCCAAGGAGCACTTTTGAAGGCCACCTTAACCACTGACAGAAATGCAGTTACCACCCAGCATCACTCCTGTCTCAGTCTGCAGCTTCCCAGCAGCACAGGCCATGACAAGGGCTCCCTCTTAACAGCAGCAGACAGTTAACACTAATACCAGAGCAGAATAGCCAGAAAGTGAGACGGATTCAGAGAAACAGCATTTGGAAAGATGTCTCTCAGCCATCAGGATAATTTTTGTCTTGCAGACAAAGGCTTACAGCCTGAACTGCTGTTCAACCCCACATGCTCTGGGCCAGGGAGAAGGAGTCCCACAGACCAAGTGGGTTTGACAGCCACTTTATTGCAATACATTGATTTCATGCGTTACACGCACCTTCCTTTGCCACAGCACAGCAGTCACAAGCACCATGCACAGAGCTGCCCCAGTTGCCACAGCAGCAAACCCCAGAGCCTGGAGAGCTGCAGC
Source organism: Morus bassanus (assembly GCA_031468815.1). Taxonomy (NCBI): domain Eukaryota; kingdom Metazoa; phylum Chordata; class Aves; order Suliformes; family Sulidae; genus Morus; species Morus bassanus. The sequence continues at coordinate 24,120,696 of CM062575.1, read as the reverse complement.
ATGCACAGCTACTCCTGTGGGGGGAGAGAGGTCCCAGTTAATGCCCCTCCCAGTGCGGACAGGGATGCCTTAGGGGCTCAGTCTTTCTGTGGGAAAGACTTAGATCGGCTCCCTTCTTCCCCAGCCTGGCTATGCTGGGCTGGCCCACTTACCAAGGCCATCCTTGGCTGTGTCCCATCTTAGCTCATCCTGGAGGAAAATCACAGGGCCTTTGCTGGAGACATGGGAGGCACCATTCTGAAGAGGATGCTCAGCACTCCTTTTACCCCCTACAGAGTAATATGATGGTTTTAGGCAAGATGTATAGCCCTGAAGGTCAAACTTTGTCTGGGTCAGCTTTTCAACATATGAGAAGCTTGGAAAGCCAAGCCTTCCATGTGAGTCACAGAATTAAGAGCCTGTGAAGACCTCTGCCTTTTTGGCATAAGGGCAAAGGCCCTTCCTCAGTGGAAAGGAGCAGAAAATGCCTTGTCAAGCTGTCCACGGCTCAAGGGAACTAGTCCATAGCCTACATGTCCTCCTAACGCCCAGCTTGGAGGCTAGACCCTTGTTACCCCTTTGGATGGGGAAGCAGGAAGGCTAGGGCACTTACTGGCTCTAACAGGACAAGTGGTAGTGCAGGAATCCTGTACAGACCGGTGGCACACTGAAGCACTGCAGTGCAGGTACACCTGGAAAGAATGGGACACAGCCTGGAATCACTCAGGCAGTATCTGTGGACAGGTGTGGTGGTGTGATGTATTGACCCTGGCTAGCAGCTAAGCACCCTCACAGCCACTTCCTCACTCCCCCTACCCTGCCCCAGCAGGGCAAGAAGAGAAGAGAAGAGCAAAAGCAAGAAAACCTGTGACTGCAGAGATAAAGACAGTCTGGTAAGTGAAGGAGAGGGAAAGGGAAGAAAAAACCTAAGCACAAGTGATGCAAAGGCAAATCACCCACCCTGCTCCCACAAGTGGACTGATGCCCAGCCAGTCTCTGAGCATCAGCTGCCTTGGCAGACAAAATCCTCCAGTGTTTATTACCAAGCATGACATCGTACAACATGGAATATCCCTTTAGCCGATTTGGGTCAGCTATCCCAGCTGTGCTGCCTCCCAGCTTCTAGCCTACCCCTACCTATTCCCTTGGGGTTGAGAAACAGCAGAGCGAGGAGAAAAAGCCTTGATGTTGTGCAAGCACTGTTCAGCAAGTAGCTAGAACACTGGTGTTATCAACACTGTTTTAACCACAAATCCAAAACAGCCCATATAATGCTGTGGTTACAAGCCTAGTTAACTCCATCCCAGCCAGTTTCAGTGTACCTGGTCACAGAAGGGACAAGGCAGAAAAATTGCTTTGACTTGCTTCACATACAGGCTGTAGCCCTGGGGCCCTCTGCTGCCCACTGCAAGGCAGCTTTGATGCCTCTACTATACATCCTCAAACTCAGTCAGATCTGGCATTACAGCACTTCTCCCCAACACCTGGGACACAGCTGTCTAAGCACCACCAAGTGACCACTGCTAGGTACAGCTGGGACCAGTTTTGAGTATTAATTGATCCCAGGAGCACCAAGCAAACAGTACAAGGCATGGCAAACTTCATGTGACTGAACTGCTCAGAAGCTCATGAGATTCAGAGCCCAGATGCTTCCCAGGTACCAAAAGCTATTTCCAAGTCATTTTGGCCAAGAAATTTAGTTTAGAGAATATTGATTAGCATAGTTAGAGCACACACCCTAAGCTAGTTCAACAGAACAGCTTAGGCAGCAAGCTAGCACTTGCTTAAGTAGACCTACCCTTTCAGTAGTCTCATTTTCTGTCACACCCCTCCAGTGATGCATCTTACCTCTACCACATTTGCCTCAGGGAATGAAGAGTTTCTTGCATCAAATACTGTCCTCCTATTTCAGGAGGGGATTTTCCTAGTCTTTGGGCCCTCTTCCCCCAGAAGGGCCAAGTCTCATAGTTACAAAGTGGTTCTTATTGCTCACACATGTTAATTGTCCTCAGTAGGAAGCTAGGCAACCAGGACAGGATCTTACCAGCCCAGAGAGCATCTCTTGGGAAGCAGAGTCCACAAAGGTGAACGTGTAGAGGGTGAAACGCTGGTAATGAGAGGGGAACAGTAGTCCTGAGGCAAGACTCACAGGCACCAGCTGTGTCTGATAGTTGTCCCCTGCATAAGGGCACCTGAGAAGGAGAGGCCAGCAGTAAAAAAGTGAGTCAGTCCCCTGACCCAAAGCTATTTACAACTCACTCACCCATCCACCAAAACAGGCCACTGCAGCTGTTGCTGGGGATTGATACTTGGTGTGGCCCAGCAGTGGTGCAGGACCAAAACCAGGTCTGGGTCTGTTCTCTGAAGGATCTTGACTTCTGCATAAACAGGGTCTCTCAGAGTTTTCACAACAGGATAGTCACCGGCAGTATAGTAGGAAGTATAGCTTCCATCTGAGACAGAAGAAACCCAAAAGCCATTTTAGAGCAGAAACAGAGACACAACCTGAGAGCATCCTTTATAGCCATATCAGTAAGTTCCCATCATGGCAGGGAAGAAGCAGTGCTGGGTTCACCCATTAATACTCCCTTATTACTCAGAGACCAGAGCCCTGCACCAAGACACTTGAGCAAGCCATGCAAACCTATCATACCTGAGGCAACACGCAGCTCCAAGGACAAAGGACCTGGCTCAGACACAGCAGGGAGCGGTGGCAATGTGAAGACCTGAACACTCAAGGGAATAAAGTTCCCAATGATGGAGTAACTACAGCGAACATGTAACCTGGTGAGATAGGAAAATCCCAAATCATGCAGATAAAAAAGGTCATTCCAATATCTCCTTTCTCCAAGATGGCAACATAGTATCTGCTTTAATTACTCACAGCCCCAATCTTTCCTTCAACACTTCCTTTTAAAAAATACTTGAAATTCTCTTCAGAGGTCAGATTTGAGTCTGTGGAGTGTCACTGATCAGCACCAGCTTTACTCCCACTAAAGACATTACAGTCCTTAGCCTACTCCAGTGCCCTGTTGTGAATTCAGAGCTTGTGACAAATGGGAATTTCTCTAGTGACATTGATCACAGTGGCACCCAGCAATACCAGCACCAGGGTATTACCTGAAAGTGCTATCCCTAGTGACAGAGCCAAGGCTCCCAGTCTTCACATCCCTGGATGCCACCAACTCATTCTCATATACAGCCTGGTCTCCAGTCACCTGGAATGACAGACCAGGCAATCTTGCTGCAGTAAAGTCAAGCTGGATTAAGGCCAGGCTGGAGAACAGCATTTGGCTTCTGGAAGCCTGTAGAGTGCTCATTAAGTAGCCAAAGCCATGCCTTGCTGTGCCAGGTCCACAAGCTCCTGCTATTCCAGCCTAGCGACAGCTGCAGCTCTTACCTGAAAAGTGGTGCCACAAGCAGAGAGTGGGAACTGGTACACCACAAAGGCATTGTTTTTCACAACAGGGACACAGCCAGTACTGTGTCCACTGGCCAATTGCACAGAGTCCAGAATAATGGGTGGCAGGGTCACATCTCGAGATATGGCAATGGAATACTGGCCATCTGGTGTGCAATGAGCTGTCACTGGAGGAAAAGATATAATCAGTCTTGAGCTCAAGGAGAAAAGGGATGGAAAGGAGGCTCAAACATCACAGCAAAGACAAGGCCTGCAAGTTCTACCACCTGTAACCTCCAAAGCAAGTGCTAGGCACAGCAAGACAAGTGCAACCAGCTCTAACAGCAACACTGATTTTGGCTATAAACCCAGGTCTGTTGCAATACAGATGCAAGGGCTAGACACTTCAATGGGTGAGAGTATTCTTGACAGGCAAAAACACAGCCCTAGGTCACCTGCAGGACTGGTACACACCAATCCTGCTCTGCCAGGGAAGTGAGGAATCCCAGTTTGCAGCTCCTCTAGGAAGAAGGGAGGACAGTTGCTCACACTTACCTGTGTTACCAAAGTAACAAGGCTTCACCCTGTCCCTAGGGTCATAGCAGCAGCCTCGCATTTCACAGTCTCCCTGGCTGACAGGCAAGGGGGCACACAGCAGCCGGTCTTGGCTGAGGACAGCAGAACAGATGCTACTGCTTGGAGCATCCAGGGCTGGAAGAAACAGTAGTTTGCAGCTAAAGCACAGAGCAGGGGGACAAAGACACAGAGGACACTGGTGGAGGGTGTCCTGGTGACTCTACAAATCAAGGGAAGTTAAACTCAGGTGAGGGTCAAACCCATGGCCTGGAGCTGGCATGGAAGCCTGCTCAGAAGGGACCTGTATTTCCCTGGAACAGAGACTCCCCCTGAAGCCATGTGCAGGAGACTGAACTGCATGGGATCTGTCAAGATAAAAGTGTTTGTATCAACTCTGGTAGTTAAGAAAATCGTACCTAGTCTCCAGCTCAATCCCTGAACTTGCAGGGACTCATGCAGTCAGAACATGGCTAGGAGACACAAGGAACATTCACCTGCTGACCCTACAAAGGAGGCACAAGTCCCCAGCAAGTTGGTGGTTCCTGTGTCCAAACCCTTCCCCAAGGATTCTTCTGCACAGCAATAAGTCCCCTTTCACAGCCCCCAGGCTGACTAGGAACAGCCATCCAAAAGGAAGGGCACTCATTACCACAAGAGACAACCACGGTTTCCCAAGGAGCTGTCAGAGTCTTACCAGGAAGGTCCACAGGGCACCTGAGCAGCTTCTCTTCATGAAGAATCTTTTGTCCAGCAGCATCTATTCCTTGAAGCCCAACCACCATGAGGTAATTGCCATCCTGAGGAGAGCCACACCAATCAGGGCAGCCAGAGCAGCAGTAGCCACAGTCCCAGCAGAACCCCTAAGGTCACTCACCCATTCAAAGACATAACAGCCAGTATAAGAGACCAATACTCTCCTGGAGCCATCTGGAGTCCCAGATACCGACAGCCCACAGTTAGAGTCATTCTGCAGAGGATGTGCCTTCCCCTCAGTATCTAGGGAAAGATGAGACAGCAGCAGGGGCTTCAGCATCCCACATTGAAGATGGGGTCCACTACAATTCTACCTTTCTTTCCTACAAGGTCATAGCCAGTATTAGGGTCTGGACCAGCAGGGTTATGTATGGGAATCCAGCAGCCAAGACCATCTAGATCCAGGCACAGCACTCTATCAAAACCCTTGACTACCGGATCATATAAACAGCCCCCCTGGCTACACAAGGTGCACTGAAGCTGTTACATAACCCTTCACCTCAAAACCTGCCCTTTCTCCTCATTCCAGGCATACCTCTGCATTGTGCAGAAATACAGCAGTAAGAAAGCCTCTTGACACCACCCCCACTTACCCCAAGTAGTCAGCACAAAGGAAGCATTCCTCTCCCAGCCTGGAGGTAAGGTGAGCTGCAAGCTTTCTTGGCCACAAGCCAGCAGGCTAGGGTCAAAAAAAACACTACCCTGAGCCCCCACAACCAAAGCAAGAGGACCAAGAAACCCCCAGAACAGCATAGCTCCAAATGCAGTCCTAGACTGCCCTGCAACACCCATCCTGTTCTCTTGCTAAGGACCATGAAGCAGCTGCTCTTAGCCCAGCCTTTTAAATTATGGAGCCAGACGGGATCAGAAATTCCTGAAGTGCCCAGGTGGACCCAGCCCAGCAGTTTAACACCTTTCATTGCCCTCACCTGGATCTGAACCCATCACAGTCTGTTTGCAACCTTTGAAGAAAACCCCAGGGCAGAAGCTGAGCAGATGTCAAGAGATGGGTCTATATTCATATCACTAAACTGAGAGGAACTCATCTGTGCAGTTTACTGTAGAGCCCCAGGAGGGTCTTCAAACCCTTTTTTCTCAACCTGAGTTCTTCCCACCACTGGCCCATCCAGATCTGCCTGCTTTTCCCCATGTACCCTACTGCTGCTCTAATTGCTCATTACATGTCATGAGTGCAAGAAGCTGAGTGACAATGCTCTTTGCTCTTTTAAAGGTGCCACTGCTTTGAATGCCAGACACAGGGTGCCAACATATATGCACAGAAATAGCCCTCCACATGAAATCTGTGGAAAACTATGGAGCTCAGGAGGCTTCACACACCTAAAAGGAGATGATTCCCCTTAAGCACTCCTGGCTGTGGACTACAGCCCCATTTGCAGTGTGAGGATAGCTGCAGGACTGTTCCTGGCCTGGCTGCCACGTGGCAGGATCATATGCTCTGTGGGACCCCCAACCTCAAAAACTGACAGGTGGGCCCCTAAGATGGGTCTGAAACACAGGTAAGGGGAGCCTCTGTGACCCCAGAGAAAACTCTGCCTGCCAGCACCCCTTGCCTGCCTGTAACTGCACCATGTCTCATGTAGAGCCTTCTCCCCAGCAACACACAGCTCCCGGATGTCTGCATAGTACCATGCACCAGGCAGCACACTCGTCCCTCCAGCCAGCCCTCTTCAAGAGGCATGGGTATTAGCTGAGTCCAATGGAGGCATTTCTTTTGCTCTTCCACCTTAGCCCACAGCCTGTCTTTCCTCTACAGCTGTACCAGGTGCCGTGATCCCAGCCAGCCAGCTGGGTGAAGAACATTACTGTGCCTACCCTGCACATGGCTTATTTCATGCACCAACCAGGAGGGCTGTTCCACAAAGTACAAGACCTTTTCAGCTGCTCTGCACAGCAGGGACTGAAGCAAATTGATCTCAACAGGCTGCCTGTGTGGCTGCTGTTTGAGCAGCACTCACGAACCAAATGTGCTTGTCCCAATGCCTGCCTGGGCACTGGGCAGCCATAGTGGAGAGGCACCCGGAGAAAACATCTGGACTTTGGCAGGGAGGGAGGCTTCATCTCTGTAGAAGCTGAGCATTGTGCCAAGACAGCTTGTCTAGATCTCACAGCCATTGTGTGACTGCTGAATTCTTCATGTGACTGTGTTACCTGCTGATAATTGGGTAAACAATAACAAATAAACAAAGTACTTTGGACCTACAGATAGTTTTCATCACACTTTGACCCACCAATACTTTGTTTATGCCAACAGGAAAAATGTCTGTACGTACTTGAAGAATAACTCGATGTGAAACAACATTGGGAGTGCTGTAGATCCACCAAGCAATACACATGCTGAAAACTGTTTCAGGTAAGTGCCCTTTCCTAACTTCTACACCCACACTTGACAGCCATGTTGGATGCTGTAGAGATGGGATGCACGTGAACGAGCCTGAAATTCATGGAAATGAAATGTTTTGTTTGGAAAAAGTTGTTATAGGCAGTGGAAAGCAGCCTGGCTGAGAGAAAACAGAGGAAGGGGTGTCTCTTCCTCGCAAACCTTTTCCTCATCCATTCAATAGTTCTCACACATTACAATGACCCAGCTGTAAGCACCAATTTAGCTAGCACCCAAGACCACCACAAATAGGACATGCGGAGGATGAAGGCAGGTGAGGCAAATGTCTCTGTAGGCCACTAGCCTGAAGCTGACCATGACCCCAGCAAGCTAAAATCTTGCTGGGATGTCCATCAGGAAAACCCTCTCCTCCTAACAATTTTGATCCTGGGAGACTGGGGCAGGCATAGCGGCAGTGTAGGAGTTGCCCTGGCTGTAGAAAGCTCTCTAGAGACCTGTGGTAAGAAAAGGAGGTATTAAACACCACCACCAAGAAGCGCCAGGAAGAGCAGTACAAAATGCCCTGCGCATTGTGGGACTGCCTCCAACGAGATCGCTGTGTGTCTGGCCTGTACTGTGCACTATGCATGGTACAAAATGGTAGTGCATGAAGGAGTGACTTAGCCAAAACACTCACCACAGAACCTGAATAGCATTTGCAGACAGCAGGGATATCCACACCAAGCATCCTGGGGATGAAGGGTGCTGGCTGCACAGTGGGCAGGAGTGGCATTTCGCAGTGCCACCTTCTGAATCAAGTTCCAAAAAAAAAAAGGCACAGGCAGCAAGCCTGCAGGAGATTCTATACAATGGCAACAGATTTTCTTCAAGTTTGTGCTTTATTTTAGAAAAAAAAGAGGCAAAGCTACAAGACTGGTAGCGATTTCTTTGAATATCCCTAATATGTGCTTCCAATGAACTTAAAACCAAAGTTCCTGGGGAAGATGGAGAGGAGGGGATTTCAGCCTAGCTTTCCTGGACTTTCACATAGGTGGAGAGGACAAACCAGCCCTGCCTACTCTTAGTGTCTGCAAACAGAAGTGACTACTCAGAAAATCCTTGGACACTACTGTGACATGAAAAGGCCCATGGTTTCCCACAGGGAAAGGTCTGAGTGACTAGTCTTATGGGTTTTCCTCCCTTGTAAATTCCCAGTGTGTCTGCCAGGGTGGTGGGAATATTTGGAATATAATGATTTCATCCTGATAGAAATGAGAAATTTTGAAAGTATTCCTAGTTCCAGGCCTTTTGCCCAAAGCATGTCGCAAACTGAGGCAGAGCTGAGAAGTAAGCCCTTGTCCCCAGGATAAAGGAACTTTACAGGGAAGGTGGTAAGGTCATGAACGCTGGCAATAGAGACCTCATGTAGCAATGCAAACTCCCATGACCTCTGCTTTCATGAGGTGGAAGTCCCTAGAGCTACATGAACAACTGCCCTGGCAACATCTGAGCTGATGCAAGGGTTTAGGCCAGCAGATCAGCAACTAGCCCAAACTTGTTGGCAATTCAGTTTTTCCACCAAAGTATCAAGTACTTTAAGATCAAGTACTTAAGGGTCTTTAAGAAGTAAAATGAGATTTTAAAAGACCAACTAGCAAATTATTGTGCCTACGTGAGAGAGCGAGGATGACTTAAGAACTCATAGGGAACCTACAGAAACTTTTGCAAGGGATGGAGTCCTTCACTAGCACCTCTGAGCGAAGGGGAAACTCACATTAACACACTGCTGCACAGCAAACCCAGCACTCTCCAACCAAGGACCCAGTTCACCCATCCCCCTCACTCATTCCCACATCCCCTATCCTTGCAACACCTCCTGCTCAGTTGGATGAGATCTGTCTGCCTGCAAAAGTGTCACAGCTCAGGAGAGACAGAGGGATATGGCCAGACTGAGCAAGCGAGCGCAGGCAGTGCCACAGCCCTGAGGGTCCTTTCTAGCTGCCATTGCTGCTGCTGTTGGGACCTTGCAGGTACACAGCCCCTGGAGTAATCTTGGGCAGGAAGCCTCCAGCTGTTTTTGAAGTCCTTGCAACACACTAGACATGCTCTGCAGCCTCCCAGGGCACCTCTGGCCCTTCCAGTGAAGCAGTTCCTCATATCGGAGTCAGACATCAACAAAACAGGAACTTGCGCATGCCAGCTTCCAGCAGTAGGTTGGCTGGCCTTCTTTGGTCATTGCCAAGTGCAAGGACTAGTTGCCAGGTTGCACTAACCTATACCCAGCCTATTACAAGTGCAGCTTTGTCTCATCCTGGGAAACCATTCCCCAGAGACCCTCTCAAGTTCTTGATTTCTCTTCTCTACCTGCTTCTTTCACTCTTTCTCTCTTCTAGGAGACCTTGAAAAGGTGAGAGTTCCAAGGTCTAGTCCCCTTTTCTTATGTCTTTATCTTATCTCTCCCAGCAAGACCTTTATTGTCTATTGTGATGTCTGGAGATCTTTCTGCCCTTGCTAGATGGGTATTCTACACTTTCCTCTCTTGTGAGGCCAGACATTCTTAGGGAGAGAGACTGAGGCAATTGCTGTGCACTGAGGAGAACACATCAGTATGCTCTTCGGCACATCACATGCAGTGCAAACTCCGTCGATAATGTCAGGAAGACTTCAGGAACAAGCAAGGATGGCTCACCCCACTAAGAGCTTGTACAATCAATACCAAAGAATAGAAAATCCAAATGGCACTGATGTATTTGGAAGATGCTCTTTTGACAGTGAATTCTGGGAGCACCTCAGTAGAAGAGGGCACCCCTAGTGTGTTCTCTTTAACAATGAACTTTAGGTGAAACAAAACAAGTTTTAGGAGCACATTATAAATGTCTTAACCTCTCTTGGCTTCTGCAGTTGTTTGAGATAAGGCATGTCTTCAATAACCAATTAACACTGAGATTAGTCCTAGTTTCATAACACAGGGCAGTCTAACAAATGATTTACTAACTCAGCCATGTGATCCAACATCTGCGGTTGCACTAACATAGCTAACATAACTAACAGCCCTTCAGTATATAAACTCAGGCTCTGGCAGCCAGAGTCACTCCCTCCTGAGCCACAGAAGCAAATGGAGCTCCTGGGAGCAGCCACTGTTGTCCTCCTGGTTTGCACTGCTTGCCTGCTCTCCATTACAGCATGGAGACAGAGGTCTGGAAAGGGGAAGATGCCTCCAGGACCAGCTCCCCTTCCCATCCTAGGTAACATGCTGCAGGTGAAACCAAAGCACTTGGCCAAAACCCTCCAGAAGGTAAGGCCACTTTCTTCTTCTCTCTTACTTCCTTCTGGGGCTGAGAAATGTGTGGAACCTGTGCATGGGGACAACCTGTGGCCATAGCTCGATGAGTGGCAATCTCAGAGAAGCAGAAAAGTCACGGGGATCTCAGCTGCTCCCCCTCACTGCTGTTGCTGTTGTTGTTCAGGGCCTGATAGCTGAGAACCCTCTCCACACCCACACTTATCACAAGAGGACAAAATCTCGATGTTGCTGATCTGTGAGACTGCACTGCCTGCAGTGGGATGCAGCAGCAAGGCTGCTTTTCAATTCCTCCTCCCTATCTGCTCCAGGGTCATGTTCTCCCTTATATTTTGACAGCTCAGTGGAGAGTACGGACCAGTGTTCACAGTGCACCTGGGCTCTAACCCAGTGGTGGTGCTGCATGGACATGATGTGGTGAAAGAAGCCTTGGTTGATCGCGCGGATGAGTTTGCTGCCAGAGGACACATGCCAATAGGAGACAGGGCTAACAATGGATTAGGTACGTTTGTTGACTGAGCTCCTTCTGAGAAATGAAGGGCTGAGGGTGTCTTTGGCAGATTAGAGCTGGAGTGTACCATGCACTGAGGGAAGACTGTGGGGGGTGGGTGGGTCCCACCTGGAGAAGGGAAGGCAGAGTGGGTGGTAACTGCTGGCTTCCACCACCCGAAAAGGGTAGCAGAGAAATGGAGCTGGGTTGATCTCGGTGATGAGCAGTGAAAGGGCAAGGGGCAACATCCACCAGCTGCAGCAAGGGAAATTATATGCAGATATGGGCAATGAATTGTTCACAAGGAGGTTGGGTATGTGGTGGAGAACACCAAAAGGAGGCAGTTGGACTACAGGACCTCCAGAGGTTGCCTCCAAACCACAGGACTCTATGACACTACCATGTCAGTGCTCTCCCAGGGACAGGATTCACTGTCACCGTGAGCCTCTGTTCATCTCACACCCAGCACGCCCAAGCCAAGTCTTTCCTCTTCTTCTCCCTCTGCAGGGATTATTTTTAGCAACAACAAGGAGTGGTTAGCAGTCCGGCGGTTTGCTCTCAGCACTCTGCGCAACTTTGGAATGGGGAAGAGGAGCATCGAAGAGAGGATCCAGGAGGAAACTGAGTACTTGCTGGAAGAGATCAACAAAACAAAGGGTATCGTCCACTTTTAATATAGCTTATGTTTGCAAAAAAAAGACTGTATTAAGGGAGCCTATGTCTTTAGCATAGAATTGAGGTTCCCATGTGTTTGGTCCATGCACCAGCTACCCCTTACTACAAAGCAGTAAATAATGGTGTGATCACGTACTGTTCTTTTTGGAGGACCTTCTGTGTCACTCAGAGACTGGGATCTGATATTCCACTAACAATCAGAGCTCAGGTTATCCACAGTAGCCATAAGTAGGCATAGGTTTGGGGTTTTTAATAGTTTGTAACTTTTCTGAAATCACAGGAACACCTTTTGACCCAACCTTTATGCTGAGCTGTGCTGTCTCCAATGTCATATGCTCCATCGTCTTTGGGAAACGATATGACTACAAAGACAAGAAGTTCCTGGCCCTGATGAACAACATGAACAACATCTTTGAGATGATGAACTCCCACTGGGGACAGGTACATTCAGCAGCCATTTCACAGTGGCAACATTCTCCCAGAGGAGCAGGAGGCCTCCCTCCCAATGAAGTCCCATCTCAGTCTTCCAACTAGGACCCCCTCAGTGCTCTGCTGCACAGGAAGAAATTAATTCAATTAATTCAAGAAGCACCCTCACCAACGGAGTTGGCGTTGCCAGCTAAGTGCAGCTTTCCCCTAGTCCTGAACACCCTTCTTCTCCACCTCTAAGGTTTCTACTACTACTAAGCAAGCCCCTACCACCCTGTCAGACTGCTCAGCCTCATAGTCCTTCTGCTTGGCTTAGTTGAGAGGGTTGTGGCCTTCCTAGGCTTTTTGCTAATATCAAAGGATGGGGCAATTGTCATGCTAGGGACCTTCCTGTTTCTTTACTTCCAGCTCTACCAGATGTTCTCAAGGATCCTGGATTACTTGCCTGGCCCACACAACAAAATATTCACAGAATTTGATGCTCTAAAGGCCTTTGTGTCAGAGGAGGTAAAGATGCACCAAGCCTCCCTAGATCCCAGCTCCCCTCAGGATTTCATTGACTGCTTCCTCAGCAAAATGCAGGAGGTGAGGAGACGGCATACAGCCCCAACTCATCCTGAAATGCACCTACATTGAGCCTCTTCCCTCTCCTAAGTAACACAGGCATGGGGATGACGCCTTCCCAGGCAGCTGGGCTGTGCAGTGGGAAGACACCAACAATACCCCAGATATTGCCTGTGCTAGGGCTTATAGCTCTGGGTCTGCATACTCACCAGCTACTACTTGCAGCTGCTTGGACAGCAAGACCTTCATCTGCTCTCACCGAAACACAGGGACATTTGCAGTCTGATCTTGCAGTTCTTTCACTGGAAAGCAGTTGGCACAGTAAGGGCAAACAGGCAGCTACATTCCATTCGGTGCACAGCTTGAAAGAAGGTTGCTCTGGGGTTGAGCTTACTGCACAAAGATAGCATTGCAATGTCCCAGATGGCTGCTGCATCTTAGCAGAGAAATGCAGCAGCTCTAGGTGAAAAGGAAGGCCTGGGATGACACAAGAAAGGGCCACTTTTCTCAGCCTAGTCAGAGAAACAGCCCAGCCTCTTCCCTAGGAGAAAGAGCATCCCAATTCCAGTTTCCACATGAAGAACCTGATAACCAGCACCTTCGACTTGTTCATTGCTGGAACTGAGACAACTAGCACGACCATAAGATACGGGCTTCTGCTTCTTCTCAAATACCCGAAGATACAAGGTACCAGTCTGTGACCTCTTCCTCTCTAGCTATTCCCCTGCGCTGGGCGCATGTCTAACACCACATCCATCTCCCAACTTTTCTCTTCTCTCTCTCATATTTTACTCAAATGGGCAAAGTCTGCCATTCCCCAGGGTGGCCATTAGAGATCCCTCAGCTTCTCCGGCATCATCTTCAGCTGCACTCCCCTCACAGCCAGGGACTTGGCTGTGTCCATATCTTTATCTCCCAGTACTCCTCTTTAGGCAAGTCACTAGGAGGACATTCTTTGCATGGGCTGCAGCGGAGCTATGTTCTAGTCAACACCAAAATCAACATCAATGCTCCTATCATCTGTGAGCTGTGATTTGTGGACAGCTTAGGGCAACCTGTTTAGGTAGGTTTGGTTTTATTTACCCATTTTATGGTTTGTGCCTCTCATGACAGAGAAGGTTCAAGAAGAGATCGACCGGGTAGTAGGACGATCACGAAGACCTTGTGTGGCTCACCGGACCCAGATGCCCTACGCAGATGCGGTGGTCCATGAAATCCAGCGCTTCATCTCCCTCATCCCCCTGGGTCTCCCTCATGCTGTGACCAAAGACACCTACTTCAGAGAGTACGTCATTCCCAAGGTTAGCGGGCAAGCTCCCTCAAGTTCAACAACAAGGTGGCAGCACATTTGCTCTTAGGCTGTCAGTTACAAGCCAGAAGCTAGAAATGCTATGGCCTGACCTTGTTGTCACCCAGCCCTTCACAAAGGTTTTATCCTCAGGCTCCTGTAGCTCTCTTGCAATCCCTTGTTGCCGCTCCATGGGCCAAGATTGGAACAGTAGCTCTTCCCAACACCTTTGCTCACTTGCTCTGCAGCTTCACCTATCTGCAGAAACACAGTGGGTTCACAAAAAAACCAGAGTGGTGACTCCCCACACAAAAGGCAGCAAAGCTGTGGAGCTGCTCGCCACCATCCAGGAGAGCCTGTGCACATGCTTGGAAGCAGTCAGTCAGTGGTTATTGAGCACAGAAAGCCCCTGAGCCACAAAGTGCTGGAGGCTGTGTTTGCACTCAAGGGAACAAGCACAGTCTGTTTGCCCTGTTCTTACACACCTCTTGAGGCAGTCACTGCTGGCCACTGCCAGAGGCAGGCTGATGGGCTAGATGAATCCATGGCCTGGCCTGGCCCACTGCAGCAATGCTCATTGCTCTTCTGGGTGACCGTGTACAGTGGGGTAACAGCAGCACACAGGCTGATGGCATTTTGATTTTCAGCTGAGTAAAATCAAAAGGCAGGATCCAGGGAACTGCTCAGCTTCCAGCAGAGAGCTCTTGTGTCATCACTGCTGGATTATTTATCCCACCCCCCACCCCCCATCAACGGCTGGTCAGGAGGAGGGAAGAAAGAAGATCGTGGCAGGATAAAACTGTCTGGAGAGGGCAAGAGAGCTTCACTTCCACAACCTTGTGTGCCTTTGCTTTTTGGGGCTCACAAAAAAAAGAAGGAACATAGTGCATCTACAAGTTCATTACTGTGAAACACTAAGAAAGAGGAAGAATTAGGTGGGGTGTTCCCAGATGACCAGAGCAAGGTGAGGATAAATGGTCTAAAAGTGAGAGGGAGCATTCAGGAAAAGCAGCGAACAACTGGCCCCGCTGTGACAACTAGCAGGGCCTCCCTAAAGCTGCCTCCCCAAAGGAAGGGTCCCCAGAGGGAAACAAAAGGCACTGGTAGGGCTGTGCTGGGAAGCTCAGTCTTGGCAGGCAGTTGGCTTAAGCAATCAAACTCACCTCCCCTTCATGCTCTTCTCTTCTCCTTGTGTTACCTCAGGGCACCACAGTCTTTCCCATCCTCAATTCTGTCCTCCATGACAGTAAAGAGTTTCCAAACCCAAATGAGTTCAACCCTGGACATTTCTTGAACAAGAATGGCACCTTTAGGAAGAGTGAGTTCTTCATGCCCTTCTCAGCAGGTAAAGCGCAGGCTTTCTCTCTCTTCCTCTGGGGACGACCCTGCCTTTCCCTATAACACACACTTCCTCTTCCCAGCATGGTCCCACTGGTGCTCACCTGGGGCTCTCTGCTCTCTGAATAACTCCTTCCTGCTGCTTCCTCCCCAGCTGCATCTCCCATCTTGTTTGGCCTGGTGGCTTCTCAAACCTCCTACTAGGAGTTGCTGATGTAATGACGCGAATGGGACCCACAGACACTTTCTAAAACACCCATCACCTTCCTACACAACCATCAAAGTCATCCTTAACCAGCCTGCCTTTCTGTGGTAGCTCCACTTTTCACCAGCACTTCTTAAGTACCTCTCAGGCTACATGCAACTACTCACCTACCAATAGCCCCAACCCTCCACTTTCTCACCTGTGCTTTACATCACCTTGCTCTCTCTAATCTTGCCTCCTTTGATGCCCCCTCCATGTTTAAGACTTCTGCTCCTGTTCTTCCTTCACACACCCAACCAAACTGCCAAGGGACATTCTCCAACAAACTCCTTTCTTGCAAATGTCCTTAGTAATCCTAATGGCCATCTCATGGCTGTGGCTGTCTCTAGTAAATAAAGCCGTGCAAACATCTGCTTTGTACAAACTCTGGTCTACTCGGCAACACCTGTTGAGTGCTACTTGCTGGTTTTACTTCCAGGGAAGCGAATATGCCCTGGAGAGGGCCTGGCACGCATGGAGATATTCTTAATCGTGGCCACCATCTTGCAGAACTTTACCTTGAAGCCTGTCGTCAACCCCCAGGAACTCAGCATAACCCCAACACTGAGTGGGACAGGCAACGTACCTCCTGCTTACCAGCTCTGTGCTCTCCCCCGCTGAAAACCAAAAAACCTCTCTCCATGGTGTCCTGAGCCTGGCTACGCCTTTACAGCTCCCTTACTAAAACCAACAGCAGGAGCATTGGCCCACCTTCCCAAGACCTCCAGAAAGGCAGCCCAAACACAGGTGCGTGCACAGAGTAGACACCTTCAAAGCCTCCCAGAACTGCTCCACCACATCGCAGGGAGGGCCTGGGTGACATTACAGCCTCTGCACTGACAGTCTGCTCACAGGCTCATTGAGCTCAGTGGCCGCATCAAACAGCTGACTTCTCACAAACATGGCTCCCACGGTCCACGGCCTGCTTCTCCTGCAGCACATGTCCCACCAAGAGCAGCATGCTTTTCAGATGGATAGCACTGCATGTGTGTACGTTAACAACACCATAAAAAAAACCATATTTATGAGGATTTGAGCTGTTATTTTCTTTGGGTTGGGACGGCGCCCACACCACTCCTCCACTGCAGAGTAGGTCTGCAGCGCCTGTGGCCAGCACCCTGTGGGAAGGGCTGTCCCTCCTGGGACAAGGGTTGTGACTGCTTCAGCCACTGGACCCACTGCTGCTGCCTGCAAGGAGTCCCTGGCCAGTCGCAGCACAACACAAGTTGGGAAGGCTCATGATGTGGGAAGGGACGGGGGTTCTGTGGCCTGGGGGCTATCAGCAGCTCTATCTGCCATTCTTGGGGCTGCCAATCCTGCCCACAGCCGGACAAAGGACAGCTGCAGCATGCCTCCTGAGGGAGAGCGCTCCCTGCCCCAGTTCAGAGGCTGAAGCTCCAGCTGCCTTCATGCCCTTGGTGGGACCTCTGGCTGCTCCTGGGGGCTCCTCTCATTTCTCGGGCACTCTATGGCCCAGCCTTTCCACAAGCTGGGAGCACCTTTCCTATGGCTCCTCTCTGTCCTCCTCCCACCATCTCCCCCAGGCCTTCTGCCCTCCCCAAGGCGTTTGCCAGCACAACCCCGCCTGTCATTGTGGTCACTTGGCACCCCCACACGAACCAAGATGGAGCTGCTGAGGAGATCGTTTCTCTGGATGGTATCTCCTGCCTGAATCACACTCCCACCCCACCTCCCAGCTGAAATGCCAAGGTACAGAGGAGAGAACAGCATGAGTGAGAGGCCATTGTGGGTAAGGAACAGCTGAGAACTAAGGGAAGTTGCCATCATGAGGGCTAAGTTCTGCAGCTGGAGTTGCATTGTCCTTCCAGTTTTCTTGGGCATATTGCTTCATCTCACTTATGGTCTGAACTCCCTCTGCTAAACGAAGAGTGCATCCTTGTCTTTGCAGGCTGTTGCAAGGAGCTCAGGCACCTGAGTGATAAGGACTCCAATCAACTCTCTGGCTGCTCTTTCCTACCATCAGCATCACTGCAAGGATTTAGACGTTCTCTATTAAAATGAATTAACTTAAATTTAGGAGGACAGCAAAACCATCTGTTGTGGTTTAGCCCCAGTTAGCAACTGAGCACCACACAGCCTCTCACTCACTCCCCCTACCCCATTGGGATGGAGGAGAGAATCGGAAGAGCAAAAGTAAGAAAACTCATGGGTTGAGATAAGAACAGTTTAATAATTAAAATAAAACAGTAATAGTAATAATAATAATAATGACAATAATAATATAATGAAAAGGAAAATAATAGGGGGGAGGAACCTGGGGAGGGAGGAAAAAACCAACCAATCAAGTGCTGCAACCGCTCACCTCCTGCCGACTGATGATGCCAGTCCCCGAGCTGTGATTGCTGCTTCCCCTGGCCAACTCCCCCCAGTTAATGTACTGGGCATGGTGTCATATGGTATGGAATATCCCTTTGGCCAGTTTGGATCAGCTGTCTTGGCTGTGCCCCCTCTCCTCCCAGCTTCTTGTGCACCCGGCAGAGCACAGGAAGCTGGAAAAGTCCTTGACTAGCATAAGCACTACTTAGCAACAACTAAAATATCAGTGCGTTATTGACATTATTTTCATACTAAATCCAAAGCACAGCACTATACCAGCTACAGTGAAGAAAATTAACTCTATCTCAGCTGAAACCATGACACCATCTCTCCCAGAGAGCTTGGGTACTCCAGGGGATTCCCATTTTGCTTCTGCATCTCAGAGGTATCATTGCAGACAAGTTCTTTCCCCATCCACAGTCTCTTTGTCCTGTCCTCTGTAGAATTTAATGTACGTACAAGGGGAAAACTCTTGTTCATAAACTGCAACCATGTAACCCCTGGTGTCCAAGAGAAGGACAGTGTCTGTTATTTCTGGCCCCAGCCACTATTTGGTGCTTTTCTTTCAGTGATAGGGGTGGATGGTTTTCACAAATGGATTCCACCACAGATGGCTCTCTTCTGGCCTTCTTCATCCTTATGGGCTTTGGATGTCTGTTTTGCGGTGTTTGTCTGGATCTTCATTTAGACAGATATTTGTTGTTCCCTGCATCATGGTCATATAAAAGTCCTAGAAGCATAAGATAATTTCTGTGATGCTTGTCACAAGGTACTCGGAGACCTTGTCAGCACTGCAGAGAATACAGTACGCAAGAATTCCCCCCTCTCTTTGGAAATGTTTGGCAGTATTTTGAACAAAATGTCATATTTGCTCACATCTCAGGTTCATCCCTCCTTCTCCCTCCATTTTTGCCCATGCAGGATGCAGCTCTAATGCCTGTGTACTCTAAAACAATGGCAAACCATTGCTGGGCTCTCACTTGGGATTACATCAAATGGACAGACATGCAACCAGAGACAGCAGTCATGTAGGAGCCTCAGGCAAGCACAAGGAAAGAGCTTACTGTGAGCTCTCTATTAGTCTAGGGCTACTCTTAAAGCCAGTCCTGCATTTAGTAACTTGCTCAGCAGCATGTGTGATATGTTGAGAATCAGTTAACAGATGACTTACGTCTGGAGGTCTGGGAGGGAATGATTCATATTCATGTTCTTCCTGCCCATCAGGATGTTGATTCGTCTGAAGCAATGAACAAAACAGTGGCAAACAACATCCATCTACAAACAACTGCATAAGAAGCACAGGGCAGTGAGAAAATGTTCTCGGGACATACTCAGGGGATAAATAAACACATAGGGGATAATATCTGGGATAATATCCAACATATTCTAAGCTGGATGCTAAAACGCTCTTTCATTTGGAACAATCGTAGAGTCCACTTGATGCCTGCCCATGTGAATGACCTTGCAGAGGGGAAACCTCAAAGCCTGAGCATTGCCTTTACTAGAATATCCAAAATTTGTCTGGTCCTTTGACATAGGGCAAACCCCTCACTTCCACATTTACACCCGGGGAAAAAGAAAAGATGTTTACCAACAACAGCTACAGGGAAATCACCCCCTCTCAAATCACCTCCCTCAGTACTGTTACATCTTTCTTTCTGAAGTAAGGAAACATAAAGATCCATGCAAATACTAAAGCTGGTTAAAAACATCTGTAAAGCGGCCAGGGAAGGGAAGGGCCCGTTTAGGTAGACTGTCAATGTTTGGCTGCCAGAATGCTTCATGGCTTTCTCCCTTCATGGGCAGGTTGACTCTCTCTTTGGTGGTGCAAGTGCTTTTTCACCTCAGAGGAAATGTGGTGCTACAGAAACTCCTGACTCTACCCCAGCAGTAGGAAGGTAGGCAAGGTGTGAAGACCCACCCACCCCAAGGGCTGGAACACAGGAAAAAGGGTGACCAAGCTATACATACTATGAAACACCTTGGCAGTATTTCCTGCAGCTAAATAACACCATTTTGGAGCGAAAGGATCCCTAAATGAATTATTTGCTGTGGGAAATGACAGAGGAATTCACTGAATAACAGTGGTGATAGATTTATTTTTTTTTAATTTCCTGCTAGTTAACAGATCACCTGGAGGTGGCCCTTTAGTATTTTCATATGAATTTCCCTTTTGTCCTTATGAACCTGCAACTCCTAAGCTGAAGTTCACCCTTTGAGAGACAGAGTAGACACAGTTTGAGTGCCTAGGGATGTGGTCCTGAACTTCCCAAGAGTTTCAGAAGGTGTTGAATCAGGTTTCTGATGTGGAGGTCTAGGCTGGGAAGTAGCAAGGCACCCAGGAGATGGAAGGTAGTCACCTGATTCCAGCTGTAGTTCTTCCACTGGAGAACACAGACCACCGCCAAGATGACTGCAAGGACCAAGACCAGGAAGCTGGGTATTCCTGCAGCTACTCCAACCACCCAGGGCTCATACTAACTCACAAAGAAAGACAGTCAGGACAAACTCATGCAGCGGGATCCTTTAACTCTGTGCTTAGCAGCTGAGCAAGTGGCTACCATACAACAGCAAGAAAAGCCAATGCGAGGAACAAAACTGCAGCCCCGGATCAAAACAGTGGTGTCCAGCCCAGCTGTACTGCACACTGAGACGGGCAGGGGAAGCAGAGATTTGATTTCAGAGGGAAAATGTCCCACATGATGAATCGGATTAAATAATGAAACAAACTCTTACCCCAGAAGAACAATCTGCCTGGACAGCTGTGCTTCCAGATGTATGTGCAGAAGTCTAGAAATAAGATGGTTATAGAAGATTTACAAAAAAGTGTTTCATACAAAGCAAGCAAGGAGAGAGGAAAGACTTCAACAACAGCATGTGGTTGGTAACACATGGAACACCCAGCTGCACCCTGAGGTCATGGCCTGTACTTGCCAGTCATAAGCAAGAACCCAAACGCTGCTCGTTCCAACAATGGCTCTGACTGAATGGAAGGAATAGAAGTTTTTCCTCAAAAAGGGGCTTAATGCTGGAAAAAAGCATACACAAGAGATAAGCACAAATATATGCCAGGGAAAGCTGGATTCAGAAGGAAAAGCAGCACAAAAGGGAGTGGGAAGCCCCAAGAAAAGATGTGCTTTTGCAACAATCTGCGCTCTGTCCTTGCCACAATGCTGCCTCTAGCAGCTGCCTGCATGGCCTTGCCTGGAGGATCAATTGGTGTCTTGGCTCGCAGAGGCAAGGTATGCAGTGCAAGGCACTGGCAAACCTGGTGTACCCCAAACCAAAACCATCTGGCTTTTTCTAGCCATTGCAAAATGTCAGACCCAGCTCCAAATGACAAGGCAGCTCCAGCAAGGAAGTCCACCACACAGGCAGTGATGACGGCAGATGCCTCGCTTGTTATCCCCTCTGCCAGGCTGACCCACCATCTCAAGCTGACATTGCTCTAGCTGAGAACCACAGGACCCAGCGTCCACCCCAGAGAGCTACAGGGAGCAGCCTCTGGGTACAGGCCAGAGCTTAAGAGCTGTATGTGCCTCCTCAAAGGGCACAGGTCAGCCAGGTCTCCTCTGGCCCCTGCAGCTAACAGATGCTCTCTTTAGTTGAGAACAGCCATGATCAATACTCACATCCATCTTTCAGTAACTCAGTAGCCAGAAAAATTGCCCTTCCCCATTCTAAGGCAGGTTGTGGCTCAAGGATTATCTTCAAGGTCTATAATTCAGCAGAAAAACGCAATTGATCCTTGGCTGGGAAGATGCAAAACCAGAAAGAGTCTCTCTGTCAGAACAGAGACTACATGTCACAGTACAGCAAGTGGGAAGGTAGGATTAGGAAGCCCAGATCTTTGCATGCCCACAACTTTTTGTGGGAACAGGGAGGAACCCCATGTCTTTTAGCAAAGAATTAGCAGTGGTGCATATCTTATTTGAATGGCAGGACATGTAAAGGACCCTCTGGTAACTGCTGTGATGGCTAATGGCCTGCTCCCCTCTTTACCCACTCTCTCACCAGGAGAGAACAGAAATGAAATCTGAAACAACATTCACATTTCCTTTGGTGAAAGAAGCAGGAAGAAAGTTCAGCTGCATTAGAGGCTTAGAAAACTTACCTTTCATTGGATTTGCTAATTTCTAAATAAACAGGAAAACAGGCACAAATGCAGGAATCCAGGTACTTTAAACATCTCACCTGTCTTTACTGCTACAGTATAACATCAGCGGCATTAGGACAGTCTATCAGAAGATCTGCATCAACACTCACCCATAAAAGTAGCAATTTCTCTTCCAGAATGCCACCCCCCAGCTCCTACAGATAACATGATGGTGAGTAGTCAGTTGATCTTCACCCTATGCAGTGTACTTACTAAATATACAGTTGTGTTGTAAAATGGTGAGAAAGACGTTGTTGCCTCCTGCAGAGAAATTTAAAAAAAAAAAAAAAAACAAACCAGAACTGCGTATTAGCAATTGGGAGATGCCCCTGGCCAGGTGTGGGAGTGGGGAGGAGCGCTTCTGAAGTGACTGGAAATGATGGCACAAGAATATGCTCATTTGAGCTGAACAGGGAAGGCATGCTAGTTCCTCCAGAGAAAACAAAACCCATGCCACACTACTGAAGAAAGTGATATGAGGTAACATGAACTGGTTTGCCTGAATTGTTTATACCATGCAGGGCCTCTGAGTAGTCAGGGCCTTATCATTTAATGCATTTACCCTGATAGCTCCCCAGTGAGAAGGGGTAAGGCTGTTTAATCCCAGCTTGGGAGCTGAAATACAGTGGCAGCTTGTAAAATAGCACAAGCACTTGCACCTGCAGCCTTTGAGTCCCAAACTAATCACATGTGCCTGCTCCTGTTGATTCAAGAGCAGCTGAAAATGATAGAAACACAGTAACTTCCTCCTGACTAAATTGTTTCCACATATAGAAAGGGAGGTATTCAGAAGAAGCTCTGCTAGATGTGCTGTCTGTCTGGATATAGAGACTCTGCCTTCTAGGAGAAATGCAGAAAGAGGCTTGAAGACAGTTGAAAGCTGCTCTTAACCTCTCTTGCTGTTGCAGCTCTGCTGCTAGAAGCTGTACTGGATCCATTCCATGGTAAGCTCTGTGGGCAGCTGGGGCTGCCCGTAGGAATCGGTGCTAATGACAGTGTTGGGAATGGTACTCTGGAGAGGTGTAGATTCAGTGGGGGGTTTATCAGGACAAGCAGTGCAGGAGCCTCTCTGTCACTATAATCCAGGGGCAAGTAGTATGCATATCTGTATGAAACAGCTCTTTTACGACACTTAGGTTCAGTATTATTCCTGAACCCTAGCCAGCCCCAGAAACACGTAAGAATTAAGTAAACTGGAGCGAAAGAGCAAAGCTGCTGATGTCTTCCTTGGAACTGAAACTCTGGTGTTCTGGAAGGTGACAGGAAAAGCCTGAAAGAGAGCTTTGCTTTGTATCCACAAAAAGCCAGTACAGAGGGAGCTGTCAGAAAGTGCTCCTTTTTCTGACTGCAGGAAGTTCTGCTGCCACGCACTGAGTAGGGCCTGGTTACTTCAGAACAGGGAGGTCAGTGCAGTGAAAGCTTACTAATAAAAGTCTGGATACTGCAGGTTATGGAGAAGGAATGCTCAGACTGCAAGCAAGCTATGAGGGACCTGGCTCAGCCTAAGTCTTACAGTCTAGGAGCAGGGCACATCACTATGTTTCGAGGACCATAATCCACAGCAAAGTTAAAGAGGGAGTGAGTTACTGAAATATCCAGAAGTCATCCTCCCATTACAGACTCCAGCGGAGGCTTTTTTAGAAGTGTGGCCTTTATATGCAAGCTATGGACATTGTACTGGAAGTGTAACCTTTGAACAGGTTATCTTAGGGGACCACAGATGTTGGGAAATGCCTCTGAGCGTGCTAGTAACACAGCTAGTAACCGGTCACCAAGTGAAAAGGATCTCTTTCAAACCCCTTTGAGGTCCAGGTATTGCTGCACCCAGGCTGGCAGCTGGGAATGAAATATGGCAGAAACATTTCTCACCCAAACTTTCTACTGCGCCTTCCTTGAACTTTGTCACTGAAACACACCTTTGTGAACAGATGACCTCTTCATGTTTGTTCTGGATTTTCATACCTGGCTCTTCTCTGAAGCTGTAAATTTATTTTATTTCCTTCTTAGTTAAAGACAGTGTACTTAACGGACTTCATGATAATTTCCAGGACTGTGCATGGAGGTTAAATCATCGTCTGAATAGAAGGAGCTACATAAAGAGCACACTTGCATACAGTCACCTTTCTGTGCTCAAGTTATTTGTGAAACTCTATTTGTGTGTGCAACTGACTATTTACAAATTTAAGTTGCCAGCTAGGAATAGGTCATAACCTCATTGGTGGTCCTTGATTTTGAGTAGAAATGTTTTTCCTAGCTTATTCAATCACATTTCCAGACCACGGTTAAATACTTAGTTTTTTTTAGGTGGGACACTAGTGGACAGACTGTATGAAGTAAGCCCTTATTTAAAGAAAAAGCCTGGTTCTGCACTTAAATCTCTAACAGGTGATTTGCAGGGCACTGGGCATTTGTGCGCTCCTCTGAGCTGCCTTTACTTACAAAGTGCAGGATTCAAGGTATCTTATTAAGACTTGTATTTGGAAATGAAAGTGTCCAACCTGCTAGGAAGCAAATACAGAAAAGTCTAGCAAGACACTGAGAAATAGGCTGTTTCTCTCAACTGTACAATGCTTTAAAGCTACTGTCTCAAGTCACTTGCAAAAATGGATCAGTAAGCAAGCTTGGATGCTAGCCACATCAAGAGAGACAAGGCTGTCAATTACTATTGACTTCCAATTTATTTAGTTCAAAAAAGAAGAGGAGGACACTTCAAATACTCCTGATTAAAACTCCTGAGCACTGCTCTGAAATTTCTAAGTGTAAAGTGAATGTAGTTCAATACTGTGATATCTTTCAATGCCTGCAGTGCCCCTGTTTTTGCTTATAGATTGCCCTGACTACTCTAGAATGATGTTTACAGGGCTCTGAGTATCAGTGACCGTGATACGAGTCAGGTAGATTTCCCAACAGCATTAACTACAGCAACTACTGTCTGCCAAGGGCACATCTTGAGTGAGAGAAAGCCTTATACTGCAGCTGAGGTAAAAATAACTGCAGCAACCTCACCCCCTCCCCTTTTTCTACTCGGTAACTCATAGCAGACCACAGTCCTGGAAACTGATGAAGAGACCACAAGGAGACAGGTATCTTCCCTAACCAAAATCAGCATCACTAGGCCCCTGTGGCCCAGTACACAGAGCTTCTCACTGAAGGGAGCAGAGGGGAGATGGATGAATGCAGTTAACACACACATCCAGCAACTGGATGCTCTGGATTTACTTCTCAGATTTACTACAGATGCTTCCACCCCTCAGCATCAACTCTCCAGCATATGGATAATACTCCCTTTCCCCTAGCTGTTCTCACACTTGCTCAAACTTCTTGTTCATGGGCATCCATGAACCATCTCCTCTTCTAGAGCCTATACAGCTCCAGGGGTACCACCTGGCCAGCTCTTGGATGGAGCTGGGACAGTGTACGTGCCATTCACAGGGTAGGGCTGTGGAAGAGAGAAACAAAGGGAGATCCCAAGGGGATCAATATGGGGAAGTGAAAGAAGATCAACAGAGGTTAGAGAGACCAAAGCCACTAATCTGTTCCTGTTTGTATGCTGTTAACAAGTAACTTTGTGCTGCACTCCCCTAGCTCTGCTGTCAATCTAAGATGCTTTGAGAATATGTTTTCAGTGAATACTCATGGAATTAATTAATTATTAAATTTCAGAGGAGAATGTTGCTTTAGCCTCAGAGCCAGCTAGCTGCTGGAAGGAAGGTTTTGCTCCCAGTCACTCTCACTTGGCCATTTCTAAACAGACAGTGTGTGTTTCAGCAGCTATCATCTCCCAGGACAGGAAATCTCCTCAAGAAGGGTCCACTGCATGATCCAGGGCACAAGCCTCCTCTTTGCTCCAACCACCCTACGACCAGGCAATACCTCCAGGACAGAAAAGCTGGGGTAGACGCTAAAAATCCAAGCAGGTGTCTGAAACCATTGGTTGCACCATAAGGAAATGCAGAGCTAACAAAGGGGCCAGCTTGATTGATCTTGTCGGGGCAGAGAACAGGAGCGTTAAACACTCCCAAGGAGCTTTTCATCCAACAGCTAAGTGGTCCCTGTGGCCTCACCTCTCCTATACTCTGACCTCCCCCCTGATACTTCCATCCAAACAAGACTCAACAGACTGGACAGGATGACTCCCACTCACCATTTTGCTCTTCTCCCTGAGAAATCCCTGTATGTGTTAACAGCAGACCACCTGATGCCAGGGTTAGTGCTCCTTTTAGGATGAGTTTCTATTCCTGCTACAAACCACACTGCAGACCTGCAAAGAGGAAGAAACAATGGCATTTCTATTGGGCTGACTCAGACATCCTGGCTGGGTCCCAGCACACCTGACAGAGCCAGGTCCCTGCCAGGGGCAGGGTCTGGCATGCGCCTGGGAAGCTGGGCTTCAGGGCACTGCGGACTCCGCCTCTTCTCTGCCTGCCTCATGGCAAATAAAACTAGTCCTGGCTCCAGGAGCGTGTTTAGTATGTACCACAGGTGAGCTTGAGGGGAATCTTGGTTTTGCTTTCTAAGGCTCACACCTTGTCTGCCAGAGCACATTCACTGGAAATGCCAGGACAAAGTGGAGGATTTCTGCTGGCTTGATGCTGAGATCAGTGAGCCTGTCTGGTCTGAGGCATTGTTCTGTGTCTGAAGTGTGCTGCACCACCGGGTACTCGTGTTTTTAAAAGATGAAGAATCTCCTGGCAGACAGTGGATATTCCCTTCAATATCTCATATGTGGTGACTGGATGGTCCTTGGTGCTTTCTGGAAAATTAAGTCCTCTTTCTAGAAATAAGCAGAGAAAATGAGGACTGGCCATGTTACACAGCACTGGTGGCAGGCAATAGGCGTGGAAAGAGACATTAAGGGAACACACTAGTTGAACAGCAGGGAAGATACAAGCCTGCAAAAGATCTTACACATACAACAGATAGATTGTGCACAGAGTAAGAACCTATCTCACTGCAATTGCAAATGTCTGTGTGTTTCCCTAACAGCTGTGTCCACAGTTCATATTCCACCTTCTATTTTACCTCCTATTTCCCACTGCCTTCACTTGGGCTGCATAATTTATAACGTTTCAACATAATTTTGGACTGTAACCCTCTGTGTGACTGAAGGCTTCCTGGCCTTTCAAAAATGGGAAATGATGTCCACTGGGTGACTTGACTGTCAGCCTCCAGGGTCATACTGTGCCATGATACTCTGGTGCAGGAGGCTGCATGGGGATGCTTATTCCTTACTTCATCTCTAGTTGTTTTGCCTTTAGGAGCAGCTGGGAGGAAATTCAGTCACTGCAAAGGTTTGAGTGGCTGTAACGCACCACAGGAAATAGTCTGGGTGGTGGGACATGCATGAACTGGTTATGTATTGGGGAAAAAACATAGACATGATCCTTAGCAAGCAGGGCAGATATCAAGCAGAGGACAGAAAGAGGAAGAAAAGCATTTTAGGTGCTGCCTAGCTACCTGAACATTTTGCTGCTGCAGTGAGAGTACAGACCACAAATTTGCAGTAAGGAACATCAGCCTCATGCTCATTTTGCTGTCCTCTGAGCAGGAGTTTCATGTCCCAGGGTCTTTAGGACCTGCTGCTGAAGGCCATACCCTGTAGTGTAGTAAATGAGCTGCCTCTTTCGATGTCTACTTATGGACTAATTCCTAGATCCCAAATGTTTATTGCTGCAGATCTGCATCTCAGCTCACTAAAGCATGAGTGAATAACATAAAACACAATGCTGTAGCCCTTTGGCTGACCAACTTGTTCCTCTGCCCCACTTCCTAAATGATCTCTTGATTGCAAAAACTAAAGGCTCAAGGGAAAGTTGCTTCCTGCAGAGAGTAAATCCCACCCAATATTAGCAGTAGACACAAACAACAGTTGGCAGAACAAGCAATGTATTAAGAAATTTCCTCCACCTTGAGGAAGTGGTAAATGCATCCATACAACAGAACGTGCAACTGAATCCATAGTCTTTAATGAATGCAGAGACTCGTTCTGGGCACAGGTACATTTGTGATTGCCCCCACACCCTCCTCTCCTCCCCCT
This sequence comes from Morus bassanus, assembly GCA_031468815.1. NCBI lineage: Eukaryota > Metazoa > Chordata > Aves > Suliformes > Sulidae > Morus > Morus bassanus. The sequence continues at coordinate 24,092,791 of CM062575.1, read as the reverse complement.
CTTAAAAAATTATTTTAGTTAGTGAAATGTAAAACCACACAAACAACAGAATATGTATACACACCTTAGAGGGTCTGACATTTTTTCTTTTTTCTTAAGAAATTTTCACACACTTAGAATTATTGACTATTAAGCCCAGTCTGTACAGCAGAAATATTCTACATAGATCATTGGTTGAAATGCACAGTACAACAGTCGTGAGCACACTGTCACAAGAGATACCTGCATGAATGCTAACAAGTGTAGTAGATCCATCAAACCACATTGCAAGTACCAGCAATGAACCAGTCTGGGGAAGATGGGAAGTTACCAGAACATGGAACAGAGATGTTAGAGTATATGGGAAGCTGCTACAGTCACTTCCCTCCAGAGTTATTGCTCCCATTAGAGAGCCAGGAAACCTGAACCACTGCTTGCCACCTAAAACTTTCCTTCTGTTTCACAGGGATTGGTATCACGCTTTTATTTCCAGACCTGAGCCACTGTGATTTTGCTTGAATGGGGGCAAGGAAGAGAAGGACAAACACAGACCCCCCCATCTAGCAGAGCTCACTTCCCCAGACCTGCATGGTCAAACAGCTTGAGATCAGAGGTCTTGCCTGTAAAAAGACCACAAAATTTGAAAAGACGAACAAAACAGAGCTAAAAAAAACCAAAACAGAAATAACATGGTTTTATACAGCCTGCAATAAAGCTATAGTCAATGGTACAGTATTGTTCACATGACACTTATTAAGGCGTTGACTACTGGTATTCTACATGCACATTTTATATACATATAATCTTGTGTGTGTGTATAAATTACTTTATTTTTCTTGTTCTAAGAAAGAAAATATTTTCATGCATTTGCTTTTCCTAGTATTCACAATACTTGGACCATATTCTGTTCAAGGACTTCTGGAGAGGGCTGGGTCTATTTATTATCCATCTGGAAATGCCCTCATCTCCAGGAATGTCGTTTGTGCCTGACAGTGGCACTGGCCCCTCTCTTCTCCACAGTCATACACCAGAGAGGAGGTGTCACCCCGGAGCCTGACAGTATATTGGTTATGTAAACATAGTAATCCTTGGATTATAAATACTTTATTAAAGCTAACATACCTCAGCTTTTAGCTCATAATTGCCCATGAGTGCCTTAATGAAATATCATTCCAAATAAAGTATTTTTTTTCTTCTCTTTTTTTTCTTCCTGTATCAACAACTCAATTACAGTGGTTCTCCCAAAAGCACAGTTTTCCCTACTTTTTCCCAAACAAGTGCCAAACTACCTGTTAACTCTGCAAGCCCATGGCTTGGAAGCTTCCATGTACATAACTAACTGCAACACAGAGCATGCCTGAGCCTTATAGCTCAAAGTGCTTGAGTCATCATCTCGCTTGCGCTCCTGCCATGAAGTTGAGACACTGGGCCATGGGCCAGCAAGGAACAGGGAGGAAGCAGAAACCATCAGAGCTCTTCCATTCCTAGTCCCATGCCTGGAGCTTGCACATGTTTGACAGGTTCCCAGAGCTGACCTGTAGTATGGCCTGTGTCCCTCTGCCTCAGGGACACCCTGACTATCTCCGGCCCAGCGTTTCCTTTGGTGGCACACTCTGGCTATAGGTGATGTTGCAGAGCACTCCTAGGTTGCAGTGAGGAGCCCTGGGGAGAGCAGCTCAGCTGCAAAATGGAATGGCTCACAGGGAAGTGGTACTAAGGAAAGAAAGCAGCATAAAGAAGGCTGAGAAAGCAAACATGGATAGAGTGAGGAGAGGTTCCTTTTTAAGATAAGGCTTGGACTGCTGCCACAGCCCTCTGAGCTGCCTTGCCTGGTGATGTAACTGGAGCACACTGTCAGCACTCCAGTTGCTAAGCTTTGCCACCATCACACAGTCATGCCTTGCATCCCACCACAGCACTTCCCTGTCAGCCACCACCTTTCCCTTGGCCACTGCATCAAAGTACTTCCATTCAACATATAACATGACAATTACTGCAAATCAGGCACTGGACCCTTCTCATTTACCATGATCCAAGTAGCTAGCAGCCCTAAAGAGACTGTCCCTGTGCCCCTGCCTAGCTCTCAACCCACAATAACCAAGACAATAAATAGTCGGGACAGGAGGAGCGATGGAGTTCCAGCCATCTGGTTGTTCACTTATTGCACAGAGTATTTTGGGCTACTAGGGGAGAGTGGGCGACTCCCAAAGTCCTTTGAGAAAATCCTGCTGGGTGACTGTCCACATCATCTGCTGCAGAAAATATGTTCAGACAGCTCATGTGTACAGGATGCTTGGAAAATGTCACCTAGAAAATGGATAAGCAAGAGAAAAAAGCGTTTCTCAATTCAAGATCAGTCTTCACTCAGCCCCATGGCAAGCTGTGCAAAATACAACATTTGTGCCCTGGCAGGTATGATTAGAAGACAGTTTTTGGTCCTGGGTATGTTAACAAGAAAGGGTAACGCTAATAATTGCAGAGGCAAACCTTTGAGACTGGATTTAGTTTTAGTTACAGAAAATATTGTACACTGCTTTTGGCCAGGTGCACAGAAGCTTTAAAAAAAAAAAAAAAGACAAAGATCACAGTTAAATGTCTGAATCTTCAGATGGGGAATGTCTGTAAGAAGCAGTCAAACTACTTTCTCATGTGCAATGCGTCCTGAAATTTGGTACTTGTATATTGGGCGTGAAAGCCTTTCTTGTTGATGGTGTCATCTGTATGGAATTGAATCATGATGGAATCCCCTGCAGAGTAGATTTCTTCCAGAGGCTGCAGAAAAGGAAAGAAGACAGCACAGAGTGGTCAAGTCTGCAGGCTAAATAACTGTCTGCACTATGATGATAGAGTTTAAGCTCACAGTGAAGACAGACTGGCCAGTAAACACAAAGACTGAGCACTCAGTACCTCCTGCCCTGCTCTGACTTCCTGAGCATATTCACTTGCTCTTTGCATACCTGCCTTTTATGTTTGAAGGCTGATGCCAGTCCACTCTACAATCCCAGTTCTTCCAGCTGTTTTTTCACAGGACTCCCTGAATATTCTTATTCCAGTCTTCTGAGTTTGCTCTAATTTGTCCTTATCTTTTCAGGAAATGACTCAATCCAAACTGGACCCTGTTTGGCAGCTGAGGATCTCCCAGGGTTCATTAGCAGCAAAATAACTTAGCCACTTATCTTACATGATAACTCTGGTTATCTTCCCCACTGTTGTGACCTGCTACAACCTCCCTGTGCATCTCTGCAGGGCCAACACTTTCCCAGCCATTTGCCATTTGTCCAGGTAGGTAGGTTACTACCCTACTGCCCTGAACTTCTTCACACCAAGCTGTTATGCCTTTGTTTATTTTCCAGCCCATTTCCCCAGTTTGTGACGACTGCTTTCACACACCTGCTCCCTGGTTTACTCTCTTTAAATTCAATAAGAACCTTCTCCATTTCATTGCTGAAGTCCTAGAGAAATCAAACATAAACCTTCTGATTTTAAATACCACACACCATTGCTCACGCTAACAGAGTCACTCCCGTTAATGGGGACACAGACAACAGTTTAGGAGACAGTATGCCACCCTAAAGTCAACAAGCAGCTCTGCAAGTCCCTCCACCCTTTGCCCTCGCCGTAGCATGGCTGTAACATGACTTGGCTTCAGGCAGGAAGTAAATAAGGATAAAACTGGCCTTTGGAAGCTGTTTCCCACATTTACACAATGCTTTTGTGGCAGGGCTGGGGCACAGCAGCGTGGCAGTCCCGTGCTGCTGCACATGGCTGTGGGCTAACAAGGGAAAGTCAGTTGGCAAGGTTTTCAGACCAAGTCTGTCCATCAGATAAAATCTGATGTGATCTCTAGCAACAGGAGAAGAAGCAAACCCAGACACACAAGGCATTCTCAACACCAGTTTGACAGCTGCCCCTGTCCAAAAAGGGTACAAGAGTACCCTTCCTAGCCACCTCCAGTTATGCCTATGAAATCCCCACCATCACAGCTTACCCCTGAGCCACAGAAGCGTCCCAGGCGGGGTGCAGTGCTGTCGTAACCATCATAAATCTCCATGTAGTCATAACCACAGTCGGCCTCCTCCTCGATCTCAAATGTCTGGAATATCAGCTCCACCCCATAACCATCTTCAGCTACAATCACCCATTCACAGTTGGTTTGACCTGGGTAGTTGTTGTCCCCAAACTGGGCATGGGAATATAACTCCTTAGTTCGTACTTCAGCCTTTAAGAGCCCACCGCACTCTGGAGGAAGGAAAGGGCATAAAACAGTCTCTCAAAGGCCTTACTTCACAACAAAGACTCACCATTCCACCTTTGGGCTAGCCATAATGAGAGAAGACCTCCAGCTTGAAATGCATATACAACAGGGAAGGTAATCAACCACTGCACCAAACTACCAAAAACCAGTGAATTCTCCAATCATCCATGAATCCAATGACCCACATAGCATAGAGGAGCTTGGTTCTTTTGGTTCAGAACATGCATGGAAAGAGGTGGCCAGTCAAAACTGTCAGGATGGGGTTCCTGCCACAATACACTCTGGAAAAATGTATAACTTTAGGAAGCAATTGCTTAAAGGATGACTTAACATATTCTGTGCACTTGTCCTGTACCTGAAATTCTGACCCCAAGTATTTTGCTAGCACCAAGTTGAAGCACGTTAAAAAACTGGGGACTAAACCAATCCTTTTCTGCCCACACAATGCACAAAAGTAGCCCTGTGCTTGTGGAAAATGCATGTGCTTTGGTGCAGAGTTTCCCTGCAGCCAATCAGGAAGGCACCTTTTCACCAGTCTCTCATGCACTGTCACTCAAAGCATGTTTCACCTGTTTACAGTGGCAAGGATTTCAAAAAAGTGAACCTTGGTATGACATGCTCACCTCTGGGCTGCCACTGAAAAGAGGATCAAGCTGTGTCTGTCCACAGCACATCTCTGCTTCCACCATAATCAATCTAATATGGGCCTGTTCCATGTGTGGGCCAATACACGGGCTAAGTTGCATTACCTCCTCTTTTGAGGGTTGATGAGGAACAGAAGGGGTTGCTGCTCAACCAAACACCTCCAATTTAAACAAAAGAACACGAGCAGGAATGTCTGATATCAAGAGACCTCTGAGCTGATAAGGAAGCTGGCATTTATGGTATGGTGCCAACAGTGGCCTGGGAACTGGTTACCACAATACACAACCACTTAAAATTCAGGCTAAGCTTATTTGGGAAAAAAACATGTCTGGTTTTGCCTGGTAAAAAAAATGCAGTGAGACTTGATGACAGCTTATCACACTGGAGTATTGGCAGGCAACCAGCTTACCTGTGCTGTGCTTTGCCTGGAAACCTTTTCTTTGCACAGAAGCATCAGAGTAAAATCTGAGGAACATCTTGTTGGTAGAAGCCACTACAGGGTCCGGTTTCTTGCTGCCACAGAAGCGGCCAAGGATAGGTGACTTGCTGTTGGGCCCATCATACATTTCTAAGTGGTCATAGGCACATTCTTGGTGCTGTTCAATCTCAAACTCATTGAAGGTCTAAAGCAAGAATAAGGAAAATTAAGACAGACATTTGTAAAACTGAGTATGCAATTTAGCAGAGGGTGAAATGTCAGGTGAGAAACAGGTCAAATGGTACGTCTGTCCCACTCCTCCCACAAACTAAAATAGAATAGTGTACTTTCAGTCAAGCGTGATCAAAGCTCAGAAGTTCATATGAAAGTGCTGTGTAGCCGTAGCTTTGCTGCCTCACATGGGTGCACGACAACAGTTTTCAACTGCAAGCCTTATACGCTCTTCTTTCCTGCCGGGCACCCTGCCTAGCACACTGAATGGGCAGTTCTTCAATATTACTTCTATTGAGCATGGGGATCCAGGCATTTCCCCCAGTCCATGGGCTATCTGCACAGCTTCGGGCATGTCCTGCCATACGCATCAGGCCACACTGTAAAAAGGGCCTGATGCTTCTCTCTCAGAGGGGCTGGGGACTGGCCCTGCCACCACCTTATGCAGGTATGTTCCCAAGAGAGCGGCTCACAAGGAGGGGTAGGGGCAGGAGGACATGTTATACCTTCTGTTAACAGAGCGTGCAATGCTCCACAGTTGTCATCTGCTGGAGTCTCCTCCAAGCTGCCTCACCCCTGCCTTGTGTCCCTCTGAAACCTTTTGCCCTTTTGCAGGCCAGGGGCAGCCTCCCAGGACACTCTCCTCCGAGCACCCTCCCACTCACACAGTGACACAGGGAAGTCACTTCAGCTCCCCACAAGCCAGCCCGCTTCTCTCGTCACAGTCCTGCTCACTGGTTACTTACTACTTTCACTCGGTGGCCAGGCGTTGCAGAGATGTTCCAGGTGCACTCTTTCCGACTGGGGTACTTGTCAGGCCAGTTTGGACTGCTCATTGTTCCCTCCACACCACTCAGCTTGTGCTCGCAACCAGCTTGCGAGAGAGAGAGATCAGAAGATGGAAGGCATTGAGACAGGTCTTACATGGGACCCATGTGATGTTCCACATGCTCCTCTCTGCCCATCGAGACCCTCAACAGGGCAGAAACAGGGAAGGCTTTAGTCACTGAACAGTATCTTTTAGGATTACTGCATAGTTCTGGTGGATTTGTCCTCACAAAGGTGTATAATTTTTTGAGCTAACTTGGCAGCTGGTGAAATGGACCATCTTATTCCCCTGGGCCTCATTAACCTCATTCACCTTTTCACTTCCCAACATATTCTCTTGCTCCTCCATCTCGTCTGCCCTGCTCCCAGTGACATGGTCTCCAACCCCTCCACCGTGTTGACACTGGTGCTATCTCAGCCTTGAGTTGTTTGTTTTACTGACTTGCAAAGCTGAATCAGCTCACGGAGAGATCAGACAACAACCACAGATGATACACAGAAAGGCCATGGCAGCTCACAGCTGGGGTGAGGGTAAAGGAAAAGAGGTAATTCTGGTAGCAGCAGATAGTTAGGTCAGTTCAGCCTTTCTCTTCCGACTCAACCCAAGAATTAAACGAAGCAGCAGTGACTAGTCTTACGGTGATGTCCCACAACTGCTCCTTTCACTAGCCCAGCTTCTTCTCCCAACCCTGTCCATTCCCACAACCATATGGAGGGCCAGACTGGGGAACAGATCCAGCTGAAAACAAGCCCTCTTCTTCCATTTCCTAGGTAGTTTTTCAGCTAGCTGGGGCCTTTTCAGTGCCCCAGCCTGGTATGCTGTACAAACACCCTTCCAACACTGGGCAGGAGGCACCCTGGCTCAAACTGTGTTTGAGGCACCTTGTCTTTCCTGAGGGCAAGGAGTGGAAACCTTACCTTCTTTACAATCGTGGCCGTTTTCATGCAGCATGAAGCCGTTTCTGCACTGGCATATGTAGCTCCCAAAGGTGTTGATGCATTCATGCTGGCAACCACCATTGTCTTTGGAGCATTCATCCTTGTCTGGGCAGGATCAAACCCACAAACACTGAGTTGCCATTGAGAAACAGACTACTGCAGTTGCCAGCTAGGAGACCCCTACCCAGACAGGCAGATACCAGTGCAAACCTCCAACCTCTGCTGCTGGATTAGTCCAGTCAGCTTTTTAGCCCAGACACAATTCTCTTCAATTGTCTTATCATTCCATAAAATGCATCACAAATGTGTTCTATAAAACCTATAATGTAGGTTTTGAATTATTAAAGACTCCTATCTAAAAAAAAAAACCATAGCAATGTCTCATTCTTTTTGAATATCGTCCAGGAAAAGTATCCCACAAATTCACTAGCCTAGGCAAAAAAATCCACTGGCCAATCTTTATATTTTCAAGTTCCTACATGCTCTGATGAGCCTCCACCTTTAAATAGCTCTCTCCGAGAGCACAAGCAGCCAGATGGAAAGCTCCTCTCTGAAGCTGAAATATGCCTCAGTGGATGGTCACTCCTGTGTATTCAGGAGTCTGTATTCCTGAATCTCACTGTTCTGAGCATAGGATCTGCTCCCGGTTTCCAGTCCAATTTCATTTATGAGCAGTTTATCTCCACTTTTTCTTGGGCCAGTGCTCTCCCTGCACCTCATTAACCTCATCTGTCTCCTCACTTCTAGAAGTATTTCTAGATAAAACATACCCCACCTCACCCTTCCTCTTGTTAGATTTAATAAGCCAAATCCCTAACTCTGATTCTACTCTGCAACTGTCTTAATTCAAGGTCATTTTGCCTTATCATCCTCCTGAAAAGTATTAATACTCCTTGATCTCTGCTGAAAACACTGTATGGGACAGAATAACCGTAACTGAAAGGTTAACTGGAAATTCAGTTAATCTCTGGAACTGCCTGTTAATATAACAGGCAGTTAACTGTAATGTACAGTTAACCTCTGCAACTGCCTGCTAACAAGGTGCATCACTGACACCAAGACCTATGAAAGATTCAGTACAGAGGATTAGAAACTTCCACTAGCATGCATTGCTTTGATGGGAAGGATTGCTATAGAAAATTTCCAGAAGTCTTCTGTAACTCTCCTAGTTTCAGAGGAAAAAGCTATTCTCTAATGATGCCAGGGACAGAAATTTTTTAGGATTGGGTTCCCCATTGCTTCCTGCTGTGGAAGGACTGGAGGCATTGATGAAATCCATGCATCTTGCTGACACCACACTATGACACTGGACCATATGCTGCACTGAGAAACCAAGATGAAAGGTGACCCAGCACAGGGCAACCATGCTTTTTAGATGTAACTAACCATGTCAAGCTCTGCCTGATTTGACAGGAGGTTGAAGAAAATTCACCAAAAACAACGGGTTCAGTCAGAGGAGACAGCTAAGCAAGTGAAAGAATACAGCCACGTACCAGAGAAGTAGTGAACTTTAAAGCCCTTCTTGGAGACCGTGTTGTCTGATTTGAACTCCAATCTCATGTTGTTGCCATAGGATGTGATTACTTCGGGCTTCTCTGAGCCACAGAATTTGCCATGCAGCTTGGAGTCAGAAGCCAACCCACTACGAACCTCAACATAGTCATATTTACAGACCTGCCAACAGACGAGGAGATTTCTCAGCTCCATGGACTTGGAACAGAGCATTTCAGAGGAAGGGGACAAAGGCTTGACTGAGAGGGAACAGAAACAGCCATACACTCCTAACTTCCCCAAATTCTTCCCTGTCAGTGTTCTCACCCCCTTCCCTTGCTGCCCTGGTTTAAAGCATGGGTGTGTTTATCAGAATAGGAAAGGTTCCATTCAATTTAGCTAAAATAATTACTCCCACCTTATCCAAGAGCCTGACAGTGCGAATGAACTTCAGCAGCCTGCTGAATTAAGGAAGAGCCACTGCCCCCATTTACAGTGGGGAAAGTGAGACCTGAATGCTTTGTTGAAATTTGACCCTACCCTTGGCAGGGCAGAGAACACACTCTTTTACTGGTTATTTTGTTTATCCTTGAAGAACATTGTTCATTTCCAATTATTTTCCTACAAAGGCAGCTCTGGGGAAGGCAGGGGATGGGACACCTATTAGGGACGGAAAACACCTACAGTTATGTAAAACTGGTAGAGAAAAGAAGCTCATTTATAACAGAACAGCTTTAATCCTTCCACTCCATAGAGAAAGCAGATCCAGACTTCAAGGAGAACAATCACTGTTATTGGCTTATTATATCAAGGGTAGGGAAACAACCAGAAGCTCCACCAGTAAGACAGAGACTCCTCTTCCTTGTACCCCAAGGATTTATTCAGTTCTGAGTTAGCCAGTAGTCACACCTCTGAGATGCAGGGACTGGTTACGTACATCATTGCCTTCCAGCTCAAACACTTCGAACTGCAGAGAGATCCGGTACTGGGCTGGAGCTACCACCTGCCAGACGCAGTTTTTGTTAGTAGGATATTCCTTGGGCCATCCAGGGCTAGTAATGGTCCCATTGAGCTTGGTGATGAAGCCCCCACAGGCAGCTGGAGAGGCAATAAATGAACACAAGTTTTACTTGGTTCTGTTCAGACACACAGACTGGGCCACACTGTTAGCTAGGAAATGAATCAGATCTTGGTTGGTGTCACATTTCAAATCCTGGCCTCCAGAACAGGTTTAAAATGCTTGGAGCTGCGAAGACGACAGAAACCTCACCTGCTATAAATCACCATTGAAACACACACAGCCAGGCTACGGCCCTGAGAGCCACTTAAACCATGTAAGATTGATCTCCTTTTTACTCTATAGTCTTGGGCTTAGTATAGATCAGTTGACTTGATGTGCACGATACAGGCACAATAAGGGCCAGCTTGGTAAATTCACCCACATTCAGTCCTACAAATGTTATTATTTCAAGTTTATCAGTAATGGAATAATTAGAAGATAATGGAATCCTAGAAAAGACAGCCTTGTCAACTCTTCAGTGGCTTACTATATGTGGACTGCATCTTCTCTAGGGAAAATTGAAGACAAAGCCAAAGACTTAGCTTTTTTATCCCATTGTCTTTAAAAATTTAGGACATCTCATCTTCATCCTCTTGTGGGAGGGCATGGCTTTTACCTCAGAGGAATCAACCTCAGTTTGCTCTTTTGCTGCAAAATTCTATTTGCAATGAAGCAATTTTTTTTCTTGCTCTTTCTTGGGAGTAATGAGATATGGCCACATCTTCAAAACCCACAGGGATAAAAGCTTCCTGCATCTTGTTCCCAGCATAATTTTGCATTAATGATGCAAAGGGAGCAGCTTCAATACAAAAAAAGTAGCGAGCGTGTCTAGAGAAACAAAGTCAATTTACTCTGATGTGCATCACTACAATTTCAAAGATTATCCTTTCTGTATTGCCCACAAATGAAGATTAAAATAGGAGGTTAAGAGTGAAGTTCAAAAAACACTTGCCAAGTTATGCCAACTGTCTTGCTCAAAATTGCAAGAATTTATTTAAAAAAATAAAGTAAAGCTTCCAAAAGCCTTTTGCACGCACCTAACTCTGCCCTCACCAAGTCCAATAGCAACCTTCCCCAAACAGTTTGACAAAAGCAGAAGTCAGGGCAAACTGGGCGACTTTGAGAGCACCACTCACAGTGTGTGGAGCTCCCTACACATCTAGCTGAAAGGCAGAACGACCAGACAAGAACAATGGGTGGATTCTCACCACACCAACAGCTGTATTGTCAGTGGCAGCAAACACTTGTTGCAAGAGATTAACTGTATAAATAGAAAGATGAAAGAAACAGCTTCTATCAAAGACATGGGGTTTTTTTTCCCCCAATTACAGAAGGGAATTGACTCCTCAGTATGGAGAATGTCTGTTTTGCATGCAGGCAAAACACTGATATTTTATTCTACAAAAGAAATTTCTTTAAAAAAAATAATAAATTCAGCCTCAGATTGAAACACTTTTGGGCCACTCAATGACTACGTTGCAATGCCCGCCCTACCTCATGCTGCACTGTGGGAGATCTGGTCTGAACAGGGATCTCTGGCCATGAAGAACAACTGGTTTTAGATATGTTTAGCAGTAGAGAATCAGAGTATTTTCAGTTTTTCAACCAAAACTTGTTTTTCAATGAAAGACGTCGACAAAAAGAAATTTTTCAGGTGGGGTGAGATAAACAGAAACAAAGAGGATGTAGGGGCAAGGAGAATCATCTCCAAGATTGTTCAGTTTCATTATTAGCTGTAGGACCCATCCTATAGACAGATGCCTCAATTTGTAGGTTACTCACCTTCACAGCTCTTTTTATCAGCTGTCAACTCATAGCCAGGCTCACAGGTGCATTTGTAACTGCCCAGTGTGTTCTCACAGTGCTGCTCACACCCACCATTGTCCGGAAGAGAACATTCATCCATCTCTGTCAGGAGAAAACCAGAACAAGTCACACTTTCCTAAGCACCCAAACCCCATCATATTCCTCATGCTACACTTCTGGACGGAAGGACTAGAGCACTAGCTGATGAGCCAAGCCCACGGAGCAGGCACTGCAGCAAACCTCACAAGTGTTAAAGCACTCGTACCACCAAAACTGTAAAGGACTACAATCACTGGTACTAGTCAAGAGTGCTTTTCCTAGACAGGAGCAGGAAAACATGGTCTCCTGTAAAGACTTCACTGCATTGTGTTCTCATTTGCCCTGTTTTTTGTTTTGTTTTTTTAAATTCCTCATGCTCTTGAGTGATTTGAGCTGCCAGGAACCAGCCCATTATGGTGCCCACAGTAACAGAGCTGGGGGAGGCCACATCCCACTGAACAGGGTACAGCAAAGGAGCTGGGAGGACATGCAAGTAGTTCTTAATTTCATAACCACATGAAGTCTTGCTATCCTAGACTTTGAAGTCAGGTTCTTCCAATCACATCTCAACAACCTAAACTGACATTTTAATATACAGGTAGCCAGATGTACTGGCTTCTCACCCTGACCCCTGATTCCATGTGCATCCTTTAATAGATGGGTTTATTAACACGGTTGTGGTGAGTTGGCCTCAGCTAGCAGCCAAACTTCCACCCAGCTACTTGCTCACTTCCTGACCCCCCACTCTAGTGGAGTGGGGGAGAAAATAGGAAGAACATGAGCAAGAAAGCTCTTGGATTGAGATGGGGAAATTACCAACCAATTACTGTCATGGGTGAAACAGACTGAACTTTGGGGAATTTAATTTAATTTATTGCCAATTAATACAAATATTTGAGTACTGATTTGGGTATTGGGAAACAAAAACTGAAAAGAAAGAAACAAATGTTAAAACACTCAGGAAAAACACCTTTCCGCCCCCCTTTCCCAGGCTCAACTTCACTCCAGACTCCTCTTCCACTGCCTTGTATCACCACACCACACCACATCACCTTGTATCACTCAGTCCCTTCAGCAAAGCCATGAGCATGCAAAGGCAGGAGGGGATGGGGAGCTACAGTCAGTACATGATTCTGCCGTTCCTTTCTTCTCATACTTCACTCCTGCTCCACCAGCTGCAGGGAATATCTGCTCCTTCATGAAGCACCTGCATCTTCTCCTCCTCTGACTTTGGTGTTGCCTCTGCTGTGTCGTGCTTTTTGTTCCCTCCTCCTCTCTCTCGCTGTCATTTTTGACTTTTCTTAAACATGTTTTCACAGCAGCGCCACCAGCTCAGCTGATGGGCTATGCTGTGACTTGCGGTGGGTCCACTGCAGAGCCAGTTTGAACCATCTGTCTGGCACAGGGCAGCCCCTGCAGCCTCCTACTGCCAATACCTTGACACCTACACCCAGTATAATGCTCCAGTAACAGTTACTGCTATGCAGATCAAATAGGAACAGTCTTGACTAAACGATCATTGTAGGTCCCTTCCAACTGAAATATTCTATTCTATTGATAACACTGTCTTCCTGCAACACCTTCCCACAGTCAGGAACCCCCCACTGCAACAGTTCCAGTCCAAACAGATTTTATTTTCTGGTTTCTGTTTGTGGATTCACTATGAAGAAGGTAGAGTATTTCTTTGCTGCTCCATGCTTTTGACCTTTCAGGTACAGGTTCAATAGCTTCTAATCTGGCTGTTAAATCACTTGCTTGAGAGAAAAGAGAGGCTGCAACTTCTGTGATCATCGAAAACCCCTGATTAGCCTTTATCATGGGAGGGACATGTCCTGGCTATGGGCAGGTATATTTTGCAAAGTATTGTCTTTCCTCTAATGTTTGCCATGAAGAAGAAAGGTACAACAATGCGAGTGCGAGGCAAGCACATCACTACTAACACTTCAGCCATATACAAAATAGGCTTCAGTGATAGAAACAATTTGCTACCAAAATGAAGATAAGTAATAAAGAATAATCCTAGAGCTTTCCCTTGAGATATACATGATTGTATGGACATGAGTTAATTGCTCTTCTTATCTTCCTGACATTGTCTCTTTGATGTAACCAATGACTTACCCTATTTGAGCTGTCTTACTTTCTCTGAGCTGTTTGCAGGTTTATTTCCTCTGAAAAGTTAGAAGTTACCACTGAGAGTTCTCACAGAGCATAACATTCCTTTCCATCCTTAACTCTGTTTGTTTTTTTTTAAGCTGAGTTATTTTCTTTCAGTGTTGTAAGACATGTAATTGAAGCTTTACTCCTTTCATAATTCATTAAGGCAAAGCTGACCCATTGCTCAATCAGCTACGGGTGGCAGTCTGAAGAATGCCTGCAGAGCCATCTAATTGTTCATTTCCTTTGTTCATGGAGTGGCTGGTAGTCACAATCCCTCTGGATATGGAGGTAAAGGCTGCAGACTTCAGATCCCAGTTTGAAACTCCACATGTAGCCTGCAGGTATGTCTACCCAGCTTTTGCAAACTGTCATCAGCTCTGCCGACAATGCAAGCTGGCTAGAAGTTGTGTAGCTATGGCTACTGTGGTGCTTGGTCCAAGCAAATATACTTTGCTCCTCAGCTGGAACTACTGGCATGGACTTAACAACCTAACCATCCACAAGCTACGTGGTTTCTGGTTCAAAAATGTGATGTCTGAGGAGACACTGCAAGATCTAGTCTGCCGGCAAAAACTCCACAGACAACACCTGTGTCTGCAACTGTACTTGCAGTGTATGTTTATGCATTTTTTTACATAAAAAAGAAATAAATTTATTTCTGACTATCTGTATCACAAGGAAAGCATCCCAGGTTCAGGTGTGTAACTTTATTCCCCTACAAACTTGTAGAAGAACCTCAGATTCTACAGAATGACTTGCTGCAGGCCAAGAAGTCTCCATGTAGTACTAATCCCTGGAAGACATCTCTGCCACAGTCAGCCTGCACCATCAGCTCCTGAAAGAAGCCAAAATATCTTTAGAAGTACTCTATGTGTCTTTATGGAACCTGAGAAATTTAAAAAGGAAGCCTAGGCATTGTGAAAGTTGTTCAGGGACTGGAATTAAATATCACAGTACTTGCCAGTGATCTTGCAATCACCCTTTGTCACAGTCTGTTTGGATCTCTCAAACTTACAGGACAATGTGCTCTGTAAATTAAACTTTATTTACCTAATTCTTTTTTTTTTTTTTTTTTTGCACAAAAGGGCACGGATTAAGAATTATGGGTTATAAGTTATGAAACCTTATGACTTCAATGGTGAATAAGTGAATTCACATGATAGACTAGTCTGAGCAAAGGGGATTGAGCCCTGCCTTGTTTGTTTGTTGTATTTCTTAACGAGCTCATGAAATAAAGTTTAATTCACAGAGTACGTTGTCCTGTTAAGTTGAGAGATCCAAACGGACCGTGACACCCTTAACGCAAGACAAAAGTTAAAGTAGAAATAAATAAAGGACTTATGCAATCCAAATATTGGCATTGCAGCTGTTATTTCTATACAACTGTCACTGAACCTAAGAAAAACATGACTAATATTTGGTTCTTGCCTCTATCAAGTCACCAGGATGCTGGTAAAGGACTATGGCTTTGGTTCAGCTCTTAAGAAGAATTTTAGTCTTCACTTGCATCTTCCTGAAGAGGATCTCAGTTTAGGAACACATTTGCCTCCTAAAGCACTCTGAAATTTTCCCTGGGATTCTACTTGCAATCAAATTTACTCTCTCTCCAGAAGTATCTTTTGGAATAGAACTTAAGCAGAGAGTTGTTTTTAACAGTCTTTGTACAGTACTAGTACCTTCTTTGAAAATGTCAATGACCCCTGGCATGGACAAATGGAGGTCACATTCTGCCCAGCTGTGCAACACAAGGCATTAGTGCCTGTGCTGATACTGACCCAGCAGGCTTTCTTTCTGTCTTAATCAGGGAGGTGGTGTTCATGCCTCAGCATCAAATTCCTCTACATTCTCAAAGCAATTTGTATATAAACTTAATATTGTCTAACAGCTCTTAACTACAAAGTAGATACAATGGCAACTGATCACTTCGGGACAGCAGTTAAGGGATGAATGGTCCCCAACTTTGACCTTGAGAGGTACTAGATCACATACCTTTAAAGAAATTTGCTGCAAAGCCTGCTTTACTGATAGTTGCATCAGACGCAAACTTCATCCATACTTTATTTGAGCTGGATTTGATATCTTCTGGCTTCTCATAGCCACAGAAGTGACCAATCAGTGGACTGTATTCAGTGAGGCCATCTCGGATCTCCAGATAGTCATAAGAACATGAGTCGTGCCATTCAATCTGCAATGGGAAAAGGACGTGCCTGTAGCTCACTAGTATGAGTACTCTGACTCAGGCTAGCTAACCAGTTAGGCTTCGGCCAGAGATCAGCTTCCAAAGGAGCATCCCAAACAACTGGTCACAACTAGGTAATTGAGGCTGCCACTGAACTCTCCTGCAGTTGAAATTGCATTCAAGCCCAGGCACATCTCAGTTCTACTGCTATTTCATGGTTATCCTCTGGTGAAACCTGGTCCCTGACTATCTACAAGCTGCTTTTCCATGAGAAGCTGTAAGGAACAGAGCAGAACAAACAAAAAGGTTCAAGGAATAGCTGTGGGGTCACAGCTAGGAGGTAGTGGTGTCAGCCCTTTCCAGGACAAGGACAGTGAGTGTGCACAAGCCACAGGAGCCTATGGACTAGATGGGGTTTATGCACCAACCCAGGTCCTATCCACTCCTGCCTGTGACTTATACAACAGGAGTCAGAAAGAGATCACCTGTTTCTGATCACCTGGGCACCTAGCTAACAGTGTAAGACATCCTATAACCAGTAAGAGAAAAACTTTTCTGAGCTCTTCAAAGCCTGTCTGCCATCTGGGAACATGATGTTTCCTTGGAGAGTCACAACCATCCTGCAGTTTGCCAAGCCCCAGTGACACCAACACGAGTTTTTTGCCTGGATTGTGACCACACAATTTCATTTGACCAGAGTGAAAATTTAAGGACTCATGAGTCCCTACTTAACATCAGCAAATTTGTGCCCCTTCTAATTATTTCTGTCTAGAGTAAAGTTTTTGAAAGCCTATCATATTTAAAACTTGGCTTCAAAATCTCTAAGCAAACTTCTGGTGAGGAGGAATGATGTTCTGAAGTATTCAAAAGAATTTTTTTAAAATTATTATTTACATCACTTCCTTCCTAATTTTAAAGGACCTACAGAGGCAAAATGATATCCGTAATGTAATATACAATGACATTTCTCACCTCAAAGGCTTGGAATGTGATTCCTATGTGAAAGCCCTCAGAAACTGTGATCTTCCAGATGCACTCTTTGGAAGGTCTGTAGTCATCTGGGTAATTGGGAGATTGGATCTGGCCAGCATCTTTGTGAATTTCTCCACCACAAATAGCTTCATAAAAAACAAACAGCAAAACCATGAGATTGCAGGCTTTTCCTCAGGTAAAGCCTGCTCCATACGTAGGCTTCTTTGTTATTCAAATCTGTATCAATACCGCTTGTTCCACAAAGGCAACACACAAATCATGGATGTTTTTACAAATCTAACATTTTGTCTTAGTAACAGCATCTCCTGTGTCACTGTGCTGACCTCCATAGAAGGTGAACTCACTGGCACAGAGAATTTTTATGGATTTGCGTGTTTCACACTCCTGGTCACCTTCATAACTGCTTAAAAACTGCTACCAGCACTAAGGACCAAGAAAAGCTGGCAAAAAAAGAAAAAAAAACAACAAAAAAAACCAGTTGCAAATGCAGCCACACGATGGCAATATTAACAAGCATGAGTTGAGCTGTTCACCAGGAGACCATCAGGCTGACTGCAGCGCATGAAAAATTAAGTTTTGTGCTAAATGTAAGAATGAGTAAGTTTAAAGACCAACAACAGAAAATTTAATGAAAATCTACTGTAATACAAAACTAGCAGAGACCTCAAAGACAACAGCAGTTCAGCATAATTGTCTGCAAGATTGTGTAACAAATGAAAGTAAGATCACAGGCTAAAACCTGTGTTACCCCATGATGCAAGAAACATGTCTAAAGAAGGCATATGAACATTTTGGCTGTGTTTAAAGTCAAACAAACAAAAAGCACTGACAGTAAGTACAAGAGATGGCACTGCAATGACACCTGCCAGACATCAACCATCTTCACACTTGGGGTCTCCCCAGATGCACTGCATTAGCAATTCAGATGTGGGTCTCCCTATAGTGCCCTGGAAATTGCTTGCATTGGGTAACATTGTCTTGGGTTTGCCTTGTAAGCTGCTGATGTTTAACTACAACCTAGTTTAAAGCACTGTTTCTACTTCTTTCTTGGAGGATCAGTGCTAAGGCACCACCAAATAGTTGCACCCAAAATTCAGCTGCAGACCACAATTCAGATCATAGTTTGAGTTCGCATATTCAGAGCTACAAGTGGTGCTAGACAAAACCTCCGAGGGACCCTTTAGAGAACTATCTCCCGCACCTAACAGAAAGAGCACAAGAACTGACAATTTTTTTTTTTTTAACAGCCACAAAACTGTCAGCTAGCAAACAGCTTTTTCTCTATGCTCTGCAGCAGTTCACACTGAAATTCAGTTGAGCAGCTAAGTATACTGGAAGAGCTCTACAGCAAAATGGAAAGATAGAGCCTGAGAAAACAATGACAAATTTGGGGCTGCCAGCAGTGCTGTGGGGCAAACTCACCAGCATCTTCCCATCTTGAATCTCATGAAAGAAAAGGAACAATATGACTGAACTATGAGGACACTTTCACTACATTAACCGTCATTTAGTACCAAGTAATTCTCCCATCATGTGGCTACATGCTTCTGCCTCTTTCCTCCCATCTACTGAAAACTTTAGGGCCAAGACCTGGAGGAATCCAAATCCAAAAATCAGTCCTCACCCACAGAGCTCTCAGCAAAGTTCAGACGTGCTCTCACTAAAGCAGAGGACAGAGGAGCAGTGGTAAAAACCACTTTGACTTTTTAGTATGTGAGAGAAAAGAGCTCAAAAGAAAAAAAGGAAATAACAGCAACACAGAGCTTTTGGACAAAAACTGATAGAAAATTAAATATTTAAGGGCAATCCCTCCTGGAAATAAAAATTACCCTTATTGCCTAGACACAGAAGTCAAAAAACAGCTGAGCAAGCTACCTGACAGTGGAGGAAAGAAACAAGCCATTACCAGAGCTTGCATCAGAGGGAAATAGGGATTAAGGAAGATTTTTTGGAAACTCTCCATTTTCAGCAAATAAATTATGGAGAGAGATGCACATAATCTCACTACCTACTGCTCTGACAAGAGGAGGCTGAGCTAAGAAAAGAACTATGCAATGGGCCATCAGTGTTTCTGTGGTATAAGCTTGCTTCCACCAGTCATAGTCTGTGCTTGCTCCCAGGCTTAGCAATAGATTCCATACCTTTCCAATGCAAAGTTTCTTGCAGGAAAGGTTTACATAAAAAGCCAGAGCCTTGAAGAGGCAGGAACAGTCAGAGGGATGCAAAGTTTGACCACTAGAGGCACATTCCACTTTCATTTGCTCTCCTCAAAAGTCAAGCGAAGCAAGTATTGCTCGTGTTCACTGAACGTTTAGGGGTCACTTATTAATCAACAGGAAATAAGGAAAGATATCAAGAGAAAAGAAAGTTTTGCAAACTGACTTCTGCATGTAGCCAATGTAAAAAACTTTTTTCTTTCAGTATCATTTAGCAATATGAAGCATGATGCCATATTAAGATGCATGATGAAGAACAGAGAAGTTGCTTCCCAAAAACATTCCTCACCTTGCTTTTTTTTCTTTTTCTTTTAAAGTTGGAGCAGATATCACTGGGGAATAACCCACTGTAAGAATTAAGCTGACCAGCCCATCAAAGCAATAAGCCAAAATAAAACAGTCCATGAGACACACCAGTTTGATCACTTCTAATTCCAGCAAACTACCATAAAAGGGGTGTTACAAACCACAGAGTCCAGGCAACAGCTGCTTCTCAGGAGAGACATAAAAAAAATAATCAGGTAAGCTATCTCTGTCTCTGGGGCAACAATTCCTGCAGAAACCAGATATTTCTCCTGTGAAACAGATTTGTTAGCCCCACACTGTTGTGAAATCCTCATATGCTTTATTTGCACTTCCCGAACAGTCCCATGTTTTCTTCACTTCCCTGTTAGCATCATCATTCATGAGCATATTGGACACTTGGGCACTGGGCTTCCAGTGTCATGCTTGTTCCTGTGGCTGCAGAAAGATGATGCAACGTTGGTACCAATACAGTCAACCTCAATACTGTTGACAACGCTGGTACTTCTAAGAAAATGCCTGTTGCCCAGAGAACAACAAAGGCTTTTAATATATTTTAGAATCATTATTGTAAAAAGTAAACATATATCGAGAAGGAATGTTACTGATTTGTTAGTGACTTTGGCAGTATTGCTCCTCCTCTGAAGTGGTTTCAGCATCCCAGTGCCATACAAGTTTCCAAAGTACCTGACCTGCAGAAGACCTGACATGCTAATTTCTAATCTTCTCTAAGTAAAACACACAAGGGAGAAACCAAAGAACAATCTTTGCATTTGAGAAAAAAAAACAACCAAAACCAAAAAATCCAAACCAAACAAAATAAGCTGAATTAAGTGATATAAAATGTATGATCCAAAACAGTACTTTGCCTGTTAAATTACTGGAAGGAATTCCTGCTATACATACTTGCAGGGGCTGGTTAGGGCAAACAGAACCTGGCCTATAAACGGAAGCTATTGCTCTGTGCTGCCATCCTGTTGTCCCCCAAAAAATGTGATGTTCTAGTCAGAAGACCCATGCCTTGTCTGCTGAAACAGCCTGCAAAATCTGCCAATTCCCATTAAAACAAAAGCAGGGGCTGTGCCTAGCCACATGGTGAAGCAGAACTCCTACTGGTCCCATAAACCCCTGCATCCTGTCCTGGCTGCTCTGTGCAATGTGAGAGACAACTAGCTAAAGAGAGACAACTAGCTAAAGGCTGTACCTTCATAGACCACAAAGAAGCCTTTGCCCAGGATGTTACTGCTGCTCCGGAACTCGATCCACAGCCTGCTGTCCGTGGAGATTACTGGTTCAGGGATCTTGTTGCCACAAAATCTACCTAGAAGGCAGGAAAGAGACGATCAAGATCTCCTGGCTGACAGGCAGCACAGTATAGCAGGCACCTGTGGCTCCAGGAAGCAAAGAGTCTGTGGTTAAAGGAGCTGTGCTTGTGTCAAACACCCTTTCACTCCGCCACTTGTGCTTTTGAATGAGTTTCTGTCCCCCGCCCCCTTAATTCATATTCTCCTCAATTATTAAATTAATAAAGGTTCTCTTCAGCTGGGAGCAGAATCCAGTAAAAACAGATGCAGCCTCTATTGCCCTGGTAAATTCAAAAGGGCTCTTGTTTTGATCATGTATTTGGGCAAATATGCTGCAAGTGGGGAGAGCCATCCTAGAGACGTGACATTAAGGAACATCCTTTCCACCTGCTAGGCCTCGGAAACCCCTTCAGCATTTTGCACCCAAAAGCAAATTGTTCAAGTCAAACCGAGGGCGGGATGTGGCCATGCTGGCGAGAAAACACCCCTTATCTCATCCTCTGCTCTCACCTCTTCCCACTTAAGCCTCTGCAGTCATTCGATCTCTTTCAAGAGAAGGAGACCAAGGCCTTTTTGCTCCATGGTTCACCCAGCTCTGAGCTCTCTGGCATGCACCAGCACTGGTAAATACCTGAAATCTGCCAACAAGGATGAATCCTGAAACAGAAGAGCTGCAGGTGGCATCTGCAGCCCAAACAACCTCAGCAACCCTGTTTTGGTGCTCCTCTACCTGTTCCAGCCAGAAGCTCCTCATGGCAACAGAGCAAGCACCAAGTATGCACTGAGAGCACTCAGTGCAAATACGGTTTTTCACTTCAGCTAACGCCAGCGGGGCTACACACTGAATTCAACCTGGCCTTGGCACCCTGTCCAACTGAATCCACCGTGGGAATTTGACAGAGGCAGAGAGCAGTTCCTCAGGTTGAATTCAGTCAGGACAGCGGTGATAGGGATCCCAGCGTTGTAACACCAGGCAAAGGCTTCTTTGAACAACCTCCACTGGGTAAAAACCTGGTTAATGCTTTACCTACAAGACAGCATCTTAGTTCCCATTAGCAGGCTGCACTTGTGGTTCCCTACACTGAATAAGGCGCCAGACAGTTCGAGGCTTGTTGGCTGGCAGGCAAAGAAGGCTGTTGCTTTTCCTATGTATGAGGAGCAGAGTAGCTGGCATGAATCCTGTGCATTTAAAGCCTAGGGGCCCCCTGCTCAGTCAGCTGCCCACGGTCAGCTACTGCTACTTTTGGCTCTCCCTGCCCCACCTTCACCACTTGGCAGCCTCGAGAAGGCTGTGACCTTCAAGGATGCAAGACCTCTGTGACAGGCCAGTCAGTGCAAATCAGAAGGTGAGTTGCAAACTTTGTTTCTCTTCAAGGGCAGTTTCACCGCCAACTTTTTTCTCTCACGGAGTCACCCATCCAAATACTATCTCGGATCCTAGCTTTACTCAGCTATTTAATTCTGAGTCCCTGTGCCCCAACCTGCCCAGCACTGTTGGGGCAGCATGACAGCCCTGCAGCGTACCAATAGCATCTCCCATCTCCACTCCCAAAGAGCATGCTAACAAACAGCATCACTGCTGCAAAGCTCCTTCATCGAGGGTCACTGAGCAACTGCCTCCTGGATTTAGACTTGGAGTTTAACAAGGGTGTCAAGGAGAGGAAACGCAGATGAGGAACGAGAGTGAGCAAACTCCTCAGAGTGTGATAAAGGGCCCATTCATAACAAGTTATACACCATTTAAAGGCTGGGTTTTCACACACTTCCCTGGGAAAATATGCAGCGCACATGTATTTTTTTCTCTTCGCAAGAAGCCCGTGCTTTCACAATTCATACTAATCCCCCTCCCCGCCCCCTGCTGAATTGCCGTCTGTCTGCCTCTTCCGAGCTAATTTCATGGGTTCAACCCCTTGCGGGAGCCGTGGCCACTCATGCAGCATCTCCTTCCAGATGGAAACACTCGCGAGTCCACCTGCACTAGGGGGACGGGGAGGTGCTTGGCTTCTGAAATACCTTTAAATTACTCGGCAGAAAAAATGAATAACGAGGAGCTAAGTTGCAGCTGCTGGAGCAATGTTACCTGATGCACGTGCAGCAGAAAACAGCAATAAATGCTGCCAACCCCAGAACAGGCAGGAAGCAGTAAAACTGGCTGCCAGCTCTGCACTGAAAGGCAGGCCCACAGAAGCCTCTGGAGAGCAGCAGGGCTTCAGCCTCAGCACCTCACCTGGTACCAGGGCTGGGATGTCCAGTGGGGCCAAGGTGAGCACCCAGACCTCCCTAAGCCCACCGACACCATGCTGACTAGCCCAGTCCTGTGCTGCAGCTTGGGGTGCAGCACCTCTAACGCAGGTGGTGATGTTACACAACCTGATTGCTTCTTTCCTTCCAGGCAGAAAGGGCTGTTTGCAGTGCAGCATTTCACACGCAGGGACATCAAGGTTAGGGGATGGAGTCAGTATCAGAGCCAGTGGCAAAGCGGGTGGGACTCCTGACTGCCCACTCAGGGTGACAGAAGACTTGCAGTTATGATAGCAGGAGGCAGAGGAATAGGGAGGACCCAAAGGAGCTGCACTTCCTTGAGATCTTTGGGAGCAGGAGCAGAGTAGAGCCCTTGCACAGTTTGACATCCCAGGCATGGTCTAGCAAGTTCCCTGCTAGAAGTACAGAGGCTCAAAGAGAGACTACCGTGTATTTGTAAACACAAATACTTGAGAAAAGATGGCAGGAGCTTGGGCCAGGAGCTGTATGGCTGCTTCATTCTGACTGCCTGACAGTTCCATCCCTGCCTTAGGAAAAAGCAATAATAAAACTCCAGAGACCACATTTTTAGTCCCAGCCATGCCCCTGGCTCACTTCCCTCTCTGCCTCACTTCTCAAGCTAGAGAAGGAAGGAATAAAGTCTTTGCTACTGAAGGGCTTGGAGCATGGATCATTTGGTGTGAATACAGCACACCGACATCTCTGGATGGAGACATTAATGGATGGCCAGTGCACTGGCCGGACGTAGGCTCCTTCCAGGTAAAGGAAGGTTTGTTTCTGTTTGCTCCACCCCTTCCCCCTCAAGCATCAAGAACACACAAAATACAATTAAAATGAAACAGCTACTCACCCAGTAACGGAGCCTTCCTCCAGTAGCCATCGCGCACCTCCACATAATCATACCAGCAAAGGCGACTTTTAAATAGGTCCATTGATGTGAAGTTTAACATAATCTGAAAGGAGAGAGTGCACACTTCTCTTTGGGAAGGCAGCTACTTTAAATAGAAGATACTACAGATTATGCACTTCACCTCTGCTACAGTGCTGCCTAAGTGAGTATGAAGGAAAAGATAGCTGGACAGTTGGTTGGATTGTTTTAATCAGCTTTCCTCAAAAAAGAAAGGCTTCTCAAGGTATTTTAATGAAACCATGAAAGTACACGACAGCAGACAGCATTTACTATCCATTCTGTAATTCACAGTCACTGCTCCTCAGTTACTAAAATGCTACTTAAAAAAAGCCCAACTTGGGTTTTTTAAAATGAAGAGTTGAATCTTTGGTTTTGATTAATGTGAGCATCATGGAGAAACACATTGCCCCAAAACACAGACATTTGGCGTCTATACCCTTATATAAATGACGCTTGTAAGAAATAGCTAATGTTGCTGACAAGTTTCCACATTCTGGAATTACAGGCCTTGCTCTGGGCCTGTGGAAGTCATCGATGGGGTGTACTTGTGGCATTTTTGTCCTTGCAAGATTTGACTCATGTATTAATTTACACCTATAGTCTGCCCCAGAAACGTCATTAGATGAAAATATTCTCCCCCAAAAGCCCTGGCTAGATGTGCAGAGTGCAGTCTGTAATAATGTTGCTTACTTTGTTCACACTTTTGCAGTTTTCTGACTTTGGACAGCAAAAGGAGATTCAGCTGTTTCTATGCAGATGAATACTACAAGCCCAATATCTGTTCTAAGCTAATGCCTCAGCGCTATGATGCTACTTTGTACCAACTGCTGCATTTGATTAAACAGATAAGTTGAAGCATTCAATCTGAACTTGATTTTTTTTTTGTTTTCTTTTTTTTTTTTTAACATTAGTGGTTCAGCATTTAGATGCTGGGTCCTATCCAATACAACTCTTCTGAAGAGGCTGAGAGATAAAAGGAGAATTTAGAGTAAGATTTACACCGCAAAACCCCTAGTGCCATAGTTTCAAAATTTGGATGGTTCTTGGCACCTCAGCCCCTGGTAAAGCTCTCCCCGCAGCTAATGGCAGAAGCTCAGCACTGCATGGGACTGGGCTTGCAAGTGACAGAACAGGGTCCCAGAACAAGACTGCTGCTGCAAAATGAGAGAGCTCTGCTCTTCTTTGTTCAAGTCCCAGTCTTAAGTGCATCTTGAGGGTGGTCCTCAGCAAAGCCACTCTGCTGAGGAGCTCCCAAGATGGGCTTGTGCATTCTTGCAGCCTGGTACAGCATGAAAGGCCTGAAGGGCTGGTGTTAGTGGATTAAGGAAAGATTTCATTTCCACAGGAAGACCAATAAAACAAAAGGAGCTGGGAAGAAAGTGGACACGGTGGGTGACTGATGCGCAGCAGGGCTTGGCATTTCAAGGTGGGGAGCCAGAGTCCCCTGACAGGGACATCATGCCTGCGTGACAGGGGCAAGCCACTGATGTCACTCACGGTTCCTCGGTTCCCTTTGGGACCTCAGCTTGCTGGCACATTTTATCTAACTCATCTGACTGGCACCTGGCTTTGAAAGGTGAGCTCAGCTGGAGCTAGTGGGTGGCAGGAAATGTCCATGCAGGGTTCAGCCTCAAATCAAGAGGAAGGATCAGAGATCAACACACAGCCCAGACCTGTGCGGGGCTCTGCTCCAGCATTACCTCTTCTCTCCTCAGGACCATGTATTCCTGACCCCATTTCTGGGAGGACAGCAATGGTGTGCAGGAGCCTTTCCAGGCTCCATCCCTGCACTCCAGGCACGCAGAGATCTTTTGGCAGCTGCTAACACTGTCATCGCAGGCAAAACCACACGCAAAGGAAGTGCAGAGTACACCTTGTGCTGGTGTGGCACCTACCTTCTCCCCTGGGGTCACCGAGATCCTCCAGACACAGTGGGAATAGGAGGGGTAGCCGTTTGGAAAGCCAGGGGCTGAGAAATTCCCTGTTGATTCCTGCAAGGTCTCTCCACAAGCTGTGGGAGAGGGGGAAAAAATCCAGCAACAAAGAGTGACTCTCTGAACGACATCAGGGTCTACCAAAATGTTTGCACATGGCTGCTGTGTGCAGGTTGGTGGCTGGTACTCTAAGGATGTTCATTCACGGTACTGGCCAAAGGTCATTGACCACCTGAGACCTTGCCAAAGGGGTGATGTGAAATTTGTCACAATTCCCAGGACAAAAGATGATCAGTGCAAGAACACAGGGGAAACAGCTTTTAAAGAGGCACCCATCTTCCTTCCACACACCAGCACTTTCAGGTTTCAACCCTCTTGAGGAATCTCTCATCCACTAATCAAATGCAAAATATTAACCCCACCCCACCTCACAACCCCAAGGCTGCTGCCAGCAAATCTGTTTCCCCTTCATCACAAGCTGATCAATGAAGTTCTCCTTAGTTACCACTGTTAAGTGTCTTTTTTTGGGGTTACAACATCCTAATAAAAGCAGAGCAAGCCCCACTGCCCTCATGCTTCGGCTGTCCAGCACCTATCCTGCTGTCACACTGCACAGGATAAAATGTAAAATGTGACCACTGCAGATCAGTCTGCTCTCCACCTTCCCGTTTTTGTGCCTGCTGCAGTTGATGAAATGTAGATCCCAGAGTGACTTTTGGGAAGCAAGTAATATGCACACGCATATGCTCCTTTAGGGAACTGCAGCTTCCAACATCTGGGAAAGCCGTGACTACTGTAGTTCCTGCTCTCTGAGCCAGAAGGACTGAGCTGGAACAAGGAGTGACCGTCTACATCTGCAGAGCAGCTGACTGGCTAGGTGGGAGGATCACAAATATCAAAGCTCCCATTTCCTTCAGAGTACTCACTAGACACATGCAAATACCTATTGCAAGGAGCAGGGACCTTGGCTTGCCTGCTTTCCAGTTGTTTTTCCAATTTCATAACCTGCTGATGTTATAAAGCTGCCCTTGACCTGCAACTTGGTTTCCTCAGTGATGGTAAGACAGCTCCCAAAAATCCCTCATTAAGCAGCAGTGCTTTGAAAGATCTGACAAGGCTGAACATCTGGCTCCCTTTCTCATGGAAATGCCAGGGGATGTTCCTCTGCCTGATGCTATCACACACTCACTAATTTTTCAGCCATGATTACATTTAGATGGGTGGGTCGGAAGTTGGAGGTGAAAAGAGACTGGTCCCATTCAAGAAGTTTAATATCTTCAAAAAGGGGAGAGGGAGTTGCCTAGGCTAGAATTTCTTAATTTCCCTGAAGTAGTTTGATCCACAGCTTGACAGATCAGACTAGCCGAACAATAGGTGGGGACACAAAAAGGGGTTTTGCCCAACCAAACAGCTTGTAGGGGTGCTCTGGAAGGTGGAGTCACTCCTAGAAACAAGTTGCACATATTTCAAGGCACAGGTCAGCATGGGATGTGGCAAAGTGATTCTTGTCAGGAAAGCCAAAGTTATTTTAAACTACTAGAGAAAAGCACCACTGAGCAAAACAGGCAGGTAAATGCACAGATCTGCCCCAGAGCAATGAAGAAAACAAATGAAAGGTCAAAACCTCTACATTGCTCCTTCCTTCTCAAGCAGTTTTGAGCCCTGAGAACTCCCCCTACAATTATGCAACTACAAAGGGCATTGTACAGCAAGTTTTAGCTTCAGTTCTGCAGAAATAGCTAATATCCTCCCACCTCTTCCAAAATGTTTGGCAGGTCTGCCATGCTGGAGACAGTAGGATGCTGTCTGTATTCTTCACATAGGCAGAGAGAGATGCTTGTAAAAGGTGATAACCTGCACGAACCTGGACTTGTCTTTGCAGAATAAATGCACTTGCTTTCTACCTCTTGCAAAGATGCCCTGCCTCGTTATCTGTGTCAGAATCTGTTAGGATAATTCCAGCTCCCAGGATGCTTCTAGGACCTTCAACCATGAAATGCATGCTGCCCCAGCAGATAAACATCTCAAAGAAGCTGAGTCCCAGCCATATTCTGAGGACAGCAACCCATTCTTCAGCTGATCTTCTGGCATCACCACTGGTCAATGCATGGTCTGGAGTGGCCACCACCTTAGGATGGCTCTAGGAATGCCAACATCTGACAAGGTGTCCAAATAAAGAGGAGATTCCAATCCATAACTCACCAAGATAAATGAATGTTCTTTTTCTCTGCTCAAAAATCTATTTAAAGAAATATGAAATGATAGAGAGAGCTCTAAATCACTGGGAACGCATACTATGTGACCATAACGACACAGGACAAAGAGGATTACTGCCCTCAGCTGAACCATAGTGAAGGTTTCTGACAGCCCAGACTTAATTCTCCTAAGTGTAATTACACAGTTCCTGGCAAGACTGTGTAATTATGGAACAGGTACTAATGTATCTACTACCAAACACTACTCTGCTACAACATCATGAAAGCAGACCTCACTAACTAAACCTTGCAGAGCAAACTCTACAGACACACTGGGAGAGGCTGGCCTTTCAGTGCAGAGGAGAGCAATTGCTTGCACGTGCAGGGGGAAGCACGATAATAATGAGCAATGCATATTTGTGTGTAGAGCACAATCTTTTGCAGAGTACACCAAAAAGCAATACAACTGTACTCCACTTACTAGCAAAGAAGCCAACAGGTCCAATAAGACTAGTGTTTGGTACTTCTGGGATCCAACAAACTAAGCTGAGGTGGTTTTCACCCATGGTGAAGAGGCTATTGCACATGTAAGCAGCTAGAAAGGAACAGAGGCAAAAAGCAAAGTAGAAAAGATGAATGCTTCAGAAGTCATTTGTAAATGAAGTAGTTGAGTGACAGGCACTTACTGCTCATCAGCTGGTTACTGGTACACTACATCTTTTTGAAAGTGCACAGAGAATTGGATGGGATGATATAATGCAGGACCATTCTCAATTTATAGTTTAACCATTTCTGCACAGTTAGCACAGCCACACAGGCCCATGTGCTTTAGTACAGCACAAAACAGCAGGACATGCTGTTTTAATGTTTTTGTAGTGACTATACACATCAAATCCTCAACCATGCAGCCATATCAAACCTAGCATTTACTACTATGTAACAGAATGCATCTTGCTTTCCAGAAATTCCTTCAGCAAATTTCATTTTGTTTCACCTGGCTTGGCACTAATTTTAACCCAGCAGGTATAAGCTTTGGGGAATTAAGAGCAATTTAAAACAGCAGGGTTTTAGAATGGAAAAGCTAAGCCAGCCCTAACTGTAGCAGCCACAAGAGCTCCAGTCTAATGAGTTGGAGAGCCCCATTTCTTACAATACACACAGCAGTTGCTCTGGCTCGTACCAGTACATGCTTGCAACTCATCCTCCACCATGCTAGCTCTTTTTTGGGGGGATTTTCTCAGGTATTCTCAGATGGAGACTCTCTTTCTAAAAGGGAAACCATCTGCCATTCGACTTCTGGATTACATCGTTGCATTTTTACCTAAAAATCCTCAGCTTGACTACTGAACAAAGTTGTCCTCAAACTAAAGTCTCATTCAGACCCTGCTTGAACATAAAAACAACTGAAGTCCTTTAGTTTTGAACTCCCGTGCTTTGCATTTTGCAGAGGAAAAGAACTTTTCAAGCTACAGATTCAAATGGCAGCTGAAGATGTTAATGTCATTAAATACACTGCACCCCTTCTCTTCAAATGTAACCTGTGTATAAATTTTGATGCAAAGAAAAAAAGAAAACCAAAACAATAGATATTTGAAGAAAATTTGTTTAGTAGGCTTAAAGCTCTAATCATTCTGCTGCCAAATATGTTCTGAACTGCAATAACCTCTGGTAAAGCTTTGTGGAAAAAACCCTAAAAAGTAGAAATGTTCTACTTTGCAAGTGGAAATCTTGAGACTCAGAAGGGTCCTCATTTTAAGGAAAGTTGCTTTGTAGCTTTTAGTTTGACTTTAACCTCAGGCCAAAGTGGCTTTTCAGCTTGCCTAGAGAAATCTGCATCTGTAGTTGATGCTTCCAGCCATGGGAATGAAAAGCCTACTCGGATTTAAGTCTGACTCAATCAAAAAACATGGTGCAAGACACCCCTAATTTTTTTTTATAATGTTTAAACAAACCAATCCCTAAACGAATTGGTGAGATGATTTTCCAAGACCTATATCTTGTTCAACCAGAAGTGAATTAGAGAAAATTACAAGTGGCAAAAAAAAAAAAAAAAAGTTAATTAGAACTAGCACACCTAAGAAAGTTATACCACTCACTATAAGCTAAGCAGTGATCCCCAAACATCACAGACCCTGAAGTCCTCAGAATTTATTCTAGACCCTTATGAACCCATATCCTCTAACTTGTAGCTGGATACAGAGAAGAAATGGATTTGCACACCAGCTATTGACCATTTTCCATGGCCTCATGAATGGTTCACAGAGCAGTGCTAGCCAGCCACTCTCTTAAGATGTGACTCTGTATCTTGGTAAAACTTATCCCTCCTCCTCAATTCTCCCCTCTCCCTGTGATATAATTATTCCAAGAGGATCAATCATTTATGATCATATTAGGTTTATGATCAGTCAAAGCCACTCTCAACTGGACTAGTATGCTGGCCAGAACAACCCATTCAGATAAACTCCTGGACCATGCTTGCAAAAGTCTTTTTTTTTTCTCCCTGCATTATTACAAATGTAACAGAGTCATTCTGCAAAATTAGGGCAACTCTCTCATTCTCCAGTGTCTTCTCATGGATGTTTCATTACCTGCAGAAATTCAACAGAGCTTGTTAAATTTTCTGCCTCCAGGCATCACACCTCCCATGCTATCCCCTTTCTCCATTGCTGCAGTCCATGCCGCAGGCACCAGACTGGGTGCCATCTTTGCTTGAAGCTTCTCTACATCCTCACATACAACCTGTCCTTAAGTCTGCCAGATTGCTTCTCTGAAATCTGGTTTTCTCTATTAACCTATTCAGCTAAAACTGTTGCACATACTTTCACTGTCTAACACCTCCACTTTAAAAGGACCCTTTTGTTCTGACAGGTATCTTTAGCCTCCCAGTGATATCTGTGACCCCAATGCTCTTCTCGCCAATCTTTTCGGACCCCACATAAAGCAGGACCCAGACTACTGGTATTTAGTATGTCATATATATGTAGATGGGTTCTCTATGAAAGCTGTTCCCACTCTATCAACCCTTTTTCAGCAGAAAGAGGGATACAGCCCTCCCCTGCACAGCCCAAAGCACCAGCTTCCAGCACCCGGCTGTTTCACAAATCAGCATCTTTGAGCTTTCTTCCATGTTATCTCCCAAGCCTCAGTGCAACACACCATAATCACAGAGATACACTTACTATTTCCTTAAGGCTCATCTCTGGGACAAGAACTGTATAAATAACTGAAGAGAATTTTGATGGTTGGTGTGTAGAGACCCCAGCCTACCAGATATACCTCTGCCACTTTGCTAACTCCTAGTTCCCACTCCATCCATGGTCTTCTACATCAATTTCATTTTGTATGAACAGAACCTACGCTGGACCAACCTGAATCACTAAACCAAACAGGAATACTGGCAAAGGATTAATAGGAGACACATGTTAGGCAAGTTCAATTCTCCCACAGCTCCAGCCTGAAGCATCTGATGGTCTACATTTCCTGAGTCTCTTTCATCAAAGGAATCGTTAAGGTGCCCTTGAACTCCAATGCCTTCCAGATAAACTATGTGTCTACAATAAAGCTGGAGCCATCTCCACAAGCCATATTTACCTGGGCATTTGTACAACTTCCTCGCCTGAGCGATGTCTCCCTGACTCAGGCGAATACGCTGACCAATAGTTGGCCGGACCCCGTTATCATCACGACGGGGAAGGATGGTGTCGAGGAAAACCCCTCTAAAGGGAAGAACAGAGAGACAAAGACCAGTGAAGTAGGGAAAGTGACACGATGCACCGAAAGTCATCCTGGCAGGCCTCCCACACCATCCCCTTGACCATATATCCCATGCTAGCAAGCAAGAGTTATGCAGATTGTGATAACTGCATGTTTTTAGGTGGCCTTCTCGCTACAGCAGATAGTTTCCAAATGTACAGGCACATCTGCCAAGCCAGTAAATTCCTCTTTTGATATATCAAGATCGCTGCTGCCTCTGTTTAAGTATAGATACATTCCTTGCCATAAATCAGAAAAGGCAATGAAATATTCTTGCAGAAGGTTCATGGCACATCTGCCTCAGCAGGAGCACAGATTGGACCCTTAAGCCAAAGGAGGAGAGGGAAGGGGAATTTGTTCAGTAGCAGATGGAGTTGGGCTGGCAGTGACTACGGTTGCCACAGACAAGAGAAAAAGATCAAGTGCTCTACCTTTGTTCTGCATGAGTTTCCAAGCTAGTAACTCCAGTTGTCTCTGCCTCTTTTTCCTTGCTACTATTTCTTCCATGTGGTACTTCATACTCAATTCTTCATTTTTGATCTCAGTCCAGTAAAGGATTTAAGCTCGAGCCTCACTTCTATCAAAATGCAAAGTCCGTGCATCCAAGCAAGAGCTTGCATGCAAGAGAGACCCCAAGGCAGCATTAGGACTGCTGGGCTGAAGTGGGAGGGAGGAATCAGAAACCTGAACTCCAGGCTGGTAAAGTCCAAGCTCTTGTGGCCAGGCTGTCCAGTCCACATGAACCATT
This sequence comes from Morus bassanus, assembly GCA_031468815.1. Taxonomy (NCBI): domain Eukaryota; kingdom Metazoa; phylum Chordata; class Aves; order Suliformes; family Sulidae; genus Morus; species Morus bassanus. The sequence goes on along the minus strand of CM062575.1, from coordinate 24,060,146 downwards.
TCACTGCACCCCTGAATGCCTAACAGGCTTGGAGGTGCCAAACCGTGAGCTTGAAACTTCAGCATCAGCTCAGTGAGGCAGACTTCTTTTTTTGAAGGACAGAATACAACTGTCTGTAGAGTCCGATGGGAAATCAGGGCAGAAGCAATAATTTTAGTGCTGCCTAGTCCTGATACAAGAGTCTTCGAGTATGGGTTAAGCTCTAAGTACACAAGTAATTCTGTTCATTGGGCTGTTCAGCTGTGTAAGGGCCTTGGGAAGAAGTTTGAGAGGTTTTTTTTATATTGGTTTAATTTTAAATAAATACGGCAAGCAGAGTATTTGGGTCACAGCTGTCCAGAGGTGCAGCCAATGTTCTTGAACAGAAAATATCATTCTATTAAACATATTTTGTGGGGGAAAATTCTTCTGTAAATATTCAAACTGAAGGAAGAAATAGAGGGGAAGGAATTTGATCTGTTTTAAAAACTAGAATCAACTCTTTCATGTGGTATGTCGGGTTTTTTTCAGTGGTAGGAAAATTCCCGATCAGCACTAAAATCAGTGCTTACAAGCTCTGAGGTAAGCCCATCAAATTTTGATTGACAAATTCAGGCTGGCATTCTACATGCCAGCTGCATGCCTCAGGCTGGATTTATTTAAGTTTATGTATCGAAAATAAATCCTCCAATTCCAGAAACACCACGAACAGAGAAACAGGTCGGTTTGCTCACAGTAAGTTTTCAAGCCTCCTCAGCAGTTCACAAAAGAAAGTATTTGGCAGGGACATACTTCTGTGGCCACTGAAATGCTTTCTGCAGATCTCCAGGCTCAACCAGGGAAGAATGGCAAAGTTAAATAGAGAAACCACCACTTGCACACTCAAACTTTTGATTCTTTTTCCCATTGCAGCCCACAAGACTGCGTACTCACAGCCCCCAGCCTCCTGCACACAGCATACACCTAGGGTATTGGTCACACAACACAACCAACCCACAGTTTCAAATTTCCTTGTGATCCCTTATTACCTGCAAACACATTTTCTTCCAGAAGGCTGTACCCTAGGTTGGGCCAGTAAGTTTTCTGGTTTTGCTTTTTCCACCATCTGAATTTTGTGCTTTCTTCACATGGGTTGCTGAACACGACTCCAAATTAGGAGACAGTAAGTACAGTTCCTCTCATTTTACAGTCAAAGGGACTGAGAACAATGGAGAGTCTTTCTGGTCTAAACCACATAGGTCCCAGCAGCCCCATGCTGTCCACCCAAACCCCATCTGCTTAACAACACTTTGTGATGTTAAGATGCACGTTTGGTGAGCATCTCTAAGAGCACTGATACTTTGGCTCACAAATGAATAAACACCAAGCAGACATCATTAAACAGAGCAGCTCAGGCACTCTAACACCAGAACCACTCTTGAATAACATACCAAACCTCTCCTCCCAGAGGTAGGAAAAGAACCCAGGAATCCTGGGTGCCCCATTCTCCTGCTGTCGAGGCACGGGCAGAGTATGCATTAGCTGCCCAATGCACTGCTAAGTCAAGCACAACAACCCACCATTGCTACTAGCTAAGAATGACAGAGTTTAAGCAGAGATGCTTTCAAGAGTCATTAGCACCCACATAGTACCCTGAATGTGTAAACATTATGAAATTATCAACTGATCTTGAGAAACACTGAATATTCACCATCCCATCTGTAAGCAATAGATACAGGTGCTTTAAACACCACTCAAGGAAGCAGATGTTTAAGGCAGGTTAAGCACTCAGCTGCAGGTAGCTACATTTTGTCCCAACTCTGTATTTATATCCCCATCTGCAGAGGAGAGACAACATAACCCTATTTCACACAGTAAAACCTATGGAGGATGTAACTGCCATGTGTATACGTCTTGTGCAGGATTAGGATGGTGTGTTGCAAATACATCAAGAAGATGCCCCTCGATGTGCAGGCAGTGCTACCTGCATCCTGATTTAAATGGGAGATTTGCAGAGGTCACGTTTTGTAACTCCAGGCTGTGCTGCCATGTCTACTAGCAAGAGGCTTAGTGAATTAAGGTAACCCACTATTTGCTTAGGGCTCCGTGGAGGTTTGAACTTTCTTATTGCTAAGCTGCCATTTATGGGTCTTGACAGCAGTAAAATAAATTGTTTAATGAGACGGCAATATTCAGTTTAATTTACTGCCATGTCTGTAAGGAACGCACCAGTAAATAAAAGCCTGCAGCCATACTCTGCAAAACAGGCAACTTTCTGATGTAGACAAGAACAGAAGTTCCCATGGTAAAAACTTGTTACTGCTGTCACTACAGTCTCTTGTGCCATATGCCTATTCCTATTAGCCACAGATGCAAATGGGAAACATGTTTTGCTGTGAACTGAAAATGAGCAGTGACTCCTGCAGCAATTTTCAAGAGCACCACTGGAAACTGTTTCCACTGCTAGGACTCATTGTGTCTCAGAAAAACTGTTCCCTTCTGTTCTAGGTACAAAGTTTAGAATACAAAGGGCCTAGGATCTGCAGCGGCATTTGACCGTAGCAAACACCATATGATTTGCTATCATCAATATTCACAGGAGTCATGAACAACAAGGTTGTGCTAAGTGCCACGTAAAAGTTGCTTCAAGACAATGAGTCAGACACAGCTCTCTGCCCTTCACCTCCTCCTCACTCACATGCCCCATTTCCACTGGTGGGGTGCTCAGGCCATCTTTTTCCCATGTGGACTTTCTGGTGTATGCTAATGTATTAACACATGCTCTTCCCTTAGCAGCATCATGCAGGGGCTATCTCCCACTCCTAGCCTCTGATCTTAATGAAACTTGCTGAAACTTAATATCTTCATGAGCTCTATGCTTTTATCAGTTTTGGTTGCAGTTGGCCAGTACCCACAAACCTCAGTAAGGCGTGAAGGAGACACGCATACACTCACAAATCTCTACTGATTGGTCCAAGTAAGCATCATTCCCTTAGGAAGCAGATGTCAAGACAAGTCTTCATAAAGTAAAAGCCTGTTCCCAGCACTGCCTATTTACGGTGAGAGCACAATCAGCCCTCAGAGGCACTTAGTGCTCAGTTCAATTACTGCACAAAGACTGCTGCTGGGGTGAGGGTGGGTCACAGAGACAAAGGACTTAAAGAAAACAGACTTAAAAAACCTATTAAGCACCAATTTAAATTTAGAAGGACTCTTGCCATTTTTATCCCTTTTTGGCCCAGCAGTGTTCTGAAGGACCCTGGTTTTCAAGAGACACAGACTCAAAGGCATCCACAATATAAATGGCAGTAATAACTTAATCCTGCTTTTGTGCAAGACAAATCTAACCATTTAGAGTCTAGCAAGTGCTGGAAGGGTCCAGCAGATGCCTCAAGGGAAGAAAAATTGTTTGCTTTGGGTATCTGATCCAAAGAAATCTCCAAAGGCTGCAAAGCACCCTTACCCAGCCACCACCTCCCCTTGCCAGAATAACCAGCATTTCAGCAAGTTTGACAATTTTCCCCTGGCTGACATCAAGTTTCAGAAACAAAAGCACAAAACAATAGGCTTGGCAATTCCATACAACTGGGGAGTAAGAAAATTGAAAAAGCCCCAAAGACACATTTAGTTTTTGCAACAAAAAGTTCTCAAGAGTGTGAATATTTGCGCTCTGCCTCCCATCCCCTTTACTCATGGTACGTAGTGAAGGAAAACTCTTGGGAAAGAGCAGTAGTGGGATTTATGGAAAAAACTTCAAATAATGCAGCAAAATGGAGCCGGTGATCCAGTTATTCTCATTCCAAATTCAGGACATAAATAACTATGCTCATTTCACCTCTCTATCCAGTAGAGCTGTCTGATCACAAAATGGGCTCCATCTGGAGGGATGAGATGGGAGACAAGGGCAAACAGCCTACACAGAATTTGGCCAGCTAGTTGGGACAGGAACAGGGCTGAAAAATTCTCCATGAGGAACCCAGTCACATAGAATCACAGAGCTGCAGAGGCCGTGATCTAAAGCACATGCATAAATGGTTAAAAAAAATAGCCAAGCAATTAAACACCATGATCTAGTGCTTAAATTCTCCCTTGGCAAAGTTGCTAGGGATTTGGAAGGCAATATTGTGACTCCAAAGCATGAGCTGGACAACCAAGAGATTCAAAGGTGTTTTTAGCATTACCTTGAAGGTGGATAGATACATACACATGTACATATGTGCTGTCTGGGAAGGTTGCAAAACATGCTAACATGGCTTTGGAAGGTGTCTGAGATTATCAGTACTGGGTGAATATAGTGGGGAGGGGAAAACAGGTGTCCACCATACTTCTCTTCACCCACCTTGCCTTTTCAAATATTTTCCAAGATTTACAATGCAGCAGAGCTCACCGCAACTGCCACATATCTCTGCAATAGATCACAGGTCTCCTTCTAGGCTCCATGTTTCCCACAGAGCTAGTCAGAACTACTGAAAATAGTCCTAAGGACATGTAACATGGGATTATCACCTGGAGAATGTGTTCCTAGCATAGTGCATGATGCTGTCGAAGTCATAGGTCTCTCCCAGTGAGTTCACTTCCCCAGCTTCCATCTTTAAAAAGTTGTACTCCTGACCTGTGATGCCAAACACAAAGGGAAAAAACCACATCTCTTTAAAAAAAAGATGCCCTTCCACCTCTGTGCACCTGAAATGAAAGGGATATACTCCTACATTCCAACAATTCCAGCTAGACATCCAAAATCTCTATTCACCCAACTATTTTGACCCTTATTCAAGGCAAGGGCTAGCAACGTTTCTTCTCCTCCATTCCAGCTCACAGACCACTAGGGTTTTCCACAAGTCCAGCAAGAAAGGTTTCCACCCACCCAAAAGCCAGGTGGAATAACCTGAAGTGCCATTTTACCTTGCTGTATGTTCTCTCTGATGATTGTGACATGCTGGTCCCTGTCAGGCCGTGTGTGCTCATGCCAGAAACCCACCACATGACCCAGCTCGTGAGCCACAATACCAAACTTGTCACAGTTTTTCCCAATGGATATAGCCTGAGGGCCTCCTCCTCGGCGACCCACATATGAGCAGCATCTGGAAAAGAAAACCCACAAGCCCATGCAGCACATCAATGAATTGGGGAATTCTGAAACATAGCAACAGGAGATGGCATCTGGCAGGGTCAGGACAGGCCAGCAGTTGCATACACTATATGGACTTACATGTATGTGTGTGTGTGTGAATAAAGAAAATAAAAGTGCATATCTGTAAAAATGCATATCTACACTTAGATTTTTCCAACAAAACAACATTCACTGTAATATAGCGTTATATGTCAAAGACCCAATTTCAAGCCACATATAACCATCTTCCAATTGATATTGTGGCCACCATTGATTGCAATACCTTTTTAATTTATCTTTAGTCATGGGGTCCCCTCCAAATTTACTCCAATTCTTTAGGATGCATCCTAAGGGAGAACAAAGAGGAGAATCCCTGGAAGCAGTGGAAACCAATTTGGTACTGAAAAACAAACCAACGTTTCATACACAACAAATTACAAATTCCCCATGCAAAATGAGGGATTTTCTCCCTACATTAGGAATTCCAAATGCAAATACAACATGTAGAAACAAAACAATGCTGCTGCGTATCTTTCCCAATGCATCTTACACAGAGCAAATACAAAACCAACTCCAACTGCCTTCTTAAGATGTCGCTTTTCCCCCCTTTTCCCCTTAAAACACCTCTTTTGAATAGCGTTGCACCGTTGTGTCGCTCACCACCCGACTTAAGTGTTATCCCAGGAAAAAGAATCCAGAAAGGCTTAGCACCTTCTTCTGAGCAAATACTAAATTATCCTGGCAAACCTTATGGTGAGTAACAATGGATCTCTGTGACAGATTCTCCAATGTAGCCACTGCTTTATTCTGATCAGAGCTAGACTTACAAAGCTATCTATCAATGAATGGATGTTTGCAACACAGAGAGCTGCAGGGAACACGTGTATCACTTACCCGCATGTTCTGTACGTGAACACAATGAAACTCTCTTCATCAGTTCTCTCCACAAACGTCACACAAGTGTGCTTCTCCCAGTGCCTCATCGCTTGCTTAAAGACAGCTCTTTGGGTTCCTGAAAAAGAAATACAAGAAGAGCAAACAGTGAAGGTCTGGCTTTCAGAAAAATTCTAACGGACTTCATCTGGATAGGGGAATGGTCAGTCTTTCCAACAGTCATTTTATACCTGTAGACAGCTCTAGGAATCTGGGACCCATTTCCTACTATAGCACTAACTTACTGCATCATACTTTTCTCTCCTTCTGTTTGATGAACCAATTGCTGTAATTAAACAGGTAGCAAACTTGGTTAAGCACATCAGTACTTCTGCATATGAGAAATGTCACCTTACTAGGTAGAGGTCATTCTGGCAGAGCTGCTGGGTGTTCCAGTCTGTCCACCAGCTACTCAGTGGTGTGCCAGATTTGCTCTCAGGCTGCAACATAACATGACCACACACAGCTTTCAATACCCAGATTCTCATTGTGCTACAGATGTTCCTCAAAACTAAGGCAAAACTGTCACCAGGTATTTAAAATTAGAAGCAAAAACTATATAGGAGTGGTCTCAGGGCAGTGTAAGAAGGTATAGAGATACACTGCTGCTCTGTGCTTGAACTGAGGGACAGCTCAAGACTTGCACAGAGAGACACCTGAGGAGTAGGGTATTGTGCCTGTTGTACTCTAGTAAGAGGACAGGCCACAGGATCTTCCCTCCCCAGGGAGCAGGCTACCTCCCATGGTCACTCAGCAGCATCCAGAACAGTCACACAGACAGCTGGGACGTGATACCCCAGAGCAGTGCACGGCCAGGAGGCCTCCCTACACTGCCTTTCCAGCATAGCCTCTGCACATAGAACTGCAGAGCAAGCTGCCACTCTCAAGAGGGACTGGTGGGGGGCAGAAGGCCAGAATTACATCACAAAGGAACAAGGACTACAGACAGGAGCTCCAGAGTGGGATTAAGCTGAGGCAAAACACCAAGCGGAACACAAGAGGGAACTGTGCTACAGTGCTTCTGACACAGCCACCCAAATGGAAGGATGGCATTACCTACTCTGGACTGGTTAGGGCAGTGGGACACACATAACACAGAGAAGGCATTCTCATCAGACCTCGAGGGATAGGGATGGCTGTTCTCTGACAAATGTAGGGGGACAGTTGTGGCTAGCAGGTTGGTCAATATCCTGCCAAGTTGCATGAGTCCCTCCTTTTGTAGGAGGTGAACAGACCCTTCCGCTGGGGCTTCACAGACTCCTGGCAGCAGTGTTGGTGCTAGTATGAGACAGAGTGTGGGTGAACATGTTAAAGAGGTCTTGAGGATCACCCCAAACTGGCAGGAGGGGCAGGACTGGGGAGGTAAAGCCACACTGTACAGGAGTGGTTCCCAAACTGCTCTTTGCTGCTGGGACAAAGTACGTCACAGGAGCTCAAGGGAGTAAGTTCTGCTGGATCTAAGTGGGAGATGGTGGAGGCAGCCTGGGGGAGACAGGAAGGAACTGACTCCAGTGAGACACAGAGCATTTGTCATCCATGAGTCAAGGAAACCAATCCCACGGGGAACCACTGAGCTACAGAGAGGTGGCATCAGAGCAAGCTCTGCTTCGCCTGAGAGACTTGCAAGAGATCTACTGCACCCCAAGAGTCATCTTAGTTTGGACAGTGCCCTGGAGATGCTATAAAGATCCTGAAAAGGGTACTCTGGAGAGCTCCTCAATCCACCATGGGACCCAGCTCACTCTTCCTCTCCCTCACACAGCTAGAGGAGACCCTGAAGTTTGGTGCCCAGAAAACAGCAGGTCAGGAAGCAGAGTGCACAGGGAAAGTTCTCTGAGCAAGGATTCAGAAAGCAACCCACTATACTTCTGCTCCTGCTCTTCCAACAGCAGAGAGGATCCCTTTCTGGAAACACAGGGTATGAGTGCAGCTCACAAGTGCTGGCCCCTGAAGCAATCAAGAAAAATGACCAAGTGACCCAATTATTTCTTGGACTCGAAGAGAAGAACCGTCTCACTGCACACTTCAGTCTCAGGCTTCCACAGTGCACAATTCTTTGTGTAACTACACGCGCACCCTGCCTCAGGAGAGAGGCTCCCAAGGACCTGAGTCATTTGTGGGAAAACTCTGCTCCTGAGATCTCCCACACATTTTGAGACACTCACCCCTCAGCAAACAGGGAGCAACGTTTTCACTACTGACCAGTGAAATTTCCTCCGATCACATAGGGGATGACCCCCCCTGGCCAGATCCTCTCAGCCCTGGATGTGGTTGCCCTGCGCACTCTGGGAGAGGAGTGTGTATCCATCCCAGAGTCATCTTTATATTCCTTCCTCTTCAGTCTTCTCGCAAGCGTTGTGTTCTGCCTGCCGTCTGCAAGACAGAGTGGCAACACTGTTTAAATCCTCTTTAGTTCCATGTGCAGCCCCTCAGGTAATACCCTGGAGCTTCAGAAAAAGAAAAACAGAAAAAGCAAGATGTTAATCCAAACCAGAAGCCATAGCCAGATTTGCCAGTGATTTGTTTGGGACTTAGAGACAGTTAATCCATAGCAACCTGGCCCTTCTTGCATTGCAGCTCCCCTATGCGCTATCCCAAACCTATTCTCCAAGAAACGTATAAAGGGACACCCCGCTCCCATCTCTAGCTACCCACTCTCTCCAACAGCAACCTCATAGATGGGGACACAGTACTTAAACAAGGGGAATGGGAAGAGGGAGGTCAAACAAGCCTAGATGTCACTGTATATTCTCAACCTGCCCTACTCATCCAGAACTGCAGAGAAAGGTTTGCTATGGCAGGACTAGCTTCACAATGGCGACAACTACTCATTCAAGTTGGCCTTGGAAGAAGAGGAAAGGCCCCTTAGACTGAAACCTATACTCAAAGCTGAAAGGTATTCCATAAAAGTGTTTGTTTTCACATGCTAGGTCTTGGGTGGTTTGGAAACATATACAGATCAGACAGTTTCTGCTGGAGGAGGGATGCTCAGGGCAGAAAAGCTGAGGCAATCTATACCTAGCACAAAACTCCATCCATGTTGAATCTCTTAATTCTAATGAAAAGGAGCAAAAATACAACAGGTAAAACAGAACACATGTCTCATTTCTTGCTAAAAAGGCAGAGGAGCCCTGGCTGTGGTGCTCTGTGTCCGAGGATTCACGCAGGCTTCTTAGGCAGGACCTGTACCTTGACCTGCATCTGTGCTGCTGTAGCTCCGCTCAGGTACTGGTTACACCTACATGAGTTGCACTTTTAATGTGGTGTGGGTCTGATCCAGCAGAAAATATCCTCTATTCAGAGCTTCCAGGCTGTTCACCTCCTATTTGCTGTGCCATGGGTGGCCCCAAACCTCAAAGCAGCCTTAGCTCAGCTGGGCTTTACTAGCATGTGTAAGGACTGTGTAGACACCATTTCTTAGATAAGCTGCCTGTATTGCACAGCCAACTCATCAGCTGGACTTGTGCAAAGGAATAACAGAGTGCAGGGGTTGCTACACCAGAGACCGCTGACCAAAAGGGAACTCTCTCCTCACCCCGAGAGGCAGCACTGCTGGCGGTGGCTCCTCAGTGCTGGCGGGTCTCTCTGAAGCTCCAAGAGGAGGGATCTAAGTTCCAGCTGTTGTCCTGTGATTTGTATGGAAATCAGCAAGACTGGCTATAGCTTTGCTTCCCAAGTCAGGGACATGGGCTGGTGGGTTATGAAAAAGCACAAGCCCCACTGAGACCTTCCTCCACTGACTAGAGGGGCTGCTGAGAGCCTCTTCTCCCATTCATCCCTCCAGCGGCAACACGGGTAAGCAAACCACTACTGTCAAGGCTGAGGGGATCAAAACAATGGGAAGGAAATTAAGGCAGTGCAGGGGGAGGGAAGGAATGAACTTCAAACCCTCCTTCCCGCTTCACCAGGTCCAGCCCTTCCCGCTGGAGGCCTTGGTCTGAGCTGCAGGACAAAGACGGGAATTTGCCTTTTGTTCCTCTTCCTCCTGAGCACCTTCCCAGCATGCCAGCTGCACCCGGCATTTCAGAAGCTGCCCCATCCCCAAACCAGCTGCTGGACCCTGGAAGGCAGATGCTCTGAGGTTGGGAGTTCCCACAATCCAATAAGAGCCGCCCTCCCCTTCTTTGCATACACCTATTCCACAGAGGTACTGCTGGGGCATTACAAGGGCCACAGCTGGAAGAAGGGAGAGGGTCTCAAGACACAAGCAATCTTCTGGATACCTGTCTTCCAGTCACAAATTGCTCCTGGGGCTTCCCAAAATCTCTGTGAATTTGCACACAGACAGCTCCTGCCAGCAAAACTAAGTGAGGAGTCATCTGTCCCATGTTCTCCTGCACCTGGTGCAGTAGAAGCTCTGCACAGAGGACCTTGGGTCCACACTTCAGTGCCTCCAATGCTTCCATTCCTCACCAGCAACACACCTTCTCGGGCAAAATCTCTGCACCAGTCCTGCAACAGCTCTTGACTGGTCCTAATTCTTGCTAAAATTTTCTGCCTTTAACAGCTTAAACTTGCAGTGGGTTCTTGAAGAGGACTCACACACCCTCCTAGCAGGGACTTGGGGAAAGCAGGCAGCAGATGACGTATTGCCAGGGAAAATCTGGACAGCAAGCTTGAAGAAGTACTGCTTACAGCCACTGCCAAGTTGCATGTATGGAGAGGGTTTCTTCAGTGAAAGATAAAGTCATGCAGCCTTTCTAGTGCTTAGTCTACCTGGACATAACCCCTCTCACAGACTAGTACAGTTGCTAAGCCTGGGACAACCAAGATCCTTTATAAAATCCCCGCCTCCCTCCATGATGAACAACACTCAGAAGCTTCTGTATAGCAGCTATGGGTGGGAGACTCCTTACACTGCCCACAGCCCAGGCAGCACTCTGCATCTGCAATGTGCCATGAAACAGCCCCTGCTGCTCTCTGAAACTCACTCAGGGGTCTCCCAGACTCATCTGGCCAGCAGAAGCAGCCCAGCTTTATGCCAACAGCAGCACCAACCCACCTCTAAGTGGAAATAGGCAGACAGAAGCATCAACATAGCTTTGCAAGCAGAAGCACCTTCTTCAAGTGCTCTTGCCCACTGCTCCACTGCCTCAGGCCTGTCAGCACCTCAGGACACATGAGCAACTCCAGCGAGGGAATACAGCACTAGGCTATAAACACAGCAGCCATAAGTGCGAACATTTGCCCATGGACTGACCTGCTGCATGATCTTTCTGCCTCGGAACCTCTATTTATAAGGGGGAAACAGTAGTCCCTCCTGCACACAATGGGTTGCAATCATCTTCTATAGAGCAGGGCAGCCCTGTAGACATGCCCAAAGAGCAGAGGTCTGGACTGATCCTGTAAGCAATACCTTACTGACATGAGTGGGAGAAGCCAACTGCAAAATTTGGCCTGGGTAATAGCCCTGCTTCAGGGGAACAGCAGCTTAAACTGGTTTAGCTGAAACATCCCTACAGCAAGGAGCAGTCAGCTGGCATTACACTCTCTGCCTTGGAGTAAAATGGTTTTGCTGTCCCAGTGACAGTCATGGCTACCTGTATGTACTGGGTCTGGCTAGGATGGAGTTAACTTTCCTCATAGCAGCCTGTAAGTTACTGTGTTTTGGATTTGTGGCTAAAACACTGTTGATAGCACACCAATGTTCAGGCTCTCCCTGAACAGTGCTTGCGCAGTGTCAAGGCTTTCTTTTTCTCACCCCGCTGAGCCCTCTCCACTCCCCAAGCGAGTAGACATGGGATAGGCAAGAAGCTGGGAGAAGATGCAGCTGGGACAGCTACCCCAAGTTGGCCAAATGGATATCCCATACCATATATCATCATGTTCAGCAAATACAAACTGTGGGATTTTGTCTTCCAAGGTAGCCATTGCTCAGAAACCAGCTGGCCATCAGTCTGCTTGTGGATGGGGGTGAGCAATTGCTTTTATATCACTTGGGTTTGTTTTTTTTTCCCTCTTTCCTTCACTTATTAAACTGCCTTTATCTCAACCAATGAATTTTCTCACTTTTGCTCTTCCCGCTCTCTCACCTATCCTGCTGGAGGAGAGGGATAGCGACTGAGCAGCTGTGTGGGTGCTTGGCTGCTGGCTGTGGTCAACCCACCACACTATACAAGGCAAACCCAGCCTTGCAGAGAGTCCACCAACAGCAGCAAATGCAGATGCCTGGGCAAGGCTGGTATCCTAGGCACGGAGGCACACACATGTACACAGGACAAAACGTGGTTTTACAGGGGATAAAAAAAGTAAAGGAAAGATACCCAAAGGTCTGGGTGGGGTACCACATTACCCTTTTTAACTGCTTTGTTACTATGATCAGTTGAAGTGGCGTTCTCACTTGACACAAGAGACTGTTCTCCCAGGCCTCCTGCAAAGGAAAAAGAACAGAGACACATCTCCTCGTGAGTAGGCTGGCAGAGCTCTGACATGGGAAGGACAGCAGCTGTCAGTGATGCCATTTGTGGGTCCACAGCCACAGAAACTGGCTGCTTTCCCTATACAAGGAACAAGGACTAAGACTCTGATAAAGCTGGGCTCTTTTCCTGGATTTGTTCCTAGCTTACAGTGACACCTTGCAAGTCATTACCATCCTGTGCTTTAGTTTCTCCATATACTGAATAGACAGAAAGTCTCTTCTACAGAAAGCCAGTTCCATGGAGATTTACTGAGAACAGGAGCTATATTATTGCTACCATCCTCCTTGTACCACTATTAAATCTCAGATTAAAAAAGAATGATCTACATTCAGACCAATAAGCTCTTATCAACTCTTATACATCTGGCCTGAATTCAGCTTCACCTGAAAATAAAAGTCCCTCTCTGTGACGCAAATATCCACTGGCTACCAAAGCAGGAAGAACTGTGTGATGTTAGCTCCTGGGTATTTCTTATGCCTCATCCAGCACCAGCTACCCGTCCCTTTTGGAAGAGCACTGCCAGGCACACAGAGGTCCCCAGCTTGGCCACAGAGGTGGTTCCCTCCAGCTCAGGCACCAAAACAAAACTGGTTGGTCCCACTCTGCCTGCCTGCCTGCCTGCCTGGCTTTCCTATTTCTTCCATGGAAAACTGACTCATGATGTTCCCGTGACGCGCAAGGCACCAGCATGCTGGGGGAGGGATTTGACTGCTTGATGTCACAGCCATTAGGCACAGAAACCACAGCAATTCCATGGCATCTTTGTACCAGCACTGTGCCTACCCCTCTCCTTTCCTCCAGACAGCACTGCTGCTTCCTCTCCCCACCAGCATGCTATAGCAGAGCATTGCTGGCAGCAGGGTGCAGGGGCTGCAGAAGGGACTCCACCCGGTTAGGCTGTTGGGCACACCAAGAGTCCTGAGGGGGGTCAGTGCATCCAGGATCCTCTACCATAAGATGAAGACCCAGGGAGAGATCCTAGCTCCCCAGAAAAGTCACACTGCTAGGGAATGGAGATTAAAACCCCTCTCTATAGCCCCCACTGGTCTTTTGAGCATTAAGGTACCATGATATTTAGCAATAGCCTAGTATATGATTTTAGTTTTTCTGATGTATGACACAGAAATAGACTCTTAGCTCAATACTGGAACCATTCTGCCACATAAAAAGATTTAAAATGTCACCTGGTGCCAGAAACTGATTTAAAACAAACAATAACTTGTTCACACTTCAGTTTCAGAGGACTTCAGAATAGTTCTGCTCACTATAAAGGAAAATACCAACTGTACAAACTCACCTGTGCTGCTGGAAGCAAACTGAGATCTCCCTCCCTGCCTTACACAATGTTACCACTAAAGTCTGATTTCTATAAGCACCATTATGTCCACCCTGGTACCTACAGTCCTAAGGTCTACAGACAGCCCTCCCATGAGCAGCACGTAAGAGAGAATCACAACCAGGTAACACAGGAGGAGGACTGAGTTCCACTTCAAATTCACTTGGCTACTGGGCTAGCAAGGTTCCAGACACCGTGAGGTTCTGAATGCTCACAGGCAGCTCATGGATAACTGCTTTAATCAAAACAGTTTTCAGAGTACTGGAAAGACCCTGAATTACACATCTTCTGCCTCAATTTTGTAACTATATTTTTCTGTTCACAAAATATTTTCTAATCTTTCTTCCCACCACCATCATTTTCAACTTCCCCTAAAATGCCAAACTCCCCCTAACTAACTCCCCCAATACTAGCCAGAAAAGGAAAAAAAAACCCACAAAACCCAAAAAACATCACCCCCCCCCCAACAAAACAAAACAAACCCCCAAAACCACACACCAACAAAAAAATCCCCAAAACTCAGAGAGGCTAAATATTTCAAAATGAGTAAAGAAGCAGAGGTATTTTCACAATATTGGTTTTCTGTGGTATTTTGCAGTTTCTTAAAAATGTCTAAATTAATAAAAAGTTCAGAGTGTTTAATGATTTTGCATCCTACCATAAAACCTACCCAGGGATCTGCTGATTGTCCCACCAAAGGGAGTGTGTGGGGGGAAAGGATGGAATCTCCAACGTGAGGTGCACCAAACTGTGTACCTCAAAGCCTCTCAAGGCTTGTTTAGATGTCTCTTGCCCATGTGCAAAAAAATACATATGAATTTCTAAAAATCAGCATCCGAACATTTCAATAGCTGCAAATCTTTACAGTTTAAACCAGAATTCTACAAGAAAGGAGCCTGGGACATTTCACACTGTTTCAGCGTGCCTGCTCCAGCCTCTTGCTACATGCCAAATGCAATCTTCCAGGAAACATTCAAAGTTCCTAGGATAGCTTTCAAGTTTTGGCCATCTCTTAAATGCAGGTTGACCAACACTCATACAGTCTTGAGATTTGAATTCTATGTAGTACCAGCAAGTGCTGAGTGTGGGGAGGGAGGGAGCACTAGGAGATCATGCAGCAGCAAGATGACCTTCAGGGCAGGGACAGTAGAAGAAAAATGCAGTGAAAGGGACAGAAAAATGGTTGGAAAAGGGGGAAGGGGGAAGAGAGAAGAACAAGGGTCTTCTATAGCCATCTGCCTTCCAGGTTTCCTGGGCTTTCCATTTTTGCAAGGTCCAACTTGATAACACCACAGAAGCCAGAGAGCTTCTTTCTATACAGAGTATAGAAACCTGGACAGCAAGCCACTGAACAGTCACAGACCCAACATGGAAAACCAACCCAGCCTCTCTTTGGCAGGAAAGCTCTCCATGGTGACCGTAGTAGGAGGGAAAACTCAAAAACAATGACTAGGGTGAGAACGCACAACACGTGAGACAACAAGATGTATAACAGATAAATAAAACGTGCTTTGGGACTACATTCACAGCATTAAGAAGGTGGTGCTGACACCACCACTGTTGTCCCCTTCCCTCCTTCCCCATCTTGTTATCGTGGTTCCCCTGTGAGCAGAAGGGAGGCTGAATGAGCTGATCTCTGCAGAGGTATCAGCAAGAGCAAGTTTCTACAGTCTTGGTGGCAAGGTAAAGCAGGAATAGCATCATCAACCACCATATGCAGAAAGGGAGATACTGTTAGTCATACAGCACTGCTGCATGCCATGTGGACACTTCAAGAGAGATGACCCACTTGCAAGAGAGCTGGACATCTTCCAGCCCCTGAACCAGTCTTGCTTTGCCAGCTGGAAAACTCTTTTTTTTGCTCTGGAGCTGGCTTCTTCCAAACCCTTATCCAGCCCCTCCAAGGGGGCAAGGACAGGGGAAAAGGTATATCTCCGACACCTTGGAGGAGGGCTGAGAGGATGGTATCAAATTCTACCTCTCTGACATTATACTGCTATAACTAATTAGAATATTAGGAAAGGGATGATGAAAGACAGCAATAAAATGAACCAGAAGAAAGTAAAATACTCAGACTCTCAGCTGACTATAGGTTAAAGCTTCCTGGTCCAAGAGACGCACTAAATCAGGGGATTGTCTCCTAAAGGAAGTGCCATAATTTAACAGAGCTTGATGGGACAAAAGCCACTAGATGTGTGAACAGGAACAAGCCTGATTCAACAAGATGGATTGCTCTGAACTCTATCACTCTTTTCCAGCCTCAGTGTCCCATCCTAAGATTTCCCTTTGTTTTCTTTCATGCCCAGTCCTCATCACTTCCTTAAGCCCAAGCTCAACAAAAGTTCCTCTTCTCAGTTAAATTTTACATCCCCAGGACTTCTCACCCCCCCCAAAGTATGCTATTCTTCACACATTATCCCATTCCATTTAAAGGAAACCCCAACCAGCCATTCACCACCAGAATTATTAAGGCATGTGGTCTTTCCTGAAGCAAAGGATAATTTTGTATTTCTAAATAAATGCAGCTTGCTTCCAGTCACAAACAGATTGCTTCTTAATTGAATTTGGGAGGTGAATTATATGGTGAATTAGGAAAAAAGAACAACTCTGTATTTAGTGAATTGTTCCCCTAAGAGGGAACTGTATGGGATTGAATTGCAAATGATGGCACCAAACCCTACAGCCGGGCCCCCTCTCTTGCACCCGAGCTGCTGACCTCTGCCGTGCTGCAGTGTCATTTGCACAGACTGCTTTTCCAAGCTGCGAGCACATTCTTTCCCAGAGATCAGTGCAAGCCTTGGTTTCTTATGCAAAGGAGATGTTTGAATAAACTAGTGTGACTAATGAAATCTACAACATCTTTGCATATTTTGTCTCATTGTAGCCGATGAAAAGGGAGAGCACTACACAAAGGCTAGATATGGGTGTGCAGATATACTGGATATTTTCAAACACTACCAACCTCACTAGTACAAACAGGGAGCACCCATACCCTTTTCTCCCACAAGGGTGTTTTTGAATCATACAAGAGAATTTTGGAACATCCTGTTCTGATTCACTTGAGCTTTTAGACGTTTCCTATCCTTATGATACCTAAACAAATCCCAAAGATGCAAGTGACTTGGCAGACATTTAATCCTTTCTCTGATTCTTCCCAAAAGAAGGCTAATACATGGTCCTAGCAAAACAAAGTAACTGATGTGGCATAATCAATAAATAAGGAAGCCAAGAAATGCACCTTGTGCTTGGAAGCAGCTGCACATAGGTTGCAGGCAATGTGCAGGTACTGTTGCCCCCTCAACATGTTCCTGAGGTTGCACCTCTCTGTTGGACTATTCTGTCACATCCAAGAGCAGAGCAGATTCCAGTGTTACTGCTCCAGAGCATGAAATGCCCGCATATATATTGAAGCCTATTATCATTAGAAACACTGAGGAGGAGAATGGAGATTTTCAGTTTAACACAATGCTCTGTGGAAAGCCAATACAGTAATAAAAAGGCAGGCTTGGTCTACTGTGTACAGTAACCCATAATCAGATGAGCAAAACAGGACTGACTTTTTTAAATATATATCCATCAGTTAACAAGCCCTCCAAGATCACCTTCATCCTCAGTACTTCCCACCTACTGCTGTGCCAGATCAACCATCACCTTTCTCCAGCCTGACTGTTTAAGCTCTGTCTGCTTCTCCCACAAGTAGGGATGATACGGAATTTGTTAGATCGTGTCTTCAGGCAGGGAGCTGTACTATATCTCCTAAGCTCTTTTAACTCCCACATTTTTGTGATTCAATCCTTCCTAACAATTTGTCCTGCTTAACAACTACAACCCCAACAGGATACTGCTGGACTCCCTAACTAGATAACTTAGTTTCTGTGCACGACCTGGCAGAGGACATACAGGAGATTCTCCACCCAGGCTGGGAATATTTCATCTTCTACCTACAGCACACTTGTACAACTCATTTTTCTGTTTCCCACAGACCAGCACTGCCAAGGGAGCTTGGCTGACTGCAAGAAACGTCCAGTAGTTTACATGCCCCATAAATCTTAGATAAATCCACCATGCTTGCAACCCTGGCTGAAGAACAGGTGACTAAGTTGTTTGCAGGAACTAGAGAGTCAGCCTGAGGTGGCAGGTAAGGGTCCAGTGAAGCTGAAAGCAGCAGGCTGCGGCATCATTGGGAAGATGTTGGGAAGTTTCTCCCACTCCTCAAGAAGAGGAAAATGAAAATCCAATTTTGTTAAAAGAAGTCCAAGTTGTTCAGCTGGAATCAAAATAAAAGACAACATATTAAGAGAAAGAGAGTGTACGTAGCATGCCATCAAAACTACACTGTTTGCAGTTTCCTTGTACCACTACCACAGGATAAAAGATACGTAACCTGAGGAAAGAGCAGGAAGCAGACTCCATTCAGTACCCATACTTCCCACAAGAGCAGGTGGGATTAGGAGTAATATATTGGACCTGAAAATTTGTCTTCTACAAGATGCAACTTAGAGTTGAAGGTATTTATTGCTGTGCATGTTCTGAGGGGTTTTTTTTTGTTTGTTTTGTTTTTTTAAAGCCCAGGTAGTCTGAAACACCAAAAATAAACCTTACTAAATAAAGCTTCTGTGCTTGCTTCCCCCTGATTACAAACCATGAGGGGCTTCTTATCTAAAAAAGGAGAAGAAAGCTAGGCAAAGCAGCTAAGCAGCCCACTGGTGAATTGGGATGCATGTAGTGGGCCTAGTAATACCCACCACCCTCCTATTGAGTCCCTCTAAGACCTCAAAGCTGCTTCAGAAGCAGCTGACTTCTAAAACATTTTTATACCACCTGTATTCTAGCTTTTATCTGAAAACACTGCTCTGGGGCCAGAAGAGTTACCTACCTGAAAGCAAAGTCTATCCCGAGATACGTCAAGCTTTGTTTTCAGGTGACACCTGTTTAGAATTTCAGTCTAAAACCCAATGACTGCCAACAGGAATTGTAGGTGTCTGAAAAACTGCAGTTAGAGAACACAAAATATTCCTACATGGGAAGCTGGATGGGATGAACCTTGCAACATCTTCCTTTTTTCCAAAGTGGAAAAGTTACCATTAAAATCAAAACCTCCCACCCTCAGAGCAGTTCCAAGCCAGGATAATTTTTCCTCTCCAGACCAATGAAGACCCTCTCCATGTTCACTGGATCTCCTCTTCCTTCCCTGATTGCTGCCCACACAGGGGAAGGGCTCCATAGCTGAACTTGGAAGGTCGCTACAACCACTACGTTCGTCACCTCTGCTGAGGACAAAGGAGTCCCCAGTGACCGCTGAGGACTTTGCCAGGTTCTCCTATTTTTCTGATTTAGCAGAGAATAACTTGACTATACACATAATTATCTGGTCTGAGGTGGATCAAATCTCAGCAAGACTTTTTCCAATACGTCTTACTGTGGAGGAAAGGCCACTTCAGAGTTGGGACACAACGAAGGGAAAAAAGCATCATAAAATACATTTTAAAAATAATTAACAATTTCACCTTCCCTGCCTGTGCCTTAAAACACCTGACTTCCATAGTCTCATTCAACAGATATGCTAGTCACATGCCACAGCTTAGAGACTGGATTTCAAACAGAGGCTACAATGAAGCACCAACAAAACCAAGAAGTGTAGGTAACACAAAACACTCGTCACTGTTCAGAGCTTCAGTTCTGGTTAGCTCTGCCATATTATGACCATCAGAGAAGCTTCTGGAAGAACAGGATAAGTCAAACTTGATGTAACATGCTGCTTTTTAACTTCCTCATTAACCAGTGGTCAAAAACTTTTTAGCGTACAAAAAACACTTTATTGCACTGAATTTTCTAACCACAGAGAAAGTGATGATTTTATTAAAACAAGCTCTGCTGGGAAAACGCATTCAGAATGTGGAACAGATGTTTCCCAGAGCTGGTGGAGAGTCTATAGCAAAAACCTTTCATAAACCCCCAGGCCCTGGAGATCTGAGCAAATTATTTGAGATAGATCCTTCAGCATTTCCTGTCAGTTGAATGGCTGAAGTTCCCTCAATTTACTTAAAGAAAAATAAATTAAATAGAAGAATTCTGAACCCCAAATTCCCTGCAGGAATCTGTTTTTCATATTCAGAGTAAGCTGACTAGCTGCAATAACTCAGGAGAGTCCCAGGGTCCAGAGGCTTGACAAGCAGATGTGTCATCTCCACATCAGCTCTGCGAATGCTTGTGCAGGGCGAGGACACTGGCCTCCCAGGGAAGTTCACGAAAAGAGGAAGGCAAACACAGCTAAGCAAATGCAGGGCTGCCACAAACATGAGCTGCAAAGTACTTAATACACCAAGCTCTTCTGCTGGCCACCCATGTTTGGAGTGGCATGGCAGGCAGAGCAGAAGTGTAGGTAGCACCATTCCCCAACACTCTGTTTTCCCTGGGCACTCCCTGCTGTTCTGGAAGTGGCAGCATCACTTTTATACTGTGATGCATCTTCTTTGTAAAGAAGGCATTGCAAGAAATTGGACAACCTGATCCAACCTCTCCATCAACCTTGCAACCGAGAGTCAATCCTTAAGGGGAGCAATGCTCTCTGGAGACAAGGAGAAGACTGAGAAGACTGCAAGGGGCCTTTTTCTGCAGGCTGTAACAACCATCTCTGTTCCCTGGGGTAAAAAGACAGACAGATGAGAGAGAAAAGAAAGAAAAAAGTTACCTACAACCTGTGTCATGTCACCAATTTCTTCCAGGGAGAGGTAAGTCCTGCAAGTCCCTAGCTTACAGTGCTTTAACTGAGGCAAGTAAAAATTAAAAGCTAAAGTGAGTACACAAGTACTCTGGCCATGTGCATGTCTCTGCTGTATGGTCAGGTCCCCACACAGAGCGTGCAACTTCTCCCCTCCCAGTACATCAAAGCAGTAATGTGTAGCACCAACTATCCCCCCACCCCATTGCACCTGATTTCTCGTCAATGTGATGCATCAAGACCTATTTCTAACATGTGTCTGCCTCTCCATCACATTCGTCTTGATTCACAATAATCCTCTTCCTTCCCTGTCTCTCCTTTGAAAGGTAAGAAAAAAAAAAAAAAGAAGTGAACTTGCAGGTGATAAGGAAACTGTAAGAGCTGGCTTGGGTTCGCCCATTACTCTTCTAGCAGGCAGTACAAACCCTCCCAGCCCCGCTCTGCTAACATCCCTTTCCCTCTGACCTGCACAGTCTAATTGCTTCAGCCTCGCTCTATTCTGGGCCCCTTCGGGCACAGCCACACACAGCCCCCTGCACTGCCTTGCAGCATCCCCGTGCCCCGTTCCAGCTGTGGGCTCCCAGTCAGAGCCCAGGGCTCTCCGCAGCCTGGCCAGACCTGCTCCTCCCACTCAGCCTTCCTAATCCTTTTGTTTTCCCCCTACCTTGTTTATACTGGCTAAAAATTAAGTCAAAATGAAAACACTACACTGGAAGCTAAGCTATGTTTGAATGCAATTAAAACTACTTCCATGGAGAGTGTGCGATGCCAGCAGAGAGACCTTTCCTCCAGCTTGCTTTCTGCCTATGTATTCAGACACTCCCAATCCCGGAGCTTCTTGGAGAGTTTTTGGTGCCTTCTTACCTGCCAGGAGCCTGCACCATGTTTAACAGACAGTTGAGCACCCTAAGTAGATATAGCCAAGACACCCATCTGCTTAGTTACCTACCAGCTCCATCACAGCTTGTTTAAAGGACACCCCAAACTGACTGCCAACAGCAGGGAAACTGAGGCATGAGCCAGCACTGAGGCAATAGGGCAAGTGGCGCTTGATAAGCTTTGGAGCACAAGCCAAACACGGTCACTGCTGGATAGCCTTAGCCCACCTCCAGTCCCATGGTCAAACAGATGCCCAAATCATTTGCAGTCATTAAAGAAGCCATGGGGGAGCTGGGGGTGGGTAAGTGGCAGAGAAACTTTCCACACCGCAGTGAGCTGCCCACTGAAAGCTGCTAGCAGAGTAGGTGCCCCATCCATCCCAGGGACAGCTGCAGTTTGCTGGGGGAGTCAGGTCTCAAACCCACTGCCACAAACTGACTCCAGGATTCAGCAACACCATCAATTGCAAAAAGAAGAGTGGCTAATCCCCTCCCCAGCACAGCTTTAGACATCTCACACTATCTTCTCCACTCCAGGAAGTGGAAGAGCAAGATAATCTAAATATTTCCTTTTGCCTCTGATCTTTGCCCCGGAGAAAGTTGTTACCCGTTCCCCAGGGCTGTCCAAGTCACCATCTGGCCTCACAACTACAGCATCAAAACACAGTCCAGCATTTCAGCCTAAAACTAATTTGCTTTCTTTCCCCACTTGACAGCTGAATAAATAATTTGTCCTTACCATTTGAAAAGGGGAGCTGCAGCGAAGGGTTTTTTTGTTCACTGTAGCTACAAATGCCAGCCTTCTTTCCAAATTAGGTCTGAACAAGCAGCTCGAAGTGAACACATTTCTTCCACAAATGTAACCCCTTTCTGTTCACAATCAACCACAAGCAGTTTACAACTTCTTCTAATTTATTTGTTGTTTGCTATTATCCATCAAGCTGTTTTGGCTACCAATTGTTTGTTGGACCTGGCAGCTATTTCACTGAACGGGGTAAGCAACTTTTATTTTGTGGGCACAGCAACATCCCTGCTTGAAAGGAGAGAGCCTGAGGGTCAAGGCATCCAAGCCAGCCTTGCAGAGTGACCATCCTGCAATGACTGCTCTCAGAGCTTTAGACCCTACTCTTTCACGACCGTTTCTGCCTCCAAAATCATTTGCTAAAGCACTCTCGGAAATGACAAGGCAGCCTACACAGTTGAGGCAAATTCAATTTTTCATTTGAGCAAGTATTCAAGGAAATTAGGCATTTGCCCAGCTCTGAAACAAATGCACGATTTAGGCAATTCCGCAGTTATTGGCTAAGCACTGTCGAATTTTACAATTAGGGTAATGGATTTAACTTCCAATGTAATTTCCATATGGAAAACTGATCTCCTCAAGTACATTTGCCCATGTGTTCCCTGCATCACAGTTAATTAATATAAAGCTATTTAATAACCTCCACTTAAACACAAAAGACTATTCAGACTCTTCTGGCATCAGTAAAAGGAACAGCCTCCCAGTGTGTTACACCAGCTGTAGACAAGAGCGAAAGAAAATTTAATTAAGAGCGATCAAGAGCAAGACAGTTGCAAACAGAAATCAGATGTTATAAATGCTCCACACGGTGACCAGCCCAGCTCTGTAAAGGGTTAATAAGGCCATCTAGCACCAACTTCCAGGTGCTTGAGATGTGCCCAAAAGAGAACTTAGGGGATGGGGAAAGCGGTGGGGCTGGGAGCCAAAGACAGGCAAAGTCAGGCACAGAGCAGCAGGAATTCAGCACTGTCTGTGTGGTGACACTGCTGCAGCTATGCCCAAATCCGCAGCTATGCCCAAATCCGCAGCTATGCCCAAAGCTAATGGTGGCACCATGTTGAATAGGAAGGACCTATAGAAGCAGGCTGTTTGGAAGCAGCTTGGACCGTGGCATCAACATATATAGTTTCTGCAAATATCTTCGGGTGCTTGAAGAAAGTTAATTGCTCATTAACAAAATCCAAGCTGATTAATTTCTGATGTACAGCATGTGACAAGAGTGATACTGAGTTATTGCCTTCCTGGTTGATTTCTGAAAGCAGCATATGAATTGGACTCACAGGATAAACACCACCAAAGCATCCACTGCGAATGAATAAGTGGCAGAGTCTGAAATAGCTGGGGATTTTTGTTACAATGGAGAAAGCTTTATTGCTTGTGTGGATTAATTTGAGCAATATTGCAGAGCTCATAAAATCACTAAAAAAAAACCTACGTAAAGCTGAATGTTGGCTGCACAGCAGAAATAAAACCACTTATTTTGACAGGCAGGAGGCCACCATCCATAAAACTTGATTTTAGGGAACAGTGCATTTACAAAACAAACTTTGTGGTGCATGTGACCAGCTGCCATCAGGAACCTAGACAAAGGGAAAAAATATACCTTACTCCACAGGGAACACAGAGCAAGCAGCAGGGCTGTGTCATTCAGGTTGTGCTCTGGCAAGGGACATATGGCATCTTCAGCTATTGCTTGGGACTCTCTTTACCCTGCCTTGCAGGACCTTTATCACAAGCAAAGGGGAAAGAGGAGATAGACTTTATTTCTCTTCCAGTGAGCGAAGCATTTCTCTGCTTGTCACAGGCCAAGTTTGGAACACCCCAGCCCACTGTGTGAAGGAACACTGCAAGCCCCACTGGTCCCAACTGGTTTTGAAGCAATGTGTCATACTGGAAAGACCTTAGTCCAAAGAAAATCAGAGCCATTTGGTGGGACAGGTGGAGTAAAGACTCTAGCACCTCTTGTTGCTACTCAGGCACATCACAAGCAGCACCTCACTGCCTAGGGAGGCAGCGGACAGCCCTCCATTAACATCTGATGGTGTCTCAAACATCATCTAGCACTCAAGGACCACTCTCTCCTCGCCATCATACTTCAAGGTCACATAGGGACTGTACAAAACACAGCAAGAGTAGGAACAAAAACCACATTGGGAAGCAGGAATAAGGGAACAGTAAGACAGAATTTGTCAGTGTGTGAAACAGCTCTCCATGGGTATCACCTAAGGGAGAGGTCTGAGGAGGCAAGTAAGGAGAAGAACAAACTCCTTTTGGTGAATATAGGAAGCAAGAAACTGCCAAACTCACTGAACCCTCTCCAGGCAGGGGCAAGGTGAAACTGCCTCCTGAGGGAGAAGACTACAATGCTACAGGAAGTGGGAAGGGGCTATCAGCAATCCAGGGATGACTGGGGATCTCTAAAGCAGGAGAGCTGAATGTGCAACACACAGGAGCCTCTGGAGTGAGGAAATCAGAAGAATCCCCCCCCATGTACAAGGGCAGGAGTAAAGAAAGGAGCTGCTGCTCTGCAGCTCTCTCATGCCCCCACATTGAACAAATAGTGGAATTCTTCCTTCCTGGAAGCAAGCAGTACAGAAAGGGCTAAACAGCCCAGGCAAAAGCACAAAGCTGGCCTGTGTTGTGCTTCTGGAAGTCCAAGATGCAAAACCCTCCAGAGCAGAATCCGCGTGGGTGAAATGAGCTGCAGCTCACTGGATGGGCCAGCACATATGCCACGCAGCACATCCCCAAGGCTCTATACCCAAAGCCTGTGCGATCACCCTGCAGGCACTGTCCGACTGCCAGACAAATCAGTAGCAGTGGCAGGATAAGAACAGGCAGACATGCCTGACAAGCCAACTTCCCCACTCCTGACAACCACAGACCAGGGTGACTCAGGACTGCTTCTCCAACCTTGCAAGGGAGATCTGTCCTCTTTGCACATATACACCTCCCACGCTTTGGCACCTTGACTTGATCGCCTTCTCTCCTCTTCTCTCCTACGGTCAGGCATCAGACTGGCAGACTCTGTTCCTGTGACTAGCAAAAGGGCATCCCTAAGATCAGCAATTAGAGAGAAAAAGCCCTCTCAACATTCTCCAAAAAGGACTTCAAGTTGGTACTCAGGCATCAAAAAAGAAAAGCTAATCAACCCTAAAGATTAGCATTTGCTAGCAGGACAGCCTTAACTACAGGGGGAATTAGAAGGTTCATCAGCAACAGCCAAAGGTCATGGGCTTTCTAGGCAATTATTTTTATGCTGGAGAAAAATCAGGCAGGTCTGAGAAGGCTGCAAAAGGTTTGCAGAACTCTGGGCTGGAAGGAAAAAACACAGTATCTGCTTTTCTGCAAACATATCACTGGGTTATTGCACAGAAATGTGGAACTGGGAAAGAGGGTTACCCAGAAAAGCAGCATAAACAAGAGCATTCTCAGCCCTAGAGGACTTACCCAATTCTTCCAAAGGGTTGCTCCTGCCTTGCCTTAGCAAACTACAGAACTACGGGAAATTCATTTTGTGGTTGTCTGCTCTGGTAAAACCCCTGACTGAATGGACTCAAAAAGGTAAACATTGGGGCTAATCAAAGGAAAATCATTTGGCACAGCTAAACAAACCTCAACATCAGGCCAAGCATCAGGCATTTGACACCTACCTTTCTGCAGAGCAGGCTGAGGCTCCTCTTCCTGTTAAAAGCCTGCAGGGACTGCAAAGAGACATCCCTAGAGTACACGTCACACTTGTGGAAAACTGAAAGGAGGTATGCAAACAGATGGACAGAGCCCTCAGACAGGTCTCTTGGAACAAAGATGTTTCTCTACCCACGTAAGAGGAAGCAACCTTCACTAAAGATTTCCCAGTGGAAGAGCAGACCCCTGTAGAGAGTTCACAGGTGTGGGTTATGTTACAGCACATACATCGTTATTTGCATTGCTCCCGGCCAGTTACAACCAACACAGCTCAAATCTCAGTCAGTCATGGTCCAAAATCTCTGCATTTTTCTGGAAGTGCATTTTGCAGTAATTTAAATTTCACTAGAAATGCATCAGTAGCATCAAAGAGGACTTGGAAGTAATGTGCAGCACTACTGCTGGCCACAGCCCCTAGATTGAGCAATCTCTCCTCCAGATATGAAGCAGCAGAAGTCCTGCTTGTGACTGCTTCCAGCACCTTAAGCATTCCAGTGGAGGAGAAGTCTTATTCTCCAGCCTCAGGCTAAACAGCACAGCTCTTAGCAGGAGAGCTGCAATTGAGCAACTTGTCCTGCAAGCAATCCCAGCTCCCATGGGAATCAACCCCTTCCCTCAGGAATGGAACCAGAGAACAGTGAAATGTGTTTCAGGGGCTGACAGCCCCACCACACATGAATGAAAAGCTGCTATGTAACTTGAAAAGCACTGCAGTCACCCTCCCTGTACCATACAGACTTTCAGGCATGCACTCACACAGGACTGCACATTCTTCTGCTCCCTTCCAGATCTCCTCAAGGTTTGCCTTGATACCCCCAAAGCAGTTTATGCGCAATACATTTGAATCTGTGATTCCTGGGTTGTCATACTACAAAACAAGCTATGAGCCAGTCCTGAAACAGGAAGAGTCCCATGAAACAAGGTAACCACAGGCATCCCAAAACAAGAAAAAGCAAAGCAGCCTGCTGCAGATGTGGGGCTGGTGCAGATCTGGTGAAGCAGTGGAGTAGCTGCCTCCGTTTTCACAGCACGCTCAAGAACAGCAGAGCTAGCGTGTGCCAACAAACCAACTCCCTGCTCTTATTAAAAGGGGGTTTAACGCAGAACTCCTCTCTGCCTCATTCGCAAAAGAATAACTTGCATGACTTTGCTGCCAGAGCCTGCAGCTATTCACGGCAGCCTCTGTCTCCCCTCTGATTTCAGTAGAAACCCTGGGATCAAGCATATCCCGTCCCAGCTGCACTGTTTTCTGAAGTATTACTCACTCTAGCTAGCAAAGATGCTCTGTAAATCCTTCCTGCCACTGATTTGTGGCAGTGTGAAAGCCTCATCGAGGCCTTCAAGCTATGAGCCTAAAAACCTCTCAGGATCAGAGGCAAAGAAACCCTGTTTTGACTGTTCTTGAAAAGCATTCTTGGCAGCAGCGGGATGCAGAGTCAGTGCCTCAGCAGCAAGTGCAGCACAGCATGGCATCAGTGAGGGCAGCCAGACTCCTGTGTCTTCCGATCTGCTGGTGCCAAACCCAGAAGAGACAAACTTGCCTTTCTCACTCACAGAGGTGCCTTTCAGGACTAGAAACTGCCTGTGTGATAAAAAAATAAAGAGGTAATATATCAGAAAAGTCCTCTTAATCCCTAAGCTGCCTGAAAAGACTTAAATTAAGGGTGTTAGGATTAAATAGGCACATCCTTCCCGTGGGCATGGCAAGAAAAGTCCTTCCTCCTCTGTGGTGAATTCTTCAGCAGATAAAGCAATAAAGTAAATGCAATCACCTTGCACGAGCAGATTCACTTGGGTCCAAAAGAGAAGTGACAATGTGCAGTTACACAGCCTGCCTGTGGACTTTCTTGTTTCGCCACATTTCAAAGCCATCCAGGGGTTCTCAGCAGCACAGGAATCCTCACGTTACTTCTAAACTAAAAATATATTGTAAAAGAAAATATTTTCACTAAAGTTAAAAAAAATCTATGAGAAACTTATCAAAACTGTAAAATCTTTGAAAAAAATCTTTCATCAAAGTGATTAGGAGTTGGTGAAGCATGGACTTGCTGAGGATAGTGCTCACTGGTAAATCTCCAGGTACTGGATTCATTTCATCATGTTTTGAACCATTAATGTACTTCTACGGGGCCAGAGCCTAAGGGGATCCACTTTAACACCACTGCATGAGAACAGCTGATTTTCATAGTAAACATGACATCTAAACTTTAATCCACAGAAAGAGAGAGGGAGGTAGCTAACTTAAACAATAAATGCAAAGTAACACTTCCATTTTAACATCCCTTACTGTTTTTCCTCCCATCTAGCTGCAAAACATTTTTAAGGAGGAGGAGGAGGAAATTTCCTGTTTGGCAGATTTTTAATGTGGCATTACAGATGGCAATAGCAGGATGAATGGCTGATGTGGAAGGCATAGTTTGGCCTGCAGAGTCTCTAATAATACAAGAAGCAGCAAACAAAAAGAACACAAGCAGTCCTCTGAGCTTAGGACCTAGGTTCAAAGGAGAGCAGCTAATGGGTGGAAAAAACAAACTTTTTTTTCCTGGTTTAGAAAATCAGAAAAATTTCATCTCAACTCAAAGAAATTGTGCAACTTTAAACAGTTCTTTTACCAGATCACTGATGAGAGTAAAACTAAGCTTCAATTAAGGCAGAGCTGAGGTTGAGAGATGTGTGAAAAGGAGCGCAGATGTCATATTACTGGAATGATTTAAAACTGGGTTGCTAGGAAAGCGCTTTGGAATAAATCTTCAGGGAAATCCTGAAAAGGTCAATATGAGAAATTAACTAGCTGGTAGTCCCAAGCCCTCTTCGAAGAGTACGTCTCCTGGCATTCACTCAGAGTTAGTCTGCACTGTTTGCAAATACTCTCTACTAACCCACAACTCGGAGTTCTAACCAAGTCAGAGATCAACATGTAGACACCTAAAACCTGCTTGGATTAAATGGGTTACACTTAGCTGTAGACCACCAGCATGCCTGCCTTTCACTCAACAGCGTCTGAAGAAAACCCCACTGCTATAAACATATCAGAGAATTATGTTTGCACGCAAGATGCTATTGCAAAGCCTTTTGCAGCTTTCAGCTGCTCAGCCTGTGTTCTCCCTGTCAAATTCTTGGAAATGAAGCTCCTTTGGAGCAAAGGAGACTGCTCACATGAATAAGGACTATCAGGTCATATTCCGCACTCCAGAAGGCTTTACGTATATAACATATGTGATGCAATTCCCTGTGTAATGCCAATTCCCTGTTTGTGACCACTCACACAAAATAATCCAGGCACACCAGACAGAGATATCCAAACAAAGCTGAAAAGGGACATCATTGCTGGAGCTCTGGAGCAAGGTACGAAGTTGGGAACCAAGGAGACAGCTACCCCTAATTGTGAATCCCATTTGAGCCAGAGAGATCTGAGCCAACGTCCCTCAGAGGGAAGGAACCATGACCCTGATCTGTGACTTCACCAGGAGGACAATGCTATTTGGGAATGAAACACTAGCTCCAATACTTGCTGAGAAAATGCTTGGAAACACTGAACTTCAAGGCATCCCATTCTCCCAGACACCAAACCAGGAGCACTGCTGATTCAGCAAAATAAAAGGCATCCCACTCTCAAGCAAGCTCACAAATTTTGAGGGTCTGAACAACGATTATGGTGTTTCTGCAAGTAGGAAATTAATGCAGAAAACAAGCCTGTAGCACATCCATGCTTTGAAATTGAGCTCAGCACAGAGATCCGTGGCAGAATCCAGGCTGTCCTCGGATCAGATTTCCTGCCCCTCTCTCAAGGGCCTAGAGAAGGGCATAGCTATCTTTCTAGACAGGAGACTGGAAGAAGGTGAAGAGGAGGAGTTGGAATGGGAAAGCTTTAAACACCTGACAGTCTCAGCCCTCAAGAACCAAGGTAGAGCCTTTACTAAAACAGATCATCTCCGGTTGGACCCAGTGAAGAACCATGTCCCCTGTCACCCATAAGAACATGGGAACCTCATTCTTCCTTCAGAACCTGACAGCTGCAGATGCTCCACACAAGCTAGCAGAGTGTATGCCTATAAACAGCCCCACAATGTCAAATGGCACAATCTTCACCGCTCCTCCCAGCCAAACAGCATTTTCTGGGGACAAGGAAACAACACTGGGGAAGAAGAATGCCTGGCCTAATAGTGTGTTCAGAACTGCAGCTCCCAGATACGAAGAGCCTGTGTGTCTGTATATACATATTAAGTACTTCCTCCACTATACAACTAATCCGATTAACAGCTTTAGGAAACTCTAAAATGTTATAATTCAAGGGGTCCCATTCATAAAAAGTCTTAGGCTGTTTCTGTACAGAGGTTACATTCTTCCCACTGGAAATAAAAAAGCAGAGTGCAGGACTTTTTCCCAGGGAAGAATGGGTCCCAATCCCCACCATGCTGAAGTAGGCCACCCTCTTACAATTCACACAAGTGTCAAGCAAGCCCTGCAAGAGAAGAATCAACCTTTCCTGCCCCTGTAGAGAGCCCCCGTGCAGGGCAGGTGAACACAGAGATCCCACTGTGCATGCTCTGCAGAAAGCATGATAGTTACGGGCGCTGCCCATTTATCAGCTTGCACTTCCAGGGGCTGAAAGCCAGGGGGTTGAATGAAACCTGCCAGAGATGAGGACGGGGCCAAATGAGTGACGTGACGTCACCATTCGCCTAATGCAAAGCATCGTATGACGCACCAGCTTTGCCTCGGTCAATAAAAGGTGCCAGGAAGAGACTAGTCCAACCACAGAACGTGAACCACGGTTGTAAGAGACCAGTATCTGCATTACGTGATACAGATGTGGGTTATAAAATTCCGTTCATTTGCCAGATGGTGCAGGTCTGGCACCAGTGCTGAGTGAAAGAAATGTGCTAGATATGACAACTAAAAAAAGCCTCCATAGCAAACTAACACAGTCAAACACCGTCTGGCTTTCCTTCCCCAGCAGTCTCCTCATTGAACTTAGACCTCATTTTCTGATTTACCTTCTGCTAGGAGAATGCAACCTCCTGCTAATCACCTGTCACCTGAGACTATGCCACAGCCCAAAACATGACATGAATGGGCTAACTGACATGACAATGCAGGATAATTGCATTTCCAGGGGGCAATACGTAATCTGAAGAACTGGACAGCCTTCCTCTCCCAGAATTTCAGCATCTGCATGAGTTTGATCAGTTACATCAACATCAAAAGCATGCCTCTGTGTTGGAAGATGGATGTGACATCTTTCACACTCATCCCAATAGCAAGCTGGAGCACTGATGCCCAGAACAGGACCTACACAGTGCTTAGATGCTCTGAAACTAAAGCTAAGCAGTCACAAGTATACAGAACCAGTCACCAGTCCTTATGAAAGATACAGTATGAACTGAGATGCACAGGGGTCAGGTGAATATGTGATTTCAGTGATTTCTGTCTCTACCCAACCTTTCATCCTACTTGCTAACCTAACAGCATATCAACAGAGAAAATAAGTTTGTCCTGACCTGCTCTATCTCCAGTCCCTCTGGGGTGTCTCAGAGCTCAGACTTCCGACATTTCTCTCTTGCCAGCATAAAGTAGAGTAGAGGCGACAATACTGCAGGGAGCCCTCCGAACCCTCCAAACCAGTTGCAGAGTAACTCAGAGACTGTTAGAGCTGGAGTCCAGTCAGAGCTACTGAGTCAAGAAACACGTCTGGTCTGGCACAAGACCAAGCATAGGTAAGAGCTGTGTAGGGGGGCAACGTTAGCATATGTTACCCCATCTATTGGCTTTACAGAAAATCAACACCATTGTTAACCTATTTCAATTATAACATCACTTCAAGGGCAGTCTGTATGCAAGACTGCAGTGGGTTTTACCTAGGTAGACAGCTGAAAAAATGCATTATTCCATTAAGATCATACATTGCATGACAAGGGGAAAGGACAAGAGTCAAAACTAATGCCAAACTGAGTGTCCCTATTTGAAACACATTTCCTTCCAAATTTACGGAAAGACAGCTCCTCGTGGAAAGAGACCAGTGCTGTAAATTTGAAAACCTCCTCCCTCAGACAAGATAGGACTGTCTACACCAAATGCAACTTGGCTTTTGTTTAACAAAGGTCAGAGTTGGATCTCACCCTCAGTCACGTAACTAAGCTCTGCATGCACCTCCCTGGCTGTGGGAACAGGCATCATGAGTGAGAAGAAACTCCTTCCTCCCCAAGGATAAAACCAGGGGAAAGAAGGCATCGCCACCCCAGGGCTGCCCTTACCTGAAGTATGTCTTGCGTTGCCGTCTGAGTGCTTTGTTAAGTCTATTTGAAACAGCTTCAGATCATCTTCATCTAAAGCGATATCTCCCCAAAAGGCAGCTGGAGAGAAACAAACTGCAATTAGTTTAGTTTTTATTTTGGAAGGAAAGTACAGTTCCTATGTGGCCCGTATCGCAGCTAACCGGCTATTACTCCATGGACCAGAGAAAGGTAAAACACAGCAGCAGTTTTAAAAGTACAGATGGAGTGGACATCGGTGGGGGCCAGGTGACAGCATTTAAATTAAGCCACTGTGCAGATCCACCAAAAGGAGATGATTAGCTGGGATTCTTTGTTACTCATTGTTATAGGTCTGGCTCTCAATCAGGCACTAAGGTGGTAACATTCACTCTTCATGAAAGCCTACACAAGGGACAATCACTGGCATTTCCCTAGTTAGTGTGAAGCAGCTAGCTAAGTCGCAGCTCAGATCCTTACTGAAACATTGCATCCGCACCATCCCCAGACTAACAATCTGCATAAGCGAGGAGGACACGGGTGGAGCGCTCAAGCTCAGCAGCGTATACCTAAAGGCTACAGTTGTCAGCCTGCAGGACCACATACACATGGTTAGCACTCAGACACACTGCATTGGTCTAAATCCAAGCTGAGAGCCAGCCTACCGTTTCCACTTCCGCGGAGAAACACCAGTTATTTGGCCCTTTGTGGATCAATTACCCAGATTTAAGTTTGCAGAGATTTAAATTTTCTAAAAATCCTTGAGTTTCAGCCAGAAGCCATGAAAATAATGTAAACAAACTGATACCTTGACAGTCACAGCTCAGAGAAATGGACTGGAAATCATTTGAGTGGAAAAAATTATATGCCAGGAGTATCCTGACGCAGCTGACACTGCAGTGTATAGTTACCATTGTGGGAATTTGAACAAAATAAACACAGGCAATGGAATAGTTGACCAAGCAGAACAGATCTTTCAGAGATAACAAACAGGTTACGAACAGAGCTGTTAAAACTCATACGAGAAGCCTGCATAGGTTGATGAAAAATAAAAAAAAAAACCAAACCAGAGCAAATTAGTCAGTGGTACAGTTCAAGAGAATTCAGTAAGTCAGACAAGGAGCAATGCTGAGTTGCTGTCTGCAACAGCGAAAATTATTTGCTCGGGATAATGTAGTAGTCAAGGGGCAGAGATGCAAAGAGCATCCCATGCCATCTGATTCCCTCCCCAGCCACATTCAGTAAGTCACTATTTTGCTGGCCAACTAGATATCCATTCCCTACCCTCCTGCCAAACCTATCATCCCATTTCAGCCCCAAACTAATTGCCACCACCTTGAGCTCTCAGCGGCTCTTTTCCATTAGTACCACACAGTTTGTTTCTCAGGCTAAGGTAGCCCATGCCAAAGCATAGCTTTCAGGCCAAGCCCGCAGCATGGATTTACATCAACAGAATTGTTACATTTTCCTTCCCAATGGAAGGCAGGAGTTTTCTCCCAGCCCTAGCAAAGGAATCTCTTTCTGTTACAAAGTCATACATCATCCTGAAAGATGGCCCACTACAAAAGCCGAATTTCCCTAGCATTTATTTCCAGCTCTCTGCAGTCCCAGTGTGCTCCAGGGGAACCATGATTTATCACAGTCCCGAACCAGCTGAACAACTTTACTCGCTGGAAGTCCCGGCTGAGAATGCTGTGCTGCAACTTCTCCTGGGCTGTCAAAGGCTCCTTCCTAAAGGCACGGAAGCCTGAAAGACGCTTGCTTCCACCCCAAGGGAGCCGTCCCACAGGAAAGCCCAAGTACTTTATTTTAAAAGGTCACAAGTTCAGAGACTGCTAGCAAATGAAGCATCTCAAAGCAGCCCTTCTGATTTCCTTTACCAAGGTCTCCTTTTTAATTTAATGTGGGAGGATTTCCAAAAAAGAAAACAAAAACAAACAAAAAAAAATTAAACTCTCCGAACAGCAGGCTAACAAACTTGGAAACCAGTATTTCTCTTGGCAGAGAGCTCTGCACTGTACAGCCAGGTGCAAACTCTTAACACTCAGTGCAAAAGCGTGCCAGCTTTTCTTTAAGAAGAAGCATTAATCGCTCCGGATAGTAAGAACAGAGCAGCTCTCACTGAGGTTGATGGAGCCAATATGAGAGAGTTCGCTTCCACGCTGGACCAGTAACCTGCACCAACCACCCCGAATGTTTAAGCTCACCACCTGCCAGCAACTGGACAGCATTTTTCTGTTGGGGCAAAGGGGAAGGATGACTGTGTTTAACAAACAAATCCAGCACCCAAATGAAAAAAGCAGCCTGGCAAGCTGTCTTCGTTTTCAGCACATTTCTCCCTCAGGAAAACAGTCCACATGCTGGTGTCTGCATTGCGTGTGGAGGACAGGGGTGCCATGGCACCTAGAAGGTATGGCAGATGACACTGGGCAGGAGAACACCTCCTTCTAGGCAGTGGACAGGCTGAACAGTTTCTCCAGGTGCTTCACACACAACCACAGAGTCCAAACCCACCAATGCCTCACAGTCCTCATTTTCCACAGTAACTTTCTGGGGGGGCTCTGGCAGACTCCCACTCCAAAGCAATGTGACGGCCAAAGTGTCTTCTTTCTAGTCTTCACTGCTCTTCCCTGCAAATGACCTCCAACCTGTCTTTCCCCCAACACCCTGAAGCAATTCCCTTCTCTCATTCCTTGCTTGCATTTTCTCCTTTCCCTAGTTCTGAGTAGCACAATCTGATTTCAGAGGAGAAAAATAATTTCACTGTCTCTTATGAGAACTCAATACGAAACTGTTCACAATGGTTTAAAATATTCCTTTTCCATGGAAAGTGTGTTTCATCCATGCCTTTTAACAAAATTCTTATCCTTTCTATTTTCTTCCCCCCCCGCCCCCAAAGACAACAAGTAGAAAAAAACAATTACCAAGAAAAGCTGCTGGTATTCAGCCAGAAAACTGAGTAACATCATTCCTAAAAATACGTCTCATACCAAAATGCAATATTGTGATTTGTTAAAAACAGGTTGGTTTCTAACACTTCAAGACAAATACCCAGGGACAGGGGATCCTTCATCCTCACTGCAGTCAGCTCCAAGTTTATATAAGTATATGAGAGCCACTTGAGCTGGCAGAATAAGAATATAATGCTTGAGAAACGCCACCCAGTGCCTGTGTTTGAGCTGATCGCCAGCCACCAAGCTGGAGCAACAGTTTCACCCATTTGCCTGCCACAACCCCTTGCCAGAAAGCCCCCATTCCTGCACCAGGTCATCAGTATAGGCGATAGATTTATTCTGATGACTGGGATTAACAAAGCAGTCAGCCTGTGGACATTATGGGAGACCACATCAGTTTTCTCTGTAGCACCCATCAGGACCAGCTATGACAGAGATTCACAGAAAAAAGAGGCCTTGGAAACAGGGATACCCTGCCTGCCAAGAAAGGTCCTTCCATTCCACTCCACCTCAAACATAGATGCTTTCACTGACTGAGGCTTTTATGAGGAAATGCCAGGTTTTAGGTGCTGAATGAGACCTGAACCTAGATTGAGGGCTACACCCTCTAACGGAGCCAAAGGACCCCTCTTTCTGTGGGGCCAGAGCCACGCTAAGTTAGTGCATGTCATCACCTCGAGGGTCTCTCTGAACTTGCAGCCAGCTGGCACAGCTCACGCTGACAGACTTAATTTTAGCTCTTCCAGCATAGTTTTAACACAGTTTTGCTGGAAGGACTTTACTCTTTCTCATCAGGTTTCCCACAGTGCACTACAGCAATGAGCATGGAAAACAAATAGCAGTGTGAACCCAGGTAGATGCCTCAGACTTGTTTCATCAATACTCACGACTCAAACTCAGTTTTTGCTAGTGTTCACAACCTCTGTGTGTAGATGATAGCTGGGTTCTCAAGCGGGGATGCCTCATCACTACTCATGCCAGTGCAAAATATCCAAGGAAGAAGCGTTTGCACAATTAATCTTGGCATCTCCAATTTTGTGAGCATCAACAGATGCCACTGTCAGGCAACCAAGGTAGCCTGCCTGTGTCTGCTTGACACAGACTCAGCTGTGTCAGCCAAGCGATGAGCCACACTGTCTGTTTGTGGCTCACAGTGCAATCGAAGGATGTGCTCTGAACCCACCCATGAGATCAATCACACATATATCTGTAAGAGGCAATGTCTATCCCCACCCAGATCTCTGCTCTCCATCATCTACATTACTGAAAGATCCTAGGGCACCAGCTCTTCTTGTTCGAGAGTTGATTGTATCATATCCAAATAGTATAAGGGAAAACTGATGTCCCACATTAGCAACATGAGCTATCAGCAAGGAGTGTTGGGCATACGCAGACACAGGTGGGCAATAATGAGTGCCACCTCCTGGCAAACACCAATATGACTATTCATGCAAGGGCAAAAACATACAAGTTAATTTTGAGCATTTGCTGATGCTTCCCAACCTGATGGGTGTGAGCGCTGGGAGATTTAATTTTCAGGGCTGGCCACACTTTCATCAGGGCTAACACTCTGCAGTCTAACAATAAATAAACAATCAACAGATCACAGTGCGTTCCCAGCATCTCTATATTTCTTTCTTTGCAGGAAGACAGGTCTGCTGCTGTTGCTGAACCGCCTGCTGGCACAGGAACCAGTAGAAGAGTATTCTGAAGTATGCTAAGACAGATTTATACCTTGAAGAAAAAGCTCATCACATTCCTTTGGGCAAAGTAACAACTGTGTCAGAGGGAAGACCAAAGCCTCAAAATAAGGCAGAAACCAGTGAAAGGAGAGAGAGAAAAAAATCCCAAACCAACACTTTGGAAACAGGGCCAGATCCTGAGCATCGAACACTGAAGTCAAAAGAGGATGGGAAACAAGCGGCAGTAATGAGTAAAAAGCATCAAGACCACCATATTCAGACATTATGTTTTCATCTGGATCAGTCTGTTTCTCCTCAGTAGGAAGGATCAGAAGTTTCCCACTGGTCAGCTTTAGGGATAAGCTGGCTTGAAGGCTCTGGCAGTAAACCCCTCCACGCAGCAAAGATGTCTGGAGCCAGAGCTACCACCTGGCACGAGCGGGGTTTCCTGGCCATAGCAACTTGGCAATTCGGTTTTCAGTGAGCAGGAGTTTCCCTGTCCAGGGAGCACGTTTCATTTCAGAAACAAGTCTCAGTTTGTGGAGGAATGTCTAAGATGACGGTCCACTTCTAAATGGCAACAAATATTTCAAGAATATCAAAACCTTCTTGAAATTAGAGTCTGAATCCCTGTTCAGACTTCTGCAGAAACCTGAATTGCCTCAATTATTGTGTAGTCCTCCCACAACACCCTCTCTTGGAAATTTGTCTGCAGGAGACCAAATTAGGCCAGAAATCCCAACTCTTGTTCAATGAATTTCCTTTCCTGGAAGATGACGATGCAGGATCGAAGAAACACTTGGACTTGAGTTTGTCCAAAGCTGCAAACATACATGTGATCCTACACAATTACCAGCTTTAAGGAACAATACATGCTCTCCCTTAGCTGAACGACACATTATTTTATCTGAGAACTGAACAATTTAGTGGCATGCATTATATACTGCCTGCCATAATTAGGTTAGAAGAAAGATCTTTTCCTTTAAATATTCATAACTTTCCTGCTGCTGGTTGCTACCTCACTCAAGGTCTTCATCTTTTCCACATCGACAACGCAGTTGCTCCAGTCCAGTGATCTATGAATCCATTCCTGGTACAATGAGCAACACAGGAGGGTATATGTGAATACACAGAGTGGGAAATCCATGCCACAGGCAGCAAAGCAGCTCCCTCTACGGGCTCTTAAATGGTTAAACACCTGCCTCTTCATAAGAAAGTACTGCAGGGAAATGTCTGCTACCCAATTCTTCAGCGTGCCCTACAGGGTTAAGGATGCTACTCCCCTGTAATCTGATGTGCAAAACCCAAGGGACTGGCTTAAGCCCTCCTGTTTCCATGCAAATTAAATTGAGCTATGTAAGCTTCGTAATATTTTTGCTCTCCCTGCTTTCTGCTCTAGGTGACTGTGCGTGTCCCATGGCAATGCTGATACAAGACAGGACTTTGGCTGTGCATCTCTGAATTGTTCTCTGCAAAAGCTGCATGCAGCCTACAGAGTGCCTCTAGGCCACATTTTACACATAGGCAGGCAGCAGACTTCAGGAAGAAGCTATCACAGACACACGAATGTATTTTGATCCCTACCCCCAGCTGTCATTCTGCCCAGGCAACCCTGGCCCCCTCCTGCTGAGGGACACAGGCACCCTTGCCAGCTCCTGTCCAACTCCACCATGGCCATGGATGCTCCATTCTGCTGAGGAGGGGGCTCAATTTCAGCACCTTCTTTTCTCACAAGCCAGGAAGGGCTTTCAGATCCAGCTTGTTCCCAAGTGCAAGCAGCATGTCGCACCCTGTGCCACCACTTCAAAGTGAGATTCTTCCAATGCAACTTCCACCAGCTCAGCATGTCTTCCCTCCACCCTAGTGTCTAGCCCTCAGCTGGATATCACCCCTGTCCTTGCCTGGACACCTCTCCATTTGCTATTGCTTAGCGTTTGAAGAAGTAGTTTGCATATAAGGTAGGCTAGAAGGAAAAACATCTTGTATTGTGCTGAGCTAGCGCACTGTGAAGCAACAATCTCTCTTTAGAGCATTCAGGAAAGCATACATTTTGTGTCTTTAGTTAGCTACATCCATAAGCTGAGCAGCTGACACCTTCCTAGCCTGTAGAAGAGAGTGCAGGGAAATTGCTTTTAAACAGGAGTAGTGTTCATGGGTCTGTTTGTTCTCCAAGTTACACAAAGTTCAGAGCCACACAGGGGAAAAGCCAACAGTGACTCAGAACAGACCTGGTATCTTCTCTTTAAGCCAATAGCCTGACAAGATGCCCTTGCCAAAAAAGAAAAAAAAAAAAACACACCCAAAACACAACCCAAAAACCAAAACACAACCCAAACAATAACCAACAAAAAAAAAACCACCACCAAAAAACAAACCCTTGACTTGGCAACTTCATGTAATTTAACCAACTTGGCTATTGTTTCTCCTGTCCTAGATGGTATTAGAAGTGCCAAACTCAGCATTTGCACTAAGCTGCAGTCACTTTTTCCTCTTCTTGGCCTAATCAATTACAATTGATTGATTTTACGAACATCTAGTGCTAGCCTTGCATCAAGAGACTGTTATTCATACACTTTTTTTTTTTTTTTTTAAAACAAAAGAAGTTCTTTTATGCAGTATCCCACAGCCAGGCACTATCAGCCATCACAGCAATAATGCACAACAAACAGCTCAGGCATGCCCATGGTGCTCATATTGCCAATAAAGACTGGAGCTGCTGCACCCAATTAATCCAAAGCTTCAGCCTGCTCTACATCTCCCAGCTCTGCACTAGTGAGCATATTCAGTAATTCATTATGGAAATCAACAGAGAAAACAAACTTCCAGGATTACCAGACCTTGGACTGCTGGGCAGACGGCAGAGCCTTCTCCTTGTAACAGTAAGGTATGTAGAAACTCCTTGCACCACAAAGTATTTAAACACCCTTAGAGAGGACTGCCACAACTCCTTTTCAGAAGGACAAGAGCAGAAAACTTCATATCCAGCCAGATTCAAAGGAAGCTTTGGCATCAAACCTAATTAAGATCTTCAAAGGAAAATTTGGGAGGAAATGCTCTCATCACAGATAGGTAGAACCTGGCAGTTTGGGCTGCATCTCAGCTTACGGGAGTTGGCTTCTGAAACTCCATCACAAAGGCAAAGCCCTGGTGTCTCCAAAGAGGTAGGAGGTAATACACAACAGCCCCAAAAAGCAGCTGGTGCAAGCAGAAAAAGCCTCTCACAAAGACAGCACTGACCAGGTGCAACTTTTCATGAAAAGTACACAAGGGACACAGATGGCAGCCGGATCATGATGCAGGGAAAGGGAAGCCTTGTACTCTTCTGTCCCTCTTTGTCAGTTAGCAAGTGGTCCAGACAGCCCTGGCTGCTTATAGCTTAGTCACACCCTGCTCAAAAGTTATTCTGACTAAATAAAGGCACCAGACAGAGACAAGAGATGTAGCCACCATCTGTGTCCATCCCCTGCCAACATCTCCACTGTGCAGTGCATCAGCTCCCAACCTTGGAGGAAGGGGGAACCAGGAACCAAAGCCACAAGCAGATAAAAGCGTATCATACTCTAATCTCAAATGATAGGACCCATAAATAGCACAGTGGCACTGCTTGACAGAGGCAGCACTTTCCCCAAAGTGCCT
Source organism: Morus bassanus (assembly GCA_031468815.1). Lineage (NCBI taxonomy): Eukaryota > Metazoa > Chordata > Aves > Suliformes > Sulidae > Morus > Morus bassanus. The sequence goes on along the minus strand of CM062575.1, from coordinate 24,019,779 downwards.
ATGAAGTGCTCCTCGTTAGCTCAACCTGCAAGGCAGCAACGCTGGCTTTGAAATCCATCATTGCTTCAGCTGCCCTTTAAGAGCAGGAGATGGCAAGGTTCTGGGTAATGAAATCCAAGAATGCCTTTGTCAATTAATTATGGAGAAAGTTGTACCAGGCAGGCCTCATCTCACACCCTCCATCATTTTTGCTGCTCAATATAACTTTAATTAATCTTTCCTTTGGCAATTTGAAGGAAGGGTGAGCACGCTGCAAACACCCACCGAGTATTAAATTGATTTCCTGCTTCATAGTCTTCTTCCCCTCCCCATTGGCCTAGCTATGATTTGTGGCCCTTCACTTAGAGGCATTTTTTCCATGCTAATATAATCCAAAGCCCCAAGCAACAACTGCACCCAGAAAAGTAACACTTTGCACAGCCGATTGCTTCAGCCCAGCCTCTGCCAGCACAGAGCAGATTCTCTGCTGCCCTCTTTTCTCCCTCCACCATGAGAATTCAAATCAACCACCTTACCTTATCTCCATACCTTCAGCATTTTGCCTAAAAAATTGGCAATGTTTTTGTCCTAAGTAACTAAGCAATCAGGTCCCCACAGTTTCCTGCCTGCTCTTTGTAGCGGTGCATCTTAATTACCAAAGCGCTAAGGCAAAGCCTCTTCCGCCTGCAAACACAACCTCCTGGCTGAGGTACCAGGCTGGTCTTGTGCTCCAGAGAGCTGGACCTAAAATCAGAAGATGGAAACACGAAGTTCAGCTGAGCTCCCCAGTAACTCCACCTACCCTCAGAAAGAGACACTACCTTGTGGGGCTGAAAGCAAGCATGCCCCAGCGCACAAGCCAAGTCTGGGGTAGGCAGGAAAATAGGACAACCAAGTGCAGTCCAGCTACGCGGCAATGGAACAAGCTCTTTTCAAAAGGACCTTCACCTTGTGGGAGACACAGGCCCTGATTTTCAGCAGTCAACCATTTAAGGCTGGGGGCAGTTAGAGATCACCCGCTCACCCCCGTGTCACCCCAAGGACAGGTACGGGGACTACCTGCCAGCAGTTTCTGTCTCAGGCATTCAGGTCCTTGTTCAACTTTCTCAGTACCATGGGTTAGGAGACCTTGACCTAAAACATTGTACCCCCTCAGCAGCTGTCCCACAAGAGCCTTTCTGAGCCTTCTGACCACCAGCTTCAGTCTTCGGGGAGGAGACAATCCAGGACAGACCTTCTCCTTAGGTAATTCCCATACCATGGGACTTGCCCTGGATTTATTCCTTGAAATTAAGTTGAGGAATAATAACTTTAGAGATGGCAGAAGAAAATTTAAGACTAAAGCTGCTGTAACCCTAAACTTCATTTGGAGTGGTTCAGTGGCTAAGCACTGTCCCCCACTGAGGACATCTCACCAGCCATGCCCACAACTCAAAGTGAACCATTACAACAGATTAACTGCATCATTTGCAGAGGGATGTTCTTCCTCAAGGTGGCAGGTTCCTTTGCAAAACCTGCCCCTTTTTCCTGACATACTAGGTGTCAAAACCTCACTGTTTTCACCCCAAGCAATGCAGCAGCGGCATGGGTGACCCCAAAGAGACAGGCAGGAAATTCACTGCCACCTGCAGAAAAAATGGGCTTATCACAAAAATGAACAGAAGCAGAGCCATTAGCTAAGCTGCATCCTCAAAAAAGGAAGGTAACAACGCAGGTCTGCTTGGAGCAAACTTTAAGGCAGGCTGACAATTTAAAACCACATGGTCCTGGATGAAAGGGAACAGTTCATGATAGATCACGTCCATTCAAGGGCCAGACAAGGAAAGCAAACATAGGCTCATTTTATTCATTGTTCTTTATCCACCAACACCAGGAGAGGAGTGTTGCAGCACTGTTGGAAAAAAGAAAAGAAATGGACAGCAGGCAGGAAAGAAATGGGAGCTATTTACAGAGGATTGCTAATTTGAGCTGTTTACAGACTTCCCTTCTGAGAGTTCGGGGATGGGAGGGTGGCAGGGGGGGTGGTTTCAGCCATTAAAAATACAACGTGAGAATCCATTAATTTTCCATAGAAACAATGTCGTCATAGAAGCAAGACAAATCTGATCAGTCATGCAAATGTGCCGATGTTAAATTCTCAGGCCTGGGTGGGGAATTTGGGTTGCCAAAAAACCAACAATGAAGAGATCAGAATGAGATTAGCAACCAGAGTGGCTGCAGCACTGAATGGCGTGGTGGGGGCATGGGATGTAACCAAAGGCACCCCCAGACTATAGTGGGGTTTGTGCCCTAAGCCAAGCATAGGTGACCAGCAGAACAGACAAAAAACCCCCCCGTTGTCCGTGTATGCGATGTCCGGAACCGGGCAAATGCAACAGTCCTGCTCTGCAGATCAGCAAGAACCTCCACAGACCGCTGAGCTCACTCTAGAGAATGAAAGGCTGAGCACCCCACAAAACCGGGACCCTCACAAGCTGTGAAATCACAGTATCAAGGAAAAGCAAGAGGTGATAGCAGAGGAAACAGGTGAGTCTGTCTTATAGCACAACACAGCAAAGCAGTAAGCAACACAAGTTTAGGAGAGAAACCAAGGAGGGAGCAGGTTAGCACCAGCACTGTCCCAGGTACATGCTGAGCTGTGATGCAATCTGAAACATGGCATTTATGTCGTGTTAAGGGGCAAAATAAAAAAAAAAGTCTTTTTCCTCTCCCAACAAAGAAAACCCGAACAAAACAGCAAACAAAACAAAAGGAGACCAGCAGATTTTATGTCCTTTCCCCCCCTCTTCCCTTTAAAAGTCAAACTTTACAAACACTCCCCAGAGGGAGATACTACACACAGAAAAATACATCGGCACCCTGAGCAGGAGGAGTGGTAATTGCTCACCCTGGCAGCGGAGCATGGCCCTTCCTTGTGAAGAATCCAGCTACCATCCTGGACTGGCCTCGCCACAAGTATTTAGGAGTTAAAAATAACCTTGCAAAATGAAGTGCTCCACCCCCTGCAGTACGCAAAACATTACTAGAGTAACGCCTGTGACAAGGATGCTTCCGGGTAAGTCTCACCGCGGGCAAAACTGCGGTTCAAATGAACAAAACAAAAAAAAGCGGAGGTCAAAACCCATCCCAAGAGAGGTTTCACCTAGGTTTGTCCATAAGCCAAAATATCAGTATTTGTCATCACAAACAGCTGTTTGGTTTACTTGTTCAGTTTGAAAACACATTGGTTTTGCATTTGAAGCCTTTGATGCTTACAGCAAAGGGAATCCCCTCCGCACAGGTGCTGCCTGTGCTTGTAAGTGACTGCTGGTGCTCACAAGCCTGGGGAAGGGCTTAGCCCATTGGTGTCTGAGAAGGGACACTCACATCTGCACTATGCACCTCAGGGAAACACCCCATATCACCAATTTGCCTAGAAACAGGCATTTGCCAAGTAACTCACCTTGGTCACAGAAATCTGACCTCTAGTGCCATGTAATCCAAAGAGGTGGCTTTCCCAGAAAGGGACAATGCTTCAGGATACAGCAATGCCCCAGATGGGAACTGTGCTGCTAGCTCAGTGTGACACAGCCCAGAGCACAGGCTGCTACAGGGACACTTGGTTCAGGGAGACAATTAGAGCCCCCTAAAACACCCCATACCCCTCCAGTAATTCTCTGCTTGTTTTAAACTCCTACAAGCAAGCCTGAAAAAACAGTGATTACCTTTTCTCATTGTGCATATAGAGCAAACAGGATCTCCTGCTTCCTCTTCTGCAGCTCATAAGCCTTGTCAGCAGCCTGTTCAAATACCTCTCTGGATTTGCACTTTTAGAGACACGTGGCAAAGGATCCAAGCAGCTCACCCCAGCAGACACTATTCAAGTCTGCTTTGTGATGGCAAGCATTACAAGACCGTCAACAGAATACCCATGTATGAATACTGCACTGTGCAGACATCCCTGAGCGGCGCACAAAAATCACAGCATTGCCCTTGTAGGAGCGATTCGCATCCTGCCATGGCCTTCCTTTGGGTGGTTCCTTCTGATGCCCCAAAACCTCTTCCTTTCCAGTCAGTCCTATCAGCAGTGCTCCCAGAGTTCTGCTTTCACTGCTTCCTCACCCTTTTCTGAGCCCCACTGCCATAAACTCTCCACTCTTGTCTTTCAGTGTTACTGTCCCGCATCAGCTAAACTCAGCCACCCAAACATCCACACCAACCATCACTGCAGTCTCAGCAACTCCCACCTTAGTCTATTCCATTGCAGTTGCACATATAAAGTAAATGCTCTTAATATTCAGGGCCACTTTTTATTGTCCCAGCCATACATACCGCAGTGAGCATCTAGGACTGTGCAGCAACACAATCCTCCCGGTGTACAGAGCTCCACAAGGATTTAAAGGTCAGAGGCTCTTACAGCTCCAGTTACGGAGGCAACAGTTTTGGGTGCAATTTCTCCCCACAAAAAATTCCTCTCAGGATTCGCAACCAAAAGCCACAGCAGTCACAGTGTTCTGCTTTCTTCAACAAGGTCTCATTGCTATCTGTTTACTAAGGTTGCTCAGAAAGGTGTAGAATTCTGCTCTGATCAGACCTCAGAGCTTTAAACTAGTGTGTCGATATACCAGCATACAAGTGGAAGACACAAGCAAGACAGCCGTGGACCATACAGTCTTCTGTTGACACAACTGATCCTGCACCAGCAGTGAGCAATCAGGAAAGCAGTGAAGGGTTAAGTGTCATTACATCCATTCATTATATTTATGCAGTAGGTGCCCATGAGAAGTCGGTCTTTATCAACACACATCCTGTGACGTTCTGGTTCTCTGTTTCACTTCAAGCACTTAACTACATCTGGGTGAGGACATGCTCCCCACTTCCCAAGCAAGCCAGCTGCACCCTTCACTCTCTGAAACATCAATGACAAAAGCCTGCTCAAGAATATGCATCTGTTTCACGTATGGCTCATACAGCTAATTTAAACATTTTCCATATGCTGCCAAAAAACTGTGACCGAATGCCACTTGCAAATAAATGGGGAGATTGTCTGGCTTCCACAGAGAAAGGTTTCATCACACAGCTCAGAGCAACAGCTCCTTTGTTCCCAGGTCTGCCTGGGCTTCCTTGGCCCCTACCGCAGTCAGATGCTTCTGACTGGTCCAAACATTGCCTCCTCCCACGATCACGCCACCGCAGCAACACGCCTTATGGACTGCGGTGAGCAGACTTTGGAAAAGACCTGCAGTGAACACCTCAACATGTGAAGATGATCTATCAGGTCATGCAGTGCAACCATCCCCTGCTCCTCATTCCAGAGAAGTTACTTACTCATAGGACTTGCTTTTTGCTTAGCCCTCATCCAGACATGACCATCAGGCACCAGGCTGTAGCTGTTAGAACTCCTCAAAGCATAAATGAAGCTCTGGGGCTCCATGTAAGCTATAATTCCATGTTTCCACATTTTGCTGCGCCATCTGAAATTAGCATCTCACTTTTAATGTACCCATTGTGGCTTCCTGCTCAGCTCCAGCCTGGCAACAGGTCATTTGCCATGTTACAACTAGACCACATCCAAACTAATGGTCTGTAGGTGGGTAGATGGGAGGACTGGGCAGATACACAGATAAGGCCTTCACTCAGGGGTACTGCTCTCCAAAAGGTAGATCTGGTCAGGGAAGCAGACAATAAATATCTCTATTTGGAAATGCAGGGGAGGCTATTAGAAAGATTTGAAAATTCAAAGGGGAAAGTACATCGATGCCATTATTTTCCTTGTCAATAACAGCACATGACACTTGCACCCCCAGAAAGCACAGTGCAGGGTCTGTGCCTACTGGAACAGGCCTTGCACAGTAAACCCCACCTCATCTCTTTAGACAAAGCTTGCTGAAGCAGGCACCAAACAGATGTCTCAAAGAGCCATCCAAAGATATGTTTCTCAGCCTGTCCTGAAGAAATGAAGCAATTTTTTTCAGTCACAGAATCCAAGGCAGAGCTGGATTTCCCAGCTCCCCAGCCCAGTGCTCCAACATTAGACAGGCCATCTACTGCTGGCCAGCACCAAGGTGCTGGAGTTACCTTCCTTCTCTTGAGGCTGAAGGGTTTCAAGTCCTTGTCCGTTCACAAGGCAGCCATGCTACAGAAAGGGCAGTTGGACCAAGCAGAAAATGAGGGCAGTCAGCTCCACATTCACTGACACACTGGGCTGCTTCCCATTGCCCAAGGCAAGGAGATTCACATTCACCAAAGCTATCCTACTCCTACACCTAGTGGCGATCCCGAAGCATCTCCTCCCTTTTTGGGGAAGTTGCTGTGGACCACAAACACAGTTAACTGAAAGTCCCCCCTCATATCTGACGTTGGATGAAACACATGAAAAATTACTCATGCAATTGATTCATATGGTTTCTGTCATTCATAAATTCCTACACATAAAGGGGAGGCATCAGATTTGCACGTAACCGATCCAGACAGCTGCAGATTTCCATAGGCACTAAATGCCTGCAGGCAGAAGCCACTCTTCATGTAATTCCGGTAGACAGCTGGAATGAATGAAAATGCTGTGTGATTCAGCATGCTAACGGCAGCCACCTCTGCTTCTTCCACTGGTAGCACAAGGTCCTCTCCAGTTCAACCTCTTCCCGTGAGTCCAAATTACAGGAGTTATTTCATGCCCTGGACTCTGCAGGAAGCCTGGAACACATGCAAGTATGAGGCTACAGTAATGAAAGGCTGCCCTCAGAGACTGCTAGGAACATATCCAGGCTCTCCATCACAGTCTGTCTCCTCACAGTAAGATGTAGCTTTTGGGGAGATCACTGCAGAACACACAAGCCTTCTCATGAACAGAAATCAGTACACTAGAGATGAGGTATAGAAGGAAAATGAACACACGACGGCCATCTCCAAAGGCAAGGTGGTGGAATTTGTACAAAATATAACTGCTAGTAGACCCGGCTCCAGACTGGAATCAAAGGCTCTGAAGTCAGGAGGATCTCAGGGAGAAGCTGTTTGCCGTTTAAAGGCATTGCATCACATCACAGCAGATGTGAGGAGTCAGCATAAAACCACAGTGTTAAGTAATTTGAAGGAGGCATCATTAATCCTTCATCTCCTAGGGAAAGCCAGGAAGAGAGGCCAGCTAACTGAGCTCTGTCCCATCATGAGCAAGACTCAGTGAAAGCATCCAGCAGATGACGACATTCAACAAGGCTTATGCTTTATGCATAGGCAAACATGGTCTACCTTCCACACCTCCATAAACTGCTAACTCATTCTTAGTGCTTTCCAGTCACATTTGATCACTAATACATAAAATCTACGACTTCATGGAAACTGAATGAATCTCAGTGACAATTAGCTACAGCCAGTTTGTTTTCAACCAGCTCAGTCCCTGATTCCACTCACTTTCCACAGCTCACCGATACTGGGAGAAGAAAGAAGACGGAAGGGAAGACTGTCCTCCTCAGGACCACATAGGAACACTGATGCAGAGCATCAGCACACATCCTGCCATGGTGCCACTCAGCTGTCTAAGGGACAAAGGATTTTTTCATCCTTGCTCAGTGTGCACCTCCCTGACTCTGCAAGAGAAGAGAAAGGATCCCTGTCACCATCAGTCCCTTTCACCCCACAGCTGGATCTATTCCAGGAGCAGCATAATGCAGTCATATAATTAGCAACTATCACCACGCATAAGCAGAACTGGATTGAAGGTGCAAATGCAACTTGATTTTGACATTTCCTAGCCTTAATAAAATTACTTTATACAGGGAATGAAGACAACTTATTCCCCTGACAAGCTGTTTGTGCCCTCTGTATAGCAAACAGTCTTGTGTCAGGAGCGTGCCTGTCTTTGAAGTAGGAGGCTGCAGTTTGACAAAAGCAGGGATCAAAGGGGAAAGGGGACAGAGCTGCTGTGAGGCAGTTGCCAGGATTTAACAGTGCCAGTAAGGTCTCCCTGCATTAGCCTTGCTCTGAGGCAGCGAAGCCCTTTTTTGGCTCAGGCTCTGAAAACACTTCCCAGCCCCAGGCAGACCAATGTCAGGAAAAACTCCAGTCCAAAAAAACTGCAAACTAACAATTGGTTCCAGTTTCCCACAGCAGTAATCCAGGCCTTGCTGTGAGCACCCCTGGGCATCGGCAGGAAGCAGGGTCACCAGCACCCCTGGAAAAAGGAAGGTACCAGAAATGGGAAGTGGCTCATTTATTGCAGAAGGACACTTGTGCTGGGTCAGAAAGAGGACTCAGTGCCCAGGCATTCGTTCCAGCATCTGCTGGTTTTCAATACCTCCTGCTCCTCCAGAAGATGCCACGACAGGGGATTAGCTCAGCAGGAAAGCCTGAGGGAGCTGTAGCAAACCCCTCTCCCTCCCGCCATCAGCAGAAAAGATGAGCAGGGAGACCTGCCCCCAGGCTCCCTCTCAGGGAGCAGGATTCCCATGCCAGCTCTGCATCAGTGGAAAGAAAAATGCAAGCACTTCCCAGAAGGTCTGCCCCCACCAAAAAGAGTTTCCAGCTATTGAACTATTGTAACAACCCAGCAGCAGCAGATCTGCTCCCCCTCCTGTCAGTTATGCCTCTGCAGCCACATCAACACCACAACTTTTAACCCATCAAATGCCAGTGCTTCTCTGCATGGTACACACCTGTACTTTAATATTAACCTTGCACAAGATTAAAACCACCATAAAGCAGCATTGCCTAGCATGGAGGTCTTCAAGCTGACTCTTGTTATTCCCGTCCAGATTTCGCACAGACCTGCAGTATAGTGGGGAGCAAACCTTCACCCACTCTTCATGCACCTGCAAGAGAGGACAGAGCTCTCTCCCTCACCATCAGACACTGAAGAGCTGAGAACGGGTAAATCCACTGGTAAAAAGAGGTATTACCAGGGTCTAGAAGTCTGAGGAAGTTTAGAAATGTAATATTTAAGGTAGTCCAGAAAACATAATTCAGTTCCTAATGTACCATTCCTCAAACAAAGCAATCAACACATGACAATTTATTCTCCACACTCAAATACGCAACTAGCCTCATGTCCATGTTTCATTCATTTATCTGGACATTACTGCCCTGCATCAGTCTTCATCAGACACACTCAAATACTCCACATGCAGCAGTCATGCAGTACACACACCACTCGCAAGATATGTTGATGTGATGGAGACTGTGGAACTACAATGCTGACAGAGAGGTGATGCTGTCATGGTTTAACCCCAGCCAACAACTAAGCACCATGCAGCTGCTTGCTCGCTCCCCCCACCCCGGCCCCAGTGGGACAGGGGAGAAAACTGGAAGAGTAAAAGTGAGAAAACTTATGGGTTGAGATAAGAACAGTTTAATAATTGAAAATAATAATAATAGCAATTAATAATAATAATAGTAATAGAATATACAAAGCAGGTAATGCATGATGCAATTGCTCACCACCCACCGATGATGCCCAGCCTGTCCCCAAGCAGCAGTCACTGCCCCCTGGCCAGCTCCCTGCAGCTTATATACTGAGCATGACATCCTATGATATGGAATATCCCTTTGGCCAGTTGGGGTCAGCTGTCCTGGCTGTGTCCCCTTCTGGCTTCTTGTGCACCTGGCAGAGCATGGGAAGCTGAGAAGTCCTTGACTTAGTGTAAGCACTACTTAGCAACAGCTAAAACATCAGTGTGTTATTGACTATTCTCATAGTAAATCCAAAGCACAGCAATATACCAGCTACTAGGAAGAAAATTAATTCCATCCCAGCCGAAACCAGGACAGATGCAAACATGTCAACCCAATTTTTGTTCTACTGAGCCAGGAGGAAATTGAGAGCACCAAGATCCTTAAATTTTTTGTTTCCCTAGCATGAACTGCAGCAACAAAAAGATACTGTCAGCGCCACAAAGAAAAAGCTTTGCATCCAGCACAGATTCATTCTTTGTTTTTATTTAATGCTGGCTAGGCAGGATGAGCATAGTTCACCGTGTCCTTTCACATCAAAGGTGCCCTTACTGCAGGAATGGCAAAGCTGTCAAAAAGGAACTGGGTATTATCAGATGAGGAACCGGTATTTCTGTGGCTGGTGATGGCCTCACATGCTAAGGCTGGTTTTGTCTCCTCACCAGGTCTGACTGCACATGAAAGGTCACAGGATCAGTGACAGAAGGTGACACAATGGGTCAGAGAGCGATGGAAAGGGGGAACACATCAACATATTTCTCTGGGCTTACTGCTAGTAGGCCCTTTTACAACACATTGTAGATGTTGAAAATCAATCACGATTCATGTGAAACCTTATCTGCTCTACTAGTCCTAGATGCAGGGCAAACAGCCATTGAGAAGTTTGGGGAAGACAATCCAAGGAACACCACAGATCTAGAATTGAGAAATAAAACCCAAAATATTCTCCCAAGAGAAAAAACAATGCACTGCACCAAATACATATGCTTCTGCCATCAGCAGAGAATACTGCATATAAACTACCTGAAGGACATGCACTGCAACAGCATGCTTTCCAGGTGCCATCAGAATGAGGACAAGTTGTGAACTTTCACAAGCTAGGAAGTGCTCCTAAAAGCTCTCCTCCTTTGCTCCTCAAAGTTGCTTTTCCCTAGTCACCCCTAGCTCCTAAACAGAATCCCAAACTAGCTGAAAGCCAGTTATAAGGTCACATAACCAAAGCTTCTGGAACAGCATGCTCTGTGTTCAGGGCAAGCCACAGCACTGCCTTCATATTTCCTTCTGCTGACATTGATAGAGGATGTGTATTTATTCTTACACATCTCGACTTCTCTGCCCTGTCCAACACAGCTGAATGAGCACTACTAGAGATCTGCTACTGACTCTACAAGGATTCTCTTTTTTATTCTTCTTAACCTCACTGGTTCACCCATTGACTGTCCACATGGTGAACGCCACCAGCAGCCATCTGTAGGTACCACAACAGAAAGCTACCAGTCTGTGTCCACCATACATCCTGATCACAGCAGCCAAACGCTTAGCTGAGACTGGGTAAAGAACAACTTGTTTATCATCCTTCTCAGGGGTCCAGCAATAAAGGCACAATGTCCTTCCCTGAAATCAGGACCATCACAAACACAAGGTGCTTTTTGAAACCACGCCTTCAGCCACAAAACTGACTAAAAACACTAGCAAAGTAACAGAAGTTTCAAACTTCAAGTACTAGAAGATTTCCAGATACTACAGTGGTGAGTACATTACCACTGGGTTTCTACACTGCCCTTCCTTCCATCACCCCCCACCATGATTTGTTAGACACTTCCCTGGAGAGGATAGCCATTTGGGAGCAATGGCATACACCTCCTCTGGTCAGCACCTCCCCATTGCAAATGAATTAATGGGCACATTCAAAACTGTCCCTCGAACAACTGAGTGGTCCAATAGTCATCTGCAAGATGCGCTGCAGAGATGCACTATGCAATCTCCCCAGGGTGTGGAGCATGGCTGTTACTGCCCACAACATTTTCCCTCCTTTTCCCCAGCCAGCATGAGCTCTGAGTTCTTCAAGAAAGGATTTTCTTGCAATAGCAAAGGATATGTATTTTCTGCTATTAAAAACAGCTGGGTTTCTCTGAATCCCCCAAGACAGACACAACATATGGAAAGCTTTGGTCTAAAAGGAGACAAGAATGGAAACTGGTAGACAACACTAACTAAACCAGCTGCAACACCTTATGCACTGGCCCACGTGTGGATAAGAAAAGAGTAAAGGGATGCTGCAGTTAAGCTCTGACACTTCTCTTCCCAGGATGCTATGGATGCTAAAAGCTTATGCAGGTTCAAAAAGAAAGCAGATGGAAGACAAATCTATCCAGGATCATTAAAGACGATGAACCATCTCTGGCTCAGAACCATCTCTGGCTCAGGGACTGTGGAGTCTACTACAATCAGGAAGACTTTTTGGACTTATCACTGTTCTGCCCTGCTTTTCTAGACCTCTCTTGGCATTTGCTGCTGGCCCCATGGAAACATGCTACTGAGTTTGTTTGGAGGCAGACCAGCCATTCTTAAATATTAACATTACATTTCTAAGGGTTCATTTTAGCTTTAGCAAAGCTCCAAACACAAAGGAGCAGATTTTAAAAAGGCCTTTAGAAAGTATTTTCCAAGTGCTTATCCATACTTTTAGGCTCCCAACTAACTTTAAAATTCTGGTCTGAACTACTTTGGTGGAAAAGGAGAATTTTTATAGAGCATCTTTAATAAAACAGCAGGATGTAATCATCTCTCTGGGATGTTCCTAGAGAGAAGTCACAGTAAAAGCATGCAGTATGTTGGGCACTGAATGACAGGGCAAAGTAGGTAAGCAGAGAAGGAATAATGTGGTTACCAGCTGGGAAACTACTGAACATGCAGAGCCACAGATCAGTCTTCATGGCTGGAAAGCTTCTCCGATTCCCCCCACTAGTAGTTTTATTCTGACCCAGCTCAGAGAGCGACAATAACAGGCTGGATCCAAAGCACCACAAACAGTTTCAGAAATGGAGGGGCTGTTCAGAAGAGCTTGCTTTGCAGGGCCCAACTTCCAGGCAGCGAGAGGGCGAGAGAGAAAATGCAAGGCTGAAATCACCCCCAGACACATTCAGCTCGTTCAAAGCTTCCAGCAGGGGGATTTAGTCGGAGCTTAAAGCAGTTCTCTGTGATTCTTTGTCATAGGAATGTAGGTACAAACAAACAGGAGCTGGGACAAAGGGAGTCAACATACATTTTATTAGTAAGAAGTTAATCGGCTTAAAGTGTGCAACTAAATAAGCAAAGCTTACATTAAAGTGACCCGCCAAGAAAAGATGCCATGGAAATAAAGTTATAGGAAATACAATATAGTCTCTATGTTCTTTTGTAATCCAGCATGATAAATATTCATGATTCTGGGTTAATGGGGTACCCAGCTCTCAGCCACCACAATAGTTTTTTGTTTATTCTCAAGACCATGAACTTTGGAACCATGAACCTGAATTTCAGGACTCTGCATTCATGCATGTTAGCAAAATTCGGGGCAAGGCAGGGGGATGGAGACAACACCAGGACCTTGGCTTGTGAGAGCGTAACAGAGGTTGCTGGCAGGTTTTTGATAATGAGTAACGAGAGCGCCAGGATGCACAGGACTTCTGGTGTATCCATCACCCCTTCTGCCTCACCACCAGCAGAAGAATGAGAGAAGAGCAACACAACCCCATCCCTCACCTCTAGCCTCTCCAGCACATGGCTTATTATAGAGTTTCTCCAGGGGATGACAGCATCCTCAGGCCAGCCCTCGAGGAAGCAGCAGCTGCTTGCATCACACAGCAGCATCACGGAGCAGAGAAAAGGTCCACTCCTTAGGCAAGAAGGAAGACCTGTACACCTCTAAACACAACCCCTTGAGCCTTCATATTGACTGAAATGGCATTTTGGCATTCTGAAAACAGTCCTGCAGGACCAAGCTCCAGCCCAGCATTCACACCAGATAGCAAACATCCTTCCAAAGCACATTTTAAAGAGTCCCAAACCTCCCTAGCCAGCCCCACATCCAGTTGATCCTTTGACAGTGCCTTCTTCTGCCAATAGCAACTCTGCCAGCTTTCCCAGTTTTGCTACAAGACCTTCCAACATCTCTATTCCCGATTGTATTAACATGTACAGATTATTGCTCCCCCTTTCAAGGTGTGTTAGGAGTCTTTGGGGTTAATGAAGGACATGAGGAAACTTCTTAATAAAAAAAACATAGAAACTGAAATGCAAAGCCTTGAAAGCAATGAGAAAAACAACTTTAAATGCCGAATAGAATGCATTTTAAGACTCGAACTTGTTGGTTTGTTTCCCCACATCTGCTCACAACTAAAAGAAAAGACTATGATCCGGTAAGGTCTTCAGGAGTTTCCTGGTGTATTCCACTCACTAAAGCACCACCCTCTTTCCCTAGAAAAACTTCCCATTAGCTTTTCCCCCTTCTCCTATGTAATGTACTGAACCATAAAAGCAAGCCTTCGAACAGCCTGGCACCAAACAGCCAGGCTCTGTTTTGCTGAGAGCTAGGAGCACAGCTCTCCGTTCCACATCACTGTGGATCAGTCTGCTTGGTCTGCAAACAGAGCTCGTATCCCTTCAATGACCCCTCAGGGTTGAATTGCCTACTTTAGGGAAAGTGCAGCCTCATATTTGTAAATTAATAGGATCCGTTCTTCATGCATCTTCCTTTAGAAAAACCTAGATGACAAACATTGCCACAGCAAGCTCTGTTTCTCCCCTTGAGCAGAGCTCCTCATTCTGATCAGCTGAACCTGAGCAGCAATAAGGCAGGTAGTGCAAAGCCCAACCGTTACTTCAGAATATGGCTTCTTGTAACAATACAAAAGTCTAAAAGAAACAACAATGCTTCCCTAGATTTTTAAGTCTTTGATGCTTCAATTGCAATACTTCTACACAGGACTACCATAAAATATTCATAGACAAAGAAGAGGAATTTAGCAAGAACCATGAAAGTTGAGAAATTAATACAAAAGCTGAAAGTGTACCTTTGGAAGGAAAAGTGCTTCTCCAACTAGTGAAATATCTGCCTTGAATCACAGAAAAGCTCTGTCTAAAAATCAGATACATAGTAAACAGCAACAGCCTTCTCAAAACTGAGGTATCCTGCTCAGAGAGCATGTATTTAGTATTTGCCTTTGTAATATTTTGTCTGTGCAATAGCTGCATTAGCATAAAGATGACAGGAGGAAGGGAATTGTTGGGAAGAAAACACTTTCCCCATTCCCTGTGTCGAATTCTGCACAGAATGTCCTGTTCCTCCTGAAACAGGGGACAACTCCATCCCCCCCCCCCCCCCCCCAGCTCAAAGGACATGCCTCTTCCCCTCACACTTGCCAAAATCTACCTCCATAATGATGAGCCAGTGGGACAGCCCGGACCTGGCAGCTCCTTCCATTTCACACCAAGCAGAGGTGCAGCTATGAAATACACAGGCACCGCAAAAGCATCAGGGTCCAGCTGCCAACACCACGCAGGTGGACAGAAGGAGCTGGCACACTTGATGGTTTGAGGGTCTCCATCTCATGCATGCTTGCAAAACCCATGGCAAACTCACCTCTGCCAAGAGATGAGGGATTGTACAACGGGCAAGGAGGGCAATGTCCAGACAAAAAAGAGGGCAGCCAGGAAGTTTTACTCCTGATGTCAACATCCCATTACTAACCAGCAGTCTACCTTGACAACAAAGCTTTCCAAGAAAAGGCAGAGACTTGGGCACTCGAGCAATGGCCTTCGGAGATCCCACTCTCTGCCTAGGAAACAGCAAAAAAAACAAAAAAAAAAAAAAAGAAAACAAAACCAAAACCCAGCGTATCACATATCAACTTCTTACTGAAGCATGACAAAGAAGAGAATATATGGCAGAAGAGGCCAAAGAGGGGAAAAACAGAAATCAATAGGATCTAACAGAGCGTGACAGAAAATCACTTCCCCCATAAAAAGAGGTTACTTGCCAGGTTAATGAATCTTTTCTGTGCTGTACTTAGACACCCAGGAAATGGAAGGGGTCACAGGAGCAGTGTGGGTGGGAATGCAATCCCTAGAACATGCTTTCAAGAACAATCAAAGGTTAGAGATTAAATCCAGGCAGCGGTCAACTGCACAACACATCAGCAGCTTGATACACGGACCAGCTGCAGCTCAGAGCAAAATATACTTCCAACATCAACAGCACAGCAAGTAACAGGCTTCTCTCCACTGCAAAAACAGCCCAACAGGCCACCCAAGCCCCCCCAAAGGGTTGACCCCAAGAATCGGAGCATCTCTGCCTGCCCAGGTCAGCGGTGCCAGCAGGGACAGAACAAACTGGTCTATAAGTCTCTGAGTAACTGCAATAGGACCACAAAAAAGCAGCCCGCACAAGAAGTCACACTGTGCAAGTAACTCAGAAAGCTCTTGGCCCAGTGGCCAAAACTTCTCAAAACTCACTTTTAGGTAAAGACCTGTGCCTTACTCTTGTTGGGAATGCACAGACAGCAGACAAACCAACAGAGGAGCGTCTGGACAATGGCAAGGTACAAGATCTGGGGGCCGCAGAAGCCTGAACTAGACCCTGTGGAGTATCACACTCATCCAAAGCCAGGTGCATGTAACTTTGAACTGCAGCTTCTTCTGACTGGAGCTCGACTGACAGGCTCCATAGCAAGGGTCTGCACTTCTTTTGTCTTATCACTCCCCTGTCCACATCTAGCTTGACCTACTGACAATCAGCCACCCAAGGAATAGCCTTACTTCAGCCCAAGATACTCAGTAAGGGAAATGCAGGTGCATGACTCCCAACCTTTTCATGACCACCTAACTCATAGGTCACTATATGAGGTTCCCCCACTGCCTGCCAGGATCATTTACCAATTGCTTTTTTTCATTCTGGGGCCTCTTGACTCCAGTACAGCTCAAACACCTCTGCCACAAAGCGATGCAAGCTTCCCCTGCAGCAGTTGCCTCATTTGCTACCCACTCCTCAACTTCTGCAACAGAGACATGGACAACGCAGCCAAAAAGTCCCCTTTGTTACCCCTATTTGATGCAGTCTCAGGGCAGACACATTGCACAGGATAGCTGTTCAAGAGAGGCAGAGTTCCAGTTCACATCATTCGAGTCTACCTTCATGCCCAAGGAGCTACATCACAAGCTCCAAAGTAGACCTAATGCTGGCATTTCTACAAGAGGGAGTTTTGACTTTGCAAGTCCAGTGCATCTAAGTGTTTTTATATCTGGGGAATTTTAAAGCAAAGCCAATACCTTACTGAACCAATACCTTCATCACACAGCATCCTGTCAACAGACATGGACAGTCCTCTACTTCCACAACAGATATCTGCCCCTGGAGCAGGGCCAGGCCCTTCTGTCAGGTGCAGTAGAGGGAGGCAGGGCACAGTTGGTAAATACATCTCTCTCCTCCAAACTGTGCTCACAGAAATGAATGAGCAACTCCCAGCATGTCTCACCTGAAATTCAGCACACAAAATACCAACCAAAACAGCTAAC
This sequence comes from Morus bassanus, assembly GCA_031468815.1. Taxonomy (NCBI): domain Eukaryota; kingdom Metazoa; phylum Chordata; class Aves; order Suliformes; family Sulidae; genus Morus; species Morus bassanus. The sequence continues at coordinate 24,002,826 of CM062575.1, read as the reverse complement.
TTTGCCAAAGCTCAGAGCAAATGAGAACACTGCTGATTAGGCAATGCTATTTGCAGGCAATGTTATCTAAGTTCAAAGTCGCACTGATGAGGCGTGGGAGATGGGCGACACCCACAGCTATGATATGAGGGCTGGAGAAAGGTAATTCTCGGCACCCTCCAGGACCGTATCATCCAGCTTCTAATAACCTGACAAAGGGACTCAACCATACTCCAACACTAACTCTCAACAGGAGGAGATCAAATGCTCAGCAGACTTGAACTTGTGTCTTGTAACACTGGTACAGTTTGCTCTGCAAATAGCTTTGGGGCTTCAGGATGGGGAGGTTAAACAGATGCTTTTTGCTTGGGTGCTGACATTTGCACCAATACAAAATGACTTGAGAGGACGTGAATTTCCATTCGGGTCTAAAGCTGAGCTGATTCATGGACCAGCAGCAGCTGCGGGTGTCTGACAATTTGTATCAGTCAAACCAGAGGGTGATTTACCAGTGGGGTTTCACGTGGGCTTCCTTCTCAACATGCAGTTAAACATTTCTCTCCATTCCAAGCTGGGCTGACACAAACTGGCCAAGAAAGAGTAATCAATCATTGAGAGTTCTTTAATCAAGGGCTTCCTTGCTCATTTAAGCAGTTTCTATTGACAGGGAACCTTCCTGTTCAGGAAGTGCTAGAGTGGATCTGGATATCAAAGTACACGCACCCTAGGAGATCAACGTTTCTGGGAGCTCAGCTATTACAAACGGGGGGGGGGGGGGGGGGGGGAGCAGAAGACCTAATAGCTGAATCAAAACAACAGCCAGTTTCTACTCAATCATCCATACTTTCTGAGCAGTGAAAGCACATTTCAGCACTAGTTGAAAGCAGTTTTGTTGCAGGTTCATACCTGCAACACTTGTGATCCAGGACAACCAGGTCATTCAGTGTGTCAGAGGTGCTCCCTTCCTTCCAAGGTTGCCTGTCTCCAAAAAAGAGCATACAGACCTCCTCAGCAGGTCAGTGTTCTCCCCTGTCCCAGCACCATCTCCTTGGCACAGACAGCTCTGGACTCTGATTCACAGAAGCCAGCCACACCATTTCCCTCTGGTTTCTTGAGGGGAAGGGGAGATTGGCACATCAAACCACCTACTACAGCAAACGGCCCGTTGCACATCACATGCAACACAGCAGGTGTATGCACACCATAGCACAGGGCTGCTGTTCAGGTGAGCGAGGATGGAAGAACCTACTGAGCTCTGGGAGAATGGCATGAGTTACTGCTGGGGTGGGAGAGGAGACAGGGCACCCCACAGTCACAGAATTTTTAGCAGTTTTAGCAGTGAGAAAGAGGTGGCTTACCAGTAAAATGCAGCTAGTTCTTGGGTTAGCCGTCCAGCAAGACATAGACACACTACACAGCAGATTAGGACAGGAGGAGAAGAAAAACTCCAAGCATGACTGCGAAGGTGGAATAGAATTACACAAGTAGAAAGTGCCTCAAACCAAAATCCTCGGATTTATGGACTTTTGAAGCCTGGAAGGCTTGCAGCACAGTTTCTAAATGCTTTTGGCTGAGGCTCTGTGACTTACTAATCTTATGCCACAGAACACCCAAGGAACAAGCAGTCTTCATTGATCAAACCTGCACAGGCTATGGTCAAGGACATACAGCTGTGAACTGCACCCGGACTACAAAGTTCAATAAAAGCTCTACAAGGTCTTTGCAGACAAGTATCCATGACAACTCCAAACACCTCTTCCCCACCCTACCAGCCTTCTTTAAGGAAATAAAAGCCCCCCTGCCCTAAGTTTGCCCATCCCTTGTCCTCTCCATTGCTAAATCCCAAGGCATAGGTATAGCACAGAGTGTTACATCTCACACAGGACAAGCAGATCCAATGCGCCCCAAGAAATGTCAAAGATCAAGCATGCTTTTGTCAGATCCCAGCTAGACAGCTAAACACTGGAAGGACTTCAGACGCAGATCTCAAGCACCCCTTTGCCCAACGATCATAAAGTTTTGCTCTCAAATTCCCCAGGCCAATGGCTTCTGTACCTGGGAATCTCAAGCTGCAAGAAAATGGTTAGTGGTTATTTTTTTCTTTGAGTCACAGCCATTAGCTTGTTCTTGGCTAGGATTATAATAAAAGTCACCTTAAACCTTCCCTTTGAGGAGAAAGCATCTGTTGCAGCTCTACCTCGCTGCAAAATACAGCCTCCCCAATGGCAAACGGCTGCATCACCAAATGCATATAAAGACAGAGTATCTCCAGTAGTCTTCACCCACCTGTTTTCCATTCTGTAACTGCTGTCACCTCCCCAAAACAGGTAAATTAAAGACTGAACAGTCTGTTCTCTCATTCTTTCCCAGACCACCCAAAAAGACTCAATCAACTTCTTCCTACAGCATTTAACCCTTCTTGCAACCTACCAGGTTTAAAAACATAAGGGGAATGATTGCTTGTGAGAGCTTTCTTCTTCCTCCACAACTAACATGATGGATCCGTGCATCCAACAGAGAAAACAGCATCTGCATCCCACTCAAAATCCAAGCAATATTCAAGCAACCTGGACTTTACAGATCCTGTCTCCCCTTTCTCATTTGATCACCCCCAGCCCCAAGGCTTTCAGTTCCTAACAGCAAATTTCTCAGCTTCCTGCAGAAACGCCTGTATGCAACTTCAGATGTTTGCACCACAACCCAAACAAAATTTGCTGCCTCCAGAACAAAAGGTGCTGTGCCTATACAGAGGGAGAGCTAGAAGGAATGAATGACAGCAAAGCACAAGTTATGTACCTCTGCGAGAGCTTCTCTCAGGACAGCACTCAGGGCGTGAGACCTCTGGTGTGGGGCATTTGGAAGCTGGTGGATCAAATCAGCAGGTGGGGCAGGAACAAGGATGCACAGCAGTACCTTGCAACTGGACAAACTGCATCTGCCCTAGAAGGAGCAGTGGTTCAGCAGGAAAAGCTATGCTATCCTTGCCAAACTGCTTCTCTAACAACTCTTCCAGTGATAAAGAAACAGGGGAAATGGGACCACTGCTAAGTTCCCTAACAGGGCCCCCCCTCACACCCCTTGACTCAGTTCTTCCCCTTCTGAGCTCAGTCCCCAGCACTCTGCAAAATCCCTCGGGACTAACTCACTTTGCTGGTGCCATCTCCCTGCCAGAGTCCTGCTCCCATTTCACAGCCCCCTCGCACCAGGTCTGCCTGCTCAGGAGCTCTACAAGCAACAGCCCAGAGCAAAAGCCATCTCTCTGATGAAAGTCTCATGGAAAGCAGCTGAACTTAATTGCAAGGCTCATTTGTGCCTATATGCAATTCCTCCTCAGTCTGGCTCTCCTCAGCAATGCAAACCGTCCTGAAGGGTACTTGAGGCATGCACAGGCAGCAGGAGCCCTAGACACTTTTGGCATCTGGCTTAGGAGTACATGGGTGGGCCGGCAGGTCTGCCTGTCTCCTAACACAAACATCTGCAGAGAAACACAGCATTGCCTGTTTGACCTGGGAGTCAAGACTTGCAGGTTGGCCCATGTCCGGACTTGGTCAGCCAGGACATGTCACATGAGAATAAACTGCCTGGCCAGAACAGACAGAACTGCGCCAAGAAACAGGGGACTCCAACACAGGACACCCCCTAAGGACCCCACCCTGGAAGATGAGCTACTGAGGGAAATGCCAAGCCTTGGGAAGCAACACTGCACCTCCAGCTCACAAAGGGCAGGAGGCACCATACTAGGAGCTAAAGTACCCAGGAACCAAGATGCTGAGACCAAACTGCAGCTTTTTCTCCTCACCTGCTGATTTGGCAAGTGGAAAAGAGCCTCATCACAGGCTTGCTGCTGGGGGGAATGGGTCATCGACCCTGTAAATATCCAGGGGACCAATTATTCAGTGCCCAGCTCTCCTTCCTATTTATGTCTCCCACCTCCCCTTGATGACTTAAGTTGGACTATACCATCTCCAGAGGTCACTTTGAACCTCAGAGATTCTGCTCTTCACCCTAAATTAAAGTTCATATAAGCTTGCACCAAAATAACTACCAGAACGAATTACAGCCTATTTAATTCCTTTGGTTCCAGTTTGCCTGAGGAGCCCCAGAAGGATGCACTTGTTTTGTTTACAAGGTATCCATAGCTCCTCCTGCTGCCTGTCTGTCAGTCAGCCTCAATCAAACTGCACCCTGGCCTGGGTATCTTAAGCTGGACCCTCTGAGCAGCAGATCTATCCAAAGCACATGCCAGGCTTATATCATTTTTCCATCTATAATGGAGCAGATCTGGGCAGGATCCTTTGCACTATTCCCTTTGACAAGCTCCAGTGACCTGCTGCAACACTCAGCAAAACCCACTCAGCAGAGTCAGCACTGTCACCTCCCCTGGCAGCTCAAACCGACAGCGCAGCCCTGCCTCAACTGTCCCTTTAGCAGCCATTCAGGCATTTTCCCCTCTCCTCCTACCCTATCAAAAAGGCATGAAAGCAGCCACAGATTAAGAAAAGGAAATCCTGGATGGCTGGAGTTAAGAGGTTGAGCAGCAGGCTCATTAAGGCCCATCAGCTGAGCCCTGGTAACTAGACACATACTTATACCAGTTGCTCAGTAGTTGCAGTGATTTAGGAGTGCTGTCCGTCCTGCCTTGCTGCTGGAGATTATTTTACTGTTAGCTAATCCAACAGAGAGGAGCATGTGCCAGGCTTTTCCCTCCCAGTCTAGCAGATCAACCATTGACAGTCTGCACTCAACCTCAGGGCATGAGCTGCAAGGGTGAGGAATTGGCAAGCTTTCATTTCATAACCTGCCAGATCTAAATCCATCACGGCCTCTGGATCACAGCCATCAGCCTGCAGCAAAAAAGAAGTAAAGCACTATAGTTTTAACAGCTTTGGAAAACACGTAAGTGGAGCAGCAGTTTGTCTCCACAATGGGCTAAGAGCCTGCATACAATCTGCAGCCACAAGACTGTGCACAGGAGCCCGTGCCTACAGCAGCAATGGAAACATCACCGCGAGTCACAAAGTGCCAGCTCTGTTTTCACAGATCATCAAAAACTTTCCCTTGCAAAACATACCGGGCACCTGAGCTTTTCACAGCAGGTCTGCAATCACTGCTCTCTCACCAGCCATGCTTCTAGACAAATATTGAGACCATCCCACCAGTGGAGAAGCTCAGGCCCAAGGAAGTTAAGACAACTTGTCACCGCTATATCACATCAGGAAGAGAGCATGATAGACTTCCTATACATGCATTAGACAACAGCCCTGACATAGCCCATCTTAGAGGGGCAATTCCATTACAGGTGTCTTCACCTCGTCTCACTTACACAAACTGATCTCTTCACTCGTTTACCTTGGCTGGACTGACCCTTTGGGATGGTGTTTTCAGCAGTGAACGCCTGCTTAGCTCTATTCTACGGCCTAGCATTGACAAGGAAGAAGGCTGCCAATGCAAGAAGGAGGAGAGGCAGGATCTAACACAGGTCCATGTGGCAGAAGTCTTGCTTGCTCTGTTTTGGGGCTGACTTTGAAAACTAGAGCCATTCAGTACATGGCATGTGAGGAGTGTCTGGTACCCCAAGTGCTCTACACTTCAAGTTGATACAGCCCACATGGAGAGAAACTGGATCAGAGAGCCAGAGCGCACAGTCAGGACAGACTGAAAGAGCCTGAGTCATACGGTCCATAGAAAAGAAGACTGAAACCTGAGAAAGCCGATAACAGTGCTCACCGGTGAAAAGAGCTGCAGCAAAGCAGAAGGCACCGTACTGTCGTCCACACCCACGCAGACTCGGGAGGAAAAAGCAGACTTAAACTGCAGTACTGGAGCCTCAGGTCAGACAACAGGAAAGCCAAAGCAACGCCAGGCTAGACTGCCCAGCAGCCTCCACCACAGACAGGTGCGTGCCAGCACGGTCAGAAACACCAGCCTGGCCCTGGGCTCCAGAAAAGGACTGTGTGACCTCCAGAGGTCTTGTTCACTCCTTCCTCTCTATTGGAAAGACGACATTGGAAAAGTATTAAAAGCAAACCCTGACAAGTCAGAATATAAAGATTATTTCTGTAGTTGATCCTGACTGAACTGACAGGAATAACACACGTAAGGTTTTTTTGCCCGCCAGGAGAGGAGGCGAGTATGTACAATGAAAGGAGGCTGCCGTTTGCAGTCCAGGCTCTTCTCTGTACATGCAGAAGTGAGAGGTAGAGAGCCTGGAAGATGGGGGGCGGGGGCTACAGGAGAAAGGGTCTTACAGCAAAGGCAGGTAAATGACAGGTTGGGAAATCAATTTTTTCTTCCTTTTCTGCCACAGGTTCCCTGTCTGATGTAGGTAAGTCAAGGTAAATGTTCTCTTTGTGGTCCTTAAAGGAGCATTCCTCACCCTCTGCGTACTTGACCTGACACTAACACCCAACAGTCCCAAGCGCAAGTGTGGCATGCTGGAGATGATGGCATACTTTTGAGGAGAGAGCAAGGATAATACGTTTTCAGACAGGAAGGCCAAAGGACTGTACCTGCAGCTCTCCAGGTCTGAACCATAGCCGTATCACTAACACCTAGTTTCACTGGAAAGATAGAGACGAATTCATTACCATTTAGAAGCAGACACAAATACAGTAAAGCATGTTTGGGTGGGCTGGGTCCCATACTGATTAAAAAGAATTTGAAAAACCCCACCAACCCATATATCAAATCACAAATGACTTACTGATCAAGGGAATGTTTTGTGCAAAAAAATATTCTGTAGGGAGAAGAGGACTGAGCTGAATTTTGGAATAAAATCCACCATTCACAAAACAGCCTGTGTGCAAGGCCAGTTAAACAACTTGCTATACAAGACAGAGGGGCTCTGATAGATGCTGCCTTGACAGAGCTCGTCTATGTGAGCAGATACGGCTACAAGTCCCCTAAAAGCAGTCAGGAGAGAGCTGATAACAAGGGCAGCTATCACCAAGGGACACTGAGGAGCAGCTAGGAGAGCATTCAGGGGGCAAAGCCCCAACTCAAAAGAAAGACCAAGAACACCACACACAAAGAAACTCCTTCCTTTTTTTGATTCCTACAGTATAAAGAAAACAGGACTTTGCGCAGAGTTACCTATAAACGGAACAAGACTAACAAGGTATCGATTGCCAGCTCCCCAGCAGAGAAGCAATTCACAGGACCACAATGGTCACCAATAGCTGGAACCAAAAGGAGTAACAGTCATATCAAGAGTACTGCCCAGTTTTCTAAAGAGAAAACCTGGGGTCCTATTCCCTTCGAATTCAGATATTAGGTATGACAGAAGCTCTTGGAGAAATCAAACGGTTAAAAAGGGTTACAAGGAGCTCAGAAACGACTGAGTGCCGCCTAACACGGGAACGAACAACTCTGAAAAAGGGATGGAGGAAGCAGCTGGAGGCTTCCCGGAAAGAATGCGGTAACTTGCACACAGACAACTAGAAAGTCTCTGGATCCACCGGGAGGCTGGGCCGGTGCCCGGGGCGGGTCGCAGCAGCCCCCGGCCCGCCGGGGACCCCGGGGGAGCCTCCGCACCAGGGCTCGCCGCCGCCGCCGCCGGGGGTCCTGCCCCCCCGGGCCCGCTCGGCCGCTGCGGGCCGGACAGAGCCCGCGACAAGCTGAAACAGCTGCCAAGAGGCTGCAAAAATGCACAGAAAAAGCTTAGGGCGGGGACGACGGACCCCAACACCAAGATGCAAAGCACCGCTGGGCATTTCCCTGGCTTTGCAGAGGAGATGGGGCGTGGGAGGGCGGTAACAGGTGGGTGAGCGGAGAGATGAAGGGAGCGGGGGGTCATTTTTTTTAAAATCCCCAGGCGTAGCCTCCTCCGCGGGGCTGCAGCCCGCAGGTAACGGGAGCAGCGGGGGCGCAAGCTGGGGGGGCAACTAGACGCCCCCCACCGCACCGCCCCGCACCGCCCCGGCGGGACGGGGAGCAGCGGCGGGGCCCGGCGGGGTCTGGGGGGGCGGCGGAATGCCGAGGCGGCTCCCGGCCGGGGGGGTCCCGCCGAGGCCAGCGGAGCCCGGGGCCGGTCCCCCCGCGCGGTCCCGGGCGGCGCCGGGGCGCCGAGGAGCGCTCCGCAGGGACACCTGTCCCCGCCACCGCCGGGCTTGCAAACTTCTCCCGGAGTTGCAGCCAGCCCGCCCGCTCCCCTACCGGCTTTGCAAGGGTCGCGGTACTCCGTCGGCTCCCCCGCCGTCTCCGGTCCCTCCACCCGTGCGGCGGCTGCCCGCCCGCCCGTCCCCGCGGCGGGCAGGAGCAGCAGCAATAGCAGCAGGCGGCGGAGCGGGGCGGCCCCGCGGCCCATGGCGGTGCGGTGCGGAGCGGAGCGGTGCGGTGCGGTGCGGGCCGGGCTGCGGGCGCTGCGCGGGGCCGCCGCCGCCGCCGCCGCCGCGGGAGGCGGGGCCGCCGCCGTCACTCAAGGCAAGGCCAGCCAATCACGTCTGCGCCCGCGCCTCTGCCCCGCCCCTTCCCTCCGCTGCCGAACTTGGCCGGCAATAGAATGAAGAAACGCAATCGAATTTATTAATATTACAGTTACTATTATTATTTTCCTTCGAAAGAATCGTCGCTTCAGGGGCAGCCGAAGAGAAACAGCTCACCCACTGCCAGGACAAACAATATTTTGCATCGCAGCCCTAAAATCCGTGCATGAGCGGAGTTGCAAGTCCACTGATGGGAGAAAGATGGGGGAGGAAAAAAAACCAACCCCAAACTAAAGAAAGGGAGAAATTAAGAAAGATGGAACAAAACGTCAGAGTTGTGCCTATCCCTCTCATGCGCTTTTTAAGTGCATTACAGCAGCTTTCAGGGGCAACTGGGTTGTTTTACTGGAAATCTGGGCTTTGGGACGATTCATATACAGCAAAGCTTGGGAAATCAGGCAGATAGATTGCAAGATGCTCAGCTGCACCAAAACAACCCCGAACTAAAGAAAGGGAGAAATTAAGAAAGATGGGACAAAACAGGGTTTAAACTAGAGGCAAAGTGGGAGGGGGAACATATCAGGCTTGCCTGTGACAAACTGTGGGATGATACACAATGGTTAGAGGGACGGGCTGCTAGTACGAGCTCTGAACCTGTTGCCTGGAGGTGTGCTGGGGACACTGCAGCACAACCGAAGTCTTGTGGAGATGAGCTGGCGGCTCCTGAGTTAGTGGGAGCCAACAAGGAAACTCCTGTGAAACACCTCAAGGGAATCAAGGGGTGTTCCACTAAGAAGGAGATACGGCCCACAGCCCGGATAAAATGCCTCTACACGAATGCACACAGCATGAGAAACAAACAGGAGGAGTTGAAAGCTACCGTGCTGCTAGAAGATATGACCTGATTGCCATTACTGAAACTTGGTGGGACGAGTCCCATGACTGGAATGTGGCTATCAATGGCTACAGGCTGTTCAGAAGGGACAGGCGAGGGAAGAGGGGTGGGGGCATTGCTCCATCAAGAAATCGCTACAGTGTGAAGAGCTGTCCTTGAAGAATAACCACGAGCAGGTCAAAAGCTTATGGATAAGAACTGGAGACAGAGGCAACAAAGAGAACCTTGTGGTTGGTTTCTACTACAGGCCACCTGATCAAGGGGAGCCTACTGATGAAGCCTTCTTCCTCCAGCTCCAGAAGGCTTCATGCTCGCAGGCTCTTGTCCTACTGGGGGACTTCAACCACCCTGGCATCTGCTGGAAAAGTAGCACAGTGAGCTGTAGGCAATCCAGGAGATTCCTAGAATGCATTGAGGATAACTTCTTGAGCCAGGTAATAGACAGCCCTACCTGAGGGGATGCAACACTAGACCTGATGGTCACCAATGCAAGTGAGCTCATTGGTGACATCAAGATTGGAGGCAGCCTGGGCTGCAGTGATCACGCATTGGCGGAGTTCACACTCCTGAGGGATACGGAAAAAGTGAGGAGTATAGTCAGGACCCTAAATTTTAGGAAAGCAGACTTCCAGCTCTTCCAGGAGTTAGTCAGAAGGACCCGTGGGAAATGGCCTTCAGGGGCAAGGGAACAGAAGAGAGCTGGCAGATCTTTAAGGACATGTTCCATACAGCACAAATGCTCTCAGTCCCCAGGTGTAAGAAATCAGGCAAGGAAGGGAAAAGATCAGCATGGCTGAGTTGAGACCTGCTGGTCAAAGTAAAGAGCAAGAGGGAATGGCACCGGCAGTGGAAGCAGGTACAGGTATCCTGGGAAGAGTGTGGGGATGCTGCCCAGTTGTGTAGGGATGGGGTCGGGAGGGCCAAGGCGTGGCTGGAGCTGAATTTGGCAAGGGATGCAAAGAATAACAAGAAGGGCTTCTACAGGTATGTCAACCAGAAAAGGAAAGTTAAAGAAAGCGTACTGCTCCTGATGAACAGAATGGTGACCTCATATCAAGAGATGAGGAGAAGGCTGAGGTACTCAACAACTTTTTTGCCCTCTCTCCTCACGAGTCAATGGACCATAAGATGGGGACCAGGGGGGTAAAGCCCCTCCCACTGTCAGGGAAGATCAGGTTCATGACCACCTGATGAACCTGGATATACACAAGTCTATGGGACCTGATGAGATGCATCCCAGATTCCTGAGGGAATAGGCTGATGTAGCTGCCAAGCCGTTCTCCATGATATCTGAAAAGTCCTGGCAGTCAGGTGAAGTCTCTGGGGACTGGAAGAAGGGAAACATTGTGCCCGTCATTAAAACAGGTAGAAAGGAGGACCCGGGGAACTACCAACCTGTCAGCCTCACCTCTGTGCCTGGGAAGATCATGGAAAGATCCTCCTAGAAGATATGCTGAGGCACATGGAGGACAGGGAGGTGATTCCAGACAGCAAGCATGGCTTCACCGAGGGCAAGTCCTGCCTGACCAACCTAGGGGCTTTCCATAATGGAGTGCCTGCATCAGTAGACAAGGGAAAAGCAACAGATGTCATCTACCTAGACTTTTGTAAAGCCTTTGAGCAGTCCCCCGCAGTATCCTTCTCTCTAAACTGGGGAGATACGGATTTGATGGGTGGACTGTTCGGTGGATAAGGAATTGGTTGGATGGTCACATCCAGAGGGTAGTGGTCAGCAGCTGGATGTCCAGATGGAGACCAGTGATGAGTGGTGTCCCTCAGGGGTCTGTACTGGGACCAGTGCTGGCCCAGATGACATTTTCATCAATGCCATAGACAGCGGGATCGTGTCCACCTTCAACAAGTTTGCAGATGACACCAAGCTGAGTGGTGCAGTTGACCCACCAGAAGGATGGGATGTCATCCAAAGAGACCTAGACAAGCTGGAGACGTGGGTCTGTGAGAACTTCATGAGGTTCAACAAGGCCAAGTGCAAGGTTCTGCACCTGGGTCGGGGCAACCCTCAATATCAATACAGGCTGGGGGATGAAGGGATTGAGAGCAGCCCTGCGGAGAAGGACTTGGGGGTACTGGTGGATGAAAAGCTGGACATGAGCCAGCAATGTGCGCTCACAGCCCAGAAAGCCACCAGTATCCTGGGCTGCATCAAAAGCAGTGTGGCCAGCAGGGCGAGGGAGGTGATTCTGCCCCTCTGCTCTGCTCTGGTGACACCCGGAGTGCTGCATCCAGCTCTGGAGCCCTCAACACAAGGACATGGAACTGTTGGAGCGGGTCCAGAGGAGGCCACGAAAATGATCCGGGGGCTGGAGCACCTCTGCTACAAGGACAGGCTGAGCGAGTTGGGGTTGTTCAGCCTGGAGAAGAGAAGGCTGCGGGGAGACCTTATTGCAGCCCTTTCAGTACTTCAAGGGGGACCATAGGAAGGATGGGGACAATCTCTTTAGCAAGGCCTGTTGTGACAGGACAAGGGCTAATGGTTTTAAACTAAAGGAGGGTAGATTTAGACTTGATATAAGGAAGAAATTTTTTACAACGAGGGTGGTGAAACACTGGCACAGGTTGCCCAGCGAGGCTGTGGAGGCCCCATCCCTAGAGACATTCAAGGTCAGGTTGGACGGGGCTCTGAGCAGCCTGATCTAGTTAAAGATGTCCCTGCTCACTGCAGGGGGGTTGGACTAGATGACCTCTAAAGGTCCCTTCCAACCCAAACCATTCTATGATTCGATGATTCTATGAAACGTCAGGGTGTGTGCCTACCACTCTCAGGCGCTTTTTAAGTGCATTACAGCAGCTTTCAGGGGCAACTGGGCTGTTTTACTGGAAATTTGGGCTTTGGGGTGATTCGTATACAGCAAGGCTTGGGAAATCAGGCAGATAGATTGTGTGCAAGATGCTCAGCTGCATCAAAATCTACACCATAGTATCTGAGCTGGTGGACTGCAGCTGCCTGAGGTTGTATGATACCTCAGATGTCTTTAACAGCAGAGCATGGGGTAACACATTGGAAAGCATCATACTTCAGGGCTGCTGGCTTGCAATGGAGGTAATTTGTACAGGTGGGATATCTCTGCTATTTACAGTGACCCCACAGGGAAATGGCAGATGCCCAAAGCCCAGCCACCTCACTGGATGCTGAAGAGTCTTAAGAGTCATCTCACAAGGGCAAGGTGCTTCAGTCTGAATTCATCACTGCATAGGCAGCTGCTGCTTGGACAAGACATTATGTTCCAAGGCTGCAGCAATAGTTACAGGTCACTCACCTATCCTCATGCTGCTCAACAGATGCAGCATTATGCAAAGACAGTACAGACACTATTCCAGTGAGCAGAGGAGAGCTGACAGGTGTACAGGCTCAGTGGGGAATTCTTGGGGTGAACATGCATACCGCAGTCTCCCTGTGCCGTAACTCTTTACTCTGTCAACTGCGTACTTCCAAGCTCCCACAGCGGGATCTCTGAGCAGTTTCCCCCATTACAGCACCGGCTCCACACCCTCCCTTCATTCAGGCAGGCGATGGCTTGCCATCAGCTATCCATAAATTTGTCGCTTCTCTTCTAGTCTACAGCAGTGAATGATACCTGAGCATAAAAAGGCACAACATGATTCCGGCATGTACTCAGCAGCAACACAAGCTACTGCAAACCGTTCCTGCCTCTTCCCCCCTGTCGCCCATTTAATATTGGCTTCCCAGAAAAGATAAAGTCAGGAAATGAATAACCTCTCCAAACCTTCACAGAGGCCAAAAATGCTGCATCAAACCCTGGCATGAAGACCACAGTCAAAAGCTCTGCTGATCGAACGCACTAGAGTTTTCTACCCAATGGGCTTTTCACCAGTTGTAAAGACAAACAGGTGGCTGGGGAGTGTGGAGGAGACTCCTTCCCATGGGAAGGGGAGGCTAGCATGAGTTGCCCACTTGCCACCCCAGGCATCAGGTTCTCCACCTGTCTTCTGTGACACACGGCACTGAGGAGACATAGCCTGCATAGCTACCCAGGGGGAGAGGTCAAGAAAGATAAAAAACAGATGTCATGTAAACAACTACCAGCAAGGTACAAGTCATTACAGTAAGGGCACTCTAAAAATCTTTAGAGCACAAGGCGATTTTGTGCACATGATGGACGTGATCATAGCCTCTGCACAAGAAACACCCCGAGGAAAACTTCTAACACCAATGTTTTTCTGTCTAATCTGCATTTTCTGGGGGCTGTAATCAAGGTGATGGCAGTCAGGTATCCACCAACACCTCAGAATCTCTCTCATTGTCTTTTGAACTGTGATATGAGATGGAGCAAGCCAGCCGTTTAGTTCCATGCCCCCAGTAAATGCAGCAGCTGGTCCACGCTAACACCCAAGACCTGCATTCAGCCTCTAACATCAGCGGTTCTGGCAATAGCTGAGCAGAAGACACACTGCATTTCCTCCACTTTGGGGACCAAGCAGGTCCCAGAGGATCAGAGGACAAACCTGAAGGACAGGGAGGTCTGTCCACAAAGGCACAGCCTGGGTCACCCATGAGGGAAAATCTCAGGCTACTCTAGGGGCTGTCACTCACAGGACAGGCAGAGAAAACATGCATGGGAAATGTCTCAGGTTTTCACTGGAAGAGTGAAACACCCTTTTGCTGTACCAATCTTGGCAAAATGAAGTGAAAAGAGGAATAACAAGAACACATTTCAATGGACGAGTCAAGGTTCTGACTAGGGCTTACTGCTAATGCTGGATAACACGACAGCTGCCTGGCCATTTGCTTTCCCTGAGGATGCTCATTCCAAACTCTCTGCCCTTCACTCCTCAATGATGGTCACCAAACTGGGGCTGTAGCACCAGATCCACCTGTTGAGATCAAGCCTGGAGAATAAGGGTACTTTCAGCAGGAACCCTTAAACGAGTACATGTCCTCATCAAACTCATGAGGATTTGAAATGCAGCTGACCCATCCATTGATGAGTGTCCTGAACAAACAATGAAAGGAATGGTGATTTTGGAAACCAATTTAGCACTCAGGGCCTCATATGCATAGAAGCATCTTGCTGCTGCTCTTGCTCTCACCACCTTAGCAGAAGCTTACCGGGGGAATAAGGTACAACTCTGGAAGACCTGAGCCGAGATCTGCAGGGAGGACAGACAAAATGACAGTAGCCCTCTTCAAATATGTAAAGGAAGAACAAGCATCAGCTGCACCAAGCAAAATTTAGGTTTCAGGCAAGCTTTCTAGCAGTGAAACAGGGAAGCCCTAGAGAAGATTGCCATGAAGAACTAAGGGCATTTCCATCACTGTAGGTTTTTTAAGAAGAACATAGACAAATACGCACTAACGCTAACAGCTTTTACTTTTTTTGCATTAGGTTGCTACTTTCTGTGGTTTTGTCAGACAAGCAGAGCCGAGCCTAATGGTTATTTTAAAAGGAAAGGCTGTTCCCTTTCTGTGCTTCAGAAGAATTCCCGATTCCTATGAGATAAGAGCACTAGGCAATGCTTTCTCTCTACTCTGTAGAGAAGGTCCTGGCAGCATTACTTTCTGAGGGTATGGGAAGCTGGAAAATAAAAGCTTGAATGCTTGCAAGGGTGGGTCCACAGCTTTCCTGAGCAGCATCATGGATCAGCGGAGCAAACACTGCCCTTGTCAGCAGTGTGGAGATTTGGGCTGTCACCCACTTAAGAACAAAGTTTTTGTCCACATCAAAACTGTTTGCTGACCTCTTCAACAATGGCAACCTATGTTGGGGAGCCCAACCTCTTCTGCATATAGAAGCTCTATTATAGACATGGATGGGCATATGAGAGGACATCCTACAGCTTTGAAGGAGGAAGGGAACAAAATAAAATGTGGATCCTTAATTGTGCAATTAGAATAAGCCTGTGAGGGAATTCAGAGGAGTCTATTACTATTATCCACATACAAACAGGAAAGTTCTCCTACTACAGCAGACTCTTTCTGGAAGTCCATTCTTTAACACGAGAGCTGCTCGACCCTTCTAGAAATGGCTCTCAGTAACAATAATAGCATTTTGCAACCAGCAGCCAAAGCAGTGCACGCAGAGTAATGACTGCTTCTCAGTGTTTAGAAGATTGATTCACGTCATCTCGATTGGCAGGTGCCTCATCAGTGCACATAAGGAATACAAAAAGCCCTGTGAAAGTATCTTTTTCATCTGAGCTGGTAAAAATCAGTGAAGTTTCACACCAGCAGTGCAACTTGTGACACCAAGAGTTAACTATCTGAAAACAAAACAATCTGTATCCATCACTGTCAAAGGCAGCCTTTTCCTTTGCAGAATCCCCTCCTGCCCAACACATGCAAACAAATCCACTGTCTTTTCAAGCCTCGCTGAGCAAGAATGCACACAGCTTTTTCTGAACAGCATCCATGAGCAAAGCTGCTGCGTGGGAGCTGATGGAATATCCCTATGCACAACATGTCCTGAGGCCAAAACAACACACATTTGCTAATTTTTCCACAAGACCTGCTTCTTCCCTCTTGCCAGCACTTGGGTCCATCAAATCTTCTAACAAAGCGACTGAGGCACCACTCCTTTGGAGCCTGTCCCGCTGTGGATTCTGCAGCTGTCTCCAGCTTCACAAGCAGATATTTCATTTCCTGGTCTTAGGTCCCCAAACATGCTAAGGTATTTCTTCCTCCATGTACATCACTACTACAAGGGCAGATGGAGCCCTGGAGAGCTGGAGCACGTCTCTCAACCCAGAGCATTCTCTTTCCTCTTCTCTCTGCATTTCCAATACCCCTCACTTCTGCTTAGACTTATTGCTACCTTTTTGGTAGGAAACCACCCTTGCTGCAGGTTTAGCCCAATGTGCTGCATGTCACTTCCTACAGGCACCACTGGGTGCTCTGCAGAGCCATCACCCTCCTGCTTCACGACATTCTATCAAAGGCTCATTTAGTCTGTTAGTGCCTTTACAGGCTTCCCACCTTGATGAAGCCTCTTCACTTTCCCCATCTCCTCTTGCCCATTTTCTCCACCTGGTTTTACCTAGCAGTCTATTGCTCTCCCCTCCTAGAGCTGACCCCTCTTAGGACATCCCTTCTTCACCAGCTTGACCACTGTCATTGACAAATCCAGGTGATAAAATGAATATTGACCCCTGCTCTCTCTTCCTTCCATCACCCATTTCAGTCTCTCCTGCAGTAGGTTGGGGGTGGGTCATTCTTTTTTATGAAGTTTATTGCATCACCACCCAGAAAATATCTCACCTAAGGCTAAATGTTTCCCCACCCAAAAGGAATCTTTAAAGGTGCTGACATGTATGCGCTTAAACATGCTCCAGGGTTTCTGAAAACCTCTGTACAGCCAGCACACTGTAATCACAGGCACATTCACCTGTGCATTAATAAATCATATACATTAAACGACGTAACCCTGTTGTACACAAGCAGTGACACTTTGGGAAGGTAGGAGTAAGTAATCGATGGTTGGAAAATTCCCTTTTGGCCACCAAAGTAGCAGCAGGCAGAATTTTAAGTCATCCCACCTCAAAAAGCACCAAACATTTTCCCATCATTACTGCAATCCTTAAACTGTGTGGGAAAACCAAGCTACTTCTGGCGTATTTTTGAGCCGTACTCAGAGACGAGCTGTGTGAGGCAGGTGAACAAATCTGCCTTATCCGGAATTATGAATTTTGGCTTGATCACTGGTTCCCAAACTGAGGCATATGAAACTGATGTTTCATTACTTAAAATCCATTTTCAGGGTTCATACAGGAGTCAGTTGTGCTTTGAAAGCATTGAGCAAAGCTGGTGGGTTTGGTGATCTCTGCTGCAAGGTTAAGCAGGAGGGCATGGGAACACCTTTGTGTTTTCCCATGTGGATTCCCAGGTGAAGCCACTGGTCTTTCCAAAGAATTTTTTGCCGCAGAAAAAAAATCTGTCTTAAATAATTTTTTTCTCTTTCCCCAAAGGGATGGGTTAGGAAAGTAAAAACATTTCTCCAAGCCTCTGCCATGAGACAAACATGAGATAGTTGCATTTACCTCTTCACCCGCAGGCCTCCTTTATAGAGCCTGACAGCATATGCTACCTGAGTTTAGGCTGTTCCACAACATGGGTAGAATTTAATGAATCTGTCAAAAAAGCAGAAATGCTGCTCCATGGAGAATTGCCTTAGAGTAATTTCCCAATCACAGTTTCTGCACAGAATTTCTGTACATAGATTTACCTGTAGTAACATCTTCATCCAAATCACACACCTGGCTATGGCACGGAACATGCAGATATTTCCCTTCGTTAGGCAAGCAATACTTCAAATTATGTTCATCTTATCTGTCACTCTTTCGACCACTAAAACCAGGAATAGTGATTTTCTTTTTTGTTATTTATTCCACTATACATATCATACAAAAATGTGGTACATTTCAGATTCAAAGATGGGTGTTTGATCACTTTCTGTTAGTGAGATAAACAGAAAAAAAAATTGTCAACAAAAAAAAATCAACTTTCAGCTAAGTAATTACTAAAAATGATTCTGCAGAGTCCAAATGCAGAACTGAACTAACCTAATAGCATCTCTTCAACATTTTATAATAAAAGTCTACAATTCTTCCAGGTAAACAGGTGTCTGTCTCTGCAAAACTATCAGATCTCTTTTTAAAACAAACAGTAGATAATAACATTCATTAATTCACCTGCCAGCTCCTGGTCAGACATCAGAAGGGAAATGAGGAGAAAATTTCCATCCCATTCTTGTAGCTACTACTCTGTAGCAAAGCAAGAAAAGTCTCATGCTAAGCTAAGAACGTAATCCATTTTTCTCAGCCAAAGAAAGTGATACAGCTAAACAAAGACTAGTGATTCAGAATGAAAAAAAAATAGCATAAAGTGAACTCCAAAGGCGCATTACAACCCTCATAGCCCAGAAAACCACCATGCCATGTCTAGTGCTTTAGTGCATCACACAACTCTGGAATTTCTGAGACAAACCTTCGGGAAATGAGAATGAGCAGCCACAAAATCTTCCCTGAGTTCAGAACATGATGTTCGTGAGTTCAGAACATGATGTTCTTGAGTTCAGAATATGATGTTCTCAGCCATATTTAGAAGATTCTCAGGAACAGTTACTATAGCTCTGAAAACTTTTCAGAAACCAAGTAAAAGCTTGCCATGCACAGCCTTCAGAAAAAATTTTCACAGCCTGGTGCCTAACTGCAGCATGTATTTCTAGTTTGGTCAACTAGTTAGTCAGAACTGCTAGAGACCGGATGTTTTGGCCCAGACCCAGCACAGTATTTCAAGTTTATAGCACTTAAGTCTATGCTTTGGTGAACTGGAACCTATAAGGTAGCTACTGCATCATATGGGTAAGCATGTCTCACAGTATTAGAACAGTTTATTTCTAAGTTAGGACTATTTAGTAATAGAGCCACCCCCAATGCCCCAAAGATAAAATTAAACATTTTGTTTATTGTCCATAAACTCCCAATTCTAAAAATGCATGTATTTTCTGGAATGCTGTAGCCATGTGACGCCAGCTGAAGGGTAAGTATGAACTTGTGTAGTTTGGTTTTGGAATGCTCCAAGCCCAAGGTCTTGAAGGAGATCTTCCATATAGAAAGTAAGGGAAGTTCCTACAGGTTTTTCTTCCATAAGAAATGAAGTCTCAGCATGGCAGAACCTCCAGAGATATCTGACATATTGTTCTGTACTGTATTACTAGGAGCTGGTGAGAAAATTAACCTATCAACAAGCCAAAAATGCCAGTAGCAACTAACATCATCTCCCTCGCTCATGACAGATGAATCCTTGGTTTATTACAAAAGCCTCGCACCATGGCAAATACACTGAGGAAAACAAAAAGGCCATAATTGATATGGGGCCGGCGGTGAACAATACTGTAACAGCAAATTTGTCTCCAGAGGCTTGCCTTTGAAATAGGTTAGTCCACCAGATAAACCAGCTTTTTCTTAGCCTTTTCCCTATTGAGTTTCTGCTCTTTAATACGATTCTCCCAAAGAACTGCTTGAATTTACTGGAACTGCACAAAGCCTTCCAGAGTCATGGGTTCTCCCTTTTATTTTTTTTATTTTTTTTTTTGTTCCACATGCCATAACCCCAAAATTGAAGAAAAATTTCAGAACCACAGAACTAGTCATAAAAGTAAATACTGTAACAGCCCCTTCCCCCAAATGAAAAAGCAGCTCCTGGATAAAACTGCGAGATGCGAGGAACTACTTGTAGACCTCACATGCAGATGTCTCCTCAGAAAATTAGGAGAATTTTCTCACTGAAGCTATTTAGCAAAAAAGCAAATGTTCCTTTGCAAAGCTCATTTCTATACTTCTGCCTTTGGAAAACAAATGGCATCAAAACTTTTTTTTTTTTTTTTTTTGAGAAAAAATGCTCCTGAAGAATGCAAACCATAAATGCACTGCTTCAAAATTTTAAAACATGGCTTTATTCCAACAGAGGTCCAACAATACCAGTGGCTTTTGTGACTTCAGTGCTAACCCTGGTAGGAGATACTTGTTTTAGACAGCAGCAGCGGTAACAGCCATTGCAAGACTGCTGCTACCATAGTGCATCTAGCTAGAAAAGATCCAAGGGATCCAAAACCAGAATCCTTCTCCAACCTACAAGTTCCAACTGACTCTTGAAATGAACTACAAGCTGCACAGTTAAGAATTAATTCAAGATAAGAGGACCCCTCAACTCTAGCTCCAACTATTCGGTTTACTTGTCCACAGGCTGGAGAGGAGACTTGTTTTTTCCTAAGCTTACGCTTTTCGCACGCATTCCAGTGGAGAAATTGCTGGTGCATTCACAGTTATGCAATTTTGCTGTCTTCAGTGAAGCTGTGTATATGTATTTCATTGGGCAAATTTGGCTAGGTCCTGGTGATGCTGAAGCCAGAGCAAAATTTAACCTTCTCATTTGTGTTACCTCTGCAGTAATGATAGTCCTAAGTATGTGCTACCAATTTTACCCAGTTTTAGCACCAAAAGTGCAAAAAGTAGTAGGTGTTTGGTTTTTAACCCTGAAACATGTTAAAGAAATACACCTAGGCTATCATACAGAAAACAATTTAATTGTGTGCCCTTTACACACTTTGGAATATAAGTCTGGAGAGGATTTAACAGACACTGTTGCTTCAAAACATTCAGACATCAAAAAAAGAGCATAATGTAACGTTTATTTGCAGTCTCCATTATCTCCACTCCAGCGTTCACTTTTCATACATGACGTACCAGAGGTACTTTCTGTATGCACTCTGCCTCAAATGAAAAGTTTTACAATCTTATTTATCTAAAGCATTTGACCAAGACTGGCTATTGCTATACAACTGCTTACCCAGTTCTCTGGCCTCTGTACCAGAAGTGGGAAGAGAAGTACTGAGCGGCCAACTGAAGAGTTATCAAAAAGCTTCAATTCAAGAACCAGAAACTCCTAAGAAACAACCATGGAAAGAGGAGTGTTGGCTGTAAGATCTTTATTTCTTCCATAAAAAAGGAAGGACTACATCATCTAAGCAGAGTGCTTCCAAATTCTATTAAGCAAGATGGTTCGAGCTATACCCACAGTTTTTTGGGGGGCAAATAAATAGCCTTGCCCCAAACAGCAACCATAAAGACAAGCTGTTGAAAACTGGTCACATTTTGCACTCCTTCAGAAAACAAATGGAAGGGGGAAAATGAAGCAAACCCCCAACTTTCTCAGGCGCTAGGGTGGAAGTATAAAAACGTCAATTATTTAAACACAGTACTTCTCCAGAGGAACGTGTTTGCAGAAACAAAAGCAATGCCTGTGCAGTAAGTATCTTTTCAATGTCACTTTAAAAGCTATACAATCCTATCTGGATATGCAAAAGCTAATAATGCCAGAGGATAGAGAAAGCAAGTAGGCAGCCCACCATTCTGTGGCATTAAAAAGTGATTAAATTAATTTCAAACACGGTTTAGTGACATTTCTGATAGACTAATCACATAGCAGTGCTCTAAATAGAGAAACAGGCCCATTATCAAAATATTCCCTTTTAAAAACTTGTATCTCGGCAGAGTACTTAATGTATTTATTGCGTGAAGATAATGGCTTCTCACTTCAGATTTAGAAGAACATGGATGAAAAGAGGGCTTCCCACAGCTGTATGCACTAGCAAGAACTAGTGCAAAACCCATGCTTTAAGTCTCCATGTTTTGGAACAAAAGAAAACTAACTGTTAACCCAGTTTATAAGCTCATCTTAAAATCAGCCTGTACTTTAAAAGAAAAAATTATCTTCTGTTAAACGGCAGAGTGTTCAGCTACAGACACCAACCTTCGCTTGAAGCAAAACTTAATTATTTTCTGACAGATTGGTTAAAATTGGCGAGGGAAATCAGAGCTGAAAGCTCAAATACTTTTCCGAAGCCATATACAGCAGGATGTCATTGCTTCTCACTATCACCTGTCAGCTCAGCTCCCCCAGCCTCCACCCTGACCCTGCCAAAGCATAGTTGTTTCTCGTAGTGGCTACTGCATTATCGGTACTTTTTAACACAATACAGTGCTAATCAATACAAATACTTTGCTCATTTTTTCAAATTCAGGAAGTTGCCTTCTCCATGGCAGGTGCTCTATTTCAGACAGCCACACTGATGAAAACATCCCTATATGGCAGATGCTTTAAAAAAAAAAAAAAAACCAAAACAAAAAAACCCAAAAAACCAAAAAACCCAAGCTGACCGGCTCTCAAATCTGTCACAAACACATTCAGGATATTTTTAGCTAAATACAGTGCATAATTAACAGTCACCTTAAAAAGACTTAACCTTTATTTGCCCATTTATTTCAGTCCACGATTACCCCCCCTTTTCTCAGTACACTACCTGGATCACAAAACAGATTTCTCCACAAACAGTTCAGCCAAGAAGAATCTTTTTGGGCTGGTCATCCACTTCGGAGCTGTATCGTACAATACAGTTGTAAGCAAATTCTGAATTCAAAGCATGGGGTTTTGATATGTGAAAACCACACTAATATTGTATACAGAAACTGGCATTCAGCAGTATCGTCTTTTCAAACATTTTCAATTGCAAACTCATCTATTTTCACAATCAGGACATTTTTGTCTGAAAAGTTTATTTTAGTTTTCTGAACACTCTAAAGCAACTGTGCTTCTGATGTTACACAAGTGTCCAGATCAGATTAACAAAAATTAAAATGTTCTAAATTACAAATTTAATTCCTGTAAGAGCTTGAGAAAGGAAATAGAACAGAAAAGCATGACATACACACATTGTGAAGAAACCCCAACTTTTCATGCAATGGCAGGCAAGATGTAAAAAGCCACCCAAAATTCACACATTTTTACACCGAATCATCAGAAAAGTACTCTGTAGTAAATCTGTACATCCAAATACATTTGGGATCTACACCTAAGTTACATTATTTAATGTTATATACAATTATTACCCCTTGTATAATGTCTAAAGGAAAATCTTCATTCAAACCCAAACAAAAAAAAAAAAGCAAGACTAACTTGGAAAAAAGGAGAATCACTTTAGACATTCAGATAAAATGTTGGTTTTCTTTTCTAGACCTCAAAGTGTTTATTAAAAAACAATCCTCTTCATTTAACATTTTGCTTTCTAACTGTACAGTAAATTGCATTGCAGAGAACACATCCCGTCTTCAGACTGTATTTTCTTTGGATGGATTTAAGATGTAGCTGGATATTACTTTAAAGATAAATAAAGGGAAGTTGGTCCAACTAGAACAATAGCTGATATATTACATGCATATGGGGTTTTTATATATTTTTAAATTATTTTTTAAACAAATGAGTGCAGGGTATAGTTGATATCGCAAATAAACCAAAAAGCACCCAGAGTCAAAAATATAAAACATACCTCCTATCCTGGCAATGGCAGTAAAAATCAGAAGAGTAATCTTTCTGGAACGGCATTTTTACATATTTTAGAAATGTTAAGTACCAGGAAGACTACTAATCAAGTAGTTTTAGCAGCCAAGTTTCCCTCTTTTTATTGAATGGAACAAATGCTTTAAATAAACCGTTTGTCCTCTTCACTGAAGAGAGCTAGTCTATTCATCTTTAATGAGCTAGGTTTTTTGTTTTTTCTTGGTTTTTTTTTTTTTTTGGGGGGGGGGGGCGGGAGGGGGAGAAGATTAGCCACGTACTGTAGTAATGCCTACTGCATATAATCCAAGCATTTGCTGTGAACAGTTGGAGAAAGCAGTCAGTAAGAACCTAGGATCAATGAAATAGATGTTACTTTAAGCCATCCACAAAATGGAGACCCATATAGTGCCCAGTGTTAAAACCCAAATCTCTTCTCGCGCTTTTGTTGTGCAAGTTCATCCCCATGAAAACGGGAACTGATCCATAGTTCAATTTTCTTATTTCCTTAATCAATTTTCACATTAGTGTAGATTTTACGAACAAAGGCACTTGTTCCCATGTAACCAATAGCTCCTGCAAAATAAACCGAAAACGTTGAATATGTTAGAGAGCTGATCATCAAAATAAGCCAGCAATATAAACCACACTCACTTAAACAGAAAGTCACATAAAGCATGCACTCTGCACACAGAAAATTATTTACCTGCAATACTTGTTCTCAAGCTCTAATTATCCATGCTCCCAGTGAATGCCTGGCAAGAACTCCCCTAGTCTAGCAATCTAAATCCATTAAGCCATCTTACCAAGAGGCCATGCTCACTTGGCCTTGATAAATATAGCAGCCCCCCCACTGCTGCCAATAACCGGGTCCCTTCTTCTGAACAGAGGGTAAAAAACATACAATCACCCACTCTGCAGGGAAGGTGGATGGGAGGGCGGGTTTTTATTATAAGTTACATGCCTTCTGGATGAGTGCTTTATTGGCAGATGGCTTTTTCCTTCCCTCAAGGCACAAATAATAATAGATCCCCATCCCAAGAGTCTTAAACTCCAAGGAGGTCTGTACAAAGAGATTAAACTAGTATCAGTTAGTAGTTAAAGGAAATTGCAACCTGTGGTTTTCAAATTAGTAAGAGTCATGAGCAGAGTATGCATTGTCACAGCAGTAATAAAAGAACAGGTCACTGAGTTTTTGATAGGGGCAACAGTTTATGCTAAACCCAAAATACTGCAGGACTAAGAACACCTAGAAAAATGAAAGAAATGCACTGGACCAAGACCTCTTTCAGAAAGAGATTCAGCAACCTACCTGGTCAAACCCAGAACCTCAGGTTTGCCAGGCTCAGTAAATACTGTTGTCTTAGGATATCCGCAGGGAATACCCCAGTGCTCCTGCTTCACCTCTTCCAAGAAAAATGACAGTAAATCAGCCTTGTGGAAGTCAGTTTGGCTAACCATCAGGTTCAAAGTGAAGTTGAAAAATCAAGAAAGAATTAGAGAGAACTGCTGTCAGACTGCCAGAATAACACATCATAAAATATGGGAAGAAAAGGATAGAGAAGTGAGGTCCTAGAATTCAGTACAGATAAGAGAACTCCTAACATCAAACGCTTGGATGGTCAGTAAAGATCAGACTCTAAACAGATATTTTTGCCTCCCTGAAGCAATAAAGAAAAGCCCAGAACAAAGCATGAAACAACGTTTTTCAGTGATCTGGGATGTACCAGACTTGCATAAGATGTGTTAAATAAAGCCTAGCTAATGCTAAAAAATTTCTGCCAAAACTTCATATTTCAATAAAAACATAATGGTTTTTGCCTTTAGAGATTAAGACCTGCAGCTAGCATTGCTGACCACAGATTTATTCAGAACCTAGAGAGTTCTTTAAATCCTGGGGACTGCTCAGATAATTCATGAGGTCAGCCATTAAACTCACACAGAATTTTGGTTTTTAGACCCCAAAAGCCCAACATTCATATCTAATCAGGAAATCTGCACAAGGCAAACCTGATACATCATCGTTCCAACGCTATCAGAGTAGTAAAGAGCCTGAGGAGTCAGGCTCTGTGTTGCGTAGCATTTCAAGCTGTATAAATATCATGACAACCATTCCACTGGCCAGCAAATGAGGGATTTGTATTGCTAACTTGGACAAAGTAGAGTTCGATTAAAGCAAATACAGCACACACAAGATCAGGTTGCTGCTTGCAAGTGTTAAGTGTGCTGAGAACGCAGCAGAGAAGGCCTGGCAGTTCCAGGAGAGATCCGTACAGCGTTCTGACAGACCCAAGCACAGGCTGTGCAGAGGAGGTGACATGAGCTTAGAGTCATATGGGAGCACAGGCAGATTTTTCTATAGCCCGTCAAGAAACTCATCTTCTATCTTATGCAGTAAATGGACAAAATAATGGCACTGGACTCCTGTTCTAAGATTCATCATGTTTTGCCTGTTAAAGCAGACACTTTAGAGATCCAATGCCCATTTTAGTTGGTAAACTCAGATACATTCCAGAAACTTGTTCTTTGAAGGTTTCTCTAGTGATATGATGCCAGATATCACAGAGATTTGGGAGAACAAAGCACTAACTGTGTTTCATTTGGGATCTAGAGAATGTGTGCATTAATGTTCACTAAAGAATGTCCTCCTGAAACAAATGCAGGACAGTTGGCTCATTTGAATAAAAAATCCATAGTAAACAGAATGATTTTATTTTTTACTGTAAACATCATCTGATAAAGTGTTTAACTTGGTTATGGCCTATACAGGTTTAGCATAAATAGACTGCAATCACATTTCAGCAGAACAACAAGCTTTTAAATAAAGAGAAAAATCCAAACAGGAGGAAGAGCAACCATAAACAGAAAAAGATTAATTCCCATCTATTACTTCAAACCAATTAACACTTACTACAGTTGTGACTTTGTAAACAGAATTTTTTTAGACAGCCCTTCAATCATACTTACAGTATTTATCTGGATGCTGAAGTGTGGTATGGCAAGAAGCCTTTCTATACTACCTAGCTCTTAAGCCATCCACTGAGTGGACAAGAATAAGTTTTATTCTTTTCTGTTAGTAAGAGGGAAGCACAAGGAGCTCAAAAGGTTTGGAAGTTCTCATGGGCTCCCTACCGTCCAGTCCCAGAACTTAGATGCTCTGCAGAGGGCAGCAGACTTTGTGGATCAAAGCATCCCACTACATGATGGATTTGAGTTCACTAGGCATTGTCGGGGCACTAAAAACAGAGTTGGATGATCCAAGCCTACAGAGAGTTTCCCTGTGGCTGCTTTGGACCCTAACTGGCTCATCTTATATCCAACTGTGTGATACTGAACATGCCCATTCGCACGAGCATCCAAAGCACAGCTCTACACACTTTTCACAGGAGACGTATAGTCAGTAGCACGCACACTGCGCAATTCTCTAACACAAATGTCTTTGTTAGACCTCAATGGCAGCAAGTTCCCTAGACAAATGCTTTTTGACAGGGGATTTTTTTTTTTTCTTCCCTCCACATGCTGAAAATGGGAGTTCTCAGGAAAAACGAATCTCACAGCTTCTCTTCCAACACACTTAAGACAAAAAGAAATCTCAATAGAGCTGCAGAAATAAAGTTTGATGTGTTAAAGTATTTTCTGATTTTGAATAAATTTGGATTTTCCTCTAATATGCCATCAAGTAGTGTCCTACCTTGACAAGAAAGCATTCGACAATTTTCCTTTTTCATGTTTTAGAAAACATTTTAATTACAGAAACTGGTGGGCAAGCTTGGCTTCTGCATCATAGACATTTTAATCAATACCAGTCTGAGCACTTTAAAAAGAAAAGATTAGAGCTGAAAAGTATAAGCCTATTAAAGAAAAAAAATGGCTGCAAGACTACTAGAACAGCAGGGAAGTCTTGTAATGTGCCAAGAACCTGATGAAGCAAGATTAGATTGTATGAGAGAAAAGGGGAACAGGTACTCAGCAGTTGACAGATGATTTCCCTCCCCTTTTATAAAGCACTGTGAAATTACCCACCCCTTTTGGGATATCAAGAAATTTATACTTTACAGAAAGTAAGTTCCTGTAAGACATCGTGTCTCAAATATCTTAACTCAAAGAAATCCTTCCACTAGAGTCTATAGGACTATTCATTCACTACTAAGAAGGAAAATATTAAATAAGAATCACACATTAAAAGCAAATAACATCATAGGAAAGTGCAAAAGAACCAAGTAGCACTTTCTGAAAGTCATAAAGCAAAGGATAAAAATAAAGCTAACAGGTGAACAAGCACATTTGACTCCATCAGACGACCTCCATGCCGAGAACTGAGTTTTTTTTCTAAACATCTGTCAAAACAGTATCTTAAAAAGCAATGAAATCCAGCTGCACACAGGAGCACTCTGCACTCTCCTCACCTGTGAATATTCCAATACTCATTTCTAAAATGCTATCCTGAAGTGCCAGTCCTTTCTGTTCTGGTCACCCTCATATATACGTGCCACAAGATACAGATGGTAGTGTCATCAGTACTGCAATACCACTGATGCCTCAATGGGTATGCCTAGCTGCTTGTCTTGGGGCAACAGTAAAAACTCTGAAACAAAACGCTAGCATGGACTTAATTTAGAATTTATTTTGCAGAATTTCTTGCCTCATAGTGAGTCTTTCAAGCTTGCACTGAGCGTGAAATTCTCTGCACAGCACACAAATTGTCTTTCTGTCAGAAGGCACAATCCACACTCAGATTATTTTTTAAGATTGTAAGCTTTTTTGAGCAGGCCTTGCAGACATACACACTCCACCACCAAAACCACAGAGCTAAAATCAGAAACACGACAGTCTGAAAAATTCTGATAGAAAATTGTCAATATATTTGAAACTTACCACACATTATTCCCAAAGCTGTGCTAAATACTGCCATATAACCAAAGTAAAATGATGTTTGAAACAAGCCATACATCCTGAAAAAGAAAGATAGGAATTTATGCTAGGTATTTTCCCCAGTTTTTCTCAATAAACTTATTTGGCAATACGGTAATCTGATATTCAAGTAAGAAAACTACCACTTACTTTGTCTTGAAAAAGTAGTAGTAAAAGGAGTACATGTAAACATAAATCGCAGTTGACGCCGCAGAAAGAAAGCTTGTCCATTGCCTGAAAGTAAACATGCATGTCCATCACATATCCAACCAAAAGGCTTCCCAAGAAGATGCAAAATGCACTAAAACCTCACCTTGAAAATAAAGTGTATTGGTTCTACAGACTTATTTAACAAATTCTACGTGTTATCTGCTACAAGTGACGAAAGCTTCTATGGCAACAGCTACCACTGCTACCAAGTGATGATCCTTCTTCATATTCCTGTGTGCCTTGACATATCTTTTTTTATACATACATACATGCACACACAGAAACATGCACATACACACAGAAAGCTCCTGTACAGAAAGGATCTAAGAACTGCTTTTATTTCCTACAGCTAAAATCTGGGCATGGGACACTTTGAAAAGGCCCATCTAGACTGAAGAACAGTACTTTTATAGAAAACGCTCACAATCTGCTTAACTATGCAAATAATGCAATACTTACCACCTGTAATCCTCTGCATTTAGCAGGAAATATGTACAAACGATAGTGACACAAACCGTCACAATGCAGAGGATAACCAGAACCAACATCATAAAGCCATAAACATAGTAGATCTTGTAAGCCCAGAATGAAGTAAAAATGAAATACCTGAAAAGAGTAAACAAAATACGCTGATGATATTGTAATTGAACTTAAATTATTACACTTTTTAATCAAATTGGCAAATACCTGACATACTCACATTTCAATAAAAATTGATCCAAAAGGAAGGATTCCACCTAGGCAAACAATAACAGCTGGTTCCATGAACCTGAAAGATATTAAGACTAGTTTAGGGCCAATTTTAATCTTTCATTTATAAACATATTAAGACATACAACCAGATAATTAATATAGCACAGAGAATTATTTAAAAGACATGGTAACAAGAACACGTCTGTCTCATACCAGCATATTAGAAAGAAGATTCCCCAAAGATGTCACATGTATGGATAGAAGAAGAGGGATTCTTGGGGAAAGCTGAAAGCTACTGTCACCTCTAGGCATAAGGCTAGGCATCTAACCAGCCTTAAAGGCTACAGAAAGAACCTCTCTTGCCCAAAAAGGGCCTAAGGAATCAAGCCCCATAACATCCACTAGCCTTGAATGAAGGCAGTGAAAACTCAACGCTGTTGATGGCTACAATTACAGCAAAAAGTGCAAAGAAAATTTTGCAGGGTAATGGTTATATAATTAAGAACCAGTGGTTATTTTTAATGCTATACTGAGTCACAAGCCTATGGTCAAAAATGAACACTCAGCTACCTGTAGGTGATACTGTAACTTATTAAAGGTGACCTCTGTGTAGTACATGCACTGATGATGAATCTATCTAGTAACCAGTGATTTAATTTGCAGCTTCTTTTATTATTTATAGGGAGACTTGTCTAAGTTGACAGTGTGCGATTTCATCATCTTCAAGAGCAAGAGAAGTATCTTATTTCTTTTTATCTGTCATGCTGATCCAGAAAAATCCATCAGATTCCCAAGATACAGGTCACAATATAAATCAAATCCTAGCATCTGAGCAGCACAACCTGCCACTAACAAGAGACTAACTGTGCTGCACTTCCTGGATATCACAGGCATACATGTTCCAGTGCCCCCTTCACTTTGTCTGTTCCATTCCTCTGAACAGGGAAAGTAAGAAAAATCTATTCAAAAAATCCTCTGAGGGTATTTTCATTTCCATAGCTTGCTGCTTCCATCTCAGAATTAAATTAATAGGAAAATGTGACTGCATTCATGATTTTCCAAAAACCCAAGTCTACTTTTTGAGGCTAGGCACGCACCCCTTTATATTCACTTCAACAATAATAAAGGTTTATTTGCAACTCAAACCATATACCTGGAGTATTTTAGGCTCTGTGCCATCAACAAAAGTGCAGAATTAGGAACAGCATTGCAAGCTTCTCCCCACCATCACCCTGCAAATATGTCTCTGCTTGTACATGGAGACCATTAAACAGTCTCCAAGTTCTGTCTCCAAGGTACATTCAATCCTAAATCTGTAAGAGGCATTAGCTAAAGAGGAAAGGTTTAGCTTCAAGATACCCATACAAGAACTGGGTTGGGACCATCCCTTTTACATAAGGGATTGAAGAGCATTTCAGGCCAAATGTGAATCAGTGATCCAGGACTGTAAAATCTGCTACAACTATTAACCGTTAATTGCACTTGGTGTTTTTATTCAACAGAAAAATCATACTAAGAAAATGTCAACAGAGGTGTTGTTCTAGACACAACTCAATTTAAAAAAGTTATTATAGAAAAACTTTTAATGATCACATCTGAAAAGTCATTTTAAATATACTGAAGTGAATACATCTAGTTAACATGCTCGTCTTTACCATTTTTTCTCTGGTATGGGACGAGGCACTGCATTAACACGACATGGAAAATTAGGCTGTCCTGACAGATTTCGGCCAAGAATTGTACCAACGAGGTTCAGTGGAAGAATGACAAAGAAACAAATACAGCACACTGCCACCTGTAAGCAAAAATAAAATAGTAATTAAAAAACCCCAGGTATAAGACGACAAAATAAGATAACCGACCCACTCCATATATATTAGTCCTTAGTAGTTATCGCTGTAGAATCATACTCCTAGTTATGAAGCATTAGTCAATATGCATCTATTTTAACAAAGGGAAGTATTTATTTCCCAAGAAACTTCCTAATAAACATTGTTAAGTATATTTTCTTGCATCAGTTGAGAGAACAAAGCTATTACAGATTTTTTTACTGTTTTCATCTAATCGTTATACTCAATACATGGCAAAGAAATGAAATGGAAATCTTCATGGTACTTCATCACAGAAAATTTTGTCAGCTTGTCTTAAACTTTTGCAGAGTGTGCTATCCCCGGGAGTTAACATCTAGCAGTTAGGCAGTTGCATACAAAACTACAGCTGCTGGGTGCAAAATTTTTAATCCAATACAAAAAAGACGACCAAACAAGAATTGCAAAGCATGTCAGAATGCTACCAATCAAAATTTTGAGTTAAAATCTCTGCACTATCCACCAACCAGGTAATTAAGAACACAGGCTGCCAAAGACACAAGTGACTGGTATGCACAGATACACAATTCAGAATCACAATGGCCCTACTTACATACAGAGATTAGGTTTAAGCACAATGCCGCAAAGTCAAGCCAATGTTCCAGCTCTTTCCAATGGAACAGCCTCCCTAAAATTTTACCACGAATCATGTTTTTCCCAGTATATGTATATAGCTCTACTTTCGTCACTCCTTGGAAGATAAAAATATGTTGCCTTCAAAATGGGAATATTTAAAGTGTTTAGCTAGATGTTGTCTACTCATAACTTTTTAGCACAAAATGAATTAACATTAGTCAGCTTGTTAACTTTTTGATCTTGATAATTAAACACAGAACAGT
The DNA here is from genome assembly GCA_031468815.1 of Morus bassanus. Taxonomy (NCBI): domain Eukaryota; kingdom Metazoa; phylum Chordata; class Aves; order Suliformes; family Sulidae; genus Morus; species Morus bassanus. Next base: position 23,971,141 of record CM062575.1, on the reverse strand, counting down.
TGCCTCTAATGCAATAACCATAGTTCTGAATATTGTCCCTGTGACCTTCTCTATGCAAACATATGAAAATACTGCCTTTTAAAAGCACTGTTGCCTGAGGCTCTGTGTCTACCCTGGTGCCTCCTAAGCAAAGAAGCTACATTCCTCTTTCACCCCATCAGGACGCAAAGTCCACAGCAGCAGATTAATCCAAAACAATAGACAGACGACCAGGTCTCAGAGCCACACACTGACTTGTTTAAGAAGCAGTTACTCCAGGATAGATAAAGGCTGTTCCTCTATGTTGTATCTATGGAAGTCCACTGCAAGCAGCTGACAAGCAAGAACCACTAGGCCTCATGAGATGAGGAGGTACACTATGTTAGCTCAAGACAAACTTAGCATTAAGTCAATCATACAAGTTTAAGGCAACATCTGACAAAAGTCAGTGGGTTATCCCTCTATTACTGACTTGCATACCATTGCTAGCCTGGGCCAGATGTGAATGAAAAACATTGCCTGGGGTTGGATGGAGCAACCCTTCATGCTTCACAGAAGGGGTGCACCAAACAGGTGGCCAACAAGCAGAAGCACTGTCCAGACTGCTTCGTAGATCTTTGAGGAGAGGTTATTAAAAAATTACATCATGGGCCACTAAAATACAAAGCTTCAATGGTAAATAAGGAAAAGCTAAGTAGTGTTTATAGTTGTCAATAATAAAGCAGATTTTTACACAAGTAATGCATCTTTAGTATCTCCCATTTATCTTCCATTACTGGAAAAAACACAGGTAATCAAGCATAGTGTCTTAGGCAGGACACTGAGGTTGCCTAAGAATAAATTACAGAAGTATACAACTAACTCACTTAATGGATACAGGTTCTGCACTTGAAAACTGCTCAGTCTAAAAGAATGAGCAGATGAGAATTTTCAGAGAAAAATGTCAAAAAGCATCAGAAGCATCAAAGAAGAACATCTTGAGTCCTACATTTACTAAAATCCTGACCAAAAAAACCCAGCTTGTTTGAAGTGCAGTGGGTAGAAGAGACATTCAAGAATTAAGGCCTGGACAGGATCCAAAGAATTTCCGAACTGACCATATTGAACCCATTTCCACTTCCAAGAAGAGCTTGCTCTGCCTCTTGCCTGCGCAAGGACCTCCAGGTGTGTCAGGCAGCCCCTGTCCATGCTGCTCCATGGCACTCTGGCAGGTGGGTTTCAAACCTGGCTGAGGCAGGAAGCTCAGACACAGGCAGTGTGAAAGGGCATCTGTATTGCTCATCCAGCCACAACTGTCTTTTACAGTGCAGCTATCAAGGTGTCTGTAGCTTCATTTCTTGATCTTAGAAATTACCCCTGACTGGAGTGGTAGAATGTGAATCCACTGCTTTATTGCAGAAAGAAACTGTCCAGGAACAGCCTTGGGTTCCAAGCTCACCTGGAACAAAACTTAATAGCTTGTTGTTGTGGTTTAGCCCCGGTCAGCAACTAAGCACCACACAGCCGCTCGCTCACTCCCCCACCCTTGTGGGATGGGGGAGAGAATCGGAAGGGCCAAAGTAAGAAAACTCGTGGGTTGAGATAAGAACAGTTTAATAATTAGAATAAAACAGCAATAATACTAATATAATGAAAAGGAAAATAATGAGCGAGAGAGAGATGAAACACTGGAAGAAGAGGGGAAAAAAAAAAAATAAAAAAACCAGAACTAAACAACAAGTGCCGCAACCGCTCACCACCCGCGGACCGACGCTGCCGGTCCCCGAGCCGCGATCGCTGCCTCCCCCGGCCAATTCCCCCCAGTTAATATACTGGGCATGACGTCACATGATATGGAATACCCTTTGGCCAATTCGAATCAGCTCTCCGGGTTGTATCCCCTCCCCTCCCGGCTTCTTGTGCACCTGGCAGAGCATGGGAAGCTAGAAAGTCCTTGACTAGTGTAAACACTACCCAGCAACAACTAAAACACCACGGTGTTATCAACATTATTTACATACCAAGTTTAAAACACAGCACTATGCTAGCTACAGTGAAGAAAATCAACTACCCCAGCTAAAACCATGACACTTGTAATTGTCCACCTAACAAAACACGTCTACCATAGGGGATTCCACATGGAAAGAATATAACCTCGGACAAGGAACCAAGTAAGGAACATCCAGGACTAATTACTGATTAGCTGGCAAACTCCTAGATGAAAAAGGCAGTCAGTAGCATCTCATTCTAGTGACACCAACTGCAGAGCTGAATGGCTTCAAATCAGGTGGGCAAGGAAAAGGCCCAACTTGCTCCCGCAGGGCTTGGCTGTTGCGTTGTCCGGGAGACTAACTCAGCAGCAGCTTTGAAATCTAAAATGTTTATCTGCATAAAACAAGCTGAGACAGACCAAGATTTATTGAATAATGGCTTCAGTAAGTACTGCCAACCTGTCTCCAGTACGCTTGTAACTAGCATCCATCCAAACATCTGGGTGCTTGTGGTTTCATTATCAGATCAGTCAAGCCATGATTGATAATGTTGTAACATCTTCCATTCTATTAACCATCTGGCTGAAAAATGAACTGATTTCAGACAGAACAGCTAGCATCTTCAGTGAAATCTAGTATGCAGCATTAGGCAAAGTCAACGTTTTGTTAAACAATGAACTGCTTGTCTTAATGCTATGCTATGTCCTGAGGACAGCTAGAATTGAAGTGCATTTTTTCCTTTTTTCCTGGAGCCATTCAGGAGTCTAAAAATTATCTGTGATGATTTTTCAGTGCATAGGAGGCCCAACTAAGCAAGCAAGGATGGACCATAGTGCAGGCTCAGGAATGCCTCCCGGTTCCACCTGCCTCTGATAAGCTGTCCAAGCCGATAAAGACATGAATGTTGTGTCTTCTGAGATAACCCCACCCTAGTGACAGCAACCTGCTGCTCTCAGCAGGTTGACCAACACAACTAATGCTGGTTAGAATCAGCACACTCTGTGCTGACCTCAGTAGCATCTTCTTTCTTGCCTTCAACTCACTGTCTGACTCCAAAATAGTCTACCTGCTCAGACTGATGCTTGCTAAAAATAACCTTCTTCATTCTTGGCAGTAATAGCCTTCTCTGGATGTGAGAGATGACTGGAGATCATTGGCTTTTCATGACTTTTCAGGCATGTTACTCTTAATTTCAGATCTGAGGTGAAGATACTGCCTCCCTTGCAAACCAAACAAGTAGTGCCTGTTGCCACAGATGGTGAGGGCAGTGATGATGCAGGCTAGGCAACGTCTAAACCTAGAGAGTTTAGATCCAAACGGAAGGAAACACAGGGCACTGGGGTACACAAGTGTCTTTAACTGAAAGAGAGATGAATTTCGAGATTTCTGACTCGAAGGTTTCAGAGAATGAGATTACAATGGCAAAAGCAGCTCAGGCACGTACTGGCCTCCATTTCACCATCACAAATGGTAAGAGGAAACGAAGGCAGGATCAACACACATATGTGCTCTGCCCTCCTGCAGAAGCTCCTCTCTACAGAGGTGACCGGTAACGTACTAAAAAAACCAAAACCCCAATAATAGCTGGTTTTGAGAGGCAGAGATAATTAAGTTAGGTCTTAGTGAGCCTTTTAGGAGAAGTAAGATCAGCCAAGAGAAATTTTCAGAGAACAGTTAACTATCACTTCAGAAAACACAAATTACGCAAACAGGCAAATCTACTACATCTACAAACCCAGTTTTCCACCAAGCAAACAAGCACCAGCTCTCTGTAATCCATATTACTGAAGACAAATTACAGAAGTTTTTCTACCAAGCATAAAACATACCTATTTATTCTTGACTGTTGCATTTTTGTTGTACAAAATACCTTATTTATACATGAGCATCTGATTTAGTTTGCAGGTTTTAGTTGCTATAGAAGAGATTGTCAACCTCACCAAACCTGCATTTGTTCTAACCCCTCTGTGTTCTGTTTTGATGGGGAAAGAATATTCTACTGCCCTTGACTGAACATGCAAGGATTCAGTTTTCCTTATTTGAAAGGAAACATTGTCCAGAGGGATATAATTTATGTTCTAGTGCCATGTGTTTCATATTTTCCGACAACTGTAGATTAAATTTCATTCAAAGGTGATAATTAAAATTTTTATGAGCATATCTAATATTAAACAGCTACTGGCAGGCTGTGGTGCCTTGACTGCTTAATGCACAAGGGAGAAAAAGCAATAAAAATTAACTGTCAAAGCAGCAGCTTGATCTTTCCTGTCAGCTACCAAAACTGCACTCTCAGTCACGAGACTCTCCCCCCATATAGAGGTTACTGATTCTGTACAGTGAAACAGTTTTATGCACATCATCTGCCCAAATATTACACAGAACAAGAAAAGAATAGAAGGCTTAAAAATAAAGTGTTATTAATTTTATTACGAGTTGTTAATGTAGGGTGCTGCTTTGGGTAATAAATTGAACTGTTGAAAATTTAGGTAGAAACATTAAGCTGTGTCTATTTTTAGCAAAAATGAGGTTTTTGACCCAGGGTTTCACTGTCACTTTCAAGCAATCTGAGGAAGCACCCTGCTGAATGTATATAACTAGATTTTTTTCTATTTTTAGCCAGATATATTTCCTTATCTGGCTCAAGAAATGAAAATCTTTGGTGCTGCCAGGTCCTCCTTTTTCAGTGGCAGCCAATACTGATATTAACTTAAAGATGTCAGGGATGGCTGCAGCCTGGATTAAGCTATCTGTTGGAGGAAACACTTTTTTCTAGTTTAAACAAGGTATAAAAGATGCAAACACTAGGATCTCGATCCCAAGAGAAATTCAGCATGCATAACGTTATTTAATTAAATCATTAAAAATGCATCCTGGAAACATTAGCCACACAGGAGCCTATTGCTCAAACAAAACAAAAATGGTACATCTTAAACAGTTTAATAGAAGCTGCATGGATTCTGCAGTCAGAATATTACATTAGTCATAGTAGCCTTAATGGAAATCTTTAAATTATGGATCACACACAGAACAACATAAGCAGTCACAACTTATGAAATGCCAGAATTAAGATGGTCCCTTCAAATTCAATCATGCTGTACTCTGTAGAAATTCTGCATTACTTAATAAGTATTTCTGCATAGAACTACCACCACAATCCTTATAAATGTATATGGAGAGGTCACTTCACTTGCCATTATTTAGAATTCTTTTTAATTGTTCCATGCTCCATTTTTTGCATACAATTCAAACACAACAAAAGAGAAAGATGGTTGATAAATACACCAAAAAGCCTGTCAAAAATCAAGAGAAGGTAAGTCAAGGTGTAGAACAAGTTCAGAAGAACTCTATGTTCACCAGTAACAAGGATATAATAAACAAAATATCCCCAAAAGATCAAATTTGGGCCCCAAAAGAACAAAGAATTGAACAGTACCCAACTGTGTTCTTATAAAGGCAAAGAGATGAGGGAAAAAACCCAGACTTTTTTATTTCCTTCATATGCTTAGGGAGTTGAAAGCTTCAAACCATTAAGTTTTAAAAGGCTCTCATATTTGAAGAAAATCTGTCACATCCTTTATTGCATTTTGAAGGGAAGGGCAGCTGAAAGATAGCCCAGGGAAGAGATTAAGCCTTTGTTCAGGCTCATGGTGTATTTCAGCACAGGTTTGTCCCAGTATCGGTAGATGGCTTGCATGTATATCCAAAAGGGCTAAAGGCAGAGTCCGAAGACTGAAGAATGATTTCAGAAACAAGCTTTGGATCTTCCCAGTCCCTGCCACATCTTTGAGGAGATCCCAGACACTGGGAATGAGATATACAAGGTGAATGAATCTTTGAAGTTCAAAGCAGTCTGCAATGACAGCAAGGTGTCTGAAGGTCCTGAAGAACCCAATCAGTTTGAGCATTTCAAGACAAAATGTGGAAGAGCAGACACCAGGTAGATCAAAGATGCAGCAACTAAGCATTCACTTGGATGTCTTGGCTTTGACACTATCAGTTGCCCTTGCCCACATTCCGTAGAAAAATCTGTCTGGAGGGAGGAATTATGTCACAGAGAGGAGACTACCTAGTGGTTCACTGGGAAGTGACAATGCAAAACAGGCAAAGCACAGGATGCCATATATGAGCATAGTCTCTTCACAACGTTTTAGCTCAGAGACTTTTTTCAGCAACTTGGTTTTTGCTTCTTCCAGATTTACAGTAGTCAAGAAGAGGTGGTAATCCTTCCCAGCAATTTAAATCAAGGAGGGTGGTTTCAAGACATGCCAGGGTAAAGGAGGTAATTTCTGTGTTCTAGTATGTTTAGATGGCAGAGGTTTTATTTCCCCAAGAAAGCAGCAGCAGCAAGTTTGCACTAGAGAATTCTGGAAGCTTCTCTACACTGAAAACAAAGGTGGAAAGACACAAAGGTATCTTAGCCATAAAGCCAGAGGGCTTTCTGGGGACTTCAACCTGAAGCATAACAAGGTAATTTCAAGTAATTTTCATTTCCTTCTACAAATCAGCTTCATTAGTTGATTTGAAGTCATTAGAGCGTTGCCTATTCTGATGAAGTTTCCGATTCATAACCTGCTCCTACTAAAAGTCTGCTAACTCCACTGAAGTTTTATTGCCACAGTCATAATGATTCAAACACGTTCATAAAACCTTGAGATCATTAAAATCACTGTGTATAAAGAGTCCTAACATCGTGATAACCCCTGAAGATTTATATTCCCATTTGCTTTTGCATGTACACGTTTCCATGATCTTAAAATACAAATCAGTTGAACCGATTTACAAGACAAACTTCAGCACAGGTGGAATTCCCTTCCCTCAGCATTCCTGGCCTCCAAATGGGAATACAAGTGAGACACGGGGTATCATAAATGCTTGCTCAGCAGTAAAACAGAGCCTCTTTCCACATATCAAAGATCAATGTTGTAAACTTTTCTGACAGCACTGTATATGGCTGCTAGCTTAGGAAAGAAAAAAACAATACAATATTCCTTTGGGGCACTGACCGACTAATACAAACATATCCAAAGACAGAATTTTTAGTCTTTTCTTGAAGAAGAAAACCTGAAAAATTAAGTGAACAGTTTACAAACGTGTTTAGCTTGATATTATATTTAGTGGTTTTATAACAACAAATTCAATGTAAAAAGTTGGTATTTAGGCATACACTGAAAATACTACTAGTAAGGAGGTGACTAGAACCAGCAATGTACATGTAAAGTAATGACTCCTCCATCAGTAGAAAATTATTGAAAGCCTGTGCCTGAAACTGAGAATTGTCTCTCTTTTTATTACAATTTATGATTTCTACCACATTCATTCATTAACAATGTGTTCTTAAGAAGTACTTTCAGTCACATACTTATTTGATTATATCCCAAATAATGCAATTTGTAAGACAGAACTTGTGATACTAAGCTTCATTTTGTGGTAGATTTAAATTAAGAAATCAACCAAGGCTACTCAAACATCTTTGAATAGACTGAACAATTTAACATATCACAAGAACTGATATGCAAAGGCAACAGCTATTAAAAAAAGGTTAAATCCCAAGATTTGCTACATATTGAAAAGAAAAAAAGCCTTCCTATATTAAGATATTTTTAAAGTTAACAGTGCTACTACGTAAAATTAGAAAAAGCACTTTTATGGTGCATATTTCAAAAAATTCTGCTCTCAAATAATACCCCTTGCAAGCTCAAACAGAAATTCTGCCAAAGTACCAAGTGATTATTTCCTACATTGTATTCACAGGGTTATTCGAGGTTACTTGAAAGAGCCATGACAACAAACAAAATCCTGACAAAAACCATGAGAAACAACAAAAGTCATCATGATTAAATGAGAAAGTAATCCAACCAGCATTGTTTTTCAAGTGACATAGTTAATACACAGACATAAGACCATAACTGGATACTAAATACCACTTCACAAAGTGAAAACAGTGATTCATTTTCATAAAGCCAGATCTCCTCAGGACGTCTCATCTCATATTGTTGGCTGATCTTTTATTTTTATTTTTTCTGCTTGACTGCAATGATTTGGAAGTAGCTTTCACTTGGAATCCTTCTGTATTGCATTTTTGCTTAAAACCAGTTTGCACTGACCATCCAGAAGAAAATTCAAGTTGCTAACTTCCTGTTGGTATACCACTAAGCTTGAATACAAAGCAGAAGTGCCATTTTAGAGCAGAGAGAAGACTGTTGTTGGCATCCAGCAGCTGTTGCTATTGTGATTAAAATGAATCATACTTGAAGCACCTTAAAACTCTCCCAGACTAAATTTCTAACTAGGAAACTAAAGCTGTGACTCACAATTGTATTTAGACTAAAAGGTAGTTTTCCTGTGTCTACAGTGGTGTTTAAATTCTCCAGTAAAATGACTCACCATTGTTCCAAAGGGTATAGCTCTTGAGGCATGATAATAGATGGCAATGAAGTTAATGAAGAAGGCAGTTCCACACACCATTGCTGGAATAAGGAAGGCTCCAATGAACATCTGCTTTATCCATCGCCTTCCTGTAAGAGGGACATTCCAATGGGACTGGTGAGATACAGTGTATTTTGTTTAAAAAGTTATCAGCAAGCTCTCCAGAATTTAGGTGTTTGACAACTTCTCCCCCAAAAAGGTGAAAGAATTAAGTAACAACACACTGCATCGATACAAGAGCCAAAAGGTCAACTAACAGTTTCATTTGACTCCTGCTACTCACAAGATGCAGCACATTAACCAATTTATTAGGCCAGGTGAAAAGACAGGAAAAGGGATACAGCGTGAGAACATTTCGGCTGAAAAACAGCATATGCTGACTAAGCTGGCCAAAGACACCGGGGTATGAAACATAAGCGTATATGTAAGCTGCAGATTAGTAGAGACAGAGATATCAGAGCTGGCCCTGTGCAGAGCCTGCTCGCACCCTGAGAGCACATGAGAGCTCAGCACTGCTCCCAGGACAACTCAGCACTACAGCTGCTTTCAGGCAGCACCAGCTCCAGGCTGTCTTGACCCAGCTATGCTGACTCCAAGGATTCAGGATGCATTAAGCAACTGGCTATCCCTGGTATAAAGCAATTCAATATACAGCAAAATTGAACTCAGACATCTTAAACAGCAGAAAAGGTAGAAGGAAAGTCATTTCTAAACCCCAGGCATAAAGGGAACGGCAACACTTGTTAGCAGTTGTTACTAAGCTTAGAGCTCCCTGAGGAGCTCAAAAACACCCTCTTGGGCCATAACTTAAGAATTTTCACTGTCTTTCCTCTACTTTCTATGCTCTTAAATACTGTCTACATTTAAATTTAATATGCCACAGATGCATCTGTAATACGCACTAAAAAAACAGTCAGAAAAATAGCATATGCTTTTCAGGACCATCATAAGTATTTTCACCATGGGCCAACATAATCAGCATTTCAGAGTTTGATAACATTTGATTTGTAGGAAAAATGCAGATCTGGCTCAACTATACAGCACGGTACATGTTAGAACAGCAACCCTAATTTACCTACATCTGTTTTTCTACAAACTGCTAGGTTTATACGCAAGCCACATGAAAAGCAACATTCAGTTGAGACTGAATACTAACAAGCACGTCGTGCTAAGAAGATACAAGTTTTCTTTTGCGAACTTACCAGAATTATTTTTCCTAAAGCACTACTGAAGATAATAGATATTGATTACTTTTTTATTGCAGCATAGGGAATGGATGAAGCTAGTGGACTGCAAGGATGTAATTGGTCATAACTCAGAGGCATAGCGGGGAGGCACTTGAAGACAGCCCGTCCAAATCTGTTATGTCAATTTTATTGGGCTTCTGCTCTCTACTGATACTCATTTTGAATTTGCCAAGTATAAAGCAGAGCTCATACTGAAAAGCAGAATAACCTTCTTTAAAAGATGCTATAAACAGTCTTCCCCATCCACAATTAATGGTCTACTAAGTATGGTATACTCATGCTTTCCGTGTTAGTAAACACAGCCCTCCCAGTACCTACAGAGGAGGGCTATGTAGGAGTCATCTGGAGATGACACGAACTGTTTAACAGCACATTACAGAAGAGGGAAAGACTATTATAGTCTCTGGATGCCACGAGCCAAACAATTATATACAACAGTATAACAAGCAATTTCATAAAATAAAACTGTTAACAGTTCTTTAACTCATATTACTTTTAAATTAACCAAAGACTTCAGCTATCTTTAATTAGAAAATGCAGCCAATACTGAATAGGAAATAATATGAAAGTTAAATATACCCAAAATATTTTCTGTTTATTAAGAATTCAATGGATTTCATCTGAATGACCTAACTCCATAAAGGCACTTCCATATTGGTGCAAATCAGAAAATAAGAACTTCTCCATTTAACAATGTAATGAAAACGCTGAAATGTGAAAACAATTTACCTCCTTGTCTAGCATAAAGACTTCCTCCAAAATATCCATTCACTGGCGATGTTGCAGCATAAACAAATATAGCTGTACTAAGCATTGATCCTCTCCTATAAGACGTGATTTTTTTGGTAAATGAAATAGAAAAACAAACAGTATTAGAGCAAAAGATTACAGTAAAATATGTACATTTAGCAGAAGCAGTTATTTAATATTTTTAGGTAATGTAAAAATTTAGAAGTGCTTAAATTGTAAAATCTGCATGAGAACTGTTTATATCCAAAGCTTCTGGCCAAGTCTAATTCAATCTGGGAAAAAGAGTTCTGACATATGACATCCTTTTCTAACATGCATTTATTTTCACTGGAGTACAAAATCTCACCTCTGATCAAAATACTCTGACATTTAGATGTGTGTACCTCATATATAAAGAACTGAACTATTTCATGACATACAAGTATAGGAGATTCAACTATTGCAAATAAAAGGTACTCTTTGCTTAATATTAAGGCCAGCATTAACAAAAATCTACTAAGATCGTGAATGATGTTTCTGCCATCCCTTGGAAATTAACTTTTAAGATCGAAAGTGATCATCTTACAGAAAATTAGAAGACCTGATTTAGAAACTATAAATACTATAATGAAGCCACAAATCAGCATGGAGTAGTCCAATCGGAAGAGTTTAGTCATTTTTAAATTACCACCTCATTAAATGTTGGAGTACTCATTTTGGCATAATTTTTCTGAAATTTTACAAGCAAAGCTAATAATTTTAAATCACAAAAGCCATCTCCAAATACATTTTTAAAAATCATGTCTAAGAATAGTAAGATATAAATGTTATTCATGAATAGAGCTGTTTCCCCATGTCCCTCTCCTATTCTTCAACAGCAAAAAGCAGTAGAAGGTTTTCAGCCAGCTTGCTGTAGTTTCTTCATATTAGTTGTTCTGAGAGATTCCAGACCATTGGCACTTTGGCTTTTGATGAACCATTACTGGATGCCTGGCCTTCTCAAAGAAGTAATCTTTATTACAACCAGCGTCCATGACTGCATGGATTGAACTAAGCCAATATACCTGCTGCTCACACACACTAAATGAGCATTATGCTAACATTTGCTTCTTAAAAACAATAATTTTAGAAAGCTACTGCTTAGACAGAAGCCAATTTTAACACTTCTCCTAACTTAAGCCAATTTAGAAACACATGCGAAATCCCAGAAGACCATGCACAGTCTGAAGTGACACATGTAAATCCAGGGTACCTGTAAAATGACCAGCAAATGTTCATCTAAAATTATCTCAAAATTTCCTATTGTTGAGCTTACTCACTTAAGTTTCAAATATTCTAATGGAAAAGCTTCTCAAAACACTAACCAGTATTAATAAATTAATAGGTGACACGACCAAATTTCACTCAGAGACTTTTAGCTGGCATCAGCTGCATGATCCCCAAGAGTTTTAATAGACCTGAAGAACACTGACAGGTAATCATTCTTGTAATTCTGGGTTACAGCCTTTTTCACTATTTTATATCACTCTTTTTCCTAAACGTAAGAATTGTCTGCACCAGATTTGGTCAATTGTTCCATTACACACCCAGAATTAAATTCACTTTGAAAGCACTATAAAGGCCTATTGCAATAAAAGACTAAGTGAACATATATTCTTTAAAAATTACTTTCTGACACATTTTACAATTGCCATTACAAACTCAGAGCATCCCTACAGTGCACAAACATTCTGAAATGGTTTCATTCCCTCCCTTAAAGGGCTGGCATGCTGTACAATTAAAAATGTGTATGTAAGTCTATCCAGAAATGTAACCATGGGGCACGAGGGGGGAATAACACCATATGAAAAATGAAAATATGCCAAGATACTGGTACTACAGAGTGGCTTTTTAAACACACCATTAAAAGGCAGCTAAATTCAGAATCAAGAGTTCTCTCTAGTGGCACATTAGAAGTATTACAACTTGTTAAAATCAATAGTTACAGGTGATATTCACGGGAAAATAGATCAGAGATTTGAAATTTTAGTCATTGCTTAAAACAAAGCACTTGTAAAAAAAAAAATCCCCCCCCAAATACAATCACTACAGAAACAGATGGATGAAGTCCATTCAGGACACCTAAAATCTCAAACAGGTAAAAGGTAAAGGAAAAGAACTAGGTGAACCGCAAGCAGTGTGTTAAATTTAAACTGGAGTACTATTTGTTTGTTTGAAATGAATTCTCTCCAGTCAGGATCACAGCCCACCTATTGCTGGACGTTTTACAGGCAACAAAGGTTGAGCAGTTTGTCTGAAAGAACTTAAGAAATTAAATCTCCATTGCTGAGAAGACTTGTGGATAAGACTGGCTTAATGCATTGTCAGCAGTAAACAGGACTATTCACAACACAGCACGCTCCTACTTCAGTCTTTACAGGACACAGCAGGGAAAACAGGGTAAGAAATATAGTATTATCTTGTCACTCTAGATGAAATCAGGAGTGAAGTATGTATCTTTTAACATTTATTTCCCATAGAATCTACCTGTGATGTTGGAAAACATATTAGTTTCATAATAAATCATGTAAAAAGCAAGCATTAAAAGAGTAAAATTAAAGACCAACTCACATGATAGGAGTAGACAAAGTTTCATTACAACTTAAAAGAGCCCTTTTCAATACTACATCCGATCTAAAGATAAAAAGACTCTCAAGCACTTTTTTCCAGGCCAGTTAGAACATTCATTTTTGTAATAATTTTGTTCATTTAAGCATTTATATGAGGAAGGCACGGCACAATTATACTTACTCTGTGTATAAATCTTCTATCATTGCAACAACAATGACTATAAGAGACACAGCAAAGATTTGACAACCAGAACCAATAAGTGATGAAAATATTAGAGGATGACTGGATGGTCTAAAAACATCTCCGTGGACCTGCTTCCACCCATACTCATCACCTAGATCTCTGTCCTAAGAAAAACAACAACAAAAAAATTTTAAGTCTAGTCATGATAATTAATGAAAAACACACATGCTAGGCATAAATTAAAGGTTTCATTTATTAAAGCAACTTCAAGTGCAAGTATGTCTTCTTTCCTGAATACATCAAATTTAGGAGAAAAGTTTACTTTTCAGATACTTATGAAGACAACAAAAATTACTACTTGAATGTATGATGCAGTAAAATCTACCAGATTCCCTCCCTGTCCCTAAAATCCTCTGAAGTGCTTATGACTATACACAGGCTTCTATTACACCCTCAGAATGGACCTCGTTTAACCTAAGTGACAATATGAACATTAACACAGTGACCACAGACAGAATTCTAGGTTGCAGGCTAGGAGCACGTTATAAAGAATACCAGTAACACTTTCAAGACACACATAAGGCAGTTTCTGTCCATTTGAAGAAAGTCATTTGGAGCTGCTAACACAATGAATATATGAAGAGAAAACAACGAGCCTTAAAAAAAGATTTTCAAAAGCGTGAATGCAGATCTTACCATATCATCCATTTCTTCCTCCTTACTGTATCTTGCATAATCTTTTCGCAAAGTTCTCATTAATATCATAGACACTAGGCCAACCAGAAAGATCACCATCATAAAAGAATTGAAAATTGAAAACCAGTGAATCTACAAAAAGAAAACACATCCCTAAGGTTTAGAACTGTAAATGTGTTTCAAATTTGTTCCAATAAGGATAAATCAATGCCTAGCAGGACAGCTTGTCAACACTAGCTAAGTAACAATAAACCCATATTTTAAGTAACACTACAGTTGTAGAACGTCCCACTAAAACTGGCCTGTGAAACACCATACATAAAGTTTTTCAACAGCCAAGCTTGCTCATGATGAAGTTATCCCAGCTTAGTTAAGCACCAGCAAGGTTCGAACAACTGGCTGCGCATGCTCCCTTGCTAAAGGCAAGGCAACACATACTACTGTCTTCCTAAGAGAAGAGGTGCAAGTAGTAAGAGAGATGCTCACAGTCAAAAAGCCAAAGGAACCGTTGCTTTGCACAGGATCAAAATGTGCAGCAGCATTATTTTGCCTCTGACAAGCACATCTGGTTTTCACTGAGATCCAAACAGAATCCAAACCCTCTAATTTCAGAAAGTAGCATAGCTCAATATTAGGAGCTATAGGAGCTGAAGGAGGTTACAACCACAGGTTTAAAACATCACAACTGATACTGCCAACTGGTTTAGGCTAACGCTTTCTGCTTTGCATTTACTTCAGTAAAATTGTACACATGACCAATTGCAGTTATTCAGCTTACAAGCCGTACAGTTGTGTCCCTGAAACTTCATTGCTTCAGATCATGTGAAAGTATTTTCTTGAACTGCCTTGTATTAGCTACAGGCTTGAAGCTTGCCTGCACATTTACTAGAGCACTCTAAAAAACTGGAGCCATCCCATTTGTGCAACAGAACTATCACTTAGAACCTACAGCACTAGCCCTAGACCTGCCTGTTTCATTGTCCCAGAACACCTGGGACATCCAAAAATTAAAAGATGTCATCCAAAAATTCCATTACATCTTCTGAACTAAAGCAACCATTTCGTAGGGATATTTTGTAAGATTGTCTTAGAGCAATACATACTCTGTGCTGAAAGAAAGATGGGTCAAGATACTTGTCAAATCGGTCTTCAAACTTCACATCTGATTTCTTCCATTTCACCTAAAGAGAGAAAGATTTACACTTGAAAAGCTCATTATAATACGTTCAGCTATACTTACATGCAGAAACCCAAAACACATTTTAAGGCATCCACTTCAGATGTTTTCTTCAATACGAATCCAGGTTTTAGCAAAAACAATGGACCGATGTTCTTAAAGACTGATATCAACAGGTCAGACATAGAAGGAACATTCAGTCACCTTGCCTCATGGATCTAATGTTGTCTGTGCTTATGTTTAAGAACAAGGAAGAATCAGTCTTGCACTGCCTCAGCTCTCACTGTCTCTGCGAGAACATTACCATTGTTCACTGAGTAATGAGAACACCCTCTACTTCTGCTCCCCCAACGGCAGCTGAGATCTGTTTTGCTGCCATGCACTGAGATTGGTATTCAGTGAAATCATCTGTACCTGAATTCTCTGAGTACAGTGCCCAAGAAAAAAGATGCAGTCTAGCAGAGCAAGGGAAATGAGGAGATGTAAGAGCAGATATAAAACAGATGCCAATAGGAAAGAGAAGGGCATAAACTGAGGTACAAGCTGGCTGGAAGGGAACTGGATAAAAGGGATCAAAAGCTGGACCCTGAAAGATAGACATTAAAATTTTAAAAGGTACAAGCTAAAAGCTGCAACCTAAAATCTGTAAGACCACAGGATTCTGCAATCTAGACACTTCAGTTGCCAATAAATAACTCTGAAACCAGCTGGAAAAGTATGCATTTATGGCCATACTACCACAGGGTAGCAGCATACTACTACTACCAGTTACTCCACTAGCTGCAGAGGACTGCTTTGGCTTTGCAAGATTTAATTGTACTAATGAACTACGCGGTGCTAATATGGTAGCACAAAGTATTTTTCAGAATTTTTGCAAGATTCTTTTAATTTTAATTTTTAAATGCAATTTCAGAAATTAAACACACTAAAATTTTTTCAAAAGCATGCCAAGACTAGGAAATATCAGGATTTTAGTGATCTTGAAACAAATGCAGCCCCCTCGTGCATATCTTTTTAAAACACATGACAAGAACTATCCTTTCCAACAGATGTTCTCTTATTCAATATAGAAGAATATAAATGTAGATTGAATACCCCTATCACTCACCACAGTCCTGAGACAGATTAAAAACCCCAAGACTCAAGTGTTACTCACTTTGAGGTATGATATTCATGTTCTTCAGTTCAAATTACAACCTTGTTCAAGATTAGTAGCTCAAAACATTAATAGCTTTCAACATTGTTTTAAGCAGATACGTTTCTCATTAGAGCATCTGCCACTAAGAAGCACTGCTTAGAACAAATCCACCAGAGAATCTGTGAATTAAACACCACACGTGCCAGCCCAGCAATTGCCCAGTGGTGCCAACAGAATTGGATAGGTAAGTCTTGAGCTCTGTACACTAGAAGTATTTTAAGGGAGCGTCTAATATCATTTTCATTACTGGCAGCTACTCAGTGCTGTCCATCTGAAAATTCACAGAGCAAATGGTCTTCCTAATACAGGTGGAATTTGAAATAGAAAATTTCAAAAATCAATTTTGCAGTAGAAATAGGAAGATTAGTGAAAACATAATTCCAGAAAGCACATATAAAAATCAATTATCTGCACTTCAAACTATACAACTTATTTAGCACAAGAAAAATGTAATAGTGGTAAGAATATCCTCTGAAAGAAAATCTTATGCTGACACCTACTGCTAACATATTGTAGAAAAGCAATGCATCAAGAACTATTTTCAGTATACAAATGCGGTGAACATGAGAAGTGAACCATTACAGATTTAAATAACATCAAATAAGTAAGGAAGAAAACTGAAAAATTTAATTCGTTATCTCAGATCAGCAAATA
Source organism: Morus bassanus (assembly GCA_031468815.1). NCBI lineage: Eukaryota > Metazoa > Chordata > Aves > Suliformes > Sulidae > Morus > Morus bassanus. The sequence continues at coordinate 23,954,272 of CM062575.1, read as the reverse complement.
TTGTAAACAACTATTTACAAAACGTAAAATTCATTACCTTTTATCACAGCAATTCAATATAATAGCAGAGGGCTTCAGAGAAAACATTACTAATATAGTTATTTATATAAGAAATATTTCTACTGGAATTGCAAAAACAAAATAAGTTTTGATACTAACTGCTTGTAAAGTATGAAGGCTTAGAGTGGGTTTTGGTCCTAGCTCAGAATCCAGTTCAAATCTATGATGCAAATGTCAGAGCTCCAAACTTTAAGAAAATGCATACCTACTGGGGGGGTCCTCTATACTTCGTCTCCATACCTTTTGGGACATCTTCCTTTCCCACCAAAACACTTTTCTGCAGATTATAGAAGCTTCAGTTTGTTTGAAGTGTTTCAAAAATCATCATTTTACATTTTATTCTCAATACATCTAATCAAGGCTTTTCAGTAATGAAAAAAATATTTGAAGGAGTGAAGATGCATCTTCCTCTAATATAGCCTGACATATCAGTACATATTTGTAGGTGTACAAGTACCTATTTTTGAGCTGTTTCACCATGTAGAGTTTCTTATTACAGAAGCATCAACAAATTACTTACTGAATATGACATCTGGATTTTTGTGTTTGGTACCAATTTCACCTTTCCTTCACTGGTCAGGTTGACATCTACAATTCTATTTCCATTGTAACCGATTTCAAGTTTTTTGTAAGTCCAAAGGTAATAATCATCTCCATTTTCATCTGCTTCTCCAACAATACCTGCATAGGAAACAAGCATAAGCATCTATTACAGGTATGCTTTTAAAATATTCTGTAATTATTTTTTAAAAATATGCATTACAAAAGTTTTGCCAGCTAAAAAAGCAATATAACTACAGTAAAGAGAACACAGAAGACATAATGCTGCTTTTTTCAACTGTAATACCTGGATTACACCTTCAATCCGCAGGTATCTGCAAGAAGCATTCTGTAATGGCATTAAAGGAAAAAAGCATGCAGCTACAAACACTGCAGAAGAAACAGAAGACACAACAGTTCCTCTAGTTTTATTTGGAATTCTAACCAGATACTAAATCTGTATTCAGCTAGTTGTTTTCCATGAACAGAACTTAGCCAAGACCTCTGTATTTTCCCATCTCCCGTCTATGACTTCACTCATTTTTCTTCCTCTTAAAAATTTTACTTTCATTCTGTATTCCTCATTAGTTGACTCCCCAACACATACTTTTTGCTCTCATTCACACAGAAGCTTTAAATGCTTGCCAAGAATGATAGTTTTTGACTACTCTCTCTGTTACTTTAACTGAAAAATTCAGAAAGTTACCATTTACTTGAAGACTTTTATTACCTCCAACATGGAAAGCTGCTCAGATGCTCCTGGAGCATCAGAACTTGACTGAACTCAACATTAGCCATGATTAAGTTCCCACTTTTCAAAAAATTACTGCAAAATACCTAATCAACTAAAGAAAAATTCCAAAGTGTGTACTATGCTGGGGGGGAAGTAAAGTCTAGCAGTTGCCAAGTTCACAGGCTACAAGTGTCATCTTTAATGCCAAGACCATCATCATATCAAAGATGGCACACAAGACGGAAAGCCCCAGTAAAAGTAGCACTCAAGATGTACAAAGGTGGGGGGAATGGGAGAACAAGTAGGTGAAGGGTATGGAACAGGTTATCACAAAGCAGCAGGTATATGAAGGAATGGCACTTGTGCCTTACCCGTGTTTTTTAATTTTCAAGGTGGTATTTTTCTGTCATGTTTTTCACTCATGCTCATCCATCAGGATTGCCTTGTATATGCTATCCACACGGAACACGTGCCAGTTTGTGTCTATGTCATACAGCCCAGCACCTGGCATACCAGCTGTTCCCATGGTAGTATCCAAAACCATGACAATACAGACCTCTAAACTCTAAAAGGACGTTCTCATCAATCACTACCTGAAGGAGTGAACAGTGCTCCATATACTTAGGGAGATGTCCTGAAACAAAGACAGTCAAGCCTAGCCACTCCACTGTGGGGTAGGCAATTCAGCAAAGAATAAAAAAAGTAATAATTTTATCTGAATGCACTTAAAAAGATCTGGTTGCCTTTTTCAGGTCAGAAAATAAAGTGTAAACCTTCCAAACCCTCTAACAGCAATTTGAAGTCATTACATTTAGTTATCTGCAGTTAAAGAAAAGTTATTTTATGCCTAGTCTTTACTGAAAATGGAGTACTCCTTACTAGATATTTTGAGGACTTCCTAAGGAGAATATCAAATATTAATGGTTGTGCATATGACTTCAACATCAGTAAGCCTTGCCAAGGTGGAAAACCATGAAGAACATAAAACACAAACTTAACTAAAGTTTGCCAGGAGACAGGAGGAGTGCCACAAATCCATCTGGATGAGCCCAGAGAAGTGAGTGGCCTGCTTTAAGAACAGAATTAAACAGAAGTTGCCTAGCATTCTCAGCAAAAACATTAACACCATTTTAATCCTTTTCTTTTAAACTCTTCAGAGAATACTTACTTTCTTTCGGTAGCACAAAAAAAAGAACTCTAGCCATTTACAATTAGTGAACGAAATTTCAGTTTAATCCGGCTACAAGACACAAATGAACAATGAAAAAAATAGCGGATTGGGTGATACAGTACGTACAACATGCTGGCTAGGAGGGTTCTCAGGAAAAGTAATCCAAATTTAGTGGATCAATGTGGTAGCCTTCACATAGTAACAAAAAAGCCATTTCAGCACAAGGTTTTTTTAATGCAAGCTGAGGGTAACCAGTTCTGGATGCTATCTTAATAAAACAAAAAAAAAAATTCTCAGTATTCAGAGTATTTCAAAGATGCCATCATAATTACTAAAGTTCTTACTCTCGTGTATTTTAAATAGTTCTAACGTTTTTCATTACAGTTACTGAAATTAACAGCTATGTAATGACACTCAGTCAAGCAAAAGACACTAGTTTTTCTTAGCATCTCCGCCACCACCTTCCCTGGTACTAGGCAAGTCTATACAACACAGTCCAAGACACCAACAAGCTGGAGGAGCCATGTGTATAGTATCACTCATGCCATATTCATAACATATTTATAATAAAACACTGTTCAGTGAGCAGCAGGTCTCAGAGCTTTAAGTTTTAGGCAGCACTCAGAGCCTGAAATATTCCTATTGTTGAACAGAGACCCATAAAAACCAGCATTAATGCAGATAAGCTATATTCACAGTTTTCTAAACTGTACTTGGAACTCAAAGGTCAGAAACACTTGTTCAGACCTGCAGATAAACACTTCTGATCAGGTCAGGTCCATCCACTCTTTTCTCAGCCTCCCATCAAGAACCAACTAATTTTTTGGAAGAAAAGACAGGCTAACATTGAGTGACCGATCTGCAGTCCTGCTAGTTTCACCTAGCCCTCAGGACACATAGACCAAAATCTTCAGCACCGCTTGCTTTCACACCTGATGTCAGATTATATCCTTGCTTAATATTACCAGTACTTACAATGCTGCAGTGATCTATTTAGTATCACAACTCGAGGTTCTGGTTCCAAACAACTATCAAAACCAGCTTCTTAATGTCATACGAAGATGTCCCCTAGATTCTGCACGTTTGTTAGCTGTAGCATTAGGAATTACTTCTTGTGCATACAAAACATACCACTGAAGAACATTAAAAATGCTGGAATCACAGTAAAACAGATTTTTCAGCTGAAAGCATAAGATTTAGTCAGTGTGTAGAAAATATAGTAAGTATACTTGTTCTTCAGTATTTGAGGTGAGAAAAAATATTCCCAAATAATATCAGAAAAATCAGTCCTAAAAAGAAAATCTCCAAGACTCACTAGCCACACAGGATTCCAAAGAAGTCGGCTTGGCATCCATCATCCTTGGCCAGTCTAAAGCCTACGTAGCCGCCACTAATCATTCATTGATCTTTTGTTGAAAGGCCAAAAGCGTAAAAAATATTGTAGCAACAACTGTCACTCACGGATGGTTTTGAAAAGTCTAATAGCAATTGTGCAAGAAGAATAGTAAAGGCCACACAGATTAATCAGGGTCTACTCCAAGCCCTGTCACACACTAAGCAAATCAGCTGAAAAAAACAAATGCAATATACAAGTACTTCTCCTGTCAGGCATTATAATGTTATCTCTTAAAAACAGATACATTTAACAAAAAAAAAAAAAAAAAAAAAAAAAAAAAAAAACAAAAAAAAACAAAACCTTCCTAACAGATAAATAATAAATAAATAAAACACTAGCATTTCTGGCTGAGGCTCATGTTTCAACAGCTAATTATAAGAAAGAGCTAAAAAAACAGCCTCTGTCAGAATGAATGAATGAATGATGGGTAACATTATTCAGCATACTATCTATCAAAGAACTTTGGTCACATGACTTGAAATGTATTTTTGTAGGTGTTGTGGGGTTTCGTTTATTTTGGGGTTTTTTACCTCCTTCTCAGAACACAGGCAACAAAGACCTTAACAAAGTCTTAACAAATACCTTAAAGTATTTCGTGGTGCTTTTCATTTCCCTTCAGTTTACATCTGCAACAGGGAGATTAGGGCTTGGGGAGTATGGCTAGCAATGCAAAATGCAATCTGCAGAGCACTCTACTAGATATGTGATGACAGGTTACAAGGGAGTGACAAAAAAAACAGAGAGCTTCGGAGACAATGGCAATAAGGGCACATAAATTTTGATTGAAGGCACAAGTACATCTGGGCCCAGATTAACAACACTCGGCAAGAGCAATTTTAAGAACTGTATAAGAACAAATAAAACTACTTCATATAACCACAGACTGTACATGCAAAACTGTTTAAAAGCCACCAAATTACCAAAAAGGTAAATCGAACCACCCTTGCGTTATTAATAAACACAAGAACAAGCAAAATAAAGCTAAAACACTGAAAGAATTTTACAAAAAATTGTTGTTCATGAACACATTAACATGGATCTTATATCTGACCTATCTAATTACCACTTACGTGAACATTTAAAAGAATTTAACCCTAAGAACTTGGTATTATTACATCAGTGCTTGAGAAACAAAAGAGCTTTTCATTGTTTTTGTCGTTCGGTAGTATAAGCCATGCAACTGTTCTTTCAACGCAATAATTCTTCAAATTATTTGTATTATTTGGTTACGTAAATTCTACATACTTCTGAGATTCTCCTCATGAAACTTAGTCATTAAATTATTCCATGAAACCCACTAGCAAAGGACTCCTGTAGTTGTAATCAAGTTGTTTACGCATAATATCACTCACCCCATATCGGCAAGTCATCAATATACATCTGGTACCAGTAGTGATTTTTGATAGCGTACACAAACGCATCTCTTCTGCCTTTGTCCAGGTCGATTTCACAGTAAGTAGTCTGCATTACATCCTCTGCAAAAAATTAAAGCACAGTTAATGATTTACTAATGAGCTGGCCCAAAGCAAAGGCAAACCAAGCAAATGGAGGGATGGACATTGCTGGAGTCTTTAACCCCTCCTGGCTATCCTTAAGTAGATAACAAAAAAGGACATTTGGAAAGGAACCATTAAAGCAATTACGTGATTGTTTTTGTAATTCTACCCTTCCACAAGCATAAGCTTCCCACAGACTGAATAAGGAAAGGTTTCAAAGTACCCTTTTGCTCAGATCATGAGACCTCTTTTACAAGAGATATGAAATTTTTAACAAATACCTAAAACTCTGTACGATATTGTCTCTCCATCTTAGTATTACCAGGCTCACTGACTAGGAATACTGTTTGTAAAAACTAGAACTTTTTAAAGTTCTCAGCAATTTTCAAGAAACTACTATAAAGGAAGAAACAAAGCAATCAGGGTAAAGGTAGAAAAATTACAGAAGACAAAAATAGGAATATCGCAAAGAATGCACAAGAGGCTGCACTTGGAAATAAAATAAAGCCACCTTTTCAAGCCAGAAAGCTATTTTTCCCCATCTACAATTCATCAGTAATGCAGTTAGCAGCCATTCTTTCACATCCCAGTTTCCTTCCCTAATGTTTCCTTTTCAAGTGAAACAAGACAGAAGGGCTCATATTTACAATAATTCAGGCAGCAACAGATTTAGAGACAAAAAAAAACCCCATTCGCATCTTAGTGAATGGTTTCACTCTGCAAATAGTGAAACAAAGTGAACATAAATAATTCCAGCTCCTCCTCCCTCCTCTTTTTGTCATCACTGGAATCGAGGACCCATTTCTAGTAGATGAAATCAATTTATGCCCCAAGCACAGCTCCAATCTGTATCAAAATTCAGCTTATTTTCTCCTAAGTGCTAACTGCAATATAAAGCTTAAAAAGAAAATCTGATCACCTGCACAGAAAAAGCACCAGCAAGTAGAGTATTTCCAACAGAAAACATTATTTCTCTGATAATGACAATTTGTCAACATGAAAATATGCACAGTATGTCTGGTCAAGCAAAAGTGAAGCAAAACCTGGTGAAGCAAGACAGCAAGAAACCAGCCAACAGCAGTCCTGCAGAGTTGCAGTGATTTCCTGTAGCCCCGGAGAAAATAGTGCCCCTGGTTATTCTGGAATGGATGCATCTTTCTCCTGTTTCTTATGAAAACTTCAGTATTTTCGATTCTTGTTTCTTCCAAGACCTAACAAATGCACTCAACTTCATTTTTTCACTGAATAAAAAATATCATTTTTCAGACTGACTTATTAGGCAATAAACCTTTTGCTGAGAAAACAAAACTATTCAAGTCAACAACTGTCCCAAGAAGACTTTTAGGCCCCGGATTACATCTTCAGGACCCATACTGGTACGTTCAGGAGAGGGAAGCCGTTAAAGTTGGCACCAGAGCTGAAACACACAGGCCTACAAATCCAGGCCTCAGTCTGCATTTATGCCTCTACTGAGCTGGATCCTACACATTTTGGACTATGTTTCCCCCCGAAAAAAGCCTCTGCTTGGCACTTTTTCACTTTAACATTTTTTTTTTGAGTCATCTTGACATTAATTAAAAGGAAAAAAAAAAATCAGAAACCCTATCTTCTGGATTTGTTGCTAAGTAGGGATTAATTCTTTCCAAAATCCTTGGCACTTTATTGTCACTCTCTATCAGTTTCACACTATACTCAAATAAAGGATAATGCCTTTCTAATGTTAAATTTTTTAACTCACAAAGGACCATTCAACACAGAGAGGTCAAATGAAAATATACTGTGAATTAAAATAAGGGTAAAAGACAAACGGGTAGAGGCTGTTAAATGAAGCATTACCTAGTGCCGGAGCACGGAAGCCTGATCTGGGGCAGCGCTATGGGGGCCAGGCTGGTATTAGGTGGCTTGCTCCTGACGGGTTCACCCCCACACACAGCAGTACCAGCACAGCTGAAGGACAACATGGGGATGGGAGCAAGTGCTACCACTGAAATAAAAATCACATGAACTACAAGTGCACTTTTTTGAGACCTTTCCCATTTTAAAGACTGAATACAGCAGCCTTTGTTTGCAGTTATTAACCAAGATGAATTTGGTATTAGACTGTACTCTAATACAAAGTTACTCGATGGGCTTTCAGACCCCCGGAATTGTTTTAACTAAGTGAAATGACTCATTCCACATCTAATACTCTAGGATGTACACCATGGCTTTTGCTCCTGGGACAAAAAAAAGAAAAAAAATACTTTGAAATATCATTTGAAGTAAAATGATTGCACTGACATCTAACCAGGCTGCAGATAGTGGCATGCCACCAAAACAATGTCTTCCTCCATTTTTATGGATTTTACCCCAATATTCAGAACACGAAAAGACATCACAGCGATTATTACAATCGTCTGTGGATCAGCTATGTTACAAGTTACTCCAGTGCACATACACAAAACCCCAGCAGAATCACTGGAAACAACATTCAATTCTTGCAAAACATATGCATGACTTTACATATGGTATATGATCTCACCCTCAGCCATACTACACAGTCCAGTTCCTCTCACCTCCCCCTAAAACAACTGAATGAAGGCAAGAGGAATGAAGGCAAGTGGTCCCTTCTCCAGCCACTGAGAATGGTGAAGCTGTTGTTTAGTTACAGGAAAGGATTAGATGGTTAAGCTTAAGTCCAGTGTGTGAAATGATTAAATGAAAGTAGCTTAGAAGAGCATTCAGTGGCTGGGGAAGCTGAATGAAGCTTCATTACAGCTTTACCAGCTCTAAAGTTTTGCATATGTTAGTTCTTAGATAAGTTATGGTTGCGCGTGTATCCAAGAGGACTGTGAAGTTAGAGATATGTTTTGTGTCTACATCAGGGATGTCAGAGAGGTAACATCTGCTGTAAATACAGCTTCAGTTACATCAACAGCACATTACACAAACTTTAGAAGAGCATGAAAGCAAGACTCATTACAAAAGCAAGTGCGCTTATGCCAGATTTCAAATTTCCTATGAACAGTCAGATCAATTGGGTTTTATTCAAACATACAAACCATATAAAATCTCATTACATCTGACCGTCTCCTAGTACAACACTGAACATCATCCTGAATGGCTGTCGTATTTTCTAGAGGTGTTGCAGAAGGAAGTTTTGGGCAAAGAGTTCTCACTTAGAAGTACAGTCATTTAATAACATTTCTAAATAAGCGTAAAATTCAAGTATGTTAAAAAAATCCTTTTCCCCTTTAAATTAATCTTCTCTAATTAGAATTGTTTGGCAATGTCGAAAATTAACTTGCTAACTGAAGTCACTATGATCCCAATGTTCAACACGTTTAATAATTCACTAGCTCTCAGGTGTAACATAGAGGATGTCATTTCAAATGCTTGAATAAAGAACTTGACATATTACATAAAAAGCATTATTACTCTAGATTTAGCTTGACAAGAGAATTAAGCCAACTGAAAACCTAAAGTCATAATACAAGTGTATGTTAATCATTCATGACTTTCTTCACAAAGATATTTATACAGATTTGAGACCTTTGATACAAGAACAACATTGTCCATATTTGTAACAAAAGGGAAATCCAGCTATCCTGTATGGTCGCAGGTATCCTCTCACATGACACATTTTTAAATACAAGAAGAAACGCTACTTCATGGATTCTGGAATACACTGTACAACTGCCTCAGCAGTCACCACTACAACTATTCAAGTGCAAACCTCTATTCTCAGCAGAACACATTTCTGCAGAGCCATAATTTTCTTATATTCTATCTCAAAAATACAGGCACGGCCCACTGATTCAATGGACAGTTTTACTTACACAGTCTACAGTACTTCAGTTACTGACAGCTGCAGCCCAAATAATTCTCTGAATATGATGAACAGCATGCAGTTTCACACTTACCTGCCACTGCTGTCCAGTCAAACTATGTTGAGAAGAAAACTGGTTTTTATGGCAGAAGCTAATTTATTAGAATATCCCTAATTCCCCTTTACTCACGCCAGAGGATAAAAAACTAAAAGTATAAAATCCAAATCTAATTTAATTTTGTAAACTCTTACAACACTCATTTAAAGAGGAAAAATACCTGTAATTTTTAGTCTTGCCATAATCCCAAATATACATGAGGAAAACCATGATTACCTGTTAACTCAGAACCTAGATCTGACTATACTCATGAAGAAAATCTGTACAAGTCTTTCAGACGGTCCTGCCAACGTTTTGAAAAGCAGGTCCCTACGGTTAGGTATTTAGATGCATATTCAAGCATCTAAATTATTACTGAAAGGTACTTGAGCAGCTTTTAATTATTTCAGCTGTAGTTGTTAGATACTCAACACTCCTTGAAGCCATATCTTTTACTTGACATATGAATCTATTGGTGCCAAAACATAAGCTTCTATTTGTTAAGACACACACCCCACCCCATCCCCCCGCAACAAATCACCAACAACTCTGTTTCAATTTCATTGCAGCAACTTCTGGACCACTGGTGCAGAGGTGGGAGGATGGATCAATCACAACGAGATAAATTTCATTCATTACAAAAAAAAAAAAAAAAGCAATTTCACTGATACAATTATTTAAAAAAAAAAAAAAAAGGTGAGCACTGCTTCAGCCAAGAACAAGATCTACCATTAAAGAGTCACCAAAAACCTGAGCTACCATCACATTTCAACAACCAAATTGGAAAAGAATTCTTTATACAAATAATAAATTTTAAGGGCTAGTCTATGAAATTGACATTTTCCTACATGCATTAGATATAAAACCAGTACAATTTGTAACAGCTGTAAAGAATGTAAGCCTGTAAAGAATGAATCTCAGACAGCAATCTTTTGTTCTGTGTTTTTACTTAAAAAACCTGTCTATCAAGGGGATTTGGATTTCAACAAACATAATAACATAATTTTATATTAAATAAGTACTAATAACTACTGCTACAATTAATTTATACTTGTGACTCTGAAATTTGGAAAAAAGGATATTTTAATACTTTTAATAGCAGATTAAATATAGTAAAATAGAGTTGACTCCATTCAGATTTCACTTCATGGATCCACTGCTAGAAATACAAAAGCACCTCCTGATATAGAAGCTGCTGGATGCAAAGAGATTATTGTCTTCGTCTTTTATTCAGAGGACACAGACTGTAAAGGAAAAAACTAGAAGTGCACATGGACAGCTTCCCCGATCACGTACACATACTTAGTCATCAACCAGCTACCATGTACCATCTGCTTTATAGAAAACATCTGACCTGCACCCACTTTGGTTTGGGGTGAAATCCACTGCAGGTCCAATACAGATCAGCAATCTGCACAGAGCACCAATGTGTTAATAACAATACATTTTTTAAAAGCAACAAAGGACATGGATGAAGAGGAATTCCCCACCGGCTGGGAAATGTGCTAGCACATCAATCACTTGTACTTACAAGCCATAAACACCTGATTCTTTTTGAAATCTCTACTCTTCCATATCCATTCAAAGCCTCTTTTGAACAACATCATGCCCAGCCTATTTGGAAGAATATACCCCAATATAGCACGTACATACCTGGTATGCACTGGTAAAGCAATTAGAGGTGCAAAAAGGCACCTGAAAAAACTAGTATGAGTGGAAGATCAGACCTTAAACCCTGAAGAAAGTGCAATAAATAATACTTGTAATAGAGAAAATCTAAAGCTTTCTGTGTTAAAACATCAGCACAAGCAGTTGTAAATCAGAATCTGAAACTCCTAACCTGAATGCAAAATAAGACTTAAGGAAAACAGGTTTAACTGTTGTAAAGAACTATGGAAGACAACAGATACACTAATCTGGTAGGGACATAATCAAAACCAAAACAATTACAAGGTACAAAAACCACAGCGCTTTTCCACCATTCTGAATTTGTGTTAGTCCAGGATGGCTTTGGCTCCCTGTGGTTCTGAATTCCAAAAGACTTCTCTTAACCAAATAGGACTGGTATCAATTTCTATGTATTGAGGAGCTGGAGGTTCAATGTTACCCAGGTGTACTTATTTTTTTTTAAGAAAACATACGTTAAGTATCTTTTTTCTAAGTGTTAGATAATGAATTACCAAAACAGAAATTAATTAATTTCTCAATTATTAAAGTATTTTACAGAAGTATTTCAGAGTGTATTCATAGAAGAGTGGATTTGTCCAATGCTCCTCTTCTGCATATTTCCCTCAGAAACAGCACAAAATACCCTGGGAAAGCTAAACTGCATCTGACTACAAAGCAGTCACAAGAGGAGACAAAAGATAAACTGAAAGTTTCATCTCTTTCATGTTATTTCAGGAAAAATTAGATGAACATGCTTTACAAATCTAAACCAGTCTGACTACAGTATGTACTTCTGCTACAACAGAGGCTCTAGCTTTTTTGGACCCCTAAAGAAGAAAAGTTTTCAAGCATTTCAGCCAGTTCCTGATGCTGAGCCAGTGCATTTTCTTCCCTTGATATCATCTCAACACTGCCACTATAAAACCAGATAACTAAATTACTACCTCTGGGTCAATAAAGAATAGGGCAGGTCCAGGACGGAAGTGCTGAAAAGTGAGCTACAGAACAGCACAATCCACTCAGCACTCCCAGTCACCAAATGAAAGACTTGATCTAGCAAGACTTGATATGATAGGGGAATAAATTAACTATAGCTAATCATCAGGAGATAAATCTGGGACTAGGACACTTCATAACAGTAAACATTAACTCACAAACCTTCCCGTCTTTTCAATTTGGTGCTGCATCTGGAGAGTACACTTGTCACTGGAATAACACATTCTCTTTGTAAAGATGGGGCAATTAAAGGAAGTCAAAATTACAGACGTAATTGGCTATAAAAATATTTATCATATTCTGACAATAGCAGTTTTACTTAATCTTCACAGCCATGCTGAATTGCTGCCAGTTATCTTCTCTGTTCTTTCGATTTTGTGTTTCTGAGGATACGCTATGAGGTTTGAGAGGAAAACTAGTTCCCCCATATTGAATAAAATTTTCAGCAGGCTACAAGTCTTGCAAACCAGTAATAGGACTGTTTTCCAGTGTTTCTGCAGGTACAGTTCCCTTCTTAGAAGAACAATTCAACTCCAAATTCCTTTAATGCAGAGATGCTATCCCTTATGCAACTTAAAAATTTATGAAGAATTTATGGTTTTAACAAACTTTTAATCTTTTACTCCACTTATCCTACTTACAACAAAAACATAATCAAGTCTGTTATCTTGCAGATGTCCAGTTTTTGATAAAACTTTTGTAACTTACAGAAACGAAGTCCCATCTGATTGCAAATGCTCAGACAAGAGATACTATGCTTAAGTTCTCTATCCAGTTAAGCACTGGTGATGCAATTAAGTGTAGCCCTCAAGGGGAAAAAATACATATAGACAGAAACTCAAACTGGATTAAATATATAAATGTTAAAATTAAAATTCAATACAGACAAAAAGAATCTGTTATTATTTGAAGCTCTGCAACCACCAGTTACAGATATATGAAGGGACTCTGGGTACCAAAGAACACACACAGAGAAATTATGCAACAGAAGACTCAGCCCCTAACACCAAGAAATGTATTTGCAAAAGAAGTTAAATGTCATCTCTGGAACAGTATGGAAAGAGGGAGAGAGCAGGAAACAACAGAAGAAAAACAGACCAGCTCCATCCCGACTGGCATATGGTGAGTTAGAGACAATAATATAAAGGTATTTGTCAAAGGTATTTTAAACTAGACAGTAACCAGAAGGATACAATAATTAACTTTGTGTTAAGGTAGAACTTTGAGATGTTGAGCCCTTGCTACCTCCATTCCAGCTGCAGAGAGTCTGCAAGTATTCAACATCATAGGAAAAAATTACATCTTCAGAATTGATAATTCCAGAATATTAATTCCAGTAAATATACTTTTAATCATTCATAGGCAGAAAGCTTAGTTTTACTTTATAAAATGTAATCAGTTACTTCAGAAGCATGTATCTGCTGCAAGCATCTTCCTTACATGGCACATAGATGAAAACTTTACTGTAAACTGAAAAGCCAAGGGTAGTAGACAACCTTGTTTCAAGCAACAATACGAAATACACTCAGTTGCTAGCAGCAGCAAATTTTTAGTTCTTCTAATTAAAAAAAAAATTCAACTTTTAAGGATTTGTGGTTTTTTTTAAGTGACTAAATGCACTTTTAATTGCTTACCTTTAAATTTGATGTCAAGACCACTAAATTCCAATTCAACTCCTTGAAGTGCTTCTCCTAGGGTTTCGTGGTAGTGGCTGATGCTTTTTTTTGATCCCACACAGAAAGGAAGAGAGAAGTATTTGTATGTTTCTTGGCGATTGTGGTAGGGTCCTACTGTATTCATCCATAAAACAACTTCCTCTTTATCTTGGTACTGAAAGATAAAGTTATTGAGTTAGAAGAGAAGTCCAGAACAATAATATTTAAGAAACTCTCTCATTCATATTAACTAGCAAGGCAGGATTGTTCAATCATAGGCAACAGTTACATTTAAAGACAGTCAGATATTTTTGTCTTTTGGGTGGCAGGGATTCCAGGATGCAATATTCAGCCTGCTTTCCTACAAAAAAAAGGCTTAGCTGATCATACAGTTTCTTTGAGCCTATCACTGAAGTTTCAGAAGAGGGGGATTCGTACTAATTTAATAGAGAAGCAGAAGATGCAGAGAGCAGAAATGAAGAAAAGCTGAAGTCTCAAAAATAAATAAGCTTTTACAAATTTTGTGGAAACACCCATCAGTTAAAAGCAAAACTCTGCTTGCCTGCACCAAAAGAAAGGAAATATCAGACTAACATCTTGTTACACAAGATCTTAGCATATAAATCAGGCAATCTACCTATAGTGACAGGTATGCTGTATTTTCCTAAAATGCAACTAACTCCTTTTCATTTTTGTAATGGTATAAATTACATTCAAAATTGCCAGAAGAGCGCAATACCTCACAGGAAGCACTAAAATTTAACTGTGTTATACCTACAGTAGCTAAGAGACAAAAAAGTCAGACAGAAGGACTGCATTTTGATGCATTTCCAACATTCTCACAACGAAAAAACAGAACAGCAAGGAGCCTGGTGGCTGCCATGAAATTCTTTGTGGGAATATCCTCGCTGCACTTTCCACAGCGACTGTTAGCCAGTAAAACTTGTTCCTTGGCCAGGAGCCAGAAATTTTTTTCAAGCCCTTATAATTTTTCAACAAGAAAGTCCTTAAAGCCATTCATCTATCAGTATTCAAATACTGCATGAGTTCAGGAGAATTAGAGTGATCTGAAATCATTACTTGCGCTATATCTGAATGCAGATACCTGTATGAGGTATCAGGTTTGCTGGTTACTACACAAAGCCTCTCACCCAACGCAACTCCTTCACCTACTACAGTTTCAACAGATGAGGAGGAAGAGTGACCTAACTTCTAAGGCCGAAAAAAACCCTACTTGTAACTGTACACACCTGCAATCACAACCACCATATAGATCCTGATTTTCTTTTTTTAAAGTACAGAAGAATAAAATACTATTTTAAGACCAATACGCAAGCACAGAACACACTGGAGAGGAAAAGAAAGTCAAATGTTAATTAGCTGAACTATTTCATGAAGCACAGCTGAAACATTTCATGAAGCACAGCTGAAACACAATACAGTTCTGCATCTCCCTTTTTAACAAACGAACAAACGTTTTTCAACTCCATTCATTCTGAATAACCACAGTCATACTGACCGGTTAACTCAAAAATAATTAGCTACACATGGAATGCAATAAATTCTTCAGCTGAGGTGTTCAAAAGTTAAACTCAAGGACTTAAACAAACATGCTTTGGAAAATAATTTAATCCCTTTATACTAACATATAATCTCAATTACAAGCCTCATCTTTTTTGTTTACAAAGATGCACAAGGGTCATTCCAGCTTCTTATACGAGCAATCTCCAACAAGAAACTTAAAATACCATATTAATTTCATTCTGAGCCGCAGCAGAGACCAAACACTTATCAATTTCACAAACCTGCCTGTTTGCAGAGCACAGACTTCAGAACAATTCTAACACGTAAAAAATGTCAATGACGGAGGAAAGAAAGAGTAAACAACAGAGCAAGAGAAAGTATACATTAGTCCTCTCTGCCAGGAAGGAGAAAGGTTATACCAGTGCAGCACAGTTGTCCAACTTTAATAAAAGCTGGGAAGAGAAAAGCAGAGGAAAAGCAGAGGAAAAGCAGAGGAAAAGCAGAGGAAAAGCAGAGGAAAAGCAGAGGAAAAGCAGAGGAAAAGCAGAGGAAAAGCAGAGGAAAAGCAGAGGAAAAGCAGAGGAAAAGCAGAGGAAAAGCAGAGGAAAAGCAGAGGAAAAGCAGAGGAAAAGATCACAGTTCCAGCCCCCTCAGCAGCAAAAGCAGACTGGAGAATCTGCACTACGATACTGCCTCTAGCTCTTGCCAATGTAGCAAGGGACAAGTTGCTCCGTATCTCTTTCTAGCCTGTTATGCCTGGCACATCTTCTGTTTCTTCCTCCAACAGCTGCAGAACATATTTTCAGCCCTTTCTCAAAATGGGCTTAACTTGTCAAAAGCCCAGTTTAGCATGATTCCGTGTAATGCAACACCTTACATGTGAACCAAGCTATGCCTCTCTACAACCTTCAGTAATAGAATATGACAACATCCTTAGGTCTGTGAATTCATCTTTGACAGTACCTGAATAAAGCAAGCATTGACCACTGCTTTACTTAGCTTCTTGTTTCTGACCTGCTTCATACGGAGTTGGGACCTCTGCATTTTGGGAACTACACCACATCACCTTCAAGTGATAGAAACCAACTTCTTAGGAACATATTATTCAAAATCTTGTTATATTTTCTGATCTAATAATGTAACTACATTGTAATTACAACATCTACAATAAGAGAAAAGCAAAGACCAAATTAGTTATCTGCATGATGCTTAACCTTCCTTCAGGGCCTTCAAGGTTTTCCCACAGAGACTCCAAGAAGCCATCAGTCTGCTCTGGAGAGAAAAGGGACCAAACCAAACATAAACAAAGAATTCAGACTACATTTATTACTTCCTCCTTTCCCACAACCATCCCAGAACAGCACAAGAGAAAGTTGTTCAGGACTGCTACATAAATAAACACGGCACCTCAGCCATCCCAGGCCACACCTCACTCACAATCAGCAAGACCCTCATTACAGCGATTTGCAGTCCATCAGGTGTGCCCAGTGCCCTCCCAAATTAGGGGGACTGTAGTAAGAAACCCAGCCTAAGCAACTTCAGCCTGAATTTGGGGGTGGTGGTGGTGTCTAGTAGAAACTCAAACAGATTTTCTTCTCCCAGCATTGAGCAAAACCCAGCATTCTCAATTATAAAGATGAGCTTTCACATTTAAATATGTTTCCCTGTCATGACATATCTCATCCTCATGATCCTACCCTAGTAGTAGGGTAATTTGGTGGCAAGAACTCAGTGCTATCAAAGAGTTCAAGTTTGTGGTGGTTGGGGTTTTTTTGTTTTATTTTGTTTCTTTTTCATCACTGCCTTCATAATACCAAAGCTCTATAGCACCACCTTTCATTCTCGGCAAAAAGAACATACTGAAGAAACTATTCTCATTTCATCACGAACTGATCAGCCTTAGACGCACTGGACAAAATGACAAAACAGAAAAACCGTGAATTCTTATTTTTACTGTTCTGATATTGGCTGATGAGCAACTGTTCAATTGTACCCTTTAAGCTTTCAATGCAACAGAGCAAATCAAAATCCTATTGCCTTCTGTTAACCTTAGCAGGGAAGTCAGCAATAACCCAGAGTCAAAACCAATACAGAATAAGACAGGATGTGAAGAGTCCAATGGTCTCTTTCAAAAACTGTTATACAGCAACATAAAACTTGTATAACCAACTCTAAGTTTGATAGTTTCCTTATCTTCTGCTACTTAATCAGCAAGCAAAATATTCTGACTCACTGAGATTCCGACAGATCCCAGAAAACATGGAAAAAGTATCAAGAACTCCCCTATCGATACAGGTACAGAACAAAGAGGAAGTCGGCTACAATGTGCAAGAATATCCAAGTCACACATCCAACGAATTAAATTCACCAAGAATAGCTGTCATTGTAAGAGATCTAAATAAAAATTTCCTGCTCTCATTCCACATATAAGGGTCCTGAATTACTATTTGACCCATCACTGCTACAGGACTTCTAGAAAAGAAACAAAAACATATTCCTATTACAGCTCTACCTAAATTACTGAGGCTTGCAACAGGGGCAAGCAGTAATGAAGTAACATGCCAAATAGTAAAATAATTTGAATTAAAATTAATGACTTGCAGAGTAGACTCCAGATAATGAGTGACATAAATCTAACATCTAGAGTTACACTTATGTGTCAATGCAATTTTATCTTTATCCCTTACAAAAACAAGTGCCAGACATCTTCCTAACATGAAGGACTTATTTTGCTGTACTGAAGTACTGCTCTTTCAGAACTTCTTTTTGGTTCTTCATTCTCTTTCCTGACTCATTTGCACAGAATTAGATGGTGCAAAGGCAGTTTTCACATGCCAGAAGATGGACACCAGTGTCCTATTAAGCACATAGTTACTGCCAAGGCAAAAAAGGTCAACAAGTAAGATGTTGCAATCTCTATCCTGCTATACCTCAGCAAGGTATACCATATGAAGGCACAATATACTGCATATAGCTCAGAGATCCTAATAGAATTCACAGGCACAACCATTTAACAACTTAGTAACGGTGCCAGAATTCAGAGTTCACTACTTCCAAATATGAGAGAAGACTACAAAACACAATTTTAAATACCTTTTACTTAATATAATTTATGACAAACGTAGTACTCATTCTGTAGGCATAGCAAGCTTGGCTTCGCACCTTTTTCTGCACTAAGCTTAATATCAGCTCAGTAACTTCAGTAACTCTATGGAGTTACTATGATCTATTTCAACTATGCAAAAGCACAGTGGCAGCCTGAACAAGTCTCAGCATCAACCCAAGTTATCCACCATATGCTGGTACAATCTGATTAATGGGAAGTAAACCTTCAGAAACTTTTTCCATAATTGCCACCCAGGTAGCAGAGGACCAATATGAACCTGACATGCAACCACGTATCAGCTACAACCCTCGTCACAGCTGGGGACATCTGTTCCAAAGCAGCACAATATGGTCACGCTGCCTGTTCAGAGCACTGGGCTACAGAGATAGTGTGCACCTGCAAGCTAAAAATCACATTAAACCCATCCATACTGGCAACAAGGCAACACTGCCATTCTAGTCCCCTGCAGAATATTAACCTGGCGCAAAGCTTGCACAGTTTGACCTCGCCAAGCGTGAACTTCTTCCATGGCAATACGACTACTGAAAACTCAGACTTGCGTCACTTTGAGGCTTAACACAAAGACAACTTCCATACATCTGTATGGTTTAAAACCTATCCAAGCACGGCAATACTGAGACTATCCTCAGCACAGTACATGCATCTTTCTTCCCTGTTACCCAATAGGGCACTCGTGATGTGGAACACAACTTAATGTTCTCTTTGCACAACCCTAGAAGAAAATTAAGGCTAGATTAAGTCAGTATATGAAAGGCTGCAGAAAAGGCTATGAGACTGGCAGGTTGTTGATATTCTTTGTAAACCATGAAAAATACTTTACAAAAAGAATGATGGAGGCTCAGAGAGGATTACAACTACCAACTCTTACGTGATGATTCAGCAAAATAAATTCAAACCAAGATAGCTCCTTTCAGTAAGTATGCAATTTTACTGCTCTTCTCAAGTTAAAGTTTGGAGTGAGGCTTTCCAGAACGCAGCTCCTTAAACACCAGCACATATTTCAGGGGACAAGAGGATCAAAATTATCTGTTACTGGCAGAGCAAAGCTGCAGAAGCAGAACAAGAAATATGAGAGGCAGCAAGTAAGGCTCAACTGGCCAGTCATATCCTAGGCTTCTAGTCCCCAGTATCTTACAGACATTCTAGCTATCAAGCACTGTGATAATGCGCAGTTTTTGCAGCTCACATCTGCAGTCTGTTTAAATTGTGGATTTGAGCCTCATGCTGTCCTTCAGATAGAGCAGGTTATTTCTAGTAACAGCTCTTCATTTTTCTCTGAATTTTAGGCCTCACCAAAACGTGGCTGCAACTGTACCGGCAGCACAGTCTGAACTATTGTACAAGCAGTCTTTTTACTGTTACACCTCCTCAATGCACGAGGTTGCTCAGGTACACCATGTCCTGCTTCCGTGACATTTATTTCACCTCTTCAAAATGGAACCATGAGAACTTCAAAAAGGAATCAGGCTACTCGTCTGCACACAACTTTGGACGCAAAGATGTCTTTTACATGCACTGAAGTGTTTTCTACAGTGTTTCTCTAAATGACAGTTCACAGATACTGTACAAATTCTATAATTTTATGTATTAATGTTAAGCAAGATTTACAGTCTCAGGGCTTTAGCATACTTCATCAGGTTAAAAGTGGAATAAAAATGCTTTTCTCAATCATTATAAATTAGGAATTTTGCTATGCACTATAGGCTGGATTTTGTTTATTTTTTCAATGTTTGTCATGTATTTCCATGCTTACAGAGTGCTGATAATTAAAATGAAGCAACAGTAAAAATAAAATGCTACATACTCCCTAAACTATTCCCCCGCAACAAAAACCCCAGGGCATTTCAGAATATTTTTACGGTTCATCTACTTTATCATCAACTTCAACAAGTCTAGCAACAGAAGTTGTGAAAGCAAAGGCCAGGCAGGAATCCACCAACCCTGCTTCTGCAGAATCAGCATATATTGTGATGAGGCCACCAGTATCTCATCTATACTATCACTTCCACAAGTAAGAGGCCAACTGTCAAAAAACAGCGCAATTATCAGAACACAGGCAAAAGGCAGGTACATGACGCACTCGGAAGCATGAAAATAAGTTAAAGAATCAGCAGACAAGTTTTCAGTTAGTTTCTGTTAAATTGTTCTGTTGTGGTCTGAAGTTACACTGCTGCACTGCCTTTTGATAATGAAGATTTTAAATGCTGCATCAAATCCCAATTTCTCTTCACTTACTATTGATTTAAATATGCAAGTCTTTATCTTGTAATTGTATTTACACTACTCTTCCGCTAAAGAAGTGCAGACACCATTTTCAAAGACTAATAAAAATTTAAGATAAAGGATTTAGCTGTTGATCCAATGAAGTTATCCACACCCAGTATCTCCAGAAACACTAATACTTGTAGACCTAGAGCTTCCTGCAGAGTCCTCTCACAATTACCTTTTATAATATTTGCTTACGCAGTCCTACAGTTATAAAATAAAGGACATACATAAAACAGCCAATTTATATTAATACAAAAACACATATTATAGCACACATGTATTATTTTATGGATATTGTATACTATTACGTATTATAGCAGCAGTAAAGGAATTAAAAAATTAACCTGCTACCACAGAGCATTAGACACCCAAGTCAGTACTTCTAAATGTTCGGCACGCTCAGTACAGATGTACGTTGGCATTTAAAAGCAAACTGCAGCAAGAGGTAAAGGCACACCCTCACCCAGATATGACCAAGCGCTTGGGCACAAGAAGTTACACAGTGAAGCGTCAATAAGGAAATGGCAGCGCATAATGGTGTGCATTCCTACCAAGAGGGCTCAAGTCTTAAAGCTAGTGAAAATTTACATTTTGAAGTTACCAGGTCCTGAATCAGTATACTACTATTTCCACTCCACTTCCCCAAAAGCGAGCAGAGCCTCCAAAACGTAATAAAGCACTTTGGTTATAGAAAGATTAATCTTCCAACTGCAACCGTATTCAAAACTGAAATTTATTGAAATACAGTATTTAGGGAACATTTCCTTCAGGTTCTTAATCTCAAAATCAGTGCACTACTACAAAATCATGTTCATGGTTCGTTCGTACTAATAATGCTCCCACTCCCATCTCCTGTACAATATTAAAGTATCAATACCTAAGCAAAGTGACAGCCTTCCAAAAAAAGATAAGTGCCTTCCTCCAGCAACTATTCCTAACCTACCACGTGATGTTACTAAACTGGACATCATGTGAACTAGAATACTAATCCAAGAGACAGACTTATAATCTTGAAAAGTCAAGTAATTTAGTTGAAAAAATGACAAGCCTTCAAAAGGAATTTGTGATTTCCATTGGTAATTGTTTAAGTAATCATTCAGAAGACCTAACAACCATCAGAAGAATTCACTTTTGAAGAGAGAGCTCAAAAATCAATAAATTCAATGACAGCTTTATGAGACTTTTTTCCCCAGAAGACCACCAATATTAAATGAATAATCAGAAACCCCTCAAGTCAAACAGCCTTTAAAACAAACACAGCGCTACGCTGAAAACCATCCCAGCCCAGCAGAAACCTCACCCTAAAATACAGGATCTGCAATAAAACTGGGACCTAAGCTAGTTCAAAGAGTATCTGCTCCTTGAAAGTACTCAATATTAGCTTAACTATTCCATCACTAATTGCAGCATTGATAAATCCCGTTAGCTTTTTAAAAAGCTAAAGACAATCCTAAACAGTTTTCAAGTCTTATAAATGTGTGGAATTAGGCAACTAATTAACTATTTGCTTATACAAAAACTATCAATGCTATGTATCTGTTTCATTAAAAACACTTAAGCTTACCATACCGCACCTAAAGAAAGCTATGTTAAGAAACTAAGTGTTCACCAGCCAGACTGCTCAAGAGCTCAAAAGTTCTGACAGACAGACAGCATGTTTACTCGCAGCCACACTCTAACCCACTCCACTTGTGAGAGATCAGGGACAGTTTTCAGGAAAGCCTCACTCCAAAATCGCATCTCAGCTTAGACTTCCACCCTCCCACACTAAAAGCCACGGGAAACAACCCCCAGTGTAAAATCAGGGACTGATGAAGCACCGGCACTTACTGCCTGGGAACTCTTTTTGGGTGACGCTGCAAACACTTTAGAAGAACTGTCCTCATGCTAACAGGCAGGCGCTCAGGTCAGCGGTATTTCACGCACCCGTTTCCCTGGGGGTCCATCTCGGTGCTCCAAGCCCGAGAGCCCCCGCCCCGCTCTTACTCCTCAGCCTCGGCCCGGGACACCCCTCCCGTCCCGGAGACGGGCTGTCACCCCGGGACCGCGCTCCGGCTTGTGCTTCTGTTCTGCAGAAATGCAAACACCCTCCCGGAAGAAACGCCCGTTCCCGCAGCGCGCACGTCAGACAGCACCGCAGCGCTATTCAAACACGGCCCGCACACCTGCCAGGCCTTTATCTGCTCCGGGAACGGCCGGGCCGGGCCCAGCCCAGGGCTGCAGCCGCCGGCCCCGCGGCCGCCACGCCAGCGGCGGGCACGGGGGGTCCGACCGGATCCCAAAGCGCCGGCGGCCCTTCCCCGAACGCCCCGGCGCCCCGCACCCCCCGCACGGGGCCCGATCCCGCGCAAACTCGGCCGCCACGGCCACAACAGCCCGGGCGGCGGCGCGGGCGGGGAGGGAGCCCCGCGGGGCGGGAGCCGCCCGCCTGCTGCCAGCGCCGCCGCCCCCGCCGCCCTGCCCGGGCCCCGCGGGGGGAGGCCGGGACTGCGGCCCGAGCGCCGCCGCGCCCCCGGGGGAGGCCGGGCCCCGCCTCACCGTGTGCTCGTGCTCGTCGGCGCGGGCGCGCAGCGGCAGGCCCGGGAGGAGGAGGAGAAGGAGGAAGAGGAGGGGGAACGGGAGCGCGGCGGCCGCGCGGAGCTGCAGCCCGGGCGCCGCCATCTCGGGCCTGGGCCTGGGCCTCCCCGCCGCGGAGCCGGCCCGCGCCCCGCCGCCAACGCCGACCTGCGACGCCACTTCCGCTCCGCCCGGCCACGTCATCCGGCTGCACGCCGGAAGCGCGGCGCCTACGGCGGCCGGCGGGAGCGGAGGGCAGGGCCGGGGCGGGGGGGTGCGGCGGCCCCGGGGCGGGGGGACCCCGGGACTGCCCCGCTGGGGCGGGACGATCGGGGCGGGTGGCGGCCGGGGCCCGGCCCGCCGGGCACCGCGGGCAGTTATGGCATTACGGCATGAGGGTGGTGAGGAAACCAGCTGCTTTTTAATGGATGGAATTATTGTAATTGCTAACGTGATAGCGTATCGATCAACGAAATAATCTAAAATTATTGGAGAACAGCGCGGCACGGGGCCGCGTGCAAGTCCCCTCAAAAATGAGCGGTCCCGTTTGCTGCAACGCTCGCACAAGCGGAAGGAGCCCCGAGAGGTGCGAACGCCGCGCCCGCCGGCGGGGCGGCACCGGGGGCGCACCGCCGCAGCCAGCCGAACGGCCGGCCGGTTTCCTGTCGGTACGGGCTGAGATAAAGCCTGCAGACCCGGGAGTGAACTTGCAACCCCCTCAAGCTCTAAGTCCAAAGTAAAAAAAAAAAAACCCAAACCAAAAAGCTCACGGTATTCAGCGCTCGTTGATTAGACAATTTTTAAACTGAACAAATACAGAAACAATTTTTAGAGGCTCTCAGGCATATTATCTATTAAAAAAAGGCAGGCGGGGACTACACCATCTCCACAAATATTGCCCACCAAATAAATGGATGGGCAGCGAAGGACACAAGCTGAGCGCAGGAGCTGCTTGTGCTGGGACGTGCCATCCATGCTTTGTAGGAATTATGTGAAAACAGATTCCCCTGTTCGCCACTGACCATCGTATGTATACTGAAAGCTTTTCCCATTGTGGTCTTACACATTCAATCTACCTTCCCTGAGCTTATTTCAGCGAGCTACGCTTATATGAAGCCTCTTCCAGAGAGTATGTTCACCATCTCCTGCCTACTTCAGTAGAAGCAAGGTCCCTGCAGGGAGAGGTACTTGTCAAAACCCATTCAAAACCCCTGCTTATATTTAAAAAAAATAAAAACCTAGACAGCTTTGATAACACCTTATGTTTCTTTCTAGTCATTGCATCTCAGTCCAAACCAGAGTTGCTTACCCTTGGGAGACAGAGAGAGGAGGCTTCAGCGTCTTCAGTTTACTCAGTACTCAAGTCTCAGTCAACAACAGGGCCAGCCAGAGCCATCTGCTGCAGCAGGTTTTGCGAGGCACACTGTACAAAGAGCAAACACACTCCCCGGGACAGCCAGCTGCCAACTGAGCTTGGTAGATTGGTTGATGTCCCTACAGGTAGCCAGGCCATTTACTTTTTACCAGCAATTTTATTATCTGTTCAGTCTTTGAGCTCTAACGTTCAACAGAAACACACTTCATTCTCACTCTCCCCCCCAGCATATTCTTGGGTGACCAATGACCTGGTTGCATGCAGTCTTCTTCTCCAGTCTCAGATTCTGAGTTTCGGTTTCTGTGCACTTCTTATCTTGTGTGAAAGCAACGCATGCCGCATGCTCACCAGCACAACTGGAGTTTGCACATACAAGGAGTCCAAACACAGACCCATAAGAGGGTTAAAGCAACTCAATGAAACCAAACCAAGGTGGAACACACGTTTTGGCAGCTAAGAAGGTGCGTCTCTGATGGCCTGCAAGAGACATGAAAGTCACACCTGCATCTCAGTTGTTTACCTGGATTTAACAGTGAAGCCATTTTAGTGCTGTTCCCTTTCGCCCTGACAGGGTTACAGTTTTGCTGTGATCACCGATCAGTGAGATCCCTAACTAATGCAGGAGAAGTTACAAGGAGGAAGTGAGAAGGAAATGCCTGAGACTATGGCGGCATCTTCAATTCCCCCCCCTTACGCAGTGCAGAAGGGGCCTGAATGGAGTGCAGTTATAATATTAGTCAGCCCCACCTGCCCCAGCTCACCTCCCCTCCAAACCAGAGCCCCACTAGCATCTGGTTTTGTATGATAGGTCAGGTCAGACTAGGGAAGTATCTAAGCTGCAAATGGGAGAAGGACCGAAAGGCTACTTATGAGCTACTTTTCAGCAATTATCAGATATAAACCATCTCACTGCAGCACCAGCAATTACAATCCAGTTCACAGCCATGTTATTAGGATTGTGCAAAGGCACCCATTCAGATACAGTTCAGGTAAACCCCTCCCACAGAAGACATCTGGCTATCACATGCAGGGCACGTAAAACTAAAAGTGAGCTGGGGAAGATGGATCCCTGGGCTGCTTCAGGTTTGAAAGGAAATCTCCTGCATGACACCCTTTCATATTTTGCTCTTCTCTTCCTGCCTCGTTCCAGTTTTCTCCACATCCTACATTTCTACCTTATGTTGTGCCTGGCAGATGTGGAAGCAAATGAACTCCTCCTTATCACATCACAGCTCCAAGCTCCGGAGCACAGGCTGCAGCCAGCAGCAAGGAGATGGGGAACTTCTGAGCAAAACCAGGAAGATGTGTGCAAACCAAAGCATGTGTGACAGCTGAAGACAATCAAGCTGTTGAATTTCCTCTTTCAGGTTATTTCTTCTATCCCCATTTCCTTCACTTATCCATGTTAATAACTAGAAATGATAACTGAAGTTTTCCTCATTTCAGCACTAAAACCTCCTTCCCTGCTTCCAATTTGACCGAGTAGTGCTGGGAACTTTGTTCTGTTCCAAGAATTGCACAGGAAGGCAGCTCCCACCCTCAACATTCCCCTGGCTACTGTGAACAAAGAGCAAACTGTCAGTGAGAGCCTGTAGTGGCAGAGTTACTGGAGAAGGCAATGAGGTCCTTTAAAAAAAAAAAAAAAAAGGAAAAAAAGTCACCGCTGTAGCTGTAGGCCTGCAGCACAACACCTGCATCCCTCTCTCATCAAAAGGAGAGGTTATATGAACTGCGCTTGGAGTTATGCCCTATGAGTTTAACGTGTAGATGATATTTAGCTTATGCCTATACCCCTGAGAGCAGCAGGGGCTTCTCCACCTTCCCTCAGTGCTGGCTGAGTCCCAGTTGCCGTCTGTCACTCCTGCAGCTCTGCGCATTGGCTTCGCCACCCTGCAAGGGGAAGGAGCTACAACTCTGTCACCAGCTCTCTTACAGATTAAGGGGAGCTTACACAACTGGACAGAAGCTTTCTGTGCCCTACCTCTACCTGAGGGACAACCTAATACAGATGTATCTATGTCTCTCTCAGGGCTGGAAGAGGGGGAATGGCTTGAAAACCAGGTGGGTAATGATGCTTAATTCTCTACCCTGAATGTTATCTTGCAGAATGCCCATCTGCATCACTCGTGGACAACTAGAGCCCTATACTTGTTCCCCAATGGCCAGGATATGCACAGAAGATTGCAAGGCCTGGAAGAAAAAAAAAACAAAAAACAAAAAACAAAAAACAACAAAAAAAAACCCCAAAACCAAACAAAACCCTGAAACACCTCACTTCCATCATCTGAGTCCATGAGATGAGGAATCAAAATTAATTTATGCTTTACATGCATTTGGAACACAGAGAGCCAAACCAGGAAGCTCTTCTTAAGTTTGTAAGCCCTCAGGCAGAAAAAAGGCTGGACACAGCTGTTGCAGATTCACATCGCTAGAAAGGAAGACTAGAGCAAGCAGAACCCAGCCCCCAGGCTGCCTGTTTCCATTGCAGCGGGCTAACTACACAGCTGGTGTTTGTGAGGTGTGTGCATTTATAATCAGAGACTTGCTAGACTATTCCAGAGCATGAAGTGAAACGCCTTCATATTGCTTGTACAATGAACACATGTAATAGACACAGAACACAGAACTGCTGTCAATTCCTTCCTCTAATTTGAGTCATCAGTATCAATCATCTCAGAATCAGTCTCAAAATCAATCACGTGATTTCAAGTAACAACATCCCCAAAAAAGGTGTAAGTACAGTTGTTTTGTGATACAGCACGTCCCTTACCAGCTGCCTTAGGAAGTTTCATGGTAAATGCAGCACATGCACCACCTTTTTAATGTCTGTCCTCTTCAGGGAGGGAAGGGGAAAAGGAAAGGCGTTTTCAAGGCTGTATGCAAAATACATACTTGAATAAAGACAAGTTTGCATCCTCCCATGGTTTAATGATTGCTGGAGGGAGATTCTACACCTTCTGAAAGGTCAGTATGTCCATACTCAAAATGTTACACCAAACAGCAGTACATTCCCCTGCTCCTGCTGTAATGAGTGTTCTTCAAACAAAGTCTTTGAACAAATTATTTTCTTTACTTTTTCAAGCATGTTTTCCAGTCAAGCCCTTGTAGATTGTATCGAGGGTTTTGGTAACAATACTTAGCAGGATTTAGTTTCTAAAAGGACGTGTGTTCTTTCTTGGTCAAAGGGAAATTTCATGTTGGTGCAGGGCTGCCAAGACACACATCAGTGTTCTCCTTCCCAACCACGATACTTTTTCTTGAAGTCCCAAAGCACCAAAATTCTTCCAAGCAAAAAAGTTATAGAAGGCCAAGAAGTCTCAGTGAAAATAATGGGAAAAGTCACCAGAGCTTTAGAGAGGAGGAAGGGGAAGAAAACATTTGGCTCCCACTTATAAATAATTTAAGACAACCCAAAAATATCTGTACAAACACACATACAAACAGAAGAATCTCATATTCCACAGATGTTGAGAGATTCAGCGACCTCTTGGGGGCACAGGTGGAGGATAAAAGCCTTCACAGCTCACAGGCCTATAAGAAAAGACAGAGAATACAAATGCATTAAAAAAATAGTAGAGAATAGGGTTCTGGAACACCACATTGCATGCAATAACATCATATCTGAGAATACTGTACAAGCAATAGTCATACAAGAAGAAAAACAAGAAAAAAAAAGAAGTCTATCAGTGATTCATCAACAGAGCAGGTGCCAAGGTGCCAGAGCCCTGTTTCTGTCCAAGTTATTTCTTCTGCTATTCAGCTGCCATAATTCTACTGTTACTGGAAAGAGATGCTATAACACTTGGTTAGAGTAAAAGTTTGATAGTATAGTAGCTTTCTCCTGAAAACTGGATGAGGAGCAATAGGAAGAGATCAAAAGACTCAAAATCTTTTGTTCAAACTAACTATGGATAAATTCCAGCTATTCTTTTGCCAAAGCCAAGCCAACATACAGAACTTTCCCACAGCATCCTCCTAGAAAAGCTGGCAGCTCATGGCTTGGATGGGTGTACTCTTTGCTGGGTAAAAAACTGGCTGGATGGCTGAGCCCAGAGAGTTGTGGTGAACGGAGCTAAATCCAGTTGGCAGCCAGTCATGAGCAGTGTTCCCCAGGGCTCAGTGTTGGGGCCAGTTCTGTTTAATATCTTTCTTAATGATCTGGATGAGGGGACCGAGTGCACCCTCAGTAAGTTTGCAGATGACACCAAACTGTGCAGGAGTGTTGATCTGCTCGAGGGTAGGAAGGCTCTGCAGAGGTATCTGGACAGGCTGGATCGATGGGCTGAGGTCAGTTGTATGAGGTTTAACAAGACCAAGTGCCAGGTCCTGCACTTGGGTCACAACAACCCCATGCAATGCTACAGGCTTGGGGAAGAGTGGCTGGAAAGCTGCCCGGTGGAGAAGGACCTGCGGGTGCTGGTTGACAGCCAGCTGAGCATGAGCCAGCAGTGTGCCCAGGTGGCCAAGAAGGCCAACAGCATCCTGGCTTTTATCAGGAATAGTGTGGCCAGCAGGAGTAGGGCAGTGATCATACCCCTGTACTCGGCACTGGTGAGGCCGCACGTCGAATGCTGTGTTCAGTTCTGGGCCCCTCACTACAAGAAGGACATTGAGGTGCTGGAGCATGTCCAGAGAAGAACAACGAAGCTGGTGAAGGGTTTGGAGAACAAGTCTGATGAGGAGCTGCTGAGGGAGCTGGGGGTGTTTAGCCTGGAGAAGAGAAGGCTGAGGGGAGACCTTCTCGCTCTCTACAACTCCCTGAAAGGAGGTTGTAGTGAGGTGGGTGTTGGTCTCTTCTCCCAAGTTACTAGTGATAGAACCAGAGGAAATGGCCTCAAGTTGCGCCAGGGGAGGTTTAGATTGGATGTTAGGAAAATGTCTTTACTGAAAGAGTGGTCAGGCACTGGAACAGGCTGCCCAGAAGGTGGTGGAGTCACCGTCCCTGGAGGTGTTCAAAAAACGTGTAGACATGGCACTTTGGGACATGGCTTAGGAGGCATGGTGGTGTTGGGTTGGCATTTGGACTTGATGATCCTAGAGGTCTTTTCCAACCTTAACAATTCCATGATTCTATAACTTAACGCACCCACACATTAGAAATTACTATTTTAACAGTTGGAGAATTTTATTAGCGTCTGTACTTAGATAAGCTTCTGGGGCCTGGACTTCATAGACTTGCACTGGTTGGACTAAAGGAATGTTTACAAGTTACTTAAGCTTGTGGCAGCCTGATCAAATCAAGACAAAACCCCTCAACACCTTTTATAAAACTAGTGCAGTTCTTAACTTTGAGGTCAAACAGAGCGTGCTCTGGAGAGATCTGAAATTTGTAAAAAGAAAACAAGTCCAAGGAAATGTCAAAAGGGAATTCCCTCTGCACTACACTTGTATGTTCCAAGAGGATCTTCTCAGGAGGATCAGGTACTAAGTCTCTGCCAGGGGCAGGGTGTTACTCCACCTGGGTCAGTCTTATTATGGCAAGTGTCACGTGCTTCAATAGTGCTGCCCCTTGCAGTGTGCGAACTGCAGTAACAGCATTCCAACAGGCGTGTTACTAACTAGGAAACCAATTCCACCCAGTATTACAGATGAGAAACAAGGACCTTACAATTCCTAACAGTGTGTGGTTATAGATAATAGTCTGGTAGATCTTGCTGAAAGACACATTCGGTTCCTGCCTTGCCTTCTGCCCAAGGATTCCATATTTATTCACTGACAGCTCATGTTTGAGCTGCATTTTAGCTTTACCTGCTTGCACCTCGAGGAGGCACTCTGGGAGGCCTTTCTGGGAAAGGCGGCCTCTCTGCTTGGTAGGCAACTGGGCTGCGGCTTCTCGTTTCTGGGACTTCATTGTCCTACAAAATAAAGAAAAGAGGTTACAGGCCAGCAGAATTTAGCTCGTTAGCTTCGCAACAGAAGCAGTTAGACTTTGCCATTTCTGCAAATGCAGTGCCATCCCTGAGCTCCTTTTCTTTTGCATGAAAACAAAGCCATGTACTTAAGAACAGCGGACCAGTATATAGCAGAGGTGAGAGCTTACCTCACTGTCCCCTTCCATCCCACTGCTGACACTCAATACGCTCCGAGTGCTGGAGCGGTTACTGGCACTACCTAGAGTGAGCAAGAGAAAACAAACTGATTATTAAATCCTGGTATGTAATTGCAAATCACTAACTTGGGACTCCTTCTAACCTCACGCTTGCCTCTTGCACACATCATTAATGCTTGTTTAGATTAATTTATTTCCAGTGTTATTTTTCACATGTTCAGGATCCAAACAATGGCATTTCATACAACACAGACCACAGGGCCAAACCATTCAGTTCTGCTTTCTTTCTAGCAAATTTCTGCCCTATCCAAGTCAAGGCTTTTGGTTAAATACTCACAACCATAATCTAACTGAAAGGATCCAGTGCCAATATGAGCTGGCAAGTCAGGCAAATATTTTCCCAAGTGTTACATACCCAACATTTATGCATATTTAAATTATCAGTCCCCACGTCCTTAACAACTGCGTGGAGGCAGATGGCTCTGAGCACTATCACACATTCATTCTTGGAATAAGTGACTGCTTGAGAGGTTATTGTTCCCAATAGCTGTCCACCACCTCCTCTCACAACAATCCTTACTCATCACAGGAATGTTTCCTATATTTCAGAGCTAAAAATGACAAGTTTATTCAAACAACTTTCAGCAACCATTTATGCAAACCCATTTAACTTGCACGGACTCAGAGTAGGGAATGTTTTTGCAATAATTCATGCCATCTCTGAAGGGGACAGCAACTCGCAAACATATCCTACACTGCTATGGCTGGTTTCAGTCATAAATACATAGTGTTCTACAAGGCTGTGCAATACTGGAACACCAACGTTCAGAAACCTATACACTGAAATGGAGGCTAGAGAGGTTTTCTCGTAAGATGCAATCCCTCCCCTAGCCTTGGTGAGGTAACTCTCATTATCAGCTAGTACAAACAGCAGCACTTAAGAGTGCTAAATATTGTGTTAGGGTCCATTCTCACAATCATGCCATGGGAAAGAAAGCCAAGCTGCAGTGACCTCTGCAGGCTCGTTAACATTTCTCTCACAACTGCTTATATGCAAGTTACTGGCTCAGTCAGCTGCCTCTGGCACCTACTCTGGATGTGTGCCAGCTGTATCTTGCCAAGAGCCACAAAGGTAGTAACCTCACTGGGACTCAAGTTTTCCTTTCAGAGGACCAAAATGATCTTAATGACTCCTGCGAGAATTGCTCAGTCTGCAGTACCAACGAGAATGCAGGATTTAATTTGCACAAATTAAACCAAAAGATACAAAAACCCCAAAGATGATAAAAACATGCAGGCTGTCCAAGTCACTCAAGAGGTCCCACAGTTACCAATGAAAAATGCTCTCCTTCACAACAATTGAAGAAATGACATGTAGAGACTGGTTCCCAGCCTGCAATATAACTGCGCCCTTCAGACCAGAAGAGCACACTGCCTGCTGAGAGTCACAACAAGGGAGCATCCTTTTTTCTAGAACAGCAGCTGCCATCTACTTTTAAGAACCAAAGTTAGGTGACATGCCTTCCCTGAGAAGGCTCAAGGGAATCTTTCACTCAGCTTTCAGGTTCTCTTCCTGCAGATGCAGACACAAGATGCCCAAACCACTTGATGTACCTGGAGTTGCCTTTACAGTTTTGAGAACAGCCAGCCTGATGCATGCAGGGTTTGGGGTGGCGGTGTCAGTACTGGGATTCAGGAACAGAAGTCCTGTCCCCTGAGCTGACTCCAGAGTCAGACTGGAAGTATTTTCCGTCCAGCTTTCCTGTAGAGAGAGTGACACTCAGTGCTTGCTTACTTGTTGTGCTGGATGTGCTTTCTGTTTTCCAGTCTCCTCGCTTTAACTCCTTTCTTGGTGGGAAAACATTTTTCCTGGGGGTGTATTCATATATTCCACACTCTGGTTTCCCCAAAGTATTATGAGAATGTCGAATGGGTTCTGTAATTTCCAAATCTAGAAGGGAAAATGAACAGCTCAGCAGAGTCTATGCAAGTGTAGCCTCTGAGAGACAGCTTTGCACCCAAGAACAAAGCTAAAGACAATCATGTAAGGGTGATCATAACTGTACACACATTAATCAAGATTCACTCCACAAATGTGGGCATCCTTTCCTCAGTCTGGGAAACTGAGGAGTAAAGCAACTTCCCTGTGTTTTAGCCAACACGTACATGGATGGGAATATTAAAATATCACATAACTACAATACACATGGAGACGTTTCCACCTGAAGAGCCTATTAATATTGTTAGTGGCTTCATTACCAGAGAATGTCAGAATCAGAGACTGTTACCTGCACTTTTGTCTTTTTTTTGCTTCTCCATTTGCCTCCTGGTTATGCTGTCCCGTAGCCGTTTCAGATTTTCCTAAAAACATCATAAGGTATTCTTTTCAGGGCCTTGGATGAAGGAGAATGAGCAGCTTTCTGACAATACCAATATTCTATTTCAGCTAACTTTGCAACCAAGCTGTAACAAAGCCTGCTAGACCTGGCTGAAGTCCAAACCATGTCAACAGGTTTTAATCTATTCCCTTCAGAAATCCATGTGTGCCTTTCAGAAGCCAAGTTTTTTCAGATGTTTATTGTGTATGTCAAGGTCAAGTTCACAGACTCACTGGCAGTTGCAGATAAGCAACACATTTGGTTTAGAACTCCCTCTATTTTCTGTTTCCACTGTGACACCAGCACAGAAACAAGACCCACGATCAAGTAACCGCACAGTCCTTTTTGTACTAATGAACAGATAATTCTGACTGCAGGGAGAGAGGAGGCTGCCACGCATCCCAGAGTGTGAGGGACAATTCAGAAAGAATTCAGGATGTCCCCACCGAAGCAAGAGTGGAAATATAACTGGGAACAAAGTCTCTTCACCATTGTGTGGCAGCATACTGCACCTTGCAGTAAGAAAAGGTAGGGAAGGAAAAAAAAAAAGACAAGACAACTTTTCCAGCAGAGAAATACGTACACATCTAAGAGGAGGAAACCCCTAAACAGGTGGAAAAGCAGAAGGAGCAACTGCTGTACCACGAGGCAAGATCTGGAGCAGAGACTTTGAAAGCTGCTCATGGGATGGGGCACAGAGCATGCCACTTCATCTCTGCTACAGCCGTCCACTAAAGTAGCACTGCTTTCTTTATTGACAGAAGAAGGGATTCCTCTGACTATTTCTGGGTAAAGAGGACCCTTCCAAGGGAGAATCAGGAGGAGAAAAGTCTTGGCTTTGTCCTGACAGCTCCCAAAACAGCATCGCACAGCGGAGACCAGCACCTCAAGTGTGAGAGCAGACTGCCGCAGCATGAAAAAAAGGCTCCAAAAGAAGCAGGCAGTGGTTTTCAAGAAGGAGCCCCACTCTAAATTGAGAATGGAAGTTTTAAACTATGACTGCTAGTTCTACCAGACATTATGCTGCTGCTGCCAACATAGTGACTCCCTCGTTCAGCTAAGCCACCCAAACACTCTGCTTTACTAATGATTGTTGCTAGACCTTGCCCAGCTGCAAAGAACAGGTAGTCCTGGAGCCATCAAACATCCAGGGAGGGATCAGACCACCCACAAGATAGGACTTTAAAGCCAATACACTATCGGGGACACTGAGTCTTCACTAACCTGAAATGGATATGAACTGACAAGCTAAATATTCAACACAGAAGTCCCCTGCCAGCAGGTAGGTGCTAGGTGACCTCTAGAAAGGTGATTCAGCCAGCTGGATTTGGCCCAGTTCCTAGTGTACAGATCTCCAAAACCTAACAATACTATGGCAAGACAAACAGATCCGTAAAGCAGCTACCTGCTTGCTGCTCCATGAACAGCTCCTCCGTGTCAGGAGAGAACTCTACTAGCTGGGGGACTGTTAGCAGTCTTCCTGCTCCAACCAGGAAAGAAATGTACCACACTGAACAGCTTGTGATATATACCTAGAGAGACAGCTGTATTTCTTAAACAGTGGAATAAGCCTGTACCTGCTGGAACCGGAATGATTCTGATCTCTTTTTCTGGTTCAGTTGCCACTCCTTAAAATGAAGTACAGCTTCATCAACGGTGAGTATGCCCATTTTCACTTGCTCCTGTAATGTAATCAGCTGCCGTTGACCTGGGGTTTTCATTCCAGCAAATGGATCATATATGCTTGACTGAGACAGGTCCCTTACAGGCCTGACTATTGTCTCTGAAGAGAGAAGAACACCAAAAACGTTACTGAACTTGTAACATCTGCTCTCCTCACTGAATACAAAGAAACTCAAGTACCCTTGATATAGCAGAGATGGGGAAAAAAAAAAAAATCAATATTACAGACTGAATGTTTTCCTAACCAGAAGAGCATTTTGTCCTTATGCCATCCTGCTATTTGTCAGGGCTAAAAGCCCAGCTGAGAGGTAGCCTTGTATGTAAATATGTCCCAGGGATAATCTCTGTTCTTCAAAACATAATTTAAGTGAACAGCTTCCTCACTGCAAAAATCTCTTTCTCCTCAGCAATCCATAAAAAAGAGCTTTCACCTTGGCAGTCACAAAACTAGACTCTTCCTAGGTAATCTGTGCAGTGTAACTCCAGAAAGAGAAAGGTGAAAACTCATCCTACCGATGCTGGCTCTTTGTAACTCATTGCAACATAAAGAGGAGTCCCCAACACATGAGATAAAAGCTCAGATGTGGTTCATTGCACTCTGATAGTGCACAGGAAAAGAGATGAAAGAATAAGGGCACAGTTTTGGAAGTGCAGAGATCAATGGCATGAAGTTCACTAAAGGTTAAATTCCAGGAAATAATGATCAACAGGGAGTGGCTATATCCAGAAGATCAAAACTGGGACATTGACTCCATGAAGTAATATGGGCCACAACATAAAAAAGGACTTCAATGATCATTATGGTCCTGACTGAGGATAAACTCCAAGACAGGGGATGTGTACAGTATGTGATAAAAGGGTACCCACCTCACACCCAGCAGTTACAAAAAGTTTCCAATGTCATATAAGGTCAGAAAGGTTGGGTCATTCATATAGGACTATTATCCCCAGAGCCTTGTAAAACAGACTATTCTGTCACATTTTGCACAAATGAAGCTACCTCAGCAGATTTGCTTTTGGATTACTGGAAAGATTCTCAGGGTGAACTTCTGACTTACCTTTCTTAACCCTTCCTCTAGGGACATAGAGATTCTCAGGTCTTTGAGCTTTCTGTGCAAAAACTGTAAAACAAACACTCTTTAGATACTGAAACACATCTCATGAAGACAGAAATAGCAAGAATGAATATGGGAAGCATACGCAATTCTGCACTGCATTACAGCTTCTGTTACCCTGCGAAGTCCACTGAACAAAACAAGATAAGGAGTTGTACAGTAGAACCCCCCTCCTGTTGACCTCAAAGAATTTAGATCAGCCACCTCTAAGAGAAATCTGGACATGCTTTCCCCACAGTCCTGTCACAGGGGGAAGGAGGAGTCACTGAAATTACTCTCCCACGTGTTACTGTAGTTCTTGTTAGAATGTTTGTGAAATACAACCAAGATTTCCAAACCTGCCTAGCAAACTAAGAGGCACAATCTTCCTCCATTTCAATTAAACCTCACCTCAGAGGGAGGTACTGAGGTATAGAATCATGTCCTACACAAATGCTATTGAATCTATGATACCATTACAGTACAGAGCAGCAGTGTCTCAATTTATTAGCTTGATTGTGTCCTTATAATATCAGGATCTTTCCCCTTTAGTTGGATTTTTTTATACCGTTTGGGGGTAATCTGTCATCCTACTGCTTTCATTAAGAGCAAGCTCAGGCCAAGACCTCAGGATACAACATCCCCACATTTTCAGAATAGGCAGAAGATGAAAAACAGATCTGAAATTGGATCCCAAAGTCATCTAGCTCCAGAGCCAATAATCCAGGGGTCTCAAAAACGTGTAGATTTTCTCAGTGTTTATTTGGCAACTGGAGCCCATGTTGACTAATCTACAGTTTCGCTCCTGGTACCCAACTCACTTTTGGAGATGTACAGCTCATTGTCCGGCTGTGGAGAGCTGGATTCTGGTCTTGGAACAGGAACTGGAGGTCTGCTAGCCATTTCCTGTGGAAAAGTATCTTGTTCCACTGAGTAGTATACATCTTCACCATACCGCTGGTAAACTCCTTCCTCTGAATCTGGCTCATCCATGCTACTGCCTACAACAGAGTAGAGTTTGTAAGAAAAACAACCTGGCCGCTTCACTGAACACTGGATCCCTCCAGATGCACTATGCACCACATTCTTACCAAGCTGGCCATTTCACAAGCAAAAACATCCAGTTTTGTAGTGACTTAAAGTGCCAAAGCCCTTCAAGACAGGACTTGATAAAGTCATTAACATGTAGTAGTATGTAAGCGTTTGCTACTAAGCCTGTACCATCTGTTTTGGTGAAGAAACCATAGTGGATTATCTCATAACTGTTTTTAAGAACTCAAGGAACAGTTAGCTCAATTAATTCCAGTTAATTAACATATTATAACAGTTAACAAATCAAACAGAGCACTGGTTTCCAAAACCTACTTGTGGTGGTCTGCGAAGTACTACAGAGAATTATTCCTTTGTCTGAAATGAGCTGTCAGCTGACAATATATTTGATCTCAGAACAGTATGTCTCAGAGGGACCTGGGTACATACATCTGTGCTTAACAAGCCCAGCTACCATTATACCACCTCATCATCTCCATTCTATTCTCACTTCTAACATGACTGCAAAATCATCAAGTGCTGTCATACCTGATATAAAAGCTAGTTCCCCTCTATTTGCATGCTAGCAAAAAGAATTAAGAGCCCCTGGACTAACTCCCTACTTTGTTACCAAGTCACAAGTGAATACCCTAACCACTGGACTGACTTTCCCTTAGTGATGTCGTAACACCTAGCTGAGTCGATGCAATGGGACTGCCAGAGCACAGGTGTTGGCAGGGAAAACAGAACAATATGTTAAGAGCCCCATACTTAATCTTGCTCTGATTCCAGCTGGGTCACCCCCAGAAAGTGAGCCTGTATCCCATGGTACCTGCTGAGTCAGGAAAAGGCTTGGACAACCCAATCATGCTCCGTGGGGATAGCGTGGAGCTAAGGTCTGGCTTTGGTCAGAGAAGGCAGAGGGAGCACTGAAGAGGCAGAGTGCAGATCAGGTTTGAGATCCAGCAGTTCTTTTCCTCTTTCCAGGCTGCTGTTTTCAATGGGTGGACTTTCAAATAAAGCATCTACATTAAAATTCATCACTAGCTTGTTTTGCTCTACTTTATACTCAGCCTCTGCCCATGAGGGGAGCCTGCACCCTCATCAGGACACCAGAATTAATTCCCATCACTAAGATAAGGACACAAGACAGCCATTCCTGAACAGATAGCAGCTGTGTGCTTGCATTCACTAGTAGGCAGGGACTGGAACTAGAAATCACTCCTCTTTGGTGAGAAACTAACCACATTTGTGAAATCACCTCACAAGCTGCTTTTCCTGTTGTGCCTCGTTTGTACCCACTAAGGCAAAGCTGTCCATGTCAAACAGCGTGGACTAGCTCCTATCCTTAGCAGATCAAGGAGAAATCTCAAGTTCCATTTAATTGCTTTAACTGTGCTACTGCCATCCCTCTCCCCAAACACGTCTCACCTTCTAAAAACTTGCGGAGCATTGAGTCTTTTGTAGTTAGAGAAACTTCATCTCTGGCAACTGGACTGTCTGGTTTGGACTGAAGCATCTCTACATCTGAAAAAAAATCAGAAAGATGAACATGTTGATTATGCCCTTAAACATGTGGAACAATGTAATATAATACAATAAAATGATGTTATATTTCTGACTGGACCTTTGGTTTATGGTGAAAATCAAAGAGGAAGCTACGCAACTGACCAGACATTTGCCTCAAAAAAGGCTCCTAAATTGCTACGTTCAGTCCACTCTGCACAAATCTTTGCCAGCTGCCTGATGCTTACTCTTGAGGGTGACTAACATTGCTAATTAGGAAGTTCTGACAAGGCTCCAAGCAGGCACTGAGGATTAGCTGTTATTGAGAGTGTGTTGGCCAGGTGAAGGCTTTGGCCTCTGCACAGGGCTCCTGAGAGGCCAAACCAAGTGGAAACTGTGACTTGGCAAAACAAGACATTAAGGGCAATTTGCCCATGACACAGAAGATAGTATTTGTTTTGCTTATTGGATAAAAGTCAAAACAGCAGGCTCAGTTAATTAGTTGGACTGGATGGTGTTTAGAGGGTCAGATGATAATTTAGTATTGAGAAGGGAGTGACAAGGAACAATAAGATATTATGTTAAGTCAGTGTTTTGACATGAAGAATTCTGATTTAAAAAAAAAAAAAAAAGGTCAACCTCATTGCAACCCTAAACTAATCCTAAAATTAAAATAAAATCTTAGGTAACCATGCTCCTAATAATATTAAAAACAAGAGTGATATAAATGAATTGTTGAGGCTTATTGATCTAAGTGAATTGTTGAGGCATATTGTGAAATATCTATTACTATGTAAACTAGATGGTTTGTGTTACATGAGAGAATATGAAATATTTATCTATAAATGTCTTTTTAAAATTTGCTGACCTTTCTTATCTTTTTCCTGCAAAGCTGAGGAGATTATGAGAAAGGGAGAAGAATATGCTAGCAAGATTTTGCTTTGTTAGAATGTTGTGAGGTTTTTTTAAACAATAATTGACAAAGGACCCACTGACAGTCATGTGAATGCATCCAACCTAGCTTTAACCTCAGAGGAATACCTCCAGCAAAGCCACAGCAATAGTGCATGCTGCATGGACTAACCATACCAGCAGCTTCTCAAGAGCTCTGCAGTCCATGCCAAGTTGCATGCTGCTGGAGCTGATCTGCTCACCATCAACCTAATATAAAGTTCACTTAAGTATCGCTACACTACATGGAAGCACAGATTTGACATTTGAGCATACTAAAGAAT
The DNA here is from genome assembly GCA_031468815.1 of Morus bassanus. Lineage (NCBI taxonomy): Eukaryota > Metazoa > Chordata > Aves > Suliformes > Sulidae > Morus > Morus bassanus. The sequence goes on along the minus strand of CM062575.1, from coordinate 23,914,828 downwards.
CAGGACTACAGACTTGTATTTTTCTGTACAGTGATTTTTCCACCTTGCAGCCACCTTGATTATTTTTAACATAGCTTTTAGAAATGAACCTGTAGCAAATACAGGCCCAGAGGAAAGCCACTACTTCATGGATTTGGAGACAAAAGAGAATGTGAAGGGGGTGCAAAGTTCTTTTCATTCTCTGTGGAGGGAACACTATCTTCCCAGTTCTGGCTGTGCTCTTCAGGACTACTAAACAAGCAGTGCCACAGGATATTGCAGGGTTTGCTTTCTCTCACATAGTCAGTGTAGTTAAATTCATCAACCAATTAGTTCTCCTTAGAAGACATGATTGCCACCTCGCTACCCTCTTGTACATGGGCCTGTCTTGCATACAGATGAGACGTAACATCTCATCCATGTACCAAAATTGAGAAGTTGTCCTTGACTTCATCAATGACAGCTTCTGTTCTACTTGCTGCTAAAACAGGCTAGTGAGACAGAAGTGACAAGAAGGTGGTGCACACAAACTTCGGGTATCACAGGAAAGCTCCCCAGATTTTCCCGAGGCTACTGGTTAGCGGGAAGAGGGTTAAGTAGTTCATAGATGTCAGAATTTAGTAGCTAAAAGATATTTATTCAAAGAGTTTCAGTTTTGCTTTGCAGGGTTTAAGGCTTCAGAAGGGAGCTCAACCAACCTGCAAACACACAGACATACAGAAGATGAGTTATGACCTACAGACCCTTCACAGCAGCTAAAATACCCGTGTATGGGCACCCTTTAGAAAGTAATATCACCCTTCCCCCCACTTTAAGCATTTGCAAACACTAGATGCCAGGTATTCCTGCATGTGAAGCAAGCTACCTCTTTACAGAGACCAGTCCTTTACTATTCAAGACAAAGGCTTCAACACGTTGGCATAAATCACAACTCAGAACTTTATAAGCAGTTATATTTTTGTGCACAGTTCTCTCAGTTTGCTCAAGGATGACAAGGAGGCTGCTGTTTCTTGCATTAACTAAGGAAAAAATAAAAATCAACGAGGACAGTGTTGAAAACTTGGTCTCAATAAAAATGGTGGAGGACAGAGATGATATGCAAGAGAGTAGAATAACAGCTTATTTATATGTGAATTAACATCTACTCTTTAGGTGTTGGGAAGCCTGCAAATTATAGGACAATAGATTTTAGTCAGCTGAAACTCTCTAGAATAAAGAATTAAATCCCTGCATGAAACTCACAGTGTCTAGGATCTGAGTGTCCACATCCACATAGTTCATAGATAGGGAAACACCACTAAGAGTCCCGACTTGTTTCCACCAGCCCTTCGCCGCTGCCACCTCAGGCAGAGGAAATACAAATACAGCCTAACTCTTTCTCCAAGTAAAACAGCATAACAACACACACACACACAAACCAGGCAGTTTAATCTTCACACAAATCAAACAGGTTTTCAGCACTTTCAAGAGTCCTTGCTCTCAGAGCCCCTCCTGCACACAACTCCAGCCTATTCAAAATACTCTGTTTTGCAAAAATCAGCAGGAGGTGCTGGTGAAAGGAAAGCAAAGCACTTTATCTGATGCTGTAGTTCATACTACCAGACTGATATGACGGAGATAACTCTCCCTTTTTGCTATTCAGCTGCTGCTTGCTACAGTGTGTGTATGACTCAGCTAACTGACATTTACCTGCAACCTGCACCAACCTGGAGCACATGCTGGAAAATTATGTTTGACCTTACAGGTATTTGAAAAGTGTAATAAGAGGGAAGTGCTCTCCTGAAGTGGGAACAATTAGATTAATGATAAGAAATTAAATAAGGCAATTCAATCTCATTATTAAAGAACAGCAAGCAAGGTAACAGCAGGAGCTAGTCAGTTCCCACTCATTTGGTTAGGCGTACTTTATGACCTACACTGCTCAGGATATTAAGACCTACCTGGGAAAGAACACTCCCCTCCAGCAGAAGGGGAGGCAGTGTTCTGCAGATGAACAAAACTTTCTGTTGTTTTTTTAATTCCATCATTTATCTCAAAACTTAAAGAGACAACTAGCAACCCAATACAGGTGTGTGCAACTCTCATGCAGTATCAGTTTAAGCAAAATTGGGCCCTTGCACAGCTTCTGCACTTTCTCTGTAAATGTTTCCCCAGGACCAAATGCAGAGAGAAAAAAACAACACGTAAAAATGCACTGAAGAATCAGAAGTGGGATGAAGAATACAAGAACCAACAGAACACTTGGTATTCAATTATTTGCTACTACTTTTAACTCATTACAATGGCTCCAGTCCTGTGTTACTTTATTCTCAAACCAGTTCCTGTCAGACAAATTGACCCTGTGGTATCCAACCTTCCTTTGATCAGTCTCTGAAAAGCTGTGGTGGAAGCACATCTTGATCACAATAAAAGGGCATGCTGCCATAGTATGGCTACACTTAAAATAGCCCAGGTATTGTCCTCTACACCACAGCCATAACTACTCACATAAGGGCTACTCTGATCTGGAGAAAGTACCTCAGTAAAAGTTGATTATAATTTCCTAGGGAGTTTTTCATCCTCGCAAACCTTTAAGTCAGTACAAAAGCTTGAAGCCTTTATTTGTGATGGCAGTTCTAAACCAGCCAGCACTCCCACTAACTTCAGTGAGGGACTGCCTGCGTGCTGCTACTCTAAATAATATCGAAACACCTTCACTTTGAGAGAACCAATCTAAGTGTCAAGCATTGTGCCAATTCAACCTTACCTGTTACAATACAGGTAGATTTTAAGCACTGTTCAGACAAGCTGTAAATATTCTTCAGGCAAAGACTAAGGGACTACATAAGAAAACCAGAGATTTTCAGTAAAAGAATCCTGAGTGGAAGGTAACAGAGATTTGTGTGCAGGCACAAATACACTAGGAGAACTCCAGATGAAGCAGGAAACATGCTCACATTCCATGATGAGGTATTACAGATAAGCCATATACAGCATCTCGCCAATGAGGAAAACATTTTAAAACACAGACTCATTCAGCTCTGCTTTTTAGCAAAGGAATCATAAGTACCTACTTTAGGGACAGCTTGGCTTTTTACCTTACTAGTCCTACTAGCCCTGCAGAGCCTGCAGCACATTTGCACACCAGAACTTTCTGGTGCTGATCCCAGAGACATCTGCCACCCTGCTGATGTGGCTGTGCTTGCAGAAGCTTCCCCTAAAGGACATATGCCTGCTGGGCATTTGCTACAAAGGAGGCTTAAGGAAAGCAGCCTGACTTAGGCTTCAAATGCACAACCTTTCCTATCCCATGGCAACCTTTCATAGCTCTCCATCTCCATGCCCATGAGCCGAGCAGGCTCTGTTTCGTGTATTCATCCAAAACATCAGCCAAACTCCCTCCTGAGATCTGTCAATCAGAGTAAGCGAGGGCAGGAAAAGCTGTGTACTTGAACTGTTTAACTTCATATGGCTTGTTTGACAGAAACAGGCAAGGGGACACACACACAAGCAACTGAGACAGCAGACTGAGGGAGGTGGTAATCTTCAGCAGGGAAGAAGAAACAAGCGCCTTAAAATAATTAGTTCAGAACTTTCTACCAACAGTCTGCAGGGCTGGCAAATGGTGTTCTTGACAGGAAGCAATTCTGATCTAAATCTGAACCAATATGAGAATATTTTCAGAGAGGCTTTTCAGAGTCCAGTTCAAAAGTGATAAATTACAGGGAGCTTGATTTGCATCCACAAAAGAAAGGAATATCCCCTGCATAGTTTCTGGGAGACCTGGACATTTCAGGGGTGGAAGAAGACAAGTTGGGCTTAGTGGTTTTTAGCATGTTTTTTCCCCCTCCACAGATGCAGTCAATCAACCCCTTTCAGAGGTGCACTAATTGCAGCCAGAGGTTCCAAACATGTAGGAACTCTCACCCCCACTACTGCAGACAGCAGCAGCTTTGTTCCTTAGGAGTCCAACCAGCCTTACTGCTTATCTCCACCTGAAGGCAGAATAATCCTGGTTTTGGTAGCAAAACTATCCCTGCAGTGGCCAAAGAGAACAGACAAAGTCTTCTGGGCTCCATAATCAACAAAAATGTGTTTTGTTATATCATTTAATCTAAAAGAGGAGAAAACCAGCCCAGGACAGACAGAGTCTATAAGCAAAAGAGTTTCAGTAAGAAAGCTTTTTTCCCTGAGGCAGCACGCTTAAAACTGCAGAAACGCTAGAAGTCCTTATGCATGTACTTAAACTATAATAAGTTAGATTCTCTGCTCATCATGGGAATCATAAAATATATCAGTGGGGTGAAGCCAGACCAAATAGGCAGACAAGCAAGAACAGCAAATTTACAATTGCTTAAAATAGGTACTTAATATTTGCAATTAGCCTCACTGAATATTAATGGTAAGGTGAAAAAATTAAACATCTGCATGTTTATCAGAATTAGCCCTATATTTTTAGCAACAAACCAAGTGGATTAGAATAATGATTTTTCAATTATAATCTTTTCAGTACACATATTTCTTTGCTTTCTTTTGTTCTCAAGCTGTTGAGGTAGAAACTCAGCTCTTGTTTTTCAGTTTCCCAGTTGTCAGTAAAATCACATCTTACATAGTGTTCTCTTCCACCAGTGTCTGTAAGTCAGAGAGTCCCTACCTCCCTGGATCTCAGGAGGGAGAAGCAGGGACATGGTAGAAAATTTGGTCTCTTCCAAATGCTCATTCACTTGCTCAGGGTTCAGGAAGTCCTCAAAGCACTGAGGAAACAGCTCTTGGTATTGTACACTGGCAAAGAAAGGTTTAGTGCAATTTTATCAGCCAGCCAACATCAGAACTGGAGCATGGTTTCCTTGTGGTGAGAGCAGAAAAGCTATAAGCAGCCCTTACTGTGAAACTCAACTGAGGCACTACTATGTATAAGAGACACAGATCAGCTTAGGCCTCTTGGACAGGGGCTCTGAGCAACCTGGTCTGGTTGAAGATGTCCCTGCTCATTGCAGAGGGGGGTTGGACTAGATGACCCTTAGAGGTCCCTTCCAACCCAAACCATCCTACGCTTCTGTGATTCTATGAATATACATACAAAGATCTTCTGGGGCACCAGGGACAAATCCAGCCATGGATTCATAAAGCTCTTCATCGGAGCCAGGATTCAAGGAACACTTCATTAGTAGATCAGTGGATAGATGAGCCATGGACTCATAAACAGACTCATCCTCCTCGCCTTGCATCAGCTCTTCCTTAATGTGACTCTTCAGCATATCTGCAGTTTCCTGGAGAGGAAGGAGGGCAAGAAAAAAAAAGTTCAAGTCACATTTAAATAAAGAATCTGGATAATAAAAGCAGGCAAAAGATATCTCACTCTCCCATCACTGATGGGAAAAACCTTCTAAAAGCAGCCCATTCCCAAAGACTAAGGCTTCTCAAAGGAATTAAATCCCCACTACCGCTGTCTGGGCCCAGCCTTCAAGATCTATGTTGTAATAATAGGTAATGAAGGTGAAACAAGTTGGTGCTGACACATTCTGAATAGCCATTATAGCCTCTCGCCCCCTCAATTTCACGTCCTACCTGATGTCTGCAAACTCCTAGAACATAAGCAAAGCTCATTCTAAAAATACAAATGCTTGTCAAAGGCTATTTTGGGGTGAGCAGAGCTGACCACAAGGGGAAAAGCTTGCCACATGTGGAGCACTTAAAAGAAAGCAAAATTATAGCTTTGGTGTAGATTCAGTTTCAGTTTCTTGGCATTAGCAGCAGCACGTAACACCCAGAGTGAGACCCTTTTCTGTGAGATTAACAGGAAACCTCACAGCAAGTAGCTGTTCATGTAATACAGGCAACTTTCGATTCACAGGACAGCAGAACCCTTTCTCACATATTTGCAACATGAGGTGGGGGGGAGGGCGGTGCAGATTTTCACCAAACCATGCAAGGGAGCAAAACGTAAAGCTTCATCCCAGCCTCCCAAGTTCCAGCTATGTCACAAGCACAGCCATCTTAACCGGATGCAGTACTACAAGATATTCTTCTACCATAACCTCCACCTCGTGGGCCTTCAATCCATAGGGCATGTGTGTTAAAACTGTCTACACATGCTTCTCTCCACAGACAAAATGGGTCAGGCAGGTAGCTCATGTGATGCTTTAGGGAGGTGCAGAGGAACTTTTGCCAGAGAGAAAATTAGGTGAGTAAAGGGGTTTACTGGGATTTTCAGATATCCATACTAGTAGTGCTTCTAGTGACCACTTTGCAGTGGACACAGTGATGCAGATCATTTGCGTGCTCTGGTACTAAGCTGCACAGATAGCTTGATGGTCAGTAAGCAGGACCTAACTCTTAACACAGCCCTGTCACTGTGCTGGTAGAGAGGAGAACATGGCAGAAGCACAGTATTGCAATAAGAGGTTCAAAGGACTTCCTAAGCACCTCTCACTCACCCCAATGCAAAGATTTTAATCACACAATTTACAGTTTCTGCAGCCCTCCTGATCTCAGACCAGGGAATGACCTTTATTTAGCTCTGAAGTATAACCCTAAATTCATGCTTATGTCAGGAAGCAAGCCCCAAGTCCAAGAACCACCCATGCCTCCCAAATAGGGCCTAAACACTACTGTAATTGGCTGGCAAAACCACACTACGGCTGGCAGATCTATCACCCACCATTCAGACAACTGTTAGGGACAATTATGCACAATTTTTCAACTAAAAACAAAGGCAAATAAAATCTGCTCAAGAATTCACGTGATCTGAGTCAAGGATCTGCTTGTTACTTTGAAGCATACAGGCTGGAAACAACTCAAATGGAAAAGAAAGGATAAACCCCATGCACACCAAAGGATCCCACAGAAGTAACTGCCTGGTGCAGCTGGAGTCAGGTCCATGTCATAATCTGGAAAAGTCAGAGTGCTGTTTTCTGGGGACGGGGTTAGCTCAAAGAGAACTGAATTGTGAACTGGGCTCTCAGAGAGAACAAGTAGGGAACAGACAGCAATCCTAACACAGGAAGAAATGGATTTCAAGTGAGACAGGCAGACTACACAGATCAGCTGTGAATGAGCTAAGAAGCAATCCAGACCGTACTATGACTAATCAGAGAGCACCTCAGATTGTACCTTCCCAAACATATTCTGTTCCCATATTAGTCCCTGAAGTGGGAAGGATGGACTGTAGTTTTCCCAAGATCTGATGTTGGAAGAGTACACCAGGCACCAACCACATCCCTGCAGAAACTTCATTGGATGGATTGACGATAAGGAAACCCAGCATGGCAGCCTCTGCTTCTCTATTATTTGCTCTGTGCAAAAGCCCCAAGCACGTCCCCAGCTCCAGAGATGCACCGAATCTTCCAGCCTGGAAGCTTTCAGTGTGGCTGTATGTCTGTCTTCTACACCCCAACACACCACATTACACCCTTTATTACCCCGTCACTCCGGCTCCCACAACACTAAGTGCTAAGCTTAGTGCCACTGCCAATGCCTGCTGTGGGACAATGCAGAAGGACTGCTTCTTCCTCTTACCACATATTCATCAATGAATTGGCGGAGGTCCTTAAAGCCATGCTTTTCTGCTATGGTATTTGGATAGTGGCCATATTTGTTGGCTACACTGTAGGCCTGCAGTGCTCCAGGGCACGTAAGCAGCAAGGCAGTGAGGTTCTTCAGCCCGTATCTTGCAGAAAAGTGAAGCAGTGTTGGCAGTTCCTCATCCCTTTGATCTGTGAGAACAGGAGCCTGTTAGAATCTAAATTTCATTCGAGCAGCATCAGAGCTAGTAGGTGAGAAACAAAATTCCTAGCAAACACACAGACCAAAGCAGGTGTGAAGCCCTGAAAAGTATACATATAGTTTCAAAATGGAGCTAACTCTGCACAAATTAACTGAGGCATCTAGTGCATCTCCAAGCTTAAGTCCTATGACTTTTAGTGGGGAATTTGGCACTCTAATAGTTTAATGTATGTAAGACCACAGGTTTGCAAGGACCTCTTAGATCATCATTCCAGTACGATCCAGCTGCTGTAAGGCAACATGTCATGGTGCCACACCAATCCTGCTGCTGAGTGCCCACTGTGCACCTTAGAGCAGAGTCATGGGGTTGGGGGAAAAGGACTGGGCTGGGGAGAAATGTCACATGGGACTGGGAGAAGAACAAGGGAGAAAATATGGGAGACATTTTGGGGATCATAATCTTTTCACTTTGTTTGAAGCTGTCTATATAGCTGCATTTGCCTCAGTGCAAGGAAGTGAGACTGATGCATCTAATAAAAAAATGGTCACCCAACCCAAATGGCAGTCCCCCTTCTATAGGCATCATCAGAAATTTAGCTTCTTGGCTGAGATCCAAGATTTTCGAGACAGCCTGTGCAGGTACCACAGGCTCCAGTGTTAAGGTGCTGCAAGGTAAAACAACTGATACAGATGAAGTTTAAAAAAAAAAAAACAAAAATCTTTCAACTAACTTGTTGTCATATCTTCTTCTTCCAGCTGGTTGATTCCAAACAGGTGTAAGCCATTGGCAGGAATGTTCTTCTTGAGTGACTCGGTCAACAGTTTGTCCAGTGCTTCTATGCTGTATGGCACAATTTTAAAGGCCTAGAAATAAAGGGAAAGTGATTTTGTTTGGGGAAGTCTGGAGATTCAGTTAAGGTGAGATTTATAAGGCGTTTCTTTATTTAGCACATATCAGAAAACAGTAGGCATAAACACTGAAGGTAGCAATGTTCAGGTCAAGCAAAGAACATGAATAGCTTCCTGGTCCAGAAACAGAGTATCATTAATCTGAGCAGATGAGAACTGTACAAAGAGAAAGACACTCATGCAACTGGAAGCACAGAAAACTGTTACTTCCTACTTCCTTTGCAGGTATAATCTTACTTCTGAAACTGTTGCCTGAAGTGATGCCTGAAACTGTTGCCTGAGTGTGAAGTGTTGCCTGAAACTTCTGAAGTGTCACTCCTGCTCTAAGTATGACCCAGTCCATTTTGAATTGCTCTAGTGTACACTCTGGGTTTGGCTGGTGGACCGGTTCTTAGCCAAAGACTTGGAAGCATGCCTATTCCACAAGGAGAGGCACAGTCCAGTACCAACTGCTCCATAACTCAAACTAAAAAGAAAGGGAAAGACACTCTCCCCTGCCCCAGGTATGGTGGTGACTAAGAACACTACTCTGTAGGCTTCCACTACACGGCTGATCAGGGACGTGCAGGGAGGCAGCAAAGACAACACATCTGGAGAACTTGCTTGTGCAAGCTTTACCCCTCTAATAGGGTTCAGGTACGCCAACTGTGCAAAATATGATAGGAGAACTGAGCAGTGGCTTTAAAGAAGTAAGTGTTAAGAATAAACAAACAATTTTATGTTACTCTGCTTCATTCAGCTACTATGAATCTTTGCTACCTTTTCACATCTTTTCCAAGAACCCTTAGGTATAAATTTCCAAACAATTTATTTCTTTATGGTACTTCCTGTTATACCAAGTTCCATCATCCCAATCTTTTCAAGTCATCAAGGTCTAAATGTGAGTGTTGATTAATTGCCTTTTTTTTTTTTTTGTTAATTGGATAGCCTCAGTCACCTTAGCCAGCTATTTGCTCCAGAGACAGAAAAAGCACTCGTGCTTTCGCTAAAAGGGGATGTTAAGGTTATGTGAAAATCCCTAAATAACCTCGCATTTCTCCATTTCAGAAGCGCTACTTCATGGCAAGCACTTTTGCTTATGTCCACTTGTCCAGCCTCTGAAAGAACTGGTGTCCAAAGCAGCTGTTTACTAGAGTCATTACCTGGCACATGAACTGTACCGGGTTGGCTGCATTAGCCAACAGACTGCTGATTTCCTCCATGTCGGTGTGATAGGTGATGCTTGTTTCTCCCACCATCAAGTCCCCTGAATATATCTGCAGAGCAACTGTCCCAGAGGTTAAATCTTTGAAAAGAAAGAGAAGAAATCACCATTAAGAACAAACAATGGGAATGAGTCCGCATCAAATACTCTGAGGATAGGAGGGGTCTGGAGATACTGCCAGCTGGATACCAAAACAGTTTCTGTTGTACTGAATTCATGAAGAGTCATGAAAAAAAGATGATGATGTTGGTCTGAACACTAGGTAGGAAAGTACTTTGGAACTACCTTCTTCATAGGTCCTCTGCTAACAGTAGTCTGCACCACTAATGTTAACAGTACGCCACCTCAAACTAGAAAGCCTCACATCTCTTCACCCCTGGCTTTCTCTGAAGCAGTCTCTAAACCATGCCATAAAATATGAGAGCTGGGGAAGAAGGGGAGAGAAACCAGAAAAGTCACTAGGGATTTTGCAACTCCTGTCAGCCTCACTAGTCTCTGAACAAAATCAACTTAAAGAATTCCAGCTTTGCAACTTTACTCATGCACAGGATTTATCTCCTACCTGCACCTTGGGAGCTTCTTGGTGTTTTGTCTAGTGTGGATTCATAGGTCTGAACTTCGTCTTTGAAACACAAATATTTTGAATCCCACTGAAATTAATCTTTCCCTATATATATGCTTGGCTGTTAACAACTCAGGAAATGATTAAATAGTTACAGTCACATGCAAAAGGAATTAAAAATTTATTTCTCTTACTGTTGGAAACTGCAGAGCTTACATAGTTGTACACTCCATCAATGTGAAGGTCACATTTATAATTCAAAGTGCAAGCTAGCTTCCAGGTCCATGTTAGAATTTTAAGTCTTGATTTAAGACAGATTAAGTTGACTATTTTTATGCGGGTGAGGTCACCTTCTTTAAATCAATCCACCTCGCTGACTTTACGGGAGATGCTATAATGACTATTAGTCTCTATTCTCAGAGATGGCACAATGACTTTTCAAGAGGACAGTCCAAAGGAGATTAAATAAAATCATGCTGGGAAACTACTATCAATCTGCAAGGCTCTGAAATCTTGCCCCTAAAGTTTAGTGAACCTAAACTTTAGACAACCTACAGTTTTGTAAATGTAAATATCTAGAGTGACAGAAGATACCTAAATTAAAAGGCAAGCCAGGATAAATAGTTTCAGCTCTGATCACAGAGAGATCATCACATATTAAGCACATGCTGTTATAGTCATGCAATTATTTACTGGCACTTACGTTCTCTTGGTGCCCTGCCAACGCTAATGTGCTGGTGGGTATAACAGACAATTAAGTTCAAAGTGATTTAGAAACTGTAGTCTACCCTCAGAACTCCCAGTAAGGTGTTTCCACATTGCAACCCCGCCGCTGCTGAGGGGAAAACAGAGCCCCCAAGCAGCAGCCTATCTCAGTTCCTCATCACAAAAGTATCATAAATGAGAATACAAGTTCAAGATTTCCTGGCCTCAAGCTTTCCTGCATTACAACATTAACCCTTATCCCTCTGACACTTTTCAGGACAGACAGGTTGAGATAGAAAGGAAACAATGAGGGGAGGAGGGTGGGAAAATCTCAGCCCAGCTTACTTGGAGCCTCCACAGAGATTGTGTACTCATTCTCCATCTCAGCCAGCACACGAACAGATGATGCATTCTCTGGAGAGAATTCAACTTCAGTTCTCACTTCGTCATCTAGTTTACATTTCATGATAATATAAACTGTTGTCTGCACCTAAGGGAAAAGACATTACAACATGCAGGTTCACAACAGAAGAACACTTACTTTGTTAAGTCCCTTTTCTAGGGATTTGGTGTCATTGCAACTAACACATAAATTATCATCTGTCACTTTCATGGTCCTGAGTGGTTTTCAGGAGCATCTTCAAATCATAGAATAACTGGGCAGGTGGCTTTTGTAACAGCTTGCACCAGCATAGATACATACATTAAGGTGATAAAACTCCAGATTTATCAGCTAGATTTATAACTGATTAAAGCCAGATTTATAATGTTTTAGTTTCAACTCGATAAGTCTCTTCCTCAAGCAGCACAGCTTCATTCTAAACAGAAACAAAGGAATAAACTTAGACTTTTTCCATCAGAGGGGATGTTATACTAAGAAATGCTGTTTTTCAGACAGGAAGACATGATCCAAGCTCTTTGGAGTCACCTGCAGGACACGCACCAGAATTATCACATTAGACTGTATCCAGGCTGTGGAGTTAATTGGGACATTACAATCGCCTTACTCCACTTGCCACCCCTAAATCTCACCAGAATGGAAGATGGGAAGTCAAGAGTGTGAACCTGCCTCACAGCACACATGACAAGCAGCTATATTAATGACACCATCTGTCAATAAGTGACATTGCAGCCTTGACAACACTGGGCACTGCATGCTACCACGCTATTTCTGGCCCAGGGAACTGAGCTCATGAAACAGAGGCACTGACAACAGGGGGCTGAGAGGGAAGGTGACAGAAAAGGAATTAGGGACTAATTCCCAGGCTTATAAAGCTGTCCATTACAGAGCAGCATCATGGGTTGCACCAGCCCACAGTAAGACCATAGCCCAAGGAGTGGACATACAGTACCCCACACCGTATACGGTCAGGCTGCACCACCGGATGGTCCCCAGTGCTCTTGGATGATCCATGTTCTTCATTCATGGCAAGTCTGTGGGAGTAAACTGTGTTCTTCTCTTCCTCTGTTTCTGTATCAGTTACAGAGTCACAACCTGAGTCTAAAATAAAGCATACAGAGTCCTGTTACATCACTCCCCTTTGCTGAAAATGCATGTCGTACACATCCATCCTGAGAAACAGCCAGGGAGTTGGTGGGGTGAAACTTGCTATTCTGAGCATTACTTTGAGAAGAAAAGGGGATCTAGTTGAAGAAACGGAAACTACAGAACTTCCTCTTCTTTTCACTTAAGAGGATTGCTGGGGAACATTCACAGAGACACAAAAGTGCTGGAGTAGCACAGAACATACTTATGAAACAAACAACAATGCCACTCTGCTGAGCTAGACAGTCCCTTCTCACATTAGACAGGAAAATTATTATGTCTATATCTAATATAAGAATGATCGGCAACTGGATTCATCTGACTCCAGCTGCTCTCTGAGTACACTGGAGGATAGGCAGCAGCCTTTAGCCTTCTTCTCCTAAAGTAAATGAAGAAAAACAACTTTTCTTTCATTTCAGTAGTATCTTTAGTTTTCTGGATCCTGCTTATGTTGCTCACTCCAACTCCCAAGTTCATTATTGTGTCAACAAAATACAACATGAGGCAGTAGTCTAAAGGGATCCTGTTCCTCGAGCAAGAGCTATAAGCCCCTGTATCTATACAAGAGTGAAATTGAAACATATCAGAGCCCTTGCATTGAAGAGTAACAGTACTCTACCTAAACAGATCCAAGAGTAGAAGTAAACACATGTAACCCTACCTACAATCTGTGTATACAAAACAATGTTCTCATTCCTGTTTCCCAGTAACAGCATGGATATTGATGGAAGAGCAAAGAAACTGAATTGATATCACTGGCTGCAAAAAAACCTAGCAAGAGTTAAAATAGGTTACAGGTCTCATACCACTGCCAGGAAATACTTTTCCCAACTAGAGAAAAGACACAACAGACAATTTTGTATCTACTTAGTAGAGAGCACTTTCTTATCTAGTTTCTACCTCGATTCACACGATTCACACCATTTTTTCCCCCATCTCCCAAAACATGGGGTGAAAGTCACTGACTTCCCCTTGTCAGAAGACTAGCGTGAATTCTTAAAACTCTATCTCCCATGGCCAAATTTTTCCAACCCTTGGAAAACTGTGGAGCAGTCAAGGATTTAAGACAACATTTTGGAAGTTATTTGTTATTTACTACTTACTGTAAAACACATCTGTAAAGAGCAGTACAAATTATTTACTAGATAAAATCTCAGATTTGGACTGGCAGAGTTTTTACATTAGTAAGAAATGTTCTATTTAAAATGCTCGGTCCCGATGACAAAGACCTAAGCGACCAACTGCACTGTCTAATCTGTGGGATCCATGCAGTGAAGCTGCCAACAGTCCAAGTTTTACTCAGAATCCCCTAATCTCTGGGTACATCAAGTTTCCACAAATCAGGAGAGCCAAAGTTATTAAAGCAGGCTTCTCTTAGGAGTTCATGTCCTGCTAGTTTCAGTGAAGCTAGCAGTCAGTCAGGAATTTAAATCTAGACTTCTTCATTATTATTATTATTACCAAAGTCTTAAACTTAGGATATTTGAAATTCTTTGTCATGCATTTTTTAAAACATTTTCTATACATTTAAATGGGATTTTATGAATTATACAAATGCAACTTTGCTTTCAGGAGATGGGTTTTAAGCCACAAAATTTTAGCGGATCACTCAGCTGAAATTTTTGTCACAAATAGTGGTGCACATAAGCTTAACTTTAAGTGAATCACTCCACATGGCAAGTAAGCCTACTCATGTGAGTACAAGTAGATCGCTGATTTAATGTTTGCTGTAGAAAGAGTAGAGCCAAAAATCTGCAGCTCTGTAAAGTTCAAGTAGGGCATCACCACCAGCATCGACATTTCTTAAACAAACCTAGAACAGTACATGTAATTTAGCAAATAGATTTTAATAGTGCACCAACACAAATCTGCAGATTTGACTAAGAAACTACTTTGACACAAAGCTATGTACTGAAGGTGATCTTTTGGATTTTCAGACAGTGGTACTAAGTAGTACAGAAAACGGACTGAGCTTTTAAATTCCTTAACTCAGTATTTTAATTGATACTGTCCAAAGTCATCAGCTGCAAGAGCCAGACCCCAGTTTTGGAAACCCTTCTCTTAGGGAAAGGTGGACTACTCCCACCCGGAGTGCCAGGCTGCCCAGCTGCACAGGAGAAGACAAAGTACTGGTCCCACATCCTTCCCTGACATGATAGCTATCATGTCAGGCATTTGGCATATGCAGAGCAAGACACCATGTCTTCTGGGGAGGAGGAGAAGAGGCAACTGTTAATAGAATAGTGTCTCTGTAATCTCTGTTGGTTATTTCCAATATGACTAAATCAGAAAGACTAAGCTCACCACAGATAAGAGAGAGCCAATGATGCCCAAATTACAGCAAAGCACTAATGTTCCTGGAAAATATGCGCAAGTTGACACCTGCCAGCTCCTGATGCTAAGGGCATTATCCCCACCCCAATATGGAATCATTAGTGTGGTAATTTGTACCTCGTTTGCCCAACTTATGGTCCATTTCAGAAGAAAAGGAAACCTAAAGCTGTGGGTCTCAGCTACAACATCTACAGTAAGCGAGGATAAGAGGGGAGTAAGGAGAAAACAAGCCCCCTAGTCTCTGCTTTACTGATGTTATTTGACACTAGAAACAAATTAGCAGATAAAGAATAACTTGAGCTTTTAAGTTCTGGCATTGCCTGATCCTGTCTTGCACTTCTGCATTCTTGCAACAGAGTTGACTGCCCGGATGTCATATGTAAGAACAGAGCCGTTAGGTAATACGAGAAGAAACAAGCAATGTTAATCAGTAATTGGATTAACAGCTGACAGAACAGGCATTCGGAGTTTCGGGTATGAATTATTCATCTGTTTTTTCATTCAGAAAATTCTGAAATTGCAAATTACCAACTTCCCACATAAGCAATGAAGTGATGCTATGGTCATCTTGCAAGTTCCAGTCATGGGCTACTGACTTGTGTGCATGCAAGCACTGGAAGAGGAAACCATCCCATTATATTCGATAATATCCATGCTCTAAAGGGACTTTCCACTCACTAAGATACATGAGTAATGACAATATATAGATTCAGCAAATACACCATTGTAATGATACCCAGGCTAGAGAGGCCTTCACTGAGAAGATCAACAGACTCATTAGAAAGTTACATGAATACCTGAATTGAGCTTCTCCATGAGCAGCTCCTGTAGGTCAAACAGCTCGTGGTTATAAACGGCTCTGCCTTGACTGGAGGGCCTTTCTGTTCCCCTTTAAAGGAAGGCTACCTCAGGCCACACTTGACAGTCTGTGAAGTACTTGTGAAAATAGCAGCAAGGGGAGGAGATGCGGTCCAAGAAACCCAACCACATTTCCCCCTGAAGAACGTGCCCCCCTCCAGGAAGCATCAGTGGCTGAGCTACAGAGAGCAGCCTTGCGCCAGCCTGCTCACCTGCCCTGCTGGGCTCCCCACACAGCTGCCCTGCAGAAACTCACCTCCAGGAAAAGCCCAGAGAAAACATAGGCATGGCCACATACTTCACGAGCCACTTAGCAACTTTAGAAACTAATATGAAGCACCCAGTTTTTTGACCTGTGCTGTACAGCGCACACAACTCGCTCTGTCATCCATTTCCTCCTGGCTAAGCTGGCAGACTATCAGCATAGAGCCGACAGCTGTGGTTTCTCAGAAGTCAGCCCTCCACTGCAGGACACGTGAATGCTCGGAACGAGTCAGCAGCCTGTCCAGACCACTCTGTCATCCGGATATTAATGCAAATGGCACGACTGGGCAATAGCTTGTCCCTATAGGTTCTGCACGTGCGGACTACCCCCTCGCTGGCATCTGTGAACACTTAGCACTCCATCCATCGACCAGCTCACCAGCTGAGAGACAGCTAGCCTTCATGAGGCCTTGGGTTTTCACCTCATTACACCCAGAGCAAGAGGGGAGGCCCTCAAAGAGAACTTCTGCTATCATCTGAAGCTTGCACCTGGCCAGCCTCCTTTTCCAAGTGCAAACAAGGACATTAAGTCTCCCAGAGCAACTCCAGCCACATTTGCAAGAAGCAGGCAGAGTACTGACAAAGTAGTCAGGGAAAGCAGGGAAAGTTATTTTTCATCATACTAACCCCACAACCCCTGCTTTACCAAGGAGATACACACTCATCAGTGAAATGTCTTGTGATAACCCCTCAAAACTGGGTTACACTGTAGTAACATTTCCCCTTTCAACAGAGTGGAGAGAAGCATGCAGAAAAGCAGCAGGTGAGAAGAAAAAACACAGAAAAATTTAAGACTTTGTAAAACTGTCCATACAGAACAAATAAAGTATGGGACATCTCCCCCCACTCTCCAAACCCCTCACCCCAAGCAGCACATCTACAAGCATAGCACCTAAAAACAGATTTTTCAGTTCTACAAAGAAAGTGGTCACATTTCATTTGTCCTGTAAAGCTGGAAGTTAAAATAAACTAGTTCTCATCCTCTGTCAAGGAAACAAGCTGTATTTTACTATGCCAAGTTTTGCTTGAGCCAGCGTGTGCACACACACTCATGCATCTCTTAGGGAAGCTGTATCCTTACGAAGAATACAAGTGAGTTATTAAAAGACCTGTTCATAGGACCAGTGTTTCAGCAAATTGTGAGAAGCCAGAAGGTAAAGTTTTTACCTTTGTAACCTACTAAGACAATATATTATCCTTAATACTCAAAAACATACATTACTCCACAGTTCCTCTATAAAGTACATACGATCCAGGTCTCATGACTGACATAATTCCATCAAGGAACGGGTTTCCATCATTATATTTTAGAATTACAGACACGTAACCGAAAGGAGAAAAATGTCTTTGCGGCAGAGCGCAAGATGCTTTTATGATCTTAATGAAAATAAAACCCAGGTGAATGAACCTGTTCACTTTTCTTGGTTCAGTGTTCCCAAATGCTGCTTCCAAGTTATTTTTTAATTTCATCTTTGAAACAAAAGGATTTGGAGAAAGCTGAGTCACCAAAAGGTGTTTACAATGCCAAGGGCAACTCCATGTCAGTCCTGTAAATATTGGAAGGTAGGGATGAGAAAGTTGCCAATAAATACCATACTTGGGTTGCAGGAACAGGAAACAGCACACAATTCTGAGAACAGTGAGGTTAAGAAAGGAAAGTCTGAAAAGCCACAGAAATGGAGATGAACCAGAAGAGAAAGCAAAAAGAAAAAATATGGAAAAAATGCCAGACACTAGGAAAGAGTGGTAAAATTAAAACCTCAAGCAGATGGGGAATTGGCAGATGACAGGAAGGTAACCCACAGGATCAAAGGTACCTTCTGTGGGAATATTCCACTTTAGGGACAAACGTCACCAGTAACTTCCAGTTGGCTGCTTGGGCTGGGCTCAGTTTTTAATTATTCCTGGCACTCATTATGAATGTCAGATGAAAAATAGGACTGAGGAGGCAAAGTCAGCTGTGAAGCAACTGTGATCAGACTGATGCATATAACCATTGCACCTCACATGACACTTCCTGATGTGCAGAAGCAGGGGTAGGAATCCCAGATGGGAAGTCCTTCCTGCATTAGCAATGGATGGAAGCTGGAACTGGATTAACACACCACTGGAATTCTTATCATGGATACAGTGCCACACAGGTAACAGCCGGGTAACAGCCTACCACGCATCATCTGCCCCAGCAATGCTCCTCAGCCTCCTCTGCCCTGACTGCAGATGACTACTGGATGGGCTCTTATAGTTCAGTTTGGGACCCCTGGTCTGCAGCCCCCTCTTCCTCAGGAGCTCAGGAAGGTACACTCTTGGTCTGTAATGCTGCAGGTTCCATGAAGGCACCATCCACAAAGATCTTAAGCAGAGGGAAGTTTCACAGAAGCTCAGCAATTTCCCCAGGATGACAACACTCAGTAATCCTATAATAGATTAAAGAGGAAATTGCAATTTGTGACCTCCTGCAAAACTTTCAAACTTACAGCTCTTGTTCATTCACCAGCAGCCCTGAGCTGAGAGCAGGACGTTTAAGGTAAAGAACTGGATGCATCTGAGATAACAGTGACTTTTACAGCTGCAACATGCAAGACCTCAGGGAAAGCACAGTCTGAATCCAGCACGGGTTTTCCTCCAACCCCAGTAACAGACAGATGTTCCCCAAATACAGAACCCTCAAAATATTGTTCTGAGATTGTGCCAAATTCTGCTCTTAGAAACCTCATCAGACAACCTCGCACAGTCCTGGAAAAGAAATTTCTTCTTCCATTACCTAATACAGCACGAGTACCCCTACAGCACTGTTACTTGTCCAGAAAAGACTTTGTTTCAGCTCAAACACACACCTCACTCCACAGAGTCATCCTGGCTTAGTGGGTCTGCTGAGCTGAAGGAAAAAAAAAATTAAAAAAAAAAAAAATCTGTGCATTCATCTGGGGGCAGATGTTCACAACAGAAAGAGCTAATGCAGTTTAAAATACAACTGCAATCATCACAGCCCTCTTTCCCCTTCCTGTTTCCCCTTGTCTTTACTTCACCGGAGGCTATGGCCCACACAGCAGAACCAATGGAAAAGAGCATGTGTTCGGCTGCATCAGCGAGACACAGGACCAGGATCTCTGCTTCAGCAGCTGACAACGGGGGTGTAAGCTAAGCTGCCAGGCCCTGAACTTCAGGATGAGGAGAAACATTTATACGTTTCAGTCATACATACTGCAAAGACAGCAGCTGCCAGCTCAGGGGTGAAATGCAGAGTCCCCCCTATGACACAGAGATAACATAGTTTAGCCGACCATGTCCAGAGCACACTACAAACATAAAGTGTATTTAGCTTGTAGTTCTTTTGCTAAGGTTCAAGCAAACATGTACCACACTATGTCTGCCTCAAGCTAAAAGCATGCCTGGCTATTCTGGTTCAGAAACTGCAAGCCAACTCATTATAATTCTTGGAGCTCTCAGTTAGCCTGAGGGTCTCACAGGCCTCATGGTCAATTTATGACAGGATTAAGTGTATAAAGCTGAAGAACTAGCTGCGGTGCACAGGAACAGGACAGAAACGGAAGAGCTTCTGATGAAGATGCAGGGTCCTGAGCACCCAGAAAACAGACACTGTGTACATGACCAAAATCTCAAGGAAGAGGGGCTGGAATAGTTCACTTCAACCACCTGGCCAGAAGGAGACAACACATACTGAAAAAGCATATGCATAGCTGATGATTTTTGAGGGTGCCAAGAATCACATTACATCCATCACTGATTCAAGTCTTCCTGAGCAACCACATGAAAGAAATATGAACATCCAACTTGCTGAATAGTTATCTCTCCTTTTGCAGTATCTCCTTGCTTCAATTTAAACACAATGCATAACACTTGCATGACAGAAAAGACTGTCCACATAAAAGCCTACAAAGCTGGAATTCCACTTAAAAGAGGTGAGTAGCTGCTTTGGAAACATCCCACCAGGAGATCACTGTTTGACTGAAGGTGTGGTTCCACAAGTGCCTTCAGTAGATCTAAGGCCACATTACTACTGAAAGGGCAGTCCTGCCCTCCCTCTCCTTCAAATAGTCTCTTGGAATACCACCCTTGCAGTCCAGTGTCACACCAGATCATCCAGCCAGGTGAAAGGTGGAGAATGAAGCAGACAACTCTCTTTTGTGGCAGTTCATGCTAAGGTCAGCCTGCCCCACTGATGAAACTTCCCCCCGGGAAACTCAAGATCCACTGTTATTCTCAAGTTACTTTTGAAAAATGCGTTGGAAGTTTTCTGTGGCAATATCAAACAGCCATGAAAATCCTACAAAATGCAACCCTAGAAGCAAAACAACTGTCCAAGCACACAGTAAAGGTCTTTGAAAGAACCTAAATCTGCCCCACACATCTCTTCAGACCTGCTCTGTAAAGCATCTTTGGTTTGACCACACACTTCTGCAAAGATTTTGCAGAAATGACTTCAGCTGTTCCAAACTTGGAAGAAGCCACCAGTGATAGTCACCAGGCTCTTATTTTAACCAGGTGTTTTAAAGCCTTGCTGTTCAAATTGGCAGATACTTAGAATTAGGCTTAGTCACTACCTTAAAGCAACCTGTAGGGAGATTATCAGAACTACAAGCTACAGAGAAATATGATTAGAATTTGTGATGTGCATGAAGTCTGTTCTAGCCCGACGCTTCCTAAGCACACCAGTTTCTGTACTTTACTAGTTCCAGGCTATCATTTCATTGTCTCTGTCTAGAAAGCTAGCATGCACCTATGCTAGCGCTGCTTGAATCTCATACTGTCATGAAAGACGAGCCGTGAAGTATTGCTTTTGATGAGCATAAACTGGGACTTTATGAAGCACCTTGATGACCATCAGTGCATCCATCCTGCAGCTGGGAAGACTATTTCAACTCCTCGATCCCATCTGCTACAGATGGATAAGGACATTCATGCATTTCTCTCAATATCACTTGGGGGCTTAGTTAAGGTTTCTCTGATTGCTTTAACCAGCTTTTTGAAGTCTCTGCATTTCCAGCATCAGTCATTTATAACCGTCTGCAAGGAAGGGCATGCTACCAGTATGTTCTCTCAACCTTAACTCCTGTGCAAGAGTGTCAGAGTTTCCTCTTCTTGACAGGCAGTGAGAACCAGCCAGGCTGCAGAGCTCCCATATAATGAAGCAGACTCTCATTGCACCCTGAGGGTTGACTAATACCTCACCCGTTCCCCTTCAAAGAGCAGGGTCAAACAAGCATATCTTCTATTTCAACACAATATAACAGAAAAGTAGAGTTTTAAGAATTCACTTAATTTTGCCCCTTCAAAGAGGGGGGGAAAAAGGAGCAAGGGCGGGAGGGAAGAAGCAGTACAGCAGATAATCATGCTACCTCCTGTCTTCAAGGCCACTCCAATAAGCTGGCAGAAATAAATGCTGGATGTAATCCTCTGAGATAGGACTACTCAGAACATATTCCTTCACAGAGCACTGAGAGTCAGAAGTAAACACCAAATGGTCCCCAGCTTCGTATTTCTTTGTCCCTTTAGGTGTGTACTCAATTCCTGTCCCTTCCTACCTCCAGCTTGCTTCCTTTACTGTACTTCTGATACACAAACAGACTCTGAAGATGCAAGCAGAGATCACAAACTTGGCACATGCATCCACAACCAATCTGCAGTTTCTAGAACCTCCTAAGGGCCAAAATGGATCTTGCAGAGAATGGCAATTGCATGCATGGGACTGGAAACTCCTCAGGAACATTGTGAGGACATGGGACCACAGTATGAGGGCTTGAAGAGATCAGCTGGTGAGGAAAATACAATGCTAGGAGTTCATCTAGGATCTCATACAGACAAGTAAAGAGACTCCAGCAGGGCTAGAGGAACATTGCAGTAAGTTAGAGCTGCATGAACTGGGGTCTGCTTACAGGCAGGAGCCTCAGAGATACAGTATTAGCTCTCTAGCAATATAACAGGTCCCAGAGCACCATTTTCTGTAAGGCCAAAGATTAAGGAGGTAGTTTCATAGAGGCATTGATCTGACATAGCTTCATGATCCTTCTCTAAGAAGATGACCAGGGATGTCAAATTAACTTGCAGAACTCTTTTTGGCTGCTTTATTTCCAGGATGTGTCCTTTAAGGGGGTGGCACAACTGTCCCATAAAGTACTTAGTAATGTCATGCCTCTTCCTAGCAGGATTACTCTCTGCATCCAATGTTCCTCAATAGTCATGCTTTATGAAATTTAACAAGCAGCACAGGTAAAAGCTGCTACAGCATTCAGGTCTTGTTCTGCCTCCACATGCAAGAGCAAACTCCACAGGCACTGGAAATCACAGTACAGCACTCCCTCTTGTAGGAACGTATTCCCGTACAGGACAGAATGGACCTGTGGGGAGGGAGGATGCAGTTCCCATTTTACAGCATCCCCTTCACTACTGCCTCACCTGCACGTCTCAGTGTTAGGCAGACAAAGTAGTCCTGACTGAAGTGCTACCTGCCAGAAACAGGCACAGCACAGCAGATACAGTAACTGCTATTGTCAGAGGAACAGTTACCAGTGCCACTGTACAGTACAAAGCACCCGCATCTCAATGAATTGTTGTAGTAGGCACCTGAGATAAAAACCACCACTGTCCTATGCTAAAGCATGCAGCTCTGCTACTGTCTGGTGGCTTTTGTGGTTTCTAGTGAAAAGTTGCCCTTAAAAGCATTCAGTGTGAGTTAACATATTTTTAAGCGGCGAAAAGAAAGGAAAGAGTGTCCAAATTTATCAAGGAAAGCCACAGACTATTCTTCTAGGTTATGGTATTTGCTTTGTCATTCCTCAGGACATCTGAAGTATAAGGGTAACATAGCAGATAACACTGGATTTCACTGTGCTTGTGTCCTGAAACAGTTACATGGTAAAGCAGAACATCGTAACTGCATCAAGGCCTAACACGGAGTTTGTCCGAACAATGAAATGAACGAACTCTGACACCCTTCCACAGAAAGGCCATTGGCCAATGAGCTACTCCAGGAAAAACCTCCATCATCTTTGAAAGGTCATGGAGGACAGGAGAGGTGCCCGAGGACTGGAGGGTGGCCAATGTCACTCCAGTCTTCAAAAAGGGCAAGAAGGAGGACCCGGGAAACTATAGGCCAGTCAGCCTCACCTCCATCCCCCCGAAAGGTAATGGAACAGTTCATCCTGGAGGTCATCTCCAGGCATGTAGAGGAAAAGGCTATCAGAAGTAGTCAACATGTATTCACCAAGGGGAGATTGTGCTTGACCAACCTGATAGCCTTCTATGATGGTGTGACTGGCTGGGTAGATAAAAGGAGAACAGTGGATGTTGTTTTTCTTGACTTCAGCAAAGCTTTTGACACTGTCTCCCGTAACATCCTCACAGGTAAGCTTAGGGAGTGTGGGTTAGATGAGAGGACAGTGAGGTGGACTGAGAACTGGCTGAACGGCAGAGCTCAGAGGGTCGTGATCAACTGCACAGAGTCTGGTTGGAGGCCCATAACTAGCGGTGTTCCCCAGGCGTCTGTGCTGGGTCCAGTCCTGTTCAACATATTCATCAATGACCTGGACGAAGGGACAGAGTGTGCCCTCAGCAAGTTCACTGATGATACAAAACTGAGAGGAGTGGCTGATACACCAGAAGGCTGTGCTGCCATTCAGCAAGACCTAGACAAGCTGGAGAGCTGGGCTGAGGGGAACCTCATGAAATTCAACAAAAGCAAGTGTCAGGTCCTGCCCCTGGGGAGGAACAACCCCACGCACCAGTACAGGTTGAGGGCTGACCTGCTGGAAAGTGGCTCTGCTGAGAAGGACCTGGGAGCATTGGTGGACAGCAAGATGACCGTGAGCCAGCACTGTGCCCTTGTGGCCAAGAAGGCCAACAGTATCCTCGGGTGCATGAAAAGGAGTGTGGCCAGCAGGTCGAGGGAGGTTATCCTCCCCCTCTACTCTGCCCTAGTGAGGCCACATCTGGAGTGTTGTGTTCAGTTCTGGGCTCCCCTGTCTTTCTTGAACTGGGGACTACTGGAGAGAGTCCAGCAGAGAGCTACGAGGATGATCAGGGGACTGGAGCATCTCACTTATGAGGAAAGGCTGAGAGACCTGGGTTTGTTCAACCTGGAGAAGAGAAGACTGTGGGGGGACCTTATCAATACTTATAAATAAGGGTGGGTGTCAACAGGGTGGGGCCAGACTCTTTTCAGCGGTGCCCCGTGACAGGACAAGGGGCAATGGGCACAAATTGGAGCACAGGAAGTTCCACCTGAATATGAGGAAAAAATTCTTTACTGTGAGGGTGACAGAGCACTGGAACAGGCTGCCCAGAGAGGTTGTGGAGTCTTCTTCCCCAGAAATATTCAAAACCCACCTGGACATGGTCCTGTGCACCCTGCTCTAGGTGTACGTGCTCAAGCAGGGGGGTTGGACGAGGTGATCTCCAGAGGTCCCTTCCAACCCCTGCCATTCTGTGAAACCTGCCTTTTGGCAGAAATCTTGAGATACATAAATTCCTATTTGTTATTTATCATCACTGAACAGATCACTTGTCATTAAACCCCAACGTAACAGGAGAGCATCTCCTGCCAAACTTAAAAATTCATTGTGAATTTATGGCCCTAGCCCTAAATGGCAGCAATGTGTAAAAGTTAGCCATCAAATAATTACAGAAGTGTCAGGCTGAAGGGAATTTCCCGTGTACTACCACTTCATCCCCCTGCATTGAGACACACTTGAGAACATCTTATGCATCTGTCCAACCTGACCTCAAACTCCGAGTAGCCTATTCCAAGGTTACTTCACCTTTACGGCTTGAGTCCAGCACAGGACCACAAAGATGATTAAAGGAGCACAGCACCTTTCATATGAGGAGAGGCTGCAAGAGTTGGAACTCTTCAGCCTGGAGAAAAGAAGATTTGTGGGGGGATCTTATCAATGTTTACCTGCTGGGAGTGAATGAGAAAGAGGAAGCCAGACTCTTCTCCACAGTGTCCACTGACAGGACAAGCGGCAAGGGGCACAAACTGAAACACATGAAATTCCATCTGAACACAAGAAAACACTTTTTTACTCTGAGGGTGGTCAAACACTGGAACAGGTTGCTCAGAGAGGTTGTACAGTCTCCACCTGCAGAGATATTCAAAACCTGACTGGACATGGTCTTGGGCAACCTGTTTTACTTGACCATGCTTGAGCAGGAAGGTTGGACTAGGTGATCAAGAGGTCCCTTCCAACCTGAACAATTCTGTGATATGCTCTGAAGTTTCATCCATAATTTCATGAGTGCAACAGGAGAAAGCCAAGAAGTTAATTCAATTCCTTGACATGTACAGGAGGGAGAATGACAAGAGCTTATGCCGTTTCTGTTACGCCATTTCCCTCCCAACAAAATATCACGGCATTGGTCTTTGGCATCTCTTGATGAGCCCCTCACTAGGTGGAGTAACTTTCCAGCTCTTCCTCATCTACAGGGCTCCAGCAAAACTCTCATCTTCCTCCTAACTGCCCACTGTCCTCCATATTCACCACATGCTTCCTTACACCCACTTATGACCCTCCTATTTTGCAAGAAGTTTGCTGATACTGATCTTTCTTTCTTGTCCATTTCACTGCATGAGTGCTCTGCTCAGCCAAGGCTGCACGTGTCCTTCAACAGCACACTTCACAGCTGCTGTTACATTCAGTTATCACCTCAGCAATCTTAGGCAGATGTCGACTTCCCTGGGTTTTTCCCTGCAAGAGTTTGCTTGGGTACTGAAAGTTCAAAGCCACAGATTAATTAGTAAATGCTTTGGCAACATCAACTTTTAAAGCAGAAAATTTGAAATTTTTCAAGACAACATAGGCAGAGGCTGAAATAAACTGGAGAAGTTGTAATGTGCATAATACAAAACAGATGTCAACTGAGCTTTGAGAACACAGGAGGAAGAGAAAGGTCACTGACTCCAGTTGTGCGGCACAGACTCCCAGCTGCCCAATGCACACAGCGCAACATGTGTGGTATCACAAGCCAGACAAGAGGGCTTAAATAGCAGGCTGGTCACTGCACCCTGGCTGGTGACTACACCCTGTTGGACCTGAGCTGGCTTGTACAGTGCCATCCTGAGCATTTGCATGTCCTTAGCACAGTTATTGCATAGCCCGAAAAACTTCCCCCCAGGTAACAGGAGTGCCTGAAAATGGAAACCTTCATGCCCTCTGTAGTTTGCCAGGATTGAGAAACTGCAGAAGTAAAAATGCCCTATCTACAAGTGGGCAAGAGTCAGCATCCGCACACAGTTAGTCCTCAACAAGGCTAGATGAGTGCTTCCTCATTTCTGAATTTGTACTAAACTAATAAAAATTAAAATAGCTTTCAGCATGTGATGTCTGGGGGTGTCATGTTCCCATGATGCACCAAACAAACCACAGCCTAACAGCTGCACTAGAGGCAACAGCACAGCCTAAGCAGGGCCAGTGTGCAGGCTCTGGAGAGGTATTTGCCCTCAACGTGTCCTGTGTCATATGCTCCACTAGCTCAGGATTCAGCTATTAGGAAGCTGAAGCTCAATCATTTTTGCATCAGGCTTAGTTTTTCAATGTGTGCTGACACTGCTCTTAGAAGTACTGGTGAACACATGTGGAAGGGAATACTTCCCAGAGGAAGGCACCCAGACAAATAATTTCTAATGTGGTCATTAACTTTCTCTGCTAAGTGCTATAGGAATTGAGGGCTGCCTTACTCAGGAAAAGTTCAGAGTCTGCTGTAGAGAACAAACTTAACTGAGACCTTCTAGGAGTTCCTGACTTCAAAGCCTTCATCTAAAATCCTAAAAATGAAGTTACAGGAGCAGAGCACAGGCTGTGTTTCTCTATGGGAGAGGTCTGCTGTCACAGACACTCCTACTTTAAGTCACTCAACGCTGTGGTTGGCTGCAACCAAACTATAAGGCAGATGCTAAATTTTTTATTACCAACCAAGAAGAAAGTTTTCAGTTTCACCCAAAAAGGGAACTATGTACACCTGGGGTTGTCTTCTCTTCAGAGGAAGCATCAGAACATTTGCATCTGAGGCCATTCACAAAACTTGGTCTGTAGAATCACACGATGGAAGAGGTCACCTAGTATTTTTTCCTCACACAGAGGTAGGAGCCGATACATTCATCCAAATACTTTTGCCATGAAACCAGCCTATCTTAAATAGGTTCTTCCTTCACAAGAGTCAGGGTGACAGCAGATGGCTTGCCTTGGCCACTGCTCTGATCTGCATGAAGAAGCAGCCTGCTGTTACCCAACTCTTGCATGCAGCTGACAGCTCACACCAGGTAGGGCTCCCATAACAGCAAGGGAAGTCCAGAAATTCTGACTCTTTGTGTACCAAACTGTTTGGAAAATGCCACAGCAGACTCTACAGCAAATGAGTTTGTTTTTCTCTCTTTTTTTTCCTCTCAGTCAAATATTTTCTAGATATACTGAAGTAAGTTTGAGATCAATGTAGGACGTTCAAGTGAGAAAACGGAAAATAAGCTGATCTTTTTTTTTTGTTATGTAGAAACAACAACAAAAATCCAAAGCACAATCTCCCTTTCAAAACACCATTTACATAAAGCTAAAGCACAGGTTTTTTCAGCACGTGCTAACCTTCAGCAGAGATGACACCTCTGGAGAAGGACTCTACATCCAACCATGGAAAGTCAGACTGTAGTGCCTTACCCCAAAGAATTTTTGCCATAGATGTATGGCAGCCAGTCCACTAAAGAGCCAGGCACACAAGACACTTCCCTGACTGCTCAGACAGCATAGCGCTGCCAGTAAGACTCACCCTTGCCCCCTCCCCAGGTGAGCTTTGAGAAGTGCTGGGAAGATCCAGCAGCCAGGTCCCCCGGGCACAGCCAGCTGCACACAGAGAGAGCTCACAGAGCTCACCTACGGAGAACCACTTGTTGAAGTGGAGGAAGAAAGCCAGGTCAGCTTAATACAATTCATTGACTGCATCCGACATCGAAGAGAGTGGAGGCTGCTCTTTAGTTGACAAGGCGCTGCATTCAGCACAGATAAGCTTTCCCAGTATAAAAATCAGATTTTGGGAGCTTCCCTTTGACAAACACAGCTTATCTCTCTATGGAGAAGCAGTTGATCCAGAGTGGTTTCTAGCTGATCTATTCCCATGCCTGTCCCCTTCCCTTCACCTCAAATTCTCTTTGATTTTTAACGCACCCAAAAGGAGCAAGATGGGTGAAAGCCTCTCACTAGTAGGAATCCACTTGGCTACATGAAATCTCCCACCAGACCCAGTCCATCTAATGGAGGACAGAGACCCACGCGCTTCCCACTCCCCAGGAAGCAGAAGGCTTTCTTCTGGCCCGTGTTGTGCTTTGTGCACTCAGAATGCAGCAAGCCAGAGAAACTGGCAAGAGCTGGCTCCAGGAAGATACCAGGATCAACATCCCTTTGTACTCTCACACAGTCTTCAGCTACACTAGAACTTACTCCTACTCCGGCCTGAAATAACTCTGACAGTCCTCAGGCATGTTAAGTAAAACCATTAACACTAGTAATCCAGGGAGATGTTGGTTAAACCTCCCTAACTTTAGCATATTTAAAATCAAAATATTGGCGCCATGCGCTAGACCAAAGTTTGGAGGAAAACGGTAACTAAACTTTTACTTTTGCCAGAAAATGTCAGAAAAACTAATTTAATCTCTGCTCAGTTTTGTTTTTCAGAGTACAAAAGCTCAGCTGCTGCTTTCTGTCTTCTTCCAGGCTGAAAGCAAAGGAGCTAGACTACTTAGCCCTAGGTTATCCATGGGGAAACCAAGATGGTTTAGGGATGCTTGAAAGGGAGATGCAAACTTTAGTTTATGCAGGTGTTTAAAAGGTACTATGAAACATCTGTCATGACCCAGTTACCTGAGAATGCCATCTTCAGCACAATCCCTAAGTCATCTTTTTTCAGGGGGACTCTTCTGGCTAAGATCATGACTTTCAAAATTTATCTTTACTGTGATAAATCTGTCATCATAATTATTGCCATTGTTATCCTGGCCTAAAGCACCTTTATGTGCACAACACCAGACACATCAAAAGACTGCACTGCCTCATTTATGCCACTAAATACAGATAAATTTTAATCCAAGGTGCAACCACAGAACTCCCATCCTCCTAAGGCTGACAAAGAACACTATAATGGTAAGTATGGCAGTGTAATGGAAACATCCTGACCAGCATGAAATGAAGGTGGAGAGCAATGGGGAGTCAACAGGAGCTATGAGAAAGGAGTACTACACACTCCTCTGGAGTTTAGGAAAGTTCAAACTCAACTAAAACTCAGTACATTGGGCTTCTGTAGTCTCCAGCTGTTAATACTTCTCCGCTAGTAAGTCCTCTATGCTCGTTACAAGGTGATCACTTTCAGACAGGTTGGGTTATTTTTAAGGCCGTCAGTGCAATTCTCCAATTAATCTCTGCCATTCCATCACATGGAACAAGCTAATCTGTTGCCAGTATGGTTATATCTCTGACTTTTGGCCCAGTGCTAGAGAATACATATTAGACAATCTCATTTTGGTTCTGGTATGACAGAAACACAAGTCTGAAGGAAAAGATAATTTTCGATTGATTGGGATCAATAAACTGCAGGGCACAATATTTACAGGTAAAACTTTAAAGATATTCAGTTTTTGTTTTCGGTTTGCATTCAAAACCAGGCACCTAAGATAACCTCCAAATTCAGAAGTTCTCTGTGAGTCACTGGTAATCTCTCCTGAATTAGGGACCAACTGACCTGGCATAGAAAAATTGGCTTGCAAAACCTCCTAGTTTACAAGGGTTGTGCAATTTGCTTTAGTTTCTATTTCAGTAAAACACACTACCAGTGTTAAAATAAGGACAAACAATGTCACATACCTCCCTCTTCCAATCCCTGACCAGGAAGCGCAACTCCAGAGCTGCTACCTTACCTTCGGAAATAGCCTTCTTGACAGCTGCAAGGTAAGCATCAGGCTCATCATCATTTGTGAGTTCTTGCCACTGAGACCAGTCCTTGAAAAAGGTCAAATAGTCATCACAGTCCGTAACACCGCAGAACAGCTTGACTACTTTGTACGGGGGCCATAAAGCTTCCTGAAGGCTCTGCAGGACAGGAGGGAGATAAAAACTCTCCACCAGCTCAGCAGATAGCAAAAGGATGATGCTCCGACTTTTGTTGAACAGGTCCAGCTCCTGGTGAGAGATGGCGGACTTGCCTTCCAGATGGTAGCTCAGAATCCGATGCTTTCGAACATGCCGAGTAAAGAGGAAGAGGTTCTGGAGGTATTGACACCATTCAGTGGCGTCACTTGCATACACAATCAGTACATCATATCCTCCAGGGGTTCCTGTACAGGTGCAAGATGATCACAGGGAGGAGGATTAAATTCAGAGCACGAACTGACCCACAGCTTTGCAGCAAAAAACCCACAGGGCTGTCCCTATAACTCACATCAGAAGCTCGAAAGCACTTCAAAAGAACAGTAGCTATATCCAAAGCGAGGTGTTCACAGCCACAGTGCAATTCTAAGGGTGGTTGAACCCCTACTTGCATTTACCCCACTAAAATTTAAGTAGTTTTTTCATTCTCAAAAATTTTCCTTTGAAGAGGGGATTTCCTATGTAGTTTCAAGTGAAACAAACCACATGTGGAGATTTATAGATTTAAAGCATGTTGATAGAAAAAAAACCCACACAAACCCGACCTCCAAAACAAACTAGATTGAAAAGGAGACTTCACCTTTGTGTGTGAAGTGAAATCATTTTAGGCAACTACAGGGTCTCTGCAACACAACTGCAGGCCGTTACATGCTCAAGCGGAGTACACACTGAGCACAGCACACCTAAAATAAGAAAGGCCTTTATTTAAATGAGGTCCCACACACTTACAGGAAGTCACTATGGCTTCCATGGTGTTAAGACATTTGCTCTCATTGCAGCAGAAAGCAAACTGCCTGCAAAGTATGCCTGCAACTGAAGGGTACCCCAGCCCCAGTGCTCGCAGCACAGCAATCCTATCACTCAGGCTTCAGACACTTTGCAAGCCGGTGTGAGAGTCCTTTCCCCAGAACCATCATACAAAGGTTTCCTAACCATTTTGGCATGACAAACCCTCTCTTCAGAGGGAAAGAACTAATATAATAGTGGTGGCCATAACACAGCCCGAAATACACTTGCCAAAGTTGACTTATTCCATAATTCTCTAGAGACAGCTCCTACTTACACACTCCTGCATTTCTGTGCTCTAGAATGAAAGCACTTTTAGCAAGCTGGAAACAGTTTTGAGATGATCACATGCAGATTGAACCAATATGACATGATGCAGTGCTCTCCCACCAATCCAAAGAAAACTTTTAAGCCTAAATTTAGTTTTCCCATTCCCCTGTGAAGAAGTTTACCCAAATTTTTGGCTCTGGTCCCGTGCTAAATTTCAGTGATGAGCATTTCAAATCTTATTAGCAGATTGTCATCTTCTAATTCCAGTTTCACTCTTTAGAAGTGTCAACATTTCTAACCCATCTCCATCCAGAAGCAAGCAAACAAAGGCAGATTTTTCTAATTAAAGTAGAAGGCAATGCCTAAAATTTGGCATGCCAAAAAGAGCATCTGTAGAGAGTGAATTTACCAGAATTGAAGATGACACTTTCGCCGTCACCTTATTAAAATTCAACCAAAACTGAACAGCCTCCAAAGACTCCATTCTGCCACCTTCCCCAGAACCTTCATTAAGAAATATGGCTAACCGCATAAATGGAAAGTCTCGAACAGTGAAAGGATGATGCCATAGCTCTGGAGAACACAGACACTGCAGTTCAGCAGTATTCACTAGGACGGCTGCATGTTTCTCTGTGAATACAGCTCCTGAAGTCCAGATGGAGGCTTGTAGGAGAGAGCATTCTCAATGGAGGGGATCCAGAAAACTCATAAAGCAGACGGGCAGACCCAAAGCCTTGGGACCTTTAAGCTAAGAGTGTAGAACTGCTGTTAAAAAAGGTAGCTTTCACACCAGTGAGAACACCATTATTGCCAACATACTGCTTCTGGCTGAACACCACCTGACAAAGACGACAGAATCACATGAGCAGAAACAGGAAAACCGAGCAGAATTCAGGAGGTCAGTTGCTTTATTCTGGAAAGGGAGGAGTACCAGAGACTTCTGCTTCCAGTGCCACATGTTGATTTACATACAGTACAGTGGGAAAGGGCAGCACAACCACCTGCTGAGAACAGAGCCCACACGCTGCTGCATCGCCAGCTGAGCCCAACCTCGTCAGATGGGGAGACAACGCAGCGACTCTCTGAGGTGTGCCCAGGGCTCCTAAAGTCCTACCCTGGCACTCTCTGGGAGAAGTCCCACCTCTGGACTCTGGGGAAATCAGCAGTGGCCTCCAGGGCATTTTAACATTCTGTAAAATGGCACACCTAATCCTGCTGTGCATTTTTAAAAAAAGAACACAGTTTCCACAGCTAAACCTGTTCACCAACAGGCCCTTCTCTAGTCTTTCACTGAAAGGAAGCAGCTGCACTTGGAAAGGACACAGGGTGGGGGAGTCACTGATTTTAAATACGCATTGCGCTGTAGGGGCACTAAGTATCTGAGAAGCCTCCCTTCTCTGATATGTAGGCAAAAGAGGCAAACTTGACAGACTCTCTGCAAGCCCCTGCCAGCATTTATATCCCCAGAGACATCATCACCCAGAGCAGTGTAGCCTCTGCACCCAGTAGAAGGAACTTCACCTAGTGTTTGGGAAAGGTATCCCTTTCCAAAAGGAAATTTCCTAATTTAGGAAATTTATCTATTCCCTAGATAGCACTGCTCTACCAGCACGCCATTCCCCTTAACAGAGCTCTCCTCAGGCCCTCTTACCTCAACTCCTACAGCCTTTTACACTTCTGGGATAAACTGAGGAACAATGCTTTTAAAAGGAGAACTGAGAAATAAAATTACTGACTCCACTTTTAGAGCCAAGGAAACTCTCTGTGTTCATAAGCAAAAATACTGGAAGTGGGTCCTGAAGAGCTGAATAAGCCTAAGTCAGCAACAGGACTGTTTCAAAGAAAACAAAAATCTAGAAATAGTTTCAATTGCAACATCCTCTTTTAAAAGAAGGATGACACAGGACTCATTTTCCTGGATCACGCTATTATTTGTCTAACCAAACACCTCCCTCTGGAGCACCAATTGCTGTCCAGTCCTCAGGGAAAAGTGTAATAAATAGAGAATACAGAGTGTTTTGGTGAGTTTTTCCCACAACTCTTCACACAGCAGTTAAAGAAAAACCCACAGAGCACACTTCAAAACACAATGTATACCCTGCCTATTGTACATATATAAGGAAATCCCTAGGTGAACACCAAGCATTTTATTTCTTTAAACTCTGACCTTAGATGGATGCTTTGACAACCTGTTCAACAGGCTGGTTTTGGAAAAACAAACACAAGGAAGCCTTCAATTCAAGTAAGAAAGATATTAACTGTATATGCAACAGCAAGATGAAGAAAGATTTGTGCCACCCAACCATTTCAAAAATCTTTCATGCTCTGAAGTGTAATCTAGTTACATTTTAACAATACTTTCTTTCTGCTTTCCTAAACTTAGAGTATAAAAGTGACTTTTGCTTCTGTTAACAAAATGTCAGCACTATTAATAATATTGCAGGGCATGTTTAACTATTTATTTTATAGAATAACATCCAGGTGTGGTTCTGTTCCAGTTTGCAATGATAAAACATAGCTTTTGGACTCCTTTCCAGCTGCAACTGCCTCTTCAGTCTTTAGTTGCACACTTCATGATACAGCAATAATAAAAGACTGGTGAGATTACAAAACAGTACTGTAGAAATGCCTAAGACCTCTAACTGAGGCAGAAGGCCCACTGACTAAATAGCACAGACAGAACATGATACAAAGCTTTCCCTAGCTTTATATAAACTGCATGCAGAATGGGAGGGCATGAAGCAATTCAGTCAAAAAATCACAGAAGGCCCATGGCAAGAGAACAGAAGTATCCTATAGTGATAGACTGTATCATGCCTTCATGGTCCCTCTCTGAGAAGCAAACAAATCAGGCTTCTCTTTGGACCATGTTTGGGAGTAGCAAGGTGAAAATCTTTGAGTTTATGGCTGTATCGTAAGGTTCTGACTACCACTGAAATAGCTAAAGAATACTGCAGGAAGCTGGCATATCAGCTCTGGGTAAGACTACATCTTGCCCACCTAACACTTCCAAAACTTAAATCAGATGTCATCAACTGGTATTACCTATTATTTCATTCCACAAGCCAAAATCATAGAATCATTAAGGTTGGAAAAGACCTCCAGAATCATCAAGTCCAACTGCCAACCCAACACCACCATGCCTCCTAAGCCATGTCCCAAAGTGCCACGTCTACACGTTTTTTGAACACCTCCAGGGACGGTGACTCCACCACCTTCTGGGCAGCCTGTTCCAGTGCCTGACCACTCTTTCAGTAAAGACATTTTCCTAACATCCAATCTAAACCTCCCCTGAGGCACCTTGAGGCCATTTCCTCTGGTTCTATCACTAGTAACTTGGGAGAAGAGACCAACACCCACCTCACTACAACCTCCTTTCAGGGAGTTGTAGAGAGCGAGAAGGTTTCCCCTCAGCCTTCTCTTCTCCAGGCTAAACACCCCCAGCTCCCTCAGCAGCTCCTCATCAGACTTGTTCTCCAGACCCTTCACCAGCTTCGTTGTTCTTCTCTGGACACGCTCCAGCACCTCAATGTCCTTCTTGTAGTGAGGGGCCCAAAACTGAACATAGTATTCGAGGTGTGGCCCCACCAGTACCGAGTACAGGGGGAAAAGGTTTGACC
Organism: Morus bassanus; assembly: GCA_031468815.1. Taxonomy (NCBI): domain Eukaryota; kingdom Metazoa; phylum Chordata; class Aves; order Suliformes; family Sulidae; genus Morus; species Morus bassanus. The sequence continues at coordinate 23,879,949 of CM062575.1, read as the reverse complement.
TTTTTCAATTTACAGATCATAAATAGTTTTCCATTGTACTTTTGGTTCCCCAAAAAGCAGATTCAGGTCCTCTAATAGTACCTAGCTTTTCTGTGTCACCTTTCACATCCCTCTCCTAAGTAGACCATGACTTCTTGTTGTCCACAGACCAGGTAAAAAACTGACAGACACATCCTTTACTGCAACTCAGGTGATCGTATGCAGTGGCAAACAAATCTATTTTCCACCACAAATTCAGACTAAATGAAAAAGCACTCTGTAGCCTGTTATCAGTTTGCTTTGGGATTCATGTATATGGAGGATACATGAATACGACAGTCCAAAATATCAGTCCTTGATAGAGGGGGATCCACTTCCCATGATAGACAACTGCTCATGATATAAATGAAACCCAACCCAAGGTGTCTTAATAATCGAATTCTTAAAAGGGAGAGTGCTTCCAAGAGGCGTTAGAAGCTCCTGGTGGGCCATTAACAGAAGTCCTCAGCACCTTTCTTATTTCAGTGTCTGAAGTGTGTGTATTTAAGTGATGTATGAGGAAATGAATGCATTCTTTGCCTAGCTGGAATGCATAGTGATCACATGCAATAATTATTAACATCCTAGCAAGAGCTCTCACTTTGACTGGAATAGAAAACCTTCACTTTATTAAAAAGTGCTGCAAACAAGCAAGAAGAAATAGCAGAATCAAAGTAGATAAAAGTTTTGCCAACCAAACTTCAGTGATAGGAACATGAGATTTGCATTATGATATGTGAACCTGAAGTTGTTCTACTTTTAAGAGTCTCTGTGAAATCACCTTCTGTTTATAAGGAGAAAAGTAGTTTTGCCCACAAGTCTCCTGAGGCCTCCGTTTAGCTTATTTTTACATCACAAGGAGATACGCGTCAGTGAAACACTAACGTTACTTCACACTCTGAGAATGGCATGTTTTTCCTTTTTTAGATAAAACACGTACACTTCACTGCTGGGAGAGGAACTGGCACCAGCAAGACTTACACAATATAGGCTAACCCCCTCTCCCCCTGGGGTTCACAGCTCTATTCTAACCAGTTTTACGTGCACATACGTTAGCTAAAACATCTTTACTGATAGCAGCCTACCTCAGTTTGTCTGCGATCCTGTGCCACTGTGGCAAGGGGCATCAAGTCATACCCCAGAAAGGAAGTATGCAAATGTAGGGGGATAAAGCAGTATTTAGGAAGAACTGACTTCTCTACAAAACATCACAGAAAACCGTCTAGGTGGCAAAGGCTGAACAGGGACAGGTTCCTCTAAAGATTACCCTCCCTCAGAGCTAGCTGAGCTGCCAACCCCACGCGCACTCCAAACATAGAGAGCTCCGCCAGCACCTGCCCTGAGCACAAGGCAAGTGAAGCAAGACAAGATAGCGCAGCAACCCGGCTGCGAACAGGAGAGCCGCCGCTGCTCTGAAGAGCCCCGGGGCTCCCCTAAACTCGAGAAGGGGACCCTCGTTCCCCTTTCCCCGGCAGCGGAGGAGCGCAGGGCCGAGCAAAGCCGCGGAGCAGCACCGCCCCGCCGGCAGCGCTCGGCTGGCGCTCGGTCAGCTCCCCGCTCACCGGCGGGGCCGCGCTGCCGCCGAGAGCCCCAGCTCCCCGGGGCAGAGCGGGGGGAGCGCCCGCCCGGCCCCGCCGCCCCCCGCGGCACCGCACCGCACCGCGCGGCCGGGCGGGGAGACCCCGCCGCTCCCCCCGGCTCCCGGGGCGAGCGGCCGCGGCACCTACCGGGGCCCGCCATGGTGCGGGGCTGGCGGGGAAGGGGCCGCTCCCTTCCCTCACATCGCTGGCGGGGCGGAGCGGAGCGGAGCGGCTCGGCGCGTCCCTCCCGCGGACACCTCCTCGGCCCCGGCCGGGCGCTGGGTCCCGCCGCCCCGCTCGGCCCGGCCCGGCCCCGCCCGCCGCCGCCCCCAGCCGGGGCGGGAGGGCGCTGGGCGGCGGAGGGCGGCCCGCGACGCCCCCTGCAGAGCCGGGCACCGGCGGCTCCTGCCAGCCGCGGCCGTGCGCCGCCGCCCGGGCACACGGCGGGAGCCTTCCTCCGCCGTGGGCAGGAAACTCCCTTTTCCGAGCCGGCTCCAATCACGTATTCCACAGGCGGCCGCGGAAACAGCCGCTACAGCGAGGAGAGGTTTGTATTACGCGGGTCCAGAAACTCCCTCTCCCTAGTCACGAGAAACTTAAGAGCAACGGCTGTGGAAAAGAACAAACGAGACATGCTTTATGCACGCCCTTAACTCAGGCTTCGACTTCTGGTTCCTATGAGCAAGGAGCTTTGTTTTTTTCCCAGGGGAAAAAGAACTTATTCATATAAAGAATGAAGCAACTTGATATTCAGTGTTTTCCTCTAGAAGATGCAGTCTTTCAACTCAGATTCACCAGATTCCATATGACTACGCTCATGTTTGAGTACAGAGAAAATGAGCAGCGGAAGGACGCTGCGGGGTTCAGAGCAGCCTCACTTTTGTCCTTGAAGACAAAGCAACAGCTGAAATAATTATTTCAGGCTATTCCCTTGCAAACTTGGAAAACCCCCTTGCACTGATTTGCATTCAGAAATATTTCTTTGCTGAGAACCAGTGAGTCGTTCACCAGTTGCACTTCAGTAAAGCAAAAGCAGATTCCTTGCGATCTGGTTTCCCAGCCGAGGCAGTAACTCCCAAGCAGTCAGAGGACATTCTGTGTGCAGCTTAATGTCACAAACACTGACGTTAGCACAGAGCTGGTTACAAACAGTAGGGAACCGACTGTTTCCTACTAATTAACCTCATCTCAGAAGCTGGTCAAACTATCCTGTTACCTCCAAATCCTTCTTTACCTAAAACCTACTTTAAGCTTACAAACTGTGTGCCACAGCCCGTCTTCCAAAAACAGAGTGTTTGCTCCCACAATAAGAAAGTACTGGGATAAAAAACACTTCCTGATGACACAGCCTGATGAGAAACCACAGGTACGCGGAGAAGAAAGCAACATTTTCCCATCTGAATCTTCCTGAAAATGTACAATAGCATGAAGAACACCTGGACACGGAAGAAGCGTGCAAATACAGAATCTACCTGGGATTTAGGTGAGGGACAAAAATTTTCCTAGTTGGAAACTGGAGTCTAGCCGAATTCTCTATTTTTTGGTGTCAGAGGTACAACAGAGCCAGCCCCACATGGTGGGGACACAAGAGGACTCTGCCCATCATCAAGGGGAGCGGGTGAGGTTTCTGGGCTGCTAGAGGCAATAATGCCGTCACATGTATTGATGTTCATGCTGCCTGCAAATGGTGGGATGGAGGAAGACTGTTGGGTTTTTTTTTCTAGTCTCTCAAAATGCATTGAGGCTGCCTGACAGCACCAGCAATCAAGGTATCTTCCTTTCTTCCAGGAGGTAAAATAAGAAAACCAACTGAAAATAAGGTTCCCAGAATATCTCAGTAAACCAGCGCAAGCCCTTCAGCCTCCTCTGTCAGCCCTCGGCTCCCTCCCGGCTTGCCAGCAGCCACTTCTGTCACTGGCACATGGCTGGGTGCTGCTAAGTGACCCCAACCGAGGATTTTACTGTGCAACCTGAAAGATGATCGGGTTGGACTTTATGATCTTAAAGATCTTTTCCAACCTAAACAATTCTATGGTTCTATGAATACAGATATATTAAGAACTAGTAGAACAGATGGATAACCATGTGTATGACTTCATAGTGATTGTTCCACCTTATTTCCCTTGTAAAGCTGTTTATCTTCTAACTTGCAGTATAAAAAGTTAAAACCAAAGTCCTATCTCTGTTAGATGAGGATTTCAACATGCTCCTTGGAACAAGCTTTTAAATTCTTTTTCTCTCTGAAGCCTTGCAGTATCATACAAAGGACTAGCACAGTCAGCTTCCTGCATAGTGAGAACCCGCAGGGCTTCTCCACGTGTATCGGTGTCACTTGGGATGCTATGTATTTTATTTAATCAACTCAAAGCCCACAGGAACCCTCTTTAAACTTCTTAAGCCACTAAAGTGAAATTAATATGCCTCCCCAAAGGGGCTTAAGTAAAATAACTGCTATCACTTTGTTTCAGCAACCTTTAGAGCAACCTCCACCTGAAAACTCTGATGACAAATTGAGGCGAAAGCCCCTTCACACCCTAGAACATTAGGCTGGCCTAAGGGAGTTACACAGCTTGTAGTGAATTAAGAACAAAATGAGGAAATAGAGGGAGCTTTTACTCCTCCCTTACCCAAAATTGACTGTACAAGTCTTAACCTTCCTCCCTTCAATTCACTGCAGCATGTGAACACAGTTGCATTTGCAGCATTATTTTCAGTCTTATCCCTGGCCAAAGAAAAGGACTAGATCGCTCTTTCTGGAGCCACTGCTTTTTTGCTAGGTACTTTTGAGGGGTAACAAGGAAAGGATTCAGCAAGTGTTTGAATACCCATACCATCTCTCTTTACTTTTTCTTGGCCACGAAAAGAGTGGGAAGAGCAGAGACCTCTCATGGGAATGCTCTCTTCTGAGGTGAATAGCATTCCCTGCAGCCTTAACAAAGAGATATGCCAGCCAAGGGGAAGGACTGAAAAGACCTATGAGGAGTAGGCGAGGGGAGCAAAGGAATTCACAAGCACTAGCATAAATCAGTTGAATTTGCTTGCTTTTTAGATCCCAGGATCTCCCACTACTGCCTTGGGGAATACAAGAACAAAATAGCTTTCCCTGTGTGGTTACTGCCCTGCTAGGTCACCTGGAGAGTTGCAGGCACAACACAGGGGAACACACCTAGGCAGCCACACACACCTCTGAAGAGCAGTCACAGCACCTGGGAACAGACCTAACTGGCAAAGGCCTCCAAGAGAGGGAGATGCTTACTAATCAGGTGAGAAGCAAAGTGAAGCAAACACAGCAAGTAATTTCCCTGGTTCCTCACAGCAGTTACTTCAGACAGCAGGACTTTAAAGACAGTTTACCAGCAATTCCTGCATTTCTTCATTTCTGATGCAGACAAAAACACAGAACTTGTGCTGAGCTTTGCAGATGAAGCTTGCAGCTGTAGCTTACTGTGGATGGAAGCTGCAAGAACTGAGAGAAATACTGGTTCCTAGAAACAGTTTCCCTTCTGTAACACAGATCTGACTTATTCCATACATACCACAGGCAGGCCAGGTCAGATCAGGGCATCTGAAACCAAAGTACACATATTTAACAAGCCCTCAGCTGAATGTCCCTTTTCTACACTACAGGCAACAGCACCTGTACTAAATGACAATCTTACAGTACAATCTACCACTACATAAGCGGCTTTTATTTCCCCAGCACTGCAAATGTGGCACCTTCCAGAGACACCAGCATCAGGCATGCTCTGCTAGGCACAGAGCCTGCCCAAGCATGTGTTCAGCAGGCACCACCGAATTGCACACAAGAGGGACAGAACCCCTGCACAACAGGGCACAGCAGTACTTGGAGATGGTTAAGAGCAGAGGACTAGGTAGGGGAAGTGTAAAGAGCATAACACTACCTACCTACTGCTGCTTGTTTGACCCTGGCAGCCCTAGCTCAGGACTTGCAGCGTAGGACTTCCTTCTTCCTTTGCCCTCAGCAGACTTTATGGTACACTCTACTCACAAGAATCAAAAAAAGCCCAAACACAAAGGCAAGGAGAACAGAGCACCACATTCATGAGAGCAAACCTTCAGTTTCACAGAAGAAAACACTTCAGTGGATAAATGACTGATTTAAAGCCATGGCAATATACCGCAGCTGAATCACATCTCCTCCTTATCAGGGTCTGAGTACACTATCAGGTCATGATAGTGATCAGCCTTACCTTGGGCTTCCACACCCACCCTTTGCCCATAGGCTCAGGAGCTCCATTTAAGCTCAGGCCTGGGTCTTCAGTGCTTGCCTGTCCTATCTTGTAGGTATACCTGTTTTGAGTCCTATCTCCAACCTTACCTCTTTGATGCCCTTCAAACATACGTTGTAAGTAACCTTATCCCCAATTCCCTCTCTGGGTCCATCCTACAGACAGTCCCTTTAGACCCACAGACCCCAGCACTTAGAAGATAAACAGCTTTACAAGGGAAATAAGGTGGAACAATTATTATGAAGTCATATGTATGGTTATCCATCTGTTTTGCTAGTTCTTAATATATGCATATTCATAGAATCATAGAACCGTTTAGGTTTGAAAAGACCTTTAACCATCTCCCTCTGCTCCTGAATAGATTCCTCGTGTGGCGCCTAGACCTGGTTCGTAGCTCACCTTTCCTGGGACTACCGATGGATCCAGTCAGCGCCTGGCTCTGCCTGCCACGTTCAAGCTATGCGTGACTGCACCCTGTTGGTAAGGGCGCTGCTGGCACTGGGGCTGACCACCGCTCCCGCTGTCCTCCCCCATGGAGCAGCCCTGCTCCTTACGCTCCCTACCATTCTCCTTTCACTGATCGTATTTAAGATGGATCACAACTAGGAGTAGACCGACGGGGGAGAGGGGCCCTGAGGGGACTGAAGTCTTCCCTCTCCCAATGCCACAGGCGCGCTGCCGGGTTTCCCTGCAAAGACTGCCCGGGGTTCCCGCCCCCTCCTCTCGGCTGCGGGCCCCACTCGATGACCTCAGCCGGACGCGGGCGGGGCCCTTCCCGGTCCCCTCAGGCCGGGCGGACGGCCGCGCTCCGTTGGCCCCCGCTCCGCCCGACCTAACCTTCCCCTTCCGCTCACGGCCCGCCCAAGATGGCGGAGGCGGGGCGGCCGGAGCCGGGGCGCGGCGGGCGCGCGTGCGCACGCCGGGGCGCGGCGGGCGCGTGCGCGCAGGCGGCACGTGGCGGCGGGGCAGCATGGCGGAGCGGCGGGCTGTGCCCAGCGACCTCTTCCCCTTCGTCCTCGCCTTCCTGCGCGAGAACCGCTTCGAGCGCGCCGCGCGCGCCTTCGCTGGGGAGGCGGCGGCGGTGAGCGGGGGGGGCGGGGCGGGGCGGGGCGGGGGGGGTAGCGGGGTGGGCGGGCGGACTGACCGACCGACCGACCGATCGATGCGGCCTCTCTCTTGGTTTAGAAGGAGCAGGACCCTAATGCAGCCTCTCTCCTCGACATCTTCAGCTACTGGCTGAAGTAAGTGCTCCTCCGGCGGGGGGCCCGCGCTTACCGGGGCTGGGGCTGTGGGGCGGGCGGGGGGGGGGGGGGGCGCGCTTACCGGGGCTGGGGCTGTGGGGCGGGCGGGGGGGGGCCCGCGCTTACCGGGGCTGTGGGGCGGGGGGGGTCTCTGCCGGGCCCCCTCGGGCACCAGCCACCGTCCGGCCCTCACCTCGCAGTCCCCAGCTCAGTGTTTCTCCCTGTAGGTCTCCAGCGGCCAAGAAGAGAAAGCTGGTTCCCAACGGCCCCCAGGCGAAGAGGAAGCCGTCCTCTAGCAGCGATGACAGCTCCAGCGAGGAGGATGAGATGCCCCCAGCCAAGAAGCCAGGTGGGGTTTGTGAGCGGCCCTAGGGCAGGCCAGGGTCACGTCTGACACTGGCTCCTCACCGGGATATAGAGCTCAGCCTCAGTGGCTCCTTTGAGGTCCCTCAGCAGCTATCAAGGACTGGGTTTGTATTGACTGATCTTGTTTCTGGCAGGTCTTTTGCCCGTGGCATGAAAGGTATGTTCATCCTAGCTAAGGGTGATCTCTTTATCCAGTTATAATTTAAGCACCTCAGGATTTGTGTCCGCTAAAAGGTTTTAGCCTTTCAATTTGTCTCTTTTGGCTGAGACCGGTAAAGGCATTGGGCTGTACTGAATCTTGAAGGTGTTATTGAAGTAGCACCTTTATTACCTTGTCTATATTGAGAGTCTGCTTTCCAAACACTCACTGGTAGGATATCTTGGCAAGGTTACTCCTACTTGCTTCAGCACATTCAAACTATGTGTTGATTTAAATAGTGAGCAAAATTGGTTTTTCAGTGTGTATAGATTGGGCTGGTACTTTTGTCATGGGAGGTAGCTACCTCATGATTTTTTTTTCTGTGCTGTTTTCCAGGCACTCTCAGTTTCACTGAGAGCTTTAAAGAGTGATTTCTCATCTTGCTATTTTAGGAATACTGAATCAGGTTTTACAAGTGCTTTCACATTTGTTAAAATATGCATAATTTGACAAAACTTGTGCATGGTGAGGATTTCTCAGGCTCCTCTGTATTGGTGGGCATCATGACCTGTTTTGATGTAGGGCAGTTGTACTCGGTATCCTTGAGTTCCAGAGAAATGCCAAGCATCCTTACTCACCTGCTGCCTGTGTGAGGTTACTACCCTACTTTCTCTCAAGCCTGTGTCCTAGTGCTATCAAAAAATACATCCCTCCCCTCCACTTTGGTATTTGGTGAGCTGTATTTTACTCTTTTTATCGGGAATTGTTCTTACGCCTTGCCGTAATCACAGTGTATGCAAGTTTGTGTGTATCTAGCACTAGATTTGCGGGAGAGAAGGAGTAGACAGAGAGAGGGAGAGATACAGAAAGAAAACTGGTCTTCAACTTGAGCCATCCTAAAGCTGAATTTGAACTTAGAACTGACTTTAAGGACAGTTGCAAATATAACTTGAGGCAAAATGATTTCTTTCGCTCCACGTTATTAAAAAGCAATCAGTAACCAGGAAGGAGTAGATTTGGGTAAAACACATTTAAGCAAAATGTTTGGGACCTTAACACAGCATTGTAGTGGCTCTCTTTGGAAGTCTGCGCTTGTTCAGCGGGTTTTTGTAAGCTGGAAGGTGTGCAGACCCACTTAATGTTATCTCAGTTTGTGGGGACACTTTCCTTGTGGGGCATCCTTTTTGGTGATAAAAGTCTGCACTTAAATGTGTACGTGACAAAGATAAAAATCTAGAATTGGTTTTATCTTCTTGCATACCAATTTTTGAGTCTTCTGCCGCACCCTGCTCAAGAAACGAAGCCAGTGTTATGAACTTCAGTCGTGATTTAATGACCTTAGTATATCCTTTTTCCCTGATGCACACTAGTGCAGGATATAGGTACGTGAAAGTTGTGAATGAACTTCTCATCAATGTGTGTTGACCCTTCTTTGCAGCTAAAGGAGCAGCTGTGCCCAAGGCAAAAGCAGTTCTTCCAGCCAAGAAGGCAGACACCAGCAGCGAGGATTCCAGTGATGATTCAGATTCAGAGGAGGAGAAGAAGCCAGCAAAGGTCAGCTTTTCTTTCCAGCCTCTTTAATGCATGTTTGACAGTGATGGGTAACAGCAAGTTTGACCAGCAGAATTCTCTGCAATTAGGCTCACTTTTCCTGAGCTGTGAAGTGCCTCAACTGCTGCAGGTGCAGTGTAAGAGGGCACTTCTGTAGTGGACGGTGTGCCATTTGGACTGCTCCATGAAAAGTTTTATTTCATGTCCAGCACCCACTTTGTTTCATATCCAAGTCTGCTCCTCGCTTTATCGTAAGACTGCCAGGGCTTACTTCTTTTGTGGACAAAGATTTCTTTACAATTGCTAAAATAAATTTCATCTTTTTCTACATATATGTGTATATATAAAAAGAGAATCTTCTCTTTCCTTTTTCTTGACACAGTCATGGTCTTGAAATGGGGGTGAGGAAGAATGATGTCAGTATACGCTAGAGGAGACCAACCAGAGTTGCCCAGTCAGTGTGTTCAGTCTTCAGACTAGTGTGATCTGGAGAAGGAATTGCCAGCCCCAGAGCTGCCCCATTTTGAGGAGGAAGAACTGGAGACTGAGGTGCAAAGGAAGTCTCCTGAGGGCTGCTGAGAGGTTTTCCAGAGCAAAATTGTTATCCAGGGATTTTCAGGCCCTAACCATTAGGCAGGGTGGTGTTTCCAAGTCAAAATGGTAACCTCTGTGAAAGACAGCTGTTTATACTCTCTGTACATGTGTGCTGCTTATTAGCCTCTCTTTCTTTTCATGGCTACAAGGGCTAATCAGTTTTCCTTCCTGTTGTTTAGAAAAGTGCAAAACCTGTGGTGAAGCCAGCTGGAACCAAAATCCAGCTGCAGAAGAAAGCAGAGAGTTCCAGCTCTGACTCGAGCAGCTCAGATGAAGAAGCACCAAAGAAACAGACACCAAAACCAGCAACACTTAAATCGGGTACCTCTTATTGTGTATCGTGAGTCAAAGTGCAAAACCAAAAAAGCCAGGGAAGAGTGATGGGGGCTGTACCTACGTGCAAAGGCATATGTATTAACATAGGAGTCTGAAAATCTGCTGTCACTGCCGTTTGCAGTCCAGTCCAATTCTGACATGGAGGAGGTGTAGAACTGATTGCAAATAAAACATCTGGTCCCAAATGCTGCACTGTTTGCATAAGTAGCTGTAATCAGCAACCTTAACTGCTTAAGTTGTGCTTTTGTCAGTGTCTTCCCCTCAAAGAGAAGGGAAGGCCTTTACTTAGCCTTTAGTCCTGAAACTTCTGATGACCTAGAATGGACAGTTTGCTGAAAACCTTCTCTAAGCTTGCAGTAGGATAAACAACAGTTTTGCAGTACTGCTTTAATCTGCCCTATTGGCTTCCTGTGGTTCTTTTCTCTCTGTGATACTTTATGCTGAACGTAATTACCCCTCATCTACCATAGCATATTTTCTAATGTCCCTTTTTACTTATGTCAAAAGGAAGTAAAGCTGCCCAGACAGCCACCAAGGTGGTCAATGGAAAAGCAGCAAGCAGTAGCAGCAGTAGTGAAGATTCTGATGAGGAAAAAGCTGCACCAAAGAAGGTAAATTGGGCCATGAAAAACTTCATGAACACTGTAGAAGTCTAGTAAGACTGGGCGTATCTCTGTCTCGCAGGGACTGTGAAATGTGTAGGCAAAGGCACAGGCTACACAGATGCTGATCATAGAATTTGTGGCTCTTGTACCTCCTTCTTTATACAGTGGGATTATGTGTTCTAGCCCCTCTCCATGCACTGGCTTTCTTCCCTAATACCTCCTTACCACTTCCTCTGCTCCTTCCTTTTACAGGAAAACATCTTACTGTGTCATACCCATATTGTAGCCTTCATTATGTGTTCACTTTTGCATGACTCTCTTGTGCTTAGCTATCTGTAACTTTGAGTTTTCCACTAGGGGGTGTTTAAAAAATGTTTCCTGCAACACAAAAATAATCATAGTTATGTTTAATCAAGTGGCAGCTACTACTGTTTCAGTCAGTTCTGTGCCCCTTAGTCAGAGGAGCTCCTCGTTAGGGATTCATGCAACAGAAAACAGCAGGGTGGCCAGAAAGATGATGATGCTCATGTCTTTCCTAAAATTTGCATTTGAGAATCTTCGTTAATCATTCTCCCTTTGTCTTCAAAATTCTCCCTTTGTCTTCAAAATTTGCTCTCTTAAGTGAGGCGTAGAGTTAAACAAGATCCACATCCAGCTGTCCCCACATGATCTCTGTAACTTCTTTTTCTAACATGTATTTCTTTCCTTTTTGTGATAAGGCTGTTCCCAAGAAGTCACCTCTGCCGAAACCTGCAGCCATGCAAGCATGTCCAGGGAAAAACAAACGTGCCAAGGAAAGTTCCAGTAGTGAGGACGCATCTGACAGCTCAGATGATGAAAGGCTACCTGCAAAACAAAAGCTGAAGTCTGGTAACTAACTACCATTGCTGCTATGTGGGAGGGTTCTTTCTGCTAGTCCCACTGTCCTGGAGAAGTATGTGCAGGGCAAGTCTTGCTGCACACAAGGTTCCAAGTGGTGCTGGTGGTGGTATCGTGAACCAGAAATACAGCAGCTCTTTTCATGTGTGCTGTTGGGGCTAAGCTTACAATTCAGCTCCTGCCTCAGCAAGGGATGGGGAGTGAGAGAGGTTGTGACAGACTCTGCTTGGTTTGCTGCATGTCTTCTATTCAGGTAGCCTTTAAGTACATTCTTCTTTCAGGTTTCCCATCTGCCAGGATTTGGGAAGTAATTTGCAAGTGGTTTGGTTATTCTGTAACTGCAGCAATTTAAGCTTTTTTAGGTTTTTTTTGTTTATCATGCAGGCATCTGAATGCTGTTTCTCTCTTCATAGGTCAGTACAGTGCTGTACCACCTCCTCAAACTACACAGACAAAGAAAGGCCTTGCCAAGGCCCCTGGAAAAAAGGCTGAGAGCAGTGATGCCTCAGACAGTAGTGATGAGGCAGAGCAGGTGCTCCCAAAGGGAGCAGCAGGTACGTTGTGAGGAGAGGAGGCTGCAGATGAAGTACTACATGGTGCAGACAATGTTTTGGCAATGTCTTGGTTTCGTTGAAAAAGTCGTTTGATTTTGGTCTTTGTTGCTGTTTGCTTCCCTGGAAGCTTCTGAGTAATTTGAAGGTGTCCCAAACAACACTGTGTCCAACCTGTGGATCCAAACTGTGTACGGGTTGGATTACTTTGCATGTGTTGGTTTGAAAAGTCATCAGGATCTGGTTTAGTGGGAATAAGCCAGGCCCATTACTGCAGCTGGCCAGGTCCTTGCTTGATTTCCGATGTGCTGGCTGAATGGCTGGTGCACTGAGAAGGGAGCTTTTTCACCTCTGGAAAGGTTTGGATCTTGGGACAAAAGTTTGGTGTGGATGTGGCCTGTTAATTTTAAACTTGCTTTTGCAGGCAAAGCAGTAGTAGCTAAAACAACCCCTGGTCCCCAAAGCAAAGCTGTGACTACCAAGAAGGCTGAATCCAGTTCTGACAGTGACTCAGGTAATTCAAGAAATAGTTTTGATTTTTTTGTGTTAATGTTTTTATCGGCCAGTTTGCTGTATCGTGGTGTATCTGCTAAGACCCTTAGCATATGAGCTGGAAAGCTTCACAGTCTCCATAGCTAACAAGATGTGAAATTGAAAAACAGCAGCCTGCTATGCAGAGTGGAGTCTGATGAGACACCAGTGAGACCACTGGCAAGTGCAGAAAGGTCTGCATGTTGCTGGATGGAGAGAGTGGGGCATCATGTGTATCAGATTTCTCCAAGAAGGTTAATGGTTACACTTTTTGAGGCTCTGTGTCTTAAGGTTTTTGGTTTCTGTTATCCCATTGTGTTTGGGAGGAGGTTCTGAAATAAAAAATGTTACTGCCATACCAAGTTCAGAACAGACTCAGAGGTGCCTTCTCCTAATGTGACCCTAGAAATGGGGGCAGTGTGCTTTGTATCTTCTGCTGATGAGGTTTAAGGTTTGCAATGCCGTATTTCCCGTGCAAGTTCCTTATGTGCTACATTTCCCATCCAAGGTCAAGGTGCTCCTGTTATGTATCTCAACATCTCTGGAGCCACAGCAGGGACTGTAGGTGGCAGCTGCCTGTCTGTCTGCAGACAGGTAGCACTAGACTGCGTGACCCTTCAACAAGAGGCAGGAGTTCTGGGTTTTCTGGGTTTTTTGCCTAGTTTCTCGCAAATGGACGAGGTTTTGATGACTGTTACTAAAATGTTCAGAAATGTTGGAACAGATCAGGCTTGGCATTCCAGATTGCTGAGACACAATACAAAGGCGTATTTGTATGCAGGAGTCTCCAATCCATCTTCAGACTGCTGCTAAACACATCTGATACAGGAAATAGAAAGCTAAAATGTGACACTGTGCTGCTGTTGCCTCACTTTCCCTACTTTGTCAATTTTATCTCCTAATTTCTTGCCTGTTCTTTGACCTTTACCACATAGCTTCTTTTCTCGGTGTTTCTTCTCCCTGAGTTTGTTCTTGGTGATAACCTGTACTTCCTCCAGTCCAATATTCTGTACCTCTTCTACATTATTCTTCAAATATCTGCTTCCTTGTGCTTGCATTAGTGAAGAACTTAAACAGCTTGTTTCCACTTCCAACAAAGTAGATACATGGAAAGATGACTACTGTCCCCTGACCATTCAGGTCTTCATCAAATGCTGATTGTTGCCAGTTATCTAGTGGCTCAGCCCTGGGCCACAACCCATTTTACTTTTTACTTCCCCACGAGTTGTATATGTGTTATTGCTAAAGTAACTTGCACCAGAAGCTTATTAACTTGAAGAACATCTGGTTTTTTTTGTTGTTTTGTTTAGATTCTAGCTCTGAAGATGACAAGAAGAAGGTAGGGAGTAAGCTCCCAGCTAAACAACCTGTGATAAAGAATACTTCCAAACCAACAAAAGTACCTGTCAAGCCTGGACAAGCAAAGAAAGACTCCAGTTCCTCCTCAGACAGCTCAGGTAGGAAAAAAGGAGGATTTCCACATGCACATTGTCCTTGCTCAGACCTCTGTGTGTCTAGGCAGGTACGTGGGCGCAGTTGGACAGGAATACCCATTGCAGTGTTGTTTCAAGCAGCTAATGAAGTGCACTGTTGCATTGAATCTGTAAGCTTCATATTGAAGGAATAGGGCTTAGCCTTGATTATTCTTTTCCTTTCCATTCTAGATTCTGATAGCTCTGACAAGAAGGCCCCTGTGAAGCCCACAACTAAAGCAGCAACCCCTGCAACAAAGAAGTCACAAGCTGCCACAAAGAAAGCACAAAGTAGCTCTGATTCAGATAGCAGCTCTAGTAGCTCTGAGGATGAGAAGAAGAAAGGCGCTCCAGCTAAATTACCTAAATTAATTAGCAAAGTGGGGAAGCCAGCGTCCAAACCTTCTACCCCAGCTCCCAAAGCAGACACTTCTGACTCTGATAGCAGTGAAGAAGAAGAAAAGAAGCCAGCAGTGAAACCGGCCACCAAATCTACAGGGGCAGCAAAAGCAACTGTGGGGAAGAAGGCAGCTGCCTCGAGTAGCAGTAGCAGCTCATCTGATAGTTCCAGCGAAGAGAATGAGAAGCCCAAAAAGGCAGGGAAAGGGGCACAGAACAACCCTAAGACTACTGCCTCCACAGAGAAAACAAAAGCATCCACACCAGCAGCAAACAACCAAAAGTCTAAGCCAGCTGGTGGTGGCAGTAGCAGCAGTGAAAGCAGCTCTGAAGAAGAGACTGGAAAAGTCAATGGAGGTATTACCTACAGTCTGGGAAGTGGGTCTGCCAGGCAGTGTTACTGAGCTAAGCATGAACGGGAGCCTTTCCTAAACAATATCCAGTCTAGTCTCCATGTGCTATTAGATTATGCCATCTGGTGCAGTACTGAGAGGGAAGGGCTAGTTTTTAATTTGGTGTGGTCCTTTTTGTCTGTATTGCATATCTGCTGGCAATGGAATCTGTGGTAACACGGTATATTTGTTGCCAGTTGCCATCTGCATGCATAAGATTGTTAGTGACAGCAAGGCAAACTGCTGGAGGACCTTGTCTGTGTTGAGTGGGATGCTATAGATGATGCCCCAATGCACAATCACAATCTTCATCCCCCTAGGAGGAAAATAACTGAATGCACTAGTGATGCGTGCAAGTGCATACTGTGTGACTCCACGAACTGGCAAGTTGTAACCAACAGAACTTTCTCAAGTGCACTAAATTGTTAATGTAGAGGTACCCTGTTCCACAAAATTATATCCATTAGGATAGGATGGCAAAATTCTTGTTGACCCAGAATGTCTATTAGGGTCTGTTATAGTGGTCTGTTTTCTGGGTGAGGTAATGCAGGGACTGATTGTCTCACCTGTGTCAGCACTGCGTTTGCATTCTGGGGGAGAGATGCCATTACCTTTCCCAACACTGCAGTTACTCCCTTTGAAGTTCTACTGCTGTACATCTAACAGGCACGATCAGGAAGAAGCAGAAGAGGGAAGATGTTCAGGAGCCAGAGACACCACACAGTAAAAAGGCAAAGATCAAAGCCAAAACGCCACACACATTTCCCAAGGTGAAACAGGTGAGTGAGGGTGGACTGTGGTGACTGGTGGGACTCTGCCTCCTGAACAAGTAGGCTGGTTTTGGGTTTGGGGGGGTAGGTTGGGCCCAGAGGATTATTTCTATTTTTGCTCCCTCCTCAAGCACTTGAACCTTGGCTGGAGAACCCTCGGGAGTGCACATATGTGTGTAATACTATTCTGGCAGAGGTTGATCGGATATGCTTGCACAGGAGCGTCCCTGAGCTGCCTGATCAGAAGAAGGGAAAGAATTACGAGTCTGAGAAACACTTAAAGCGACCTGAACAGGGCTCCATATTTGCAGGGCAAGGAGGGAAGGAGGTTGTCACTAAGGGAGTATCGTGCATGCGTACGCACTTACTGTATCTCATTTTCTTTAACAGCCAGGCTCTCCATTCCGCCGCGTAAGGGAAGAAGAGATTGAGCTGGATGCCCGTGTTGCTGATAACTCATTTGAAGCAAAGGTAGGGCTAGGTAGTGCCCAGAGTGGTAACATGTGGCCTCTGCCAATACACGTTGGCAGAGCAGCCTTGGTGTGCTTGTGGGCAGTCTTTTTGGTGGGAACTTTTTCCACCAGGAGGTGCTGTTAGGAAGCGTGTGAGCGCTGGCAGGAGGTGGGTGGGAGAGTGGTATCGGCTTTACCGATATATACTGGTGTTTGCTGGGTAGGATGACGTGCAAAGCATTGCCTTTGCTCTCTTGGGTACTGCCCTGAATTTCTTTTTCCTCTCCCCTTTCATCCCTCACAGAAAGGAGCAGCTGGTGACTGGGGTGAGAAGGCTAACAATGTCTTGAAATTCACTAAAGGCAAATCTTTCCGCCATGAGAAGACAAAGAAAAAACGAGGCAGCTACCGTGGGGGCACTATATCGACCCAAGTCAACTCCGTCAAGTTTGAGAGTGACTGAGAATGTTTCCTTGGGAATTCATAAACCATCTGCTCACCCGAATGGCTTGGATGGGCACATGGACATCATGGATGTCAAGCCTGCCTGGAATGCTACCTCCCCTAGCCCATTGTGGGGCAGGCAGCTCCAGCGTGGGGATGTGGGAGAATGGTTGGATGTTCCCCCTTTTTATTTCTAATTCTGGTTTAGGCCCCTAATTTGTAACCATCCCTGAGCTGGTGTAACTGGCACCAGTAGAGTGACCTCCAAGACTTAAATTTTCTACAGTCTTATTTTAAAAGGCTGGCAGTGATATTTTTTGTTTGTTTGTTTCCTGCCCACCTAGTAGAAGAAAGAGAAATCATTCTCCTATATCTTAACCTCCCACTTCTTTTTCAGCCAGACTTAAATTTTCTACAGTCTTATTTTAAAAGGCTGGCAGTGATATTTTTTGTTTGTTTGTTTCCTGCCCACCTAGTAGAAGAAAGAGAAATCATTCTCCTATATCTTAACCTCCCACTTCTTTTTCAGCCAGACTTAAATTTTCTACAGTCTTATTTTAAAAGGCTGGCCATGATTTTTTGATTTCAGTTTCCTGCCTATGTAGTAGAAGAATGATTTCTCTTTCTCCTGTAACTTAACCTCCCACTTCTTTTTCAGCCAGTTTAACTTGGATACCTGTGAAATGGCAAATATTGTGACTTGCCTTTGGCTAGTTACTGTAAGAGCAACAACTGATTTGAACCCTCTGACTGTAATCCCCACACCCACCTGACATTTCAAGTTCACAGCTGCAGTGTGATAGGGTTCTTCTTTTCTGTTTCCTTCTTTTATGGTTTCACCTTGCAATTAATTCCTACCTTCCTCTTCCATCCACTCCTGTTGAGGCCACTAACCGGAGTACTTGGAGAAGCAGAGTCTAAATACAAGTTTGTAGCTGAGTAGCTGTACTGTTTGCAGTTGCAGGCTGGGGGCTGTTGTCAGAAAGGCAAGGTCTGTAGCGCTACTGTGGCACTCTTGATAACACTGTCATTGGGAATGTAGCTGGGGAGTGGAGATGTACAGAAGCTTTTGACTCCATGGAGATTGTGATGTTTGGCTCAGTGGGAATGGGAAAGGAGGCAGAGGTGATAAACCCCTCTTTTCTGCCCAGCTCTGCTTCTTGTTGGGTTTTTGTTTCAGAGGCTCTGACTGCACATTACTCCTTGTTCTCTCTGAATATAAAACATGCCAGCATATGCTAACTCCTAGCAACATGTCATGCAGCTCGTTAGGAGTCGAGATGATGCCTTAAATATTTTTCTGAGTTGGATCACTTACTCTTGGAGCTGTTTTCCATCTGTTAGATCCCTCTCAAGAAGTAAAATGCCAGTTTCTCCACAGCACCGAAGCAAATAAAGCCTGGTGCTGTCAGGTTTGAAGTGTTAGCTACAAGTACACGTTCGGTATGGAGAGCCTCAAACAAGTTCAGTAACTTGCAGCCTAAACTTAGTTTTCATGAGTGACTGAGATAATGTAATGACTTACTCCTGTTGAGAGGAGGGCTTGCTTTCCCTCCAGTTGTGTGACTGCCTCTTTATTTCTGGTGCAACTCACATCTGGTAGAAAATGGTTCCCCCACTTTTTTCCCCCGATAGGTGGGTTAAGTTAATTTTAGTTTGTGGAGCAGTCTGCTGAGCCCATAGCCTGTATGAATTGAACAGCGGTAGTGCATGTTTGGGAACCGGGGCAGTGGGCTGTGAGAACTGCTCACCCCATCTCATGAAACTGCCAGTCACCAAGGGAGGTTATGCAGGGCCTGATTTCCAGGTTCCCATCCCCTCCCCAAAGGGGTACAATGAGAAGAACCCTGTTGTTACAGGAAGCTGCATTTGTGTGCAAAGCAGTGTCACCTAATTGAGGGCTGGATGAGACTTGATGAGCCACCCCCGTATACATGAGCTGCAACTTGTTCTGATGAGCATTTTTCAGGACTTCCCCTCTGGCTTGCACAGGCACTCTGATGCCTGGATCCAGCCTACAGTGCTGAGGGGCCCAAGAAACCATGGTTATTACACGGAATTAAAGGTTAGAGGCCGAAGAAAGGTGGGAGCAGAGTACTTTCTTGCATCTTGCTTGTGACTTGCCATTTGCCCTCTTTTTTTTTTTCCTGTTTATCAGGAACTTACATTTGGAATTCTTAAACTTTTTAAAAACTTCAGTGTTTTGGGGGTATTTTAAGTGTGATCACACAAATGTCTCAGAAAATAAAGATTGCTGCCTTTGTAATCTGAGTGGGTCTGATAGTTAAGGGTGTGGAATAGCAGATGGGAAAAGGGAGGGTGTCAGTGCTGGGGGTAACGTAGCACTGTCTCTTGAAGTGAATGGCTAAGTCTGACTAAACCTATCTGCAGCTGATTCTTGTCTCCTTTGTTACATGCACACGAGCATGTAACTGGTCTTCAGAAGTGAAAGGTGGCCTGTGCAGCTGGCTAGTGAGTGACTGCAATAAATTTGGAGAAAATGAGTGGAAGAGTATTTACTTTCACCAAAACAAACTGAGGCTGCTTGAGTCCCTCACACCAGAATATCTCGTTAGGTCTTTTCCAGTATTGCTACCACATTAGCTGTTTGGCAGCTGGCAATGTAACTTAAGTAGCTGTAGCCTTTGGGAATAAGAAACAATATGTATAACTGAAAAATTCTGTTTATACCCGGTTAAAAGAAGTAATTTCTGCATCCCCTGCAATCTCTTCCTGCTGTGTGACCATGTATGCAGGGAAGAGAAACTCACAGGTAGGGCCTGGGGAAGGTCTTATGTGCTGTAATGCTTATATTTACCCCTTGTGCTATGCCTCTCTGGAAAGGTTGGGGTGAACAGAATTGCCAGGTGGAACGGGCTGTCTGTTGCTTTGTAACGAACACTGTCTGCCACAGCCTTCCACCTCCAATGTGATGTCGCAGGAGAAGGTATAATGCTGTCTGAAGTTTCAGCAGCAGATGCAAAGAATGTCACTAGCCTCGCTGGAGATCAGCACCTGACTGAGCAAGTGCAATGAGTGCAGGGGGAGGGAAATGCTTTGTGAAACTCTCAGAGCTACCTGCTCTTCCATGTGCTTGACACTTGGGAAAAATAGCTCCTTTCATAAGCTTTTGCAGCTGCTAGGCAGGCTTAACCTACATCTCTGCTCTCTGCTGCTGTCCTGGTGTAAAGGAAACACCTCGTTGGGAAACACTTAGGCCTAGTTTCCCCGTGCATCACTGGTGCAGTTTCAGCTGTGGTTAATGCTAGAACTGGACTGACAGGACTTCCCCCTCTGGCGTGTGCTGTACCTGGATGGGGCGCCCTGGGACGCTGTCCCCAGCCTCCTCAGTCCCCTGCCTGCCATCCTTTCCATGTTGTTGACCTGACCAATGCATGTGCAGCCCCTTGTTCCCCCCGTCTCACAGAGCCCGCAGAGCGGGTCCCGGCCCTCTGAGCCTCCACGTAGGGCCCGGCTGCTGGAGAGATGCTCCGACCCGCTTTGGACCGGCTGGCCTGGCAGGGGACACCAGCGGGAGCTGCCGGGCGCTGCCATCCCGCCCGCCGGGGCTGCCGGAGGACCCTCTCGCCGGGCGGGGGCCGGGGCCGGGGCTGGGGCTGGGGCTGCGCCGCCCGGCCCCGCCCGCGCCCGCGCCCGCCGCCCTCCGGCCCGGGCGGGGAAGGCGGGCGAGCGGCGGCTGGTTCCCGCCCCCCGCCGCGCCCCGCCTCGCCCCAGCGCCGCGGCTCGGGCTGCGCTGCCGGCGGGACTCGCTGCAGGTGGGTGCCGGGTGCGGGTCCCGGTGCGGGGCGGCCCGGGAGCGGCTGCGGCCGGTGCTCCTCCTCGCGCCGCCGGGGCGGCTCTCGGCCCCGTGGCCGAGCCCCGCGGACCGCCCCGCCGGTGGGAACCCGGCCGGGGGCTGCGGCGCCGGCCCTGCCGCCGGCCGGCCCGCCCGGCCGCCGTGCGAGGCGGCGGGGGGGGGGGGTCCCGCTGCCCCCGGCTGCTCGGGGCCGCAGCGGGGTCGGTGGGCTGGGGGGCGCCGGGGCTGCGGGCGATGGCAGCAGCCCCCGGTGCTGCACGGCTGTATGGTGAACACCGACGGGCTGGATGGAACTTTGGGAGCTAATGGCAGAGGCACCTGGCTGCTGCTCTGCTGCTGGAGAGGAGGGAGGGAAAGGGTCGCCTTCCCGGCTGTCAGCTTGGCCGCGGCGCCGCCGGGACGCGTGTGCCAACAGCCCGGGTAACTCCGGCAGGGCTACGAAGGGCGCGAGTTAAGCATCTGCTTAACTGTGCAGGATCAGAGCCTGGGCACCGGGACAAATGTTCAAAGTGCTTTTGTGTAACTTGCTTCATCCTCCTCTAGGAGATTAGATCTCAGGAGTGTCTTCCCTCTCCTGTTCTGCCTCCTCATCCTATGCATCCCTCCTCAACCCTTGTTTATGGTAGCTCAGCCAGGTCTCATTCCTCCGACGTGCTCAGAGCCTCAGAGCTGTTTGGTTGGGTTCTTTTCTTTCTTTCTTTTTTTTTTTTTTTTAACATGAGGGTGTCAGTTGTTTTATTGAAGATAAGACTCATCTTTAGCTTCGCTGCTTCTGTAATTCTGTCAAATGTGATCAGACTTGTCTGTCAGGACTTTATCAATCCCCAGCACTTCCTACACAAGGTTTCACAACCTTCTGGGGTGTTTAATGACTTCTTTTAATGTGGCGCTTCTCTGCAGAAAGAAGCTGCAAGGACAGGGCAGTAAATGGAAGACTTTTCTTCCTCACCCCTCTTGATGGCTTCTCTAAAGTCTCGTGCACTTGAACCTCTCCAGTTTTCTCTGCAGTCTCAAGAACTTGTTCAACTTGACTGTTGTACAGACGTAACCCCTTCTTAAGACCAAAATGTGAACTGAACTGTCGTGTGCTCTCACCTCAAGGTCTATGGCTCACATGAATATTTGGAAATAGCCCCAAGCCTTTCTGTCTCTTGCATCCAGGGATTACAAATAATGTTCCTAAGTGCTTCCACGCTGCAGACCTGAGACTGCTCGCAAGGAGCACAGACTCGCATCAGCTGCTTCTCTATCTTGCAACCGTGTTGCAAGCGAGGGGGAAAGTCCAGAAGAACTTGCTGTCACAGAGCACCATAGCGTCACAAGCCACCTCTGTCCCTTCCAGAAGACAAGCAGAAAGCCTGTGGATATGGAGTGGGGGGAGTCTCGCTTACCACCCAGACAGATTTAATGTATGATGAGAGGCCAGGTGGGGAAGCAGATGTGTGGTGTTTGACACCATCCCCCAGCTCAAGTTCTTGAAGACTTGTGTAGTTTCAAATGCCTTGACAAGCTGAGATACAGAGCTTTATTGCTTTTCTCAGTTGTTATGAACCAGTATTTTCTTTAGTACCATGGTTCCCTGGCTGTGACCTGTGGACTGCCAACCTCCTGCTGGCCTACAGATTCCCACCATGCCTGTAGGGCTTCCTCCATAAAACTCCGATGATCCAGGAAGGATGTTGAAGATGGCCCAAGGTCCCAAAAGTTTTGAACTGATTGAGGACTATGTCAATCTTTGTGCAAAATGAATAAGGATGAGCAGAGCACTCCTGATGCCGTCGTGTGGAAGCAGTAGCACTGAGTGTGGTGCAACATATGAGTTATTCTGATGCTGACCTGGTCACTGCTGTGGTTGTTCCCTTTGGTCTTTGGGGGATCTGGGCTTTCTTCATTCTCTGTGTTTCTTGTGGGCCGCCATGAAGATGTCAAAAGAAAAATGCTAGAAAGGTATGCTGTTTTGAGCAGACCATCTGTGTGCTATTCACTCTGTGTGCGAACAGTATTTTAAAAAAAGTCAGGGCTGTAGGCTGCCTGGGGAGGCTTATATTTGAAGGGAAGTTTTTTTTCTTGCTGATTGTTTTCTATACTAAAATACTAATACTAGTATTAGTATACTGTAGTACTGATATTAGTATGCCATAATACTAATATTAGTATTTTAGTGTTAGTGTTATTTACCCAGGTGACTCTGGTGAAGCAGGAGTCTGTGTTAAACCAAAGCCAGATCACAGAAGCCCACTGAACACTGGGTTGGATGTGACTGATGGTTAGACTTCCCTGCTTCAACATATGCTTTATTAAGTTTACTCGATACAGCATTGTATCTTCTAGGTTTTTACTAGAGATTCCCTTGGGCAGCTCTTGCTCATAGTGCGACACCTTCCTGCAGTGGCGGAGTTGCTCTCAGAGCTGCGTACCTGCCTGCTTGCACGGAGTTTTGGCTTCCATAAATTAGCCACAACTGGGTTGGCTGTCATCAACTTGATGGTAGCAGATGGTCCTGTTTTTTCTGGATCATACCCAACAGATGAAGCAAATTTTGGTTTCTTATCCCAGGAAGAATTTTGAGCATCCAAGTGAAGATGCCTTTTCCTTTTGCCTTCAAATGAATTGTGCTGCTTTGTTAATCCTTGAGAAGTTTATAGTGAAAACATTTCTTCTTACTGTGGGGAAGAGCTGGATAGAGACTAGGATGCAGGAGGGGAAATAATTGGATATGGGCTTCCAAGTCCTAGGCAGGAGTTAGGTAATGCAAAATCCTGGCAGAGAGGGAGAGATGTAAAGGGCAGGGTCCTTGCACTGGAGCCTGGTCACTGCCCTTTCTTTGTGGGCTTCTCTGCCTAAACTGCTTGCTGTCAGGGGTTTTAGTACTTCAACCTAATAAAAGGCACCTGAATTAAAGAAACATCTATCTTTAGAGCTGTAGCTGTTCAGTTACTTCACTTAAGTTAAATTGATGTAATTTTCCATTGATATCAAAATCATGCCCTGTCAAACGTGTTAAATAGGGCAAAATCAAGGGGCAAATTCTCAGGGGGATTTCAGAGGGTTGCATTCTCTCTGCTCCCTTTCTGCTGCCTCCCGTTTCAATTTCAGTGCTTTGCCGTGGCTTTGAAAGCAAAGTCCCAGCAGCGGAGGGTGGCCAGGGGTGTGGGGCAGGTGGGGATGCTGCTGCTTGCAGCGACAGTCATGCCAGGGCGTCCCCCTGCCCACCCCTCCAGCAGCAGGCTCTGAACCTGGCTCTCATGGAGATGCCTGCCCTGCCCTGCCCTGGCCTGCGTGCTGCGGCACTGAAACTTAAAGCCTCTGTGGCACAGGCTTTTTTAATACTTTTCTTGAACCCTGACTTCTAGCTGTTAGTTTTAATTGTGATGTTAGGGGGATTCCTCTGCGTAAATCAATCGGTCGACATGGCTTTACCAAGCACTTGTCATGAAAACAGGGAAGGGTATATTCTCTCTCTACAAGCCTTTTCCTTTCAGTGGCGGTGCTATTTCTTGCAGTATTTATCCCATTTAGCCTCTAGCCCAGGACTTCAGACCACAAATGAGGAGGTGGTTCTGTCTGCTCTGCTCTTGGATCTAGTGTGGGTATCTGTTGTTTATTTGGATTTCACACCTCTGCTGAAGCGCAGACTGTGAATTCACCTCCCAGCAGAAACATGTTGCTATGCCCAGCAGTTTGGAGGTTTCTGTTGAAGACCACCTGTCTGCAGCCCAACAGTGGGTGCAGGCCAGCTGAGCTCCCGTAGCCAGAGGGCTGGACTACAGCCAGTGCCCCACGCTGCAGACAGAGCTGCACTGGCCACAGGACCCACCATTGCTGGAGGGTTCTGCAGAGCTCGTGGGGTGGCCATAGCTATGTGTCCAGCATTGGCAAGAGGTAAAACGGGGAGGTGAGCAGGTGGATTTTGAGCCTCATCTAGCCCTTGTGTGCATAAGATTTAGGTCTTCTCTCCCCTCTGCTGTCAACCTGAGATCCTAACAGTGACTGGTTGCTGAACAAGGGATGGAGCCAGCAGAGTGTTGCCCTTTGAGCTGGTAGTTATGCCTTTGTTATATCCCAGGAGCACTAAAAAGCAGGGATAAGCCTGGCTGAAAACCTGCCTGATGTATCCAGCACAGATCTAGGGCTGGAGCTGGTTCCTTGGCCAGGGTACTTCTCCAGGCATGGAAAGAGCAGAGATTTGCTCTGGTGGCAAGAGCTGGGGTAGGAAAAAAGGTCCCTTCCTGCAGCCTGGCATCTTCCCACCACTTAGGAAGATTTACAGCCTCCCTTGTTGCCTGGGCAGGGACAAGGGATTCCTGAGCCAGCACCTTTAGGGATTGCTCCTGATGTTGGAGGGGATGAAGCAGCCCAGAGCAGTCTGCAAGTATCCTGTGTCAGCATCTGCCACTGGCCTGAGGGCTGAGATTGACACCTTGCTTGTCATTTGGGTTTTGGTAGCACCAGAGGGTCCTGGCAGAGCTGAGGGTCTCAGCAATGCCTGGCATGTAGGTTGATGGCAGGACACGGTCCTTGCTGAAGATGAGTGACAATTTTTTTCTTTAAATAACTATTTATTTCACCTGCACTGTTTCTTCACCTTTTATTTGTTGCCCAATGAGAAAACACCCCACCCCACATATAAAACCACCTCTTTTGCTCTTCTCAGCACACTTATGTGTGTGTATGACCCACCAGGTGCCCCAGGACAAGCCTATACCTGTTTCTGTCATGGAGCCTGTCCTGAGCTCCCCGCTGTCCTGGAGAACGCCAGCAGTACGGGGCTGCCATCCCTCCCTCTCTCCCTGGAAGCTGCATGCGCTTTGGATCTGCTACACAATGACATAGCCAAATGCTTTGCCTCCCCTAGTGTTAAGCAGGATAAATCCCTTTTGGGCCTCTCAAGTAAGGTGAGAACCAAACCAGCTTCATGGGCTGTAGCTCCACAGTGGCCAGCACTGCAGACACGAGCCGGCTTGTTTCCGCTGGCAGGGCAGCAGGATCCTGGGCAGATCTTTATTTTCCTTGCAGGGCTTCTGCTCTCTTCTCTCAAGCCCATCACCTTTGTCTCCATCCTCCTGGAGCTCTTGCTCTGTGGGTTCAACCACCCCCTTAGCAGCTGCTAGCATTTCTCATGTTTCTCATCACTCCTGCAGGCACAGCCACCCAGCTGGCCCTGGGTGGGAAGGGTGGCAGTCCAAGCCCTGGTAGGAGTTGCCTTTGAAACAGAGGAGGGTCTCAGTCAGCAGCCGCTCCGTTTCTTTCCCATGCCCTGTCCCCACATGGGACAGGAAAGCAATGCGGGGGGGAGCATGGCACTTCTACTCTCCCATGTCGGCACCCCCACGCGCTATCTCTGGCCAGAGATGTCCAGCTGCTGAGGGGAGTCTGAAGATTGTATCTAGCAGGATCTTATCTGGGACTTTCTTTCCTGCCTCTTAATTGATCAAGCAATAGTGGAGAGGCTGGCAGGAAAATCTTGGACCGAGTTCTGCTCTACCACATCCCTGCAGCCCCCCTGCAGCTTAGCATGTGGGGCCATCCAAAATCCACTTATAATCGTTCCCATCGTAACTTCTCCCTGCCGCCCCCTTCCTAGCATGTCTGAACTGGGTCTTCAGGACACGGCTCTGCTTCTGACTGTTCCCAAATAATTATCACGTAATTCTTTTCCCAAAATAATGTAAGGTGTGGGTGAGGTGCGTTCGCTTCCAGGGATGTAGCAACACCCCTTACACAACAGAAATGCTGGGTGTTTCACCAAACTGGGAATAGGATGGCGGCCGTAGGAGTGTGACTAAGGGGCGTCAGTGTGCCATGGGTGTTGCACATTATCTCTGGGGCTGCTTTCTGTGTTAGCCTTCTTCCAGTGCATCAGTATCTTGGTACTTGCTTTCCCTTCCCAGCCGTTTCCCCGGAGCCTCCCCATCCTCCCGCAGCTGATCCATAGTGGTCCATTCAGACCTCTGCTGTGCTCTCTGGGATTGTGGTTCCTCTCCAAAGGTCCTGGTGTGACCTGGGTTTGCTCCTGCCCCGTCTGCACTGAGCAAGGTGACTTGCCAGCCTTGCAAGGGCCAAAGCCGGAGCACACCTCTCGGCATTCCCACCGGGCTCTGCAGGCCTCCCAGTGAGCTTGCACAGACATCAAGGGCTCAGAGGGAACCAGCCATTCTGGCTGGGCAGAAATAGAAATGAAATCCAGCTGTGCTGGTTCTGTAGTGGTAACTGGGGATTGAGCAGCGAGTGTCTCTGCTGGTGCTGTGACCCAGCAGAGCTCCTCCAGCCACTCTCCCTCTCTGACTCTCTGCAGGTCAGTCTGCTAGTTTTTGAGCCTTAGGAGCACAGAGAAGAGATTTTGAATTTCTGGAAAACTCCCCTGGTATCCAACTGGTGGGTTTTTTATTTTTATTTTGTGGCTGGTTTTGTTTTTGTTTTTTTGTTGGGTTTTGGTTTTTTTTTTTTTCCCCAGTGATGAACTCCAGACTGCTCTCCTCCCCCAGCTCATGAGCTTCTGGCTTGCAGCTGAAATCCCAGCTGTTAGTTGCCCAAGTACATGACAAAGCATTTCATACAATATTAACGGCAAGTTTCTCTCCTTGCAGTGATGAAGATGATGAAGGTGCTACTGTGCCCTGCTGCTCTTCTCTTCCTAATGGCTGCATTCACTCTGGAGCCATCTCACTGCGCCAAGGTGCTGATCATGCCCACCATAGTCTTTGACAGCCACTTGCGAGTCTTCATGCGAGTGGCAGAGGCACTGACTGACCGGGGCCATGACCCCGTGCTACTTCTTCATGAGGGTCGGGATGTGGAAACCTACCTGCCTGGCTTCCGTGTGCAGAGGTACTGGGGTATCTTCAGCACAGAGAGTGCAGATGTCTGGGTGCAAGAGAAGATAAAGCGTGTCTTTCAAGGGAAGATGACCTCTCTGGAGATGTTTTCGTTTTTGGAGAAGTACCTGGAAAACTGTGACCTCGTGCTGGGAAACTCTACCCTTCTGCAGAAACTCCAGCGTGAGCACTTTGACTTACTGTTGGTGGACCCCAATGAGATGTGTGGCTTTATCCTGGCCCACATCCTCCATGTCAAATATGCTGTGATCTCCACTGGTTTCTGGTTCCCAGCGGAGATTGGTGCCACTTCCCCCATTGCCTATGTCCCTGAGTTCAACTCCCTGATGACAGACAGGATGGGCTTCTTTGGTAGGACTTGGAATCTCCTAGTGTACATGATCACTCGCGTGGCTACAAAGCTGGTCATCCTGCCCAAGTTTGAACATCTCATGGAGAAGCATAGGGTGGAGCCCAAGACATCCATGTTGGACCTTGTCCATGGAACTAGTCTCTTCTTCCTCTGTAACGATGTGGTGCTGGACTTCCCCCGTCCAACGCTCCCTCATGTCATTTTCACAGGGGGGATCCTCGCTGAGCCTGCAAAGCCCCTTCCAGTGGTAAGTGCAGGAAGCTGTGATTGCACATTAATCTGGGGAGTTATTCAGTGCAAATCTTTTGAAGAACTTTGTAAATGTTCTGAAGCCCCAGGAGTCTGGAAACCTGCCATGTTTTGGTGCTTGAGTGCAGCAGGGAGACAGGGAACACTGAGGACTGTGAGGGTGCAGGGAGGATGTAGAATTAAGCTATCTACCCCAAAGCAAGATTTGGCTTCACTGTCCATGTAAAATGGTGTGTGGAAGTCCTAAACTGGCAGTGTTGTCACTGGGACTTGATCACGAGTAGTTTGTTTGTTCCTGTACTTGAAGGGGAAATGGGAAGAACAATTAGTCTTCATTGCTTCATCACTGATTTATGCCAATCCAGAATTTCTTCCTTAATCCTATTTCTCGCAAGGCATTTCTGCCCTTGAGCTTGTAGTCTTAAGAACCCATAGGAGAGAGCTGTGCTTGTTCCCTCATCACATTCAGTGTGGAATCCCAACGTGTACAAAACTGAAGCATATCATCCCCTTTTTCTCAAGGTCTAGCCCTGAGGGAAAACTCCCCAGGCATCCCAGAGGCTTTCTCTGGCCTGCACCTCATTATCCCCAGTAATAAATTCAGAGTGACAAGCTCTTAAAGCCTCCAACTGAAGACAATATTGGAACAGAGCAGGAACTGTCTGCCATTCCTCCCATTGCCTTACCACTTTTACAAACACTTGGGGGAATAGACCGAGGTAATGACACTTGGGCAGTCAGGTTGTCCTGGTGTCCTGACTAAGGGACTGAAATGGAGGTAAGATTCAACTTTCAAATGATTAGAGGCCTGTCAAGATCTCTGATGGCAGCTTTAATTGAGACTGCCAATTTTTTTCCAGTTAAAAGGAAAAAGTGAGGTCAGGTGCTTTAGAACAGAAGTTCTCCAGATGTGTATGGCTGCACATCGCCCTTTCCCATGTGGCACAACATACAGGTAATGCAATGCACGTAGGGTGCTCCAAAAGCTGTGTCAGAGAGTGGCTACCTCACAGGTCTTGCAAAATGCTGGCTTGGTCCAATCCGGCTGTGTACATACCTGCCTTATAAAGATGGGAGTTGTTTGCTGGGGCATTACTCATGTGCTTCACAGCTTCCAGAACAGATCCCAGGGCGCCTAAGGGAAGAATGGTGGAGATAAGTTTGGAGCCCTGCAGTAGGTGGTGGCTGTTGTGCTAGCAGGCAGGCATGTCTGCGTCCAGGTTACAGGATGCCAGCAGAAAAGAGGGCCCCTGTAGGTCTAGATGTAGCTTAAGGAATCTCCCATCTGAACTGGAGCAGAGTTATGTAACTAAGGTGTTTATTTCCTTGATTTTGAAACAGTATGATTGTGAGTTCCTCTGATTAGGACTCAGTGAAATATAGATATGTATTTGAGAGATGGTGAGAACTTTTGGTGGTCAACCATGCTTTCCTAGCAACTGTAATGCTCTTTCAGAAAAAGTTGAATGTTAAGACCCAGTTATAAAGGATAACGTAATAATCTGGTTTATTAGTCATTGTACTTTTATTTAGGAAAATAAAACTAACACTTTCTCTTCTTTAGCAGTTTTAGTGGTTGTATTGCTCAAAGGATGTGAAACTCAAGAGAATGGAGAAACCAAAACCCCTTAGTTGAAAACTCTTTGATTCTTGGTTGTTGGGTTGTTTTAGGGCTTTTTAAGCATTTCTGCAAAGATAGGTTTGAGTGCCTGAAGCATATAATAAAGGACAATTAGCCCCAGAGAGTAACACTTAAATGTGCTCTGTAATTCTTCTGTACCTCTAGACTACTACTAATAAGATATTCTGAATTAATCATCCTATTTTTCTCCTTTAATAACAGGAAGAACTTTTTTTTTCCCCCTTCATGTTCTTCTGTGGTGTTTATTTCAGGGAAGTATTCATAATCAAAGACAGATTTTATGAAACTTCCCTAAAATGCTCCTAAGAGCATCCTAAGATGGGAAACTTTCCATCCTAAGATGGGCAACTTGAAGCAGGACAGAATCCATAATGAGAAATAGGCTCAGCCCAGCCTGGCATAAAAGGGAATAGTTGGTGTTTGCTCCAAAGCAGCTGTGGTGGCTGATTTCTTCTCCCTACAGCCTTCTGGCCCTGGTTGAAAAAAGTATGGACTCTGTTCTAGATATATACCTGTTTATGTAGCATTACAGGTAGCCTCTAAATCAAGGATAAACTGTGGTTTTTGCTGAAGCTGTACCTACCTCTCTGCCTAGTGACTAAAAATTACATCCACTACCTGCAAGTAGCTATCAAGGATGGGTAGAAGTCTCCTGGCAAGATGGCAAAACCTTCTGCCACCGCCAGGAGCCTTCAACATTGGAGAGTTTGTGGGGGACCTCCAGCGAGATGTTGTTCCCCACTCTGCCTGCATGATATTTCATCTGTTGTATCAGTCTACAGCTAGAGACCCTGACAGGCCTCCTGCCTTAGTGGTGGTGGAAAACAGCCTTCCCCTTTTTACTCCAATTTCCTTCTCTGCTCTGGCTGCTCCTTTGTGGGCCCTATGTTTTCAGAGCCCTCCTTGCCAAAAAGTAATTGTATTACCTCCAAACCAGGAGGTAATGCTGTGAAATGGAAGTTTTGGACACCTCCCTGCAGAGCTTCCAAGCCCAGCAGGTGCTCAAGTGATTTCTGCCTGGCTGGGAGCAGAAATCACAGCGCTTTTAGAGTTTGTTGCCTGGTGAAAACCACATAGCTTTGTGCTCCAGGTGGATCTGGCTTCATCCTCTCTGAAGACAACTTTCTACTGGCAGAGGCAACAGTGGGAAGGGCCTTTCTCCAACAAGACTTCAAGGTAGCTGTGTGTGTTTTGCCTGCAGGGTCTGCGTCTCTGGGTGGAAGCAGCAGATGCGGGTGTTGTTGTTGTCTCCTTTGGCATCGGGATCCGAGCTCTTCCGAGCGATTTGGTGGAGAAGATGGCTGGCGCGTTCGCTCGCCTCCCACAGAGGGTGGTGTGGAGGTGAGGAGGGAATGGGATTCATCTTAACGCGAGTTGGATGAAAGTCAATGTTGAGGGGTGATTCATCTCAAAACAGAGAATTTGTGTTCCATCTCTTGATCTGATTCAGTTTATAATTGTTCTCTGTGTGTTCTCTGTGTTCTCTTTTCCCTTTTTCCCCCCTCCTTTATCTCCTCCCACAGATACTTTGGGCAGAAGCCAAGAAACCTGGGTGAGAATACACTGATGATGGGGTGGCTGCCCCAGAACGACCTGCTAGGTAAGGCTGGGCTCTGTGTGTGTGCGTGTGTGTGCTGCTAGCAACATTCCTGGAGTTTAGCCCAAACCACAGCAAAGGCAACAGCACCTGTGCGGGTCTAAGTCTGTTGCTTGTTGTGAGTCTGATCTGTACAAAACATAGTCCTCACCTAACACCTGCTTGACGCTGCATCTCGGCCCCCATCTCCCTCCTCCTCCAGGCGCTACTCCCAAGTTTTGGGCTGCCAAAAGCCAGGTGTGTTCCCAAAGGGTAATATCCTCTCTGCTCAGCATACCTGGTTTTCCCTAAAAATACATCAATGCTGTCTGTTGAGGAAGCCACTGGTAGCCCTGTTTCAGCATGGAAGGCCCTGACCTGCTGCCATTTCTTTGCCCGCAGGCCATCCCAACGTGAAAGCCTTCGTCAGCCACTGCGGGATGAACGGTGTATTTGAGGCAATTTATCACGGTGTGCCAGTGGTGGGATTTCCTTTCTACGGGGACCAATTTGACATCATGACCAGAGTGCAGGCAAAGGGCATGGGTATCCTCATGGACTGGAGCAGAGTACAAGAAGAGGATCTTTACCAGGCTGTTGTCACAGTTATCTCTGATCCCAGGTGAGGCATCCAAAAGCATCAAACTCTTCCTTGGTGCAGGCTGTACGCCCGGACCAGCATGTCTCTATGTTGTCCTCTAAACAGCCTGTGGTGGCTTCTGGACCAAGCAGAGGTGCAAGCATTGCTCAACTGGCCAGAAATCTTAGTGCCTCGAAATCCTGAGATGTGTCCAGGAGGAGATACTCCACCATTTGCTGTTAGAGAGCGTGATCTAGTCCTGTTTGGCTCTGACTGTAATTTTCTTAGAAAGCTTTCTGAGATGCTGAGGCACAAACCTCTTCTCCTTTTAATGCCACCCTGTCATCAGGGGAAGTGAGATGTCAACCTCACCTTGGGATCTCCCTGTCCAAACAGCTTTCTGTAGAAACAGTTAGCACAGAGAGTGGACTGCAGGTAACGCTCCATCTGTTCCTTCTGATAACCAGCCCTTTCCCAGATCTGCTGCAGTACAGTGATGCAGGGCTCTCGCTTTCTAACAGGACACATGCAACTGCTAATGTTTGAAATGCTGTCCGAGAGCTTCTTTTTTTTGTTTGTTTGGTTTGGTTTGGTTAGCTCTTAGGAGCTCTCAACTACTGACCTCAGTGTCAGTCATTAAGATGTTGCCACTCAGTACCTTGAAGGATTTGGCCAATCTTCAAGCGTGCGACTGTTGCTTGATGCTGGGTGAGGTCTTTGGGTGCAAACTCCCCTCGGAAAGCAATGATCTACATGAACCCACTGAGCCAGGGACTTGGGAGCTGAACTGCCAGTCTTGTTAACAAAACATAAAGCAAATGCGCTCTGTTTTGTGCTGCTGTGGCTAATGATTGCCATCAGAGTCGCTTTCAGAGGCAGATAGGAAGAGATTCTGGAAGGAATTTGCCACTCTCCAAAGGTATCATTTGGGACTTGACACCTCAGACCAATTCCCAGCTCTGAAGCTCCTGTCAGAAGGATAACTTCTTGTCTTCTTCCCTTGCAGCTACAGAAAAGCAGCCAAGCTCATCTCAGCTCTGCACCTGGACAGACCGATGCATGCTCTCAATAGGACAGTGTACTGGCTGGAGTACATCCTTCGTCACGATGGGGCACGGTACCTTCGCCCTGCTGTCTACGACCTCACCTTATACGAGTACTTCTGCCTGGACATCTTGGCTCTTCTCTTGCTGTGTCTGACTGGTATTGGATTCATCCTCTACAAATCTGTGGTGTGGTGCAGAAAGAAGGGGGCCAGCCCTGTGTATCAGAACGGCAATTGCATGAAAGGCCACTTCACAGAAGAGAAAAAATTGCAGTAGTGGCTGAGCATGTTCCAGGGCACACTACATCACTGTGAAATGAACTGCTGCTGTGCCAAGAAATGTACAGCACGCAGGCACGGAGAGAGGTGGAAGATCAGCGGGTCTGGATGAGAAGAGAATGGGGAGGGAGGAGTATTGCAAAGTCCTGGGTGCACACATCTGTGTACAGTAACTGTGGGCGGGGGCACAAATTCAGGCATGGGTGGAAGCACTTGGCCAGGATGCTGGGAGTGGGGCATGGGTAGGTAGACTTGCAGGGAGGCGTGCAAGTTTTTCCCTTTTTATTGCACGTTGATTTAGATGCTGGTGTTGCTCTTCTGGCTTTTTGGATCTCCATGGAGGCTCTGGAGGTAGGAATAGCATTTCATGTGTGGCAGACACTTTCTCCTCTGCTTTGTTACCAAGAGCCCCAGGAGTCAGGATTCCTTTATGTGCAGGTGAGGACCTGAAGTAGAACTGTGGACAGGGAAGGGCACTGAAAGTATCATCTACAAGAGAATGAAATTGATCTGGTTTAAGTTCTGTGGGTAAACATTGTTCTTCCTGCTTCCATCAACCCCCTGCAATCCTATTTGTGTTTGAGCTAAATTATTATTATTTTTTTTAAATAAAGTTATGTTCTTTCCCCTGCGTGGCAGTTCTCTCAGGATGTTGTTCAAGCAAGATTAAATCACTTTTTCTTCTTGTCACTGCTGCTATGGTCTCCACGTACCTCTGGATCCCTATAAACCTCTGTCAGCAACTTGTTTTGGTCTTCCCACAGGGTTTCAGGCAGTGCCTTCCCTCCTCTGCCAGCATGTGACACACACCCATGCCCATGGAGTCTCCAAACCTGTGCTAAAAGAAGAATGTGGAACAGATGCAAGTGCCAGGACTGCAGGAAGAGCAGTCAGTAGCTCAAAGAGCTGGTCATAGGCAATGGGCCATACAGCTCACTTACAGCAACAAGCTCTGCTCTTTCTGAAGAAAACAGAAACACCCACTCATTTCAACGTGAACAGGCATACTGTTGCCCCACTTGGGGACATGGTATGGAGTGATAACCCACGTGTTTCTACTCACCCTGGGCTCTAAGGCAAACCCATGCTTGGGTGCAATTGCACAACCCACCCGCAGCATTGGTTGATGGTCCAACTGGTGATGCCCCATGCCAAAGGTTGAGGGCTCTGCTCCACGCTCTCACTTGGGGCCATCATAGTGCTGGCACAAGCTGGAGAGTAACCTCATTGCCATAGATGTCCTTGCTGGTGTTTCCAGGCTCTGCTCTTGCTTGCTATTGCATGTGTTTCTCTTTCCAGATGAAAGGCTTGTTGCCATGTGCAACCTAGCGAACAGCAGTTTGGCTGGGCTCCTGGGATGCTCTGGGTTGGGACAGTGCCCAGCTCTGACTCGGTGGCTCCTCTGAGGCTCAGCAGTGCTGCCTTCCCTCCCCAGCCTTCAGCTTGCAGAGTGGCTGCAGTGAAGAAAGCTTTGGACCAGAATCTCATTTGCTATCGAGGACAGATGAGAAGAGCCCATAGACCTAAGCTGGGAACTGTAACTGTCCCATGGCAGAAGTTGCTCTTCCTGGAGTTTCTTGCTGCCTCCTGGGATGCCCAAGCCGGACCGTGGTTAGTGGTGGGCATGGCAACCCATCGGTCTTGCTCTGTAGCAGCCCATGTGGCTTCATGCCCTCTGAACTGAGGATATGGAGTCTAATTGTTCCCAGTGGGAGATGCAGGGAGATCAGAGCAAGGTGAACTGCTAACAGATAGTAGGGGACAAGCAGGGGTTGTAGACAAGTGGTAGAAACACTGGCTACCTGGCACCTTTCTGCCTCTGAGTTGAAATTTAAAGGTTGTTGGGGTCTGGGTTTGTTTTTTTGGGGGGGGGCGGGGCGGGGTGGATGCGGGGGGAAGATATTGGCAAAAGTTTTGCAGCATGCCTGCCTGTTGCCAGTTGTACTATGGTGGCTTTGTTGTCATCTCCTAGCAGATGAGGGTGGACAAGGGGGTGGAGGTGGGGCATTCTTTGTCACCTCTAGGGTGAAAGAGGGAGATCATCACTGCTGCCTATGTGACAGTTTGGCTATTTAGATTAGGCTGCATATTGCAAGCGAGTTGGGAAGCTTGTGGCTTGGCAACAGTGTTGGACGGGTTTGAACTTAAAGAGAAGATAAAAGAGTGAGAGGACAAATACACCATGTTTGCAGACTAATGCCTCAGCTGAGTGGCTTGTCTCCATCCCCCACAGCCTGGCCATGTGGCAAAACACGCTGGAGGCGAGGAGCTGCTTCAATTTGTCTGTTCCCCACAGCAGTCATCTCTGGCCTCAGAGGAGCTGCAGGAGAGGGTATCAGCATCAGCCTTGCCCAGCAAAATCCTCCAGGCCAGATGTGGATCACCAGTGCTGGCACTGCAGAGGAAACAGGCACCATGGCCTGATGGGGCCAGAGACCTGGGCGTTGTTTTACTTGCAAGTAAAAGAGCAGAGAGTAATGTTTGAGACCCAAGGAGCCTGTGTGGGCTTACAAAGACATGAGTCTATTTTCCAGCTTACCGAGGATGCTGCCTTCTTGCTGTTCACAGCTTCAGAAAGAAGTTCAAGCCAGCACAAGCAGCAATAGCACGTTGTCTCCTATCAGGTAAGTCCTTAACTCCTTGAGCTTTTCATGACTACTTTCATTTCCAAATGTATAACACAGTTAGGAGCCATGTCTATCCAGGGAGTCAAAATATATATAGTGTGTTAAAAAATGATTCAGCAATTTGATGAGAACTACTTTTAATGGAGTAAAGCACAAACCTGCCCAAGGATCCTGTGAGTAAAAAGCAGACATTGAAAAAGCATCCCTGAAGTGAAAAGAGTCTTCCCCAGAAAAAAGCTGTGTATGGGCTTAGAAACTGTCAGGAGCCGTTCTTTGGGTTATAGGGAGTGGGTTCTGGAACTATTTGGGTATATTCATTAAAGATGGGGGCTCCTCTAGCTTTTACAGGGGATGGGAATAAAGCTGGACATCTTCTCTCTTCTGATTAAATGCATAGCTTTCTCTCTTTACTTCTCTCCTTGTTATTCTTTCAATATTGAATACAGAAGGAAAGTATAACAAAGACTTAAGCTAGTTATTAAGTTCAATTATGAATAATGAGTAGCCTGTCGCACACATTAAAAGCCTTGGTGGGGGAAGGGATGTAGGTGAGCTTTATTCTTCAGGCAGTTCTGCCTTCAGCTTGGTACCTAATCTCTGGGCAAGGTGCCTCTTAATTACTGTGTGCCCTCCCCGTCACAGGCACTAAGGTGAGCAGGTAGGGCTGTGGCCTAACTTAGGAAATGAAAACTGTGGTTTGTGGGGCAGCAAGCAGGGAACAAGCCACTTTTTCCCCCCCTCAAGGAAAAGTAGGACATGAATCAATACTTTTCAGAGGGCTGAAGAAGCCTCACCCAGGAGCTGCAACCCCAGTTAAGCTCTACACAGTGCAAAGCTGCCTTCTGCTCCTCCATCTTGCTCTTGGCAAGGCACAGGGGAG
This sequence comes from Morus bassanus, assembly GCA_031468815.1. Taxonomy (NCBI): domain Eukaryota; kingdom Metazoa; phylum Chordata; class Aves; order Suliformes; family Sulidae; genus Morus; species Morus bassanus. The sequence continues at coordinate 23,843,496 of CM062575.1, read as the reverse complement.
CCTGAGCAGGATGCCAAAACCCTAGTAGTCTCGCTACTGCATGCAAAACTCCCTGTGAGGGCCCCGAGTGGCTCTGCAGGCAGGGAGGCGTTTAGGGCGCGCGCGTGAGCCAGCTTTTCAGGTTTGCCCAGCCCCGGCAGCTCCTCGCAAACCTGCTCAACGCGTGAGGCATGGCAGCCCTGAGAGCAGGAGCTGTCCCAGCATTTGAGACACCCTGGGTTTGCAAATGAGTGTGTGTTCCAGGTGATAGCCATGCAGCTCTGCCCAAGCCCTGGGATGGGGGCAGCACCTCTGCTGGGAGCAGGTCCTTGCTGAAGATGGGAAAGGGGTGAAGCCATATGCTCGCACTGCTCCTGTTGCAACCCCTCTCTTAGGCCAGCGTCAGTGGCTGTGCCACCACTGGAGCACACAGTGGGGCCTGGCACTGCCTCAAATGCTGCTCTCCTGCAGGACTTTGCAAACAGCTAATAAGCTACTGCTGCTTCATCCCCAGCGCTTTTGTATGCACTCACATGGCCCGCATGGCAGCATCCCTACTGGAGAGCCTGTTCATGGGCCGCAGCAGGGCCATGTCAGCTCTGCAGCTGGTTTTTCTAGCCTGGTAAGGTGGTGGCACCAAACTGTGTCAACAAAATTTGGCTAATAAAGAGGAGCCATCTCCCCCTGCAGGTGAGTGTGAAATTGCTCCGGCTGTGAGAGGAAAACCTCAAAGAGGACAGGCTCCTCGAAGACGATGATTTTGACTCACCCCACCATTAAATGACAGTAAGCAAAGAGCACCTTTGTGCCAGGAGACTCTTCTCTTTGGCAGATGCAGGGACCTGTGCATGGCTCATTCCCAGCCACTCGCCCCCCACAGGCAGGCTCTGCCCGTGGACCTCTCCCTCATGGTCTCCATGCACCTCCTTGATGCTCTTGAGATCATGGGCAATGCCCTCCTCTGGTGCGTCCACATTGCAAATACTTCCCACAGAGGAAGGGAATGAGCTCAAGTTCTGTGCGTGTCCAGGCCCCAGCAGTGGCCCTTTGCCATCGAGACCGTCTTTGGAGTGGGCAAGTCCGCCTGTCCCCACAGGAACTTCCCTGGGGCTGTGTCATGGCAGGTGGAGCTGCACAGCAGGGCTTGCTACTGATACCTATAACAACCTCTGTTCCTGGGAGCAGGGAATTATCAGATTGGTGCAAAGGTCCCAACTCTGATTTATTTGAGGAGGGAGGTTTCCTTGGAGCGATGAGCTGTATTCCAGCGGTGGGGATTACCAGCTGTGTTGCAGGGGCTGGAGTGTTTCAGGCTCCTGGAGTTACAAGTCACCTCCAGGCAGCAGCTATTTGCTGCTCTGGTGTCAGCCCAAAGGGCAACATGCCGGAAGGTATATTCCAAAATAAAGGACTGCTCTCCCCAGCATCAGTCTGCAGATTGCTATTCCTCATTCCTGGCAGAGAAAAGCCAGCTGCTAAGCTGCCACAAGCTCCCAGCAAGGCGTGTAAGGGATAATGTGACACAAGCCATCAGCAGGACCCGAAAGGAGTACTCCCACTGTCCCGCCTAGGTGGTGGTGTCAGGCAGGGATGGGAGATGGAGGTGAGCTGTGGAGCAGCAGCAAGTGTGGTGGCATGGTGGGGCTCCTCTGCGGTTGGCTTACAGCAAAAGCTTGTTTGGTCACACTGTGCTGGGATCCTGAAGCAGCAGCTCCTCAGGGAGTCTGTGCCTCCTTCTGGTACTGGAAGTGAGAGAATATCCACCTGCAAATAGGGTGAAACTTTTGGAGAGCAAGGTGATGAATTTTTGGCAGGCTTTAGTGGATGCACTGACACTTTTGGGCTTGTAAATCAGATTTGGTGCCTTTCAGAGAGGAGAAATGTAGCATAAATTGCAGGTCACAACGTGCATCATCCTAGAGGTGCAGGGGGGTACGTGAATGGGCTACTCCTTGTTGGGGTGCAGGAAGGACCAGCTGCTCTGTGAGGCTCAGGGAGCCCAGTGTGATGGGAAGGTCAGTGCAGCAGCACCTCCTTGCCAGGGCAAGCCAAAACACAGGATAGGGGAAGCTCGTGCAGGGCCCTGACACTCTTAGCAGCCCCTGCTTGTCTGGAAAGCAAAGGAAGTGAGTCCTGAAGGCAGAGCAATGGAAAGCAGCTGTTCTCCCAGGCACTCAGGTAAGGCATGATCTCAAACAACAGGAAGACCCGTGATTCCCTCCCAAGCTGTGCTTTGGAAGGGCTCCCCCAAAGCTTGCAAACACCAGGGAGACATTATACACACCACAGGTGTTCCTGCACCACCCAGCTGCCCAGGAGCTGGGTGCTGTGCCTTTCAGGACAGTTGAGAGCAGCCAATTGCTCCAAATAGCTGAGGTGTCTATTGGGGTTCAGGAAGCTCCTCCTTCCTCTCTCAGCCTCTTCCCTCTTGCTCAGGGACTGCTGCTGGGTAAAACACCTCTCACCCTCCAGCTGAGCCTGTTTAACCCCAGCAGGGCCAGTCTACCTGCTGCTATAAAAGACTCTAGGTGGGATACAGCTGGGGCTAGGTCCTTCTCAGTTTCTTACAGTTACCCTTGGTGGTGCCTGTAGCAGTAATGGCTGTGTAGCAATCTTCTAAAGGAACACTTTTGAATTATTGTTTAGTTATAAATTTGTAGCAATGCTATTGATTAACGTAATCCCTGTCTCCTTTGAATTCAGGTGTATGTGTTCTTGTAAGGGCAAGCTCTTCTGAGATCAAACCATTTGCTGATGTAAAACTCAGCAATCTTAGTAAAGAGCTTTGCAGAGTCTGGTTTTCTTCTGTTATTGGTAATCCTGGAAGACCAGAGTGATCCTGCTTGATTGTGAAGAGGCAAGTGTGCTCAAAGTGATATGTAGAACCATTTAGCAGTAGTTCAAAGGAAACAAGATGACTTTCTGTTTTTATGAAATCCGAGAGAACAAGGAAGCTTGGAGAAGCTATTGAAAACAGAATGGTAGTGTTCACGAGAGTAAGGGCAGCCCCATGCATCTAATGTCTCCTCTTAGAAAAGTATGTCAAGTAATAGAAGAATTATACCTAAACCATTCTTGAAAGCAGCACAGATTAACTTGTATATCTTGCCAAAAAAAAAAAAAGAAAAACCAACAGAAACAACATTACATGCTCTGCAAGTGGTAAACTCTGTTATAATCGCAATGGTATGAGTTCAACAGAGGCTTCAGCTGGAGTTAAATTTCAGTGCCCTTCATGCAAAGCTTCAGGTGAGGTTACCTATCAGCTCAAGCAGTGGTAATGCTGGATTTTGGACTCTAGGCAGGGAAACACTAACGGCTGTGCCCTGAAGGCACCAATGAAGTGCATGGACTGCTATTAAGGCCAGTCTTTTTAAAATCTAAAATAACGGGGAAGAAGGGTTGAATGGTTAATTTTCATTAAAACTAAACTGGCAAGAAGCTAAGGGCCTCAGCAAGAACAAAAGACAGGGATTGGTAAAAGGTGATCTTAAAAATTAATTGCTTTGTTCTCTTTTCTCTTGCAATTGCCCCTTGGATCAGTAGAGTGAGGGATGGTGCTAAAGACATATTTTGGCAGGAGATGAATGAACAAAGCTGAGAGTAATTACAGATAGTAAAAAATTGGCTGAATTAGGCTCAGGCCTGGAGGCATCTCAGAGGAAGTTTGAAATAACTAATTGTAAGCCACGTGGCTGGGGTGGGAAGTTACAAGTAGCACAGGGCTGGAGCCAGTGGGGAGAAGAGCTCTTCAAGCGAGGTGGGTGTTGGTCTCTTCTCCCAAGTTACTAGTGATAGGACCAGAGGAAATGGCCTCAAGGTGCGTCAGGGGAGGTTTAGATTGGATATTAGGAAAAATGTCTTTACTGAAAGAGTGGTCAGGCACTGGAACAGGCTGCCCAGAGAGGTGGTGGAGTCACCGTCCCTGGAGGTGTTCAAAAAACGTGTAGACGTGGCACTTTGGGACATGGTTTAGGAGGCATGGTGGTGTTGGGTTGGCAGTTGGACTTGATGATCCTAGAGGTCTTTTCCAACCTTAATGATTCTATGATTCTAGCTGTGCATGAGCCTGTGTGCTGTGCTGCTGCCACTGCCCGCAACTGTCTGACAGTAAAAATATCCCCTTTCTTGTCCCAGGTCTGGCTGAGGTGGCCTTCAGGGCCGTGTTCTTGTTTCAGAAGAAATGTGTTTTTATAATACCCCCACCTCCAGCCCTGTGTGCATTCCCTCTGGCCTCGGCTCTGGATGCAAAGCTGCTTTCTCTTTCAACTTTAACTCCTCTGGATCAAACAGACCGTCCTTTCCCTGCCTGTAGTTTGGGTTAGGAAATGGGGACGACCTGAAAAAACAACTACAGACACCTTTCACAGTTCAGTGTCTGGATTACAACCCATCCACATTTTGTCAGGACTGCCCAGTAGCAAATGGAGCACCTATATTGTAAGAAGAGGTTGATTCTGATCAGGGAAGTTGTATTACAGTAAGCCTTGCACCGAATGGGTTGAAAAAAACCCAGTCCAAAGGCTTGAAGACTGTCCTCCTTCGCAGGTCATACCTTGCTAACCAAGGAATCCTCTGACTGTATCAGTTCAGTGCTGGATAAAGGAGTGTGGGTTCTCATTAGCAAGACTTTCCAAAGGCTTTCATGAGGGGTTCTCTAAAAAGATGCAAAAAAGAAGGCAAGTAGCTGATGGTGGTAAGCAAAGTTTTACAAGGGATCAAAATAGTCCCTGAGACAGAATGAAGTTGAATGAATGCTGATTATTTTATTTTATTTTACTTTATTTTAGCGAAAAGGCAGAAAGGAGCACTTTCTCTTCTGGTTACAGAAATAGCATTTAAATTCCACTTCTGTAGCCAGCAGATTTTGCAAAGCAAAGTGCTGAACTTCCATTTTGGTCTCTCAGCTTTGCCTGGGATTGGCAAATAGACCAAGACTCTGCAGCCTTGATAGACTTCAGTTGGAGGAAAGAGGTGATGTTTTGTGCATGTCTGGTGTTGGTGTAACTTCTACTAACTGGAAGTGCAGATGACTTAATTGGGCTTTGGAGCAGGAGAATGATGAAGTGGAGAGGGGCTGACATAAAGCCATCGGCAAGGTCTGCCTGCATGAATGACTCTGGGGATAATCTGTTTGGCTTAGCAAAGGAGAAGGTGCTTTGTATGTTTGAGAATGCCGGGTAGAGAGCTCTTACATGCCATAACCAACATAGGCAACAACTAGTGATGACAATTTGGTTAATGCAATGATGTTGTTACTGTGCTGTGATTTATTTTATGCTTGTTTGAAGCACCGAACCTGTTCTGGCTGAGAAATTCTGAATGTTGTTTTGTACTAAGTCTCTCTTTAATGAACAGTTCAGAAAACACAAATAGGTACAGGCATGAATGCCTATAGAGTCTTTTTTTTAAACTCAGCCTGAGCTTTGAGACTTCTGTGATAAAGATGTAACTGATTGGGTTGTTTGAAGGACACTTTTGATCTTAATCAGAAGTCCTTCAATAGGATTTTTGTACATGTATTTGTTCAAGAACTTGTTAGGTAGTCAGACTGGTCTCCTTCAGCCTCTGAATTTTCAGCTGTGAAAGCAGACATTGGTGAATTAAATTGACAAATTCTCTACCAATCCCAGGTTCTCCAGATTCTGCATGTGCATTCAACTGTTGTTTTCAGAACAAAGTTTGAAGACATAGCAACTCTAGACAAAATCCCAGCTGCTCACTTAATGCATTTGTCTTAGTCTCTGTTTCCAAACACCAGTTGGCCTACTTACAGGCTTCAAAGAACATAAGGTTTTGTAAATGCTACATGCTACCACAAAGCCAACAAGAAAGCTCCTTAGAGGTGATTTTCATCATTGGTGTTTCACATGGGATTTGTAACCCTTAGCTTAGAGCTGTGATAGCGTTCATCTGAAGGCTGATTACAGATTATGACATCTTTGGGTTAATAGCTCTTGATGTCACCATCATTTTGTTTAACCCATAGGACATTAGCTATCCCTTACATTATTTTCTCTTTGGAGATGTTTCACAGTGGTAAGAGCAACTAGGTCAGACAGCAAGATGTAACTTGGAGCACTAGTAAGGACTCCAAGTAGTCCCTTCTGAGAGTCCTCATCCTTCCGTTTAGTGGGTCTGCTCTGGTTTTGTCCTGTTTGGGAAACACTCTTTTGCCTGGCAGGGAGAAGGCAGTCCTGTCCAGCGTGTTCCCCAGCAGCAGTCTTTTAGAGTACACATGCATTAAGGAGGCAATGCTTCAGCTAGCTCTGTGGAAAATTGTTCTAAAATGTCCAGCTTTCTCGATCATCATACACATCCTTCAGAATGACCATGCCAAAACACTGTACAGACACGAGGGCTGCTTCTCATGGCTATAACTTGCCAGGGTAAAGAAGAGACCTTACTGCTGAGCTGTGTCTCTTAATGACTGCCAGACAAACGCCATTTGGGGAGCTGCAAGGAAGGACTATTTCCTCTGGTACTGTGAAGAATTTGAACCCAAACTGTTTGTATCAGCCTATTTGGGTGACTGTTGCAAGGAAATGCAGCTGACCTGAGACTGGGGAAACATAAGGAAGACAGATGGACTGCTTGCAAGGAGCAGGGGATCCTCTCTTCTCCCTGGGCCTGAGGGCCCTGCTTCTGCAGGGGAGGAGAGAGCTAACAGCTCAGGAGTCTCAGGAAGGAGCACAGCCAGCCTCCTGCCTGCTCTTGCTTTTGGGGAGTGAAAGGCTCTGCTCAGTGGGTGATGCCTCCCTGCACTTTCGCAGGCTTTTGCTCCCCTCTAATGGCCAAAGAGCTGAGAGCCCCTTTGCTGGAGACTGTGGTGTCACAGGCTGTGGTGACTGGTGCCACGGGGTGCCCCAAGCTAGCAGACCTGTGAGGCACTGAGACGACTTCAGCTCCAGCCAGGCTCAAGGGTTACCCAGCACTGCGTTGAGCATGGGGCTGGGGTCTCCCCCAGCTCTTCTTGCAGCTCTGATTGCTGGGTTTTACCCTCCTTGTTTTCTGTTCCACCTCCCAAGAAATGTACCTGTGTCGTGGTGGCTGGGAGGAAGGGTTACAGCTAAACTTGGGAAAGAGGGGCGATGCAGGCGAATCGGTAAATCTGCACCGATCTGACAGTCTTTCCTGAGTCAGCGCCACCTCCTGCCTACACCACTAACTGAAGCTCTCTACCTTTGACGCTTGCACTGCAGCTCTTCCCTCTCATTGAAACAAGTTATGCCCACTGCCTGGGATTTATCTAAACCAGCCACAAACAGTCTTTTGCAGATTGGTGCTTTTGAGGCCTCAATCTACACAAAAATGTGCGTGTTTTTTGTGCTCGGAGCTTTGGCTTTTGAACAGCTATGTTATTTGTTGTGTTGCATTACCTGCTGTTGCCCTTTTTAAAAAAAACTCTTCAGAGCTGCCCACATTTGAAGTGCCAGAAAATGTAAATAATATCTCATTTTGCGTCAGCTTTTGCATCTAGGGATAATTATAGAATCACAGAATAGTTTGGGTTGGAAGCAATCTTTAGAGGCCATCTAGTCCAACCCCCCTGCAGTGAGCAGGGACATCTTCAACTAGATCAGGTTGCTCGGAGCCCCGTCCAACCTGACCTTGAATGTTTCCAGGGATGGGGCCTCCGCAGCCTCTCTGGACAACCTGTTCCATTGTTTGACCACTTATGTGGGCATAAGCTTTGCATTAGCTGCGTGTAAGCCTAACAGCCCAGGGTAATTCCTCTAGCATCTTCTGTCAAGCTCTTTGCTGCAATATGTGTTAAACCTACCTTGCTTTCCAAAGTTAGGGAGTCAACCAGGAGAGAAAGTTTGTTTCCTTATCCTTACCATTTCTTCCCACCTCTTAAGCCTACTTAAACCAAACTGCAGTATGTGTAACAAGATCATGGCTTACCTGCCATGCCATCTCTATTGGCATCAAAAGGGTGAAAAGATATTTTGAACAAGAACACGAGGATTGTTCTTTGTTTTCATAGTGTGGTCAGTGTGGCGGAGAAGCTGCCACTGGGAGGGCCCATGTATGATATAATGTTCTCCACAGTTGAGAGGGACATACAGAATCGGGGCATTATCCCAAGCTTTAATGAAAGCTTGTAGTGCTCATGCAAGGAGATCCCGCAATGGCTTCCACTGTGCTCTGATCTGTAATCCACAAGTAACAATCACAGGCAGTATGGCAAGGTGATTTGGAGGTGGTTATGTGCCATCTTGGCCTGCTCACCCTTGCCTCCTGTGCCAAGAACTGGCTGTCCTCTGCACTGGGTCTGTCTGAGCGAGGCTGGCTTGTGTGCACTCTCTCTTGTCCTGCAGAGACTGTCAGGGCTCTCTTATTTAAGATCAGCTGAAAATGGCACATTCTACCTGGAATTATAATAAATAAATAAATAAATAATTGTAAAAATCACCTACTCTGCCTCCTTGTTTCCATGCCCCTACCTGTGTGGAGCAGGTAGGTAACTGGTGACAGTACAGCTACAGAGTCATCTAGCCAACAAGCAAGTGAAGACCTTGGTGGCCACACTGCCCCTGTCCCCCATGCTGATAACATTTTGCCACTGTCCTAGTTAGTGCAGCTGCTTTCTTGTCTCCCCCTACACATCCACTGCATTTCAGTTCTTCTACAGGCTGCTCTGTACAGCCTGTTTTGTGCCACTTGCTGCAGAAGTGATTGATCTATGAGGCCAAGGAGCCATAGGTGCTTGCTGTTGTTTACCTTTCCCAAAGCCTAGTTTTTGTTAATTTGTCAGTGAGATTCTTAGGAAAAAGATTACCTGCCCTACCTTCCTAGAAACCACTTCCTGCACTTTGGATCCTACCAGGATTTGACATGCTGTTACTTATCCTGGATGGTACCTGGAGTCTTTCACTAACACCTATGTGCTCTTCAGACTTGGCAGAAGTCAAACATGCTATCTACCAGCAAAGTAGTCAATTTGTTGCTTACTGTCCTGATGTAGGGAATTGTTTAAGACTCGGGGTATAAAATGTGATACTTGGGCAAAAATAAATTTTCTTGTAATCTTGACCACAGGGCAAGTGAGACTATAGGTGATGGTCAGTCACCTCCCTCCACATGTACTGGTGAAAAAGTGAATCTTTACCAGAAAACTGAAATTCTTGTTGCAAATAGCAATTTGAGCTTTAATTGAGCACTTAATGTATTTAGGGCTACCTCAAGTAAGATTTATTTCTGGAATGCTGTAGAAGCAATCTAATGGGAAACCCCCTTTCCAGAAGGATCCACAGCCTTATTTCACAGTCTTCAGGAAAATGTCCTTTCTCTTTCAGGTCCTGCCTAGCCATCATGGGCTCAGATTAAAGGGATGGAGCCTTCTGCTCCATAGGGTCTCTGTTTCTTCCCCACTCATCTGGAGTACAGAAGGATAAAGTCCCTCTCTCCCACTGATTCAGGATAGCAGCCCTGATGTCCCTGAATGAGAACAGTTATGTGTGAAGTGTTGCTGGGGCTCTGCTTCCTCACCTGCAGCAGCTGAGCTCTGTGCAATTCACTGTGATGTGTGGAAATAAGCTCAGATGTCTATTTACAAATCACTTAGATGTCTACATTGCATGTCAGCTTCTAAACTGTCCTGAGTCCAACAGTGGTTCTGAGCACAGTGCCAGTGACCAGGCACTGGACTTGGCAGCTGTCTGCATGCTAGCCCACCCGGAGTGGGGAGTGCAGACATGTGTATTTGGTATTGGGGAGAAAAGAGGATAATGGGAATGTCACAGTGTATCTTGATTGCTCAGGTGAGCTTTCAGCCTGTCGAAGTGAAAGCCCTGCCTTACTAGGCAAGAACTCAGAGGATGCTGAGGGCTTCGTCCCTGCTGTCTGCTTCTGTTCTTTGCATGTGTTTCTCTTGTTCCCTTCTGCCAAGGAGTCAGCTGGGGAGGGCTGCCAGCTGCCTGCTGAGGTAGTACCAAACAGCTGCAGTCCCAAGCTTCTCCTGCATCTTAACTGAACATGCCACCACCTGAGAGATGGATGGACAGACCTGCTCTAGGAGAGACATGCTTCTTGTTCACGTGGCATGAAACAATTTCAAAATGAAAAATTTCACTACTGATCCCAGGACTAGGTTAAGAATACGAAATTATGTCAAAATCGGTGACTTTTCTTCTCAGCTAATCCAGCTCGCCCTTCCATCTCCCAAAGGGTATTTAGAGACTTTTCCTTGTGCAATATGGTGTCTTACATAAAGGAGGTCTTGTTTAACAATTGCTAAAGTGTAGGTCAACCAAGCAGGTATTTTGTACTTGTAGTCCATCATGCAGCTAAACACTGTACTCCATCTAAGAATAGCCAATCCACAGGGAATATGCAGGCAAAGGAGACAGCAGCAGTGAAACCATTGTCTGGAGCATGGGGAGGGATAAATTTATAAGGTGGCCAACATGGCTGTGCTGCTGAATGATGAGACTGAATGTCAACTTGTGTGCATTAGAAGCTGGAGCAAAAAAATTACCTGCTTGTGTTACAGTGCTGTCTGTGTTCTGCTCTTATCCTTGGCTTTATTGGCGGCTGCACCTAGTCTTTCAGTGTGTAGAGGCCCTTGCAACAGATGAAAGTTGCCTTCAGCATGTAGCTGTGCTGTTGGTGTTCTGCCTGGTGATGCCCAAAGTGGGGGATGAAAGATGAAGGACAAATGGCCCGACCTTTCCAGAAAGGTCTCTAACTCATGCTGGATGGATGCTGAGCTGCAGGGACTGCAGGTGGGAATGTGAGATCTTCAAACACTTGTTGCTCTCTACAATTTCTTTTTGTCTGTCTACTAATGCAGTCCTTTTGTGTGCATCTTTCACATGCTGGCTGATCCCTGTTATAAACTCTGTTCTGTAAAAATCTGTTGCTGAAACAAATATGATGTTTTCTCTGATCGTTTGTAGGTCATGACCATGCCACCCTGGCTGCAAAACTGCTGTAACCTACAGCAGTCTTTCTAGAAGGTCTTTGCTTAGCCCAGGGAATAAGCTTCCTTGTATCTACAGGAATTCCCCTTTGAGAGAGTAGTTGACCATAGTCAGAGATCAATAGTAAAGGTATTAATAGTTCACAATTAATGAATTAGAAAAGTGTCTGCTGATAAGCAGGAAAAGTATATGTTAAGATACACTGTTAGGGACAGAGGGTGTAATCTTGGAAATTACCATGTGTTGGACCAGAGGGTGCAATGAGATATGCTATATTCTGGGGATTTTGAATATGCCGTAGCCATTTTCAGCTGCATGAACTTAAGTACAGGATCACCCAGAGCCCATCTAGCCTCCAGCAGCAGTGGCCAGATGCTTCAGTCTACGGTGAAGAAGATGCAACAGCTAACTGCAGCCAGGGTGAGGGTATTTCTGCCTGCTGTTGATGACAGTGTTGGAAACACCCTGCCCATCTACTGGGGGGTGAGCTGGGCTGGATGGGACTGGTACCCAGTGGGTGGCAGGACCTCCCTCAGCCTGAAAGGGCAACTGGAGCCTCCTCCTCTGTGCCCATTGCCCCGGTGCAATACCAGGATGTAGCACAGCCCCGAGACTGTATCCACCAGTGCGGGGTGGGGGAGCAGCTTGTTTCGGCTTGCTCCCAGGGATGCTCAATATGGAGCTGAGCTTTCACTCATTGGAGCTGCAGCCACTGGGGGAATACGACTTTGAGAGGAAATTCAACGACCAGGAAGCTAGGGAATGGATGTGGGAGAACTGGTGAGAAGAGAGGAGGTTGTGGCTCCGGTGCATCCTGATAGCCCCGTTGGGTCCTGCTGTTTCTAGCGGAGTGGGTGTGGGGTCCTCAGCCCCAAGGAGGAGGAGGTTGGGGGGGTCCAGTTGCAGTGATGGTGCAGGTGCTGGCTGCATGCCTGCAGCTGTTGGGGAAGGGTTGTGGCAGCACATCAGGCAGAGCAAATAGTGGTCAAGGTCATGCTGCAGTGCGTAGGGAGGCTGTGATGTGGCAAGAGGGCAAGGAGCAGCCCTGGATAGCCACTGCAGCCCTTGCACTGGCAAGCAGGGTGCTCAGCCCTGCCATGCTACCCTGAAGCCTTGGAAAGGAGTGGGACATAATACATGGCCCTTGAGCCTCTAGCTTTCTGGTGCAACTGTCCTCTTTAGGCAAAGATCATCTTCTGCGTGTAAGGTCTCATGCATAAGTGGATAAAATGCATTGATGTGTTTGCTCGGGATCCTGCTCACAGGTTACCAGATCCCACCTCATCCCGTCAAGGTCCTGTGGAAATCTCCACGATGTAACAGCTCGCTTTCTTTTCTGCAGTCGCCAGGGTTTTTCCTCGCCAGCTCTGCTCACTGTCAGGGTAGGCTTCTTGTGACCAAGACCAACCTTAACATGAGAATGGGAGATCTTTTGTTTCTTGGTAAGAGTGCTCTGCTGGGGCTACAGAAGTCCAGCTGGAAATAGGTCAGTCTGGGTCTTTCCCTGACTGCTCCCTCTCCTCTACTTGGAGGCACAAGTCTATTTTTTGCTCTGGCTCATGATCCTGATCTTTGGAATCCAGCATTTCATGAAGGAATGGAGAGGCTACAAACTGCGGGTACCACTGACCCTGTGGTCCCTCAATCTGGCCTTGTTCAGGAAAAAGCCTTTGCTAAAGCTGGAGACAGCTGTAGACCTTCCCTCAGGACTGGATTGATGGGAAGTTCTGGGTATCCACTATGTCATTAGGGAAACAAATGTTTTTTTCCCCTTGAAGGCCCTTTCCCATAAAGGGAAGCGAGGTGCTCATACAGGTCATTGGTTCCCCACCAAAAATACTCCAGCAAGTCAAATCAGTTGCAGATGGACTGCTGGGGACTGTGCTTGAAAATCATTAGTGGGTAGATTTGAATGTGAAGCCTGCAAGAGCAGAGATCCTCATTCGAAGGTTGCCTGACAATTATAAGTTTGATTTGAGGTCTATTACTCTTAAAAATTGAGATTTTTTTGTTTCCACGACCTTTTTCTAATCCTGTTGTGTAGGAGGTGGGGAAAATTCTGGTACGCTCACAGAAGAACCTTTCTTATTGCAAATCTGAAGAGCATGAAAGAGGCTGAGAGGTCCTCTCTGGCTGGTAGCATAAACTGGTTGAATGAATCAAAGTTGCTGACAATCACCAGTCCTTGGGTTGTCTTTCCAGTATGCTTTGATATAGGGGAAAAAAGAAAAAAGTATGAGTAGTTACAATGGCAGGAGAATGATGGTAGAAAGACAGGGTTATTTTGCTGCCCATGTTTTAAAGACATCTTTGAAGAACAGCCTGGTACTACTGCCAGGTTTTAGCTCTGATATTTTTTTTTTTCCCCAGCCATGCAAGATCTGAAGATCAATCTGAAATACCTGTTTTCAAACTATCCAGTCTTATGGTACTGGTTTCCTGCAGTGACTGTGAGAATGATTCAGCCCATGCTCTGTAATTAAACAAGCAGATGTCAATCTTCCAACTTTCCCCTCATCTCAACACCTTTTCAGTCTGTTTGGTGGGAGAGAGCAAAACTAGACTACTGCCTCTGTAACTCCAGAGGAGTGTCTCTGCCTAAGTGCACAAGTTGGCTTTAGTCAAGTCTAAGGGACACTGGTTGCCTTCTGTGAGGGTAGGGCATGTCAGTGGTCTGTAAAACCACAAGCTGCGGGAGAGGTGGGTTCAGGGGATGACTGTTCACAGTCTGTTCAGAGACAAGCTCATGCGAATGAAACGTACAGGTTGATAACAAAGAAAAAGGGATGTTTCTTCTCATAATCTGTAGGAACTGCCTGCCATGGGAGGTTGTAAATGCTCCCTGGGCATGCACTGTTGGCCCCCGTCAGGAGATGGGGCACCAGGACAATTGTCCCCCTTTTCTGACCAGACATGGCAGGTCTTACTCTTGAGTGCCTCTTCAAGCAGTGGAAGCAGAAGGTGTAATGAGGGAGCATTCTTCGCCGCTCAGACCTTGGCTGCTGCCATCTTCCAGGAGCTGCTGCATGGCGCTAGGCAAGCCAAAGTGTCATGTTGGTGGCTCACAACCTACTTACTCCCTGTGCCTTGCTGTTGTTCTGGTGTGAGCAGCAGCCCTTCCCTGCTTTGTCTTGCAGAAATATGTGTGTTTGAAATCCTGGCCGAGAGGTCTTGGGCAAGCCTGTGCCCAGCACAAGGGTGGCTGAAACCTGCTTGGAAGTCCAAGAATACAAGAGTTTGTTTAGAGGTCCCCAACACTGCCCTGGGCATTGAGGTGGGGGTAGCTGAACATTCTTGGGTGCAGAGCTGTCAGAGGCTCTGGTGGGGCCCTGAGCACAGTGTTCATCTCTCCTCTGGTTTTCTTGCAGTGCCATTGGGGCCCATTGGATCTGGAAGCAAATGGTCTTCATCCTCTCTACAAAGGGATTTAAGCAATCTGTGTGTAGTCAATCCTTCTGCATCCACTCCATCTCCAAGTTTTGGGTCTATTTATTTGTGCTGAGCAAAATCCTGGAACTGGGTGAGTCTGAAATTTCTCCTTGTCCCGTGCATTCATAACTTCTTTGCTTTTATAGGCAGGTTTTTTTTACAGGTCTCTGTCCAAATGCTATTTGGAGAACAGGTCTGTCTAGCCTTGCACATGTCACTCATTTTCTCACTCCCTGTTGCTCAACCCAGACAACACACTCTCTCTCCACGGGGTTGCAGCCTGATGTTATTGCCCTGGTTTGATCCCCAGGTCAGCGCCTGGACCAGGCGATTCTGCACTGGGATGCCTGCAGCGAGGGGATGGCAGGCAGGCAGGGGATGGCTGGGCTTTCCATCCAGTTTCCATCCAAAAAACTACAGAAGAGTTGGTCTGAAGTGCTGTGTAGGTAAAGCTAGGTAAGCAAACCTGGGGCAAGGGTCTCTTGTACCGCAAAGGTGCCAGAAGGTAGGTGCCTACATGGGTTTTATCAATACAGATGATTCCAATGAGAACCCAGGTTTTGGTGGGATCAAGGCACATAATGGCTTCAGCATGGCAGCTCACTTATTCTGCCTCACATGAAAACTTGTGCAGCTGCTGTGCTTTTACCTTTTATAATGCTCCTCTCCCCCAACCCAAGGTGACACCGTGTTCATAGTTCTCCATAAAAAGAAGCTCATGTTCCTCCACTGGTACCACCACATTACCACACTGATCATCACCCGGTATGGCTGTAAGGATATGGTGGCTGGCGGTGGCTGGCTTGCAGTCTTGAACTTCAGTGTCTGTGCTGTCACGTACTCCTTCTACCGTGCAAGCTGCAGGCTTCCAGGTATCCTGCTTCATCACCATGGCAATCACCTTTTCACATGCTGCAGATGCTGGCATATATAACATTGAATGTCTTAATCATCTTCTGGATGGAGGATAAGGTCTGCCACACCACTTGGACAACTGTTTTCCTTTCATCCATGTTGTATCTCAGTTTCCTGGTGTTCTTCTGCAACTTCTTCTCCAAAAATTATCTAAGGAGCACCCAGAAATCAAAGGGGGAGTAAACACAGGGAGGGAAGAGGACGCTGGGGTGGAGGTGGGGAGAGAGAAAAGGGAAGCTTTTCATTCCTGTCTGGAGCTCAGGTGCCTGATGGGATGGGTGTGATGGGGGTTAGGAGGAGGTCACTCTGGATAACAGCCTTCAGATTAACTTGCACATTGGCCTTTGGTGTGTCTGCCTGGCAGCAGGTGGCATGCCAGAGTGAGGCGCAGTTTGTCACAGGCTGATAGCAGGAGGAGAGGGGAGATGGCTGGGGGCTGGAGACCTCAGAGCTGTGGTTCTGCTTTTTCCTTTTCTCTGCATCACTCTGGTTTGCCTTGTGCCTCGCCTCCTTCCCAGGGACTGCTTGCATCCTGCATGCGCCAAGTCTCTCCTTGGGAAAAGGTAAGGAAACTCCTCTCAAAACACCACTGCCCACTCCATGGTCCCCAATTCTGAGGGAGAGCAGGAGAGCAGAGCCCAAACCTGCTGCTACTCTGGGTGCGGGGCAGCCCAGTAGATTGCCAGTGGGAACAGCACTGAACTGGAAAATCCCTGCTGTTTTTAAGGCTGTGCAGGGAGGGGAAACAGGCTGTGGGCTGCACTTCCCACCCTGGGACATGGCAGCAGCCTGCGTCCTGTTCAGCCTTCCCTGAGGAGCAGGGCTCCTGCTCTGGACTTCCCAGCATGGTGCAGCACCTTCCCCAGCTTTGGGAAATACAGAAGCAGGTGGCTGAGTTGATGGTGTTTGAGGAAGAGGAATAAACTGGCTTCCACATTTGGAAGCTCTCTTTAGGGGTAGGTGAACACATGGGAGTAATGGCGCGACATCTCTCCTGTGTGGTGCTGTTTGGGGCACTTTCCGTGACAGCCGTGGTCCTGGTGAGGCAGCCACCAGCTCTCTCCTCACATGTGCCTATGGCTGCCCCAGCAGCGCTCCCGCAGCTGCACCAGGGACCCCCACAAGCACAAGAGCATTGAAGTAGTGGTGTTTCCACAGTTGCTCTTTTCTGTCTAAAGTGCCTGATGTGCTCTTGGTGCTTCAGAGGTGATGCTCTGCAGGATGAAGTCAGCTGCCCGACTGTCCTTGCTCTGCTGGCACTGCCCCGCTCAGCAGTGTAGAGCAGGGCACTGGAGGCAGGGCTCTGCATCTTCAGGAGGCTTCACCTCTGAAAGAACTCTTTGCTGCCGGTCCATCTGTGCAGGGTGCTGGGGTGGGAAGTATCTTTCATGGGGTAGGAATCACCCCAGCAGAAGGAGGGTTTGCTGAGAGTGTCTTGTAGGGACCCTCTCTCCCCCTCCAAGAGGCGTTACAGCTTTTCAAATGGCCTCATCCCCTCTCCCAGAATGGGGGTATCCCCTTTCCAGTGCTGCCAGGAGGACTCGCCTTACCCTGCCTGCCCTACGCCCTCCCCAGGGAATGCCCACCATGGGCCCAGCGTCAGCCCCTTCGCTCTGCTGTTCTCTGGCTAAACAAGAAATAACAATAAATTGCCCAGACCTAGGCAGGGGAAGACTTTGATTTCTCCCGTGTTTTATATTGCTGCTGCTGCTGTTTGGCAAGTTGTCTGGCATGCTGAGCTGTGGGTGCGAGGAAAGCAGCAGCGCTTGCTGGGGCTTGGGGAGCTAATAACAGCATCCTCCCTCCCCAGGTCAGCGCTATTTCCCTGATGCTTTGTGGAAATGACTCCTCCTGGTGCTCTGTGAAGAAAAGTCCTTCTTATATGTTGCTGGTGAGCTGAAATAGCCAGCAGGCCTGTTTTGGAGGGGATGTATCTTGAGGTTTTGTCTATTTTTGTTCTTTTTTACTTTGAGGGCACAGACAGCAATTAGTTGCCTCTCATGTGTGGGCACCATTGCTCAGAGGGGACCATGGTCCCCGCTGAAGGTGCCTTTAGGGACCTTTGTGCAGCTGGAGCAGCTTGGCTTAGGGGCGGCTGAAGGGATGCGGGGAAGATGTGGGGTGCAGGGGAGCTGCCCTGCAGCTCTGGCAGGGGACACGCTGCAGAGAGGAAGATTTCAAGGGCAGGAGGAGACGGAGCCCCAGGCTGCAAGAGGGGGTGAAGTAGGGCTGGAGACCCAGCGCAGACTGGGAGAGGTGAGGGGTTTTTCTGGAAGCTTTCCCCATCCTGCGGACGTGGGCAGGAGGGTGGCACCCCGCACCCCGGGCTGCCCTGGGTGCTAGCAGCCGCTGGGTGCCACCACTGCCCCGGCGGCGTGAGGCTGCTGCTCCCGGAGTGCTGCGGTGGGTGGTGGGGAACCTCCTGTGCCCCAGCTCTTCCCCTGCCCGCTTGCAACCAGGTCCTAAAAGGCAATTAAGACAGAAATTAGACCTGAGTCTTACAGCTATCTACCCACCTGAGCCCAGTTTTTAATATCTCCAGCCGGGGCTTGGATGGTCA
Source organism: Morus bassanus (assembly GCA_031468815.1). Taxonomy (NCBI): domain Eukaryota; kingdom Metazoa; phylum Chordata; class Aves; order Suliformes; family Sulidae; genus Morus; species Morus bassanus. The sequence continues at coordinate 23,825,685 of CM062575.1, read as the reverse complement.
CATCCAGTCTGCAGTTTGGAGCTCTACTGCGAGACTGCGTAAAAGCTAGCGTGCACCAAGCAAGAGATGTCAGAAAACAAGCCTTTGTTGCGTCAACAGTAAGAGACTAACCAAAGACAGTGTTGTTCTGCTTTTCAGCAGAGAGGGGAAACACTGGCGGCATCCACTGAGGAAACCCAACTGTTCAGTGCACTTTGCATTAGCCTTCAGGTAAAGACAGCTATGGGGAAATGGATAGCACAAGCCATGCCAGCGATGGGAGCTAAAAGTCTGGCCTTGAATAAGGAAAGCACAAGTAAGAGAGTATTTAGATAAACAGGAATTTTTCAGACCATCTGGGTGTGGTGTACTTCACGCAAAGCAATCCCAGAAATATTTGCTGTTACTGTGAGAACTACTGGGGGACAGTAAGGCATGGAAATACTGTAAAATGCAAGCTTTGTACCCCCCTTTCAAAATGGGGACTGGGGTCAAAAGCCAGGAACTGCTGACAGTTAAATCCCCTCACCCAGCTACCATCCAAAAAATGCTGGAACAAACAATCTCACTACTTGTAAGCAGTGGAGATGAGCAGGAGCTATATGGACCTGTCAAGAATCTGGTCAAAATAATCTGATTTTCCGCTATGACAGGGTAAGGGCATGGTGAAGAAGAGCCCTGGCTGCCATTTAAGTGGTTCCTAAGGATGTAGATGGAATGTTGGGTAGGTACAAAACCCATTGGATATCCAGAGAGTTATCTATGGTTGACTGTTGAAAAGGAAGGGGTCTGTTGACTGTAGTTCAGGGAAATCTGTTCTAGGTCTGGTTTTATTCAGCATTTCCATTAATGACCTGAATGATGGAGGAGAATGTGCACTTGCTAGGTCTGCAGATTGGGAAGTATCCAGTGACAAAGTTTCTTGCCTAACAGGTCTTTGGAATACCCAGGACCCGCTAAAAACCACCTGCTTGGGTTGCAGTACCAAAGAGATACAGCTAGGGAGGTTCTGGGGACTTGTGAGAGACAGAGGTCCTGGAGAAGGTCTGTAGGACACCTGCTGTATTTGTGTTGGACCAAAGAGCGTGATGTCCAGGTCCTGGCCCCATGGGGAGGGAGCCAGATGTGGGAGGCTGTACTGGCTCAGCTGCATCAGGAAGGCAGGTGGCATTTGGAAAGCAGGGGATCTCTCCCAGAGCTCTCTGCTGCCAACTCACTCACTTTTTATTTACTGTTGGCCACCTCTGGTGTGTGCAGATTTTAAGGTCTTCCCAAGGTTGTGTCAGTTATTTGGTGCCATTGTACAAAGCGCTCTCAGCTCAGAGCTGGTGTGTGGTTTGCCATCTGGTCTGGATCCTACACGGTGCAATACCTCTAACTGCAGAAAGAGACCCCACCATCTTCTCTGTGCAGGATTGGGAAGGAGAAACTTGAACCAACTAGCCAGCCAGCAGAGTCACTGGCCACACACTTGCATGCACCAGTTGTCTCGTGTGATTACTGACTGAGTCTGTCCTGCTCAGAAATCAGAGTGGTCTGGCGTAACATTAATTGAGATGACTGCATGGAAAACCTCAGGCTGAAAAATCAGTACCTAAACTTGGTCTTGACTTATCTTCACTGGCTCCAACGGGAGGTCATGAGAACCATGTGCTGGAGTTGGCCTTCTGCTCTGTATATTTGGGCATATCTTTCATCGGCTGAATCCTGCAACAGTCCGCAGCAGCCAGCCTTGTACACCCCCACCCCAACCAAACCTCATCTTCTCTGTGGGACAAGTAGAGGATCTTCACAAGCATCATAGCAACACAGAGAACAACCAAAGCTGCAAAGAAACTGCTCAAGGCAAAGCACAGCTACTAGAGCAGGTTAAAAGGGAGGAGGAGCTCATGTTGCTCCTGGCTTCAGCTGAGGAGAAGAGAAGGGAGAATTTTCTTTCCCTCCATAGACACATCACCCAAGTGAAAGGGAAGCTTCAATCTCTTCTCCAGGCAAAGCTGCATCTTTATGTTCTGGCCTTGCCTTGTTCCCACCTATGCTTGAGATCAGCATGGGGTGGAGGGGCAGGGTGCGTGGAAAGGGTGTAGGGAAAGGACCAGGTGTGTAAAGAGCTCAGCTCCTTCATCAAGGAGTAGGAGAGGATTGTGGCACCACCTGGCTTGGGTTATCGGGGAGAGGAGTTGGACTCAACTGCGAGTCAGGCTCAGTGGAGGAAAGGATATTAGAGAGAAGCCCAGACCCTTCTTTCTTCCCTTAGGGGAAAGAGTCATGGCAGAGAAGGGAGTGAAGCACAATGGCACTGAGATGAGATCTGTGTTTGGTGGGAAGGCTGCTGGATGGAGGGTACAGCACAGAATGGAGACTAACCAGTGAAGCTACCTCAGCAGCACTGGCACTCAGCGGCAAGGTAGGATCCAGGTTACAATGAATGGTCTTTTCTTGGATGCGCTACGTCTATGTTTTAGATATTTATGCTTGATCTTTGAATGCACATTGCAGAAAGGGTTGTGCTTCCAGCAGTAGCTGCTTCAGTGCAGGGTAACTTGGCTCCCTCATTTTGGATTAGCTCGGAGCAAACAATAATTTTGTTACAGTGAAGCTGGGCTGACATCTGTGACTGCCTTCAGCATCTGCTCACCAATACGTTCAGCAGCAGCTGTTCCCTGTGGAATAGGCTTTGGCAAAGACTGAGTGGCTTATATGATTTGCTTGTGAGGGACCTCTTCCTGTGTCCTAGTGAGGATCCCTTCTTAGCAAAGAACTTGCTTCCTCTCTGCATGCTAACAACATTGCAGAAACCTGGTTTACGCCAGGTTTGCCTGTCCCATTCATCCAAGTAAGATAGTTTTTTTGTGGTGACATGTTTTGGGTTTTTTTTTCCTAAGAGAAAAGTAAAATATTGGGGCTGTGCTTTCCCCTTGGAGCATGTGCCTGATGAAGGGAAAGGACACTGCACTGGGTAGGGATGTCCTGCTTCCCTGCTGCACATAGAGCTTTCTTGAGCCCTCGGAGGAACCTGCTGCATCCCTCTGCATTGGCTGATGCAGCAGGTCCCCTGGTACATGTACATCTCAGGAGAGCCACCTCTGTTTTACAGCTTTCTGAACAGAAACTGCACAGGGGCAGGCTAGCAGGGCAGGTTGCTGCAGCCGGCCTCTCCCCTGGGGACTGCTGTTCAGAGCAGGAGTGCCTGGAAGGGCTCCCCTGCCCTGGGCTGCTAGGAGCCCAAAGGCACTGGCCCCATTCAGCACAGCGGGGAAGCCCGAGCCAGGAGAGGCTCGACCTTCCTGCCGCAGTGGGAGCATGCAGACAGGGAGCAGGGTGGGGGCTTGTTTCCCCCTTCATACTGTGTCCGCAGGCTTTTGCTGTCCTGAGGAGACAGGCATTTGATTTGTAAGCGAGGAACAGAGATGGCTGCTCCAAACCTCAGGCCCCTGTTCCAACTCAGGCTGCCTCGTGCTGGCACTCCCAAGGATGCTCGCCCTCACTTGGGCTGCTGGCACTTGATTTCTGAGTCTTCAGATGCAGGTTCATGCTCTCAATAACCAGACAGGCAGAAGCCTTAAAGGGATTGTGCCAACTTTTATTTTATTATCTTTTTTGGAAATGGGATTTGGAGAAGGGAAGGAAACGACATGTGCAAGGGGGAGCTGATTGTTGCAAAAAGGGATGCTTTGGATGTACACTGGCAAAGGTGTTCCTGTCTGACTGGAAATGACTGAAGCAGTAAAGCATGACAGGCAGGACGCCACCTCGGTAGATGTGCTCGCTTTATGGGGTTTTTGATTTTAAAGTCTACTTTGTAGCTTATTTCACATACAAAACAAAAAAGCATATTTTAATGCCTTTATATGTATTTGTATATATATAAGATATATACACACACACATATTTTATATCCTTACAATTCCCAGTTCCTAAAGGCTGCAAGCCTGAAGGGCCATGAGTAAATATGTGTTGTAAAGAGAGATGCCAATCGACTGAGACAAGGCTTTCCTTACTGGCTGTGTGATAAATAAGTGGGCAAGATGTCTTTAACTGAAATCTCACGTGCATGCAGGAGAAGGGTTCAGCCAAGCATCAAATGGCGGCCCCCTCGTTGCCCTGCCCCTGGCTGTTCCCTGCAGGGGTGGTGTCTGGCTGCCTGTGCTGTCCCAGGGATTTGGGGAGCTCACCCCTGGGGGGCTTGGAGTGGCAGACTGAAACACACTTGGTTCTGCTGCCCATGGGTTAGGCATCCCACAAGTCGGGGCTCCTATTTCCCCATGCAGCTTCCAGTAGACTGTTTTGGTTTCTTTACCATGAAGGAGGAGGTTTAGTGGGGAAGGGGTTTGGGAGGGGAAAGACAGTCAAAATTCACCATACAATAGTTAGACAAATCTTCTTAGAGGTCCGTCTGCCTGCTCGCCACTCTCTCTCGCTCTCTCTCACTCTCTTGCTCTCTCGGGTTCGCTCTCATTCTCTGCAGGACGTACGCTGTTGTAGGGCTAAAGGTCTCCTTTTGTCAGGCTAAGGTCAAGTCCCTGGTTGGCGTAGGGCAACCCTTCATACAGGCCTGTCCACGGCATATTGGCAAGGGCTCAGATTGGAAGCTGCTGTCTGCACCGCTGGGTAGGTGAAGTTAGCATGCTGCTTGGCCTTCAGCCGCAGGCTGGCCAGGCTGGAGTTGCATGTGTCCCTGTACATGTAGGGGCTGGCTGTTGAGGCGTAAGGACAGGCACTGGATGAGACAGCGGAGTTGAGGCTCGGGCTGTTCAGGTTGTTGATGTTTCCCAGGTTGTTGAGGCTGGAGGCCGGTACTCCGGTCACTGCGGAAGGGACCATGGATGAAGGCATGGTCATTGAGGCGATGGAGCTGGGTGGGGAGAACATGGGCTGGGAGGAGAGGGGACTGACGTTCATGGAGTTGAAGAATGGGAAGCTTTTGGCTGAGAGCGGGCTGGTGGCGAGCCCCTTGGTGGCCCAGTTGTTGTAGGAATAGCTGGAATACATGTCGTCGTAAGGCTGCATCAGTCCGTTGAACTGGGCTCCGAAGCTGTTCTTACACAGTTCAGCCTGTTGGTTCCTCTCTCGCTTCCTCCACTTAGCTCTGCGGTTTTTGAACCAGACCTGCAAGAGAGAGAGAGAGAGAGAGGGAATGGGAATCACTCTGGGCTGTCCCCGGAAGAGGCCTTGCCCCAGGCTCTTTGCACAGCGAGGCAAGAGCTGTTGAAGGGCCAGGGATGCTCACAGGGAGCTCAGAGACTGAGCATCAGGAAAGGGTTGCAGCAAGATGTCTGGGCTGCAGGGTCATGTCCCAGTGAGAATCACCACCTAGATCAAAACCCGACCACTGCCATTTTACAATGCACAGAATAACCCACTGCACTCAACAAATGGATGCCCTTTATACAGGGAAAAGAGAGGAAAATACTTGCTGTATTTCCAAGTGACCACAGCCCAGGAGGAGGGGTTGGGGTTGTGTGACTTGGGAGCAAAGTATTTGGGGGATGTGGTTTGAAAGCTGCTGAGTGGGGGAAATACCGCTCCTGTTTTGACTTCACCTCAGGACCAGCTTGGGGTGGGGTGTTAGAAGTCTGTCTTCTAACAGGAGAATCTGCTAGTGTTGGAGGGACTCAAACAATATAACTTCCTAGAGCGTGGAAGCTGCTGGAAGGCTATTCATGGTGCTGCTAACTCATATTTCTAGCAGCGGAGAGAAACTCGCATTCCAGCTGGAGCCCTGCCATGCTATGCCTGTGACTGCACAGTGGTTTGGGAACCCCAAAGACTGCCCTCCAGCAAGGCTAAGGCTGGGGGATGATGGCACTGCAGGGAAGGTGTCTGCTGGGTTGGGGCAGCCAGCTGGTGGGACTCTGTGGGGCAGAGCCTGGGCTTTGCATCTCCCTGTGTTATTGCAAGGTGGCACTGGATGGGGGAGGTACCACCAGCATCGGTATGTGGGTGGCTGGATGTGTCAAATCTTGGGTGTAGAGCCTGGTGAGGTGTTTTCAAGACAGGAGAACTTTCTCGTGCCCCTAATTCCGTCCTTGGTTTGGGGACAGCTTGGTGGCTTGTATCACAGCAGGCTTCTTCCCCACAAGCTCGGGCCTGGGAAGGTGGGAGGGCTGTAGTCCTACCCGGACTCGTGCCTCTGTCAGGTTGGTCCAGACTGCAATCTCCTCCCTGGTGCTCATGTCTGGGTAACGGTTCCTCTGGAAAGTGGCTTCCAGCTCCTGGAGCTGCTGGCTGGTGAAGTGCGTCCTCTGCCTCCGCTGCTTCTTCTTGAGTGAGCCGTCTTCAGGGTTGGAGTCGTCCGTCTGGTTTTGCTGGGACTTCTCAGTGTCTGTGCAAGAAACAGAAAGATGGGAGAGATCCCCTAAGTTAACTTGGATGCATTTGGGGAGCCCGTCCTTGGGGCAACCAGTGCATGCTTAGTGAAGTCCCCCTCCGCTGAGGCCACCAGCAGCTCTAGCTGCACCCACAGGAGTGGTCCCATCTCCCTCCCTCGCCTTCGTGAGCAGGCATCCACCCTGCACCAAAACCAGCAGCCCCTTGACGCAGCATGGCTTGCTCTCATTTAACTGCTGTAATGGATTTCAGCTTCCAAGTGACTGGATTTAGATTTTCCAAACTTCCAATCTCTGGTTTTCATTTGTCGCAGTTAAGATGGATGACAGTGGCAGAACTTACCCAGGCCAGCAGTTTCCTACTCTGCTTAAAACTCTCTGCCTAAGGCGCCCTTTAGAAAAACTGAATGGAAATTGCCACTTGTGACACAGCAAAAGATCCAGTAGTGGTTTTGTGGACAAGTGATGGGAAAAGGCAAATTGCCAATGATAGCAAGTTGAGGCTCTTAAATTAACTAAACCTGAGGACCGCAATTTTTTACCCTTCCTCCCTTCTTACTCCTCTACCTTCTTACTTAGGTGCATGTATTTTCATTTTTAAAAAGTAGGGAAAGGCCTCTCTTAGACCTTACCATGAAGTACTCCGGCATCTCCCTGTCCTTCTGCCCCTGCCCTCCTCCTCACTCGGAGATCCCTCTCCTAGAGGCAGTGTCTTTCATTTTGTTGCCCCTTAAATGAACATCTTGAAACTCCCCAGTGTTCACACTAGTATCTAACTGAAAAGTACAGCTCAGCCTCCTCCTAGGCATTAAGCCCAGGCCTTAACGTTGAGCTTTGGGCTGCCGTGGCTGGAGGTGGGCAGCCAAGTACTTCCCTGTGCTACAGCCTCTCCTGGGGCTGTTGGTACTCTGCAAACAGGGGCAGAATGCAGAGATATAAATATCTTCCATCATCAAAAGAAAACATCACATTTGAGCACTCGGGCAATCTATGGAGGACAACTACAGGGAGGAAAGCTCGTATTTAATTCTGCTGGGAACGAAGACAAGTCACCATAGAAGAAAATTATTCCAGTGAAAATAAACAATTTCTGATGTTCACCTCCTCCTTCCTCTGATCTAGAAGCAAAGTGAAGCAGTTCCAACTGAAAATCAGGTTTTCAGCAGGGAGGGGAGGTGTTCTTTTACAGTAGGGAAATACTCACCTAAACTAAGTAGAAATTATTGCAAACAGTTGCCAAAATGTTGCATCTGGGAGAAGAACCTTTAAAAAATCCTGGCATCACTCCACTGAGATTCAGATTAAAAGGATTTTTTGTTTGGTTGTGGTTTTTTAAGTGGAAGCTAGTTTAAAAGTCTTCGAAGTCCAGAAAAATCCTAACATGGAAGGTGTCTCATACAGCCCCTTAAAAAGGCAGGGAGGCAAGAAAACAGTAACCTGGAATACAGCCGGGTGAGGATAAAAAGGGTTCCTCAAGTCAGGTGGATGTGCTCTGGAAAAATATGCCCCATAAAAGCTAAATGGAAAAGAGAGAGCCTGAGAGAGAGGCTGAAAAGCATCTGAGCCCTGACAGAGAAAGGGCTCTGCTGCAGGGCAGTGCTGCACCCAACAGCAGGTGCTTTAATGGAGCCCAGCCCTGGGAGACATTCCTGACCCAGCAACCTGGTGCCACTACCCCATTCCCGTGGCAGCGTGTTAATTCAGAAACCTCTCCCTACTGTTCTTGGGAAAACCCCCCTTGCACCTGCCTTCCTCCAAAGGGAGCAATGCTGGAGTCACAGAGAACATTTACAGGAGAGGCACTTACTCTTCATGGAGGAAAGCCTGCGGACAGTCAGAAAAGGTTTGTTTCTACAGGTATGCGTTGCATTGACTGAAGCAATGTGGGTTCCCCACAGGCTCCTCACCAGCTGCCTCTGTTTCTGTGGCACGTTTAATGCTGTCCACAGCAGGAAAGTTAATGCAAGGAGAGCGAGCTGGCTATTGCTCACAACAGCAGGGTGCAAGCTGGTTCTGCTGGGCAGGAAGGTGCTGTCTCCCCTTCCCAGTGCCAGGACCAGCTTGTGTTTCTATCCAGGGTGTACCTGCAAGAGAACTTTCCCAGTGCACTCTTGAAACAAAGCCATAGGACCTGAAAAGCAGAACAGTAGGAGCTGGCTGTGGTCTCACAGAACCCTCCTGGTTCCCATGAGCATCTTCATGTGGGGATCCCACATTCAGTAGAACTCTTGGAAACACGCTTTTAATGTGGATCTTTTTTATAGTGGTTCTTGCCAAGGAGATAAATCTGATTTCTCTAGCTCAGTGCTCTAAGCCAGTGTTGGAAAAGGGAGATTCCTGCATTATCCATCTCTAAAACAGATTAAAAGGGGAGTGATGCTGCCACGTCTGAGCTAGTTATTAGGAAGGGCTCAGTACAGATGAAGGGACAACATTTGGTTTGTTTGTTCATCTGCTAAGTCTGGGTTAATTAAGAGCCTGATGCATACAGGGGATATGTTCCCACAGGAGCCCCCGACAAACGCAGATTTCCAAAGGGGCTGCTGCGAAGCAGGAGGCTGTGCCCTAATTGGGAGCTCCTGCTCAGGACTCCCCTTCTTCACACAGGAAGAAACTATACCGAGAGGGAAGGAGAATGGAGCAAAGGTACCACTGGCTTATGGGCTGCATCTGGGTGGAAGAGCTCACCAAGTATCTTGCTTTGGTATTTGTCTTCTCCATATTGTCTGGTGTAGAACTTTCCATAAATCTTGTGAAGTCCAAGGAAATGTAGGAATCCTGACTTTGAGCCTGGAAAAATCCCTGCAGCTACATGTTCCTCTTATTGACCTCTCCATTCCGTACCTGCTACCTGTGGCTCTTCCTGAGCATTGCTTATAGGGAGTGTCATCTCTGTTTCAGCTTCTTTTCTAGGCAGGGGAAAAGTGCCCTCTGTAAATGGTGCAGAGCATTGCAGTAGGGACCAAAAATGTGGCAATACAGGGAAACAAGGGACCTTGCAGGAAGGAAGGACCATGTGGGTGTCCCGAATCCATGCTGAGGAGCAGAATATGGGGAGATGCAGGGCATCCCTCACCTCCTCTCTCCTCATCCTTGCTCTCCTCCTGACCTGTGCTGCCTGATGAAACCTAACAAACTGTGCCACACCATCGGAAGGCACTTGACCTGCGCCCAGACAAGCAAGGTTTGTGCTCCCTTCCTCATGATCTCTTACTCTGCAGATGAAGGAAGCAGAACCAAGGAGGAGTAGGGCGTCTGCTCTCTTGAGGAGAAAGAAGAAGTGCCAGAAGCGCAGCCCTGCCCCGTCCTGGGCAGCCCTCAGCGGCACGCTCTGCTCTGCCTGATACCAGTGACATGTGGCTGCCATCGGCCTCTCTGGTGTGAATGCACAAGCTGCCAGCCTCTGCGTGCAGGTAGCGCTGGCAAACACCCGCCTCCCAGAACCATTTTATTTCTAGACCGTTTAAGACAGTGGGGAGTGACGTAGCCAGGCACCCAGCATTTATTGTCAACCCAAAATAGGTTGTGGATTATATCTTGTGCACGTTCGCCCACTCAATGAAACGACTGCGGTCATAGCTGGAATTAGCTGCTCACGCCTAACGGAAAAAAAGTCAGCTCCTAAATTGGCAGTTCTGCGGCATGCCAGGGTGGGCTTGATTGGGAAGGCCACTTGAATGGAGACGACCGCCATGCATCCAAAGCAGCTGACGAGGAGCCACTGAGCTTGGGGATGTGCCCAACTAAGGTACGTGTGCAGTGGGGAATTCAGCGGGTGGATTCTCTGACCATAGTTATCCCAGCGTAACTCCCTTCATGATACTTACTTACTCTGGGGAACTTTAATCTGCATCATTATGCTTATTAGCTTTTGCACACGGGTGAGCCTGGAGGCTTTACACGGGGAGCAGCAGGCTGTCCCTGGCCCTCACCTCCCCTCGCGTTGGCACTGGCAGGGGCAGCTTTGCATTGTCCTGCTGCATCCAGAGCAAGAGGGGATGGAGTGGTCGCAGGACAGATGCAAAATCCAGGGGAAGTCATAGCCTTTGGTAGCTGATTTCTGAGCAGGTGCGAGTGTGAGCGGTGACATTTCTTCTTCAGAGCCTGATAAAGAATGCAGTAGGCTTGGGATTTGTTCAGCCTTTGGGAATGGCCAGAGGCACCTCCTTGGGACAGGAGCAGCCCACAGTGGAGCCTTGCACCAAGGTGACCAGGCTTTTCAATTAAAGCAGGGGCAAGACAGTATTTCTCTTCCTTCTTATTGCCTGAACCTGGAAAGTTCAGCCAAAGTTAACATACAGCATGGAAAATTTCAACCTAAGCAATTTAAACAGTTTAGAAAAATAAAGGGGGGGGGGGTGGAATTTATAACTAGGTGTAGCCTTCTGTGCCTTGGATGAGATTTTCCGTGTTGCAGGGACAGCTCTCCTGGTCTGGGGACCTTAGGTGAATATAATAAAATCTTCTTTGGGCAGTGACCCGGCTTGCCTGACTCCTGCCTGCTGTGGGTCAGGCAACCCCATCACTGAGATGGTGCTCTCACCCTCCTCATGGCTGCCATTGCGATACGCACCCCTATGCCTTCCCCCTGCTTGATGGGACGGCTGTGCCACCGTGGCACTGTGCTGGCTCGTGGTACGAGACGTAGCTCGGCGTGTCCCTGGGAGCACCACAGCCAGCTCCTGCAAGCCACTGACCACCAGATCCACCCACAAGGACAGGACGGGGCCTCTCTTGCATCCTGAGCCTTGCACTCACCGCTGTGGTCCTGCCCTTTGCAGCTGTGCTCGTGCTGAGGGGTTCCAGAGTCTGAGAGAGACAAGGCTGGGCTGCGAGCCTCCGCATCTGCCAACAGGTTGAAATCCATGGGGCAGGGATGGGTGGTGGAGGAGGAGGAATCTGAAAAAGGAGCAGGCACAGGGTGATTAGGGAGATGAATCTGCGTGTGTTACCTCTCCCCACTCCCTGCAGGAGGGACTTGCCAACCCTTGAGGAAAGGTCTAGGAAAAGCAAAGGATCCCTGTGTGATCCTTGGACCCCTTTGAGTTTCCTGGCTGCAAAATGGACATGCCAGGCTTTCTGCTGAGCTTCCCTATAAATCAAAGATCATCTAGTGACACTTCTATTTGCAGCCTTCAGAGAAAGACCCTCCAATTTATAGGTGACATTCAGACTGAAATAGCAACGCTGGGAGCATGCTGTGTAACGGAGATCTGAGGAAGTGCTTCTGGGCCAGCCAAGGGCTGTTAGCACCTTCCCCAGACATCCCGCTTCTCCCATCCTCCCTGCCCAGCTTCCCTCCTCTTTCTCCCTCGCTTCTCCACAAACTGGTCAAGGCCAAGTAAAGCTGTCCAGAGAGCGCTAACGCAGATGTACACGCACACATCCCAAAAGAAAAGCACTCCTGTGCGTGGCACTGATAGGAAGGCACGTCTGCCTGCACAGCCACTGCTGCGAGCAGGGACCAGGGCAGTGCAAGTGGACTTCTTTGGGGTACATAAGGACCTCTGGAGCCTGAATTAACACAGGAATCACATTACACACCCTTGGGTGCCTGGGAATGAGTGATCCTGGTGACAGCAGAGCTCACTTCCAGCCTTAGGTCATCGTGGGCAAAGGCTCCCTGTGTCCCCTCAAGTGACTGTCCTGTGCCCATAAGCCATCTCCCCTTGGCTGAAAGCATCCCAGCTGGGAAGCTGGTGATGCTGCTCCCTGCAACAGCAGGCACCACTGGGACTCCTCTACCACCTCTTTCCACACCTCTCTGTCCCAGGATCAATTATTCTCATCATGCTCTTCCTTGGGGACCCTGCACCCTCCACCCGTATTGCCCAGCAGAGCTTGGCTGAGAGCACCACTTTGTCCTGGACCACACTGGATCCTCAGGAAGAGGCAGGCATGAAGCAGTAAGTGCTACAAGCCCAGCCACATCACCTTGGAAAAGTGAGCTGGCCCTGTGTTAGCCCTTAATCCATGTTTCAGATCATAACCCTGCTGTATACAGAACAATGCATTGCCACCAATGCAGGGGTAATGGTTTCTGAAGGCTAGACCAGTTCAAGGGTACCACAGCAGCTCCTGAAACTCCAGTCACCCCAGCTAATACCTCACCTTCCCAGCTAGGGAGCCCCTCACTCCAAAACATAACAGCAGCTGATGCACCATGCTGGGATCTGGGATCCAGGGGTTTAGGGAGGTTTGGACCAGGCATTTGGGACTTCCAAACTGCACGTGGAGGTCAGCTGTGAAGACTGGATTCTAGCTGGTGGAGGATTGCCTGGCCCCTCAAATCCATGTGTGTCGGGGAGGGAGCCTGCTGAAGGCAGTATTTTGTCTGGACTGTGCTAGCGTTTAGACATGTAAACAAGAGATTAATCACATAGCTGTTGCACCTCCTTTGGAGGTGGATGACAGTGACTAAGAATGTATTTTCAGAGCTGTCTAAAACCTCCTGTCAATTTGAGCAGGGCTGCCGCCAGGGCCCTTGGCAAGGCTGACCCCCATACCTGCAGCGTGCTTCCCAGGCCGTGGTGAGAGGGCAGGGAGCCATTTCTAATGGCTACCCACTTGGTTTCTGCAGCAGATCTCACTCACAATCCCCCCAGCAATTTCCCTCACGCTAACCTTTGCTTGACCTCCATCCCCTTCCCCGGGTGCTGATGAATCTGTCTCAACACCAGCCTCAATCAGCGCTCTCTAAAAGCACGATCTAATGAAGGGGGGACCGTGTGCTGGTTTCCCAGACTTTTGCCTCACTCCAGGCTTCTCCTCTCCTGTGGGAGAGAAGTGGCAGTGGCTTCATCTTTGCCATGAGGCTGGTTTCCATTTCTACCTCGCGGCGAGCCTGACCTTTGGTGTCTGCTGGCTGTGTAAGCTCCTGGCAGCAGCAGGGCACAGCCCTGTTGCTTTTTGCCATGTGTATGTACACGAAGTGATGTGACAGGGGCTGTGTTTTCTTTAATACCTTTGCATGGAGTAGGGGGAGTCCATCTGCTGCTGATATTGCCATGGCTTTTAGCATTACTCTCGGAATTATGCAGAAACGCGCAGTGAATTAATTCCATGGATTAAGTCTTGATTAAGATGTGTGTCACTTTGCTGTCTCAGAATTTATTAAGAGCCCTTCTTGAGGCGGCGGCAGATGGAATTTCTGCCCAATGTTTGTAGATGATAATTTCCCCTCTTCTACAGCCATTTGCATATGATTGCATCTGTCAAGCACAATTTCCTCTCTTCTAGGGCTTGACTCTGTACTGGACCAGATTTAAGGAGGAATTCAGACTCCTGCCTTGCTGTAACTGAAGGACAGGTCCTCCTGCGCAGGGTCCTGTTTGCTTTGAGACTCTTTTTGCACATCTTGCTTTGCTTTCATCAGTGCAAACTAGAGCAGAGTTGAGAAAACCAGGGGGGAGTATTTTACAGCTGGTTCCATAGGTGTAAATGACAACACAAGGTACAAAGCACTCAGGGGAGCCCAGTCCTGGTATTGAAAATTCATGCCCTATCCTGAACTGTACCAGTGCAGTGGTTACGAGGTTGATCCAAGCCGCTGGGCACAACATAGCATGCTTGACTTACCTCAGAGATGCAGTGGGCACCTAGATTAAAACTGGTTTTAAAGTGGGGCCCATATTCAAGTTGAAACTGGGACTTGTGGCTCAGAACAAGTTTGCTTTTTGAACTGAATTTAAAACTAGGAGGATTTCAGAGAGGAGATCTTATATGTATATATGTAATTACATATCTATTTCACGTGCCCTACATGGCATCAAGGAAGGCCTTCTCAGCTTGCTGTAAGCAGGTCACAGAGAAGCAAAAGCAAAGGGAGAGGGGGATCTGCTCAGCATGGTTGAGAAGGACCACAGGAAAAGTCTGCGATGGGGACAGCACGTGAGCTCTGTACCAATGTATTTACCCAAAGGCAACCCCATGCCACTGACACAAAAGGCTGTAGGTATTATTCTAGATTATACAGCCCTTTTGGATTTAATTAAAGAAGCTTTCTTCCACATTGGCTAGATCTCGCTGTAGGCAGAGACATTAAAAAAAGTCACTAAACCTTCATGGCATTTCTACTAAATTGTTTGCCTGGTCTTAGAGAGTTACTGAAATTGGCATCTCAAAAATGTCTTTAGACAAAATCAAATTTATCATCTCCACCTGAGTCTTCATCTCACTTTCTTTCAACTTAAAAAAGGTTTCCTTAGGGACAGCTCCTGTACTAGCAACATGCAGCCAGGCTTGCTCAGAGGTTTCAGTTTTGTAAAACTAGCCCTGGCTCCTAGCCCGCTCCGGCACCTGTAACTCCTTCCATCGACATATGTAACTGCTCCCAAGATAAAGGTTCCCAAATCTGTAACAAACACGCCTTTTCCAGTCGCTACCCATGTGCATCCTCTCCCTGGCTCCCATGTGACGGTGACGGTGACGGTGGCCGCCTCTGCAGGTCCCTCCAGCCAGATGCGGAGCTGCCATCCCTGGTCCCTGCTGCACTGGCACGGTAGAGAGCAGGGGGAAGAGAGCGACTCTGGCTCCAGGCTTTTTCTCCTTTCAAATTCACCCCCTTTCTATTTGTGCATCAGTGCCAGGCTGCCCAAGCCAGGGCCATTGGGGCAGGAGTAGGAGGGCACTTCTACACCATGAGGGCAACCTTGTTTACCCAAAAAGAGCAAGTGAGGGTCCCCGTGACCTCTCTCTAGTGGTTCTCAGTAACACGCTGCTCCACCACCCAGGAGCAAAGATGCCTTTGTTTGTTTTTTTTGGAGGGGTGGGAAGGAAACATAAAGGCTGACTGCGAGCCAAGTAAGGCTAATTATAGTGGTGGCTTTTGTGATGTGGATGCTGCCTGCTGAGAGCTGCCTTCAGATTGACAAGTGCGTGCTGCTCAACTCCCTGCGCTACTGTCAGGGAGCAGGCTACCTGCTGAACCTGCTTCAGCAGGTTGATCTGGAGAGGAAAAGCTGCCTCTTGGTTTGTTTTGATGTTATTTGGCTTCCCATGGGCATGCAGGGGTGCTTTCAGCAGGGACCTGATACTTGGGATCCCTAAGCAGCAGCACATGGACCACTGGTGACCTGTGGGCAGGGAGGAAGCCCAGCCAGCCAGGCCCCCGCCAGCAGATCGGCAGGGCCCCGCAGACCTGTGAGCTTCCCCCACCGCCTGTGCCTCTGGCCAGGGCCGTGGTAGCTGCAGCCTCTGCTTGGGATTGCTGATCTCCACAAGGGGTTCAGGGTTATCCCTCAGGCTGAAAGGTGTTCTGCAATCAGTTGTGGGGGCAGTGTCTTTCCTTTCTTCCATCCCCTGAGGTGAAGGTATGATGTTACACTAGATTGTCTTAGGGTCAGAGCTGTTTCTTCCTGCTCCATCAATCCCAGAAGTCAAACTGCTGGGACTAACTAGATTCCCGATGGAGTCTGGCCAATTGCTTCAATCCTCTCATGCTCACGTTCCCACTGTGTTGGCTTACTTTTAGCAGAGATTTGGGGCTCTATTTAACTGTACATTTTGAGGAGGATGATCTGCCTCTGTACTTTGATACCCAGGAGGGACCAAGCTAAGGTGGAGCAGCCCCTGCCTCATGTCAAAGGAGAAGGGGCTGAGGCTGCGCCTGTCCCCTCCTGGAAGAACATTTTGTTCTCCAGATCCCTGCATTTGTTCAGGGGATGGTGCCACCAGAGTGCTGGCGGGCTGGGATTTCAAGTACCACAGTGTGCACAGTACATGAATCACATGGCGACACGAGAGCCAGGCTCTCTTTGCCCACCAACATGAGTGCTGCCTGCAAGGGGCTCTTTCCCTGCAGCTAGAAAGCAAAAAGGATGGTATGCAAGACAAGAGTTAATCTTCATTTCCTCAAGACTATAGAAATACAACTGTGGGGAGACCAGGGTCACCCACTGCTAAACATTTCAGCGTAGCTTTAAGTCTCTAATCTTAATGGAATTGCAGCAGGAACCAAGAGCAACCATTAATCACTGGAAGATAAACAGCAGCAGCCAACTGGTGACCCAGAGCACAGAGCCATTACAGGACAGGAGAGCAAGCTGCCTGCCTCCAAAAACTTCAGGCTGTGCACAGCCCCAGGCTGGCTGAGCAGCCCTTTTGGGCACACACTCAGAAATGGATCATCGACCTCCAGCAAGCGCTGAGTCACAGGTTATAATAAACTTTATTTCTCGATTTAGTCCTTGCAGTTGGGCACTAACCCCTGAGCTCTGGTGCTGGGTGGTTTCGTAGCAGTGTGTGCGGCTTTGAAGCCTGGAACATGGTTTGGGTTTTTTTTTTCCTCCCATCAGTATGAATTGCCAAAGTTCCCTGAGGTGCTTGATATCTTATTGCTGTCAGAGCCAGTCTCCTGGGTTGGCTGGCACTGCCCTGCACACGGTAGGGACTGCAAGAGCATCGCTGGCAGTGCACAGCGCCACACTAACTGCAGCAGCCCTGGCCCTTGCCGCCAGGCTTCCTGCCTGTAGCCGGCGGCACAGGCTGGCTTTCTGAGGAGGGTGTCCAGGCTGTTTCCACTCTGTTCTCTTTTTGTGCATGGCTCCACGGAGAAGTTTCCGATAACGTGAGGCGGGGAGAGGATGGGGAGATAAGGTGCTGTCGCTGACTTGGCTTATGGTGTAGGTAAAACCAACTCGGCTGTTCTGGGACTCCATCCTTCATCTCAGAAATTATGTTAATGAGCCTATCTGAGCTGGTAGAGGCAATGAAGCAAAATTCCTTTAAGTGCTTCCAGATCCTCAGATAAGAGGTGCTAGGGAAATGCCCAGCCTTGCTGGACACTGCCTAATGCATTCCCCAGGGGCTGGCGGCAGCCTGCAAGGTGAGAGCAAGCTGCTCGCTTCCTCCACTTCGACAGGAGCCTCCAGCTGTGGAGGAGGATGACAGCTGAAACCTCTGCTCTGGGCAACAGAGGGTTAATCAATCACCCGTATTCCAGAGGATTATCACAATGGAAACGGCCCAAGGATTGACAGCTCCATACCCATGTCCACAGCAAAAAAAGCCCACAATGGAATGTGTCCTGTTCGCTTATTTAATGGGCCGCACCGTGCCCCCGCACCAGGGGAGCGCCCTGCTGTAACCATGACCTGTACATAATGCATCGTCCTCCCCAACGGGTGCATCTTTGGCCCCCAGATGAGTGCAGACCCCGCTGAGCTAAAGCGTGGGGGTCTGCAGGGACGGGGCAACACACTTGGGCTTGGCTTAAATTAAGCTACTTGTGTTAGTATCTTTGGACGCCAGTGCTGCCCTTAGCCTACCTGGTTGGTTTTCGAAATGGCGCCCAAAATTTGGAAAAAAAGAGCTAATCCTAACACAGAAGGAAAGTCCTGCCAGACTTTCTGCAAAGTTGGGTTTTTTTTCCCCTAAACTAAATGTTCATGCTTCTTGCACTCTTGTAAGCATTGCACAGCAGGTCTCACCATGTCCAGCTGGGTTTCTGGTATCCCTTGAATGCCCTGCCTCGGTGGGGCTTTCGGCACCTTGGCTCCATCAGCCAGCACTGGGATTTTCTTTCTGACAGGCTATGCAGTTATACTAATAAAGCCATGCTTTGCTATGGCTTATTTTGTTTGTTAGGCATCTGGAACAAAATAAATCAGCAAAAGCTCAGTTTTTGCCCAAACTAATTGCAATCACACAAAGTTGCTGGCATGGTGAGGCTCTATGGCACAGGAGTGCTGGGAGTGTGAGCACAGGGGAAGAAAAGTCTTTTGGGGAAATTAATCCCTTTGCTTTGGGGAAGGGAGAAAAGAGACTGACTTCCGTAAGAAACTCTGCCTGGGAGAAGCTCATAACTGAAACAAAGGACCCGCTAAAGTGCAGCACCAGCATCTGCCTGGCCTGGATGTACCGACGCTGCTCATCCCTGCCTGCCTTTGCCCGCTCCCGCAGCCCTGGCAGGCTGGCTCCAAAGCGACTCGTGCCAGCGCTGCAGGATCTGCCTGTATCTGCATGGGAGAAATAGCTGCACAGCCCCAGTGTACGAGGGACTGTGATCTCCCCTTGCACCCGCAAGCTGAGCAGAAGCAGAGCTGGGAGTGAGATGAGACAGTTGCAAACTCGGATCCCAGGCAGGGGAGAGAGGCACAGGCAGCCTGCCTGCAGCTCGGGCGCCGGACATGTGCTGCTCGCGCAGCAGCAAAGGGCAGCAGGGCTGCCATCAGCAGATCGGTATGCATTGCTGTATTTATTTGGGCGATTGTATGAATTTGACTAATTATTCCGGCAGCCAAAGGAAACTGGCCTGATTCCCGTGGGGGCTGCGCTGGCAGCAGCATGGCAGGGTCATTTCTGTATCTCTGCAGCCATAAAGTTGGCCCATTTTAGGGAGTCTTAGATAGCGAGATCAAGGACTGGAGCTCTATGAGCCCAGCTGCTGTCAGGAGTTTTGTATGCAGATGGAGGGCAGCAGATGACTCAGATGTTACCGAAGATGTAAATGATTCTCACAATTAGTAAACAAGCTCAAGAAAGCCCCTAATCAAGCGGGTAATGCAGGGGGTTGAAGGTCAGGAAGGATCCCCCCCATGCCATCGGCATGTCACGCCCTCACGGCTGGCCGACCTCGGTGCACTGAAGAGCTGCCCGTGTCCACCATCCGTCAGCACTTCTGCTAGAAATCCTTTCTGGAGAAGTTTGACTTGATCATAAACATTTGTTCTGTGACAAAACTTGGCAAAACCGGCAGCTAGAAAGAAGCTTTTTTTGGGGGGGGGATGGGGGGTGGGGTGGGGTGGTGCTGGATCATTATTTTAAAACAACCTGGTGGAGCCCAGAGGGTTGCAGGGCTGCAAAGGGAAAAGTAGTGACCGCTAAGGGTGCCACGACGGCCCCACCAGCCGCCATGGCCAACGAGCGGCTCTGTTGGTTAAGGCAAGGAGAGCCCAGAAGCAACTGGCTCACTCCGAGGGATGTGTTGTCTCACAGTGCAAACCCGCAGTGCCGGAGGGAGCTGATGTCTGCTGTGCCTGGCTGTAAGGTTTCCTGATGATTTGTCTTTTTTTTTTTCCCCCCAAGCAATTTATATTTAATTTTTTTTTAAAGCTCTCTGGCAGGAAAACCCTTGCAGGACACAGGCTGCCGTGAATAAAACAAACGGATGATCTCAGCCCGCAGTATCCCTCCCCTCTTCCGCGGGATACTGCGGCTGCTAGGGCTGGGGCAAGGGGAGGGAGGCTCCGGGAGGGATGCTGGAGCTCACCCCACCCCAGCTCCACCTTTATGGACCTTGCAACATGCCCCGAAGGCCAGCCTGTTTACCCAGACATTGTTTGAAGGGGGCCGAGGGAGGCGATTAGCCCTCCCCACTGCAAACACTGCTGGGTCCGATCCTGCAGCGTTTTGCAAGCAGCCTGTGCTGGCAGGATCAGGCCCGCAGATTGCCTGGTTTTCACGCCGTGTGCTCGCAGCAAACAGTCAAATTGTGTATACCGGGGGCAACGAGGAGGAAGGGTGGGTGGGCGAGCAGGGAGGGCTGGCAGCCCCCTGTCCACACAGCCTCTCACCCAGGTGCCCCGCTCAGGGCCGTGGCAAACTGCCCCATGTCCCTAAATTCAGGGGCACAACAGACATCGCAAGCAGCAAAACAAGAGGTTTGAATTTCAGGATCCTGAAATGCATTGTGCTGCCTAAGGACTGCGTACAAAGTCTGTCTCTTTTTTATTTTTTTTCCCCTAAATCCTTAGTTTTTCCATCTGCTAGAGGCTGCGTCCCATGCAGAGCCTTGGGAGGTAGGCAGTTTGGGTGGGTAGGAAAGCGAGCTGCAGAGCCCTAATTACTCATCCAGTCTGGCCCTCGGGCAATCCCATCAAAGCGGTTCAGAGAGAAAAGGGACGGGGCAGAGGGAAGTGAGCTGTCTCAAAACACTGCCACTTGGGTCACACCACCTCCCTTCAACCTCCCGGCCAGCCTGCCTGCTCTGGGGATGGGGCCCTGACACCCAGAAATACCCCTGCCTCGCCCAGCACCCTGTGACACCCTGCCAGCAAACCCCACCTGCAGCTCCCGCACAGCAGAAACAGTCCCCCCAGCCTCCCACCACCGCCTGGGACTAGGGGCACATCTGAGCTCAAGCACTGGGTTTTTTTAAACATCGTTATTAAATCCCACCCAACACAAATTAAGCTGCAAAACCCTTCTAAATGAGACACGACAGTGGGTATTGTTTGTCACTTTGTAATTTTTCCCTGGATAGGTATGGATCCATACCCAGGCTGACCTTTATGGCTCAATTAA
Source organism: Morus bassanus (assembly GCA_031468815.1). Lineage (NCBI taxonomy): Eukaryota > Metazoa > Chordata > Aves > Suliformes > Sulidae > Morus > Morus bassanus. Next base: position 23,805,133 of record CM062575.1, on the reverse strand, counting down.
TTTCGCTTAAAGAGTTAGATTTAATTTTTTTTAATCATTGTGGTACATCTAGTCCCCTAGAAAGTCTTAGTTATTTTATTTTGGAGGAAAGCTTCCATGAATTTACTTTAAAAAATAACCTTGCAATAAATGCATACCAAAAAAAAAAAAAAAAGAAAAAAAAAACCCCAACTTGTAGAACTGGAAGTTAGGATATTGTGGCACCAAAAATAAAACTGATGGAACAAAAAGGGAATTTCATGTGGTTTTCATTGTTAAGTCTAAGCTCAGAAACAAACAGGAAATAAAAAATGGCTAAAACAAAAGAGATTTCTTTTAAAGTGTGTTCAAATCTAAGTGGGGAGCTGTTTTATTTGGGATGGATTCTCTGTTTATTTGTTTTTAAGAAAGAAGAGTAAATAAAAATGTCCACACACAGACAGGTCAACTTGATTTACAGTTAAATCCTCATGCTTCTCGCTGGTCATTTATAATAAGTTTTTTTAAGAAAATTAGACTTGCATAAATGGCAGCATTGGAAGGGGGAGAAAAGGCGATAAGGTGGGGGGATGCTTCTGCTTGAAATGAGGTTGGGGGAAGAAGGAACGAAGAGGGAGAAAGAGAGGTGAAAGTAACTGCGAACTCTCTGGTCATTCGTTTTATTTCAGCTTCGTACTTTTTCAGTTTTTGCAGGCAGCTCTGCAGGCACTGAGCCTTCCAGCCCATGCCAGCCCACTGAAGCTCCTCAAGTAACAAATAAATGCATTTATTTAATAAGAGTAGTCTGCAGGATCAGGGCTACGTGAAATACAGTGGCATACATGCTATATCCTGCTGACAGAAGTGTTTCTTAGGCTCTCAGGATTGTGGAACTTGTTTGATAGGGGTTTACAAACACGTGCCTCAATCACAGTAGCTCTGATGGTGCTTTTTGAGGGGTTAATTTAATGCAGGCAGGACCCAACTCCCCACATCAGCTGAGATCCCTAGCAGCTACAGCTCCTTTAATGCATCTCTGAACACTTTGAACAGTTGGAAAACTCAGATGGACAAAATTAATAGCAGCTTCTGCAAATTCAGCTCTGGCTTCCCTCCTCTTTTGCACAAGTTAACAGGGTGTAAATGTTTATTTTCTGGTGGAGCTGTGGTTTGGGGGATAGCAAAGAGCATTGGATTGAGGGTCAAAGGACAGAGGTTGTATTTCTGGCTCAGGTCAGGTCGGGTAATTCTGCCAGAGCTCAGTTTCTCCTTTGCACAACAGGGATATTTCCCTTGGTGCTAAAGCATCCAGAGATCTGCCTAGGGAAAGGCTAGGTAGCTCCCAAGGGGAGACATCCTAAGGTGCAGCTCTTCAGAAATGAGGGCTCGGAGCTTGAACTTGTACCCTGCAAATCAGCAGGAAATTTCCTTTTCAGTGTGTGGAGTATTGGCCTTCTTCCCAAATCTGCTGGGCAATACTCTGACACCGGTGGGGAGGGAAGACAGGGACCTCCCTTGCTTGCTCTCCATCTCTTTTTAAAGCCTAATAACAACAGCAACATTTCTCAGCTTCTGCCCAGCTAGATCTCCTAGTTCCTTCCTGAGAACAACTTTTAATATTTAATTGTTGCTGAAAACCAGCAGATCTATCGCTAAACCATCCCACGGGAATTTGCAGCTCTGGCCAGGCTGCTGTACCTGTCCTCCTCCGGGATCAGAGGGAGGCAAGGATTTTGAGCAAATCCTTTCCCACAGAAGTGACTCCCTCTGCGCTGAGCCCAGCCCCGGTCCCTTATGCTGCCAAGCCTCCAGGAACAGCCTGTGGACTCCCTTAAATGCCCCAAGGAAGCCCGGAGCTAATAACCAGCTTCATTCAATTCCCAGTCACATTATTATCCAATCTGCCAGAGGCATTAATATTCAGAGGTGAGGCGGGAGGAGGGCAGGGGTGCTGGCGAAGGGGAGCGGCACACAAAGGGGAGGAAGGGAAGCGCAGCGGGCTAGCCTCAGAAATCCTCTTTCTCCAGCCATCTGAAACCCCAACTGATTTCAGCCAGGTGGTGACCAGAGAGGGTTTTTCCTATGGCCTCAGCACTAACTTCGGTGCCAGTTGGCAGAGGTCGTCCCCCTGCCAACAGCAAATGCCCGGGCTTGGCACAGCCCGATGCTCTCGGCCCCGGCAGCAAGAGGGAGAGCTTTACCCCTCTGCCATCAGGCCCTAAGTAAATAGCAGTTTCCCATTTTCAAACAGCTAGATAATCGCTGACCCTGCTTGGAGATACCACAGCCTACCATTTCTGAGCCCTCTCCCTCCACGGCCTCGCAGTCTCATCGCACGGCCTTCCCGACACAGGGCACGCAGCATTAAACCACCGGTTCTCCCCATCTGGGACTTCGTTCCCAGCCCAGGTACCTCCCCTGTCCCCAGAGCCGGGGCACATGTGCCAGGTCACGAGACAGACCTCATGTCCCCAGCTCATCTCATCTTCCTTTTGAAGCGATCTCCTAGATCGGGTTTCTGGCTTTTTCTTTTTGGCAGTCTCCAAAGTCAGCCTCACCTCTCAATCTCAAGGTTTTGGGTAGCATCTGACAGAGAGAGAGAAGATGCCACTCTTTTTTGCCAACTCTCCGTAGGGTACATTAACCAATATTTTTGCAATCCAGACACAATTTGCAGATCTATTAATTGCCTGTATTAAGCCCTTACAGGAATGTAATAGATATTAAGTGAGGCTTGCAACTGTTTCTCTGACAGAGACAGATACTGTTTTTTAAAGCAGCGCCTTGGACAGGACACAACTCAGGAATACAGGTGGGCTTTTATGGGGTGAGCCCGGGCTGCAGGTCATGCGAACCCAGTAACACCAGTAACAGCAGGAAGAACACTGCCTTCGCCCAGACCCCTCTGCAGGCTGTCGGGGAAAGACACCTCCCCGCGACGGCTCCCTGCAAGGAGTACCGGGCACGGTGCGACCATTTCCTAATGAAAAAAGTCAAACGCTGCTTCGCTTCTGCAGACATTTGTGGAAAGTGAAAGCAGCCCCCGTGCTCTGCTGGTCCCTCAGGAGCTGGCAGGCAGCTCTTTGTCCCTCACAGCAAGGCACCATCAAAGCCTGCACAAACACCCATCCCTCTGGCTCACGGACAGGCCGAGGGGCTGGGAGGGAGTGCAGGGAGCCAGGGAGACCCTGATCCCATCGCCAAAAAGGTGGTCCTGTCCCTGCCTTCAGAAGGTGGGACAGGAACGGGGGTGACACTCCTGAACGGCACCTGAAAGGCTGTTACTTTTAGCATCTCCCAAAGTTGCAGAGGGGGTACAGCCATTTCAGCCCTGGCATCCTCCAGGCCACGGGCCAGGCGAGGAGGACACACAGGTTTGTTTGAGGGATGCCGGATTCACCTCCTTGCCTTCAGCACTAGTCTCCACTTAGAAAGTGCGCGGCTCGTGGGCCCATGGGTCGGGGGCTGCCTCCCTCCGAGGCGAGGGAACGGGGAGGCAGGTGAGGGACTGGTTTCGATTCCTGCAACCCCGGCTCGAAGCACCAGCCGGGGGCGATGGCGGGGGGCTCAGAGCCCGGGGTCCTGCAGCACCGTGTCCCGCTGCGGCCGCCCGTGCGGGGCCGAGCTCTGCATCTCATCACCCACCGGGCCGGCTGGGAAAGGAAGGTGTGCGGGGCCCCGGGGGCTGCGGCCGGGGAACGGCGGCTCCGGGCTGCCCGGCCCCGGGGTGCGTGTGGGGAGGGCTGCACCGACCCCCGCCAGCGCCTCTGCAGGGCCCTGGCGCTGCTGGGGGGGGGGGGGGAAGAGCCGCCGTCCCCCCCGCCCCCACCCCGTCCCCTCAGCTGTCCAGCCGCGGGGGCGCCGGGAGAGGGGCCGACAGGTGTGTCCCGCTCGGCGGCACCGGGCCCGCCGCCCCCCCGGGGCCGCTCCAGCAGCTGCGGCGGAGCGCGGGCGTCGGCCCCCGCCTCGGCCGCCCGCCCCCGCCAGAGCCGCGGCGAAGCCGTCCCTCCGCTCCGAGGAGGAGGACGGCGGGGGGAAGGACGAGGGGGTGCCGCGCCGGCGGGCCGGCCCTTCCCCCGGGGCCGCACTCGTTGAGCGGGGAATAGGCGGGGGAGCGGCCGGTATCGGGCTCCGTCGGGCGCCCGCGGCGGTCGGCCGGGCTTCCCGGGCACCCGGCGGGACGGAGGGACGCCGGTTTGCACCGTGCCCCCGGCGGCGGAGCCCCTGCGAGCGCCCCGGGGTCCGGCTCTGCCCGCAGCCTCTCGGCGCCGGGCCGCCGCGCTCCGCCGGGCCGGGCTCGGGGATCCCGGCGGAGCCGCCGCGGGGGTCGGCGCTCCCCGCCCGCCCCGCTCGGTCCCCCGCAGCCCGGCCAGGGCCGTTATTGCCGGCCGGGCCCCCGGGAGCCGCGGCCGCCGGCGTCCCGGGGCAGGTTCGCCCCGACCGCGGGGGCCGGCTCGCCCTCTCCCCGGCGCTGCAGGGAGGTCGGCTCTGCTGTAAACAGGAGCCAGCCCGTAACATAAATACCATTTATCCAACTGTCCAAAAGCCGTCGGGCTGCCTTCCTTTTCCCCGGCGGCGTCTCCCCGCCTCTGCTCCCCGCGCCCTTCTCCCCCGGACCCTGCAGACAGCTGAGCCGCAGCGCCGTTATTTACAGCGAGCCCCGGCTAATTTAAACAGCCCCAGCCCCGCTCGCCCCAGTGGAAAATAACTAAGTTTAGCAACGGCGAGAGGCTCCGGCAGCGCTTGCCGGGAGGGGCCCGCGGCGGCCCCGAGGGGGCGGCCGGGGCTGCGGCACCCCGGCGGCGGCGGCGGGCGGCGGGGGCCGCCGGGCCCCGTAAGTGTAGAGCGGGAGAGGCGCCGCGCCCCGCCGCCGGGCGGGCAGCGGTGCCGGCAGCCCCGGTCGGGGGAGGGGGGGGGGGGGCAGCTCCGCCGCGCACGGCCCCGGGACGCCTCCCGGATGGCGGGGCAGGGCTCGGTCCGCCCGCTCTCCCCCGGCCCTTGGCTGCCGCCCCTTGCCCCGCGGGAGGCGGCGGGGAGGGAGCGGGGCTGCCGGGCAGGGCGCACCGAGCCGCCCCGCCGGGGATGCTCTTACTCGGCGTCGGGAGGGCTGCGGCCGGCGGCGCCGCACGCCCGGGTGGCACGGAGGGGCCCACGGGGGAAGGCAAAAAAGAGGGGGGGAACCCCGCCCGGAGGCCGGGGACGGAGGGGCACTTACAGCGGCTCCAGATGCGGGCTCGACTGGGCGGCCTTAATCCTGCGAGAGGGGCGAAGCCGGCCCCCGCCCCGCGGCCCGGGCTCTGCCGCTGTCAGAAAGTAAATCCCCCCGGCTCCCCGGGCACGCTGCGCCTCGCTGCCGGCCCGCGGCTCACGGGGAGGGCGGAGGCGGAGGGCGCCGGCCGACTGCCTCCCATTCACCCTGGCCATTCACTTTATGGCGGGCGGCCGGCGCCCCCCGCCAGCTGCACCGGGCGCCCCGCTCCCGCCCGCCCCATTCCAGCTGCGCCGCCGCCGCCCGCCCCGTCCAGCACCGCCCGCCCCGGCCCCGCCCCTCTCCCCGCCCCGCGCTCCCACCGCCCAATCGCCCCGTGCCTCATTTACATCCCGCCGCACTCTGGCCCCCGGATTCGCCGAGGAGGGAGGGAGATCCCGCCCCGCCGCCGCGCTGGTCCCGCCCCCCCGCCACGCTGGCCCCGCCCCCGCCTCGCCGCCGCCGCCGCCGCCGCCGCCGCCGCCGCCGCCGCCGCCGCCGCCGCCGCCGGGGGGGCTCTCCCGGTTGGGCGGGGGGGGCTCCCAGGCGGGGGTCTCGCTGCTCCGCCAGCCCCGCAGGCACGGAGCGCCTCTCCATCCCCACGTACACCCGCACACTGTTGTCGTCGCCGCCGTCACCGGTGCCTGCGTGCGTTGTTCGCCGCTTGGCGATCCGGTTCCCCCGAGCCCGGGCTGGGTATCCGCTCCGCTCGGTACCGGCGCGGCGAGCCTGTTCGGGCTTTGCGGTTAGAGCCAGCAGCCAGGCAGAGTTCCCTGGGGGGGGGGGCAAGCCCGTAGCCGGCTGCTGGAAGCGTTCCCCCTGCACGACGGAGCGGCAGCGGCGGGGGATGCTAATTACGGGCAAATCACGGCTCATCACGGCACGCACCGCGCCGGCTCCCGGCCGCACCGAGAGGCGCTTCTCCGGCAACACCGTGCTGCTTCTCCCGGGACACGGGGGGCTGCCGGCTCTGCGGGAAACCCCGCGCTCCCGCCCGCTGCTGGCTCCCTGGGAACCCACACGCTACTTGTAGCTTAGGTCCAGCCTAGCTCCGACCGAAGTTCATGGCAGAATCCCGGTGCGGTGGTGCGGGGTGCGACCCCTCCCCGACATGTCCCCAAACGCTCGTCCCCGCTGCGGCGAGCCTTCCTTGGACGTGTTTGCACGCACATTTCGCTCCAAGCAGGCACGTCCCCTCTCTCCCGGTACTCAAAGGGAGAGGTTTGCCGAAGTCAGGCTTAGCCTCTCCGTCCCGCCCTGGGATGCCTGAGCCCAAGGGAGATGTTTATCCCTGCCGAGCTCTTACGGAGCTGGATGCGTGATCCTATGGCCTGATTTTCTTGAGGTCATTTCCATGTCAACCTGCTCTCCGATTTATGATGCCAAAGGTCACCCTCAAGCTCCTCAAGTGACATGTTTTAGAGATTAGGAAATAACGTTGTGAGAATAGGAGTGAATTTTAACCCTGGGTGATTTACGAGCCATATTTAGGGAGCCTGCTAAATGCATATCATGGCATATAGATATGTAGAGGAAGACAAATGCACACGAAGAAGCACAGGATATAAAGAGAGGTTAAGTAGACCCAGGCATTATGGATTACAGTTCAAAAACATGCACAAACGCGTTAATTCAGTAGAAACACGGAGAGTTTAAAAGGAGTCACAATGTTGACACGCTTGTGAGAAATTACTGTGGTTTTTTTAATGGTAGTAATCCGGGGGTTGTGTTTGCCTTACTGCTTTTTTGCCTGCCAAAAATGTCAGCAAGCTAGACGACATCTTTTTCCAGCTCAGATTTTCATCCACCCCGGCATAGGCTAGCCTCCCTCAAGAGAAGCAGACACAGTATAGCAGCACTAGCACTTTCCACGGGGCAGTCTGCTCTATCACCACATGCCGCAGGGAAGCTGAAAACCCTGCTCAAGGTCTGCAGCGATGAAGTATTTTGAATTACCTGCCTCCCCCTCCAAGCCTTTCACTGTCTATATCTCGCAGCAAATAGTTAGTACTTATGCTTTCAAGTAATCATGAAACAAAGGTATTTTCAGCTATTTCCCTTGGGCAATTGGCAATATGAATCGGCGCTATGTCACAAGCTTGCTCCCCATGGAGCGCAGTATGAAGACTGCTGGATTAGACCATCCAGGGACCTGCACGAGGAGTCTTTCATTAGGACAACCTCAGCACAACTGCTGAACTGACCCCTGAAAGGTCTCTTCGGGAGGGAGTGCGCTAGTGTTTGTTGTTAAAATGTAGTAGCAGATCTTGCTGGTTAGTGCCAAGACTTCCTAGCTGTAATGCGTCTTGTCTCGCCAGCTGGAGAATTCACTGCTGGGGAAGAGACCAAGAACTTCACCTGGGTTCAGGAGACAGATGTTACTATTTTATATAAAAGAAAAATGAAAATGAAAAAAAAAAAAAAAAAGCAAAAGCAAACTAAACCCAGAGTGAACCTGACTCACATCTTGGCAGAGGGGTGGGATATGCAAAAGGAGGGAATTACTCAGCATCTTAGACATACTTAATTTTTCACCAGCCGGGAAGAGCTTGTTCTCAGAGAAAACCCTGTCTCTGTCACAGGCAAGCACAGTCCTCATGCTGGAGGGGTCCACCACTCTTGCAGAGTGGCAGAGTTGTTGATTGTTGACCACGGTTTCCATCTTTGTGTCTTAACTGATCTTTTAGCCATGCTGGGTCCATGCCATCAAATGCCTTGAAATCAGGACTCAGGCTTGAATTTGGCTTAGCTTCCAAGCCAAAAGGTGGCCTAGGGCACAGAAGGTGATGCGTTTGTGGTAGCCAGGGCTCCCACTGCAGCATGCTCTTCTGGTTGTCATTTGCCAAGTGCTGTGGGCTTCATGCCCAGGTGTATCACGTAGCTGCAGCCTAGCCAAGAGGTGACGAAGATATGACTAACTGAGCCCGGGTTGCTCCTGCCAAAAAGGCATGGCTTGCCTCGGCCAAGAAGAGACAATGGAAAACATTACATTGGGATGTTCATCAGGAGAGTTTCATGTCACTGGGAAGTGAGGGAGTGTTCATGAGACACATGGGCTAAGTAGAACAGCTGGCAGGGTATTTTAGCCTAAGGAAGCTGTTCTGCAGCTTCAATATTGTACTTTGTGCAGTTTCCAGAGAAGGATTTTAATATTTCTGAGTGTCTCAATGTAGCTCTCTTGCTTCAGCTGTAGGTCCTGGCCTGAGTGCAGGCTGCACCAGATGCAGCACATCAGTTTTCCTTTGGAGAGCCTTCAGCTGGCTTTGGGCTAGCCTCTACCTGAGCTTGCTCAGGAAAGGAGTAGGTGCTTAGAACCAGTGTTCAGGATTCAGTAGCAGTTTTGGGATGCTCAGCTCTGGGGAGAGTGGCTGCAAGTAGTTTCTAGCTGTGACAACTGCTTGTACCTTCTGAGCCAACTCCCTCTTTCTGCCCTTTTTCTGGAGACCTTTCTAAGCCTCTGAGAAATAGCAAAAGCCTCCAAGAGGAAGGGATGGAAGTCCAACCTCTGTCAGGCTATTTAACCTACTGGAAAATTTCTGTGTTGCCTGTGTCCATGGGACGGATATCTGGGCTCTGTGGATGACTGTGAACTGGCAGGGGCTGAGCAAGAGTAATGGACCATGCAAAATCAGTGCCGTCCATCAGTGCAGATTGCAGAGGCAGAGGTGGTTGGCAACATGGATTTGTGACAGTCTCATCAAAGACTTGTGGGGAGCAGGCTATTACACTGGGAGTTTGGACCCAAACGAAGGCAGTTGGTGTGCTCCATGGAGACACTGCTCTTTGCAAGGAGCTGGTTGCTCAGGTGTCTTGGCTGAAAGCAGGTGAGCTGACCAGGTACCTCATTGATGATTGTCAGTGAGTTCGCAGCCCCTCCATATGCTCCTTGTGGGCTGAGGAGGAATACTCAAGACAGAAACTCTGCTGAAAAGCTGCATCTTTGCAGTGAGGAGACCAGAGAGCAGGAACCTGAGAGAATTGCACAGACTGTGCTTGTCTGATCTTTGGTTTCATCATACCACACTGTGTGCAAGAACTAGTGCATTATCTTGGGAATAAAGGGACAAGGCACTGTCCTGTGTCCTGGTCCTACACCTGGATCCTTTGGTGCAGAGTGCTCCAACTTGCCCACACGTGATCTGTACACAGCTGTGCACCGCTCTGGCAAAGTGCTGCTGGATCAGGCAGCCCAGGCAACCCAGGTTTCCCTACTGCTGCCGAGCTGTGGGCGTTGGTGCCGCACTGACACATCAGCAGGATTTTCTGTGCGGCCAGTGTGGTGCTGGGCTGTCTGAGGGCTGACTAACGCAGTGCTATAGTGCGTGTGAGTGAGCTCTCTTCTCCCCAGGCAGTGCAGGGCCGTACCATATTTTCTTTCCAGACAATGCAGTGCTGGATTGTAAGTAAAAATGCAAAGCACATTGCAATGTTTGCTCTTTATTAATGCACTAAGATGCATTTGGGTGAAGCAGAAGGCTCCTGGCTGGCTCGGTTTCAAGCTCCGTGACAGGCTTCCATAAATAACACCTTAGCAGGGTCTGATTCACCAGATCGGACTGGGTGGGAGCCTGAGCTGCGCAGCTGGCACTGAAAGGGGCAAGAATGCATGGAGAGTGCTCCAGCCCATTCCCTGGGAGGGCAGGCAGGCTTGGCTAGCTGCGCTGTGTGAAATGGCCAAGCCAGCACCCAAAGCCCCCTTCCCTGAGCAGGGATCGGATGGACAGAGCGGCAGTGACAAACTCCTGTGAATTTCCAAATGGCTGGCAAATACCACAGGGGCTTTAGCAGCTGCTGGAGCAGGGCAGAAGGGAAGGAGAAAGCACTAGCATCTAATCTGCTTGTTCTACAAACCTTCACTCGTTGCTTAGGTGGCTTTTGCAATCTCTCTGTGCTAGGTATTTGACCGCCCGTTTTATAGCTGAGGAACTCAAGCTAAAAGCTGCATGTGCCATGGCTGCAGCAGAGGCTGGGGAGATACGTTTGAGCTCCTGAGCCCATGGTTAGGCCACTGGAACATGCTGTTTCTTGTTCCGCTTTTGGGGAATAAATGTGGCTGCTTAATGCAATTATACCTTAAGCTTCTAACTCCAAAGACTTCCTGTATGTTATCAGGTGAAGCCCAGCTGAAGCAGTTCCCCTGGCCTCCAGCTGCCAGGGCTGGGAGATAACGGCAGTTTCAGTCTAAGATACATTGATTCTTGACCAGGCAATATTCGGGCAGCTATCTGTGTGGAGAGGGAAGGATATGGTGACCACCATTTCCAGAGTGTCCCATCCCACAATACCCTTTCTGGAGGTTGTGCCCTCAAGGGAGGGACATGAGGATATCTGGCCATCTTTTAGGGTGGCGTTGGAGTCAGCCTCAGGTTTGGGTTTGGCTGGCCAGGGAAGAGTCCTGCTGCACATTCCCTTGGGCCTTTGTCTGAGGCCTTCCCTCCTTCCACCACGCTGCAGCAGATGAAGTTGTGATTAGGACAGTGAATGAATACTTTTTGACCCTTTCACCTTTCCTTCACCTTCAGTTTGATTTGTGTTTTCCCTACAGACAGTGTGTAAGGTTTTGGGGTAGCTGCTGCTTTGACCACTCTAACACCTGCCACAACAGATCCCTAGGCTGACCTGGCTGCAGATGTTGGCGGTATAAAACTGTTAGGTAACTACAAGGACCTTCTGTCCTCTGCCCCAAGTTCAAGCAGAGCGACCCCTGCAAATTACTGCCATTAAAGTACACTGCATTGACACTGGGGCATAGACATGGAAAGTGCCTGAGAAGGTTGGACCAGCACCAAAAATTCAGTGCACTAGGTGCTGTACAGTTGCAAAGCTGCGATTGCTCTCACTGCAAAGATGAACCGCCTTCAAAGACCAGTTAAACCGAACTGTGATCCCTGGCTGCCAGGCTAGCTGGGCTGGATGAACTGAGGCCATAGCACACGGCTTGTGGCCCAACTTGAGCAAAGCATCAGTTACATTCAGGTTTAGAGGAAAATTACCAGGCGAGCAGGACTGCAGAGGATGGAAAGGCTGTGTGTGCCCCTCTGGGTGCTGCTGTGTGTACTCTCAGCATACCCGCATGCTGTGTTTTGTCCATTTGAATTTTCCTGCCTGCCCGCTCAGGGCCTGGTCTGGGGGAGCTGTTCCAGCACCGGGAGCAGTAAAGCTGTGACCCGGGGAGGCACCCAGGAGGACACAGGCTTGTCGCTGGGCACCACCTCCCAACGGGCTCCAGATAAGAGGCTGTAGGAGCAAGTTGGGAAATGACTGCAAAGCAGGGAGGGGAGGCACCGCTGCAGCCACCGCTGCACCTCGCCCGCGGGAGGTGCCTGGTCCAAGCATGGCTTCACACGGACACACGCACAGGCGGAGCTGCCAGCCCCGGGGGCGGCCGGGGGCCATAGACCCGGCCCTGCCCTGCCCTGCCCAGCCCAGAGACAGCCCGGAGCCCCAGGCCCGGCCCAGCCCAGCCCAGCCCGGAGCCCCAGGCCCGGCCGACCCGGCCCAGCGCAGCCCCAAGCCGCAGGCCCCTCCCAGCCCGGGGGTGGTGGCCGGGACCCGCCAAGGTACCGGGACAGGCGGCGCGGCCCACAATGCTTTGCGAGGGCAACCCTTCCCCCGGCTGCCGCTCAACCACCCTTGCTGCGCCCCGTCAGGCGAGGCCGCGCCCCGCCACCGCAGGACTCCTTCACCATTGGTCAGCGGTTCTTCTAGTTCTACCCTCCCTCCTCTCATTGGCCCTCTTCCGCTTGTCACTGGAGGGTCCGCCTCCTCCGGTTTCAGCCCCTGTTCCCATTGGGCAGCTCAGGGAGCCGCCCGCCGCACCGTGCGCGGGTTGGCTCTGCGGGCTGTCCGTCGGCGCAGTAACCAGGCAGCGGGTTGCGGTGCGCCGGTTTCCACGTCAGTGAGAGCGGTGCGGAGCCGGTTTCGCTCGGCCGCGCCCGGGCGGACCCCGCGGTTGGCGGCCTGGCCCGGACCGCCGCTGCCTCCCGCCGCCGCCGGGAGCGGGAGGGAGGGAGGGGGGGGCCGCGCCCTCCCGCTCGCCGCGCTGCCCGTCTGACCGATGTGTGAAGCGGCCGCTGCCGCGGGGAGCAGGCGCCGCCATTTTGGATGCGGGGGTCAGTGCCGGGCGGCGAGTGCCTGTCGCGATACTGTCGCGACGCGGCGGCGGGCGGGAGGGCGAGGGGCTGCGGCGGGGGGACCGCGCGGGGCCGGCGGGGGGTGTGGGCGGAGCCGAGGCAGCCCCGGGGGAGGGCGGGGGGCCGGGGGCGGGGGTTGGCAGCGGCCCCCGGGCGATGACGTGACACGCGTGACGTCATGCCGGGGGTGCCCCGCAGGGTAGGGGTGGAGGAGACGGGCAAGGCTCGGAACGGGGCCGGGGCCGCTCCGCAGCGCCCGGGGGGCCGGGGGTGCGCGGTGCTCCCCGCAGGGCCCCGCTCACCGTGCGCCAAGCCGGGCCGGCGGCCTAAGAACCGGTGGCAGCGGCGGCTTTTCCTCGCACGTAACCAGTGAGTGGTGGCGGCGGAAGGCTCAGGGCCAGCCCCGGGTGTACGTCAGGGCTTCGGCTGGCGCCGCGTGCCTTAGTTTCAGCAGTAACAGGAGGAAAGAACCACCCCTCTCCACACTGACATTAGGTTTCATTTTCGCTCTGTAGCTTTCCAGATCAGTGTGAGTTGCCTTCTCCTCTTGTTCCCCAGGCGCTACCTCGCTGTTGCAGCTAAACACGGAGACTTGCAACGAAGCTTGTCCCGCTTTCCTTTCCGATGTGCCACCACTGTCACCTTACTGCTGCTTGTCTTGTAAAGGGTGCTATTAGTTGCCCAGGATTCTGGCATCACTGGGCTGCATGGTTCCTTGCCGTACTTATAAATTAATACTTTTCTATTATTTTTGTCCAGGCATTAGAAGCTAGCCTTTGGAGAAACCGTTTCAGTTCTCTGAACTTTTACTGCCTGTGATGTTTATTGTGGAGTAGTCATGACATGAAAAACCCAAGCAAGTTAAATTTCCTGCTAGAGTTTCATGTACCTTCTGTGTGCGGTTTAGAAGGAAGAAAAGGAGCTTCTTCATTGTCAGCTGGGCTCCTGGGTAACCTGGCTAGCTCTGTGTTAGGCAGGAATTGTGATTCACGGACTGAAGGGTGTTGTGTGTTCTGTTTTGGTAGCAGTGTATTTTATTAGGACTCAAGTGGCCAAATCTAGGTCAGAGACTATATAGATTATTCATGCATTATCATAAACAGTGCAAATCTAGGTCAACGGAAGCTTACTCTGAAATACTGCCTTTCTTGCATATGTAGTTATTATGCTGTTTTTTATTATGGCTATTTACTGGAGTAGTTTCACCAGGTTTGAGTCAGTTACCATAGCTGAAGGCTAAAGTTAGTGATAGGAAAAAGTGGCTTGATGGAAGTCTGCCAGACTTTGTCACTTCTGATGCTAACTCTTGCTTGCTTCCAGAAGAGCTGCAGACATTTCCCTGTAGGGGAGGGAGTGTTTCTTAAAAGTGTACCTGAGACTTCTTGTGGTAATACCCAGGAAATATTTGGGTTCCTATGCACTGGGATGTTTTGGGGTAGCATGTGCCAGGGTTGAGCACTGGAGTGTTCAGTGCGCATTTGCAGGGTTCACATCTAATACTGTTTCAGGACCCTCAGAATAGTGATAATTACTGTCCACAGAACATTGCTGAAGGCTTTGAGAGGTATATGAATGTTAGAGTGTGTTCTTTTATGACATGCTCAGGCATATACCTTTTTGCACTCGCAGTGTTGCTAACTTTGTTAGCAGTGAGGCTGTGAATGCTAACAGCTTCCCTGCTTCTCGTGCTGGGGTGGGCAGCTGTGTTGCCTTCATTTGGAGCTCTCATTTTCACTCTGCTGCCTGTCGAAGTTCTGTGCAGGAATGAAATCTGAGGACTGGTCTGCAGGTTTAAACAAATGTATGAACCTATCATGAGAAAGAAACAGGAGTTTATGTAGGACTAACTGAAGAGATAAGGACCTAAAAAGCATTTGAAATTTAATAGGTACCTTTCCTGTTTTTTGTGCGTAACTCAAGACCACAGAACTTAATCCATTTGTTTCTGTACTGAGTCCACTATCTTGTGTTTGATTAAAGATTGCTTTCAAGAAAGGCAGCCAGTCTTGATCTGAAGACATCAAGAGGCGTTGGAACCACAGCTTTGCTAGGGAGGCTGTTTCTCAACTTCTTTAATGATCTTCAGCATTAGTAGTTTTGTTAACCTGTCCAACCAACAGTTATACCATATCCCACTCTTCAGACCATGCCTTTGTAACATTAAGCCTGAATTCATGTTAGCAATTTTTTTGTACGTTGAAGAAACATTTCATGGTTTTGCTTGACTACCACCATGCTCTCGTAAACCCAACTGATCGTTTAGTGCTAGTCTGGTAAATCTTGTAACTTTCTCTCTGTAGCTTCACAGGATTAATTTCAATCTTAAAATTTCTTTCAATGTACTACATCTATACTGAGCTCTAAAGTGGGAGCAGTTGTTGCTTGTGCTGAAGATACAGTTGAAGGAATGCATACTGAAATTATCTGATAGTTTAAAAGGAGTGGGCTTTGGGAAGTGTGGAGTTCAGAGAAACTATTTCATTGCTTGAAATAAACTTTTAAACTTTTGTAGGGATGGATGGTGCTTTTGGTGGGCTTAGCTCACAAGGCGTATCTCTCTGAAAGTAGTTGTCTGGCTTTTCTGCCCCACCCTGTAGTTATTTTGTTTCCTTCTCCAGCACACAGTTGCAAAAGTCCTTTTGCAAAGAAGATAGTTGGCTACAGTTTACATTGGAATGTGTGTGTGCTATTGCTGGGTTAACTGCAAGCTTAAATGTAAAGCAGGATTTTCCCTCGTCTTTACCCAGTGTTTGCAGTGAAGTGGGCCATATGTACGCTGTTCAGAGATCTGAGAGTGAATCTGTGTCTCCTGCGTGATAGGTTATTTCAGTTGCATTGGACCATTGAGATTTTTGGCATACGTAAAGTGAATTCTTGTACTTTTGACTAAAGCTACATTTAATGAAATCTACAGTGAGGAAAGGAGTGCGTTCTAATCAAGTTTTCTCAAATAGTTAGCAATGAAATGATATAATTGAAAAAAAAAAACCCTTAAGTTTTGCAGGATTTTAATGTCAGAAGACATTAAAAGCAACATGGATTTTTTGCATCCTTGCTTGAAAGGATCAGCAAGTTCAGTTTCCCAGCAGGTTAAAAGGAGAAGGTGTGTGTTGGAGGTTTGTGGCTATCTTCTTCATATTTTGCTGTTCGGAGATAGCACCGGGTTTGGGAACAGCTGAGCACTGTAAGTCTCCTACATTCAGGAAGGACTGAGTTTAACAAACCTTTCCGTCTCGATTCTTTTAGGTTAAAAGTAGA
The DNA here is from genome assembly GCA_031468815.1 of Morus bassanus. Lineage (NCBI taxonomy): Eukaryota > Metazoa > Chordata > Aves > Suliformes > Sulidae > Morus > Morus bassanus. The sequence goes on along the minus strand of CM062575.1, from coordinate 23,789,536 downwards.
GGAGAAGAAATAGGAGTCCTACGAGCAGATTCGGTAGTACGCGGAATAGCATTTAAGCTTTGGCATTGCTTTATAAATATTGGCAGAACTATTGAGTATCTGTGCACGGGCAAGGCACGTGATACATTTGTCTGGTATTTCTTTATGTGCTTTTCCAAATCAGGTTGGGGAAGCCTTTGTTTCCACGTCAATTTGCTAAATGCCTGGAACGGCACTACAAAGTTTACATGCTCAATATTGTTTTGTGACAGTGAAGACAGGAAAAACGTGAGTTTTGACAAAGCTGAATGTATAAAGTATTTCCCCAAAAGTACTTCTGTGGACTAGAGTTTTGATCCCTGAAACTGCCTGTGTAGAAATATGGAAAATATTGGAATTACTGAAAGAAGAAATAAATAAGTGAGGAATTTTACATGGAGGAGAAAATTTTGCATTAATGCCTTGTACTAAAACAAAGACAACATACTGAAGTAGAAAAAATTGTGATCAAGGATATTTTTATGCAATATTTTAATGCAGTCATATAAATAATATATGGAATAAGTTACTATTGAGGACGGGAACATCTCTCGAGCATTAGACACGTGAGTAGGAAGAATATCTGTGGTTCTGTTATACGGCTGTGGAGGGAGGATAGAAACCTTTGTTCTTCAGGGCGCAAGCAAACTATTTGGCAGAACTCTTTATTTTTCTGAATCATCTAGTAGTGAATGAGATCAAGTTTATCTTGTCTGTCACGGCAGTTCCTGTATTATAAAATACTTCTGTCTTTGCCCTTAATTTATTGTGTAACACTTAGGAATACCGTTATGTATAATTAATCTAATGAAGTAAGAAACAGTTTTGCCATAAGATTATTCATCCTATCGCAAACGTATGAAAAACTGAAACAGTAGATCTGATGCTCTCCCTTGATAAGGTCTCTTTTTATAATATTTTGCTTTCTTTCCATTACTTCCAGAGTCCCAAAGCGAAATAGTCTCTTTCACTCAGAGGATATTTGTATATTTGAAGTGTTGTTGATAACTCAAACATGTTATTTAATGTGAAGCCTGACAGATCCAGGATGTATGTTCTGAAATTTCTGTGGTGGTGTTTCTGAGCTCTAGAGTAGTACACCAAAACCATTGCCTTCCAGCTTTGCTTTTGCTACATGGGCAAAAATCCTTCTCATATTCTCTGTTTTATTACCCCCTGCTCCCCTCACTCCCCAGTTCAGTCCTTTAAATGAGCCTGTCTGATTTGAAGCGTTATGATCAATGTTTCATCTGTTTTCAGTCTTTTGCTTCCCTATGGATGGTCTGTTGTGATTTCAAGCTGGATTCCTCGTTTTCCTTTTGTATCTTCTGAAAAAGTCTCATTACTTGGCCACCATTTCACTAAATCCTTATAATTTGCAGGCATGCTATCATCTGACTCTCTGGCCTCTTTATAAGTCCTATTTATTCTTTATAAACAATTGTGTCTGTTCATTCCCCTCCATTCTTATTTCTTTATGCTTGACTGTATCTGGGCTACAGCTAGTATAGAGAGAACAATCCTGGAGTAATCCACTCTTTGTTTCTTTTTCTCAGATCATTACAAATATTTCTTGCTTGTAAAATTTTCTTCCCTCTTCTGGCTCTCTCTCTGGGTACATCAGTTCAAGTTTTTCCCTGTAAGACCTCAGGCTACATGAGAGTAAATGTCTGCCTTTAGCCTTCTCGCTTTTTCTCCCTGTGTTCCATCCAGTTTTGTCTCTAGTTTTGCTCGTTTCTTTGTGGGGTCCTACCCATGACTTTTCTACTTGCCCACTTTCTTGAAAGCTTTTTTCGTGAAGCTAGTGTGAAATTGACATCTGTTATAAATTATTTTGTCAAAGTTTAAAGTCCCAAAGAGTTTGCTCTGGCCAGCTTATTCAAGCCACTGATGCTTATTTAACAGAGTACAAGATTGGCTTTGTGTTCTATGCAGAGCTGCGGGACTTTGCATAAGTGCTGGAGATGCATGTGTTACTGCATTGTCATGGATGTCTGTCCTGGCACCCTAACACTTTATCTTTCTGTGAACTTACATAGACTGGAAAAAACCGAGGAATGTGCCTTGGCAAAGTTGTCTCTTGCTTCACAGATGCCCTGTTATAACTGTCTGCTCTCATGGTCTTGAAAATGCACTCTGTGGAAAAGTGTCTTCCTTTTGACAAAATAACTGTATTTGTTTGCATGCACAAAACAAAGATCTGAAAGAGTTTCTTGCATCTCTGCAGGCCTCCTGCTTGACTAGGGCCAACTTGGTGTTTCATCTGAGGAAGAGGATGATTCTGAGGGGCTGGAGATTAATTTGAATTACCTTTATTTTCAGGATTGTCAGGATGGTGGATAAGAACATTTACATTGTACAAGGCGAAATCAACGCGGTGGTGGGAGCCATAAAGCGTAATGCCCGATGGAGCACGCACACACATCTGGTAAGTTACCTTGAGTTGTTGCTACCTGTTCGCACTACGGCAGAAACCACCTGGTTTTAGAAAAGTACCTCTGTTCTTTTTTAGCACTCGTTATAGCACTTTTCTAAGTAAAATTGGAATAACTTCCGGTATTTCATGCTGAGCAGTCTTGGCTTCTTGTGTGCCAGCGACTGTAAGAGGTACAAAGCTGGAAATCTTCTACCTATATACCCTGTAAACAAACAAAAAACCCCGACATTGTATCCCACATGGGAATCATCTCATTTATACTTCTACTGCCTGGTATGTCAGGGATTTTGAATATATGGTGTTACTTTATTTAGCACAACGTTTTTATATATCTTTTGTGCCCTCTTAGAGAAGACAGTCTTCATCATGAAAGCCATGAAATAAAAATTGGGGAAGTCATTATATATAGGGTATTTTTTAATTTTTCACATGGCATAGTATCTTTTTTTAGCTCTGTTTTGTGACTGCTAGCTATATTCGTGGCCGAAACCTGTTAATAGTTTCAAACCTGTTTTGTTAACAGCCATTAATACAACGTTTCCAAGTCTAACAATGCACTGGTCAGTTTATGGCTTCCACAGTGTAAATGTGTGCATGTGGCGTACTGTATCTGTGGTGCCCTTCAGGATGTCACATGAAGAGCAGATGGCTGTCATCCAGCACAAGTGGTTTCAGTTTGCCAAAGGGCAAGGCCCTTTTTCTTTCTAACCGGCATTTCTTCATTAGAGCTGGCTGCTACCCAGTAGGAGGTGTGGCTGCGGATGTACACAGCTTGGAGAAACTGCTGCTCCTCCTTATTTTAATATCGTAAAGATGGACTAAGGCTAAAGGATGCAGCTATTCATATAAATTTTGCACTGTGATTCTTTCTTCAAGTTATTTTAATGGCACCAAATGTCATTGTATTTCTTTTCCCATTACAATCTGCATAGATTAACATTATAGCAAATCCAGATGAGCCATTTCAATACGGTATGAGGTAGATTTGCTCTGAAATTTATTAAACAGTGGAAGGCTAATCAGAAATACTCCTAAGGACAGTAAAACCAAACCAGAAGGCTCAATCTTGAACCTATGCTTTGACATTTGAGCTGTATGACATTGGGGAGCACTAGCAGGAAAATAAAAATGCTTCTCTTGATTTTGATGGAGTAAACATGCTGACAGTGATAAACTCAACTCACAGCACTTCTGTGAATATGAGGGTGGGGTCTTTACAGACCCATTATTAAGATTTGTCTTCAGGAATATGTTTGCCTGATTAATGAATTCCTTCCTATATATGACCTGTAGGATGAAGAAAGGGATCCCCTGCTGCATAGCTTTAGCCTCTTAAAAGAAGTGCTGAATAATATAACAGGTAAGCTTATACAGAAATCAGCAGGTATGTGTACCTGCTAGGGTATATGCAAATAAATGTACAGGTGTACTTGTTTGTCTTATATACTATCCAGAGGTCATATACTGAATAACAAGAAAAGAGCAAATATGCATATACTTTTAGACAAATAATACCAATGTGAACTAGTGCACAAATACAGCTGCTGCCACTGTCTGGAGAGATATATATGTATCTGTGTGTGCATATATGTATTTGTGTGTTTGTATGTGTACACACATATTTTTATATATAAATATGCGTGTTTCTTCAATATACTGAAGCTTGTAGTAATATATGAAATCTGGTGTATTATTATGCATAGTCTTTCTGTGCTTTGTTTATGCTTTCTGATTTGTGAATGATGGGAAAAAACTGCTTAGAAAGTAGCCTCCCATTATCCCTTTTCTCCTCACGTTCTTTGGCGTGTTGGTTTCCATTATCTGTAATAAGTGAAACACAGACTTTACTTTCCATTTGGGTGTCTTGAATCTTGAAGTGGAAGGCTTGCTTTGTGGCCAGTTGCGCTGAAAGGAACTGGAAATCTATATTGACTACAGAAGTAGAACACAAGGCTGTGATGTGTATTCTGACCAGGTTTTTTCTCCCAACCAGTCTTTCTCCCTTTTTCCTCTGCCACATTTTCTCTTTTTGTAGTTTCAGGAGTGATTGTTTAAGTGTAACCTAAATATATGTTGAGAGTCTGGAAGTGAGGCTAATCCTGAGCTGCATGTGCATTCTGCTGGTTCTTCCCAGGGTTTGTCTTACTGATTGTAATATTTGAAAGTAAGCTTTATCTCTGGTCCCTTCATTACAACAAGTGTTCTGAACTGCACTCAACCTGAGTTTGAGATGGACTTCTTCTATTTCTAATTGCAAAGTGTGCCCATTCTTGTGTCAGCACTGAGCCTGGAATCCCATAAAAAGTATGCTCCCTAGAAGTACAGTAGTGCCCCTTCCAGGTGCTGACAAGAGGTGCTGAGGACAGGTGCCAGTTCTAAGCCTTTATTCCTTCCTCTTTTGTGGCTGCCTGTAAGTGTAATGCATTATTTTTCTTTGCCAGGTGAACTTCCCTTGGCTGTGAGCAGGACCCTTCTGTGAGGTCGTGACCTCTTAGGGAACTCCGGCACAGTTTGCATTTCTGGATAGTATCTTTGTTCTGGTTGTTATGCTTGTACCCAGACTACATGACAATCTGGATTTGTGGTTTTTTGTAAGCTCACTCATCTTCTGTAGGATATGCATTCAGTCACCAAAAGTGTTTTGGGAGGAAATTTTCCTTCTCGCCTTTCTATGAGATAAAATTTTCTTTAAAATAAGACTTCTGAAGTTCTTTGCCATTGTTGCAAATATCTCTTCTCATCAACAAGAGCAGGGAATGTCAGGATGCTCAAATAAATGCAGTATGAGTAAATGTCAGGGACTGGCCATTTATCTAGAGTAGCTAGATACAGTGTGCTGTTGACTTGTTGGGGAAAAAATGCAAGCCCACTATCTGCTTGTGTTAGAGAAAGCAAAGTTTAATGTACTGAGAGATTCAGAGACTCCCTGTGAGTATTAGTCATCATGTAAGTGTGGTTCATGCTGAGATAATAATTGCTTATGTACGGTGATGATAGCGTGTTGGTTTGACTACATGGGGTTCTTTAAAACAGGTCATTTCAGCTTCAGTGACTGCTATTTACTGATGAGTGTCTTGAGATAGGACATCGTTGCTGTGTTCCGTTTTTTTCAGTTTTAGACATGGACTGGCTTCCAAGCAGTACTTTCAATGATAGTCTCCTGCCTCATCTTCCAGGCAATGAAAAGTCCAAGCTTAGGGGTTTTTTTTGGTTGGTGGGTTTTTGGTTTTTTTTTTGCCTAGACCTTCCTTTCACGTCTCTTTCATTAGCTTATGGAAACGCATTGCTTTTATATTTAAATTTATTCAAGCTGTAATCTTTGACATTTGAGTTAGCTTTTAGTACAATTTTGCATTTATAGTAATATATATTATGTATTTTCTCAATCCCCCAAGAACCCATTTTAATCTGTTCCGGATGCAAATTTCAGGCTGCCTTGTCCCATCTCCCCTCTTGCTCTCGCCCTCCCTTCCCCTCCCCCATGGAGCATGTTTGATCAGGTGTGGCAGGAATATCCACTGTCAAGCTGCGCCCTTTATATTAGTCAATATTATCCTTCCTTCCCTCCCACTCCCTTCATTCTCCTCTGGGCTTTACCAGTTGATTTATAATTTTGGAATTCTCATCGGAGTCTGTAATACAGTTTGTTCATTATTTAACCAAAACCTGTTTAATGAGCAAAGAGAGGCAATGTAAATGTTAGGCATGTTGCAGTGGAGTACCTTTTGTTCTCCTCTGAGCTAGTGGGTATTAACTCTGTCATGACTGTGATGCTGAAATACCCTGGTCAAGGGTATAAAGACACACCGTATGCCTCCAGCAGCTAAAGATTCCCATTTCAAAGTATTGCTCCTCAAGAGTAACTAATTACGTAATGTGTTTTGTTTGATTACCAAAATAGTATAAGCTTTTCTGCAACTAAGTAGTGGTATGCCATCCCATTGTAATGTCTAAGTGGGCTCTTGAAGGAAGCATCTGGAGAAGATGCTGTTGCTCCGCACAAACAAATGATCCCATGATTATGGTAAGAGTAACCTGACTTCTACAGTGTGGCATACCTAGCTAAGGGCCTTGGACCTGAATTATGTGGAATGATTTTGCTCTTTAAAATTCTGACAAAGAAACTTACTTTCTGTGGCAACTTTATGCAGATTTATAAAAAGAGTTTAATAATTTGAAAATGAACAGCGTGTCTGCTCTGATCCACTATCATTTGGTTTATTGTATGCTGTTTTTACACTTTTATGGGCTGCATATATTTTAATTATTATTGATAGTAGTTGCCTGAAAAACAGAAAGGAAAAATAGAGGTTCTGTCATCTTGGGTGATGCATAAGTTACTCCAAGATAAATTTAATAGCTGAATGCTTGTTGTACTAAGATAAGCACCGTAAGCCTGAGTTTGATATGGTGTCTCATATTTCCAATGCTTAGAAAAAGCAGAAGTCCGTGCCCTGAGTTACGATCGTATGGAAGCAGTGACTATCAAGCTTTGTCCATGCACACAAAATTGAAATACAACTACATCTTCAAAGGTTATTTTAAAACCGATGGAAGCCTTAGTATTGATACAAGTTTGGATCTAGGGTCACCGTCACCACAACTTGCATTTGACTGCTTTTTGAAGTAAGCTGAGATCTAGAAAATGTGTCTGGATGTTGAAATATTTGTTCATTTTGCCAGTTTTGTTATGGATTTAGGTCAACAAAAGGAAGCTTCTTTTTGACATCCAATGATAACTAAGCATCTTCTCTTTCATGAGTGTTTTCAACTTAGGATGCTCTTGAGCTCACTAGGGAGAGGTTTTATAACCACAAATGGCTGGAAATACGAATTAATTGTAAGCCTGCTTTTCCATGATCTGATGAGGGTTGAGTTTCCTTAAATCTTGCTGTGGCTGTTGAAGTCTTCAGACCATTCCAGTGTGATGTAGAGGTAAGAGCAGGTACTCCTGTAGTCATTCTCCTCACTGCAGAATTTGTGCTTTGCTCTGACTGGGGGGATGAGTCAGTAACCAGGATTTTCGTGACTGAAGTGCTGCTTACTGGTGTGTAGGATGGCTTTAGGACAGAAAATGACTGAATACAACTGCCTTGTACAAGTCAGCACTGCAGTGGGAGAAGCAGGTGTTTGTGGAAAGTGTGTGCATCGAGAGTCTATTTAAATAAGGTTTAAACTCGGTAAACACACCTGTGAAGAGGTGCTTGTGTATATTTTAGGTCCATGAGTGCCAGACTGGAAGGTTTGAGTCCTTTTATCCTCTGGTGGTTCAGAGTTAGTGCATTTAAACAGAAGCTGCAAAGTAAGCTGTTAGAAGCACTCTGATTTCATGCACATTCATGACATTTTAAATGAATGCTTGTACAGTGGGTTCAGAAGAATCTTTTCATGGCTTATTTCAGACAAGAAGCTGCTGCAAATCTCCATCTTTAGAGGGTTGGCTGGGGCATTAAGAGCTGGCTAAAGGTCAAATGACTGTAACCGTAAGAGAACCTTTGCCCAGTGTACTGACTTAATATACTTGTTACCGTAGCCATCAGTTTTCTGGTGTGTAGATTTGATTGCACATTTTCTCATGTCTGAGCTCTGGAAACTCAGTTTTTAGGGAAAATCTGACATTTGTATAAAACAGTACAGGAATTCGATCCTGATTTGGGATTAATGTCTGAACTTTTTCTGAAAGATCTAGTTTTAAGAAGTGGTAAATCAATAGTAAATATAAATGTGTGGCCTGTTCTCAGTGCTATTGCAGTACTATTGAATAGAATCTGAGATGTTCATTGTGGTCTGTTCAACTTAAGAAATCAGAAAAAATAACGTTTTTTTTAAAGAAGTGTAGGAATTAGATTGTATGGATGTATGATATGCATAGTGCTGCAATGCTTGTTACTTTGCACTTTGTGGATAAGAGCAATGCTGTATTTTATTTATTATTTATATCTTGAGTTTCTACAGGAAGTGCCTGGACTTACTAGCAAATAACGAATACTGATGAACTGTAAGCTGTGATACTTATCCCTTTGTTTGTATTGAAGGATTGCAATGTTATCTAGAGCAGACATTAAAAAAAAAATTGCCTAAGCTTTTTTCTGTTGCATATCAGCTTCATATGAAAGATCTAGAAGACTCACTGGTCTCCTAGATTACATCTGTTCCTGTGATAACTTAAATTTTTGTTTGTTTTTGTTGTAGATAACAGGTATCCATACTTGTTAACTTGGTATTTTGGATCACCAAGCAACTCAGGCTAACATTTAGCTTTTGTTGCATTCTCTATAGAATTTTTAAGAAGAACGGAAAGGATGTAAGAAAGGTTAGGAAACTGATAAAGTAAGGTTTCTTCCATAACTCTAACTCAGCCTCACTCGAATTAGTGGATCGCAGTACAATTTTAGTCCATATCGAATGACCTGACACAGTGTACAGAAGTGGTAATTAAATTGTTTTAATATTTTCTGTCACCTTTTTACTATGAGAAATATGAAGATCAAGGTGACAACCTTAATTTGATGCTTTGCTTGCAGGCTGAATCCAGACTTGATTTTTGCAAATTGTGTTCAGACAATGCAGTAAACGTTGTCATTTTAAAAGCAAGTTCCTAGCCTTCATGAATGCAGGTATCCTTCCAAGTGCACAGAGGATGTAAACCAATGCAGTGTTTTTTCTTTGAAGCTGCAGGTAGTTCCAAACACTCCCTTTGAGATAGATTAATCTTCTTTTTAATCCCATTGTAGCATCAAATCAATCAAATGACTGTCTTATGGCTGAGGTCTTTGAATTTCCCTCAGATAATAGGTTTCTATTGATATTTCTGGCATAGATTTTCTTGGTGTTACTGGAGAAATAATAAACCAGACTTTTTCCAGGTGATTGCAAATTTTGTGCTTTACTTTCGAAGCAATTTTCCTGGAGTGACACTAATGTGCCCTAAGACTGGTAGCTGCGCTGGGAGACCTGGGATGTGAACTTCTCAAGCGCAAAACTAACACCAAAATTGTAATAATTTCACTTAAGAGTTAGTTAATTTTCTGTATAAAGGAAGAAAGAGGAGGAATGTACCTGATGAAGAGTAACTGTTAGTATTTGTGAAGCTTATAGATGCACCAAGGCAAGCACCATAACCTTTTCCGAGGCTTTTCAGTTGTGTGCGGGACAGCATTTATGCAGGGTGTGTGAGGAGTCAGGTGTGGATATGGGGGTCACTCTGAACTCTGATTCTGTTGAATTGTTCACTGAGCCCTTCAACACAGCGGACTGAATGAAACTGGGACTCCTGAGCAGGGGAAGCTGGTAATTGAAAGATTGTGTAACTAAGACTGAACAGGCAGAAAGGGCTAAACTGCAGTTGTGTAGCATCCTTAATCTGATAACGTTCTAGCTCTCGGGTTCATCTTCTGTTTTGTGTTTCTGAGTAGTAAGAAACTTACTGAATAAATTCAAAAGAAGTGGAGTGACTCTGGGAATATCTAGAGGAAAAAAAAAACCAACCCAAAAAACCAACCAACCCAGTCGGATGGTCTTCACACAAGGTATTTATGCATTTCTCCTAAAGTCAGGACACCTGAACTGTCCCTTCTGAGTCCAGCACTACCACCCTTGTGATACGACCTGAGTATCATTTTAATACAGTTCTTTGGGTGCAGTTTAAGACTAGAGCTTGGAGCTTAACAGTCTTCCATCTGTGCATGGCTAATGACTGGCAGGTACAGGCAGGAGGTGGTGCTGTTGGAAGGAATTGTTTCCTGACCCCTAATCCTTAAGGACCCAAGGATTTAGATGGACAAGCGCTCCTGGCTGTTGCTTGGCAGAGTTCCCACAGTGGGCTTGTTCTGTAACACCAGCCTTCTGTTACCACTGCAGGGCTGGGCTCTGAAGAGCTGCCACATGTGCACGGTGTGCAACTGACTCTCTCTTGTTCCACGCTTGTTGAGCAATTACTTTCCCACTTGTTGGGCACTCCATTATTTCCTTCAGTTACTGCTTCTGTGTGAAGTGGAGCCATAAAGGAAATGGCCTAATGTACATACATTAGAGGGCAATAAATTGCAGTTTGATTTGGTAGAAAGGCAGTACCAGATGCTCTGTTGAAGTTAAGGTTCCTCTTAAGTCATCCATGGAGGTTTTATTCCAGGTTTTCTTGATGATGATGTCTTTGTTTTGGTCAAGACTAGTTAAAAGGAATAGTGGCCAATTAAGAGATGTTAAGGCTATTTGCATTATAGTAAAAACCCTCTGGAAGTAGGAGTGTACATGAAATTGCTGAATTCCAATAAAAGTTTATTAAATATATAGCTCTTCTGTTCTGTCACCTTTCCTTCTTTTAACTGTCTTCTTGCTAAACTGCTGCCATCTAACCTGTTAAAGACAATGTCTCGAAGGCGATTTACTTCAAAGAAGCAATAACTTGTGTCAGAAAGTGCAGGTGCATATTTATATAGTTGCATAATATGTAATAGGACTGCCAAGAAGCATTTGTCATACATATACAACAAGCATACTGAAGCATTCCTCACCTCAAAGAGTTTGTAGCTTAAGAGGGTAGAAGCAGAGAGAAGTCATTAAGTATACAAAGTTGTTAAACACTTGAGGGTTTTTCTTAATGACTACCTCCATTTGTCCTTTAAACACACTGTCCTTGGCTGATCCTTAATATGGTTTATAGCAAGATGTGAGTTCGAAGGAGAGGTTTGAAAGAAGATTCAGTTGGGCAAAAATTCCTTTTTTCAGGAATAGTGCAGGGATATGTGATAAAGTGCTGCTTCTCTCAATAATTAGTGTGGAAGAAAAAAGCAAACAGAGAGGTAGAATGGGAGGGGTTTAAAGGTAAGTATAAAAGTAGCAGAATAATGGAGAACATTATTATTAAAATAGCAGGTTCATTGGTTAGGGACCGTTAATAAGGGGTGTGCAGTTGGTCGCTTGCCTGTTTGAGGTGAACTTGCAAGAGCTTTTTAAGGTAACTGTAGCTAGCTTGTCTGCTATCTGAGTGTTGTGGAATAGATTATTGCTGAAAGTTTGGTTTTGTTTTGGTTTTTCTTTTTTTACAATCAGGAAAAAAAAATATGCTTCCAAGATGTTATGGACTTCCTCATTGTAAGTTCTTAAAAAACATTTCAGATGGATAGTCAAGATCTTGCTTTTGTAATTTGCCTTTAGAAAATGATACAAGACAGCAAACTTGTCCAGGAAAGAACTGTAAAACTTAGAGCTGTAGGCAGTCCTATGAAAACTCCTATCATCTTTTAGATGACATCATTTTAACTTGCGTTACAGCACCTCTAAAAGCTACAAAGAAAAGAAAGTTTGGTATATATTGCCTATAATACAGTGGCTTAAAGGTAAGGTCTGAGGTCTTGTCATGTGATAGATTCTGAGCTGAAGGAGATGGAAACGTCATGTCATGGATGAGTTTGAAGGGCATTCATTCCACCATCTGTTGGTGGTATCGACAGATACTTTCTGGGGAAAAACTTTAGGAGTGAATGGAAATCTGTGAATTCGTTTATAGAGTGAGGAAGGCTAAACTGTGAGTGAGTTAAATATGTACATCTAGGGACAGTGAATCAGTACAAGGCATCACAAAATTTTAGGAAATAAAACCCATCTTGAGAAGGAATATTTATCAACTAGTCATAGTTATTGTAGAAAATTGATAGATCTACATTAGTATTGTATGATGTACTGTATCCATGTGACTTAGAAATGCCATTGGAAGTGTTAAAGCAACCTGTTCTTGCTTTGAATTCCTAATTGTATTTGGACATTTCTTGCTTAGTTTAAGGGCATGGATAGACATAGGCTCCTCATCACCTGAACTTCATTAAATGAATGAGTCCGTGCTCTTTGTGTGGTGCAATTGTGAAGTTAAAACTTGTCAGTTCAAACTACTTTTGTATTCAAGCACATTATGAAAGAAAGAGGAGGTGTATAGTTATGTGGCAATTGAGGAGCAGGGCAAGACGTTATGACAAAAAAAAAAAGACAATGTGACAATGTGAGATGGATAGAAATGTAAAAGGAAAATCTGTTAGATGAGTGCTTGCATATATATGCAACAGAACTAAAGTTTGGGGTGATATTGGCATTAGCTACCCTGTTAAAATGAATAGATTGATAAACTGTTTCCCTGACAGACTGTGCTAATGTATTTTGCACTGGTATCACAATTACACGATTGTAGTACTCAAGGGGTGCACTTGATTAATGCTTGTTAGCTGAATATGTTAAATTCTTCAGTGATGGTGGCACTTTGATTGTTTGATCCTCTAGCTGTACTCTAGTATAAGCACTTCAGAAGTTCTAATTTCCAGTTCTGTCCTTGTAGCAGTAAGCTGAAACTTATTCCTAGCCATAGTGAAACAGTAAGTTACAAACAGAGCAATCTTTCAGAAAGTATATGCTGCCTTTGCTTGGTGTAGGAGTTTGAATGCTTACATGACTAAATAATTCTCGACGTGTGTGCTACTTAAATGAGATGAGAGACTTCAGAACAATGCTGTTCACTTTTGATAGGGTTTAACTTAATTCTGGGAGGAAGTTTTTTATTAAAATGTGTCTTTGTGCCCCGTTACTTTTCAGGAAATTGTCATTTTTCTTGATACAGTGACAAAGTCTGCCAAGTGGCTGTTGAATTAGATTCCATTTACCTCTTGATTAACTGCTTAAATAATTTAGGTGGCAAATTGTAAATATGAGCTGTTGTTGAAATAAATCAAGATGCGGTTGTTATCTTGATTGTGGTGTATTGAAGGAGAAGGGTCTATTAGATCTGCGTATAGCCTAGGGGAGGAGCTTTATTCTAGAAATAAAATGACTGGCAGTGGTAAAATATGGTTGCTTATATAAGCATCTTTAGTAACTGCACTTAGGAACTTGGATGTTCTTCAAAGTGGGATTAGACAGTTTATAGTGGCCTGTAATAGTTCTGTAGTAACTAAGATGGCTGTCATGGCAGCATGGGAGGAGACATCATTAGCTGGTTTTCACTTCAGTCTGAGGTTTTCACATTTGTCATTCAGAAATACTGTGTTTTTCTTTGCATACTCAGCTCTTAGTTAAAACATTTGGTTTTTCAGTGTCTGAAGTGCAAATATATTCAGTCAGACTTAAGATCTAACGCAGACTATCAAATTTTACTTCTGTGGTTCCCTTCTCTTAAATACATTCTGCCTCAGTGGGAAGTTAGCACTTCAGATGTGAAGCAATCAGGCTGGTACAGGGAGTGGGGAGAACGCAGTCCTGGGAATATTTACTTTGGTGACATTGATGATGAACACAAAGGTGTAGGAAATATGTTTGCTTATATATTTACTAGTCTGTTAAAATATGGTCAACAGGAAGAGACTTTTTCAGTCGAAACAGGAGTACCGTGATATTGTTGGAAAGCTAGATTTTATTTTGGCAAAGAGATGAGTTCTATACAACAAACTTTTCTGAAAGCGTATGACTTCTTTGCGTGATAAAGGAGTCTGAACACTTATATCATGAAGGCTTCTGCTTCATTAAGAACATAAGGGAAGAAATATTCATGTTTGGTAAATTAAAAAGTAATTTTTTTGGGGGGAAAAGGCTTTGCCAAGAGGGTTGGAAACATAGGAGAGGAAGAAATGAAAAGATTCAGACACTGTAGAAAGCAATAGAGCAACTCCAGCAGAGTAGCTGAATGGTAGTTCAACAATTGGGGAAAAAATTTTCTTCAGAGAAAAAGAAATTGCTGAAGAAATATATTATTAAATAATGGTGGGGGGGAGACCGTCATAGGCATCCTGGAATGCTTAATTTAATGGTTGTTTGGTAATTGCCTCTGACACAAAGCTTTAAGAGATAACATCAACTTAAATTTTGCAAACTGTTTTCTCCCTTCTGCTTTTACTAACAATACATTAAAAATCTGAAAGTGAAGTTCATTCTCATTCAGCTGCCTTTAAATTGTAGTTTCTTTTTTGTTTGGCAGTTCTTAATGCTATTGAGTTTCGCAACCCGTACTGGTACTTGTTCACATGCACAAGACCCATGTGCTGCAGCGGAAGGTCATACACTTCCTTTCACTCTGCAGGAACAGCAGGTGATGGTACCAGCTGTTCACATCCCCGTATTAGATGCCTGAATTTGAGCAGCTGTATGAGGCTGGTAATAAACTCTAACATGTAATGCAGTTCGTATTTTGCCCACATTTCACTTGATCCTACTCACCACCGGGCAATGTGTTTTTTAACATCTTTCAATGCCACCCATAAGAAGTTCATTTTCTTTCTTGTCATGCTGGTCTCCACTCCTCTCGTATAATGTGCCAGTCTGATGCTTGAAAAGTGTTCCAGTGTTACAGATTTGAAAAGGAAAAAGAGTACTAGAAAATGTGCAAATGTACAGGGTTTAAGGAAGCAGGAATAATCTCTCTAGCAAAAACATTTTAAAATTTTAAAGTTTTAATGCTGTAGTGAAAATAATGTAAACTGTTCTAAAGGATGTACTTGTCCTTAAGCAATACTAGTTTGGGATACAAACCTAGGTGTTTTTTCATTTGTTTGTTTTAGAAGAATGGGCCAAAAGTGCTTTCATTCTGAGGAACCTCTGCCTGCATTCAGCTAGCTGAAGAGATCTTGTTATGTGAATGTGCCATTAAGAGAAGGCTGCAGTGGTTTTTAATTCCACCTCGAGTAATAAAATTGGCCTGGCCGTGAGTTTTGATATATCCACAGTTGATTTCAACTTGTGCTTTTTATTTAAAAAGCTTATTTGTGACCTGTTAGGACCCTCTGTTAAGCCAGTTAAATAAACAGTGGAAAGGTTGAAACTGCCTGTCTGCGCTTTCCAGAAAAGGGGAGGAGGGAGCCAAAGGAAGGATATTTCCATTTTAAACCCTTTCAGCTCCTCTGTTCACCTCTTCCTCTTGCACCACTGATTTAGCTCCCATCTCCTTCTCTGGAAGACTCACAGTACCTAGAACTGAGAAATACCTTGGTTCCACTGACTGGCCACCAATGTGATGACAGAGTCTTCTTGCTAATAAGATCCTGAGACGTGACTGTGGTGTTTTGTGGGTTTTGGTTTTGTTTTGTTTTGGTTTGGGTTTTTTTTCCCCTTTGCTGTAGTCTCCAAAAATGTTCTTTGGTATTGAAGCCATAGTGAGGTAGGAGCTGTGAAGAGCATCTTTTAAAAATGTGGAGGTGGGGAAGACAGTTTATTTGGTCCATTGCTCAAAGGATCTCAGGGAACTTAAAAATTTAGCAAGAGCCAAGATAATGATCAGAAGTCAGGTGTTAAGTATTTTATAAAGCTATGAAAATAAAAGAACCTACCTGTGCAGTGAGGGTTAGAAGAGGTAGCATGAGATCAGAAGTATATGGTAGAATATGGGAAGATTATATGTGTGAAAATAGTCAAGTGGCTTAGCTCAGAAGAAATAAAGCTAGCTTTTCGTTAGATCCTATTCTTATTGCTCCACAACTCAAGTCATTCTAGCTGGTCAGCATTCTTAAATTGAACTATTTGAAATCTACAACTGATTTTCGTTGGTTGATATGTGTTGAAATTTTTTTTTTCTGGATGAGGAATTGGCTTTCCCGTGGCAGAGTAGAGCTGTAAGCTCCCTGTTTGGCATCTAGCCTTTTTTCAGACAGCCTTACAATTTCTTTCTAGACACCCAGTATTAATTGGTTGAAACAGCCAGTTATTTTTAACTGCATGTTTCAGATTTTTTTTTTAACTGCTCAGGTGTGTCTCACAGCCATAAAGAAAGCAGTTGAAGTAAATAGCTGTATCAAATGAAGTACCTCTTGTCCCCACAACTGCTTCCAAAATAAACCGAGAATAATGCTTTCCACATTTTGTCTCCTTTAACTCTAAAAACAAGCAAGAGAGGAAGCATGGATTAACATGTAGTGATTTCTAGGAGCTGTTCTCTGCTCAGATTCCTCCGTGCTTGGGCTGACTGACAGGGACATGTGGCTCAAGTGCATCTGGAAATATATCACTGGCAAAATTTGGTCGGGTAAATATAGCAGGAACGGGTTGTCAGGGCAGGAGACAGATTGTTCTGGGAAAGGAAGTGCTGTCTGTCTGTCGTCTGAATAACAATTTCCTGTATTTCTGGGACTTACCTATTTCTTCCAGTGTAGCTCAGGTACCAGCAGGATCTGACATATTTGCTGTGTTCTGTTGTCATATGTTCTTATGGTGGGAGTGTTACCAGAAATGGTAAAATTGGTAGGAGTAGCTATAGAGAACCGATACCAATATATCTGATGGTGTTTAAATAATAGTGGCACACACTTAGTTCTAGTTTAAGCTCTTTTTGAAAATAGGCAGGGACATCAAACGTGAAAAGTAACTCCCAGAGTTTCAGGACATGGTAGTACCGAAGAATTCTGACTTTTGCTTAGGTGCAAAATTGTTTCTAGCTGACATGGTTCCAGAAAACAAACAAACAAAAAAACCCTGAACAAAAACTCACCAAAACCTCCCCTTGAAAATGAGGTGAAAGCCTGTGTTCTAAAATTATTTTATTTTGTTGGCAGTTGAGAAGTAGAAGATGAGCAGGGATAGAAGCAGCCAGTTACAAGGCTTTCCTCCAGCAAAAGCTGATCGGCAAAGGCATAAAGCTTCTTGAACCATTGTGATATTGATTGAAGTCTCAACACAAATTACAGTTTGTGGAGAAAAGTGAACCAAATGGCATTAGAGAGTGACCTACAGAAATCTATGCAAGCATAGGAGGGTGTAAGCTATATCTTATACAGAAAGGCATAATCACAGGCAATGACAATTAAAAATCTTAACAGATGCAAGCATTAGAAATGGAACAGTAAATTATAGACTTTCTGAAGTTTATCAAGGGAAGTTGGAGATGACTACCGATTGGAGGAAAAAAAAACCCAAAGCACCCAAACCCTACTTAAACGTCAGTAATAGTTGTCTATGCTTTCTCCCTCTCTGTAAAGCATTGAATAACTTCATCTATACCATTTGCAGTATATTCTTGATTCAGTGGGCTGGTTTTTTCACCTGCTTGCTCAAGAATTTATGGAAGATGGAACCCATGACGATTTTGTGCATGGTAGCTGCCTGTGGTTAGTTACGAACTCTGTAGCTTGTCCTGAGACGTTGTATGCTGCTTCCCACTGTAGTGAGCTCTCAGTCTGCAGCCCTGTGGTGTGGCTGTGTCTGGGGTGGGGTTAGCAACCAACAGGTGCACAGCATACCACGCGAATGTGGAGGCAGAGGATTTGTGTCCAAGGGCATTGGGGGTAAATAACTGTAGTTGTAAAAAGTGTTAAATGAATGCTAACGTTTTCACTGAGCAGTCAGTCTGTTCTAAAATCTGCCCCACAGACTTGTATATAATAAGCTTCAATTTTTATCCTCAGAAGTCTGAAGAGCTAAAGTAATGTTGGAATTTTCTTTGGCATATAGGAAAAAATTAGTGGTTTGCTGGAGGATGCAACTGATTCAGACTAGAGGCTGTCCAAAAACTTTCTGTAGTTATAAGCAGTAGGGTAAGGTATGGGATTCTGTGCTTTTTGAGTAAATCCTGCATGACTAAGTAGAGAAAACTGTTTTGTCAATGTACAGTGTTCTTTTAAAATATTAGTAAGCCCTCAGGATTACTTCATTATTTCTTCTGATTGCACCAGGTCCAAATACTGTGCTGCTCGTCATGACTTATGCAGGGATAAAACCTCACCATTTCGCATTCACAGAGCCAACTCAAGACTTGTTACTCCATTTACTAGCTGTGTTATGTAGCACACCTGACTTCCGCAGGCCTTTTGCAATGTAAACCTCAGTGGAAGGAACAGTACATTTTGGGGGGTGGGGGTGGGAAGTCTGTGCTTATCTTATTGTTGCACTATTACCTGCCTCCATGCCTCTTATCCCAGGTGTTCCAGCTTCCAGCAATTGAGTTTTGAAGTCTACCCTTTACAAGTCTCTGTTTCTCTTCAGACAGCCCAGACGCTGTTCCTCAAAGCCCTTTTAATCTAGTTCTTTATTCCATTTTATTTTTCCTTTGCCTGGCTCACACTGGAATAAAACTGAAAGGGCTGAACTTCGTGTCACAGGTGAAATTTCACATCAAAGGACACGTGTTGTCTGATAATCTGGTACTGGTAAACTGTTGTTTGTTTTTCTGTACATCAACTGTCAGTATGTATAGCAACAAACTCCTTTTTAATCAGGTGTCTAGCAACAGAAATCAAATCAAGCATAACATACATTATCTTTGCTTATGTGTCTACCAGCATTTAATAAAAGGATGTTGTTCCTTTCACCGACATTTATATTTTGTTTTAAAATGGCAGAGTTCTGCTGTGAGCTAAAGGCAGAAGCTGAGATTGTCTACAGTGCATTAAAAGTGTATTAAAAGAATCAGACTGTGATATTAAAAAGAATTGCAGTTACTTAAATTTGAAAGAAATCTAGGACCAAAGCACAGGGAGATTATTTGTAAAGGGCTTTGAAATTGTAAAGTATTATGTGCAATGAAATATAGAGTAGTATTGGGAGGCATAAAAGAGGGGTGTTAGTTTGAATAAGCATGAGAAATGGGTTATCAGTGTATTAGCAGAGTTTAAATTTCCCACAAACACTTAATGTTTCTGAACCCAAAGAGATGTGAACAAAAAGCCCAAATATCTGTAGTCCATAAAAAGTAATCCATTTTCTTTTGTATTATTAATGAGCGAGATGACTAAATGTATTTAAAGCAGTAGAAAACGTACAGATTTCTATTGCTTATTTTTAGTCATTACATACCTCTTGCATGGAGTGCTCTGCAACATTGTAAGGGAACCAAGTGCGAATTAGAAGTTGAAGCAGGAAGAATAATAGTAGATAATTTGTACTAGATGAAGTTGGAAGGAAAGAGAAAGTTTTGGTAATAAGTGAAAACCAGAAAAATGCTCAGAGACTCTAATTCTGGAACAATTATAGAAGTTTTTAGACCTGCTGCCGTGAGGGAAGTGGCTAGAATAGTTAAAACTGTTCTACAGGAGTTTTTTCTGCGAGGATTTCTTCTGGGACCACTGTTCCACAATAAGAATGGCTTTGCTCTGGATGTGTCTGCATTATGATTTATTCAGGATGGCTGTAGAATTACACGTAACTCTGATCTAGCTGTGTGATAGGTGTTGTCATGTAAATAGGAAGCATTTAATTTCTGTAAACATAACTATTTTGTGTTCTACAACAATCAGTTGCAACTGTGTAGGTAATACTGAAAGCTTATGGTATTTAAGCCTCATTTACTGGCAGTAAATGCTGAATTGTTAACCTGTTCTGATAATTTCAGCAGTTTAATTGTATGAAGAAGATAGTTGTTTAATTTGAAAACTTTAAACTGTTTTAGCTACTAATTCTGGGCCAAGAATGTACATAATAAGATGATGAAAGGAGCTAACAAGGACATGGAGGTATATAGGATCTAAGTGGGAGCATAGTTTGTTCTCGTCTTGAACACCTTCTGTAAGCTGTATGGGAATGGAGGTGATCATTGCCTTTGAGATACTTTGGTGTCTGGTATTTTCTGAGCTTAAATTCCATTTTATGGCAATCACCTGAAGTATTAGGTTAATTTAATCTTTGAGTCTGAGCCAACTTTATTAGCTACAGCAGGTGGTTGTAAAATATTTATGCTGCAACCTTACTTTTGGTTTTGAGAGAAGAATCACTTTTGCTTAGAGATAGAAAAAGCAGTGAAAACAAGGCAAAACTTGGGACCAGGACATAGACTTTTCAAGCATACCCTATGTATGCATAGCTGAAGCTTTATACCTGCAGAAGCTGCCTGAGTTTTTTGTAGTGCACAAACAGCACTTAGGGCCAAATATAAGTGCCGCAGAAGTTGCTTTGCAAAAAAAGCATGCTTTTTCAAAACTTCTATAACTTTGTCTTCCATGACTCATGTTCCCTTTTTCTCTTTCACTGTTACTTTCTGTTTATGCTTTTTTTTTTTTCTCTCTGTTCCCAGGTAAGCCCTTTAAGACTCTAATCTTTCTGTGTCACACTTACAACTAATGTAACTTTTCAAAAGGAAAAAACCCCTGTATTTGTCTGACACCGTTCTTCTTAGTTCCTATTGTTTATGTCCCTTTGCACAGTCAGCACAGAGTTTTTGTTGGGCTTAATATAAAGGGGCTTAGAAAGGCAGGTGCTTCTGGATTTGAATTTATGAGACTTCCAGTCATGGAGTGTCTCATGTGCTTTTTTTTTTTTCCCCTCTGTCGTCTTCTGTAATGCTCTCTAGTCTGTAACAGGTTGAGTTGTAACATTCATTAAACCATTCCTCACATTCCCTGCTTTGAAAGTTTATCAGGACTGCTTTGATTTAGTTATCTGGAACAAAAAAAGCTGTTTGTGAAGGTTGGAATGGAGCTCTGGAGCAATAATATATCAGAGATCAGATTCAGGTCCCAGTTGTATTATTCCTAGGGATTTATTTGCCTGTGTACACACAGGAGCAGAGTGCTGTGTATGGAAGGCTTGCAGGAATGCAAATTGGACACATTTTGTTGGGACCTGTAGGGGATTTTCACTGCTTCATAATTTTTCAAAGGTTTGTTATACATCAGGCAGCTACTGCCTCTTCTTTAAACCTTTAAATCCCCCCTCTTTTTCCTGTTGTAAAGGTCAGATTTTTTGACAACTGTGTGCAGGAACAAGATTTGTTAAATCCCTTCATTTTTATTCATACAAATATCGGTGTTTAGTGAGCAAGAGTCACCCCAGGATTCAGAGGCACATAAAGCTCAGTACTAGCCTTCTGAACCTAAATTCAGTTCAGAGACGCATCTCTTCGGGACTGAACCTGCCATCTGAATATTAACCTGGCACTGCACAGGGGATGCATGGTAGAAATTGCATCTCTTTGTGTCACTGAGTGGGCTGGCTTCACAGGGTGGCTGGTGTGGTCCTCATAGCTGCGGAGTCATGTCCTGAATCTTGTCCTGGGTGCTTCTGGGGCATAGGGCTCAAGGCTGAAGAGCTGACATATCTGGACATACCACATTTACTCATCTAGCACTAGTCCTTTCTGGTGAGACAGTAAAATACTTCATTTTGAGCCTTTTCTGTTTGTTACTTCATTGACTGGATCAGGAATCCCCAGCGTTAAATCCTTGAAGCTATTTTTAGTTTGGTTTTACACGGTTATATGCAACTCAGCTTTGAAAAAGCTATGTGATGTGCTGCTGATCTTTGGGATGTGAATGAAGACTAGGTATCCCCTTTCTTTATGGATGACTGGCAGTGATTTGTTCCCTGGAAAGCTAGTCATAGGCATTGTTCAGTAACTGTGAAGTCCTCGTCCTTGCCTTTCTTCAGTGTGTGTGAAGGGAAAAGGTTTAGGAGACGAAGTTCCTTTTCTTACCCAGAATAGCTTCTGTTGGCTAAGGCGGTTGACAGATGAGATCTGGCAAGTCATACTGTGGTGGTTTATACAATATTGTAAACCATTCTGTTGAGCAAAATTCTATGCTGGCAGGGTGGAGTTGTTGTTGTTGTGTAATTATCCATCAAAAAAAAATTGTGTCAACATAGGGATAATGGTCAGGGGTTATGCCTTTTTATCATCTGTTGGGCTTCATCCTGAAGTGGCTGTGGAGTGGCCGTATGTTTCCTTTGTTGAAGTCTGCTGTAGGGGTTGATGATTTTGGAGGGAGGTGGAGCAGACAGCTGCAAAGGCTGGGCTGGACAGGACCTTGAGTGCTTATTTCATCACAGCAGGATTCTCTAGAGCTAGTCTGTCTGCTCCTCAAGCTTACCTGTGCTGTTTACGTCTGTGCTAGTTATAAGAACTGTGTTCCCTAACCACTGTCACTGTATTTATATAAATTTATGATATGGATTGTTAGATGTGCAGAAGTCATTCTGCTTACATAGCATGTTTGTGCAGAGTTATGTACAAAGCAGTTTCGTTAACTTTCATCATGCTAAATTTTGCCAGTAAAACATACATCTTCAGACAGTGCAGATATGCAGTATATTCAGAACCTGGATCTTACAGTTCCTTTCCATCACAGCTAGCAACACAGTGTGGATAACTTCAAGGATGCTTTTTCTGTGGGCTTTTTGTGTATTGATGCAAAAGTATGGGGTTGTCAGAGATGTTTTTGTGACTTAGCACGTTTACTGGATTTAACACACCTGAGGTACCAGAAATGGTTAGACTGTGGTCCGGTGTTAGGGAAAATAAAGAAAAAACATATTTTAGCACAGATTGCTGTCAGCTTGCTTTAATATTAATGTCTCTTTTTTTTTTTTTTTTTTTTTTAGCTATTGCAAAGACACTTCTCTGGGGATGTTCTGCAGCTAGCCAAGAGTTTCTGCACTGTCTTAGATGTAAATTGGCTAAGTAGGTACAGACTTAGCTGGTTGCTTCTTGCAAAGTTCTCAGCCTCATGATGAGAGTGGCAAATAGTTGCTTTGGAACCCTAGGGACTGACCTCTGAGGCTGTGCCTGCTCACTCCTATGTCAAAAAAGGTCTTGATTCTGACTGGCCTCAATGTTAGAAAGCTATTTTATTCTTGAGCTTGGTGTTCTGAAGCAGAAAGGTGATGGTCCAAAGTATTTTAGTATGCTGTCCACTGGCCAAGTGAGGTCCACTTAAAGGCTGGCTAATGAAGAAGTATTTTGGCAGCCACTTACAATAATGTGTTAACTCATTGCGTCTCCTGTGCAAATGGCTTTTGGCTGCTGAGTGGGAAAAATGTGGTAGACAAGGATGACTTGAGCTTGACACCAGCAAAAGGAAGCCTGCTTGTCAGTGTGCTTAGTGACTGTACTGCTGTGTTTATACCCCTCATTCCTGGAGTGGATAAAGCCTGCGTTGGGTTCCCCATTGTCCAGGATGAGAAGGGTTGGGTATGGGGGTTGAAGAAAAGGATGTAGTCTGCTTTCTCAAAACAACAAGACAGCTAACACCACCTTGGAAAAGGACCTGCTCTGTGGAGGAAGTGTGTTCAAACAGCATTGCTAGAATTGCTGAATGGACTGTAATGGCATCTGTTGAAGATTAACCTTGGTGCTTTATAGACGAGCCAGGCCTTCAGAAGGGTTTGACCCAAGCAGCAATTTTAAACAAAAGGTCATGGTTAATCAGTCAGAATGAGAGGGAAGGGAAGTAAAGTGCATAAAGCTTGTCCTTCTTGGTGATTACATTAAGCAACTTTGGTGTCTCAGAGGCTTTTCTTTTTTCCTTTTCAATGATCAATTTAAATGTGTTCCATCCAACTTTCTGGAGCCTCAGAAAACTGGTGGGGAAAGGCATTTGGTGAGCATTAAAGTAACAGCTAACTAAAAAGGCATGAATAAAATTAAAACAAAACAAGAGGTAATTGCCTTTTGTGTAGATAACCTGGCCTGCAGAGTCTTGATTGTGCTGATAATATTGGCCAGATGTGACTTGAAATAAGCCATGAGAAAAAGATATTTCCACATGGATAATGAGCTGTCTGGAAGCATAAATGATGAATCTGCTAATTTGTTAGAAAGTGGGATGCAATTTATTTCAATTAGATATGTACTTAATTTATCTTTTTTGAGTAATTTTTTCCTGTTGTCTTTGTTGGAAAATGTTTGGGAAGACACCCTCACCCGTTGCCCCTGGAAAAACTGATGGGAAGGTTTCCTTGCTGTTTAAGTAGCGATAGAGGCTGATGGCAGCTGCCTGACCTCACTCATCTCCAGCTTCATCCTCGTTACTTCTCTTACCTGTTTGGAGATGACTTACATCTATTGAAGGTGTTTGAAGGACATCTTGTCATTTTCTCTTCCTTTCTGAAATTTCAATCACATTGATGGATCCCTTCTATTGTTAGTAATACATGTCTGTAAAGAAGAATGTAGTGTGCAGTCAGTGTGTAAATTGCTGCTTAAAGGATGATGTTCCAGGATTCATGGACTGGTAAATGACCAGGTGTAGAAAGGATAGTAGTGAATTTTCTTTTAAGCCACCCATGTAATACTGAAGGTCACATTTTTAAAGGTTTGTTTTTTGGGTTTTGTTTTTTTTGGGGTTTTGTGTTTTGTTTGGGTTTGGGGTTTTTCTTAGGGTGGGTTTTTGTTGTTTTGGTTTTTTTTAGTTTAAGCTTTTTAATATCTGCAAATTTGATTTCTATACATAAATCAAATGATTGGAATGATAGCATAATTCCTGCTGCTGCTCATGTTACCGGAAGTAGAGACAAATGTGCAATTCTGGTGCATGTGTGGGCTTTGAAGTGATGTGTGGCTGAGAGCAGAGAGGTAGTCTTTTGGGATGAAATGTTATCAGCGTAACTCGGACTGGAAGGAGCAAAAGACTGCAAGTTTCCATGTGACTTGGGGCAAATTGTAGTGATTAATAGAAAGCATTACAATGAGCCGCCTTGGAGCGGCCGGTTAGGAGCTGTAAATCTGGCCAGTTAATGGCACTTTAAACAGGGAATGACAAGTTTGGCTTATGCCTGGTGTGAAGGAGGGTGCAACTGTTGTCCTGCTTCAGCAGCTTTCAACAATATGCTGGGTGGATGGAGGGTCCCAGACAAATGTAATTAATCAGGTTTGGGGTCTCTGAAGTGTTGACAGAAGCATTGTGTAGGATACAAAATCAGCTTCTGAACTGCAGCTGCTGTAGTGCTGGATTAACTTTGACCAGTAGGGTTTGCAAGAGGCTGAATGGCAATTGCTTGGCAATTGGTCTGCTGCATGGGTTTTTGGTGGTAGTATAAACCAGGATGGTAGTAATTCTGATTGTGGCTGGTGAACCAGTGGTGAAACAGGATCTCTGTTCTTCTGTAGCACATTTTAACCTTAGCATGTGTCCTGTTGGCTACTTCCCTGGATTAGAAAGGAGATGTGGCTGTTTGCTGTGTTGTATTAACAGAGCAGTGCATCCCCTGGTTCTGGATGGCACTTGTATTTCATCTGCTGTTAGTTGTAGCAAAAATAAATTCCAGCATTCGCCGAGGCTAATAATTTCTAGGGTAACCAAATCTGGCTTCATCATTTTTTGTCTTTGTTCATGTCGGGAGTCTTCTCTCACAATTTTTAGTTTAATCCCTTGGTTTTAGAATGGTTGGTGGTATCTGAGCAGTCAGTATTTGGAATAGCAAGCATGGAATCTATCAGGCAGATTACTTGGTGACAGGTTGTTTTTTTTTTACCTTGATATGATGGAGTTAGACTTGGAAGTAAGGAGAAGCACTCAAACGGCTACCTGGAGAGTTACCTTTTTACAGAACAGGGGCAGTTTCCTGTTCAAAATTTGGCATTTAAATTTCTGAGGCTTGTGCATGAGCCACCTCGGGGAGGGGGGAAAAAGGAGAGGGACTTTCTTTTCTTTATAGGAAAAACCAGTTTAAAGACTGAAATATATGACCATTTTGTGTCAGAAAAGTACTTATTTTACGACCCTACCGTTGCAAGCAAAAATTTCTCTGATCTACTAGTGCAGCCTTCCCCTTCAATCCCAAACAATTGTAGCATGTCAGCTTTGTCTGGGTTTGGATTCCTACTTAAGATGAAGTTTTAAGCAGAAGGCTAGGGTTTGGTTAGTTTCTTCTGTGACAAGAAATTCAGTACGTCATCTGTGACTGTGTAGGCTATCAAGTATAGAATGGATTTCTGAGAATTTGTTAGTAAGCTTCTTTACAGTGAAATCAATTAAAAATGGAGATGTAGGGGTTTTGTCTTGAGCTGAGTTGGGTTTTAATGGAAAATGATTTTTTTTCAAACTTGGGAGTAGAGAATCCAGCTAGCCTAGGCACAAATGGCAAAAGTACGTTCTAAGTATCCTTTAGTGACCTGAAAATTCTGCAGCCTAAGATGTGGACGGTTACAGCAGTGGAGGTAGCCTGTTACAACACAGGCGGTAACCATCGCTCTTCCTGGGCAGCTGATTTCTAGGCAGAAATTTCAAGTCGGTGTAAAGGACTTTGGATATACCCACCAATGAGATATTTAGGTGAACTGATATTCAGATGAATGGGAACTGGAGAAATCACCTTCGCAGTCTGTGTCTTAAATTTACATTTGAGAAAAGTAGGCTAAAGACACCAACATGTAACACATTGAGAGATACAAGGTTGAAAAATACAGTAATATTGTGTAAGTGGTTGTAACTCATACTTAGTTCTGAGATTTTTGTGAACAGTTAAAATTTCATAATATTGCAATATAGCAAATTGTTCTGCTCTTAGCTCTGCCTCTAATTAACCTTTTCTGGCCCAGGAAGCTATCGTAGTATACAAAAGTTGATTAAACTAACCTTCAGGAACTGCCAATAATGCAGTCATGTGATGTGGTGAATGGAATGCGGCAAATAGATGATGAGTTGCTGTGAGGTGCATTGGATATGGGCCCTGTGCCTCCAAAAATTAGAAAGCCCTATTAAAACAGTCATGCGTTAAATAACACATCACCAGGTCCCTTTGTGTTTCTTTATTCTCATCAGGTGTCGGAAACCATTAGGATCAAAGTTTTCCTTTTCAGTTAGGTAATAGGCATTATGAAGTGGAGGAGAGAGAGGAGAGGCTGAGGCCAGCAGTCCTGGTACTGATTAAGGGTACCTTCCTAATTTCGTTTATTTTGCTAGACAGAATTGGTGGTTTGCCTGTGTGCAGCCAGCAGGCAATAGCATTAAGTTTTCATTCTGGTCTTGCAGTGTCGATGAGTTGTTTTCTAGCACTGAACGTGTATTGGTAGGCAGACTAAGCAAGTGAAGGGTAAAGTGTGAGATGAAGGACAATATGTAAAAGTAAAGATGAGAATGTGCTTTTGCCCTCAAATTAGAATTCTACAGGTGATGATGTTTTTTCCACTCTTCCTTGAGTTTTTAAAGATTATTGGTAAATTAGATGTTCAAATGCAAGTCATGCAGAGGATACTACAATAATGTGTTTGTTTATGCATGAAAATACCAGTTTTCTGTTATCTTTGCACTATTGTTGTATTGTGTGCAAGTAATTCCCCCCACCCCGAACCCCTTCTGTAAGCAATCACTTTACTCCCCGGTAAAAATTTGTCTATACTTTAAATGTTAATTTGTTTTAAGGGAGAAGGTGAATTTAAAGCACAGCAGCTTTTCTGCATAATACCATGTATAGATTACTTTCCTCCTGTTTATCATAGTCCATTTTGAAAGTTAGTATTGAATAATAATGTGTAAACAAAACCCTAATGAATGTCTCATTCTTATTCATTAGGTTGTATCCCATCCTCTCCCTTAGAGAAGAGGTGATGGAGTAGGTATTGGTGGGTCATCAAATTGTACATTAATGCTTTCCTCTGATGTCCGCTTTGTTTGCGAAGAGGACTGAATGCCTCCTCTTCTTGAATACGTAGACGGATTTAACTAGAATTGGGAAATGGATATTCTACTTCTTCCCTGTACATCCAAGCAGTTCTGCTTCTGAATCCTGAAGTATTATTGCTCTGACATTCAGGACTAGTTATTGCTGATACCATGGTTCAGCTGTAGATTTTCCTAGGCTAATGGGAACAGAGGAATTGGGGAGCAATTTGACAGTCCCTATTTTCTGTTATTGGGGGATATACTTGGATAAAAGTAATGTGCATGGAGTGGGTCGGGGTTGGTTTTTTTTTTTTTCTATCTTTTTAAGTAATTACTTAAACTGTGAGGCAGTTGTTTTCCTTATGAAAACAGTTCCTCTAGGAATAGAACTCTGCTTTCACTCTGTGAGTTGACCAAGGCTCTTCCAGGGCTCTGTGAAATATCATGGATGCTCTTGGAGAGAGGGACTATACAGTAAAGGAGTTCATCTCCTGGGAGAAAATCCTTATGTGCTACTTGACTTATGGACTTGTGATCAGCCTGCAATACAGTGGAGTCCATTTGTTCTCAAACTGTTGATTATAGTGCACTGGGAGTCTGCAAAGCCACAGTTCCTGGTTTGCAATGGATGCAGAATGGTATTCAACAGTGATTTCAGTGAAGATAGTTCACATGAATCTGGTGACTAACTGAACTCTATTGATTAGATCAAAGTGTGAGCTACTGCTTTAATGTATTTATTTTAATAATATTATTTGTACTTCAGCAGTTCTCAGAAGCTCCAAGTATGGTTAGGCCACTTGTTTTTAAGCGTTGAGCATGCATAAATGTTTCAGTTAAAAGTGGCACAGAGCAGGAGAGAGGAGGCATTCCTGCCACTTTCCAGATAGGGAATTGAAACACAGAATTAACCTTCACAGGTTCTTTAGGAACTCTGTTATACACATCCTGAGTGAGGACTTGTATCTGTGTCTCTTGTGGATCTAATCTGGTGTCAAATTGCAAAGTTAGCTTTTTGTATGTGGTATGTTGAAGTGAATTGAAATGAGAAGGGATTTACTTACTGGCAATTTTTGCTTTTCACTTTTGTTTTATATTTTAACTTAGCCAAATAGAGAGCTAAGAATAGGAGATTAAAATGAAATTCAGACATATGTGCTTCTCCACTCCCCTCTTTCCCTGAGATTGTAAATTTGCTTCTTGTAGAAAAAGGAACTGGAAGACAGTTGTGGGCAGTGGAATTTAGTAACTTTTTTGGGAATATTGGCTAGAAAGCCTTTAAGGATCTTCTTACTCCCAGTGGTGTCAAGTCTTCATGGCAGTGTGGATTTGCAGTTGGTCACTTCTATCCTAAAATATTTCCGTTGTAAAGAATGGTTATTATTCTGTATTGTATTGTGGTGGATTGTACTGAATTTTTGTGAGCCTTTTGGACTGTTGAACATGACTTGTTGGTACAGCTCTGTGAATGCACAGTGCTAGAGAAGCAAGTCTCTAAGGACTTGAGCTCCTAAGCAGGTGGACAGGGAAGTAACAGTTCTTTCATAGACTTTCTCTGCCTTTGAAGTGGAGATGTGAATGGTAGAAATTTCTTTATTATTAGCAGGTTTGGGGCACCATCCTTTTTTAGTCACTGAGCATGTTGATCAAAGAAGGAAACGAAGTAGTTCTCATGGCTGGAAGATGAAGACTGGACTCTGCAACAGCTGTGGCTTCTGGAGTCATTTCCTGCTGTCAGGTTTGTGCTCTGTATTAGAAGATGACAGCACTGGGCAAACTTGACTCATGAGCTAAAAAAATCTAAGGTCATCCTGGCATAGGCTTTTTGCACTTGTGGTGGGAAGAAAAGTTTTATGGAGCTTTGACATTATTACTGATAAACTTAGTACTGGAATGGCTGGACCTGTTTTATTGGGGCCATGTTGCTGGTTTTGAAGTGATTGGCGTGAGCTAGAAATAGCACAGTGTAATACTTCCTCGCTTGTGTTTGCTCAGTGCTGCTGTGGGGTTGTGGACTCACTGAGGGAACAGTGTCTTGACAAGAAGGCTGTGTCTTCTTCCCACTAGATGAGCATGCTATAGATGACTTGTATGGAGCCCTACCTGGCAAAGACAAAACCAGCACACAGCACAAGGTGCTGGAAGCATCCGAAATTTTAAATAGACATTCTAAAAGACTTTTCATTCATTGATTCATATGCAGCCAGGGTCAGGGAAGAGGTGGCTAAAACAAAAAGAAGATGCACATGCAAGATTTAAATTTCAGGACTACCTTCTGAACCTCCAAAAACACAGGTATAAATGAAAATTCTTTCTCAGCTACTCAGTAGCCTCTATAAGGTGAATGATACCATTTTGTTTCTGCTATCATTTTTTTAGTTGATATAATGCATTTGGTGTAAAAATCAAAGTGCTTCTGGAGAGAGACCAGTCTTATTTCAAGAATTACTCCTTTCTTTGTCTCTGGATTTAGGCTTTGTAGTGGGAATTCAGGCTCAAGGTGGACATTCTTTCTCCTTGTTTTCTTACTTTCTCTGTGAGTCTGCAGAGGACTTTTGATCCTTGGACTGGCTGTTTAGCATTGTTGACCTTTATTGCAGGTGAAGGGGTGTGTGTGTGTTTTTTGCAGCTATTGCCGTTCTCACTGGCCTGTTCTTACTAAGCATTTGCAGAGATGATAGCAGCTTTGTCATGAACAGTAAAGCTGCCTTCCACTAACACGGGCATGCATTTGTTAGGCTTCGGAGACTGATGCGTAGCTTGGACTCTAATCATATCTGGTTGTCAAGAGAAAGCTCTATCTGATTTCTGCGCCTGATCAGTCACTGACTGATATGACAGTCCATGTGTCCGAAGTGTTGAGCAGCAGGTAAGCGCTGACACTTTGATTGGACAGGCCACAGTTTGGGGATTGACAGCAATGTCTGCAATGACGTTGGAAGAGCAGCCAAGAATTTACTTTCAGTGGACAAATGGGATTAGTTACTATGTTTAGCTGACATTAAGCTATAAATTATCTGAAAGGTGGAAAGAGATTCCGCTCAGAGTTCATGTAGAATTTCCATTTACTAATCTGGTTGCACTGAGTCTGAATGTTTACAAGGGTCTTCCTGTACCATGTTGTGTATGTTTTTAATTGATGTTCTTAGTACTTAATTTGTTACACCATCCAAAGAACCCAGTTAGAAGTGAGGCCTGGTCATCCCAGGTGCTGTGTAAAGCCATAAATTCTAGCCCTGGGGAGCTTACATTATATTACCCATATTCTGAAAGTAATTGGGTATTTGCTTAAAATTAGGCTGATGAGTATTTGTGTTGGTGGTTTCTGTTTAATGATAATTTAATGTTTACTGGGTGTTTCACCTGATTCTTCTGTCTGTGGGGTACTTGCACCCATGCATTTATTACAATAATTCTTAGGTTCTTTTCAGAAGTGGACAACAGTCTGCCGTGTTCAACTCTGATGAGGAGATGGGTGACCGGTGGTGCTGTGTAGGCCTCTCCAGTGTTAGATATCTGCTTGTAAGAAATTCTCAGCACTGAGTAACTCTTTATCTGTTAGTACAATACCAGCCTCAGGAGTCCTCAGCTTGAGTTTCTGGGATTTTTTATTGCTAATATTCAGCCTCCTTCCTCCGCAAAAGTCAGTCATTATCTATTCTTTTAAGATAAAAGTATGTAAAGCAAGTATAGCAGAGCTGACATCTTGTATGTCTCTCAAGAGCTGGCCTTCAGGGAGATGTTTATCACAATCCCTAGATGACCTGAAAAAGAAAGCTCTTGTCATAAATAGACTTTTGCCTCTTAATTCACAAGTGTAGGTATTTTTTTTTCTTGTCTAATAGGTTATGTTTTATTCATTTAAGTGACCTCAGTCAATAAAGTTGGCTGGTATTGCTTTTTAAATTTAGTTTATTTGTCCATAATTAGCTCTGACAGAAAATAGACGGAAAATATTCCAGTCTCTGAAGAACAGGTAGTAAATACAAAGTAACTGTTAGCTTTAATAAAAACCGTTAATTCATTTCTACCTATTGCTGTTTGTGGCAGGAAGCTGCATAGTGGTTTGGTGTGTTAAAATGTCATACAAATTTTGCTCTAGGCTGTTGTGTATGGCTGCATTGTCAATTGTCTAGTAGTTGTGCAGCCATAATTCCTGTTAGAAGTGACCCTTAGGAGAAGGAATTCTCTACAAGCTTGGGCTGGCTGGCCTTTTTTGTTGCAAAGGTTTTGCAGCTGAAAAGTTTCGATGGTCACTGTCTTAGAGCTGCCAACTACTTTGCACACGTGATGTTTTTGGGGTGGCTGGACAGCTGGTTTTCTCTTACAGTGTTCTCTTCTGTTGCAACTTTTTCTCTATTGCACTTTTTCTTACTATTTGTCATATAGATTTGATTTTGTGTGTGCATTGTGAAGGATGCTCCTCATGGAGCAGCTGAGTAGGAGGGGAAAGAAAAGAGGCTGTTTGTGCTTACAGTGCACAGGTGGCACTTCCTCACTGTATGATTTTTGATGTATCTGTACTCATAGTGTTGGTGAAAATTTATTTCATGAAGAGTCCGATAATGAACTAATTTAAAAATTGGCATGTTTCAAGGTGCAACAATTGTAACTCTGGTGTTGGTGTACCAAATTATAGAGATTTTGATACGTTGTCTGACTATTCAGAGTACTCCAAATGTTGAGAAAGACTGGAATTTTTCATTCAGTTCTTTTCAGTTATTGGTTTCCAAAATGTTTAGTTATTCAGACAGACTTGAAATTAGAAAAGACCAGCATGTGTATTGACATCCTGTGCAGAACCTAGTGACCCTGTCTGAAGAGAAGTAAAATCTCAGATCCCAGAGCTTGGCTTTTTGCACCTCCACAGCTTAAAGCAGTATTTGCTTTCAAGCCTCAAGTGAAGATTGCCATAAATAGGAGAGAGGAAGGCTAAACTAATTGTTCACACTCTAGACTTAGTTGTATGCATTTATTAGCTGTATCAAGGGTTTTCAACACTTTGACTTGTTGACTTTCTGATTTCTTGAAGCAGACTTCTTTTTCCATATGAAATGCTTTGAATTACTGAATTTCATAGTTCCACATGTAACTTGCCACCCATCATAAAGGGTGCTAACAACATGCTGCAGTACATTAACTGTTTGAGTTTTGTATGTGTTCCTTTCCCAGTTGATGATGTGTTCTGTTTCTTTTGAGAGAAGTTGATATTGCTAAATTTATTTTGCAAAAACTGGAATGAGAACCCTTCTCTGTGAGTTAGTCTTTCAGCAGGGAGGTGAACCAGACTTAATCGCTCTATGTCATTTTTTTTTTTAAAGCTCTACTGCTCAAGCAATACTGCATAAATATAATCGTTTATGCAAATGCATTTATTTCATGCATGACCATTTAAAAGGACTCTGAAATGTAGACAACTGCAGGTATAAGAGGCAAGTATTTTCACTGAGTCAGCTTTTCTTTGCAAACGCTTTTCACTTGGACTAAGAGACTTGTGGATATCAGCTCAAAGCAATAGATGAGACTTAATGTGTAAGTGATAAATTAATGTTTCCTTTTGTTCTCTCCTTAGGGAACACTTGATTTAAAAAAAAAAAAAAAAAGTGGATGAAGGCTTCCTCATGCACTTCCAGTTTCGCCCACTACCTTGTGCTGGCAGTAAATAGCCTGCAAAAAAATGTCATTTGCTGGGGGATTGTTTTTCTGTTTATTGGAGGTGACATGAGCAGTGGGGCAGCGGCAAAGAGGCCGTGTTGCCATTGCTAAATATACATCCCTGACAGTCTGATAATAGGTTCCAGGAAGTTCAGTGGAAAATTAAAACAAAGCAACATTTATAGCTGATTGAACTTGAAAAGCAGTTTTCATGGTGAATGGCAAATATGTGGACTTCAGCATTCCAGGAGACTGATGCAGCTCCACTGGATGGGCCTGACCTTGTGTGCAGAATGGACTGTGGACACAGCAGCAGGCAGAATGGCTTCATCTATAGAGAACTTCATGGGGAGGAAAAATTTGCTATCGTGCACAGAAATAGTTCTCACATACGCCTATATTTATACAGTGTCCCCAGGTCTGAATAGCATCTTTCGTATGAGGGTTTTGCAGCCTGTTAGCACTACAAGAATGTCTGGTACTGGGACTGTCTTTGTCCCTGCCAAACTGCTAAAAATATCCTGCCATCTACCCCGCTTCTGAAGCTGTAAGCAGAGTTTGCTTTTATTGGTTTTGTAAAATAAGCTGAAAGTTTCGGATTGTGGTCTCAACAGTGTTAAGGGGTTCGAGTGTAGAGGGCTCTGTTTTAAATGTCTTGCTTTCTGCATTGAAAAGGAATCCCGCAAACCCTAAAATCCCAGAAAACAAATAACTTAGAAGATATTTAATATGTAAAAGTATTTTTTTATTTTTGGTTCTAAAGACCGAATGCTTCTAGAAATGAAACTAGTTTCTTGCTCTCAACATTGTGTCAGCTGAGTTATCAGAGTGACAGCTTTCACAGCTCAAAAAGCAAACTACAAGCTGGATGGCTATCTTTCCCTGAAACCTGTCTTCTAAAAGTAGATTTGATGAAGACTCCCTTGCTTAGGAGAACCCAGAAGTAGAATTTTTAAGTGAGCTACTACAGTTTTTGAGTATGTATTTCAGATTGGACTAGAGTAAATGTGGAAAAACAACTAATGACTAATGACTCCCATTTGGTCACAAGAGTATAGGGTTTACTACTTTGTTTCTTTTGGCTGGTTCTCTGCCTTAGAGTCTGCACATGCAGTAATAAGGGCGTGCATAGATGAAAACATGTCAAGTGCTCTAGCCTCTTGCAGCTTTGGAAGTTTGGCAGATGTTACTTTGCTGTTAGACTAACCATAATGGTGTTTGAGGACAGCTTAATAGGAACTTCAAACCTTCAAACCTGGGGACAGATATTTCATATTTCTCAGACTCTTGTTCATTTCATGGGGGATTTTTTGCTTTTCTTTTTTTAAATAATAAATTTGAATAATGAGATTGAGACTTCAGTTTTATGGGGTTTTGAGTATCAATATGTGGCAGTTTATAAATCAGCCATTCTAGAGTCAAAAACTGTTGAACATTTATATGGCTGTATTGGCTATCTGGTTACTGAACTTGAAAAATATATTCAAGAGTCTGCCTATATATGAATGTGCGTTTGGAATGTAAAATGTTCCATCCATTCCAAAATAGCATGGCCCACTACACAAAGTCCTTCCTCAAGCATCTGAAATGGTTTTTATCTGCATGGCCTGTAGCGTACCTTTTAAAAGGTGCGTTGAGAATTGAGTTCTTTGATTGCTGAGGGCTAACGGAGTATAAAACTTGTGTACATTGCATCTTGTTGAATCTTGAATTTTCCTCCTTTGCATTTTCCTTAAAAACAAACAAATGAAACTCCCCCCCCCCAACCAAAACAAACAGGTGTAAGAGTGTGTGCTGTGCCCTTCCTTGCTGCCAAATATTTCTCATGTGAAAGAACAGCATATTGTTTACAAATAGAGAAAATGTCAACTCCATCTCTGCTGCATTCTGCCTCTGGAAGCGTTGGGCAGTGCGCTTCATGGATCCTTTCCCATCTGCTCAGCTCCACAGGATGCGGTTCCACTTCAAGTCTGTTTTCTGGCCTTTAGTTTATAAACTCAGATAAACTGGCACCGCTCCCTCAAATCACTTACATGTCAGTGTAACATGAGTTCAACACTTTTTCTGTCACATTTAATGCAGTGGTCCTTTCCTGTTCCATCAGCTGTAAGCCGCTTGCTTCCAAGCAGGTGTACCATGTTCAGCTCTGCACTGCACCCACACTGAGTTTTTGAGGCTGCTGGTGCGCCTGGAGGACCTGCTGAGCTGTTAATAGCTTGTGACAGGCCTATACTCCAGTTTAACCTGATCTCTGACTTTGTTTTTGAGGGTCTAGACTTTTTCGGTGAAGGCAGGGAATACTGCTGACTCAACTCCCCCTTTTTCCATCTAATGTTTTCCCAGCTAGTCTCCAGGATGCAGCTGTTTGACTGACTCTTGTAGCTTCTGTGGTGCTCTGAAGTAACTGTGAGCTGTAAAAGGCTACTCCTTTTTCAGCACTCAAGTATATCTAATTTTGCAGTAGACCAAGATTGACTTGGAATGTTTGTGCTGATGGTTATGGTTGATATTCTTACATGTCAATGAAGGTGAGGCCAGGGCCCACACTTTGAGATCTTTGCCGGTGTTATGATGAAGTGGAGCATTTTCTGGCAGAAAATCAGTTTGTTTAGTTGTATCAGTCCCTTTTTGTGTTTTAGTTTAACACGAACACTGTAGAAAGGGCTCTCTCTCCATTTTTAAGAACTCCTCCTTCTTGTAATGATCGTTTTTGCCAAGAATAAAGCAGGTCAAATCTGTTGGAGTCAGACATCCTTTTTAACTTCAGTGCAATGAGTTACCCTTTCAGATTCCCCTGCTGCTCTCATCCTCTCTGAACACAGCTCATTTTAGCTGTTAGTTCCACAAACTCATTTAAAATGAGTAATTTATTATGAGTAACGAGGTGTGTGCTTTTATGTGAAAGAAAACAAATCGGCTGCTGTGCAAGCCTTTCAAATTCCTGAGTGTGCTTGGAGGTGTAGGTTACACGAGAAGCAGATAGCAAGTGAAAACAACTCTCTGCCGGGCTCAGCTGCTCAAAGTATTTGTGGTGTAGTGTGTTTATTTATGAGCCTGTCTTTGCTGGGGATTCGCTGCCCTGTATCCTGGTAGAAAGACTCACAGGCAGAATGAGGAAGCCCTCATTAATCTTCGTGCTCTTGTTTAGAATTTCTTGCGCTGCCTGCTGTGGCTCCTGTTGGAGCAGGGACTGGCCTCTCGCAGTGAATTGAAAT
Organism: Morus bassanus; assembly: GCA_031468815.1. Classification (NCBI taxonomy): domain Eukaryota; kingdom Metazoa; phylum Chordata; class Aves; order Suliformes; family Sulidae; genus Morus; species Morus bassanus. The sequence goes on along the minus strand of CM062575.1, from coordinate 23,752,943 downwards.
GGCTAAGATTAATATTAATCCCTTTAATACTGCAGCTCATGATATAGTCATTAGGTGACTTGGAACTAATCCTGCCCACCTAACTAGTGTGATTTATTAAATACACATGGAGGATTTAGTGTGAATACAGCTTGGTGGAATAGGCATCAAATAAATACCGCTGTGTATCTGTGTTAATGCTGGCAGATTGGGACACAATTGCAGGACAGGCTAGGAAGAAACAGGAGTGCAAGGGATACTTATCATACGGTTCAATGGCATTTACCTTTTTTGGATTAGCAGTAATGATTTTTCTAGCTGGACACATCATGTGCCAACAGGTAACTGCAACCTAAATGAGGCTTAAAAAATAAAATTAAGAGATTGGGGGAAGCAGGGATGCATTTATGCACTGCATTCAACAGCAGAAATTGCTTGGCTTCCTTGCTGTACTGTGAGGAGGCAGCAGATCCTCTTAGTTGTCTGCTCTGAACCTCCCAATGCAGTGTGCCAATTAACATCCTGTCTGTGAACATTCAAGCTATAGAATAGGAAGACAGTTAATTAGTACTAAGCTAGTGAGCATTAACCTGCTATTTCAAAATAACAGAGGCTCCTGTTACAACGGTTTGGAAAAATAGCTGGGTTTTTTTCCTTATGTGCATGATAGAGGTCTCTGCAGAATTGTTTTTGATGGGTTATTTACTGGTTTTGATTAAGAAAGCGTTGTTTAAAGAAACTGAGTAGAAAACAGTGGTCGGGGCAAGGAGTGTCTGTATACGTAGCTCTGAAGAGATGACTTCCTGACCTCAGCCCTGGTGACGTGCCCATTTTGACATGGTAGGGAAAAGAGATCAAAGGTAAAGTTGATCAATTTTTAGAAGCTGGATTGTGAGAGTTTAGGAAATTATCTAAATTCAATCTGATCAGTGCCTGCTAAAGCTGACAGGCTGCGAGATGCTGCATTGTGAGCAGTGCAGGATTCCTTGTTTATCCTGGAAAAAAAAACATAGCGTCATCTGAAGAGACCATGCGAAAGCTATAAGGAAAGATTAAGATTTTAAGCAAAGATTTTAGGCTTTTCATGCCTATCGTTTGCTTTTTGCACTTTAAATATTTTTAGTTAAAAACACAAAATGTGAGGCTTTTCTTGGGACTGCTTCTTTTGAGATGCTTTCAGTAGCTTACTTGCAGAGAAAGGGTGAAAATATGGACCCAACAGGGCTGGACCAGTAGTATTTAACAGGGTGAGAAATAAACTGGGTTGTGGCCAGATTAATCCTTCCCGGAATGTGATGCAAAGAGGCAGATCTGTTAAACCAGATCTGCAGGCTGGAGGGGCAGAGCTGGGTGTGAGGGAGAGAGCCTGCTGAGCTGTACCTGACGCAAATTCAGAAATGACTTATTAGTAGATTGTATTTTTCACTTAAATTTTCAGAAAAAGAAGTGGAGTCCTGTATCTAAAGAGTACTTGAACTGAAGAGGGGTTATCTCTGTGGAAGGAGGGCTTGCAGTGTGTCCTACTGACTTCTTCAATATTAACAAGAACAGAAAACTGCATTTCAAGTTGAAATGTTTACCTAGGCAGAGATTTGGAAGATGTCTGTTTAGTGTCACACTAGTGTTTAACAGACTGGTCTTTCTGTGTAATGTAACAGATATTATTGACCACTTGCTAACTCTGGGCCACTCTGTTGCTCGAAGTATCAGTCTGATACATTGGTCGTGTTAATCATAAGGTTTTCCAACAAGATTTTTTTTTTCCTTCTTGCTGCTCCCGATCTTTATTAGCCATACTTTTTCTAACCAGCTTCCACAACTACTATATCTTCTTACCTCTTTGTTTGTTTTTTAATTTCTGTACCTGACATTTCTTCCAGACTTTAAAGACTTCTTGTTTTAGACTGAATCTTCTTTGAGACACAACCCAGTTCTACCCATACTAAGATCTATGTTGCTAGGGTGTTAGCCTTTAAAAGGGGATGTATGAGACCTCCTGGTATTTTTCTTATCTTCTGTCACTTGGGATCAGAGTATGAAGTTGTTTGGCACTTTAAGTGTGATCTGTTTTGTTTTGAACAATGTAATAGAAAGCCAGAAATGCTTAATTATGATGGCACCAAATAATTTTTCAGTGAGATGAGTTAAAATGTCTGGCCTGTTTCAAAGAGGGGATGGGACTCTGCTTGCCTGTTCAGTTGTCTTTATCAGTCATTGTGGGAATACAGCTGTGACTTCTCATAAGAGATGCAAGGTCATGCACTAGTTCTTCAGAGACCATATACAATTTCTGATAGAATAAATCTGGTTGTAGCTAAGGAAATTCAAAGTATGCTAAATATGAAGCTTGCTGAAATGTATGTTTTGGTCTTGTACGTTTGGGGTTTTTTGTTGTATATTGTTCTGTTCTGAAATAAGATTGCCTGATACAAAGTTGTAAGATTGTCAAAATAATTACTGTTCTGTTAATGATTTATCAGATCAATTTATGTTGTTTTATCTAGATTTTGGGTTTACTGAGTAACAGTAATAGATCCCTGACATTCCTGTTTCTTCCTCTGTGACTTTGAGGCACCTTCTCCCCATCCTCACCCCAAGCCCCCTCCCTAGCGCTGCTACAGCTCGTCAGTGCAAAAGATTTGTTTGGAAGACAGTGAAATTCCAGTATGTATAGGAGCATCCATGTGTACTTTGAAGTCGCGTGTCTTCCGGATTGCTGAGTGGATCGTTACTCTGAAAACATACTAAAAATGCTAGGGCTTCTTCCAGGAAACTAAAATTTTAATGTAGGGCAGAGCAAGCTATATAACTGTTGCTTCTAAAAGGCCTAATAATGAGGAGGCAGGGAGGTTTTTTTGGACGCTTACCTGGTGGCTGCTCATACATTAGTCAGATTATTTCTGAGACAGTTGCTTAACTCAGAAAAATTTATTTTTAATAGGCTGCAGTCGTGATTTCTGTTCGTCTGTGAAAAGTGTTTTGTTTTGTCCTAGTTACTTGCTGTCTGAATAGTACACATTTGTACATGCTGATGTTTGTTCAGTGATTGCAGGAGCTATTTAGAATACAGTGAAGCAGAAGTTTTTGGGCTTTTGGTGTGTGGTTGTTTTTTTTGTTGTTGTTTAGGTTGTTTTGTTTGTTTGTGAAATGCGTCATTGACTATGCAATGGGTAACAGCATGGCTTTGTGACTGATGATCGCCTATTAGTACAGTTAGGGCAGATGTAACTCAGCTAAATTCTGTTAGAATGTCATCGTACATAAATTTGTATAATAACAAGTAAAATGTGAGGGTCTGATATCTCTTAAATGCTCCCCACCAATGACTTTGTAAAGTAAATAAATGCCTGTAAATTCAGTTAATAAACGTCGTATAGCATTTTGAATAAAGGAATTTAGAATTGAGCGAAGTCTAAAAATACAATTTTTGTTCTATTTTAATAGTGTGAAGAACTTGGCTTCTTTATAAGCAAGGCGTGTGCTTACACTTTCAAGGAGAACTGGCAAATATAAGGGACTGCTTCCTACAAGATAATAGTTATTGAAGGAGGAAAATGTTAAGGTGGTACAAAAGCTAATTTCAAAGTTAAGATAACTTCCATCTTCTTTAAGAGTTACCCTTAGTGCCTGAAATTCCTGAAATTAAGAACCACACCCCCAATCCAACACACTTTAAGAGCTTTCCCAGATGGCATAGTTAATTCAAGATGTCAATATTTATTATTATACGTCAGTTTCTAATCTCTTCTCAAGTCAGTCTTGCTAGGCAGCCATACCAATCATCATTCATGCATGTAAGTGAAATAATAAAGACTGTAGAGTCTGATATGCTGTTAAGTAATTTACCCCTTCCCCCTTGCATGTCATATGAGGTACCTTAAAAGAACAGCTGAATAAGCTCTCTGGTCTGTTTCTGGTTTTGATGGCCTCAAGCATTGGAAGCCATGAGTAAAACCTTTAAGTCATGAGATCTTTGATAATTAGTTTTAGAGTTATTTTAAATAGTTTGAGCTTTGCGTCATTGAAGTTTCATTTTTTTTTTCAATTGGTCCTCTAAATCTAAAGGATAGAAATCCTCAGCAGAAAACTAAGCCCCTGGTAATCACAGGATTCTCTTTGGAGCTGAGCCCTTGTGAAATATTTCCAGTAGCATGGCTGTTAAGGTAGAATTGTAAGAATTGCAGAATGGCTGAGGTTGGAAGGGATCTGTGGAGGTCATCTGGCCCAACTCCCCTGCTCAAGCAGGGCCACCCAGAGTTGGTTGCCCAGGACCGCGTCCAGGTGGCTTTTGAGTATCTCCAGGGATGGGGACTGCAAAACAATGTAGAATCATTTAAGTTGGAAAGGACCTAAATGATCAAGTCCAACCGTTAACCCAGCACTGCCAAGTTCACCACTAAACCATGTCCCTAAGCACCACATCTAGATGTCTTTTAAATACCTCCAGGGATGGTGACTCAACCACTTCCGTGGGTAGCCTGGTCCAGTGCTTGATGACCATTTTGGTGCAGAAATTTTTCCTAATATCCAATCTAAACTTCCCCTGGCACAACTTGAGGCTGTTTCCTTTTGTCTTGTTGCTTGGGAGAAGAGACCGACCCCCACCTCACTACAACCTCCTTTCAGGTAGTTGTAGAGAGTGATAAGGTCTCCTCTCAGCCTCCTCTTTTCCAGGCAAACAACCCCAGCTCCCTCAGCTGCTCCTCTTGTGCAGACTTGTGCTCTAGACCCTTCACCAGTTAACACTTTGAATTATTGGAAGTTACCCACCCACACCCCTGAGTCTGAACTTCTTCCACTGCGTCCTGGTTATAATCAAGTTTGTGACTGGCGCTTAGTGGTCTTTTAGGGGGTTTGTTTTTCATGGTGTGTGGAAATTTTTTTTTTCTTTTTCTTAAGAAATCTTTGTATTGATTTCTTAGCCAGTATCTAACAACATCCAGTACAGAACAATACCAGATTCTAGGTGGCCCTCCTCTCTAAGACAGAGAGGAATGTAAGGCATTTGGGTCTGTAGCTAACTATGGTTCTGTAGTCGTCTGTATCTCAAAGATTAGATGCAAGTATGTATTGCTTATGTGAGCACTGTGGTCGGTAGTTGGGACAGGAAGTACAAGTCACTGTCAGTGTATGTAAAAGAATATAAATGAATGCCTGATTGCAATTCAGCTAAAGAAAATAAACTCACAAAGTGCTTTTACTTTCATATCATATGACTTAGCGATGAATCATGTCTGTTTTACTCGGAGCCTTGGTTAGTTTTGTTGGAAGAGGACACTGGGGAAAGAGGGATGTTGGTTTTGCTTGTTGTTTCTTTTTAAAAAAGTTGGTGTGTCCATTAATGAAAAGAATTTGGAGTGTGAAAGTAGGTACCTGAGGTCACTTGGGAAGCCTGTTACATAGCCATGGTGACAGCAAGTGACTAATACCTTGCTTTGAGGGTCTTTTGTTACCTTTTATGTAGTGAAATGGATAGTGAAAACTGAAGCAGTGATTTACTCTAATCTGCTCACCCTGCATTTACTAGTTCCTGTCAAGGAGGCATGGCTAGAAGATGGTCCTTATGTACTTGAACAGAACTTTGTGGGCATTTGGGAAATAGAGGCAATAAAACAGACTGTTGTAGTTAATCAAGGTCTTCCCCACCTGGCTTCTTTTTAAATGTGGACACATAATAATCCCCTTCTGAAAAGGGCAGAGCAGAAGTTCTCTGTCCCTACCAGGCAGTGTTGGGCATCCTGGAGATGACAGTAGTCATATGTCTACTTTAGATATTTTTTCTGCTAGCTTTCTGCTTCTCCCTGTGTAGTTTGGTGAAAAATGCTTTGAGGAGAAGAAAGTGTTATTGTATATTTAATCTACTGTTATTTAATGATTATCGGGACGATAAGTATAAACGTTAGCTCCTCTGTGCCTGACTTTCGGTATTGATAACCCCTCTTGAGATCTCTCCTTTCAGTGAAGATCCATCTTTTATTTTTTTCCTTTTTCCTTTTTTAAACACTTTACTGCCATTCTGTAAGAGAACAGTCTTTGGTTAGAATAAAAACCCCTATTACAGGTACAAATATTACTGATTTTGTCTGTGCAGTCTGCCAGACTTTCTCCAGACATGGAAGTATTCCCTAAAACACTGATCTGGCTTTCCAGTAGAATAGTTCTCAATTTCCTAGTCTTGATACCAATGTGAATGAAAACAGTATGGCATTTCTGCTTCTTCCTCCGCCATCTTTCTTTATGAACAGGCAGAATAGATCATAGCCTATCATTTCTGAAGCTTATGAAGTGGTTTTCTAACTGTAGGGTGCTTAACCAATTAAAACTTCTATGGGAATCATCCACATCATGAAATACCGCATTCTTTTCACTGTTGAGTGTAGAGGATCACAGTCTACTTTGCTTGTTCCTTTCGCAGTCCACTTCTTTCTTTATCGCACAGTCCCATGGCTGTAGTCTTCTAAAAATATGTAGGTTTATTCAGTCTGGAAAAGGCTGAGGGGGACCTAATTGCAGTCTTCCACTTCCTAAAGGAGTATCACAGAAAAGGCAGAGCCACCACTTCTCAGAGAGGCCAAGAGATCCAGTCATGAATTTTCAACAGGAGGAATTCCAGTTGGACATTAGGGGAAATTCTTTCCAGAAAGAGTTGAATACTGGGACATGGGAAGAGAAAGTGGAGTCTCCATCCATGGAGGCATTTAAAGTTTGACTGAACGAGGCCTTGAGCAGCCTGATACAACTCCAGAGCTGTCCTTTGCATGAGCAGGAGGCTGGAATAGGTGACCTCCAGAGACCTTCCAGTCCGAACCTTTCTGTGGTTCTGTGCTGGTTGATCTTGGTAACTCTTAATCTCCACTGTGTCGTTATCTCTGACCAGCAAGTGCTGCCTGTTTGTTTAAAACATAATTGGTTGATCTTTAAAATCCATGTGCATGTGTGCATACACACACTCTTCCCTGTTCACTCTGTACAATTCCTCTTTTTATGTACTCGGATGGCACAGACGTCTTCAGTGTCAGCTCAGGTGACTTCTGTGCTGACATGTCTAGTCTTAAACAGTGGAACCAACTCTGCCAGGCTATAGGCTTGACTTTCCAGTATGTTCCAAAAAAATGTGGAAGCAGGAAAGGGAAGGACTACTTCCTTCCATTTATTATTCCCCACCCCCCTTTGGCACCTAATCTCTGCTTGAAATGTGAAGTGAATCTGAAGGATTCTGCAGTTCCCTAGAGCATGTCATTATCCATTTGAAGGAACCTAGCAGGTGAAGCTAATATATAAGGAGCATTTCTTTTTCTCTGACTCTCTCAAATGCACACAGTTGTGGATGTTTGTACTCAACAGAACCAGTGTGAAATTTAGTCACAGCCACAGCATGTGTTCCAATTTTCCAGGGAAACTTTCTCCCAGCTGTGGGTTAACCCCTTCTCCACTCTGCTTTCTGCCTCTCCAGCATTTAGGAAATTTCAGTGAGCAATTTCTGTGACCAAGGAAGCCTTGAGAGCTGAAAGAAGAATTAGATCTCAATGGTCGTATTGGCAAAGGGGAATAAGATTGACTAAGGTTGGGTGTTGATGTGGGTATGTAGGAGGTTTTTTTAATAATTTCTTTAAAAGAATTGAGACATTTGTATTTTTGCGAACTTGTTACACAATCCCTGCGCCCCTCCATTTTTGCCCTATGCTAGTGGCAAATCTAAACTGAAGATAAATTGCTGATGGTAGTCTGTAAGTGCAGCCTACCTTCTGTGAGCTCTGCCATACTGTTGGAAAGGCTCTTTCCCCAGTCAAGCTGCCTTCGTCTTAAGACTTCTGCCATTCTAACTCCTAGGCTTAAATTACGCTCTTAAAGGGAAATGGTACAGGTGCTCTGTGTTGACCAGGGCTAAAGGGTGTGTCTTTTTTTTTTTTTTGTGTCTTGACGCAGACTGTTGTGCTAAGAGTGAGGGTTCTTTTCCTGTTTGTGGAAGGAATCCGCTTCTAGGTATATTCTTGTTTCAGTTTTGCATTCACTTGTTAAGAGACCTATTACAATGAAGAATAAATATGTTTGACTTTATTTCTCTGCATGAGAAAAGCATGTCTTGAATTATATTTTTGAGTTATCAGTGTGTCCTTATGTAAAAGAAGGAGGAAGCTTCCCATCAGCGTGCTGGTATAAAATGAACCTGCTGATTTTCCTCTCAAGAGGGAATGTATTTTATATTTCTAGATCTAAAATCCTAATGTTACTGTGGTAAACAACCCTAGTCTATAACATCTAGTAATAAAGGGATTCCAAACAACGTAACAGTGTTGAGTCATATTTTACACCATCCTTTGAAAGAATGTTGTCACAAATGTGGAAAATAATGCATACTCAGCACTGCCCATAGTAATCATCATGAGGCAGAGGGTGAATAAGATGCTCAGTTGCAGAGGGGACATGGTACTTCGTAGCACGCTGCCTTCAGCTGCTCTTTCTCTTTGACCATATTAAGTTATGTTGTGGCTTCCTTTGCCTGCTGCTGCTCTTTTCACTCATTTCTCTATTTGGATTCTTTTTGTACTGTGATTCAGTCCTTCACAGAGCAGGAAAATGACATCTTCAGACTGCCTGCTGCCAGATCACAGCAGTATTCAACTGGACACTTAAAAGCTGAAGCAGGTGCTGGAAACTCTATTCTCCCTTTGGTCTGATTCACTGAGCACCAGCCTTCAGCTGAGGAATGGTGAGGGGAGGAGAATTGATTTTGTGACTAAAATCTTGGACTCATTAATACTTGCAGTGCTTCAAACAGCAGTGTGAAGGCTCCATAAATTAACTCTGAACTTATTGGCGCTTGACATGGTTGCAGTGCAACTGGGGGAATTGCTCTAGATCTGAACTTGTGACTCAGGACCACGGTGCTGTTTGTTTGATGACCTTAATATCTGCAGCAGATACCGTATCTTTTTAAGGGAAGACAGAAACAACATGCCCTATTTATGCTAGTTTTCTGGAAGTCCCCAGATTTGGTAAACTGGGGGTTTTGGTTTTTTGGTTGTGGTTTCCACACCTCTCCCCCACCCTCCTCCCCCAGTTCAGTCACAGCCCGAGTCTGCAGCTTCACTTTAGAAGACTGGTTTAGAAAATCATGAATGTTTTCTAGGGATAGTTCTGGAATGAGCTCCTGCTTTGTATTTAATTATTGCAGATAGTAACCAGTAGAAGATCTGGGAAGGGAAAGCCTTCACTTGGTGAATGTTGGCTACATTCATAATGTACAGTGTCAGAGGCTTTTTTTGTTTCTGGTAAGCACAAGTCAGAATTGGAATAATTTAGGTAGGAAGAGACCTCTGGAGGTTATCTGCTCCAATCCCCTGCTGAAAGCAGGACCAGCTTGGAAGTGAGATTGTGTTCAGGGTTAGAGCCAGCTGAATACTGAATGTTTCCAGGGGTGGAGCTCCCACAAGTTCTCTGGATAAACTGTTCTGGTGTTTGAGCACCCTTCAGAAAATTACTTTCACGATATCTAATTGGCATTTTCCTTGTTCCAGCTTGTATCCACTGCATCTCATGCTCATCTGCATTCTTCCATTGCTTTATTCCTGTTAGAAGAGGCTCTTTTCCTAAAAGTGTAAGATAATATGGGAATGAAGAGACATTCTGACATGTTTGGACTAGATTAGAGACTTTTTCATGTGCTATTTGGGAGAAAAGTCACAATGAATGCTTCTGCTGGGGGCTTTTTCAAAGGCTACTGTTGATTCAAATATGGCCCTGTAAGCTTTGGGGTTTCTTAACCTGTAGTGTGTAACAGCCTGTGGTGTAACAGCAAGCACTGAGTCTTGAATAAGACTATGGGTCGAATTTGGATGTTTGGTTCCAAACCTAGATCTAGAAATTGCAGTAGTCTTTGAGTACAGGGCATTTACTTCTCTGGTTTATCACTCAGCATTGACAGGTGGAACCAGCGCTAGGAGGAGCAAACCCCACAGCTGATGAAGGGGTGTCTGAGGAATTATTTTTGTAACACTGAATGGGCATGAGAGATTAAAGTATTTTGAAAGGTTTATCTTCAGACAGTGCTTGGCTATTAGCCTTAGGTTTTTGAAAACCTAATTGAGATGTTACGGACCAAAACCTTTCTGTAGAAGCCTTATATTCTCATGTCTCAATAGTCTGGACCAGGACTTGGGTGTAGGTGTTTTCAGAGCAAATACTAGCTCATGCATCATTTCCACTTGTAATTGGAGAGTAGTGAAAGAGTTAAAGTGAAACATCAGTTGCATTTTTTTTAACCACCCTTAACAGGAGTAACTTTTGCTTCTGCTCATCACTGATCCTCTTGTCTGTTCCTTTTTTTTTCTTTTTGTTAAAAACATTCTTTTTAATTCAGTGTGATAAAACATCCGTTATTTGTAAGTTGATTGAGCATAAAGTATTTCATTATAAAATGGTCATCCATCACTGGAGGCTGGGGGCTGCAAAAAACATTAACTGTGCACTTTTGGCTGGAATGCAGCTTCTCCAGAATAATGCAGCTTCTGTGTAAAGTATGCAGCATAAAAAAATCGAGTGTTCAGGAAAACAGGTGCTCGCCTTGCTCTCCCAGAGCTTTGGGATTTCATCCCAAGTTTTTGGAAGGGCCCTCGAAGTCCTGTTACCTAGAGTCACTTTCTGGTGTTAAGCACTGGCCTCAAAGCTGAACAAAATCCTGCTTGGTGTCAAGTGGCTTCATTCTGACAAGGCTGTGAGAATTTACTAGCTGTTTAACTGCTGCTTTTTAGAAAATGATGTATATTTTCTTCCCCTCATTCATTAGCTCCTCTGAAATTTAGTTGCCTTTTTTTATAAAGTTCCTTAACACTGACACCCCAAAAGTGAGTGGCCAAGCACTGCCAAGTTGTTTCTAGAAGTGACTCTAGTACATCCCTGTAATTTCCTCGATACTTCACAAACTGAACTACTGTTTTTCTCTGTGACAGATTATAAAGATTATTTTGATCTTAGCTTATGTTATACAGTGCTTGTCATATTTCCCTAACTTAAATACGAACCTGAAAAATACCTTCCTTCACAAAGAGTCTTAGTTAACTTTTGGTTTTGGGGAAACATGGGATGATAGGGCAGGAAGCTTTTGTTGGATTGCTATTACTGTGAGCTGCTTTTTTGACATTATTTCCAGGTAATCTAATGGCACAGCACTTAAAAAGGCAAAATATGTCCCCTTTTCATATGAGGAATTGAAGCAGAGATGAAGTGACTTGCCCAAGACCATGAAGGGGAGACAAGTGGCAGAGGCTGAGAGTAGACTGATTTATCTGTCTGTGATCAAGGACCTTGCTGCCAGCTGATGCTTAGTTTATTTGTATACGTGCTTATGTCCTGACAGAGCAAATTCTGTAGGTCAAGGTTTGAAAATCAAAAGGAAATTTTTCTGTCTTTGCCTTTTTACCAAGTCTTGGGAGCAAACACTGTTGAAGTATAATGGTTCCACCCCAGAGGTCATGGTAGCAGAAATGCTAGGGGTGAGAGGTTAAAGCAGAGTTGTGTCCACTGACCTGCTCAGTGTGCGTTGCATATTGCACTTGGAAGCCAGGCTGCATTGTGCCCTAAGGGAAGGAGAGAGGGATTGAAGAAGCCTACCTAAGTGCGTGAACTGGGGGCTGGCTTGAACAAACAGCCCTGCTTATCTGCATGAGTTGAAGTTTTATGCTGTGCTGTTGCTTTTAGATCACTCTTGCTGGACAACGTGCAGTCAGTGATGGCCGTTATAAAGTTATGACAGGATCACTCAGTCCTTTGGGATGGTGCTTTGACCCTAGTAGTTAATGGATTTTCTTAATGCAGGCTGAATTACTGTCTTAATATTCAGATATGGTGAAGTACAATGCTTAGGGTCCCAACTGGTAGAGAAATTAATGGCTTATGTATTCCTCTGTCCAGGCTGCAATAAGGGCAACTAACTTTTTATGAATGTGTGGAATCCTTTCATTTCTTCATATAGATTTTTAGGTCATTTTGATTCCTTACAGACATTTTATTATTTTACAGCTGATGCCTGATTCCAGGACATGGACCAAAAAAAATGTATTTAATGGAGTTGGGGACTGATGTAATATTGTTTTCCTGATGCCCATCATGATGGTCACTGAAGTTGAATTGCATTCACAGATCTCTTCAGTTGCAAAAACTGTAAATGAGTGTTAAATCTCAGGCTTCTGCTTCCCTTCATGTACCATCAGCACCTTGTATCAGTAGATCGCTCTAGCACATAGTAGTATGCAGAAATTAATTTACTTCCCCAGTCTATTCTCAAGAACATAATATTCACTTGTTTTCATTATTCTAGGAATCAAGCTGCCTTTTAATGGGGGCAGCCTGAATTTCTGCTTGTGTGCGTGTACACTGTGTGTACCCTCATTGCTTCAATTATTGCTGTGGAGAAAAAAAATATTGCTCAATGTTCTCGCTGTTGCAATGTCTTAAGGCAACAGTTGGATTGACTGCCACCAGGCCAGTCTCTTCTCCCTTTTGCTTTTGCTCTCTGGTGTCCCTTTTCCACCCATGTGGGTTTGAAACTAATATTCCCATGATGTTTTGCACCCTGCTCTCCCTGACGCTCCCATTTTGCATCTGTGGTAACTTAGTGTGTTGGTACTTGAGCTCTGGGCAATTGTGTCTTGCCATTAGCACTTGTGAATTTTACTTTCTGGTAATAACATGGTGAAGCACAATGTCTTGTAGATTGGTTCAAGTTGGACAGAAGAATCTGTGTAAATCGTAACAGCAAGGTACATTAAACTTTGGAGAGATTTTTGTCATTAAAAGATTCTCTTTTCTCTTGGGCCATCAGGCTTTTCTTCATTTCATTCTTCGGATTTCATCTGTCTCACTGATGCTTTTTAGATTCTCTGACAACACAAGAAATGTCTTAGCTTGTTTGGGATTTGTTGTTCTTCAGTTTCCTTTTAATTTTTCCCCTTGGCACTCATGGGCTTCCCTTGAGGAAGGGGTAAACAGAACGGGGTAGCGTCCAGACAGCTAATTGATGATAAAACTGTAATCTTTTTCTCCAGCCTCTTAGAAACAGTGAAGCTTTCCTTTTCACAACATGGTGAATTTGCAATGAGAGAGCTATTCATAGTGCGGTAGACACACAAAGCTGTGGAGAATTACTGTGCTTTAAAATACCAGGGAAGAAGTTTTAATTTCTCCTGGGCTTTTAAATTGCCTACTTAGTTTGGGCCTGGTACCGTGCAAGACGTATAAAATACCATAGTGAAGCAAGTGCAGTGACTGAATAGAGTTCTGTAGAGTGTCACAACCTAATTGCTCTTTCTTCGACATGTGCCAATTTCTTGTAGAGAGGGAAAGGAGTGCTTAAACTTGACATACATCAAACTTTTGCTGTCAGTAAGATGGACGGATCAGTCCATCCTCTGGACTTGGCAGTGTGCAATGCAATTCCCCATAGGTTTCATTTAGCTAGTTGGCCTTGTTAGAGTGGCCATGCTCTCTTTCTCGTATTAGGAGGGAACCTTGGGAAACCTGGCCCTAATTCACAACAGCAGCAAGATCAATAACTATCAGTGTTTGGTCAAGGGCGGATGAATTTGTCACAGGATGACTGCTTTTTGCTTTGGTTTAGTTTGGTTTAGTAATTTCATTTAGAGTTGAATGTCATTGTATCAGAGAAGTGCCCATGGGTCCTGAAATTCAGAGCTGGTGCAGGTTCATCACAAGTACTGGCTGTTGTCATGTGCGTGGTGATTTTCTGTAAGAAATATTCTGAAACAGTTTCAGTGGGTTCTAAATAGAGACAAAAGGTGAAACTTACTTGCATTTCACTCCCCCTGTTGTTATGGGATGTTTTCTGTTTTTTTAAAGAATAGATGTTAAACTTCCAGTTACCTGTGAAACTCATTGCTATTTAGCTTACTGAAGGACTTTTTCCTTGTAGGTGTATGGAAGGTTGATTTCTCTTCCTTGAAAGTTGTTCAGAGCTTTGTGTTAAGTAAGTTACACCCATGGGGGGGAAAAAACCCCAACCCTTCAGAAAGGGGTAGGATCTCAAATCAGTTTTTGTAGAGCTATTGAGGAGTTCAGTTTTCTGGAGTAGGATTAAGTGCCATTACAATTGGCACTAAGAGTTTAGAGCTTGCATCTGTCTGAAGAAGCCACAAATGTAGTTGTATGTTCCAGAACCTCTCAGGGGCTCAGGTCAGCTGTATTCCCCCATCTCCTTTCCCTAAAAGCATCAGCCTCTCTGTAACGGAGGTCAAAATTTATTTAATTCTGAATTTGCGTGGCTTTACAAACCATGGGTCTTGATCTGATGTTTCTCTGGAATGTGCTGGTGTAATCAGGTGTTGCTCTAGTGCTCATCCTCTTAGTATGACATAGGAGGAACGGTTTCTAGAAAACAAGTATGGATTAGCGTTGAAACTACACTTAAAGGGTATTACTCTTCTCACTGGCAAACACACTCATGGGAGACTTATTTGGAAACAGTAACCTTTTACTATGTAGAGTTAATTGATTTGTTGCCTTTCATCAGAATAGTCATGGTCCTTTCAGAGGTATTCAGGTCACAGGGTGGGAGGAAATACATCAGGATTCGTAGCAAGGTCTTCTCCTAGCAACCTTTAACCTTGCTATGCTGAATTACCCCTCAATTCACTCCAAGAGCTATTCTTGTTTTGAAGCAGAGCCTTTTGAATATAACTTCTGACTAATAAGTGTCAACCATAGCTCAGAAAAAAAGTTGTGAAGATGCAATTATTTCCATCTCTGCTGTCTCCTCAGTGCTGAGAAATAAGAGCAGAATTAAACAACTTTAACTCTTGAAATAAGCTGTTATCCCAACAACTTAATTTTTTTTCTGCACTCAGCGATCTGTATGACTGGTATTAAGACTTCAAGGAGAAATGAGTAGTTGTCTCTATACTTTAAGTCCATTTGGATAGAAACCATGAAAGCTTGTACTTTGTGTAGCTCCATACTTCCTGTTGATGGCATTTGTTTTCCCGTAATACCACTCCCTCTGGAACAGAATACTATGGCTGGGTGGAAAGCACTTGGAATCACAGTGGAGACACAGCTGGAGTTTTCAGTGTAATTTTGGCTGAAGATACTGTAGTAAGTACCTGCTTATGAAAAAATGCCCAGGGATTTTTAATGGGCGGTCAGAACAGCTGAATTTGAAGCATGGCGTCAGACGAAACCCCTCATAACTAATGGCTAACACTGGTGGGACTGTCAGTGCTCCCGCTTTGCTGGTAGATGTAAATAATTCCTAACAGAGACAGTATTTCAGTTGAGTTTATGTCGCCCTGACCAGAGGATATCAAGAGTCAAATGCTCAGTATGCATTCTGTCATCTTTCCCCAAAATAAAAATCTCAATTCTGAGGGGCGCTTGAGATCTTGGCACTATGCAACAATCATTTGTTAAAGTCATGTTTAATGAAAGGGAGATAAACACATGAAGCTGGAGTGTGACAAATGAAAGCATTTGTGCCATTGTAATGAAATTAGGCAAACAGAACAGGCTTGACAGCTCTGGGTTCCCACTGTCAAACTGCATTTGTAATTCTATCCTTGCATTCATGTGCGGCTGTGAATGGCACTGTGTCCCTCTTGATATGGTGGGCCTGGGCCCCTGAATCACTCTAATTTACAGGAAATTAGCTTGGAAGAGTATATTTTACAGGCATACTGGAAAGGATTGCAGTTAATTCTCACTTCTCCTTCATTGGCTTGAATATCCTTAATTTTGGGCCTGTCTTTACTTCTATCATATGTAAGCTTTTGGTAACACTATAGTGAAGTACTGGTTTCAGAGATACACAATGCTTGCTTCCACACATCCCCATGGTGAGCTTGTATGCTGTGTTGTGCAATCCCAGCAGCCTTTAAAAATAGCTTGCAGTATTTATGCATTCTGGAAACTAGGGTGTAGGCTCCTGGCTCCTCAGCTTCTCCCTAGCTGTCAGAATCCAGTTCTCTTCATCTATTAAGAGCTTAGACTGGGATAAGACAATGATATTTTGGGGAACCTGTAGGGAATGTCAGGTAGCTACTCTTTTTAATGACCTGTTATTTATAAAGTTTAGTGGATATTGCCATCATTATTTTCAGGAAGTAGGACTAGAGGTTTCTCTGATTACCTTAGCTGCTAGGTCAGACTATGTAAGTAGCAATCTGTTCTCACTTCAGGTAGGAAAATCTCTAGATACATGCTATGCATTGCACTGTGTGGCAAGGGCTGGTCTAGACCTTGTAGAGAAACTTTGTAGAAAAACAAGACCAAAAACAGTAACAGACACCGCTTGCGGGGAGAGATGGCAGAGAATTCTTTTCAATTGAAACCTTGACTGTACCAGGCCTGTGCGGAGGGAAACATAACATTCGGGAACAAATGATTGCGCATCATCTACCTTAGGTTTTTTTACACTTCTTACCCTACATTATTAATTGGCTGTTAGTGAAGTGGAGTTAAATGTTACACTAAACTTTATAGCTAGGAGAAGTCAGGGCATGTCTTTCATTATAGGTGCAGGGTGGCATGTGTTTCAGTCAGTCTGGAGTATTCATTTTCAGAGGGGTGAAATATGCACCTCCTCCGCTCATCAGCTGTAGAGCTGCTGAAATTGTAGTTTTGCCAAGAGACCTAGAACCGATGCGCATGTACTGTTCTGTGGCTGTTAGCTAATTGACCCTATGTAAAGCAAATTCGAGTTCTGCAACTTTTTAGAGAGGAACAAGGATTTCTGTTCGCTAGATTTGTTAATCTCTAAATTAACCAACAGATAGTCACAGGACTAACTCAGAGGAATTTCTCTTTTCCCTGTGATCCTGCATTTTGATCTGGGTGAGATTAAGGCAGTATTTATTCCAGCAGTTAAGACTTAAGAAATGTTTTTGAAAATCTGAAGAGTACGGCTACTCAATACTTTTAGATGGTTTTAAAAGACAAGTACAATTTTATCCTTTTTCCTTGCAACTTTTCTTCTCTCTAACTTGCTGAGAGAGACTGCAGGGACTTCTACCTTTGGTGAAAAGACAAAATGTTTTGGTGTTTGGTGGGTGAACTGAGAATAAAGCACATATAAGGTCACGTAGGCCAGAAAGTCAGTGTTTGCAGAAAGTGTTTTTGAGGGTGAGCCAGGAAGCGAGCGCTTGCTGGTACCTCAATTTTCTGTGGTGTAAACTCATTGAGCTCCTAGGCAGGAGTCCTGAAGAGCTGCATTTCTGCTCTGTGAGAGTGTTATTTCTGTCTTTTTCACATCTTAAGAAAAGAGGGTGCCTGTTCATTGTAAGCAGGGAAAGTAATAGCACATGCTTGGAGCATTGCTCTTGTCTGAGCTCGTCTGCATTGGAGAGGTGTGTGGGATACAATTGAGACAGCCTTTCTGAAGGCTGGCCATCGAAGTCCGACAGCTGCTGCATAAGAGGAGTCCAGGTCATGTGGCTTGGGGTTGCAGTTGCCTGTCCTGGGGACAAATGATGTTGAAATAACTTGTCATAAACAATTTTTTCTTGTTCATTTACTCTGATTCGGAACGCATAGCCGACCCTGATAAGAGTCATTCAGGAGTGAAGAGTTGAACTGCCAGAGAAAGCAGCTTATGTGAGCGTTTTAGATCAGGAATGTGCCAACAGTGTGCTAACAATAAGAAACCTCTTCCGAGGGGGACCTGCTCATGTACTTCAGGAGAAAGGAGACGCCAGAGGTCTGATGCAGCTTGTTTGCTGAAGTGCCAGAATGGCTGGGTGGGATTGCTGAAATGGGAGTTAGGTGCTTAAACATGAATTAGTTGTTTAAATATCTTTATAGACATGTGTGTCTAAGCGCAAATAATCCATAGGATGAATGAAGGAAAGCACTGTGGTCTCAAAGGAATTCCCTCCTCATATTAAAATTGCCAGCCTGAAGAGATGGCTTTCTGATACGCTACTTAAGATATTCTTTCCCTTCTTAATTCCCATGCACTGCTTTGGGCCAGCTGAGCATTTTTGGGTGTAGTGCCGGTGCTGGTCTCTGTCTACTTCCCTAAAATTTCATTGAAGGGACCTGTGTGAAAAGAATGGGGAGTGCTTTCCAGCTGGTCCCAAAAGCAGCCCAGGCTCTTCATGTTAAGACTAAATCATGTTTTAATATCATTTTCCCTAGCTTTGACTAGATTGAAAAGGAAGGCTGCTTGTAGGAATCCCTAGTGAAATTTGGATCTCCTCGTGGACACTTGTTCAGTTTTTCTTCTTGTAATACCCTAGGCGGAGGTCATGCTTGCTGGGCTGGTGGGGTTTGGGGTGGGATTTTGTTTGTTTGTTTTTTCCCCAGAGTTGAAAGTAGTTACCTAAGCAGAGAACCATCCCGTGTTTTCTAGTTGAAAGACTGAGAAATGTCTCTTACTAGGAAATATTCTTGGAGAAACATCTCTATCAGCAGTTCTCAAGTCTCTCACTAGTTATGGTTTCCTCACTTGCAAGGCCTGAACTGGAATGTGGCAGAGCAAGAACCAGAGAGTTGAAAAATCAGAGCTGCTTTTTTTGGAAAGCTTTTTTAAAGTTCAGGTACGTACTTCCAAATATTCAACATTTACTTTATATAGCCTTTGTTTTGGGAAAGGAATTATTAAAGTTATAATTTATTTTACTGCCCTTTCTGAGGTTCTTAGATATTTTCAAGAGAGCATAGCATTGCTTTTACAGTTAGGTGCCAAAAAAGATCAAGACTATATGGTGTCTCTTTCATAAAGTTTTAACTTGCTGGGCAGAACAATTTCCTTTAAAGACTATGGTCCTACCTTACCAAAGTATTGTGACAAGGGCGTTACTCAGTTCTACTGTTCTGTGCTCTAGTTTAAACTTGAGCTCTGGTAGTAAAAGCTAGAATGGAGTGCACCGTGCAGTTGTAGTTATTGATCTGAAAGGGCTGGCAGGTTGGTTCAGGACACTGCCACGTTCAAGATACACGGCTATGAAAACCTTTCAGGGAGGGAGCTTCTGAACTAACTTCACTGAGCTCAACAGGATTGAGTTAAAGGAAAAGGATTGATCTTTGACTTGTTCGCAAAATTTTTACTTGGTTAAAAACTTCCAAGTAGCTTTAGTGCCGCTTTCAGATGCTGAACTGATACTTCAGCCAATGAGAGTAATATGCTTCAAGACAGGATATAGCAAGAATAGCTACACTATGAGTGGTTTTCTGTGCTCCCAGTCCTCCTATTGAAGCAAGCACTGCTACTGGGATTGAGTTCTGCTTTGAAAAGGGAGCTGGTGACCCCTGTAAGTCCTCAATGCCTGCAAATGTTGCTGGTAGGAAGAGCTCATTGTAGTAATCAAGTGAATACTCCTCAGATGCAAAGAGTTAGCAGTGTGATTGGTGTTTCACTGAAATTTAGATCTTTCAGAAAGTAGTCCTTTAGTGGGTGGGTAAGTCTTGCACTAAAAATACTCTCTTCTGGTTTAGTATATTTTAAAAATTTTTTTCAATAATACAGCACCAGCTATCCAGTCTGAAACAGTTTTACAGCGAACACAGTCAGTTTCAGAGAGCTTAATATAAAATGCTGTGTTACTGTAAAAGCTAGAGTCTCTGAATATCAGGGAAGCTGGCCAGAGCTGCTGTGCAATTAACAGTATGTGCCTACGTTAAATCCTAATTATGACAAGCCGTTTTGTGGTCTTCATGTAAGCTGGGAATTTCAGTTAGATTGCAGGGAATCTAATCTTTTTACCACATCAAGATTCACAACTTTAATTGAAAGAAAAAAAAACAACCCCCCCCACTCTTGTAAAGAAAACATCTATTTGTTGTCCCAAAAACGGATTAATGGAGAGTATGATGTCCTATGTATCCTCTGCTAGCAAGTTTGTTGTCATCATCTCATTCCACCTGGGCAGCTATGTACATCTGCTGAAGTCCCATTTTTCTTACTAATCAAGGTGCAGCTTTTCTATCCTGGGGCTCACTGGATTGAAGGAGGCTGGAGGAATTGACAGGGTTATTAAGATGGTGCTGACTGTTCTGTAGAAAGGATCAGTTTTGGGGAAGAAGAGTTTGAGTGTTGATCCCTAGTAGTCTTGCTATATTTAATGCTGTTCAAGTGCTTATAACCAGACAAGCGCTCTATAAAGCACACTTAAATAAACATTGATGAAAGCATGTCTTATGATCCTCTGCATTTCCATGAGCTGCTGAGACATGACACAATTGTAATGTCACACCAGGATATAATCTGACAAGTTGGGGGAGTTGTTCTTAAGCCAAAAAGATTGAATCACCACGTTCCTTTTAACCTCTCACAAGTTAGTGATGTTGGCCTGATTTGAACTGGTGGCTGAAAGGTAGCAGACTGTGCAATGATTCCCAAAGTTCCTTCTTTTTACTTGCACTTTTGCTTAAGTTAATGGCAAAACTATTGCACTTTGTTGTTCTCCATGGTCTTAACTATTTAAAACAAAAACCCCTGCATTATTGTTCCTCCTTTGCTTCCTCACCGTAATTTGTCATAGTTATGTTAGCATGCTTTCTGATAGGCTTTTTGCTTTGATACTTAAGGCTTTTCAATAGGAACTATGGTAAAATGGAATTTCACTTATTTTAGAAACAGAAGGGTTTAGATTTTTGTAAGTAAAATAATTGAGTTATGTTGGTAGGTAGAAAAGCAGCAGCTTGTCTAAGGATTCAGGAATTACAGACTTTTCTTCTCCCCTGTCTCAAAGAAGCTCATATGACAGATAATACTGGATCATCAAGAATACAAATGCCAGTGTTCCTGTGACACTATTAGCCATTAGACTTGTTATCTTTTATTAGGAACAAAATGTCGGTTTCAGCAAGTTGAGTCAAGTGTTTGTACTTAAATATTTCTGGTCTCAGGGTTATCCAAGTTACTTCTAATACACTCTTCTTTGCCTGTGTACTGGCTGTGTTGTGATTGCCTTCACCTGCTTTTTAATGCTTTTTCTCCTAAATCCTCCTCAGGACTCTTATCTTGCTTCCTTGTATTGGGGTTTTTTGTTTGATTTTGGGTTTTGTTTTGTTTGCTTTTTGAGGTTTTTTGTCACTTTCCTTAGTTCTGGCTATTTTTTTTTCTGTATTTCTTTTTCATTCCTAAAGCTTCCACTGATCATCTTGAAAAGTTTAGGAAGCTCATTAGTTGTTCTTTCTCCAGCTCAACAGCTCAGTGTGTCTGCCTTTTTGTATTGCAGCTTTAGAGAGGATACTTGCTGCTTTGGGCAGCAAGTAGAGGAGAGTGCCCTTTTTCCTTCGGTTGAGAGGCTTATATGGGTATTCTGAGAACAAGACAGAACAGTTTTAAAATTTGTTTATCTTGTGGGTTTTTCCGGTTTTTCCTGTCTTTGCCGAGCAAACTCCTAGTCTTGTGGAAATGCTATGTCTATTCAGGTAAAGAGCTGCAAGAGGTCCAACTAACCTAGTTGTATATTTGCACTATGCATCTGATTAGTATGAGCCTGTATGTGTAGTAGGATGTTACAGAAGTGGCGTAAGGTGGGGCAGGGTTCATGTGATCACACAATTCCAGGAATGCTAGGAAAACGCAACTTGTCTACCAATTAATTAAAGCATGAATTTAGGCAGCAGTGGCTCTGTAGTGTTTACAGAGTGTTCTTACAACAGAATTTGTTTCAGAAGGCTCCAGAAGGCGTTCATAAAGAAGTGAACTTCACAAACCATTGCTTTTAAAAATACATATATGTGTGTGTGTGTGTGTGTAGGTACACACACACACACACACTTAAAAGCAATCCTGACCTTCCCACCAGTGTGCTGGTTTTGGCTGGGATAGAGTTAATTTTCTTCACAGCAGCTAGTATGGTGCTATGTTTTGGATTTGTGCTGAAAACAGCACTGATAACCCAGGGGTGTTTTCGTTATTGCTGAGCAGTCCTTACACAGAGTCAAGGCCTTTTCTGCCCCTCACCCCACCCCACCAGCGAGTGGGCTGGGGGGGCACAAGGGGTTGGGAGGGACACAGCTGGGACAGCTGACCCCAACTGACCAGAGGGATATTCCACACCATATGACATCATGCTCAGCATATAAAGCTGGGAGATGAAGAAGGAAGGGGGGACATTTGCAATGATGGCGTTTGTCTTCCCAAGTAACCCTTATGTGTGATGGAGCCCTGCTTTCCTGGAGATGTCTGAACACCTGCCTGCCCATGGGAAGGAGTGAATGAATTCCTTGTTTTGCTTTGCTTGCGTGCGTAGCTTTTGCTTTACCCGTTAAACTGTCTTTATCTCAGCCCATGAGTTTTCTCACTTTTGCTCTTCCAATTCTCTCCCCCATCCCACCGGGAGGGAGTGAGCGAGCGGCTGTGCAGGGCTTAGTTGCTGGCTGGGGCTAAACCACAACAACCAGCCTTCTGAAACTAAGATATTGCGGGCCTCTTTCCTCTGAGATTAACCTTGCTGTAGATTCTTAAAGAGAAAATGAATCCTAATGAATCAAGTCTAATTTAACATCTCTTTAAAATTATTTTTATTTTAACAGAGCTATCTGAAATTGAACCCAACGTCTTTCTTCGGCCTTTCCTGGAAGTAATCCGTTCTGAAGACACTACAGGCCCTATAACTGGATTGGCACTCACCTCTGTGAATAAGTTCCTTTCATATGCACTGATAGGTACGTTATGTGGCTTCCTGGGATCTACCAAAATGCCAGCCAAATGCATCTCCTTGAGATGTGTCTTTGGCCAAGATACATGCTTGCAGTCTTAATGGATTGGAGAAATAAGAAAATTGTCATTAATGCTGGTGAAATAGGCATCTGCGGTTTCTTAATATCATACCTGCAGGTCTTTCATGGCACTACAGCAATGGCTGGAAATGGAGCCAAAGCTTCTGGTCTGCCCTGACTGCTGCATGTGCTTCTGGCCCACTGCAGGGCTGTGGTGGTCACCAACTGCTTTTTAATGCAATCTGATCAAAAGGGCCAGGGAGGGGAGAATACCAGCTTGGATTACAATGTTGTAATATAAATAAACACAGTAGAATTTATTTAGTTTTGTGGACTAATACTTCTGCTCTAGAGTGAGGATGGTTTTTTGCCCGGTCCCAGACCCTGCCTAGTGGTGTGCCAGTACTCTTCACTTGTCACAATTGTCATGGCAGAGACAGTTTTGCCGCTGCCCAGACTTTCAAATGTGCGCATTCTCCTTTATATTTGTGAAAGCCTAATAATGTGCATGTGGTCAGTTCCGATGGCTCAGCTGGCTCATAGTAACTCATTAGCTGGCACTCTGTCTGCCTTCAGTGTGTCATCCTGTTGTTAGTGGTACTTGATTTTTCTGTGTAAATTGTGATTGTGCTTTCTGATCATACCTGTGTGAATTACAAAACTTGTTATCTATGTTTGTTTATATGTAATGTCACTTGGAGAAAATTATTTTACTTCCCTCCAAGTTCAGATTTCTCAGTTCTTTTCCTCCCTTACATTGTAAGTGAACAGTGTTGAGTTTTTGGGCACTGTTGTTTTAAAGATTTTGTTCTTTGGAGTTAGCATGAGGGAAGTTAGAGAAAGAAAGGGCTTGATGTAGGTGCAGACCACTTTTGGGGGAAAGACCCAAAATTAAAATGAGCAAAAACGGGGACATGCTGGAAAATTATTTTTTTTTAAGAGTTTGATGGAAATTTAGTGTATCAAGACATCAATTAGTGGGCAGCACTGAGTATAATTAAGTGGCAAAAAATAAATAAAATGATGCAATATTGATGTCACTTCATAGGACAATAAAGAGACCTTAATAAATAAGCCTGTAAAACATGTCCCTCTGGAGGACTAAGCAATAATTCAAATATGTTAGTTTCAACATAGAATGAAGGATGGACTCTTCTTCTGGGCTTTTATGGTCTGGGTGGGATCAGAACATCAGGCTGGCATTGCATGTCCAGGCAAATGTCTGCACAGGCAGCTGACTACAAATACTTGATTTGAGGCAGAAACAGGAAAAAACGTGGTTAAGAATTTGTAGCCTTTCTTTAGCTACTTGTTGTTTAGAATATTAGGTCCCTCCAGCAAGGGTGCATCCTTGTAACTGTTGGTAAGTGTGTGTCTTTGTAGTAGACAGTGGAAAAGACCCTCTACCTGGCTTTTGTTGTGGAGCAGAACCTGTAATCTAAGACCTCCATTGCTGCTTCAGGTGACATTCACAGCGGCCTTGTCCTTTGTGCTGCTCCAGAAACTAGTGAGGCTGGGATTAGTGGTGCTGGCTGAACATCTGGCTGGGGTTGTGTTGTTCAATTAAAGCTTTTTGGTCTTACATTTCTCTTTGTACTGTAAGACTAAAGGTAGTCTACAGACTGCCTAAAGATAGGAAAAGCTTAAAACTGTCCTTAACATACAAAACAGTTTTAAACTGTATGGAACAAGGAAAGAAGGACTCCAGGATAACCACAGTAGGGAAATTTCAGTGTGGCTGATATTTGTGGTGCATTTTGGGTCTGCATAATGGACAGGTGAAACCAGCACTTTTTTCCAAGGGTCGTCAGCTGTGTCTGTTCTGTGAGTGGATGGCTTTTGCTCTGCACACTGGGTCAAAAACCAGTGGGCAGTGAAAGGGCCAAACTCCTCTGATAATTATCTTTGTTTAAAACTGCTTTCTTTTCCTATTCCCAAAGCATTGCATTGCTAATCCTCATGCTGCCTCACTGTTTGTCTTACTCTGTCACATGCCAGCAGGTGGTTGTCTGTCTACTTTTCAGGCCAGTATTGCTGAGGGGTATGTTTTAAAACCAGTTAGAAAAGAATAATTCTTGAGTAGCCTTTGAGACTTCTGATCTCTAGTAGTCTGAAATGCAAAGATCTGTTCTGAGATTGTTGGATGCAGCAGTTCACTAACGGTATAGTGTGCAATCGCAGCTCAGTTAGATAAAATTACTTGATATCCACCATGCATGTGTTGGTAGGAATAGTTAGCCTTACAGAGATGATCCTCTGCTCTGAAATAAGTACTACTGTTTCAAGAGTTATAGTCAATATATAACGTAGTAATTTTTAAAGTACAAGAAAACTGTGCAACAATACTAAACTCCCATTGATTTTTATTCCTCAGATTAGTTAGTTACTTACTCAGCAGTTTTGTACTAGCTAGGTAGCTGTGAGCCTTTTTGATCAGCTCAAACCTTAGCTATAGGAAGACTAGTGGCTGAATTTCAGGATTGTATTTGTTGTATTTTCCTCAGAAAAGGTATGTGCTCTTTTTATTATCACAGTGTGTCAACAGCAGCTTCTGGCTCCTTTTCTAAAGTTAACTTTCCCTGGTGTTGCTGGGAACTACATATCTGAGTAGCTGTTGCTCAGTTTCCAGCGAGAGGACTTGCTGTTTGGGGAGTTGAAAGCTTGTTCTCCCCTCTACCTTCTCTGTCTCCTTGGTGACTTATTGTAGTTCTATTAGAGGTGTTACTGAGCAGACTTCTAGCTTTCCTGGATTTCCCTGATGATTGAGAGCCTAGATTTTCTGCTTTCTGCTTGTTCTTTTGCCTGCCTGTTGTGAGAGTACACCCCATATGAAATGGGCAAGTCTAGATGGGTTGTCCAGATCTTTGCATTGTAGGTGGCAATTTTCAAACTGATATTTTGCTTCACACAAACTTGTTTTTATTAGTGATTCTAAGCAGGCATTGACACATCTTTCTGTACTTTTTTTTCTCACAAGAGAACAAAGAAGTGGGTTGATCTTTTCATATCTTGTTTCTGCAAAATAGAAGTATCTGGGCTTTTAATTGAACTCAAGAGGCTTTATAAATTGACCTGAATTTGAAGAGCTGTTCCAGGGAGCCAGGACTGAAGTAGTCAGGCATTGATGTGTGTTGGGAGAGAGGTGTGTTTATTACTGTCGAAGGTCAGGGCTAGAACAGCAAAGCACTAGTCATAGATCTGTTAAAGAAGCATATGCACAACTTGCTTGCATTTCCTTTTCACACAGACTATTTATCCATAACTATGATTAAATGTATCCCTAAGCCTACAGCAACTCACATCTACTCGAAGAGGTGACAGTGAAGTGAATCTGCGTGTTCTGCCTGTGGGAGTCTTTTATGCAGCAAGTGGCTTTTTCCTCTTGACGCCTGCTTAGCTGCTTTCTGCTGTAGCTGTTGAGGTTGGTTAACAGTAATGCTAATGTAGGTGCTGGCATTGTAACACCACTGGTCTTTACCTGATTTAATTGAGGCAATTTAGAATGATCCTACATCACCACTGGTGATTTAAGCTGTTATTTCCATTTGTGAAAAAGAGTGCACAGGGTACCAACATACAGCTGATTTTATTGCCTCTGGTAGAAAAGTGGTAGCTCCTAACTGGATTGTAAGCCGTTATCGCAGGTACACAGAGAACTGCTTTGGACAGCCAGGCCTCTTATCTAATGCTTCCCAGTGTCAAGAGTTTGGTATCCTGTTGAGTGCTGCTGCTGAAGCAGGTAAAAAAATGAGTGATTGATCTTAGAACAGACTCCTTGATAGCTCAGTGAGGTTTGACTAGCAGACCAGGAGAGGAACTCTCATCTATGCAAGATTTTTTTCTGTGTGTATGTGTGTGTGTGTGTGTGACAACTGTGTCAAAAGTAGGCAAGCTCTGCTCTTAATAGGTATAAGAGATGGCAAAGGAGAAGTGCTGTTCCTCTGCAGATTTATGGGACTCTGAAGTGCAATGATGCTGTTTCAGTTTTGTGCAGCTATGAGAAGTTTCTTATCCTGCAGCCCCTCACAATCCCCACACTGTGGTGAAGGCTGCTCTCTTTGGACCACAATAAGGGCAGCTTTCTTTAATGCCTAGGGCTTAGCCCCTCCTAGGTGTGAACACAACTGGAGTCAAAAAGGGAGTCTGCAAAGCTTCTCTGTAAAGTTTACAAGGTCTTACTTGGTTCCTCTGTCAGCTTCATTCTTGCTGGAGTTCCAGAGGCCCTATTGCCAATTAATGAGGTATTAACTAGTGTTTAGGTTGTCTCCTTTCTTTCCTAATGACTGTTTAGGTAGGAAGGTAACAAGATTCTTGCCCAGTGCTGTATTGTTTAAGCAAGAATGAAATCAAAGCCGGAGGCAGCTTTTCTGAAGCCACTGTAATGTGGCACGAGATACGGTTACTAGCAACAATCTCGTCCTAAACATTCTCTCTACTGCGCCATTGTTTGTAGCTACAGAAAACTGAAACAGAGAGAAGGAGCCTTGATGAATGATTGAAGCGGGAGGCCTGCAACTCCGATACCTAAACCGTGATCATGCCTGTCTACTGTTGTCTCTGGGGAAAGCTACTGGTCCATTCCTTCCCCAGCTCCTATTCCTTGGGAGGGATATAGAACAAGAGGCAATTTTTCCTTCTCAATCTAGTGGAACCTGTTTGGCATTTTCTTCTCATGGGAGTAGATTTGAGGTTCCCTATGTTCAAGGGCTGTTTTCTCTTCATTCCCAAGGAGGAACTCGATGCATTTAACAGCTGATTGTGCTATATTGTAGGGAACAGGACATAGACTTACAAATTAACATCTGAAAAAAACATGGAGCCAGTACAACTGAATTGTAACCTAGCAAAGAAAAGAATGACATCTTTTCGCAAATGTAAATAGACTCTTGGTAAGTCTTTCTGAAAGCTCCCACTATTAACCTCCTTATGTTACTGGGAGGTGAGTTTTGCTCTTGTAGGGTCAACTCACTCCGAGTCACACAAATTAGGAAAGCAGATGGCAACAAAGTATCTCTGTGTAGATGTCTCCCCACAGAGGTGGTGGGCTGTAGGTGACCTTTCCCTGTCATATATTTTTATTCTGTTACTCAGATCCCAGCCATGAGGGCACAGCGGAGGGGATGGAGAACATGGCAGATGCTGTCACTCATGCCCGATTTGTGGGCACAGATCATGCGAGCGATGAGGTTGTCTTGATGAAAATCCTGCAGGTAAGTGGAGAGAAATGGTAATTACCATAATGGTTGCTGCCTGTTGTGGAACATATCCTGTTACATGGAGATGAAGAGGAGGGAGCAATGTTTTGACTCTGCAGGAGCTTAGTGACAGACTTTATTTTTAAACAGATGGCTCATATACCTGTGGTAAAAGCTTTTCCAAATGAAAATAATTAAAAGCTTAAACAAAATTGATGATGTGGTAGTGTTGATAATCCTACCTTGTGCATGGTCTGTGTTAGTGAGGGGTAATTTAAGCATATGGAGCTCTCAAACTTATTTTTGAGAAAAATTCTTTGTAGAGACAAACCTGTGAACTATACACCTCTCTGGTCTATGTACTTTTGAGCAGAAAGCTAGTTACTGAATTTAAATATTGGGTAGCATGCAGCATATCAGGCCTCTTTTAGAAGTGAGTCAAGAGATCATTCTTCTCTCCTAATCTGTTTCTTGAGCACAGCATTCAGTTTGAAATGACTCCTGGAAATCCCTTAGGTTTTCTGCTCATGGCAGTCCTTGAGGAAGCCAACCTTCTCTTGGAAATGCCTGCAAGTGTCATTGTGCTATGGGACATAAGTGCACCGTTCTTTGCAGGTTTTGAGGACCTTGCTGCTCACTCCAGTGGGAGCCCACCTCACCAATGAATCCGTGTGTGAGATCATGCAGTCCTGTTTCCGCATATGCTTTGAAATGAGGCTCAGCGGTAGGTTGTTCATACTTCTGCAGTTAAGAAATGATCGGGTTTCCTCAGCATTAACTAGTTCTATCGTAGAACATGTAGCCGTGGAAAGCTGCTGAGCTTTATATTATTGTGTCTTTCTACAACTTCATGGAAAATTTGTTAGGAGTTCACTGCACAACTTCTGACTGCTCTTTTTCCCCAGCTTTGCGGCGCCACCTTGTGATTACGTGCCCATTTGCAGTAATGCGGTGTTGGAGCTGGTTTTAATAAATTTGCTGTAATCTCTGTAAACAAGACTCGGAGGGGAGTCTGCTTGAAGAAGCCTCTTGATAATATCACACTGAGTAATGACACCTGTGTTATTTGTTTTTGTCTTCGCAGAGTTATTGAGAAAATCTGCAGAGCACACTCTGGTCGACATGGTGCAGCTGCTCTTCACAAGGTAAACCTGCTTGTGTTTGCCTCAGCATTGCTGAGATGGCCCTCTAAGGACAGAAAGATTCCACACTTCCACTTAAGGGCCCTCAGAAAAATCATCCAAAATGGTCATTATTTAGAGGTGGAAGGGGGTGAAGGATTTGGCACTTTTCTCTTGGGCTGACCCTGCAGGGAGACAGAGGTAGGGAAGGTTGCTTGGTCTAAGGTGTCTTTTGAGGAGAGATGGACAGCCAAGTAATGAAGAGCCTTAGGATAGGGAACCACTTTGAGGACAGAGAATGCAAACTTCACTCAAAAAAAAAAAGTGCTCTAAAAAATATAGCTCACTTCAGGAGAGAGAATAGAAATGGTGTTGCATTCAAGCTGAGAGCTTTAACCTCGCATATCAAATAAAATTTTAAACTTTTGAGATCATGTGTCTTGGACAAATGTCTGCCCTTTTCAGCACCCTTGAGGTAATTAAGATCACTTCGTTTAAACTCGAGTAAGTTATTTAACTCAAAACTGCTTCTCCAGATAGTGAAGTAATCATAGAGTTTCTCTGGGTATTGTAAAAATGAAATGTGCAGGATATAGAAATACTTGTAGTAGGAAAGGATTGTAATAAAACTGACAGCTTGTGAAACACAGCTGTCATAATATTTTTTTCCCCATTGTCACACTCAGTTCCAGTGGGTTCTCAGGGTTTTTTTTTTCTCTCTGTGCACCCTGTGTCACGCAGTGCACTGGATGGATGTGGGGCAGAGTCAGAATCAATCTCTCCAAAAAGGAGAGACCGCATTAGTTTTTCTCCAAATGCATATGTGAATTTTACTTAGTGCTTTTCCATTACTTATTGTGTATTCTCTCCTCTTGTCCTTCTTGATAAGGCTTGGAGACACCACCACCATCTGTGTCTGTGGACACTGTGATATAGAAGCAAGGCAAAGACAGCAACTGCAGGGGGGATGGTTTGGCCATCTTGCTTTCCAGAAAGAGACAGCCAAAGCCATGCTGTGCAAGGCTTTTATCCCTTCAGCAAGCAAAGATAGAAGTGTAGTAAAGGAACAGAAGGGAGAGCAGGGTGTGTGGGGTTGCAGAGCATTTGTCATTTGGTAGCACAGGTGAGAGCCGTCTTACCTCCTTTACTTCTGAGACAGGAATTGCTTAGCTCAAAGCATTTGGCTTAAACTTAGATCCATTGTGCACTGTAATTGTGTTTATATGGTGCAGAATGGAGGATAACTACTGGGGTTTCTACAAAGTTAATGAAAAGGGTTGCCATGACTAGTAATAACATGTATGCTGCAAGAGTCCTGGTGTGGATGACACTCCGGCTCAGCAGCTGTTTTTAGCAGCATCAGAGAAACCTGTTTTGAACCCATCTAGTTAGTCCACCGCTGAAACCATACACTGAAGGAAAAGAAACTGTACTTATATGACTGTTAACAATGAAAATCAATATAGCAAAACTGTCATTGGCAGTAATAACATGCAAAACACTTCTCACCTATACTTGTTTTTTTTCCCTCAGCAGATTTTGGCAGGAAAAGAAACTAAGAATGTCTTGTTTTTGTGGAGAAAACCTAATTTTGGTTTTCTAGTATCCCTGTGGAAAGACCAGTCTTTTTTTTTTTTCCTTCCCTGCCCCCCACCTTTTTGTTAACCCAAGAAAGTTTATATATTTTGGCTTGTTCTTTGTCTTTCAGGTTGCCTCAGTTTAAAGAAGAGCCTAAAAGCTACATGGGTGCGAACATGAAGAAGGTAAGACTCAGCACTGTGTTGGCTGTTCTGCTCTTGTCTTGGGCTTGCGCTCATCTCTATGTTGTTTGTTTTCACACTTGTGTTTCTTCATTCCTGCAAGTCCCTGGTTCATTGAAAGAGCATGTTTAACTGCATAAATGGACATAGCTTCATTAATTTGGTGGGATTAAACCCACGTAGTCCGGAAGTGAATCTTGCTAATGATACTGCTGCCTAAGTGAGTCAGTCTGGATTCTGGGAACAGCCATCAGCTGCTGTGGGCTAGAAAACCCCAGCAAGTTGTGGGACCTGATGGTAATGTCTGATCATTTGCTGTCTTCTGCTCTCTCTCCAGCTTCTTTCTCATCTTTCTTCATTCACTACAGGTCTAATACTGAGCTCTCGGGATGTATTTGTCCAGTTCCCCCTATGTAGAAAGGAAACTTTGAGGCTGGTGAAACAGCATGAAAGCATTATGAAATTGGGCTATTGTCGGAAAAGCTTTCATGGCTTCTAGAAGAGGCAGCATTCTGTAGCGAAAACCTTAGTTCACATGGGCAATGCCTCTGTATTAGCAGCCAAATCAAAGTAGACTGTTCTTTCTCTCCCTTGCCCTAAATGCACAATTTTCTGAAGGTGAAAGGTCCAGGTTTCTTCAACACAACCATCTCCCTCTATACAGTGAGATTTTTAGCAGCTGGATTCAGTATGACAAATACCGTAAATGTGACCGTATGTGATTATTAATGTAGTAATTTCTTAGGTGGAGGGAGGTCCACTTGAGGAACTCCATAGATACATCTATACATAGATATTCTTTATACTCAATATAAAGA
Organism: Morus bassanus; assembly: GCA_031468815.1. Classification (NCBI taxonomy): domain Eukaryota; kingdom Metazoa; phylum Chordata; class Aves; order Suliformes; family Sulidae; genus Morus; species Morus bassanus. The sequence goes on along the minus strand of CM062575.1, from coordinate 23,721,393 downwards.
ACGTCAATAAAAATACGGGATTCTACTGCTGAGAGCAACAGGGTGGGAAAAAAGAGCACTAGAGAAGAAATAACCACCTTTGAACTTACACTAAATATGCTATTTGTAACATCAAAACTTCCACTCTATTTTTATTTTTAATGATTTGAGAAAAGTGGCAACATTGGGTAAATGTACATTTTAGAGCCAGTATAGCAGTGTTTTGAGAGACTGAATGCTTACTTGTAGGGAATCTGAAACTAGCTTGGGGCTTTAGTTCTTGGGTAGTAACCTAATGATTGTTTGTTTCCCTTGCTGTGGGAGAAAGGTAGCAAGATTTGTCATGATGGTAGGTTGGCCTAAGGAAAGCTAAAAGAGATCAAGCTAATGTACTGCAGGGATTAGAATTTGTCATGGTCTGTGTAGAGAAGGTGTAATGTGAAGGTGAATATGAATTTAGGAGGGCTACCCTTATCAAGTGATGGCTGCTCCCAGCTTGGTTAAGTGATACTCTGTCTTGTGTCTTGATCTGTGCAGTTACCTTGTACTGTCTCTTCGCTGTGCATGCCAGGAGTCTGCCCTGCAGCCTTGCACTCCGCCAGGTTATTCTTCTCTTTGGGTTTATTTTGCTTTGTTTAAACCATGCATTTGCCTATCTTTCACAGATCTCTTCATGTCTCCTCAACAAACTGGAGCTAAGTAGTGGGGAACAGCCCAAAGCCCTGAACCAATTAGAGAGGGTATTGCTCTTTAAGAACCTGAAGGTCTCTCTCTCCCTTCTCCCTTCTTACCTTACTCCCCTCTTCCTTCTCTTGTAAACACCACCTGAGAGATAGTTTTGTTGTGTGCAGCAAATCTCCCTCTACTCATTTGACACAGCATGGCTTCTTTGGGGGACAGTGCATGTGGTGGTTGCTTTGCAGTGTTGTGGTTGCAGCTGGGGCAGGCGTGGGAGGGAGAGACCCTTGTTTTACTGCAGCATTCAGTGTCTTGTTGAGTGCCACCTAAGACACCATCACAGCATCTTCTGAAGGAAGGGAATGGGAGGACATGGGCAAGATTTGAGTCCTCTATGACAGTGAAAACCTGAAGAAAAGAAACATTGAAAGCATAGATTGCTCTCTGAAGGCTCAAGTGTTGTGTGTCGTAGCTGTTGTGTAGCAGCATACCTGAGGAGTCTCTTGACCCAGTCTTAGACAGTTTTACTCCAGGTGAATCTCTGAGCTTTGTTACTTGGTACAGGACCACGGAGTTCAGTGCTCTCTAAAGCTTTTCTGAAGGAGACTGCTGTACATTTTCAACATCTTTGGCCATGTTTCTGCTGAAATTAAATATGCTTCCCAGCACAGTATTTGCTAATGTGGGATGAGTGGGGCTGAACTGAATTACTAAATGTGTTAGTCCCTGCTAGTTCCCCCCTATAAAATACTCCTAAAGAAATATTGTAGGCCTACAGATTGTTGTTTTTAGACTGATCATAGAAACCCTGAGAAACTAGCTTAGATGGGACCCGTCCAGTTTTCCATGTTGGTTCATAAACTTAATGTAGTTTTAGTTCTTGTCTGCCCTTAATGCTCTTTGGTGCAAAATGAGCTGAACAGAACCTTTAGAGATGTGTTTGCCATTTCTTTGTCCTGTGTCTATGGTCAGGATAGTTTGGAAAGACGGTGGCTGGAGACTTGCAGATTTATGCAGTTACACAGAAAAAAAGACAAAGAAGTGTTTCCCTTTGCAGTAGAAAGTGTTGTAGCTAAACATTGGGTTGTGCAGTGGGAGTCAGGAGGAACCCAAATCTGCGTTTTCACAGATTTTGGGGGTGGATTATGTTCATAGTTGCCTAAGATGCATAAGTACCATTCACCAGATAAACTTCCTTAGTTGTTGCAGTGCAGGCAGGTAGGTAAGTGAGATGACGGGACTGCATCGGTGTCTCCAGGACTTGGATCATGGACTGCGTTCTCTCTGCATGCTTTTGTGTCTTGAACGCTACTTGGTGTGCTGACCAGTTCCATGCTGCATCTAGAATGAGCTCATGTTTTAGTATAATCACTTTAGTTACTAATCATTGGCCCCTGCCCTTTTCTCTTGAGGCTTACAGTATCTTATGGAAAAACAAACGAGTGCAGGTAAGGTGGCTTGTAGAAAAAAATGAGATCTCACAGACCTTTTAAAAAGAATTTTGTAGTATTACATATTTCTTCACCTTCCTAGACTTTAGCTAGAGTTCTATTATTAAAACCTTATCTGTCAAAGGAAGCATTTGGAGTCTTGTAATTTTTTTTCTACAATTCTGTGTACATGTTTTGTAGTGCAAAGGTAACTCAGATAAATGTAATGGAATCTGTACTAAGTTCCAAGATGAATGAGCAATAGCTCTGAGCTCCCCCTGATTTCTAAAGAATGGTTTTTAAATACTAACTTTAGTTGTTTTTTACTGTAGAAATACAAGCTTAATCTAATCTGAAGGACACTGATAATTAGAAAACTAATGCAACGATAATATCACTGAGCATTAGAGAGGGAAGGAGAGTTTTAGATGATGTTTAAAATTCAGGATAACTTTTAATTATCTATTAAATGCCATTTACCTGCACCATTTAGTCAAGAAGGCAACCTTAGGTTTAAAATCTCGGTCTGTTAACATGCAACCAAGCTTTCTAGCGAAATCAGGAAATGCCTTGGTGTTGAAGGTAAAAACAAGCATTAGAAGTAGTTCCTTTAGTCAAAGACAAACTTAGAATTTTTTTTACATTTTTATACTAACATGAAAAGCAAGCAGTCATGGGATTATTACATTTTAATTCAATACAAAATACAGAATGCAAGAAATTACTTTTCTGTCCTTCTGATACATGTATTGTTTTACAATTCCCAAACTCAGGGTTTGTTTGTTAAAACAACATATAGCCTCTTGACACTGGTGAAACATTTCTATTAAGCATTTCTGTTAGCTTCTGCAATTTTTTTAAGCTATGCAATTGTCATTGTAGTTTGCTGTCTCCTATTTATAGGTGATAGCAAAAGGAAAAATAAAAGGGGCGGAGGAAATTATATGGGAGGTAGCCCTAGGTAATCCTAGTAGGTAATTCTAATAAAAGGATACCTGTTTGTGTAGAACATGGAATAGTGGATGGTATGAGATGGAAAAGACCTACTGGGTAATCTCACTTGTCTCTTAAATTGTCAAAAAAACCCCACACAAACCCCCAATATCCAGCGCCCCTCCCCCCCCCCCCCCCCCGCTCCCTAAAATGCACCCAAAACCCAAAATAAACTTAGATTCTTGTCTGAATGCTTTATACTTCAATTACATGTTTGGGATTCTTTAAAAATCAACTGAGTCTTTTTGCTTCCCTGACTAAATGGTTTCCCATCCATGTGAGGCTGTTGTGACTCAGTCTTTGAAAGATGGCAGAGGTTCATCAAAGTGGTGACAGATGGGCGCATATCCCTTAGGAACCTCAAGGGGAGAAATCCTGGAGTTAATACAAAGCACACGACAATCACTGAAAATGGGTATTGTGTCTGAGGAAAAGTGCTTTTTTGAAAGGGCTAGTGTTGAACTGAGATGGTATTTGGCATTGTGTGAAAGGGGAGATCAGAAATAGTAATTAAATTGTCAGCTTGAACCTTCTGATGGGATAGTTCAAGTGTTACCTGTTTCTCAGGAGCATGACTGAGGGTAAAAGGAGTGGGACCGACATGGTTAGCTCCTAGCGATATCTTGGCTCCATCTTGCTGATTCAGCTCCGTGCCCCCAGTTTTTATTAGTAAGTAACTTTTTACCTGGCAAATCATGGCAACGGGATATTGCCTGATTTGCCATTCTTCCAACTAGCTGGAAGCAAAGTACGTTATTTTGAAATTGTGTGAAACAGACTTTCTTGGGTTTAACACATAATGCTTCCAGGTTTCCTTCCTACTTGAAGTAGTTTGGTACAATGAACCATAAGTCTTCAGTAACTTATAAAATAATATCTGAAAAGGGAGAAAAAATAAATATAGCTATTTCTAGAATAGTTGGTAGGTAAAGTAAAACTGTCTGGTCTAAATAGAAGCTTAAGCCTTTAATGAATAAAACTGTTGGTAATACTTAAGGCTTCGAGACATTTTTGAATGGAAAGGGAAACAAATAGAGGTGAAACATTAGGAATTGGCAAGAATGAAAGGTAACACATTTTATATAGCCCTATGAAGTAGTGAATAGGAAAGATGAGAGAGCTGTCAATTTTTACATGAAAGGATTGTGATCCGTAAGTGTTTTCAACATTTCGTAGATTTCAAAATGTTTTGTTTTAGCTGCATGCTTGTCACATAAGTGTTTGTCAGAAGCTGTGATTTAGAAGGAGATTCTTGCTGCAAAATTTGGAAGATATAACAAAGAGCAAAGTAATTCTGAGTCCGTTAATTAACAAGCTCAAGGAAACTGTAGCATAGCTAAAACTTGGGGATTAGTTGTCAAACAAATAGCATTTGTGGTGCAAAGAAAAGTTACACAAATGGTTTACTGCACTGGGACATAACATTTTCACAAGCTTTGTTTAAATGAGAAGAATTACAACAAGTTAGAATTCTAGCTGGAAAAGGGAAAGAGTTGAAAAACAGTAGCAGAACCTAGAAGGTTTATTGGCGCTTAAGAAGAGTAGTAGCTGGAAGGACGCAAGTTGCAGAAAAAGGAAGAGACTAAAGAATGTAGCTGACTTCTAGAGAATTTAAATCTGATGCTAGGGGTATAAGAAATAAGGAATGTTATAGCCTAAAACATAACTTAACTGTGATAAATTTACAAAGAAGAATACCAAGAAGGGACCAGTACTGAGACTTGCTGAATGGTTTCCACTACATGCAAGGTACCTGTTCAGTGGTTAAATTTTCACCCCAAATTGAAGAGGTCTGACAGCATCAGAAAAGTTGACTGCAGCTACCAAACCCAAGAGTAAGTGCAATCTTGCACTTAGAGGAACTTACTTTTTTCAGGCCTGCTGTTGCCATTGTCAACGTGACTAAATATTGTATCGTTTTTAGGAAGTTCCAGAGCATCAGCGCATGCCTGCAATTACAGTGCACTGCAGCCAGTGCCACCCAGTCTGCATTGCTCCTACTGTGGTTCTTGTTTGCCCGATCAAAGATCTGTACAAGAACTAGAATTAGGATCCTGGTCAAGAAGGATGTTAAGGGTTAGGTTAGATTTAGATCTGGAGAGGAATAATGACAGAAGACAGGTGAAAGCAGAATATGGTTTGTTTCTAAACCACTAGGGTGGTAACCACAATGTGTCGTGCACCAGGAGTGAGTGGAGTGTTAGAGAAACACTTGTTTAGAGTGAAAGATGCCTGAAGGAAAGTGGACATGGCATTGCTACGAAGAGTGAGTTGAGGCAAGAGATAAGTGACGCAGCTGCGGACTGTGCAATGTGGGACTGGGTGTTCAGGCTTCATTGTCAGCCTTCTTGTGTAGATGGTGAAATTTTAACTGAATGTCAAACCTAACTAGTACTTGCTTATGTAATTTAATTGATGCCCTTTAGAAGTCTGGAGACATTGGCAAAAGCAAAGAGATTTAACATGTGCCTGTAGGTCTAAGAGAATTCTTTATCCTAATGCAAAGCCAGGAGGTATTGATAGGGAAGAGGGAGTGCTGTGATAGTTGAACTGTTAAGTATATATTATAGCAGAGTAACTGCAGTAAATTGTCCCTTGATTCAGGCATGGAGTGTTGGCTAATATGTGGGTGGTGGGGAGTCAGGGGCTGGTTTGCATGATTTTTTGGTGCTGATTAATTTGTGTGATATATTTAAGTGCTGTTGCCTGACTTTGAGGGTTTTGAGACAGCCTTTGTGGGTTGGCTTGTGTAATCCATCGTGCTATGTCATTTTACTATACTGATTTTTCTTAATGATTTATGGTTTTCAGTTGAAAATGAGAGCTGGAGGAATCAGCGAATCATCAAAATGGAAAAAGCAAAAGAGATCGCCAAGGCCACCTCGCCATGTAACTAAGGTCTCTCCTGGGACAGAACAACCAGCAGCCAATGCTAGTAACATCACAGGTAAGTTGAAATCTGTTTCCAGAGACCAGGCAGCATCCATTCTAGAGTTTTTTTTAGAATCTGCCTTTATTTCATTTCTCTTTAAAATGTTGTTCTGCATTAGGTTTTTTTTATATTAGTTCTCAGTGACTGTAGCAATAGAACATATCGTAGCTTTTCAGGTCCAGGAGAGTTTGAAGGAGATGGAATACATATTGATGGAGGGAAACATGGTCCTGTGGCTAACTTGACAGTATTTCTCTGCCTTCAGCGTGCCTTACAGGGGGTAGTTTGTACAAAAGGGAGTGGGGACCTGGAGACGTGGCTGAGGTTATGGGCAGCCATGTGGCAATGTGGCACAGAGGAGTTGGAGGGTGCAGCAGGTACATGGAAGAAACTGAGAACAAGAACACTGGCAAAAGAAGAGCTAAGGAGAATGGAGCTGGGGAGAAGGTTTCCTGCAACAGGAGATTGCTGACTTAAGTGACATATTTCTCCTGTGTTGCTGAAGGGTATACCAAAGGGGGTGGGTGTGGTGGTAATGAGGGAAGAGCAAAGTGTGAAAATATACAGGTAGAACTGAGGGATGTGCAGAAACCTAGGTATCAAGTATGGGTGAATGAACAAGTCTCTCACTACAGATATAAAGACAAAAAGTACACCCACAGTCCATGAAATTTGAATAAAAGGCTACACTCATTGAAGGACAGGGAAATATGGGCTGCACTTACGACTGTTATTATGTAGGGAAAAAAGTAGAGGAAACAGCAAAAGTATCTGAAAGGGAATTGTGTGCAGGAAACAAAAGGGTATACACATGAATCTTTTTTTCATGTGATTTGATTCAGCCTGCAGAAGTAATACAGTAGGTGACTAGTGCTGTGAGCTCAAGAATATAATGTTGGGGGGCTTTCATATCCTACTGTTGTATAGGAGTGGACTAAATAGTTATAACTGTTTTTAACCTGTCCTCTGGATAAATGAGTCCCTCTGGCTGCAAAGTATGCTGTCTCTTGCGCACTCTACGATTTGATGGCTCAGACATAAACATTAACTGTGAAAGGAAGCAGACAGGAAAATTGAAACAATACCTGTGTAAAATACCTAGTTCTGACAGTTATCCTGTCACAGGTAACTATTTAGTGTAGTGTGAACAATTCCATGTGTGTTTCTACATGAACAGCATGATTGGAGAAAACTAAGGAAATAATAAATGCGATCAAATTGCATATAACTCGGAGCATCCGTCCAGATGAGAGCTTGTCCCTACATAAATCATCATTATATTTAAGTTTCCAAATAGATATTAAATTCTGTTAAACAGTATTATAACTTCTGCAACAGTTTAGAGAGAAAGTTGAATTGTGTTACAAAGCATGTCACTAACTCTGACCTTGTAGTGCTATGTAATATATTAATTGTGCTTCTTAGGCCAGAATCCTGGCTTAGCAGGTGAAGAAGAAAGGATTGCAAAATTGATCCTGTGTTCCATTTAATTTCTTAATCAAGTAATGTCCTGGTGCTACTGACTCAAGACATTTCCAAAAATCAAGTCAGTAATAAAATACCACTGTGCAAAAACATACGCAATTCACATGTAAATTCATAACATAACTCTGGTTTGTGTTTTTATTTTATTACTGTGCCCTGCGGTATATCTTCTCTTTTTTAAATATTTGTTTTACTTTTTTTAAGTTCTCCTTGGAACCATAAGAGCTGCAAATATGTGGTGTTTTTTGAAAGGAAATATTAGATTCTTGCAGCATTGTCTTATATATAGAAAAAGTAAAAATACTTCACTGCTCCATTTCAGACCCATTTGAATTCTATTGCAATTCCATTTGTTTAAGGAGAATTAAAGAAATAGGTCTTGCCTTCCAATCAAGTTAAAAATTCTCACTTTGAAGAAATGACTAATTCTTGATGCAAGTCTTTAAAGTGGTCGTGCCATTGTGTTAAAGAGTAAAGTACACCTTTTGGATGATTTTCAGATTTCTTCTCTCTGCACCCTTTTATTTAACTGTGAATTGTCTTATTGGCCAAGTCTGTTAGATTCCAGCTATTGTATTTCAATTTTGAGAACTGCTAGTATCTCACCTCTTCATCTATTTGATTAATTAATACCTTGCAAAAGAGAACTTAATTTATCTACATTCTCTGCATTAATGCGTAACTATCTGAGATCATTTGTAGTGTGAAGTAGTAATCAAAGTAATTCTTTGTTGCTGTATTCAATGTATGAATTTGTGGTTGAGGGACAGAAAAATACTGATCTCCTTGCTTCTGTTTCTCATCAGCAAGCGGAGTTACTTTCATAGATGCTCCTTCTCCCAGCTCCTCCGGGAGCTCAGAAAATGTTTCATCTGTGGTCAGCCCTGCTACAGACAGTGGTTTGGAGTTGTCCTCACAGACTACCTCCAAGGAAGACCTGACAGACTTGGACCAAGTCACTTCTTTGGGACTTAATGCAGCAATATCTTCAAATGAGGCCAAAGTCACTGAAAATCAAAATCAGCCTGAACTGCAGGTACATGGATATAACATAAGGAAAAGTTCCAACTCCCAGCATAATCAGTTGGGGATTTAGCATGCTTACTCTCTTTCTATCTTTCTTTTTGGTCATAGTGTTTATATTCTATTTCAAGGCTTAGGGTCAGAATAAAACATCCTTTGCTGTAAGTGATTTGTAAATTCACAAACATTCATTCTTTGTTTTCTCTTGAAACCATGCCCATTGGCTCAGAAATTATAACTGTGCAGCCCAGCAATGCACCTACATATCTAGTTGTACTCCTGCCAATACCATCAACCTTAATTAAAGGAGAAACTGTTAGAGGGAAACATAGAGGAAATCTGCAGGAGAACTCATTTTACTCTCTTTAGTGAATGATTTTTTCTTGAGTTTGTAGAAATTCAGCTGTTGGTGTTTGTGCATGTGCATTGCTGTTGCTGCAAAATAAAACTAACCTGAACCAAGGCCTTTGTCAGGAAGTCTTCCTCCGTGTTGTCTCCACTTCCCCTGCAACAGTATTACTGGATGGATTAGAGCTTCAGGGAGCCTTTCAGAGCTGCAGATATTTTGAATGGTAAAAATGCTAAGAAGGCATAGATAGAAATAGTATGCTGAAATTATGTAGCATTTAAAACCAAAAAATGAGTCAAATACTAACCTTACGGGCAGTAAGAACTGATAGGTTATAGGTGTATCTTCAAAGTAAAGTTCTTAATCTCGCAACCTAGAGTTATGTAAAATAGATAAGAACTAGATGGAAGTGATGTGGCAGAGAGGGCTGCAGATTATCTAGAGGTGCTCTTTTCTCTTAAATTTTGTTTTCCTGCTCCTCTTCTGTGAGTGACCTGTATAGTTTTAATAGTTCTGAATGAACCATGAACAAATAAGCCTTTCTTTTAGCTTGTCTAGTGCTTGTTAACTCTTGTTTTGCTTCTTTCATTCTCAAATGACTGATACCAACAAAGAATGAAAGTCTGAGGGAGGAGAAGACCCAGTCAGCTTCTGTTGAGTCTATCCCTGAGGTCCTAGAGGAGTGCACATCTGTAGCAGAACATTCTGACTCTGCCTCAGTTCATGACATGGACTATGTAAATCCCCGAGGAGTACGTTTTACTCAGTCGTCCCAAAAAGAAGGTGAGAGGTGGGCAATGTTGCTGAAGTCCTTTCTCCTTTCCACCATTCTGTTTCACTTTCTGCTGAGAGAGGGTTATAAGCTCCTGCTCCTCAGCTGGTCTGTAACAGTTTCATTTTTAACACTTGTTAGGCACCTGCAAAAAGCAAAAGCAAAGAGTGATAATCTCTCTCAATTTCCTTTAGGAGCAGCACTGGTCCCATATGGACTACCATGTATCAGAGAACTGTTCCGCTTTCTTATCTCACTCACCAATCCTCATGACCGCCACAATTCTGAGGTGATGATCCACATGGGGCTGCAGCTGCTAACTGTTGCCCTGGAGTCAGCACCCATTGCAAACTGCCAGTCCCTCTTGGGACTTGTGAAGGAGGAGTTGTGCCGACACCTATTTCAAGTGAGTCTGGCTTATGCTAGTATGGCATATGGCACTGGGGAGTCAGATGCTAATTTGCATTCAAGAGTCTACTGGAATTCAGTATTCTGAGGTTTGGCAGGTCTCAGTCTTCAGATAAGCTCTTTGCTGCAATGAACAATGAGAGTTCTGAACTGCAGCAGTGAAACAGTGCTGCTGCAAAGCCAGAGGGGTTGTAGTGTGCTATTTTTGTCAGACAAAGGCCAAGAAGGATGAAGGTGATTTCAGTGAACTGTTACTGTGGGATAACACTGTGTTTTGATATAATTGGTTTTGATGTAATCATGGATACAAGTTACCAGCTTAGTAGTAGGCAGAACCTTTGGACTACCAAGCTATTAATTGCACAAGGGCCATCTCAGAGGCAGGTCTTCTCCCAAGTTCCTTCTCCACTAAGAGGATCTGTGGACTTGGCAAAAGAACAAAGTTGTAGTAGGAAAAGTGCTACCACAAGCAGAAGGGAATTAAGTATACTCATCCTCACTAGCAAAAAGTGAGACCAGGAGGATGAATAAGGAATTGGTGTTTGAAATAACCATTGATTGCTACGGGAGGCGAAGTGTGGATCTCAAGGCTGTTGCAGGTGATGTCTGCAGTGCCACAGTACTGCTCCTTATAGCACATAATGACTAAACTTTGTAATGCTTAAAGGGTTTTTTGTTTCTTGTTCAGCTACTGAGTGTTGAACGGCTCAATCTGTATGCAACCTCCCTCAGGGTGTGCTTTCTTCTCTTTGAGAGCATGAGAGAGCATCTGAAATTCCAACTGGAGGTGAGTTTTTTGAGTATCACTGCGTGCCTAGTGATAGTTTTTTGGAGTTTAGTTAAATGCATACAGCTAGGCAGTAAGGTACTGTCTAAATATCAATTTACCTTTGTATAAATGACTCAGTGGGTTATGGGTAGGCTGTGTAGGCCTTTTCTTGTTGGATAATAAAATGTCTTTGAGACTGGTGTGCTGCATTACCTGCCTTCATACTGTGTTTTTAGAACAGTAAATCCAGGTGCACTGAGTGGTAGAACTATTTGAAACCTTTCTACAACCTTCTTCAGAATGAACCATCATTAAAGACAGAGTGTCATGTGGGAAGATGAAGCTTAAATCTATTTCTGTAGTCCTCAAAGCTATTCACTGTCCTGCTTTCTTTTTTCTTTCCTTAAACTGAGCTGCCCTGTGTTTCTGCCAGATGTATGTCAAGAAGCTGATGGAAATAATCACTGTGGAAAACCCAAAGATGCCCTATGAAATGAAGGAGATGGCTTTGGAAGCCATTGTTCAGCTGTGGCGGATTCCCAGTTTCGTGACCGAGCTCTACATCAACTACGACTGTGACTACTACTGTGCCAACCTCTTTGAGGAGCTCACCAAGCTGCTCTCCAAGGTGTGGAAGGGGCTGGGGCTGCTGGCCTCAGCGGGCTGGAGGGAGGCAGGGAGCAGCAGGGTGCCCGAGGGGAAGCGGGTAACATGGAACAAGGGTAAGCACAGATGCAGAACTTAAGAATGGGAGTGGCTGAAAGATTTGGGGTGAGTAGTCTGTAGAGGTGAAGGCAGCCATTTAACATTTGGAAGCAAAAGAGAAAAGAAAAGCCATGAGGGTTTAATAATGTCAGAGCAGATAAACCATTGAGTATATGCTAGAAAGCTTTGTGTGAAAAGTTGATGGTGTTATGTTGTACGCTTTAGGCTTCCCCAAGCCATGGGGGAAAATTCCTTCCCCGGTTACAGTAAGAAAGGCATGAAAGCTGACAAATACTCATGTTTTTTTTTACCCAGAATGCCTTCCCAGTTTCTGGACAGCTGTATACTGTCCATCTTCTGTCTCTGGAAGCGTTGCTGACAGTGATAGATAGCACTGAGGCACATTGCCAGGCCAAAGTGCTGAGTAACATACATCAACAAGAGAAGGAGATTGCCAAATCCAGCCCAGAAACCATGAACAGCACCAAAGAAACAAGCAATAGTAAGACTCCTTTCTTTGTAATTTTGATATTAAGCTTAGTCTTGTGCTAAACTTGCAGATCTCACTTTGGTAGCTGACGTAGTAAGCTCCTTAAATATAGGTTTTCAGTCTTCCTGTTGCATGTTTTATAGCTACACACTGATGTTAATAACCTTGCTATTTGTAAAATTTACAGATATTAAAATGTGCCCCTCATATGAAACTTTATATAAAGGCCATGTCAAGACAGAAGTAGACTATGTCATGGAATTCACGTAGACAAAATACCGAGGATACTGAGGAATTGCAGTTACTGGGGGGAACTCCTTTGAATAAGCACATATTCAGTTTAGAGTGATCAGTTCATTCTTTCTCTGTTGCTAGCTTTTTCCTTGGCTTATGGGATTGTTTATATGTGGGTTTGTTGGAGTTTTTTGTTTGGGTTTTTGTTGGTTTTTTGTTGTGTGTTTTTTATTTTTTTTTTAACTTCTGCAGATAATGAGAGAATACTCAGTGAGGGAAAATCTTCCAGTGCAGTCTCAGATCCAGCTGGGGCATGTCCTCCCACCAGTGGGTGCCTTATGGCTGACCAGATGAAGGAGGGCTGCATGGAATTGGAAGGAGGAAGTGAGGCAGGTAATAGTCTCCATGGTACCGTGATGCTCTGAGTGTGTGCATGCTAAGAATGGTCCTGACATTTGCTGACTGGTCCTGCTATACTATAGACCACTGTAGCTATTATGTGTTCAAAATTAGAGGGAGGTATGTGGTGAATATTTGTGTATTACATGTGTGCTGTATGTGCCTACTGACTGTTGCATTTCTTCTGGAGGGGGTTAGATCTGGAGGGTCATTTGGGGGCAAAAGTGTGTGAAATTCATACCAGTGCTTAGTATTTTTAAGGTAGTCAGGGGCTCTCCAGGGAATCAGTAATGTAGGTAGTCAAAATAGCCAGAAAATTAAGTCTTGTGGATGTGTGAAATTGTTGAAGGCAGGAAGCTACTATGCAATTTTGCTGAAGAAAACGTGGGTGGGAGGAATATAGTGATGGAATAAGTAGGAGTGTGACTGCCGTTTGCAGGGCAGCACATTGCAGCAAGACTCCATGATTGAAAGTTATGATGGGACACTATAGTGGGCTGAGCACTACTCTGGGGATAGGTTTGACTGTAATGACGCTTTGTCTTCTAGCTGAGAAGAGTATCCCCAGGAAGCCTACTCGATTTTCTTGTATCCTTCCAAGCTCTCAGGAACTTATGCAGATTAAGAACAAAAAGAAGGTATGATTTGGAATATACCAGATACGGATCTTTGAATGTTCTCCTTGTTTCCCATCCCATGTGGGCTTTATATGACTGGTCATATCTTAGAAATTTTAAGTTCTAGTCTCTGCTGATAAGAATTAAATACTCAGTCACTGAAAATCCTGCTACACTGCAAAGACAGCAGTGATTATTATCTGTTCTCTTTTAGTTGTGCTAAAAGTTGCAAAAGGTGTTGGGGAAATTTTGTGGCACAATTTGTAAGCTAGGTCCATCTGATTTCTGGGTGGGAAAGTTGCTGGATCTAGTTTGCATTACATGGAGATAATCAGGTACTTCCATCAAAAAGGGCAGGTTCCCTGCTGTGAATGGGGAGCGTACCAAGAGGCCCATGGTAGAAATTAAGTCTAGCCTGCTATTCTGATTTGTTTATTCCCATGTTAGCTTTATCATAAGGATGACTGCAAAGATTGTCTTGATTGTGGCAAAGCCATTCCTTGTCTAGATGTCTGTTTCTTTGAACCTCGTTAATCCAAGTTATAGTCTGAAGTTTGTACAGCTTTTCCATTCCCTGAGTGGTTCCAGTCTAGGTCTAGTGTTGACAAAGGTGCCCCATGCTGATGGCTTTGTATTTATCTGCTGTCTTGTGTCAAACATCAAGTACTGGTCCGCTTGTTCACCTCCAGAGACAGTGGGTGAATATGATATCTGAAGTCCCTCTGGGTTACATGAGACTGGTTTTTTTTTGTTTGTTTTTTTTTCATTCACAGATGTTCTTCGTACAGATTTTGTTCTCTTTGCACAACATATACACAAGGTAGTTAGGTTATTTAGGAAGTGATGGATTACTAAATTTCAATATGAAAGTGACACATATTCTGGATGAAACATGAGTGGCCGTGGTAGTTGTGGGGTAAGGAGCCAGATGATGTAGTGGAAAAAGAAATCAGTGTATTTGAACGATTCATTGGTGGTAAAGGGAAAGGTTTTTCATTTGTACCTGACTAAAAGGCTTCTGACTTCTCTCTCCAGCGTAGGTGTTGTTATTTTACATTATTATAAGGGAGTGGTGGTGATATTTGTTTAAACTTGCTTAAGCGAAAATACCGAAGGAAGTATGAGGAAAGATCTCTTTCTACTGCCATACTAATCTGTGCTTTGTGATCTGCTCTGGCAGACTCTGGATCTGAGTGTAATTTAAGGCATTGGTGTCTCTCTAGGAAGTCTGCTGCAGTACTTAGGAACTTGGTTCTGTACCTACCACACAGTGCTGCAGTGGGATAATGCTCACTGGCTTCCCGAGCCACAAGGACACCTGGGGGGAAGTGATTGTCAGCACAGTCTTCAAAGGAACCACCGAGTTTTGGCATTAGCTAATTTCTAAGAAATGAATATTGATTTAGTTACTGTTTCATTTGTAACCCTTTGCTTTGCATTAAATGTAGCTTTTATGGCAGTTTTGCTGATGGACTTCTTGTCAAAGTCCGTTGTTAAGAAGGGAGCTTGCATAGTGCTTCCACTGTATTAACTGAAAACCTCTGATAATGCTCCAGCTATGTTGTGCTGGAAAACAAGGTTAGAAGAAAGCAAGAGCATTGCCAGTGGCTGAGAGTTCCTTAAAGAAAGTTCCAGGGCCCTAGAAAAAGAGCAGTGCCTTACACTACAGCAGAGGGCAGAAAGATGTTGATAAATCTCTCGTAGTTTGCCCAGGGAAAATCATTTCCTGACCCTAAATCTGCTAATGGTTTCATCCTGAGCATGTAAACAGGGCACACAAAACATTCCGCTTAAGTAATGTTGATGTTGACAGGGCACCAGCATGTTCTGCTTCCTTTAACCTTTAAAGTACTAAATGTTACCACAGCTGGAAGGAGGAAAAAAGCTAAATAAAAGCAGAAAACAAATTACGCATCAAATGGAAAATTTTCTTTGATGTTTCCAAAGGCAGTGACCAGAAGCTCAGAAGCATAGGACTGACATGATTATAAATGCAGTGCAAACTGCCAGCAGTTTGGTCTCCTTTCAGGTGGTCTTAAGAAGTATAACCAGTCCATAGGATACCCTAGGGCTTGGGTTACAGGATTTACAGTTGAATAGAAATGCTGCTAGTCTCATACAGTCCCTTCAGGCCTGTTATACCAGGGCAGCACATGGTTATTGTTTTGTTATGCCCTCACTGGGTCCTTGTGCGCTCCGTGCTATTTCAGGGTCTGTATTTCACTGCAATTTGAGAATGTTCATACGGGCAGGGGGAGCAGAGAACAGAGGGCTGGTGGCTTCCGAGGTACTGAGAAGCCCAGGGGAGCTAGTAATCATGATGGTCACGAATTTAGTTCACTAGGTCATCGCTAGCAGTTAGATCGTGATAGGAGCTAACAGGGAACTGACATTTATTCTGGTGCCTTAGTAAAGTTCATGCAGTTGTTTGTGCTTTTGGTTTTTCTGAACACCACCAAGAACATCCAGTTAACCCTTTCTTAGCCAGGTGTTTTATTACACTGTGACTGTGGTACAGAGTAGTTTCCTAAAATAAGAATCAAACAGGGAAAAGTTGTTGTGGTCAAAAACAAAAATGCACCTGCTCTTCCTGGCCTGCAGATAGCCTTGTCATGCTGGAATACCAGATGTTCCTAGGACTATGTCTCACTAGCAGAATGTTTTCTTGTTCTTAGTTTAAGCTTTTGCAGCACTTCTTCCTTGCACCTGCTGAATATGTGCCAAGGATTCTTGCTGTGTGTCTCCTGGCAGTGAGGTAGAGTATAAGAGCCTGGAGCCAAAGGAGGTCATGGAGCAGTGCTGCTGTTGTAACTGGGTAGAGCTGATTTTGCCACATGTCTGGGGTTCATCAGAGACCTTCCTCTGCTCTGTTTACATACTAGAGCAGGTAAGGCATTTGGGGTAGCAGAGCTAATTGCTTGGTGAAACGTCAAAGCTTTTCAAAGATGGCAGCTCATGCTTGCTCTGTCCAGTATTATTTGGTAGTAAATCCTTGTGATGAATGCAGATTTTCTGGCCTTGGTTAGCCTTCTTGCTGGATTACACAGTACAATAAACCTGATCATGCTGAGGTTGATATATTTTCTACTTTGCTTTTGGTTCAAATGCCAAGAACAATCTAAAGTAAGAAATGCAATTCAAGCTTGTAATCATCGGAATGTCTCCTTCAGCTCCTGATAACGGGCACAGAGCAGTTCAACCAAAAGCCAAAGAAAGGGATACAGTTTCTGCAGGAGAAGAACCTTCTTGCCACCCCCATCGACAACAATGAGGTGGCTAGGTGGCTACGGGAAAATCCCCGCCTGGACAAAAAGATGATTGGGGAATTTGTGAGTGACCGTAAGAACATAGACTTGCTGGAAAGCTTTGTTGGGTGAGTATCTTTCTGTATCTGTATCTCTCTAATCAGAAAGGGGTGAAAGTTAAGAGTTCAGTGATTAAAAAAAGCAGTAGAAGAGTAGTTCCTGGAGGCATTATGTTCCCGGAGGAACTTCCTAGTTCCTGGAGGCGGTTTGTATCGCTTGGTTCTCTGTGTACCACCATGCCTTAATTCTATGTATCTCTTGCATATGATAACACCTTAGATGCATACAATAGTATGATACTCGAGCTCCTTTCAGTAGGGCCAGTCTCTGTGAAGACTGGAGAGATGATTACCTGTAGGGTTGTTGACTCGTTGTTTTTTGCCTGTTCGTGGTATATTTCTTCTCTCCTCACCCTCCTCTCTTTACTGTCCTTTCTCTGTGAAATGTGGTATTCTGATGCTGAAACAAACAAGATTGTAGTCAATAAGTTTATCCTGCCTTTCCCATCCTGTTTCAATTTCTCACTGCATTTCATTCTTCTTGCAGGACTTTCAGTTTCCAAGGTTTAAGACTGGATGAAGCTTTACGACTTTATCTAGAGGCCTTCAGATTACCAGGAGAGGCGCCTGTAATCCAGAGACTATTGGAAGCATTCACAGAACATTGGAGGGTATGTACTTGGTGGGCAGAAAGCTCAAGACTGCATTCTTTCTTGTGCAGCTGCTTGCATGATGGACATGTCAGATCAAACTGCCTATATAAGTTTACTGTGCCCTGCAGGCAGCAGCTGTTGTTTTGTAGGAGACGGCAGCAGCACATAGATTTCCAAGGTACTTTTTGGAAGCTGGAGCTAGGGCCTGGGGTTTTTGTTTGTCCCAGAGGTGATTCAGTACTGTGGGTAGGAAAATGGCTGTCTTGAGTCACTGGTATCGCTGTTCCTGTAGGACTAATTTGTGCATACATTTGCCTTTCAGAAATCAAATGGGTCCCCATTTGCTAATAGTGATGCCTGCTTTGCCCTGGCCTATGCAGTTATTATGCTGAATACTGACCAGCACAACCATAACGTCCGCAAGCAGAATGTTCCAATGACTCTGGAGGTGGGTGTTAACCAGTGTAGGCACCTGTCTGCTCTGGTTTTGATATCAATGTAGTACCTGATTTTATCTCAATGGCATTCTCTTTTTTTCCCTGGCATTCATCACTCCTGCACGTAATAAGCTGGTGTGCAGCACTGAAGTTGAGTACAGTTGGAAAGGGAAGCTGTGGGCGAGGGGCAGTCTGGAGAAATATGAGATTAGCAGACAACTTGCCAAGTTCGTCAAGAGGCTTGTATGTGTGTGTGAGCAAACTGCATCCTAAGACATAGTAAGAACGAGAAGATTGTTGAACTGCTGTGGGCTTCTAGAGAGTTCAAGTCCTGTGAGTGTCGATGCAGTGATACAGACCCATCATTCTGATGTCCAGCCTCAGCTAAGCACGTGTTACATTGTGTCTCTTTTTCTTTTCCTTGTGAGCAGAGACAGGGGTTGCTGCACACTACTGCCACTAAGAATAGCATTTAGTCTTTGAACTCTGAGGCTGCATGTTGAAGAATGCAGGAAAATCTCCTAGTCCAATGAAAAACAAGTGGAGTACTGATCCTAGCCAAGCAGTCAAAGCTGAAGATATTAAAAGTTAACACTGGTTTAACTTTTTTCAGGAGTTTCGGAAGAACCTGAAAGGTGTGAATGGAGGCAAAGACTTTGAACAGGACATATTGGAAGACATGTACCATGCCATCAAGTAAGAATCAACCTGTCATCTCCTTATATGCAGAGAGCAAACTAGAGTTGTTTGGTCTGTGAGACCTCTGGAGAGTACGGAGAGAGACTCACCAATGATGTGCCTCTCTGTCTTGGACCAACTTGCAGCTGTATGTGGGACTGTGGTAACAAGCCTGTCACAGTGATTGCACTGGATTTGTATCTTTGGGTTCTTGCCATAGTATTTTAATCCACAGAGCTTAAGCTAAAATTAAAAAACACGTTACTTCTATCAACATGCAAAAGAATGGCTGAGCAAGACGAGCACATGTGAAATGCTCTATCTGAGAAGGCTCTGTTCTCCAGACCAGGCCTTTAGACTTCTTTAGAACTTTTTATGTGGTGCTAGAGATAATATCTCATCCCCAGGACAGGACTGGTGCCCTGACATAACAGCTCCAGGTCTCAGTTTCATATGTTCTGCTTTTGAGCTCTTCATAGGAGGCTGCTGTCTGCACCAATCTCTACTGCCACCCCTGAAGCTCTTGGCACACTGACCAGTATTTGAGGAGAATTCCTCGTGGCTGAGGCGCTTTTGTGCACAGACTAGCTGTGGGCAGGGATCTTTAATAATAGCTCAGAAATCTAGCCTAACAGTAAATCCAGGCCCAGCCAATTTGAAGCTGAGAGGATTACATCTCTGAGGAGACAGGATGTGACTCTGACTCTCAGCTGGTTTCAATCTGCAGTGGCAGGCAGTGGCTTGGGCTGGAAGCAGGGCAGTGTGATTAGGCTGACCCTCCCTTTTTAGCCTTCTCTGGGAAGGTGGGGATGCAGCCTGTACTGAATATCTAGAAATTCTTCAAGAGGTAACTCCAGCTTTCAAATAGAGCTCTAGTTTTGGTTGGCCTCTCTTGCCTGAGGGTGTTCTTAATGTTTTGAGTAGTACCCTGAGAATACCCTCATATCTTTCAGTTACCTAGTGCCTCTGTCCCAGTCTCTTCCCCTTTATCCTCCCTTCACCAGATACTTCAGCTTTTTCAGTATGTTCTATGGCTAAAACAGTTGCACTATCATTTCAGTATTGCTCCATCTCAGATTGCCCAGTGTCATAGCTGAGATTGAGGAACTGTTTGTTTTCTTTGTATTATTGGGGAGGGAAATCGGACTGTAAACTGTACAGAGTAGTGCATGATCTCTTCAGGATCTCAGCATTTCACTTTTGAGCACAATTTCCTTTCCTGAGACTTTCCAAGCAAACCCATTCACTTGCTTCTGTTAATATTAATGAAATACGGGTTCCTAGAAAAAATATGCTATTGACTGCGAACATATTTTCCTATATAATCTCAGTAATGATTGCTCTTGTCAAAATATGCAGGGACTTGGAACTGAGAAGAGCTTATTTCATATGCATAAATCAAGAGGGGTTTTTATAGTTGTTGTTAGCACATGAAAATTGCTTCTTTGGCAACTGAAGCACATTAGTTTTTGATTGTTGCAGAAAGATCTCCACTGCTCAGATTGGCTGTACTCTACTATAATTAATAGATTTGAGGATCTTGTTCAATTAGTTGGTCATTTGCAGAGGGTTATCTCTTGTGCAGTGTTACCCAAGTCTAGGGAGTATGTATTTAGGCTTGATATATTTTAACCTGGAGTTGCAAGTACTACTTGGCATTAACCATAACTGATTTATTATTGTATGGCTTTAATCCAGTTAGAGTAAGGAGCTGTGGTACCCTGGTTATGAATCACCCATCATACATTTGGCTTCTTTGTTTTATCTTTAATTTTATACTACTTGGCTTTCTTATAGTTGATTTTGGCGTAATACGAATATTTGCATTATTCTTGTATAAAAGTACTCATGCCTACTGTTGACTGCAGTGGTATAACAATTTCATTTTTTTTATTTGGGAGTAATGTGAACTGCAGAGCACTCTAACAGGGTGAGAGTTGGGATGGCGGGGTGAAGCTATGCCAGTGTGCTGTTCAAAATTTCCCATCATTTAACTACAGTATGTGTTGCATTTTGCACTTGTAGTGTTAGGTAGCTGCTTCTTGAATACTATCTTTACATGGTTGCTGCTAGGTGCTGCTGAAAGCCACCAACTTTTATATCTAGGATATCAAGGAGAGGCAGGGGAAGCAGGCAGACCTAGGAAAATAGAATGTTTCAGGAGCTGGCAAAATCAGTCCAGAGTAGGTATCACTTAGCTTTGGGACCATGTAATGAAAGGCACTGTGTAAATGTTAGGTTTGGCTCGGAATGAAAGATTCAACCTTTCTGCCTTCCTCCCTTTTAGAAATGATGAGATAGTGATGCCAGAAGAACAGACGGGCCTGGTGAAGGAAAACTATATCTGGAATGTCCTGCTACATCGTGGTGCCACTGATGAGGGAATATTTCTCCATGTGCCTCCCGGAAGCTATGACCATGATCTCTTTACCATGACATGGGGGCCAACCATTGCAGCACTTTCTTATGTTTTTGACAAGAGCTTAGAAGAAACAATCATCCAGAAGGCTATCTCTGGCTTCAGGTAACTCTTGCATTCATGAAGACCCAGAAGAGTTAAAGTGTGGCCATTGTCTCCTGTGTACCTGCTAGCGACATCACAGTGAATATCAACTGTTACTTTTCCTAGCAATTGAAGGGCGTTTTATTGTGACCTACGGTACTCTAGTTTTGTTCTGTCACTCGTATTGATTCATCCATCCCATCTTGGCCTCTCTTGGTTGCCACTCACTGTTTGGCTTGACTGCTGTGTTGTAATAAATCAAAGTGCCTGGGGTATGTACTTTTAAACTCCCAACCTGGTTACATTTAAAAGACCTGCAGACATAGCTGTGCTGCTTAGAAGTGAGGGGAAAAAGTCACTCTAAACTTGCACAGTGATGCTGGCAAAATCCCTGTATACGAACAAAACCTCTCGTGTGTATGAGGCCATAGCTGTGGCTGAATGGGATGGGGGATTTTTTTTCTTTTTTTCTTTCCCAGATAACAAGTTTTTTGAATACTGGCCATCCGTGAGAAACTGTATTGGAACGGTCTTTGGTCGTGCTTAGATCCAGACCAAATGATGCCTTAAGCATAGTTTTAAAGCTCTGTTAATATACTGCTATAGCCATGGTCTCTTGGAAACTAGACCTTCAACACTACCACCAATCTCAGCAACTCTCTCTTGTGTCAAGACAGGAGATTATGTATATTGGCTCAGGTGCAAGTGGTCTGTCTGTTTAGACTCACTTCTTGAAAGTGATCCTTGCATCAGCATAGACAAATATCAGCATCTATGGGTGAGGATTGAGATTATTTGATGGATAATAGTAGACTTCTATACATCAACATTCATTATGAGTGGGTGGAGAAGAAGGTCTAAAAGGTCAACAGAGAAGCTCTCTGATTTGCTGTCCTGTAGACAGACTTGTCTGTGCTGACTTACTACGTTATTTTCTGTTTTCTTCTTTCCCCAGGAAATGTGCAATGATTTCTGCGCACTATGGCCTTAGTGATGTGTTTGACAATCTCATCATTTCTCTCTGCAAGTTTACAGCCCTCAGCAGCGAAGTAAGTTTGCAAGGAGGGGAAAGAAACATGGCTTTCAGTATATCTGAGCTCTCTTCCTCTGTGAAGCAGTAATATTTGCTTGTTTTAGTTATCACGCTATCTGTAGATATCTATCAGCCCCTGCCTGGAGTTTTCTGGAGGAAGCAATGAAAAGTGTGAAGTAGGACTTCCGTAGGGCAGGTTCAAATATGCAAATTTCCTTCTACCCACTCACAAGTGGCAGTTTGTGCAGAGCAGAATGCCATGATGTAGAAGTGTTTATTCCTCCTACTTGATCTGAGGAGACTTAGATCTCCCTGTGATCAAGAGAGTGATCATCCATCATCCCAAGCAAGTTTATGCATTGCAGCTATTGAATATTTAGTTATAGGGCTTATGTGGTGCCAAGAGGGGACTGTTTTGTGAGCTGTTCTTCCAAAGTGTAGGGGCTGTGCATCCACCCAGCAGAAAGGGGTTAGGAAAACAAATGCTTTGAATTGTCAGTTGATATGTGGAGTCTGGTAATAAGATCAACTGTTAGTCCCACTTTTGGCAAGCCCTAAAGACTTTCTGTGGATTGTACTGTGAGAATAAATTCAAGGTACAGCGGTTGGTGTAAGCTTTTTTTGCACAGGTCTGTTTATGTTACAGCATCAGCCTGTTTTTCCCCAAGGTGTTTGATAGACAGTGTGTGGCAGACCATGCTTTGTGCTAAGAAGATGACAGCAACTCTTATAAAGGGTCAGAACTCAAAGAATCTCACAGCGTTGCTCTGAGAACCAGTGCAAGACCCACAGTGAGCAGAATAGAATGGCCACACATACATAAAAGGGAAAAAAGATCATTCAGGACTGAAAGCATGGGAGTAAAAAGGCCAAGACAGGTGACTTTTTTTTTTTTTAAATCCCTTTAAGGGATAGCCGAAAGAGAACAGTCCTGCAAATTAATCCGGTTAATGGAATTAGGCTGCAGGGAAATGGAATTGTTTGGACTGGGTGTTTTGTATCATTTGCATTCTGGCATTGGTAACAGTGAAAAAGTACCAGGCTGACTATTAAAAGACTAAGAAATCCGAAGCGATGGGGTTGCTTTAGATTCCTCCTTCCTCCACAGCTCACAAGAGTAAAGATGAAATACTTGATCCTCTCCAGGCCTACCAGACCTCAAGAGTACCAATAGGTAACTCAAGCAGAGGAATGTCTACCATGAAACAACTGTTTGACACAGATTTACACAGTAGAAGCAACTAGCCTAAGCCCTTAGAGGCACTAGCTGCATCCCATCTAGTTGTGAGACTGGAATCTGGAGCAGTCTGAGGTCTGTGTAAATTCAGCAAGGATGTCTTCTGGTGATGACGTAGAATCAGGGACTTCTGGATTTGAAGAAGGCTGTGAGTTCTTATCTTTGGCCAGATTCCAAGTACACCAATTACTTTCTGCTGTCCTAAATTCCTGTAAGGCTTGGAGACAGTAGTGGAATATGAGAACTGAACAAATATTTGAGAGACAGTCTGGTGGAAGGGGGAGAAGGAGGGCCTGTCTTCAGGGGCTGAGGAGATAAAACAAAGAGCAACTGTTAGAAAGCAAGGGAAGAACGTCGAAGTGTCACTTAGCTGCTAAGTCACTTCTCAGGTCAGATCATCCTGGTGATCAGGCATCCCTCCAAGCACTGCAATTGCTGTGCACGGCCACTTTGGTTTAAAGAAGAGGAATGGAAGGGAACATGGAGGGTGATTAAGTGATTTAAGAAGAGTGAGTGCCCCAATTCTTGATCCACAGTTAAGACTAATACTGACTTGGTGTATAAGTAGTAGCAAAACCTCTGTGTGTTTTAATTTGGTGGTTGTGGCTTGTTACCGCAGTGCAAAACTAGGCATATTGCTGTTTGCGCTCTTGACACTTCAGTGATGTATGTATTCATGTGGTTTCCCCATAGCAACAATGGAAGAAAGAAATTGGTTGTCACATTTCTGCCAGACTTCCAGACTGGCACTTCTAATGGAGTTCACCTCTAGATCAAAGACCCGTTCTGATAATAGTTTTGCCAGCAGTCTAGCTGAAGCAAGAGCTAATTTTTGTGAACTTCAGGTCTGAGACTGTAAGAGCCGCATTTTCAATGCACCCTATCTCCTGTCTTCTCTGTCCTTTCTTGATAAAGGAATAAGTATGGGTTTTGTGCACATAAGAAGAGAATGGCAAAGCCCATCTCTTGTCAAAAGGAACATTGCAATAAGCTTAAGTAACTGCAGAAACATGGAGCATGTTACAGTGTCTGATACTAGCTCACATGGTTGCTGGGTTTTTTCCATGTTTTGGCAGTATATACTTGGTTGGTTTAAATGACTTTGCATGCTTTTTGTGTTTTGAAAAGTTGTGAGTGCGTTGAACAGATTATGAGGAATTGTGATCCAGCTGCTATTGGCAGAGACTGGATGCCAGGGTTCATCACTCTTACTTTGAATCTTGCTGTTAAGTAGTGGTAGGAGTAGCTTTGTAAGTCAGTAATGCTTTTGGCCATAGTTTTCTTCTCTAACAGTAGAGCGGAGTAACTGCTGCTTCCAGAGGAGATGTGGTACTTTCTGTAGAAAGTACTCATTCTGGAATGAGTTCCCACAGCAAAATAAATTAGTGTTAGTGAGTTTGAAAATGCTTGCTGAAAAACGTGCTGTATTGTTGTCATTCTTGGAGAGCTTATGTCTAGGTGGTTCAGTGATTCAGCTTGTATCAGGTAAGCCATCTTGTCCTTGTTTTTGTGCAAAGGGAATGTGAGCTGAGGAGTTATCCAAGCGATGTACACAGAATTGTTGTCTTTCCCGTAACCAGTTCTGAACAGTCTGCCCTAATTTGTGTTGAAAAGAAAACATCTCTTGCTGACTGATTGCCACCTCCTCTTCTTTCCTGCAGTCTATTGAGAACCTGCCCACTGTTTTTGGAAGTAATCCCAAGGCCCATATTGCAGCAAAGACTGTGTTTCAGTTGGCCCATCGCCATGGTGACATTCTGCGGGAGGGCTGGAAAAACATCATGGAGGCCATGCTACAGCTTTTCCGAGCAGAGCTGCTGCCCAAGGCCATGGTGGAGGTAATAATAGCCAGCCTGTGGGTAACTGAAGAGTAGGGAAATGGGAAGCTGGCTTTTCATAGAATCAGTTCAAAGAAGAGGAGAGGTCTCTTGCAAACTCCTGGCTTTGGTAAAGTGTGTACAGAGCTGGAAAGCCTGCAAAGGGTGTAGTGGTCGAGTTATGTGCAGGCTTCTTTCATAGGGTTTCATTTTTTTCTCATTCTACTTTTTGTTGGATTTGAGAAATTCCAGCATTCATTTTATTTGAACAGATTTTTGAATATTGTCCAGAAGAGGGACATGCTTATAGGCATGAAGTATTAGAGCACAGCGTTGGTATCGCCAGATGGGGGTGACCCTTTACTGAAGGGGTGAGGGTGTGAAGAGCTCGGGTTGACTGCCTACACGCGGGCGGTTGGGTGTAGTGATTCATCACTAAGTGAAACATTACAGGGGTTGGGGGACGGCTACAAAGAAGGTGACAATTGATCATGTACATGTTCTGGTCTGTCTTCCAGGTTGAAGACTTTGTGGATCCTAATGGCAAAATCTATCTGCAACGTGAGGAGACACCATCTAACCGGTGAGTGGTATCGATAGCCCGGACAGTCCTTTTTGTACCAAAGCTGGAGATAATGATTTCTTGTTTTCTCACTGATGCTGATGTCTTCTGATTTGCAGTGGTGAATCTACAGTGCTGAGTTTTGTTAGCTGGCTCACCCTCAGTGGGACGGAGCAATCTGGTATGAGAGGGCCATCTACAGAGACACAGGAGGCAAAGCGAATAGCTCTGGAATGCATAAAGGTAACATAGAGGCTGTAAAAGAACCTGCTTTTGTTCGTGGTGACAGTACTATGTGGATAACAGGCAACAGAAGCATAAATATGCATGCTTCTCGCAGTATTGCAAGTTCCAGAGGACTTGGGAATTGTAAGAAACTACAGAGGAGCGTATGTGCATTGACAGCTAAAAGGTCTTATGTGCTCTTATGCACAAACGTAGTAACACATGAAAACAGGAACAATTACCCACAAGAAGCTGGGATCTGCCCTTGGCATCACAGGCCTATAATTGAAGACAAATTAACAAATTCTCAAATGACTAACCTTTTCCAAGACAGTGTTAAGGCATATGGTGCCGACAAAACCTGAACCTGGCGTTTGAGCAGCGTGTGAACAGAGGAGTTATGTGTTAAAATCTGTCTAGCACAGATCAGGTCTGTTAAAGGTAATTGATGTTAAAGGAGTGAACTTGCTGGCAGGAGTTTTCCTCCAGGTAGTTGTGTTAAAGCTGCTACCTGTATCTTTCCTGGGAACAAGCTGTGTTTCTGGACGATCTGTTTATATGCCTTCCCCATCCCCCAGATGCACAGTCCTTTTTTCTGTCTTTTGCAGCAATGTGATCCTGAGAAGTTGATCACAGAAAGCAAATTCCTCCAGCTTGAATCCCTCCAGGAGCTCATGAAGGTGAGAGAGAGATATTGGGCAAGGGATTGGACCAGTGATGGAACAAGTATGTTAAGCACGGTCGTGGATATGTGCTGTATACTCACCTAGCTCTTCTGTCCCCAAAGGAGGTCTTGGAACTATTTGGGATATGAAACCAGTCATTAGTTCAGCTGTTATATGTAATTTCTATGCTGGCAGCCACAGTTGCTTTAGTAGTAGAGGAAGACATTACATTGTGGAATGCACTCTAAAAGCCTTGAGGAGGTCACAGTAAGTGTTTGAAAATATGTGTAGCTCTGTGTAGGAGCTTAAGGTTATGCTTTTTCATCTTTTCTGGTGTGCTGTGTGCCTAATGAGAATATTCTGAAAGGCCACTTTAGAGGCAAGAGGTGTACAGAAACATTTGACTGTGTGCCGTTAGGTAGTGTAGTACCTGGCTGCTGTGGGAGATGTAATAAGGCTGGACTCGCTAGCCTTCGGGCTAGAGAATCCTGTCTCCCTGGGGGGAGGGTAATTACTTACCTGGTTCTGGTAGTGGCTTCTCAGGCTAGTGTGGAGTTTGAGACCACTCCACGGGGTTGAACGAATCTGGCTGCTGCTCACTATTTCCAAAAGCAAATAGTGGAGTGCAAACCTTGCAGGGATTGCTGTGTGGGCTGGCAGTGTGTGTTGCCTAATTCCATGGCTCCTTAAAGTGCGAGTGCCTTTTCCTTCAGGCTGCTGTAATTGTGATTCGCTGGCTTCCTCAATAGGGCACATGACACTATAGAGACTTGTGCTAAAACAAAGGAAAGGTTTATTTATCAAGGCTTGCTGCAGAGGTTCAGAAGAATAAGTATTGAGTTTCAAAATAAAGTTGATAAATGAGTAAAGCCCGAAGAACAATACTTAAAACAGCTAAAGCAGAACTTGCTGTTCGGATCACACAAAGACCACTATGATGCTGGCCCATGTGGAGAAGTGGTGACTCACTTTTTGTGTGCCACCTCAGTTCCAGGGGAACATTTTGCTCGACCCTTATTACGTCAGGAATTCTCCCTTCATATGCAAGCTGATGGCTTGAGAGGAATAGTTCCAGTATTTGTAGCCATTCCTAGGTATGTCTGCCTTTTCCGTGCTTCACATATTCTTAGCAAGAAGCTGCTGTCTTTCAGAATTCCATTCTATCTGAGAGACTTCCTCAGAGTTTAACATCTTTTAAGTTCTCATTGCATCTTGCATAATAACAAAAATATATTTTTCCATTTATTTAGCTTGACCTCTGTCCAATGCATTTTTTTATAGACTATGCATGACCTCACTAGACAGCAGAGTACAGTTTTGCCCAGACTCAAAGCATTCTATTGGTCCTCACTGGTTGGTCGCCCAGTTTTGGGGGCTTGTGATTCACAAACATTTCCTGTCTTTTCTAGGCTCTCATCTCTGTGACTCCTGATGAGGAGACATATGATGAAGAGGATGCCGCTTTCTGCTTGGAGATGCTTCTGAGGATTGTGCTAGAGAATAGGTATGACCTTGAAATACATGCAGATTCACTGTAAATGTCCCTGCTTTACTGCAGCTGATGCCTGGGTCCAGGGAATGGGTTCCTTATGTGCTTGATTTGCCAGCTGAAGCAGCATGTGGCTGTAATTTCAGGGCTTACCAATTCCACTGTAGCATGTGCAAACAGAGGGGGCTATTCGCCCATGAATTATTGCCTGATATCTTGAGATTTGGAGAACATAAACTAAACTCTGGAGGGAGAATTCTCCCACCTGATTGCTTTGCAAGTAATGAAGTAAATAAGAAATTTGACGGCTTTGTTTTTTCTATGTGTCTGTTCTTATATCTCCTGGCTGGAGTTTTTCATTGAAATGAAGAAATATTGGGTTGTCTGGAGTTCTGGGAGAGGTAGCTGGATTCTGCTTGTCTCATCTCCTTTCATCCTACCCTTTCCCTCCTCCTTGTTGTGGCTAGGGACCGTGTGACCTCTGTGTGGCAAACTGTCCGAGACCACCTCTATCATCTATGTGTCCATGCAATGGAGTTCTGCTTCTTGGTGGAGAGGGCAGTGGTGGGGCTGCTGAGACTGGCAATTCGGCTCCTTCGTCGGGAAGAAATCAGCGCACAGGTAAGGGCTTTTTGAAAGTCAGTTACTGGGGTTTTGTGGCTACACCTGGCAACACAGGAAACCAATTGCTGTTGGCTGGACCCACATTTAACCTGTCTGTGCTGCAGGTAACAACAAACAGCAGCTGTAAGTAGCTCTAAATAAATGAAAGGGGACTTTGCTGGAGAAGAGAGTGTAAATAATAGGGTCTGTTATTCTTGTCTCATTCTCTGGCCAGATTCTCCTCTCATTGCGTATCCTGCTCATGATGAAGCCAAATGTGCTGTCCAGAGTTAGCCATGAGGTTGCCTATGGCCTCCATGAACTCCTGAAGACCAATGCTGCCAACATTCACTCCGGGGATGACTGGTATACGCTCTTCACCCTCCTGGAGTGTATTGGGTCTGGGGTGAAGCCACCTGCAGCCCTGCAGGTTACAGCAAGGGCAGATAACGACACAGGTAAGATAGGCCAGCTTTTGCTAAGAAATCTGATGCCTGCCTGCCAGATAAGCAGCTGCTTCCTCAAGCTTTTCAATTAGCAAAGGGGACTGCAAGAAAACAAAGCTGATATTAAACTACATTAGCAAGATTAAAGACCAGCACCTGCTGTTCACTCCTACCCCATGGTCTGTCCCTGTCTGTACTCTGCCATCTCTTCCTACTCAGTGAGCAGCGGTCCAGGTGCTAGTCCCTGGGGGAGCAGTGGGAGGAAAACTGATATCAGTTGTAGCAGCTGTAGAAGGTCTTTTACTCTACCCAAGGAGTATTTTCTGCTGCTTGTGGTCTGGTGCCTTGGGTAATATAGCTTTTATCTCTCATCTGGGTGTGTAATGTAAACGCAGCTGTTGTTTCTGTCATACTTGGTTCTTCTGTGGGACTGTCTCCTTTCTGTCCCCATTTTAAGGATCTCGTAAAGGGAGTTGTTCTTTAAAATTCTATTTCCAAATCCGTTTGTGTTCAGAGTGCCTGAACCATTCCCACAAGACCAACCCACTATTTCCCACCTCTCTTGACTGTGTTAGAAAGACGGTCTTTTCAGCAAACTGTTCCTGTTTTGCTTTAGCCAGCTGGCAATGTATTTGAGGCTGACAGCTTCAGACTGTTAAAGCAAACAGCAAGGAAAGGCTTTTCCAGAAGCCTTCATTTCCCTCTTTGCTTTTCAAGAACTTCCTTGCTAGGTCCTGATGCTTTGTGCTAGACGGATGGGAGAAATCTGATTTTGCAAAACCCCTATGGCTTTTGCCTTCTTGGCTAATGCTGGGCTGTCTTCTCCCATCCTTGCCTGCCTGCCCGCCCCCCCCCCCCCCCCCCCCCCCCCCCGGTCTTTGCTGATTGAGCAAACTACTTGATTGTGGCACCTTGCACATCAGAATATTAGTTCTCTTGACCTCCTTCTCAAAATGTTTGGTGCACTGTATTCACAGCAAGTCTGCTGGTGAGTTTCTAGATAATGTTAAATGATGGTGAGAATTAATTTTTGCTTTTAAATAACATTATATCAGTAGCTTAAATTTGGCCCTTGCAAAAATTTCTGTGCTTGAGACGTGAAATTTAAGGTTATCCTAAAGGTCAGGGAAGGTAGATCTGACAGGTATGGAACATGCTAATGTAGATTGCTGTTCATGAGAAAGACTTTACCAGTATTAGTGTGGAGCTGAGTGACGCCAGAGGTCCTATGTGAGTCATGTCATTCCATATTGTGCTTTTAGAGTTGTTTTGGCTGAACCTTGCACCTCCAGTAGTTCTTAAAGTGTGTGGTACATCTGAGTCTTCCCCCCGGGTCAAAGCATTGGACTTCCTGCCCTTTTTAAGTCCATGGTCAGGTTGATGAGTGACATAGCAGAGGATGGAAATCCCCTTCCCTCTGAAGGGGAAAGCCAAATATACCTACACGTGAGAGACACTGTCTAAGATCTTTGTTTCCTGCTGTCTCCTGTGCATGCTCCTGTCATAGTTCTTCCTCTCACAGGAGGAGAGGCCTGGCCCAGTTTCTTCCAGGATCCACTGGTGGTTCCTAGCTGATGCTGATCTGACTAAACTGGATTGCTTCTCCCTTATCCACAGCTACTCTTCCAAGTTCTTGATTTGGCTTTGATCTAAAACCCATGCCTCTTGTCTTGAAGGTGCTCAGTCAGACAGTGAGGTCTCCTCCTCCTATCATCCAAGTGACATGAGCCTGGACCGTGGCTACACCTCTGATTCGGAGGTTTACACAGACCACGGGAAGCCAGGCAAGATGCATCGCTCGGTGACTGATGTGGATGTCATGAACAGTGGCTGGCTAGTGGTGAGTAGCCAATGGGCTTCTGGTGCCTGAAGGAGACTACTTCTAGCATAGTTGTGGGCAGAGGGTATGGTAGGGAGAGAAAGAATAAGACAGTAGAAAAGAGAGCTAAGATGAACTGACAACATAAAGGGAGGATGGGGAGGAGATGCAGATGGAGAGGAGAAAGCTTGGAGGCAAATGAGGAAGAAGGGGAAATGGATCCTACAGAAACGTCACTTGTTGGCCCTTTCACTGTGTGCATGAGGCACTGCTTGTTATTCTGCTCTCTCCTGTTACTCTCTTGCTGTGCCCTGCAGGTGGGGAAAGATGACATCGACACCTCCAGATCCACTGCTGGGCTCAGCAGACTGGGGCCATCTCCTCTTGTCAACCAGTACAGCCTGACTGTGGGGCTGGATTTGGGCCCACATGACACAAAGTCTCTCATGAAGTGCATAGAGTCCCTGTCCTTCATCGTGCGAGATGCTGCCCATGTTACACCTGAGAACTTCGAGCTCTGTGTCAAAACGATCCGCATCTTTGTGGAGGCAAGCTTGAATGGGGGTAAGATGGCCCTTGGTCTGACAATCAGGATTGGGCTTGGGGTGGCCAGTCAGCAAGAAGTATGAAGTATACTGTCAAGGAGCGAGTCCCCAGTCCCCAGAAAATGGTCTGCTGTGAGAAAAGTGTCCTGGCTCCTGCTGGCAGCAGGGACCTTATTCTTATCCCTCTCTCTGGGATGGAGGGGGGCTCTGGAGCTGGTGTGGAGCCAGCAGTATCAGCTGTTGCTGAAGGCTGTTCCTGAGGGGCACTGGGTACCTCTTCAAGCGGGTAGTTGTCATTTCATAGAACAGTGCCGTCCACTAGGGATATCAAAAGGTGGCTGCTGTGTGTGTTGAAAAGCAGAAAATTTTGTGGTGGAGTGCATATATGGTGTGTTGCTGCCTTTTACTTTCTAGGCTACAAGTCCCAGGAGAAGAGGGGGAAGAGCCACAGGTATGACAGTAAATCCAGTCGGCTAAAAAAAAAGCCAAAGGAGACCTCCACACGGCGATCACGGGTCTTGAGCCAGCACCAGGCGCACACACACAGCGATGAGGACGAGGATGAGAGCATCCCTGCCAGCTACCACACTGTGTCTTTACAGGTTAGTCAGGACGTAAGTATAGCAAGGATTTCCTCCTCTCCTTTCCCATACTCAGGGCCTTGCTAGGCAGTCACTGGCATTCCTTATGGGGCAAGGTGGGGCTGCATCTTGGGTTAGTGTACACTGGATGGCAGAGGGTGGCTCTGGTGGCAGTGTGTGGTTCTGCAGTGAAAGAGGAAGACTGCAATTTGGACAGGCAAAAGCAGAATAGCAGTGGAGGGAGAAGTCCTCTGAAAAGCAAGGAGAGTGGGGTCTGGAGCTGTGAGTCCCTATAGCAGGTAAAATGGATGTGGATGAAGGGCATTTGGAGCATGAGGTTCATGTAGGATTAGTGGGGAGTCTGACAGGGCGTCTGAGCTTGTGGAGAGGGGAAAGCCCTGTGGGCTGAGGCACTGGGATTTCAAGTACAGTGGACTGGGGTGAGGGAGTCATTTCTCTCTCCAGCTGGTACTTCAAAAGTGTGAAGGCACAGGCCTGCTGACTGCCAGGCTGATGGGTCTCAGTTCAGTTATAAAGTGACTAGAATGCTGTCATTTGCCCATACGGAGCTGTTCTGAGGAAACTTTGCTTGTGCTTCATGCTTTTTTTTGTTTAAAAAAAAAAAGTTGCAGAGTTGTCCCCGGACAGCATTGCTAAATCACTGGGTTTCTCCCTCTGCCTGGGAGACTTCGTTCTTTCTCCTAGCATGATTGAGATGCTGTTCCTCGAAGACGGGATTGATATGGCAACTGAACTGACACAAATCTTGCTGAAGATGCCTGGCGCTTGGTCACTTAGTGAGAGCACAGACAGCAGGGCCTGACACCATCTCTTTAGCTATGCATGGTTATGTACATCCAGGAAGCAGGCTTGAGTAGCTGTGAGCCTTTTATCGTTGGTTTGGAGAAGAGCAGAGACTAGGGTTGCTTCAAAAATTTAAGTCCTGTGTGTTGCTTAATGTGATGCTTGACTTGCAGCTTCTGGACCTTATGCACACCTTGCACACACGAGCGGCCACCATCTACAGCTCCTGGGCAGAGGAGCAACGCCATCTAGAGACAGCAGGGAGGAAAATCGAAGCAGATTCCCGAACGCTGTGGTCCAACTGCTGGTGTCCTTTGCTACAGGGTAAAGCCATCCCCTTGTGACAAGAGTGAGCAGACACACTTCCAAAATAATGGCAGCTCTCAGGAAAGTTGAGTAGCCAAGAACTAAATGCAGAAATCAGGCAGAGGTTGTTTTTAGGGTCTGCTGTAATTCAAAAAGAACTTGGAACAGATCCGGAAAGGTATCTTTAGCGTGAGTTAGCTGCCAGCTTGCTTCTGGACCTGACAGTAGATTCCCAGTCTGTGGCCTGGAACAAGTATAATCCTTTTTCTTTTTTTTCTTCCCTCCCCCTCCCCCGCCGCGAGAGTGTTTGATCTTCATTAGACTTTTCACCCTAGACTGGGGAAGTAGGGATGTCACACTTTCCCTGTGGGCTTTGCCCTGAATCCCTCTCTTGCAGGTATTGCCTGGCTGTGCTGTGATGCCCGACGCCAGGTACGGATGCAGGCACTCACTTACTTGCAGCGGGCCCTCCTGGTACATGACCTGCAGGCCCTCGATGCCCTGGAATGGGAGTCCTGCTTCAACAAGGTAACCTCCTGGCTGCACTGGGCATGTAGGCAGGACAGCATTGTCATGAAGAGCAAAGCTGTGTGTGGGAGTGGCAGAATAGTGTCCTACTTCAGCACCGTCTTCTTGAGCAGCTTGTTCACCACAACAGACAAGGCGTTCCCTGCTCTGATCCTGTGAATAATAATGTGTCTGATCCAACAGGTGCTGTTCCCTCTGCTAACCAAGCTACTTGAGAACATCAGCCCAGCTGACGTTGGTGGGATGGAAGAAACAAGGATGAGAGCCTCAACACTGCTCTCCAAGGTGAGCATGCTTCTGCAGCTTGAAGGCTTAGGGGAAACCACATGTCTCAAGAAAACCAAACTGTTTGCTATATTAGCTTCTCAGCATCTCTGATCTGGATAGGTGTCAGTTTGCTAGTTTGACTGTCTTCAATGCTGGGCTTCTGCACCACCTTCTGCTGTTGGGGCATGCCTTCTTTCCAGAACTGTCTCCATGATCCTGGCCTTCAGAACAGTTGTCAGGAAGGAGTTGGTAACTTTGTGAAGGATGGAGAGAGAAGTATTTCACCCAACATTACTTGAAGACAGTCTGTTCTAGTGGTGAAATGATGCATGTCACAAGCTGACAGTACTGACCTAAGGCAGAGAGTCTAGAAGGGCTGGAAGACATGATGGTGCAGTGGCCTCATACAAAGGAGACAAGATCCACTCCTCTACTTATGCAGCTCAGAAGAGTGGAGGCTTCTGGGCCTGTGCATGCTCCTAGCCTGCCACAAGGAGGGGAAATTCCAGATTTGCAAGACTGGCTTGTCAAGCTATGAGCAGCAGCCCTGATACTACTTGTTGACAGTAGTGTTTTTTTTCTAGGTGTTCCTACAGCATCTCTCCCCACTGCTGTCACTGACCACCTTTGCTGCGCTGTGGCTGACAATCCTGGACTTTATGGACAAATACATGCATGCTGGCTCCAGTGACTTACTGGTAAGGAGCTGAAAGTGATGCTGCAGTGCTTTGAACAACCTTTCATCAGTTTTAACCTTCTAAACTTGAAAGGTGTCTTGGTTTGTTTTTTTTTTTACCTTTTAATCCTTCCAAAACCATTTTGTTCCATGGTCTCTCCTCTTGGCCTCTGTTTCCAAGGCAGCCCATCAGCTGTTTCGCGCTTTTGTTCATTGCTATATGTCCATTCTCTATGTCCTAAGGAGTGTCTCTGATTACAGCTGGAGGCCATCCCAGAGTCTCTGAAGAATATGCTGCTTGTAATGGATACGGCTGGGATATTCCACAGTGCTGACTCACGGACAGGATACTCAGATCTCTGGGAGATCACCTGGGAGCGGATTGACTGTTTCTTACCTAGGCTGCGGGATGAGCTCTTCAAACAGACAGTCATCCAAGGTACAGGGGGCTGAGAAACCTTAAGAAAACAGGTCTTGGACCCAGTGCTTGTACCTTGTCCAGTACCCAGGTGCTGTAATGCCTGAATGCTGATGAAATGATAGTGCAGGAGGCTGTAGGAGCTTGGCACAAGGAGGGCAAACAGGGTGGGCAAAAGGAGTGAGCAAACTCAGTGGGCTCACTGCTTGTTTTTTGGTTTTTTTTCCTAGATCCTGTCCCCAGCATACCAATGGAGCAGCAGCAGCAGAAATCAATAGTGTCTGCCCTGCCCCCTTCTCCTGTGGGGGATGTGAGACCAGCCACCCACCTGGCTCCTTTGGAGAAGCCCAGTGAACTGGGTGCCAGTGGTGAGTCCCATTTTCTTCTTTCTGGAATCATCCTCCCAGCACAGTGGCAAGGATCTGCTTTTCCTTGGTCTAGTGTGATCTACAGTGACCAGGCCTCTGGTATTGTGGAACTGTTGTGCTTCCAAATTGGATAGGTTGTGGCCTTCCTGCCGAGGTTACCGGGGTGGGCAGAGGTTGGGGCAGAATGCTTATGATCGGCACCTGCTCCTCAGGGCCTCGTATGAAGGTATGTGGAAAGAGCAAGTCTGAAAAGGCCCCTGAGTTTGATCTTCAGCCCTGCCTAGCTTTGAGCTGAAAGGTGACTTCATCAGGGCCTGTGTAAGGATGTATTTTGTCTCTTTCTTTTCCCAGAGTCTGAGAGAGCCACTGCACCTGCCTCACCCACCATCACCACCTCTGCCTCTCCTTCTTTTCCAGCATCAGCTCCAACAAAGACAAGCCCCGTTACAGACATACCTCCTACGACAGCGCAGCCACCACTCATCCTGCAGCCTCTTGCCTCTCCCCTGCAGGTTGGGGTGCCACCTATGACTCTTCCAATCATTCTCAACCCAGCCCTAATTGAAGCCACTTCTCCTGTTCCCCTCTTAGCTACTCCACGGCCCACCGACCCCATGACAACCTCTGAAGTCAATTAGTTCGAGGGTGCCTGAGAACTGTCTGCTGAGGAAGCTCTGTGGGTGGAGGATGCTGGCCAAACATTCTCTGGTAGTGGGCATGTTTGTTTTAGAAGATGATGCTAACCTGAGCAGAAAGGCTGCTGCCACAGTCCCCCTGGAGCACATCACATTCTGCTCCCTTCTTGTGACAACCACCTAGAAATCTGCCTAGAAATCCCTGTCTTCTTGGAGGGGTACCTGGTTCTACTGACCAGTCTCCTTCCTGCCTTTGCAATCTCAGGGGCCAGGCAACACCCGCGTCCAGCAGCCTGGGACCAAGCTGCCACGGGTTCATCCGGTGAAGAGGGAAAACTCTTCGATGTCACACCGGAGAGGGGCTGCAGTACAGGACTGCCTCTCAGATTATTCAGTCCAGTCCCTGGACAATTCCCCAGCCATTCCCTAGCTTTCCTGCCCATGCTTCTGGTCGCGCTGCTTTGTTTGGGCTCTGGGCGTGCCTGGGTTCAGCAGGTTGAGAATTTTGTGTAGAAATGCGGACGCTTACAGTGCAGCTCCCAGCTTGCTACATAGGGCTTCTTGTCTGCTGTAGCCACATGCTTTCCTTCTGCAACATGGATCACAGCAATCCCCATGCCAGACAGGGAGTAGGCAGCAGGGGAGTCTGGTAGGGGCAGTACCGCTTTCCTCCCTCCTCCTGTAAATGTAATCAAGCTTTCTGGTTGGAGAGAGCAAATTCAGAAGGCGCTCTGCCTGGCTGAGCAGATGAGAAGGAAATGCAGAGGCCCATGAGCTGAGAGCAGAGCACCATGGCCGTCTCAAACAGCGCTCGGGGAGCCACTCCCCCAGGGTGTGCAGCAGCGCTGTGTTGTCCACCACTTGCTACATTGGCCTCTTGGTGTCCAGCCCCATTCCTTAGGAGAACATCCTCTTCAACTAGAGAAGATGTAGGGATCTGTGATGCCTGCTGACAGATGCCCAGCAAGTCTGCTGTGCTTTCTCCTGGAAGCTCTGCAGAGATTGCACCCTTCTGCACCTTCTAGTTGTTGGGAGCCCACCTCCTTCTCCACCTAGCATGCCCCTGCAGCTGAGGCCCTGGTAATCATTCTTGTGCTTCTGCCTTGCAGCAAGGATGTCCCGCTCTTCCACCCCCTCATGCCCAGGGCAGAGCTGGCTGCCTGGCAAGCGCTGCATCTCCGTTCTTCCTCCTCTCTCGATTAGTTGGCTAAATTCTCAATAATACCAATCTTGGAAATCCCACTGGTGACTGGGAGGGGCCTGGGCGTGACTCCAACCCAGTGTATATTGTACTGAGAGGAACCTATGTTGGGGTGGGAGTACAACCAGTGTACATATAGAATAAATGGCTACAAATCCAATGGACTTTTTACAGTGTAATAAATACATCCTGTAAATGAATGCTCCGGTGTTGCACTCCTTTTCTGTTGCAGTTCTGCGACTCAGAGCTTTGGGAAGAGTGGAGTTTAGCTGTCAAGGTGCTGTGCCTGGCTGCCAAGCCCCCTGGCTCCATATACCAGGGTCCTCCAACAGAGCGCTCTGTCTGCAGGGAGCATAGTGGGACTTGCCCTAACAAACAGCCAGCTTGTGGGTGGGCTGCAGTGGAGGCTGGCCACCAAGGGGCTATGCAGAAATGGTTCTCATCATGGGCAAAGCAGAGCTGTAACAGCTAGGTTGCTCTTGCTTCTGGCAAGAAGCTTCAGCTGTAAAATTCTTGGTGTTATGTCGGTGTGTCCTCATGCACCACCAGGACTGAGGGCATCTCATCATACAGCCAGAACACAGACCTCAGTGACAACCCAGCTGACTTTGGAGAAAGGAGCATTTGCTGTCTGATGAGGAAGAAATCCTCATTTCCACTGACAGCACTTGAACTTGGAGAGGGTGTGAGAGATCCTGGGCTTTTCCAGGGCTAATGCTTGCTATGGATGTGGACAACCATCCATACTTCCCTCCAGATATTTTCTACTTTGTCTTGCTGCAAGATCCATGCAGTGCCACCGTGTCCTTAGAGGTGAGTGAGGCACCAATGCCTTCCCTATCGCAAGTTTTCCAGGAGACTCCTACAGGCTTGATAAGGGGTTTGAAAACTTGGAGTTTGTTTGAATTGCATGAGCAGAGGTCTAAATATTGTGTAATGGAAGAGTAGTGCGCATGCTAGGAAAGTCCTGTTAATAAATCCTAGTTCCCTTACCCCATTTCGACCATTCCTAGAATATTTTCACTGCTGCAGCCTTCTCTTCCTCACCCTCCACTGCTTCCAGATTGTGGCCTTCCAGCCCT
This sequence comes from Morus bassanus, assembly GCA_031468815.1. NCBI lineage: Eukaryota > Metazoa > Chordata > Aves > Suliformes > Sulidae > Morus > Morus bassanus. Next base: position 23,683,248 of record CM062575.1, on the reverse strand, counting down.
TAGATGTTTTCATTCATGTATTTGAATCCTTGCGCTGCCCATGGCCCTTCTGTATCCAGCCCGCCTCTCTATCATGGATTTCCAAGCCTTCACTTATATTTACAGCTCTGTTTTTCTGAGCTGTCTCCAAAATGCTTGCTGAAACCTTTTAGATGATTAACTCTTTGTAAACCGTCGCTCAGCTGTCAAGCGCCTTAATGTCAGCGCTACTGCCCTCTGATCCCTGGGTGGTCCTTTGGCTTCTTGGAGTGGTGTCAGCTAATGGCAAAACCCATTTTTTTTCTGCTGCCTCCAGATAGTTGTTTGAGGGATGCTATCTTTTAAACTGTGTTTGTAAACCCAGTTTCTACTGAGAGCATTACATCTTAATTCAGACAATTGTGATGCAAAGCAAAAGCCACCCGAGGAAACCGCAGGAAGCAGGACTGGAATGGAAAGAATGTCGGCTGGAAAGACAGACGGAATTGCACTTTAAACAGTTTTCACTAGACTGTAAATAGGAATGGACTGGAGAACCAGAAAAAATTTCTTTGAATTTTGTTTGGATTTTGCAATAACAAGGTTTCATGCGTTACAGAGAAAAATAACAGGGAAAGTGTTTGGACCGAAAGGAGATCAGAATCAACTGTCAGGTAGCGTGTGCTGCGGTACATATTGTTATTGGTAAATCTCTTGAACTCTATTTGTAACTTAAATTACATAACAGACAGTCATACTACCAGCTGCTGTTGGTGAGGAACAGTGTTCAAAATACTAGCCTTCAGGGTTGTCCCAGCATATACTTTTCCTAGTCTTGGACTTCTTTTTCATTTTTACAGGTCTGACTCACTGTTTTCCAGAGGAGGCTGGACAGACCGCACCCTGGTTTGGATTTACGTACCTCTCCCGTTCCCATTTACATCAAGAACTTACACTGCTGAAACAGAATAGAACTAAGTGTTGGGATTTAACATGTGTCAGTAGGACGCGTTACTGTGGAGCTGGACTTTTCCTTATTGGTGTGAAGCTTCCCAGTGGGAGAAAGCCCTGCTGAAGGATAAGCCCTGGCTGTAAAACATAAATTTGGCACTGAAACTTGTGAAACTGAAACAATGCTACTTTTAGATTCAATTTTTAAATTGAACCTGAGCATACTCAGAAGACCTGGTCTGTAGGAAAGATTTCCTTGAAGTATCTCCCACTAGTGAGCTGGCTTTTTTAGAAGTTACCCTCCCTCCTAGAAATGCCAGCTGTTGAACTCCTCTGGAAAACTCTGCGCCTGTTACGGACCCTAAACTATCCTGTGTCCCGCTCCTTGACCCCACCTGCGCGGAAGGCAGCCCAGCGCATTTGTACCGCTCGCCCCGTGGCCCGGGAGCGTTGTGAGCCTTGCCAAGGCTGCTGGAGGCGGCAGCAGCTGCGCCGCTGGCCCCGCGCCTGCTGCCCTGGCCAGCATTGTTCCCACCACTGTCTGTCCGCGTGGCCGTGGGGGCTGCCGGGAGAGGGAGGGCCAGGCCTGCTGTCTGCCAACCGACAGAAATTCAGGGGGCAGCTTTCGGAGCCCACAACCGGCTCAGGAGCAAAGTTCTGGAGCGCAGCTCCTGCAACGAAAGGTCAGGGACCTGATGTGCTGAACAGTGCGGAGGGCCTGCAAGGAGGCTGCCTGGAGTAGGAAATGTGTAGGAAAATGAGAGCCCACGAGACTACAAGTCCCAGTATGCCATACTACTCCTCCAGCTGCATAACCTGCATCCTGGCCCAGGCACGGTGGTGGGCAGCTGGAGCTCCTCTCCCATGCAGGCCAGGGCAGGTGGTGTTCCCAGGCAGCTCCTCTCTGCAGAAGGCAGCAGGAAGGTGCAGGCTTCATGAGCACCAGCTGCTCCGGGCCGGAGTGGTGCATGCACCCACTGGGTACGCCAGATGTTTTGGGACTTGCAAAGACATGCCTGCAACCAGCCGTGTGGGTGGGAGGGTGGGTTATGGCTGAGTTACTGATAGGGAAATGGGGCTGGTGTGGCCTTGCCACAACCCGGCTGCTCTGCCAGGGGAAGTCGTGCTTCCTCTTCTCAAGTTTTCCATGTTAAAAAAAAAATAGAAATTTCTCCGGGCAGCAGGGTTGGTGGGTGGCAGCTAAACTTAATCCCTAGTTGAGCCATTTGTAGAAAGTGTCTGGGAAAGGAGAGGTCAGGCTAACCGCCCCTGGACGGTGTGTGCGGGTGGTGGCTTGCAGCATGTGAGGCAGCTGAGGTGCCACCAGCCATTTGACGAGAGCACAAGATCAGTCAACACAGGAGCACAGACTGAGCCTTGTGATCAGTCAACACAGGAGCACAGACTGAGCCTTGTCTTCAGGAGGGAAGGCTGAGCCCATGTTGACCCTCTTCCCACGAGGAAGAAGAGAGGATGGAGCAAGGTCTTCTGTGTCTGGCTGTTACCTGGTACGGTACCGCCTGCCGCACCCCTGTGCTGAGACAGTGCCCTTTGGGCCCTGCTTGCTGGAGGAGCCCACGGCCTCGTGGATGTGGGCACAGGGACGGGGTTTGGGGCAGAAGGAGCATCGTCTGAGGCTGGGATGGGGCGGGGAGACCCCCCAGCGCCCTGCAGCTGGCTGTTGCTATTCGATTCAGCCTTGGCAAAGGCTGCAGCTCCAGGGCGGGGGCGTTTGCTGCTGTGCAGTGCCCTGCTGTCCCCTCTGCTCTTTTTTTAGGGCCGATGCCAGTGCTGTGGGGCATCTCCCTGCCCTGAGGGTCTTGCCGAGCAGGAGCCTGTCTCTCCACCCCGGCTGCCTCCTGCAGAGGCCAAGGGAGAGCAGACCGCGCTCTCGGGGTTGCTCCGACCGCAGCCTGCCCGCCCCGCGGACCCCAGCGGCAGCGGCTCCCCCCAGCCCCCGCTCTTCGCCTGCCGGCTGCCCTTCCCCAGCCCTGCCCGGCCGGGGGGGCCGGTGCGTCCCCCCGGGCCGGCAGCGCCGCCGCCACGTGGCGACCGGGGCCGCGCCGGGCCCTCCCGCTCCCGCTCCCGCTCCCCGCCGGCCGGGTCGGGCCCTGCCCGCCGAGCGGGACCCGCGCTGCCCGCGGGGCGGGGCGGGGCCGGGCCGGGCTGTCCCGCCCCGGCTGGGCTCAGCTGGGCTCGGCACAGCCAGACCTGGCTCCGCCCGCCCGGCCCCGTCCCGGCCGCCCATGGGGAGCGCGGCCCGGCGGCGGCCCGGCAGCAGGAGGCGGCGGGGAGGCTCCCCCGGCGGCCCCGCTCGCCCGTAGCCCGGCGGGGCATGCCCGGCCCCAGGATGCCGGCCTGGGGGATCCTGCCCGTCACGCTGCCCGCCTTCACCATCACCGGCATGTGGATCGTGTGAGTGCCGCGGGACGGCCCGGAGCCGCCGCCAGCCCCCCGCCACCCCCGGCGGCGGGGCCGGGGTCGCCCGGGCTGCGGGGCCGGGGGGATGCTGCGGGGCCGGATGGGATGCTGCGGGGCAGGGGGCTGGAGGGCGCTGCGGGGGGGGGCACCGCCGGGCCCGCATCATGTCGGGGTGCTTCTGCAGGCTCAGTCGCCCCCACACCTCCCCGTCCCCCCACAGCCGCCCTGCGGGGTCTCCGCGTCCTCCGCAGCGGCACTGGGGTGTGCGTCCCTGGCCTCGTGCCCCTGACACCCCTGGGCTCGAGTGCCCCGGTCCAGGCATGAGCACAGCCGATGGTCAGGCAGCATGGGGATGGCCGTGGGAGCAAAGCCACCAGCCCGGGTCCCACAGCACCTACAGGGGCTGTAACCCCTGCACATGAGCACCCATCCCGTCTGGCCCCAGATGGGATGGGTGGGAGGGCCGGGGGACATTTGTCCCTTGAGCTGGGGGCAGAGGCTGTGTCACCTGGGTGAGCAGCACTAGCCCACCCTGCCAGTCCCTTCCCTGCGCTTCGGCCGTGGGATCTTAGTTGGTCGCATAGGGCTGTCCTGCCCCAGGCTATCAGCCCCCCTGTGCCACTACTGCAGGGGTGGTGGGCACTGGATAAGGGACTTTTCCCAAAGGCACAGGGAGCCCCAACTTAGGTGATGGGACTTTCTGGAGTGTGGGATGGAGCAAACGCACCCCATACCACGCAGGTCCCTCCGAGAGCTTTCCCCCTCTGGTATCCCCCGTTCTCCTTCATGACAAAGTCAAATGCTGACCCTGGTGTGGAGAACTCATGCTCCAAGTTTTTCCCCTGGACACCCCACAAAGTCCTGGCTGTCTCCCGTGGGTTACCCTGTGGGGCAGATGGTCCTCCAGCCCAGACCAGCATGGGTCCTCACAGCCAGAGCTGCTCTGGGATGAGGGGTCTCATGCCCTTTTTTGTGGCCCCAAACACATGCTGCAGCCACCTGGGGGATGCCGTGTCCCTTGTCAGGGCAGTGGCAGGGTGAGGCCAGATGGTTGCACGTGGGAGCGCACGGCCCATGCAGGGCCATGCTTGGGATGCGGAGCTGTGAGGGGGGACTTGTGGGTGGGGGCACATCCCGCTGGGGGAGTGCAGTGCTGTTGTGCCTCTCTTGGTTCATTGCCCCCTCCCAGGAGGGTACGGAGGACTGGGACAGGGACTGGGTACTTGGGGGAGATCTGTGCTGGGAAGTGGCTGGGCGAGGGCTCTGCAGGGGGGCGATGCTCTTGGTGGGCAGCCCTTGGGGGGGACAGCACTGCCCCTTGGTTCCCCTAGCTGTCCCACTCTTTGCCCCCACACCTTTCTGCTGGGATCGCCCTTTTCACAGCCCAGCCGTTTCGTGGCCAACTTGGACAGGAGAGGGGTTTTCTTACCGATGTCGAGGCCTATTTTTAACCTGAGCTGTTTATGGCCGCTGGCAGCCGCGATTTGAACAGCGTGGGGCCGCCCGCTGCTGTGGCTGCTGGCCCGGAGGGCTCCTCGCCGAGACACCCCTGGAGCTGCGCAGGAGGCATGTTACGCTGACCAAGGTGCAGGGGTGACTCCACAGTGAAATGCTTAATGGAGCTGATCTGCCCAAATGCCCTGCCAACACACTGGCTACTTTTCCAGCCTTCTTTTAGCTCCAGGCGCCAGCCAGCCAGGGGCCGGGAGAAGCACAGCAGAGCCCAGTGGCCATTAGGTGACACCCTGCATGGCCGTAGGCTGATGGAGAGCCCTGATGCCGGGGTGGGGGGCTCTGCGGCAGAGCAGCCGCCCAGAGCCCAGGGAACACAGCAGCGCAAAGGGAAGAAGTCCCGCAGGAGCAGCTGTGTCCACACTGAACCAGCGCAGGAGGCGGCTCTCGGCGGGGATGGGGGCACCAGGCAGTGGGACCTGGTTCTGGCAGCGAGAGCTCCCTAGAGCTGGGGTGGGCTCATGCACTTGCTTTTTTTTTTTTCTGCTTTGTAAAGCCAAGGGTTGCCCAAGGGTCAGTGATGGCCCCTGGCAGGCAGTGAGGGCTTGTACCCCCTGCTCCCGCAGCTGGTCCCTGGGGCTGGCCCCGGGTGCCGACCTGGAGCCGGGATGCAGGGAGGCGGGCGGCTGGGGTAATCCCTGTCATTGTCTCTCCCCCAGGTATGCCATGGCACTCTCCAACAACCACATCTGCCCCGTCCACAACTGGTAAGGCCTGGGGGGGCAGCAGGGGCCCTTTGCCAAGGACTGGCTCAGTTAAAGACCCTGGTAATGTCAGGTACCTCTACAGACCTGTCCCGCTTGAACCATGCCATGCTGTGCCAGACCACTGGGAAGCTGAGGCCCCCCTGCCCTGTCACCATGCTGGAAGCAAGGTCAGGGGCCAGACTGGCCCGGGAAGGAGGCTGAGATGGCGGGAGCATCGAGCGGGGCCCAGAGCCACCTTCTCCCCCAGGAGATGTGCTGGTGACAGCTATGGGGCGCAGTCACCCCCCAGGGCATGTGTCTCCTGTCCAGTGCCATGAGTGGCTTTTGGGAGCAGACCTTCTTGAGAATTAGCTGCTGGTAGGGTTGAGCCCTGTGTTTGCAGAGCAGTGAGGATGCCAGGGCCGAGCAGGGCTATCTAAAGCCGGCCTCCCTCCCCCGCCCAGGCTCGCCTGCGGTTACGGCTGCTCCGGTGAACGGTCCAGCCCTGCTGCAAACCAGGCAGGGAAAAGGAGGCCATTGAAAAAACACAGCATGGAGAAAGTATGAAAATAAGTGGTCAGGGAATTACAGAGGGCCGTGTGTCTCCATGGAAAAGGTTGAGGCTTGCTTGCTTGAGGCTAAATCTGGCAATGCCAGGGGGACAAGATGGCCCCACGGTGCCCAGCCATCCCATGGGCAGAGCTGCCTGCAGCACCGCGGGATGGGGGACGAGGCGTGGGAGAGGCGAGGGCTGGGAAAAAAAAACCCTGTTTGTTCTCTTGGCAACTTCTTCTGCAGGGTTTTTGGCTTGTTGTGTCTCCTTAAAAATCTGCCCAGAAAAATCCATGTTAGTTTAATTCTTGCTGAAGTGTTTGAAGGAGAAAGAGGAAAAAAAAACTGCTGCCATTTCCTGCCTGATGGCTGATTCTGCCCTTGGAAGAATGTGTGTGTCGGCCTGCACAGCCAGCCCTTAATGACGAATAATGCTTCCCGGCCTCAGGCTGCTCTCTTTAAACAAAACAATAATAAAAAAACTCCTCCCAAACCAAACACGGCCCCAAGAGCAGCCCTTGAGGAGGCCATGGGGCTCCACGCCTTGCTAGGGTTTCGTGGTTGGAAAACAAAGCCACCAGTAAATGAGGAGACTGAAAAAACACCAGAGCGCAGCCTGGCCCTTTCCAAAAAGGCCTTTTTAACTGTGCGCTTGCTGAGCAGCTGGAGGCGGCTGATGGTCAGCCTGGGCTGGGGCAGGGTGGTGCTGGACCCCCACGGCTCTGTCCCTGCCTTGGGGCTGGGAGTGTCTGAGGGGGCTCTTTGGGGCACAGGGCTTTGGGGTCCCTGCCTGCGGGGTGGGGAGGGCGCCCCGCTCAGCCATGCTGGGCAGAGGTGCCGGGTGCCTGGGTGATGCTGCAGCAAAGGGATGCCCAAAAACCCACTGCTAGTGTGTGCCGGCTCCCGGGAGGGCAAGGGGGGCACGTACCCCTGTGAGGTGGGAGTTTGGTTACGGCTGCACGCGGTTGCTGTACCATAGCAGCTGTGGTACAGGAAAGTGTCTCGGGCTGATAAAGAGCTCTGGGTCCCTGGGCTCGCAGGGTGTGTGGCTGCAGGAGGCACTTCCAGGGCTCTGCGGTGGCTGCGGGCAGCAGAGCCATGCTGGCAGGCCCCCAGGAGGATGCCCGGCTGGTGTGCCGGGCTCCCCAGGGCAGCCTGGGCTCGCTCCTGTCACGTCCCACCTCAGGCAGCTTCTCCCAGGTGCTCAGGCAGCTCCCTCCCGGGCGGCTGGCGCTGCCCCGGGGGTGCTTGCGGCCACGGCGCCGTTTCCCACTCAGCTTGGCGTTCCCGCCCGTCCTGCGCAGGCCCGGAGCTGTCAGCGGCTGCGTGCCCAGCTCCACCCGTGCTCCCGCCCCAGGGATGTGTGTGACGGGGCTGGCACATGAGGGCTCCGGCCTAGGGCCTGGGGCTGCGAGAACCCCCCAAGCCCAGCACCCCGGCCCATGCACCCAGCGCTCCGTGGCCTCTCTCCATGCAGGCAGGCACTCCGCGTGGGCAGCAGAGGCAGCAGGCAGGGGATGGGCTGTGGAAACCCAGGCGTGATGCTCCCGGAGGACCCTGTTGGGCGGTGGGTCGCTCGCTGGAGGGGCTTGTCCCAGGGTGCAGGCACATCCCTGGGTCGGGCTGCGCTCGCTGGGGAGCAGCTCTGCTGCCCGGGCAGGGCCTGTGGGCAGGAGGCAGGAGGGTCCTGGGCAGCAGCTCGGCTCTCCTAGCCCGTCCCTTTGCTCCTGGCAGGAATTACAACCAGTCATGTGGTGTGGACGGCCCCGGCTCCTGCTGCACACTGGACCACATCCCCCTTGTCAGGTGAGCAGCCGCGGGGTGGGAGTGCGGGGCCGGACGGGGTCGGATCTGCTCTGAGACCCCCCCCAGGGCAACACAGGAGCGTGTCCTGGGGAGGGGGGCAAGCACCACGCCCCAGTGACCCTTGGCTGACGGCTCCCTGGGCCTTGCCTTGTCCCCGCAGCAAGTGTGGCACCTTGCCTCCCGAGAGCTGCTTCTTCAGCCTCATCTGCAGCCTTGGCTCCTTCATGGGTAAGTGCCCGCTGCCGGGGGAGCGGGGCCAGGAGCAGGGCGCCCTGCAGCCCTCATCTCCCGGCGGGGGGCAGGGGGGGTGCGTGGGGGGCCACAGGCGGCGGCATGCAACAGGGCTGTGTCTCCCTCCGACAGTCATCCTGGTGGGGCTGCTGCGCTACGCCCACCTCCTGGAGCGCCTCGGGCCGTCCCTCCTCAACACCCTGGGGCTGGCCACCGGCTGGGTCTGCGCTGCCGGCCTCACTATGGTTGGCAACTTCCAGGTAAGGCATCTCCTCGGGGGGTCCTCAGGGGCAGGGGTGTGGGAGGGGGCCTTAGCTGGAGCAGGGCAGCAGCAGCGCTCAGCGGTGTAGGATTTGGGGTGGTTGTTTTGGTCCGGTCCCCCCATCCGTGCACTCCTTCACCTCTGCCAGGTGCTGTGCTTCCCCAGGCACTGGGACTCCTCTTTGCTTGTGCACTCATAGTTTTGGGTCCAGATTAAGCTGACCGGTTTGGTTTAACCCTTATCTGAGACCCTCTGCATGGTCTGTCCCCATCACGGATGTGTGACCTCGCGCGGGCAGGGACGTGCCAGCCAGGCAGAGGAGACCCAGCCAGGCTCTCACTGCTTGGCTGTCCTGCTGTGGATGTTTGCTGCTCAGGGGGGTGATGCCAGGAAACTGTCTGGGCAGAGCCTGTGCTCGCAGGGTCCGGGTCTTGAGCAATCCAGGGCTTGGCAGCAGATGGTGGGGCTCACCCGCACGCCTGCGCTGCCAGGCACCGGCCTCCCTGCAGCTGCCTGCCCTCTGCCTGCAGCAGCCGGTCCCTTCCCCTTGGCAGGAGGCTGCTGCCGGCACCGCCCCCCTCAATTGAAGCTTCACTGGCCCCAATCCCCTTTGTGCCCCAGCCGCGGCTCAGCGGCTCTGCTGAAGGCAGGGCTGTGATCCCCAGGAGGTGTGCAGGCAGCCCCAGATGCTGCTCAGGGCAGAGGGCAGCCCCTGCTCCATGCCCCTGGGCACGACAGGGCTGTTGGCCCAAGGGATTTGGGAGCTACCACCCCACAGATGAAAGAAACGGAAGCGCTTTGAGATCCCAGCAGCAGACAGTGAGTCCAAATCTGCTCTTCAGCCAAGAATCAGGCACAGGGCGAGCTGCCTGGGCCCGCTCCTGGCACTGCCTGCAGCCCTGCAAGGGCACGAGCCCACCCCCTGGAGCAGAGCCGTGCCAGGGGAGCATCGCAGGGTGCCAGCACCGATGGTCTTTCCCCCACAGGTGGACCACGCCAAGGTGCTGCACTACATCGGAGCGGGGGTGGCCTTTCCCACCAGCATGCTGTTCCTGCTCCTGCAGTCCATCCTCACCTACCGCATGGCCAAAACCCGCGGGCAGTACTGGACTGGCCACTTACGTAGCATCCTCGCCACTGTGGCCCTCCTCACCCTCATCTTCAGTATCCTTCTGAAGGGTATGGGGAGGAGATCCGGGATGGGCTGGCAAACGGTGGTCCTCACAGAGGGTATGTGTCCCACAGCCTCCATCCTTTGGTCCGGCAGCAAGGTACAGTGCTGGGAGAGGGGCTGGGCAGGGGCTGAGGGCGGGCAGCTCGCTGCAGCTGCAGGCTGGAGGAGCAGCAGTATCGGGGCCGTACAGAGGCCGAGGTTGGGAAGGGGTGCTGATGGGCATCTCTCGGGGCGCTGGGGGTGCCCCAAACCAGCCCTGCCCTGCCTGCTGCAGCCCAGCCACTGCTGCAGGCTCCAGCCCCACACTTTGCAGAGTGGAAGGGCTGGTTAAGTGTTGTTTTTTTAATGAGACCAAGGTATGCTGAGCCCTCGGCAATGCAAAGTTCATCTGAGTTACCTATATGGCTGAGTACAAAAGTGCTCTGTGCGGGTGCCAGGCAGGCGTGCGGCAGCGCCTCTGCCAGCCAGGGCTCACCGGCACCTGCCGGCTGACCTGCCTGTGGGACGAGGGAGGGCTCACTGAGCAGGCACTGGGGTCTGCAAACACTGCGCTGGGGACGGAGGGCACGGTGGCAGGCGGAGCAGGGCTGGAAGAATGGTTCCAAGTGTGTGGCCGGGGAGCCAGGGGCTTATTTGGGACTGAGGTTAGGGATAAACTGGGAAACAAGGTGGTAGTTATTGGGCAGGAAGGGAAAAAAGTATGCGGTGTCCATGGGTCCCAAAGAGGCTGGCTGGGATCTGGCTGGGGCGAGCAGCGCAGGAGGAGCCTGGAGGGTGCTGGCAGGCCTGGGATGTGTCAAAGGGTCCCACTGTCACTGCAGCAGGCAGGCAGGCTGGGAGCTGGAAAGGGCAGGAGTGCCGTGGGGCCGTGCCAGCTGGGAGGGACAGGCAGGGCATGTAAGGACAAGGGAGACAGGGCTGGTGGCTGTCTGCCGTGGCCGTGCTCCTCTGTAAGCACTAGGGACTGGAAGTGGGAAAGCAGCGAGCTGTGGTGGGGACAGTGTGGGGAAAGGGCTGGGACCTCTCCTGGTGGGATGGGGGGAGTGAGCAGAGGGCTGTACCCTGCGCAGGCCAGGTCCCTGCCTCTCCAGCTCTCCCAGGTCTTGGTCTCACTGGCAGAAGTCAGAGTACTGCTGGAGGCTTCTCCTGGAGGCCTGGGGGTTGTATCTGCCTTCTCCCTTCACCTGTAGTGGCTCTGTCAGTGGGTTTCCCTAGAGATCCCCGGTGGGGATGAGAGAAGCATAAAGAAGCTCTGAGAGCAGTAGGACCTGGAGGAGAGGAAGCAGGCCCCCTCTCTGGGGTGAGCCAGCCGGTAGCGCAGAGGGACGGGGGGTGCCATGGAGCTGGGACGCAGCAGCCCAAACTCCCTTACTGAGGGGAGAGGGTTTTACTGGCTTTGACTGCTTCCCGTGGGAGGATGGGGAGCATCGGCCTGGTTTGAGGAAGAGGCGAGGCGTGTGGGGAGGGTGAGGCAGCTGGGCACCCGGCTTGCTTTGAGGGCTGCAGCCTGAATTCCCCCTGCCCCGGTCTCTTCCGAAAATCCCCACCTGGCATCGGTCCCGTGGTTTACCGAGGCTGGTTTGGGCACGTGCGCCACTGCCTCACCCCTGCCAGGGCCCTCCCAGTGCTGTGGGAAGCATGTGGGGTTTCTTGGTTTTAGGGGTGGTAGTGTGTTTCCTGTGGAGGGGGGCTGCTCATGGCTGCCCCAGCGTACAGTGGCAGTGGGACATGGTCCTCCATGGGGTGGTTGAGGTCCAGCTGTGCTTTCCTTGACAGGGATGCCCTCAGGCGGTGTGTTCTTCATCCAGGAGAGCTTTGTGCTGCAGCACGTGGCCGCCCTGTGCGAGTGGATGTTCATCATTGACGTCCTGGTCTTCTACGGCACCTTCACCTTTGAGTTTGGGGCCATCTCCACAGACACCTTCCTGGTCTTGCTGAAGGCTAGCCGGGCCCCCAAAAGTTACAAAGGCAAGAGCGGCGTGTCCAGCACGGCCCACATCCACAGCCACGCAGAGGGCCTGGCTATGGTCTGACCCCCATGGGAGGCAGGTTCACAGTGGGGACACCCAAAGTGGGCTCTGCTGGTGACTCCCTCGCCTTGAATGTCTCCGAGCCCCCGGCTGCCTCAGGGTGCGTGTGTGCGTGTGTGTGCACGCGTGGGCGTGCGGTGCCCCCCCCGACAGTGGGAGCTGCAGCCAGGGCTCCTCCAGCAGCCAGTGTCCCCTGCAGGAGCTGCCCCCTCCCCGCCCGCAGGGCTTGGGGTCACTGCTGGGGTGCGGGGATGCCAGCCTGGTGCTGCTATCAGCAGAGCCAGGATCTGCCCCTGAGCCTCCAGGGCTGCCCCGTCTGAGTCAGGGGGCTGTCAGAAGCAATCACACAGAGATGCCCTTCTGTAAGGGATGTGGGGGAACAGGGGGCTCACCCTCCCCTCACCACGCAAGCCTGGTGTGCTGCAGAGGGGGGATCACCATTCCTCCCTTCTCCACGGCCACGGGGGTAGGGTTCAGCAGAGCAAGCCTTCCGTCCGGCCACTATGGCTGTCAGAGGAGCCAAAAGCCCAGAGTGCCTTTTCCCTTCCTCAGGAGGTGAGGGCAGTGCCGGTCTGCCTGCACCCCCAGTGAGGATGGCAGCGGGGGGTGTTACAGGCACCCTACCTGTCTGCCCAGGTCGGGGTAGTGCCTTGCACTGCTGCAGAATGACACCAGCAGCCCTGGTTGGACTGCGCTGGTCCTCCCAGCCGGGGCTCTCGCTGCTCAGGGCCTTCCATGCCTCCAGTGATGACTTTCCCATATGTTTTCAGCTTGGAGGAGAATTGCTGAGGCAGGTTTCACCTGGACCACGGCATTCCCATGCTCCTGGGCAGTCAGCTAGGTTAGGAAATGGGTCTCTGCATTTACTGCCACACTGGGGATGTCCTGCAAGCACAGTGCTTGCAGAGCGGCGGATTTCCCCTCCATAGCATTGCCAACCTAAGCCGTCCAGCTGGGGACCCTGCAAGCCCCAGCCCCTGCCTCCCAGCCTGGGGGTGGGCTGCTGCCAGCCCTCCCACCTGTGGAGCGCAGGCACAGAAAGGGGAAGCACTTCTATAGGAACAGAGTAAGCCTGCGCCCCGTTCTGCTGGGACTCCCAAATCCGTCCTCTGGTGCCTTCCCTGGTGCTCAGCCCAGCCAGTGCCTGCCTGGTGAGAATCTGTCCTGCTCGGCCCCGGCCTCCTTGGGCTGAGCCCTGGCCTGGGGCGTCCTGGGCAGGGGGCTGGGGGGGAGTGGTGGGGTGTAGAGGGGGATGAACGTGCGCACGTGCGTGCGTGTGCGTGTGTGTGTGTGTGTGTGTGTGTATATAGGTCTACATATATATATATATATATATAAAAATTTTCCCTTATCCCTGGAGAGGGGCATTTGCTGCTGCTGTGTGCATTGATCAGGTTGGGCTTCCCGATTTGCCCACCTTTTCAAAATCGGCCTATAAATCCACCAGTATATGTAGTTTGAAGGGGAGCATTTCTGACTTTAATATATGTTTAAAAAAAATATATATATATATAAAGAGAGAACAGTGAATTTACTATAATAAAAGTATAAAAATAAAACCAGCCAAGGGCAAAGCAGACCCTCCTTCCCCGCTGCGCAGGGCTGGGGTAGAGCCCGGCTTTGGGGCCAGGGTCGGTGGGGGGCAAAGGGTCCCGCGGGTCTCGGGGGACAGCCGTGATCCCGGGCCCGGTTCCCTGCCCCGCGTGTCAGGCTGGCGGGAGACAGGCGGTGTCACCCGGGGTGCTGCAGCCCGGAGAGGCACGTCCCGCCCCGCCGGGGGGTCCCGCGGCCCCCCTGCCGCTGTCCCCGCCGGGGCGGGGCCGGGCCCGGGAAGCCCCGGGAGGCGGAGCCGCGCCGGGACTTTCCCGGGGCCGCGGCCGGAGCGAAGCGGCCGCGCTGGGGCTGGAGGTAAGCGGCGGGGCCGGGGGCTGGGGGCTGGCTGCCCGGGGCAGGCGGGGGGGTCCCGGGAGCGGGGGCCGCTGCCCGGGGGCGCCGGGGCCGGGCTGAGGGCGGCGGTGCCCGCCGGGCAGCGGGCGGGGCTGCTTCCATCCGTGCGGAGAGCAGCTCAGCCGAAAGCACCCGTGTGCCCGGCCCCGGCCCTGGGGACGCGCCCGGGGGGCTGCTGAGCCCCGCTGCTGAGCCTGGCTTCCATCGTGCCCAGCAGCCTCCCGCACCCTGCCTCAGCTCAGCTCAGCTCAGCTCAGCTCTCGCCATGTGCACGCTGGGGCGGCGGGTGCAGATGTGTCCTGATTGGCAGTGGAAAGGGAGCTGAACTGGTCGAGAGGTTTAAAGTTTCAGTGCCAGGGCTTCCCGTCCCTGCTGAGGGCTCTGCAGCAGCCAGCCCTCGGCACCTTCTAGCCCCCACTCGCCGTGGCACCCACTCCGGTCTCTGGCCGCCCCTCAGCCAGCTCTGGGGCTAGCTGGGAGAGGAGATGCTGGGAAGATACAGGCTGGAGGGAGATCTGCTGTCTTGGCATGGGGAGGAGAAAGCAAGTCCCAGCGCTGGTGCTGACACACATTTCCCTGCCAGCAGAGAAGTTGCTTATTTTCCTGTTTCCGCATTGCTGGTGAACACTGCCCCATCCTGCGTCTCTCCCTCCGTGCACTGATCCCTGCCTGCACGGTGAGCAGGGCTGGCTTGCAGCCTGCCCCGAGGGGAAGAGACCTGCGCCTGCAGGCCCAACTAGCTGTACCCCAAAAGGAGCCATGAACGCCAACGTGGTAGCGATACCACAGGCAGAGAGGAAACCAGGGAGAGTGAGAGACGGCAAACACCCGGCTGGCGCTGAGAGGGGTTTTCTGAGGGCGCAGAGATACACAACTGGAGCCGATGGTTCATAACACAACAGCGAAGCAGCTGATTTACAGGCCCTAGAGGATAAAACCAGAAGATCAGTGGGTGGCTGGGGTTTGCCAAAACCAACTTGATAGCCACAATGGGAGTGAAGGTATTTTAGGCAGAGATACACAAATGGCTTTGGTGTTCAAGGGCAGGCTGTCGGGGAAGGGGAGGCTTGGACAGCTTTCAGGGAGAGGGGATTTCTCTCTACCACACTTGCAGGTCAAGGACTTGGTTTCCAGGAAGGGTCCCAGAACAAAGTCCTTGCGAATGCTGTGCAAGAGGGACTCAGCAGCCTCTTGTCAGACCCTTGTCAGCAGCTGTTGGGACTCCTGGGATGGAGCAGAGCACAGGATTTGTGCAGAAAGCAAGGTCAGGTATTTAGGGCCATCATTTGCAGGCATTAGCAGGCCCTGGGGAAAACAAAACACGCAGGGAATAGTATGTTAGAGGAGCAGCCAGCTGGGTGGCTGGAACATGTCAGCTGTACACCAGGGTAGTTCGGAGAAGAGCCACGCTCCTGCCGCCTCCTGCATTTTCTGGAGCACCCTTTTCCATGGCTGATAAACACTCCCACCGCAGACAGACGGACAGACATTTCCCTCCTGCCCACAGGGCATCGGCTGTGCAAGTCAGCCGGCTGTCACGGGAGGAAAGAAAATAGCACCTGCCTTACTAGGTCACGTTCAAGGAGCTGCAGGCAGGGAACAACAGCTTTAACTTGCGCCGCTTGCCGGTGGTTGGCCCTTAGTTGAAACAGTCTGGCTGGCACAAGGAGGCTGCGCCATCCAGCAAGGGTGCTGTGACAGTGCTGTGCTCCGGGGCAGGGAGCTGGTGCTGCTCCGGGCCGTGCATCGCAGTTGGGTTGCTGCTCTTTCCCCCCATTCCCAGCAAATTCTCCCAGAGAATCCTTCCTGAGCCCTAGGAAGGTCTGAAGATAAGGAGGAATTAGCCCAGCAGAGGAGGGCTGCAGCGTGTGTCCAAGCCCAGGGTCCAGGCCAGACACGCAGGGTACCACAGAGCAGGGGATGCTGCTGATGGCAGGAGGGGGAGCTGGGTCTGCTTCCGGGATGTGTGGGGGATAAAAGCTGAGTGTGCTACACTTCTAGGGGAAACCTGGGGTCCTGGGGGCCTGAAGGACACGACTGTTCAGCTCAGGAGGCAGGACTTGCCTTGAGAGCAGGTCTGAGGTTGCCTGAGGTTGTTCTTCCCGGAACAAGGAAGCGGGCTTCAACAATGCTCCAGCTCTGCTCGATGAGCAAGGTGGGCTTCCTCTAACGCGCACTGTGCGAGCGTGCAGACACACGGTCAGCAACCTCCCCAGTGAGCCACAGCTGCGCGGGCTGGGGAGACACAGGCGCAAACCCATGATGTTCTTTAGTCATGCTGTTTGCTGCAACAAGTGGAAGTGTCCAGGGCAGCGATGAGTGAGCTGCGAAAACCCCTCTAGAGGGAATGGGGCTGATGGCGCTGGAGAAGGGGAGCTGTTCTGCTCAGAATGGTCTGTTCTTCTCCAGCAACTTTGGGTCTGGGGTCCCCCAGCCAGGCTCAGTGGGTAGGATTCGAGGTGGCTGTTCTCAGCACACTGAGGAAGGATATTTGTCCCTCCTTTACCTCTCTGGGAAATCTGTGCCAACAGATGAGGTGGCTGGCTGGTGATGGCAGACTGAGGCTTCCCAGGTGGGATGTCCAGAGGGATCCCGACAGCAGGCAGTGTGTGCTGCTTCCCACAGGCCAGCGGGGGTTGTGTCTGTGCTCCCAGGCTTTCAGAAGCCCCTACAGAACAGCAGGAGGAAGGTCCCACCTCACTTCACAGTGCTGGATCTCCACCTTCACCCTCCTTGCACCCCTCGCTGCACCTGCAGGTCCCTTGGACCCTACGTCCTGGGCTGTGCCGCTGTCTGGGCTGCATCCCACAGGCAGGCTGGGCAGGAGCTGCCGGAGCTTGGCTGGGCTCAGGTGGCAGGCCAGCCGGGGAAAACCTCAGGCCTGGGCCACAGGGCAGCCCCTTTGGAGGACCTGAGTGGCTGGAAAATCTCCTTGAAAAGGCTCTTTTCAGCTTCTGAAGAATATGAGTCATGCACGGGTTGAACAATCCCCTTCCTTCCCCTCTTCTCCCACACACCCAAAATCCCCTGAGCGGGACCTGCAGCAACCACTGATTCAGAAATTCATGGTATGAGGGCACTGCAGAGTCAGATACAGGTTTTTTTTTTCTTTTTTTTTCCTTTTCATCGCTTAGTGAGAAGAAATGTGGAGCAAGAGAGCGTGCCCAGAGGCTCTGCTCTGATCCTGCCCCTTTGCTAGAAGTCTCTGGTGGTTTCCCACGGTCAGGCAGACCTTGACCCCAGCAGGACCCCAGCCTGTGGTAGCCGGCAGTCCCTGCGGCAATGCTGGGGCTGGACGGGTTGCTGAGACCAGCCTCTTCCTCCCCGGTGAGTAGGAGGGTGCGAGCGCTGTGGGTGGCGAGGAAGGGGCCCTGCTGCTGGTGGTGCCTTTGCTGGGGTCAGTGGGGAGCATGCAGCGCTGGGTGCCGGTGCGGTGGGAGATGCTCCCATGGGGGGCTCTGGGGCTGCCATTCCAGCTTTGAAACCAGATGCTTCCTAGTGAGAAAGTAGGAATGGGAACATGGATGGCAAGTGCCTCTCTCAAACCATCTCTGCGGGAAGGATGCAGGGGCTGCTGTGTAAGTGAAAACTGGGGCAGCAAGGGAGTGGGAAAGCACCCCTTAGGGTGCCTGGCGAGGGGGTGCCATGTGCCCGCTTCGGTCTGTGGAGTCCTGGAAAGCTTTCCCTGGCCGGTGGGGAGACACTGGGCATTGGGGCAGTGCTTTGGGTCCAGGGGGTCTTGGAGGAGACATCACTGTGTGGGAGGTGCATCAGCAAGGTGAGATGATGCGGGGTAGGGACCTGGGGGGCCCCAGGGGCTGCCGCCGGGTTTTATGGCACGGTCTGGGTGGTTTCAGCCACGCTGCGCTGCAGGTCTTGTTGGGAAAGGGTGCAACGGCTGGTCAACAGGGTCTGGTGCCCGAAGTGGGGCAAAACCCCTCCGTGCTCCCAGGGGAAAAGCTCGGGACCTTCGGGCGCTCCGGGGGTGCCAGGCAGCTCCCAGGCGAGAGCGGCCGGGGGAGGTGAACAGCCGCCGGGATTTCCAGCCCGCCGGGCGGCGGGGAGAGGGCCCGTCCCCCCGCCCCCGGTGACGGTGGGCACGGGGAGCCGCCGGCGGGCGCACGGGCAGCCGGGCCCCGGGCTGAGCCGAGCCGAGCCGAGCCCCGCGCCGGGCCCCGGGCTGAGCCGAGCCGAGCCGAGCCGTTGCGGGCCCGGGGCGGGGCGGGGCGGTGACGCGCGGTCCCGTCATTTCCCGGCTCGGTGGGGTTTCTAGGGACTTTCCGGAGCGGCGGTGCCTTCCTGCCGCCGCCGGTCCCCGCTCACCCCCGCGCTCTCCCCGCAGGCCGCCGGCCGGCCCCGCGCAGACATGGACGAGCAGTTCCAGCCCGTGAGTGCGGCACGGATCGACTCGGCCCCCCGGGACGGGACGTGGGGGGGACACGACACTCTGCGTGGCCCCGGCCCCGGGGCTGCGGGCAGTGCCTGAGCCACGGGTGGGGCGGGAGAGGGGGGTCTGCGCCCACCCCCGGGGTGGGCAGTGAGGGGTCTGCAGGTGCCACTGGGGTAGGAGGTGGGGGGGGCGTGTCTCCCCCAGGGTGGGCAAAGGGGGTCGGCTGGTGCTCCCAGGAGTGGGCAGTGAGGGGTCTGCACCTGCCCACCCCTCTTCTCCAGGAGGGACGGGGGATCTGTGCCTGCCCCCTCGCCAAGGTGGGCAATGGGGGTCTGTGCCACCACCCCTTCCCCAGGGTGGGCGATAAGGACTGTGCCTGCCCCCCAGGGCAGTCGGGGGGTCTAGCCCCAACACACTCATCACTCTCATCTTCCCTCCCATCGCCCAGTGCCTGCATGGGATCGACTACGATGACCTCAGTTTCGGCTCCCACATGATGGAGCAGAAGGAGCCCCTGATAGAGACGGGTAAGGGCCCCTCTGGCTGTGCCCTCCCGGGGGTCCCCGGCCACAGTGGGGTTTCCCGGCAGGCTGACTCACACCTCGCAGTTCCCAGCAGCACCACGGGCTGTGTCCCTGCTGGCCCCACTGTGGGCTGGCTGGGAATCCCTGCCCTGAGCCACTGGCACAGGGACTGTTCCGGTCTGGTCCCCCTGCTCAGTCTGCCAGGGACTTGAGGTAGGGCTGTGACAGGTCCCCAGGGGCTCCCTGCTCCCTGAGTGCCAGAGCATCCTCTGGCCCTTCCCTCCTCTCCCTGCCACTCCGACCACTGCTCCCGCCTGGGCTCCAGCCCTGTGCACCCCCATGGGACAGACAGGGGTCACCTCACTTTCAGCACCATCCCCGTACCTCCAGCGTTCTTACTGGGGGCATGCACTTTGGTTATCCTGTGTTTCTCTCCTCTCTGTCCTCCAGTGGAAGGTCCCTACCTTGTCATTATCGAGCAGCCAAAGCAGGTAAGGATGTCACCCAGGTAAGGGCAGGCGTAGCTGTCACCCGCCGCTCTCACGGTGTCAGGTGTGGGCCACCCTTGGCTTGACCCCCTCTTTGCCTCTGCAGAGGGGGTTCCGGTTTCGGTACGGCTGCGAGGGCCCTTCGCACGGGGGGCTGCCGGGAGCATCCAGCGAGAAGGGGCGCAAGACCTATCCCACCGTCAAGGTGAGCGCTGCCCTGGATAGGGGATGGAGCAGCATCTTCAGCCGGTGTGTGCAAGCACCAGGAGGGTGCCTCAAATGAAGGACATGATGTGTGTACTAAGCTCTGTGCGTCTCCTGGCGCTGAAGAGCTAGGAGGGCTGCAGCGGGAGCAGTGGTGGCTGTGGGGAGGGATAGCAGGGGTTTGTGGAGAGTCCTGCGGGCTCCTGGGATATTGTACCTGATACCCATCTCCTTTCTCCCCGCAGATCTGCAACTACATAGGGATGGCCCGGATCGAGGTGGACCTGGTGACGCACAGTGACCCTCCCCGTGTGCATGCCCACAGCCTGGTGGGCAAGCAGTGCAATGAGGCCGGCAACTGCATCGCGATCGTGGGACCCAAGGACATGACAGCTCAGTATGTGCAGAGGGAGACCCAGGGTGGCCTCTTGCCTACATGGGGTGGCTGGGGGGCTGTCTGCAACTTATGGGCTGGGGAGAAGAGGAGGGTTAGTGCATCCAGGAGCTGGATTTGCTGAATGAGGCCAGGAGTGGGTTTAGGCAAGGTGATGACAGGGTACAGCTCTGTCCTCTGAGCATTTTTCCTGGCTCTGGGTCCAGCACGTGCAGCTTGTTTTGGGCTTCTGTCCTCGGGGCTGCAGCTCTCCAGCTTTGCAGACAACTTCTGTAGCCAGCCTGAGTTGCGGGGTTATTTGGTAAGCGCTGGCAGGTGGCTTCCTGCCCAGGCGGCTGCTGAGGCAGGAGCAGGCAAGCTCCTGGCTGCTCAGGTGGCCATGTGCCCTGACATTGCTGGCCCGGCAGCCTGGTTTGGAGAAGAGAGTGTTTTCCCTAGGTCTTCTGCTGGAGCGGGACAGGAAGGGCTGGAACTGCATGCATTTTACTGCTCCATATGAAGTTTCTTTTAGCTCTTGTAAATCCAGCCCTGGCTGCTGGCTCAGCCTGGTCCCGTCTGCATCCCTCTGGCCTCCAGCCTTCCCGGTCCCCCCCTTTGGACTTGTCACCTGTGGGAGCCTGGAGTTTCCCAGCCACCTCTTTTCTGGGCTCCTTCCCTCCCCGCTGCAGTTGCTTCTCTTTGCCCTGCACATGTTGAGGCCCCACTGCCCTGAGCGGCACCACTCTGTGCTTTACTTAGATTCTTTTCTTCAGCGTGTGGGAGCCAGCATGCCCCTCGGGCCAGCTGCTCCCAGCCAGGGCACTCCCAACATCCCAGCAGGATCCCTTTTCTCCTCCAGGTTCAGCAACCTGGGTGTGCTGCATGTCACCAAGAAGAACATGATGGAGATCATGAAGGAGAAGCTGAAGCAGCAGAAGACGCGTAACAGGAGCCATGTGCTGACAGGTGAGGGCAGCCTGGGCGCTCAGTGGGACTCGGTGCCCCAGGGGCAGCTGTGACCCGCTGGGGGGTGACAGCTGGGGGTATGGTGTGGGACAGGCAGGGGGACCTGGAACCCTGTCCCCTTCCCCAGCCTGATAGCATCTCCCCCTGCCCTGGCAGAAGCGGAGCTGCGTGAGATCGAGCTGGAGGCGAAGGAGCTGAAGAAGGTGATGGACCTGAGCATTGTGCGGTTGCGCTTCACCGCCTACCTCCGCGACAGCAGCGGGAACTTCACGCTGGCCCTCCAGCCCGTCATCTCAGACCCCATCCATGACAGCAGTGAGCACGGGGCCAGCCCAGGGAGGGGACAGGGCAGGATGGGGTAAGGATATGAGGGACGCTCTCTCTGCCACGGCAGCTCCCAACACCTCCTCTCGTTCTGCAGAGTCCCCTGGAGCTTCCAACCTGAAGATCTCACGGATGGATAAGACAGCAGGCTCTGTGCGGGGAGGGGATGAGGTCTACTTGCTGTGTGATAAAGTTCAGAAAGGTAAAAGCCATTCCCTCCAGCCAAAACCTTCCAGAGGGGCTGCAGCGGGAGAGATCCAGGGCCCCTGGGCAGCTGGGGGTCAGTGTCTCTGGAGCCTGGCCAGGGAGACAGGCGGTGCCAGCACCCCTTCTCTCCCCAGATGACATCGAGGTGCGTTTCTACGAGGATGACGAGAACGGCTGGCAGGCCTTCGGGGACTTCTCCCCCACTGACGTGCACAAGCAGGTACAGGGGAGGTGGAGGGTGACATTCTGCCATGCTCCGAGACAGGCGGGTGCCATGCGGGGTGGGGGAGCCCTGTCCCTGGCTCCAGGGAGGAGCAGGACCCCATGTCCATCTGTCCTGCCCACAGTACGCCATCGTCTTCCGCACACCCCCCTACCACAAGCCCAAGATCGACCGTCCTGTCACCGTCTTCCTGCAGCTGAAGCGGAAGCGGGGGGGCGATGTGAGCGACTCCAAACAGTTCACCTACTACCCTGTGGTGGAAGGTGAGCACCCCCTGGGCAGGCCGGTGTGCCCCCCACCGCTGGGGCTGCCCCTCACCCTGCTGCCCCTCTCTCCCTGCAGATAAGGAAGAAGTGGAGAGGAAGCGCAAGAAAGTCCTGCCTCAGTTTCCCCAGCACTTTGGTGGGGGCTCGCACATGGGGGGTGCTGGCGGTGGGGCTGGGGGCTTTGGCTCTGGAGGAGGTGAGTGGGGACACCTCTTCCCCCTCCCTGCTCGGGCAGCTGCAGCCCAGCCCTGGGGGCTCCCTGCTCCCCTCTGGCCTCACCCATCCTCCCCCTTGCTCCGCAGGTGGGAACCTCAGCTTTACCTACTCCTCTGGGCTGGCCTACAACAGCATCTACTCGCCAGGCCCCCACCCCGTGGGGGGCTACCAGGGGGGTGTGCAAATGAAGGGTCCCGAGGCAGAGGGGCCCGGGAGCGACAGGCAGGCCCCTGCAGAGAGCGTGTACTGCAAGGAGCTGCAGAGGCACGGTAGGAGGGGGCAAGGCTGGAGTGAGGGCTGGGGGTCATCGCTCAGGACGGGTGGCGCAGGTCAGGGACCTTTCAGGGCCAGGTGCCGCTCTCCTCTACGCCCAGGGGAGATGCAGGAGGGTGGATGGGGCTGCTGCTTCTGGAGGTGACGTCCTGCTTTGCCCCCCAGCCCAGCTCTACCAACTGTGTATGATGGCGCTGGCCCGTCGCAATGCCCATGCCCTGTTCGACTACTCGGTCACCGCCGACCCCCGCATGCTGCTGGCGGTCCAGAGGCACCTGGCCGCATCGCAGGACGAGAATGGAGACACGTGAGTGCATGAGGGGTTTGGGGAAGAGCATGGGGGCCTTGTTGGCTGTCAGAGCCATTGCGGGACTCTGGGGGGTGGGAGGCAGCAGGGAGGACCTGGAGAAGTGTGGAGCTGAGCCAGGGGCCATCCTGCTCTCTCTGCAGGCCTTTGCACCTTGCTATTATCCATGAACAGACGGCTGTGATCAAACAGCTGATTGAGGTCGTTGTTAGCATGCCCAACCAGCACATCATCAACATCTCCAACAACCTGCAGCAGGTACATGTTTCCCAGAGCAGCCGGTTCTCCTCTACCTGGGGCTTGCTCCCGTTTCCCAACCCCGGGGGCTCCCATTGCTGCTCCCGCAGCAGGGAGGCTGCAGGACTGAGCACAGTGCAGCCATGCTGGCGAGGAGAGTGCTGCCGGTCTTGGCTCCTCCTGCGAGCGCTGCTGAGTGGGTGCTGCTGTCCCGTAGACGCCGCTGCATCTGGCAGTCATCACCAAGCAACCCCAAGTCGTCCAGCTCCTGTTGCAAGCCCATGCTGACCCCACCTTGCTGGACCGCTACGGCAATTCCCTGCTGCACCTGGCGCTTCAGGCTGGTGATGAAGAGATGCTGAGGACGCTGCTGGCCCACCTGGGCTCGGATGCCCCTTACCTGCTTGACCTGCCCAACTTCCATGGTGAGCAGGGCTGGGAGACAATGGGCAGGAACCCGGTGGTGCTGTCATGGGCTCAGCCAGAGGGCTGCTGAGCCTCTCCCCCTGTTGCAGGCCTCCTACCTGTGCACCTGGCTGTGAAGGCAAAGAGTCTGGCCTGCCTGGACCTGCTGGTCAGGAAGGGAGCAGACGTGAATGCGGTGGAGAGGCAGGGTGGGAGGACCCCACTGCACCTGGCCGTGGAGATGGAGAACCTGAACATGGCCACCCACCTGGTGAAGAAGGTACGGGGGGGCTGGTGGTGGGTTGGTGGCTGTGGGATGGGGATGGGGTGCAGCCTCCCCTGGGGCCCTGGGGGTCCCCTGTGGTCTGAGGGGTGACCAGAAGCAGGTGGGGCACAGTGTCCAGGCAGCCCATCCTCACAGCCTTGGGCCTTTCTTCGTAGCTGGGAGCAGATGTCAACAGCTGGACCTTCGCCAGGAACACCCCCCTGCACCTGGCTGCTGGCCTGGGCTCCCCCGTCCTCACCAAACTGCTCATCAAAGCTGGTAAGGCACTGCTCTCCCTCCCCTCCCCGCAGCCCTGGCTGCCCGTGCTGGAGCACGCCCGGGCACAGAGCAGACCCCACACCCTGGGCCGACCTGCCCTTCTGGGGCTCAGTCCACCCTTCCCTGACAGGGGCAGACGTGCTGTGTGAGAACGACGAGCCCATCAGCCCATCCTCATCGGAGGCCAGCAGCGACACGGATGCTGACCCCGAGGAGCAGGAGCTGGCCATGGAGCTGGGGGAGATGGCCCCAGCTGTGGAGCACAGCACCAACCCTGAGCCCTCCGCGCAGGGGCACGGGCAGGCAGGGCACAGGCAGCGCCGCTGCCACACAGCCCTGGACCTGACTCGAAGCCAGAAGGTGTGTGGCATGGGGGGGTCAAATCCCTGGGAGCGTTTCTGTAGGGGCCCTGGCAGGGATAGAGCAGAGCTCCAGGAGATGCTCCTGCGAGGATGCCTGTGCCCCACCGTGTCCCAGGGAGAGCCATGGTGTGGGGAGGCGGGGTGTGTTGGCTGGTGCTCTGCGGGATGCTCATGTCCATATGTCTGTCCCGAAGGTGCGGGAGATCCTGCTGCAGGCCTCCCAGCAGGGCCCCGAGGTGGAGCTGCCTGCTGCCCCCTGGCCAGGTGAGCAGCCCCTCTCCCCACAAAAGCACCATGCCCGGGCAGGGCAGGATGCTCCCGGCAGCGGGGATGGGCAGCACATGATGGAGGCACCTCTCCCACGCAGGGAAGGTTTTGTCACTGGACAATGAGGCACTGCAAGGGCTGGAGCAGCTGCTGAACCAGGACTGCAGTGGGTCAGACTGGATCGAGCTGGCCAAGCGCCTGGGGCTCTGCAGCCTGGTGGAGACCTACAAGGACACCCCCTCACCCAGCGTCAGCCTCCTGCAGAGTTACGAGGTCAGTGTCTGGCCAGGGTGGCCCTGTCTCCCCTGCCCGTCCGGTCAGCGGCTCTGCTCAGTGCCCTCTCTCCGCAGCTGGCGGGGGGCAGCCTGGGGGGGCTGCTGGAGGCACTGGATTCCATGGGGCTCCACAAGGCCGTGAGGATGCTCCACAAAACGGAGGTGCTGGAGAAGCTGCAAAGCACAGGTACAGGGAGTGGAGGGCTGTGCAGGGTCCCCACTGCCCCCCCTAATCCCCCCATTGCTGACAGCACCTGGGGCTTGCTTTGCAGAGCTGAAGGAAGACAGTGCCTACGGCAGTGAGTCGGTGGAGGAGGAGCAGGCGGCCACGCTGGCCCTGAAGCCGGGGCGGGGGGGCGAGCTGCCCCACAGCCAGCAGCCACAGGTGCACTGAGGGGCCGGCAGTCTCTGCATCCATCTGGGGGGGGTCACATTGCCCCCCACCCTGCCCTGCCTGCACAAGTGCCTTCTGGACTTGGGGCCCAGCTGCCTGGACTCAGGGGGATGGGACACAGCTGGCTCCCGCCCCTCTCTGCTCTTATTTAATGGTCCCTCTTCTGAATAAAGGGACACAAGTTTCTATTAGCCTTTGCCCTCCCTCTCTCCAGCCCCGGCCCTGAGCAGGCAGGGTGCTAACCCCCCTGAGCCCTGCCTGGGGCTGGGAGTCTGGCAGCAAGGAGGCAGCTGCCAGCCCCTCCTCAGCATCCCTTCGTGCCGGGGCTGTCCCCAACCAGGGGGAGAAACCACAGCGCCCACAAGAAGTGAAGAGCGAGTTTTACTTCAGTAACCGAGAAGAAGCTGTACAAACGTTTTATCTCCCCACCTCAGGCTGCCTGGGGCAAGGGTGAACTTTTTTTTTTTTTTTTTTTTTTTTTTTTTTTGCAATAGACTCAAAAGAGCAGAATAAAAAGTTTGACACATTCGCAAAGTCAGTGCTGAAACCAGCCATATCCCAAGCGGCTGAGAACAGCGCATGTGACAGCCCCCACCTGCAGCCCTTCTGCTGTCCCCAGACCCTTCCCTGCGCACCCTGGGTGCTCCTGCGGCCATGCTCCACCACTGGCACCTCGCTCCGGATGAGCATCCTCCAGCCCACCCTGGGATGGTGGGGGCTGCCCCAGCCTGCCCCTCGCCTTGGAGAGGAGGGAGCCCGCAGCCAAGGAAGGGGCTACACTACCACTGCTGCAGCATGAGGCCCTCACAGCTCTGCACATACAGCTCTGCTGGCAGCCTCCGAGGCCCCAGCCATGCTTTGGAGAAGCAGCATTGGAAGGAAAGCCAGCTCCAGGCTGTGCTGACCCTGTAGAGTAGCGGGAAGCCCTAAGTCAACCCTTGTGCTGAGGTTCGCCTTCCCCTGCCAGGAGTACTTACACACTGCTACCTCACACAGCCCAGGTACGATGCTCGCACCCAGGCAGCACAAACAGGGCCAGTCCAGGCTGCTGGGGTGGGGGTGTCATGAAGCACCAGCACATCCATCCCCCTCTGCTCATGCAGCCACAAGTGCTGCAATGGGTGCTGCCAGCCCAAGGGTGCCTCCCCAGTGCTGGTGGCTGCAGGGCTGTCCCCTCTCTTTCAAGGTTTGCTGGTGCTGGAGCAGGGCGGGGGCACAGGCAGCAGGACACGCAGGAGCCCATGCTCAGCTTGCTGTGGGGGAGGCAGGGGCTGGGTCTCCCCAAGTCCATGTAAAAACCTTGTGTCCCCCACCAGAGTGCAGTGCCTACAGGACATGGCTGGGTTTGTGTTTTTGTTTTGTGGGTTTTTTTTTTTTTTTGTTTTGTTTTTTGTTTCTTTGTTTGTTTGTTTTTTGTTTTTGTTTTTTTTTTAAACAGTTCCCAAAAAGCATCAAAAGTAGCCCCCCAAAAAAAAAAACCTCCCTGGTGGTCAGCTCGATCTGGTACTAAAAAGTGCAAAACTATCACAAAAACCATTCAAAAGTTGTAAGAAAGCAGGGAGAGTGCAGAGGTGGCTGAAGTGGCAGGGTGCGGGGCAGGTGCCATCGCTCTGGCTCCCCTGGCCACCAGCCCCAGGAGAGGGGAGAGGGGACAGGCCAGGGCTGGCCCCTTCCTGTCTGCCCCGTCCATGGCACAATGGAGCTGGAGGAGAAGCAGCTGCTGGCTTTGTTTTGCTGTCTTTTTGTCGTTTTTTTTTTTTAACCCACTGAAGAATTAAGCCCAGTGGGTAGGTTTCAGTTGTTCCCTCTCCCTAGGGCAGGGGGGACTGGGTCCTGCAGCCAAGCACAGGACAAGAGGGGGCAGGAACAAGTCTGATGGAGCTGATGGTGCAGCAGCTCCCGTGGGCAAGGACCAGGGATGGTCCTGCTCTGCCACCATCTCCGGCAGAGGGGCCGCGGCCCTGCCTGGGTGGTGCGGGCAGCTGAGGAAGGGCTGTCACCCCCCCCAGCTCGCGCTGCAGATGAACAGACTCATGCAGGGTCTTGGCAGGCACGTGGCCTCCATCCTGGCACCGGGGGCAGGAACAGAGCTGCAGCGCAGGTGGCTGATGCCCCTCGCTTATGACTTCTGGGGGTGGCTGGGGGGCTGGCGACCAGTGCGTTCCACGTTGCGCTTCACCTTGGTGGCTGTGCTGGAGGGCTCCACATTGAGCGAGGGGCTGGAGCAGGATTTTTTCAGGCCATCGTCCTCCCCACCCGCTGTGTCAAAGAGGGTGGACTCGAACGCTGCCAGGTCCTCGGAGCCCGCCTTCAGCTTGGCCCGCAGCAGCATGGCATAGGTGCCGTAGCGGGATTTCTGGGGGGTGAGGGGGGACAGTGCAGCAGAAAGAGGGGTTGGCAAGCTGTGCACTGCCCCTCAGCCAGTGTCCTGGGGTGGGGGGATGCTTGTGGTCCCTCCACCCCAGGCAGCATACCAGGGTGGGGATATGCTTATGGCCCCAGAGCACTGCAGTGGCACAGTGTAATTCAGCTGATGGGGACAGGGGTGGTCCCATCACTCAGGCTGGCCAAGCAGGCGGGGCAGAGGGGCTGGGGGCAGAGGAGGGGGGGAGGTTTCCCAGCTCACCTCAAACTCCAGGTACTCTTCCTTCTGCTTCAGCTCCTCATACTCCTTGCCCTTCACCTTCTTCTCAGGCAGTGAGGAGCGATGCTCCAGCAGCTCCGCCGACATTGTCTTGAACTTGGTCTCGTGGCTCTTTACCTGCTCCTCCTGGGGAAGGGTGGCACCATGTCAGTGCCCTGCTGTGCCATGCACTCTGCCCCCCTGGCAGTATGAGCTGCTGAGGCCAGAGCAGGGTTTGTTTTTTTTTTCTTTTTTTCCCCCCTCCTAGGTCTGGCCAAGATCTCAGCTTCTGCTCCTGGGTTTGGGGTTTTTTGGGTGTGGTGGTTTTGGGGTTTGGTTTTTTTTTTTGGTTTGTTTGTTTTTTTCAAATGGCAGACAAAAGCACAGGCCCTTGGGGTCAATCTGCTCCTGCCTTACGGGGGGCTGGCTGCAGTCTTAAAGCAGAAGAATTTAATCCCCCCCTAAAACTAGGCTGGTGGGTTTTTTTAATCCTTTCTGCTCTATGAATAACTGCCCTGGCACACACGAGCACCAGCTAATCCCCCTGGCCGGTTGCCTTTCAAGCTCCTGGCCCCAGCAGGACCCTGCAAGCCGTGGTATGGGACCATGGTCTCCTCCACAGTCTGACTCTACCGCCTGTCTCCCATGCCTGCTGCCAGGAGCAAGACCTCGCTGCCCGCCCCCCATCTCAGCACCCCCCTCGCTCCGTGTCTCCCCGGCCATGCTCCCTCAGCCCTGTACCCTGCTGGGAGACAGCCGGCCACGTGGCACCACACAGGTCCCTCCATAGGGGACAGTGCCACCAGCAGACCCAGGGGGTCTGTCCCATGCTCCCGGCTGCGCCCACGCCATGGCCTACCTGGGACAGCCTGGTGCAGGAGCTGGGCAGCAGCGGGCGGCTGAACTTCTTCTGGGAGCCGATGGCTGCAGGGAAGGGGGGTGCAGAGAACATGGCTGCCACCACATTGATGCGTGTGATCCATGAGTGCATCTGTTCAGGGTTCCTGGGGAGAAAGGCCAAACCACAGATGGGCTTTAAGTGGCTCTATCCATGTCACAGGCAGAGGGAACTGCCCTGCAGATGAGATCTGGGTCCCCCAGGCCTGGCCCTGGCCAGCCACAGCACCTGGGGCTCTGCCTGCAGTGACTCAGGCCACTGCTAGCCCATCGTGGTGGAAAGAAGAGGAGCTGGGCAAAGCACAGCCCTGACACTGGGACCCTTTCCTTCCAGAAAGGGCCTGGACAGGAGAGAGCAATGTGGCCCTAAGCCCCATCCCACCCTCTGCCCCAGTCAGACCATTCCCTGCACCCCAGCATGGCCCCAGCTGGTGATCCTGGGGGACTCACTGTGCTTGGAAGAGGAAGACCCTCCAGTCAGCTGTCCTGAGGTAGAAGACGTTGGGTCGCTTGCTGTAGTCAGATGCTCGCGTGGCAAGCGAATGGTGGATGCTAATAGCGTTCTTCAGCTCCTCTTCCGCCAGTGCTTTCCCTGGCTTATACTCATCCTGCGAATCATGGGGTGTTTCAGAGCCAACTTAGGGATGCACCCCACCATGAGTCAGCTGTACGAGGCCGCAGGGACTGCAGGTGAGTGCTTGCAGTGGTGGGGCTTGGACATCCCCCTCCACCAGGCTGCTGCAGGCTCTGCCTCCAGCTTGTGCTATACGCGCGGGGAGAGGCTGCACAACCTGGGTGCCTGGGCTTGGCAACAGCACAGTGGCTGTTCCCAACTGCTCCGTGGCTGAGCAGCATATATGCCTGCAGGAGACTGGATTTGCAGCCAAAACCCCACCCAGGGCGAAGTCCCTTGTGCCTCCTCTCTGCCCAGCCAAACCCTCGCACGCACGGCCCTTGGTTGGCAGCCACTTTCACTGCCCAGGCTGAGCCCAAGCACCCCGGGAACAGGGCTGCCACCAGGTCCCCTAGCAATGGCTCAAGCAGGCATGATGCTGAGTCTGCTTAGGCCAGGCTTTGCAATGCCATGTGCTGGAGCCCCTCTCTTGCTGCTGTGGGGACTGCCATGACCTCCCCCCTGGGTTGGGGATGATCCCTCTCCCTGGCGCGGACGCGGGCAGCCCTGCTGCTGCCTACCTTCTGCAGGTAGAGAATCATCCCCTTCAGGATGGCATGGAAGGGCTTCCAGCCGCGCTTCCCTCGGGGCGCTGCCGGGGAGGAGAGAGCAGCCCAGACATCAGCCCCAGCGCCGAGCTGGGGAAAGGCACCCCCACCTCCCCATCCTCCTCCAGCCAGCCCTGCCATGGCGCATGTCACCCACCCCAGGGAGAGGCAGCACGCCAGGACCGTTCCTGTGCACCTGAGCCTGAGCCGGCTGTGTGGCTGGCAGATGGTGCTGCTGGCAGGGGGGCAGCCTGCTGCCTCCCAGGGCCGGCGTGCTGCGCTCCCCGCCTCGCCGCCAGCCTCACCGCCCGCGCTCGGCTTCACCACTGCCTCCCCGCTTGGGGACGGGGACGAGGCGGCACTGCCCACCAGGTAATGCTGGCTTTGGAGGGCAGCTGCATCTAATCAGATCAAGGCAGCATTAGACAGCCAGGGCTTAGAGGGGATTTTACAGTGGAAACGGTGAACGTGCATGGCAGCGCCCAACCAGCAGCAGCCCGGTCGCTGTGTGGTTTGTTTGCTGCACCACAGGACACCTTCCTTCATCCCTGCCATCCTGTGGCAAGGGTGCATCCCCCAGGGAACCCACCCCCACCTCCCTGCCTGCCCCTTCCCAGCACAACGGGCAAGGGCTGCACTGCCTGACAGTCGTCTCAGCCTCTGCCCCGTCCTGATGGTGGGTGGGGGCAGACGGGCAGGGAAAGGCTTTCAGGCTCCCCAGCCTGGGGGCTGAATTATGCCCAGCAGAGCCGGACAGAGTAGGCACAGGGGGCTGATACTGGAGGCTGGCTTGATGCTACAGTCCGATGTCATGCAGCACCTCCTGTCCCACTCCCCATTAGGGTTTCTCGCCAGTGCCCCCTTGCTCAGAGTCCCTCCTGTGGGCTCCCCAGGCACCTACTTTTCTTGCAGTCAGGATCAGCGTGGATCTTGCGCACTAACAGTCCATGCTTGTAGGTGGTGATGCTGGAGTCTTGGGAGAAGTCCAGAAAGGGGTTACTGCAGCTGCTGATGCGCTTGATGGACTTAGGGTTGGGGTCTGCCAGCTCCGAGAGGGACTTTCTCAGCTCCTCCTCATCTCTGCCAGGCACAGATTTGGATGGGGAAAGTGTTTGTTACCTTGCTGGGTAAAGCAAATACCAAGCCTCCCACTTGCCGGTGCTGCTTTTAGGCCTGGCTTCTGAAAGGGAGGCCAGGAAAGGCAGACCAGGCTGCACAGTCTCCCATCACCACTGGAGAGCATCCCAAATCCAGTCATGCCTCTGTGCCCCTGCCCCCCTAGGCTGGCAGCTGAGGTGCCGCCTGGCCCCTCGAAAGACAAGGCATAGGGGTGTCTGCTGCTGGCTCAGGGTGGGGGACCCTGCCTGCCCCAGAGAGCAAGGAGCATTTTTGGACAGGGCTGGGACTGATAGCAGCCAAGCCGACAAGCCAGGGGCTGTGGAGGAGCAGTGCCCTGGGGCTTGGCACCACCACAGCCCCCCTGGCCTGTGGTGTACAGGCTTGCAAGCAGAAGCTGTCAGGAGAGAGGGTTTAGAGGGAAACCCCCTCAAAGAGAGACCCAGGCTGCGGTCCCCACTCCTTCAGGGCAGCAGCCAGGCTATGGGGCTCAGAGCCACCAGCAAAGGGGTGCGGGGAGCCCGCGGCAGGGAGGCCTCAGGCTGCACCGGGGCTCCAGGTCATGGCCCCTCGCACTGCAGGCTGGCTGCTGTGGGCAGGCTGCATCAGTGCTGCTCCCCCCGCCCGGCAGGAAGATGTGGGATCCCAGAGCTGCTGCCTCCCCCCTCCCTCAGACCTGCTCGCTGCTAATTAAACCCCTCAGCATCTGCCGGCGTCTCCATGGCAGCAGCCCGAGCGCATGGCTCAGCGCTGGCGGTACCGCTGGGCTGATTAATCCCTGCAGCGCGGGTGCTGCCACTCCTGCTGCTGGAGGTGGCAGCTGTGGGCGAGGGTGCGGGCACCCTGCAGGGCCCCGGCACAGCCACGGCACCCCTACAGCCTGCCCGCTTCCACCCCAGGCACGGCCGCCAAGGCACGAAGCAACGCCAAAGCTGCAGGGAACTGGCCTCAGGCAGCCTTCCCCCAGCGTGCTGAGGAAGGGGCCCTCACCGAGGTGCTGAGGGCAGCCAGGGGTACGCTGCCACCGCAGCTCTCCAGGCACCCCCATCCCACCCCATCTCAACACATCCCATCGCACATCCTCACAGCCCTGCAGCATCACTGCTGATGAGGCCTCTAGGGCAGGGCGATGCTCCGGTGGGGAGGGCAGCAGAGGCAAGGAACCCCCGCTCCGTGCTGGCAGGATGGCCCTGCTGCCTGCCCAGTACCAGGCGGCAGCATCCCCTGGGAGGGATACTCACATGGCCCACTGCAGCTTCTCGTTCTTGATGGAGCCATACAGCGCCTGTGGAGAGAAAAGCGGGGGATCAGCAGGAGAGTGGTGCCAGGTCAGGGGAGCTGCTCTGGGGACAGAGGAGGCACGCCAGGCCAGCCCAGGGGCACTGGAGGTTAAGGCAGCCCTAGGCCAGTTCATCCTGGTCCAGCCCTGGCCTGGCCTGGCCAGCTGACTGGCCTTGTTTCAGGGCTACAGGTACCTTCTCCTGGGCACTACAGGACCTGCAAACCCATGCACACCCTGGGCACGGTGCTGGGGCATGGCCCTGGCTGTCTTCCCTCTCCTCCCCTCCCTTTCTGCCTGCCTGCAACGGTGGCACAGCATTAGCAGTACAACAGCGAAGCGCACCAAACATTTCCAGTCCCTTGGGAGATCCGCTTCTCCCTGCTCCAATGTGTCCCAGGCTGGCCGAAGGGGTGGCCTTCAGGAGGCCCAGGCCCCAGGAGAGCAAGCCTTCCGGCTGGCCTTGGATGGTGCATGCCCGCACCCTGCTCAGCAGGACTTCAGCATGCCCCAGCGCCTCCAGCAGCTCCATCCAGCAACCTCCCTGCTGTCAGCCGCCCATCCTGGGCTAGCAGAGGCGGGCTCGTGGCTGCACCCAGTGCTCCACAGCAATGTGATGCTCCCGTGGGATGCTGCCCAGGAGCATACTTAAATTTCGGGAGAGACTTCAGCAGGGCACTAGCCCTGGACTTGCAGAGACACCAGCACACCGTCATTCATGAAGACTTCAAAGGACCTTGTGGCTGGTCGAGGCAGGATGAGTGTTTGCCTACTGCTAGGCTGCTGCTGCTTGGGGTGGCTGTGGCCTGTCCCTGCGCCCACCCCAGCACCCCCTGAGCACCCTGCCCTCCCTGCCAGCCCAAACACCACCAAGATGAGCAAGGCAGGACCCGCTCCTTGCATCTTAGCACAGGAACAAGCTGAGCCTGCCTGCAGCAGGATGCTCCATGGCCCCGCTCCCAAGTGTTTGCTTGGTCCGAGCTGGGTGCAAGCCAGAAGTGCTCAGCACAGCTCTGCAGCCGGGGAGGCTCCAGAGAGGGCTTCAACACAGTGCTCGCAGAGGGCTTCAGAGCAAGATCTGGAAGGCATCATCTTTGGAGGAAAATAATCGAGTCTCACACAGGCTGCTCAGGCAGCTGTCAACATCCATCACTGGGCTGGAGACTGCTGCTGAGAGATCTTGCTGGTGGCTGAGAAAGTACAATTGGAGGTGTGCAGGGGCCAAGAAAAGCCAGCCAGCAGAAAGGCTCCGGTGGTGCCTGGGGAAGGGACATCCATCACTTCCCTGAGAGGCACAGCGGCCAGGATGGAGCGGGGACCCGGCTCCTCCTGCACTTCCCTGTCAGGGAGACACTGGTGCAGCATCAGCTTATTTCTCAGAGGATGAAAGGGATCACCCCAATCTGCAGGCAGAAAGCGGGGTTCACTTGCCTCCTGGGAAGACAGGAGGCTCACAGAGCGGGTACGGCCTCAGTGCCTGAGAGAAGATTAGACCCCAGCCCCATTTGTGCAGCACCAGCGCCGGAGGGGCAGGATGCTGAGGTGTGAGCAGGGGGTACCTGCCAGAGGGCTGGCAGCAACGTGGCCAGAGGAGCATGGGTTGCAAAGAGACCTAGAGAAGAGCCTGGGAGGAGAAAACCAACCCAAAGTCCTGCAGAACATAACCTGAGAGCAGAGCAGGGGGAGAAGCAGGCATCTCAGAGCAATGTGGATGATAAGGAATTGCCACGGGAAACAGAAGGGAAGGGATCTTACTCACTACCAGGGATGCAGCTGAGAGAGGCTGAGAACCAACAGACACAAAAAGGAGACTGGAAAACTGCCACAAAGAAGTGGGGACTGGAAACTGCAGAAAAGCTCCTTGGAAAGAGCAGGCAGGACAGGACACATGGCTTGGCTTCCACCCAGTTCAGTGACAATACAGAGAGGGACAGGTTCTACGCCCCAAGGAAGGGAGACGTGAGCCAGCTGAGCAGAGATTTTGGAGGACAGAGCGAGTCACTGCACTGGAGGGGGCCGTGGACCCCAGGCCCCCAGCCCCACGCAGGGCTTGTGGGAGGATTGCTGCTAAATGCCGAGTGAACAAGCTGATGTCAGAAGATGCTCAGGGAGTAATTCTGGATGGCACAGTGCCGGAGAACACCCCAGCAGAGCACCACGCTACAAAAACCTGGGCTCTGGGACTGTCAGCACACACTTCAAAGGCTGAACTGCCTTGTGGCTTCAAAAGGCTCCAACTGCCCTGCTACAAGCCCCAACAGCATCCCACAAGCCTGTTGCGGGCAGGAGCTGCCAAGTACCCCCACC
Source organism: Morus bassanus (assembly GCA_031468815.1). NCBI lineage: Eukaryota > Metazoa > Chordata > Aves > Suliformes > Sulidae > Morus > Morus bassanus. The sequence continues at coordinate 23,649,030 of CM062575.1, read as the reverse complement.
TCAGAGACAGGGAGCAGGGGGATGGTGAGAGGCAAATGGGAGGGCTGGGGGGATTGAGAGGGCGATGAAAAGCTTTATGTCTACACTTAAATCCTGCCAAGACTCTGCTTGGCTAAACGCCACCCCCAGCCGACACCAGTCTCAGGAACAAAGCTGGTGGACTCAGCCCAAGTCTTAGCTGAGATGACACACTCCAGCCACAAAGCCCATCCTGTGTTTCTGGTCCCACAGCAGCCCCGTGGCAGTCCCACTGCCCATCAGTCCATTAAACTCCAGGCTGTTTGGTGCACGGACCGTTTCTGCTGGGGAAGCACAGGTGGTGCAGGCTCCTGAAGCCCAGCTCACAACCACATCAGCAGAAACCAGAGATGCTGGTTTCATTGGTCAGCAGGTCCCTCTTGCCAGGCTGTCTTTGTTCTGTGGATTCATTCCCCCTGGACCAAAAGGATGGCACCTTTTGGCATCTCCGAACTTGCCTGCACTGCCCAAGAGCAAGCAGGGCACCAGACCCATGCCACTACAGCCAACCCCAAGCGTGGCTGGGGGTTTTTTGTTATCGCTGGGTTATGAGCTCACTGCTGCAGCACGCAGGGCCAGCCAGCTCTGCCCTAAACATGCGCAATGCCAAACAGGCCTAGGAATATACTGTCCCAGGGGATTTCTAACTGAACCAACAACATCTTTCTTTGGTGCCCTCCCTCCCAAAAGCAGGCTGAGAGGACATCCCCAAGTCCTGCTCTAGCTGCACTGTGCAAGAGGCAGGTGGTTCTGATGCTCCAGCGCAGCCTTAGCACCAGCCCTGCTGGGGACAGTCCTACGCAAGCAGGGCAGGGAGAAGACATCCCCCTTCAGCACCCCAGCTCAGAGTAGACCAGAGGGGAGATCCAGTGCTGGCCTGGGGAGCCGGGCAGCAAGCTGGCCTGGACACAGCTTTGGCACAGACCGGACTGTACCAAGGGCTGTAGGCCAGCACTCCAGTAACAGAGGGTTAAGGCAGAAATTTAGGCATCCAGCAGAGGGTTTTAACCCTTTCTGGGATGCCTCTTTTATGGTTTATAACTCTTATGGACAAGTCCCCTTTCCAGTCTGCTGGTTCCTGTGCTAAACAACACAGTGCTCGGCTCTCAGTGCTGCAAGATGTGCAGGTCAGGGCTCCCCTTCCTCCTGCCAGCCCTGTGACCAGCCACGGCTGCATGACATTCTGCAAGACAGACTTCACAGCCACCAAGCACCCTCCCTGCAGTCATTCTCCCTCTGTGCCTGGCAGCGTTTCAATACAACAGTTCAATTGCTGGCTTTTCCCAACTTTTCCTTAGCAAAATATCTTTCTCTACACCCATCCACAAAGCTCTGTCAGGTCCCCCAGGCACCCAGACCCCCCCCGGCTGCACGGATACAAACAGCACTGTCACATCAGGGATGGATATCAGTGGGAACCTTACCTATGTCAGGTCCTTTATTCACCTCCACAGCCCCCCCTCCACCCTCCTGCTGCCTGCCCAGCACGCACAACCCATGCTCAAGAACAGCTCATCACCTGGCACACACCAGCCCTGCTGCGCACACCCCATGTCCCCTTCTCCCCTTCCCTGCAGAGGGGCCTCCATGTGCACACAGAGCATAGTGACTTGGGGACAGACTATTTTCCCCGTTGGGTGGGCTGCCATGAGGACAGCATCCTGTGCGTCACCTTCCGCCCTGCTGCAGGCAGCAATGGTAGGCAGCGGAGGATGGCTACCCATCCCTGCCCCACGCTTTTGACTCAGCAACATCAAAAGCTACACCAGTATCTTTTAAAATGTTCCTTGCACACCCCATTACCCACCCCCCAGATGGCAGACCCCTCTACCCCTCCCAGCGCAGCCCCACAGCACGGGAAGCAGTGCCCGAGTGTCTCCCTTCCAACTGCATGTTTCCATCCGAGTGCGTCACAACTTAATGCTGCCCCCAGACCGTACTGCGCTATGACAGCATCGCCGCCTGTCACAGCCCTGATGGCCCCACCGGGCTGGTTTTGACCACGGGGGCAGCCCAGGCGGCTCTGGGGTACCCTCGCCTGCTTTGCCCCAGCCAGGGTGGCTGAGGACTCTTCTCTTGCTGCTACATCGGAGGCAGGCGCCCAACCGAGGTATGATGCGCTCATAGACAGCCTGTTAGCTTCTCCCCACCTAGGACCGATGCACACCAGCGTAACACCTCCAAAACAGATGCCCGCTCGCATCGAGCAAGCTCTCAGCAGTAAAAAGCCCTTTTTTGTCCAGGGAGCCACTCCTTCCTCTCCAGCTCCGCTCAGCTGGGAGCCAGGGCTGCGGAGCTGCCCCTCCGCGCTGCCTTGCGGCTCTCCCTGCCCCCCCAGCCAGGTGCCGGTCCGCCCGGGCCGGGCTGGCACGGCTCGGCGCAGCCCTTGGCGGGGAGCCCGCAGAGCTCCTCACTTAAGCTAAGCCGGAGGGCTGGTCCCAGCGGTACGGCTCTGTCCTGGATTCTTCTCGCAGTGATGTTTCCGAGCAAGCATTGCCGTCAAGCCATCGTAAGCGGCGCAATGTCACCCCGGTCCTGCCGCGCTCCCGCTCCCCCCGTGCCCGCGGTGGGATGAGGGGAGGGTGGCGGGGTTGGAGACGGGGATCCCCGGGCGGAGGGGGGCTGGTGGGGACCCATCGCCCCAGAAAGCGGGCAGGGGAGGGAGATGGGGCTGGCCGCTCGCTACACCCATGCCAGGGCTGGGGCACTCGCAGCGGGCGGGCCGGCGGGTGTCCGAGCGTGTCCGTCAGTCTGTCCGTCTGTGTCCCCGCCGAAGCGCAGGGCGCTGCGCATCCCCCCGCCCCCGCGGCCCGCCGCTTACCGGCTTCTTCTTGCGGCGGCTCTGGAGGCGGCTGACCACCAGGTCGGTGTAGAGCACCGGCTTGAGGGTGCGGGAGCGCTGGGGCCAGCCGTAGCAGAAGGTCTCCACGCCGCGGTAGTTGCGCCCGTAGCGCACCGAGCACATGGAGCGGGACCGCATGCGCCCCGCGCTGCTGTTGATGCTGTTGACGCCGATCATCCTTTTGGGGGGGGGGGGGGGCGGCGGGGTCCCGGCGGCCCTGCCTGCCCCTGCCCCTGCCCCTGCCCCTGCCCCTGCCCCTGCCCGGCCCTGCCCGCCCTGCCCGCGCCGCCGCCGCCGCCGCCGCCTGTTGAAGCCGGGCCGGGCCGGGCAGGGTTCGGCGGCGGCTGCCCGACAGAGGCGGGGCCCCGCCCCGCCCGCCGCAGCCAATGGCGACCCGCGGCGCCCGGCCGGGCTGAGCCGAGCCGGGCCGAGCCGGGCCGGGCCGGGCCGAGGGACACCATCCCCGGCGCTGATGCCAGACGAGTTGCCGGAGCCGCCCCCGGAGCGCCAGCGGGCCCTCCCTGACGCCTCTCCGCCCCGCAGGGGAGAGCGGGAGCCGGTGGCTGGGCCCTCCTGGGCTCATGGGGTTGGGGGGCAGCAGTGGGGACATCTCACCACGTCCTCCTGGGCTCCATCGGGCAGGCAGCACCTCCACTCTGTGCCAGCTAGGCAGGCTTCGGAGCTGCTGCCGCCGCAGCCCAGCCTGCACCAAGGACCTCCAAAGGGCTGAGCTGGTAGGGGATCTCACACCTTCCACCTTCAGTGCCCACCCCACACTTAACCATCTTGCCCATTCCTTTGAGGTCAGGACAGAAAAATCAGTAGCTAGAGCTGCCCAGCTGGTTAAGGGCAGGACATAGATGCTCCAGGGAGCTCTTCCCGTGAAGAAGCAAAGGGCTGGGCATTCTTGCAGAAGGCATGAGGATCAATGCGTAATTTAGTTAGGCTTGACCAAGTAAGAGATGCGACCAGTGGAGAAGGGGAAATTTTCCACTCTGTCCTGACTGCTTGGCATAGTGATCGCTGGGCAAAATGGGTGAGGGAGCCCAGCCCATCAAACATGCTGGGCTGCCCTTGAGGCCTGCGGGAACCATGGGAGACAGGGGCAGGGCAGCATATTGCTCCCAGGGGAAATGGGAAAAAAAAAATACCCCGGGAATTAGACTGAGCAAGTGTTCCTGAGATTATAGCTCAGAGGTGGGAGCCAGGGCTTTCTTCCCACATTGCTAATCACTTACCCAGCACTCTAAGCGTCTGAGCCCTGCCATTGTGCCTCCAAACTAGAAGGTGGGGGCCCATCCTACCTTCCTCCCCTGGGGATCCGACTGCATTGCCAGGCTTAATTCATTAACTTCTGTGAAGTGCTCTGGCTCCTAGGTTGGAAGGCAGCACAGATTTGGCTCACTCCTGCAATCGCTAAGCAGCACCAGGGAGAAATGGAGGCTGATTTGGCCCTATTGTGTTGCTACCAGCCAGCAAAGCACAAGGTTAAGCTAAAAGAGTAAGGAAGATGGGGAAGAGCTAAGGCTCTGCAAATCGATCAATTGTGTAAAGGTCAAATCCACATCTGAAATATAACAGACAACCATCAACAGTGAGTGAAATCCCAGGGGCCCTGGGCTAAAATCACACTGACAAGAGAAGAGCAACATCTCAGGAGCTAACCAAAATACCACCAGCTCCAGGGCATCACACTTCACCTCCTTCCTTGCGGGGTGGGCAGCTGCCTTCATTAGGCCACAGGAGCTCGGGTCCAAGTTGGCAGACATGGGCATCCTCAGGCATGGCATTATACGCGTTCTTATATCCCCGGCATGGCTCCCTGTCCCAGTGGAGAGGACACCTGAGTTGGAGAGTTGGACAGCCCTGCCTGCAGAGTATGATTCTCCAGGGGAGCTTTCAGAGCCAGAGGGAAGGGTTTCCAGCAGAAGCACCTGAGTGCAAGTAAGGCATCACTGTCTTAGCTCCAGCACCATGGGCATGGCAGGGCACGGCGAGGCACTGCCAGTGAGGGGGACATGGTGCTCAGCTGTGAAAGCACAAGCTTTGAAGTGTTTTCGTTTCTTCTGCATAAAACTGGGATTGTTTACATGTATTATCTAGTAGCAGATAAAGTTCTTGTCTGACTCAATCTGCCACCTGCTCTCAGGCATCGTGCTGCATTTGTCTTGGGACTCCCCGCAGCTCAAGACAAGGGGAGCACCTAGGCTCTCTGCGGATCTATTCCTGATGCTGTCCCCAGAGTCACAGGGTGGCCCTGTGCCTCCTGCACCCACCTAGGTCCTGCCCTGCTGTCCCCATTTCCCCAGTAGTGAGTGCTGTGGGTGGGGGGGCCACCTCAAGCCCTCCAGCACTGAAGCCTGCAGGACAGCAGCCTGCGCTATCTCCCCAGGCAGGCTTGGAAGAGTCCCCAGGATCCTTCTTCTTCACTGTTGGAGCTGCCCAAGACCCAGCCCTGAGCTTTGAGAAGCTCCTCTGAAGCCTGCCAGCCCTTCCCCTCCCCTGCTGCCCTTAGGAAATGCATGTGCTCCTGGAGGGCTAAAATTAGCCAGCCAGCTGTGCAGCACACTTGCACAGAAGCCTCAGTCCCCAGGTATGGCCCGCCAGCCAGGTCTGCCGAGGAGGCAGCATCCTACCCAGGGTCACAGGACTAGTGCAGGCTGCCGCAGGGAGGGCAGCGGGAGACGCTTTCCCCATTTCTCTGCCCCCGAGCCTGCGCAGGGACCCAAGCACCAAGCAGCCGAAAGCAGTGGGCAGAAAGGAGAGGGTGTCTTCTCCGGCTGAGCCTGGCAAAGGCTGCCCAGGAGAAGCACAGCCTTTCAGGAGCCTTTCCTTGCCAGGCCCCTCCCTGGCACGGGTTGACAGTGCCTCCCCTATCTTGCCCGCCCCAGGACCCCACTTGCCCTTGCATGGGCAGGGGCTCCCCGAAGCGGAGTGGTGCTTCAGGCAAGGAGCTGTAGCCTGCCCCACACACAATTCCTCGTGCTGCCTTTTGCTTCCCCTCCCCAGCACGGCTCCTGTACAGAGGCGGCTGAAAAGCAGCGGTGGGAAGCACCGCAGCTGCAGAGGGAACAGGCCATTTTTAGCAGAGCAGCCTCCATGCTGCTGGGCTGCAGGCAGGGCTGTGCAGGGCTGTGCTGCAGCACTGCAGCCTCCCCCCCACTGCCTCACACCCAGCAAAGGTCTTGGCCCCTACCCATGAGAGAAAGCCTGTAGCATCATGCCACTTGCTTGCTGTCCTATTTCCCCACTGGCTGGGATGTGATGGGGTAACTTCATCTCACATGTTTAAACTGCCGGTACTTTTGGGGGTGAAGTTTAACAGGGATGTGGTGGTGCCTGAAGTGGGGGTACGCAACTGCAGGGCGCCAGGGGCTGCAAAGGGGGCACACCAAGGAGCCTGCGGAGCTCAGATGCTCCAGGGTGCAGGAGCACTGGAGGGCAGGGGTTCAGGGTCCTCATTTTGGATGTTTCTATTCCATTTCAGGTGTTTAAAGCCTTTTCTGGAGCTGGGTTTAAAATTAGAAGAGAATTTTCCTGAGTAACTCCTTTTACTGGCAAAGCGTGGGCTGAGAGGGAGGACAGCCCTATTGAGAGCTGCTGGTAACCCCTTAATGATGGGGCAAGAGACACAGCCAGTAATAGGCCCACAGAGGCTGAAAAGGGAGCTCAGCTTTTCACCTTCCATTGCCTTTTTTCATTAACCATCTCCCCACATTGTGGCTCTGGCACCCTGTGGGAATCCATCTTCCACATTGCGAGCATTTGCCAACTGTAGCGCTTCACCAACAGCAATGGTTTCTGCCCGGCAGGTCCCATGGGAGCTAATCCTAATCCCAGGGCCCGAGACAGGGAGACAGCAGCTCAGAAAATCCTCCCGAGAAAGGTGATGCCAGAGAAGTGCAGCAGCCTGAGGCTGGAGGTGCTAGCTGAATGCTGCCCTCCCTGGTCAAGCCCTGCTGGGTACTGGGTCAGGCAGGGAAAAGGCAGGACTCCCCGCCCCCACCGCCGTTCACACCAGTGCAGTGAGTTCCCAGCTCTGGGACTTGAACCACCAGCCCACTCTCCCCATCACCATGCCTTGCCCATGTCGCCAGAAATGTTCTCCTCTGCCACCAGAGATGGCTCCAGTCCCAGGGCCTGGCCATGGATTTGGGCTGCGGTGCTCCAGAGAGCCAGGAAGGGCTGAGTATCATGGGGTCAACACCACGAATCCTCTGGCTGCAGCTGGACAAACCAATCTTAGTAAGGTGGCCCTGCACGTGCCCCCTTGCCTGCGATGCAGGCAGAGCAAGAGCAGTTAGAGCATCAGGACCCCAGCCAGAGGTCCAGTGTCCTCCTGGAGGAATGGGGCAGCCCATGTTCCCCTCAGCAAGGCAGGAGGAAAGCTGCAGGCCAAGGGACCACCACTTTCCTGCATGAGGATGGACACATTCATAGCATCCCACAGTCATCCCTGTGACGGCACCCAAAGCCCTTGCTTTTGCTCCTGCTGCTTGGCTGGCCAGGGAGAGCGACCAAATTTACCTTGAGCAGCTCCTTGGGGAAGTCAGTGCCTCCGTTGAGCCCCTCCAAGTTGCCAATGAAGTCAGAGCAGGACATTCTCTTCCCGATGTTCTGGGGGAGCCGGGGGAGAGAAACACGGGGGGTTACCTTCAGGCCAGGGGGCCGGTGCTAGCTGGTGCAGGTGCCACAGCCCAGGAACAGACCCCCCACTGTCTCTGCAGTGGGGTGAGGGACCAGCCAGGTCTCAGGGAGGCTGCTTGAAGGTGTGGGGAAGCTGCTGGCTTTGCCTAGACTCCGGGAGTCTTAAATAGCCTACTTTTTCTAAGTTGGGTGCTACCTGCTCCCATGGCAGCTAGTTTTGGAGTCTCACTCCCACTCCCTCTCCCTGTCCACTTTCCTCTTCTGTCCTCATCCCACCTCCACATCGTCCAGCTCAGCACGTCTCCTCCAAAGCCCCACTCTCTCCTTCGCCAGCTCCCTCTCTCACTCAGCCTTTCTCCTCTTTCCTCCCCAGACACATTAAGGGTGACCAGTCCTCATGGGCCCAGGGTCCTGTACCTGCGGTTCAGGGCAGTGGGGACAGACAGTGCAGGGACAGACGGGGCCGATGGCAGCGGGAACTTACGTGTCCATGCAGATCTGTGTTTAGCAGCATCAGGGCGCAGGTGAGAGTGTGGGCTCCGTCTGCAGCACAAGCACAGGACAGGAATTAGAGTCCTTGGCTCAGCCCCGCAGCTGGTGCTCCAGCCCCTCAGCCTCTCAGGCAGGGCACGGGGGCTCTAAGCCCCCAAGACAGCCCCGAGCCTGGTCCTCCCACCCCAGGCACGCAGGACACACAGCAGTCAGCGTGGTGCTGGCAGCACACGGGCGAGTAGGTAGGAGGCCACTGAATTAAAGCTGGTCCCAAACCTGAGCGTACAAACTCCCTTCCAAGCCTGCAGCCCCTTCAGCCAGGCAGCGATGCTGCAGCTAATCCTGCAGAGCTCCTAGCACGGCAAGGTGGGACCGGCACAGCCCTCTGCCAGCCAGGCAGCCCAAACCTCACCTGCCCCAGAGCCAGCCCAGAGCAGACCCAGCATGTGAACGCACACAGGAGAGGCGCAAAGACGTGAAACAGTACAAAGTGGGTGTCTGTGCTGCCCCGAGTGCCGGGCACCCAAGTTTTCTCACCTGGCTATTCCCTGAGCCGAGGGTCTGAGAGCTGGGGTCTATTTGGTGAGGAAGGCCTTCTCTCGCCTCTTGTGCTATCTGCTCAAGGTCAGAATTAAGGATGGGTTGAGCCCTAATTATGCATGATCCAACCGGAGCAGGTTTTTAAAAAAAAAAAAAAATCTAAAGCATCTGTCATTTGAGGGAGATGACATCTCCATAACCGGGGCTGTCTCCTAAGGCGTCAGTACAGGCTCTCAGCCTGCTCTCTGGTTTCAGTTTGAGCAGCTTTACCAGGTTGATGAACGTATGGGCTCGCTTGAAACACACACACATGCACACACGGACACGCACAGTTTCTTACCCTCTGAAGAGATGGCGTTGGGATTACACTCGTAATAGCGCTGGGAAAAATGAGCCAGCACTCGCTCTCGCTCTTGTGTCTCTCCCATCAGGGCCAGCTCCTTTAGAAAGGACCTGAAGAAGCAGCAGCAGCAGCATTGGTCACACTTGAAGCCCACCAGCAGCTTCTCCAATCCACCTTGTGCAGGAGTGGAGCTGTGCTTTCTGGTCTGGAGACCCTGCTGTGTGTCAGATGAAGCCCTGCCATCGCACATCCCTCCCAGCCCGCTGTAGGACTCTCCTCCAAGCCCACAGCATCATACCCTGCCGGCACATCCAGCCAGCCCCGGGCACTACGCTGGGGAAGGAGGTTGGGGTGACACCAAGAAGCTCTGGGCTTAAGGCCTGAAAAGCCAGTCCTAGGTGAACCTGACTGTCACCCAACTGCACTGACCAGTGAGTTAAGACCAGAAATGCTCTTTCGCAGTTGTGTAGCTGAGAGACCACTTTGGGACCCAACCCCTGCCATATAAGAGGTAAGGGGATCTCCAGGTGGAAGCCATGGGGTCTCCTTGCTCCTGCAGATCCCTGTGTGGGCACAGAGCTGCAGAGGGCATGGTCTGCTAGGACCCCACTTGAGTGGCCACCACACACGCACACATGTACACGCACTCAGCTCTGACCTGAGAGCCTGGTCCAGGCTCATTCCGGTGAACACAAAGAACTTCAGATATTCCCCTGCCACCATCTTGCTGAACTCGTTGCTGAAACAGAAAAGGGGGGAGTGAAAGTGGGATCAACCAGACCATGGGGACAGCAAAAGGCACGAAGGGGTGGGGTATATTCTAGGAGGCTGGGAGCTCCCCAGGGCTGTGGGAAGCATGCTGGGGACAGAGTCACCCCACACTCCCAGGAAACTCAGAGGAGTCACCCACAGGCCCAGTGGAAACACTGGGCATGTAAGAGAAACTGGAGAAGCTAGAGCTGGAAAGGCCCATGAGAGGACAGCTAGCCATCCCCCTGCCCCAACACCTTACTGAGGCATCCAAGATGCAGTCATGGTAGGAAGGTACCAAAACCTGGATGTCTTTGGTTTTAAGACCTTTAGAGGGAACACCTGTACCAGGTGTTCTGGTCACAGGGAGCGGGCTCTGGGATCCTGACAGCTATCCCTTGCCAGCCTGGTGCCCTGCAAGGGCAGCAGCTGTGGGTACACCGCGGGTGCAGTTGGGCCTCTTGCAGAATGGGCCATTCCTTGCGAATACCCACACGTACTTCTTCCCCAAGTGACGGGCCACATCTGCCTTTTTAAAGCCATCCAGGTTGTACAGCCTCTTGGCCAGGCGTTTGGCAGCCTCCAGGTCAGCCTTGTGCCCGTTGGAGAGGGTGTCCGTGCTGCCCAGGGCCAGATGCTCCACGCTGTCCATCTCCGAGTCCGAGTCTGAAACCAGCTGGCTCAGGGGGTGGTCGCTGCAATGGGAAGGGACACTCCACGTTAGCCTGCCTACAGATCCTCTCCTCGTTCAGCTTCTCGGGAAATGCTTTGGAAACCAGCTACTCACTGCTGGGACCCAGGACGAACAACACTGATTAGAGACACTCCGAGGTCAGGTCTGGGAGCTAAGGAAATGTTTGGGGATGCGACTGGAGGAGAGGTGGGGTGACAGGACAGCTCCAGTGACTGATGGCAGGACCAAGGCACCCAAACCCACGTCCAAACTGGATGTGGAGAGACAGGACAACTGCTCCAAAGTTCCCCATCCTGAGCCTGTGAAACTGCATGTGTGGGCTCAGGCTCTGCCAAGTTTCGCCGTAGTGGAGACTTGGAGCAGAAACATGTGCACATCACATGCTGTCCTACAGCTCCGCACTCGTTTTTTAACCTGGACAAACTCCTTGTGCTGCTCTCGAGCACAGTTTCTATCCAAGACAAGATGACTATAATTCCTTCGCTTGCCTCTTCCCACCCACCAACTTCAAAGCACTTCACAGAAGGGAAAACCGAGGCAGAGAGGGAGAAGTCGAAGGAACCCCCCCCCAGCCTCCCAACTCACAGTGGGGTGTACTGTCTTCTTCAGGCTGCCCATTAGCTCTCAGCCCACCATGCCTTAAATGGCCACGTTAGGAGACACTCTTGGCTTAGCCCCCAAAGCAGTCTGACTCAGCAGCACAGAAGTTATCCCAACCAAAAAACTGGTTGAATCTAATCAACAACGACCGTTAAGCAACTCTGACCTCACCCAAATTTTCTGGCAGCCTTTGCAATGTTCCAGTCTGATTTATTTTTAAAAGTCTCTAATTGAGTTTTAAGAGGCCTGCTCTCCTGAGCCAATTACCCAGGCCAATCTCCTTGAGGCTCCACTTCTTCCACGAAGGACGAGCCTCCTTGCTGCTCAGCGCCGCCTGTCCCAGGGGAGCCCTGTGCAGTGCTGACATGCTGCCCCGTGTCTCGGGGGGCTCTCAGGTGCCTTCCTCCCGGCATCCCCAGCCGGCATGCAGTGGGAGAAGCTGCTCTGCGCTCAAACCCGTGGGCCAGACACTTCCCTGGTGAAAGCAGCTCCCCGACACCGTGCGAGTCCCTGGGGAGATGCACTTGGCTCAGACCACCACTGAGCTTAGCAGTGCCAGGCGGTGATTGTGGTAAGACCTGGATGGGTAGCCCAGGGCAGATCTGTGCCCATTTGGCCACAGTCCTCCCCAGTGAGCCTGTCCATCACCCCATGGCACCCTGGAGGGAGCAGCCGCAAGAGTAGCCACAAGGTCGCTAGGAGCGCACCAGCTCTGAGTCCGCCTGCTCTGGGGAGCTGCGCTGAGCAGGAGGCTTCCAGCATCACCAGCACGCCCCGTCCTGCAGGCATCCCTCACACCTGCCTAAAACCTCTCCTCCTCCCAAAATAGGGTGGCCATATTCAAAAGTGCCACTGGCATGGGCCCTGGTGCCCGCTGCCCTCCAGCTGTGCCCGGCTGTGCCTGCACTGACTGGCAGGGCCAAAGCCACCCCAGGGAGCACCCGACAGCAGAACAGGCTGGGTGCTGCTGGGCCAGTGCCGGGCACACACCTCGGCCCCGCTTCGGCTCCTTGTGCGGCTGCAGCTGCTGTGTCTTCAGCCAAGGACAGGGCTCACAGGCTCTTTGCTTCCCAGCAGCAGAGAAGATGAATCCATCCCAGCAACTGGCACCTGCCAGCCATGGATTGTGGTGGCTGTATTTTTTGGTAAAACTCTGTCTGCTATCACAGGGGCACAGACACCATCCCCTTCCCAGTCCAGCAGCTCCAAGGCCACTTTTCCAGCCACAGGCTGAGCTACAAAACTCAAAGGCACCCCTGCACCACTCTCCATGCTCCAGCTGCACCTCCAGAACAAGCAGCTGCTCAGTCACCCTCTGAAGACCTTTTCATTCTTCTCAACCACCATCACTAAAAACTCCTGATACCCTTCTGGACCTTGTCTGTCCTGCCTGAGAGGCTGTCCTCCCTCACACATCCGGTTCCTGGAGCCTCTGGGGGCAAACCTAGAGCTCTGAGTCTCCTGCCATGACCTCTCTTCCCAATATGTGGTCCTCAGCTTTCCTATCTAGTGGTGAGCATCTAGGCATGGGGCCATTTACAAAACCTCTCTTGCCCTTCAACATCTGTATCTCCCTGCAGACTCCCAACCCGTGGCTGCAATTCTTGCCTTGCTTCTTGCAATGGGCATGCACGGACCACAGCCTGGGTCTCAAAGCAGCTCTACCAGCAGGATCTACTGTCCCCTCCCTCACCAAGTCCCCAACTGATTTGGGGTTTTACATCAGCAAAGCATAACCTTGCTCTCAGGATGAGGCACTAATCAGCCACGCCATGAAACGGGTTTTCTTCTAACACTCAAGCCACTCTCATGCTGTTAAATACAGACCATCAGCCTTCATAGGCTGGGAGCGCCCCATTCATGGCACCCATCTGTCACCACTCAAAGCCCCAACTGGCTTGGAGAATGCGCAGCTTAAAGAGAGAAAATCAAGAGCCCAATCCTCAAGCAAATGGAGAACAGAGCAAAGAGACATGTCCATGTCTGAAGCAACTGAGGTGACGCTAATTTTCTTGCCAATGAGCTAATGTCTCAAGGCGGGTTTTTTTTTAGTGTACTTTCGAAAGTGACATTTCAGTTTTGCTTGAAGAAACACTGAGATAATATTTTTTACATTAGATACATTTTCAACCCAAGAACTGGCCCACACTTAGAGAATAAAGATCAAATTTGGTATTGTGTGAGCATCCTCAGCGTGCCTGAAATGAGACGTCCCCAAGCAGACCCAGTGCTAGCTCATCCCTCTCCCTGCTGCCCAACTAGGACAGACACTGCTGCCCACCATGTGGCCGGGAGCACGGGTCCCCCTGCCACCTCAGAGGTGTTTGCTAGAGAGCCTGGGTCCCCAGCACCTGCATTGGCAGCAGCAAGGCACTTCTGGGGGTCTCCGTGAGGAAGGCACGTGATCCAGCTCAGGGTTCACCCTGGCACAGAGGCTCTTCCTTGATCACCTCCCACCCCAGCTCAGCACAAGGACCAGGTTCTGCTCCCAGCCCCAGGGAGCAGTTGCGGGACCACGGTCCTGCTCAGGGCCACCACACCACAGACACTCCTTCTCCAGGGCCAGATGCTTCTCCAGGGCCCAGATGTTCCCTCTTGGGCCCAAACGCTCCTTTCCTGGAGCCAGATTCTCATCTCACCCCAATACTCCTCCTCTGGCAGATTGCCCAGGGCCCAGCAGGAGAGACCGCAGCACCTTCCTTGGTTGCAATGCAGCGTGTCGCTGCAGGAGCCCTGATGTCCTCTCCACCTTGCCACCACAAACCAGGCTCCCCTGGCACCATGTTCTCTCCATGGTTGTCAGCAACCAGGAGCAAATCTTCTCTCCTGGATGTGGGGCAGCAATAAGGCACTAGCTCAGCAAAGCCTGCCCTGGAGGGCTGACATTCAGCTCCTGCCTGCCAGCAGGGATGTATCTGCATGGTGGGACCCTTCCTGCACTGTATCTGCATGGTAGAACCCTTCCTGCACCAATGCCCTGCTCCCCAGGAGCGGGGAAGGAGAGACATCCCTGGGGACAGGCTGGGCTGGGTGGCCATTGGTTTCAGCTGGAGGTGCTCAGCTTAGCTCCTGGGTTGTCCAGCTCCAGCTTGACACATTTCCAGGTGAGACACCTTCTGTAGAAAACTCAAAAACCCCAACCACAACCCAAGTGCCACATGCTCCCCACAGGAGGCTGGTTTGCACTCCCCAGGGAGCCTGGTCTGAGTCCATGAGGGACATGTGCATGGGGCAGAGCAGCACTCTGCCCTCGATTCCCAATGCCCCCCACACATGGCTAGATGCCCAATGCCTCTGCCAAGTGAGCCCAGCCTGCCTAATATTGCTGCTAAGAATGTACCAGACCGGATCTTTGGCTGAGCTAAATAAACCCAGCTCCCTCCATCGGTCTCAGCGGAGAGACTTTGATTTATGACAGCCAAGATCTGGGCTGGTTCATTCCTCACAGAATTGAAGTTAGGGCTGGGAGGACACTTGAAGGTCAGCCAGGCGAGCCTCCAACCACAGGCAAGGCTGGTCCTGCTTTCTGGCAGCTCTGGAGTCAAACCTGGTCCTCAAATCACCCAGCCACAGCAGCACCCGCCAGCGTTACTGCTGTCAGATCCAGGTAGGACTGAACTTTAGGCAGCTGTGCCCCTCCTCAGTCCTGTTTCTCTGCAGACTTCCAGAGCCTCCTCTGCAGCACCAGCCCCTTCCAGACATGCCTGCCTTTCCTCCATCACCCCATCCCACCAGCCCCTCTTGTGGGGGGCACAACTGCTCCTGCAGAAGACAAGGGCTGACTCTGCAATCCCACCAAAAAATTTCTGAAGCCAGCTCAGAGCCTTAAAATCTGGTTACTCACCTGCTGGGTGGAGGGTTATCTTTGCCTTCAGAGACACAGCTGCCATGGGGTGAGTGCAGGGAAACCTGGGTATTTCAGACCCTTGGGCAAAGCTCAGCCTAGGGCCTCTGTGTTAGACCTGGGGGCTGGAATTAACGCCTGACATGAGGGGCTGCATCCCACAGGCATGTGCCACTGCCTGTGCCTCTGTGGGCAGCCCTGCCAGCCCTGGGACCCCACCTGCTGCCCCCATCCTCCATGCCGTGAAGCACCCACCCCAGCCCCCAGCATTGCCACCCTATCCTGTGCTGTCCTTTGTGGCTCGACATGGAAATGCTTGGGGGAAAATCCCCCCCAGGCTTGTGCCCTATTTCTTGCCATGCCAATGCTTGTGGGGAGCCCTCTTCATCCTGCACCCAGCCTTGTCCCCCTCTTGTGCTTCCATCCCACACCATTCCTCCCTTCCCCTATCTCCATCCTTTCCTCATTGCCCTCCTTCCTCAGCCCTCTCCCCCCACCCCCCCGCATCACACCCCGAATCCACCCCACGGGGCCCCAAACTGGGCACAGCCCTCAGGGCGTCATCTCACCAGTTTGCCCAGTGCCAACTGGCAGCTCAGGCCAGCTGACAGACCTGCGCTGGCCTCGGGATGAGGGGGGAGATGGGGGGGGGGGCACCGGCTCACCGACTGCTGCAGTAACAAAAGGGACCTTATAAAGAAACACAGCGGAGCTTATTGGCAGGGCCCCGGCGCTCCAGCACACGCCAGCAGCCGCGATCTGGCAGGGAAGAAGGTTTCACTCCCGGCGCATCCTCCGCCCGGGGCGGCTGCCAGCCCTCCGGGCTCCCGGTCCTCCCACGCAGCCGCAGCTCCAGGGCTGAGCTCTCCCTCTAGCGAGGCTCCGGGCGTGCTGCCCCTCACTGTGGTATCCGGCCCTTTCCACCAAGCGGTTTGCAGTCCCTCTGCCTTTGCTGCTGCTTCTCCTGCCTGCCCTTCTTTCTGTCCCACCCCAGGCGATGCCCCCGATTCAGGTCCCGGCAGAGCCTGCCTCACTCGCCTCCCATGGGGGTGGCATGGGGAGCAATCACATCCCCTCCCTCCACTGGCACTCCTCAGGGGCCATCCCAGCTATGCCTGGGACCAAGGCCAGCTCTGGAGGAGCGGGACAGCTGGATGGCTGGATTTCAGGGGGCTTGCACCTCCAGGGAGATCCAATTTGCCCATTTTCATTCCATCCTGCCTGTCAGGCCGGCAGCCCCGGGCTGCCTACGTATAGGATTGTGGCACGCGAGGCAGCACTCTGGGCTCCCGCTCACACCCGGCAGCACAGCAAAGCCCGGAGAGCTGGATCCAGACCGCAGGAGCAACCTCCCTGCAGTCCCCAGGGCTGCCCCTGGCTCCCACCCCACCATCTTGCCAGCACCACATCTGCCCCTGGCCAGCCAGCCCCACCAGCCCCAGACGGACCCTGCCAGCCCCGCAGGGCTCTGCCCCGACACACATGTGGCAGGTCACTGTCACAGCCTCAGGGACAGACTGCTTTAGCTGCAGCCCTCTGCCCAGCGAGAGCGGGGAGTACACACCTTCACCTCCCGCCCAAATGGGGCAATAACGTACTCACACACTGGGGGTGCCACCACGGGATGTGGAGGGGGTCCCACATTGGGACCTTTGCCCCATCAGCCACTGCTCCCTCCCTTTTAGGTAAGGCCAGGTCTGCGCTTAGGCACACTCCCCATGTGCAAGGTCAAGATAAAAGTGTGGTCTCAGACTATCGCGTGCCGAGGGACACCAGAGCCTTGGCATGAGCTGCAAGGCTGTGTGAACCAAGGCCACCAGCTGCGGGGCACATTGCGTCTCCCGAGCAATGCAAGAGGCATCACTGGCTTGGCTGTTCCTGCCACCGAGAGAGATGGAAAATGTTGGGTTGCAGGGCCATCCAGACCACAACTATTGCAACAAATAATGTCAAAGGTTTCAGGGACACAAGAGGAACAGCAGCAGGGCAGCACACAGAGGTCTAGACCCACTGGCCTTCTTCACCAGTCACCCCTCACGCCAAAGCCCTGCAGCCCGAGGTCACCTCTGCCAACCCTGAGGTGGACAGCCAGGGTAAAGCACAGTCTCCACCACAGAGCACCCCCGCCCAGGGTGCCCTGTCCACCTGAGTTGGTGGCAGTCCGTCGGTACTGCTTGTGACCATAGGTGGTGACAAATCCCCTGCTCTGGGTCCGCTGGCATGGGTGATGAATGGCTGCAGAGTTTCCTGAGCTCCTTTCCCCAGCAATTTCCTTTAAAAACCCCTTAATGGGAGCATCACAAGGATACTCCCTGCTCGAGCAGATCAGCCCTGCCAGGCACCAGGACCCGCGGACTTCAATTCATGGGAACCTTTGAGCAACCAGCCCAGGCACTTCTTCAAACTACTTGAGAAGCTTCAGCTTCATGGTTGGCTCCACTCAGAGTCTAGAAAGTTGGTAGCACCAGTGATGGTGAACAAGAAAACTTCTTGTACCCCTCCCTTGCCAGAAAGCCCTGCTGCCTGAGGACTGACTCTGCAGATGACAGACTGTCTCAGCCCCTGGTACCCCAGGCCTTCCCTGCTTCCCAGTCTAGCCCATGCTCCCAGTCGTAATCTCCACTCCTCTCCACCACACAAGACACCAGATCCCAACCACGCCTACCTCCCTGTCCGCCATCACCTGTGTGGGCTGCAAGGGGACGCTTGCTCCATGCCAAGGAGCAGAGAACGGGGCTGCTGCCTGCCAGGGATCTGCAGCAGGGCCCTGCTCCCCCACACCTCATTTCTCACCATCTTTCCTGAAGCCTCTGATTCAGGCTGCTGCTGGAGCCAGGGCACCTGCTCACCTGCTGTGGGGCAGCATGGCGGGTCTGAACATCACCTGCAGCCCAGGAGATGGGCAGAAATCAGGGCCTGGATGGGAGTAAGAGAAGAGCTGTGCAGGGACCTACCGATAACGAAGGGAACCATTTCTAAATGGCGAAAGCAGTTGCTTGGGACTCTGTGTGTGTGTAACAGAAGGTGAGGTCAGAGCTTATGGTGCTATGAAAAGCCCAAGCCTCAGGGTCCCCAGGCCAGGGAGCACAGTGAGGGCTGTAGCTGGGTTTCCCCCACGCTCCCCTGCCACCAAAGCAGAGGTACTCCTGCTTGTGAGGGCTGGAAGAGGAGAAGACAAGAGGCTCAGCAAAAGTGGGCTCAGCAAAGATCCAGGGCAGTTTGTGGCGGGGATACAACACTCCTCCATGGCCTGTGCCACAGCCCAGCACTGGTCTGAAACCTGAGCTAGGAGAGGAGGACAGTGCTGCAGCATCTTCAGCACTGCCGGCATGCTCTGTGCTCCACTGACTATAAACCAGTGAGAAAAAACCTCTGTTAAGCCATGTTATTGCCTTTCCTACTGCCAGCTGTGTCTCTGCACCCTCACACCTCCCTCTGCCCCTGCAGCGGTGTTGCTGTGGTACGATGGCACCCTGTGGACGGGAAGTCAGACACCGTCCTCAGTTTCTCCAGAGCACTCTGTTTCAGTTCCTTGCCTTGGCAGAGGAACAGGAAGCCAATTCTTCCTGCAGAGAGCACTGATCATGGCTGGATACTGCCACCCTTCGCTGCCTCGTGCCTCTCGGACATCTCCAGTTTTACTGCACAAACCTTGCCTGGCCTCTGTGCCACCATGTCCCTGGGTTCAGTGTTGCAAAGAAAGGGAAGGCCTAACCCAGTGCCTCTCTGCACCAAAATGCCCTTGGAGTGATCCAGGGACCACAGAGCATATGCGATACCCCACTCTCCTCTCTTGACAGCAGATACCAGAGAGGACATAGAGCTCACATCCCCACCTGGCCACCACAAGCTGAGCCTACAAGGATGGCACAGGTTGTGACCAAAGTGACATAGGTTTGGTCTGGAAAAGATGAAACCCAAAAAAGTTTGGTGTGGAAAAAAACAAAGCCTAGAAAGTGGATGAGGGATTCAGGAAGCTCTGGCATTGCACGGAAGGTCACTGGGCAGGGAGACCTTGCAGGGAGGCAATGCAAACAGGAAGGTCATCACTGGCATGACTGAGACACCAAGTTCTCTGAGGGCTGCCAGCTCTGCAGCTGAACCACTGGGCCAGACCTGACATCCAGGCTGGACCTGACCACACTCCAGATGAGCGTACCCTGGACATGGGAAAAGATGCGGCCTGCCAACCTGCCACAAGTGCCTCAGCTCAAGACAGAATCACAGAATGGTAGGGGTTGGAAGGGACCTCTGCAGATCATCTCATCCAACCCCCCTGCTTGAGCAGCTACACCTAGAGCAGGGTGCACAGGACTGCCCCCAGGCAGGTTTGGAATATTTCCAGGTAAGGGGACTCCACAACCTCTCTGGGCAGCCTGTTCCACTGCTCTGTCACCCTCAAAGTGAAGAAGTTTTTTCTCTTTCTTCTAAGGAAGGTAGTGTCTCAGCCTGAACATGGACTCACACAGGGACAGGTTGGAAGTGGTGGGGCTGAACTCCCCCAGACCGCTCCGCCAGAGATCTCCCCAGGCACAGGGCAGCCATCCTGAGCCTGGGTGTAGGCAGGCTCGGAGCAATGTACAGGGAGCCTCTGGTGGGCTGTGCTCCACCTCCCAACATACACAAGCCTGAGGAGGTTCAGGAGGCCAGGACAATAGGTACAAGACCATGGGATTCTTGCCCTCAAGAAACAAGAGGCTACTACTCAGATGGTGAGGGATGCAACAGTATCAGGAAGTCTTGGCCTCCAGGAGGGAAAGGCTGTTGAATTTCTACTGGTATTTGACTTCTGACTGGCCTCTCCCCACAGCCACCATGGATGCTGGACTGTCCTGCAACGGGAACCACCACAGGATTGAAGTCCTGGGACTCCCTGCTTGCTAGGCTGGAGGAAACCTCATAGCCCTCCAGCACCAAGAAAGCTGGCAAAGATGAAAAAGGAGACTGACACACCAACCAAAACACCATGGTGATCACTGGCCTGATCAACCACTTCACAGAAAATCCAGCACACCCAGTCCAGACCCTTCCCCTCTTCCCCAGCAACACAGGTTAGGCTCTGGCTGCAAAACACGATGCACAGGGTTAGACTCCACATCGAGCCTTGGTGGCCTGGATGGACAGCAAGCAACTTTGGTCACTCACCTCATGTTGGAGGCCAAGGGAGTACCAGAGCTGTCCTCTGAGCGGCAAGGGCTATGGCGAGCACCCTTCCTTCGTCTCCCCCGCTCCTCCTCCCTCTCTGTCCAGGGGGCATCTGTGGCTGAACTGGTCCCAGAGTCTGGCTCCAAGTGAGCCAGAGGAGCAAACTTCTCCTCGATCAGCTTGGCGCTGTCTCGGATCTGTCCTTGTATTTCTGGGGTGAGGGTTGGGAGGTCAAAAGTGAAAAAGGTCCCATGGGTGCGGGCTGGGGAGGAGAGGATGTCAATGGAGTCCAGGCTGGTGTAAGATGTGCCTTTGGCTCGATGGGACTCCATGATGCTCTCAAAATGCTTGCTGAAAGAGTCCATGCCATCCTTGGAGAGGCTGTGCCCTAGGAGGAAGGGCACTGGAGACTTGAGCATACCCTGTGTGTCTCGGTCCATGACCCTAGAGGGAAAGAAAGTGAGAAGAACTGGTCACTGAGGAGCAAGGGATCAAAGCCCCGAAACAAAAGCCCATGAGCTGCTCAAGAAGGAAACTGTGGAGAGCAGAAATCTCCTCTCAACATCTGTAGACCTCCAAGGAAACGCCTCGCCTGCCCAAGACATCACGGGAAGAGGGGCTGGGCTGGCTTCCCTCCAGACATATGCTTCTCCTTTAATGTGCCACAGACTTTTGTTCCTTTAGTGGCTCATCCTCATAAGAAGCTTATGAGATGGCTACTGCTCCCAGTCACTTGACTTGAGCTTAGATCCAATAAAGGGCTCAAGCACCAGAAGCAGGATGTGGTTCAGCTCCATTTCCAACCAAATCTGGAAGTGGCTGAATTTTCCATGAGCCTTCAGAGCAGCTGGCTCCCAGAAGGCTCCTCCTGAAGCTGCTCAGGACAGCGTGACACCTTCCTCCATGAAGGTACCGTGGTCAATGAGTACTGCACTCAGAGCATGACCAACATGCAGCTGCAAGGTCAGCTGGCTGGTACCAGGAGACATCTGGGACCCAGCACAAGGTGATGCGGAGTCCCAGAAGGCATCTGGTACCCAGCACGAGATGATGCTGAGCCCCAGGTTTCCCCAGGCAGTACAAAGGGAGCCTCACACCCAGCTCTGGGCTCGGGGACCTGAGCTGGCCCATGTCGTAGAGGCCAGGCTTGGTCCTGGCTCATCATCTTGTCAGGGATTAGCCCCACAGGAAGGCCCAGCCTATCTTCAGCGCAGCTCTGGGTCCTGCCCAACACAGGAGTTTCTAAACTGTGAAGCCCTGAGTGTTTCGTCCTGTGAATGAGGTGAGCGTCACAGGGACATTTCCATCCCAGGGAGCATCAATGCTTCAGCCATACAAGCATAAACACAGCCCTAAAAGCCTACTTTACTCACAAGCCGCTATAATTTTATTAAAGTAGCAGAAAAGCACTTGATATGCCACTTTCTCCTCTGCTTAAAGGAGAGGAACTGCTCCAGCTTGTCATAGCATTTGTTACAAGCAGCTGCGTACAGAGGGCTCAGAAGATGCGCTGCTGTTACAAGCACCAAATGATTTTCATTCATTAGCCTTCACATACTGCTCAAAAATCTCACCCCGATTACTTCAGCAGGCCAAGAGCTGGCAGCTTGACTCCACCAGAGCACCAGCTGGCTTCAAGGGGAGCAGAGCTAAGCCAGACGCAGGTAAGCAAGGCAGGATGGAGGCGGCTTTCACCCATCCACCAGCGTTTCCCTGGCTGTGTGGCACTGCTTGACACTCTTACCATTCCTGTAGGAGCCCCAGGAGCAGCCACCTCCAGCTGGCTTTCTGGCAAGGACAAGGCAGACAAGACCTCTTTAGCATCTGCAGATGAGCCTTACAAATGCAAATGTGCATTCACTGTCCTTACCACCCAGCTGTGTGCTACCAAACCAAGCTAACACTGCTGACTTTGTTTTGCAGCTCAAATCCATAAGGAGGGTGAAGGGCTGTGCCAGAGAGGACAATGCCAGCGGATGGAAGGAACCTTGTTCCCAGGAGAGGGAGCTGGGCTCATTCTTGGGATCAAGTATATTGCCACCAAGCCACACAAAAAACATGGCTGGTTTTGTCCACACTATCCGAGCTCTGAAAGCAATCTCTCCACCCCAAAATATCAAGCACAAAGCCGTTCAGCTCCAGAAGGATCTAGTCGCAGCAGCATAGGCGCAATGCTGCCTGCACACACCAGTCCTCCTCGGACCTAGATGCTTCATCAGCCCCCACTGTGCTGCCCAGCCCTCCCCAGCTGCCGCCCCCCTGCGCCCTGCTCCAGCCCCCCCGCCGGGGAGGGTCACTGAACCATCATGAAGCCAGACAAATGCAGCTGGAAGGAGCAGAGTGGGGGAGGAGATGCAGGGGCTTTCATCGAGCATCTGTGCAAGGGCGATGGGCAGCGGGAAAGCAAATAGGTTTCCAGCCTCGAGCTGGGGCGGGAGAGGTGGTGAGCCTTCCTTGGGAGAGGGCCAGGTGGGTACAGAGGGGAAATGGATCCCGGGAGCTGATGGCCGCACTGCATTGCACATTAGCAATGGCCAAAGCCAGCAGCACTTCAGGTTAAGGTCTGCCAGCAGGGACTGCAGGCATCTGAGCAACTGGGCTTCAGCAGCTGCATCCGACAGCTGATGGAGGGGAAGGGGCTCACCCCATTCTCCCTGTCTGGTGCTGCAGAGCTGTGCCACCCCCGGCAGAGGGGAGAAGAGGGGAAAATCTCTCTCCTCAGGCCCTCAGTGGTTTTCTCTCTCTGCCAAATGCTCCTGTGACCCTCTAGTCCCCTGACTGTCCCAGGCTATGCCCCACTCCTCCTGCCTGCACAGGCACGGCAGGCACCATGGGGGGATCCCAGCTCAGGCCAAAGAAAGTGAGGCCATACAGCACCACCCAGAAGCCCCTTGCTTTATTGCTGTCTGAACAAAGCTCTTGTGCGGACCAGCCCCAGGGGCTCCTCGCACTCCACCAGGCTCCTTTCAACATCTCCTCCAGCTTGGCAGCTGCCCACTTTTCAGCTCAGTGTCCAACCCCAACCCGTGCTCAGCCACAGGTGCTGACCACGGGCACTGCAATACCTTGCTGGCTGCCCACACTCCTCTGCCACGTCCTCGCCATCACACTGGGGTCACGCTGCCCCCAGTCCTCCCCCACAAGCTGTAGGCATCTCCCCCCACTCATCAGCAGGCACCTGCCAGCATCACCCTGAGTGCCCCCTCCCCAGCCCCACCAGCAGGAGCTTGTGGGGTGCAGGAGCATCACCCTGAGCTGTGGATCTGTGGCCACATGGGGCTCTGTGGCCACACTGGGCTCTGGAACAAAGGCTCAGCCTCAGCACAACACATTGGATGCTTGTGGCTACTGAGGCAGGCTAAGCCTGTGCTTAAGTGTTTGATGAAATCAGGGCCGTAACTGTTTTTTAATCCCCAGTAAGGCTTGCCCTGCAGCTATTTTTCTCTCCGCCAAACAGCCAGCACAAAGGCTCTGGAAAGGCTCCCCAGGTAGCAGATCCAAGGGCGTTCCCAGGCAAGTCTGCAGGGAGAAAAGTTGTTTCTGCCTCCTGCCAGTCCTCAGTGCTCTTGGGGGAGTGGGCCACCCCCAGCAAAGCCTCTTCTCTCTTATCAGCCCAAGACACCAGTGCTGCGGGCCAAGCCGGGCCCGGCCTCCAGCTTAGCCAGCACATCTGCTGATGCTCGGGGAGGAAGGGAATTGAGCCTGCTCTCACTGACAGGTCTCGGCTCTCTGGGACTAATGGGAATAAAGACAGTAAAGGCTTAGACTAGTCATTAGAGTTGGTAGATCTGACTCTAAATATATTCAGGGAACGGATTTGCTGGAAGGTTTATTCTGTTGCTTTCCATGTCTCGACTGATTTGGTGTTGGGTTTTTTTAGCCCCACGCTCTCTTATTTTGGGAGGGTAAATCACCAAAGAAGATGCTCTTTGGTCAGAATATGAAGGACAACAAGATAGTACCAAGCCAAAATCCCCCTCGCAGAGGGTGCTAAACCTTTAAGGCTAGATTTTCAAAGGGATTTACATGTCTAAATGCTGCAAATCAGCAGCCAAATGTGCTTCAGTAACTTTGTAGGGCTGGTCCTTCCCAGCTACCAGGCCAGGCCTGAGGTATAGCAGCTCCTGCAGCAGCAAAATGGTGCCAGCTCTGGGGAGCCCAGGGTGCTTCTTAATCACCCTGCCATCACCCCTCATGTGAGCAGGCAAAGCAGAAAGCTTGAAGTAGAAAACATCAATATTGGTGACTGGCAAACAGGGAGGAGGACTGCAGCTGCAGAGCTCAGAAACAGTGTGTAAGCAAAAACCCAGGGCTGTGATGCAGGGACTAAACAAGATCATGGTTTGAGGCTTGTGATTTTCAAGACACTGCCTGCAGGGCCTGCACCTACCCAGGGAATATTCAGGGGGCTGCAAATCAAAAGAGCCACTGGTCTACGAAGAAGCCATGTAAAAGGAACATGACACCCCTATTCACACATCAGTGATTATACCAGGAGCACCATCTTTAGGAGCAACAATGCATTTAAGGAATCCAGGCTTCCAGTGCTGTCTGGAGAGCTACAGTAAGGTGTGTCAGAGGGCGAAAAGCAGGTCTAGGCTTACAGCTCATAGGACTTGTAGTGGCCTAGTACATATTTGGAAATAAAATAACACTATGCAAATAATTGTTACAGTAACTTGAAGAACTTGCTTGCAGTGATAATACCTTTACACTTTACTCAAACTTCCATCAGTATTCATTTGGAAAAAAATATACAAAAAATGGCTTATTTTCAGCTTTTCTCTAGAACCCAAAGCTTTTGAGGACAGGGTGGGCAGCACGGAGGAATGTATCCATCCCCTCCACTAGAGATGCAAGGGCTGGACAAACTGGCAGAAGCCCAGCTCCACTCGGGACATACACCTTCCCTCCCCATCAGCACCTTCGTGCTTCTCCTTCCCAGCGCAGGGGCACCACTGGGGATTATCTTTTCCCACTGCTGACATCACCCCCCCGCTTTTTCTTTTCTTCCACCTAAACGCTCCCCACGTGCCTTTTGCACAGCTAGGTGAGTACATGCTGCCATGCAGCATCCCAGGCATCACCCTGGCTTTGTGCTTCCCAGGCAAGGCCTCTCGCCACTCCTGTGGAGCACGCGCTGGTGATGCTGAGGCTCCTCATCTCACCCAAGACTCTTCGCTGATACATGTCAGGAGATGCCCCTGGCTGCCGCTGCCTGCACAGGCATCTGCCAGAGCCTTTGCCCTCCAGGCAGCTGTCCCACACAGTGCTCTGGTGCTCCTTCCCCTCCTGAAGCCCCCTGGGGCAGGTGGATGATGTCCGTCGCTCCTCATGGTCAAACCACCACTCCAGAGGACACTCCACGAGCAGACTCTTGTGCCACCAGGCCAAAACAACATCTCCCATAGGTCCTAACTGCCAGTGCCTGGCACAGGGCTGACATCAGCTCGGATGGCATTAGTGGCCCACAGGTGGGCCACTAAATGATAACCCTGGTGTCACCCGCTCCATCAGCCTCCCAGCACAGAGTGTTTTACCACACAAGTGAAAAACAACATGAAAGACAACAAAAGGCTTTTTCCAGCCCAACACATCCCCGACTCTTTCCCAAACATGGCAAATACCTACTGAGGCCAAGCAAAAGGAACCACTCCTGCAGATGGCTGTGCTTCCGTGACAGAGGGGAGGGCAGCCCTGCAGCGCCTGCCAGCACACAGCAGCTCCAGGACACAGCCTGGGCTCAGGTACCCTGACACCATCACCCCAATGCCTGCAGCACCAGGGCAGGAAGTAATTAACCTGGCGGGACTCGTGCCAGGAAGCCTCGGCTCAGCCGGGTGACCTGAGCTGCAGGGCTCACCCCAGGGGAGCGGGGCCCACAGCACAGCACACGGGGCTGGATCACCAGCGCTGCCTCACGCATCCCATAGGGTGGCAAGGGTCCCCTCCCAGCCCCTGCCCCAGTCCCAGTCCCATCCAAGCCTGGGGATCCAGGATGCCCAGGCACAGCTCGGATGGAGCTACTGGGATTTTTGGCTCAGACACTCTTGGCAGAGCCCATTTCGCTATGCAGGGGATAATACGGAGGGCAAGAGGAGCTTTTTGCCCTCACACATGGAGCCTCACCTTTCCCTGTTCTCCTTCCTCGTCGCCTCAAACACCTCATCGTCTTCATCCATGTCCGTGTCCCGCAGCCTGTCCTTTGGGCAGCCAGTGCCCGGGGCAGGGGGCTCCTCCGGGGTGCTGTTCCTCCTGCCTGGGGTGCCCTCGAAGCTTGGGTTGCTCTCGCTGTCCTTCTGGCTCTCAATCGCTGAATCCACCTCCTCCTTCTCAGCCAGGATATCATCGATGTTGGTTTCGCGATAGCACCTCAGCGGCACGGTGTCCAGGTCTGTCTCGGAGTACTTCACAGTCCTCCTTATAATCCCAGTCTCACAGGAGCCGGGCTTCTGGTCGCCCAGAGGAGACATCTCTATCTCCACCTCCACATGGTTCAGGCTGTGCTCAGGCAACAACCCTGGCAGGTCGGCGGGCAGTGGGCGGACGGGCTTCTGGGGGGGCTCAGCCAGGAGAGTGGAGTCGGGGGCAGAGGAGCCTGCAAGGGAGCCCAGAGCGCTCAGAGCTGTGGGGAGCTGCACTGGGGAGCGCTGTGGGGGCCACTCCTCTGGCATCACACACACAGCGAGAGCAGGGTCATACATGTGACAGGCATCAGGGAATGGAGAGGGGGAGCCAGAAGGAAAAAGGGTGGCAGAGGCAGAGAGAGGGTGCTGTCAGTGCCAGTGCACCCACAACCAGCCCTGAGCCCCCGTCTGAACCCCAAAGCCCTTCTGCAGAGGCAGCCAGGGGCTGCCAGAGGTCAGGACTCTGCATCACCCCCTTTGCACAATGCTTTGCATGGCATCTGCAGGGAGGTTGGTGTGTGCAAGATCTGGCCGATCTTGGGGGGGTCTCAGCTGTCCAGTGGGCACCAACAAGTCCCGAGCAATGGACAGCCCCAGGGGCAGTCCCAGCAGCAATTCAGACTTGCAAAGGGCAGGCTGGTCTGGCCGAGGGCATCCTCCTCCCGACTTCTTACCTGTCTTCGGGGCATCCAAGGAGCCGTAGAAGAATTCCCACTTGGCCCTGGCAATGCGCTGGGCATGGGCCGAGCTCTGCCGTGGGTACGGCCACTCGCTGTCCTGCAGAGGGGAGAGCAGTGAGCAGGTGGTGGACCCTGGAGCAGAGCCCGTGCGCAGCATGGGGCACCCCTGCACCTACCTGGGGTCGGGGCTCTGGCTTCAGGGGGCTCCTGGCGAAGGTGAGGAAGTCCTCCGGCAGCCCGTTGGCGAGGGAGCGGCAGAGGCAGCCAGTGCCAAGAGTGCAGGGCTCCTTCCCGCACGGACGTGTCCCCCCCGAGGTCCTGTCCCCGGCCAGGAGCGGGTCAGATGCAGAGGCCTCCAGCTTCAGCGTGCGCAGGAGCCGCTGCTGGGGCAGCGGCAGGGGCTGGGGGGACTCCGCATCCCCGCCGAGCTCCAGGCTGCAGCTGAGGCTGTGGGGGCCATTGTCCCAGCAGGGCTGGGGCGATGGCAGGCTGCCCAGGGTCCGCACGCTGGCCTTCTCGATGAAGCGGAAGGTGACGACGGAGCTGTGTCCCTCCGGGGCTGCTGCCACCAGCGGGCTGCGGCTGCCCGGGGAGGAGAGCACGGTGCCGGGCCTGCCCCGCCGTGGCGTGCAGGGGGCCGTCAGCCGCCCCGTGCCCGAGCAGCTCCCATTGCCGAAGGCAGCCACCTCCGCTGGCTTGCGGGCCAAGGAGCCGGTGCTGTTGTAGAGGCCAAGGGGACAGCGGCGGACATCGGGGGCCAGGCCCTTGCGCAGGAGGTGGAGGCGGCCGGCGTTGAGGTTGGGGGTGAGGCAGCGTGGGGGGCTGCGCCTCCCAGCCTCGGGGCTCCCCCCCACCAGCCAGGGCCTCCGGTCCACCCTGCGGGTGAACGTTGGGGGCGAGGCAGCGCAGCCCTCCTCGAGGTGGAAGCGGACAGGTCCCCCCGCCTGCGCCATCCCGCCGGAGGAGGGCACAGGGGTGTCAGGTCCAGAGCCTGGCAGGGCAGCACAGGGATGGCAAGGCGGGTTCCCAGCACCCCTGAGATGATGGCCGGGTTGAGGGGCGATGCATCCTCAGGCAGCCCTGAAACAAGGGCGAGGAGAGCTGGTTAGGGGAGGGAGGACACGAGAAGGAGTCCAGGGCCACGGGGAGGACAGGCAAAAGGTGACCTGCCCTCGTGGCAGGAGAAAGATGGTCCAGGTGAGACAGCCCCCTTCACATCCCCTCCTGCCGCAAGAAGCAAGCAAGGTTCATTGTGGGCATCCCACCAGCACCACTGCAGGGACGCCAGCAGCCCTTTGCTCAGTCCCCAGCCACCCTGGGGTGTTTGCTTTCTTCCAGGTTGTCAGGATGCTCAGGTGCTTCCCCCACAGACCAGCACCCCCCAGACATGGTGGGAGAGCACATTATGCACTTTAAAATGGGTTTCATTCATCCTGCTTTAGGCTGAATGTATTTACTACCCATAGGCTACTGAAATCACTTCAGTAAGGGGGAAAAAACAAATTATATACTGGATCACTAAGACATCCTCCAATTACAATTGCTCAAGGAGTGTAACATGAGCAGCATGGGCAAGAAGCCTCTCTTTGGAGGTCAGCCTGGGATTAAAGTGTGTCATACCAGCACATGCCACAGCCACTATCAGTGGCACAGACAGAGCTGTCAACACCTGCAGATCCAAAAAGCAGTAGTTACAACAATCCTGCTCCGGGGGAATGGAGCATGCATGCCCGCCTGCCTCTGCCCAGAGATCCTTTATCTGGAGGTGAGACCAGCCACCCCACAGCAGCAGGGCAGTTGCTGCAGGGGAAGGCAGGGCCCGAAGCCCCCATCGGCGCTGCTGGCAAGGCTGCTGACAGTTTTCTTTCTCCCAGTGGAGCTAAAACTTGTACTCATCCTTCCCTCAGTTTCTCTGAATTCCTGGTGTACAGAGAATACTTTGCCTTGGCTGCTTTTGCCTTCTGACAGATGCCAGGATACTAAGTCCCTGACTTAGATCTCATCATTTGAAAGTGAGAAACCAAATGCCAGTTGCAAACGAAAGAAAGCATGATTTCTTCTCCGTCTTTCCAAGTACAAACCAGACAGGATTAAATTCCTGAAGGATGTGGGGCTGGATTTTCAATGGTGTTTAGGCTCCAGAGATGCAGAGACATAACTCTTAACAAAATAGCCCAAATCACCCCCGTGGGACAGGCGCCCATCTATGTGCACTATCACACTGCTAAAAAATCTGGCTCCTGCTGAGCAGCAGCAATCTGTAATTCGCTCACCGCAAAAAAAAAAAAAAGTTCTCCTGTTTAACACGTCAGTGTTTTTACAATCTTTTTCCCCTTTATGGTTGTGTTCACATTCAAGGTTGCTCAAGTTAACTGATAAATAGTAAAGATGTGGGGTTTATATATTTCAAATGAAATTCCACTTTTTATCTCAACGCAGACTGACACACACACCAGGGAGAAAAAGTTATCACTAGATAACTTCTGGCATTCACTGTAACGTAACAAATCTATAAAAAACAGCCTATCTCAATACATGTGAGTTATTGCTAAAATAAATGGGATAAGCATGGCACATCCTCCTGGTTATCAAAGCAGAATTATCAAATTCAGAGTAAAGGCCATGCCTGCCTGCACAGCACTGAAGCTGGATGGCTACACCATCCAGCGGAGCAAGCTTTTCTTTAATAATGAAAGGTAAAAAGCACAAATACAACAGAGATGAAAAAATCAATGATGGAGCTAAGGCTTCCTGCTTGCTGATTTAAACTGTGAATCAAACTGGTGCTCTTTAAACCAATGTGATGAATGGGTTGGGCTGTAAGGCACCAGTGGGCTGGAGGGAGCCTTGCTGGTCCCACTGCCTGCAGGCAGGAGAAGTCCTGCAAAGGAAAGCTTAAGTGGAGCCTGCCCGGGCAGCCAGGGCATGCGTTCAGAGAAAATCTGGGGAGCTGCAGTGTGATAGCCGCGAGCTGCATGTCAGCGAGGGATTTCATCTGTTCAGTAAAACATCTCGTACATACAAGAAACTTGCTCCTCCTGGCTGTCCCTTCTTAGCGGTTGAGGGAATGTCCAGGGGTTTTTCCCAGCCCTTTGCTTTGAGCTGTACCCAGCACAACAAGGAACGGTTACATCCCGCCGTGCAGGTGCTTGCGAGGGGACGCGGGGTGAAGGCAGCTGACAGCAGGAACCGCTTAGGCTGCGGGGGAAGAGCACACCCACGCCTAGGGTGCGTGGGGACAACGTGCAGGAGCTGGGGGGCATGCAAGGGGAACGGCCAAAGAACAGGACAGGGATGGGAGGGATACAAGAAGTGCAGGGCTGGGGGCTGAATTCACACGGTGGGCAGTATCTGTGTGCGGGCACGGTACCGCTGCCAGCCCCGGTGCTAGGGGATGGGGGAGGCCAGGCAGTGGGCACGGGGCCCTCTGACAGAGCCGGGGCAGGGTGGCCCCAGGGGGTGCCTCTGCCACTCTGGAGGGACGCGGAGGGGTTTCGGGGTCCATTAGTGACCGAGCAGGGGTGCCTGGCGGCCCTGGGGCTGTGGGACGTGTTCGTGACTCCTTCCCGAGGGGGTGTCGGGGCGGGGGACGTGCCCACCCTCCGAGATGGGGCTGAGCCTGCCCCTCCCTCCCCGGGCCCCCCAGCCCGGCCTCCCCCGCCCGGCACCTCCCGTCCCGGCGGGATCAGCCCAGAGTGGATGTGACATCCATCCGGATGAGGCGGGAGCCCCCCCGGGCGGGAGGGCCGGCGGAGCTCCCCGCTCCCCCCGCGGAGCCGCCCGCTCCCCCCGCGGCTCCCCCCGCCCGGGCAGGGTCCCCGCGCCC
This sequence comes from Morus bassanus, assembly GCA_031468815.1. Classification (NCBI taxonomy): domain Eukaryota; kingdom Metazoa; phylum Chordata; class Aves; order Suliformes; family Sulidae; genus Morus; species Morus bassanus. Next base: position 23,618,202 of record CM062575.1, on the reverse strand, counting down.
CTTCCCCCGCACCTGCCCACCGGTCCCGGCCCCGCCGAGCACCCACCGGTGCCACCGCAGCCTGGTGCCGCTGCCCGCCGGTCCCCGCTGCCGGGAGGGCTCAGAGCCGCCCCGGCCCCCGCAACACCTGCCGCAAGTTTCCCCGCTCCGACCTCCCCCCGCCGCGCCCCGCTCCGCTCCGCTCCCCACGCCTTACCGGCAGTGCCGCCGCCGCCGCATCCCGCGCCCCGCTGCTCCGCGCTGCCGCCGGCACGGCACGGCACGGCACGGCACGGCACGGCACGGCACGGCACGGCACGGCACGGCACGGCACGGCACGGCGCACTACGGTGCGGTGCGGTGCGGTGCGGTGCCACCGGCCCCAGCCCGCTGCTCCCCGCCGCGCTAATCCCGACCCGGGCCTGTCACTCCTCCCCGCTGACAGCCCCGGCAGCCAATGGGAAAACCCCGCCGGGCGCCGCGCCCCGCCCCACCCCGTGGCACCGGCACACGCGGAGCGAGGAGCGGCCGGACCCACAGCGGCCCCGGGATGCGCGGCCCCGTGTAGCACCGTGCACGTCCCCGTGTCCCCGTCCCGGTGTCCCCGTCCCGGTGTGGCATCGTGCACATCCCCGTGTCCGCATCCCGGTGTGACACGGTGCGCGTCCTCGTGCCCCCGCGTGACACCGTGCAGGTCCTGCTGCCCCGGCGTGCACACCCCCACAGTGTGACCCTGGCCTCACGCACCGACAGGCGCCGGCCCCGCGTGCCACCGCGCACGCGCCAGTGTAACACCACACACGTTCCCGTGTCCCGGTGCGCACATCACCATGTGTGGCATGTCCCTGCTGCATGTTCCTGTGTGACTGTGGGCACGTGTCCTCACGCACGAGCATGCATGGCCCTGTGTGTTGTGCCCTGTGCCGCAGAGCACAGCCTGCCCCCATGCCCCACCACCACTTGGGGAACCACCAGGACAAGACAACAAAAGCTGCCATGTCCTGGGACACCAGCCACCCCCAGCAAGCTGCTGAGCCTCACCCTGGGGAACAGATCCCATGGTGGGGACTCATCTCTCCAGGGGGCGTCTCACCCCAAGCACACCACAGCCACAGGTACCAAGGTGTCCCAGGCCACCAGGGACCTGACACCGCTGTGTCACCAGCCACCCCAAGGATGGGAAATGCCACCCCAGTCACAGGAAACCACTTCATGCTCCAAAGGGAAAAAAAAAACCCCATCCTTTGCATCTCACCCAGGGGCTCTGCCAGCACTGGAGGCGCGTCTAAGCAGAGCCAGCGTGGGGCAGCTGGGTGCCAAGGCAAGGGGTGCTGCGGCAGGGCTGCCAGCCACCATGCTGCCACAGCTCTGGGTCTGCCCGCAGCAGCCACCGGGGCTGGCAGCCAGCGCTCCCTGCCCGCCCAGGCTGCCAGATCGATTTGCTATTAAACAGCACTTTATTACCCAGCCCAGCAATTGTTATTAAATGTGTGCGAGAGGAGAGGCCCAGGGGAGCTGGGGCCTCACGTGCCCGCCGTGCCCGCAGGAGGAATTTGGGGAGAGCTGCCCCTCCTTGCTGCTTTCCCCCACCCACAGCAAGCCCAGCTCCATGCTTGCCTACCCTCACTGTCACCCAGAAATTGTGCCCCCTTCTCCCCTCCCAGGCATGGGGACGTGGGGAGAAAGCAGCAGGCTTGGCAGGCTCTCCTCATATTTAATGTATTGAAGCACTGCCATTTTCTCCCCCCTTCTCCAGGTTCCTGGCTGCATGGGGGTCCCTCTCCCCCATGCCGGAGACAGCAGGTCCCCGAGCTGCCTCACACACAGCCGGCTTTCCCAGCAGACTCCAAGAAGCTAGGCTAATTAGGGGCCTCAATGCTGCAGGATCAACGACCTGATTCCTTCAGCGGCTTCTTGATGGCAGGAGGGCGGGGAGGGGGAAGGCTTTTCTCTAAGCCGCAGCCAGAGCGACAAATTCAACCAAGTGGAAATGCTCAGAGCTTTCCCAGTGTGTCCATACCAGGACAAGGCTTGGCTGCACCTTCCCAGCACCTGCAGGCAGCCCTGCAGAGAGCTGCAAGGGGCAGGGAGAGGTCCTCTCCTGCCACCCTGGCTGGAGATCAGGCCATCCACAGAAGACATATTTACTTCCAAACCACACGTTTCCCCCACAGTAGTTGCTGCTCTCCCCACCCCACTCTGCTCCATATCCCCCTCACCTTCCAGCTGCCCTGTAACTCCTGAAGGATGGGTGCCCACATCCATGGGTTGGGCCAGCACTGACATAAGCCTGGCTAGATCAGGATTTAGCCTTGCCTCCCCCAGCCCCTCCTGCTGTGAGTCCCTCCCCAGCAGATGAGGGGCAGGAGGGAGCAGGGGACTTCTCTGGCAGATGACAGAGAAGGGGACAGGTGGAGTCCCCCATGCTCTATCCCACAGCCCCAACCCAGTGGGCTTTGCTAGAGTGCCAGGAGTGCCATGCACCAGGAACCCTCTTTACTGTCACTTGGGCACTTCAGCACCTGCAGTCCTTGCCTGCAGGTACCACATCCTTCCTGCATGAGAGTCCACTCAGTTCTATGTCATCCCTTTCAGCCTCCTGGACTCCACCAGCCACAGGCAGCTTCCAGGAGTTTTCTTTCTAACTATTGCCAGCATTGCCCTTGCTCATCTTCACAAGCCTGCAACACACCACTTCCTCCCAAGGGTGTGGGTGGCACCAGGGAAGCACAGTGAGGAACTTCTTGCTTGGAAGTCATGTTGTATGTCATATTGTCCTGGCAGCTGTACAGATCCAGATGACATCTGGATGGGGAGGGGGTAGGCAAGGGCTCCTTCCCCAGCCAGCTCCAGGAGAGTCACACACTGATGATCCACAGCCTGTCCTGAGGCACACAGACTGCTCCTGGTGGTCTCCAGAAAAGCATGTGGCACAGCTGGACCACACAGGCACAGTGTCTGGTGGCAAGCACCAAGGTTTCCCAAGCCTGGCTCTGCGGTGGGTGACAGCATGACTTCTTGGTCCTCGCAACACATTTGCTCTCACGGCAGCAAGTGGATGCAGGACAAGGGCAGCAGCATTGTTGCATTTGCTGTGCCAGCTCTTCCCACTGAGCGGCCCCCAAGCCCCTCTGGCTACCAGCTCTTGCAGACACACAGACACTGCTTTCCTTCTCCCGGCCCAACCACTCATGGCCTGACAGCTTCTCCTGCAGCTGCGGCTCCACTTGGAGCAAACACTGCAGTACACCTCCGGGCTGCTCCCCTGAGCATAGGGGGGCTGTCAGAGCCAATTCCTTCAGCACAGCCTGTGCTTCAGGCACTGCAAAGGGCGTAAGGGCCATATTCTGACACCCTGCTGCCAAAGTCAATGGGGCTCTCCTTTGGCCTCAGGGCACAGCATAGCCCTGCAAGTGTGGACTGTCACTCTGTCAGCAGGTGGATGTTCCTCACCCAGCTCACTGGAAGCACCATGGAAATAGCAACTCAAGCCCCACACGAGATGATAGGTCCCAGTTAGGGCAAGGGAAGCTGAACTCCCCTCATCTCTGCATTGAGGGCTCTGGGGCAACCGATTAGGTTGCATGTGTTCCCTCAGGGACTAGACTTAACTACATGCCTCTAATTAATGCCTTCTGCCTCTGGTGCCAACAGCCAACCACATCCTAGCTGTATATTACAAAAGCCACTGCAGTATAAGCCAAGTCTTTAATGGGCTGATGCATTTATCTGTTATTCCACCAGAGTGGTGGTTGAGGATAAATGGTGAAAATACCCTTCCTTGACAGTCTGTTATACAAATGCTGCTTTACAGCTTACTCAGGGCAAAAAGGCAGCACTGGAGATCCTGCCTGGCCCCCTGCCCAAACCTCAAGCTTCTGCCCAGACTTGGATTAGGGGAGAGCACACCCACACCGTCCTGTGCCTCTTGCAGCTCCCTTGCGTGAGGCAGGCACATGGGACCACAGCAGCATTTTTCAGGGTGAAAGGCTCTCTGGAAGAGGATGCAGACTGCAAAATGTCTTACCAGAGAGAAGAGCCAGTGCAGACTACAGTCTATGCGAGGGACAGCTGTCATCTGCCCAACTGCCAGTGCCCTCCCCAGTGTCCCAGCTCCCTACCTGGTGCTGCCCCATCCTGCAGGAGGGACACAGGCTTGGAAGAGCAGAGCCGAGCAGGGACGAGACAGCAAAAGCTGTGTGCTGGGCCTCAAAGTGAGCTGTAACAAAATATTTCTGTAACACCCCAGGAACACCTGCTGTTCCAGAAATCCCCTGAGCCTGTCCCAGCCCTGGGCAGCACCTGCGCAGCAAGCGGGCTTCCCCCTGCACCTGCATCGCTTGGTCAGGATGAAGGCAGAAATGACAGCATGGTAAAACCTGTCCTGGGGACGTGGGAGGTGGGGCCTCAGCACAGCTTGAGCCATAAATAATCTCCCTACACAGCAGTTAGGGGAACAATTGTGTGGGAGTATCTCTTGGTAAAAAGATACTCAGGGAAAAGATGGTCTTGAAGGAAAGCAGTGAGGAGATTTCTGGCTGGTGGGCTGTGCTCTGTGCTGAGGACAGAGCTTCCTGGGTGCCAGCAGGTCACTCAGACCCACTGTGGTGAGTCACTGCACTGAAGAGACAAATTTAGTCTGAAACTGCTCAAATCACCAGTTCTCTGGTGTAGCCTCCCAGGACACAGCTTGTGCTGCAGCTAATCTCTCCAGCTAATCTCTGCAACAGTAAGATGTGATCCCTTCCCCCATCTTCAGCCTCAAGATTCACATGGGAAAAGGTGTAAGGAGGAGTAAGAGCATGAATACAGGGAGTATCTTATATGGAAAAGAGACAGGAAGCCCCAGGCACACAGCCTGACCCAGCACAGGGAGGATGTAGTCACATACAGAATTGTATAAAAGGTGTGGAAACCCTAAAAGGTCAGTTAAGGAGGAGTAATTACAAGCATAATGATAAAACAGAGCAAAACCTGACAACATGGAGATGTGTGGAGACACATGCAGAAGACATGCTGAAAGCTTGGAAGCCATGGATTCGTGAGGGAGATGCTGCAGAGCAGCCCTGCATTGATGTGTAGCTAGGAGCTCCTCATGCATCTCCTCTTCCAACTCTGATTTGCACAGCTTGGCCTTGCTTTACTTCTACTTAGTTTTTCAGCCCTGACTGTATCATCAGATTCTCTTCTCAAAAACAGAAAGGGGAAGTTGGCATGTACAGGGAAAAGTTCAACTGAAGGCATGGGTTCTTGTTTCACCAGCTTAAGAGTGGCTCCTGGTGGCACTGTGCAATCTCAGCACTCGCTAAGATCAGAGTTTGCCCTGTGAGCTCAACACCTTCTCCCATGCAACCAAGAAGTCCAGCTGTGGTCCATTCCAGCCCCAAGAGCAATGGAGGGTGTCAGAGTTATCCTGCAGCCAGAGAGAACATGGAGACAGATCCTTTGAAAGATCCTGGTGAGAGTCCAAGGGAAAACAGTGTTGAGAGACTTTACCCAAATCCTGGGGTGCTGCACGCAACCATCTCTCACATCTTAAGGTGCTAATATTGCAGAGTTACTGTGTCCTTGAAATGACCTTGCCTCTTGCCCCACCTGAGACTAGGAGAAGACTGTAAAGGAAGTGTCCCCCAAATCATTGCCAGGCTAAAGATGTTTAGCAAGCAAGGTGCCAAGCCATCACACAAGGAGATAGATCTTAGGACAGCAGGTTCAGGTTGGCTTAGCACCTTACCAATCTCCTAAGAATAAGTCGTACCCTCCCACAGCACCAGCCTCCAGGGACCCCAGCAGGCTTGAGGAAACCCAGCCAACCTCTTAATAAACCTTTGACATGGTAATAACATGGAAAGAACTGCACTTTCAATGCAAGGGGAAAGTCAATGGATATGGGTGGGGAAAACACCCAAGATCAGCCAGCAAATCAGGGGCACCTCTGTGAACCAAAGCCTGGATTCGTGACTTGAGGTCAGCTCTTCAAACCACAAGGCTCCCTCCCTTCAGGTCCCAATTTCCTAAACTTCACCCTTGCTTCCCAAAGGATGAGGTCAAGACCAAACTGCTCCTCTAGACTCTTCAAAAGTACAGCTAGGCACCAGCGCTGCCTCACAGCAGCGGAGCTGGCTGAAGTCTCTGCTCATTTCAGGGAGATGTTCAGGAGGATGAAGGTGCCAGCAGGATCAGACCCGAGGCCATGCCCTGGCCTTGAGAGCAGCCAGCACCATATGTTTATAAGGAAGACGCAAGAAAGCTGCAGCAGCAGTTGTGAGCTAATCTGCTTCCTCCCCCCCAGGGCTCAGCTTGGTCTCTCATCACTACGAATCAGCTCCAGGCCTGACGCAGGAGCCCTGCTTTCCCTCACAGGACATCAGTGGTCACCAAGATAACAGGAGAGCCACGAGACTGAGCAGCGCTCTCTGCTCATTGAAGATACTGTGCTCAGTCCTGTACAATACACTTCCCCAGTTGCCCTGCAAGCACCACAGGTGTCACAGCCCAGCACTGCTTCTGTGAACAGGCAGCTTCAGATGCACTTGGTCCAAACCAACATCTTACGAGGGGACAAAACAGAAGCCATGGGCATGTGCGTGGTGAGTCACGACAGATGCAGTTCCCCCTTGAAAGGGAAGCACCTCCAAGCTCAGCTCATTGATCTTGCAAAGGGCACCCTCTAAGCCAGGAGCTGGGGCTGCCTAAATGACAGCAGGCACACACCATGCCATGGAGCTCACAGGACACGCACTGAAGCCAGGCCAGCTGGGTTCACTTAAGTGCTTGTCAGCTCCATTTCCCCACCTCTCACAACCCATCTCCACCAGTCTCATCACTGAGCTCATAGCACTTACAGATACCAGTAAACTTGCACACGAACAGGATCACAGCCCTTTCTACTTCGTTCTAGAAGATAAATTAAGAGAATCAGTTGGTCTTACAAGAGCAGTTGTAATAATCTTTCCCACATCCTGTTTAAAAGCTAGAAACTGGCAGTTATCCAAGCTTATAAGCAGGAAGTTCTTAGCCCAAGGTCTGCCCTCATCCTACTGCTTGACTGGCAAGGTGAATTCCCCTGGTCTTAAGGGGCCTCCCTGACATCAGGGCTGACTCAGGAAGCTGTTTTGTCTTATATGCCATATTACGGCTCAACTAGAAATGTACAACTAGCTGAAGCTTAGAAGGAAACTTACAGGCACCTCTTGAGAAAAATGCAGACCCACCTTAGGCAAAGCATACGCCACCAGAAAGGCAGAAGCTTGCTACAGCTCTCAACTGATATAACAGAGCAGAGGAAAGCTCTGGTCCTTCAAGCTTGCCTGCTTCGAGTTGTCCCTTCACTGCTGAGCTGCAGCGGATAACACCACCCAAGCCCTGCACTACAGTGCTGTACAGCCATACCACAGCCACTCTGCATATAGGAAAACTTTACAGATATGAGCACAAGAAGGGTACTGGTTTGGGACCCTTACCATTGGTGCAGTCCTAAATTGCTAGCTCCGCTGGACATCCTGATGGTGTAAAGCTGTGTCTCAGCATACACCCCTACAATGCAGTAACAGGCTCTGATGCTCTCTCCATCTGCAACCAAACTGTAGAGAAGAAAGAGTACAGTCTGAGTGTTTCACAGCTAGAAACTGTCCATGACTCCCAGTACATAACACATACATCTCAGTGGCCATAAGCTCAAACCTAACTACTAACTCTCACGCAGACCAACAGCTTCTTAGGGCCCTGGGGGCACTAATAAACCTTAGTGGCCCTAACCAGCCTCACCTGGAACCTCCACCCTTCCTGCCCATATGCCCAGGGACTCTAAGCTCAGCCTGGGGCTCTCAGTTTTTGTTGACTAATGCAGTAGTGCTGTAAGCTGGTCTCCAGCTTAGCTTAGTTGTTTTTTTGCTAGGCTATGGGCTCTGTTGATCTGGATCCTCCCCTGTGGGTTGATGTCCTGTCTGGACCTCAGCCCTGCCCCATCACCATGGCTTTGCCTGGGGATCACAGGGCTGTGTCTGACCATGGTTGCCCTCACTGGGCACTGGCCAGGTATTGAGTGCCTGGTCTCTGCCTGGTGAGGCCCCTGCCATTTCAGGAGCAGTCACCCTTGCTATGCCCTGACACAGCTGGCATGTTCGCTCTGCTCCTCCCAATCCTGCTTACATTCCCCTAAACGCTGAGACAACAAACTTAGGGCTGTGCTAGGCTCAGGGGCTAAAGAGGTTTGCCAGAGCAAACACCCCCCACCACCTGTTGTGGTGTTGTGTTAGGGAACCTGTTTTCAGGCTGTGGGATCTGAAAGCTGTTCGTTGCTTCCCAGGGCAATGCTGACCCTGAGACCTGCACTGGAAGAGAGCCAGCACTGCCTGAGAGGCTGCAGCACCCCAGTCCTGGCACAGTGGCTGCTGCCCTGCAAGCAGGCAGGAGTGAGCTGTATTAGGTGTAATTCCTGAATGGTCCCATGAGCGGCTCAACGGAGATGGCCCTGCACTAACCAGTTCTTGAGGCTCTGCCTTGGCACCTGGTATTAAAGGCAGGGGAGTCTTCATCTTCTCCATGGGCAGGGCCAAGCTTGTGCAGCCACAAACCAGGAGAAGGTTGGGATGCAACAGAGGCCAAACAAACACAACCAGGTCTCACTTCTGCCTCTACTGTATCAGTGCCTCCCAAACTCCCTGTGGTACCCAGAATCTGGGCTGACTCTCAGCCCTCCTCCAAGCCCTACTACCAGCAAGCTCCCAGGGAAGTGACTCAGTCAGCCCAGCTGGATCAGATTAAATGAAAAACATAAACAGAGGTTGGTGTGGGAGCAGAGCAGGTCCCATGTGCCAGCCCAGCACAAATGTCGCTCGGGGAGGATAACAAGCAACCCACAACACAGCTTCTCTGAGCAAGGGCTCGACACAAGCTGGGGGTTCCCAGCCAGGTCTGTTTGGCACAGAAAACCTTCAGTGAAGTCCTGAGGTAATTGAGCGTTGCAATCCCTTGCTCACTTGCGCTCCCTCACCTTCTATCCGGACCAAGACCACTATTTCAAAAAGCCTCCTTGTAGCCAGCTTCAGTTGGAGTCATTCACTTACAGGGGCAACACTAAGGGACTCCCTGCCAGGTGCCACACTTCTATTTCACAGCAGGACCCAGGAACAGGGTGAGCACAAGGCTGAAACCTTCTGAGGGCAAAATGAACCCTCCTGGTCTAGAAGCAGGATCATCAGTGCTCCCAGAGCTTTCTGTGTCCCCACCGCACGGGAAGGAAGGGCTGTCCCGGGCCATGGCTGGGGGCATTCTCAGCTCCTTTGGACAATTGAAAATCCCTGCCTCGCTTGTCCTTCTGTAAATGAGAAAAGCTCTGTGCTAACTCGGGGAGCCATGGGGACCCTCAAGGGGCAGGTGCTACATGTCCAAGGGCAGACAGGTAGCGTGGGTAGCTAACCCCCAGAGGACAGGCACTGGGGTAAGAGTGCCTCCCACGTTGGGAGGGAACGAGCAGACCAGGGTGCATAGACAGGTCATTGCTTTCCAAGGAACCTGGGCCTTGCTCCAGGGAATTTGGGACTCGTTCACTGTGTGTGGGCCTTGCTCCTTTGCCAGGTGGGTGTTTTTATAGTGCCTGTTGCCAGCAGTGATCAGCAGCTTGATGCTGCCCGAGGTGGCGGGGCTCAGGTCCGAGCCAGGGCTGGGGTCACCCGTCCAGGGCCAGCTCTGAGGTCTGCGTCAGTCGGCGTGCAGTACCCACGGGGGTGCCTGCCCCGCGAACCGGCGGCGGGGAGGAGAGCAGCGGGGAGATGGCAGCGCCTCTTTCTGCGGGAGCCCCGCCTGCAGTCGTTATGGCAACTGCACCGGCAGGACCCCCGGCCGCTTCTCCGCGGGGGCTCGGCAAGGGAACGGACCCGGCCCGCTCCCCGGGGCTGCGAGGGCAGGCGGGGCACCGCCGGGGGAGCCCCTTGGCGGGCTGGGGGGATGCGGGCTGGGGGCGGCAAGCGGGCACTCCCGTCCCGTCCCGTCCCGGGGAGGGGGGGGTGGGCAGCCCGGTACCGGCTGAGGAGCGGGGTGCCGTGAGAACCGTGAGCCTCGGGGACCGGCCTTTCCCGGGGGTCCCTTCGCTCCTGCGGTCGGGGAGGGGGCGGCAGAGCCCGCCGAAAGAGCGGCGGGGCCGGGCGGGGGGCTTGGGGGGTCGGGGGGGGGGGGGGGGCGGGTCTGGCGGGGCCGGGGTCTGGCGGGGCCGTCGCCGTCGCTCACCGGCAGCAGCGGGTCCCGGGTCCGGGTGGTGCTGAAGGGACAGCGCCGCCGCGCTGCGCATGCGCGGGGCCGCCCGGCGGGGGCCGCCGGTGCGCACCGGGGAATCGGGACAGCCGCGGGGCTGGAGCAACCGGTGCGCGCTGGGGAACTGGGGCGACAGCGGGTGCACACCGGGGAACGGGTGTGCGCTGGGGAACTGGGGCAGGTGGTGTGCACCGGGGAGCTGGGGCGCCGGGGCCGGTGTGAGCGCCGCGCCGCGCCGGTGGGAGCAGCCCGGGGAGCCGCTGGGGCACCGGTGGGCCCCGTGGCCGCCGGGCCGCGCTGGCCCGCCCGCAGCGCCCGAGTCCCTCTCCTCCCTCCCTCCCGGTGCCCTGGCCTGGCAGGGCAGAGCGCTCCCCAGGTCCTCCCCACGCCTGCCGGGCCGGCCCCGCTAAGCCGCGCGCTGCCGCCGGGGCGGGGGAAGAAGGCGTGGCGGGGAGGGGGAGTGCGCACTTCCGCTCGCCGGGGTGACGTCACGCCTGGACGCTGGCGTCAGGGGCGGGGTGAGGCGCAGCCGTATGGAGCGGCCGGGGGAGCCCCGGCGGGGCGGCAGGTACCGGGCCGGGGCCGCCCTCCTTCGCCCCGTGGGCCCCGTGGGAGGCGGGCCGGGAGGGACCGGGGCGGCTCCGGGGGACGGGGGTGCGGGAATGGCCGCGGGCGAAGCCCCCCCAGCTGCCGGTTCTGCTGGGGCCGAGTCCCACTGCGGCCGCCAGCCGCAGCTCGGGGTCGGCCGGGCGGACGGCGCCCCTCGGCTCCCCTCCGCTCCGCTCCTTGCCCCGCTCCTGCCCGTCCCCTCGGGGCCGCGGCCCCCGCAGCGGTGCGGCGCCCCCGCCCCGCCGGGGCCGAGCTCTCGGGGTGGGGGGGTCCCGGAGCCCCGTTGCTCCCCGCGGGAAGGAGCGGGCGCCTGCCCTCTGGCCCTCGCAGGGCGCTGAGCGGCTCGGCGCTGGGTGCGGGGGGCTGGCCGCCCCGTGGGGCCATGCTGCGGCGTGACAGCCCCGCACGGCCGCCGTGCGGGCGGTGCTGCGGCGGCCCGCGCTGCTCTGCCGAGGGACGGGGGCTCCTTGGGCAGCCGGTGGGAAGCCCCACCCGGGCGCTGCTGGAGGGCAGCGCAGGCGGGTGGACTCGGATGCCTAAGCAGTGACCGTCCCGGGCTGGGGAGGAGGTGACGCAGGTGGCAGAGGAGGTGACGCAGGTGGCAGGCACGTGTCCCGCTGATAGCTAGCCAAGGGGTTTTACCCTCTGGGTGACATCGCTGAGTCTTTTCTTCTGGCTGTTCCTCCTAGAGGCACCTGGCAGTAGGAGTGAGGTGATCAAGCCTGGCTCCCACCGTAGGCCGGCTCCCTGTTGTCTGATGATGAGTTTGACCCCCTCCAGGGGATGCCTCCTGGACCTGCCCTGGGAAGACATCTTAGTTCCACATATCCTCTGTCATCTGCCACTGCAGCAGCTCCTGAGCCTGCAGAGGGTCAGCAAGTCGTTCCAGTCTCTTATCCAGCTGTACCTGGCGAACATGCGCTGCTTCGACTCAAGCCAGGTATTGGATGGCTCTGAGGCTGAGGGAGATGCAGATGTCCTCCTGCTCTGGAGCTCACAGGGCAGCATCTGACTATGGGGGGAGAAGAAACCCCCGGCCAGGAGGCTGGTTTCTGCTCAGGAGCTTGGGTTAATGGCTTGGGTGTCAGACTGGACAGATGGGGTCAGGGAGGAGAGGCTGTGATTCAGGGCCCAGCAATGCCAGTGTCTTCAGCAAGAGGCCTTGGGAGGAGTGAGCCTGGAAGCTCCACCCAGTCCATTATGGGGCACTGGCTGGCAGAAACGCAAGCCAGCTCTGGAGCGGCAGGGCCTGTTGGTCCTCGCGGAGGTTGTGCAATAGGGTGGGTCTGATGGGAGATAACTCTGTGCCTGGTCTTCAGAGAAGGCTTTTGTTGGCCCTGGGAGATGCTGCCTGGGACTTGGAAAGACAGGAGTAGCTGCTGTTCTGTGAGGACACAGAGTGGTCTAGCAAAGAGTTTTTGGAGAGCAGAGGTGTGGAGCTTGTCACAAGTATATAAATGCAGGAGTGATGATGGGGGATGGAGAAGCCAGAGCATCTTCTGGCTTGTGGTGGTAGCCTTGGCATGAGGGGAGGAGAGCCTGATGGCAGGGTTTGCCCTGGGATGAGGAGAAGGGGTGGCTTTGGTCACCACTGTCACAGCAGAAGAGAGGAGGGGAGAGTATTTTGTGAGCATTGGGCTGATCTGAAACCCCGGGGGATGCCTCATTCTTCCTGGGTTCCTCATGCAGATTGGACCTGCCATCCCTCGAGCTGCTTTCGTTAACCTGCTGAAGGACAACGAAGTACTGCAGCAGCTGGTGCTCCAGAACTGCTCCGACTGGCTGACGGACAGGGAGCTGCTCCCGGTCATCGGGCAGAACCACCACCTGCACCAGATCCAGCTGAAGGGCTGTGCCCAGCTCAGCCGCCACGCGCTGGTAGCCATCTCGCTGAGCTGCCCCAACCTGCGCCAGCTCTCCCTGGCTCACTGTGAGTGGGTGGACAGCCTGTCCCTGCGCAGCTTGGCTGACCACTGCAAGGCGCTGGAGGCTGTGGACCTGACGGCCTGTCGCCAGCTGAAGGACGAGGCCATCTGCTACCTGGTGCAGAAGTGCAGCAGGCTCAAGTCTCTGTCGCTGGCTGTCAATGCCAATGTGGGCGACGTGGCAGTTGAGGAGATTGCCAAGTGCTGCCCCGAGCTGGAGCACCTGGATCTCACAGGGTGTCTGCGAGTCAAGAATGACTCCATCAGGTACTGAGCAATGTGGGGAGCCGGGGTGGGGATGGCTGGTGTCTGGGGTGGGGAGAGGAAGAAGACCAGAGAGAAAAGTCAGATTTCTTCATGCTGAAAGCAATGAGAGCTCAGTCTAGGGGGAGAAGCCACCACCAGTAGGCCCTTCAGGAGAGGCACTGTGTTCTACTAACATCAAATTCCCTAGCATGTCACAGAGGGTAGGTCTGGCATCTAACTGTGTCCCTTGAGTTTCTCTCAGACCACTGGGGTGCTGCTCCCAAGGGATGGTCCATGTGTGGCACAGTGGTAAGTGGTGGGCTGCTGGGAGGAGAGAATAGGGTGAGTGGTGCACTCAGGAGTCCTGGCATGCAACCTGCCTGTGCTCTCTTTCTTGGCAGGGTCCTGGCCGAGTACTGTCCCAAGCTGCGCTCGCTGAAGGTAAAGCATTGCCACAATGTGGCCGAGTCCAGCCTGAGCATCCTCCGAAGCCGTGGGGTGGAGCTGGATGTGGAGCCTCCGCTGCAGAGGGCTCTCGTTCTCCTGCAGGACGTGGTTGGCTTCGCCCCTTTCATTAACCTCCAGATCTAGAACTGCTGCTGCTGGGGAGGGGGGGACTGACACAATGCTGGGATCCCAGGAGGATGCTGGAACCGGCTGCTGCAGAGACATGCAGAGGGAGAGATTGGTCCTGTTGGTGAGGCTGGCTTGAGTGGAGCTCACTCTTTTGTCTAGGGCTGTTTAGCAGCCACTGGGTGTTTGTGAGTGGGCTTTGTTGGTGCCTCCGGGGAAAGTAACTCCCTCTGCAGTGGCGTGGAGAGAGCGAGTGGCTTGCAGGAACACCATGGTGCTGAACAGGCCTTGGCCAGGCCAGCTAATAGATAGGATTTATTATTTGTTGTATTTTAAATCTCAAAGTGGCAGCTGTCCAGAGAGCAGGGGAATGTTTGATGGGGACTGTCCCCAGGGTGGGTGTGCAGGGCATGCCAGCAGAGCTGTTTGGAACAGAGCAGGCCAGCTGGAGCAGAAAGCAGAAAAGCTGCCAGCCATCCTCTTGGGAGAGGGCAGGCCCCTCTGGGCTCCGGGAGGAGGGCAGGGTGAGCCTGGCTCCAGCCCATGGCCACTGGCCAGCCTGGCACCAAAGGGCTGGCATGGCCCTGGCACAGGCGGCATGGCCCTGGCACAGGCGGCGTGTCTGTCCAGGCCTAGGGCGCTGGTTTAGGCTGGTGCGAGGTAGGAGTTGTTTTCAGGGAGAACCTGCTCCTGACTGCAGTTTCACTGGCAGAAAAGCACCAAACCTAGCTGTGTTGTCACTGAAAGCAGTTGGTCATTGCCATTTGTTTCTTCCAGATTCTGACTTAACATTTCAGTAGCGCCCAGGCCTACTACTGTATCCTATGCTGTGTTGTGTGGCTGGAGCTTTGGCACTCAACAGTGGTGAGAAATGGCAGGACCCCTGGCCACGCTGTCAGCTGGAGTTTCTGGAGTGCTGAAGGTTGTGTTGGCAGGGAGAGCCTAGCTCTGGTCTGGAGTTCAGCCCTTGTATCCACAAGTTAACTGTTTGGTTAACAAAAGAGCAGCCACCTCTTGTGGTGAACACGATGAAGAGAGTAATTAGGGGAAGAGAGGATGACCCTGCTCCTGTCTTTGGCTCTGGGAGGGACTAGAGGCGGTGTCTGTAAAGTACGTGCATGCTCCGGCTGAACTACACACCAACTCACATCATCTTTATTAACACTGGCACTCAGTTTAAAGCAACAGTGCACACAGACTTGTAAAAAGCTTGCTGCAAAAGCACAAGCCACACCTTAGATCTAAAAACGTCCCATGCAAGGAATAGCAGAGAATGCCCAGGCCCCAGAGAGCCACTGTGGTGTGCCCCTGGGGGCAGAGGGACAGCTACACAAGAAGTGAAGGCTCTTCCTCATCAACCGCGTTAGTTGAGGAAGCTGAAAGCAGTGTTCTGGCTCCCAGGTTAGTTCCAGTTAGTGGCAGGTGGAGGAGTCCCCTCCTCCCTAGTGCCATGTGTCCATCTTGCCATGCCTGGCTGGCGAGGTGGAGGCTGAAGAGCAGGAGAACCTGGCTGTCAGTGGAACTTGTACTTCCTGGCTGGTTTGAGGCTGATATAGGTTCTCTTCATCTCCTCACTCTCAGGCTTCTTGATGTCTTTGTATCGCTCTCCCTTTGTACTCACCACCTGGTTATCGATATAGCGGATCAACTTCTTGGGAGCCTGGAGAGGAAAGACATTAACACCGAGTGGATGGACAGCCACACTGCTAGGGAAAGGTGGGGACAAGCAGAAGCAGAGCTGTGCTCTGCAGGGGTGGGCGCAGGAAGACTGGAGTGGGCTGCTTTACCCATACTTTGTGCTAGGAATCTTTGCCAAAATTGGGAAGGAAGCTGTCTGATGGGGGGGAGCAGGAGCCATGCTAGTCAGGAATGGTAGGAACTGACAGACACTGCAGCACCTTAGCTAAGCTAATCTTCCTTCTTTGCTGACTAGTGGGCTTTGTGAATGGTCCTGCCTTTGGCCTGCCCCTTTGTTTTTTGGACTTGCAGCCTGACTTTTAAACCTTGTAGCCAAAGGACATTGAAACTGCTGGTGAGCTGGGACTGCTCTTCTTACCTCTTTGGGTGGAGCTGGTCGATGTGTTTTCTGATCGTCTGCGCTATCCACCATCATGTATCTGAAACAGAAGAACCATTTAGTGAACACTGTAACATGCATTGCCTGGGGCTATTCACAGCCTATGTCCTTTCTCCCCGGCTGGTTTGTGGCTGTGTGTTGTGTCCTACTTGCCTAGATTGCAGCTAGGAGCACTTAACGTTCCCCTCTGGATGAAACGGGCAAGAACTGTGTCATCCTTCTGGTGAGAATCCAGCAGGATTCTCCTGGAGTATCATCGTTGGCTGAGAATGCTGATAGCCCCTGCAGAACTGAGTGGGGTACTGAGGTCTGGTGTGCTCTGCCACTGGGGCAGCTTTGCTCCTTCTCAGCCTGAGTGATGGCAACCAAAGGAGACAGAGGGGAGATTACAGGACCAAGCTGGCTGCTTCTGCCCCGAAGAGATGGTGTTCCTTTCACACTCCACCTACTACTTGACTAGGAAACTTGACTAAGAAACGTTTGTGCTGGAAGCAACTTCATAAAAGCATCACCTCATTCCCTGTACGACTGAAACATCAGGGCCCAAGTATTTGCTTGCTGTACTGCTGAGTTACTACTCTTGAGACTTTGGTGCTGGTTTAGCAGGCAGACAGCACAGCTGACCATGACTTCTCCCTCAGTAGTTAGTATAGTTGCTCCTGTGTATCTTCAGCTCTGGTGATCTGCTCTCTGTACCTGTGCTTGAGTGATGTTTAAAGTACAGGATGTTGCCAAAATGTCATTAAAGTGAAGTTCCCAGAAAGATAACTAGCAGCTGGTGCTTTTCTTTTTTGTTCCCTTGCATGTTAATCTGAAACAAGCCTGCACAGGAGACAGGCAAGGGCAGGGATTGCTAATCCTGCCTAGATGCCATTCTGCCTTGCTTTATTTTCCCTAGCCCATTGGCCGTTTATTCTGTCACTGGGGAGGATGTACAGTGGTGGAAAAGATGTGGCTGGATAGACATGTGGAATCTGCATGCCTGCAGGAGGATACTCATGAAAGCTGAGATCTTAAAGCGGATCGATGAAACCATATTGTAGGTTCGCCTATTGAGAATTAAATACTTTTGGAAATGAATAAAGTTAAACCAATCTAAAGCCATTTTTGTTCCAAAGAAGCCCATAGGGGAACTTCGGAGATGTTTCTTTAAACGCACTGAATTCACACCTTCAGCAGCTGAGATTTAATCTTCCCAATGTTGCTGTACAGGCACTCTCTTAAAGATATCTTTAGCCTTGTTTGGACTGTCTCCAAGGATAGAGGCCTGAATGAGTTGCTGTAGCTCTACAAGTCACCATGTGTTACCTGCACAATGTTTGTGCCTTGAACCTTTAACTGGAACCTCAGCTGACAGTACTGTGATTTACACTGTACCTATAGGAGGCTGAAACCTCACACGCAGCCAGTGCTGTGACCCAGCTGGTACAGGTAACCTGTTTCTGTGCCAGAGCTCTAAAAGAAACTCAAATGTGGTTTTTGTTCCCCACCTGATGATTATATTTGTGCTTAGATGCGTTCAGACTCTCCCAAATCAGCTTCATTGCATCCTTTCTAAGCATCTTACATCCCAAGTTCTTTATAGACCACATTGTTGTTCTGACCTTCCCCAAACTGCCACCTCCTTTACTGGGAGCAGACTAAGGGGTTCTTTGCTGCAGGGTACTTACTTCTGTAGGATAACTTGTTTTAATTCCTCGTGGTTGGGTGCTCTGCGGGGCCGTGCCAACTCCTGGGAGGAGACAAGGCAGGTGCGTGAGTAGTACAACATGTGGGGTATACAGCTACCCCGCTGCCAGCCCGGTGAGCCCAGCTGTGGGATCAGCGCTCCAGCCCCTGTGGGAAGGGGGTTGCCACAGCTCTGCTGGGGCGCTGGCTCAGCTGTGGGCACGGCCTGCACTCAGAGAGCCAGGGGAGGGAGAGGGGGTGATCTTCTGGCTCATTGCGAGCAAAGTTCCTGTGGTCAAAGCTTCTGCTTGCAGCAGACAGCTGGGGCACCCATTTCTCCCCAAGCTCCCCTGCTCCTTGCCCACTGCCACCCAGCTCAGAGTACAGTACCTTCACACTCGCACCCGATGGGCCAGTTTCCACCTTCTCCTCCACAATTAACTGCACTGCCTCCTCCAAGTTCCCCAAGGCCATGGCGAGTGCCTTCTCTGCCTGGCTAACGGTACATGCTGGGAACATCTCCAGTAGCAGCTCCACCCCACCCTTCAAGTCATCACCTTCCTAGTTGGAGCAAGAGACAGAGGTAAGTTGGGGATATAGCGAGGAGAGGGCTATTAAAAAGGGCCTCTATGGTTTTGTGTTGTCAGAAAATTCAGCTTGCCCTTAACTGAAGACTCTCTCTCCTTACAAACCTGACTAAATCCCATTCCTGAAGCTAACAGGGGATTGTATCTTTGCGAGGACAAAGCATTACTCTTTCTTAATCTCCTCCCCCTGTATTTCAACTTTCTTTAAAGTAGGTCTGCTGTGAACTGGCCCATCTATGTAACCATACTATATGTCTCCTTAGGAGTGAGGTTTCTGGACACTGTGGTGCAAATGCTTGAACCGTGTGAAGTTAAACGTCCTTTGGTCATAAAGGGAAGGGACTACTAAACACAGTGACCTGTGGCTACATCACAAGGAAGCGCAACAGCAGCATTTGCAAGGCAGCTATGGACACAGAATGATTGCGCTGCAGAGCAGGGAGATCAGTACTGGAGAGACAGCAAGAAGAGCGTGGGGGAATGAGGTGGGGGGGTCTGCCAGGTGCTGCAATGCCTGTAGCGTGAGTCATGCTGAATAGTGCTGCAGGATCAGGACTGCTGGGCCAATGACTCGGTGCTGTATAGCTCAGTAAGCGCACAGCACAGGTCATCAAGGGTGGGACCGGAGTCTTCGGGACTAACACCCAGACGTAACTGCTTCCTGGGCACATACTATGTGATAGCTGGGGAGAGAAATGGTGATCCAGTTCAAACTGTGGAGTGAAGCTAAGGGAACAGGGCGAAGCGGGGTGGAGCCTAGCTAGCGCTGCAGAGGTGTCCCCATGGTGCTGCTGTGGGATCTCTGAGGGCACTGGGACAGGCTTTCTCAACCATCACTCTGGCTCATCCTTTCCAGTAGCTGGGAAGGATGAGCCGGAGTGATGGCTCATACTTTTCTGTCAGCACATAATTTTCTTTTTCTGCTTACTGACACAGTCTTGCTCAGGCCATACAATGGAGATCACAGACACCAATGATGCTGTGTCACAGCCTATGCTGTGGTTCCTTCCAGAGCCAGAACATGCCCTCAGGTGGTGCTGGTAGCCTAGTGCTGGGTGACTGTCCCCAGTGCTCCTGCTCCTCTGCGGGATGCTCATACCTGGGCCCCAGCTCCATCTGGCGGAGTGCACAGCCTTTCCCCATTGCAGGCTCCAGCTCCAGGCTCCTGGCCCTTGGTCAGGTCTTCAGAGGGTGCTTCACTCCCGCTTTCCACAGCCTTTTGGCCAGGTTTTTCTTAAAGACATAGTGATATCTCCTGAGGAACAGCCCCACTAAGGCTAGAGCTCTGTGCTTTCTGTTGGCATTAGACTGCTAGTGCATCACGTGCCAAAGAAATTTCTTCTTAAGTGACAAGACTGGGAAGGACAACTGCTCCTCCTGCCCTCAGCAGGGACAGTTACAGCTCTGCTCACACTGCCCTGCAGGAAGGCAGTGCTAGCACATGCTGGAGTGCCCAAGCACTGCATTTCCAGGGCTTACTGGGCATGGGCTGCCTGTGAATTCAATTCTACCTGTCAATTCTTGGCCCTGTAGTGCTCTGGCTGTGGATACTTATGGTATTTTTGTTACATTTCTAAGAATTCCCAGGTATTTGCTCTAACTTTGAACCAAGATGTGATTTTGATTTTAAATTTGGGAATACACACTGGTAGTCCCAGGCTGTATGTGAGCCAGGACATCCTGTGATCAGGTTACTCTGATGCATCTCTCTTTACAGGCTCTTTCTGTGTCACTGTAAGAAGAATTGTTTCACCTTTGTTGTGTCCTCTCTAAAACTGGGATGGTGCTGTCCTTCCACACTCTGGCTATATCAGGATCCTCAAAGGGTAGGATGCAGGGGACCAGAGCAGAGCAGTAAGTTTTGTCAAGTTCAAGAAAGCAGCAAGTAAGATAAGACAAGGCTGTCTGTTCTATGCTATGTAGCCTTCTGGCTCCTGTTAAGACAGCAGTGATGTTGCTAGATAAGCAATCCCCAGACTGATGTGTCCTGAAAGATTTAATATCCAGGTACTTCACCCATCTGCTCTTTAGTGGGAGGTACCTTTGGGGCTGATTAATATAGCAATCCAGCTGACCTGGGAATACTGAGGTTAGAAAGGACCATTGGGATAATGTAGTCTTCTGCAGTCCTGCATAGTGCAGGCTACAGCACATCATTGCTGATTTTGCATCCGTGCCAGAGTTCATGGATGAATAGGAAGTGAGCTTTGAGGATGCTCAAACTCTAGGAGTGATACACATAGTCAGCTGGATTCTCTATTTGATGATGCCCCTGACATGGGCTGCCCAGTGGTAGGGTCTATTAGGCAGATGGCTATCAGAGGCAGGCAGAAATCCTCACTTTCAGAATTAACTTAAGGTAGAATTTCAATAAGCAGCCCTATATCTGCTATTTCTTCCTTATTGCTTTGGATTTTATCTCAGCAGAGGTATCTGGAGATCTGGTCCAGTGTTTTGCATCCCTGTATGTCTTGGACAGTATTCCCTGTGACTCAAATCTCCCATGTATTAATATCAGAAACCTGACTGAATGTTACAAAAAAAATTGTCAGCCAATTTTCACTACCGTGTGAGATCCTAAATGTAGCAAACAAGATTGTATTTTATCTTATTACTTTCTCCATCACATGGCACAGACTACTTTCTTGTGCTGAAACTGTGTAACTCACCTTTGTTGCGAGCTTCACCAAGCCTTTCTGACAGAGAGAACATCATTTCACAAACATCCCCACTGCAAGAGACAGAAGCTGTATAATTACTGTGAGGATTAAAAGCAGTAGACTGTCCTACTTGGCTACCTCTTTATAGAAAGACAAAGCTTGATGGGAAGCCCAATAAAATAAACTGGTATTTCAGATGGCCAAGGACCTACTTGCAAACTATACTGGGATTAGCATTTGTGTATTCAGGCAAAGCCTGACTTAATCACAATGGTTTGGTACTAAAACCTCTTAAGTGGGTATAACAAAAGAATTTATGGTACTTATTTATGTCCAGGCCCCCAGTGCATGGCATCCATATACAAAGCAGTAACATTCACATACCTGTGGATTTCTGCAAAACCAGGAATATATGCCTCCATCATTTCCACAAAGGTGTCCATGTCAAAGGTCTCCTCAGAGGACTCTGGTGAGCCCAGCTCTTCCAGGACACCCGTGATGTAAGAGAAGAAAACATCATCCATCCCACTGGAGACAGAGAGAACACGGACATGGCAGCAGGGTCAACACGCGCATTTTTCCTCTCTCTTTCTCTCCAACCCTATTCCCCCTAACCTTGTGTCTTTCTAATAGAGCAGCAGAAGGACCTGTGTGCACTGTATCTTATGGGCAGATCCCACCTCTAAAGCCAGGTAGCAGGTGGTTAGTGGTTGAGTGGGAAGCATTTACAGTTAAAATACTGCATGCTATCCTCCTTCCTGGGCAGCGCTCAGTGAAAGCCCCAGCATGTGCCCAGGGCTCTGCTCCTGTAGGTGCTTCATCTGAGCTAACCAATATATTCCAAGTGCTCAAACCCTGACTTTTCTATGCTGACTGGTGTTTCAGGTGAGGTCAACATATTCTGTCAAGTTGCAATTTCTATGGGATGCTGTGTTCTCTGCTTGCTGCTCTCCACACTTGTGTCACTGCTGCCACCAGTGCAAAACCTGCTGCTGCAAAACCAGCTGCTGTGTTCCAGCCTCAGGGTGGCTATATCTCTGCATGCAGGCAGAATTCAAAATAGGGATAGCCCTGACATAGCATTGTGCTGCTCAGAAAGCCCTTTGGGAGCACTGTGGAATGAAGGGAATCCCATGTTCTAATGTGTATTACTGGACAGGAAATTAATCATCTTGGGTGTCAAAGAAATGACATTGCTAGATTGCAATGCTAAACGATAGTTGTTCAAGCATTCATATCAGAGCCTGTGCAAATGACCTGCATCCTGGATCTGACTTAAGGAAAAGCAACACAAAGCACAGGAAAGCTACAAAGCTCCACTTGGAGTTCAGTATAATGTGCAGAGGGACAATTAGCACAGAGTTCAAGCTAAAAGAGTTATATTGGATCTTCCTATCTCAACATACCTGAGGTCTGCAGCAGGGATGTGGGACTGGATGAAGCATGTCAGTGTGTCTCGAATGATTCTTTCAAGCTCCATGTCTCTCTAAACCTTTTTCTCTAAAAAAGAGGAGGAAAAAGCAAACTCCATGTAATTTCAAAGGCAAGAAGTAGATCAAAATACCAACAAGATCAAAAGGTAAGCATGGGACAGGCAAGTGTGCTCTTCCCATCAGAACAATTAACAAACTCCTCCAATGTGTCCTGTCATCCCTCGGTAACAGCAGGCAAAGATATCCACAAAAAGCAGCAGTATGAGGATCCACTGGAAATACCAGCCCTAAGCAGCCCAATCTCTTGGGCCTCTCCTGCTCGTGTTGATGCTGGCAGTATGCAGCTGTACTGTACATTTAAAATGTCCCCTCCAGGAAGCAAAGCTGGAAATGCAGATCTGTCCAGCTCCAGGCCCTCAGAGACACCTCCTGAGCTGGAATGCTGTGCTGTCTGGCAAGGAAGCCAGTGGGTAGTGGGTTTGTCTGTTCAGTGCAGAAAGGGGTGGACCTTCCAGCTAAAAGAATTCGCAGTGATGCTTGGACTCAAAAACAAGTGGGAGGAAGGGTAATGTCTCCTAAAGAAAGGACAACCTAGAGCATATTTTACAGGGAAATACCAAGCAGGGCAGAGACAACTAGTCTGCCAGTCAAAATATCAAAGGTCTCCAGGTCAGGCACGGACTGCCAGTGGAATCCTGCCCAAACAGGAGCCCGTTGTTGTGCTTGGTAAATGAGCCATTCTGCAGTTGATGCAGCTGCAACAAGGGGTGCTTGATAACCCAAAACTCAGGGGAGTTCTAAGAACCACAGAGCTCCTACAGAAGCAATGGCAGAGGGGGGCTGCCCACAGCCCTCCTTCAACTATTAGTACTAGTACTGGGCCTGGACTGAATTGGGTGGAGAAAAGCAGTTCCTTAACCATTCCTTTCCCCTTGGGTCTACAAAGCTGCTGGGTGGATGAACTCCTGGTGTAAGCACCATGTTCTTCCTGAGGAAGGAAACTAGTCCTGCGTATAGAGAAACTGATGTGGTCATCGGCCAGAGAGCTTCCAAAGGTCATCATACTCCTACCAATGCAGCTCCCTCATTCCAACCACACCAGGACCTGACTAGGTCTGTTTGACACAGACCTCACAAAGCAGTCGTGTGGGTTGCTGAGAGATGCTTCCCATGGGAGTCAAAAAGGTTTGGCATTTCCAGAGATGAGACTTCCAGAGCTAGCAGGATATAAAGAGGAACCACCCCACGGTGCTCAGCACTGCTCCTGTCGGACCCAAAGAGAACCAAAGCCCAGCAGCCTATCGGCAAGTCCATCTGCAGTCTCAGGGCCTATTCAAGCTCTGCGCTGCACTTGGCCACCACCACAGGTGCGAAGAGCACATGTATACTCCTCTCATTGTGGCTGCCCGGGGAGCACACCCAAGCCAGCCAGACCTACCTCTGGCTATGGTCACATTGAGGCTTTAGTGACTTGACTCTCGATATTGAGAGAGGAAGCCGTTGACATAGGCTTATGCAAAAGTGCTCTGCTAGGTATACGGCATCCCACATTGCACCTCCCTACAGTGGTTCCTCATCAAATATTCCCAGTCTGTGCTCTTCTACTCTTCAGGGCTTTGAACAGATGCAGGTTTTGCTACCTGAAGGACCACCTCTTACTGAATCCCTGTGTCAGTGCCATTCCCTTGGGGCAGGAGGAAGACAGATATGGAAAGAACCTCACAGCAGTGGGACACGAACAGTGAGACATACCCATATAGAAGAACTGTCCCAATTTTCACTGTGTTCAAAGCTAAACACAAAAGCCATCTAATCACCCAAACTTTCCTGCAGCTACTGTTAGTATCAACGCTCCCACTGATGTAGATCCAGTAACTAAAAAAGAAACCAAACCCTTCTTTAGATGTGTCTCTCACTTGGAGCAATGAACGACGAGTTAAGAATGCTGTACCACTATATGACCAACATACATATACTCAAACACAGCACGTGCAGAAACAGCCAGGGAAAGGCATAATCAGAAAGGTTTATCTGTTTGCTGTTTCTGTCTTAAGCTAAAAAGTTTCTTTGCCTCTTGTAATTTCAACTAGAAAATTCCCATTTCACAGCATTAGAGGAAAACAACAGCCCAGACTTTTTCAGGAAAGAGCTCTTCATGCAAACACCCCAAGTAAGCTCCTGAGCTCCTTTTATTTTTCAGCCTCACGAGGATCCTTTGTTTGCATTTTTCTCACTTTTGCAGATGTCATGGCTTGCAAGCATGGAAGCTGGCTGTAAAAACAACCATGTGTAAAAACACCTTCCTGCTCCCCATTTGTTGTTTCTGTGTGTTCTGTAGTGGTGTGACAGAACCAAGTTTATATTTGTCATCTTTGCAACATACCCAGAAAAAAGGTGAGCTTTGTTCTATCCTTCTCAGACATCAAAAAGCCAATGGTAAGATTTTGAGTCTCACTGTTGGCAAGAACGCTGTCCTAAGCAGCTTGTTTGTCCCACATTTTAAGCTGAATCTGCAAATGCTGGCAACCACCAAGCCCACTGAACTTGCAAGTACAAGTAATTTTCTTTTTTACAGAAACCAGGGATGGAAAATCAACATATAGAGTCAAAATGTTTTTTCTACCATCACCAATATCAAGAAGAATGCTTATTTCCTTCTTACTCAGAGTCTTCATGACATCCTGGGAACTGGAAGACTAAAAGATTTTGTCCATTTCCATGAAACAGGCCAATATTGTATAAGAGTTAACTGTATAGTAACCAATAACATTTTCTGACAATCCAATTACCTGAACAACAGAGCACAATTCACCACGTCAAAGGCACTTTTGTGAGGTCCATAAATTAGCTGGTGGTAATTTATTCTGATCAATAGAACAGTCAAAGTCACTCATCTCCTTAATCAAAGGCACTTGCAGGCAAGTGTCAGACTGGGACAAGAGAAACACAGAAAAAAATAATTCAGCAGCCGGAGTATTGTAGCTACGGCCAGTTACTAACTGGTCTTGAATCCATTCCCCAACCTCTGACAACCACAAGAAATGTTGGTGTGAAGTGTTTGAATATATTCAGGTATTTTCCTGTGGAGTTACCACACTGTATCTGAACAAAAGCTATTTCCTTGTGTATGTGAGTGGAAAGAAGGAAGCAGGTTTTAACCATTGGGTATAAATTCTCTCTGGCATCTCAGACAAATCCATCCACCAGCACACTCAGATTTAAGGTTTGCATCCAGAGAAGGCAAGCTGGCACCTTTAGCCTGCCTTTGAAGAAAGGAAACCCTTTAAACGACAAAAGCACAGTCTTACACGGAAGGATAGAAAGCAGCTAGGTGATCAAGTATTTCTTCAAGGGTCAGCCATCGCCCTTTCACCTGAAGAACCTACATCTGCTCCTCTAAAACCATAGGCACCAAGACAGACAAACGCACTTGCATTTGATCATTTATTGCCACAGGGGAGAGGTTTTATTCCCCAGTAAAGACACTGTCCTTACAAAACTTAACTTCTATGGGATTTGTAATGCACAACAGTCTTGGCGGACTGAGGCTTGTGGCAGACAAGTCCTGAAGGTCTTCCAGCCTTTCAGATTCGGTGGATATTTTCTTGAAATAGAGGGATTAAATAGAGGATTTAAAAACCTTTGCACAAACATTTTAAAATAGATTCTTCAAGAACAAACTGATGTTGCTGCATGTTCCTCCCCACATAGCCAAGTTTAGAATTACATAACTCAGGACACCAAACCAGCTTAGGTATTATACCTTCAAATACAATATTTTTTCCAGTGGTGGCCTGCAATGGTTAAGGGGGAGATTTACTAGAAGGGCTTATCCTATGTGCACAGTTTTGTGGAGGAGCGATTTATAATGCACTGAACGATCTAAAACCCAAAGGCAAGAGAAATCACTCTCCCAAGAGCTCAATTTTACTGAAAAGGTGGCATCGTCGCTTTAAACTTCCAGCCATAATTGCAATGTGGATTTTAAGATCAATTTGGTAGTTGACAGCTGATTCAATTACATTTATGAAAATCCTTCTGCATTTCTTGTCGTTATAATGTGGGGTCTGCTTAACATGTTGCACAGGATCTATTTTTTAAAACATATAGTCAGGAAAAGGTATTCCTGTTGCTCTGCCCTCAGCTAGAGCCTCACAGTTTCGCACTGTCAGAACAAGAGACCTTCAACCCTTGGAAATCCTTGTCACTTTTCAGTCTTTAAACACAGGGGTTTATTATTAAAGAGTGAGCAGCGGCACACCGTATGTCATCTCACTAAGACAGGCTTGGTTTGAAATATCACAAGTGCTTACTTGAACCACATAATATCACGTGGCATACTTATTTCCTCACCTCAGGCAGAGAAAAGTGGTATCGGTTCTTAAAATGTGAAAATTACTAATTTTCTCTACTTTGGCCAGCAGCTCAACAGAGTTTGCCACCCTAATGTCTGTCTTGAGAACCTGGTAATCTCAATCACCCTTGCATTTCCTTCCTAACATTTTAATGTCAAATTTGGGGTTTTTTTGTAAAACAGCTGCAGAAATAATACCCCTCTAAAACTACTATTATCCTTGTGGTGCCTGAGGTATCTACTTATGCTACATTCAAGAAAAGTTGGCTGCTTTTTGTACAATTCACATGAATCTGCCTTCCTTAAAAAAAAAAAAAAAGGCTGAAAATCTGAAATGTTTGCATACAGCTAGATCATTTCTGAAGGCTCTCTGAACTCAAATTTCAGTAATCATTCTCAAATGGTCAATGTGATGGGATGGGAATGATTGATTGTGCCTTGAACTTTATAATAACAAGATAGACTTGAGGACAGCAGTTTAGGAAAATGTTTCTGAGCTAAGGGGACCTACCATTCGGATGTGTATCAACTTTTACGAGATCATAAATTTGCCTACCAATGAGTTGAGGTTTCTGCAAGTGGACGGAGATAGGCGTTGTACGCTTTGGAGGGTGTCCGTGTGCCTGTGCTTGGGGAAGTGCAGACCCCTGGGATATAAGGAGTGCTCAGTGTAGCCTGAGCTTACAGCCTCAGAGGAAATCTCTCAAAAGCCAGACCTGCAGGACAGAGAGCGAGCTGTGGCTGTATTCCACTGAACTACTTTACCTCCTGAAACTTTGCTGGCTTAAAAGAAAACTTTCCAGGCTGAGTAACACCTTACAGGTGTAATTTCAGTGCTCCCATTTTTTGTTTTGCTTGCTAAGGAAGCCCCTGAACAGACTTTCACAGTGTGGTTGCTATGGGAAAGCAGGCTGAGATCGTTGTGCATGTTAACACAATTAACTGCTTAATGCTCTAACATTAAAATAAGGCTTTTGTTAACAGCTTAGTCCCACTAAATTACAGTAATAGAAGATAGTAATGCCAGTGGCCAGACTTTCCCCCCCACCCCGAGAGGTATGCCAGTGGCCGCACTTGGGTAGTGCTCTGCTGCCACGGGGCCCTTACCTGAGCAGTATAGCCTGTGCGAGGACCTCGGCTCACGGCCAGTGCTTACAACTCACTTCAGTGCCTGCAAGAGTCGATGGTCCATCCTATGACTGCTTGGCCCAAGCCAGGAACGAGGGAAACCTTTATGGGAAAGGAAAGCTGAATTAGCTGGCCAGGGCGGACAACAGAATCGTTCTCTGTATGTTGGTGTCTTCATGCTTTCTGTCACTTGTGACTGTTTCCCCTAATGCAAAGGGTATAGCTTTACCCTTTGGAATAAAATGTACTATGTGAAAGGCTAACTTGGATGGGAGAATAGTGTACTTGTCAGCCTTCAAATTCACTGCTGTGTTGGGATATTTCTCAACATTTACAATTGCTGTACTAAGGCTCACAGTGGCCTCAGAACACCACGGATGTATTCCAGAAGCACTGGTGGCCTCATCGCCACTGTCAAACAGAACTTGTTTCTGGTAGCTTTCACAGGACAGACCAAAAAGCTTGCCTCAGGTTTCCCTGCTGCTGCTTCTGCACGCTTGCAGCACATCACCGTGGCCAGAGCACCACAAAGCCCCACGCCGGGTGAGTGGCTGGCGTTTATCTCGAGACCTACCCCCTGGCTGAGCAACTCTGGGTCGCCACCTACTTTTGCTGGGTCCGTTCCCCCTTGCTACGGACAAGAATTCTCTCAGGGGAGCTCACGAGCATTTGGCAGGGGCGCGCCGGCACCACGGCCCGGGCACAGCCTGAGCCCCACGCCAGCACCACCGCCCCCCGCACCGCACGCTGGTGGCATTTCCACGCCACTTGCAAAATGCCTTTGCTCGCACCGCAGAGGGCCCCGCGGCGGTTCCACTGCCCGGCCCCGGGCTGGTCCACGGGCACCGGGCTGGGACACGGCCCCGGCCCCCGGCGGGCGCCTCACGGCCCGCAGCGCCCTCCCCCGCCCGCTCCCGCTCCCGGGCAGCATCCGCCTCCCCGCACCTCCCGCCGCGCACCCGCCCTGCGCACCCCGGGATTAACCACCCCCCCCGAGGCGCCGCCGCCGCTGCGGGGACACCGGCGGCGACAGAGGGCTGCAGGCTAGCTCCCCGCAGGCCGCCGCCGGCGCCCGGGCCCGGGCCCCAGCCCGCGGGGCCACCGCCACTGCCCCCGCCACTGCCCCGGGGGGTCGCGGCGGCGGGAGGGGCCGGGCGCGCGCCGCCGGTAGGGGTGGGGGCAGGGGTCACCTGGCGGCCCGCGCACCCCCGCCGCGCTCCCTCCCGCCGCCGGTCCCGCGCGGCGCACTTGAAAGCGTCACGTGGCCGCGCCCGCCGCTAGCCATAGAGGCGGACGCGGGAGGGTAGAGTGGCTTCGTGCTGGCGCGCTCCCCGCGCCGCCATCTTGGTTGTGGGCAGGAGCCGCGACTCGGGGCGGTACGAAAGTGTCTCTGTGGGCTCGGGACCGTGGCCGTGCTTTGCCGAGTCACCCCGGTAAAGACTAAGTGAAATTCTCCCTGCCAAGCACAAGAGGTGCGTTCCCTGGTGAAAAGAGCATGTTTCAAGTGTTTGGGCAAGGCTGCCCTGCTCCTTGGGGTGCTTCTCCCCAGCCAAAGGACAAGCTGGAGAGGCGGGCCTGTGGGGACCTCGTGAGTCTCAACAAGGCCCAGTGCAAGGTCCTGCACCTGGGTCGGGGCAACCCCCGATATCAATACAGGCTGGGGGATGGAGGCATTGAGAGCAGCCCTGCGGAGGACTTGGGGGTACTGGTGGATGAAAAGCTGGACATGAGCCAGCAACGTGCGCTCACAGCCCAGAAAGCCACCAGTATCCTGGGCTGCGTCAAAAGCAGCGTGGCCAGCAGGGCGAGGGAGGTGATTCTCCTCCTCTACTCTGCTCTGGTGAGACCCCACCTGGAGTGCTGTGTCCAGCTCTGGAGCCCTCAGCACAGGAAGGACATGGACCTGTTGGAGCAGGTCCAGAGGAGGCCACAAAAATGATCCGAGGGCTGGAGCACCTCTGCTACAAGGACAGGCTGAGCGAGTTGGGGTTGTTCAGCCTGGAGAAGAGAAGGCTGCGGGGAGACCTTATTGCGGCCTTTCAGTACTTCAAGGGGGACCATAGGAAGGATGGGGACAATCTCTTTAGCAAGGCCTGTTGTAACAGGACAAGGGCTAATGGTTTTAAACTAAAGGAGGGTAGATTTAGACTGGATATAAGGAAGAAATTTTTTGCAGTGAGGGTGGTGAAGCAGTGGAATGGGTTGCCCAGCGAGGCTGTGGAGGCCCCATCCCTAGAGACATTCAAGGTCAGGTTGGACGGGGCTCTGAGCAGCCTGATCTAGTTAAATATGTCCCTGCTGACTGCAGGGGGGTTGGACTAGATGACCTCTAAAGGACCCTTCCAACCCAAACCACTCTATGATTCTATGATTCTGTGATTCAAAGCTCTCCTCAGGTGGAGGCACCATCTGGGGGATGTTCCCCAAGCTGCTGTCTTTACAAAAGTTGGGAGCTGCGTGCAGAGCCTCCTGGCTCCACTTCCTTTTCTGATAAAAAGCCTCCCCACTCCACCCTCTGCTTGACAAGCTGCTGCTTATTGTTTTATTCTGGCGATTTGGAGGACTGTGGTACGTTAGGGTGGCCTCAGGCTCTTGGAGAAGTCACAGCAGAGCTGTACTGTGGGGCAGGACTGTGGCTTTTGCCCCACATGCTGGCTGCAGCCCCCCTCCCCAGTCTGGTGAGCAGTTCCTCGGTTGACTTGGGTCTGACAGCGACAGTAGGTGCTTCCTGGAGCAGCTTTGGAGAAGTAACTCTGATGCCGGGTGCTTCTCCTTCATAAAAGTCCTAAAGCAGCACGGCATAGTTATTGTCCGACTCATGCTCCTCCTAATGTGTTGCTAAATACCAAACAAATGAGCCTGATTCTGCCTTTGGCGGTACCAGGAAAAATCCAGAGTAACACAAGCTGGATAGGGAACATCACTCCATACTCACTCCAGTGTCATTAAGAGCAGAGTCTGTTTCCATTGTTTATTTCCATTTAAATGTATATGCATTCCTCCCTTGTCATTGTATGAATGTACTTCATTGTAGGAGTATTCACTGTCTTTGAATTCTTCTGCTTTTGAAGACTGTTTTTTGCTGCACTTATCCATACGTTAACTGAAACTAATCAACTATGCTGCGTGATCTGTCCTCCGATCTGTGGTTTTACCTTAGTTTGGGAAATAGTTTGAAAATCCCCCAACAAGTCTCCGATTTCTAGCATGGGTTTCAACTTGTGCGACCCCACTATGTAAAGGACATGCTGAAAATGCAGTTGCTTCTGGGGCAGGTACACAGTGGAAATTGGATTACATCACAGTGAAGTGGAAGGGGAATTTTTGAAGAAAACAAAACAGCACATGTAAAGCCCCTAGAAATTAACAGTCTTTAAAGCTAAGAGAAACAATTGCAGTTACCTTGTCTGACCTAACTTCCCTGGTCAATTCTGGACTGAACTAGAACAGAACTTCCTGAACTAATTTATGTTATGAGACCATATGAGGTTCTACCAGCTTCTTCCACAGGTGGTTCATGGCACCTTATTCATCAGCAGAATTTAAGGATTTATTTGGTTTGCCTCAGTCTGCTTTGTAGTTTCCTTGACTTGCTTGGAAACCTCGAGGTCCATGAGAAATTCTGAGAGTTCTCAGACACCATCAGTTCAGACAATTTGTAAATCCTTACAAATCCTATGGTTTGTAAATCATAGGTTTCAGAACAACAACAGATGGGACCTCTGTTTCGTTTTTTTTTCTACTACAGATACTTCGAAGTTGACCATCAGTCTGGCTGATGATCAGGGCAGTCTATCCTGGAGGTAATAAAGGGAGAAGAAAACCACACTGGGCTTTGAAGCAGAGGGCTGAGAAAATCCAAATTAAAATGCTGCTAAAATTCTCCTGTAATTACTTAGACTTTTCTCTTTTAGCATACTTTGCTGCAATTTGGTATTTTACCATCCCACCTTACTGTAATCTAAAATGATGTAAGAGGGCAGTTCCATTTTTTTTTTTTCATTTACACTAATGGAGGATGACCAGTGTTGTAGTACTGGTAATAGATACTGGAACAAATATGGCATCTAATAGCTCCCCAGTTTAAAGTTAAATTCAGAGGGTTTTGACCTGAAGCTCAACAAAAACTCCACAGGGATTCCCTATACAAACACACAAAACACACCCTTCCCTGAGGGTCCAGGGAGAAGGGAGTGACATCGCAGGGAATTGTTCTTGGAGAGCCCTTCTGCTGGTCAGTCACAGGCTGCTGCAAAGCGGGAAGGTTAACACACCATCTAATTATTTGATGGGATTCATATTCTTTCACAAACGTGATGAATAATGCACGTGTGTTGAATCAAGCCAGAGGAAAATTGTTCCTTCCCCAGCTTATTATTAACTCCTTGTTGTATAACGTACTTGAAATAAGTTTGTTCTGTGGCATTTTAATGTGTGGGTGGATGATATTTGTATGTGAGTAATTTTAACTGTTACACATGCTTCTCTTTTATATTTGGATTGAAATTAGAGAACAAAAAAGTATTCTTTCCACCTGGTTTTGCCCCCTGCTTAATGTAGGCATATTCCCTACAATGGGTATTCTGCAGTTTTTGTCTACTCTGCCTTTGAAAGGCTGCAGTGATGGGCCTTAATCTGAAGAAAGGAGCTCATTACTGGGATGTGTTTCCTGATATTCTGGGTTGATTTCCCATTTTTTTAGTTAATCCTATCACACGTTCATATGTGTCCTTGAGACTGTTAAAAATATTTTCTCTTTCCTGTTGTTAAGCCTAGAATATCAGTGCATAGCTTTTATTTTTGTCCACTGCTTTTATTCTTACTAAACCAAACTGCATTTTAATTGTGAATTATCTTCAGTCTTCTACAGAGCCCCATTTTTGCAATTTAGAATAAGTGTATTTTGAGAACAAAGTCCTTTTTTTTTTCTTTTAAACAGCAATGAGTGTTCATTCTCAGAGCCTTACAGAAATTTAAACAACTTCTGTACACCCCTTTGAAAGCACACACCGCTCCCAGATTTTCTGCTCCAACCAAAGGAGACTCCAACTCTCAAGTTCCAATTTTGCAGGAGCTTCAGAGGATTGCTGACAACGAGCAAGACTGGGGTCCTGGAGCCCTCTGCTGGGTGTGTTACAGAAGGCAGACAACTGAAAGCATAACTCATTAAACTCCGAAAATGCTATTGCCATGCTCTCGTATTTCTTTCGCAGATGATTACAAATGTGCTCCATTTGAAATCCAAAAGATGTTTCTTTCTGTTGCTCCCGGGGAAACTCATGTTACAATTCCAGAGTCTTACAGGTAAATTACTCCGCATCTCGAGGTTACAATTAGATTTATTAGAGCCTTTTTGTCTTTACTTCCTTGGTAACAGGATAGTTCTACACTAATATTTCCTTGGTTCTTTTTGTCACTCTTTGCCTCCTCTTATTTACTGCTGCATGTACATCTTATCACAGTTACAAATGTCTTGTAGTCAAATAACAGACAATTCTGTGACAAACAAATCTGTTTCATTCCTCTATTGTGACTTATTTAGCTTTCTAGTGTTCACAGGTATAAAAACTTTTTCTTTTTTTGGTGACAGAGAAATGAGCAATTTATCTAAAAATAAATAGTGAAGTACGTGAATAATAAGTAAATGAACAATTTGTCTGTCATCTTTCTGTCAGGGAACTCACTGTGCTTTCAGATGAGTCTTATAATATTATATACAGTAGGCTGGAGCACAGAAAGATGACATGTGTTTCCAAAAGCCTCAGTATGAGTCTGTGGCAGAACCAGAAAAAGGAATCAGGAATTTGTGTTCTCTGACTCATCCTACAGTTAGAAGTGTTCTACTTAGGGGCGTTTCTGAGGATGTGAAAAAAACAAAATAATTGGGGAACAAAGAGTTTTTTCAGTCTCTGATTACAACATGTTGAACAAAGCTAGTCTATAAGGGGCCAGGTCTTGAGCTGCTCCTTCTATCTGGCCAACTGTAAAGGAGCAGTAAGGAGATGATACTGAGAGCCCTGAAGAGGGTTTTGTTCTGCAAAAGCCCCTTGATGCTTTATATAGGATGGTGATGTACTTGAGCCAGTGGAAAAAGTAATTCTAAAGCTGGTGTTAGTTATAGCAAAAAGAACGTCCCAGCTGACAATGTCAGATGATCCCACAGCTAGGAGGAGCTTTTAGACTGCGAAGTATTTGGACGTGGTGTCCTAGGTGCAGATCTTCTAAGTGCTGTGTGCTCTACATTGGACAGCTTTTCCGAGCTTCTTGTAGGTGTAGCTAGTTAGAGCTCAGTAATAGGCTGGGTCTTAGTCACTGCTTATGACTCTCACAATGCACACTGGTTTTTATTTTTTGGCAAGTGTGATACAGGGCTTTCTCAGCACTATTTCTAGCCTTGGACAACAGTCTGCTACCGATGGATGTTGTGTTGTTCTGAAGCAACTGATATTTGCAGCATCAATACTGTTGTGATTTCTTGCATTTTACCTGTGAATGCAGGCCCTACTGCCAAGAAGAACTTTCTGACCCTAGAATACTTCTTCTTAGTCGTGTGCCAACACAGACATTGAACAGTTTGCCAGGCCAAGGCCAAACTCTTTTAAATTTAATTTATTGGAAGCTTGTTAGTTTGTCATGTGTATTACAGATAAAATATTGACAGGATATGTTCTTCTGTCGCATTCACATGAGAAAGTAATTTTTGTCTTCTATTTTTTGTAGCGGCTCACGCAGCCAGAATTCAAGTGTGAAAGCTTTCCCTAATTTAGAGGAATTTAAGAACTGGACAATTATGCTACATATCTAGCTATATGTGAATATGTCTCTGAATTTACATAATAAATGCCTGACTTTTGCAGTTGGCAGAACTAAAATATGGAGAGGATCAGAACATTATTTAAGCAATCTGTCTTACTGCTATCTCTAATATTTTTTGTTCAGATGCATTTCTTTTGTTTGGATATAATGGGAAAAATCTAACTATTTTTGTGCTGGAAAGAGCTCAGGACACTCGGGCTCTGGTCCTCGCCTCACTCTGGCTTTAGGTATTATCCTATTTCACAGGTGGACAAAGTAAGGCAAGCAATATCTGACCTTTTTTTCTTAAAACACTTTGAGATCTGCTACTGAAAACTATATTAAAAAGCTACAGTCTTCTTACGTAACTATGTAGCTTTCCTTTAACATAGCCAACCACTTCATCTTAGGCAGACTGAAAAGAAGCAGCATACTCAGCTGGGATAATGTACCTGCCTGCAGAGCCTTCTGATTAAACTATACACCATAAAATTATATTTGAGTAAATCATGTAGTAAAAATAATAATAATTTAAAAAAAGAAGGATGCTGCCTTCAGGAGTTCCCTCAAGAACTCCAGGCAATTTGTGTCTTTTGGATTCTGATGGCTGTTATTTCTGATATCTGGAAAATAGTCCCTGAATGTGCATTCAGTTACTTGTCTTCTTTTGATGTCCTGCTCTTGAAGGGTTCTGCTCTTTAGATTTGACTGGCACATAGAAGAAGAGGGAAAATGAGTTTGAGAAATTAGGGTTAGGAGACAAATTTGTTCTCAGCAACAGTGAACAAAAGTTGCAGTACCTGAGAGCAGGCACAGCCTTTGGAGAAATGCTTAGTAATTTCAATCAGGTTTCCATAGGCACATATTAGTAAAACCACTGTAACAAGCGTACAGTGGTGGGGGAACGTTGCTAAATAGAACTTGCCATCTTCTACTTTGGGCTGTATAGAAATTATATCCTCTTCATACAGCATGGTCCAGTTAACCAGAAGGATAAGTTTACTCCCTTTTTCATTTTACTGTACTACCAGTTGCCTCCCGTGGAATCAATGAATCCTGCAGTTTATGAGAGAAGTGCACTCATTGCCTTGAGGTAGCTCAGTTATTTTGCTCATTGTCCCAAGACCGAGTCCTGGGCCCTGGTTTTTGGGCAGCAGGTGGACTGCTCTGCGTGAGAAGCATAGCACAGCAGAGCAACCGCTGAGGGTTGCTGATGAAGAGCAGCGCTGCAGCTGAGCACTAGATGCCACTCAGAGGCTGCAGTAGGAGCTTTGCGACTCTGCAGCATCCTGGGGGAGAAGGCTGGGAGCCTTAGCTGCTGGAGAGCCCAGTGTGGGAGGCAGACAGGCCATGCTCCTTCTGTACCCCTCCAAGGACGCTAACGGAACAAATACTGAAAAGGTTGAATCAGGGGCCAGCAGTGGTGGATTCAGCCCCCATGTGAGTCAGGGCCAACAGCAGGTGCTTCAGATGGGAACTAAACCTCCAGAGTTAGCAAATAATCTCCCAGCTTCAATGGCTTTGTGCACAGGTGTCCCCACTTCTGTCCTATTAGCCAGGTGGGCTCAGAAGGAAGGAGGAAGAGCAAGGTGAAAGGTTAGTTATAGCTCCCTGGATGGGATTTCATGAGAGTTTAAGGATGATCTGAAGACCTGTGGCTCTTAGAGCATTTCTGCTGGTACAGTCCCTCTGCAGGTAGGTCTATGAAAGTCTGATCAATAGAAATGTGGTTAACAATGCCCTCCTCCACTATTCCCATATATGTCCTAAACATTGCAGCATTGTACTGAGAACCAGACATCAAAACTGTCTATAATCTGACTAAACTGATAATGGGCATGAGTCACAAACCTCAGCATGGGTTTTGTGCAGCTCAGAAAATGCAGGAGTATCTGAAGAAAGGTTTGGCTTGTTGTCAAAATAAAGGCTAGTTGTGGAGTTTGGATTCAGATCAAGGCTGAAATGTGAAGTTTTGATGGGGCAGCATCTTTTCTGGGAAGTGAGTCTGCTTTACTGAACAATTTGAAAGTGAACACCTTCTGTGAATGACTATACACATTTTAAAAAAATACTCTCCGTTCATACAATGTAACATTAGCAACATAAATGTGTTGCTTCAAAGTACAAAGAAGCTTCCTGAATAGGGGTAGTGAAAGCAAAGATATATATTTCTATATACATATATGTCATTTTATATGGAGTTTTGAGTTAACTGTGTGGCTTGTAGTCCTCGGCCTTGAAAATGAATACATGTCAATCTGGAGGAAGCAGGAAGGGATAAATCCTGGTAAAAACCCTAACTATTGATGCATATTATTTCTCGTCAATTACTTGGTATTCCTACATAGTCAGGAATAGTGTGCAGTGCATTGCTAAGTGAGTTATGTTGGTCTCAAATAGCAGGCTTTAGAGAAAAAAAGATCTTTGCTGCTCTTAGCTACAGGAGTTTTTTAGGCAGGAGTGGTAGAGGAACATTTCTCATAGCTGAGTTTTTTTGACTGCTAACTTCCTGGGCATGCTAGCGTTGCTTTGGTGGCCTGTAGCCTTGTATAACCCTCCCACGTGAACTGTGGTTGGATCCAACCTTGTTGTGGTAGAGGAGTGTGTGTGTGTGGCGGTGGGGCGGGGTTGGGCAGATTTGACCTTAACAGAGTTAAGTACTCAAAAAGAATTGCTCTTGTGTGCAAGAGAATGCCTTGTCTGGCTGTTTTATTCTCTGTACCAATTGGTCTGTGCAAAGAATAAATATCTGTTACAGTAAATATCTATTTGAGTTAGTTCAAATAGTAGAGGATTATATTTTTGGTGCTGTATTTGCTCCTTGCTGACCAGTTGAAACATCTGTTACGTGGGGGTCATAACCTTACTAGTGAAACATAGCAAGCGCGGGCTAGAAATTTGGTGGCATTTCAGTTGCCTGGCAAAATGGTTTCTAGTAAAAAGTAACAGAAAGAAATATTCTGTCTCTCCTGCCACCGCCTACCTTCTGGAAAAATTACCTCCTAGCAGAGTGATTGTTCACTAATGTATAGAACGCTCATATGTATTTTTCTGTGTATCTATGAGTATATGAAGGTTATATTGTCCTATGGTTAGGACACCTGGTTCCCCTGGGTGTGTGAACTAAAGCCTGTGTACTTATCTGAGGCAGGATGTTGGGTCAGTTTCTGTTTTCCCGAACTTGAATTCAAATGCAGAAGTGACTACTTTGAAGTAGAGCATTCTCAGGTATTAAGGAAAGAGTTTGGTCTTTCGTATTTAAATTACACTGCCATTGCATACACACTCTTTTATCCATGAAGCCACCCAAGTCCTAACCTGGAATTTCAAGGTTTTCTGTCGGCAACATCCATCTTCTGTGGCCCTCCTCATATTAGCATTGATTTACAGGGGAAATAGAGAACATGGCTGTGTTATTATATACCCAGCTGCAATTTCTGTTCTGGTGATTGAGTGTACATACAGAATTTTTGAAACATGGCCATTCTAACTTATTTTGTCTTCCTGTCAATAGCATGGCACTTGTCCAAATTATGGATCGATATCAGCTGATCTTTTTATGTTAAACTGTAATGAAGTTGCCTCTCTTATTGGAGATGTGATCTTGCTTCAGGCAATGCTTTCAACTGAGAACTTTTGGAATGGAAATGGGGGAGAGGGGAGACAGAAGTGGAAGACAGACATGGGGAGGAATGAGCAAAAGCCAGGGGGGAGAATAGCAGCAGAAAAAGAAAGAGGTAGGAACAGAGGAAGAGGGACTGTGTTATGAAGAGAACTGGCTTGTTAGGAGTTGTACTAGCATGGGTAAGAACTGTTGGCCTCTACTCTGTTGTTCAAAGTACTGTCAAAAAGCCAGTGGTAGACACTAGGAGTGAAAGCCTGGCTCTCTTAAAATTTCAGGCAACATTACCTTTAAATTCTATTTGTGGTCGCCTCACTCCATTTCGTACAGTTTGTGAAATCAAATAATTTAAAGAACAGAGGAAAAATGGGACAAGGCAAGGAGTGGGGAATGAGAGATGTAAAAAGGGATATTAGATCAGCCCTTCTTTCCCTTTCAGGGAAGTAGTACAAGATCATCTCTACAGTGACTCCTCCAGGTCTTTATCTAGCTCTGAAGAGTTTCAGGATATGTGTTGTGCATTAGCTGTAGCACAGAGGAGGTGGACGCCTATCATTTCATAGTGCTGCCCCTGCTTTTACTTTAATCTTGTTTCACTTTCTTGGACAAAATGTAGAGGGGAACTTTTGTAAGCCCATTTCTAGGGTAAAAGGTTTGTGGAAGAAAGAAAAGGTCAACTTTAGAAGAAGAGTCTGTGGGGCACTAGATTAATTTTCTTTTGTCACAAAAAACAGCAAGGGGGAACTTGGTGAGTATGGAACTGATAGTCAATGGCTGAAGTTAACACACGCTTTCCTTTCGAAGAGCAAAGTGATGCTGGTATTTTGGTCTTTTTCATGAGGCATTTAAGAATAAGTTGGTTTCTTTCATAGCCTCTCCCACAACTCTGAGCCACTCTCTGTTGCATCTCAGTTTTGGTTGCTAGGAATATGTGCACGCTGGAGAACCCAGAAAAGCTTCAGAGTCCAAGTGTGTCTCTTTGTACCATATGGGGAGGGAGGGGCGAGGCCTGAGCATACACCAGTTCCCCCCAGTTCCTCTGCGGAGGTGGGTAGGCACAACAATAGGGAGGGAGCTGTGGGACACACTGGCCTGGTCCCTGAGCTGCCCACAGGAGGATGGGGAGCCTGGGGGGCATTGCAGCAGGGACCTCTTGCTCAGAATACATGCAGCCAGTCTTGCGTTCCAGCTCTCCTCTACAGAGTACATGGCGTTCCCTGGATGGATTCTTCCACTGATTCTCCCTTGGTGTGTAGTCGCAACCAGCATAGCTTTACTTTTATATAATTGTATGTAAAAGATTGTTAGTTTCTTATGTAGTTTCTATTTTCTCTTCCTCTTGTCTTGATCTCTTTCAGCCCTATAAAGCAGGGTAAGAGAAATAGCAAAACACATCCATGCCAGTATATATCACTTTTTATCTGTAAGGGTCTCCTCTCATACCTTTTCCTTTCATTATCTCACCCTCCTCCCTTAGAAGGATGTTTCACTGCTGTTTTGTCTTGGCACTTCCACAATTTGCTTGGTGAACTATATGAAAGTACTATCAGAAGAAAAATTCTGAACCATCTTACCCCACAGTGCATAGACATGAACAGAGTCTGCAATAAAAAGAGAGGGAATCTTTTTATGAAAGTAATTCTCAAAATCCGAGACCTCTGCTTAATGGTGTATTGTAGGAGGCCTAAGTTTTTTTGCTCTTATGATGTTCACATTCAGCCTGTTCTTTATTCTCTTCATCTTTTTTTCATATTACT
The DNA here is from genome assembly GCA_031468815.1 of Morus bassanus. Classification (NCBI taxonomy): domain Eukaryota; kingdom Metazoa; phylum Chordata; class Aves; order Suliformes; family Sulidae; genus Morus; species Morus bassanus. The sequence continues at coordinate 23,578,538 of CM062575.1, read as the reverse complement.
TTTTACCAGTTTCTGCTCTCTTTCTCCACACGCCCCCTCCCCCCACCCCCAACTGTACCGGTTTATGGCTCTTTGTATCAGGAAGCTGCGTATGTATGTCTTTCTAAATGCTATTATTACTCTTATTTACTTCATGGTAGCATCTGGAATGACCCATACAAGCACAGAGTGTTGGGTTTGAGAAACAGATGACAAGAACTTCAAGAACTTTCCTGGGTTTTAGGGCCTTGGTAAGTGAGGGCGATGTTATTCCAGTTCTGCAGGTAAAGTATTGAGGCACAAAGACAATAATGTAAATCTACATTTTAAGTTCTTGCTGAATCACTCCATCTTAGACAAAAAATTCTTTGTTCTACTTCTACATTTTATTTCTGAACTGTTTCATATACAGAATACATGTCAGCTTGGATGATTATGTGCAGATTGTGCAATAAAGATGGAGTGGAAAACTGGAAAGGGGTAAACTCAGTTGTAGTCTAACTTTACTGATAGTAAATGATTTATACCACCAATGAATTTGCCCCACTACTTTGGAAATTAGAAGTCAGACTTAATAGCAGGTGTAAAAGGAAGAGGGGCAGTCATGACTGTGGGAGCATTGTATGAGAGATTTGTGTGTATTACAAGGGAACAAAAATGACAGATTTGTAGGTTAGGGTCTTGTCTGTCTTCTGTTAGCAAGCAGGTTACCATAATTGGTTTAAAGCCATTCCTGGTAAAATTCAGTTCATTCCAGTGGATTTACACCAGGGATGAACTTATTCTTTAGTTTTCACAGTTTTCAAACTCAGGACTATTGGCTTGTATACTGTGGCCTGCTGCATACCACAGGCTGTAGAATTTCACCCAGTTATTCAGGATCAAACCTAGTAACTGGTATGTTTTGATAAAAGGCATCTTTATGCACTGAGAAGCCTCAAGAAATAGAGGAAGCACTGTTGGAAGCTTGTTCCAGTGATCTTTTTCTTGAACAAGGCTGAGACTTTAGTTCTGTACCTAATTCTGTGGCAGTCAAACTTCCTTTCTGTGCCTTAATTTCCCTGCCTGTAGCTTGTGGATAGGATATTTAATCTCAGCTGGAAGTAAACTTAAAATTCACACCAGAAGACTGATAAATGTGAATAAAATATCACTCTGATTGTAGCGGCTTTCTTTTCTATCCTTTTTGTTCTTCTGCATTTCTCATTTTGCTTTTCCCATCCTTAGGTCTCTGATATTTTCACTGAAGGCACTAAATGATGTGCTGACCTTCTACTGTCTTCTGATTGTATCTACTAAAATTTTATCTACATTTTCTTAAAGAAAAACACAAAACAATTTTAGACAAAATCACATACATTTGAATAGAGAACATACCAAGTTAGCCTTTCATTTGTTCATAATACAGCACTTCAAGGAGATGCTTTGTTGCTGTTATTTATGTAGCTGTGTAATGAGATGGGAGGTTCACAAGGTTTTTTGTTCCATGTTACATTTCAGCTTTCTTTTAGTAATTACTGTAGCAAGTCTGTCTGCTGAGGATCTCATAGCTGTGTCACTGCAACTTTTGGGATAGTCATGGCAATGCAGAAGTTGGAATTCATATTTTGTGTCTCAAAGCACATGGTTTGAAGTGCCCAGAGACAGTGGCATAGAGGGTTGCATTATGTTTCTACCCAGGAGAGCCTGTGGCCTGCAACCCAGGGACTTGGTTCTGGATTGTCTCCTGTTTCAAGCTGGGCATTTGTAGCTCTCGGTGCCAGTATAAAAGAGAACTGACTGATGTTTTCCTTGTTGATAAGTTTTAGGGATAGGGACTGACAGCTGGAGGCTCTGTAAAGAAAGGACCCATAACCAAATGGACCCGTGGGATATAGGCACTTCATTAGAGCTCAATATTCTAGTGACAGGTACTTTGGAAGTGAGATCTAAAGATTAGATTATATGGGAAATGGAAGCCCCAGTTTCCAAGTGTGATTTGCTGTCAGTAATGGTGTCGCTGGCATGAATGTCTTGAGCAATATATACATCACTGACAGGAAAGGCTCAGGAAGAGAGTGCAACCTCTCTGCTCCTTATCTTGGTTTGGCATTTTATTAGATGCTAGGATCAGTTTAGTCCCTATTGTTTCCACAAACAATATGAGGCTCTTGCCTGCAGACTGCTTTCGAAGGGCTGCCCCCTCTCAAGCCCTACCAACAAGGGCTCTGTGGTTGTTCTTGCTCCCCTGTTATTTGCCAACCAAGAGATACCACACGATTGCTGTCGTCTTTGCCCCTGTAGGTCATAGATGTTGGTAACAGTTGCTACTTTCCCTGTACCGTCTTGGTGCTTTTCCAGTTCCCTCTTCAGCTGATACTCCTAGATCCCCCTCTCCTGTTCCTGATGGTTTGGAAGGCTTTGTCCTGGGGGCTTGTCCTGCCTCTCCAGCATTCCTCTATGCCTGGTGCTGTCCTGTCATAGCCTTGGTCCCCAGGGGCTTGTGTGTCCTGCCTCTCCAGCGTCTGCCTTGCCTGGTGCAGCATTCAAGCGACACCTTAATAAAAAGCTTTCCTCCCTTATCTCCTCTCTGCTGCTGTGTCACTGGGCTGGGGATCGGGTTCCCATCTCTTTCACACGCACACCTGGTCATAAAACACTGGGTTTGTTTTTAACCTCAAACCAGGGAGCTTTAATTAAAGAGACAGTGACCTCTTTTATGAGTTTGCTCGCATAGGGTTTCAGGGCTATTGTCACATACAGCTCACATAACAGAGCACCATCGCACAAAGCTCCATTTACACATCCTTCCCCGGCTTTTTTCCTCTCCTCTTTTTGTTTTCCAAACGCAGAAGGAGGTTGTTTTCTTGTTTACCCCGAGGCGAAGTTGTCTCTCATGTTAGTAGCCTATGGCTAACAGCCTCTTTGAAGAGAACCTACCTTTCTTACTAACAACACATAGATGTCATTAGACTTGGAGAAATGTTTTTCTTCAATCTATGCTGGAAATCATCTTCCTCTCCCTAAATTTGCTGGATATGAATGACTAGTTAAAACAGATCTCAACTTCTGCTCTGTTCTCCTTAGCTAGTTCTCATACCTGTGTAATGGAATTTCTGTGTTTCTTATAACAAGGACTTCTCAGTATTCACTGTTGTATTTACCTGTATTCATTAATTTTCTGGTGCAATGAGTAGCCAATAGCAAGAAATAAAATTTTTTTATATATACTCAAGACTGATATGCGCAGGGACAGGCAGAAAACTTGTCCACAGTTTTAACGAAGAATAGTTTACATGTAATTTACAGAAAAATGTTCACAAATGCAGACACATGTATTCCCATGCACATATATTCAAAAACACACAAAGACACACAGGAGCTCATATGCAGACCAGAACTTGTTTGGGGCATGCAGACTTCTAAAAAAGGCACTCATGCACAGAAAAGATGTAGCTGGGACACAGAGACAAGGAACTACATAACTGGTGGAATGCAGAAGCACACACGGAGGATACACACACACACAGACAGATAAGAAGAAAATACATGTGGAAGAGCGTTGGTGCCCCCAGAGAATGCCCTGCACATAGACCTTCAGAAGCAGGTACAAGGATAAGTCTGCAGGAAAGCATATATGTAGAAACTTACATATGCCCAATAACTCTAAGTCACATATAAGTTACTGTGGGCACATAACAGCATGTTCAGGTGCTGGAACTTTCACTGAATTGCACAATGTCTTTGCTTTCAATGGCACTGCTTTCAGTAAAAGCTCACTAATATGAAAAAAAATTACAGGGTTTAGCTGCAAAGATTGTAGATATGAGAACATGCTCTTAGACATACAGATATGTAGATATATATTGATGCAAATACAGATACTTTTTTTTTACTTAATATATTAATACAAAGTTGCCTAGACAACTATACCACACACAGACCCTTAGACACACACAGATATACCCACGTCTACGTTCATTGAGAGAGACTCACTCAATATCTGTGTATGTGTGTGTTGGGAGAGGGTCATAACCTCCTCCATTCTTCTCCTGAAGGGGTTTGGATAATGAAGGGAAAAGAAATGAGGCCTGGGGCTAATTTGTAGTGGCATTTCCTGGCCTCTCTTCTGCCAATGAAGCTCCGTTTCATCTTTAGCCTTATCAATTCTGCAGTCATGTGGCTTTCCGCTTGGACGCCTCTGTCTCTTCACCCTCCTCCCCAATCTCCGATGCTAATGGAAACTTCGTTAATGCCATTAATCTGCTGACCGGGACAAGTCAAAAACATATCCACACAATCCGAGCCAGGGCTGCAAGTGTCCTGGGGCTGCCAAACAGAGGCACCCCCTGTGTTCATTGCATTCCTGAAAGAACTTCATATTGATTTATTTCTTTCTTTCCTTCTCTGCTTTCTTCCTTGACGACACTGCATCCTTCAGAACAGGCACCAAGTAGATGGCCTTTTCTTCCTGATCCCTCATAATGATGTTTCTGCAAGAGTCCTCTCCCTACCCATTCCCCAGTTGCAGCGCTAGTGCCTTCTTTCAGTGCCCCCTCATGGCAGCCTTTTTTTTCTTACGCTGTCTTTGGTGACAGACTTGTTACTGGTATTTTTTCCTCTTGCCTAGTAGAATTTCATAACTAACCAAATGTTTTGGGAACCTGCCTGAACTGGGCTAAAATAAAAAGCATGCCGCTCTACCTTGATATTAACTGATGGGTACAGGCAAGCGTTTCATTATCCAGCCACTGTTGATTGTTTGATTATGCAGTTGCCGCCAGTTCTGTACTTGAAGGGCTGTGCTGTTGGGGTGCCCTGTCCTCTGAAATGTTCTGAGCTTCCCTAAATTGCTTTTGGGGAGTGAGGTCATAGCATTGCTTTGCGTTTTACTAGTATGTTGTGTTGTAATGCTTCACCATTGCCTTCTATCACAATTGAGTATCATTTTTGGTAACATGCCGTTCTCTTAGCTATGACTTCAACTTTCCCTGCTAGTGCAGCACACCTGCAGAAACTTGTGCCTCTGAGTGATGACTCACCGTCTCCTTATGCCATAGTATTGTCCAGCGGCTGAGCATGTGGAAGTTCCACATGTCAGGATTATGTTGGCTGAGGTCTCACTGAGAAGAGAAAATAGACTCTGTTTGATACTTGTTTTAGGAGAAGTTTTCCGTGATAATCAGAGTTCATAGCCAGCTCTTGAGAATGTCAGGATGTTGAGTGATCTGTATTTGATCTAGGAATCTTTGTATACATAAATGAAATAGTGACAGTGGAGGAGGAAAAGACAGCTAGGAAAGGCATGCCGTCAGAGTTGTGACATATGGATATGTTTAGAAAAAAAGCATCAAATTGATGAAAACAAGGAGAGAAGTTGGCAGTTCAGCATAAGCTTTGATGATGTCAGGCTAAATCTGGAACGATATGGGCCATGACAGAAAGCTGAGCCTTAGTTGCCACCTTCAGACAGATATCACAGTAAAAAGGGATTGTTTTACAAGGAGAGAAGACAAAGAAGTTTCAAGTTCTTCAGTCCTGGCAGGGGTTGAAGTCAAAAGTTCATCCTCATGTAGTTTTGGGTACAGAGAATGCACGTTACTTCTCACCAGCCAGGAGATGCTCTACTGAACAGAGCATCTTCCTCCTCCAGCCAGTTGTGGGATGAGACATACTTTTTCGTCTTCAGGGAAGATGAATACAGTGCACTGTCTGACACAGAAGGATTGGTACCATGCTTGGTTTTTGGGCATCACTGAAAGAGAGGAGAGGGGAAAAAAGGAAGAGAGTGTGTTACATCTTGGTATAAAAGAAAAAAGGTAGCTGGGATACTCAGTGCCCCAAAATTCCTAGTTAGGTGAGTGGGACAGTATCTGTAAACCTAACACCAGTACCTGCTGGGGCACTTTCAGAGCCCCAGAGAAAGCAGAGAACTAAAATAATTGTAACCTTAGCAAGTGTCAGGGCAGTTAACAGCTCATACAAGAACACTCATTTTGGTTCTGCTGTTAAGTTTGCCTTCCCTTCTTCATATTCTGTGACTGGGGATTTGAAATAGAAAAGTCCTTGGGGGGAAGAAACTCAAGTGCTCATGGTGAAGAGGAGTCTAGAGCCCTGGGACTTGATGGTAGGAGATTTTTAGCATCATTTTACTGCCTTAAGGAAGCTACCAGTACTTAAGTGAATTTCTTATCTGGCATAGCACAGCAATAATACATAGCCTGTGATGCAGTGGTTATCATGTGCTAATCCTGGAGTCTGTGTCATGTGCATGGAAGGAATGATTGTGTCACGCTGTCCTGCAGTAGGTCCATTACTAGGAAAAAGATCTTCAAGGGAGTGAGTAGTTTGTGTGCGCCAAGCTGCTCCATTCCAGGGGGCACCTTCATATAGAAGCAGAGGCACCAGGCCTATCCTAGATATAGCACTGTCCTGTCCAGTGACCTCAGCAAGTCATTTCATCTCTTTGTCTACATGTTTCCTATTTAGTCCACTCATATCACAGACTTCTTGAGGAAGGAGTGTTTCTTTGTATGTGTGCATCCAGCAAGGGAGGTGGTCCTCATCTTGGCTGAAGTCTCTCAACACAACAACCTATGCCTCCATATGGCAGGAACTGTGCATTAGACTGAGAAGTAAAAGGTACTTTGGGCTTCTGATCGGTGCCAAGAAATAAATCAATTCAGCAAAGCCCACATTAGCCACCTTGGGTACTGGGAGAATCCCAGCTGTGGCAGCACAGAGCCTATCAAGGTTAAATTTGGATCATGTCATGATGCAGCTTTCATGCTGGGAAAGAAACTTAAAATGCCATTGCTGTATGTTTTCTGACCGTTCCTATTTGAATGCCACTGCTATGCACAAAACTTCTGCTGGCCACCAGTTGGTATGCTCTGACCCATCTTTTGCTTAGTCTTTTCTAACTGCTAGCCTCATAGGAGCTCTCATACTGCTTTGCAGATTCTGCCCAGCTTCCATTTTGCTATGGAAAATGTTCCAAAAGAGGTGGTGAATGCAATTTTTCATTGAAACAGTATTTCATTGCAGTCATGATGCTCTAAAGATACGGAGTAGATAAAGTTTGTAGGTTGAAATAATGTCGATACATCCACTGGTCTAAAAAACAGGCTTTTTTTTCTACCTTTTCCTGTTTTCTTTATTACAAGATTTTTTTTTTAAGTGGAGTCTGTGGGGTGGTGGTCAGGCAATGTAGCTTTTGTTTCTGGTTTAGTTACGAATGTGCGTTTTGATGGTGAGAAGACATACTCTGTCTTTGCATTACCCAAATGTAAAGTGAGGAAGACAACATTTCCTTCTCATGTTCTTTTCTGTCTTGTCTAATGTAGGCTGGCCCAGTGCAGTGTCCCTTTCTAGTCAGTGAGCCACAGCCTGGATTGATGTCCTGCTCTTGTCTCTGTTAGGCTTTTTTGTGCAGGTTGCGTGGGCTTCTGGGTTTAGTTCCAAAGGCTGCAAACCCACCCATATTCAAACATCTCTTTTGCTTATCTTTTAACTGCATATGCGCAGTACTTGGTGCGTTGTGGTGTTGGTATGCTTCTGTATCACTGAGGGATAAACAAAACGTAGTATTGTAGCACTCTCTCCTTTCTGTCTACCTTTATAGTACTACTATCTTTGTTTTCCTCTTATTATAAATTTGATTTCATTCTACTGATAAGTATCCTGTGAGTAATCCTTATGCTTTCCTGGGGGGAAAAACCCCCAATATTTTGATGAATACAGCTGTTTCTGGGGGTAACTGCAGCAAAGGGCTGAAGGCTTTGTTGCTCTAAATTCAACAATGATGGAACAAAATCTGGGGAGTGGCCTTGCCTGGAAACCTTTGGGTCTACCAGTTCATGGCAAGTGAAAAGTGATGTGACTCCTCACAAAATGTAGTACATTTTTTGATGTGGAGCGCAGAGAGTTAGAAGTTCCCACAAACACCAATGAATCTATATTTTAAAATCCTTGCAGTCAGCAAGGGAAGAAACTTCTTTGCTTTAATGAAAGCACAATAAAAAGTAACACTTGCAGAGTTTATTTAATTTAAAGATGCCAGGCTCATTAGACAACTGATGATAGAACATGATTCTACCTCTAATTGGTACGTAAGAATCATGTTTACTACTTTCAAAATATAGTCACTTCTAAGATGGAATGTTGGAGATATTTAACTTAAAAAAATCCCCACAAACCACGGGGGGCAAATTAGGGCAGGAAAAATAGAAGAGAAGGGATACAACAGAGAGAGAGAGTCATCATCCTTACAACCCTTGCCAAAAAGAACAGTCATCTTGCAACAAAAATGTTGCAAGAACCTCTGGTTTACAGTCTTAGTGGAAAGTCCTTAAGTCCTGGACCATGGTGCCTCCTACCACCGATTGGAGACACCCGCTCACTGCCTCAGCAGCACTGCTGTACAGTCTCTGGAGGACTACGAAGCAGTGAGCCAGCCAGTCTTACTTCATTTATGAGAACTGACAGGATCACAGCACAAATGACTCCAAACCACTCTGCTTGGCCTGTAGGTGTTTCAATGGGGGCGAAATCCTGCTCTCTGTTTCCCCAGAAAGGTAATAGGTGAATGCCATTGACTTGAAAGGGAACAGGTTTATGCTCTGTTTTTGCAGTAGGTGCAAGGGAGTGGTGGTTCTTGTTTCTAAGAACTTGCAAAAGCTGCTTAGTTTCATGTAAGAAAGCTGACCAAATTGGGTACTGAGTGCTTAAAACTGCAGTAGAAATCTTTACCCTGAAAACCGTATCGTCCAAACTGTTGGTAGCCAATCTGCATCTACTCCTTGGTATCCCCTCCAACTGTAATGCTCACCAACTCATCAGTTCTTGTGTCTGTGCTGGAATGTAAGAATAAAGTTTGAGAGCTATCAGTCTATTAGTCCAAACTCTTGGGAACTCCTAATTTAAACAGGCAGAGGAGGTGTTGTTAAACGTGTTTTACTGAGTGTATAAATATCCTGGTTAGATCACAATTCATGATTGATTTTTCTGCCTTGCACATGAGTTCATCTACTCACTGAAACTTCAGCTGCTATCCTCTTCAGAGACACATGTCTTTTGTGGATGGGCATGAAGAGAATTTATGAAGAGAAATGTTTCTTTGCAGTACCGAAAGAAAAGCCATAAGAGGAAAGTGGAGGTTGGCACTAGGGTACTGTTCTGGGCGCCGGTGCTAACAAGGAACAAACACGTGGTTTAGGATGGGGTGTTTTTTGTTGGGTTTTTTTGTTGCTCCTTATACCACGGCTGAGGGGATGGTACCTTCTCTATTCTGCTAAACTCCATCTAGCGTGAGTTGCTGAAAGCCACTGTGGTTTGTAGTTTGGTTGCCTCTATGAAATAAATATGCTGGTCTCAGCCAATTTCCTCAGACAACCCTGTGGATGACAATAATGGTAATTTAGTTGTTTATTTCAGGTTCTTCTGAAGTGGAGTCCTGAAGGAGGGTTTGTCCTATTGCTGCTCTTATTTTATGATCCCTTTAAAGGACAGAGGATCAGGACTTGGGATAAAGTCCCAAGACTGACCTTGATGTCCAGAGCTCCAGCCTGACCTTAAATCTGCACGGAGAGCAGTTACCATTTTGTGATGTGAGTCTGGGCTCCACTTTTCATTTGACATAGCAGCAGTTTAGGAATCAGCACTCTGTTTGCCCTACTTACCTCAGTCCTAGCTTCTAACACAGGAAAGCGGTTGGCACAGGCACCAGACTGTCACTTTTGTGCCCGAGGGAGGAAAGAGAGGAGTCCTCACCCCATCTTCCTTTTCAGACAGTCTCCAGGAGTTTTGGAAGGAGCTTTTTACAAGCCATCTTCTATTGTTGGCCGGGAGACAAAGGACAGAGGAGCTGGATTTAAGCATAATGATGTGAGCTCCTCCATGCAGAAAAACCCAGCTGAGAGACCCCCCCTGCTCCACACACACACAAAAAAGGAAGAAAGGGGGAGAAAATCTTTGAAAATAACTAATTAAAGTTGTTTTAGCCTCTCTCTCTCTCTCCCCTCCAAGGGCGCCTAATCTCACAGGGGGCAGAGGGGGAGAGAGGCAAGAGGAACAATGAAAACCATCCCCCCCTTCTCTACACCCCACCTCCTGGTCTCTGAGGTTTTAAAACAAGAGGCCACTTTAAGTTAATGAGCTATCAGCTGACTGGGAGAAGTCTCTAATGAAGCCTGATGTTCACACATTCCCCGGCTTGCTGAATAGGCCTCTGCCAACCCCATAACTGTCAGAAAGTTTCATTCATAAAATCCACATGCTGGGGGTGGCGGTGATGGGGGCAGGGAGGGAGCTGGGTGGAGATGGAAGCAGGGGAGCATGGGGTGGAGGTCTCCCTATGGAGCAGTCAGCCCCAGAGGCCAAACAGGAACATGCATGGCTGGGACTGGCAGGCTGGAGGATTGCAGGGACACAACTCCACTCTCCATTGTCAGGCTAGTAATTAGGAAGATCCTCCAAATGGTTCTGGAGGACATAAAAGTCTGTGGGAATAATTAGTGAAGATCTGGGAGATGTTCCCGCTGTTATGTCACCAGCTTTGCTAGGGCCACGGGGGCAGGTGTTGGTGGGATGAAGCCTAGGAGTCATTATGGGGCTTTGCTGTGTGGGCCATGCTTTGCTGAGCCTCATGTCTCCTGGCAGGACTTTAGGACTCATGTTTGTGGGCATCATTGGGGGAAGGAGAGTGGGAACATGGGAAATTCTGGAGGAAAAATCGTAACACTGGGGGAGGAAGGAAAAGTCATCTTTAATGTAAATAAACTTAGTGGTGGTGATGTGTGCTGGAGCTAATTCTCCTTGGATAGTGCACATGCTTTTGGCAACAGCAAAGAGGAAAGATGCAGATACAGGTTCAAAAACTGGTTTGCTCCAAGGGCTGGACTATGGTTTGAGCAGTGAATCAGCATTGTAATCAACAGTAATCAAAGACCACTGTATTCTTGTGGCCTGCAAGTTTTGATGTAAGACGCTTCCAGGTCTTTCCTGCAGTTCTGAGCAGCAATGTCAAGCCTAGATTTCTTTTGGGAGTTGTTGGATCCAATGGCCTGAGCACAGGACTTCTATCTCCCTCTTTGAAACTTGCTTCTCTGGTGTATTTGTTCAATCAGTTACAAAAAAATAAGGCTATGCAACTCAAGGCAGGAAAGGAAATGTGCTGAGGATGATGGGCCCCCTTTTGGTCCCTTCCCAATCCCCAAGTCAGTATGTGGCAGCAGGACCAGGCCGTAATTGTTAGGTGTCGCTTAAATTTCAGTTGTGCTAAAAGGCACAGTTAAATGAGAAAGAGTCCCTGCCTTGGGGAGCTTACAGTGTAAATACACGATTCAGACTCAGTGGAAAAAAACACTTAAGAGTCTCATTCAAAAACCACTGAAATAATAGTAGGATGTTTGTTAACTCCAAAGAGCTTTGAAACATGATCATCTGCCTGCTATTAAACAGGGTGTCTGAATCCAGGCTGTGAAGTCAAATTCTATCCAGGATGTAACTACAAGGTCAATTTTGTTCATACATTTCTTGTGTATAATAAAAGGAGAAAGGGATGGAATTCTGTAAACTATATTGAGAAATTACGGGTGAATATTCTTCACACACAGGACAGCAAGTGCAGGGGGCATAGGTGGCATTAAGAGCATTGGATTCTGTGAAAAGATGAATAAGTTGGGAAAGCAGCTGCCTTTAGAGGTTTCTGTGGACTGGAGTACTGAGTCATGAGTTGGTGCCATATTATTTTATTCAATAAAACCTCTGGCTTCCCATCTATTTTGTCCTATCATTGAAATTTCACTGGAGTAGTGTGGAGAACTGTGTGGTTCTTTGCATATGGCAGTGGGGCAGTGCTGTAGAGGATATCATTGGGATTTGACAGTAAACTGCAAAGGCTGTGGTGTGGCTGAAGAATCAGGAAGTATCTTTCCTCTGACTGCTTTTATAGGAATTTTAATTTTCCCTTCGTTAAACTTGGTAGCTCAATTACTGAGTTTTGTTGCGTTATAACAGTACCTGAACGCTTCACCATCTTTATTTGCCGCTATTCCCATTTCAGATATGGGGAAACGAAACACAAAGTTTAGGGGCAGAATCCACAAAAGAGCTTAGACTTTGCACTGCTTGGTTTCCAGGCAGCTTGTCTGCAGTGAAATTCAGACATCTGAATTTCATATGGGCACATGTACATGTAAGGAGGCAGTACATGGGAATGGGGAGCTGCGTAAGCTACTGGGTGAGAAGTGCTGAGGAGCAGGGTGGGATGTGTTGTCTGGCAGTTAGGCACTTGCCTCTCACCCAGGGAGAGAGATACCTGTCTTTATGTGAGGTTCATAGCTGTGAATAACTCCTTGTTTAGGTCTGCTCTCCCTGTATGAATACAGGACTCAAAACTGGATGCAGGCCATAAATGCTAGGCTGTTGATTTTTTCCACGGTGAGGCTTCTTAAGTTGCTTCTGGTGAAGATCTTCCATTTTTTTATCAATATTGAAATATTCTGGATGAGAAAGCGGTAGACTTGCACTGTAGACCAAAGGCTATAGAAGTTGCTGGGCTGAAGGGAGGGCAAACTCACAGAAGAGGAGAAATCTCTGAGAATAGCTAGCTATTTACACACTATATAGCAGATAAGCGACTGTATGTTTGGTCATCTCGCCTCTTCCATGTGCTGAGCAAGGATCATTTTGGGAATGAAGGCATGTTCAGTTCTACCCGTGTCTCACTGAACACCAGTTCACATGCATTTTGAGTTGGGCCTGAAGCTGTCTATTTTCGTTGTTGTGGTGCCGTTCATTGGATTAGCTGCTGACTAGTTCTTCAGCTCGGCTTTTTTCCTGCTCTGGCTTTTCTTGCTGTGGTTCAGGAATGCAGCACTAACCAGCTCTACCTCAGGTGAAGTCTGGATGGTCTCTACTTTGTGTTGGCTTTGATTATTTTATTTGGGTTTTAGCTCTCTGTCCCTATTTCTCATCAGCAGTATTTCTTTGGTGGCTGGTGTACAAATTGCTGACAGAGAAAAGGCAAATTCAATAATATTAGATCTCTGCTCATGCCAACTTTTGCCCCTTCAGCACTGGCTTGCCTCTCAGTAGTACCATTGCTCACCCCTGGCATTCCCTTGCCCTTTATTAATAGTCCCTTCCCCGCTCAGCTCTATGTTGCTCTTGCTGGTATTAAGTTTTTCTGGCAAATCCCATAAAAAATTTTGTGGAGTGCTAGTCTGTCACTGCTCCTTATATTTATTTAGCAGCAGGAGGATGGCTGAGCTGCCTGTGGTTGAAGGGCCCTCCTGCGTGCTTTAGACTCACTTGGATGCTCTCAGCCTGATCTAAGGGCTCTCCAAGAAGGAGCCACCAGTATGCCTCTCAGGAAGTTAGGGAAACATCTGCTGAAGGGTTTGTTCCAATCAGGTCAGAGACTTGCTCACAAGTTGGTAAAGGAGGAGGGGAGCAAACAGACAGTGAGCAGGTCCAGATACAGGATAAGCTCCGCATCTTGTGCTGCATCGTGGGTTGTGTTTCCTCTGTACATGAGCCAAGAGGGACCACTTGCTTTACCAGCCTCTCATGTGAGCACTTAACCGACACAAGAGGCTCTGCTCCTTTCCCCTTGGGGGAACGCTGGAAGCGAGAGCTCTCAAGGGCTAAAGAAAACAAAACAATGTTTGCTTAGCTGGAGAGCAGAGTGTGCCCTGCGTAAATTGTACCAGGGCCTAAAAGTGCTTCAGAAATGAAGTGGCTATGAAATTGGCTCCGTGAGGTAAATGTAAGGCAGGATGATGCCATTTCCCCAGCTGATGGGGTGTCCCATTGACTCATTTAAGGGTCAGATTTTGGCTGCTCTGGGCGTCGGCTCCAGGAAAAATGACATGAAGGACAAAGTTTTCCCAAGGAAGAAGGGTTTCTCCCATGGTTCTGCCAGTCCTGCGCCTTGTGGGCAGCCAATGAAAGGTTAACCTGTGAGTCCCACTCACAGGCCAAGGGCTGTACTTATGGGAAGGAGAAAAAGGAGAAGGGTGTTCCGAGAGCTTTCCACTGGCATGATACAGCAACCCATGGGTGAGGGAGGGGGTCAGATACATTCCTTGCTCCCAATGGCCAGATTCAAAGGTTTGGAGGAGTGAAAGGTACTTGCTGAATCCTGGGATGTGTTTCAGGTGAGACAGAATAATCCATGTTTATGTGCCTCCTTGGTGTGTTACAGAATTTTTTTCTCTCTGGACTTGACCCATGAAGATTACAGGTCCTATTTCTAATTCTAGGCATCCTTGGTTCAGTCACAGGTGTGCAGGCCAATCTGGCATATTTCCAGTGGAGTTATTGAAGATGTAGTACCCAGTCTTGCATGTATTTTTGTACTCTGTAGAAACCAAAATGATGGAAATACAACATTCCCAGTACAGTAGGATCAAAAGACAGCTTCTTGCCACATACAGACCCCCTGCAGCTTTTGTTTCTGTGACTGGATGACTGACTGCCATTTATCATCTATGTACACAGAAGTGTCTCATCATACACAGGTGGATTTCACTCCCAGCATACAGCTCATTGCAGCAGTCAGTTCCCAGACCTCTTTCCCCTCTATAGGCACCTTGGTGATGCTCTGGATTTCTAGGATTACCTTATTTCTCATCATATATGTTTTTTCAGGTGAACTTGAAATGTATCCATGCTGACTCTTGATTAGTGGCATCCTGAGTTATTAGTGATCCTTACAGAAATAGGGTTTTCACACTAAGTGGTTCTCTGTTCATGGTCTCCTTCCTCCACGATGGTAGGCCTGATACTACAGTAGAAGCTCAGTTCTCTTGTGTAGGAAAGCACGTTATCGCAGCTCAGTGTTAAATCAATCATCTAATGTTTCCAGCAATTCAATTTGCTGGGCGGAGGATGTCATAAAAATGATTAGGCTGAAAAAAAAACCCCAAACCTCTTTTCTATCCAAATGTCTTCTTTTTTTTTTTTGTGTGTGTATTTTTGAAGCCTGCAGTGGATTTTCTGGACTCATGACATGAGGTTTTATTATGTGGTGCATTAGAGCCCTTGTGAAAAATAAAACATGTGATGTGGAAAGTCTCTAGTAAAGAGTGACTCAGGAAAAAGAAAACAAAACCCTTCAGTCTAACGAAAGAACAGTCTGTGTGAAAGTAGCTTGGTATTTAATTGGAAATTGCAGTCAGTCTGCAGATGAACAGCCTTGCTGGCATCTGCAGGTGGGTGTTTTGCTTATGCTTTACAGTTCTCCTTCCTGCTTGTGCTTGTGAATGTGTTCTGCCTGTCAGCTCAGAGATGCAGAGATGGCTGCGATTTGTGGCTGTTCTTATTCCAGAAGTATCAGCAGTTCCCAATATCACATAAATGAGTGTTGTAAATGTGTGTTAGTAAGAAACAGATCCTGCAAAAATAGCTTACAGTCCAAATGGGTGTGACAGCCCTTGTTTTAGAGATGGAGAGAGCCTTTAGAGGTCATTAGAGATCAAGTGATGTGACCAAGATCATGCAGGGCCTTTTGTACTCTAAATTATATCTGGGACTTCTACTTCATAGGTTCAGAGCTCATGAGGGCATTTTAATAGAGAATTTTTAGGAGGCGCACTGACATACATTCATTCAAGGTAAACGTGATCTGCCATCTTGGGCCCAACCCCAGAGTTGCTTTCATCAAGTCTAATTATGATAATGGTTCATTTAACCTCTCTGCCTCCCCCTAACTTCTGCTTTAAAGCAAAGGCACTGGCTGAGAAACCTTGGACTGCACGGTTCCATTTTTAGCTCTGTCTGACTCATTTAATGATTTGGTCAGGTTAGTTCGTCCTTGACTCAGTTTCCCCACTGTCAAAATGGGACTAATAACACTGTCCTGCTTTTTGAGGAAGGGTTATGAAGATAAATTAGTTTTGGCCGGAGAAGAGTCCTGCAGGGCTAGCAGAATTAGGAGGAGACAAGCATGCTCTCTGTTGCAAGTATTATCTATCACTTATGTTTCTCACAGCCCTCCTTGACTTTTACCGACTATGTATTCTTTCTCCTCTTGCAAATCACCAACGTGTATATTGATCAGCAATAGCCCTTGCACAGACTGAACAGCCATCTCTCCATCAACTTCTTTGCCCTCTTGGAGGCAGACGGTTTTACAGTTGTGAGAGCGAAATCCTGGCCCCACCAGTGTCAACAAAGCCAGGATCTCATCCCGGGTTTTCCACCACACAAGTGCTTCCTCTTCTGTATAAAGGCTGGCTATGGGGTGGCTACTGCTGTCTTTTTCTAGGGCTCCTCTAAAGAAGAACAATCCCTGAGATGCCGGGATGGTTTCAGAGCCAGACAAACTGATGAGGAGTGAAGGGATGGTTGGAGAGGGAAAAGCCAGCCCCACAACAATCTGACTTCTTCTAGAGAGGGTTAAGTACTAAATGCCTCTTACTGGGTCACTTAATGATGGATGGTAGTTAGTGGGGGTGGGGTAAAGCTGACTTCCAGCCCTGCATCACTAAACCGTTCATTAGGAAAAACACACACAATGGAAAATGGCAGAGGGGCTCAAGTGTCCAATTTCTCTCTTGAACTCTCTGAACAGGAGGCTCCAGTCAGGGGAATCCCTGCCACCCTTTCTCCCCCTCCTTCCCTGGCAGTTTCTTTATTAATTAACGGAGTTGGCTGGGGACGGAAATGGAGGACAATAATCAACATAGATGGGTCTGCAGACCTATTTTTAATAATGTGCTTTGCATCTGTCCTAATTGGTATGGAAACAGTGACCTGATTGGAACGACCGGGAGCCTCTTGGGGCCTTTCTTTCTTCCTTTCTCTCCCTCTGTTTTCTTTTTTGTTTGGTTGAAGTTTGACTTGGTGGGAGTGGAGGGGCCAGCGGGTAAGAAATATAAAACCTAACCTTAGAGGCTGTTCACAGGCCGGGGAGCGGAGAGGGGTGACATGCTGGGGAGCACACGGGGCGTGGGGGCAGGGAGACCTGGATTGGGAAGTCGGGTGTAAATGCCTCCAGGGGACAGAATCTGGCTGCCCCGAGGAGCTGAGACAGAGTATGGGAAGGAAGGGGCAGCAGCTCTGCTGGTTTAGCTCGATGATGTGGAGTGTGGTGGCTTTTCTGGGTGAGCCAAAAAGCAGTGTTGCTTCAGGGACAAGAGAAGCACCCCAAGAGCCAGCTGATGGCTGGTCCCTACCCTGCTGTGTAACAAATGTGCGTGCAGTGAGAAACAGCCCCTGTCTGCAAGAGATTTTTAACCCAAAACAGGCAGTGGGGGAAAATGGCCAATGTGAAGTCAGCAGGTGGCTTAGGAACAATGTGTGGCCCAGAACCCTGGCTCCCGCGGTGCTGCGTGAGCTACCTGCCAGACTGCAGATGCAGCTGCCCTAATGGCTTCGACACTGCGCTGGGGATCCCAGAACAAATGCTGTATGCTAACATGCACACGGGCACCATGCTTATATGGGGAAAAGGAAGAAAACTTTGAATATAATTCTGCTATGTTCTGTAACGCTGTAATATTTACCTGTTGCAGAGGGGGACATTCTTAGTGTTTGCATGTCCACGCAGGGTGCCTGTTGGGATGGGATCACAGATGCTGAGCTCTACTGAGCCTAAGTGGCAATGCGTCCACATGTTCTCTTGGTATAGATGTGCTGTCTTGTGGCTGCCCGGGGAAGTAGTTGAAGGACTACTTTCTTCTTTCTCCCACCCATTTAAATAGCTAGCAGTAGGCTCCTGCAGGTTGTGCTGTGTTTGTCCAGGCTGCCTTCCAGTGTCTTCACATTCTTTGGAAAGTTGCTCATGAGCCTTTATCGTTTGGATGAACACCTTTCTCCATACAGCTGTAGTCTCCAGCAGAGCAGTATTGCACGGGAATGGGAACCAGTCTTCATGGGGAGGACTGAACTCGTGTGCCCAAGCTGAGGAATTTGTCACCCAGGCAGGGACCATGCTGGGTGTTTTTGCATCAGTCTTGGTGCCAGATTACTGCCTTGCAGCTTCGCTTTCTGTCAAAAGCCTGCGTGTACACACACCATCAAACAACAAGGTGAAAAAACCAGCCCAAAACCTGAAATTACTGTGAAATAAAAGTGATTTTTCATATAGGCTAGGAAAGAAATTGGACATTATTTAAAATAAGGCAAAACGTGGGTGGATGGATGGATGGAAGGATTGGCTCAAACAGCTATATTTGTATCTGCCCCAGAAGTGGCTCAACATTTCTAAGTCTGGCTGTTTTATTTTGAGTACCACAGCAATTGTTTTTTCCCTGTAAGACCCAGCTCCTAGAATGAAGCATTTATATATAGCTTTCTTATATTCTTTCTTATTCTTAGTTTTCTTTTGAGGAAGCTTGCTTTTCTTATACTTGCTGTGTAAAACTTGAAGAAATGGTCCCATTGCCCTCAAAAGGATCAGAGGAGAGAGGCTGAAAACAAGATCTCCCACATGTATTGTGTTTAATAATAATAATAAAGCTCTGGTGCTGTTCTCCGTTTTCCTCGTTAATTTGGGCTACTTCAGCAGCCACGGAGGCACCGCTGAATTCAGGCACTGTTTATGGATGGCAAGTCCGGGTGGCTGTGGTGTGTGTATATAACCCTGCTCAGAAAGAGGAAGGAAATAAAGACAGTCTGGAAATGCAGAGGAGCAGGCAGCGAGCCCCTGCTGCTGTGATGTGTGAGAAGTTGGCCAGGCCCCATGTAAATCAAGGACAAAGTTGACTAATTTCCTGGGTCGGTCATGGTGAAAATATCACATTTCATGGTTTGTTGCCGATTCATAGAAAAATCCTATTAAAAACGGGCAGATTACTTATACAATTTAAACAAACGATGATCAAAGATTATAACATGTTCTGAGAAGGAATAGGAATGAACGTGCGTCTGGTGAAACCGGGGCCGGGCAGGTTTTTGGGGCGCAAACTTTGATGATGCAGCGCTGCGGGGGGGGGGGGGGGGAGGAGGGCAGTTTGGGGGATCCCGGCCCTTTTTGGCCGGGGGCCGCTCGGCGGAGGGATTGAAGCCGCTCCATTGCGGCCGGGGGAGGCGGGGAGCGGGGCCCGGCTCCCGGCGGGGCGCGGGGCGGCTGCCGCGGCACGGCCGCCAGCAGGGGGCGCCGCAGGCCGCCGGTTGCGGCGGGGGCTCCGCGCCCGGGGGAGGCGGCTCGGCCCGGCCCCGCTCGCCCCTCGGCCCCGGAGGCCCGCGGCGGGGTCTCCGCCTCCCCGCCAGGCGGTGGCGGTGGGGGTGGCAGCCTCGCTGCACGGCCGGCGTGCGGACGGGAGGCTGCAGGAAGGCGGCTCGGGGCCCGGGGGTCGTTTCCCCTCCGCAGATGGGTCCGGTGAGCTCGGCCCCGTCTCGGCTGGAGGAGTGCACGCTCCCTGCTTAGGCCCTAAACCCAGCCTAACTCGTCATCCCCGCTTCTATACTACATCGCGTCCAAGTTGCTCAGGAAGAAACGCCAGACCCCAAACCCAACAAAGCTTAGGATGTGAGATAAAAACGAGATATATATCTCAACAAGACAACAAGCTCTAGACTAGCAGGAAGCCAGACTGCTATTGATCCCTGCATAGATCTGTCCTCAACGCCTCATCGCGGTGAAATGTGTGAAACCTTCACAAGACCTTCACAAAGTGTGAAACGCAACAACTGTACGCTGAAGGAGAGAATACGGAGGCACGAACGTATGTTTTTGTCGTAAAGAGAGTGGTTTTGTGATTGCTAAGATGGAGATGAAACAGGTGAACAGAAATGCATCTCCAAAGAAAATGGAAGAAATTTTGGAAAATATAACAAAATGATTGGGAAGAGCTCCATATTTACACTGGGGGTTGGAAAAGGCAGGTTTGGGGATGTTAGGTTGGTTTTTTTTAGGCAGATTTCCATATTTTACTGTGAAATTGCCTCAGCAGACAAGGCAGAATTTAGAAATTTCCTGTGCACTGCCAAACATCCTATCCCAAACACTAATCCCCATGAACCCTACTGTAGTGTTGTTCATAGCCCGCATGGCTTGGAAATTAGGCTTAGATAGTCAAATTTGCCAACATCACCATTCATTCCTACTTCCTCAGACTAAACGTACTGAAGCAGTACACCACTAGAGCTCCTGTCACAAGGCTTGTTTTGCATACCTGCCTGTCCAAAGTCCTCTGCTGAAGCTTTCCCAAACACTGGTGTCTATCTGATAGAGTAGGCAGCAGTGGCTGCCTGAACATTCGGACAACACGCTTGGACCTACTGCTGACCGTTCTCATTTAATCTTTGTGGGGCTGGCAGAATTCTTTACTAAGCTTCCTTCTCCTAGCCTATCCCTAACACCAACCTATGCTTAGCATCAGTCATAGTGTGGGAATTCAGCTGCATCTGAAATTCAGGGATGAGGTGTACAAATTTACTGATACTGGCTCTTCTCTTTTATCTATGGATCCAGGAAAACGTAGCAATAAACCTGTCTCTGCATGGCCTTCAACTCCAGACCCAAACCCTAATGCCATCTCTAACCCTAGGTTTGTTCAGAGCCTAGATATCCGTGGCTTACTAATAACTGAGCATAACGTATTTAAATGTTCTGGAAGCTGCCCTCACTTTTTCTTCAAGGACCAGTTAAATCTAAATACTAAAACTCCCATCATGAATCCTGAGGCCAAGCCAAGCCATAACCTTACTGATCATTTTGACACAGGGATGTAGTGCTGCCCAGAAACTAAACACAAAGTGTTTGACTCTATCAGCCTTTTATCTTACCACTGAGGGCCTGGGAGAGCTCTGCAATGGAGAAAGGACGCTGCAGAGCCTCCTGTCCCAAGCCCTAAACGTGAGCTACTCAGAGCATCGTTTATGGCTAAAGCACCATAAGAACATTAACTATGAAAAACTTGAATCCACTGAGGCAGGCTGCAATCCTACCACAGTCTGGACAGAATTCATCAGTAAACCTGACTGCACATAACTGTATGCTAAATCTTAGTTTTAGTCCTCACTTTATTCCTGGCACGGGTGATGGCCTAGAAATTCAGCTGTGTCCAAAAGTTAATCGGAAGATGTTTAAATATGCTGATACTGATTTTACCACTTATCTTACCTCAAGCAATGATGCCATTCCGGCTCCAGCGTTGATCATGGCTCAGTAACCCCATTCTGTCTGACAATTAAAAATGATACATTTTAATCTACTTATCCCTGAGCAGGTTTGGCAGAATTGAGCAACAAAAATTGTTTAGCTGAGCCTCATTTCTGGAATGCTAAGCTAGAGCCTAATTGTAATCCTAGCCCTGCCTTGACCTCTGCCCAAACACTTGCCATCAGTGGAAAATTAAGAATAAATATTTGACTGTAGCGACACCAACTTTCATCCAGTTTTGTGAGTCTTAAAGATTTAGACAATTAATTTGCCCCTCTAACCTCTCTTGTTCCAGACTCTATCCCCAACTCTAATCCTACTTTTGACCACAGCTTAGAAACCCAGAATTTGGCATTCTCATCTAGTGGTATCAGACCTTGGCTTTCCTCTATAGGTTTGAGAGAGGTCAGTAATAAATTTGGCTCTTCAGATCCTGCTGTCCCCAATTTTTAACTCAAATCCCAAAAATACCAGCATCACACGTTATACTCTCATTATCACCAGACAGTGTGAATCTACTTGTGCTAGCCTTATTTTATGTTGCAGAGTTCAGCAAATATTGAGCTCTGTGCCCACATCTCTTTAATCTGGTTCCTAACAAAAAGGCCAGCCTTTACTACAGACGAAACATTTTTCCCTTGCTTCAAAATTAGGAGTAAGACATTTGAGTCTACTGACACCAGAGTGCTCTGTTTGCATGGTCAAGGGAGAACCTTGCACCTGAGATATGCCAGCTAGAACGCTGTGCTGCCATTCAGCGAGACCTGGACAGGCTGGAGAGCTGGGCCCAGAGCAACCTCATGAAATTCAACAAAAGCAAGATGTAAGGTCCTGCACCTGGGGAGGAACAACCCCACAGACCAGTGCAGGTTGGGGGTTGACCCGCTGGAAAGCGGCTCCACTGAGAAGGACCTGGGAGTGTTGGTGGACAGCAAAGTGACCATGAGCCAGCAACATGCCCTTGTGGCCAAGAAGGCCAACGGTATCCTGGGGTGCATTAAAAGGAGTGTGGCCAGCAGGTCGAGGGAGGTTATCCTCACCCTCTATTCTGCCCTAGTGAGGCCACATTTGGAGTACTGTGTCCAGTTTTGGGCCCCCCAGTTTAAGAAGGACAGGGAACTGCTCGAGCAAGTCCAGTGGAGAGCTACGAGGATGATCAGGGGACTGGAGCATCTCACTTATGAGGAAAGGCTGAGAGACCTGAGTTTGTTCAGCCTGGAGAAGAGAAGACTGAGGGGGGATCTTATCAATACTTATAAATATCTGAAGGGTGGGTGTCAAGAGGATGGGGCCAGACTCTTTTCAGTGGTGCTCAATGACAGGACAAGGGCCGATGGGCACAGGTCGGAGCACAGGAAGTTCCACCTGAAAATGAGAAAACCCATCTTTACTTTGAGAGTGACAGAGCACTGGAACAGGCTGCCCAGAGAGGTTGTGGAGTCTCCTTCCCTGGAGACATTCAAAACCCACCTGGAGGCAGTCCTGTGCCCCCTGCTCTAGGTGTACCTGCTCAAGCAGGGGGGTTGGACGAGGTGATCTGCAGAGGTGCCTTCCAACCCCTGCCATTCTGTGATATGACCCTACATAACTCGAGCTGTTTGAGTGACTCTGGTACGAATAATCTGTGTATTCAGTGATTTGGCTACAGAGAACTGAAAATTCAGTATTCCAGAAATAAGTGATCTCAGCCCTGAGTGGTGAATAAATGATGTAATTTATTTGTGTTCAAGGGGATTGATGCTGATTTATGCCAGCTGATGGATATGGTCTGGTACATACAGATCTTTACGATAGAAAATGCTTAATGCTGCTTTTCTATGAGGGCTAAAGGATCCTTGTGCTTTTGTACCAGAGTGTGTGTAGAGCCTTGCTGAGTAAAAATCAAGACTGATCTATAAACAATGTGTGCTGTTGGCGCTATTCCTGTGCCTCTGCTAGGCTTGCGTACGCTTTACTCTGGCCAGAGGGTGTGAGCTAGCATGTGGGAATAGCATCTGGAGAACGTGGTGCGAGTCGTGGTGCTGGAGGAGTTGAAGGAATGACTGCAAGTCTGTTTTTAAT
Organism: Morus bassanus; assembly: GCA_031468815.1. Classification (NCBI taxonomy): domain Eukaryota; kingdom Metazoa; phylum Chordata; class Aves; order Suliformes; family Sulidae; genus Morus; species Morus bassanus. Next base: position 23,555,404 of record CM062575.1, on the reverse strand, counting down.
TCAATATCAAATCTAATGGCATCGGCATGTCTGATCGTGACCTTTTCCAGTGCTGCTAATTACATTTGTGACATGAGTGGCCATAGCAAGGAACTTGGGACACTGGAGTTCGATTTTACAGAGGACTTCTACTCTCAATTTTCGTGATTAAATGTCATCTTCCTTGACAAAATGCCACCTGATGTACATGAAATTTGTAATCATCTTGTTTGGACCAGAATGCTGAACTAAGAAACTGAACTGGACATTAACTTGCTTGTTTGCTTTCGGGGAGTGAAATGCCTTCAACTTTGTTTTTGAGTAAGCAGTCAGGCTTGAATCGGGGAGGCTGTTGGTCACCAGCGTGTTCCGGATGGGGCAACCCTGTGAGCAGCTGGTGTTACTGGCAGGTAGAATAAAGGGAAATGCACATTAAGTTGGAGAGCAAGTGAAAGCTGCAGATAACTCTTTTCCTGGCTGATACTATGAATAAGCATCTTCCCCCAGTGATGCCTTAGTGTAACAAAGCAGTCTTCAAAGACTTGTGCTTGTGCAGTGCTTAGAGCACATGATAAGGACCTCTCACTTGGTGTAGCCAACTCACCACCATGGCTGTTCTGATCCAACATTTTGTAGTCTTAGCGTTGTGTTCATTTCACGTTAATGGTGAGTAAAGCTGATTAGCTGCTGTTTTAACTGCAGGTAACTTGTCGTTATTGGCAGGAAACATGTTTCATCTGCATAACAGTTTCATGTGAGCAGTGGGGAACATTTTCTATTAGCGTTTGTTGATGTGAAACGTGTTTCTTAGCAGAATTATGTTTGGGACTGGAAGAGAACTTGATTTTCATCCCTAACTCCAACTAGAAAAACTGAATCATGAAAAGGATCTTTTTGATTCTTTCCCAGCAATAGTATTTTCGATATTACTTCTAATGTATCCAAGATCAGTCTCTATCCTGCTATTTGGTATATATGTAGAGCTACAGAAGCTAGAATCAACCTTCTTAATGCTGCCCAAAATATATAAATGTCAACTGCATACACAAGCTGCGGTGAGGGAAGTAGTTCCAGAGAGTCCATGTTATAGAACGGTGCCTGACTGCTGTGTCCAGGTGGGAGCTTGAGCTCTATAGGGCCCAGTGGGGAGCTGAGGCAGGTACAGGTAGGCAGTGTGTGTCGTTTTCTAATCATGGCAGTGTAACGTTCCTTCTTTTCCCTTATATACCAAGCAGTTCTGTTCATACCTTTTGGTTTTGGATTTTGTTTTTTGGGTTTTGGTTGGTTGGTTGGTTGGGTTGGGTTTTTTGGTTTTTTTTTTGGGGTGGGGGTGTTCTTTTGTTTGTTTGTTTTTTGGGCTTCTTTTAATTTTTTTTTTTTTAAATTTTTTTTTTTTTTTTTTTTTTTAACCATAATGACACCTTCCAAAGCTCTATGCAGCCAGGAACATGAGTTTTGAAAGTGATAGAATAGTTAACACTTGCTTTATTAAGAAATGTCTGGCTTCCTTTCTTTGCTTATGCTTTCCAGATAGTGAAGCCTTGTACAGGGCTGTGTATGTTTTATAAGAAGCTATGTTTGGGCCCATATCTTTCCGAAATGCCATCTGTCATATAATAACTGATTACATTACCATTGTAGTGCCTGCTATTCTAAAGGATCTCAAAGCACACAGTCATCTGGAGTTATGAGAACAAATGCAATTATATGACTGTGTAATCAGTGAATACTGAGAGACTCTTCTTAAGAAAGGTAGCCTCTGCTGGCCTAGAGGGTGGAAGTTGCTTAAGAGTTTGCATCAGAATTACACAAACATTTTAGTGAGCAAGCGGAGAATTCCCTGTTTGTTATAAATCAGAAAAGGAATTTGGGAAGATAGTTGCCTTGCAACTTTGTCATTCTAAAGAAAAAGTCTTTGCTTGCCCCGAGCTATAAAAATTATCTAAGGGCATGGCTTTATTACTTATTTGACAGAGGTGGCCTCTTGATTCTTGGCAATCCAGCAGCTGAATTGTTTCCCAGTATTCTTTTAGACTGGGGGACCTCCTTGTGCTTAAGGGCCTTGCAGTCACAAAACATGGTCCCAGAGAGCTTTGAGTCCAAGTGTGAATTGGGGACAAATAACCTATTTCAGATTTTGCTGACTTAAATCAGGGAAATGACCCACCACATTCACTGCTGCAAGCCTCACTTACTAGTATTTATTATTCGTATTGCTGGAACGCCAAGGGTCCGTATTACCTAAGAAGGCATTGCTGTGCTAGGCAACATATGGGTGCAGAACAAACAAAAGATGATTCCTTGCTTCAAAGCTCTAGCAGGCTAAGACAGAAGATTGTGACCTGATCAGATGATTATAACTGACACCAGAGAAGCCAGTGCTTTTGCTTCTGATTGAACTCAGTTAAAAACCAAAACAAAAAAAATCCCAACAAACAAGACCACCACCACCACCCCCACGAAAAAAAACCCACACAACCAAAACAAGCCAAAGCACTGTTCCACTCGACTTATTTGGAGAGAGGGAAGAGTTATAAAACAAAAGCACATGGAAAAAATCTAAAATCTTCTTCTCTTCAAATGGTCCCAAGTATATGGGGAGGAAAAAGGAGATGCAAAACAAAGCAAAGCAAATCTGAAGCTTCCACTGCCTTGTTTTCAGTCATTTTTCCAAGATGTGTTGGAGACTCTTTTATGCATTAGCACAGTGTTTGGGAATGAATATTTGTTCAGTGAGATATGACTCTCCCATGGCAGAGCAGTGAAATATAGGATATTTTGCTTGTTGGCAGCAGATTTCTGGCTGTCTACGTTTTTATTAGTGCAGGTTTTTCTATATGAGTATAGCTATTTATCTAGCAAGCAGGGCCAGCAGATAGAAAGTTGAAGAGAGAGCCAGCACAGTCCTAAGCTATGTCAGTAGATAAAAACCCTTAAGGCGAAATATCTACAGGATTGGGCCATGTGCCTGAATTAGAGGAAATGCTGTTACATTTTCCCAGTCACTTCAATATCCTGCAGTTCTTGCACTTCCACAAACCCAATTTAACGCAGCTGATATAATTCCATACCAAGAATGTGTTGTCAGCTGCCAGAGTTCAGTCCTGGATCTTTTAATTCATGAGCTAGAAGATGGAGCTTTTTACTAGAGGTTGTAACAGGCTGATGACCTTTAGTGTTTTGCCCAGTTACCACCAGAGGTGGTCAGACAGTTACCCCAAGGGGCTTTGAATTAAATCAGCATCTGCAGTTTGCTGGGCTGGTCTGACTGCATGGAGACAGTGGAGGTATAAGGATCCAAATAGGCAGCCTGAGTCTTTGGAGTAATCATTTGGGTATGGTTGTTGGAATTAAATCACACACTGGGGTGTTCTCTGATGATAGTGGGAATTTTGCTTTAGTAGAAACTGGATCAGACCTGTGGGACCTGATCTTTAATTCATAATATTTTGCATGCATGGCAAATGCTCTTGAAGGTAAGCAGACCCTTTACTACAGAGGGAAGCAAAGTCAAAGGTTGTCAAGTGAAACAGCAGAGTCGGAAGCCAACTGTAGGACCTGCATTTCCAAGTTCATTCCCTAAACTCTTGATGTTTTGCTTGAATAGCTGCTAAAACAGAGAAGAAAAGGCAGTCTTTGCTCTAGAGATTCAGAAAGAAGCTGTAAGATAGACAACTGGTGATGAGAATGAGACATGGCTTGGGGAATGTATGGAGACTGTCTGAAGTAGCCCTAGCAGCATAACCAGGTGGGACTAAGTGTTTTGAAAATGTTGTTATAACAGAACTTACAGGTGGGATTTTGATGGAGACCAATGAAACAACCTAGAGGCATTTTATAAGGAGCTCTGGTCCTTCCTGAAGGGCAACCCAGGAGGAGGTACAAGGGCACTGATCTGGAGATCCAGCACTTAACAGTGGGTGTGGGAGTAGAGGCAGGTAAGAGGTAGGGCTCTCTTTTCTTGCCCAAAATAAGAGATCTTAAGAGTCTAGGTAGCTGTGAAAGTCCTTGAGAGGGAAGACAAGTAGCTTCTGACTGCTGCGTTAAAGAAAGAAGAGGCAGCGGAGAGGTACTAAGAGAGGGCAGCTGTGCTAACAGGTAGGCTACGAAGGTCAACTGTGCAGTAACATAGCAGAGGGGCACAGCAAGTTTCCAGGCCAGAGAGATGATGGCTGTAAAGCTTAGTGGTTATGTGGACTGCTTAGTTATATCTATGTCTTGGATCATCTAGAGGCTCTGCCTTTACACTCTGGTTTTAGCTCTACCTATAATTTGATATGACCTGAATATGATCTGCATAGTCAAGAGCTTGACATTGCAGCCAAACTACTGTTAAAGTCAACTTAAGTTGGGTCAAAGTGATCTTAAAAGGCCCTTCCATAGAAGCACATAATCAAACTATTTAGTTGGGGGGGTGAGGGGAAGCATGCTAATAAGCAAGTAAACATGCAGCAAGCATCCCAGGGTCCACTGTGTTTTAATATACCACAGTTTTCAAGCAGGTTCTAGCATGTTCAGATGCTAGGCCTCTGGCTAGGCTATAGAGTGTAGAGGAAACATCGTTGTTATGCCCAGCTTGGGAAGGTACTGGTTTCTGATCAAGTCCACTGGGGCTGCCATCACATGCAGCAATACAGAACAATAATAATTTGTAAAGCAGTTTGGGATCCTCTGACAGAAACAGTGCAATAGTACAACTGTACATCTGTATTGCTTTAATTGATATTTTACACTTATCACCAGCCTTGATTTCATTTTACAAACATTATACAGCATTCTCCTTAATGATGGCACAAATACAGAGCCATTCCTACCAGTCCAGACCCACGCCCATGCAGCTTGTCCTGTGACTAGAAGTAAGGTTGTTTTGAAGCATACAGAATTCCAGAAAGAAAGAGAAACACCAGCCTTTGTATTGTCAGAATGAGATCAAATAAACACATATATATACATATATAAATATATGAGTCAAATATATATATATAGCTGCAGTTAGGCTATTTAAAGTATCCTTGTGTTTTATAATAGTGCAATCTGTGTGGTTCACTCTGCATTATATTAAATAGCAAATAAATAGGCTTCTAGCATCTGAAGATGACTTAGCTTGTATTTTGGTACAGCTCTGCTTTCTTTATATTCCCTAGTTTAAGGTTTATTTTTGGAACAAGAATTGGATTGTTTAGAAAGTCAGACTTGGATTCTTTAAGAAACAGACCTTTTCTGAAACATCAGGTCCCTGGTATATATTTATTCCAATCCTGAAAAGATTTTTTTTAATGTGTTTAGTTTGATTTCAGAATAATTGCCTAGATATATAAAATAAAATGCAGAAATAAATCTGTGCAGATCCAGAGCCCTTACTAATCAATATAACTGTTCTTTTGGACTTGTTTTCTTCATATCTATTTCCAGAGTTGTAAATATAGAGTATTTTGGTTTGAAATAACCTACGTGAATTCTGCAGTAAAAGAATTTCTCTTGTGACATTAAAGTTACAGCAATAATGACAATTACAGTATGTATAGACAGTTTTTAAAATGACAGCTTTCATTCACATCTAAAGCACTTCTGGCATCACCTGATCATTGAAATTCACCTTTCTTTGGATAGAATAAAGCAGCTATATATCAGTGCACACCAATACAGAAACAACACAGAAATTTAACAGCAGACAATAAAAAAGAGCAAAGCTAGTGAATCATTCAGAGCTACTTAAGTGGCTGGCTAACGTGGTTTGTGCTGGAGTGTGAAGAATCCAATGCTCCAGCATCACGATCCTTGTGCAGTGTCCAAGGTCCGTAAAGCCCACAGATGGTCAAGTTTGCTATTGCAGCTCAGAGCCCACAAGTTTTGTCATGGTTATGTGGAATTGAGACTTGTGTAGAATGGAGGCTGGTTTTGTGCTTAAGTCATTCGAAGAGGACTCAGAAGGACTGTTCTGTGACCTGGACAAAAAATTTATCTCATTGCCATTTCATAATAAGGGAGAATTATACTGCCTTGTATCACAGGGGTTTATGCAGGGAATCATGGACTTGATTCTCATTGAGGCTAGCTTGCTATTAATGTTAAGCATATGTATAAGCTCTTTGTTGAACAGAAATGAGAATAAGCATGAGCTTATACGACTTTTCTGACTTGGGGTGTATAGCACATGTCTGTGCGATGGTTACTTCATTGCTGTTGAAGAGACTCTCAGAACAGAAACTGCTAGTGTGGCACCATGTCCGATCCAATACAGAAGCCAGTGGAAGGATTCCCACTGACACCTGGGATGTCAGAGCCAGTCTTCCTTTGTTACCATAGCATTTGCATTCTTGTTCTTAAACTCATGTTGAGGTGGGTTTTTTTGTTTTTTCTTTTTATGCAAGATCTTTTCCTGACTGCTTCTGTCCTGGTTTTCTCCATTCTTACTCTAGAAGTTTTTTGCTGTCTTCATAGCCTGTTTCTTGGTTTCTCCCAGAGATGTCTGATTCAGGGGGACAGACTTTGTGCACTGCAGCAGGGCTGGTGGCAAGTCTGCTGCTTTCTAGTTTAAGGTTAGAAAGAGAACCCGTTGTTGGAGGGGAAGAACCATGACATTGAAAGGTAATTTCATGTCAAAAGGAAGTGAGGATTCTGCTCTCAGCAACCCTAGCATCTAGTAAAGTCAGCAGAATTCCTCTTCATTTATGTAGAGGTCAGAGCCTGAGCCTCTTACAGTAAGATTTGCCTAGGAAACAGTCTTTAACTTCAGCTGGGTATCTGAAATGAGAGTTTTGTTCTACCTGAAGCAACTGTAAATGAAGGGATGTGAGTGCCTTTGTGGGAATTCTCATCTGGGTGTACCAGTGACTGTGAGTCTGTGAAAATATATACATCAGTGTGAGACTACAGTCTGTGAGCTGTGTTTAGCTGAGTGTGTGAACGTGGTGGTGAGATTATGTGCACCTGCCTGTGTGACACTGAGGACTAGGAGTACCTGTCTGGGGGCTTGTTGATAGGGCTGTGTGTGGTGCCATGTGCAGATGTGCCATGTGCCCATCTGTGTATCTGTGTCAGTGCACAAGCATATGTGTGCAAATGTGTAAGTGAGTACATGTGTGAATGTGTATGTTGCCATGGGGGAGAACATAGCCATGAATGCCTATGTGAGCATGAGTGTGAGTATTAGCATATCTGTAAGTGTAGAACATAGGAATAAATGAATGTGAATGAATGTGTATGTTACCAGGTGGTCTTAGAGGGAGAGATCCTGTTCCAGACAAGGCCTCCACTCTGTCCTGTCCATTTCTGTACATGTATTAGTTTTAAAGATGAAAAGTGCCCCAGCTTGTCTTTAGCCTGGGCATCACCCCTGAGTGCACAGTTGCTATGCCAGCTCAGTGTGTTTGTGTGCTCTTGTGAGAGAGTTGGTAATTGTGAGCGCTCCCTAAGAGAATCTCTGGGGCCAGGGGATACAATAGGCAAGGGTCTAGGGTCTGAAACTGTAGACTTTAATAAAGCCACTGACAGCAAATAAGAGCCTGACATGTGAGTCACATTACTGACAACAAGGGCTGCTTTGTAGTCCCATCTGCACCCCGATCGGGTCCCGTACAGTAACTGAAAGGACAGAACAAACTGCTGCTGCCTTCAATAAATACAACAGTGCCACAAAGGCAGCCGAACAGACCAACTTTGTGTGGCTTTGCTGCAGCTGAGCTACAATCCTAGCTCTCTTCCTCGCCTCCCCCACCAGTGGAAATGACAGACTTTACCCTGCAAGGGTTGCTTGAGAGCCCTGGCTATGTGCTTGGCCCCATGGCAGTCATTACGTGCAGCCCTGGAACATCTCTCTTCCCTGCCACCCCCTGTGCTCCCATCCTTCACAGCCTTTTCCCTTCTCTGACCCCGGAGACTAGAAGAGCCCCAGAGCCTCTGCATAGGGAGCCGTGTTCCTTGGACCTCCTGGGCTAGCCAGCACTGGGAGCTTAGTAAAGCCTTACATCAGGCTATGAGCAAAGTTACTTGAAGTGTCTGTGATCAGACTCTTAACTGGAGTGGTCATGATGAAAATGTTGGGCTTCCCAGCACAGTGACTTGAAGGCCTTTCAATCCCTTAGTGGTTGGTTGCCTCCCTAGCCCAGGTAGCATCAGGGAGATGACTGCGTTTGCTATTTATCCAGATGTCATCTAGCAGAGTCAGAAGCATTTTTCCCTGGCTGCCCTCAGGGCCTCTTGCTCTTCCCTCCCTCTGGGCCTCTCCTCTTTGGCTTGGAGACTTTCCCAGTGAAGCACTTTCACATGGGAAAAAAAGCCTTGCAGATCAACCCCCCTTCAACGGGAATTTGTGCCACTGTCATGTCTTTCTCAGTGCTTTTGTGACCACTCTTTTTTAGTTTGCCCCAATATCCCTAGAGAAAGGGTCCTTGCTGGACCTGACAGCATGTGCTGTCAGGTATTGGAAGAGCAGTATAAGCCCTGGGAAAGATCACTGGGTTATAAATCAAAATATAAGCCTGTAGTTGCCAAAGAAGTGATGTTAAGTATGAGGATGATGTTGTCTGTGACAGTGCAGGTGTGCCTGTGTTGTCTATCCTAGCACATAGCATGCCAGCCCACCTAGCAAAAGTCTGAATTCTTGTCTGCCTGAAAAAAAGGAACATCACACTCAACAGTTTATGCCCAGCAGCAACTTGCCTTCCTTCTGTGTCATGTAGTGCTCACAGAGCTGAGTTCCTTGGAGGTTAGGGGACATCCCACCTGGGACCTGTACCATTTGCCCTGTGCTTCTACGGTGTGTGATAGAGCCTGTAGCCTGCCCCGTCAGTGTACATGTACACGGTCTAATTGACACTGTCTTCGGCCAAGAAGATCTCAGCCGTAGTGATTTGTTCCTAAGGTATAAACCTTACCTACCTTAAAGGTCAGATGTTCATCTGGCAAATAGTACATTGCAGCTTATAGGGACAGAACATGCTAGAGGTGAGATGCAGCAGGTCTTTCCTTGGAAAGAAGATCAGACTTCAGGGAGCAGGTGAACCCAGTTTCTGAGCATCTTTAGGAAATCCTGCAAGACAGTCTTCTGTGTAAAAACCCCCCTGTGACTTCACATCCCCTTCTGTTCAAGCAATCGCTCCAGATAACATTAAGCAAAGGGAAGTACAGACCAGCATAAAACAGATCAGCTAAAACAAATCAGCAGGCAATAAGAAGCAATACATCATACAGAGCTGTATGCAGAAAAGAGAGAAGGATTTCACTGGTGTCACACAGAACATGCTCAGATGCTATAGTGGTAGGCATTGATAAGTGATATTTATAGGAGCAACTTGTGACGATGTTTTGCATAACACTGATATTTCTGATAGTTTAATGTGTGGACCTTCTGCTAGAAATTCCTATTCTCTCTTTATCAATAATATATAAAGGATTAAACACCAGTGTTTGGAAATACCCTACATAGCTGAGATGCAGCACCAGAAACCTTAAGTCCTGTAGGAAATGGGGTCTGTGCTTTTCAGGGAAACATCTGGAATTTTTGAAAAGAAATTTACAGCATCTTATGTCACTGTTAAAAGGGAATGCAGATTCCCCAAATCCTAGTGCTTTGATCACATAACAAGCTTCCATTTTGCTTTGGTGTCTAGGCTAAGACCTGGACAGGGCAAGGCAAATGAACACACAGTTATTGTATCTGATGGTGGATGTCAGTCCCCTCAGTCCTCATCTGTGGTGACCATTTGTAGAGGCTTCAGCAGAGGTGGCACAGCTGGCTAAAATGGGAAATTACTCTCAGGCATGGAGTCTACTGCAACAGCACCTGCGCCTTCTTCTGGAGCACCTCCATCTCTTGAACAGGCAGGACCTCAGGGATCCCATTTCTAGTAGCTTGATACCTCAAGAGATGAAGTGTTTCCTGGAAGGAGATTGAAGGACGGAGCCCTGAAGAACAGGAACATCCTGTTGTCATGCGGTAGAGAGAGAGGAAAGGGATCTGTGCAGGTTTGGCATAGCTTTAACCTGCTTTTATGTTTTCTTGTATTTGCATTGTTTCTGTTTAAGAAGATGCTGTCATAATTGGGGAGAAATTATGTAGCTGCAACACTGTGTATGAAGCTGGACAAAGCAATTGCCAGAGACTGCCTTATGGGAGTGGATCCTCTACCTTACAACCCTGGAATGCAAAAGCTTTGTATTTAAGGAAAGAAGCTGTTTTAAAAGTTTTTATCAGACAATACAGATCATTCGTGGAGTGCATGTTATGATATGCCTATTAAAGCACAGACAGATATTACACAAATGAGGAAGCAGCAAGTGGGAGCAACTGACGAGAAGAGCAGTGGCTAGGCAGGAATGCCTGGTGGGGACAGTGGCTAACAAGGCTGTCTAGGGAAGGAGGAATTGGTGGGAGAAGTGGGCTGGGGTGGCTGTGTGGCAACACGTCCTACAGGTCAGCTGCAACCTGGTGCCGCCTTACTACCTGGGAGAGCAGAGGACAGAGTCCTGAGAATTGGCACAGGCATACTAGATTGTGTGTTACTGCAGGTAGCATGAAGCAACTCACTGCCCTAGCTGTTCCTGCACCAGGAAATCAGAGAGGAGAGCTTTAAATTCTTCTTGTTCTTTGAGAAAGGTGCAGTTATTTGAACTCATGTTTTTCTTTCCATTTCTCTCTCTTTTCTCCCTTCATTGAAGAACTGGTTGGTTAGGTCATTTGAGTCATCATTTGTGGAGAAGCATAGCTCATTGAGTGCCCAAGTAGTTTCGTTTAATTTTCCTAGGTTTCTGAGTGCCTTCTCAAAGTGGTCTTTACTAATGACCCCTAAAAATTGAACCTGGTTCTATACGTTGTTAAGCAAAGCCTGCCAGAAGGGCTATAATAACATGCAGTGAAAAGCCAAGTGCGGATGTAGAAAAAAAAAAATCTTAAGGTCAACAAAACTTTGGAAAAGAAAAGGCTATGGAAGGCATTGGAAGTTACATTTACTCTTTCTCCAATAAAGCTGAAGCCTTATTCAGTTCTCCCAGCTGGGATATCTTGAATGCAGAAAAGAACTAGGGACTGCATTGGTAGCCCATGAAGCATGTGACGTCTTAGCCTGTACAGCCTCATCTAGCATACCAGAAAGCGGAGCAAGAGACAGGATGGTCAGATTCAGGCTACCAATTTAAAGGTGAGCATACCAATCTTATCACCCTCTTTTTTTTTTTTTTTTTCCTACGAGGAAATGCTCGTTTGCACACTAGAGACTCTTTGTAAATAACTGGTGCCACAGATACCTGAGGCTGAAAGTAGCCTGAGTGGAATTTCATGTCCAGCTTCCGCTGACTTCTAGGAGAAGGTAGAGACCAAATCCTGCAGGCCTACTTGAAATTCGCAGCCTAGGCTCTCACACTGAAGCTCCAGAGCATGCACTAAAGTCAAGAACTTCCTGTTAGTACTTGTCAGCTCCTCTGTTCTTGCTTTCTGATCTTAGTTTTTGCAGGCTCTAGCCAAAATCTTGGGAGATTTGAGAGGTAAAAGAAACCGGGCTCCAGGAAGTCCCAGATCCTTAGCAGTTCTGACCAAATAAAGTTGTTGCTTATGTCTGAGGTCCAGTCCTTTTCAGGGTAGCTTATTTAGGTCTAAGAGACTTTGGAAATGGGGAAAAGAGGTAACCTTCTGGGAAAGGGGGTTTGGTCCTAAACTGTCAGCCATTAAAATACAAGGGACTTTTGCCAGCTGAACAGGAGAAGCTCCTTCCAATAAAGCCAATCAAAAGCAATTTCCCTGCTGAAAGGTGGCCTACCTGAGACAGAGCAGCCCGCACCAGCTGCACGCCACTGCTGTCAGACTTGGCCGGGTCTGTCAATTAAGGGAACACAGAGCAATCTGTGAGCGCTGAAAGGGATCCCTTCAGAGCCCTCCATGGCTGAGAGACAGGCCCATTGTCTGCATGCATGTCTCACATAGTTTCAGAGCCCTGATAAGCAGGCATGCCATGAAAAACTGCATTATATGGTGAGCTCGGGAATACTTTGGCTGGGGGTAGATGAGGTGGGGGGGTGGGAGCAGAGGTAACACTGCACCTTTGCATTGTGGGAGGTGGGGCAATGAAAGACGTCGCGTTTGGTGGTCCCCCAATATAACCTTCTTTCTCACAAACTCTTGTTGAATGACGAAGTCATCGTTTCCTCTGCTTCCCCTCCTCCCTCCATCTTTGTCCTTTCTTCTGGAGTTCAGAAATCAGCTGGCAAATTACTGCAGCACTAAGGAGACAAACAGCTTAACCACCTTCAACTACCACCTTGCCACATGTTGAAAGACCTTTTCCCTGGGAATCTGCGACCACCAGGGTCTATAGGCTTGTACTTAGGGAAGAAGGAAGGCTTCAGATTCACACACACATTATAGAGACCATAGAATAGGAAAGCAGACAGCACCTAGGGGAAGGAATGAGTGGGATTCCCTCACCAGTTGCTTACCAATGTTTGCTTTCATCTTCCTCACCTCATAGCCTGGTGCCTGGATCCCTTGGTATGTATGGGCCCTACATACTTCCTAGCTACAGCCCCCAGAAGGGCTTGTGATCTTGGATGGGCACATCTAGCCTAGAGCAGGATGCCCTCTTGGACTCCACAGCTTGGGAGTACATAAATATGTTAGTACATGCTAAAATGTCAGCATTACAAAGCAAATAAAACCAAACTCTCTGTTGCTTTTCTGTTACCTTTCTAGGCCATTTTGCAGAGAAAGAGAAGGTTCTAGCAGAACTCGCTCTTTAAAATAAAATACCCATTATGTAAGGTTAGCTTTCCATATGCTTGGAGGATATAGAAGCTGTACAGTGTGCGATAGGAAGCAAGGGAATGTATACATGGGAGCCAGGCAGTCTGCTACTGATGCTGTAGCATACAGTTGGGAAGAACCAATGTCGTGGTAACAGGGAAAAAACCGCCACCATCCAGAAAACGAAGAATGGGTTGCTAATGACCTTTCCTAACACTTTTCCTTTGTCCTTCTGGCCAGGGACTCTATTTTCTGCACTCACTGCAAGCTGATAATCTTCATGTTTAATTTTAGTTAAAGGCACTTTAGATGATCTCCATTCAGAGTTTGAGCCAAAGCTTGTTGTAGACCATGCCCACTTTTGACTGTCACACATGTGTTGGACCAAAGCCATTTCTGATAAGTCAGTTGAATTCTGTGGACATACCCAGGGATGAATCCGGCCCATACGCTTCAGCTTTCACATCCGTTTTTCTGCAGTGCAGTGGGCTGCCAAAGAGAGGATTGGATTTCTGATCGCTCAGTTCTTAGTCTTCAGCAGATAGACCCTTGTCAGGCTTTAGCAATTGCCTGAAGCTCACCCAGTGTACAGTGACACTCCAGGAGATGGCAGTTCCTAGTTTTTCCCAGTTGGGGGATATGTCTTGGCTCAGCACATTTAATAAGGAAAATTAATGAGTTTGCTATTGGATGGAAGCTCCTTTCTCATCTCTGACTTGCTAACACCCATGCAAACTCATCTTTCTTTTCACCTTAAATAAAGGTCCCATCAATAGATGCCAAATTTTACTGTCTATTCTCACACTCTTCACTGCACACTCGCACCATACTTGCCAGTCCTGGGTAAAGCTGACATAATATTTTACTTATTTTCAGAGATTTATTCTTCTTGTATCTATCCTGTTTTTTATTTCCTTCTCTTTAGGGATACACACTTAAATTGACCAGAGAGACCAGCTTTTCTTTGTTCCTCACTCTCCAAGCAAGAGACCTCTCTAATGTTCCTGTTAGTCTCCTGAAACTGTATGTTTCCCCCTGCATCCTCACTTAAGTGCAACTCATGACCTTTCTCACCCCAAATGCAGATAAATCCTTCTCTGAAGCACACCAGAAGCCCATAGCAGCTTCTGAGTCACACTGTGGGCTCTGGAGGGCACCTTGAAGAACCTTGTAGTTTCCTTTTGTTTGTCTGTCTTTTTGGGCCTGTTGCAGCTCAGTCACTCTTGATGATGGAAAGATAAGTTGAGGCATCCCCCAAACCTGCCAGCTCTTTTTTTCAACAAAATGAACTGTCTCTTTGAGTAGCTTATATAAAGATAGTCCTAGCACAATCTTCACATTGCATTCTTACTTGCTTCAAAGAACAGAGAACTAATTAAGTGGAGATATTTAGCAGATTGTCATCAGGAGTGAGCCAATCGGGGAGATGAATGGGGAAGTCTGTGCTTCTGGGAACTCTTGTTTCAATATCTTGTCAGATTCGAGCAGCTACCGACGGCTTCAGGAAGGGTACACATTCAATTTTTCCTATATGCTCATGGTAAAGGTGCGCTGCTTCATTGTAAAATGGAAGCTGAAGTTGAAGAGCAGAAGGGGTGGTGTTAAAATGATTCCTGGTGTGTCCTGCTGTAATTTGGGTCTTGCTTTTCAAGGTACAGAAGCAAACTTCTCATCCTTGCTCTGTTGTTTGTACTTCATTTATAAGCCAGTGCTCCACGTTGGAGCTGTGTATCACTCACTCTGTGTAACAGTCCTCGCCTGCTCTCCTCAGTTTTTCCTGTGCCTCCTTACAGGCAGATGCAAGTGGCTGGGTGGTTTTGTGTGTATCGGATATGTGCCTGGGGTATCTAAGGGGGAATGTTTTCCCTTCTATCACATATTGCAGAGACTGCACAGTCCTGCACGTGTGTGTCTAGCAGAAAGTGAACTGCTAGACATCTGCTTCTTTGGGCCCCTGGGACGTCTCTGTGGTTTGGAAAAGGGGAGGCCTTTGATCTGTGGTTTGTGTGGGAGAGGTAGATGATACTGTGGTTTGCAAACAGCTGATGGTTCTCTCTTTCCTTCAAAGAAAAAGAATAGCGTCGATCTGTGATAATGCAGGGCACCACATGAGTGATTGGGACTGGGCAGGATGATGCGGTTTGCTCTGCAAGTTGCAGTTCATTTGTGTCAGGCTATATGTTTAAGAAAAGGTGACAGTCTTGGTTGTGTCTTTAAGCCACAAGCCTCCTTTAGGGGCAGCAGGGAAGGGCCCAAAAGCAGCAATAAAACCCCATGAGCTGAAAATTTCCTTCTATGTCTCTCCAGGGCATGTAGCAGTTGTTCGCCTCAGGCAAAAGTGCTCCCCCTTCTTATATCAACTTGTATGTAGAAGGGATATTTGTCTGCGGGCATCTACCCCATCAGGGGTCCTGTGGCACTGCCTAGTGCAATTTTAGAGTTCAAAGGAGTGTGACTGCCATTATCCCTCACGGTCCTGGAGATTATGTTCAGCAGTTTGGGTGAAGACTGCTGAGAAAATGTTGAGTTTGAGCAGAAACTGCTGTGTGATTGTTTGTGTCCATTTAGGGAGGGTGGCACTCAGAGTAAGCAGCTCTGAAGGAAAAGAGTGGGGCTGTCCCTGTGCCTCTGCAAATTTGGGAAAACTCTGGTGTGCAAGAGTCCAGTGCTCAGAATATAAAATCTGGTGCACTGGACCAAACCAAAGATCCATCCTCCGTGGGATCCTGTCTCCCGACAAAGTGAGTATTTAAGGAAGGGAATAAGAACAGGATGACTATATAGTGATCTATCTGATGTAGAGCATCTAGCAACCAGAGTTGAGAGACTTCTTGAAATCAAGAATATATTGGGCTCGTTATGACTGGTAGTCACTACTGGATTAATATCAGTCCCTCAGGCTCCCATGACACGATTGCCTTGGGCAGCAGCTCTGGCAGCATTTAAAGGGCTAGGAAGGAGAAGCTGTGTGTTGGTGGGAGGAGGGACAGCGCTGAGACCTGTAATGCTCTGAGTGCTGCCAGGCACAGCAAGCTGGGACATCTCCAGCTGGAAAGGAATAAGGAAAAGTGGAAGCATGTAAATCAACTACATTCAAGATGATGTAAACACATCAGAGCAAAGCCACACAATTGTGGGACTGGAAGCGGGTGATTTATTGGCTATGGAGCAGGTTTTCCTTAGAGGTGCCATTTTGGAGTTTGCCTAAATGCTTAAGAACATGATCAATTTGCCTTTGATCTCTTGGATCCCATGGGCTCATGGGAGCAGCCTCACTTAGGGCAGCTTGGAATCACTCTGGGCAATATTCTGCCCCTCTTCAATAGTGGGGCTATTGAATAGTGCTGCTATAGCCCTTTCAGCAGTAGCCTGTTCCCAATATGCTTCAGCATTAAGGCTCTACCCGGTATGGTCATCTGAAATCCATTGCATATGTACAGGACACACGGTCCCGCATGTTCCCCAGGAACAAGACACTTCAGCAGCCTGCTAGAGCCGACTGCTACAGCTCACCTGTAGCTTGTGTGGGAGAGGCCTGTCTTTTGGGTTTTAGTGCCTAAATTTGATCCCTCCTAGAGACATTGCCACAGTTTATGAGGAATGGGATTCTTAAAAGAACTTAGTACCATTTTCATTCTTCTTCTTTTGAAATCAATGGTGTGTTGTAAAATCCCACCCTTGGGGCTTATGCGTGTTAGCAGGAGTGGAGCCCTAAAATTTTTGAATGTGTTTTTTGTGAAATCCTTAATAGCTGGGTGACTCCGACTTATCATTGCTTCTTCAGAGCTGCTGACATTTCTAAGGAACACTAGCAGGTCAGAAAGTCAGCTTGGAGAAGCTGAGCTGCTTCTTTACAACATTATGCTCACCTAGCCTGGTGCTTTATAACTCTGTCTTTAATGATTTTCTCAGCTATTTTTCCTGGTACTGGCGTAAGGCTCACTGAGGTCTATAATTCCCATGATTGCCCTTAGCACCTCTTTTTTAAAAGAAGCACAGAATGTTGGCTCCCCTCCAGCCTGGTGGGAGAGTGGCTGTTTTAATGATGAATTGGATATTTTTGTTAGTAACTTCTTTACACTTTGATTTCTTTAGAGTGTTTGCATAAATGCCATCCGGTCCTGGAGGTTTCTTACTATTTCAGTTTTTAGGTTATGCTGTTATTTCTTTTTTCTTCTTTTTGAGTTTTTATCTGTCTGTTTTCAATGTATCTGGCTTTGTCTGTCCTCTGCTTAGGAGGGTGCCCAGACCTCAGACTGGAGACCCCTTATGCTAAATATTTTACATATATCCAAACCAAAAACAATTCTTACCTCAGGGAGCTTGTAGCCAGGCTTTTTGAGACAAGTTGAGCCTTTATGTAATTTTCTTCCATGGGGCAAATAGGAAAAGTTGACTTGGATCAGCTGGGTGAGGAATAACCTTGTCCAAATGTGCCTGAGTTCAAGGATGTTGCCCACTGGTGGCAGTCCAGAGCAGAGGCGCCACAAGCCTAGGTTTCCACAGCTTTGGCAGTCTCATATTCTAGTCCTGTATTTTAATTGCAATGTCACATTTCCCAGACTTAGCCTGTTTTCTGTACAGTCTGAAAACCCCCATTGTCAGTGAGTCATAGTAGAACATCCCTGTAAAGGCACATCCATTTCGCAGTCCAGTATTTCTGGCTGTGTCTAAGCAATAAGGTATCAAGAACTCCATCAGCCAATTCACATTGTTTAACGACCTACTGTCATTACTTGGGATAAACTCCACAGTCTTTCCCCTTACATAGCTCCTGCCTCCTCTCCTCACCTCACTCCTGCTGTCAGCATCTTTCTGAATGGAGTTTGCTAAAAGAGAATAAGCCCTACCCTTTTCCCCTCCCTTCCCCACTCCCAGCAGGCAGGCAATATGGCACAGTGCGGTCCCCAATGTCCCTTTAGTCACTTCTCTGCTGTTGGTGTCACAGGGCTAGTGTTTAAGCATTTTCACGCTGGATTTGAAATGAGATTATAGACTGGTCCACTCAATTGACTTAATGGATTTTAAGAGACTAGATCCTATTAATGCAGTCAGTGCCCCAGGGTGCCTCTCCTACTGCAGACAAGATAATCTGCCATGCAAATTAAATCCTGCCTCAAGATGCAGGGCCTGCTTAATGTGATCCATTACACAGTTTACTTGTTTATATCTAATATTGTAACAGGAATAGGCTTATGAGCAGCAGGACTCAACTGAATAGAAGAGTAAATTACCAGGAAAATGAGGTTTTAGAGCCTCTCTCTCTTCCTTTCTCTCAATCTCTCCTATTTTCTTCTCTCTCTCTTTCACTTGTGAAAACACATTCCTCTTCTGCTTTTTGCATGTAGGGAACAATCAAGGAAAATAATATGGCTGTGAGTGATGGATTCTGCTTTTGTTTACAGAGGTGTAAATTGGAAACTTACCCTGGAGAAGGAGCTCAAAAGGTTCAACAAAACCTTTATGGAGAAGTGAACCTTTCTTTAGCTCTTGGAATCTGCATGGGGTTTTAGAATTAGGTACTCTGCCTATCCCCTTTTACTGCAGAAACTCTCATGGGTGAGACTTCTCTTTCCAATAAAGTCACAAGAACAGGCATAGGTGGCAACGGTGGACAGGAATACTGAGACGAGTCTAATTGTAGGACCAGGTTTGAATTCAGGAAAGAAAAGTCAGGGATATCCAGTTTGGACAGTTTAGAGGGAAAGAGGTCAGAGTCCAAGGAGAATTGGTTCAGCAAGGTCACAGGCTTCCAACAGAAGAGACTTGGGTCCATGTAGGAATACATGTCAAGGAAGATGCTCATATAAGTGATCCTTTCAAGGGCAGGAGGATGGATTATCTGATCGCTCACTTTTATGATACTCTAGCTTATGTTAAGGATCTTGAGATAGGGATCCACAAATTTAGGAACATTGACATTACATTGGAAGAGATACCTTTTTGTACATGACAAAGTCAGTGGCTTGTCCTGGAGTTCCTGGGATGGGGATGTGGAGGATCAAAGTGATGTGGCAGGATCCATGGCATGAATAGCAACGAGGAAATGGATTGAAAGGGCTGCTCGACTATTTCAATTTGTAGGTGACTGGTACTAGGAATAGACAAGGGTCTGGTTCCCTTTTGGTTTTGTTCAAGTGCAAATAAGGTCTCAACTTGTCTCCACTAAAGCAATTTACGGGTGAGGGAATGAAGATACACTATACCAGCAGACTGCTCTGAGCATATACTGGCTTGTATATCTTTGTACCAACACAGTGAGAGTGCTGTGCACACAGTGTGGCTGTGTTGCTTTAGCTGCACTAAAGGCTGTAGGCACAGTGATGAGATGCCCTTTCTTCACACTCTTGAATGAAGCGACTGCCTGTGGCGTAGGTAGGTAGTCATGCTGTGATTTGCACGATGCCTGTGTTGGACCCTGAGATCTACGGGGATTTCTGAGTGAAAGGAGAGTCAAAGTCACACGCAGGGGCATAAGTGCAGTGATTCCTTAGGACTTGACACAGACTGTAGCTGTAGAGGGGTCACTGTGTCCACAAAGACACTCCTTGGCCAGACCCAGAGCCTGTCCATTGCAAAGGAAGAAGGTAGGAGTGTCAGGCTACTTCACTTTCACGATATCGTATTATATCCATCTTTATTTCTGCAGTGAAGGGAGGCATCTCTGGCAGGATTCAAACAATAATCTGCAATTCCTGTCATTCACACAGACTTTCTGATTTATCTCATGTAAACCAGTTATTTCACCAAGCGTCAGTTCTCAGTCTGCAGCAGTGTGATCTTTTCAGTCTTGTCTGTGCACATACAGCCCCAGCACAGGGACAGTGCCTTTGGTAATAACCAGAACTATGTATCTTGCAGCTGGGGCCCTGCACACCCTAGTGATCACTGGCAGGGGGTTTATTCCCACTGATAGATGAGCCCCAGCAGTGGTACCTGACGTTGGATGGTCTAGGTCCAGGCCTCAGAACTGGTACTGACTTCAGAAAAGGCCTCCGTGCCAGGCAACAATGCTACCTTGAACCAACACTTTCACCATCTCTGCTGATGGCACCTCATGCAGGAAGAGAAGCAGGGGGAGGAGGGAAGGGAACTGTTTTTTTTAACTTAATTTAAAGCTTTTTATGAGATTTTCACAGCTGTGATCTTATCAGGGTTTGGCTATAGAAATTAAAGCTGCAATTATATTTTTCCCTTCCTGGAATGTAAAATAAAGTCTAGTGCAAAATGCATTAAAAACTGGAATGTAAAAGTGTAATTAATGTGGAGCAAAAAGCACATTGCGTCATTAACTTTTTTATTAATATTCTCACGCAGTGCAATTTCAAAGCTCGGTGCCACTCCATTTCCCCCAGTGAAATATCTCCCACTCTTTCATTGCTGCTACCTTTAACCTCATCTTTAATGGGATGACAGCAGCTTTCCTCTGGAATTACATTTCTGCTCATCCATCTGTCCCACTAGATCCTTTTTCCTTCTGCTTAGGGTTCCTACCATGCTAGGATGCAACTCTGTTCCTACTGGAAAGAGGGAGGGACAAACGCATGAGGCATTTATTTGGCATCAACAGAACGACAATGGAGATGCTTCCTTATTTGGAGGAAGGCAAAGGGGTAGGATTCTTTCTTCTCCTGAGCCAGAGGAGCAAGGCTTCATCTTTGAAAGGCATTGCAAGATGTCTTGCTTACAACTCGCGTCTCTAGACTTTGCTTGTGTATGTAAGCAAGGCTCATTCTAGATCTGTTTACTCTTGCTGTGTTAAGGCCTAATCCTGTAAGTAGTAGTTGCTAGGCACCATCTGGGTACTGACTTAATTTCCCTTATTTTGTTGTCTCTGCATGCAGCAAGTATTTTTCAGTTGCTGCTGTGTAAACAGAGGACCCCTGCTTTCCATGAGATGTCAACCCAGGCTCTTTGCATTACCCCTGTGGCATTGATGGGAAGGCTAATATATAGTCCTTTTCAGCATGGTTCATTTTCCCAATGTCAGCCAGTGCCACAGAAGGAAGAATAGGGCCAGAATCAATTATTGCTGAAATCAGGGGTGGTTTGAGTGATGGAACTGTAGTCCAGTATGCAGAAAGCAGACTAATAGGTATACTGCAGTGAAAACAAACGCTCAGCAGTCTTGGTGTGGTATGTGCCCTGCATTGTTTTACAAGGGAGGACAAGGGAGAAAAAGGGTCTAGATTAACCTCTCAATTCTTTCTAATTTCCAAGACAGTCAATTTTTCTGGACTCCATTCAGCTCTGGAATGGGCAGACACCACTCAAACTTGTTTTATGAAGACCTCTAACAGCTTGTCTGTCACAGAGTGGGAGGTGATTTGTTCCCTGATTCCTAAGCTTAGCTTCTAGCTTCCTCTCATTTCATTCTAATTTGATGCCAAATTACAATTCAGGATCTGAGTTTTAGTCACTACAATTATCACTAGGCTTGAAGTAGAAGCAAGGCTTTGAGAGCTACCAGCTATTTGCTTAGTTTTGAAAAGCCTATACGAGTCTAAGTCCAGGGTATCTTGTCCACTGCATGTGCCAGGTGTATGTGTTCACAGATGGTCCACAGTATCAGATCCAAAGGATTCCACCTGAATTTCCTGGTAAAGTGGGATGTAAGCAAAACCTAGACTGTATTGGGAAGGATGGGACACTTCTGATGCATCTGATGATTTTATCAGGTCCCTGATAGATATTGTAGAAGGGGATTATCTGCTCACCCATCCATCCGTGTAGAATACCAGAGCTCACATGTTGTTTAGATCTTACCCTGGTCCTAGGAGGTGGTTAACAGTTTGCTTGCATCTCACCCAAAGTATTTATAACATGATTGTGGCATTTTGATAGTTAGGTCATGACCAGTACAAGTAGAGGTGTATGAGTCACCTCATTTCAGGAAGAAGAGGAGAAATTTGGAGAAAGGAATTTCAGACTACACAAGTTAACAGGAGGAACCTGGATGCTGTGTAGAGAAGAGGGGGCTTTGGTGAGTCCTCAAATGCATTCTCACTTACACTGCCATGAAAGGCTAATTGACTTGTAGAGCCTTGGTCATGGATTCCCTAGCACCAGTAATGTATAGAATATATAATAAAATAAAAAAAAAAAATAAAAGGTAACCTTGCCCCAGAGAGCTTACAGCTAAAGTGCTCTGTCTGGGGAGGAAAATTCCCTTTAAGTAAGTGATCAGTTCTTTACTGGTAACTGGGCTTTCTCCAAAGATCTGAAGTAGCTAATAACAAAGAGAAGTTGTCCTTATTTGTCTACCTAGGGTAGTATCCTAAAACCCACTGGGTATGAGCTGGTATTTGTTGTGATCTGCTGTTTGTCTGAAGAAGACATCTGATAGTGTCAATCAAACTTCCCATTTATTGATTTTTCAACTGCTTGCTTAACAAAACCAATGCATTTCACAATGCGTTGCTAATACTATCAGCATTTTTGTGGGAGCTGTTGTTCACATTTTGACTGAAATTATTATTGCAATTGCTTTGAAATTATAAAATTTTCATTTAATGAAAACCATCTCCCTGGAAATCATACTGGGTTTCAGATTAATTATATATCTATTTCACACATCTGTGATTCTGAGGTCCTGTAGTATCAGTTTCATCATTCCTTTTCTTAAGGCTTTCTTCTGCATAAAATGTCAGGAGGTAAAATGAATGTTTACCAGCGCTATCCAGTAACAATGCAAAGTTAAATATAGGCCGGTGTCTGGCTCTTCACTCTTTTTCAATAGTACTTGATTAGCTTGATGTTGTTTTCCAGCATCCTGGGACTGGACTGGGGTTGAGGAGGATTATGCTTTGTGTAATTTGCCTGGTACTTTACTGCATAGCGCTTGAATTCTTGTAATCCCTCCTCAGTGAGTGCCAGCTACCTGTCAGATGTTACTATGTCAGGTACACCAGGATTAGAAAAATTACTTACGACATGCACATTTAGCTTTAGTACATTCTCATAAAGCTAAGCTGGGAAAGTGGAAGTGTTTGGCTTCAAACACATAATACTTTTTCAAGATGGTTATGTTATTCCTTATCATCCACATGAGCTCTTCTGCTTGTCATAACTTTCACCCATCACCCAGAATTCTGCTCACCTGTGGCCAGTATAAAATAATGCAGAGATGCCTTTAAGTTTTCTCAGTTCCCATATGACCAATACAATCCTGACATTGTGAAGACAGCATAGCATCTTGGAAATCACCATTTTTAGAGAATCCACTCTAGTCCTAGAAGTGCTCCACCTTAAACTGTGCAAGTGGTTGGGAGCATGCTTTCCCAAACTTTGTGTTAATCATCTCAGTCAGAATACAGCCTTTCCTTCTGGAAATCATTGTCCAAAATTTGAGACAAAGTTATTAATTTTAAAATGAGACTGACGTGCACAATTAAGCTCTGGAGTTTCCTTTCAGGGTCTTCTGTTAAATGCCTTGGAGATCAGGTCAGTGGTCAGAAGAACTCTCCACTGTTTTCATTTGAAAGCATGTCTTTATTTTTAAAAGCTTGTCTGGGCAATGACAAAATTGAATTATTGGTTATGTCAGAGAACATACAGTTATAGTAAAAAAGAAAAAAATGGGGGAAAGAAGCAGAAATGCACCCTGTTCCATTGTTTCCTTGTTGCATCTATCTAGTTTCTGTTAGTGCCAAAGAGGCATATGTTGCTCCTTTCGATATTGAATGTTATGCTGTAAAATTATGATGTCACTACTCTCTTTGAAATGTCCGCTGACAGATTAATTCTGTGCTTACTGTCCTAATGCCTACAGGGGCATTTCCTTTAGCTCTTTCAATTTCTCGCTGTTTTTATTGAGATTTTCATCCTGTGTTCTTTAGACAATTCTGCAGAGTGGTGCTGTAGGGTCGCTGGGTAATACAGCTAGTTTGGGCATGTATTCCTTGCACAGCTTACCCTTTCAAGGTATGTTGGTACCCCTTTGTATGCTGAAGGATGGATATTGATGGTGATTTCAACTTTATCATTATCTACCTGTATGCTTTTCTGCTTTTGCTGGAGGGTATGTTATCTCTCTTAAATGGGATTTACATATTTCATGCCCATTCAGCCCAGCAGCTTTTGCTCTCTTCGCAATCGCCTTGAGCCTTTGATCATTTTCTTCTGCTGTTTTACCCCAGCTTAAAATGCCATCTGTATCCGTACCATCAACAGTTTGTTGTTCTAGTAACAACCCAAATGGCAGTCTGCAGAAACAGCATTTCTCTAAAGGAGTGTGCAGTCTGTACAAATGAGAGCACTGTTCTTGAATCCTGCTGATGTATCCACTGTAGAAAAAGACTTGGCAATCTTTCTCCAATATTTTTCTTCTTATAGACAATAAAATATGTTCCTTTTTACATTGTTAGTTACCTTGTAGCTCTGTACATTAGTAAAAGATTCTTCATCCTTTTCCCAAAGTAGTCAAGGAGTTTCCTGATTTTGATGATTCTTCTGTTTACATTATGATTCCCAGTTTATTTTAGCTTTTGATTTAGCAGTCATAGAAACTGAGACAGCTTGGCTTTTCCACTTGTATTTCTCACAGTGTTCATTCTGACTCCTTGTAATACGTCTTCGACTCTTTTTCAGTAGTTTTGGCCTCCTGGCTCTCCAATGAATGCATTTGCTTAATGATATTCAGGACATAACATGCCTTTTTGTCCATTGTCAGGTGCTCTTTTCCCTGATATTATTACAATAAATATTGAAAATTGTATCCCTTCCAATTTGTGATTTTTCTATGTGATCCTGCCTTCACTTCCCCCCCCCCCCCCCCCCCCCTTATTCTGGCTTTTAAAAGGAGTTATTTATGGTGGTTTTGACAGCATATTGGCTTAAGCCCAGATATCCAGCTGAAGATTATTAAATGTCTCAATTGTTCTCAAGCTGGTAATGCATTAATCTTAAATGTCATGGTGTCTGTACCACCTTGAAGGAATTTGTTGCTCTGGTGGTGCTCTCCTCTCCCTGCCTGTTGCTGGTGGCTGCTTTCTCTCCTGCAAGGACTGATCCAGAGCCACACAACAGTTCTGCACTACTAGAGGTAGCCTGAAATCTAACCGACTGCCCTGGTTAGCCTGGGCTTTGGGTAGGAGGCTGGGCGTCACCTGCAAGAAAGCAGGGCTGACAGAGCTCATTGCAGTGGCGGACTGGTCACACCTGTCTAACACAGCATAGCAGAACTCTTGCTTCTTGTATTGGGAAGTTGTGGTTACTCTGCCATTCACTCTCCTCTCTCCTTCTAACCCTTATTGGAAATCAAACTTTTGGGCAGAGAGCAGTGTAGCTGCCTGCATTAGCTGACTGCTACACCTCCGCTGACGGCCGTACCCAGCAGACATAAAAGCTGTAAGAAGGGGCCCATCTGATGAGGGCAGTAGTTGGGGATGTGCTGGCAGAGAGGTGGCCTCTTAGAAAAAAGTAATCAAATGCTTATTAGATTAAAATTACCACCTTCAGATGCACTTGGGAGCAGATGGGAAGCTGGTACAGTACCCAGAGCACAGGTGGGCTGTACTTACGCCAGCTTGCTCTTCTAAGCAGGTGAATTGCTGTCTCTGGACTAGCTGAGGCTCTCCAGGGGTCTTTGAGGTGTTCCACTGTTTCTCTCCTAGCAGGAAGGGAATACAGCCATGCACACGCAGTGCAAAGCATTAACAGCTAGGCAGACAGCTGCCTGTGTTCAGCCTAGAGCTGGCCTGAACTTATCAGTGGACTGTGCTTCCAGCAGAGCAGCTGGGCATAGAGGACTTGATGCTGCCAAGTGCTGAGAACCTCCTTGGTAGTGCTGTGTATCCGTGCTTCCTCAGTTGAGAGGTAAGACAAGACCAGCAACAGCCTTGGAAAGGAAGGAGCTCCTGTTTATTAGCATAGGCTTGCTGTATAATTATTTGTGAACTGCCAGCATTTAGGGCCTTATCCAAAATCCACTAGAACTGTAGGAATTTCTTGAGCATTTTAAAGTAGGTTTTCAGGTTTCCCTGTGTATGCGAAGTTTTCCTGGGGAGAAGCAGCAGTGGCTTTCCATGTTCCAGTGTGTGGCTGCAGAGCTGACCCTTGCTATATGCCAGGGTAGCTCCATCATACAGTTGTCAGATGGCCTGGAGATGTTAAATATAGCACTGTCAGTAGTGAATGCAACCAAGATCACTTTGTAGCTAAACCTGCCCACTGCCTAGGAAATACATAAACTTTTGAGGCCAAGTGCTGGCTTCTGAGCAAAACCTGTGCTCCAGATGCTTGAAAAATGCCTGGCCCCTGTTTTTCATTAGTAATGGAGGCATATTCCCTTCCCGTTTACACCATGCTGAGAGACATATGCTCAGTTCAGTAGCCCTGTGAATGAGGATGGGGGACTTAGAGGGTGAAGAGAGTTTTGTATTTTCCCTTCTAACACTTCTCTTCCAAAGAACCCTCAAGCTGCCTGAAATTATGTGAGGGAAGAAGAGAGCTGGCTGTCTTTACAGGCTGTGCTGTGGACTGTGTTTTGTTCGGGAAGGAGGAAAGCTAAATGTCCCCACCCACCTGTCACATTCAGAACTACAGGGACAATTACTGACATGCTGTTTCCCCCAAAGACTAAGGACATCTGGAAAGGAAGGACACCCCGTTAGATCAGTTCGTAAAAAAGGTAGCACTAAAGCTCTTTAAAACCATTAGCCAGACACACTGTGAAGTTGTTGAAGATATTTTCCCTGCTTAGCTGCCAATACCCTCTCACACTCACAAGGTAGCCCTTGAGAACAGACTTGATACGTTGACCTATTCTTGGTTCTGGAATAGTTACTGCCCTGTCTTCTCAGTTGTCACTGTGAAGGCCCATTGCAACATCTGCATGACCAGTGATGTGGATGAGGGAAAATTGGGTTAAAAAAGTGGTGCAAATGGGGGAATTCTTTCCAAGGACTTGAGATAAACTATTATGCTGGATCTTCTGTCTGTTCTGGCTGAATCGGTAGAGCCAGTTGCTTCTCCCCTTTTGAAACAAAGAGTTAAACTTTGCCTACACATAATCTCTGATATCTGTCTCTAGTTTCCTCAGAACAACCTTAAAACTAGGGAAGAATTTGTCCACAGGATGGGGAGCTTCTTATGGTTTCCTCCTGTGCTATGCTTGCTAAGCATTTGCTAGAGAAGTAAGTAGGAACTTTAATCAGTGCCTTCGCATTCTTACAGAGAGCAGGATGGCTAAGGGGCCACCAGGTCAGTCTGCAGTCTGTCACAGCCACCACATTTACCTAACCTTGAAATACACTGTGATCCACCTGGAGACGCAGGAGAACATACAACGAAGCAGAGAGAAAGCTTGGCTGAGTAAAGAACTGGCATAGCCTGTTCTTCTCTTGCCCCTCCTCTGTCCCAGCTGAGGGCAAACAGACAACAGCTCTCTGCTGACCACCACTTGTTCCCTTATCTGTTTCTCTCCCTCCCCCTCTTCTGGTCCAATGCTTTCTTAATTTTCTTGTGTAGAAATGGACTTGGACACAATCTGAAGGCAAGAGAGTACACCTCGTTCTCGAAGGCAACCTTCTTGATTATTGTGGGGTGGTTTCCTTTAAATCTGTGCTGGAGCACAGTGGAAGATCTGTCTATGGCCAGACTCCAAGCCCAAGTCCCTGGTGAATGCAGACAGACAGAGAGAATGGAAGGACAGGATAAGAGAAAGAGGAAAGGAAGAAAAGGGAGGCACTGTGACCCCTGTGCCGAAGCCTTGTGAGCGTGGCAGAGACTTCTGTGTGTTTGTGTGGAACGGGGGCTGTTTAGATAAACAGATGGCAACAAATGGCATAAAATTATATACCCATAATGTCAGTTCATAACATTTTGTTCGACATACTTGATTTAATCGCTTAGCTGACGATTTTGCTTTTGGGCCCATATGGTGGCAAATGGCAAATGAACCCTCTTTACACAGCAACTCCAATCTGGCACTTTTATCACCGAGACTTAGGGAAGAATCCGGGAGGAGAGAGATGCAGATGGAAAATGAATGAGCAAGCAGGGTGGGGTGCATGTGTGGGAAGAGGAGGATTTGAAGGTGCGGCCAGGGGAGTGTTCTTGGGAGACAGAATTGAGGGGGGGGTGTGAAATGGGAAAGGGAGGGCTGGGACAAAAGGAATCAGGATCTGCTATTTTTGTGAGCATCTAAGAGATGAAACGGAATTTCTTAGCAGGGAGAATTTGAGAGAAAAACTGTGGAGAGAAAATACATAAAAAATAAGGGGAATGGTGCTAAGGGGAAGGGAAAGAAGGGATGCCACCAGTAGGCAAGGTGGAGATAGCAGCAGATTTTAAGAAGTGCATTCAAATCTCATCTACAAACATACGGGGAAAAAGTGTGAAAACAAGAGAACAGATTGTTTGACTGGATTCTTCAAAGGACCCAGGAACAAAGTCATGGGAAATGCACCAGTTGAAACTGGGTTTCTCCTGTGCTGTTACCCGTGTGGTACTCCTCTGAGAAGGGGTATCTTGAGAAGGACAACATGAAGGTGATGACCAAGTTCCCATGGCAGATGACTTTATCGTCACCAAAATTGTGGCAGCATCTGGCAGGACATTCTGGCTGTGGAACTGCTTTCTACAACCTAGGTTTTCCTAAAGCTGGGAGGAGGCTGGACCTTCACTTTGGATGTTTTTTCTGCTAGGGTGTGATCTTGCAACATGTTGAGAACCCTAAGTTTGCCTGGCAGTCAGTGAGCAGGGCCGTTCCCCCAGGCACATACGGTGTAGCTCTGTGGTGGGGATCTTCCTCTGCGTGTGCCAAGGGGAGCATAGAAGAGGCAGCTTCTGGAGGATGCTGCCTCAGTGACTCGGACGTAGTCATCAATAAGATGGAGGTGATGTGATATAGTAGTGCCATGCTGAGGCCATATCTAAGCCTGGCAAGACTGAGAAGTTAAGAGAAGTCAGAAGGAGCTGAAAATGTACTTTTTGACAAGACATTTCTCCTAACACATCGGCATCCTTATCACTTATAGTTCAGAAAAAACAAAGCTCACCAAAATCCTCAGTGAGTCCAAAGAATTGGTCAGTGAGGCTGAGGAAATTTAGTTCCTGTGATTCTGAGAAGTATGCAGATAGTGAAATGTCATCATGACAAGACATACTGT
Source organism: Morus bassanus (assembly GCA_031468815.1). NCBI lineage: Eukaryota > Metazoa > Chordata > Aves > Suliformes > Sulidae > Morus > Morus bassanus. The sequence continues at coordinate 23,526,580 of CM062575.1, read as the reverse complement.
CTCAGCATAATGATACTAAGCAAAAGTCAGAACATCATAATTTAGGCAAGCTTTCTCTAGTACCTCTTCCCCTTCAGGCTCTGCTTGTTTTGTATTCTTTTCTCTGCATTGTGCAGTAGGGGAATGCCAGGCTGGTTGTTCTCATCTCACTGTGTGATCAATCCAACAGCTGATGTGAATCCGATTTGCACCATACTCAGGATGGTGAGGATTGCCAGGAAGAGTGCTAGCTGCTGGGGAGTTTATAGCTCTTCTGTGGCAAAGCTGAATCCCTCTAACCTGCTATTGTATATCCCCAATTACTGGAATATTCAGCTATAGAAACTGAACTAGGTCCAGGTTTCCTCTAGGATGTCCTATGTGTGTCTCTGGGCATCCTGAGCCCTCTGTTTCACTCTGTTTCTCCTGAATATTACTGCATGCAGCTGTGGCTGGTACCTCCTCACTGTGCAACTAGTTAGTGTGTGACCAGTATCACTTAGTTAAAGACTGCTTGATTGAGGCTTATTGTAGTTAAGTGTAGATGTGGCTCAGGTCTATCAGAAGTTTGGGGTGTCCCCAATATTTGTGGTACCTACAAACAGTCCCTTTCTGACAAAAATTACTGCTGTCCCTTCTTCCCAGCTTTCCTTCTTTCTTCTCCTGAACAACTGAAGCTGCCTCCCACATATCACAGCCCAGCAGGCAACCAAGTGGTAACAGTTGACTGTGGACTGTGCTGTTCCCAGCCTTATGATCCCGCTGACGGGTGGTGAGGGGTGCTAGGTAGGTCCCAAGATTGCTGCCAGAATCCACACTGGAGGCTTATGGGCTTCCAGGGTAAACCTTGGGAGTTGGTCCCCCTACCTTCCCTCCCTATCCATAGCTCTTAGGAGTTCAATTTCAAAGTCTCTGCTTCATGAAACTAGTTTGACACAACTCCCTCCTCCTTCTCCTCCCCTGTTCACACCCCCCAGGCTCTTTACAGCTAAACAGTTTGTCCTTTTTCTGACGTTTGGGAGAATCTGGGAACGTAAGTGCTCCAATAACTCATGTCTGAGCTCTCATTTACCCCCTGCCGGCATGGGGATGCTGCGCACCAGCCTCTCAGAATGCCAAATGAGTCGTGGCTGTCGCCTTGTCCCCCGCACTCCCCGAGGCCACCAAGCAGGACCCTCGGTCTCGGCTGGGGCTGCTCGGACGGAACCAGCTGGGCATCCTCACCTGCTCCCCAGTATGACAGCTCTGGCAAGCCGCTGGAACGGGGAGGTGCTGCGTGCAGGACGGGTGCCTCCCCTGTTTTGGCTTTTTGAGTATAGTGAGGGCAGGGAGAAGGTTAGGTCCCAGAGCTTAAGAAAGAAGAGTTTTGTATCTTGGATCATAAGGGATCGCTTCACCCAGGGAAATCTGCCTTTTAACTTTGGCTCTGCCACCCATGTGTCACATTGTCCTGGATCAGGCACTTCGCTTCTGCCCGTCTCAGTTTCTCACTTTGTCTGAAGGACAGAAAGGCATTCTCCCACCATCCCCATGCAGCTGCAAGGTTCACACTGAGAATAGGTGCAAAATGTTTTTGAGATCCTTGGTTTGAGCAGAGCAGATTGTGATGAAAACCGGGGTGAGAAAAGGGATCATCAATTCCAGCCTTTGGAAAAGTGGGGATGCTTCTCAAGCTCTGGGCTTTGCAGTTGATGAGCTGGGTATCTCCCAAACATGCTTTGAAAACAGCTGAGGGTGATTTAGGGTTCAACCCCAGTCACGGTGGGGCTGTTTCTAAGCTGCAGGAAAAGTTTGGAAAGTTGTGGTGGGTTTTCCCTAATGCCCTCTCTCTCTTCTGGCTCTAACTACATCTGCTCCTTTTAATTTGCATGGTTTTTGCATTCATCTGCTGTCCCTTATCTTTGATTCTCTTTTTCTGCAGTGTAGTTGTCTCCCCTTCACCATTCTCTGAGGACTCTGGTGTCCTCCCAAAGGTTTTTTCAGTGTAACTGATAGAGGTTTCACTACCCACCCAGGTGATGAGGCTCTGTATGTCTGCGTAAGGGGGACTATTCCCATTTTGCAGAAGGGAGCACAGCACAAAGTGGTCTGCGGCCTTCAGTCTTCTTTGGGCCCAGCCCAGAGAAGTAGTTATTTGATATGCCGTTCTCACTCCAGTGAAGCTAGAAGGTGTTACCAGCATCGGCAGGCGGGTTATCAGCTGTACGGTACCTGGATGCCAGGCCATTTTCCTCTGTCATCCTGTGTTTGGGCTAGCCCCTTGGCTGGGTTGGACACCTAACCCCGACCTGTGATGCAAGAGGGTTGCACAGGCTGTAAGCGCTGGCTCTTCAGTTTGTGTTTTCTATGGCCATGAGGAGGTGGCTCCTGGTCTGTCCCTGCAGGGCTGGCTGCCCGCAGGCCTGGAAGAGCTGGCTGGGATGTTCTGGTGGGCAGCCTAAGGGGCAGGAGGGGAGAAGGGGGTCTCCAGAGCCGGGGTGAAGCCTGCTCTCCCTGGGGGCTTGGGGGACAGCAGATCAAAGGCGACTCCCACAGAGCCCTCGTTCATGCTCCTCCCTGCCCTTCTTCCAGGATTACCTGGGGATGGGGAGGAGATGCCCAGCGAGGAGAGCATCAGCCCGGCTTTAGAGAGCTTCAGCCCCCGGCCCCGGAGCCTCCCCGAGGCGCTGCCCATCCTTCCCCTTTCCAGCTCCCTGCCCGCGGCCCTGGCAGGCGGCGGGAAGCGCCGAGGATGAGAGCAGGTCCCTGGTGTCTCCTTTAGCTGCCATTGCAGCTAAATTAGAACAGAGACCTGCAAATAAAGCACCCCCTCCCCGGTCCCCCTCCCCGCTGCCAGAAGCTCTGCATTTCACTCAAGTGCCCACCGGGGAATTTGCCCATTTACTCTTGTTATTTGCATGATAAAGGCTGTTCTGCCGCTTTTTCTGCGGCCTGCCTTAAAAAGGCCGAGAGGTGGGAGCAGGCGGGCGGGCCGGGGAGCCGGAGGGGCCGGGGCAGCCCCGAGCCCGCCTGCCCCGGAGGGAGGAAGGAGGAAAGAAGGAGGAAGACTCTCCCAGCCCGGGGTTTCGCTTTCCAGTTTTGTTCTCATTAGTGGCTCTGTGCATTCCCTTCCCTCCTCACAAAGAGGCTTATTCTGGCACGGAAATGTGCCCTCTGGGATTTACTGCGAGAGAAAGAGAAAGGGAGGGGAAAGAGGGAGATAAACGGAGAGAGAAGAGGTGCTGATCCCAGGCTACATCCAAGCTCTCTTAGCTGAAACTCCAGATGGGAGTGCAAAGGTAGCTGTAAACCTTTCTGGTTGCAGCCCACCACCCCGATCCTGGATTAATCGGCTGGAGCAGCCTTGGGGTTTCTCTGGCTTTGGCCTGGCTTCCTCTGCCTGGAGCTAGTCTGGGCAATCCTGATTCAGTGTCCTTTCCTAGAAATAAGCTGAAGCGGAAATGTTCTGCAGTGATATGCCACTTTCAGTCCAGTTTTCACCCTGGTTCTGATTTAGATTGAGAGTCCCGTGTCCCCTCTGACTAAGTAAAATTTACCTAAATGAAAACATGACTTTTTTTTTCAATAACAACTGGATGTTTCCAGTGCAGGGGGAGGGGAAAGCCCCAAGAGTCGCATTCAAAAGGTTTTGTTTTCATTCCTGTGCAGAAGAAACACAAATTTTGAGACCTAGAAAGCAGTCAGGAAATTATTCTTTGGCTAGCTTGATTTGTGTCCCCAAGTGGTATTTTGCCAGGCAGGGACAGCTGGTGCTCCGCACTGCCCTGTTCCTGTGTTTCCTGGCCTGGCGAAGCTCCTCGTGCCATTGATGAGGAAGGGGTGACCACACAGGAGCTGCAGTAGTGACACTTCCCGGGGCGTTCACGTTTGCCATGGGAATCCTCCATTTGCCTGCTAAGCTGGCATTGCACGTACTTTGCAGCTGTGGAGCTATCTGTAGCTAGGCAGGCCCAGGTTATGTACCCTGGTGTAGCTGTATCTGTAATAGTCTTTGTCTCCCTCAAATACCTAGTCACAGCTAACGTGTATACTTACCTGTAAGCGCAAGCACAAGGTTCTGCAAGGTTGTGCAAGCACAACCAAAGCCCCAGCCCTCCAGCCTCTGAAACACTCCAGCTTTTTTGGCTACAGCTGCTCTCAGTCTGCTTGCACAGGCTGCAGACTTTGTGGGCTCAGCCTTTGTGAGCAACAGCAGGAAACTGTAAAGGGTATAGAGGGGGTAAGGGAAAAATGCCCAGAGAGGGGAAGCCCTCTCTCCTGTCTTGGACATTAAGCTGTGTCAGGTGGTCCTTTTTTTTTTCTTTTAAGTGGCTTTGCTGTGCACCGTGCGTGCAGTAGTGTGCGAGGATAAAGAACTGGCGGAGTTTAAGTAGGCACAAGCAGCAGTGGTGGGTACTTTATCAGTGCCCCAGCTGTGGTTTCATGAAAAGCTGGTGACAAAAGCTTGGAAGCCATCCCCATTCATTGTGCTCCCCAGGCCGGGATGGAGTGTTACTTGATGGGGGAAGACTGTATGGGATGGGATGTAGGACCTGTTATGACTGGTATGGGATGGCAGAGTGTGCAGGAGAAGAGAGAGAATTTGGAGTCCTGACATACAGATGCAGTAAGATCTCTGTGAAGATACTAAGCAGTAAATTTTTGTTTCTGTTGTACTGTCTTTTCCTTTTGTCTTTCCGTTCTCATGATGCTTCTTTTTCCCAGTGCACGTATCAGAGAGAAAGCGACTGCCCCAGAGTGACAGGCCACAACTCTCTGAGGATTTCTGATCTGTGCACAGGCTCTTTTTAAATAGACTTACACCTCATTTGGACTCTAAAGCTGATTGAAGAGGCCCCAAGGGCTGGCCAGCAGGGTACATCCCAGACCAGTGCTGTCTGCTGTTCTTTTCTCCTCTTTAAGCAGATTTAAAGAGGCAGATGCAGATATGTATGTGTGGAACTGCCCTCTGGACCTCAGCTGGAACTCTCCACTGAAGAGTCATTGGATCTCTAGGTTTTGCACCTTAATTTTAACAATAATAATGTTGGTGAAGAAAAAAAATTGTACTGCTGTGCATTGCAGCCTCCTAAAAATTCTTGGAAATGTCTGGAGATGTGTTCCAAAATAATGTTTTTGCTGAATGTAGATGTCCTTGGTAGATCTGGAGGGATTCACTGATACAGAACTTCATGAGCAAAATTTGATCTGTGTTTGTACGTTTCCCAGCGGACTGCACTCTGACTGCATCCACAGCGGGCTCAAGAACCAGGATGCTGCTGGTGTGTGGCCATGCTAGAACATGGAGCGAGACAATACTATTACAGAGCCTGGCCCTGTGGCAGTTCCTGGCTGCTGCTCAGGATGAGTTCCAGAAACAAAACTCGACAAGCTTGCATTAAATTAGGGAAGCAGGTTTCTGCAAGCATGTGGCAGGCTGCACAGCCAGGATTCTGGCATCCTAAGTGGGTTCTGGAGCCAGCAGTCTTGGAGCTTGTGGCAGCTCCTAGCTAGTGCTTGGGAAGGGTTCCAGAATGAGCACTTAGTGGCATCCTATTTTTTCAGACTCTTGATCAACAAGTTCAGAAGGTCTGTTCTCATATCTGAACTCCTCTGTCTCTGAGAGACCTTTTACATTTTCAGCATGGATGATGGTGCCAACCCAGTCCTCTCTTCTTGTCTGCAAGGAATTGGGTCTGCAGCCCTGCCTGTTGTCTGAGCTGCTGCTTCCCAGCTGCAGAGCTGTGAAACTCCCGTCAGTCTGGAAACTCCAGTGTTCAGTGTCGTTAGCAGTATCTCTGGTCCTCGGGTTTGGTTTTCTGGTATGTTGATGCCAGTTCTGCATCTGAGAATAAACATTCCTTCTGAGGTTTGTAGCTTACTTTTTGATGGTATTTGCTGCACTGTTGACCTAATGGAGGCATTCAGTTTAACAAGCAGTTCTTGTCTAGCGAGCTTCTGGGAGTCCTGTCAGTCTCTTTTGATGGTTTTCATCTTGTACTATTTGTAGAATAAAATTCATTTGAGATGGCTAAGCAGGGACTTTACTCACTCTGAAATGGCATGATTTACTTATTTGCCTCCCTTGGCATCAAGAATGAAGAAGACTGGACATACAGAGAGCTCGTCTGTGACTGCTCACTGCACCTGAAAAGCACTGTGGTAAAGATGACAGAGGGATGTGGTGGGCATGTCCAGTAATACCTCTTGACAGGCTCGAGTAGTCTGGCTGAGGAAGGCACTGCTGAGAGTATCAGGCAGGTCTGTGTGGCTAGTGACATCCAGAAAGATGGAATCAGAATGCAGAGACTAGAACTGTGTAACTCCTGGCACCTCCCACTGTGTGCTGCGCATCAATGGCAGGTTAGCTGTGGCCAGAATGCTGCCTTCAGGTAAGGAGAAGCAATTCCCTAGATGAGCACAGAATCCCTGCGTGAATCTGAGAAAACCACTTATGACAGGGTTTGTCTCACCTTGCTTTAGATGCCTGGGAGTCACGTCATTGTAGGATACTTACCTACAATAGATACAGTAGGTTACCATCTGGATGTGTTTATGCTCTCTCCATTGTCCATAGAGGTGCCTATGTAGATAAGACTATGGCTAGTTTTTATGTGGCAGAAACCTGGTGAGATGAGTCCCGCTGAGCCTCAGTTCTTCATATGTGAAGTGGAAATAGCAGCATTCCATAGTGAGGTGATTGCAGGGTTATACAGTGAAGGGCATAATATGCCAAGATTCTGCATTGGTGGAAGAGGCAGGAGAGGAGCAGAGAGAGGTGTCTGTGGAGTAGTTTGCCTGCCAGTGTGCTGAGCTCTTCCAGCATTTGGCCCTACACAAGTGGAAGGGTGTTTAGATTATTCTGATAAGCTTCACAAAATCTTTTTAATGTTATTGTCTTACAAAGCCAAGTTTATGTCGCTTAAGTTACATTATCCTTGGCTATCTGATGGCTTTTCCTGAATGATGGACAGACAAGGAAGAATAAAGTATTTCCATCATCTCCTTGAGAAACAGCATCGCAGACAGCTCAGCTGCTGTTTTATTTGAGGCCTCTGAACTATTCTTTCACTTTTTCAGGTTTCATCCTGAAGTTTTCACTGCCCAGATGTAACCATTCCAGGCTTCTGTTCTCTGTTTTTACATATTCAGATAGGAAATGTAAAAAAAGTAGGATGAAACAAGAATGAAAGCACTTCTCAGAGTCTCTTCCTCACTGCATTAAGAGGCCGAAGGTTACGCAAGGGGAATTTACACTGAAGAGATTCTTTGCAAGCCTTCTGAAGCAAGCATTCTGCTTTTTATTACTGGTTTGAATTAAGATTGATTTTCCTGGGATTCCTGGTCTCCCTCTTGGGGCCAGCTCCAAAAACCCTGAGGCTCAAATGAAAATGGAAGGTGCTAATTAAAAGCACCATTTATCTCTCTTTGAAAATAGACCCCAAGAGTATGTGGGGATTGGTGGGGGGCGCTCCTGGAAATAGCTGCTGTCCTCCTGATGTTGCAGATACTCAATGCCAACAGGGCTGTTAAGAGCTGTATTGCAGTGGCAGAGATATATAAAATATTAGCTGTGAGCTCTAGTTCTGTCCCAGCTCAGCCAGAGATTTGGGGCCTGAAGCACATAGGACCTTCAGCCTGTGTTGGGCAGGAGTTGCAGACACTGTCTGCGTGTGTGTCCGGGAGATGAGTGCATGTTATGTGTTCCCCACTGTACCTGATGTACAGAGTGTCAGAGTTGAACTGGGTGCTTTTAGCCCTGAAGGTCTTGAATTCATTTTCCAGGGTATTGGCCAAATGGGGCTGTCACACTCTGACACCTTAGGACTGAGATAGCTGGCTGTCTGCCTTGTTCTCTCTGTCTATCCCGCACCCCAAGAAGCCTTGGAATAAGTTGGGCTGGCACACAGTGTGAAGAGGAGATGGAGCAGCCAGCAACTGACAATGGAGAGGTGATCCAAAAACTTCTCCTCCTTTAAACTCAACTGAGTGCAACCAAAATGGTCAGTTCACTTATTCCCCCATCAAGTAGGCCTGATCCAAGCCACTGATCAGGATTATGCTGCTATCACTGCACAAAGGACATAGCTCCAGGGCTGTATTAACTCTCATTAGTAACAGGGTTGGGAAGTCTGCTATGAACTGTTGAAGATGTGCAGGAAATTGATACAAATAGGAGCAAGAAACCAATTTTTCATTGATCTTGCTTACTCTAATTCCCATTCTAGATACCTAATATTAACAGGTAAGGGGTCAGTGAAAAGGGTTAAAGCAAGAAAGTCTATTTGTAGCCATTTAATGGGATATTAAAAGTGGACTCTGAAAGTTACATGTGAGAATCCCCCAGGAATCCAAAAGGGATCTGCATGCCTACATACCTTTGGCTTCATGGATATTCCCAGTCTGACCACAGACATCTGGAGTTGTTTGGATGAGGTGCTCCCATCTCATGGTTATTCTCCAGGCTGTTATCCCTACCACGCCACTTCAACAGACAGGTTATCCTCATAGTGCTGAGGTTGTTCTTAGGGCAGTCTCTTTGCTCTCATTATATGGCACCTAGAAAAGGCTTGGATCTTTTTTTGCAGCCAGAACTTAAAAACTCTGTCCTTGTGAGGTTTCCACCCATTTAAGAGGGTTCAGAGAAAATACTATACGTTAAAGGGGAAATATCATCCCTGGTCTCCTGTTGTCTGCTTCTTACTGTGGGTGGCTAAATGCCTCCTGGGACTGGTGATGGGATAAGGAATCTTTTGCTTCTTGTCACTGCAAGCTAATGCCAGTGAATAAAAGTTCCCAATTTCTGCAGCCTAATTGGTGAAATGCAAGAAATAGAGCTGGAAGATGAGTTGTAGTTTTTGACCTGTAAATAGAACAATACTAGCACTTTTACTAACAGCCATAGAGGACAAAGATATGGATAAGCCAGTGAGACTGAGGGTCACTGTTGCTGTTCAGGTCTGGGAGGGAGTATATTCTCTGTTCCTAAACTGCAAATTGTTGCTTTAGTGACCAAAAAAACTCCACAATGGCTGGCTTCCCTGCCTCTCCATGTATCTGTTCTTGGTGACAGGGAGAGTGTGGCAGCAGATTGGTTTTCACGGTGTCCCAGCAGCCAAAAGAAAATTACATCCTTTTGCCATTGCAAAGAAAAGCTTTGCTCTAGAAACTTGTCAGGCTGGTCAGAGGGAAGTGATGCAAAGTCCCTGGTATCTGTCACGGGATTAATGTCAGTAGTCTTTCCAATACAAATGGCACCCTGCAAGTGAAACTGCGACGCCATATGCCTGCTGTTGATTTCTGAGCTACAGCCACTGCTCTGGAATGCTGGTGCCTGCGTTTTCCAGGTCTCCGCTGGCAGTGTCTGTAGTGTACCCTGCACCAGCCCCATTGCTGCTGGGTTGATGTATTCCCAGAATAAGGACATGTTCTCTAGTAGTTTTACTAAGAGCGACCTGACTTTCTGGCTCATTGTCAGATTTCAAACTTGTCACCTTGTTTTATGCAGTTTATTTTCCCTGCTAGAGAAGCAGGAATAAAGTTATTGTTACTGTCTTTGCAAAGCTTTTTCTTGTCCTGCGGCGGAAGGGTCCTTCCAAAAGCCTCAGGGAGAGACAGGCACTGGATGCAGGAAACGTACCACAGGGTCACCAACAGCCCAGATGACATGGGCAGCATCCAGGAGACTTCCCTGGCTCGTTCCAGCAGGGAGACACAGGTGGCACCTCCGTAAACATTTCACAGCAACATGGCATGGAGCAAGACAGGAGAGCGCTTGACTTGGGTGCGCTCCCTGCTGTGTGTGTCCAAGTGCCCCGTGCAACATCTTTGGCTGTTAGAAAACAGATCTGGGCAGCATCAAGCAGCCAGGTGGGAGGTGGCGAGGGCAGGAGGAGATGGGCGCACGTGGAGTGCCCGTGGGGCTGCCAGGCACCTCTCATTAGAATGCATTTGTTCCACAATATTACAGCCGGCTGGTTCATCTCTCAGTCTCTTTCTTTGCGAGGCTGTTGCTTACAGAAGGTAGAGGCAGGGACTTGGGCTGGGTCCAAACTCTGGTGCAGCTCTGCCTCTCCTCTCCTCGGTCTCTCGCTGTGCGCAGAGCCGGGCCCCCTGCTGTGCCCTCGCCAGCTTTTACAGCCGCCCTGCCTGTCAGAACAAATGGTATGGCTCAGAAAATAAACTCATCTCATTTGTATGACAACACGGCCCCTCCGGTTAGAATGCTGCACCATTGCTTTTAACAAGGCTTTAAGCTGTTCAGTTCAGAGAGTGTTACAGCTCCTGGTTTATTGAAATACAAACCTCCTGCGCAGTCATCCCAGGCGCATTCCCTAATGCCCAGCCTAAACCATGATGCCCCCAGTGCCCTGTGCTAAGTCTGCCCAAGCTGAATGATGTCACTCTTCTTCCTCCATCATAGTCCTGGGTCCTGCATCCCATGTTTTGCTCCCTACAGTGGAGAAAGAAAGGATGAAAAAAGACCTTTAGTCCTAGATAGCGGAAGTGGCTGTGACTTTCTTGCTGAGCCGTGTTGTGACTTGGTCAGTCTGTGTGCAGGGCGGTATCTGGATATGGTTCTGGGTATGTACATGTCTGTGAATGCAGGTACTTTCATTTCTGTGTCTTCCCCATTCCGTGAGTGTCTGTATGTGTGTGTGAGGGTTGAGCTTGTGTGTTCCTGTTTGCATGTGTATCCAGCTGTCTTTGTGTCTTGTTTCTGTGTGTTTGATGTGTCGGATTTTAAGTATGCTTCTGTCTGTGCCTGTCTTTATGCAGCCGATGATTGTGTGTATTTATGCCTCTCAGGTGTGCATGTGTTTTCCAGCGAGCATGCTTTCATACAAATCTTGCTCACCAGTATTGAAGGGTGTGCAAAGGTCTCATTACGTTGCATGTTTCCCCTTGGTGTGACGTGTTCCTGCAGTTCACAGGCAGGTGATTGACTGTGTCTGTTTCTTTTATTCTGCTTGGAGCAGACCGGCCCAAGAAGGAGCCCTGGAGTTTTAGGTGAACCTAAAGGGTGCATTGTTAATAAGGAAGGAAAAAAATACAAGGAGAGGGAAAATAAACATTCAGTATACACCTGGTGACACACAGCTCTTTCCAAAGCACGCCGTATGTTTATTCCAAATGATAAACAGAGGATCTGATCCTCCACTGTCCAAGTCAGTGGTAGCTTTTCCACGGAAAATGGGTGCAGAATCACATATGTAGAACAAGAGTAACTGTGCATCAGACAGAGATGCATGCGTGTGCCTGTAGATGGATCTGTCATTCTCCCCTTTCAGCAGCCTCGCTACAGAATGCCTGTTTAAGGTTCTTCTGTGTCTTCAGTACCCTGTTTAACTTGTGCTGGACCAAATGTGTAACTATTTCATCTTCTTATTAGTGCAAGTACTTAGAATCAAGATGCCTGAATCCTCGCTTTGCCACGTGTTTCCTGTGTGACCTTGACAAATTGTTGTGTGTTTATGCCTCTACTCCTTCATTTGCAGGAAGGGCAGCTGAAAGTGAGTTATCTTTCAGAGATGCGAAAGGGCTGGTATTACTAACATGTTTTGAGATCCCTGGATTAAAGTGGTACTGGCAATCACAAAGTATTGATTCTATAGCAATATTAACATTGCTAATAACCAAATATACAATTCATCCTTAAGCATGTGATGGATTTCCCTCAGGTAACAGAGCATCTCTGAGGATGTTAAAAGCAAAATACTGGCTGTCAGTAAAACGGAGAAGGTCTGCTCTCTTGACTGGACGATAGGCAGCGGCTGCGGCTCTGTCTGGTGAGTTGGGCTCTGTGAACCCAAGGCTCTGTCCCCATTTGTTTGGCATAGGGTCAGAGGCTCCCTCTGCATGTCTTCTAATGCCTGCGAGCAGGGATCTCCACGGTGGAGAGCGAGCACTAATGGAGCGCACAGCCATTTGTTAGCTAAGGGCTTGGAGTTTGCAGAGCTGCGTACATTCCTGCTGACGAGTGCATAGACAGAGGAGTAAACAACGGCCACCAGATTTACTGCTGCAGCAAAAATAAACCATTTGTCAAAGAGAGGATAACACAGGGATGCCAACAGCTTGAGGCCACGCCACCTTGGGATGTGATCTGGTTAGAGCTCGCACACCAAGTAGAATGGGACAGAAGTTCCACTGGGATTTGGCGTGGAGTCCATTCAGAAACACTACCTTTAGGGCTGCCAGGGAAAGTGCTGGGGAGTCAACAGGGGGTGCACAGAATATTTCTTTATGCAGTGTTAACAGGTCCTGGCAAATACCAGACTAGGTAAAAGAGTCTAAGCTCTATGCTTTAAAGTATTTCTGTCCTATAAATCAGCTGCTCTCGATTACAATGCAAAAAGAAGACTCTTTTCAGTATACATGGAAGATGGTCTCAAGGCTTTGCTGGGCATTCTACACTATTTTGAGTACTGTTCTCTGTGTACGGTACAGCAGCATTGGTCAGATCATTTGTGGCAATTAAAAACCCCATGGCAAGTTTCATCAGGGACAGGTGACTAGTTAATTATTTTTAGGAAGCAAAATTCCAGCTTCAGTTCTGAACAAACTTGGTATCTTTTCCTCTCTACAGAAAGAGGAAAGTCACAGGAAAATTATCTTTTCCCAGGGGTGATATGGTATTGCCATTAATATTAATAGAATATACTTCCCTTTATATTTGGCCACATTTCGGTGAATGGCAATACACAGAATACATTAATTATGTGTTTGGTAAAAATTAGCAAGAACTAAACAGTTATTTAGTAAACAGTTATTTAACCTGGAAAACTGAAGCTGATTTTATGACAAAGGGGATGTGAATTTAACCTCAAGCACAGATTTTTAATAACAGGAATAAGTCTGGAAAGTAGAAATGTTGATAGAGATTTGCCTGGTGGGAAGTTAGATGCCAGTGTGTACCGAGATGTATCCTGAACTGAGGAAGCGAATGCACCAGTTGTCCTCCCCTCAGTGCACCAGTTGTCCTCCCCTTACACATTTGTAATATTTTATATATAGTTAAAGTTAAAGAAGAAGATATATTTGTCCACTTAATTTCCATTGGAGTTACTGACTCCCACATTCACAAATTAAAGGGAATAAGGCTCGGTGAAGGACCAGGCTGCACCTAGAGAATCAGCATGCCACAGAGTACTAATGCAATGGTCTCCCCTTGTGTGGGTCCTGGGAGACCCAACTTGAAATACATCACTCGTATGAGATTCATGCCTAGGGTGTATTTCCCTGGAGGAGGGGGAGCCTGATCCCGCTTGCATGCTGGGTTGTGACTGGATGTAGGATAACGTAGGGTTCTTTGGTACCAGCAGGGCTTGGACCAAGAGGAGCATGCTCAGAGAAAAGCAGAAAATAGTCTAGTGTCGGCCGACACTTGAAAGAGTGAGAGCATTGAAAGATACACGCTTACAACTGAGAGAGCCTTCCAACTCCCAACAGAAGGGGAGTGGCAAGGAGCAAACATCCAAATGCTGAGTGCTAAGTAGAAGTGGATTAAGGAGATGGAGTGCATGGCTCTAAAGATCCACGCCTGCCTATTTTCTATGACTGTAACAATTAAGATGAATTAAGTGTCTAATGTGAAGCTGCTGTTTTGTTTGTCATATCAGAAATTTAACAAATGAATCCCAGAGCTAAAAATTGAAATTGCTGTAGCTGAAGCTATTACAAATGGATTTGGCTTTGATAGTCTTCCTGGGTGGCCACAAGGTAAACTTGAAAGCTAAGGACAAGAAGGTTATCCTGAGAGCTTTTGTACAACTGCAGAGCAAACACCACAGCATGTTCTGCCCTACACAGCAGAATTTGCTCACGTTAAGCCCTTGGAGAGACTCTGACACGATGCATGCACCCCGTTATCTGCCATGTCCAAGGAAGCCATGTTTATTGCTATAGCATCCCCTTTCTTCTATAGGCAACCTACCATCTCTACCAAAAACAAGAAGGAAAGAAAGCCTAAAAGGATGAAGAAGGATTTTCATTATGAAGTTAATTAGCTTCTGAGCCAAGCTGCACCTTTTCAAGAGGAGGAATTAGAGGGATTTAATTGCTTTATCAGCCTTCTCTTTGATTTTCAGCAATCAGGCCGATTCCATTTAATTTAACTGCCACAGATGAGAAGAAAATTGATGCACTCACCTGCCTCGGAGCAGAAAGAGAGGGTGAGAAAGAAAAGTTGGAGAAATTGGCAAATATAGTGTCTGCAGATTAATGAAAACCAACAGCATTTGCTCACAATTGGAAATGATGTGCCTGCCCTGAGGTGTTTGGAGCTGTGTGTGTGCCGCTGTGCATGGTGATGTGAGACCCATCTTAATGGCAGAGAACAAGGAAAAGGGGGTGGACCTGCCCTGGGGAAAAAGGGAAATATATTCGTAAGATGATCAGGATCAATTAATGAATGGGTGTGCGGGGGGGAGGGTGGGGGTGAAGAAAGGGAGAGAGAAGCGGCCAACGCCTTGTGCTAGCATATAAGCAAGCAGAGGTCAATATGCTGAGTGGGCTTGGTGTGGTGTCTGTTGTTATCCTCTACCAGTGGGCTGTATCCTGCACTTGTTAGGGGAGAGCCTTGGTTCATACTATTGGTAACTGATGGTCTGTTCGTTTTGCTGAGGTGCAGGGGAGAGGTTAGCAACTGCAGTGCAGGTTTTTGGTACACAGTGTGCCTTTGCAGAAATGCTTTTCCTTCTGTCAGAATGAGATTTGCTGTTGCTCCCTTCCACGTTCTTAGAGATATTTAATTCAGAGATGAATGAGACACAAATACAATGTGTTGAAGAGGAAGAAGGAAGTTAGAAGTGACGGGAATAGCAGAGGAGAAAGTGGCAGAGGAGACCTGTAGGACTGGGATCCACACGATGAGAGCTGACTTCCTCCGGCTAAGGTGCAGCTTTGCAGAGGGCCTGCTGGGTTTCAGTCTGTTAAACAAAATAGTCACCTACAGCCGTCTGTAGCCACAATAGCAGCCTGGGAAAGTTGTCTGGTTCTAAGCCCCTCGCTTTTCAAAAATAAGAACTCCTGAACGTGTCTAGAGACAATCCTTCAAAAATGGACCCAAGTAATTTTTGAAAATCATGACCCGAAATTTTAACGTGACTGTATTGGCAAGCCTGTTTTTCAATGGGAGGGCACTTGGTTTCCACATCACGTTGCTTTGGGAGTACATGAGCTAATTTCTTCACCCGTGCTGGCCCCCAGTTTGAGGAGGGCTGTTCCCTCTCTTAAACGATATCAGACAAAGGTCTTGGTTGGGAAACTTTGTGTCCTTTTGGTCTGTACAGCAAAGGTGAGACTTCCTCAGGGGTCTCCGGCCAAGTCTTCATTTAAGGGAAGATGGTAAGAGTGGGTGAATGAAAAGGACTCAGGAAGATGGCATTTTATTTTAGTTGTGTCCCCTCAAAAAAGGATAATCAGGGGAATTGTTTGGTTTTAGGAGTGTTTTGCACCAGAGTTGACTGTCTAACTGAAACCAGAAACTTACCGCTGAAACACCAGTTTCACAGAGATTTTGTTTCACAACAGCTTCTGATGGAAGCCTCTTGGTATGATTGACACCTTCCATTTCATTCCTTTGAAAGCAAAACTTTTTTCACTTCAGAATAACTTTTGTTCAAAAATGTGTTTGATTTTGTAATATTTAGATGGTTCTTTAAACAAGAACATTTTTTTTTATTTTATTGGATTAAAACATTGATTGATCCAAATTTGATTCTGTCAGAAAATATGTTCTATGACAGATTTCTTTTTGTGTGGATTATTTCCAGTCCTAGGTTAAGCAAATTTCAAAATTGGAAATTTTCAAAAAATTGGGAATTTTCAATTTCTTCATAGATGCCACAACTGGGGCTCTGTTCTCCCCTGGGATTCTGAGTCTGTTTTCTGTTTCAGGTCTACATATTGAATTTTAACAAATCTCTTATCAAATGATACTTTTCGCATTGTTTAGATTTCATATTTCATATTAGCGCAAGCTGACCATGAGAATGATCTTGAATTGTTTGTAGAAGGCCACATTAGGGTTCGATTCGATTAGCTACATTATTTTAGATACTACTGGAACTGCATGTGAAGAAATGGCTTTTCCACAGGCAAAAGAGGGAAGACAGGCAGACAGCGGGAAAGGGAAGGAAAGGCACAGGGGGTCGAGTGACTTGGCCAGGGCTGCACGGTGGTGGGGAGCAGACTCGGGAACACAGCCTGTGTCTCTGGAGGCGCAGGGAAGTGCTAAAGCTGATAGCCTGCACTGCCTCTGTGGTGGCAGCCTGTCGCTGAGCTCGGTACCAATGGTCAGTCTGGAGTAGAAGCAGGAGCATGTAGAAGCTGTCATCACCCTTACAAGTCAGTCTATAGGTTTTGTGAGATGGAGTTGGCTCTTTGCTAGAATCTAACACCTTTAGGTACAGACTTAAAAAGGAGCAGCTTTGTGGGCTGTAATTAAGACTCTGGAAGGGACTTTTTTCTGGCAATTCTCTCTGCTCACCCACAGCAGGTTAGATGAAGGGGTTAATAAGGTATTATTTCCCCACAAAAGCCCTGACGGTGCATTTCCTCACAGCTTGCTTGCCAGGCTTGGCCTAGCTCTGTGGATCAAAGGCTGGTTATCACTAGTATTGAGCTGTTGTAACCTCTGTCCCCTTTGATTAAAGTGGCGCTGCTGTGAATTTCTCAGTTAATCATGCCTTGGCTCGCAAGGGTCAGCTTGCAACTTGGCAAGTTCAGAAAACTACAGCGAAGGAGAGGAAGGTAAAATGTATTATGCAAATGCAATTATGATTGAGTCTAACTCCACCCGGCCCAGGCTTCGTGCTGCTGGAGAGGCTGGAGGGAGAGGGATCAATAGCCCATCCTTCGACAAGAGCGTCTCGGCAGCGAAAGGGGAATGGAAGAGGAGACTTTCCTTTCTTCTCCCCTAAACTTCCTGCACTGCTGAGGAGTGCAGGGTTTTGAAGACTTTGAAGCCCACAGCAAGGCACAGCATGTTCAGAGGAGAACGTGACCTCCCAGACATTTTCCATCCCCAGGAGCTATGATTTATGATTTTTCCTTGGACTACATTGAAATGGGAGCTCCGCCGATGGGTTCAGGACCACTAACTCTGCTTTCTAGTCCACATCACTTCCCAGAGCCTCAGGATGAGAGGAATCAGCAGGCATCATGGCAATGTGGATCCAATTTCAAAGCACGCAGTAAGATAGACAGGTGTGCAAGCCACGAGGTGTATGTGCAGGGCTAAAGATGAAGGTTTGAGCCCCAGGAAGGCCATAGTGTGGGATGTGAAAATCAACACAGTTGGCAGTGAATTAGGTTGCTGAACAGAGTGGCCTAACCCTGTTTTGAGGATGCTGAAGGATAGGACTGCTGAATAGAAAGAGGTCAGGATTGTTCAGTCTCACTATAAAAATCACTGTTTCCTGTTCTGCATTTTGTTTTCCCTTCCTGCAGCAGTGTGTGATGGTATTGCCCTGCCATATGGAGGCAGATTTGAGAGTTCCTCAGCACTCAGGACATTGGTTAATATTCTTTCAGGGAGGTACCCTGTTCTTAGTAGCGTTTCAGTAGCCCCTAGAATTGGCTGTCAAGAACTGGGCTTTCTACAGGCATATGGTAAAGCTGTATGTACATGCAGAGATTTTAATGCTGTAGAAATACCAGTATAACATACCAGTGAAGCACGTCTACCGTGATTACAAAACTGAGCTGTGTACTTTCCTACTGAATCCAAGTGAAACAAGCTACGGCTATAACTCCATTTTTGCCATTATTACTGCATCTTCAGGTGTGGTTTTGCCAACCAGCTATGGATCATGGTTTAAACTCTAGCTATCGGAGTTGCTCAATGAGAGGTATGCAGCCTAGGAAAAGTCTGTGCAGAGACATTAGACCAAGAGTAGGTGTGGCAGAGCGACCGAGCCACGGTTACAAACAGCTCGGCAGTGCAGCCAGGAATGGAACTGTGTGCCCAGAGCTCCAGCTCCCCTGTGCCAAAATTTCTGCTTCTCCTGGCCATGGGTGACTTTAGCAGTGGTTCTCAGATTCAGGAGATTGCCTGCAGACAAAGGGAATTTGCTGTTTCCACTGGCCTGGCAGAATCTTTCCTTATCAGTTTGTATTCTGTCTGGATCCCGGTCTAATCTGCTAAATCATCAGATTCCTGCCTTCCTTCTTAGGGGAAAGGGGGTTTTCCTGCCACTGCTGAAACCTGTTGTGCTTCCTGGCTGTGATGGGGAGAGGAGGGAGGGAAAAGAAAGAGACGTTTCTAGGGAGTCTGGTATTCAGGAGTGCTGGTTAAGGTGGCACAGAGGGATGTTTCAGCTCCAGCTGTGCTGCAAAGCAGATCTGAACTGGTGAGCAGAGGTGAGGGGAGAATGCAGCGCAGGGCCATGCCTCTACTGCTGCAGTGCAGGTCGGAGCAGAGCGCTGAGCACACAGTGGGAGTGGGGAATGCTGGAGGAAGAATGAGCACGGCAGGGCATTCTTGATCAGACCCACTAATTAACTGCTTGCTCTTATTTTATTTACTCCAATCTTTCTATTTTTGCATCATTTGTTTCCCCGTTCAAGCAAAACAGTGAGGAACTTTTTAAAATTTAAATTCAGAAGTGCTGGAACTGAGCTCCTGCTGGGGAGAAAGTCCTGGAGCTCTGCTCCTGATGGGTTTTGGGAACGGATGGCAATGTTTCATTGTCTCTTGCTCCCTTCCAAAGGCAGGTACCATTCTGCTCTGTTGGGGCACGTGGCTCTCATTATGTTATCAAACCTCACAAGCATGGGAATGGAACCGCAATGCCTGCTGCTTTTTGAAAGACCCCTAAGCTTGAATTTTAGTAGGTAACACATACAGACATCTTCCTGTCATGGGCTTTTCCTCACTTTGCATCTGTCTTTCCCTTGTGTGCTTCTCAATCCTTTCGCACTGTTTTGTTTCAGGTTCCTAACATATAATTATTCTGTATTTTTTGGAGATGTTAAAGATACTATCCGGATGGCTCAAAGACGCGACATGGTCCTGGGCAGGATTCAATTAAAAATTACAGTTACATGCCCGCAATGTCCTCTTAAAAAAAAAAAAAAAAAAGAAAACAAACAAACAAACAAAAAAAACAAACCAAACCTGAATTACAGCTCTTTTGTCAAAGTGCTTTGGAAAGATAATGCAGCAGTGTTGTCCCCATTGCATGGATAAATCATGGCTGGGAGAAACGGTTCACCCAAGGTCATGGGAGAAGTCAGAACTAGAGTCAGGAGGTGAATAAGTGTTCCTGGTAGTCCATCTGTTGTATCACATGCCACCTTCCTACAGAAAATGGGGTTTCCTCCAGCTTCTGTTTTCCCATCTCCTGGATCTCCCTCTGATTTCTTTGTCAAGACTCCAAGAGAAGAAACTGGCATTGGACTGTGAGCTGAGGATTAACAAAGTTTGCTCAGGTCCAGAGTGAGTGCCTTCTGTGATCCAGTCTAAGGACTAGTAGCTTCATTGTCCAGGAGATAGCCATGAAACACAACAGTCAGTGGGACTGCTCCTCTGTCAGTCCTCCGCAGGGCTCTCTAGAACAGGAGCTGCACCTTGACCTTCCTCTGCAAACTGTGAACTAATGTAACTGTGAGAGAAAGGGTGTGATGGGCCAGAACCAAAACTCCTAAGTCTCTGCATCTTACCCCATGCATGTTATGTTTCCCCT
Source organism: Morus bassanus (assembly GCA_031468815.1). Classification (NCBI taxonomy): domain Eukaryota; kingdom Metazoa; phylum Chordata; class Aves; order Suliformes; family Sulidae; genus Morus; species Morus bassanus. Next base: position 23,506,931 of record CM062575.1, on the reverse strand, counting down.
GGCAAGAGTGAGGACCTTCAGCCCAGATGAATGTTCCAGCATCCTTTCTGTGGTTTGCTTTGCAGATCTGGATCAGTTGATCTGTAAAGGAGCTAAATGAAATTAGGCTTCCAGGTTCTTTTGAAATCCAGTGGAAGCCGGGCATCTCTCACCATTCACTTAGTTTAAAAATCTCTAGCAGTGACAAACAATGGGCTCATCAGAGCAGACTTCTCTGGAACACTTAATGCCATATTTCTTCAGTCATTAGTGTCTGATCTGTGCAGTACTGGATCCCCCAGTACTGTTAATGCAATTGATTCAGCTGCAGGTACAGGTGGAATTTCTGTTCAATGTGCCGGAGCACTTGGTAGGGTTTTTAGGCATGCAATGTTTTTATGCATTAAGGACATGCGGGAGAGTTATGCCTGGGCAGACAGAAGTCATAGTGGGATGGGTCTGTGACTCAGGTTGTTACAGACTCTTTAGAAAAGATATTCCTATGGACAGTCCTTGCCATAAAATACAGTGCTCCTGAGGCTGCTCTGATTTACATTCCAGATTTCCTCCTACAACAGCCCAGTATCCCAAAGTTATAAAGGAGGGAAATCCTTTAACTTAGAGGTCCAACATAAAAGCTTATTCCTTATTTGTCACAGTTAATTCTTTCAGTAGTGCCCATCACTGTAATATCCCACTTTCTCTCCCCACATCTTCTATCCTTCCTTCTTTCCTTCCCTTCTTCTTCTTCTTGCCCTTCTTTTCCCTCCCTTTCTTCTCCTCAGCCCTCTACTTCCCTGCACGAGTTTGCTGTCTCTTGATTAAAATGTTGACTTTAACTTGGAATTAACCTGATTAATGTAATTGAAAGTAAAAGTCCGCTGCTCAGCACTTTGGGTGATGAGTGGAGATGGATTGAGAAAGAAAGCTTTCAGATTGAATACACTTCTCTCCTCTGGCTGTTAATTGCACCGTTTACTGGTACCTGACTCACTGACCGTCAGTGTTTAGTCCAGTTAATGATGATACACAGTCCATACTTTCCAGAGATAATTAAAAAACATTCCGGCAGACACTCTGCTGCAGAGAGCTTTCCTATCTGTCACAGTCAGCAGGCCCCAGGGGTTAGGGGTTGTCGTATGTAGAGAGAGAGAAGGCTGTTCTTTAGGTGCAGAGTTGAGCTGGCCTTGGTTATGCAGGTGTTTCGAAGAGAAGAGGGATGGTAACTACTTCACAGGTTGGCTTTAGTGTGTCTCCCTCCTGACTATACAATATTGTACATGGGTGAGCATGAAGGCTCTCTGGGGTTGGGGACCTATTTTTGTGCTTCCAAAGCACTTTGGCTAAGACATAGGATTTGTAAGTAGAGCTCTCTCCCCACAAAGTCATTTGAACCCTTATCCATAAGGGTAACTCAGCACTGAGATCACTGAGAATTAGGCATTTAAAGGCTTTGTGCATCTGGATGTTGGTCTCTTGTGGCATACTTTTACATCTGAAAAATAGGAGTGCTCAGACTTCCTTGCAGATGGAGAACTCTCAAATGATTGTGGACAGAGATTTAGACAAAATTCTTTGGCTGCCATATCCCAGAGACTCACATACACTGATGTAGTAGAAAAAATTTTCCTCCAAACATAGGAATCCATTTGGAAGCAGACTAGCAAGGGATGTGGTGAGAACTCTTATATTGCTGAAAGTAGTATTCAGGCAAAACAGGCAATCTGTACCAATGCCAGCATTGGTTAATGTATTTGCTAATGACCTGAAAAAAGAAATTAACAAAGGGAAGAGGAACTTGTAGGTGTGACAAAGGTAGGTATGATGATCAAGATCAGGAAAGATGAACAAAGAAATTGTGAGGGACCCGACAATAGTGGATGAGTAGGTAACATAAAGAACAGATCTACATATAGAAGGAATCCTGAAATCATCTACTCTGCCCTCCTGAGTAAGGCACATGTTGTACAGATGACACTAAGAGAGTAAGAACTCACTATTTCAGTTGGCACTTTGTTCCAATAGCTAATCACTGTAAATTAAAACTGTGGGATATATTTTTCATCTGAATTTGTATGTGTTCTAACTTCCAAGCCACTGGTTCTTGTTAAGTCTTTCTCTGCTAGATTAAAAAAGCCCTTTTATACTTTATGTTTTCTCTCTGTTCACATATTTCCATGTTAGATTCAGTGCAAGATAATGCACACCAAATGCTATGATTTGCATTTCTTGTATGCCTTACACTGTCAACTCAGGAGAAAAAAGCTAGGTGTCACTGTGACCAGCTCAGCAAACATAAGTACTCAGCATGTCCTCATCCACCCTCTCTTGTCTTGCTGCCATTTCCCTTTACACATGGGCTATGTGCAGTGACCTGACTATGAGCAGTGTTGAAGCTCTGGGGAAGAGGATGAGATTTTAACGAGAGGAGTGGGGGTTAGTGTTTATGTTAGAGTAGCAATGAAAGGCTCTCATGAGATCAGAGCCCTTGTCATGATAGGGTTTGTGTCTTGTTTTGGTTTGTTGTTTGTTTTTTTTTTTTTTTAAAAAAAAAGGCAAGCAGATTATACCCCAGAGGCTTTACAATCCAAATTTTCTGGAATTTGGGAAGACTGTACCCTCACACATGGGGAAGCAAGATCTGGATTTTGACCCCACAGAGAGGAGCAAAATGAGGACTGCAACCCTCACCTCTTGCCCCTTAGTTCGGCAATTGTAAGAGCCTCCTGCATCTTGGGTAACTTTTTAAATTGGTATTGCCGTGCAGAAAAAGAGTGAAACAGTGATTTCCCTCCCCACCCCGCCACCCCGCCACCCCGCCCCATACTGTCTCCTCTTCCCAAGAGACTAGGAGTCTGCACGTAGCCATGGCATATTTCTATATATTGAAATAAAACTTAAATAGTGATAATGGTAAATATTAGGGGCTACAAGGCTCCTTTCCTCTGAGCAGGTTACTCCTCTAGGGGATTTTCAAGCATTTAAATCTGGCCCATTCCAGACACGGTATATGGTCAGGCTTTTGGTCAGGATGCCTAGCCAAAGCATCCAAAAATACTGAGTCCAAGAGAATGGTTTCTTGTCCTACTTCTCTATCTAAAGGTGTGGGCTGGTATTTTTGGGGTTTGGTTTTTTTGTTTGTTTGGTTTGGTTTGGGTGGGGGGTGTTGTTTTTTTTCCTCTTTGGCTTTAAGTAGAAACTTTGAAAATCTCTGGTAAATCCAAGGTTAAAAAGAAAAGGCAAAACTTCAGAGTATGAATGAAGAGCTGTGTCCCGGCTCTGTTCCAGAGCCCTTCCCTTTTCATTTTTTACTTTTCATTCCTATATCTGCTTTAGCCTTTGTTTCATACTCTTTTCCATGGTTATCCCATCTTCTCTGACCTTTCTCTCTCTGCTCTGTATCACATGTGCTTGTACCCTTCCCCACCAGCTGCTAGGTCCCTTATCTTTATCCATAGCCCCAGGCTGTCTTTATCAGATTTACCCTCGATGCCATCCCATGGAGTACAGGAGTGCTTTTGACTCTATTCAGCAGCAAAAACACCAAGACTCAGAAAAACAAAGGAACTTTGGTCAGGGCCACCTAGCAAGCCTTCTGTACAGCCTGGTTTAACCAGCCTCTAAGACCAGGAGTACTTAATTAAGAGCTGGGTAACCTTCCTGTAGATTTTCAGTGGGATTTTTTTCATTGAAAATTTTTCCCATCATACTAACAGTGCTAAGACAAGAAGAGGGACCATTTCTTCATGGTGGCTGGTCCCTGCCCTTGGCTGACCTGTGCCTCTGGAATTGGGAGATAGGTGCACCTGGGGGCATAACTAGGGTCCCTGGGACCTGGCCGCTGTGTTCCCAAGGGACATTGATCCATCACAGTAGAGAGTGGCCCTGCTGTAGGTTGCCTTGGTCTTGACCTTGATGCTGCAATGTGTCTTTCCAGTGCCTGAATGTGGCTGGTGGGTGAGGCTGGTGGAGGCAGAGCGCAGTGTGAGGATGCTGCTGTGGGACCAATTGTGCTGGCACCTGTGAGGAGACAAGGCTGGCTCTTGTTTGCTATTCCCTGCACACACGCAGGGAGCCTTGTGCACTAAGTGACATCAAAGCTCATTATTTTCATCAGATGCCACATTTGTAACCTGTTACCAAGTAAATTGTGATAAAATAGACTGGAGCAGCCCAGAGTCTGACTCTGTGTGCTGAGATGGCTGCTGTGAGCATAGCAGGCAGGTACAGAGCCTTACAGGACTGCTGGCTCCAGCACCTTAAAGGAGCAAGGAGCTCTCACAGAAAATAGAGGGTCTGGGTCATAAGACGCTTATGGCTTGTCTTTTTGGCAGGCACTGTGTGCTTGGGATGAGGGTGAACTGCGTCACTCCAATGGTCTCAGGAGGTAGGTCATTTACCTCTCTCCTTCTCCTTCTTGTTTTTTGGGAAACTGAGACATGGGGAAAGAGAAGTGACTCACCCAAGTCACATAGTAAATCTACAGCTTCATCTCCTAGTTCTGCATCCTGTGGGTCCCTCACAGGTTACAATCCAAATGGCAAGGTGAACAGCAGTGGACCAGCAGTTTTCACATTTTCTTTCCCCTGTGTTAGAGTCCAGATGATGTGTGTCACTTACAGTGGCAGTTGAGAGCACAGGAAAAAAAAAACCAGCTCATTGCTGGGATTTAGTTTTCTGTCTTTGAAGATTCTCAAAGTCTGCCTGGGACATTCCAGTTTTTGGAGAGGAACTGTGTATGTTCCCATACTATGAGGTACCAACTCTGTTTCAGTTGCTTTGTGTTTCCCTCCCAAGCCTCTCCCTGCCCCACAGATACAAATGTGTTTGCCCATATTCACATATTGTGAGGCTGGATTAGATATTATCTTTAGTTTGTATTTGGAGAAACTGAGGCAATGAGAAGCTAAGAAATTTCTGCAAGGACGCTTTTGTGTCTTTGAGAGTTAGAAAGCTGAGAGCAGGAATCTCTCCAGAGTACTCTCCCCTGAGATTTGTAGTCTCTTTTTTCTGAAATACATGGAAGTACCTGCTGTGGTTTTAAGGAACAAATGGGACTTTCAGTGGAGATCAGATCTTCCAGTGCTGTGCATATATGTAATTGAACTGCACCCCATAGCACACTTCATTTGGCTTCCAAATAAATTCGTTTTTACTGGATTTATAGATGCTGAATAGCAAATACAAAGATGCTTCACCAGTACGTGTTACTGGTGGTGCTGCAGTGGAACGTGCTGGAGGTGGTTATAATGATAGTTGTAAATACAGAGTTTCTTAGGAATTTTAATACATCAAAAAGTGTACTGTGATCCACAACAAGAATAGTTTTTGAGAAGTTTGACTAAACAGAATGAAGTCATTTTAAGAGCAATGTAAATATTTCACTTTGGCAAAATCAAGATGGTATGATTTTTAGAGCCTTTCTGTATTCTGATCTTTTACAAACAGAAGAAAATGTTGAAGTGAAAATGTTTTCAATAAAAGTACAAACATGTATCAGAAAATAAACTGATAATATTTGCTCCCAGATTTTCAGTTTAAAAATACTTCTGGCACAGTGAAATTATGAAATACTTTATTGATATGAAAGGTACATTGAGGTGGGGGGAGTGCATGAGCATTTTTTCTAACTTCAGCTATATGCATCTGGACTCTGGTTACCAGCTGACTAGCTCTTTACTGCAGCACTTCTTCAACGCTTACTGATCCCTTATAAATATAATAGAAGGTGTGCTCTACTCTCTGCCCCAAAGGTCTTACAATTTAAATTGGCAGTTCAGAAGAAATATCTCCCTATTTCAGGAACTGGAGCATAGCAAGATCAGTGATTTGCTCAAGGTGACATGGAAAGTATAAAAAACTAGCACCAGCTCGTTCCACTGTCTGGATGAGATCCGTCCTCCAAGTTACCCCTCATTTTGGGAGCCCTCCGTGATTTCTGAGCTGCCCCACTTCACTGCCCCAGTGGCATGAGGTGGGGAGGTGGCCAGTGGCCAGGGACGGGAGTGGCCAGCCAGCTCTGCTGCAGCTGTCACTGCTCTTTGCTGACAGTTGCTGTAATCCATGGTGCCTGCTTTTATGGTGCTAATTAATCTCTTTTAATTAATGAAATCCTTCTACCTCATGTTCCTCCCCTTCCTTTCCTCTTTGCTTCTCTTCACCTTCCACAGCTGAAACCTACAGTCCTCCTTGAGCAGGGGCTGACAAAATCTCCAGCCTTTAAACATCTCTGTGTACTCTTCTGTGGCAGTGCTGGTGGCTCCATCTGCTTTTCTCCTTTGATGCTGTAGCACCTTAATCTTCATGGCCTGTTATCTTTGAAGCACACTTGATTTCTCAAAAGAAAAACAGCTAAGCGTTTTAGCACCCGCTGCTTTCCTTCATACGCTGCTACATGTCATTGCTGTTTAATCATGGCCTGAGTTTGCAAACATTGTGTATGTAATGGTACTCCTTTGAATAGACTTATGGGCTTGATTGGGACAATACATTCAGATAATATTGCTTGCCAGCGTCTTTGCACTCCAGGACTGTTTATCTTCTTTAATTCCATCCCTTAACTCCTACTCATAACCTTTTCTCTCTTATCCTTGGGAGCAGAGTCTAATTCTTGTCCTTGTGCTATGACACTTGTCATTCCATGGTGGGTAAATCGAGGAGCAGAAAAGAGGCTTGGGAATGCAGGACTGGATGTATCCAACTTGTCCACCCCCACTCCAAGTTATCACTTGTGGTATTCCTGAAAAAGCACAGACCACAGCCCTGCTGCACAAGCAATGCACAACACACAACAAAAATATAGTCTGGTCAAGAAGGGCATTCAGTTCATCTTGGGACAAAGAGCCCGTTTCTGGACTTGCAGACACAAGTCACTGCTTGGCTGAAAGGTGATAGAAAATTCTAGGGAGCAGAGCCATCAGCATTACAAGGGGAAGTTTCCATACCTCTGCATATTCAACTGCTAATAACAGCATATTTTTTCCCTTTGCAAACCCTGCCAGAAACATTTTTCTCTTTGTTACGTTTTTTTTTTTAGCAGTTTCTTTCTCTCCCTCAATATCTAAGTTTACAGTGCCTTTCCTCCAGCTCTAGTGGCTGATTTACATACAAACGGGTGATCAGCTGTGGGAAGAACAGTCTAGCGGATCAAATACTAAGTGACATTAAGCGGTATCTAAATGACATTACTTCGATTCTCTGCTAAGCTATGAGTTGCAGTGTGGCCATGCACACAGTAATTAATTCCTATGCCTCAGCTCCCCAGCTGTAAAATGGGCATGGTTCTGAGTTCCTGGGAAGTCCTGTGTTAGTGTGAGGCCAAAGTGAGCAGGGCCTGCACACAGCTGAGAAACTGTGGTGGTAGGATCCATTCAAACATGTCCTTAAAAAGCTGCTAGAAAGGCAGTTACTGTGAGTGGGAAGAAGTGTATTGTGTCTTGTTTGTATGACAGAGCCGTGCTTGTACATGACACAAGAACTGCATAGGGACCCTCTAGCTATATTAACTTCTGCTTTTTTTCTATTCATCCCCATCCCTTTGGGTCAGAACATGCACACAGTTCAGTGGAAGATAGAACTGCAGACTGGTTTCTGAGCACAGTGAAGGTCCAGGCGTACAAATCAATATAGGGAGCTATCAGCATCAGAAAAACTTTCATGGCTCATATAGTAGTTTATAGTTTAGTTAGAGAGAGAGAGAAAAGCATACTTTAAAGTGCGGTCATGGGAAAATGAATGCAAAAAAAAAAAATGCTGTCTCGCTGAATGCATCTGCTTACACTCTCTCTGATTCTCACTTTCCTCTTGATGGTGTAAATTCAGAATTGGTCTGTTAAAGTCAACATGAATAAATTAATTTTCAACATCTGTTCTCCATGTACTTGGACAAAATCAAGTCATTGGTGTAGCATCAAGTCACTGTTACACCAGAAACTGTAAATGCTCTATGAAAGGCATATACCTTTTAGCTTTAAAGGAACAGATTCTTTTCCTGGTTGGGCTGTTGTAAATCACAGATAAACCTGTTCAGGTCAGGGTGAACCCTGACAGGCTGAATAAAGCCTGACTCAGGATGCAGACTTACCTGAAAAAGGAAGGGAGCAACAGGGAGACCACAGAGGCCTAGGAAAAGCCCCTGTCATCATCTTCTCTTATGGCTGCATACAAAAGGTCTACTCCAGCTTTGAACTGGCCAATCCAAAAATAAACCCCAAGTGTCCCTTGCAGAGACCTTTGCCTCTGGATCAGAGGTGATTTCAGCCAAGCAGTGACTGGACATACTGAACTTTTCTCCCCAAAGGGCAACCTCATCCACCCTTGAAAGGAGACCTGTGGAGCAGCATGTGCTCTCATGCTCCACCATGCTTCTCAAGTGGTACATGAGTATCACCCAGAGAAAGAGAGACTGGGGGGGCTGAGAGAGCTGCGGGGTCTCTGCTGACACCAAACACGTCACTGACCTGCCAACACAATGAGAGCTGGGAGAGCTGCTGGCCTATGATCAGATGTCAAGGAGAAGTGGCAGGAGGTGAGAAGTGCCAGGAATACTGCTTCCCAGCTGGTTCTGGAAACAGTTTATGCCTGTGTCCGTCTGCACTCAGATCAAAGCCTCCCTGAATTATTCAGGTGCTCTTTGAAAACTCTCATCATGCAGTAAGTGAAGGCAGCTTGGCTTTACCTGCTGGAAAACAAGCACTCTTTGTAAGCTCCAGGGCCAAACCAAGGTTCCTCTGCTCACACAATGAGAGCAGCTCCTACCACCTTTATGGCAGGAGTTATCTCTTCTTGTTACAGCAGCTTCTCACATATAGGCCTTGACTGTGTGGGCTATCAGTCCTTATGGGCTTCAGTAGGTGCTTTGCATCTAATTGGGCCCATCCTTGCAGTCCTGCATGGATGCATTGATATTGCCTTCCCCAGCGTTTTGGGCATGTGGATATAGATGCACTTAAGAACAACTACTGGCAAACCCATCTGGATGGTGTTGAGTGTTTCTAGCTGTTATCAATGGGAAGAACAGTCAGTTCAGCCTAAAAGAATCAAATAAGATGGCACAAACTTGAGATTTCCAGGAAGGCGAGGGTAGTGTGCGTTCTTTTGGGCCATGATGCTGCAACCACTCTGTTGAAGTGACAGGGCCGCAGCACTGACTCCACACTCTGAGAGCAGCAGTGCACAGCAGGCAGTGCCACACAACAGCTTAAAAGAAAAAAATGGCCCGAGAAGGGTAAGTGAGGCAGGGTCAGAGCTCTCTGCTGTCCTTTAAGCTAGCAATAGCTTCCTCTTCTGGGGAGTGAGTCCAGCAATCCCTGTGTTAGAAGAGCTGTTTTGGTATCATGGGCAGGTGCAACTGTCTTGCAAGGAGAGACTATGTACAGTCTTCATGCCACTTTCTGCGTATTAAGCCCTCTGTATATCCAAGGCTGGGATTACTCAGTCCAGCATCATCAACTGTGTTGTCTTTGTAATATTTTAGTTGTATGTTTTCTTTCAAATGCCAGCACCAGGAGACAATTGCATTGAAAAGTAACTTTCATTTTTAGAAGGGCGCTTTACTAGCCATGTGGCTGAGAAGGTGAAAGGATTAAAAAGGAGAAGGAAACCCTCAGTCGTCTCCAACATTTTTTTCTTCTGAGATTTTAAGGCTGTCTTCTGAGTTGTTGAACGCTTGCAGCTAGCAGCCCCTATTACTAGAAGGTTCACCAGCCAAATCCCACTTTTCATCCTCTGCTGTTGTCTAAGTTAACAGCCTACAGATTTACAGAGGCTGTTCTTCCAAGAAAAGGTACCAGCAACAGTCCACGCTGATCTCCTAGAATCACATGACATTTTTTTCTGCTTGTCAGTATTAGTTCTATTGAAAGGCCCATGTCCTTGATGTGCACAACTGTGCATGATGGTGGTCTGTACCCACTGAAACCCCCCAGACCCATTCTCATAAATCATTATCAGCTGCATCACAGAATAACTCCCCAATAGACAATGAAGTGGTTTGACAGTTTCACACTGGGAACTGATGACCTGTTGCGTTCTAGCTTAGGCAGGTAAGTTGCCATGTACTGCCATGAGATGATGCTTTGAGAAAAATGCGTGCTTCTGAGAGGAAGTGATTGTATGGAATGATGTCCACAGCAGAGCTGCAGTGCAGGGACTTGCTAACTGAGTTCTTTGGCCTGCAGAGTGAGCTCTCTCAGGACAAAGTATTGAACCAACTTGTAACAGCAGAATACAGGGTGCTCCTGTGATGGGAACATCTCTTGGGGTAAGCAAATGGAAGCCCAAAATATCCTTTCATTCCACAGAGGGGGTTTTATCTTTATTACCTATCTTTTTAGACAATAAAGGTGATCAGCATCTCCCTAAGAAAGACTGTCCCAAGACAAAAGTAAATTTTCTGACCTGATTATTATTATGTCCTCCACTATCAAAACTATTTCATATCTGATTTCTCCTGTCATGCCTGCTCTCTGAAGGTGTATTTTCTTTCTGGCACCAAGTAGGAACATTTTAAAATATTTATTTATCTGTTGTTTTGGTTATTTATAGTATCACTGCAATATCTGAGTGACCTCAGCGTTACTTGTGGTTTCTAGGCATTCATGGTTCCTGTCACAAAGAAGTTATAACCTAGTGAAAATTACATTAATTGAATGTTCCATTCTGAATATTAGCTGTAACTTGAGAGAATTAGCTTGTAATATGATTCCTATTCTGAATATCTGAAATATGAGGGTTTTTAAAGGCCAACAAATGACAGTTGTATACCTAAGTTTCACTTTTTAAATTCCTTCTTTTTCCCACCACTTTTCAGATCAAGTACAAGAATGAAATGAACAGAATTAGCAGGGTTCTTTAGGGTTATTGAGTCCGATTTTTCTTCTGTGGGAAAATGGCTGCTTTTTTTCTGACTAATACTATATTGTAATGACTACAGAAAGTGAAGGGAGTGGTTACTATTTCTGCATGCATGCTAATACTCGCACCACAGGCAGTTACCTAAGAGTCAGTGGTAAAGATTACTGCAGACTGTACATCCTGCAGATCAGCTAAAACCATCCTTGCCCATGTACATTACTCATTGGCCAAAATAAAAGTTTCTCTTCCTCTTCTCATGTGAAACTAAGGAACAGAAAACATTTTTCATCTAAATTTCTCTATGAAATATCGGTTGCTAGCAAGAAATGGAGGCTAAAAAGTGCACTTAAAGCCTGATTGAGAAACACTACTACAGTTGATCTTGGAAGGGATTTGTAAGGATCCCGTGTGACTTAAATAGTCCTTTGTCAGCTGAGTTTCCTGATCAGGCTGTGTCTTCCATAACACACTAAGATTTATCCATTACTGGGTAAGGACTGAGAGAGTGGAGTCACAAACAGAGATATACATAAATACAGATTGTCATTGGATCAGATGTTCGCTTCCTGGCTTTTGTTGTTCAAGATATGCTCTTTAGAGATATTGTTGGGACTTGAGGACAGAACAGATACCTCCCCCGGGCTTGTGTAAAACATCTCACTCTGAAAGAAACTGGCACAGTTATTCCTGTTTGTTAGCTGGCCCATGGTGCTATAAGGTGGTTGTGGGGTTGTGATCTTGGAAGGCTGCCTCTGGGATAGGGATGGGTGCAAGGGAGCAGTCTACAACATCCCTCCAAGGTGTCCTTCAAGCTTTGGAAGGATCTGACTGGTAGCTCCAAATCAGGAGGATACATTTTGTAGTTCGTGGCATTAAACTAAATCTAATGTGCCATCTGATGTGCTGGAGGGTCTATTTGAACTGCTAGGTCCGTTCTCCTGTCTGTACCACGGATAGGCAGGGCAAGGATTTCTTGCCTCATTAAAGTGGGCTGTGATGGGGTTAGAAGAGGTAAAGGCAACAGTTTTTTGCTAAGGTAGAACTGCAGTGATTCACCAGCTCAGACTTCTGCTGTAGTTCGTGTGTCCCTATTGCACTGATAAGCAAGGAGGGACAGGTGTGTATTTAGAGAGACATCTGCAGAAGAAATGCACTTAAGCACCATATTTGAACACTCCCAAAGAATGGGAAAATCCAGACCAGGAATCCAAAACTTTGAAGTATAGCTCTGTGTCTCCAGGCACCAGAGTAAATAATGTGTGGACTGGAAGTGTTCTGACACTGCAGTTCTTCACTGGACACCAGTAAGCATGTGCCGAGGAAGAGACATTTCTTCTTCAGTAGGCCACTTGAATAAGCAGAGTTGCTAGAGGGAGGCCTAAACTCTACAGCACCCACGCAATATCACCACTCCCAGGATTTCTTTACATTCTTCAGCCTTTATATGGAGGATGAAGTTTTGGTTCTACTGACCCAATTGGAAGATACATGTTATGTTGGATTAAACCAGAACGCATCCCGTTGTTTTCCAGCTGGACAGGAGAATGTGAAAAGCAGCCCATGCATCATTTGTAAATCTCTGCCATATGGTAGAGACCTGTTTCTGTCTCTTGTTTAAAGGTGGAGATATATCTCAGGGCCTGGCTTGATGGTTTCTGTGAGGGAAGTAAGTGTTTTAAAATCTTAAAGCCACAGCAGGGTGGAGAGGGGAATGGGGTAGTGGAACACTAGAGTGGATTGCTTAGGGAGGTGTTGTGGTTTAGCCCCGGTCAGCAACTAAGCACCACACAGCCGCTCACTCACTCCCCCACCCTTGTGGGATGGGGGAGAGAATCGGAAGGGCCAAAGTAAGAAAACTCGTGGGTTGAGATAAGAACAGTTTAATAATTAAAATAAAACAACAATAATAATAATATAATGAAAAGAAAAATAATGAGCGAGAGAGAGATGAAACCTTGGAAGAAGAGAGAAAAAAAACAAAACTAAACATCAAGTGCTGCAACCGCTCACCATCCACTGACTGACGCTGCTGGTCCCCGAGCCGCGATCGCTGCTTCCCCCGGCCAACTCCCCCCAGTTAATATACTGGGCATGACGTCACATGATATGGAATACCCTTTGGCCAATTCGGATCAGCTCTCCTGGTTGTATCCCCTCCCCTCCCAGCTTCTTGTGCACCTGGCAGAGCATGGGAAGCTGGAAAAGTCCTTGACTAGTGTAAGCACTACCTAGCAACAACTAAAACATTAGTGTGTTATCAACATTATTTTCATACTAAGTCTAAAACACAGCACTATACTAGCTACAGTGAAGAAAATTAACTGTCCCAGCTAAAACCATGACAGGAGGTTATGTAACCTTTGTTGTTGTTCTTAAAAACAGGCTAGATGAAAAGGTTTAGAAGTGCTTTAATGATGGTTGATCCTGCCTTGGCAGAGGCATGGTCTTGACGATCTTCTAAATTCAACTCCAGCCTTATTTTCTGTGATTCTGTAACAGGATAGAATTGTTATTATTATTATTGTTATTTCTGTTACTACCATTCGAGGAGCACTTCTCAGAGATCAGAATCTGGCATTGCCTGGTGCTGTACTTGCATGCTAGAGAAAGATGGTCCTGCCCTCAGAGGGCTTACAAGTATGAGTCAAGAAGCAACGGCTAGTATGGACAGCTAAGGGAATACAGTAAGGAGCAATGAGATGCTATTGATCAGCAGGATAGGCAGTACTCATAATACATCAGCAGCCTAACTGCTGTCAGATTTTTGCAGGCATCATGGCTAAGGAGAATTTGAAGGATGATAATGAGGAAGCTTTGCAAATGAAATCTCCAGGCTCCCACCACCTCTGCTCCAGAGCTGGGCAGCAGCAGGATAATGGTTTGCCTCCCACTTCTGACTGTTCTTGTGTCCCTGCCCGCTGCTGCCCACTCTCACTGAGGGCACAGGTGGTGCTCTTACAAACTTGCTTCTAGCCTGTTTTGTGGCAGGATGGCAGGAGACAGAGCCAGGATAAGGCCTGGCCCTCTATCCCACATGCTGTGGGATCTCTTCCAGTGACAAGAAGTAAAGTTGATGAGTCTGTATCGAGACAGTGAAGTGACCCCCGTGCTGCTCCACATAATTAATAAATAAAGCACTGGGGGAGTTTTTGCCATGCCGGCTGCTATGACAGGGCTGTCTACGGTGCACTTAAGCATTAAATGACCAATTTCTGTCAGACTAACTTCCCAAGCCTCTCTCTCTCTCTCTCTCTCTCACTCACAAAGCTAGCTTCCTCGCTCCCTGCACTTGGAGTTTTTCAGCAACTGATGGCTCCTGGTTCATTTCTGTGGAATTAATTGGTCCCTGAATGAATTCTGTTGACAGGGCAATTTATCATGTGTTTGGGTTGACAGTGTTGGATACTGGTAAAGGGGGGGAGTGGTGTGTGAGTGGGATGAGGGGAGATGGACAGGGTGGGGGTGGGTGGGAGGATGAAGAAGAGGAGGAGTAGAAGAAAGGGGAGGTGGAGGAGGAGATTGTTTAAAAAAATAAAATGAAAAAGAGAGGAAAAATTCTGTTCCTCTTTGGATCCCTCCAGTCCCACTCAGTGCGATGGATAATGCGCAAGAGGGATGGGGAGGAGAAGGGGGGAGGAAGGGAGTGCCACTTGTCTCATGACGGGAGTCAGGATGCTGCTTTTCCACAATTTGCACCATGGCCTGGGGGAAACAAAATGAGAAAAAAAAAAAAAAAAAAAAGAAAAAAAACCCAACAGTAGAAGCTAGTAGTTGTTGTGTAGTGTCTCTGGGGCTCAGGCAGAAGCCTCCATATGTAATGTCCACATCTCTACTTCTCTCCCACACCAAAGTGAGTGGGAAGCTAGGGACAAATCCAGTTAACCCTCAAAATGCTGATATGTGCCCAAATACTGTTTCAGTAGGTACTGAGTGGTGTTCAGCACCTCGCAATGCGTTGGTATCTGCCATTGTGTCTGCTAGTCAGGGACATCCAGGAAGGCATCACATCTCACACAACAACATCAGTGATTTGGGATTCCCAATTTCACCTCAGCATGGGTCAGAAAGGGGTGTCTGGTCCCATATGTGCCTTTGACAGTCTCAGGTTACATCATTTCACTTCGTCCAAGATATGGACAATATGAGGGAATTCCCAATATAATTAAAATTACATTACAATTACATTGTCATTAAAATGTCATGACTCTGGCTTATGGATTCAGTTTCTAGTCAACACAATCCAGACAATCATTTCAGTCCCTCTGGCTTCACAGCTTCTGAATGCAGAAATATGGGTATGTGTGCACATGCATGTGCTTCAGCATGGATAATGTTAAAACCAACCAAAGCCAGAAAGAAATTAAATTTGGATGAAACAAAAGTATTTGAATGAAGATTAAATAGATTTTTTTAAGTTATGTCTTTTCTAGGAATCTTTGAGTGACCTAAAGGGGTATACTAAAGGCTTCATCAGAGGGAGGTATGTCTGTGAAATGTTGGTTGCATGCACACGCAGAGGATAGGCTCCATTAGTGTCATCTTCACCACTGCCTCCTCCCCCAGTCTTCCCTACACTGCAGGTAGGATGTTCCAAAATACTCAGTGCTGAGATCAGTGGAAGAGTTACCAGTAGCTTTCCTGCTGATCTCACTGGGAGCAGCATTAAGTCAGAGCTCAGCATTTCTGAAATTGCCATCTGGAGCCTTTAGCTGCAGGCTAGTGGGACCTGCTTTTGTTTCTTGGAGCTCTGTGGCTCGGTTTACCAGCACTCAGTCATCATCTTTGTCTTGGGACCAAAGGTTTCATCAATGCAGCTGACAAAACGAGTGCCCATACCATAAACAGCCTGGAGACAGAACTGAATTGGAGTGGCAAGCCCCGAACTGGGCATGGTGAAACACAAGTGGTGTGGTGGTAGATGGTCTCTCTCATATTTTGTTCAGTCAGATATAAGGCAAATGCGAATACAATTCTCATCTGGTAAAAATGGTGCAACTGAGCATTGAGAAAACTGACTGCTTGTTTATGGTTGTCTTCACATTGTTGTTTTTACCCTGGGTTGTGTCAATCCTCTAGCCTGCATCCTACCTGAGAACATCCGAGCATCAGATCTTCTCGAGTGCTAAAACGGAGCAGGTAGGGTGAGGAGATGTAGGAAGCAGGGAGCTGGCACAGTCAAACTGCAGAGGATTTATAAGATAGACTTTGTATGGGCCCCCAAGTTTCCTGCCAATTAGAAAGCCAGTTAAAGTTACTGCACTAAGAGCAAGTGTACAGGAAAAGACAGCCATGCAAAGGCATAGGGGGTAGAGGGAAGATTTATTTTCAAACACTTTTATTTTCCTTGTCTTGGTATGATCACTCCAAGGAAATGGTGCAGGCAGCTTCTTCTCAAGGCTTTTGTAGCAGGTTTCCATTGTAGTTACTCAGGTAGATAAAGCTGAGATTCATCTGTAGTGCAGGGGATCAAACCTAGAAATACGCCCATTAGAGATGAGCAACATATGAATGTAGCAGTTTTTTATGTGGGATCCTAACGTGTAAGTTGTTTAGGGTGAGGACCCGCTCTTTGTTGTAATTTAAGACAACAAATGAAAATACGTGTAGAAACAAACATACACGAATTGACAATGGTGGCAATAATAACTGAGCAGTGATTTTTCTGCATATAAGTCATGCAAACTGGCAGAGTTTAATCAGAAGACTTGGGAGAGGTATGTGGTGCTTGGAAAGGATCAGTCTGAATTGGGGGTAGCTGTGAAGGGAGAACCTGGTTGGTTACAATCCCACAGAACAGAAACATCGTTGATGGCTAATGAGAAGGTGCTTGTATAGGAGGGCCTCCACACAGAGAGATGAAGCCTAAATACAGGTTATTTATAAGGTGTTTTTTTTCCTTATGAAAAACAAGATTAGTAGTATTACAGTTTATAAATATGAACCAAAATGAAGAACATGCAGTTTGGTACCAAAGGCTCTGCAGCATAGGATACAGAGATCTGACAAGCTCCAGCAGCTATAAGTTGATAGTAGGTAAATTCAACCAGAAATAATATGCGGATTTCCAACAGTGCAGGTAATCACCTGTCAAAATATTTTAGCTAGGGTTCACTGTCTTTTCCAGCACTTGAACCTTTATACTTGGTAGCAAATGTTCCTCAGAAGCAGATTCCCCTAGCTCAACCCCAGCTATTGGACCCACAGCAGGAATGAATTCAAAGCAGCCCTTTGAATATCAGAGGCCAGACAAGATGATCACAGTGCACTAGGAGTCTCCTCTGGGGTAGCTGTGGCAATGGACTTGAAAACAGCTACCTTAAAAGTTAATGCCTGACTCCAGTTTCACTTACACACTGTTTACATGAGTGTAACTCTTTTGACTTCAGACTTCTGATTGACAATGATGGAAACAGAAGGCAAATCAAGCTTCTGAGAAAAATGGTTATGATCAGCTGTTCTGAGCCAGTCAGGTGAACGTGACATAGGAGTAAATGGGTGTATTTTCACTTATGTCACTGAACCTTTGGGACAGAAACACAAACATTTTTATAAAAAAGATTATCCCTAAAATTTGAAAAGAGAGAGTAAATCCTGAAACAATACAAATCTTTCTGTATAGTGAAATGGAGATGAAAAAACTCTCGCAGTTAAAAAGGCAATGATTCAAAACTGATTTCTGCATAAAATAGTGGAGCCAAAATGGACCAAAATAAGCTCCAAGCAGGTTGCATTTAGAACTACCCAGGACACAATAGGTAGCTAGCTAAGATATCAAGACAGACAACTTAAAAATCATTCAATATGCAGCTCCTGCAGCAGTGGCTATGATTAGAAATGTAGGCCAGAGTTGCAGGCTGAGTTTCGTCACTTAATGCTAAATCTGTGGATTTAGGGGTATAGTATTTGTAAGACTGGGCCAGGCTCATGTTTTGTCTGGTCAACCATCTCTAGCAGTAGTCTCAACAGATTCTTAGGAAGGCAGAACTGTGCAATGGGCAGACATAGGAAGCATCTGCAGTTTGTTGGGAGCTCAAGTAATCTGCAGATTGGCTCAATCCCAGAAATGTTCATATCTTTCCAGAATGCTTGTTGAATGCTCATAACTCTGGTTGTTTTGGGTTTGTTTGGGGTTTTTTTGTCTATAAAACTGTCCAGTCTTTTCTGGAATCTTGGTAACTTCCTGTGGTTACGAATTCAGTTGGTCAAAATACAAACTGTTGGGGAAAAATTTTAATTAGCTTTAAATTTGCTTCTTTGTAATCTAATCAAGTGTCATCTTTTTCTTGCGTTCTTGTGACCTGCAGGGTCTGGTTCTGCTAAGGAAGCCTCTGGCTTGCCTTCTGGGGAGTGTTCAGGAACCATTTTGATGAATTCCAATTAAGAGTCTTCCTGACACCAGAGGATGCAGAGGTCAAAGAATGCCCTCAGCAGCACAGCAACAGACCACACGGACCACAGATAAAGGTAAGAAAATGGCATAATTGTAAAACAGAAAAGAAAATTCCTGAAGACCTGAAAGGGATTCGAATTTGGCAGGATCTTTGAGTGAATGGTTCAGCTAAGATTTCTGCCTGGAACCCAGAAGAACTTGATAAAGATTCTTGTATACTTGGTGGAACAAAATAACAGTGATAATAATGCTTTGCCTCATTATATAGTGATTAATCTGGAATGGAAGTTTACAGAAAGTTGTAGATGGTCTGATCAGAAACAAGAGATTTTTGTAGCCGTGTAAGACTTGTAAGGAAGAATTGCTGCGGTTGCTTGAAGATAAGAGATCCCTGAGTGCCTCCTGTGTGCTCATGACTACAGCTGAAGTTGTGGGAAGTCTGTTGCTCCTAAAGATCCTAACAAAGGTGTTCTAAAACACACCACCAGTGCCTGATCTTGGGAGAGAAGCAGGAGACCTCAATAAGTTGCTAGAGATCGCACTAATCTGCATAGCAATTTGTCTTTAACCAACTCTTGTCTATGGCTATTAAAAGGAAATTCAGGGGACTAACCTCCCTGCCAAGTGGATACTCAGAAATCAGCAGCACTGATAGATTCTCACTGGCATTTGTAGAGTTGATCTCTGTCTTTAGCACAGCACAACTTGTCGTACCAATATTGTAGCATTAACTGAGCCAGATAGGAGCTCTCCGGTGAGCCTGAGGGACGTAACCTCGGTGTAGATAAATGTCCGTCTGGCTGTAGGTCTGTGAAAAGGTGACCTTGGTCACCACAGAAAGGTAAAATCTCATTGCTGGAGTTGAGGACCATAACTGATTGCAAAACAAGTTGATTACTATCAGTATTGTGTATTTTCGAACACTGGAGTCACACTAGAATTCACAGCAGAAACTATCATGAGTAGTAGTCTACTACTTTGGCAGCTCAGAGAGTAGCATGAAGGAGCTCATTCACACCATGTTTATTCCAGGGGCATAAAATCCTCCATGGAGGAGGTATGGGTCATGTTCACAAAAAGGTGATGACTACTGCTTTTGTTTTCGGACTGTTTCCGTCTCTCCTTCTAATTACCATTTTCTTCTCTTTTTGGCCTCTTCTGTCTGGGCTGTATCTTAGGTGTCTTGTTCGGCATTTGAATAAGAGATGGCTGAGAAAAGCTCACTTCGGGGGAAAAATATAATACAGTGGGGATAGATGAAGAAACAATAGTTGTTGTTATTTTGGCCCTGCTAACTGAAACTAGAATCCCGCCATTTTTTCTTTTCAAGGTTGATCAGTTTAGGAGCAAGCCATGTTAGGCAGACCACTGGCTAGTTTTGGGTGCCGAGGGAGGAACACTGTCAAGAAAAATATTCTCCATCTTTGCTAAGCAAGCCAGATGTTCAGTGGCTTACAGACTCACCACACTTTCATCACTTTGAAATTGGGTTAATGGGACAAAGTGAGAGGACCTGCAATCACAACACTTATGTCTGAGGAGAAGGAGCATAAGGAATTTTGCAGCTCTATGATTTTTGTCAGTATATATCTTCTCTGTTAGCAGCATGGGGAATTTCAAACTGAGAAGTTTCTGTTTTGGCAAATTAAGAGCATGCAAACCCTTCTGCTGTTCTGGAGCATAAACCAAACTCAGTAGTAAGATTCCAGCTGCCTTTTGAGGCTTTTGGCTGGCCATTTAACGCAGGCTCTGATGCTCACTGTTATAGTACACAAATACGTACGTATTGCACAAAAAACGTACATGGAGTTCTGTGCATATGTAACCAAATAATCTGGGCTCAACTTCTCTGTATTCTGAGTGGCTGTGCAAGGGAAGAGATGCATCAAAGCGTTTGCTTTTCCTGTATTAAAGCCATTGTAGTTCAGAGATGACACAAATCTAGTACCTTTGCTGATGTATGACTCACTCAGAAGGAAGAGCTCCAAAAAGCCTTGCCTCCTTTCCTCCCAGTCACCTTTGAATGGAACACAAAAGTGGTGAAGCCCAGCCCTGTGATATAACCACATAAGCATCTGCCTTCCGCAGCCATATCCTCCACCATGGGTCCCAAATGTTCTGATGTCTCCCTCTCTTCTGCGAGAACAGGTGATGTCTGTGCTCAGTCTCTGTTTGTCAAGGCAAACAGGTCTCAGAGCAAATCAAAATGTTACTGATTTTTTGCTTTATCAGCCAAGCAAAATACATATGAGGAGGTAAAACACATGAATAAACAAACAATAATGGGTCAAAATAGGCAACTCATACTCAAAGATAAAAATAGAAAGACACGCAGGACAATATGGAGATATCGATAAAGACTGTGCCAGGTTTCCAGAATCAAAGGCTGTTCTGAGTTCCCTTTAGTTTTGTTTCCACTCTCTCCCCCCTCCTTTTGGTGTGAACTTCTCATGTGGCACCTTGACCCAGAACAGGATTTTCTGGGAAGTCAGTAATGGCAGAGAAATTGCCTCCAAGGAGAAGAAATGTTTGACATCACCAGGATATTTTCCAGGAATGGTACTTTGTGGCCTTTCCCAAAAAAATATTTTGCTGTTTACAGTTTATTTTGTGGTGGCTCTTTGAGAACTCTGGTGTGGGCCAGGAGCCCGCTGTTACCTGCTGTGCAAACACAAAGCGGTAAGAGAATTCCTGCTGCAGACAGTAATAACCTTAATCTAGTGAGTAATAACTTTAATCTGGTCAGAGTGATCACCTGATATAGACAGAAGGGGGAGCACAATGAAATAGTTGGAGCAGAGGGTATAATTTAAGTCCCTTCTGATTTATAGTAAAACTTAAAAAGAAGTCGGATGGTGAATATGTATCCTAGCTGGTAGAACAACAGGGGAAGATTTTTCCTAATGAACTTAGAGAAGAGAATTTTCAAAGGGCAAGGTAAAAATAAACTCATTAATTAAAGTTCAGGTCTGATTAGACACAGAAAAAATAATGGATAGATTTTCAGGGATCCTTAGCAACTGTTGTTACAAAAATTTTCAAAAAAGCTCAGTGTGTAATGTACAGCTGAGTGTCCCAAACACTCCTCAAAGTCTTCTAGTAAAAATACTGAGCGGTACGTATTTACATGCATAGCTCACAGTTAGACCTTTTTGAGGAGCTGGTCACAACTGTAGAAACTGAGCCTTTGGAATATTCTGACAAAGGTGAAACTGAATAACAAGAGATTATACAGTTCAGAATACTGGCCAGTTTCTTATCGTTACTGGCCAGCGAATCCTCAAAGTAGAGTACTGGGATGGGAATAAATCATGGAAGGAAATCTCCCTCCACTCCTGAGTGCATCTGCAAGAGGCACAAATGCTCATGAACTGGGAAAGTGCTGGGCTGTCAGTGATTTCGGAAAGCTGTGGTGTTTGGTTAGATCCCTGATTATGGGTTACATTTTAGAGAGCTGCTTTTGGGAATCTTGGCCAAGCGTCTCCCTGTATTAATAGTTTTATGGCCATTCTTTGGGCTATTGGTGTGCTTCTGTGAGCTATCTGTTAGCACTTTCTTTCCCCTATGTAAAATCCTAAAGTTTCTCTTCTATTTTTTGTCACAGCATTTTAATTTGCTTGGGTATTTTTTAACATTATGTGTATGTATTCCCCTGCCAGAAAAGGATGCAGCAGGTAGAAAATCTTTGTTGAAGATTCATTATCTTTTCTTTCATTTACTTTCTCAGGAATCTGGCAAACCTTTCAAAGTACATCAGTGAGGTTGGTCAGCTACCTCTTGTCTCTTCCCAGAACGTGATTGCTTGCCAGCATCCTTCTGCTAGGGCTAATTGGTGGTGACCTTCTTTGCTTTTATTCATACCTGCATAAAGGGCAGGAGGATCCAGCATGCTGGCATGGCTGGTGAGATTTGTGTGTCATTCTCTTTCTGTCAATGATCAGGTGAGCAGCATTGAATGACGCACTTCCCCTCCCTGTTTTGATTAATGATAAGTAGGTTGGTCAGGACAGGAATGATGTCTTGCTTTGTACAGTACATAATGCACAGGGTCATCGTCTCGGTATGTCTAGGTGATGTTGTAATATGGTTCATAATCACAGTACGTAGGGACTGTAATGTTCCTTTCTGTGACTGTAGCCTGTGGCAATGCTACTTTGTGTACTCATTCAGTACCCCTTAAGCTGCCTGCTATAAGCAATCTTTTAGCAGTCTTTTCAAGATCCCAATGATGTACGGATTGTATTTTGACCTTAGACATGTAGCCCAGCAAACGTGTATATGAATGCTAACTAGCATCATCTGGTCAATGTTTTACCAGATTCATCTCTCACATGAAAATCAGTACTTTGTATGCCCAGTTTGGCAAGTCTCAAACACTCAGTAAGCAAGAATTTCTTTCCTCCACCTGCAAGAATAATGACATAAGCTTAAATGTAATGAAGAGCTTTTCCCCTGTTTTTTTTAAAGCTCTTTGTCTTGTCTTTTTGAGCCTGTAATTGAAACTGGATGGTAGAACCAAATGAACTCACAACTGTTTTAGAAAGGCTGAGATTTTCATCTTATATCATATATCCTGTAACTGGAGCAAAAGCACAAAACTTCCATTAAACTTGTGAGGCAACTGTGAGAATTAGTCATGTGCCATATTCTGGTTTTGAGAGAACTGGCTGGCTACAGCACTGCCAAGAAAATTACATCAATACCTGCAGACAATGTAAGTGACCTATGATGGCAAAGCTGTTCTGAGCGAAAAAAAAGTAGAAAGAGAAAATACAGGTGCCTGAGATGAGGTTTGTGATGGGGTGCTTAAGAAGCAACATAAATCCATCATCAAGCAGCAGTTCTGCAGAAGAACAAGTTTCTTGAATGGTTCAGTGGCAACCAAATGCAAATATGCAAATGATTGCACTTTGAAAAATTAGGTTAAATTCTCTTTTTGAATGCAAAAGAAGCAATTAATAAAGATTTGGCACCCTTCTTTGGGGCAGACAGCAGAGTTCAGAATTTTCCAGTGAAATGGGACAAGTTGAGATGTCCCCTGAAGTCTAATTTCTCTGGGGATCATTCCCACAGGTATCATCAGCTCCTAAGTGCCCCAGCTCCTCTTAAGCACTGTGGTGTGAGCTATTGCTCTTTGCTGCCATTTTTCTTCCTCTTTTATGCCTTTATAGAAAATGCTTCCCTTGACATGCAGGGCCTCGTTCAATCAGTCTGCACCCCTCCTTTCCCAGCAGAGAGGTAGAAATACCCTCTCTCCTTCTCCTCAGTGGGTGACCACATAGGCAGGTGCACACAGCAGCTTTGGAAAGGTGTTTGGAATATGTCCTCTCTCTCCTCTGTGGTATAGTGGCTCAGTCCTCGGAGCCCCAGGGATGTAGCATGTCACATTTACCACTCCTGCTACATCCTTTTAGCTGCCAGAAAACCTGCATAGTTTAAGAAATGAAAGCTTTCACTTAAGAGGTGAAAAAAACATGTCCAGAACAAAAGGTGATGCCAGTTCCTTGCCTCTCACCAGAGCCGTGAGGAAAGAGCCAAGCTGCAGATTGTATTGAAAGTGAGGAGGGTAAACTCCCCCTTCCTCCTTTCCCATCCCAGCCCCAACCCAGCCCCCAATAAGGCTTCATCTCTCCGTGAATGGAGTCCCTCTGAGCACGATGCTGAGCCAGAGGAGTGACAGGTGCCTCCTGATATGCCTAAATGAGAAGAACCAATCGGAGGAGCCTGCCCAGCTTTTGTTGTCATCTGGCTTTGCTCACGAAAGATGAGTTTGATTGACAGATGCATCAAGGTTCACAGTTTATTGGTTTTTGCAAAAGAGCCAGATCTGCCAATTTAGACAGGGGAGTGACACAAAACTTTCCATCTAAATGGACTAATTTTACCACAGGGAATTCCCAGGCAGAGCGCGCCAAGGCAGGCGCAGTCCTGTTTTATTTTTTAACAAGGACTGAATGACAAATATAAACGACAGTTCTAGGCTGACGGAACATCAGCATTTGACACTTCACAGGGGAGCGGTGAAATAAACAATAGGCAGAGAAATTGAATTAGAATCAGATGAGAGTCAGCTAGAGAGGAGGGCCTGATTCTCTACCAGATCATTTATAAAATAGCAAACTGAATACTAAGTAGGTGTAACATGCTCACATCCTGGTTTATTAGCAAATTTAACCTACTATCATATTACACTTGCGTGATGTAAATGGATCGCTGGACAAAGGTGGGTGGTAGGGGAGACCAATGCGCAGGGATTGGGAGCGTACAAGGGGTTTCTGTTCGTGGTGGTGCAAACCTCTTGTGATAATCTTGCCCTGTGTTATTAATAGACTCTACAAAGTTAGAGAGCAAAAACTATGACAAGTTCGTTTAATTTCTCTCCTGTCCCCTCTGGCACGTTGCCTGTGGAGTTCTGTCTGGGCTTCCTGTATTATGGCACTTGCTAACTTTTGGGTACCCAGCTTTGCAGCCTTGGCTCAATTCTTTTACTGCTATTTTTTTTCTCTAGGACTTTTCAATTTAAAACAGGCAACCCATGACATTTTAGAAGAATGATTCTGTGCAGTCTGTCTGGGACTTCTGAGTGTGGAGCGTGTCTGCTTGAGATAAAAGGTTGTCTCAGCTGATAGTGTAAGCAAGCTATTATCCTATTCCTACTCAGCTTTAACAGGGAGATAGGACATATAAACTTTCCCGATGGGTTAGACAGCTAACTGTTTGTTAGCTAGACATTGCTTGGGAGAAATTTGGATTCCTGGATTTTATGCCATGCTCTGAGATTTGAAGCGTATCTAGAGAAGTGATTTTCAATCTTTTTCAATTAGCAAACAGTAAGAACAAAAAACAATCGGTAGAAGAATAGCTGCCAGTATAGTACATCTAGGTCAGTTTTCCCAGTTACATTAAATGCCATTTCCTTAAAAATAGAGATTTTAAAAACATAAGTTAAAAACTACTGGTCTTGATGTTAGAGAAAGGGACATGAAAATAAAGGGCTTTGGATTGATTTGCTTGTTAATGATGATTTGACTTCCATATATGAGTCTGAAAAGTGCATACGTGGAAGCTGCCTTATTAGCTAGGCGCTAACTATTGTGGGTGTATTAAGGAGGTGCCAAATGCAGGTCTGTAGTTAAAACTGCATTCTGATGGAGGCAGATATGGAGGAAAAATGCTTCTTCCTTCTGTACACAGAGGCACTATATCTGTGTGAAATTTCACACTGTTCAGTCTTATACCCCTTTGGGGTTTCTGTGTAGGTTTTGTTTGTCTTCCTTTCATAAGTGTTCAACAGGGTGTGTTTGAAATTGGTCTCAGGCTGAAAATCATTATGTTTGTAATATCTCGTCGTTGTGTCTCTTTAAAACAGAATGATTTGTCTCCTTTTGAACAGGCACAGGGGCAAAGCCAGAGTAATTCTGATGCAAATAATATGTTTTGAAAGGAGACAATTTAGAATTGAAGCCATTTTTATTATGTTTCATAATGGAAAGCTTATCCTTCACCAAAGACTAGTGCGTAGTTCTGGGTGAAACCACAGCCATGCATTGCATGGCGTCAGGACAGTCCCCTACAGATTTTCTCCAGCGGATGGAAGCCACAGGTGGTTTCAGTTTCAGCTGGTCAGCATTTACTTACAAACTCTGGCAGCAGAAAGTTAGGCTGCCTGTAGTTAAGGATGGATGTTGCCTCTGTCCTGAAGCCTGGTGTTCCTATCAGAGTAGTAAAGGGAGCTGTGGAGAGCAGCAGAAAATAGTAAGGATAGAGAGGGTCCTCAATGCTGGGGGGAAAGGGGTGTGTGGAGAAGCCAATAGTGCCTGAGGAGGGAGTGTGGGGTGTGGGATGGTCTCCCCAGTATGTATGACAAGAAACATGGGAGGGTTTATACCTGAGAGGGTAGGGGGCAGAGAACGAGGAAAGGGGATTTCAGAGAATCCACGTTTTCCACATGAGGGGCAATGCCAAGGTACAGTGTGCCTGGGGCAGGAGAACTGGCAAGGCACTGAAAGGGATCTTGAAGGAAAGGGTGGAAGAGGTGGCAGGAGGCAGGGCTTGCAAGAAGCAGCCAGGGTTGACAAGGACGGTTCTCCTGCTACAGGGATAAGGAACAGTGGGAAAAGGTCCTCTCCAAGCAGCTGCTATGGAATAAATTTACAGGTAGAGTTTGCACCCGAAATGATCAAACATGCTTTGGATGGGCAGCTTTGACCAATATGTCACACAGCAGAAGGCAGGAAAAAACCCAAGTCTTTGACAAGCTTTGGTATCAGACCAGCTCTGTCAGCCTTGCCAGGAGTTACAGGGCCATTTCCAGGTCTTGTGACATTTGAGCTGCTTCCTAAAGCACTAGACCGCAGGGTCCCTGTGACGCGGTGAGGTGCTCAGTTTCACTAAAAGAAGCGAATTTTTGACTCTCACAGTAGAAGAGGCACAATTAATAACATAGCTATAGACCTCTTGAGAACACTAAAATTAGAAGTCAAATAAAAGTTCTTTTGCTTTTATTTTATATACATGTATATAAATATACATATATACAAAATGGTATCTGGTGTTATATACAAATTACATGATTTCCAGTCAATCTTGTGATTTTTATGTGTACTTTGTTCATGATTTTCAAGTACGAGGGGCTGGCAATACAGGCTCTAACACACTTCCTTTGCTTCACTGCAGAAGGCTCCTGAATCATGTAAATTAACTGTCCTGAGGATATTCCCAGCTTTTTTACTAAAGCAGACAAGAATTTATGTACAGACGGTTTATTATGCATCTCTTCATTAACTGCTACTTGTTTAGTGAGCTGATCCTTCCCTTAATATTTTTAAGTATTTTCCTTTGGAAACAAGCATCATTGTGTAGATTTACTGGATGATAGTTTTCAGGATAATTTTTTTCCTTTACAGCATTAGTGCCGTATTTGTTGTTCTTCCATTTTTGCTGTTCCCCAGATCCTTACAGTTTTTCAGTACTGATTGTGTGTCCAGTAAATTCATCTGCTACCTCGATTAATACCTTCAGATATGTTTTATCTTTCCTTGCCTACACCTCATTAAAGAACATATTTATTTTTAAAGAAGGTTGTCATCATCTCAGAATGTTCAAACTTTTCTTTATTTTTCTTGTCAGAGTAATTATAAAGAGGATTTCTTTACTTAGTGTTGCATAATCTCTTACAATATCATTTTCCTCATTAGGAGACAGACTGTGGTGCTCTTTTTAGTTTTATCACACAACATTTTCACACTGAGAACTCCCATTGATTATGCAGGATTATTAAAGGAACGTAATACTAGTTGGAATGGTAGAAATAGCTCTTTCATGCAAGTATTTCTTTTTGCAAGATATATAAGTTCTTGGAAGTTGCAAAAGTTTTGCTATAGTCCAACTATCAGTTATTGAGACTTACGCAGGAATGTCAGGGTGCAGTTCTCTGAGCTGTA
Organism: Morus bassanus; assembly: GCA_031468815.1. Classification (NCBI taxonomy): domain Eukaryota; kingdom Metazoa; phylum Chordata; class Aves; order Suliformes; family Sulidae; genus Morus; species Morus bassanus. The sequence goes on along the minus strand of CM062575.1, from coordinate 23,479,265 downwards.
GTTAAGTGCGATACAGATGAGATGATCATGCTAGCTTCTAAATCTTTCTTCTAAGATTATTTTACCAGGATGTATTTTGAAAATCCATTTTTTTTCCTTCCAGCGCATCTGTCTGTTGATTCTTAGCCTGTCTTTCACCTCTGACAGCGAATGTACGTTAGTAATTTCCTTTGATTCCAGTCAGTTTAACGTCCAGGATCTCACCTATTAATCCACTGATTGATTCGTATAGTCTAAACTTTGGTAGAGGAAGGTAATTCTGATGCACAAAAGATTTCAGGATTTTGGAATCCAGTTTTGTTCCGATTTTGAGTGCAATCCTATCCCTGCTTCACATCCCAGGCCTGTCTCACAGGCGGTGGACCCTGGAAACCTGGGGTCTCTGACTTCAAGATAGTTGCCAGGCAGTTTTGCTGCAGTGTTGTGAAAATTGAATTGCTTTTACAGACTGTTTGGATTTCAACAAATTGACTTTCACTTATGGAAAATGCCCTGATGGAGGATTTTCAGCCTATTCTATTAATTCTAAAAGGGAAAAACATAAACTGAAACAAAAGGAAATGTTTTAACTCTCTGACGAGCAAAAGCTTCATGAAAGCATTTGAATTCGTGACAGCACTTCTGCAGAGGTTTTCCTTCAGATACAAACACCCCAGCAGAAAATGTGGCCCACTGGCTTTCATGAGCTGTTGTGAAAATATTTTTAGATGTCTAAAATTGTAGAAGCAAAATTGATTTAGCCTAGCCTGACTCCTTGCTACATTTTTACTCCGCCTCTCTGACCTTAAACTGCATCTGACTTCCTGGAGAATTAATGCTTGACTGAGGAAAAATTGAGTGAATACCTCAGTATTTGGTATGTTTATAGCATACCTTAATATAATGCCTAGCTCTTTGTTAGGCGGACGATGAATAGCTTGGAGAATGGGTTATTAACGACTTTGCATTTGGTTTTGCCCCCCGGTTGACCAAGACAGATAGAGATTAAGAGAAAGCAAGCTATAATAAAACATCAGGCTAAGAGAATTCCTCTCGTGAAACTAAAACCAGGGTAGCAGAGAAGCAGGTGTAAGACCTGAGAGCTGTCAGCCACCCTCCCTTTACTGAGGCCTCGCACACAGCCCCCACAGTGCTCTGATGGAGCATCAGGGCTGATTCTGGAAGACTTAAAATCCTCCTAGAGGCACGCGGAGCAGGTATTGCTCATCCCCAGTCAGCACTATGAGGAAACAGGCTTGGAGGGGAAGGGGACTCTGTGTTACCCCACATCTTTCTGATGTTGCAGCTACCCAACAGCATTTTGATTCTCTGAACTAGCTGGGGACACCTGATGTGTTATGGATCATTGGGAGTCAATTGAGTGAGATCAATAGAAGAAGGAGTCCTGCTGGCAGTGAATAGGAGCGGGGTGGTGGCTGGTGGGGGCTCAGAGGCTGGATTGCACTGTAGGGTGTTGCAAGCATGTGCGGTGCCTTCTATGACACGGTGTGGTGGTTGTTAGCAATCATAGTATTGTTTACATGCTGCCTGAAGGGTGCTAGGTACAACAAATGTAACATCCTGGAGACCTCACAGGGAATCCACTGGAGAGAGAAGCGCTGAGGAGGGAGAGGGGAGAGACAGAAGGAGAGGGAAAGAGAAACAAGCCAGAAGCCACCAAAATGACATACAAAAAAAAAATTGGTTTTATTTCTTATGTGCACAAAAAGAGAAAAGAAAAGAGTCAAACAGAACTGAAGCAATGAGGAAAAGCCAAGAGTGGCTGCAGCAGCCTAGAATGGATGTGACCCTGCACCTGGCACTGGCCCCCTCCCCTCCACGGTCTCATGCCTAGCTTAGCCTGGAGAGCATCAGCAGAGCTGCTTACAGTTGGATTTGTTGTCAGTTCTGTAATTGTCATTGTTTGGTCCCTCCTTTCTGCTTTGCAAGTTTGCCACCGTCCTGGGCCCAGCCAAGGAGCACACTGTGGTATTTGTGGGGTCCCTCAGAAGCCCTCATTCTGTCAGTGCCAAAGGGGGCAGCTATGATTCTTATTTCTTTTCCCAGAGGGGTGCTTTTCCTTAGGGACAAAAGGGTGGGGTTTTTCCAACAGTTCAGCAAACAAAAAACTCCTTTAGGAAAATGTTTATGTGCATATATAATTATATATTCAAGAGGAAAAAGAGGTGCAGGGTTTTTTGTTGTCCTTTTGTTGTTTGGTTAACATCCTCATATTCACAGTGTGATTAATTCTGAACTCTTACTCTGAATTTGAATCATCGCTACCGATGGGTCAGAAAGCATGCAGACTTCTCTCTGTTTCCACAGCAGGGCTCATTGCCACCAACCCTCCCCAACAGATTTACAGGTCACAAGGTGTCAGCTTTAATGCATCTGCCCTGCGCAAACCTCCCTCCTTCTTGCCCCACATCTCTTTGGGCCAAAAGGACATGGGAGCTTCAGAGAACAGGACTTGAAAGTGCTGCCCAGTTTAAATGCCATAGTCCCTGTTGCTTCCAGTGAAGCATGGCATTTGAGAACTCACAAGACTCGTCCCCCATGAAAAAGTGGTGACAGAAGGAGATCCAGTTACACAAAATTTCTGCTTGGTCAGTTAGATAAAACAAACGTAGCAGCAGAGCTAAGAAGGATAGGAGAAGAAAAAAGTGAAGGGAGAGCTAAGGAAGAAGAATAAAGAAACAAAGAATGACTTGTGAGAAAAAGGAAAAGAGACAAATGTAATGGAAACATTCATTATTATTCAGAATAATACTTAACACTTTGATAGAATTTTCTTTCCAGGATCTCAAAGCACTGAGCCGGTGCTAATTAATTCAGCTGCGCAATCCCCCTGTGAACTTGGAACTATTGTTATCCCCATTTTACAGAAGATTGGAAGTGAGGCTTAGAGGGGAAATTGGACTTGACAAAGGTTCTCTAGAGCCACGAGGAGAATTGGGGAGTTTGAGTTCCCAGATACCTGCTCTCATATCAGTAATGCTCCCTCTCTGGATAGAAAAGTACATTGGGAATGGAGAATAATAAGAGAGATAGAAATGGAATGGAAAGAGAGTGTGAGAAAGAAATGGGAGAAATGGAAGAGAGAGCAGAGCGGAGGAGAGAGATGTGAGTCATAGACTTCACTGGATTTTGCATAGTGATTTCTTCCTCCAATTCTTTTTCATTTTTTTCCTGCAGAACTTTTTAAAGAAAAATGAAAAAAAAAAAAAAAATCCACCTATAACAAAGCAACTGTTGGCCTGTTGGGGAAGGGGTCCTTCCAAGGTTTGGCTGTTCCCTCAGGTTCTGGATTTGTGCTGTGCTTTATTGAACACATCGTTTTGTTTTCAGTGAGCACGAGACTTGCACAGTACAGACAGCGTGTTCCTTATCTACAGGATGAGACGAGGCTGTTTTAATAACTACCATGATGAAGATGGAGATGAACTTATATACAAGAGGAATTGCCTTCACATTACACACATTATCTTCCTACAAAGCAGCAATTGTTTTTGCAAATAACATAATATTAAATAATTGGTAGAATTTTTGCGTTTCCTGCATAGTCCAGTCTAATGGAATCTATATGAATATTGATGGTTTTCTTCTGCATAATATCACCACATAAATCCCCATGTCAGCTACTAGACTTTAGCTATAATACTGCTTTACAATGCATCCACCGACTGTAAATCAAAACAACCAACACAAGAAACTCTTTGGCAAATGTAATTCAGTACATTCGCATGGGGGTCTACAGATGGTGGTGGAAGAGGATTAGACTACCCAGTCCTTTGCGTAATTCTGCTTTCCTTTTAATTTTTCCTGGTCAAACTACATGCTGTACTTAGGAACTTTACAGACCAATCCAATGCCTGGTGGAAATCCTCTTTTTTCAGTGGAGTTACACCAACAATGGATTTGGCCCTCCGAGGGTCAAATCAAGCCAGCCATGAGTGAGCCAACCAAATCCTGCTTTCATACCCTAGCTCATGTCTCAAGTTTAGCGAAACACCATTATAAAAATAAGCATTTCTGAGCTGCTAGCTTCTCTTGAGGTGGCCCCTGGGCTGCAGGTTGCCGAGTGTGAGGCGTGACAGTCTCCTTTTCCCTAGCCTCCTCTGGAGGTTCTCCTTGCTGGTCCTGGGATATACTGCCTCTGCCCTGACCACCTGCTGAGTGAAACTGGGTGGTGCACAGGTAGAGCAAAGGCCATACTGAGAGACTAAAAGGGAGACTTTACTAACAGGGTCCAGCATCTATCTGGTGTCTGTGGAGGAAAACAGAAGGAGTGGTTAAAGTAAAATTTTTTAGAAATTACTCAGAATTTTCTTCTTATCTAGAATAAGATGAGATGATGGGCCAAATTCTGGTCTCGGTGACAGTGTACCAACTCTGCTTTTTGCAGCAGGTTACTCAGAGGTAAGACGTGCAGAATAACACTTTTAATAGATCAGGAGTAACCTCTTTGATTTTATTCTGTACAGGAAGAGATTTTAGCTCTATATCTTCTATGTAAACATACCCCCCCAAATACCCATATCATTTGGGCATCCCATTAAAGAAGACACAGACCTATAATCAGCTAGAGCCATGCAAGGGCTAAAAGTGTTAGGTGAAAGGGGCCTTTGGGATCAACACAGCTGTTTACTGATGATGGATTTCATACATACAAGTTAAACTTGGAGACAGAATACTGAGTCCACAACCACATCTCCTCTGAGGCTGGGAACTTTGGATTTTATACATAATGTTGGCTGTACAGATTGCTCCGCTGTTCACTTTTATGCCCTTCGGGGGTTTGGTTCTCAATCCTGTCTTTGTCCATGGACAGTAGCCCACGAGTTTTATCTGAAACCTCTCTTAAAACAACAAGGATCTACTTTGGCAGACTTGATGCCCTGGGGACAGGCTATAGCTGCCTTTGTGTTTTCTTTGAATATTTTTTAGGAAGTGTCAGTGCAAGGAACAGTTTATGAGTTTGCTGACGATACAGGAGTAATAAGCATTTCTATTGACAGTTAGCCTTTTGCAGAACAGTGTTTGCCAGTCACTTGGGAATCAAAAAGAGCAGAGAATCCCTAGAGAATCATCAGGTGAGCATTTGGGATAAGGGGGAAATATTAGGGTGCACAATATACGATTGAAGATTAAAAGATGGGGCTGTATGTTGGGACTGGCTGGTCGGATGCAGGCATATGGATTCAAATGGAGGCCTATAAATTAGTAGGTGTATGAGCAGATGGACTGGGAATCGAAGGGGGCCCATATAGGCTATAGTGGTTAGGAAATTAGTTGTTGGGCACAGATAATGAGGCTGTTGTCACCGACTGTGGGGATCGGGAGAATGGGTGTTGGGCGCATCTAAAATTGCGAAAGTTGGGATGTGGGTGAACTGAAGTCGTCACGGGTACAGGGGTTAAGGTAAAAGGAGCGGCGGCTAAGGACTAGGGAACCAAGCAATAATCCCAGCCAATCCTGAATTTGTCCATCTCAGTCTCAGCTGTCCAGAGGGCAATCAGATGGGCCCACATGAAGCCCCACACTTTCCACCACACAGCGCAGTTAGAGCGCAGCTGGGCTTGTTTTCTTTGTTTGCCAACCAGTGACATGGAAAACGTTTGTTGACTCAGAGTGCTTTTTTGTCGACTGATGTGTTTGGTAACTTTGTCAGATGTGACTTGTCCACACTGCTCCCCAGAGACAGGATTTGGGAAAGGGGGAGGAGGAGGCGACGGGGGTGGAGCTGGCATCCAATCCTCTCCAATACCACCATCCCATTGTAGTGCAAAACAGAAAGGAAACAAAACCCTAGAGTGAAAGAGGAGCATCAAACGTCAGAGGAACTTGTCTGCCATTCAGGTGGCGGGGAGGGATGGGACTTGGAGTTTAATTTTTGTAGGGTTTTTTAATTATTATTTTGGTTTTTTTGTTGTTTTTGTTTGCTTGGGTTTTTTAGAAAATTGGGGATTTGTTCTTTTTTTTTCCTTTTTACAGACCTTCATGACAAAGCATAAAAACACAGTTATATTTATATATCTATTTATATATTTCTTCATTTCGTCGGTTGGTTTGTAAATGTTGCTCCATCCTCCTGTCTGAGCTGATTGTGTGTCACAGAAATTGTGGGTGTATGTGTGAGGTTCCTCCCAACTCTGGCCTGCAAAGTCACCACGCGTGAGGTGCAGCCAACTAAGGGGAAGCCACGCTGGAGAGTGGGGATGAGGTGCACAGAGAACCCCTCGTGGGATGCAGATAGTTCCTCGGTCCTTTTCTTCATTGCCAGATGGGCCAGGTCTCTGTACTGCCCTCTCTGCTCTAGCCAGACAGTTCCCTCTGTCCTGGGAAGCAGGGTGAGCATCGCAGGTTACACATGCTGAAGAGTCCACCACAGAAGAGTGTATCTTTGGGGAACAGTGTTTCATGAGTGGCATTCTCCCCTGCTCCCGCCGGCCCTTACCGCTCCCAGAAGAAGGGGGTCCTGTAAGGCAATGGTTGCCAGCTGCATTGCTTCCCAGTCCCCCTCCAGTCCTGGAAGCCAAAGGGACTTGGCGTGGCTGAGCTTTGCCCAGGCGCAGTGGAGGGCTCCCGCAGGAGAAGCCGCTTGGCCACAGGCTCTTCCCGCGTGGTGGGAGCAGTCGGGGCGGAGGGCGGGAGGAGGGCGGGGGGGTCTCAATCTCGTGTGGCGAGCGCTTGGTCCGGCGCCTTCGTGGCGAAGAGGAAGGAACTGGACTGTGGGGAGGAACGGAGAAGGTCTCTTCACCCTTCCCAGGGATGGAGGGAGGTGATCAGACAGGTACAATGTGGAGGCCTAAGCTGTCGCCCTGCAGTTTCATGTGGTTTCCATGGTAACTAGTGGCGGTCATAGGCAGCGGCAGCAGTGGGAGGTGCGGAGCCCCGGGATGTGGCACTATAATAATAAGGGGAACCTGAAAGTTAACACAGGAGAAGAATGGACTGGTTGAAAGGACAAACAGTAAAAAAAAAAAAAAAAAAAAAAAAAAAAAAATCAAACAAAGGAAAGAAACAAAGGAGAACTGAAAAGAAAAGGAAAGGAAGAAAGAAAAGGAAAGGAACCAAAAGAACAAACTTGGGGACTCAGCTCTTGATGGGATTAGTGAAAGGCAATTAGCTGAAGCCAGCCAAGAGCCACATTTCAGTGGATAGATGCTACCGTGGCCTCTGGCTCTGAAACCCCTCTGTGGGAAGGAGATCCTTTTGCTCCTTCTGACCATATTTAAGTTGCTGAGAGGGAAGCCCGTGAGCACTGCAGCACAAATACGCCACAGCTCATCTGCAGCCGCAAGGGAAGTGTCAGGGCCAGATGCTCTGAGAATACCTGACAGAGTATGCAGGTCACTTTTAAAACCAGGAGGGGAGAAATGAAACGAAATTACGATGTTTAATTGCTTGGGATTTTGGTCACATTTGGCATGAAAGCTCTCTAGATGGTTATGGAATATGTTTTAAATAGTGATTGATTATTAAGATCACATTTACTGAGGTTTAACAACACTGGAATAAAATGCACATCTATTATCCAGTTGTTAAACCTTAGTAAATGCATAGGCAATAATCACAGCTGATTTATTTTACATATAATAAATCTCTTCCTATTCCCTTGCAAAGGAATGCTGTGTTAGAAGACCTGGTCTTATGGGAGGTTTTTTCCCCTCTGAAAAAAACCCGACTATTTCTGGGCGTGTTAGAGTCACCAGAGATGGATATATCCCTGCAAGAAAACTCTACTGGATATTAAAACCTAGTGATGCAGCCTGTCTCCCACTCTGGACACTGTTCCAACGGGTCCGATAGGAAGAACTTTGATTGGATTTCCAGGTCCCCAGGAGCTGACTGTGGGGTTAGCTTGGGAGAAGAGTGAAACGTCATCTGGATTTTTAATCAGACCTTGAATGGATGCTGATTGCAGTCTGAAAGAGTAGCAGAACCTGAATTTAACTTCTGATCTCATCTGAAATAACTGTGGATGCAGGCCATGGAGAAGACAGAGCTGAACTGGAATTCACAAGAGGAATTGGCTTTAGAACGGGTACAAAACACACGTGAGGTATATACCCATCTCGACACTGTACTGGAGAGTGAAGAAGAAGGCCTCTCACCTGGCCAAATACTTGAAAGCCCTCTTCAGAAACAAAACAAAAAAAAAAAAAAAGAAAAGAAAAGAAAACAAAGAGACAAACAGAAGGAGCGCGAGGCTGGGGGTGTGCTGTGGGAAAGAAGTACTCACTTAGTAATGCAGGGTTGCTGAACCGCCAGGCCTCGTTGTAGGTTGTGTACTGAGGGTGGCTGTAGGGGTTCCCTGAGAACTCGCTCCCTGGAAGAAAGCAAGGAAGGTGTGAAATACAGTTAATCTGCTATTCCATCAAGCCAGTGTTGATGTTGAATCCGTACGCCAGCAGGAAAACTAGTGTATGTAGGTAGCTTCCTTGCCCAGCTGGGACTGCGCCCCTCAGGACATTATAGTGTTTGTTCGGTGCAATGTTGCTTACCCATACAACTAAAAATCATAAAACTGACCTCTTCGGAATCAGGAAATTAGTTTAAAATAATGAAATGCAATAATACAAATAAATAATTTAACTGGTTTATTTTTTGTTGCCTTCTGACTTCTGATTCTCAGGTTGCAGTAGGATTGCATATGCAAGCTTTTTCTGCAATTAACTATCAGCTTTCTTTTAAATAAAATCTTTTAAATAAAATAATAAAGTTCCCCAGCAGTGTCAAGACAGCAGACATGGAAGCTTAACAGGACAAGCTCACAAAACTCATGGGAACCAGCAGTGCTACTGATGGCAATATGTATTGCTAAGTTTTGTTCTTAAGGTGCTGAGGGTGATGACATATTTGTGGGGAAGAGTATCGTTCATTATTGGAAATGTTCTGAGAGTAGGGTGGGCTTAAATATAAAACAAAATGGAAAAAATATTAATCACTTTCTTGCTCTATATGATGGTGTTAGTCAGAAAAGTGATTCATATATGATGAACCACACCTTTATGCTTAGTTAATAGTTACAGAGGAATCTTGCTGAATTCTGGTTTCAGAAAATAATTTTCTAATGATTAGTCCTTTAGGTGCTATTCTGAATCTGAAAGACAAGCTGGGCTACAGCTCCCTTTTTCACATACAGTAAAATGGGCCCAAACCAAAATACTTGTGAGCTTTGTGATCTAATCAGACTCGGACCCAAGACTTGAATGTTGTAGAGTCTTCGTAAATATTCAATTTTATTGTGCATAAGGATCTGGGTCTCCTTTTTTATAGAAGGCTGTGCAGGGCTAAGGGAATTGTATTTGGTAACTAAGGAGGTATGGTGCTGCATTCAAAATAAATAAATCTCCCCAAACTTAAAAATATATGATTCTGTTAAGTAAAATCATGCCATTATCTGATCATAACCTCAATTTAATGCAGTACCAACAGGCTGGGGGCAATTAGTGCCATCTGAAAGGCATTATGCACTTAAAGACAGTGAAAGAACCTGACTATTAGCTTCTGGTCTGCCCTGAGGTAGGGGTGGAGTTGTTACAGCAGAAGCGTTTGGAAAGCACCTGGGGTTCTTGCTAGATACCATGGAATAGGGAAGGAAGGCAATGCAAGACGTGCTGGATGCCCATGATGCAATTACCAAAGAAATGTCAATTAATTATAGTGTAATCTCTGCAAATCTCCCTTCACTGGAGAGTTAAAGCCAAAACCACAGATTCTCAACTGGTGGAAATGGAGTTTGTTGAGGTCAGGGGATTTGCACTGGTTTAAACTTGAGGAGAATCTGTCCAGCCATGGTTTTTAAAGACACTCAGGGTAATAACCAAATTAGTCAGTACGAAAATGTGTACGTATCAAAAACAATCACCATCCAAAGGTACTTTAGTCACAGTAGTTTTTAGTTTCAGCATAAAAACTCATTTTGTGTGACGGACCTCTGTAAATACTGTTTTAATGGTAGTAACTCGGCATGTTTCCACATCTAGAAACATTCTGCACTGAAACTCCTGACAGCTAGCTGGGAAGGAATAAGTGAAACCTGCCCAGGATGCTGTGGGATAGGAGACAAAGACCAATGCATAGTCCAGATTTATCTCTACTGAAGTGACTAATCTGTGGGATATACTGGAATGATTTTGCCCCCCAAAGAAGGAAAAGAACTATCCAGATGAGACTTTCTGTTTTGATATGCCTCATATAAACATCACTTCTCTGCATGGAGAGAAGTTCTGATATTTCAAAGCTTCTCTCTCACTCTCTTCTGAGTTGTCACCCTAAACTGTTCATAGAGTTCCTAAAGCACGGGTTAAGTAGAGGAGAAAGAGCCCCAGCTAAGGAGAGCTGGGGAGGAGGGAGGGCAGCCACTGGAAACAGTGTTTATTGACGAGGAGTGAAAGCATGCATGCAGCAGGATAATGAGCTTTTGAGCTCAACTGTGACCAAGAGGAACTGAGCTATCGCCTTCCCCGATCACTAATGAAACAAGTGTAATTTCCTCATCAACATTGGATTCTGTTTAACGACTCCCTGCTGTTGCCATCACCAGCCCTCCGCAGGCTCTGTGCTGCTCTGTGTAAACTGCAGTTCCCTTCAGTGGATGCTCAGTTCACCAAAACAGTTTGCAAAACTTGATGGCCTTTCTGGGAAAGAGGAAGAATTGAGGCACAGATCAAAGGTACTCTGTTACCTGTGCAGGAAACATCTCAGACGCACAGGTTAAGTGTAGCACAATACCTGAGTCATCCTTCTTTGAGTGACTAACCCTTGCTTTTTCAAGTGTGTGCTCAGAGACTACTGGCATTCATCCACGTCTGCAGCCTGGGACCTGAAGTTAGAGGCAAGGGCAAATGCAGGATATGTATCTTACCACATCATCCCCATAAACCTCAGAGATATTTGCATGCATAACTGATCACGTTGCATGGATGTACTGCTACTGGAGACAAGCTCTTCTCTAGACTATCCAAGTAAAAGTCTAGTGAAAGGTTGTCACAGATAGAACAGAGCAGCTTTGGTTAGCACTGGTCAAACAATCTTCTCAGAAACAGTTTTCCCCTCGAAAATGCTGTCTCATCAAAATGGAAATGTTTTGCATGAGCTTGTCAGCTTCAATGGAGTTTTGGAAAGAAAAGTTCTGAAATGACTGCAAATTGAAACAAAGTATTATGTTTCAACTTTCTTGTTTTGTTTCATTTTGCCTTTCTCATCTCATTTAATTTCCTTTCAACTCTTTTATTATTTTAATAAGTCTTGACATCTAGAACATGTTGACGTTATTGAAATGTTTCATCCTGATGTTTGCAAATTGAACTATTTCAAGATTCTGACTCCTCATCTCAGTGCAAGATGAAAACAAATGTCGTGAAATGAGAGTTTTGCATGGGTTGGAAATTCTGCTTTCTGACCAGTTCTATTTTTAGCTCTGCATTTGTTTAGAGAAGACAGAGCCTCTTTCTTATATTTACTCACATCCAGACAATGAGGTTTGTTTGTGTGTCAGTATGTTTCTTAAAGATACTCCCTGAGCGGTCATCTTGCTGGCTTCTTGTTTCCAAAGTAGTTAAAGCACTGGCCTCTGATCTTTCTTGGCCTGGGGGCATGTAACAAACCCTTGGTGACATCATATTTGTTTTCTCTGTTTAACCTGGGCTCTTAACAGAGGTTGCAAGCAAGCACAGATGAGCAATCTCAGGAGGCCTATATTCTGTGCAATCTGTGCTCTGGGAACCTTTACTAACAGTATTTCTTGGTATCTGTATTTAAATCTTGGCATGTTTAGTCTTCTAATACAGAAACCATGAGGCATGAAGTGAGCCTAGCAGGTGGCAGGTTCAGAACAAATAAGGGAGGTAGTTTTCACACAATATGTAGTTAAGCTGCAGAACTTCTTGCCATAGGTTGCTACAGATGTTAAAGGCTTATATGGGTTCAAGAGACACTGTTTAAGTTTGAGGAGGGGAAACCTGTCAAGGGTGTTTAATATTAAATAGAAGGATACCACGTCTGGCTTAGGAAGTCTCTGAGCTGCAACCTGTAGGAGGCTGGGAGATCTTTTGATAAAGTACTGATACATGCTTGCTCTACTCTTATACCCTTCCCCAGGCATTCACTTTTGGTCCCTGACAGAGAGTAGTGGCTGCAGAGATCTGCAGCGTGACCCATTAAAGTCAAGTCTTATGTTCCTTCCCAGGAAGCCTCTTTATCTCCAGCTTGTTGGCTTCAGTCACATTAGAAGACAGGAATAGAAGGGCTGCCAGGCTGGGTCTGACCAGTGGGGTATGACTGAAACAGCCAGAACTTGATGCTCTGCAGAAAGATGCAGTAACTACTGCAGGATGCCCAAGTAGGCCACCAGAAAAACTTCCTCTAATTGAATGTTGACATCGGGTTCAATGTAAAGATATCCGTTTGACTTGAATAATCTTTTTTTCTTTGAAGTGTAACTCAGTTTTTTTCTTTATCATCTTATTCCTTTTTCGGGGTATTTGTGTGTTTTTGGGGACACTGCTGTCTTATGGATAAGTAGCCTCCACATTAAGGGGGATTCTTGGAAGAGTGACTCCTGTGATTAGTGGTCTTAAAATTTTTTGTCCAGTTTAGATGTCAGTATCATCCTTGTGATGAGGATGTTAAACCTACATAGCAGTCACTGAACAGTTGAGAACAGTTAGAAGGTGAGGAGAACCTGTGTTTAGAAGTACCTATTCAAAGGGCCAGCTATTTTGGTGTTATTAATCATTTCTATATGCCATGACCTTCTATAAGTTTTGACCTATAACTGACTTAAATGTTGACAGCTGAGCCTACCTACTGTTAACTGGGGGGGGGGTGTTTAATTTAGTGCTTCTCTGATTCTGGAACCAAACCATCTCCCAGAAAAATCTATTGTAGAAGGAGATGCCCTAAAATTTTCCAACTCAGAACCATCCAAAAGTTCAGCAAGCTGGTCAACTATACCAAGGGACTAAAGTGGGTGTGAGGAGAGGACCAATCCACTATCTTTTCCTGATCTGGGCATCAATCACATCATCTTCACAGCATAGCATGAGATTTTGTTGTGCCTTAGGATCATAAGCAGTAGGTGGCTCGTTAGCTCTGGAATGTGACTGTAGGTATTAGGCAGTACTTCACGGTATGTAAGCAGTGATTTGTCATTTAAAGATGTTAAGGCTTTGACCTGCAAACATTTCCTATCAGTGATATTTTCACTGTCCTCGCTACAGTGTATGTTTGTTTAGCTAGCTGTTCCGAGATTTGGATGAGGGTTAAGGTAGGCTTTTCACTCATAAGCTCTGGCAGATCATATAGTAGTGATTGAAGAGCTTCCTGTCCTCAGCTTTCTGCTGCTTCAGTTCTGGAGCCATCCTTCCAGTAGCAGAGGTTGCAGAATGGACTGTGTACCTGCTCATTAGCCATCATGACTCACAACCCAGGGCAGTAACATAAACAGAAATCAGTGGCAGATGAAGTTCTGAGTTCTGAGCTACTGTGGCTGAGAAACGAAAATCCTGCCTCTTCATTTATCTGCTGGGGATAACTGTCATCAGAGGAGTGGGGAATAGAGCCTGGGGAAATAAACTCTTCAACTGCCCTAGGGTAAATGGTGAAATGTTCTCCCTAAATAGTGGGAGAATCCATTTGCCAAGAGAATGTATTTCTCCAAAGGCATTGGGTAGCAAAGAAACAGTTTGCCTTTGGATGTAGGATTAGGTAGATAGTGCCTCCAATCCAAGAAACTATCTTACAAACAAGAAGTGGGCAAGTATTTGGTTGTTGAAAGTGAATGGTTTTTCAGGAGAAAAGTTTCTCCTGAAATGCTGTTAATCATTGCTGAGTTCTTGGCTAGTTTAGGCTATGGACAGTAGGTCTCCAAAAACTGCAGGTATTAAATTACGATTGATGATTTTCAGTTTGATGCCCTGGCTTTAGATAGAAGGTAAGTTGTTACCCTAAGTTAGTGGATAGCTGCATATCCTGAGCCACAAGCAGTACATAATCATCTGCATGGGTCATTGGAAAATAATTACATTAGTTAATGAATACTAAGGTTAATTAATTACCAATTAATTGCCACAGGTTATAGATATCTAGTTGCCCATAGCAGCAGTGAATCAGTTACTTGGGGGAAAGAGATATGTTACAGAAAGTGTTAGCTACATTGGTTATAGGCACCTGATGATTTCTTTATGAAAAGAATAGGTCCTAATATCAGCAAAACAATAGCAAAGCCAACTGTGAAAGCTCTTACAATGCTAGTATACCGTTCAAACATGTGTGCACCATTACTGAAGTCTGGAGGCTAACTTACCAGGAACCATTCCTGCAAGAGTTGAGGTTGGATAGCTGCCTTGTCCAGTTGGGGGAACATGGGGTGGGTAGCCAGGCAAGGTGGTGCTTGCCATATCACGACCTGGAAAGGGAAAGAATCAGGACAAGTGATCAAAAGGGATCTTTCAGTATTGATGTGATATCACCTTTTGTCCCACCGTCACATGACTAGCAGCTCGATAGGCAAGTGCTGCGCAGCCTTTTCTTATATAAGTGCTGTCCACCCACTGAAAATTTTGGGGGAAGATTGTGGCACTTTTGATCTCACCCTGTAAGGATGGATGGTAAAACTTAGCTTTGTGAGGCTCAAAAGAATTTGTTTCATTTCATTGTAGATTTTGGATCTATTTTAACTAAATCAAAATGGCCCTAAGCTGCACAGAGAATGGCAACATATTCACTGCCAGAGTAGCGGAGGTCCTGTCTATATGCAGTGGATGAAGTTCCAAAACTGTGGTGATATTGCTTTAGGATATGATCAATATGCAAGGCATTGGAAAGTGATCCAAGAGTTTTCTGTGCCTGTCTCTCTTCCCACCTCTGCTATTCACCTGCTGATGATTTTAGCCAAGTCACTTCACCTCTCTGTGCTTCTTTTTATGCTGCAAACTCTTTGGTGCAAGGGCACACTTTTAGTACATTTGCACAGTGCTTAGCATGAGATCAATACTGATTGGACTCCTTCCAGGTGATGGTGTAATATATATAATAATAGGATCATGCAAATTAGTTTGAGCCCCACTTCATTTTTATCACAGGTACAAGTTTTTGTTAGTAGTACTTAAAGTCATGATATCTTTTCTCCACCAAAGTAGAGAGGGGAGTGGACTGGGTGGATGATTCTAGTTTATTTTTCATCTCTTAGGAAGTGCAGCTGGAGGCTTCTTAGTTGATGCCAGAGGCATTTCCTCATTTGGACTGGTTAGGCTGAAAATGGGCCAGCCAGAAGGGCATTTTGCTGTTAGTGCTTATTGCATTTAAATGAACTGAAATAATCTCAGAAGCTGCTGGGAGTTTCAAGCCAAAATAAAAAAAAAAAAAAAAAAAGGCTAAATAAATTAAGATAATCTTTCCCCCCCAGCTGCTGGGAGATTTACAGCTCAACCTCCAACGCTGCCTACTGAGATCTCAGCCCATTCCAGGCATCCAAAGCCTTTCACATTCCCTAGGTGAACTGTAGCTCACCAAGAAGTTTGTGCCATTTGTTGTTCCTTTGTTAAATTTTGTCTCTCCTGTCTGTTCTAACTGGAGGGCTGGAGCCTGATTCACCTTTAGAAGTGACAGGTTAAGTATGGCCCATTAACACCACTGGAGACACTGGAACTGTGCTGAGATATGCCAATGAAAGAATAAGAGTTGGTTTAGCTCTACTAGTGGCAGAACAATAACTGATAAAGCAGACCCTGGAACAAGCATGAATCTTGGCTGGGGAATCAGAAATAAATGATAGTTACACAGTAAAGCAAAAACTAATCAACATGGAGCATTAACCTGAAGGGAGGAATTTTCTCTGGGATGAGGTTAGCTAAACCAGTGTCACTGCTTTCATAGGTCTTGACTAAAGACTACTGAGGTGATTTGCTCAAGAAAAAAGAAATGCAAGTTCAAGCTTTCTACCTGAAGATGTTCCTGATCAGTGGCTGATGTTCCTAGCTCACGTCCTCTTAGATAATGGCACAGAACTACCAGACAGCAGCTGAGCCATTTTCCAGCCACTCCCCAATATTGATAAAAATAAATATATAATGCCTCAGGGATTTATATTCTACACTCTTCTACTCTTTTATCACCATCATTCCTTTAGTGATTTGTAGCTGCGTGTTAAGCTGTATTATTAACACATACTAGATGTAGTTCTTTTTTTTCCCCTCACATTCTTTTAAGGCAAGAAAGTTTTATGCTTAAAATTCATGTCCTTTTGGTTTCATATATTGACTAGCCTGAGAAATAACAACAGGTGATGACAGAGAAAACAGTGTCACTGAAAAGTTAGAGAGAACATTATATAGCAGCAGGCAAAATTAATTCATTTTGACACCTCCATTCAAGTGGGAATGCATACACGCTCACTCCGCTCCTCGATCTATGCGCATACGCCCCTGTGTTTTTATTCAGACATGAGTGCACAGGGGCTGATGTTCAAAACTCAGTGTGGAAAATTTGTTGGGAAGTGATCATCTGTCAAAATCCCCATCTTGAAAAAGAAGATAACAAACAAGTACAGTATCAGCAACATGAATAAGAGTCCCACAGACTCTCAAAGAGACTCTTAAAATGCTGTCACATGCAAGCAGGCCCCTTCCATTACTTCCTCTCATTACCAACACGTAGACAGGATTATTAAATTCTTGTACTCCAGGGCTATGGCAAAGCTAGCACCTATCCTGCTCATAACATGCTTCCAACTCCAGCCATTCTCCCTTCTCCAAGAGCCTTCTGAGTGAGGAACAGCACCTTCATCACTGTGACATTGTTTGAGCTTTTGAGCACTTTCCCCCATGTCTAATTCTCCATAAGGGTCCTACAGCAGGTGCCTCTCCTGAAAGACAGTGCCTTCTAGGCTAGTGGGTGGTCATATATGACTGCATCCCCAGAGAACTATATTGTTGGAGAGGGTCTGTCAGGGGACTCCTTGGCTTAGGAAGTGCCCAGAGCTCAGAGGCTCTTACTGGCTGCAGTAAGACTGGACTAAGTGTTATGAACACAAAAGTCTTCTCTGCTGTTACTTGCTGCTTTCCTACGGGGAGGTTTATAAATGCAAATCTCACCTGACAAGACAAAGGGAGGATGTTAGGTCAAACGAGAAAAATAATATAGGAACATGAAGGAGGCAGAGGTAAGATGTGTTTCTTGAGCATTAGGAACTGTGGTCTGCACTAAGACTTTGTCTGTTCTGAAAAAGCCCAAATTACATTCTTTGACAATGGAGTGACAACAGCCTCAGTGATCACCTAAAATGATTCATCTAAGCCACCCCTGAGGTTCTGCAGCAATGTTGCTTCAGTCACCTTGCACAGGAATTTCCCCTAGTACCTACCTGAAACTTCTTCCTTCCCTCCAGCCTGCTGCTCCTAAGTGCTGTCATCTTCTGCAACCTATTTCTTCACTTCTGACCTTCCCTTAAAGGCCACCTACCTCAGGTCTGTATTCCTTTGGCTGTAAGACATCATAGTCTCTTACCCACCCTTCCTGGTCTTGACATTCAGCCGTGATGCCTTGTTTCTTAACTACTCAGTCTGCTGTGTGAAAGCACCTGCTCACATTGACACTCCCCAACCAGGTGACTTAAATATTGCTCACAACATAGCTATGGTAGTGCTCACCAACTGCCTATCTATTTATCTAACTTAGTAGTTTGTACAACCCATGCTGAATGACCCTGCTAACAGTCCTAGAGCTGGCTAGGTTATTCAAGCTGCAGTCATCTACCTTAGGCTAGCACACAGCACCCTTGCTGGGCCTACAGTACTCAGGGGCACTATGGCTATTGAGGCAACACAGGATTATGTTGTATGAGTGTTTCTATACTAAGCTCCAAACCCATCCAACTGGGACACCCAGTCGCTTCTAGGTAGTTACAGCTTCTTCTCTCATTTTATTCTAAAAAATGAAGGACAGGCATGAAATCTTTTTGTGACTCTCCATGGAGCTGTGAATATGTGCTGCATACACAGAACTGGAACATGGTTGCTCTGGTTCCCGCTTGCACTCAAAGAGCTTGCAGCATTTACTGGTCTCCCCGTCAGACGAAACTGAACCCCTTGCCTGCAGCATCCCCACTGAGTTTGTGGCCAAGGCCAGTTACCTGCTATCAGAGGCTGGCTGCTGGACTGCCCAAAGTGGGCACCATGATGAAGGAAGGCACTGTAGCAAGGCGTGGACGCATCGTCTGAAAGGGCCATGTGGAAGGGCTGAAGATCAGCCTGCCCAGAGCCGACCGGCGTGGTGGGGGTGAAAGGGGTGAGAGAGGCTCCATGAGGCTCTTGCTTTATACTGAGGGGAGAGGAGAGGTTTTCTGTGGTAGGGTAAGGGATGGACACAGACAGACAAAGGGAACAGGGGGAGGAAAAGGAGGGTGGGGAAGGGAGGAGAGGAAGAACAAAATGGGTAAATGAAAATGGAGTGGTTAAAATCTACAGGGAAATTAATTTAAAAACAAAAATAAAAATAAAAAGGTTAGGAGTAGATCAGAGGAGCCAGTGCTGAGACAACAGCAGTAAACACACCCGGGGGCTAGGCTCTGACTGCAGGGATGCCTCTGCAGGGGCAGCAGGAGATGAGGAGAATGGAGTGCAGTGGCAGATGGGAGAAATGGGATGCAGGAAATGGAGAGGTGAGGGAAGGAACATGCAGGAGAGGGAGGACAGGAAGAAGCGTAGGGTTGGGAAGGAGAATAGTGCTCTGAAGCTTTTGTGCTCCCTTTCCTGCTGCTTTCTCTCACTGGCCAAGGGTGTATGAAGATGCTACACTTACACAGTTTGGCCCAGGGAATTATACCACTTTGTCTCTTCAAACCCAAGGTAACCTTCCCCAGGACAGCAGCATGGTTATGAGCACCTTTTAAACAGGATGCTTGGTGTAATGGCCAAAGCTTGTCAAGCCAAACTCTGTAAAAGCTTTGACAAAAAAAGTGCAGCTGAAGTTTGAGGTGGTTAAAATGAAAAATGGGACTGTGCAATTAATAGGTGGATAGATAGATCAATCCATCGATCGATCAGTTGATTTCATTCACAGTGGCACACTTTGGGGTTTTGACCATTAAAGCAGTCAGTACTGCCTAACAGATACCTTGACAGAGAGATATAATGGAGGAGAAGAAATGTGGGGAACTTATAAACTGTTGTTTGCATTGGACCTCCATTTCTGATGTGCAGATTTGCATAGGCGCAATAGATACAGCTTTGAAACTGCTCCTGACTTGGCTGCCAAGTAACAGGTTTGGGAATTGGAGAACTCTGTGACCTAAAGCACGGGTACTCCTGAACACCCACTGTTATTGGGTCAGCAGTAATAAAGTCCTGTATTTGAACACCTGAAAGAGAAGTATGGATGATGTGATCAGATCAGATCCAAATCAACTAGCAAATCATCCTTCCTCAGGTAAACAAATTAAAGCCAATAAATGAAAGCCACCTCTCTGCCATGAAGGCAAGTGTTGCCAATGGCCTATGAAATAAGTTAGTTCTGGTGGTTTTGATTTATACAGAGAAATATAAATGTGACATATAATTAGGTCATAAATCTGAGTTCATTAATGTAGAACTGGCTTAATTAACTCTAGGCATCTTATTGTGAGGCTGCAATGCTCACCTAGACAATAAAGGGCTGGGCAGTTTCTGTGAATGCTGTTCATCCTGAGACATTTGTTTCCTAAAGGTTTGCTACCTGGCAAAAAAGATAGTTTGCCATCTGTGTTCTCCTCCAAGTATCTCACACCTGGATGGCCAGCAAAGGTCTCTGATCACCAAGACTTCTTTGCGGCAAAGACATATGTTCATGGTTCAGTTGATTGGGAAGGATCAGTCCTGGCCAAAAGGTGTACAGTTCCTCTTTATTTAGTTTACTTATGTGAAGTCTCTGGTATGCTAAGTAAAGATTGTAATTTCTTCTCCCTTTCTGCCATAGGAAGCTCTGTTTGGCAAGGACCTTTTGTGGAGGATATGGGGAAGAGAAGCTGGAGTATCTGGTTCTTGTTGCACAGTTAATTAAAGTCACCAGAGTAGACAGCAGCACATCAGTGCCCAGCTTCTGCTTTTCACAACTATCTACTATCCTAGTAGTATCCTAGTCCTAGCAGCGAGCCTTCACGTGCCAGTGCATCTCTGTAGATGGAGAACCCCCAAAGCTATTTTCCTCCTGCATCCTCTGTCATCAGATGGCAAGGAGTGCACAGATTTACCTTCAGGCCAGACAGGCAGAGTCACCACCAGCAGTCTGGGAGTGCTGAAGCCTTTACCCAAATAATGTTGATACTAGATAATCTGGATTAATAGATCTATCTGCAGGCAGAGGGCCAAAAGTTCCCCTGGCTTTCAGGGGCTGCAAGTGAAGTGATATTTTTCAAGGAAGCCATTTGACAGTCATACCTAAATAAACTAGGCACGCTTTGGTCCTGGGCATTTTCCAGGCTCCTTTTTCAACTCTCCACACTGTACAAGAGAGAGCAGGTGTGGGAAGCCGTGGGGGAGGAAAGGGCAGAGAAGAGGATGGACACGGGAAGCGTGGGTGGGCAGAAGCAAGAGGTGCTATGGGCAGAGGTTAATCCTGTTTGCACAGCCCCCAGGCACATTGGGTTTCCTAGTCCCTCCCCTGCTTTATTTCTCTTTTAAAGCATGGAATTTTCAGCTATAATCCTTCCTAAACCACAGCATTTTTCAGGCGCTCTGTGTAAGTGAAACCATAATCTCTGGTAAAACAGACCGCTTAAGCTGCTGTAGCATTAGGCCAATCTGATCCAGGCCCTGGATTTCCGCTCTGCCCAGCCACCACAGAGAGGATTTCAGCCTGAAAGACTGTCTAAAGCCCTTGCAATGGGAACAACAGTGCAAGGCCTTGCCTTGCAAAGCTGAGAAGGGTTAAGGGACCAGGAGCTATTTGTCCCGGTGTTGTGAGGCTGTTAAAGCCCCTGTCAGCCTCACAGCAGAGATGAGCCCAGCCCTCTCTTGAACACATCGAGGCTTATGAAGAAGAATTCCTCGCACCTTCCAGAGGCAGCACCACTTACTCAGTGCGGGTGGATAAAGAAGTCAACAGTAACATGGCAAAGAGACTGGAACACAATAATGCTAAACACTCTTCTCTCTAAGAGTAGTGGAGAGGAGGCGAGGATAAGGTCAGACAGCAAATGATTGCACAACCAAAACTCAGACTTTTATGTGTCTATTCATCTATCTGTCTGTCTTTCCCTCTATGCTCTGCAACCACACAGACATAACTTATATCCCATGTATCTTTACTGGTGGATGGCATTTACCAATTTTTACTCCTTTGTTATCCAACTCTCCCCTGACTAAAATCACCTGAATTCTGTCTCTGATATAACTCCTGCCACTGCTATGCTGGAATAATTGCCCCAGCAGTGAATTATAGCTCCAAAGTGTGTCAGTGTAGACAAGATCAATTGATTGATCTATCTATCCACCTGTGAATGGCACAGTCCCATTTTTCATTTTAACCACCTCAAACTTCAGCTGCACCTTTCGTTTTCACTTCTGGTTTTCTCCATTCTCTAATTCTTTCATACTTGTGATGGAGAACTTGCCCCTTCCTCTCCCAAGTCCTGCCAGTGCCAGCAAGCTGTGGAGCAGTGTCATACTGGCTTGTCTGTGTCTTGGGGGGTGTCCCTCAAGAAGGCTGCATCAGGGAACCCCAAGATATCTGTCAGTGTCTTATTCCCAAGACTGGAATACCGACCTGTAATCAAATGGGGAATGGAATGAGTTTGCAACCCTTCAAAGCAGCAGAAATCTATTCCTGTCCCAGGCTCCCTTCTTCTTCTAAATGGCAAATGATATCCTTGTTTATAAGCAACAAAAAAATACCTCCCAGTGTCATGGTGGGGGAAGTTTGAAAGGGTCAGCAGGGTGGGGATATAGCTGGAAACATAGCAGAGGACTACATATTTTCTGCTTCTCCTGCTCCTCTCTTCTGACTGTACTTGCTGAGTTATGGCTGTTTTTCTTCCTTTCTAACCCTCTCCTCTGTTATGCTGGCAGAGAGCTAGAACTGGCAATCTCTGGCCTAAATTCCCACTGTGAATGAAGGGATTTTGGCCAGACAGGGTGAGAGGAAGATTCACAACTTTGGGTTCCTACAGAGACTCATCTCAGCTTTTATTGTGCTCTCTGCTACTGAAGGGAAGGGAAGCAGGGGGGGTTTGCCTGCCTAGATAAGCTGCTTGTTTTTCATTGCTGACTTCCTGGAGGATAATCCTACCTGCATGCAGTGCTCATTTTCTTTTCAGTAAAGAAAGAATATCAAGATGGCACATCCCTGCATAAGGGATGGCTTGTACACACCCACTTAACACTGCTCACCGTCTTGACAATGTTTAGCATTCTTCATCCTTTCCTGGGTTCTCTATCAAATATTCATATCAGCCCAGTGCCTCCCTCTTTAGAGCACATATCCTCACAGCATCCCTTTGGGACCACTGTTTTATCTGTGAGGAACTGAGCCCAGAGAAGACATACCCAAGTTCGTGTAGGAACCCTGTGCCAAAGCTGAATCTTATCTCAGGTGTTTTGAATCCTATGCTTGTACCCGCCATTGAAACATCTTTTTCTGTATTTGCATTCTGCATTCCTTAGAAAGGTTTCATTGTGGCAAACAGAACGGGACTGGGTCCTCAGCATTCACAAACTGGTGAGTTTACACTACAGCCAGTGGAGTCACATTGCTTTATCCCACGTGAGAATCTTGCCTCAGAAATTCTAGAGGTCATGCAAAAGACCAAACCGGACTTACACAGCATATCTTTCACTTTTGCTTTCTGTCATGTCAGAAGAACGACTTTTTCTTCATTTCTTCATTTTCTAGCTTTTCTTTTGCAAGAGCATTATGCAAGTTGCACTGAAGATAAAGATCATCCTATCAGACCTTTGCTAGAACAACTGAAAAGTGTGCAAAGACTAATCTGCTTCTCCTTGTACCTTTCTTGTCTTCTCTTTGTATTCCTGCTGACTGGAGAATAAGCCTTGTGTGTTCAGGTTTATTTTCTGTTTCTGCACAGATCCATCCAGGTTCTTAGCCCAATACTTTACTTGTGGGTTGTTGGAATACATGTCTAAAGAAACAACCTTGGATTACTTTCCCCTGCAAGTCAAAACTGTTGTGACATCACTGATGTCAAGTTTTGGAATCTATTTGCCCCATTTTTTATAAAACTGAATTTTAAAAATCTAGATTTTGTGTCTGATTTAATTAACTGCTGCTCTCCAAGTAAACTGGCTTGCTAACTCTTTATGTTACTTTGGAGAGAAAAAGTTTTATAGACTTTGTACAGAGTAAAACATGGAGTTTCCAGTAGACCTGTGATCTGGACTTACTCTTTGAAGCTAGCTGAGTACTGATAGTGTTAATCACTTGAGAACTCCACTGAAGTCAACTTCATGTGGCTCTGAATACATTTGTTTGCAGATGGAGCTGATGAAGGAAGATGTGCTTTAAAGTCTAGGGGGAAAAAAGATGTGCAAATTGTGCACTTGGCAAACAGAGGAGTTCAGTGGAGTTCATATTCTTGTCCCCTTTCTTGAGTCCCAGCCCATCAGGTTGGGCAGTTGCTTCCTGCCTTAAAGTGTAGCATGTGCTTATTCCTTGGTGGGTTGGGACTTGAATGTTACCTCTTAAACAAGATGCTTTTGAAATATATGCTGGGAAATGTAATTAGAACAGAACATGTTAGTTTTTCACACAGTCCCCATTATAGGTATCTCCAAGGTTTCATCACAATGATATTCTACTGATCATAAGATAGGATGGATCTTCCTTGGTAGCCCACAGCAATCCTAAACCTACAAAGAAGGGCCAAAGACTGCCGTAAGCTCTCCATTTCTCTGAAAGACTGCAGTGGGCAATTTCAATTGTACAAGCAGCTGGCCTGCTTAAATCCAGTATAGCTGATGGAGATCAAAAGTTATTAACACCTGCTGACAGGTGTTGCTTAACTGAGTCTTAATAAAGCACAGTCTTTGCTGTCAGTGGGCAAATATCTACATCACAAAATTTTTCATCATAGCCATACTTATTGGATCCTTCATTTAGCCTCAAAAGAAAAGGCAAAAACTGAATTGTTTGGAAGACTACAATTCTTTTCCCTTTTTGTCTGGCAGCATAGAGTGTGGCAGCCTGCAGTGCTGACCCCTTGCTGAGGGAAATCAGACTGGGAATGCCAGTTCACTGCTATTGTCATTACCCAGTTCACTTAAATGCTAATTTAAGGAAGGCAAAGACATGATTTCTTTTGAGTCCATCCCGTTCTGGGTTCCTCACTTCAATATGAGTTTCCAGCCCACGAGCTGCCGCCTTCAGCGTCATAAAGTTATTGTCAGTGAAACTTCCATTGGATGCATGGAAATAGTTGATGTGATTCCTTTCCCCCCTGCTATTCCGATCTCTTCCAGGGATCATTCATCTGACCATCTATCACCCTCAGCCATTTGGTCCTGGAGAAGAGTAGTAACACCTTTTGCCTTTCCAAATTCCTTGACTAGATAAGATATTATCTATTCTTATGGATGGGAAATGGTTGATGAAATTTGGAGGTCCTGTGGACTTCTACTTTTGCTGATTCCTCATCTTAAATAGAGGAGAGATTTGCTCCCGGGAAATACCTCCTTCATTTTGATGAGGCAGGGTAGTAACAACCTCGTAGCAGCCTTGTAAATGATTATCATATTCCATTTTCAGGGCATTGGGGCATCCAGAGATGTGCCCAACAGGCTGCTTGACTGCTGGTGGCTTCAGCCGTGATGCTGTGCCGCAGAGTGCAGCTCTGCATATGTCAGATTCGCTGTCACCAAAGCCGATGGGGGGCCCCTAGCAGTTTGTTAAAGAGGTTTTCTTAAGTCAACTCAGTCAAAGCCTGACCAGGGCCATTGCTCACTGGTGTCAGAGGCTAAAGTAGATTGGAGCAAGAGAGGACATTTCCACCAGTATGAACAAGGAAAAGGGGAAGAAAATGCTCCCCCTCTCAGTGTAATGCTATAAGTACAACTGAATGTAATGGTCAGTTTTAATCATGATTTAAAGCAGCCAGCTGGATCAACTTGTTTTACATTTGCACGTTAAGGCCGTTTTCTAAAAGGTTGAATTTTATGGGTGGTAACAAATACTTTGACAAATATAAAACTTACACTAAACATAGTTATTTGAATTTTTGCTAAGTAGATTAACTGCATCTGTGCACATTTATTTAAGCAATTATGCTGTTTAATATAATTTGTCTTTACATATTAGTATATGAGAAAATAGTGAACGATGAGTCCATATTATTATTTTATTAGATTATTAACTTTTTACTTGTAATCTGTGTCACGTTATATTTGGATGGAAATTAGAATTAAATTAAAAACAGTATTTGTAATTATTCATGCTAATTAAATAAAATGACCACAAGTTCCCTGACTTCCTAAATATCCTAGAACAGAAAAAAGAAGCTTTTCTAAGCAGCTTTTGCATTAAAAACGACTTATTAAATGAAGGAGAGGAGGAAGGAGGAAATTGAACTGATTTTAGAACCTGATTTTAGAACTAATAGATCTCATCCTTTCACACCAAG
The DNA here is from genome assembly GCA_031468815.1 of Morus bassanus. Lineage (NCBI taxonomy): Eukaryota > Metazoa > Chordata > Aves > Suliformes > Sulidae > Morus > Morus bassanus. Next base: position 23,453,671 of record CM062575.1, on the reverse strand, counting down.
CTTAATTCACTCACTGACAGAGGAAAACAAATGTTCCTGCTTTTTCAAATCCTAGTTTGTTTCTTAGTTTTGAATGACCTGGTTATTGAACTGAACAAAATTCTCTTCAGTTCACTCACTAAGCTGAAACAAAGGAAATAATATCTTTTCACCTTGCAGGAGGCTAAAGTTCTCAAAAGAATGTTTATCATTTCAGAAAAACTTTGGATCCAGGTGTCTAGCCAATGATTTCTCCATGCTTAGCATCACAGCTTTCTTGAAAACTTTCACAGAAACCAGATACTGTTTAAGTACTATTTTTGTATGTCTTTCAGACATAGCAAGTAGCCTTAATGTCAGTAATTATAATTTTTTTTGCATACATTCATGTATAAATTTAAAAAATTAACTTCAACTGAAAAAAAATCTGACCCCAAGCCAGAAAGGGGAGGTCTGGAGTAAAGTGTGATCGATGGGGTTTGTGCTTTTTTGGTGCCTTTGTTTGACACATTGTGAGTTGTCATCAGAATTTCTCACCCTGGATGATATTTGTTGCTTTAGGGAAAAATTTATTTCCCAGAGAGAAGGAAACTTTTTCTATACAGGACCTGGTAGCTGTTTTGGTGGGTGATGATGATTTTAAAAGTTACCTATTCCTGTTAATAGTTGCTAACCATAGCACAGAAGCACTCAGAAACCTCCTCACAGGAAGAGAAGGGGACACGTACTCCCATTTCAGTCAACGGTAGAAGTTGCTGAAGTGCTTTTTTTGCCCTGTTTTTCTTGGGCTTGTCTTTTACCTTTACTTTTCTTTGTAGATCTCACTGATTGTAGTGGGCTGGCAAACAAGGTCTATTTAGTTAAAACTGCTAGGATTCAATTAAGGGAAGTTTTTCTTTACCTTTGCTGTAATTTTACGATCCATTAGTAGGTAAATCCTTCCCTTTAGTAGTCTGTTAATAAACAAGTTTCAAGCCATACATGAAAAGTCCATTGTGTTTTATTTCCCATACTGCTGCCTCTCTGTTGGGTAACTTCTGGGCCAGATAATCAAGTTGGAAAGGACTCTGTTCCCAAACTATTAATCTAAGTCCCCAGAACTCAGAACCTGGTTTGAAGACACAGCATTTCTTTTATGCATGCCTATTCCAAAAGATATGACTTCTGATGGCACTTAGAGAAGGATCTTAACCTTTGTTCTCAAAGGAGTCAAGGCTTCTGTGAACAACCTTGTGCTTTTAAAGTACTCCTGTTGCTAGTGCCAAAATCTTGAGGTTCTTGTCCATTCACCAGAATCAGACCTGTGGAAACTACTGAATAAAAGAAAGCTATTGACGGTTTCTTGTGTTTACATAGCCCTGTACAGGTTTATACGCATCTGCCTGGGCTGTTTGCCTTCAATACAAATAACTGAGGTAGAACATTTCTGAACAACAGAATTCTTGTCTTGGTGTTCAAGTGCATGTACTCGCCTTATCTTGGTATGTTCAAGCTTGGATCTTTGCTTCTAGGAAATCTTGATTGGTGTCCAAAGATACTGTCCAAGAAACTGTCAGGGATCTACACCAATCTAGCTATGGTGGCCATGCAACATCAAGGCAAGATGTAGCTGGCCCACTGGCCTGTGTGTGAAGGCAGAGGTGAGGTGGTGTTCTCAGGCAGCTCTTAAGAGCTTTCTCTCTCTGATACTTCATAAGGAAGTTGAAAATTTCTGCATTGTCTGTTCTATAGGAAGGACAGTGAGATCATGTTTCCTAGCCTAGTGCCTAGCTAACCCCTAACTGTCAGCTCATTCATAGAAATTCCTTGCAGATTCTTAATGGGGAGAAATAAGGGTGACCTGTCTGCTCTATAGTAAACAAATGCTTTTGTTTACTTGCTTAAGGAGATGTGAGTAATAAATGGACTATCTAAGATGCATTAGAATAATTACCTGAAAGGCAGTGTTTGATATTGGCAGTACCAGGCAAGGCTGTGCTGTACGTAACTGTGATGCTAAGCTGTGTCTTTGAATAGATGTCCAGGACTTTGGGGAAGGCCTTCCTGCACATACTGCGGAGGTGGCTGCCTGTTTTGCAGCATTTCTGGCTCTTCAATTCTAGGAAGCTCACAGACAGATAGAGGGACTTCAGTAACATCTGTACTTAACTATCTCACTACATTCCAAGATTTTAGGTATTTACATAATGTTGAGGTTCTGATGGCTTTTGGAGGGGTGTATTCTCAGAATGGTGTGAGCTGAGAGAGCTTGCTGAGGAAATCTACTCGTGAGCCAGAGAGAGGAGAAGGACTTTCTCTGAAGTCTTCAGAAAGGGCAAGAATCCAATGCCAGACAGCTTTGGTTTGGAAAGAGCTAGTGATACTTTTTTCTGTCTGGGAAGGCTGAGCTGGGGAGACTTTCTTGTAGGCTGAAGCTAAGTCTTACATCCTGACGTGACTGCACACAGAGTTTCTACCCTGCACGGGTGGATTTTTTTCACCTTTGTTTCAGATATCACCTGGGTTCACAGACTGCGCTGGGACAAGAGCAAAGAGGCATTTCAGAGATGACACTATAGCAGTAAAACAGGCAGCCAGCAATTCAGTACTCGCTGTTACTCCAGTATAACTTCTTGGGAGTGGGATCTGGGTGATACCATAGAAATCTGCATGCTCCCAGCCGCTTCCTTAATTTCATGGCCAGGGTAGATCAGGAGACAGCACTGAGTTCCTCACCTCTCTGGTCCTTCCTGAAAGCACTGCCCAGCCCCATAGCAAACATATCATGAATCATTCATCTTTAATAGATTATGCAAATTGAGGACATCAGATCAATGAAGATCAATAACTGCAACCATTTAATTGCCAGCAAAAACATTTTAAGAATGAGCATTATCTGAAGTCCTTTCTTGGGTAATGGCACCATTAATCCAAACATTGGATCCTGGCCTAAGTGTAGAGGAAAAATTCTCCGCCCCTCATCCCCTGCTGCCTTTCAGGGTGTTGAGGGGTTTTTTTCCCTTTTCATTTCCAGTTTCTGAGTTTCCCCATCATTACCACCAGTGAACAGCTCCCAACGCTAATAGTTCTGCTTTTGTTACTCTGCACTGATTGAAATGTCGCATACAGATTGAGATGTTAGTGCTAAGTTGCCACCTGGGAATGTCAAGCTGGGTCTGAAATGAACTTTTCTCACTCTTAGATCCAGATGGATCAGATGGGGATGTTCTTGAGCTGAGCTGGGAGTGTTGCAGGGAACAGAGTAGGGATGGCACATGGTTGGGCGGGACATGAAGAAGATTTTCTGCCTCAGCCCACAGCCTCTTCTATAAGGCCAAATCTGCCTCCTGCTGTCCCCTTGTAAGAGTCATGTCCAAAGCTTGTGCAGTGTCCCCAGCCTTCGGAAATTCTGCTCTCGTGTTAATGGGCTGGAATACACCATCTTCACTTAGGCAGAAGGACTAAGAAGGACTATTTTAATGGCCCCTTTGAATCTTAAACTCTGATTTTAGGTGCCTCACCTTTACATCCAGCTATGGGGATCTGCCTTCCATGAAGGAAGGACAGTACTGCTCCCCTACTGGCTTTGCCCCTGCAAAGAGAGGAAAGTATTTCCTGTAAGAGATGTAGATCTGCTAAATGGTAGATGGATACCAGCTGAGTTTTGTCTTGCATATGCAAATACAAAGAAGGGTGGAGCAATTTTGCCACAGCTGAGCCATTTTTTTCTGGTTGGCTAAGAAACTGCATGGCTATGAAGATCCTGGATCAAGCCTGATAGCAGTAAAAGCCATAAAAGAAGTCTGGGGATGTCACACTTTTTAGATGCTCCCTAAATATGCAGTTCGCTCCCCATGGTTGTCCATGTCATTTTGCAGACCTCACACTGGATGTTCTCTGTATTTGGGGTAACTGTTATTGATCCTGCCTGGTCCCAAAGTTCTGGTAGCCAAAACCTGCATGTAATAATATGCCTTTGCTCGGTGTTTGTGAACAAGCAATGACTGCCTGCCTCAGCCATGAGCTGCTTTGACCTCAGGGGCAATTAGCTGGGGCTTCTGCAAGAAACAGTTGAGATACAAATTCCAGTGCTCTTGATTCTGTCCCATCAAAGGACAGCTTTTTGGCCAAGAGGCAAAAAGTCCCTTGCTAACAGGACTTAGACCTCTTTGTCATGAGGTATTTCTCAGCTTACACCGCAAGGTTTCTAGAGGGGCCACAGCAGTTGTAGGGCAAGGGGGATATACCAAACCTGGGCAAGTAACTTGGGCCTTGCCAGCTGCTCTAGATACCCAGGAGGAGATGCGCGAATCTATAGTAGATGTGTGAGCAGGGAGCAGTGACAACTAAAGCCTGAGAAGGGCTGTGGCACCAGAGTATCTCCTTATGGCTCTAGACATGCACAGAGCAGGCAGTCTAACACTAGTATCAGGATGGCATGCCCCGCAGCCCCAGGACAACCCTGTGCCACTCAGGTCCTGCACGTGCCATGACAGAAGAGGAAGATTCTGTGAGCAGCTGCTGCAGCAATTGCCTCCTACTTCTGTGCATCCTGATTCCTCTACTGTCTTGCACTTGCTCTCATTTCCTACTCTCCCAGTCACACCTGAGTTTAATGTGCCCACACAGGAAGGGAAGCCTGTGAACAAATTTCTTTTGGCAGCTGCTGTTAGAGACTCATGGGCTTAAGGAGGAGGGAGTTTAGCAGTCACAGTTCAGCAGACCTCAGTATTTAGTTTGCAAATGCCCCTTCCAAATGCCAGGGCTGAATAAAACTTAAATTGTTATTTCTCCCCGAGATAACAAGTGTGGATCATGGGCAAGCCACGACCCTCTTGATCGCAGACACAAAGGAAAAAATCACACTGCATACTTGGCCATACCTGTCCTCCACCAACATCCATCCCTAAGCCCCGTCTGAGCACACAAGTTCCCGACTCATGCCTGGGTTTGCCTGTCTTTGAGTCACACCTGGACACCTCTAGGTGTACCCAAAACCACCAACACTCTGAATTGCAAGATTCTCTTGAGCCCTCACATCCTCCACAGTCTTTCTGTCTCTTTCCATGTTTGCCACAGAGGGATATTTTGCATTAGCAGAAAAAGCAGAAGCTAATGGTGATGAGGGAAATAAATAAAAAGCTTGGTTCTGCTATTTGGTCAGGCAGCTTACCGGTCACCACTGGGTACGTCTGGGGTCCTGACACATTTGTCCCCAGGTCTGGGTTAGCAGAGGTGGATAGACTTGATTTGACTTCATCGAGACCAGGGGTCAGAGCTGGGAGGGAGTACTCATTACCCTGGGGAAGAGAGGAGAAAGACAGCTTGCTATTGATGCGCTGGGAGAAAGGGAAGGGTGTACAGATGGGGGGAGGAAGAGGAGAGATGCAAACCCCTGCACAGATGGAAGAGGAGGAGGAGGAGGAGGAAACAGAGAAGATGAAGTGACAAGAGGGTTGCAGGGGGGGTTCCTAGGATGAGCTATCCCACCCTTCTGTGTGCCACTGTGAAGGGGAAGAGGGGTGAGGCCGGGCGCAGGATCTGGCCCATTATCTGTGGTATGACTGAGCATTCGTTCAGTGCTGCGGGGATGGGGATGGCGGGGATGGCTGCCTGTGCCAGCCCAGGGGAGAAGAAACGAGAAACCCACATCCCCTCCTCTTGGCTGAGCAGAGGCGGGAGGTGTTTGCCCTGGTGGCAAGGACAGCTGGAGCAGAGGACTGCAATGACATGACTGGGCCAGGCGGGCTGTAGGAAGCAGCCAGTGTTGGCCCACTGTAGCCAGGCTCTCTGCTGGGTCGTCTGCCCCCCCGTCGCTGTTACCTCTGTCCTAGCTCTTTAAAAACAAACAAAGAAGCCTCATCCCCTGCCTCTGTCACTCTGTGCATTGGGGTATGAAATTGGGGAGGGGGGGAGCCACATGGCTAACAGAAGGGTGGGAGGGGGAGAGCCATTGAATCTGAAAGGGTGTCCTGTCCGAAAGGCTCTGGTAATTGCCTTTTTATTGTGGCAGCCTCCGGACCAGACGCGGGAGCTGGAGAAACCAGGAAGGCTACAAAACAGCAGGAAAAGTTGCTCTGATTAATATTACGTTAAATTAAAACTGATTTTCTGCTCTTTCTGCTCCATTTTTTCCATGCACTTCCCCAACCCCCTCCCCACATCTCCCCCTCCTCCAGCGGGCTCCCTGCACACTGCCCCCTCCCCACCCCTGTCCCTGCTTGGCTAGGACTGCCTAGTCATTTCCAATTCCTTCTCGTATTGATCTTCCTGTAGAAATCAGTTTTGTAATTAGCTGCAAATTAGGCCTTCTACTGGGGGTGAGCCTGCCCCCTGATTTATCACCAGAGTAATTCGCTGTGATCGGAGAGAAATTAAAATGAACTCAATTAGGCTTCGGATTTGCTTTATGGGCCCTGCTCAGAGTTTCAGGGGGAAAAATGACTGTGCTGGTGCTTAATAGTCTAATGAAAGTAAATAAAGGTTATTCATTGTAATAAACCCAGGGACTCTGGGATGAAGGGAGTCCACAGCCAGCCTCTCCTTCTCTTCCTTTGTTGGTTTATGGCTTTGGGCGGTTTAAAAAGACTTTTGATTTTCATTTTATTAAGACAAACAACTTTTGGGATAAAAGGCCAGGGGAGCCGGGCAGTAAGGAAAAAGGGGGGCAGAGCTGCAGAAGTGCGGAAAACTAGGTTGGAGAGGGGAGTCAAGGCTCAGCTTTGGGCCATGAAAGAAAATGCTCCGTTAAAGCCTGAGCCCGTGGCTTGCTGGTCACAAACGTGATCTGAGAGTGCAGGAGTTTCTGTACAGTGCTGCATGCCGGTGAACACGCATGGCAGTGTTTGCATATTCATGGCAAGAACATGCCCGTGTACCTGCAGGTGTGTGTGCAGAGGGAAAGGCGGATGTGGGGATATAGGGAGAGCACAGCATGAGTGTATGCAGTAAGTTCACGAGAGAAGGTAGAGCTCATCTATACACGTGCATCAGCACAGCAATATATTTACACCTAGAAAGTGCTGTAAAACGTAAATGTCATCTATGTGCAATAACAGGTCAGTGTGAGAACAAGGGATGAAGAGGGGGAGAGTGATTTTGGTGAGGGAATCTCCCTGCCATTGTCCTATGGGTGTCTGGGGGTCCCCATTACCAGGCCAGGCCCTCACCTGCTCAGATTTGATGTGCTCTGATGTTTGAAAGACGTCAGGGTAAGAAGGACGCTCAAAAACTCGATCTAAAGCTTCCAGCTGCTGCTGGGTGAAAGTGTCGCCACGAAGGTGCTTCCGCAAACTGTCCACGCTGCTCTGGGAATCTCCATTGGGAACTGAGCCCTCGGATACATCTGCAGGGCACAGACAGAGAAAACAGGGAGTTAGCACCACCCTGGCTCAGATCGGCAAGGGATGCGGGACAAGGACAGAGCAGGGCCCTCCGCCTCCACCCAGGGAGCTGTGCCACTGCTGCAGGACGAGGAGGCTACGGGCACCAGAGGGAAGCCCCCTCCTCTCTGCTGTAGTGACTGGGCTGGTCCCACGGGCTCCGTAGGACTCTCTGTGGAGAATGGTGCTCGGTTTAGAGATGAGTTTCGGTTCCACTGATTTTTAGTGTTAAAAATTGCCAAATCTCCATTGCTGAGCATAAAATGGGAGCAAAGCACAGCGATTAGCATCGCTAGAAGGCTACTGGAGAGGCAGCTCACAGAGAAACCAGAGTGCTGAGGATGGGCCTGTACTGGAGAGGGCTGAGGAAGCCTGGGATGGAGAAAGGGCTCTTTTACAGCTTGGAAGGGAGTCAGTCTCTGTTGTACCTCCCCAGTCCCAACAGAAGTTATATCTCTGTTATGATTTCCCTCTCATCTGATCTTGTCCTGTCATACCCCAGATGAGTCTTTCATCCCCCTCAGATAACAGGAATGATCCTGTTTCTGGCTCTGTGTTTCACCAGAGACAAGTCTCTCCCTGTGGACTGTCTGTCCCATCCGACACACATTGGTTTCTGTTATGATCCCTGTGCCATTCTCCTACATGTAGCTAGTGATTTATCACAACACATATCTCTGTTATAAAACTCCCTCCAAAATGAGATGAGTCTTTGTCTGTGTCGGTCCCCCTTCCTATCCAAAATGAATTACTGTATTACAAAACCTACTCCTACTCAGTGGGAATCGGCATTCCTGGTAATCCTTTGTTCTTACTAGGAAAAAAGCCTTTTTCTGGTAGAAGCATCACCAGAAGTGCATCTCTGTTCCTGTAACAGCCCTCTGACACAGTCCAATCTCACTGCAGTGCCTCCTGCCACGTTCCAGGTGTCTCTATCTCTGTTGTGCCATCCCACGTCTCTCACAACCTACTCATCCCCTTCGAGGTGAGTCCATTATATATGCCATGCCCCATCCAAAGTGAATTTTTCCCTGTGATAAACCATCTTATTACCCACCTGTTTTTGGGGGGTTTTTTTCCTGTTATCCCCCAACTCAAATGAGGTGCATTCATCTCAGTTATAACCCCTTTTTATCTGAAGTGAGTGAGTCTCCTGCTATTAGCATCTGTCACATCCAAGGTGAGTCTGTCTGTTATAACCTCCTGTCCCAGCTGAAGTGAATCTTCCTTTGTCATAATCCCTCATCTCATCTGAGGCAAGTCTGCTCATTATAATCTTCTCCAACTGTGCTGAGTATCTTTCTGCTGTCACCTCTCAGCCTAACTTTGGTGAGACTGGTTATAATCTCCTGTCTCATCCATGCTGATATACCTCCATACCCTCCACGCTGAATCTCTATCTACTGTGCTTCATCAGACACAAGTCTGACTGTCTTAGCACTCTCTAACCTAAGATCAGATTCCCCCTCTTACGCTGTGATTACCTTTCTGCTTTTTCACTGTTATTCCTCATACTTCAGCCTTTCTTAGTGGCTTCCAGTCTCTGAATCTCAGAAACATGCTGTCTGTCAGGAAGGTGACTGATGGATCTGTATAGACCTTTTGCCTCCTCCACGTGACTGTGAGTGTGCTCATGGGCAGATGATGCTCCCAGGAGCATGGAGTGGCATTCACTGTGCAACAGCCAGAACCGTGCCACCCTGCTGCTTTATCTTTTAGCTTGTGGATGGTGCCAAGATGGGTATTTTCCTGGCACAGTTAATGCCCAACTGGTGGCCCAGAGTTATAACTGAGCCTGCTGCCTTCTGGCTATGAGATATATCCGTTTATAGGTGATTATACGATATGATATAATCAATAGTACATTATATACAGTAACGTAGTACAGTACCACTTGCAAGACCATAGAAAATATTACATATTGATTTGTCCCAGCCAGCAGCCTTCCCTCAAGCCGCCCCTTCTCTCTTTCTTTTCCACCCCTAGCCAGAGCAGGGCTGTTTACTGGCACTAATCACTTGCATTTTCTCCTCTCCTTGGGCTTTTTCGCACAAGGGAAAATTCTCAAGTTCCTTAAAGCTGGAGTTCGTGACAAATTTGACTGAGAGAAAACAAAGCAAAGGCCAGGTTTGGTGGGCTGCACACTTGTGTGTCAGTGCAGTCCTTGTGTTTTAGATGGACTGGGCTGTTACTGGAGGGGGTGGCTTTCAGGACTAGGGTAGCTTGAGGCTCATGCTCCCAGTTCCAGTAGGCTTTTCTCTCTGGTCCTCCCTGCAGAAAGCTACCACAGAACTCCTGGGTCCAGGCTCAGAAAAAAAAAAGAGTGTGTTTCTGTATCAGTGCTTGTCTCAACCTGTCTGCAGCCTGTGAAACTGTTTGCCTTTGAGGATTCTTCCACATGTGTCAGTCAGTGTGCATGACTGTGCACACCATGATGCTAATACACGTGGGTATTTTTGCAGTAGATCATTATTATGGTATTCTTTAGATTCTGCACCACCGTACATGCCTGAGCAGCTGTTTGTCTGTGGCGGCTGGTTTAGGCTATATTTGATTTTCAAGGATGGCAGCCCTACACGATGCGTGGTGTTTGGTGTGAGTGGCTGCATGTTCACATATACGGTAAAACTTCCATTGACTGTCATTAAACAGGATTTTACCCTTAGCAAGTTGCCCTGGGTGATTACACAGATTAGTGCACACATGCACATGTATTTGCGATTCCTGTCTGCCTGCAGAGCTCTGTGCACACGTGTCTCCCTGTGTGTGCACAGGCCATGCCTTTGTGTGAAGAAGCTGAAACCACAGCTTTCCCAAGTCGCTGTAGGAGTCTCTTTTCCTTCATTTATTCAGGGGCCCTTCAGATCTTGACAAATCTGTCACTCTAAATTTGCGAGAGATTATGGTGCTCTCTCCCTAGCACGGAGAGAGGTGATATATGATATCTGCTGCCCCTATTGATTGCCTGATCTGGTGGCAGAGGGCTGGCGAAATGAACTTGAAATGAACATCATGCCTCAACTCATTGTGCGTATAATACACTACTTAATCCCACATTTTTCAGCCGCTATGGAATTCAATTGATCAATCATGTCCCTCTGATAGTACTGTTTTAGGGGTTATTGCTGCTCTGCTCACTGACCTTTTTATTTATTTATTTATTTGTGTCAGCGTGTGCATGTGTGTGTGCGTGTACACGCACATAAGTGCATATGTGTGTTTGGGAAACTCAGGACCGCCTGGTAAGAAAGGACCTGTATAGTCAGTGGGAAATTAAAGAAAAGGATGAAGGGAGGAGAAAGGGAAGGAACGGGGTTAGATAAGAAATCAGAATGATCAAAGCAAGCAAATAGATAGGGAGAGGTGGAAAAGTTGCAAGGAGAGAGGCAATGCTTTAGTTTAGGTGGGAGTTCTGGATATGGAAGAAGGGAGCACTCTGCCATGGCCTAGGCTTTAAAATCTACAAAAGAAAAGAAACTTTTGACAGAGGCCTGTAGGCTACCCAGAGGTGGACCTTGTCTAAACAGCTTGCAGTAGTATTGGACTTAATAATGCTAGGGCACACAAATCCCAGACTTCACAGAACAATAATATGAGCTGTGCATATAGATTTTACTTATGAAGTGGAGAAAGTTTCACAGAGATGATCCTGAAAGACAGATTTATGTCTTGTGTTGCTAACACTGAGACATTCACAGTCACAGATCATTATATTTTCTTCAAAACCAAAGGACTGTAAATCCCTTGTGTTTGTTTTCTGGTGTCAAAACCCATGGAGGATGCATTTTCATTTTTTCCCTGAAACTTCAAGGGACAGACACTTATCTCTGGCTTTAGATCAAAGTTGCAATTCTCATCTAAGCATATGACTCTGTGAGCTGGACTATCAGGAGAAGCCTCAAATACTGTAATATACAAAGTATGGGAGCTGACAATTGCGTGGGTATGAGCAAATGTGGCAGTAAGGAGCAGAGAGGACTTTGGGGAAGAGATGGGGTCCATCAAAGGCCTGTGGGTGAAAGTGAAGGGAGGGAAAAATTGAGTTGGGAAAGACTAGCAGATTCCATGAGGAATGGCACTGTGGTGGGCAACAGTCGCTTCAACTAATGAAGAACAGTGCTAGGAGTAAAAGCTTAAGGGATGGGGATTTGCCAAGAAAGCAGGTCTTGGAAGGGGTGCTGTGGTTGAAGCAGGGCTTCAGCTGCAGGATGAGTCTCAGGATGCCACCTAGGTAACTGTTCTAGCTTGTACTATTAGGAAGCATCATCACTTTTCCCAGTTCCCCTTTTACTGGTGAGGGAACCTCCGTGATACTGTGACACAGGGACACCTCTCTCTTTAATCAGAAGGTTTAACAAACAGTTTGAGAGGTGAACCATGGCCTCGGTCACTGTGTCCCTCACAAGAGCACACAGTTGCTGTCAGCATGATCAGGACTGGCCTTGCACATGTGACAGGAGACATCTCTTCTCCCGAGGGGCTGCTGAGGGAGCGCACACAGCCAGTGTTCAGCGTAAACCTTCAACACAAGAGGCAGAAATGCTCCACGGGTATCACAGAAGTATCCTGACAGATAACAAGGAAATGCTGTGCCAGAGGACACCAGAACAACCTTAACTACATCTGACCCAGGGAATATGCCCATTAAATAGCTCCAAAACAAAGAGACATTCCCAGGCTTGGAAGCCACAAAGACACCATCACATACAAGTAGCACAAAGCAGCGTAATACAGTTACTTCCCTGGCTACAGGTGACAGAAACCACACTTGCTCGGGGTGGAATGGGGCCATCTCAACAAATAATTCAGAAGTATTGCTGACATAGGAAGACCTTTGTGGCACAGAAACATGGAGGGTTATGAGAAGCTGTACAGCTGGCACACAAACACGGATATGCTGTTCTCTTTTGGGGCAGGGGCTATTACCGCCCCCGTGACATGTCTGCCCACTGCCTGGTGGGGCCCTGATCTCAGCTGGGGCCTCACAGCACTACCAATAAAAATCACAGTCATAATAAAAGCGTATGTGACTGGCATGAGAACTGCCAGCCAGGTGACACAGCAGAACCCATCTAATTGTCTAAGCCTCCGAGGGAAACGCATCTGTCTAACGCAGCAGTGCTGAGCCGGCTGCTGAAATGCCATCCCTCTGTGCCAGTGAGGCGACCCTGTCCTCTCCTGCAGCCTGCCTTTGTCACCGTCCCTGCTGGGGTGCTTAACCCAGAGCAGCCCTGTCCCACTCCCCAGGCACTCTTGGCTATGTGTGCTGCCCTTTCCCAAGTCACCCTTTGTGTTAAGACTGCTCTTTCCCTTTATCCGATTTCCCTTCTCTTTTTTCCCCCTCTGATGTGTTACTGTGTCCCCACGCAGCCTGGGCCTGTCAGGCAGCTCTCCTGGACGTCCCGGGGGGCCCTTCCCTGCACTGCCAGTTGTTGCAGTTTCAAACTCAATTGTTCTCCTCGGTACTGAGGCAAATGGAGTCATTAATTACCTTCTATCGGCTGGGCCGAGTTCAGAACGCGATCGATAGCCAGCGCTTGTCATTCATGGCAGCCAGCCCTGTGCACACCCTCACGCTGCATTCGGCGTGGGTCCAGGAAGGAGTCCAGCACTACCAGACCTGGGCTTCAAACCCTGGCATCGAGCTTCTTCTGGGAATAGCAGACCTCCTGCATCTGCGTCTGAGCTGACCCCCAACCAAGGGAGAGATCAAGGCCAAAGGGCTGGGGGAGCTGAGGGAGCAGATCACACATTTTCACATGGTCAGAAGTGTCTGGTACTGGTGTTCTGGTCTGCACAAGCTGGTCCAGTCTGGCTATCACGATATTTCTAGAGATTCCATTTGCATCCTCAATGATTATCAAACTAATACTGTACTCCCCACAGCAGGGACACGGGCAAGGACTGGCAGCCCTGATATGGTGATCTTTTCACCTGTGTAACTTTCTTGCCTTCCTCAGTAGGGTTTGGAAAAGAAAGTCCGTAAAATTTGGTTTGCATTTCCTTCCAGAATAATTTTTGCAGCCTTTTGGACAGTGTGAAAAAAAGATGTCATCTCTAGATGGGCCAGTTCTGTATTTCAGCACATAGTAGTGCTGCAAGAATTGTCAGGGCTTTGATTGTGATAACTGAACTGGTGGGGAGAAAGATGAACCTCACATTCGGGTGGAAAAGATCCCAAGTGAGTGCAGGATAGAGATGACAGAGCATGGAAGGGCCTGGCAATGTCCAGCAGTGCATAGAGAAGGAATGTTATCAGGGATCTACTCTGTGATAGTGAAAGAAGTTCAGGTTATGTAGAGTATCCTGCAGAAATAGGGATAGTGGGAGATGAGTGCTGGAGGAATACCACCTCAAGGAAGTGTATCAGCCTTCTGAACTCCTCAGTTGTTCAGATTCCTGTGTCCATTTGCCTCAAGGGAATCCACAAGCCTGAATCTGAATATGCTAATTGATGGTACTGGGCTGGTCCATGTGTCTCTGCAATTTAAGTGTCTCAGCAACACGTAAACTGTGTGTATTTGTTACTTACATGGTCAGGCTCAGAGCAGAAAGGCTCAGAAACAAAGGGATTTTATGTTTTGAAATGAAAGTATAGCTCAGATGAGGAATTGTTGAGCAAGGAAGGCTGCTCATGCAGGGAAGTGAGCGTGCCTGACCAAGGAAGAGTGAGATGTGTGCCGGTGCCTGACAGCTGGGGGGCTGCAGTGCTTTTAACACAGGGGTTGTATATGACAGAGTACCTCAGATGGAGCAGGGATGGGCAGTGCAGCTTTAATGCAGGACTTACATGAGCAAAATGGCAATGCTCAATGATAATGTAAATGAAATGAATTGTGTGTGCAAATGTGTAATGAACTGTGTACTCAGATCTGTCTTGGATTATCATGGGAGCATGCAAATGTGCATTTAAGGAAGTGAGTGTGTGTATGCCTATGAAAATCATATGTATTTACTACAGCATCTAAGTGTATGATTGCAAATTCGGCCCAGAGCATCTGGGAAACTAAGTCTGTAAAGACTTAGGTTTGTGCGTTAGATAGTAATAATCAGCACATCCAGCCTTACTGAATACACCAGTAAAGGCCTTTCCAGGTGTTACGCTGCAACCAGTACTACAGTGTGTGTGAGTCTGCAGATGAGGTGCGTTAGCCTGGATAGTTAAAGCTGGTGGTTTCTGTGTGAGCAGTCACTGCAGCTTTGTGACCTTTGGGTGTGCTGGAGGTGAGTGCACATATTCTGCTCTCAGCCAGGTTGTTGCAAATCCACAACAATTCTCTTACCCCAGAAGAGGCAGTGGGGATTTACACGATTGTAATAAGGGACAGAGTGTAGGTCCAATATCTCTTACTAGCGCTATTAGGCTTGACTGTTAGCCATATAGAAATGCAGCTGCCTCCAGGACCCAGTACACTTGCTTTGTTTATGTTGGTGGAGTAGCAAGCAGCACTATCACGCAGTGGGCCAGATCCTCTGGTTAGTGTAAATCTGTAAGTCTCTGGCATTCAGTGGTTATGTTGATTTACACATCCTGAAAGTTATCAGAAGGGTTATCCTGATTTATGCTGTTGTGGTGTCCACAACATTGCCTTTAGTGCAGAGTCCTCAGGGAGAGCTGCTGCGGCAGGCAAGTGGGGCACCTGGAGCTATGCTGTTTCCTCTGCCAGGGCAGAAGATGTTCTCAACATCATTGGCATGACTTAGCTCCCTCCTCTCACCTTCCTAAGCCCATTTGTTGGGGAGCTACTTCTTCGCAGGATCCCCCTTGGTGAGCACATAAAAAAGGGTGGCTTTTGTTAGCTCCAAAAGACAGAAGCAACGCAAAAAATTACATCGCATGCAGCCCTAACTATGCTTGTTTAGAGAAACTGCTTGCATTTATGAAGTCTTTGGTGCGGAAAGCAGGGTTGCAAATGACTGCATCAGAGCGACAGTAAAGGCCATTAATTTCCTGTTATGTTTTCCTGTGTTGGGGGCTTTATTAATTTAATTTTACACTGTCGAACAACAGCGAGCGCTGACACCGCCACACTCGGAGGGTTTTTTTTCTCAAGCAGTGCTTTGCCTGACATGCAAATCAACACTGCTATCAGGACTGCTAGAGACAAGGGAGGGAGCACAGAGCTGGGCTGTCCCCATCCAGCCCCATCTCCCAGTATCTGGGAGATCCCTGAGATTCCAGTGGAGCACACCAGCACCTGAGAGGCCACCAGCACCAGGGCCCAGCAGATCTGGATCAGGCCATGGACACCTCTAATGTACAGTGTAGAAAATATGAATTCCTCTTTAGCCTGCTGGGTTCCATTGGCTTGGTCCCCCACTAACATGGCTCTTAACACCTCCTTTCCTTCCATTTCCCTTGCTCTCCCTTCCTTTCATTCCACCTTATTTTGCCCTCATACACACTTTTACCTTAACCTCGCAAGTCAGAGAAGGTTGTGCCTGCCCCTGAGCCAGATGCTAGTGAATCATGTTATTGGAAGCCCTTCTGAGTCAGCACTAAACCAGTGCTCAGGCAGAGTGTTTCTAGAGCTGCCATTTTTGACGTGCCATAAAACAAAGGCTCCAATCACTCAGAGTCATTAAAATTCCCATGGCATTTTTTGCAAGAGTGCAGACATTAACCTGGCTGTCCTGAACAAAATCCAGCCTGAGTGATTACCCACAGCATATCTTAATTCTCCTGTGGTTTCATTTGGACATGGCACAGCAAAATTTCACTGTTGATGCTCTGTATTGTTCAACATCTGCCATGGTCCACCCGAGAGTCAGCCACATTTCAGTAGTAAATGAGATCTTCAGAATGGGAAGGTTAATAAACAATGTATTATACAGGACGGGTAATTGCAAAATGCCATGCAATGAAAGAGCTACAGGCTTGCAATATGCTGCAATCTGCTTGGACTGTCACCATGCAAACTCTTTTTTGAATTCTCATTCCTATAATAACTGTAAACCATTAGTAAAGTAATTTGGAATCTTTCTGCATGAACTCATGTAAAGGTCCTTTCTGATATTCTGTACTGATATGACCTCTATAAGATGTATGTCAGAGATATGTTCCAAACTGTAAGAGGTAGTCCCCAAACAAGAGGGAGCCCAGTCATGGGTAGCAATCAGCTTCACAAACGAGAGAGGGCTGTGCAGACAAGAGTCATAAGTATCTTTGAGGATTAGCTATTAGGTTATTTTTTTAATTTAGTAAAGTTGTCCCAAACTCCAGGATAGTTCTAAGGTCAACTCTTTTGTTCAAGGCCTACCTTTTCCCACACTAGATGCCAAAAGCCAAAGCAAAAAACCAACAGCTCCTATGGGAAACCAAGCACAGAAGTGTACCTGTCCTTTATGACAGCCTTTTCTAAAGCATCTAAGAGAGGACTAGAAGGCACTCAAGACTTGATGGACTTTTCATACACAATAACCACCTCATTAAGGTTTAATCAGATGCCTACAAACCTGTTCTGACACAGAAACCCTAGCTTAAAAGCAGAATAACACCTCTAAGCTCCCAAAAAAGGCAGAGCCAGTGAGAGAAAGAAATCCTGACCTACTCCACATCCAAATGGAAACAGTGATACCCATGACCTAGCTCCTGTTCTGGCACTGTGCTCATGTGTGTTTTCCTGTAGCTGTTGACCTATGTGGGAAGAGGACTTTGTACCTTAAAACTGATGGGATCTAAGCAGTAGGATGCTTGGATGGATGAAGGAAAAGCAAAGGAGAAATTTGGACCTACGCATTATTTTTAGGCCCTTTGACAAAACTTTTTTTAAAGGGCCTTAAAATGGGCATGAATTGCATTTGGCACCTATTCAAAATGTCCTTTATCTTATCTGATTGATGCATGGAAAAATCACCTTCAAAGAATTATGGACGGAGACAGACAGAAGACAGACAGACATGTCTGCTATGTCTCGATAGATAGGTATCTGTAACTGTTTCAGGCCATCTACTGTTAACAGAGTTGTCCTCCATATGCAAGGTCTTAGAGCTTAGCCTAGCCTCTGCAGGCCAACACAAAATGCTGTTCATCTCAGATCTTACTTGGCAGCCGCAGAAGTAGCTGGAGGAAATCCAGTATTCCCTGAAAGGGTCTTAAAATGTTCACAAACTGCATTTTTCTTTCATGCAAGTTCTTGTGGCAAAATCAAGCACACTGGTTTTTCTCTCTCCCTCCCCTCCACTCTAGTCACCTCCCTGCCCCTCCTCTATCCTGCCAGGATTCTCACGGGCTAATCACTTGGTGAGATCTTGTTGCTTCCCCCTGGGATCCAGTGAAACAAGGCTGGAGGATCTGATGCTATCACTTAAGGAAGCAAAGAGCTCCTACTTTCCCTCCAAACAGCAGCAGCCCCCATTTTGGGAGGAGGAGGGGTTTCTCTCTGGCCCTGACTGAGAACAAGGTGCTTACTGTTTTCTTTTAGCACAAGAAGGCACCCCTCTGTAGGAATGATTTCCATCTATGAACGGCAAGCGATGCTTAACATTACATTGACATAGACTTGGGATTGCAGACATAGCCAAATTAGGAGCTAATTGGTGCACTGGGGATTGACTCTTGGGCCCCCTTGGCTGCTGGGATGTGATAGGAAAGAGAGAGAGAGAAAGAAAGGGAGAGAGCAGGAGCCGTCCTCCGCCAACGCCTCTCTAAAGGTTGGGATTCCTGAGGCCGCTGCTGTCTAGTGCTGTCAAGGTCAGCAGGTTCAGGTTCACTGAACGGTCAGGATGGTTTGAATTACTGGCACTGCCTGCCGATTCCTCCGCTGATCGTGATCCGTCTTCCAGTGCCGGCTGCGGGATGCTGCTCCCCAGCCATGTGCTGTGCTCGGTGTGGGGCACAGAGAATGTCAGAGAGGCAGACGCTCTTGTTAAGAGGATAAGTTTTTAGGAAGATTTAAGGAGCCAAGGCAATGCCAAAGAAAGGCACATACTCCATGCGCTGAGCACAGGGAGACCAGGCTTCCAGAAACCTTTTCCCTGGAGAACTGACCCCTGCAAGCTTCTGCCTTTCATGGAAGTTAGGAGAATGGCTTGAATGGGGCCTTTCAAACCCTTATGGGGTGAAAAAGCTGTTGGTGAAGATTTCTGTCCAGTTCTATACAAGTAGAATGCTTAGTGAGCAAAGACTAACACACGAGTCTTTATGTAAACCACACTGGTAGGACGTTTTCTCCCCAAACACCCGTAGCTGTGTGACCAGGCTAAAGGGCAGGGGTAGCCAGGTATGTTCCTACAAGGTTGCCTGCAGAGAGCACCAGGAGGTGCTCAGAAAGCTGCCTGCCAGTGTGCACCCCAGCAGGCAGGCTTGGAGCCACTGAAAGGGACCTCACCAGAGCAGGTGGGGAGAAGCCGTGATTGCAGGGGTGAGTAAGCACAGGCAGGCTGCTAGTGTCACAGACGTGTGCATAGGGTGGCATCAGCACGCGGCTGAGTGCCTGCATATGTGTGTGTGTGTATACTGTACACATGTGCCGTCCAAGCATCCATAGCAGCAGTGATAGCAGAAGTAAGCATGTGAGAAAGAGCATGGCAGGAAAGAGCAACAAAAGGGAATCAGAAGAGGACTGGGGGCTGTGTGGAAGTAGTGTTCAGTGTTTTGTCTTTGACAAGAATGTCTCCACAGGCATCATTGACTGGCTTTCAGTGGAGCTGCACTACAGAGAAACCTGGCCCTCTCAGTCCATAAGCTAGAGTGCTTATTTTTGCCTCTTATTCTGAGGTTTATCATGTACCTCTGTGAGTCATTTAGCTCCTGGGTGCAGTCAGCTACATCTGCCTATAGCTATGTATACATAGCTTTTGTACTCACAGCTCTGCATCTGCCTACCATGTACATTTCTACACCCGGAGGAAACTCAGGGTAATGCTGAGAATGGAGCTGCAAGGGGCCGCCCATACCTGGTGCCCATACATGAGGCCTCTTGCGCAGCACTCTCAGTGCTCGCCAAGACTTGGAAGAGATCAGGGTTAACATCATGCAATCTCCTCTGTACAAGTGAAGCCTCATCTCCTCTAAGCTCAGCACAGGTATTCTAAGCAGGTTCTCTGTGTGGCCTGGTCCCTATGCATTAGGAAGCACGTTGTGCCTACCATCACCTCTGCTCTTGACTCCTCTCCCAGTTCCCTCTTCCACTGCAGAGCAATGAGCTCTGGCAAGAAGGGTCAGGGACAGTGCCCAGTATCGCGCCGGTTTACATTAATGAGATACACACAGTGTAATCCAGCAATGGAGTCAGCTCTACAAAAGGAGGTAATAGCAGGCTGCCATGAAGAGAGCAGCTCAGGTAATTGGTTTATCTATCTAGAAGCAGTAGTAGCAATCGCTGCACAGACAGAGTAGCAGTAAAGTCTCTTCCTTAAGGCTATTTCCTTTGTCTTTTCAATTGCTTGCACATCCATGTGAGATAGAGAGAGAGAGAGAGAAAGAGTGAGAGAGAGCTAGAGAGAGAGAGGGAGAAATGTTAATTTGTGAATTAATGGCTTTTCTCAGCGGAATTGTAAATTCAAATGTCACCTCACAGGGTGACACTACGCTGGGCTGCTGAAGAAGCAATGATAAGATCCCCCCCCATCCCCATGCCGACATATACCCATGCCCCTCCCCTCCCTGAAAGATAGCTATGGAGTGGAACATGCTACTTTTAATTTGCAATAACACCACAGCAGAGGGATGCAAGAATGACTGCTTTCCGACCCTCCCTTCCACAACAAGCCGGGCCACATCTTTCCCGTTCCACCTCTACCTCCTTCCACCCCCTCTTCAACCCCTCCCATTTTAAAATGAGTCCAAGACAACACATTATCTGAACTCCCCCCACCCCAAACTAATCAAAGGATGAGCTAAGGGAGGGCTCTTTAGAACGGATGCCTCTGCAACCCTCTCCTCTCCTGCAATAATCAGGTGAATTAATGACCCTGAAGTTAAAGTGAGCGCTGATACTCAGGCGTTGTGCAGCGTAGGGGAGAAAGCCTTCATTGTTTTCGAGCAGGAGGCGGGCAGCAGCAAGGGAGATTCATGGATGGAGATTGAATATGCAATTTTCTTTCACCTTGCCAAGAGCTGCCCCTGGGCTGTGCCTGGCCTAAATTTTTTTTTCCTCTTGCCATCTCTGCCTTATCCGGCCCTCCCACCTCCCTTCCATTCTTTCCAGAAAATTACCTTCAAAATTGATTTCCACTTTTACAAACAAATATAATGGGAACATGAGGGGGAAAAAAAAATCTTGGGCTGTGATGAATTAGGGCTGTCAGGTGCTTCCAAGTCTCCTTTGTTTTTGTTTTACTGCCCGTTAGGTTCTTTGTTTTTCCAGCAACTGGGAATAGTGCCCCTGCCCACACAGTCCCTGTGGTCCATGGCTACCATCACAGGATATGTCCATCACCTGATGTCATCACTGTGTTATCCCTGCTCTCCATCACTGTGATGCAAACAGCCACTGCTAACGGACTTCCTCACCCCTTCACACCAGGACGCGACTGATCTCCTCGTGGAGACACTGTATGTCCCACACTGCCAGTGACCTGGCTCCTACAGCCACGGTCCATATCCATTGATTTGCCTCCGATCTTCTTCATCCTGCTCCTCCTGTTCTCCTTTGCCTTATTCAGCTGATTCTTGATGGAGGTTTCCCAGCCCTCCCTGTTCTGATAGATCAGCCTGGGTCATCGGCATGTCACCTTGATCCCTGTTCTGCCTCAGTGCCAAGTGACCTTGATTCCATAGCCCTTACGTCTCATTGCCATGTCACTTGACCCCAAAACAGTCTCATCCCTACCTCCCACTGTCATGGCACCCTGATCCACTCTTATGCCAGTCACCAACAACCCTCTGAAATACCACTTGCCTGCACATTGCCTGCTATTCCTGATCCCTTTTGCAGTTTATTCTATCATCCACTGTGCATTAACCTGGGATTCTCATGGATCCAGGCACTACGCTCCCTCTGACTCCCATGCTCTTTACATCCACGAAAAAATGGAACAGTAACCTCCCTGAATGTGGGCAGACTCAGTGTACAACTTGTCTAGAGTGAGCAAGAAGATCCAGAGAGAGACAGGCACAAGCAAAGCTAGGGAGCAGCCTCTGCCCAGGTGGACACACAGAGCAGGCAGAGACTCTGGGAGGAGTTGTAGCTGCCTGACTCCTGCTGACACATTAGCTGCAACAACCCCTCCCAGGAATGAGTCAAAAAGTGGAAGGAGAAGATCTAACCACAAACTAAAGACCCATAAATAAACAGTCAGACAAGCACACATTCACGGCACTCACACAAATAAAGAAAAGCTCTATGCATAAGTAAGACTTACAACACATAGCCAATAACATTTAGAGACACAAGAATGCAAGCTAGGACACAAGGAGGTACTAATGCGGGTGCATGTCAATTAAATGTAATTTCTGAATAAACAAATAACTTACAAAAATATACATACACTAACTAAACAAAAACCTGGAACCCAAAGTAATTTCCTTAAATTCGCATATACAAAATTAAATCATGTAAACAAATACAAACTATTTACATAAATAAATAACCTTCACACAGGCAAGAACAACCGATATATATACAACATACACACAAATATATAACCCCAATGCAAATACACATCTGTACAAACTATATACAGAAGTGCACAGCACTAACAGGCTACATATTCATATCCAGCAACCACAAAAATACAGTGATACTCCAAGTATGTAACAACACATACACACAGAATATACATACAAATATACAACATTCACATATATGCTCAAAATGTGAATACAAATACCAGGCGTTCATAGAAATACATAGCACTAATACTGAGCCATACATGCCCAGACATCCATATGATCCACAGTATGCATTCTCCTACTAGGCAATATTGTACAAAGCTTAACATACACATTTTCCAGGTCTCCATAGGCATGCACAAAAATACGGGTCCAACCTGCCACTCACCCCAGTACATAAGCACAGATAAGTAGAAACCAGTGATCCTAACACAGAAATACAAAAAAACAAACAGGCGTGCATTCCTAGAGACACAAATACACAAGCAGAGATGCACACAAATATAGCTGAAGCCAGACCAGCTTGTCTTCAGATAGTACCGAACCCTGCCAAACTAAGCAGCACTATAAGCTTTAGAAGCAGAGCATTCTGTCCAAACTGCTTTCCGTGATGTAAGCTGTTAACTCTCCCTTACCTGAAGTCCTCCTAAGAAATGCGTACCCCCCAAACCCTCAGGGTGTGTGCAGACACACACACACACTGTCTCTCTTGCTTACAGACTGACCTCCAGATTCATGGTGCAACAGCCCACATTTCTGACAGTGCTGTGCTGCTTATTCATTGTCCTCTCGTTTATCCAGTTTCTCCCTCCTCTCTTTTTCCACACATACTCTCCCTTTTCTGACCATCCTCCTGCAGTTTATTTAGAGAGGTGCTCAAGTCATGCTACTCATCAAGAGGATGAGTAGCAGGTGCCTTTCTCGTGTCCTCCTAAGAGTCTCACCAGCTGAAAACCCTCAGGAGGGAGAAGTGGGTGGCTGCTGAGAATAAACTCTCTCTTCAATTTACATTTTCATCTAAAATGCAAGGGAATGTTACCTACATTTGTGTGTATAGACACAATGAGCCTGGACGTCCCCTGTGACCACTGCTGTTTGCAGCGATACACCATTGCTGCAAGCTGATAGCTGCTGGAAACTCAGCCACACCACGTGAAACAACACAGTCCCAGGGAAAGTAGGAGAAAGACACTGCGAGAGTGTGAAACACTCCAGAAACTGCTCACTCCATGTGCACAGCCATAAACTGCTGGGTGCGCACCCCACAACTGTGTGTGATGCTTGGAACGTGGGGTTAGCACCTGAGGCAATGTAACTGCATGTGTCTCCAGTGTCATTAAGACTATTGCTGACCTGCAATAAAGCAATCATATAGAATAACGCAAACACATCAGCTGTGGTGACAAGAAATCACAGCACGAAACAATGCGGCCACACCACAGACAGTAGTGCTGCTGTGTCACCTGCAGGGATCCAAACACACTCTGTTGTCTTCAACAGCACAACAGTTTTGGGAGAAAGGAAATACACCTAATATGCCCAGAGATGAACATACATAAGGTGCCATGATACAGTCAAGTGGAATGACTCTCTCATACTTTTTGCAAGCGTATGCAGGCAGCACAGGAAAACAAATGTATTTCCCTACAGGACAGTTAAGGGCTAGACCTCTCTGCACTAGCACAACTACAGCACAGGTAAAGCATCATCATACTGGAGATGACAGCATAAGCACGCTGTGTGTCCTGAAACAACCCCAGTATGCTGTGGAACAATATGGTCATACTTCATGAAAAAACGCAATTCTCAACGCGGCGCTGCAGTGACATAGCCGTATTGACTTCACTCTCAGCCAGGTGACAGTCTGTTGTCAGTCAACACATTACATCAGCTGCAGCAACAACTATATGAATTGCAATGACAGTACAGTACAGCCTGCACCAGTGTACCAACAATTACCACATTGAAACAACCTTACTGCATGCAATGATGCAGACATACCACCAGAAATAATTCACAGCTGCCTCTGCGAAGAGTGTAACGGCCTTGAGTGTAATGGGGCAGCGTAGTAAGCAGTGATACAGTTAATCTCATCATTAGTGTCACAAACCCACAACCTATAGTGATACAGTTACAACATGATCACCACAGCCACACTGCCTGCAGACACATATTGATGCCACTGACAATGACACAAAGTCACCTGAAATGTCACAACTACGTCTCCCAAATTATATTATCATTGCCACTCTGAACAACACAAATGGGATCATACTTGCAGTGGCACACTCAGCTGCTGTATATCTGCTCAAAAACTCAGACCTTCTTAAACGCATTACATATCTCTCCTCTCTGCGCTACCTTCCACTTAAATCATTGAGTTCAAATTTTTCTTCAAGACAGCCTATGTCCTGGGGCAGTATCTAAAAAAACAGCTTTCAGGACTGGGACTGTTGCAGATCTCCCTGCCTCACACTCCACCTGAAGGAGGCATTTCTACTTTCCCAGTGGGAAAATGAGATCATGACCAGCTGGGAAAATCCCTGAGCGGAACACTGTCAAAACCCTGCCCTGCAGTCAGAGTCCTCCCATTTGGAGCGAGGGAAGGGAAAACCACCTGTAACAAAAGCAATGCTTCTCACTAGAGGGTGTCATGGTAATAACAGTCAGAAAATTATGTGTGCAGCACCAAAGGTAAGTGCAGTGATGCTGCCCATCCTGCAGCTACAGGACTAACAGTGCAAGTGCTCCTACTGCTAGTAGGCAGCAGCCTGTTCTGCATAGCTCAACCCCATTTTGAAGAGTATGGTGAACCACCTGTACTGACACAGTTAACACTCTTTGGAAAACACCACCAGACCAGCCGAAATGTTGGTGACCCTTTACTGTCCCCCTGCACTAACAGCCCTGCATCACTTACTTCAATGTTAATCACTCTAACTATCAAAATGAGAGGTGAAGAAAGGAAAGGAGGAACTTTTGCCTTCTCAGGTTTGCTCCCCCATCTCCGCTGGGGATTCCTTTAGTGCAAACAGCCCGAGTATTATTGCCATTTACAGTAGCAATCACTCTGTCCCCTCCTCTCCCACAAACCTACTGCTGATATTAGCACTGATCATACTAACAAGCCTGTGGGTTTTATTACTACTGATACTAATAATACTGGACACATTACGTCTGCTCCCGCCAATAACAGGCTGCAGATATGATCCCTGCTAATGCCGATAATACTGGGGGATATTATCTCTGCCATTGTCGGCACTGCAGATATTATTGCCAGTAATGCTGTCAAATACTACAGATATCGTCAGGGACCAAGATTAATAATGCTGAGAATGTTACAGCACCAGCCTCACTGGAAGACGAATCCCAAATGAGAATTTGGGTCTGTAGAGGAAGTCTGTTTGTGGCCTGCTATGCAGAGAAAGAGCTATCTCTAATAAGAGTGGTTTTGTAAAGATCCCAAAAGTTTCACCCAACTGGAGATGCTGTGGCATGCAGGGAACAGTTTGAAATATTGCTTTCATATTATCTAATTATCTGTCTATCTATCTATCTATCCATCTATCCATCCTTCCCTTTCTCCCCGTCTCTCCTTTTTTCTACCTATACAGTGCTCAAGACTACAGTATGAGTGTTACTAATTTTTTGTTACTGCCTCTGGGTCACCCCAATTCTCATCCTTTTTGCTATCAATCAGGGCATCATGGAACAATAGAAATATCTGCATATTATTTTTCCCCTTTATCCTTCTGGACTTCTTATTGCTACTCCTTAGTCTGACAGTGACCCTGCTGAGCTTGGCCTGCCATCACAGCATAGTACAACATTAAGATCGTGAAAAGCCAGGAATTCCTGTTTCCAGGTGCAGCTTCATAGTGCAAGACCCTCAGTGGTCTCGGGAAAGTCATTACATGCTGCAGGGCCACTTCTGCCTCTGGAAGATGGTGGGTGTAAGTGGTGGGGAAGGTCAGAGGGAAATTACAGCAACATTGGCTGTGCCCATAGACTGCAAGAAATGGCACACACTGTGCTACACAAGTGGTGCTGAACTTTTTTAGCCAAATTATTTAAAAAATCATAGAAGACCAACTCTCTGCTTTGTCTAATCTGTCACAGAAGTCAAAGGGTTTACAATCACTGGTCAAAAACTGAAACAAAAGGATTACATGGTCTTAACAGGACCATCCTTCCTAGGCGCTCACCTGAGGAAGACACACTGAGCTTCGAGGGAAGACTTGTGATCTGACAGTTCCTTGTTGTGACTAGCAGACACTCAGAGCTACCTCCCTGCTAGCTTTCTCTCAGTGTCATGGTCTTCCCAGGCCACCCTTGCAGTTGCAACCAGCACATTTGGTAGGTTGGGATTTCCCCTCTTCCCTCTAACTCCCTGTGAGGAACACACCTGGCTGTCAGCGTCCATCGCTGAGCCCACCTCATGCATCCATTTGGCTCCTTCTGTCCAACTCGGGAGTTCTGCTACATCATCTTGACACATAATTATCTCTCCGCTTCTTAATCATCTGTGCTACTGTCTAATGTAGGCACCAGCTGCAGCAAGGAGGACCTGGGGGAGGGGGCGTGCTCAGATAGAGGCTCCTCCGTCTTTCTCCCACCCTGTTCCCCCCAGCCATTGCAGAAGTTGCTAACAAGGTTTTCAGAACCAGGGATTCAGGAGCGGCTTGGTACTTCCCCCCTTTCTGCTGAACTGCATTCCTCACAGAGGAATTCTTGCAGCAGAGCTGGTCCAACGGAGCAGAAAGAAAGAGAGAGCAGTGCTGCTTCTTCTGCCTCCTTTAGGGAAGAGCCTCCCCCAAAATGCTGGGAAAGTAGATGTGCATTGGGAGCTCATAAGGGCTTTTCAATGCGAGAATAAACCCTGCCGTTAAGAAACTGCAACAAACAGTGCTCAGAAGCCCTGGGAACTACTGAGAAGGTGTATGCATCCAGCATAAGCATGAAAGAAATGCCTGCACTGGATTTCTTGCCAGGCTTTCCTAATCCCCATCTTGGCTAGGAACAATCAGAGCCCTCAGAGCTACAGGGGAGATTGCCCAGGAGTGAGTGCAGGTCACTGGCTGTACAAAACCTCCCCTTGGACCCTTCTAGCCTTACGACCCAGCCCTGCAAAGTGATGTTGTCTTTCAGCATTTCTTAAGGCCAGTGTGAGCCCAGATAACTCAACTCTTGGCTAGGGTTGTTCAGCAGCTTGCAGGGGATCCCATGCAAGGTTTCTCTGGGACAGGAGCATGACATCTCCCTGCAGCAGATATCTGGGATGGCACGATGAAAGCTATTCTCTAAGGCAGTTGCAGCTGTGTCATGTAACTGCCACCTAAAACTCTGAGAGCTGAAGACAAGCAACGTCTCCAGGATTGGTTGGTATCTTTTTGATTCCTAGTGGGATATGTGGGCTCTTGGCCAACAGCAGGGAGTTGCAGAGTATTACTTGCCCTTCATAAATCAAATCTGGGATGAATTAAGGACAGACACAGAGAGTTGTTCTTACTGTCAATATATCATTGTGAAGTGTCACAGTCTTAGATGGCTGCTTGGTTGTTTCTCTGTTTAACTGTACTGCTCCAAAAAAGCTTAGGTTCTGAGGCTGGAAGTGACTGTGTGGCTGCATCTAAAGTGGGGTGAACTTTCCAGGTATTTGGAAAGAAAAGCTGTTAAAGCCAGATTGAACTGCTTCATTTCAAAATGACATATAGAGGCACCATGCTGAGAGCTGGTGATCACCACGCTGGACTGTATGAGAACAGGGCTTCACAAAAAGCCCAAATAACTGCCAAGAGATTTGCACAACCATTAGAGAAACTTGTCACTCAGTTTGAAATGTCACTATTTCCTGTATATGTAATGATGGGAAATGCTGGAGGGTCTTGCAATGTTTGCAGTCTCTTATTCCTGACATTTTTTGACTTGAGGCATTGACTCAGCCCTTCCATTGCTACATTTTTCTCTTAGCTGGGCCCTACTGCCATCTAGCTGGGAAATGGATCTTCCTCTGGGGCCTGATCCAATTTCCAATGACATCAGCAAAAATCTTCCCATTTGCTTTAATAGGAACTAGATTAGGTCCTTGCCTCTAGTTTTACTTTGTATTACGGAGAAAGGGGTCACAATGACTGCCTTTTTTTCTTGGGATTATTGTGTTTATTTGGATCAAAAACTTACACATGTGAACCTCACCAGAACCAGTGCTAAGAAAATTACTAACAAAACCCTGAAATGCAGCATCTGTCTCCAGAGAGCTTTCTCTTCTTGCCACGTATCACAGAGAACCTTCATGTTCTCTTGCACCGCACAGCCTTG
The DNA here is from genome assembly GCA_031468815.1 of Morus bassanus. Lineage (NCBI taxonomy): Eukaryota > Metazoa > Chordata > Aves > Suliformes > Sulidae > Morus > Morus bassanus. Next base: position 23,425,456 of record CM062575.1, on the reverse strand, counting down.
GGATTACAGCATGCTGTATGCAGCACACTGAGCCACCTGTACTGCTAAGAGGTCCCCCCACACAACAGGCAACAGTGGAAAACAACATACTGAAGGCAGGGCTGAACTAAACAAACAGGTCAGTCACTACTCTTAGAAAAGTTCACCTCCTGGCTCTCAATATTTTAATGCATCAAATCAAAGAGCAAGATTTAAAAAAAAAGTTTACAAAGCCACCATAAGAGCACCAAGACCTTACCCACCCCTCCTGACTCAGCCTATCTAGACCTGAGGCTCCAGTTTTGGCCCATTTCAGGATTCACTTTGCCCTGAGTCCTTCCCAGCAGGTAGGAAGGAGAAGAAGATAACTTAATCCTAATTTCTTAGAGCCCTAGCAAAAGGCTTAGGTAACAACCTTAGGGCCACAGTACTCAGAACACCTCTTGTTCTGCTTTTAGACTGTTGCAAGTGCGGCAGTTCTGCTGTGGTAGATGCTACCCATTGAAAACTGAGCCCTTATGATCACCAGCTAATGTAGCTCATGGCACGTCACAGGGCAGGGACTCGTTTGCAAGGGGAATGAAAGATAACTCCCACATTGCTGGTGCTTCTCCAAGATGGCATTTTGTTTGAAAACGAGTGAGTCGGGGAAACCATGTTTACCCACAGTTCAAAGTCCGGGCACCTGCTGGCACCTGGGGAGTTCAGTTCCAGCCGTTTCCAGCAGTGAATGAACTTGGGATCAGCTCCAGCAATGGAGACGGCTCTCTGCCTGCCGAGCAGATGTCTGGAGACGCAGCCTGTCATGAAAGGGCCTCGGAAGAAGAGCATTCCAAGCCAGCAGGGCAGTGGCGGGGAACTGGTCTCTGTTGCTAAAACTGATCTAGCCCCTGGAGCAGCTGCAAACCTTGGCCTGAAATTGGAGCCTGTACATGGGGACAAAGAATATAAAAGGGAGGATGAGCTTCTCCCCTCCCCCTACCTTCATCACGTTTCCTCTTCTCGCCATTCGACCGAGGAATCCCCAGGATCCCGTTAATGGAGTAAGAGCCCACTGGATCATTGGAGGCACTGGAGACGGGAGGGGATGCTGTGCTGGGCACTGGACAAAAGGAAAAGGGAAAAAGGGCCATGAGGAGAGCAGCACAGCACTCAGGGATCCCCCAGCTGAATGCTACGTATGCCACCAGTCTCACAGGAAAGCCTGGGCACTAAGCAGACTCCCAGTCCCTCACACTGAAGGACTCATACTTGCTCTACCGCTAATGTTGCTGCACCCCAGCTTTGCCAGTCCATTCCTATACCATAGCTCCACAGTCTTCCGGTATAGGGCCATTAGTAACAAGCAAGTGTATTCCATCAAGAAGCTAAATCTTGTTGATATATCCCAGTTCAGAGCAGGCTTCCTTGTGGTAACTGAGTGCAATGCTGCATAGGCCACATTCTCTCATGACTTCCTAGTCTATGCATATTTTGCCAGATCTCTTCCTCTCAGCGTTTTTCCACCAGGAGTGCACATGTTCTGTCTTAGCCAGACCAGCCTCTTACATGTCCACCCAAATCACTCATTCAAAAATTAACTTCTTAGCATAGGTTAGAAGCACTTCAGTTTTGGGCCAGTAAATCCGGTTCCCTGCTAGAACAAATGGTGAGTTGGTGATACATACTCCAAACCAGATTAATAAAAATCTAGTGTCTTCCTTTCGCACTGACCAATGTCAACTGGCAGATTCCTCCTGCCACTCAGGGCTGTCCAAGATTGCTCATGAGTTTCCAATACACCAGAAATGACAAGTCATTCAGGTTAGAAATGATCACTTCTTTATAATCAGGGCTTTAGAGTATAGAAGAAGTAGAGCTATGCATCCGGTAGGCATGCCCATTATGTCCCAGCATGTCCCAGTAACGGGGAGAATATCCCAGTTCTCTTGCAGGCCACTAACCATCATTTAGCTCATAAAGCACTGACCTGAAGCAATCAATACCTCCAATACAAGCCTTCCAGGATGGAGCAGAACCTGTCAACACTATCCAATATACACCCACATGTCCCAGTACATCCCAGAGCAATGAGACACTCCAGTAGCAGCACTCACAATCACTATCCCAGCCCAGCCAATGCATTCCCTAGACATTGCACTACTTTTCCAAGAAGGAATGGTATCTGCCAACTCCATCTGTTGTGGTCAGTGATTCCCAGTCCAGTGAGCCAGTCCAGATTAAAAGGGCATCCAGAAAAGCTCTTCTATACTGGCCCATTAATTTCATTTTGCTCTTGAACACAATTCGTGTACAGGATTATATCTGCCAGCTCTGTCCCATGTAGACCAGCACTTTCTAGTAAATCCTTCTATATCAGCTGATTCTCAGTAAACCACAGTATCTAAGACAGTGTCTTAGTCCACAAATAAGCCACTGTATTTCACAGTATCCCAGAATACTGCATGTTTTTTCCTGCTCTGAATTGCCACTGGATAAAGCCATGCTAGCAACAGCAGACATATGCACCATACAGCCCACAGAGTGAAAAGTACCTCATCACACATCTAGCACAGTACTTTTAAACACAACAGACTAGGAGACATTGGTCACTTTATTACACCCCCCATCTTCTGCTCATCTTGATAAACCCATCTCCCCCAGCAGAAAATGCATTTTCTCAGTGAAATACACCCATGGGATACCTGACTGCAGAGCTAGAACAATGAAGAACTCAGTTGCAAGGCATCAGAAATATCTTACCCGTGTCTGTGTATTACTAGCTCTAAGAAATGGACCAGTTCCAGCAAAGGGAGAGAGAGAAATTGGGAGAGAGAGGGGGAAAGAGAGTCAGAGTAAGAAGGAGACAAAAGGTGAAGACTGGTGCTTAGACAGGATAGCGGTAAATACTTCTCTCTAGGGAGGCGAAGGAGAGAGTGTGAACGTGAAATGGATGTTAAGGTAAAATCACTTTGGGCAAACCTCTACCTTGGACTGGTTTCTCTGCCATGATTCCCTTCTCTGCAATGCAACGAGGGAAACAAAGAACAGAAACCTCTGATTTCCACTGAGGCTTCTTTCCTCTCACCCCCTCCTCCCTTTTGCTCTGCTTAGCATCTGCTTGTCAGACTTTGTTCCCTCAACTAAGCTTCACCCTCATTTCCACTTGTCCTGTCACCACCCCTCATGCCAGTCTTCTTACCGATAGTATGTCCTGGTGCAGTCACACCTGTCCCGCTCCCATCTGGTGTTGGGTGAAAAGGTTGCTGAACTTTGGTTCTGATGATCCTGGAAAAGAGAAAAACATGTTCAGAACTCAACTGCAACTTCTCCGTGCCTTTGCATACCCGCGATCCCAGCTGTCAGAACCTGAAGGCCTGATCTGAGCTCTGGGTGCAGCAGAGTGACTTCATTTGCTTTCCTGTGGTCCTGATTCTACTGCTTTAATGGTCCAGTTCCTAGAGAGTTGTCCTTGCTCTGCTCTGTCATCTTCTTCCCAAACTTGGGTGTTCACTGCACCTATGGTGCTCAGTGAACGAGCTAGGATCTCCTGTGTGTTAGCAACTGTATTATCATTTATGATCTGATTTGTCAGCCTGATCACAAGGCGATCTTTGCAGCTAACAGAGCCACTGCTGGATTTACAAACGGTGTAGATTTACTTTTGCTGTGTATCTAAAAAATATCTTTCTGGCATAGAACTGAATGCTTTGAACTGATGGAAGGCTTGCCCAAAGCCCTCGCCCTTCATAAATGAGAAGGTGGGAGCAGAAGTCATCTGTAGGAAGTGGTGATGGGATATAGATCACCAGGAAAAACAAGCTCCAGCAAAGAGGGCAAAAATTGGTGTTTATCAGGTGGTGAATGAACACAGCATGGAAACTCAAAAGATGTCTTAGTGAATGCCACAAAGCTCATAATGCAGCTCAGAATGAAAATAAACTGAATTGTAATTGTCAGTGCTCCATTTCTTGTTACATGAAATCTTTCACCTCTAGGTCACTGGTTTAAATCCAGCTGAGGTCAGTGGTGAAAGAAAATCACTATCACCTAGTACTTGACTGGCAGGGTCCCTGCCTACAGGCAGGTGCTGGGTATCTGTGACTCAGGAACAACTGTCTCACCAAGGAACTCGCCAAACAAGCCATGACCTGTGGAGGCCATGGAGACCAAATTCCTTTTTGAGATTAAAATGAACCTCTCCAATTAGGGTGAAGCTGCAGATGCTCTTCAACCTGAGTTTCTGAAACTCTCAGCCCTGCATTATATTAGCTTTAACTTCTCCCCCAAAATCTCTCCAGAATGTGAAAGCAAATAACATATTCTCCCTGCCCACCCAAGAGCTTCCCTTAAAGATTTGCTCTAAAGAATAAGTTTGCAAAACTTCAAAGAGCAAATGTGTGTCTAGTGGATGGTATGGCATGGATAGAGATAGGCAGAGATGTTGAGAAGGCATTTTTGAAAAAGCACAACTCCTAAGAGTGAAACCTTCTTAGGAAAATAAAGGTATTTCAGAGCATATCACATCAGCATGTTAGGAAGTCTGATACACATGTTATGAAACCTTGGCAGTAGCTGGAGTGGCAGAGAGGCTACCTGGGACGTAGCTGGAGAGAGGGAATGTCAAGGCTCTATCTGGGGATGGAGATCCAGATCCTCACTCCATACAGGTCAGTGGTACCAGGAGCCCTAATCTGTAGCTGCTGAGGACCTATACGGAAGGTGTCTGAGGGCCCTAGGGCCAGATTCTGAGGTCATGTGGATTTGCATTAGCTGAGGAGCTGATCTGAGAAGTCTACGGTAGGGCAAATAATAGAACTTTTTTCTTCTTTTCTGTTTTTTTCTTTTCTTTTCTCTTCTCTCACATTCCCCCTAAAACCCCCTGAAGTGCCACTCTGGTTGTGTGAGTTTATTGATTTCCCCCAGCCCAGAGAAAGAGAAAGAGGGGATGGGGTGCAGGCAAAGGGATGGAAATAGAAAGCTATAAATTATTTGTGACAGGAAAGCAATAGTGCCAGAGTGCTGAGCACAAGTCCCGTGTCACTATTAGATTCCTTTTAGCCTGATGACACTGTAAAAGAGGTTAAGTGTCTGATGGAATCGTACACCTTGGGGGCAGGGGCAGTCCAGGAGCAGAACAAGCCACAGAGAACGGGTATATCAATTCTCCAGGCCAATAATATTCCCCTCATTGATCGCAACACAAAGTTCAAAAATCTCATTATAGCCAGGCAGACCTGGAACTTTTTAAAAATCAATAGAGTGATATAATGTATGTATACTTTGTGTAAATGTATCTATCCATCCATCCGTCCGTCTATCCAAAATCTGCCTGAGGGTGTCTAAGTTAACCTACACATTATACTGTGTTATGTTCTATTGTAGTGTAGCATAGTGAATGGATTAGAAGATTTCCCCTGCAGCCTTAGATGACATATTATAAAACATCCTGTTAGTACTGAGGTGACATCAGATGGTTCCATTCATTCTGAGATATGACGTCAGATTCGCCATTCGTACTGAGAGGTGGCATCAGACAGCTCAGCTTCTACTGGGCGAACCGTAGGATGAGCCTAATTATACCGAGATGGCCGATCAGGCTGTGCTGAATCACGCTGCATGAAAATTGCAAAGTTTCAAAAAACCATTTAGAGTAAAAACAGCCTGTGAAGTGATGGTAGTATAAAATGCCTGTCCAGAATGCTTAAAAACACAGGCAGGGGATGAAGAGGAAGGCTCAGTTTCCTTCCCCGTTCATTTGGTGATCTCTAGGCTGAGAATGCCAGTTAGTGCCAGTTGTGACTGTGTTTACTGAGATGTGTCCATTAGGAACTGGAATGAGACTTGCCAGCTCATTTTACCAAGTAGCCGTCAGCTGGTAATGATTTTCGGTCACTTCCAACCAGGGCCAGATTTCAGCTAGTGACCCAGAGGTGAAAGGCTCTGTTCAAAAACGTTCCCCTCCTAAGAATGAAACTGGTTTTATGTCAAGAGAAAGCATTTGGAAACAGTGAGCAAAGGGGAGCCGTTCTGGTTGTGCAATCTCCAGTGGCTTGGGGTCAAATAATTCTTGGCATCAAATGCACAGTGAATCTAATGAGGTCTCAGGTAGAAGGTATTTCCTATGGCTAAAAGAAGCGGCAAGTCCCGAAGAGGCTCTCCCCAGCAGTGCTCCTTTGCCCTACAGTCACGACAGAACTCTAGTGTTGTAAGGAAAGAGGAGAAATTTCAGGACCCGAACGCTCAGTACAGAATATGGCAGTGCATCCCCCGGGTGGATTCATTTAGGAACAGTGATACACAGCAGGATAGCTAGGCATCACTGCTGCTGCTTTAAGAGGCTTCGAGTGAGTCTGTCCTACACGAGACCACCTAATGAAACAGCAGATGAAAGATGAATAGTGCTGACCTGGTCCTGTAGCAAAAGATGCAGCATAATAATGCTGTCTTTAAACTTCAGGATTGCTGTAAGCTTCTCACCCTTACTGGAGACTAAAATACTAAGCCAGCTCTCCTGCCTTAAACCTAGGATTTCTGGGTTACTGCTGTGTAACAGGGAGCAAAACCTTGATCAACTCTTGCTGCTTTTGATAGCTTGTTCTTGCCTCTAGACACTGGAGAAAGACAAGCCTTTTTGCAGAACACTTCCTCAGCCCTTCCCAAAAGCAAAAGGAATGCAAATCCTGGCACATCACTCAGCAGTGCTGATTTCTTGAAGTAAATGCCAATATTTTCAAACGTCTTTCTCTTCTCCAAAAGAAATTGTCACTTTGGACTAAATTCATCCCTGCTCTAATTCCATCACAGTCAGTGACTCCAATAACAGCATTTGTGTTTAATTAGGGGCATAAACTGGTACTTACTGTAAATTTCCATTTTTCATTTTCCAGTGGGAGGTTTTTGCACAAGTTGTCTACTTTGAGTTTTGGAGAATATACACAGATTTAACACATAACCTTCTGAAGTTTCAGCAACAGGACTTTATAGATCTTTGATTGCAGTAAAGTGACTGAACTTAATTTCACAATTTGAATTTAATATATGATATTTTCTTAAGTAATGGCATATCATGTCATTACAGTACATAGTATCATATTGTGAATTATACATCCATTCCTGGAATTCCTGAGTTACCATAGTTGGCTTGTAGTAACTCTTTCTAGAGTTAATACTGCATACAACTCCAGCTGAAAGCAACTGCCTGTTTCCAAATGCCTTTGACTTTCTTAAATGTTCAGCATTAGATCATGAATTCCCAATGTTTGATTTATGTTTCATTATTTTCAGCAGTTTTAATGCAATTCCTTTTGCTGATTCTGAATACAGATGGACAGATGGACAAACAAAAATGATCTGTCCTAGTATGACAATTGTAACAAGCTCTAATCAAATTTGGTCAAGAATGTAGAAAGAAATATTAGAAGTTAAAATTAGCCAAGCCATAGTCCTTTCTGAGAAGCAGAACTTTCTTTCACTCTCTGTAAATAAGCAAGTAAAAAATCACTTCTAAACCTGTCCAGAAATGATTTGCTGAAAGAATGACAGATCATAGGAAACGTTCCTCACTTCGCTGACATTTCTATCCAAACTCTCTTATAGCCTGACATACTCTGTGGTTTCTCCTCTCTCACTATTGCTGGCAGAGTCTTTAGACAGTGTCTCAAATAAAAAATTGTGCTAGGGCTGATCAGAGGGAGATGAGGTAGGTCTGAATCATCTGGAGTCCCAATCTAGCAATTCTTTTAATCCTGGAAGAACAGAGTGAAGTTGCACTAAGGGAAAGAGTGGTGTGTCCTGCTGCCCCAGGGAGACCCTGACAGATTTCAGAAAACACTGGTATCCTCACTTTGATCATATTCTTTTGTCATGGATTATTTTTCAGAGTGGAAGGATACACTCAGCAGAGCACCAAACTCCTTGTAATTGTTTTGGAGGATTCGTATTTTAAATGCTCCGTATTAGAAGCACATTACAAGACCCCAGGGTGTGCATTACTGGGCAATTAAAGCAGTTCTTGGAAGGCTAACATTGCAAAGCTTCAGCCTTTTCTCTGCAGTGTGTCCAAGGGAGGCTGTGATGGCCAAGGAACACACACCCTGCTGTGCCGCGCTGCTTAATTAGCGCAGGGCTGTACTGCTGAGCCACGGGCTGTGCCGGCGGTAGGGACAAGGCAGCCTGCAGGAGACCTGGGGCAGGGCTAAGTGAGACAGAGTTGCCTTCTCTGCCTCCAGTTGCTTCCTGCAAAAGGGCTTGTGAGCATCCCAGTGATGCTGGCATCAAAGCATGCCTGGGGAAAAGAGGGAGAACGTGGGATGGGAAGAGGCAGCTCTGGGCTCCTTGGTGACAGCCCCCATGGAGCCAACAATATCCCACCTGCAGACTGGTGTGGTGCAGGCATAAAGAGCTCTGAACATGGCTTTCGTTCAAATAGGAGGGAGTCTTATGTTTCTGTGCATGGGCCAAGACATAGCTGAATTCACAGTTGAGCAAAAGAAAGGGGTGGGGGGGGAAAGCCTTGTTTGCACAAACTATGTTCAAAATGGAAAGCAAGCTTCCTAGGATGGTGACAAAAAACAACCAAGGGATTTGGGGGGTGAAGGAAGGAAAATAGAAAGTCTGATAGAGCCTAATCCAACTTAGGGAAAGGGCTTCAGTTCCTTGCTCTGTCATGGACCTCTCATCAAGACTTTGGACAAATGGCATTTCTCTCTGTGCTCTGTTTCCTGCCTGAAGTGTGAAGATAGGAGCATTGCTGTGCCACCTGGGGCACAGTGAGGACAGCTGGAAGGAGGAGTGAAGGGCTCAGACTCTCTAATAACAGGGGCCAAGTAAGTGCTTCAGCGAGCTGTAGCACAGTATTGGCTTCATTCCCCTGCTTGAAGCAGAAGTGACATGTACCCTGCTGACAGTGGCTGTACATGAAGGGAAGGGAGGTAGGCAAAGGCAGCAGGAGCTGTGTTTCAGCTGCATTGGCTTTGGTGGTCATGTTTGAATTTGCAGCAGCCGATGTAGTTGGGAAGATCAGAGCTGCAGTTGCCCCCCAAAAGCCACAACATAATTTCCATTAGGATGGGGGAGGGGGCAGTAGCTTCTCCTACTGCTCTCAGAATCTACTGCAACACTTGCAGCCCTCAGAACAACAGCTGATACTGGCAGGAGCAGCAGACTCAGCTTCCTTGCTAGCTGGCCTGAGGCTCTGGCGCTCCCTGCCAAGACAGCAGAATGCCTTCAAACCCTGCCATATTCAGGGGCCACGAGCAATATTCACACATTCAAACTCTCTCCTGTCATGAAAATTACATTTCCTTCTCCCTACCTTTTGGAAAAGGAGAGAGAAGAAGGGTGAGCATGTACTACATTAGTATATAAGCACCGGTATTACAGATTAATTAGATTGATTAGATAGATTGATAGTCCTAAAAGGTGCCTGAAGAGGGATTATCTATTTTCCTGAAGCTTCCAAATAGATTAAAGGTCTAAATGGAGATGCCTTACGTATCTCAAAACACAATCCCAGCCCTCCCTGAGATTTGACTCCTTATCTGCTGTTAAATCTGTGTAGGTCCATCAACTTTACTGGAGCTACACTGACATCATGCCTGAAGACATGGGAAAAAAGTGCCACTTCATTCCAGGTTATCCTGCTCACTCCAAACACAAGAGGAAGCCCAGTCCTGCCCTTTTCCCTCACTGCACTCTGAGGAGATGCAGAATTCACAGCAGCAGTTTTACTATCTGAAGGGCTTAGAGAGGAGCTAGGATTTTTTTGTTGTTTTAAACCAGTGACCCATGATGACACCATATGGTTTTATTTCATTTAATTTGAGCAGAGCATTAACGTTCAGCTTCTAGCAGATCTCTGCCCATTCCAGTTTTTGCTGTGCTACACAGTACAAGTCCAGAGGTAAAGAAGAGGGGTGGAAGGAAAGAAAGGTGAAGATGCCTGCCTTCTGGGAGGGCGGAGATGTGCCAGGCAGGGGGCTGGCCTGCCAACTCATCCTCCTGAGCAGTAACACACAGCCTCATGCCACTGGTACCGATGGGATTGTCAGAGGTCAGCCCCATGTCTATAGGTTGCCTAGCCTGACCTTCCAGAATAAACTGCTGCATTAGACTTTAAGAAACATTTTCCCATTTATCCAAGTGGATTTGTGTTAGGGTGCAAAACCCACCTGGGAAACAGAATGTGTGCTTGAATTTTTGCTGTGTTGTGCAAAGCTGTGGCTACAGAGCCATCAGGATGCAGGCTGGCTGGCTTAAAGCTGGCTAGAGTATATCTACATGAGCTGCAGTCAAGCAGTGACTGCAGCATAGAAATGTCCTCAGGCAGGTGTTTCTACTTTTATTACACTCAGTTCACGTTTAGAAGGCTTTCTTTACAGTCAGGAAAGCCAGAAATTCATTAAAATCGAAACATCTAGAAGGTGTCATACAGTTTACAAAATATTGGAAGCAAACTTGATCCTGGGTGTAGATGTTTGACATCCTGGGTTTAAGGTGAGTTAAGGAAATCTTAAAGGACAAAAAGGGTTCTGCTGGTCTTGGACATAGAAACACAGGCCTGGGAGAAACCACCTGGGTCATCAAGTCCAAATTCCAATATCATAGGCAACCATGGAGCAGACGTTCAACTCACAGCACCCACAAGAGTATCCATCCCTGCAGCTACAGACCTGCCACTCCCCCTCAACAAACTCGTAATCTCTGCAACAGAAGACCAAAAGCTTAAAAAATGACAACAAGCCACAGCAAGACAGCAGAAGAGAAGCATTGCTAGTGGCTAGGTCCCCTTCACTAGCAAGAGATTTCTACCATGAAAATGCCCAGAAATTTTTGAGCTGTTAGGAATTGATAATTTTCTAAGAGTACACCTACGCTGCAATAACTGCGGTTCAAAGCGACATCTTCTGTTACCTACGGACTGGCCGGCTTGGGTCCTGCTAGCAGCGTTGCTGCAGCAGTGTGGAGCTGGCGCAGGGTACAGCCCCACGAGCTGCCAGCACACTGGTGACTGCCACGCAGCACGGGCCGGAGCTGTCAGAACAGCAGCTGTGCCAGCAGGTGAGTTAAGAAGACCTACGGAAACACATGGGCTTGCCAAGGTTAAATATCTTAATCTGCAGCATGGGAACTTTTAATTGAAATCTTTGCTTTGAGCCCATTTCCAGTTATTAAAATTCAGGAGTCTGTGCTGAATTCCTTGTGGACATTCATTTTGATTAACAGAAGACATGTGTGTACTAGCAGAGGAGACTTGAACTGGGAGGAATCAGATAAATGTAGATAACATTCTCAACTCTGTTGCAAGTTATGCCATACCTGGAATTTTGTGTAAAACCTCAGATCTTGAGGATAAGCAATTATTTCAGCTTTCATTTAATACCAGGGTATTTCTGGCTTTCATGGCTGCAAAGACCAGGTGGAAGTGGGACCTGGCTGCCTCCCAAGGGGCCAGAACTGGAGGCAAAGGAAAAAAAAACAAAAACATTCTTATTTACAGCCTTGTGAATTTTATGCCAGTCTCTTGGTTTTAGAGGGTATTGACTCGGGACTTTATAACTTTTGGGCTTGGCAGCATTGTGTATTAGCTGTGTATTATCTCTATATCCCGTAGAGTGCTCCACCACAGCATGTGCTTGCATGTGTTGGGTAAATAAATTATTCCCTTTACAGGGGTGTCATTGTGTGTTCCTCCCTTAACGTTTGTTAGAACTGGTGAAAATTTCATAGTGGAGCCCTTAAGAGTAGAAGATGTTTGCCCAAAATCAAAACAAAAACAATGCTGGGAATGTCGCTTTAGATCTAATGTTATTTTTGCCTTCGGTTTTAAAGAAATTAACAAAATTGTGAGAATTTCAGCCTTATCAGAATGGATTTTTTTTCCCTTTAAAGTGACTTTCTTTGGGTGAATGAGAGACTATGCTAAAAAAATAAAAATTGGGATAATGTATTTAGATTTTATTGAAACAGCAGGTTCCAACTACACTGAAAAGTAGTTGTAGAATTTTATTAAAATTCTCATTCAAAACAAAAACCACATAAAAAAGTTGAAAATTTCCACAGAGAACCTGAATCTTTCCTTTTCTAGTCCTCACTGCTCTTGGTATTGTTTGTGCCTTGCTTTATCATGCTGCCAAAGCCACCAGGTACAGGCAAGCACTTCAGGGTGCGTGTGCTACTGCATAGGCTCCCAGCATAGAGTTGGTGCCCATCTCCAAAGAAGATAGTCTAGTTTTCATATTTATAGGACAAAGCCATCTTTTTATAATGAAAGGGGAAATCTCTAGCCAGTCTGCTTGGCTCATGTAAGTCACTATCAGGGCTAATGTTTAGAGAATACGAGCTATATGTTTGTTTATGTATCTATATTCTGTTTGCAAATGCGCTAGCATTTGTCCCTTAGTATGTTTTAATTTATCATACAATGTGCATACTTGTTTATCTTTGCCTCTAGGTCTGTATTTATAACTGTGGCTATATGGAGTTAAACATTTGGGTCACATATTATATATTCAGAGCCCATGAAGAATTAATAAACATTTATTCAACCAATACAGTTTTTAACAGAGTTTAATGGGCAAATAGGCTGTTGAGATCTGCGGCTTGTAACCATCAACAGCTAGCTATATGGATGTTTTTGTACAGCACCAAGCACAGTTATTACAAATAATAAGTCATAACCACCTAGAACTCATCCGTAACAAGACTATAATATCCATTATGTAATGTCTAACATGTCTGAATACTGATATAATTAATGTGGAACCTTGCTGGATTATAAGGCCCATACCGGTGTGTGCATTTGTATAGTTGTATAAGTTTGTGAGTGCAGATCTGCTCTATTTCTAAATTATATATCTGGCACCCATCCGATTAACCGTACAGCTATGCATTTCTCTGGGCCTTCAGAAACCTATTCTTTCTATCCTCTTCTGTTTCAGTCATGATGGCCGATAGAGAGCACGCTGGACTTTGGGTCCCCTCTTCCTGGCCCCTGTATAAATACAGTCTCTGTCCACAGGAGTTAGCCGTCGAAGGGTTTACCTACATACAGCTATGCAAAATAACTAATTTGAATTAACTGAATGTGTGAAATTAAAGTGGTCTAGTTAAACTACATTACACCTCTGACTCCCTTGTTTAGAATTAAGGCAGCTTTAATTTAGTTTAGCTTAATTCACTTTGGAAATGAAGTAAACTAAATTCAATTTAGGACACTCAAATTTTGAATGAGCACCCAAACAATGTTTTAATGCTTTTAACCAATGCACTTGCAAAGTTAATTCAGATTAATTTTCTCGTTTGCCACTGTGTAAACACGCCAGTTGCCTATTCTCTGTCAATGAAACCATCTCAGCTGAGACTCCTTCAACAACTCCAAATTGACAAACAACCTTCCAAGAGCAGCAGTTCAAATGAACCTCCCACATGCACAAGTGTTTCCTCGTCCCTACATCCCTGCGCAGGCAGCTTTTCTCCCCGTGAGCTTTAGTGATCTCTAAGACTGATTTGTCCAGAGCTTGACACACCGAGCCAGGCACTAGCTGGGGTAAACGTCGAAGAGGAGCAATTCTTTAATACTATATGAAGACCTGAGTTATAAATATTTAATTATTCAAATTTTACAGGTTAGGCTTTTGCAGTGGAATACTGTATTGCAAATTACAAGATATTCCTTCTGAAAATCAGGATTTTCTAGAGAATTTTAGTGATTTTATCCAGTTCCATTATTTCAAAACATGGTCCCCTTAATCTGAATTAAGTACTTGCTCACCTAATGAATCAGAATACCTCCAACTGTAAATTAGCATGTATTTCATTTTTTGATCTAACTTAGACTGGACAAGATCAGGTGCAATCAGGATTCATAGGTAGAGGAGTACAGAGGAACATAGGCGATGGTACTTAAAAAACTATACTACTTTTACATTTTGTCTTGTATATAGGGTAGTGTAGGAAGACAGGAGGTAGCATAAGGTGGCCCAAAGATTCTATCTTGCCATTTTTAAAGGGCAGTTGCAAAATCAAACATGAATAAAACAATCTTAGAAATAACACAGAAGGATATTTTTAATGCAAAAATATTAATCTTTTTAAGGCATCATTATGGAAATTTCAAACTTTTCATTACTTTCCTTAATAAACTACACTGTGTATTTGGTCAAAAGATGTCTTAGGAGGCAACTGTTGTCAAACGTTATTTTTATCACAATGCAAAAAAGCCCTTGAAAAATTGCCTTTTGGAAAACTCAGAGAAAGCACCTGCCCTAAATCCTTGCTAAAAAGTCAACGAGACGAACAAAAAACCAAACAAAGCAAAGAAAGCCCACTTAAATATCCCAAGCCATCAAGTACTATTTGATTAGATGGTTAGGCTATATTTTTGTGTGCTTGTTTTTTATAGAGTTAGTGCTAATGAATAAATGTTGTTTGACAGGTACTACAGTCTTAGATCTTTGACTGGTAGAAAATTAACATAGTTTCACTGAAACAGTTACCAGTATAATATAATAAAAAGACAGTCCTATAATTAATATGCTTGTGCAGAATGCATGAGAGTGTGTGGGCATCCATTTACGTGCAGCTAGCTCAAAAGCACTGTAGGTAAAATCTAGGTTTGTAGCAACACGGCAATTTGCGTGACTTTTTCAGTGCGGATAAACAGCTCTACAAGGCTGTACTGATGTATCACTGTGTGCATGTATGTGCTTGTGTATTTGCATGCACAGGCATTTGCATGTATGTCTGTCTGCAGGTATGTTTCTACCTCTATATGTAATCTGGCTGCGGTGCTTTCTGCATAGCAATGAGTTCAGTAAAACCATGTATGTATTTGTGTCTCTGTGTGCATCTATCTGCATATGGATGGGCTTGCGGGGTGTCTGTGGATTTATTTCTTCTTGTGTGGTTTGTGTGTCCCTCCTGTGAGATGGATGCTTTCTTGCAGTCCGATCTCAGTCACTGTGTGTGCTTTCATTCCCATAAAAGGCAGCATCCTTCAGCAGCAAAAACACTAACTGGGCATCAGGAGACCTGGATCCTGATCCAGCCACCCTGTTGGTGGTCTCTGCAACTGAGCAGGTTCTTTTAATTCACTTTGTGCCTCAGTTTCCCCTCCCATCTTTTTTTTACAAAGACCATGGACATAGACTGTCTGCTGCTCCATGGGTATATGTAATGCCGTATGTGATGGGCTCTGTCTAGCTCAGTCAAGACCCTGAGTCTTAAGAGGATCTTCTGATGCTATGCCACTGCCTTACAGTAATATTCATCCCTGCAAGTGCCTACCTTCGTCTGTTGGTGTTTGGCTGTCCATCTGTGTACTTTGTGGCTGGCAATTTGTAGTTTTGTTGAAGAGTTTATCTCCCCCCCACCATGTACATACAGAGCAGGGGGAGGTGGAAAGGAAGGAGTTATTAAATGCCAAGCGGATATGCAATAAATCCCATTGATTTTACAAACTCCAACTTGTCTTCAATCTCTTTCCGTTCTTTATCCTGGGGGCATTGCAACAAAACCCTATTTTAAATACCTTTTCTTTCCCTTCCCCCCTTCCCCCTCCTCCCACTCCCCAAAAAAGTGTCAATATTTTATTTGGATTTTTAACTTCGCTTCATAACAGTTGTTTGACCTCCTGACTTATGTGAGTCACATAAATTCTGGGACTTTATTCAGGAGCCATGTTCCTGCTATTGAATAAGCAATTTGGGAGGGTGAATTAATGACTTGTGCTGTTGCTGGAAAGTCCCTGAAGAAATATTAAAATTGCTTGCAGACTGAATCAATACTCACTGAACACCCAGCATGAGGACCTGGGCTTTTTAATGGCTACAAGCAGCGGCCCTCGGTAGAGGAAGGGGAATTCCTGTACACACAATGCACGCAGGCACACACAACCGACAGCAGTCTTCCCCTGGCCTTGCTGGTGTTTTCAATAGCAGCATATTCTTGCACACGCAACAGGGTACGAGCTGATGCCTGCTGTGCCAGGGAAAGGACTGGAGTCCGGTTCCTCTGCCTCCCTCCCAAGAAGATCATGCTGGATTTGCAAAAGCCAGCCATTTGGGCCTTTTGTTAAGCGCTGGGGTTAGCATGCTCTGGCACAGCCTGTGAGGCGCAAGGAAGGTCGATTATTTGTGGCATTATGAGCATGTTTTATGTGGGCGCTTTCTTCCTCTCTGAAGGGGAAAGGCACTAGTGCTGTGATAGCTTTGGGTATGCTGCCATGGTTTGGGAAGAGGATTGGGCTGTTCTGCGGAGGCACATCTGTGAGATGGTTCTGCGGCTTTAGGTGCTGAACAGCATTTGCATCTGTTCATAGTGTGGATGTGTTGCATTCCTATTATTCAGTAGGTTTTGCTTCCTTATATTGGCTTGTGTTACGGTGAGTCTTGAATGTTATGCACACTTGCTTGTGTTAAGAGTGACCCCATGACACTTTTGGTCATTGAGCAAAGGTGTCACTTCACTGGATCAGTCTATTTCAATGGTTGTGGGTGCAATCCTGCATGGTCCTGAGTGCCCTGGGAGTCCACCAGCCTCACTAGGACATGAACATACTTGGCGTGCTCCTCCCTGAGGCTTTTACTATTTGTTACTAGCTAGGCTGACAACAGCCAGATTTTGCCCACACCCTAAGTTTTCCTCTAAGCACCCTTTGGCAAGGGTGGGTTTTGTTGCCAGAGTTTTCAAGTCTCCTTTGAGAACATGGGCCCCATGTTTTGCCATTGTGGTCGTGAATAGCTGTTTTGTATTCACTTGTTGGGCGGCTGTTATTGTGTATTAACACCGGGGTGGGTGCGCTTTGTATGACCGCATGTCTGTCTCATTGATTCCATCAGTATTATTTTGTAATCGTGTGTCTCTGTGATTGAGTTAGTGTGCATTTCAGGGCTCCTGTGTATTGAATAATGATGTCAGGGATTGGGTTGTTTGACTGGGTAATGGCCTCTTTTCAGTGTTGTAAGTGAATGTGTCCTTCTCCTGTTTCCCTGTCTCGGCTGGGGCAGGATCATTTACACTAGGTGATTCCTTAAGATGCTCACATTCACTAAAAGAACATCCCTTTGGCTCCCGAGCCCTCCCTGCCAGCGGGGCGTGCCGAGGGTACGCTGTTCGCATGTGTGTGACACAGGGTGGCACGTCTGGCTGGTTCTCAGCCGCATGCTTCAAGGTCTGTGGCCACTTACTTGTGAATAACCATGAGGGTGTGTCAGCGTATTTCTAAGGCTATGTGAATATGTTTACGTGTGTGTGTGCCTTCTGGTGCACTCGGGTTTTGCTAAGACTTTTCAGTTATGTTTTTGGATGAGTCTCCATTTCCTAGATTTCTTCACAAATACATGTAAGACTATGCTGTGCAGTTTCGAATAGATTTGACTGAGTGTGGGAAGGGATCTATAAATGACTACATACACCTACAGTGAAGCACACACTTGCCTTTGCAAGGGTCTTCTTGTGTGACTTTCTATATTAACGCATAAAAGGACATCTGTGTCAGTTAGCAGATGCCTCTGATCTGTGTGTGACTTGTCTGATGATGTTCCCATGTCTGAACTGACCTGGGTCTTTTCTATATGTAAGAAAGAATGGGATTCTATGTCAGCAGCATTTAGCAGTAAATATATGTGCTAAAAAATTTTAAACGTATAATGAATCTTTGACTTTGTGCAATGGCTTCTGACTTGTGTGGATATTGTGCGCTAATGCCCTAAGACAGTGTAGCCACATTTGGTCCCTTGGAAATGAACAAGAGAGTTCAGTTATTTTTCAGCTGATGATTATGTGTCATTGCCTCATGGATTTATTTGCTCTGCACAGGCAATGTGTCTGGCATTGGGCCTGTTCTGTGCTTCCTCGGCCATCAGGGTTTGGCCCAGCAGCAGTCACATCCAGACAAAGTCTATGAAAAAGGCTGTGAAAGAGCCAGAAAACTTCCAGAGAAAGCTCTCAACTGTACCCTCTCACCAAAATATCCCATTAGGAAAAGACCCATGACCTCTCTCAGTCAGGTCATCTATATGGCTGGAATTTAGCAAGCCAGCGAGTTTAGCTTATGTGTTTCAGTGAGGTTGCTACCAGGCAACTCTTTACTCCTCCTTGCATTAGCTCAAGCCTTGTTACTTCCCCTGCCTCTTGTTTGTGCTCTCTCACCTTTCCCCCCTTCTTCCTCTGTATTCCTACCTGCATCTGACCTTGAAGAGATAATACCATCCTTAGCCCACCCACTGCTTTACCAGCTCCCACCCCTCACACTGGGGTAGCAGCATCAGGGTAACAGGGGGAGGAAAAAAATGAGGGAGTGAGGAAGAGGGGGGGGAGAGGGAGAGGGAGAGAGAGACCTGTTTGAAAATAATTGGAGGCTGTTAAACAGAGGAGCCCAGCATATCACTCTAGTAATGGAAATAAATTCCATTGTATTTGCATTTTAATTTTCCACATAAACAAAGGCCCAGAGTGTGCTGGCTTCGCCAGAATCACCGGCCAGAATTTAATTAGAAATGAAAAGTTTATAGGGTCCTCTTTAATGCGATTAATGCACAGTTAACATTTATCACATACATATGCTGGAATCGCCTTTTTTAAGCAACCACCGGCCATGAAATGAATTTCTTTTCAACTTTTTTAGCGTGCGTGAGGAAGGCTGTCTCTGGTGAGGCGGTCCAGTGAGCACACTCCTGACAGCTTGGTAAACTGCAGCCCACAGAGGCTTAGTAGCCCCCATCCTCACTGAGGAAAGTTCAAGGTGGCTTAGAGGGAAGCATGGTCCAGTGGTTAAAGCCTGAGGTTGGGAGTCAGGGGATCTGGGTTGTATTCCCAACTCTGCCACATGCTCACTGCATGACTGACTTGCTCTCAGCATCTGTTTCTCTGGGTGTTAAAAATAAAAGAGAAATCAGCTGGAAGAAGATATCTCAGCCCCAGACCCCTCTGGGTCTCAAGCTCTCCAGAAACTTGCCCAGCCCTGTTGTATGGGATCTGGATTGGATCCTGCACTGTGCTGGCCTCTCAGCTCATCTCCCTGTGCCCAAGCATCCCTATATTGGCCACAGGGACAGGGAAGCACCCGCAGCACCCGCCTGATGCAAGAGGCTGGGCTTCCCAGAGGGACTTCTTTGCACTGCCCCGGCTGCCTGCGCATGCCAGGCAGCACTGATCTCTGCTGCGTGTGTTTCTATGGATCTCACATTGCTTCCATGAGATACGCATCTTCCTGCCAAGGGCCATGAGGCAGGAGTAGAACAAACTGCCTGTGCAGCATGGGAGCCCTGGCAGCCCTGCCATGAAGGGACCTGTATTCACTGCTGAGGCAGCTCCATGTTTCTTAAGGGGATCCTCCCTTACTGATTTGGTCCAAAAAAACTGCTAAGAATGGCTTGTGAGATATGGGGGCCGTCCAGCCTGAACCTCAGATCCTAACAGAAAGCTAATCAGGAGCAGCTACCAGCCCTCCTTGTGGTAGGGGTAATTATACCTCTCTCATCCTGAGGGGCCCAGAGAGGTCGCCCCATGAGTGCTTATAAAAAGCTTTGAGCTTCTCTGCATGGGGACACTAGGAAAAGCAAGTCTAAATCTAGGCAAATTATCAATATCCTTCCCTTGCAGAGCACAGCGTCGAGATAAAAGGCCAAAGGTGAACACGTCCCCTGTGAGCCCATGCCCCTGCCAGAGCCAGGAGGGCATCGGGCTTGTCACCTCCCTGCCTCCTCCTGGCTCCGAGAGGGGACCGTTTCGCTGCCAGTGCCCCCACTGTCCCTTCCTTATGCCCCCTCCCCTGCTCTGGCTGTGTGACAGACGGGGGCTGCAGCCCCCCTACTCCCACGCTTCCTTTCTGGCTTGCAGACAATCAGAGCAAATAAACCAGGCCCACGGACACAGAGTGTTAGTGTGTTAGGGACACAGCAGGGGAAGGAGGAACATGAAACCTCTATTGATCCCTTGAGGAATGATGTCCCTTCCTTATCTTATCAGATTCTCTTCACTCTTCAATTATAGTCTGTTGAAATTGGCCTCTTAACCCAAACAAGATAACCTGGGTAATGAGGAGAAGAGTGTGAGGGGAGGGGAGGGGACAGGAGAGGAGGGCAGAGTCCAGTGCATTAAACTATGGCTATCATTAGAAATATCTCCTTTAGCGTAACACCCTCTGCCCCCACTATCCCCTTCTTGCATCATGTATCAGATGAACTAGCACACATCCACTCCCTGACAAATGTATCATGCCATATACACCCCTCACTCACTCAGATGCACTAGGTACCCCCAACAGGCACATGTCCCCACATTTGTGCATGGCATCTCCATCTATATCTGTACCTGCCCTGCCATATGCCTTCTGTGTTCACACATGTCAGCGGATGCCACTCTGTTGTACGCACGCTCACCCGTGTTTGTGTTACTGGCGCTGCCCATCTCACCAGTTGCATTCTCCTCAGCACGTTGGTGGTATGGCTGCCATAGCACCTTATCCTCAAGTCTACCCAAAAGAACTGCTGACAAAGATATGAGCACTGCTAGGACCCGCCATGCATCTGTTCACAGCCACAGTTCACCAGTGCATTCACACGACTGCCTTGCCGTCAGGTAGCAGTCATGCAGAATCCCACGCAGAGCCCCACAGAACTAGACGGGCTTCCCAAGACATGTATTGCCATGCCTTTGCTCGCCCATATGAGTCCGTGCATGTAACTGCAGAGTTACAACGTTGTTTCCATGGATAAGACTATTAGTTCTTACACAGACCAGTAATACCTACTTGCTATAAGCCTATACTCCCAGCTGGACATGTTGCCCTAGTGATATGCCCACGCTCCTCCTCGTACACATGTCATGGGGTATAGGGCATGTCTCGCCCAAATATCCATTACAGAGAAGATTGTCTGGTGGAACAATAGAGGCTCAGCAGTCTATCTGCACAAATGCACCCGGGTTTCCATGCTCAAATTACTTCACTGCGCATAGAGTGATCCAGGAGCATATTCAAATGGTGGGGAAGGTGCTTTCATTTCGGAAAGGTGGTGCTCTAAGCAGTACAAAGGCTTCGTTTACAGGGCTGGCACCCTCCTCTTGCACTTTTCTAAAGACTCTATTCGTCAGGATCACTTTATCCCCTGCCTTTCACTGTGCCAGGGGCATTTCCTTGTATACACATTTGCCTGAAATGGGCCACACTCCCTTCCATTTCATGTCTCCCTGTGCCACCAGCTCTGCCAATTTTGCCCGCTGGGCACCAAGACCCATTGGGGGGTCACCCATAGGCATGTATTTTTCTTTAAATATTTGTAGTTCACAAAAATTCATGTAATCTGCAAAAGGGGGTTAAATCATGGCAGCCATGTTTTTACAAATTTACACGTGCTCTCTCATGTGCAAGCATACAAATTCACCCAAGCAGTTCCTCCCTGCTCTCCAGCTTGTGCACCTCACAAGAATCCGCACACAGCCAGATACACTTACTCTGTTCCCATCCTTGCTGCCTCCATATGCACAGACCCTTGACTCAGGCACACATTTTGTCTGAAATTGTTAAAGCCACGTAAGGGAGTTGGGTGTCAATACTGGATGACTCTCTGCATCTTATTTGGCACAGTGGCCAAGACTGCCTTCTGTAAAACCACAGCAGGTCTGGTTTTGTCATTATCCAAGTCAAATCTGCCTTAGCCTTTCAATCCATCCTTATCTCTTGCCCTTTCCTCCCCCAACCCCACCCAGCTGTGCTCTCCACCTGCTCTGGAAGCTTCGTGTTATCGCTGTCTGTCTGTCAGAGACAGCACCACAAATGTTGTCTCTTTAAAACTCTAAATTTGCTGTTTGTTCCACAGGGAGAGGGAATTTGTGACATTCATCTTCCGCTCTGCCTCTGCTTGCACAGCCTTGGCCCACTTGTACATAGCACGTCCCAGATATACACTTTCCCTATGCACTAAGTATGCAAACGTGATCTCCTTCAGAAATATTATTCCTTCCTTTCCTCGTCTTCTACATTTCCTCCCTTCCCTATTGATTTTATAAATAAACGCATAGGTATTTTTTGTGCGTGTATAATTTATGTATAAATGTATTCAAGCTCAAAAGAAACAACCAAGAAAGGGCGTAAATTTAGGCAAATATTAACAGCAGGCACTATTACATAGCTATGTTGTGCTGTGGTCTTTCTTTTTAAAGGCAGATGACCAGAAGTTGTTCTTAAAAGAGTTTCTAGGGAAACATGAGTATGTTGAAAGGCAGTATTCCCTTTTAAGAAGTGCCCAAATGTTAGTGCCCAAATGTTAGTGCCCAAAGACTCTATCGCAATTTCAAAGCGAGAGCTTGAAAATGGGCTGTGGGGTAAAGAGGTTGCCCTCATATTTCAGCCCAGCTTGAAGAAAATGAGGACTAGTTCCAGGAATCAAAGGGCTGGGGTATTAACCCTCCCTGATCAAAGAAACGGGTACTGTTATTGTTGCCAGAACCTTCCAAACTACCCTGAAATTAGAGGTGGTGTAGGGCACCCTGTCTGACAGATATGTGAGGG
Organism: Morus bassanus; assembly: GCA_031468815.1. Taxonomy (NCBI): domain Eukaryota; kingdom Metazoa; phylum Chordata; class Aves; order Suliformes; family Sulidae; genus Morus; species Morus bassanus. Next base: position 23,402,985 of record CM062575.1, on the reverse strand, counting down.
TTTCTTTTGTGACTTTGTCATCTGGTCGCAGTCTCTACTTTTCCTTTTATAAATTAACAAACAGACATCAATCTGCCTTGCAAAATATGGATAGCACCCCTCTCAACTGAAATACAGCAGTGGGCATTTTGAGCAGAGCTGATAGCTATTCCTGATGCAATTTGACTCACAACCAGAGATGGAAAGTTAACCCTGTGCCTTCAACCCTGCAAAGAGGGGTGGGTGCTTACCTTAGAAGGAAGAGGAACTGTTCAAAATGGAGCCAAAGGAATAAAAACTAAATTGGCCCCCAGGAGAGAACAATTAATAGAGGCATACTCCAGCATACTGAGGTGTGTATGCATGTGTGTGTTTTGGGGGAGTTGCTAGAAGCCTGGGGAACAATATGCTGTGCAGATTTTAGAAACGCTACAGGAACTGCAGAGCTAGGGGATGACAGCAGCAAGAAATGTCCTACTTCTATTTTTCACAGGCAGAGACAGGCCACCAGAATCTCCCTTCCTGATTTAACAGTGAGGTTTGGGTAAATGTTTCATACATAGCATTTTCTGGGAAGTGTATCTGTGAACTCACAGTCCGTTAGCTCAGGCTTTTGGCACATCACTCTTTCTCCTCTCTGTCAAAACTGGTACACACATAAATCCAAAGCCAGACAGAGGACAAAGGAATATCCTTCCCCGACCACATTGAACTCCCGTATATGCTTCCTTTAGCCTACCAGCATTTTGTGTCACCGTCTATGTGCCTGCCCAGAGGTACTTGTTCCCTGCTGTATACCAATATACTCATATGTAGTATCCAACCAACAGGCGCATCTCCCCAAAGGTACCTATCTGCATTGCACTCACAGTCCCCATATAAATGTCCTACAAAAAAACACAGTATAACTCTGCTTTTTCCTTCCCCATACCCACCTCTGAACGCGTCAACCTTTCAAATTTGCCTACTATATATACATAAATGTACCCTCTACGCTCCTCCTATCCCATCACTCCTCCTCGATATCTATATGGACAGACATATTCTGTCCATATGTCTCAAACACTTTGTGCATACATCCTGTCATTCTTCACACCCCAACCACAGCTATTCCTCTCCTATGGCTCCAGGATTGAACTGTTGTGTTGTCCATTTCCCAGCGACAAGGGGTCTAGTTACAGGGTTATTGATTGGTTTTCATGCAGACAGATGGATCTGCCTTTGGTCTCCCCACCAAAATCCACCTCTGTATGGGCTGATTGTCACTGCTCCAGGGATAGGATTTCACCAAGAGACCACCCTCCATGCACACATCCTTCACCCAGGCCACGGATGGTAATAAATGGAGTCAGGCTGAGCCATAATAAAAGCAATTGAGTGGGTTACCTGTGCAGACATGAGATTTATACCTCCTCATATTTGATGTGATTGTTTTATTGAGTTCTCAGTGCAGTTAGGATGCCGTTTATTTATTTATTTATATGCCTACTTATCGGGGAAGAGGGGGGAGGCTGTTGCAGTCTAGCTAGTGTTCAGCCTCTGTCTTGTCAGATAGGAGACCGAAGAAGAGGGGTCTCCAGTTTTGCTCTGCCTTTTACCTAGACCTGGGCTTGGTGGGTGAGCCCTGGCCAGATATCTCATTTCCTGTAACAAAGATGTTTGTTTCAGGATCCCTGAAACCTTGAGGATGTCTGAATTATGAACCTAGTAGAAGCTAAGAGGATGGCATAAAGAAAGACGCATGTATGTGCTGATTTTCTAAAAGAACCTCTTGGAAGAAATTCCTATTTATGCTGTGCCTGTTTTGGACAATGGGCTGTGATCTATGCACAGAGCCTCTTTATGCCATTGCAATAGAAATAGAGAGCACCAGCATTGCTTCTGACTCTGTCATCACATGTGAGCATTGAGAAATATTAGCAGGTGCAAATTGATTGGAAATGAATATTTGTAAGTGCACTCTGAGGAGTTTGGAAACCAAGTGATTAGATTTGTGATCTTCAGCTGGGTAGATAGCCATATAAGTGCTACAAAATCAGCTCTCGGTTACTGGCACTAGAGAAAATTGGAGTCTAGCGCTGAATATCATACTGTCTGGTATTTCATCACAAGCCTAACGGTGTTTGTTGTGAGTTTTCCAGCTCTTCTAGTCAAGTGATAGCATGAGAATTTCTGTTCTCATTTAATAAAGTATGTTTCCAGTGCTTGTGGGGGCTTGAAACGGGGCCTGTCAGCTCTCTGAAGTCCCAAAGGACTGCATTTTTAAGGTGTTTTTAAAGTCATTTAATGGGAGTCAGATATCCAAATCCCTTTAAAAATTTAGGGTAGAAAAGAGAAAACAAGTAAAAGCAAACCCATACGGTATTACAAGTACTCATGATTTTTATGCCAATTGCATGATTTAGGCTCTGCCTTGGCATTTTTAAACAGTTGGGACTGGTAAATATGGCCATGTGTGTATAGGCTTCAGTAGATTAATTGGGATTACAGTGGAAAAATCCACTTTCCCGTTAGCTCCCAGTTTAAAGAATGATTGTTTGAGGGAAAACTCAAACCTTTCTGACACTTTCAGGGGTTGTAATCATCATCAGAACCATCTACACACAGATGGGATTTGCTAAAGCCCTGGTCAGCTGCACGGATGTCAGGCCAATGACAAATGCTTTGGAAAGCCTCTACCCTTCCATTTATAGAGACCTTCCCCAAAAGTGGGATCCCTAAATATTTTGCTGATTGTAAGTAGCAAGCCTAAACTTCATTTGAATTTCAATATGCCTTAATTAAAGACCACGGCAAGTTAATCTAAGTGAAGCTCAGCCTTGTTCAACTGTTTTGAAGTCATATCTTTTTATTCTAGTAATATGGAAGTCTTTTGTTTGAATGGGCTTTAGAATCAGAGACAGGTTTTTTGGGATATTTGATATACTGCTGAAAATACGACTTTGTTTTGTATGCATCATGTCATCATATCATAAAGGGTCCAGCTGGCCTGCTAGAGCATTATCTACCTCTTTAGCCAACGCCAAGATTATTTCTTATTGTATGTTTGCTTGTTATGAATATCATCTAGTTATATATGTTCCGAGAAATCAGGAATTCCTGTGGAATGCAATTCCACGACTTAATGGACGTCCCTATCAGGAGATTCCTTCTGCTACCATTTAAATGTTTCCTTTCTTATTTCCCTCCCTTCATTCCTGGCTATGCTGCTTTGTTTAAACGTGAATAATTCCTTTCCTGTTAGAGGGACCGTGCCCTTCAGATCACTATATTGTTCTCACCACTTCGTCATTGCTTGGCCAAGCCACTTATATTTTCTCCTCTTTTCTCCCAAAGTCAAATGAGTTTTTCACATAATAGTGATTCTGGTAAATGAGGTTTAGCTCCATAAGACTCATTCACCCAGCACTGAAATGCAGCTACCTCTATGGCAGAATGCAGCAATCATTCACTAGATGCAAAAGCTTGAAAATGTTTAACTTCCAACAAAAATCAAGGTTTCTGTACATCTATACAAAAAGGAAAGGCTGGGATTTTAGGGTGATAAGGAGACCGATGTGGTTCTGAACTTTGAAGTTCACAGAGCAGGGAGCTCAAAACTTCCCAGGCACAACCAATTTTACTTGCAAACTGCCTCTGCTGAGCTAATATCTCTGCAATATGAAAATAAGAAAAAATGTGGCTAGCTTATTGTGGTTTCCACCATACAACCTTCCAGTGGCCAGATATCAGGAATAAGACAAAGAGAAATGCTGTGAGCATTCATTTACTCTTTCAGCTGCAGTAACATTGTCTGTAACCTCTGCTTTATGAGCCTGTCCTTTATTTGCAATGATAAAAAGAAGATAATACCAGGTTTGTGTCTGGTGGAAAAGAATCTGAATTTAAAGGAGTATATTCCTTGTAATGAAGGCCTGTGTGACCCAACCACATTCTTTGCTCAGCTGAAAGCAACTGACAGTAGAAGTCTTCTACCTTGAGAGCATCACCTGTTGCAGGAAATTGCATGGGAACCTTAGACTCAGCACCAGCTAAGTGAGAGGATCCCTGCTAGGAACCCGAGTTTCTTCTGGTAAACTGTGTTGGATCTACTGACGGGCAAGTGTTCTTCACCCCTGCTTTGCACCAAGCCATTGTCAGTCAGAGGCTAATCCAGTCTACATGGCCAGTCTAATCCTTGGCCTCTCTACTGAGAAAACTCACATGTGGCCACTAAATACTGATGCTGGTGATAGGTTTGTGACACACACGCTTGCCAGTTAAAACTGTGCAATTCACACTGCGTTTACCACAGACCACACAGTTGTCACTACTTTTGGTCACTATGAACAAGCTGCCATTAGAGATACCCTGTACTCCTCCAACTTCTCCCTAGACTCATTACCTGTCCTCCAGGAATTCCAGATTTGTTCAGTGGGAAGGACAGGGAGGGGTTCAGCAGGGACTTTGGACAGGGTGTCCTTTGGGGAAATTCTCAGGCAAGGCTAGCGAGAGTGAGTCAGAAAGCTCTGTTTGCATAACATTGATTTCTTCCGCATATGACACAGCCCCTGCCCTAATACGCCTGCCTTTTGCCAGGCTCGATTGTTTGTCTTGAGACGTTATGTTTACCTCAATAGGGATTCTGTTCAATTCTACTCCCTTGCATGGGCTAAAGCCTCAGCTGATGTAAAATAACCTAGCTCCAGTTTTGAACCTTTTCTCGTTACATGTTGAACTCTGTGGGCGTTTTTAGTGAAAGGTCACACTGAGTTTTACAAAGATAGATAAACACTGTTATTTTCATTTTACAGATGGCAAAGTGGCCTCATAAGGACTCTGTGTGGCCTGCCCAGATCAACCAGAAAGTTAGTGGCAGAACTGGTAAGAGACATCTGATCCCCTAATATGCCATTCTTTGCTCTGAACTACAGGCCTGCCCACAGCCACTGACATTGGCCACACGCTCAATAGTATTGCAATGTACAAGTATATTTCTCTGGTCATTATAACCTGAATCAATGTGTGTGTCTTTCCATATGTATTTTTAAAAAGCACATCATTATTGGAGACTTTAACTAGGAATCATTAGCCAATTGCTATATAATGAAACAGGAAACATCTCCCCAAAGCAATCGCTTAACACTAGAAACTAACGTATACCCAAATAAGTAAGAGAAGATTGAAAAAACGTCTAATGAACGGCTTGACTGAGATAACATATCCTCTAAACTCTATTCTCTGCCATGGTCTACTCTCAGGAACTCAGGGTCCAAAGTGTATCCGGAAGGCTGACTGAACTCCGTAATGCTTTGGCTTCAGCATTCCTTGGATAAGGACTAACTGGGAGTCCCTAGTACTAAACCAAGCAGCAGGAGAGCTGGGAAAAACTGGGAGTGGAGGAGGGGAGTTGTTTTGCTAAGGACCTGTAAAGAATTCATTAATTTACGAGAAGCAGGAAATAATGCTTAAACTACAGTGTCCATTGCATCACTTGCTGCATAACCGTGAATGCGTGTCCATGATGTGCTCTGACCTGTTCCTACTGAAGTAGACTGTCTAATTCAAAAGATTTTTCTGGGATGATCCTTATCTCATGAAACCTGTGTTCTTAGGCTAACTGTACGTGCCGCAAAACAAAGGAAAAATTCTCATTAACATCTGCCTCCAAGTTCGTACTTAGGAGACCGCCACAAGGCTTACAAGCAGTGCCTAAATCCAGTTGAAAGATTCCAACCCAAAGCGACCAAAGATAACTCGTTTATGCTCATATGGTAGATGGAAAAGTTTGAGCTGGCAGGGTGCTCAAGAAGCAAGATGCTCAAGTGATTTAAAGTAAGCATTAATTGCTTGCCAAAGAATTAAGAGCTTCTGCCACTTGCCTGCTTCTCAATTACACGCACTGTGTATATGTGGGTGTGTTTCCACATATGCATGTATATATATATATATATATGTATGTATATAGATGTGTGTGTACCTACACATACACCGTAGGTTTATACTATGTAGTACCTAAGGTACGAAGCGGGAACAGGAAAGCTCCCAGAGCAGAGATAACTGCTCTGTCTTGATCCTGTCAGTTCTGGTGCGCTTTGCTTATTAACTAGTATACTCTCTGGACTTTTTTGCCATAATTAAAAGAAAACTACCGCATAGCAGACAGCTTTAATTTTTTTCCTGAATCTTGAGAGGGAAGTTAAGTCATGTTTTTCACCAGAGTTTGTATCCAGCTTTATCTGCGTAAGTTTGGTATGAACAAGTTTCCGATAAATCTCAGTACTGAATTACGTGTCGTCCCAAATGCATCCTGATATTCTCAGTGCAATACTGACAGATCAGTGCAATATGGGCACATAGAATTCATCTATCACAAAAAAAATAATTAATGGAAAATAGATTTTAAAAATGTTTTAGGGAGATTTTAAAAATGGAATTGGAACTGCATTGTTTTGTAGTCTCTCACCTGAAAGCCTTTGTTAAGGTTAGAGTAATCCCCAGAAAGAAAATAAAATGTAATTAATACATTTTCAGAAAATCTTATAATAACCAAGAGTAATTTTTTCCAGGTACAAGGAGATCTCCGTTTTGAAGCGCAGTATTCACAGTCTGCTTAGGGACATTGGTAACTTCTATTTCTGTAAATGCCTTGCTTGTAGTCTCAAGGTGTTAAACCGCTCACAGATGTAGCTCAAACAGTTCTGGACACTGGGCCAATGCGGATTTTGCTTGGAAACTCCACATTTTGCAAAAATAAGACAGCATATATTTCTAGAAGGTTGGTTTTTAAAATTATCATCTATCTGAAGCTGCTCAGAGAGTCAGTGTTAGATTAACTCCAATTTGTGATCGTACCGCAGGTAGGGGATGTGCTGTTACAAAGGATTGACCCAGTTCTGTATGTGTGCATTTTGACAATGGGAGAGAGAAAAACATATCTTTAAATTGTGAACTTAGTCCCCTCTTTGCGTTTTGTGAGTTTTGTGAGCTGGAGTCACAAAAGTCACTGGAGTGACAAAGATCACGCTACTCTCCACAGCACCAGGATCGGGCCCTTACGTACTCGCCATTTCCTATTCTGCTGCAATTTTTCCACAGTTCGCTGTCCTGTTCTTGCCTAGCACAGACTTGCAAATTTTATGACCTGTGATACAATGGGCTCACTTCCTCCCAGATGGGAGTTTTGGGGAGCCTCATAGAAAGGTGAACAGTGGGAAGTGGGGCCTGGATTTTTAGAAGGAATGGGGAAAGACGTACTCATACGAAGCCAAAATGCTCTTGTGCCTTGGTGACTACACACTCAAATGCCATCGCAGTGTGAATCAAACATGGTGGGTCACAGCTGAGCCTCTGTAATATAACAATACTTAGCAGCTACAAAGCACTTGTCCTTCTCAAAGCATTTTATAAGCGCAATCTAACTGACATCTGTTCCCACCTCCTTCTGAGAGGGGTCGGTTTTCATTTCCACGGGTGGGGAAACTAAGGTACAAAACCCGCAAAGCCCTGCCGCAAACTGGTAGCAAAGGTGGGAGCAAAACCCTGGTGCTCAGCCTTCTGCCTGGGACATGGCAACCCAGGCACGAGGCATCGGGTCCAGCAGGCTGAGACCTCAGTGATGTTTGGATGGTAGCATCCCTTTAGGTAGCCGAAATACAAGTGTGTGTTGGGTCCATACATGCTATTCCTCCAAAGAACCCACAGCTGTTCCTCTGGACTTCTGTACCACCAGCTTAATTCCTCCCAGGGATAGCTGGCTGTCCTTCCGCAGCTGCCTTTGTAAGGTGTCTGAATGTCAAACTGTTATTATTTCAATACCTGACTGAGAGAGTAACAGAGACCTGGAGGTTTTTTAGGAGGGTGTATAATTAGCCGATCAGTATTATGTTACCCTGTTCATAACTTAATAACCATTTTAATACAGATGGCACACACAGGGATAATTTCCTAGGGTAGCCTAGCAGTATATTACAGAGACAGTGTGTCTGAGGGAATCTTTCTTAGCCAAGGTACATTCCACTAGCTAATTCTACCTGCTGTTTTCAAGATGATTTGGGATAATTCCATATCATTTGCAAAATATTAAAACCCATTTATATAGGATGCCAGATTTAGAAATACACAGTCTGAGTTATTAGACATATTTTGATAAATCTGCCATGAAAAGCGCAAGACAAAAAATACCACTGCATTTTCCCTGCTATTTATTTTTTGCTTCCCTTGCTATAAATACACCAGGTTTTGTTGTTTTTTTTTTTTTTTAAAAAAAAAGAAATCTGGCTAAACTTGTTATATATCAAAAGGGCCAATATACTGACTTGTGCATTTTTATCTATGCAGACACTACAAAAGCCTCCGTGCATATTTACATATACCCTCTATACATTTATTTGAACAGGAATCACCGTATATTTGGGATTGTGTGCAAAATTTCATGTATTCTTACTCTGTCCGTGAGGTATTTCGTGCCTACATATGTACCCTTCACAAATACCCCTGTGTTACTCTGTTTCTAGAGGATGTATTTTTGCGGGAATAGTCAAGGTATCTGTACATACATAACACTGAAACAGCGTAATTACTTTAACTGTGTGCGTAAGAGCGTTGTGTGCGGCCAAAGTGTGAGGATCTGATGTGTGTTGCGTTTGAATGTGCAGGCAAGTGAAGGGGCTGAGTGCTTTGCAGCGTGCTGGCACTTGGTTACATCTATCACCGGCCTCCTCCTCCTGCATCCATCCTTTTTTTTTTTTTTTGCCTGTCATATGGTTATTTTTGTCACCTCAAACCTGAGACCAAATCTGAGTCCCTCCACCAACAAAAGTCTCACCCTAGAGCTGGGGGCGGGGAGGTGGGGGGACTGTTCGCTAGTGCTGGATGCATCCTGCTGCTTCCCAGGCTCCTGCCAGGGCAGATTCAGCCCCCGCCGGGACCAGGGAAGGGACAGCCTTGCAACTCCAGCCGTTCCCTCGGGCGAGCGATGAGGGGTGACCCGGGGGGAGCGGGTGCAAGGCAAGCCTTCCCCCACCGCCCAGCGGCCCGGGGCTCTGAGCCCGGCTCGGCAGCGGAGAGCGGCGGCTTTTCGGCTCGGAGCCCTGACGCCCTGGCGAGGCCGGCGGTCATTTACACCCCGGACGGGGTTTTGGAGGGACAGGGGAAAACCGGGCCCCGCCGCCCGTCACCCCGCCAGCCCCAACAGCCCCCGCAAAGCTTGCGGCACCGCCGGGCTGCTCCGCTCGGAGCTCCGCGGCTCCGGCAGCAGCGCTGCCCGCCCCGGGCCCGCTTCGCGGGCGCCGAGCCGCGGCTCCGCGGCGTGCAGCAGCCAGCCCCGGGGCAGACCCGCTCCCCCGCGGCCCGGCACCGGCCTCGGGGGTCACGGCGGGGCCGGGGAGCCCCCGGCGGGCCGGGGCCGGGGTCCCGCTGCGGGCGGGCTGGACCAGGCTGGATCTAACCTGCCCGAGGAAGGATCGGGCCCCCCGCGCTGTCGAGAGGGGTTTTATGGGGCCGTAAAGAGGCGATGGGGCCGCGAGCAGGGCTGCGGGTCGCTCTTACCTGTTTATGGAGGAGACGCTGGGGACCGTGTCGTTGTCGCAGATGCCCTCGGCCAGTAGCCTGTCCCGGATCTCCCAGGCGAACATTGTCGGGTTTTGTCGCTTGTACTCGGCGATTTTATCCACTACTTTGGGGGTCGCCACTTTGGGCTTGGAGCCGCCGATCACGCCGGGCTTGATGCTCCCCGTCTCGTAATACCTGCACAAAGGACGGTCAGGGACCTGCCGTGCCCGGAGCAGCCCCCCCGGCCCTCAGCCCCCGCTGCCCCGCGGAGCCCCCGAGCCCCCGGCCCCGCTCCCCACCTCGGCTTCGGCCCGCGGCGGCTCGGCGGCCGCATGGCGGGGCTCTGCGTGGCGCCGGGGCTGGGGCAGCCCCTTCTCCTCTGCAGGGCTCGCTCCCGCGCCTCTTTTTTTCTTTTTTTTCCCTTTTTTGTGTGTGTGTGAGAAGCAGGAGGGGGGAGGGGGGGGGCGCTGGGCTGTTGGCTGCCTCCCCCTTCGCCCGCCTGACACGCACACTCTCGTTTCAGGCCTGGGGATCGGGGGAACAAAACCGAAACCCTCGCCCCGATGCGGCCGGCCGGAGGGGAAGCCCACCGAGCGCGGGGCCGAGGAGGGGGCGCGGGGAGCGGGCAGCGCCGGGCTCCCCCCCCCGGCTCCCCCGCCCCGGGGTGCCGGCGGGGCTGTGGGTGCGGGAGCGCGGCTTGTCCCCGTCCCCCCCCCCGCGACCCCGCGCGCTCCCTCGGAAGCGGGTGGTCGTAGCGGGCAGCCCCAGCCCACCTCCCGCTGTCCCTCGGCCGTGGTCGGGCTCCGGCCCGTCCATTGCGGGGGCACCGCACGGCCCCGCACCGCGCCGGGGCTCCGCCGCCGGCTGACCCCGCTCCGCGTCCGAGCGGCCGGGCCGGGGGCGCCGGGCCCCCCCGCCTGCCCTGGCGAGATTTCACACCACCTTTGGCCGTTACCCTCGGTATTTCTTTATCTGCCCCGTTGTTTCGTTATTCACCCGTGTATTTGCTAAGGCCGCTCACGGACTGCCGTCAGTTGGGGCATTTTTGTTGTTGTTGTTTGGGGGGATTTTTTGGTCGTTTCTTCGCTTTTTCTCCCCCCCGCCCCACTCCTTCCCACCCACCCCTCGCAAATTGATTGTCTTCCCAGGAGTTTCCAAGCCCCGCCGGGGGGGTGGGGGGGAAGCACGTCCCCCGCGGGGGGAGGCGGGGGCCCCGCTCAGCCGTGGGCTCCCACGGCGCGGAGGTGCCGGGGCCGCTCGGGGAGGTGGCGGGGGCAGCCCGGTCCCGCGGGGAGGGCGGGAGGGGACACCAGAGCGGGGAAGGGATGCTTCCCTCCCCGCTGCCGTCCCAGGGGAGGGGAAGGAGCTGCCTCTTTCCTTACCTGCCCAGGATCTTGCTGACACAACCGTGGCTGACCCGCAGCTGCCTGGAAATGTCACAGGGCCGGACCCCCTGGTGAGCCAGCTCCACTATCCTTTGTCTCACCACGTCAGGTAGGGGCCTGCCGTTCACAAACACCCCCCCGAGCTGGTTCACACCCCCGTGCCCTGCTGGGGAAAGAGAAATAAAAAAAACACAACAACCCACGCACACCAGAAACACACCGTTAGTCGTGGATTCTTCGCCACTCGCAACTGCAAAATCTCCAGCCGCTACAGATGGATGGAGGTGATGGCGTGGGGGTCGGGAGGGGGCAACGAGACGTGGGGGAGAGAGAGAAGGAGAGAAAAAGGGAGAAAGAAAGGAAAAAACAGAGAGAGGTTGAGAGAAAGGGAAAGAAAGATAGCAAGGGAATGAAAGATAACGAGAGAAGGAAAGAGAGAGAGGAGGAAAGATAACGAGAGAAGGAAAGATAACGAGAGAAGGAAAGATAACGAGAGAAGGAAAAGAAAAAGGAAGAAATATGAAAGAGCGAGTGAGAAGGAGAAAGAAAGAAAAGAGAAAGGAAGAAAGAAAGAGGAAGGAAGATGGGAAGGAAGGCAGGAAGAGGCTGAGTGGATTTTCCCGAGCCGGAGGCTGGCCGGGGACGGCCGCCTCCCCTCCCAGGGCCCGGGAGCAGCCTTCCATCCCGCGGTCCCCTCCCGGGACACCGGAGGGGGATCCTTGGGGCCATGGTGGCGGGGCGAGGCTGGAAGCAGCGCCCGCTCCGGCTCCTCGCCCCGGAGTTGGGGCGAGATGCACTCCCAAACTCCGGAGCTCAGCGGCTGCGGGCGGACCCTGCCGCAGTCCCCCTTCCCTCTACTCTTGGGCTTTTCCTCTCTCCTTTCATTTTCTTTCCACGATTTTCTATCACATTGTCAATTACGGTTCCCCGCGAACCCCGCCCTCCCTCACCCCGCGGCGTGTCACCCCGCAACGCGTCCTCTCCCGTTATTTTGGGATGCGAGTTGGAGAGATTCGGAGAGAAAAAGAGAAAGAAATGTAGGGAGAAGGATGGAGAGAGAAAGAAAATATTTTGTGTCCCGCTCTTCCTTGACAGACAGACTCTCTCTGTCCTCAGCTTTCGATCTTTAAAGGAAAAATCCTCCGGTGTTAAAAAAAAAAAAAAAAAAAAACTAACAAGACTCGCACGGTTCCGTCTTTCCCCTTCTCACCTACCCCCCCATAATCTAATTCAGAGAGAACTTAAAATGCTCCGTTTTCCTCTGTTCCCCCCTTTCCAGGCAAAAACCCGCTCTCTCTCAGATAGGACTGCTAGGATCGCTTTTGCCCCTCCGGATCTTTCTCCGTTTCGAGAAATAACTTGGGGGGGGGGGGGGGGGGGGAAGTATGCACCTGCTGAGCATGGGCAGGATGACGGGAGTGACGGGAATAAAGGGAAATATCTCCTTTTGGGAGTCGGCGAGGCAGACGGTCATGCTCCTGGGGCGATCTGCACCGAGGGGAGCGGGGAGCCGTGCCCGGGAGATGCGCAGCGGCCGGCGGGGAGATGCGCAGCGGCCGGCGGGGAGATGCGCAGCGGCCGGCGGGAGATGCGCCCCGGCCGGCGGGGAGATGCGCACCGGCCGGCGGGAGATGAGCACCGGCCGGTGGGGGAGATGCGCACCGGCCGGTGGGGAGATGCGCACCGGCCGGCGGTGCCGCTCGGCTGCCGCGGCTCCCCGGGTGTCTCTATCTCCGGAATACCCAGCTGATATAGCTGTGGAGTGCACACTGTATTAAGGCTTTCCTTTCATACAGCCCTAACCTTCTGTATCTTCCTCGCCAAGAGATCTTAGTTCGTTTTGCAGTTTGCTGAAAAATGATCTGTTTGTATTTTCGCTGAGGTTTTTTTTTTTTTTTCCCTCCCCTGCTTCTGACACTGACTTATTGGCTCTGAACTTAGTGGAAACTCTCATTGCCCTGCGATCGATCCAAGTCCTTTCGCACAAATAGAGTTTTTTCCATCTCCCCCACCCCTCCAGTAGCACCTCCACCAGTAACATCCCCTCCCAGCCGCCTCGGCCCGGGCGCCGGCTGGCTTCCCCGACCCTTCCCCGAGGAGCCGGGGCTATTGGTTGCATTCTTTTGTTAGTCTTTCTTAAAACATATTTAGGGTTTCAGAGGGGAGGGGGGGATATTTATCTTTCCCCACTAAAACCCTCCGGTATATGTTGCTGTGTGCGTTTTCTTCATTTGTTCGGAAGCCCTTCTGCACATGTTGCCTCTAAAGTTACAAGACAGCAATTTCCTCGGCAACTCCGTGATAAATAATTCACAGCGCCTTTTATAACTCGCATTACAAAGTATTAAAAGGCAACAAATGAAAAAAAAAAAGATTAAAAATTAATAATTCAAATTATTGCAGCCCGGATATTTTTCACACCAGTTTGTTTTGCTCTGCCCCGCGCTTTTCTAAGGTTATTTCTATTAGAAAAGTAAGATATTTACGGGGTTTTATCTGCGTTTAAGTGCCGGCGTCTGTACATGCACATACCCAGCCAGTCGTACGGCTTTCGTACGCATCGTGCTTTGCTGTCTCTGTGTCAGGAGCCCGCGCCCGTATGTATTTAAATTGGTTACTAATATCTAGGTCTGTAGATCTAGAAATACATTTTAGGGGAACAAATCAAATGTTGAATTTATTATTTTTTTTAAATCGGAAGCCGAAATTGTTCCCGAATCTCAGTAGAGTTTTCTTTTTTTAAAAAATCAGAGACAGTGAAATGCCTCTTTCGGCTGCCTACACGTTCCGGATCGTACCGGAGGCAGAATTACTGCAACCGCGTCTGAAAGCAGGTCGCACCGCTGAAAACTAAAAATAACGCCTAATGCACGGACTATTTGCTGTTCAAGGTCTTCGAAAATTAAACCCTACATTTTAAGCAACGTACCCTGGAAATCATTGATTTAGAACCAGGAAGACAGTTACCCACGTCCACGTTTGGGGAGCTGCTTGTGGGTTTGTATTTCTGCGCCTTCCTTCTCCCGGCAAAATCGGGATTTTTTTTTAAACTTCGAGCATTTCCATTTTATGTCTTTTCGGTTTGTTTTTATGCAGCGGGCAGGGCGTGTCCTCAAAAGTTTCGGTGTCAAAAGTTACAAATTGCTCTTAATTATTCATTTCCTGACTCAAGATGCTCTCAATCTCGGCTTTCTATTTGTATTTCCTTCCTTAATTTAAATCTCGGAATTATTTTCCCTCGGTGCGGTGAAATTAAAATCCCTGAAAATTTCTGGCTACCGTCCCTGGCAAAGGGGTCTTTTCGCTTTCCTTCGTCCCCCTTTTATAGAAAGGCTCTTTAAAGTGAAAATGCCTCACGAATGCACTTTCCTCTGTGCCGGGAATGCATTTAAAATGCCCACCGGGGATCTGGTAAATAAACCAGGGGGGATCGTGACTTCTTGGGAGCCTCCGAAGCCGCCAGATCTCCCAGTCGCACCATTGTCCTATTTTTCCCCGCAGTCCAACCTTTCACCAAAACCCGAAGCAAACCGAAGCGCGGAACGGCCACCGACAAACCCGCCGTTCGTTTGAACCTGGCGTCTCCCCTCTCTGCCACCGAAATCCGAAATCAAAGCAAGCAGCAAGAGATCGCGGGGGAAACTGTTGGTTTAGAGCCTCGCAGGGTTGCGGGAAGCTCCGGCCCGGCGGGGCAGGGACGGGGAAAGGGTCCAGCCCCGGGTGGGGGCTGACACGAGTCGGAATAAACTCGGGTTGTCTGCGGGGCGATGGGGAAAGTGCCTTTGCAGAGGAAAGATCTGTTTCGGGGGGTGTTTCCTTGCAGGCAGCAGAGGCACAGCCGCCCACAGCCCCTGCTCCCCGGGCCGGGGGTCCTGGTCCCCCGCCCCGCCGCCGCACGGAGCCTTGCTCCCCCCGCCCGGGCCCGGGGCCGCCCGGGACCCTCGCCCCGCCGCCGGGGCCCGTCCTGCCTTCCGAACGCCTCTGTAAGCCTGGGTTCGGCCGGGGGAGGAGAGGCTGGCGGGGAAAGGATGGACCTGGAGGAGGATCAGGTGAGGAAGAATGGTTGGGGAAGGAGGAATGGAGGGATGAGAAGGAGGGAAAGCAGCGGAAGGAGCCGGGCTCCAGTACTCACGGTGCATTGCTGAGAAGGGGTCTGCCTTGCAGTGCATATCCATGGGGAGGCAAAGGAAGGGGAAGAAATCGGCTGAAGCCGCCGTGTCGCCTCTAAAACTCAACTTCAAGACTTAGGGGAGAAAAAAAAATAACAAAAAAACAAACCAAACCAAAACAAAAAAAAAAAAAAACAAAACACACAAGGAGAGGAGAGGAGGGGAGCGGCGGGGTGCGCTGGCCCCCCTGCCCGGCGGAGCGGGGAGCGGGGTACTTCCCGGGGGGCGGGAGGGCTGCGCCGGCTCTGGGGGGCCGGGGCGGCGGGGCCGGCGGAGTCAGCAGAGTCCGTGGGAGCGAGGGGCTGGCGGCGCCGGGGGGCAGGTGGGTGTCATGGCTGGGGGGGGCTCAGAGCATCCCCGGCGGCGGGGAGGGGGTGCCGGAGCAAGGTGCGGCCGGCGGCCAGGCGGCAGAAGGCGCAGGAGGACGCGGCTCTCCCTCCTCCTCCTCCTCCTCCCTCTCCTCCTCCTCCTCCTCCTCCTCCCGCGGTCCGGGGCTAGTTCATTTAAGTTCAAAGCGGAGTAGCAATCCCCGGGAAAGCTGCGAGCGGCGGGCGGGCGGGCCCCCTCCTCTCGGCCGGGCGGAGGATCCGGCGCCCGGCGGACTTTCGCCCGAGGTGGGAAGTGCTTGCGAGGAGCCGGGGCCGGAGACTGGAGCCTCCGCTCCCGGTGTGTGTCTCTCTAAAAGCCGCAGCGCCCTCAGCCCCCCGCCCGCCTCCCCGGAGATGGATGACTTGTCAGACAAAGGCAATAGATTCCGACACTCTCTGATTCGCCAGCGCGCCGAGCCGAGCGCGGCCGGGAGGGGAGAGGAGAGGAGAGGGGAGAGGGGAGAGGAGGGCCGGGCCGGCGGCTCGGTGCGGGGGGGGCCGCCGCCGTCGGGCCCCGCCGGCGGGGGAGCCCCGGCCGCCCGCCCCGGAGCGCCCCGGGCCACGCGTGTGCGCGGCGGCGGCGCCCGGCCCGGCCCGCGGGAAGGCGCTTGAGCCCCGCTTTGTTGTCACTCGCGGCTCTGGAGCTTTTAACTCCCTTCTCTAACAGGCGCACACGCACACGCACACGCGCGGCTCGGGAGTTTTGTCCCCCTTCTCACGCCCCGCTCTTTTTTTGCCGGAGACTTTGCTCGGGGGTGAAGCGGGGTAGGAGGATTCGATGCGCATCGAGGCTTCCGTGGGGTGGGAGACGGACGGGGGAGAGGAAGGGGGAAAGGAGGTGAGGGAGGGAGAGGAAGGAAAGGAGAGAGGCAGAGAGGGAAGAGGGAGATCAAGAGAGAAAGACGTAACGAAGAAAAAGAAAGGAAAATAAATAGAAGCTAGAGAGACACGGAGAGAGAAAGAGAAAGAGGGAGAGAAAGAGAAAGAAAGAAAAGAAAAAAGAGGAAAGAAATAAAGGAAAGAAAAGAAAGAAAATGAAAGAAAGAAATAAAAGAAAGAAAAGGAAGAAAGAAAATAAAAGGAAGGAAAGAAAGAAAAGAAAATACAGAAAGAAGAGACAGGAAGAACAGAAAGAAAGAACAGA
Organism: Morus bassanus; assembly: GCA_031468815.1. Lineage (NCBI taxonomy): Eukaryota > Metazoa > Chordata > Aves > Suliformes > Sulidae > Morus > Morus bassanus. Next base: position 23,386,409 of record CM062575.1, on the reverse strand, counting down.
AAGAAAGAGGCTCTTGCACCTCTTTGAACCAATAGGTTGGGCCCATTTCAGTCGTTGCAAAGTTTCCCCTCACACACATTTGGGAAAACAACAGCAAATCCAACCTCCCGCTTTCCCCCTCTCTGCTGTTTTTCTCTTTTTCTAATGCCAGAGTGGGGTTTAAGAATTATTTCACAAATAAGTCTACGGCTAGGATAGACGTGGCTCTGACCTAGCAGCGCAGCAGAGAGCAAGGAGAAACACCTTCTGGGGGTAATAACCAGGGGTAAAAAGACAAAGTAGAAATTGCCGTGAGCTCGATTTTGGTTTTCAGGCTGCGAGTTTATCCTCACCTGGAAAGTACTTTCTTCTTCTCCTCTTTTCCTCCTCCACCCTTCCCCACCCCTCTGCTTATTTGTCACGAAACAGCCCCTTTGTTTTCTAACTGGTTTAAGTAAAGAATCTCTGCGAGATCTTTATGAAATATTTTCCACTGTCTCATAAATCACTTTGGCACTTCAGCTGATGTTTTATCTTTCTCTCCCCCCACTTCTCTCACTCTGTCCCTCGTGTGCAAGAGGGATGGTTTGGGGGGGGGAAAAAATTGTTGTTTCTGCCACCACGGGCGGTGAAGATGTACCCGTGAGGCAGCGCTCAGCTACCGGTCCGCACTGCGGGGGGGCACGGCGGGCACAGCTAAAACAAGCGTGGCAGCCCCCGGCAGCACCCCCACGCAGGGCGAGCGTTCCACAGGAGCGGGTGGGGGTTCCCCACTGCCCGGCCCGGAGCGGCGGCCGCTGCCGCCCGGCGGGGGGAAAGCGCCCCTCCCCGCCGCCGGGCGACAAGTTTGCCGTTGGGGCTCCGCGGGCAGCCCCGGGGCTGGGACCGGGGGTGCCCGCCCCCCA